>OX638390.1:32338135-35211300 GCA_951813805.1 Limnephilus auricula
TCTTTTCATCTTCACTCAATTGCTTATTTAAAAAAAAGATCCCCGAAACATTGTTTCTTCAAAAATCTACGCGGTGTTTCCGAAACTGTGAATCCGAAACATTGTTTATCAGTGAATACATGGCTTCAATTTCATGACTGTTAAAAATATAATAACGTGTTTTTTTTTCAATTTGTTTTCAATGAAGATTTTTTAAGTACTCAGAGGACGATGAAGTTCCGGATGTTTTATTTTGTCGATATTACTGCGATGTTAGATTTGTCGGAAATTAGACCGAATCCAAGTATATTTTTACTCTGGCAACAATAACACAATTTGAGAGCTCGTAAATATTTTTTTTCGGGTAAACTCCTATTAATGAAGTACGACAACAAAACCGAAAACAATTGTTTCCGCGTGTATTGTATTTTATAAGGGAACCCACTAGTATTTTACCTTTTCTTCCCGGTATAAGGCAGGGAGATTTTCCGACTCAACCCCAATTAGCCGTAGGCTTTGTGTGCTTTAACTTCACCATTTTCCTGTACAATAAATCCCTCAGAATCTTTACAGTACATGTTACATGAATCCAACAATTATTTCCTTTGCAAGTGGCTAATTACACGTTTTTTAAATTATTAATATTTCTTTTTGTTTCGGAATTAAGTAAGGTCTTATATAAATTAACATTCTATTAAAGTGTTCAAAATCTTTAGAAGTTAACCTTTTCATGTAGTATTCAGAAGCTAGTTCTGATACTCGTATTGTTTATAACTAAATTACAAGAAATAAGGTTTTTATGTAAGTGTGGGGCAATCTGGTAGGGCGTTGGACTGCCGTTCCGAAGGTCGCGGGTTTGAACCCGGCGTGCGCAAATAAATTTTATTTAATTGATTTGTGTTATTTCGCCCTGGTGTAAGACCACCATTCAGAATTGAAACGTTGCTTGAAATGGCTTTAGCCGTGTTTAGTGACTAGATCTGAATAGCCAGGTACTTCCCCACCTTCCTCTTCCTCGTCTCTTCCCTTTCCCACTTACCGTCAGCCTCATAACATACCCCAATTGAGGATGCCATAGTCTCACTGGCTCCAGACGGGAGCAGTTGGGACTCTTGTGAGGTATTCACTATAAAAATAAATAAATTTTTTAAAATCCGCTGGGCGTGATATTATGTTATACTAGCTGAACTCCCGGGCGTTGCTTGGGCTTTGCTGGAGTTTAGACTTAGACAATGACATTCCTCTTGTTTATTTTTTTACATTAGTTCAACACTGGAATCCTCGAGAAAAATAAATGCATATGTCATCTGTTGTGTGGAGCGTATTTTTAAGGAAAGTAAAGAGATGAAGATCTAGGAAGGAAAAGGGTTATGAGGGGTGTGTAGGATTCCGGGATTTAGTGTATCCAGGAGAGATGGACATATGAATCCATCCCTTCCAGGCGAAGGGTCGAGATAGTCCAGCTGGGGAGGTCAAATGGTCTCCCTCAACCAGTCATTCTCAAACTGACCGATAGATGAGTAAAAGCTTCCGCCACCAAGACTTGGACAAACCTTATCCCATGAACCCGGATACCTCTGCTAGGTCACCAAATGTAGCGAACCACTTGGGGTGACTTTTGGTACGGATGTTGGTTATCCGATAAATGTTTCGGAGGGTGGGGAACCCATAACTGCCTCCCAAATTGAGTATACCTAATTGTAAGTCATATTTTCTAAATATTACAAAAAAAAAATTGTGTGTATTGAATACTTTTTTTGCTGAATAACAATTTATCTTAAATAAAAATCAATTGCGTAATTTTTAAGTTATGATTTGGAAAGTCAGCTGGAAATTTACACGATGTTTTCAACTTTCGGGAAAGTAGAATAATTTTGATTTTATAATGTGGTTTCAAAATGTTTTCTTGTTTCTTAACTCAATATTTTCTCTTCTTCCAAAGGTGAAATATATTCTAAGAACCTTTCATCGATGGCAACGATAAACAATTTCTACCACCAACATTGTACGTGGATCCTGGACTCCAACGTGGAGAGACAGCTCACTATAGAAATCTCAACAAATCAGGTAAGCCATTTGATTTTAATACTCTAATTCAAATGAAAATTGACACTTTTTAAAATTAGCTCCATACAGCATCTTCAAAGATGACATAGGTCCTGAGCGAATTTTTCCCTCGGGGCCTCCTGTGTGGAGCTAATGTAACGAAAAAAAATGCAAGGGGACCCGGGAAAAATAATTTCACACAAGGCCTATGTCATCAAATTGAAACAACATCAATCGCAACAACTTGCGAGAAAAACAGCCCACACCAAGAGTCAACAGAGGATCATTTGTTAGATGACGCGTTTGTTTTTAGCATCACCAAATGGGTTAGAGAAAATAACTTTGTTCTCTACTCTGCCTTGAGCACTCGTGATTCCAAGAAAATCTCGAATGATACGTAAAAGGAAGCGTATTTACCGCAGCCGTTCTATCCTCCACTTCAAAGGGACCCCGCAATTTGATGCTTGAATTGCACAATATATGTTTATACGTGAGATCACAGATACATCGTAAATCTATTATCTCCAGCGGAAATCACTTAAAACACATATCAAAAACCAGTGCAAAACATCTCAAACAACACCGGAAACCAATTTCTTAGTTGATCACGATACACCAATCATCAATAAACCTCCTTGCGAAGAATATCATAAAAAAATCTAGGCGACTACTTATGATAGTTCATATTCTTATTCCTTTATTAATTCACGATTATCACACGTTACAATTAAAATTCTATCACAAACACAACTGATACGATCATGAAGTTGTTTCTGCTAGATTTCGTGTTATTCAACCCACCCAGAATGTTTGTTTTGCAAATCGTTGTACACTTAACTCCTTAATATACGTTATGTAAACATGGCGGGGTATTTGCATTCCTCGTCTGCAGAGTAGAAACAATGTTCTGGAATTTCAAATATTTGGTCCACTTAACAATATCGTCAGGCACAATAAACTCCCCCAGCCGCCCTACTTCAGTCTCTACGAGCTGCGCAAACTAACTTTCTCAGCGAGCTTAATTGTTTGTTCTCCAACGCATGCAATTCCGAAACTCTACACTCTGCAGATTGCAATTGAGTGCAACTATTGCACTTTGCTCCAGGCAAGAGAAGGATAGAAATAGACTGTCAATTAAAATCTTTGATTAAGGGTGTATAAACTGGAATAACTTGAACTATTTGACTGATGCCAAGATTGCCATGAAATTGGTTTTATTTCGTGTTAAATAAGTGAAGAAACTATTTATGTTTTTTTTATGAGTTTTCCACTTTCCCATTAATACTCGCCTTCAACTTAGATTTGGATTTTACTTAAAAGTTAATAAATTAGTACTTTTTAGCCTCTGGTGGTACCTAATTACCTATGTTAATTAAAAACGAGGCATTCACTTCACTCAAAACATTATAACTACTAATCAAACATAACCCCTACACAAACAAATAAAAAAAAATCTTTGCTTCTGGACAGAAAATATTACCTTAATATTATTTACAAAATCTAAAATATCCCTACCTGCTTTTGAAGAAAATTAGTTGTATAACTTTAACTGCTACCATTTTTATGTCTACGATACTGCCGACACGGGTTGAACCACGGTGCCCTTCTTGACAATATCAAGGAGGATACTGCGTTTCTACTTATGTCGGCAGAATATCTCTTAATCCTAAACATGCCAACACCACAGCACAGGTTCTCCCAGTTCTCTAGTTCTCACAGTTCACAAAATGCTACTATTAACCTTCTTAGATACCTTTTTACATCCTGTTACTGAATATTAACTTTTTTTTTACTACTATGTAAACCATTGTAATTATTTGTTAAATGTATGTACAAGTATAGAAATAAATAAAATAATAATTTTTTTGTTACAAAGCTCCTGATACCAAAAATCAAATAGATTTTGTTAAGAAAATTTACAACACATAAAAAATATGTAAAATTTTCATTGGGTCTGAAAATTCTAAGCAATGTTAAAAAGTGAGAAATGTAATTTTTCAAATAAAACTTCTCTCCGGCAGCGTGTATTGTAACAAATATGAGATGATCCCGATCCCTGTAGAATCAAGCTTCTTAGCCTGTGCACTGCATTCAACTATCTGTGGAAATCCCATTTGGCGTGTTGTCGCAACAAACTGACGATGCGTTAAAATGCTCCGGAAACTCGATGTCGCTACAGGAAGTTCCGCAAGACTCGTGCAGCCGAGCTTCTGCCCCCATTGCTGCAAACTTAGTCCTGAACCTAATTAATATACCAGGAAAGGATAGCTTTAATAACTTGTCTCGTTACTCCTTCTACCTCTCCCTATATCAACACCCTCTCCAATACTTATATTATATTGTGTGTTCAGCTTCTTCGTCCTCTTTATAAAAGCTTATTGAAAAGCACCTTCCTAATCAGTGTTCGATTTATTCGTGAATTCGTTTACTTAGAGTGCAAGTTTAATGAGGGTGGAATTGACTGAAGACGATTTTAATACCCGATAATATACGATCATCAAAATGGTTTTAAAATATTAATGAAAAGGAGATATAAATTGTAGGTTATTAAACAAGCTTTCTGTTCTCCATGGATCGTATCCGTCACTTTAAATTTAAATTGAAGTTAAGCGTGTTGGAAATAAGTAATGAGATGATAAATTATGAGGAATTTTAATTATTTTTCCACTTTTGGATTAAAATAACAATGTTAGGGAAAAACTTGTTAATAGTTTAAAAAAACAATCCCTTTGCATTCAGAACGCGTCAATAAATACAGAGACTGAACTAGTCAACGATTCTGCATTGACCATCAACATTTTCAATGTCACTTACAGACAATTCAGCAACTATCATTTGACTAACGTCGCAAAACAGTAAAACTGCCCCCCAGACCTTTTCAAGTTTTTTAATTTGTAATCTTCTCCGTGATATATTGGTGTTTAACCATTTTACGGCGAAAATGAACAATAATAAAGTAAATGAAACAAATAACTTTGTATAAACCACTATTATATAATGACAATTACCTACATGTTTCGAAACCGACGCTTTCTTTTTGTATGGTTTTTCGGTTTCGAAACATGTACGTAATTATGATTATATAATAGTGGTTTATACAAAGTTATTTGTTTCATTTAATTAAAAATTAAGCTACAAAGTGATTTTGCGAAGTTTGAAGAAATAATAATAAAGTAAGTTGACTTACAATTTCAACGAAACAATTTACATTACGCAACATTATAGGCACCTACAATAATTTAAAAAAATAATATTGTCTTCATGAATCATAAATATCTCGGAGTAAATTTTTTTAATTCATTACCAGAAAAAATTAGAAACATTAATATTAATATAAAAGAATTTAAAACTAACCTTAAGAACTTGAACAGAATCATGTTAAATAAAACCAATATAATTACACCCCCCATATACACAAGCCCTGATTATTTATGGGGGTAACAAGTACACCTCTTTTGTAATTTATTACTGTATAAAATTTATTTTAATTTATGTATCTTTATGTGACTAATAAAAAATAAATAATAAAATAAAAAAATTATGTAATTTATCAAATATTACAAAATAATAAAACAAATTATATAATTTATCAAATAATACAATTTGAGGTTTTATTCAATAAGTTAAAAATAATAATAATTAATACCTCTACTTATCCCAATGTTGCGTTGTTCAAACCCCCCAGAGTCAATTGTGTTTTTGGGAGAATCTTTCTATGAAGCACTTCTATAGAATTTACTATTTCTAATCTGACTCGGAATTTCTTTCCTAAACTCGGCAAATCAAATAGCGCTAAGCAATGTTTACCATTTTCTATCCCTTCTCTGAAATAACGGTTATTTATTTTAATTATTTTGATTAAATATTTCGAGCTAATAATTCAAGTCTTTGAACTTCTATTTAGTGGTAGGTTGTAATAACTCTATGATAGTGACTATTTACAAGAGATATACAAATATCCAGAACAAAGCAAATAATACCACCCACTCTATATTAATTAAAATCGCCAACATAATATACAGGAGTAATTGTATTAATACGATATTTTCGTAATATACTAGATAAACGCTGATTTATTTACGTGGTTTAGGGTACCTACATCGTAATTGATGGATATTTCATTAATAAATTGAATTAACAACAATATTTTCATATCATGCGGTTGTTTGACATGAAATAAACTATTTCTCATTATTAAACCACTATGTAGCTGTACTCACTGACGTAGGTAGTGGTATGACATTAAGTATTTGTTTATTTTATGGGTTGACAAAGCCCATTTCCCCATAAATTTCATTCACTTATTCATGGACCTAGCTCGTGTCTTCTATTACAGGAGTTCAAGCGACAAGAGGGTCGTGAATGGAAATTTTGCTTAATACATTATCCCATTATGTTATGCGTTTTTAAGCACTTAAACGTAAGCTAGGAAATTCTTCGTAAACGGTGAAATTTTAACAAATAACTAGCTGAAGATATAATTATGAGAACCGCAAATATTCGTAACGTGTAATGCTTCTGGAACACGTGTTTAATTCGAACACTTATCTTGCCACAAATAATACACGAAGGTTTTTAATTCACTCAGCCCTATGATATGATTACTTGAGTTTACCTCTGTGTGAATTCCTTACTGAAATGACGTAATCCTTATAACCTCTATGACAGATGGGCAAGCTGGACTCTAAACAACATCATATTATTTACGTTATTTGGGTTTTTCACATGGCTAAAGAATTTATATACATCTAAATGTAGCGTATTTGCACCACGTTCGGGAGTGGAAGATACTCTCATAATCTACCTGACGTGACACTACCATTATATGAAGTCGTTTTAACTGGCTAAAGATATGTTCAGTGACCAGATCTGAACAGCCTGTCACTTCTTCATCCTCCTCTTTATCTCCACCGTTTCCTCCTCAATTTCATTCAACCTCAAAAAATTTCCCAAGAGAAGAAAGTAATTTTTTTTTTTACTTTTTTAACTTAATGAGTTAAACATCAAATTATAATATTTTAATTAATGAAGATACTATTAGCGAAAGTCAATCGACAATCCGAAACAGAAAAATCAGAAAAAGATATGGATACATCTGGAACTCGATTGGCCCGGATTGCCAGAGGTCCTGGGTTCGAGTCCCAGATGTATCCATATCTTTTTCTGATTTTTCTGTTTCGGATTTTCGATTGACTTTCGCTAATATTATCTTCATTAATTAAAATATTATAAAAAAATTAACTTAAAATGCGTAATTCGTAGGAAATTTATAAAAAATGACAAATTCCTTTTACAAAACATTGGCGATCCAGGAAAATCCGTTTTAAAACACACAGTATAATAATAAAGCCTTTGTATTGGAACCTGTTACCGTTTTGTTTTAAAGCCTTATTAAACAAAAAAAGCAATAAACATCACATAAATAAATCTATCTCCTACGCCTACACAACCCTGTAAAGTTCCTACTAAATGCACTTAGAATTTCAGCACCTTCCCTCACATCACTTAAGGTTTACAATTCCACGCTTTAGCCATTTTCAAACTATGAGAAGTGCTGTGCTAACGAAAGTGCATTAACAATATTATCATAACATTATTGTTTCATTTATGTTTAAAATAAAATTATGCCATGAAGCACTTTTATTTTACTTCCTACTTACTAACTATTTCATGAATATGTTTTGAATTCAAACATTTTTAAAGCATTTCTTAGATCACGATAATATTTATAACAGTTTTTCTGTACCCGAGATATTATTACAGTTTTATACCAATATAAAAATCTGTTTGTGTTCATAGTTTTTGTTACTTTATAAATGGAAAATAAAAGATATTTTCTATTTTAAATTTTCTCTAATTTATTTCTACATAATATAAGGCATGTGCATTCTATACGTTTTTTGCTATTTTTTAACATAAGATCATTTAAGGTTTATTCTTTTTTTACATTAGCTCTACACGGGAGGCCCTGAGGAAAATAATTTCCCTCAGGACCTTTGTCATCTTTGGGGATGCTGAGTGAAGTGTTTTTCTAAGGAAAGGAAGGGGAGAAGAAGAGGAAGTTCTGGGAAGGAAAAAGGTATGAGGGTTGGGTAGGAATCTGGGGTTCAGTGTGTCCAGATCAGACAAACCCCATGAACCCGGTCACCCCTGCTGAGTCACCAAACGTAGCGAACCACTTGGGGGACCTATGGCAAAGGTGTTGGTTATATTTTAGTTTTATAATATTAATGTACGTAACATAATATAATCTTTATATATAAAACAAAGTCGGGTCTAGTAACACCATTTATAACTCAAGAACGGCTAGACCGATTTGTATGATCTTTAATTTGTTGGATTTGTTTCCGTCCCGAATAACAGACTAACGAAATCTGGCTTTATGAAATTGGCATAAAAAATTTGAAATAGGTTAAACCCAAGTTGTTTGAAAAATGGGAGTATTTGATGGAATTTAGCGACAGGGAAAAATGCGAGAGGGGAGGGAAAGCTGGGAGGGACGGATGGGAATTAAAGAGAGTGGGTTCGCAGGAGGAGGGGTGAGGAGGGGGGAAGGCGGAAAAGATGAAAGGGGAATGCGTGAGGGGAGGTCGTGAGAAGGGGGACAGCAACGCATGCCGGGTCAGCTAGTATTTTATAATATAAGAGTGTTTAATATTTAGTAACATTCGACTACAAAGAAATAATTTACCAAAAAAACGAGTTGTTTGCATGATGACAACAAACATCGATTTGTTGAATTTTGAAAGCTAAAACATATTGTTGCATGCACAACGCAACTTTTGTAGTTTTTTTTTTAAATATTAACTACATTCAAATGTGTAGTTTTTTTTTTAAATATCCAACTAAATTCGAACACGAACTGAACTTTTTGTTTCCTTTGAGGATAATTCCCATCAGCGACGTTTGGCGAAACAAAAAACTCCGGTTCGTTGAAACTACCGAATCGCATTATCTTTTTCATAAATATCCGATTCGTTCGCTCGCCTAGTGACGTACATTGTATAATCATGGTATTGCGCAGGGGCGTGCGGTGACCATCGCAAGAAATTAACTTTCATGGCATATCTTCCTTTTTTCTATTATAGGTTTGTGTGACGCGTGTTTGTAGCTTCTCTTATTTAATAACAGCTGACCGTTTACCATATTCGGAAGCAAGGAATTCTAGGATTACTAGCTTGCTTCAATGCTATCGAGACATAAATATATTCAAGGAAGATCACAAAAATATATAGCATCGTAAATCATAATGCGAAAGAAATGCCTAAAGTATTGAATAACATCAGTTTTGCAATATTATTTAAAAAGAGAAAGAGCTCACTAATCTTATAAGCAAGACGGATTGTGTTAAATTCGTAAAACTCCATTATCAAATCAAAAATATTAATTTCGGTTAAACACTTCGGATACGTGGCATGCGTTGCAATACCATTCAAAGAAAGAAAGTGTTTCTGTTTACTGAAGTGATTTTGGACTCACAAAATTATTTGTTTTTCCGTCTGGTGCGTACACGTATAAATCACAAGGTTTTCCGACGTGCGAGCATACATAGAACTTCCGTGTGAGAAACATGGGCTTTTCAAAATTTCCCCCATTGCTATCCCCTACCGCTACTCTGTCTTCTTTCCAATCCCTCCCTCTGCACCTTCCTTGTCCCTTACACCTCCTCTTTCCCTCCGGCCTTCCCTCCCTGCCTCTAAACTATATAAAATACTCACCTTTTTCAAACCCTCGCGCCACCTATTGTAATTTTTTAATACTAATTTCAAAACGCTAGAGCTCACCCTTATATATAGAAGCCTTTGCAGGCATGCGCACAACAAATCACCAAAGTTTCATCGCAAACGGATGAATGGTATAGGAAATAACTTCATAACGTGGAGTTCACTATTGTATGAAGAAACCTTCGCGGGCATGCTGACAACAAATCACTCACTTTTCATCCCAATCGGATGAATGATATAGGAACACATACGGGACAAAAAAGAAACATTAATTTTTTTATAATATGAAGATTACACATAAATCAAAACGTTTTTTCGCTTACATGTACAGTGTACACGTGTACAGCCCGCCCCTGGTATTTTGAGTTCTGCAGTAAACTTTCGAGTAAATGGTTTGAGAATCACTAGCTTGTTAGATAATGTAGGGTTATGTGACGTGGCTTAAGAACATAAACAGGATAACGTACCCCTCGCTAAATCCCAATGAATTTCACACCTACGAGCCGGCACACTTTGTAAGGACACGCCATAATGGGTGACGATGTTGTGGTATTCATAGCCTCGTGGTGCCAATGAACCTAGCGCTGAGAAAACATTATGCTATTATACGGATAGACAGCAATCCATTAAATCCCAACCAGCAAAACCCCTTTTCGTGTACACAGCTTTCTAAATACATTTTTTAGTTTAGTTGACGTAAGCACAAACAAATCATTATTATACAAATTTTCACATTGTCACGGAAAATTTGCAAGGTTAAAAAATGCTTCGTTTTTATGCGACAGCTCATAGCGCCACTGTCTGTCAGGTATGTTGAATCGACGGAAGAACTATATATCATAATATAACATATTATATTTCATAAATATATATATGTAATTATAACAGGAGATACTTCAAAATATATGTCATAACGTATTATATCATTACATTTTAGTTTGGTACACATAACAACAAATTTAAATCTAACAACAAAATTATTTTGTTAGATTTAAATTTAATTTTTAATTAAGTTTTTATATTTATTTTTGTTAGAGTTAAAGATATCTACATCAGATAGAATGTTATGTTATACATATTGAAAACAGTCTTATAAGGCAAGCATTTTGATTTGTTTTTCAGTGTTTTTATTTAAAAAGATTATATGAATCCGTGTGTCGTGTAAGTACTTTCAAATCAATTCTGTTAATTCTCTTCAATTCTGTTAATTCTGCTAATAATTCAGGACGGTCAATAATGTTGGTTACGAGTTTATATAGCAACATCGCATATGAGAATTATCTACTGTGGTGGGCTTTGAAGGGGACCGATTTAAATTAAGATGTTTTTGTTGTTGCTATTATGTGCCACGTTTTTCCGGAACATCCCCGGATTTTTTTTTCTATTATTTTTGATTCATATTTTCCACTCCTTTCTTCGTCCAGTCGTGTTACATGTTCAAATTATTCAAGTACTCTTAGCGTCCATTACTTAACCTTGTTCTTGCTTGGAATAGATCATTTTAGAACCTCCTCAACCTTCTAATTCGGACAATTTAGAGAATCGTAACCGACTGATTCATCAGAAATACGTAAACAAATAATGACTTTTTCCCAACGTAGTTGTACGAGGTATTCAAATCGTCATTTTTTTTACTTTGTTCATAAACTCTTACACCAGCTTAGCATTCTTTCTTGATGTCCTCATTCATAATCCTCATCCTTCTTAGTACGGTCCTACCATAACCAGACATCCAAAAGTTCTTATTTTTAAGTGAAATTGGAAAGATAAAATTTCTTTGTTCGTTGTTCGTAAGTAGGTACATTGTTCATATATAAAGCAATTTCAATATTTTCTAAGTATAACTTTGAACAGGACTCAGCGTAGATAATAGATACTAAAAATATATTTACCATTCATTCTAAGTATGTTGACGTGGGCGGGAGGCGCGAGACTAAGGCGGTATCAGCTCACTGCGCTGTGACATCGGCAGCCGGTGGGCTGGGGCGGAGTGCGATGGGCGGTGTTTGCGAAGACATATGAAAGCTTTGAATGCAGCTTCCAGATATTATCTCCAGAATCGTGTCACAGGTCGCAGGTTGCGCGTGATAGTTTTCAAAAATTTTATTTTTCACATATTAAAGAAACTGGATGCAAAAATATCACTCAATTTCATACGGTTCGCTAGTATATATAAAAGAAAATATTCTGTCAAAAAGGAATTATGAAAGACTACCAATTCATAATCAAATCTTTGGCTTTTGCTGTGTTTAGTGAATAGATCAAAATAATCAACAGTATAGAGTACTTTTTAAATCTTCATCTTCATTCCCTTTCTCTTTCCCCTCCCCCAAATCCTTCAGTTCTACAACATTTTTTTTATTTTTTTTTTTATTTAAAGAAACATTTAAAACAAAGAATAATACATACATATCAAATAAAAACATAATACAAAAACAAAGAAAAAGTCCCAATAAACTACTTTTAAGTAGTTTTCAATCTCCTAAGAATGTATTTTAAAAGGACCTACATACTTTACTAATGATTATTTCTTATAAGGATGACCGGATAACTGAACAATTTGCAACTTCTTCGCTCCTGGTATCGCATCGTCATTAAAAATGGTGAAAAAAAACTTGTAGGTTGCATTAGGTTAGGTAATGGGTTAATTTTAAAAGACAAATTTCATCGATTCGTTTTAATGACTTTTCAAAGTGGTGTTGAAATGCCACTTTGCTGAGTTGTCATGGAACCGATTATAAGAACAATAATTTTGTGTTAATTTATTTTAAAGGATTGGTGGCCCTTTAAAAATGATTTTAACTCATTCCAAACAATTGAGGTTATTATTCATATTCCAGTTCCATATTTTTCGACGATTGTACCAGCCTTCTAATATCCGTGCAAGGCTTTCCATGATATATTTTCTCTGATAATGAAAATCGACCTATCTAACCTAAACGAGCTTTGGACTTATTTGATGTTCATTCTAATTATCGCTCATCCGGTAAAAAAATATTATTAAATTAATTCAATTTAAGTTTTCAGGGGGTTTATCTGTTTGTTCGGTTCGGATCGGTTCGAATCCTGCGGATCGGTTCAGCTCGGCTCGGTTCGGCTCTGTTCGACTCTGTTCGACTCGCTTCGACTCGATCCGGTACCAACACCGGGATTTCTAGCACGATCAATCATTAAAGGATTTATCGATAATTTCGATGACTGTAATCGTTCCCGTACAAAACGTACAAACAACAGTTCGCCTCGAATAAATTAAATACATTTGTGATTTTTTGTTTGAAATGTGTGCTGCATAATACCATATTTAGTTTGAAAATTTAACAAATCTGCCAACGACCAATGGTATATATAACCTTACTATATTAAAAATAAACTTAGTTTTTTCAATATTAAAATATGACTTTACATAAATAACAATCTTTCGAAATCAATTTATGTTTTTTTGTAAAAAAGAGTCAACACGTCAAAAATTTTATTTAAAAGGGGCAAATTTCCGGTAACCTAAGTAATTAGCTTGTAATATGCATAAATGAAACGGTGATTAAGATATTAATTATTTATTATTATATGTAAATATATTATTAATATATAAACGGTGGTTGTTGGGGGTAATTTATTTAATGTCAATGAATTCGTTATTTTTCGTTCTGCATACCCTTAACAAAAACTCTGAGTACGCCACCGTATACATCTGTGGCCTTGGACAACATTTTCAACAACAGCCAAAAGTCAACGACTATTAGAAGCCTCCTCGCGACTTTTGGAACCCGTTGATTAAACGCCGCCCGCGCGAGGGGCGCTCAAAAGGCCGCTGTTGACCTAAAAGAGAGACAACTGAGAAAGTCGCGTTGAAGAGAGACAATCGAGCAACACGAGCGTCCTAGAATCGCCGACCAAGAGAGAACTCAAGAGAGAAGTGCTGACAACCTTCATGCATATTTATACGTAATTCAAAATATTCCCAGTGTGACCTATTTAGCTTTCCACGTATATCTTTGAGGTATGAAATAGGACAGGACCGTTCACGGAAGTCGTATATTGTGTGACAAATTCTACTGGGAAAACGTTATTCTTTGAAAATATTACCCTGCGGTAATAAATTTTACATTCTTGATTTATTTAGTAGGCACAAGATTTGTGTTTACACTAAAGTCCCAACTGCTCTAATTAGGGAATATTGATAGGCTGAAATAAACGGAGGAGGGGAAGTAGAAAGACATGAAGATAATATAGCTTCCGTGGTCGAGGGGTAAGGTCTGCGACTGAGAATCCGATGGTCGCGGGTTTAAACCACGGTTTGCTCAAATTATAATTTAAGAAAATTATTTCTGCTTCTTTACGCTATTTAATACTTGAGGTGATTTCTCACAAAAACGGCGCTATACACATTTATCCAATTATTATTATAAAATAAAATACAAAATACTTGTAGCTCTTTCCAGCGTAATAGATTATAATTCTCGATATATTTTTATCATATTTTCCTACTTAGGATGATGACATGACAATTATTAATATATAATATTAGGGTATATAGGATGACATGACAATTATTAATATGTAATATAATAATAATTGTCATGTCATCCTAAGTATGAAAATCATGATTGTGAAAAGCAATCCAGTATTTGTTTTTATATTACCCACACAAAGGCAGTGCCTTAGTGGGTTTTCATTTCTTGTGTATGCTATTTGTTATTATATATTATGTTATTATATACTTTTTGTTTTTATATATTATATGTATAAAGAAATTAAAATAAATAGTGTAAAAAATAAAAATAAAACATTTTTCACATGAATTCCGACATAGAGTTGAAACTCGTGAAATATTCAACGAATTTAAAGTTAGATTTAAGTAGAATCATCCAAAAAATGCGTTTCTTCAAATCCACGAGGATAAGCTAATAATAGATTTTTTTTGTTTTTTTTATGTAATTTAAATTAAATTTAATATTGTTATTAGCAAGTATTTTGGTTTTTAAAACAGCAGATAAAACCAAAATACTACTGCCCCACCACTTACCCCGCCTCAACTGTCAAAGACCTACTATTTTTTTATGTTTTTGTAGAAAAAAAAAACACCAAAAATGTCACCGGAGACCAAAAAAGACCGGACTCCAAATAATTTCAGGAATCACTGGTTAAAGTAAGTCAAGTAAGTAACTTAACAACCTTTTTATCCTTATGTCGTTAAAAAAAAATTAAGTCTGTAATGTAATTTTTTTATATAGTTATGCAGGTTACCACAAGCACAATTTTTTTATGAATATTATATTAATCATTCTTTAGTTCTTCTGACACTGCTTTTTCCGTCCGTCCGCTCTTCATGTCCAAATCACATTTTTTCTTCCTGCGCTTACATTATATTCGGAGCTCCATATTCCACTTCAATGGAAATAATAGCAAAACGATCGTAAAGAGAAATGTTCTTTTGAGATGTTGTTTAAAAGAAGGTATTTTTATCCGCAGCGGGTAAACAAAGGCTAAGGTGGGGTTTTGTGTTCGTTCAACCGCGCAGCCGACATGCACGAGGAGCAAGAGGACCAAGAGGATTCATAGTATACAGTAAACTCTCGATCCGCCGCCGGTATAGATGATACATAAAATCCGATTTGAGCATTTTCTGAATAATACAAAAACAGTGGAATTTCGATTTATCGATATAGATGGTTATACGATTTTCCGGATAATCCAAATACAGTATAGTTTATCCATCTAAAAGGATTGGTGTGGAAAGAAAACTACGGTTAAACGCTTGTAGGAATATATTGTTACTCTAAAGTTAGATGGATTTTCTAGTGAATCAATCACAGTAGAATCTCGAATAACTAGTATATTTTTTTTTAAATCCCAATTCAGAGACAGTGGGCATTCTAGACATGCCGGAATATATCTCGACATATTGAAAAAATCCCAGCTAAAATAATTTTCCACTGGGATTAATAATCTAAGACATACCCTACATTTCTTTAGATAGTTTGTGAAAAACCTTCACAAACGGTTTTTAGTGTTAGTTCGTCTTTTACCCTTCAGGGGTATTCTAGACCATCGTTTTAAATTATGTAGAAAGGAAAGGTGAATTTATATATTAATTTTACATGGGCAAATTTCAAAATTATATTGATGTTGGATTGGAAATGAAATTATTGGAGTCGATTCCAGACTTCAAGCCCAAAAAGATATGAAATGTTGATTGGAGGGAAGGCAATTTTAGATAAGGCTTGATAGAAGAGATGATATTTGTTTATAGAGAGGTAATCAAAAAATATGTGATGCAAAGTTTCTTCGAATTTTAGACTACAGAATGAACAACCTTTGAATTAAAAAAAAGGTGAGAAGGAATGGTACAATGTACAATTCTCATTCAAATTAGTCAAGAAATTTATTTTTTGGATAAATTGGAGAATTTTTGAAATCACAGTTTTGATGGGATACTCCTTTGTATTGAGGCATAGCAGGCTCCTTTGGATTGACTAGCAATGTGCCAAAACTCTCCAATTACAATACACACTTATTACTTGCCCATAGATGCACGTGATCGTAATATATTTTCCTTACAAACGTTAACATTTTTCTGCAATCAAACAAATGAAGCCCAGTATGAAACATTATTTGAAATATCTTTAAAATGTTCTTTTTACATTTTAAAAATTGTTTTAGATCTTTGACGTGTCCTCTTGAAGTCGCTTAACGGTTACACCAATCCCGGTTAGGCCGCATTTCCCTTCAACCGAAGCCGGTTAAGCCAAACCAGGCTAAGTCGTACCCGGTTAAACCAAATCTATTTAAGCCGAAACCGCTTAATCCGAAATTTGTAAATCTAGAGTCTGCTGTGTTTTTCGTATTGAACTCGAAAGGCGTAAATGAAATATGCATAAGCCGTACAATGTGTTCCACGCTAAAGATTCCTTTTCAATGATTTCACAGGGAAAACATTTTAAGGATTTCTCCAGCAATGTGATTATGGATTCTGCGAAGTAATTTAAATACCCTCCACGCTCCAGAGATTATTTTTGCTTAAAGCGACTGAAATACGAAATTTTGTATTTAACCAGTCACTGATGTCACGTCTTTTCGATAATTTTTGTTTGAACAGTATGTAGGTATTATTATGTAAGTCTTTGGATGTAGAATTCAGACGGTTGCTACGTGTTATATTTTAATATTTAATCTTTTACTTCACGCTTTCACGTCGAAGGAAACCAACTAATTTATTAATTTATTAAACTGACTAATTTATTTTTTCTGAGATCCACTACCGAAATAAAGTTTTTTATTTTTTTCGTGGTAGTATCAAATATTGAAACAAAAATAATATGAAAATTCTAATGAGCTTGACTCTGCAGTCAACCATGCTCGGTGTTTAACTAGAAGACAGCTTTCTCTGGGGTGAAAGGATCTCGATGTTACAAGTTTAATCGGACTTTCTGGGTCAAATCGAGCCCTTTACTATGATCGCGCTTTTTGTGTAACTTGCTCGCTCATTTGGAATAAACTTCTCTAAAATACTGAAGTACTGAATGTAAAACTTATATTATGATATCAAAATACCTTTGTAAAATTGTAATTACTACCTCCTACCTATGAATTGTAAGTTCCTCCTGTCCTAAAATGAGTTTTGTAACTCATCGGGATTGTTCTAGCAAGAAATAAAAAAAAACAATGAAAAATTTACTTTATTTCGAGGATTTGAGAAATTCATCAAATATCAAAGTTTTTTTTTAAGTTCTGTTATTATCCAAGTACTGTGATCAACCGGCCGATGATGAAATAATAACAGAACTTGAATGGAACTCGAAATTTAATTGTTTGGCTTATTTTACACAATTGTTCACATTCTTTCAATTAACCCTTGGTTCTGAAACACGCAGGTATTTTTATTAAAATAGTGGTTTATAGGGCACGATTATGGAATTTCATAGACAAGAAGTGGCAAATATACTTACCAGAAAACTGTAGGAGCTAAAACAGAGATAATTATTAAAATTAAATTTATTTTGTCTAGTGCCCGATTGATACTGATTTGGACTGTAAAACACTTGAAAAACAAAGAACGTTCGATTGCGTTTTTTATCGCTCGGCAACAAGAATGACGGGATAAAGCCTGACCTTTAAATGTTTGATGATTTTCTTCCTTCATCCACTTGTCATGTAATGGAATAGTTCACCCGGTTGGTTAACATTACAAATATCGTATAAAAGTATATAAAAGCGATGTTGAAAGCGATTTTATGAGAGATTGGTGTGGCCACGATAGCGGCAATATTACAACATACAAATGTGGGAACTTCAAAATGATTCTACAAATGATATTTTTGAACTAGCATCTTCGTATTTTTTCTGATTCATAATTAAGGCTTTGGAAGGAAGGAGAGAAACAAAGGATTGAACAATTTTTTTTATTTATTTTAAAGTAGGTATGAGAAAACATTATAACATTTACATATATGATGCATTAGATCAACAAACTAGGCTACCGCCTGTTTCTTGGTGACCAATGGAATATAGTTACTTTGTGAGGTCTGGTGTAAACATATGGATTTATATGATTTATGGACCGGTCAGTGGTTAAGTGGGCATCGCGTTTGGGTCCCACCCAGGCGTTCCGTGTTCGATTCCTCGGCTGGCTAAGTCCTCCATCGCAACACAAGCAACATCTTCCGCTTAGTGAGGTGGTAGTAGGAGATTTTCAAATGTTGTTGGGTTATTCGTAACCCGGGAATGTTTGTCTTTCTTTAAAAAAAAAATAATAATAATAATAATATAAACATGTGGATAATAGAAAAAATTAAAGTAGAGAAATTATAATGTAAATATAAAATAGAAAATATATGGATTAAATATATAAACATGTTGAAAATAGGAAAATTTTGTAGAAAAATTATAATGGAATTAGAGAATATAAAAAAGAAAACAGTAAAATGAAAAAATGAAAAAGAATAGAACTTGCTATTATGCAGGATATGAATATTTCGAAAAGGACCTTAGAATATGGACTGGTCCAAAAGCTGTTTTAATACTAAACAGTTTTATTTTTAAATATTGTTAATAATATATTTAATATCAATAACGAATTATACTATTGTTTTGGTGAAATTAACTGAATAAGCAGTAAACCCATCCACTATAACAACAAATCTCATTTAATTGTATCATGAAATTAGCATTTGCTTGCTTTGCATCGCGAAATTCATAATAATTTTGTTGTTCACTGAGGTTTAAATGCACTTCACATTATTATTATTTGTAACCAGTGATGGTTTTGTTTATTTTAGCAATGTGGTGGCAACCACACAATGGCCATTAGATTAATAATTTATTTCTAATAATCAAAATAGAGCTGAATACGTTTAAACACCCAGCAAAGGTTTTTTGATATGTATTGGTTTTGTCAGATTAACCATTGCTTTGTTAAATTGTGGCGTTGAACTGACGTAGCCTCTCTGTACTGTAAAGTTATTGTAATATTTAATTAGAAATAATATCAACAAACTAAATAGTTACTTCGTGATCAAAAAAAAATCGAAATAAAAATTAATATGAATGAAATATATCTATTATGAAACGCCGTTTTCAATTACGTTGGTTTATCGAAAAAACAGAAATCTGTTAAGAAATCAGTTTGTTTGAATCAGTGTCAATTTGTTTGAATCGAATCGAACAGCGATTTCTGCCATATTACAATTTTCAACTCGCAATGTTATTTCAATCATGAGTTAAGGAGCGCTAAAAAATCCAATAAACCTTTTAATAAAAGTCTTGAAAAGCACGTGTCTGCATAGACCGGTCAGTGGCTGAGTGGCATCGCGTTTGGGTCCCAATCATGCGTCGTGAGTTCAATTCCTCGGTTTGCTAAGTCCTCTTCATGACACAAGCAACATGGCAACCCGAGAATTTTTATCTTTCTTTAAAAAATATATTAAATAATAAGTAGCAGTAAAAACTCTGGAACGGTGAGCTGTGGTATTATGAAATTAGCTAATGCTTCTAGAATTTATGGATCATCGAAATAATTTTGAGTTCACACCACATTATCCAACACGGGACTTCGAAATATTTATTAAAATGAATCAAAAAATAACAACACCATGTTTTTGTTCCACATTTTTCAGTTGATCGATAAGAAAGAAATGTGTTAAAACTCGTGTAAAGCCGGGTTGTAATTTGTAACTACTATTAAAATATAACTATAAACTAAAAGTAATGGCATTACCGGTTATTTGAATAGCTAGGAATTGTATTATTTATTAGTTTGCGTGTTAGTCGAAATACAAATCGTGAATTATTAAGGCCTATTAATGGCAGAGTTTCAAACATTTAGCATTGCCTAATATTCCCTCTGTAACATTATTTTCCACTGCAATAAAATAAAATGTTGTACCTAATTGTTTTATGTGAACTTTTATCTGATTACGACCTTATTTAAGGCAATTCCTTTTTTCCAGAAATTCGTAACATGACTGATTTGTGAAATTTGTGGCTAATAACAGATTTCTTTTACATTATTTAATAAAATATTTAGATAAGATGGTATATGTTTGCTTTTAATACGTTTTTTATGAAATTCGAAGAAGCCGGTTGACGCGACAAAGCAATAATTTCAACATAGCTCGTAACGATGTGATCGGTGACAAATTTCAAGGGAACAATTCGCATTTTTATTGTTAGATTCCCGTTTAATAATATATAATACGCCAAATTAATATATAGATTTATCTTTACTACGAATCGGTTTACATTATGAATTTAAAATATATGCTATAGATACAATGAAGCTTTTCCTACCTTCTCTATTCATTGGAATTAAAATAAAATTATTAATTACATTACAAAAATATAAGCGTATAGTACTAAATAATTTGTTTTGTCATTAGATAAATATGAAGTTTAGAATAGGAACAATTTTTTAAAAATACTCTTTTATAGGTAAGATTATTTTTTACTATTTCCGTTGGCTAACTTTTTTTCATTCTTTTAAAATTATTCATAAAAAAATAAAATCAACTTTGGCGCTACTTTCCTCATGCAGATAATACCAAAAACACGGGAAATAATATTTCTGGCGTTTATATTCCTCTAACAGATGGTTAATCCAAATGCAGTTTTCTCCCGAGTTTTTATTTATTTACGCCCTTTTTAGGGCCTTTAACTATGGGTACTAAAATATACATTATTTATTGTACATTACTAAACTGCTGTAGTAAGAACATTTTGTATTTGTTTAGTGACAAATTGACGATGTCCACTGAATATGTATAATTATTTCCCTCCATTAGTATTCTGGGCAAAGAGGAATACATATGGTAGTTAGTCCCAGAATTTCAACACTGAAATAAATCACGACTTCTAGTATTACGTGGTGGAATCCAGAAACTAATCAATCCTAGCAATTCTGGACTATCAATTACATCATTTAATATTTTATATAAAAATACCAAGTGAAAATCATTCTGTCTGACAATTTAAACATATTCATATCATTTAAAAGACTGTTGTAGTTCAGCATAATTGCTGAAATTCCCATTCTAAAATTTATAAAACGTAAGAATTTATTTTGTACTCTTTCAATAGATTGTAGGTCTGGTGCATGAATAATATAATTTGGGGTCCAGACGGGAGAATTGTATTCAAGTTGACTTCTAACAAAGGCAACATATAAAAGCTTAATACATTTAATATTATTTAAATCTCTAGTTAGCTTAGCTATAAATCCCAATTTTTTCAGAAGACATGAGTAGGTACTTGGTAAATTAGGTTTTCTGGTTGATCCAAATACAGCACTCACAGTTATTCAGGATAGATAGTGAAAAATTAGATGATACTTTCATTCAACTTTTATTGACGGTCTGCGTGGTCGAGGGAAAAGGCTCTCGACTCGCAATTCCAATGTCGCGGGATCTAGTCCCGGCGTGCGCAAATAAATATTATTTGATTAATCTATGTTATTTCACAATTAATTAATTAAAAATAGTATACAATATATTTGCAGCACGTTCCAGGGTGATTTATACTCTCAGAATCACCCTGGTGTAAGACTGCCATTCAGAATTGAATTGTTGCTTGAAATGGCTTTTGCCGTATTTGATGACCAGATCTGAATAGTCAGGTACTTCCCCACCTTCCTTTTCCCCATCGCCTTCCCCTCCCTACTACCTTTAGCTTCACAACATACCCAATTAGGAATTCCATGGTCTGCGATATCCACATAATTTTTTTTTTAATAAAATTTGGAAATATCAGTTTTATTGGTTAATCTAAAAAAATTGATATTTCGGGATAGATAAAAAAAAACTTAGTTAATTAGTTTTCGGTCAACCGAAAGACAAAAGACTCTCGATTATCCAGGATTGATGGTGTAAAAGTAGATAATATTTTTATTAAATATTTTCCCGGTTAATGCAAAAACAGTAGTCCCCTGATTTTTCGAGAAAGATAATGTATTTATTTTTTTTGCTACGCAGTCCCGGCCGTGTGGAGCGTGGAACATCACGGTCCACGAGTACTCTGCCACGGCCGAGGAGCAGCACCACGTGGGCGCCGTGCTGCACACCTTCTGTCCCAGGGACACCAACAAGCTGCTCACACTGCCCTGGAGACTCAACACTGTCGTCGTAAGGTTAGTCGAGTTCTTAATTTTCCTATTTAAAGCTTTCAGCAATAAAATAATCTGCAATAACATTTACTTGGCAACTAAGATTAATGGAGGCCCCTAAAGAAAATAAAAAATAAACGAACTTTGAAGATAAGATAAAAAAATTTCTTTGAAGATAAAAAAAAAGAAGAAAACATTTTTTGGTTATTTTTATTAAACTCCTTTCCTTAAATGGTATTATAAATTATTGTCAACTTTCTTAAATGAATGGTAAAAAAAATTGAGGATTTTTAGCGGGCTTAATAAAATTCAAACTTGTAGAATTAATTTAATTATGAGAACGAACGTTAACAAAAAAAATACTAGTATTTAAGTTTGCATGCGAACATTGATAATTTTTTTTTTAAAAGAGGACTCAACTTCCTTATTAGCTTTAAGTAAACCCTGATGAAGTAAGCATTGCTTACGAATCATGTTGGTTTTTCAAACAACAATAAACGTGGTTAAAACTAGGTAATTTAAAAAATCGAATTAAAATGATGCCACAAAATAAGTTTGCTAATTTAATGATACATAAAACTAAATTAAAAGTTGTATTAAAGGACAAAATAGGCAATACAACATAAATTTAAATCGTAAAAATAAAGCATGTGTATTATACTAATACAAAATACAGAATTCATAATATACAACAACTCATAATATTTGCCTAATTTTTTACTGCCTTTATATTTTGTTTTATTTCATATCAATTTATTTTATCTTTTCATTGAATTACAGAATATTGTTAAATGGGGCTTCAGCACCGGCAAGGAATGATTGAAAACACTTAATCGAATAATGATTAAAAAAACTTAATTTCTTCAATCTTTGCCAAATTACTTTGTGGCATCATTTTAATTAAATGAAACAGATTACTTTGTGTAAACCGCTATAATCACATGTTATAATATCTACATGTTCCAAAACCGATGGTTTCTTCGTCTTCTTCCGTGGTTTACACAAAGTAATTTGTTTCATATAATTAAAAAAACATAATTTTATTTTACCAATAAAATTAAAATAATAAAACAAGTTCTGTTTGTGTTCTGTTGCAAGTGAGTTTGGCCACGTCAAGAAACAAAATTAATTATTTCACTTTAACTTGACCGTGCCATGTATTTCTCTGGCGGGTTCGCATTCGCTTCGTATATTATGCCCCTTTTACTTGTAATGATGTGGGTTCCTAAAGAGTTGCACATCAACAAACTTTTAACAAGATTGACTGTAAGTTGATTTAACCACAGGCTTAGCCATACCACCTTATACCACCATACCACAATTATGTAACCGAGCCTTAGGATGTTTGACTAGCTAAAACAAGATCATTAAAATTATTTTTCTTATTACAGGGTTTTGGCGATGACTCGCACTGCGCCCGTGTACCAAGTGAAGTGGCGCTCCAGGGCCGCCGTCGGGGGCCCGGCCCCTGCCACCACCGACACGGGGGCCCTCTCCCTCCCCCTCCCCCTTCACCGGCTTTTGCTCTGCACACTCACGCTCACCCTACTGCTCCTCACACACCAGCTTAACCCCGGCTCTGTGACGTCACACCGACTTAACCCGCGCTCCGTGACGTCACGAGACTCATAGCTGATCCCGCTTCTCAATAGACTCGATAGAGCTTGATTCAAGATAATTTTGTGTCCTGCCGCTGAAAGCTCGCTTGAAATCTCAATTTTGTTAACATAATATTTTGTTTATTATGAGTTTTATGTTACAACTGAGCTATCAGCGGAAGGTACGTCTATATTAAGATGTTGGATATATCATTATTTGGTGGTTTAAACATATTATGTAAATTGTATAATATTATGTTTCTGCAACTAATAACTTACGCAGTTTTGTTATTGCTTGTATAATAATAAATACAAATCTCTGAAACCTGAGTACTTAAAAGTAAAACCTTCTATAAAAAGGCCTAGACAGCCAAGATGGCCGCCGATCTTGTTAAGACATGATTTCTTGCACGGTGAATGTTAATCGTTTGCTCAAATTCCAACCATTGACAACATAACAGCCGAAAATGAAAATAATTTTTAAGCAGAGTGAAAATATAAATTTCTGTCGTAATTCAACCAACACACGCGTATTATAATTATTCTCTGTAACAATTATTTGAGTTTAATATTTTTGTGGAAAAATAACTGTGTCAAAAGACAAATTTGTTTGTAATTAAATTGAATTAAAAATATCTATTCAAGAAATCTGGGCATGGGGAACAAGAATCCACCTCTATTGACGCTGATGGTAGCTTGGCCTTATTGAAGGGGGTTATGGTACGAGCGACTTATTACACAAAACATTAAGGTCCAGGTGTTTCGCAGAAATTCACGTGTGACAAAGTTATCAAGTGGCCATTTTGCTTTTTGACATTTGAAATGCCCCCGTCAAACGCCAATTCTAGTGACGTTTTTGCTTTTTATAATATTATAAGCTGAAAAACATATTAACATGATATTTGTCCTCTACTGCTGATTACAATTAGTTCAAAGAATTGGCATTTAACTGAAACCTTTCACCTGTCAAAAAAACATTCTTCTTCTTCTCGTGCCCTGTCCTTCAACGGACGTTGGCTATGCGGACTTTGCTTACTGCGGACCGGAACGGCTCTACAGTAGACTGGCCAAACCACGGTCTCAGGTTTTTCAGCCACGATGTCCTCCTTCTTCCAGGGCCCCGTCTTCCGGCAATCTTTCCCCGCATTATGAGATTTAAAAAATCTCGTACTTCTCCGGATGTCTCATCACATGTCCTAGATATTGAAGATTTCGGATTTTTATTGTTTTAATAATTTATTTTTCTTTATTTATCCGAACCATAACATCTACATTCGTAATTCTGTCCATCCAGCTTATTTTGAGTATTCTTCTGTAGATCCACATCTCGAATGCCTCAAGTCGCCTTATCAGTTCTTCAGTAAGCGTCCATGCTTCCATTCCATAAAATAATACCGAAAACACGTAGCATCTTACCATTCGCAGTCGTAGTCCAAGGTTGAGAAACATAATGCCGCTAAATGGCTATATGATGACTTTGTCACATGTGAATTTTTGCGAGATAACTCTGCCTAAATAAATGGTACTCACTATACATACCCATAAGTGAAAATGCTAAAAACTGTGCCCTATGTGTCTCCTTTGCAATCACCTTCCACTTATTAAAATCAGGTTAGTTGCATTCGATCTTCCAAGAAATGTGCGGAATGATTTTTTGCTTTGGACAAAAATTTACTGTGTCAAAGAATTTGCCTGAATGCAATCATGAAACTTACTGTAAAATTGATATAAGTTTATGTACCGTTGTGTGTACGCTCTGCTATCTTGTCAAAGTTTCCAGTCAAGTATAAATAACTCTACAACAGTTAACTCTGGCAACTGGTTACCGTCAACTTGTGGATAGTGGCGAAGCTGAGATGAAATCCTGGCTAACTTTATTGATTCTCTGCTTGTTGCCCAAACTTGTTGATCCGATCTTTAAAACTACTTTACATTTATTTGGAGAGATTAAATTGTTTGCTATAAATGCATTATATATGTCATAATTTGACCAAAATACTACCGAGCATGGAAAAGAACATAAACTTTTACATTTCAAAAACTTTATAACGAGGTTCCACTGGTTTATTTTAGACTGAACCAAATATTATAACTAGATAAGAGAACCTTTAGATTTGTTTTAAACTTAATCACTGCTGGTGTGGTCATAAACCTTCATTCTAGGAAAATAACTCATTTAATATATTATCAGAATTCAGGTTATATATGATCCAAATATTTTAAATTTCCTAAAATGATTTTAAAATGTATCAGTCTAAGGATAACCATTTCAGTCTAAAGCCGATTTGGTCCTAAATTAAAATAAGTGGACAAAGTAATAAAATTTTAAATTTTAAAAAAACTAGACTTCTATCACAAATTAACAGTAAAAAATTGTGATATTGATACAGCATCGTCTTGTGCTATCGAAGAAAAATTTGTCATGTGACACCTATGATATTGTAATCTGGATATAATATTAAGACTTGATTAATAGGTATTTCACAAGCTGTCAATGTTATGGCTACCCCCAAAAATCTGAACGAAAGGAAAAACTTCACCTGAGGCTGATTGGTTCTCTAAATAAAATTGTCAAATTCTCTACATCAAATCGAGGTTTTTCTCTGTAAAACTGTATTAAAAGAAAATATTATATAATTTAAAGATTTTCGGAGGGTCGTAACTCCTATAAGAACTAACTTATGAAAAAAAATCTAAACGAGGGGACAAGCCAGTGGTTAATATCTATATTATATTAAAAACTATTTGCGCCAGTGTCAACATCCAGAGAGAAAATAGGGGGAAACGCTTGTATGGACAAAACGCGGTGTTTCTTCTTGAGATAAATCTATCACAGTTTGATATCAAGACAGATAAAAAACCTTTTTCAGTTTAATTGATACAAAGTCTATTTCAGTCACACGAAAGTGTTGTGATAATAATCAGATAATAAGACAGGTACATACATATTCGATGAGATAACATATATTCTTAAAAACGATTTTTTCCGACCTTTGTTTCTGTTTACATAAAAAAGGTTATCTATTTATATAGACACTTTTAATGCTGATAAATGTATTATTTAAATATATCATTAAACTGCAATGATTAAATCATTATCGGTTTTCCACACTTTTTTTTATAGAGAAACCTCACAAGAGTCCCAACTGCTCCCTTCTGGAGCCAGTGAGACTATTGCATCCCCAATTGGAGTATGTTGTGAGGCTGAAGGTAAGTGGGGAAGGGACGGAGATGGGGAAGAGGAAGGTGGGAAAGTACCTGGCTATTCAGATCTAGTCACTAAACACGGCTAGAGCCATTATTAAGCAACGTTTCAATTCTGAATGGTGGTCTTACACCAGGGCGATACTGAGAGTATCTTCCACTCTGGAACGTGCCGCAAATATAATATATATTATTTTTATTAATTAATTGTGAAATAACACAAATTAATCAAACAAAATTTTGTTTTGATTATGCTATGTTTTTACTCCAAACTAAATGTTTGAAAAATGACTCAATTGATTTATTTTACGTAAATTATTAATTGATTTAATATTAATAGTATGATAAAACAAATTTAAAACTTTATCCACTTTAATTTGATATTGCTTTTTCAAATTTTGCAAATTCACTTTGTGGCACCATTTTATTAATGACAAATTAAAACACTTTGTTTTTACCACGATAATCTTTATTTTAACACATCGTTCTCGAAACATGTCGATGTGTTAAAATAAAGATTATCGTGGTAAAAACAAAGTTTAATTTGTTATTGATATTGCTTTAGTTAACCACGTGTAGTTACATGAATTACAATGTGTACAGTTTCTAAACATCAACACATTTAGATGAAAACAGCTGACTCTAATATATTAATACCAAGCCGACTGATAATCCCTGATACCCCGTAAGATAATAAGCTTGTTAACCCTCTATAGCCCAATATTGTTCTAAAAGGATTCATTACAAAATTACCTACAATTTCAATTTTTTTTTTCTGGATGATCTCAAGATTTTTGATATTCGGTGGTGGATAGATTGAATTCGGCTTGTTTTTTTGTTGTGATGTCATTATTAAAAAAAATATATTTTCCTGGAAGCGATAGAACTAAATTCAACAAACCTCTTTTACGAATTTTAAAAACTTGTATTTCTGAAAGATCAGTGTTGCCACTGTGAAAATTTATTTAAAAGAAAGAAGAATTCAGTGCCTACCCGGGGAAAGAAGTTTAATTATTTATCTGTGAATTAAAAATACTGAAAAATAAATGAATAAGTAAACTCAGAACGATATTTACGTGTGATTACAAATCCACTTTTGTGGACTTGACTGCTTTCTCGATTCACGCGAGAGTCCATTTTGTGGACCGGGGCAATCGAGTGACTATTTTGTCTACTTTCCATGCTATCATATTAGTAACGAATTGCAATTTACTTATTTTTCATTTGTAATTAGGCTACAATAAATCAAATAATTTATTTATGTTAAGTGCCGCAAACCTTTAAAAACTAAGAAATTTCAACACAATTTATATTGTTTTTGACAACATGAATTAATTAGCGTCTCAGAGTGTTAACCAAGAGTTTAATGGGAGGTACACCCATTACCATTGAGGTAATGATCCACTGTTCAGAATCTTTAAGATAATCTTCAGATTCAAATGTTTATACAAAGAACACCATTGAAATAATATTCAGATAATATTCAGAATCAAATGTTTAAACAAAGAACATCATTGAAATAATATTCAGATAATATTCAGAATCAAATGTTTAAACAAAGAACACTATTTAAATCTCAGTTACCAAAAACCTCGCCAAAACTGACATATTATTTTTATCGTATTTATCGTTACATTTGTTGTGCCATAATGGTGGTGATCATTTATGTATATTTATGTAATAACTTTGTCTTTTCAAAAAAAATGTTTTTACTGGTATGTTAACTTTTACTTTTTTTATATCACCAAGGGCGTGCAGTAGTTTTAGCTGCAAATCTATGTAATGTGTGTGTCCCAAACAATTTTTGTAAATTAATGTTTAGTTTATCGCGAATTTCATATTTTACAAATTATAAAAATCACAGTTCACCCTTAAATAATAAGTTATTTTACAAAACTCGTTCGCTTTTTGGTGGAAAGTTTGTGGTATCTTCTATAGGTTTTTTAAAATGAATTTAGTTATTCAGATTCGAGTTATGGCCATTTTTTTCTTTATTACATTTGAAATTCAAAACTAGGAAAAAGAGTCTAAATATGTTTATGTATGTACTTAAAATAAGTGACCTGCTTTGTCACAGCACGAAATATTTTTCTGAAGTTAATCATAATATTCATGTTTGCATAAGCAAAAATTTTGCAATTGATTATCTTGAATTGGTAAATAAATTGTTTAAAAAATAAAATAATTTATAAATCAGGTACTGCCTAAAGTAAAAGTAACATGAACAATGGTTGTGTCAACTTAAAAACCCTATTTAGTTTTGTATCACGCACAACCATGTTGTTTGCCCTAGGAACTAAAAGGAATATCTTCACACTTACCACATACAGTATGTATTGTATTGTAACATAGTAAATGTATTCCGCACCTCACTGATCATGATATTCTAATATGTCCGCGATTGTAAGTGTTTTGTAAATATCGTTTTTAGGAAATTATCAAATTTTGTACACATTAGTATAAAAAGTAGCCCCTGATCGAGACGCATATTTTAAGGCACATTCTAAATGTGAATTGTTATGTTTTGAAAAGACAATGATTGAATTATTATGTTACAAATAATTAATATTATTATTGCAAAAGGTTAAATTATTGTCGAATAAATTTTGTAGAAATTTACGTTGTTTTATTATTTATATGGAGTTTTAAAATAAAATATTTACATGAAAAATTTTATTATTTTGTTAACTTTTGGCTAAAATTTAATAAAAGGCTATCTTACAAAACGGATTGCAATCTTTGGAGCACAGGCGTCGGGTGGTATTGCTGTCCTTTTTCTACCAGTATTTCAATGGGAGATGCTACGAGGAACTAATATCTTTGATTCCTTCGACACCGGTGAAATCGGGAAACACGCCAAACGCGCACCCAACATTTTTACACAGTTGACATTTGTACATAGTTGACATGTGTTACTTTGGATTGTATCAACAGCTCGCCTGTTGAACTCAAGAACGAGCAACAATCACCCTCCACATAGCATCCCGAAAAACATTAATTTGCCTCAGGGCCTCCTGAATGAAGCTAATATAAACAAATAATTTTATGTTAAAAAATATATACTTGGTTTATAGCCTAAGATACGCCACTTCTAAACGAATATCATTTAAAGTTAAGTACTTCATCATTATTCAAATTGCAAATGACACAATTTGCTTCATTTTATAGGTTTTTTATATTACTCCTCACCTAAAAATGATGGAAAAGTCGTCCCAATGATGTAATTCGAAGTATTAGTTTTAAAAATATGTTCTTAATACCTTAACACTGAATACTTTAAGTTTGCCAAGCAATCCGAGAAAAATAATCGTATTTTCCCAGTCGGTCATTGATGGGCTTTCAACAATTCGTTACTTATACTAATGAACCAGATAGAAGTCTTCCTTGTGTCATGCTTGGTAAATATCGAAAGAAACATGACACATTATAATGGATTGAATGCTATTTCCTATGAATTACGAATTAAATGGGTGGCTATGTTCACTTCCTGATGGACATCTTTCGAATAGAAAACAAACAAGATAATTTTCTATTATCAGAAACCTGATAACCTAGTAGCTTTACTAACTGAGAAACATCTGGAACGCCGTTATACAGTGTGGGTAGGTATAATATTTATATGAAATCGAACTTCCGAGTCTTTGTGGGTGGATTATCACCCCCTTGCTTGTACCTACCCAAAAACTTTGGTATAAGACATACCCACGAAAGACTTTGTTAAAAAAAGCTACAATTGCACACATAAAAGTGTCACAAAATATCAGTTAAATATTGCTATTTCTATTCCCAGTTAGATATCGTAAGTGACTTCTTTTGTTTTCTTTTTCGTTTTCAAACAAGAAGGAAGAAGACGAACGTCGATGACGTCCGTATGCGTTCTCGGTAGGACTGGTCTACTTATGTGTCTGGAGCTAAGCTTAGTGTTCTGCAATGGAGGCTATCAATTAGTGTTTAATTTATTTAATAACACCATTTTCCGAAGTAAAATTACTAATCAAAGACGTCTATTTCTACCACTTGTTTAGTTTCACACCTACTTATATTTATCGTCAAAAATTGGAAATAAGAAATATTTCTAATTTCTTTTTTCCATATTCAAGCACGGCTTTTAAGAGGCACGGCTGGGCGGCCTTTTACATACAAATCTAAAATTTGTATTTGAGGCCAGAGGAGAGAGAAACTGAATAGATAATCCACCTAGAATAATATATCTTCTCTCAGATATTACTCCAATCCAAATCACCATAAATTTCCGGATGTCGCTACCTTTCTTCCCGGGAAACTACCCGGAATACTACCCGGAATGAATGAACCGTAATATATATTGGGCGGAATGACTTTTAAATCGAGGGGGTTGGACATCGCAAATATCGTCTGCATGATTCTTTCTACCATTCAGAAATTACTCGCTTATTTTAATGATTAAACGAACAAAATTATTATATTTTTTGTAGTTGTATTCAAACATATTGATAATTGAATTTTGAATCTGTTTTTTTGGTATTTTCCGGCACAGAAAATTTAAATACATTTTATGAATTCCTCAACTATTTTAATAGTTTCGTGTCATTTATATCGCAAGGTATACCAGTATCAATGTTTAGGGGTCAGTTATTTCACAGAATTTGAACAATTCATCAAATCATTTTTCATTTTGGTCATTTTTCATTTCTGGTCATTCATTTTTGGTCATTGAGGTCATTTTTCAATTTCTGTGAAAGCTCTATTCAAGTTCTGTTATTATACCATTATAGGCCAGTTATTTCAAGAAACATATACAATATCATAAGTTGTGTAGAACTTTCAGAGAACTTAAAAATTAACTTTGATATTTGACGATATGTTCAATTCTGAAAAACAACCCGTCCTTATGCATTTTTTTAACATTTTTAAACAAAATGGTATATATAAGTCGGCCTACTCCAAAAGGTGACTTTAACCGATCACAATTTTATTTTCGACGTCACAAAAATATACATATGTTTTTTACATATATCTTGATAGTTTAAACATGACAATAATAATAAATGTGACATAAAAAAATCGAATCATAAAAAAACATAAAGGACTTTATACAAAAATTATTTATTGCAAAGTTGAAGTTTATGAAAATAACCCCATTTTACGGTATCTATAAGTACGAAGCTTTGAAGCCTTAAGCTGCTGTATTAAATTCTCCGCTCAAATCGTTTCAATATTATTTCTCTAACGATACTATTACATCTGCACTATTCATTATATTGTTTCCATTTTACGCTTATTCCATTTATCTTTTAGTCATAATTTTTCTTTTTACAAGCGGTTTATAACATTTATTTAAGAGGGTATAACCAGATAATCTGTCATTTTTAAATCAAATTCTAGATGTATTGACTCTTTTTCACAAAAAAACAAATTGATTATGAAAGGTTGTTATGTTATCTGGTAATCAATTTTTAAATTTTGAAAAACAACAAGTAATTTTTTTTTATATAATAATGTTATACCGTTTGTCGTTGGCAGATTTGTTAAATTTTCAAACGAAAGATTGTATTAAACAACACACATTTCAAACTATATAATCTTACATTAAAGTAAATCAATAATTTTAGTTCAAATAAAATTATTTTAAAAATAATCTCAGTATGTGTTTTGCGACAGAAATCATTCAGTTTATCTATTTAATTACGTAAAATATTTAAAATATAGGTCTTACATAAAATATTTCAGTTTTTTTTTACACACTAATTTTGTTTAGATATTATTGAAAAATCATAAATACTTTTGATCAAAAAATACTTACAAGAAGTACACAATATTTAATAATTTATCGTCTTGAGTTTTGAGCATTTGTATTGCTTACTTGAATGTAGGTATATATTAAAGCAAATTTTGAATTAAATAAAAAGATATTAAATTTTTAGTTTAAAAAATTTGATTTGATTTGAAAATTTGATCTTTGTCATCGGAACCTTCCTGTACAGTTGCAAGCATTTTGGAACTTTAATTCTCAGCCGCTGGTCAATGGGTCTTAATACTTTTATCACATATTTAATACTTCACAATACTTACTTTATACTTCGTGCATAAAAAATAATACCGTCGTCCAAAGAACCATTTATTGGATAACCAACAGCACTGACTCACTTCGAGGCCACCTCAAATGGTTCGGTACGTTTGGTGACTTAGCAGGGGTTCCCGGGTTCATGGGGTGAGGTTTTTCTAGGTCTTGATGGCCAACGCGCTGGCCCACATACTGCACGGCATGGCGAGCCAAATCGGGGGAGACAGGCTGAAGGAGACCTAACCTAGACCTCTCCAGCCAAACTCTCTTGACCCATCGCCTTGCACCGTAATGGAAGGGTTGGAATCATACGTCCGTCACTCCTTGACCTCGATTCCTACCATCATACTTTTCCTTCCCAGAACTTCCTCTCCTTCCTTTACCTGAAAAGTCCCTCTACACAGCAACCCCAAAGACGATATAGGTCCTGAGGGATTTTATATTGTTTTTATATGTTATATCGTTTACTCAGGGCCTTATGTGTGGGGAGTTAATGTAAAAATGAAACAATATTGAAAATATCTCTTTTTGTATTTTATGTGAATCACACGAGTCCCATGCTCCCAATCATCTGGATACAGTGAGCCTATGGTATCCTCATGTGGGGTATGTTAAAAGGTTGGAGGTAGTGGGCTGTGGAAGGATATGGGAAAGAGTAAGGTGGGGGAAGTACGTGACTATTCAGATCTGGTCACCAAACACTGTTAAAGCCATTTCAAGCAACGTTTCATTTATAAATCATGTTCTTTCACCAGGCTTCTATCTTCCATTATGGAACGTGTAAAATATATTATTTTTGTTGAATTAATTGTTATGAAACAACCGGATAAAAATTATCATAATGATGCTGGGAATATAAGCAAGCTTTTTTTTCCTTTTGGCAAAACTCCCTCGGGGTGTTTTTTTAACAAAAACATTGCTTGATGACTGTGTTGGCAACGCATCAGTTTTCCACCAAGGCTTCGCGTCGTGATTTCAATTCCTCACTAGCTCAGTCCTCCATCACGACACAAGCAACGTTTCCGCTTAGTCTGATAGTAACAGGAGATTTTCAAATATTGTCAGGGAGCTTTTGTCTTTCTTAAAAATTATATTAAAATCAATTTTTTTTTAGAAAACATATCGACATCGGAGAGCAACAGATTCCAGAGTTTTATTAGTAAAAAAAGGGTGGAGATTCCTATGGATATTTCATCGGTCAAGTTTTAAATATAATAAACTTTTTTTACAACCATAAGTAATTATTGGGTTATTTGCCATGTTTCGCTTCCTCCTTCTTTGACCAACGTTTATAAAATATAATTTTATTATTATATTTAAAATACGTACATATGACAGATTTACAGAAGAAAAACAAATGGTTCTTAAAAACTAATGACAATAAAGTAGTTTCTTTTTAACGAAAATAAATATTCAATATTATTTAATTTATTTATATATAAATATTCAATAATAATATAATTTTTACGTTTTATTAATTTCAAAATTGGTATTCCTATTATTGAAATCAATTATGTCAATTTACGCAGTAAACTTAACTTATCGAAATTATCTAAAAGGCGAATAATATTTGATCTCCTTCTATTATATAAAATTGTTCATTCAAGGTTGGACTGCCCGGACGCTATAAATTTGTTATCTATTCATATACCTCCAAAATATACCAGACGGAATATTTTATTCTACAACAATAACTTCGCTATGAATTCTGTGTTAGAAAGAATACATAGGTTGGACAATGAACTAACCGATGTCGCAGACATATTTAATTTAAACTTCACCACATTTAAAGCCAAATTAGTCCACCATTTTTTAAATGTAAATAATGATTGAGAAATCATGTTATTTTATTTCAATTTTCATTTGTTTCTATTGTTTCTTTTCTTTTCTTATCTTTTTTTTTTTTTTTTTTCTTCTAAAGTCATCCATGTGGATTTAGCTTTAGATATATTCTTATTAATTTATCACATTGTGTTTATGCTTTATTTGTGTACTTTGTAGTCTTTTTTTAAATATATGTTATACTGTAGTTATAAATGAAATTTGTATTCGATATGTAAAATCCCAATATGGCGTCAATAAATAAATAATGTTATCGATCATAAAATATGGTCTATAAGTAGAAACAAAAGATCGGAGCTAAAAGGGTTAAGGAGAAGGGCAAGTACATGTTTAGTTTACTGAGTCATGTTTAACGCTTACTTACATACATATCTCATCATTATATTCTAACTTTGTTCATAAAACTAGTCGTTTCCCGAAAGCAGTGTTAATTCTACGAATTGTATAAAGTAATATTTTAGGTTTCTTATCCCACCGTATTCATACTCCATTCTCTTTTAGTTTCCCAATGTCCCCGGAATCCTCGATATCCTTACACTAAAACATCAAAGGAAATTTGTAACTCGGCTATCTACGGTTATAAATTCTCTCAAGTGTCCGTATACGTTTTACCTTCCACAAAGTTAAGAGTTGTTGTATGTATTTTATCTGGAGGATTGCAGCATTCCCTTATCGGGGAGTACTTTGTGCGAAGGTTTTTGTTTCTTGCCCGTTACAGGTTACTACTGCTGGCGATGGCAATGTTTGCAAATAAATTACAGATAATGTCAGCATCTGTATAGGGATATAGGCGACGACTTGTTCGGATAATGTCCGGCTTGGCAATGTAAATGGAATAAACAAAGTGTTCGGATGTACTTTGGTACATTACGCTCAAGGTAAAGCATTACACAATGTCATTTGGCTCGTCTCCAAGGAAACAGAACTACATTATTATTATTTGAGCCCCTGGCAAGGAATGTCTTTTTGGAAGTATAACGCTCAAAAATATGTCTATTCAATTATTAAAAGTTTGAAAAAATAATAATTAATTTTAGTGGTATAAAAATATTGTTTGTAATGACTTATAATTAGTTGCGTTTTTCGTTTTTGATTAAACAAGCTGAGATAATTATTGAAGTCGTAAAATTAAGTAGGAAGGAAGTTTGGCTGGAAACCATAGCATCCGGCAAGTTTTAGTTTGGTTTCAGTTTCTTCAGTGAGCGGATCGCCTAACAGTGTCAATCATTAATTTGGGGGGCGGGTATGGGTACCGCCGCCCAGAGACCCATTTATTGGATAATTAACACACCTGCCATAGGTCTGCCCATGGCCTAGCAGAGGTTTGTCGTTGAGGGAGACATTTTAACTTCTCCAGCCGGACTCTGTCGACCCATAGTCTTGCACCGCAGCAGGAGGGATTAATTCGTACGTCCATCATTCGTGGATACATTGAATCCCAGATTCCTACCCAACTCTCATCTTCCTTTCCGTAAAAAAGACCCTCCACACATCATCCCCAAAGATAATATAGGCCCTGAGGGATTTTTTCCTGTGTGGAGCTATTGTAAAACAAAAATAACTTCAAGTCATTGTGTGCCTGGATGCAAAATTGAGAACATGGCAAACTTTCGCAGAGTTTTTCAACTCACGGAAAACTGTTGCCAACTTTAGGCCGTTTTGTTGTTATGACTGATAATTCAGTTTTTTGTTTTTTTTTTGGTTATGACTACAGTGCAAAGTTTTTGTTAGTGCAGTGGAGTCGTGGAACCAAATATTACATACAGATTTTTTATAATACGTCTAAATGAAGTTTGACTATCGACCTTTGGTCACATAATCAACAATTTTACATTGTTTGCGACTAAGCCAACACGAGTATAATCTTCACGCTGAATTAATACAAACTTAATTATTTATATTTATCTTTTGTTAAACTGATCTTATCGAATTAAAAAAGAAACATAATAGTAATTATTTTGGCACTGGCTTACAAAATATACTTATTTGTGTTCAAAATGGAGAAAAATTTAACCTATGGCGAGTTTGTTGGGCTGAGAACACATTTTTAAAACACCGAGAGAAAAGAATCGTGCAAAAATATATAGTTCGCAATTAACCAAGACGTGTACTTTTTAAACGTACAACAAATGTATATATTTTGTACATATATGCTAGTTTATAACGAGTCAACTGATTTGTAAATGTGTTTTTTCTGAATGAATATTTACTGTCGTAAAGAAAAAACACAAACTTTATACACAATATTGAACTCGTATTTAAGTTTCAATTCAAATAGTTTGGAACACAATCGTGCTTGCTTCGGGGCAGTTACAATGCTGTACTGAGGGTAGGTGAACAGTTTTGTCTGAAACTTGATGGCGTTAACTCAAATAAAGTGGTGAACGGATTTACCAGTCCGTGCAGATGGCAAAACCAGGAATTAACCAACAAACTATATTTAATATAAATATGTTTTTAATCTACAATATCCAGGGCAGCATTTAGAAGTAATGAACCTAACCCAACCTAACCTATTATATATATTATACAATAGGTTAAGTTAGTTTAGGTTTGTTGATTTTTGTAAATTTTTCGCTTTTCTTCAGTGTTCTATTTTTTTCTTTGTTTTTGTATTTCTTGGCAACAATTTCTAGGCATTTTGTTTTAAAGAGTTTTACTTTCCATGTACATCTGTTATTTAAATTTAAAATTATGCGCTTTAGAGATTTTAAAAATAAACATAAAAATTAACTCAATCATTAGTTTCTTCAAGCTTTGAAAAATTACTTTGTGGCATCATTTTAATTAAATAAAACAAATTACTTTGTTAAAAATTAGTTTAATTAAAAAATAATAGTATCCTGTAAATCTCCCTTATTTACAATGTTCCCACGTTATGTGAACTCCTCCCACCGTTCTCCCCCTTCCCCAATATCACCCCTCCCACTATCCCCACCTAATAAAATCTAATCATTTATAAATTTATTAATTTTAAATGAAGTTAGTTTCGAGTTTGCTATTGAATGAAACGGATGTGTCGAAACCGGTAGCATAAAAAAATCATTTTTTTCACTGTTTCATGACGTTTTACAGAAAAGTTATTTTTTTACATTAAAATGGCAATATAAAATTTTTTGGTATTAGTTTTTTCAAATATGGATTGCCAAAAGTTTCGATCTCGCAATCGTTGCAATGAAAAATAGAATTTTAAAACAGTTGTCAATTGGTCCCATGTTGAACCAAATTGACTATTGCTCTATCTACCTGCAGCGGGATAGATTTCCATTTGTGACAGGGACGAGGACAAATACCTGAATAAAAATCAAATAAAATTAGTTGCCAATCCAGTACATATTCCAAAATAACGAATTGCGAACAATTCCACGATTTAAACGCGGATTTAAAATTTGTTGAAGAACTTGCGTGCAAAATAAAAAGTTCATTGAAATTGTGTAATTGATTTTTTTAGGTATGTTAAATTGAACCTACAGAAATGGACTTCAATATTCCATTTTCCGGTTGACAACATAACGGTATTACAACATCTCAAATGGAGTGAGGATTTATAAATGTTTGATTTTTTATTGTTAATGACATAGCTCTATGAGAGTTAGATTGTTAAAACTAATTTACTTAAAGACACTAAACTCTTCACTCGATTTTATCGGTATTCACACTTACATATGCAAATGTTATTTACAAATTAACGTTTAGAGTAAGTGAACTGGAAGTGTAATATCGATAAATGGTACCAGGAATATAATTGTAATAAATCATCATCATCAAAGGGCAATGGCGTTACAATCGACCCCTCAAGATTCCAAGTACTGAAAATGCCGTATGTCAAATTAAAATTACTATTATATATTATGTTCGTGATGTTTGTTTTTTGTGCATTGTTCTGGAAGGCAAGGACGGGCCCCTGCCAGCGGAAGGAGAAAGGTGAACTTAGAAGAAAAAAATCCAAAAATAACTCTTTAAAAAAATGTAGGGTAGTAAATAATTATTCGTACTATGTATTTTTTCAAATACATTTTTTTTAAATGGTGCCTGTGTTACTGCCGCCAAACTACCGCCTTACCGATCACCTCTTCACTACTAATTGACAAGTGGTCTTTAGCCACAGAGTGGCCAGAGTGAGTCAGTGGTTCTAGAAATCCGAGAACACTCTCGTAGAGGCTGTAATCCAGAGGCACAGAGCGCCCCTACATCATAAATGGAGATTTTCCATTAAAGAAGTGATAATGTACACGTATATTCAGTTTCTTTTTTGTAGTACTGTTTTATGTCTTCACGTTGTATATATTTTTGTAATACAATATGTCATTTCTATCCTTTTTATTAATCTTACATCGTATCCATTTTCTTTACATTGCAGACAGAACATCACACATACCCTCTATCTGTTCCGCGAAATTAAACAAAATTATTATTATTATTATCCATTATTTATACATTCTATATAAGAATTAAATTAATATATATGATCATTAGGTCACTATCCATTATACTGTACATCTCCTAATCAAGTCAAGATCGATACCTCTCTGTTCTGCGAAATTAAACAAAATTATTATTATTATGTATTATTTATACATTCTAGATAAGAATTGAATTAATATATCTGATCATTATAGATCACTATCCATTTTACTGCACATCTCCTAATCAAGTCAAGATCCACACCTCTGTGTATATAAATGTTCATCTGTAATAATGATTATATATTTGTTAACTTTAGTACAATGTTTTCCGTGGGTACTTTCGTAGAAAATAAATACGTTAAAAATAACGAATTAACCGTAACAGTTAACGTTTCTTCTTCTTTTTCTCTTCTTCGATGGCGCTACAGTCCAAATCAAGCTTTGGCCTTCCGCAACATTCATCTCCAACTCCTGTCCTCAGCGGCTGACTTCCAGTTTGTTACCTGGAGAAGCTGTGCTGCATCCTCTCTTACCTCGTCATCCCACCTCAGTCTGGATCTTCCCACTTTTCTCTTTATTTTAACATCCATAATTCGCCTTAACAACTACCGTCATAACTGCTGGCGACTGCGAAAGGATCGGGAGCGCAGAGGGTAGGAGAGTCGGACAGTTGGGCATTGGGCGCAGTCGGTCACAGGTTCAGGCTTGACCTCCCCGAACCGTTCATTCCGAATTCAAAGCGCACCCGTAACAAACGGCCTGCCCGCTTTTTCATGCAGACAACAAACATCCAGCGCTGGAAAGAGTTCCAAATGAACTAATTAAATTCCGCTTGTCGGAAAAGTGTGTTGCGTCCATTCCGGGGGGAATAACCAAACTATGCTGAATTCAAATTTAAATCAGAAAAACAACACGATGTTTACTGAATAAATTCGTCAATTCATAAATAATGTTTTCTACAAACTTACTGGGACGAAAAAATATTTAATTTATAATATTGGTTGTTCTGTACGGAAGATAGAATAATAATAAGAATTTCATTAAACAACAAAATCAGGGGAAACTAACATAAGGAAACCCAACTAAAAATTTGCGGGAAGATTGAAGGAAAAACAAGGCATAACAAAACCTTGATCTAACTTCGAAACTTGTATGGCTGAGACGAGTGAATGTGTGTATTATTTAATCTGTGGTCTGTCCTTGTTTTCAGTCCCGCTAGGTTCTCTTTGCATGCGTGATAGCTATTTAGCCTTCGGAAATCACTGTGTATAAATTATTCAATCAATACATTAAAGAAAATAAAACAAATATAATAAATAAAATAAAATAAAATTGAGTGAAATAAAAATAAATTCAGACACAAAATTACAAAATGGATTTAAGATCAAAAAATACAATATTATCAAAATTTCATAATATTATATAATAAAACATACGGGTAACACACAAAACCAGTATAAAACACACATTACTCACAATCACACAACACATAATATAAATATATCGATTTAAACATTATATAATTTTTTTTAATTTGGCTCTAATTTTATAACTTGAATTTTAATTTATCTTAATCTTATGTTTTTTTTATTTTTCTTCGCCAACATTATATATATATATTTTAAATGTATTATGTATAATTTTTTGTATATAAAATGGAGGCCTCAGCACGGGTAAACCACCCAGTGAGGCCAACATTACTGGATTATGCCATAAAATGTAAATATATTGTAACAAATAAAAAAAAATAAACAATATATAAAATATCAATTGTATTTTCAATACATTATTGAATCCAGAATCTGTAGTTAATAAAATGTATTGACAATGGCAAACCTCCGATAAGAGAGGATGTCAGAAGTAGAAGAAGATAAGGGCTGTGAAACGTTACAACCAGCAACCCGATATCCTCACAAAAAGCTCTTACAGTTGAAAATCATCATTAATAATCATTATCCTTTTATGCCAACATTTTTATAAATACCAACCAGGAATTATTAGATTCCTGGTCAAATAAAATTATTCACGCAAAACACTTCGATTATCTCAACCAAACGTATGTTGACAAACTTTCGTCAAACAAATGGTTGAGTATTGGAGAGTTGAGCGCAGAAATAGAAGGATTTATGCTTGCTATTCAAGATAGAGTCATTAGTACCAAAAATTATAGGAAGCATATTATCAAAGATCCAAATCAAATTGATGATTTATGTAGAAAATGTATGGCTTTTCCGGAAACTATAGAACACATTATATCAGGATGTTCTATATTAGCGCCGTCTGAGTATACATTTAGGCACAATCAGGTTTTAAAAATAATTCACCAAAGTTTGGTAATTAAACATAACTTGATTGAATGTCATAATATAGTACCATATTATGAATACGAACCAAATTCAATTTTAGAAAATAATTTCTTTAAAATTTACTATGATAAAACTATACTAACAGACAGACCAATTGGTCATAATAGACCTGATATAGTTTTACATGACAAAATTAAAAAAATAACTTATATTATTGATGTAGCTATTCCAAATTCCTGTAATATTCAAAAATCTGTTTCTGAAAAAATTAGAAAGTATACAGATTTAGGAAATGAAATTAAAAGAATTTGGCATTCTCAGACTATAAAAATATTACCTTTTGTTATTTCGGCTACTGGCATTATACCTAGCTCTCTTATTAAAAATTTAGGCATATTAGATTTGTCAAAGAATTTGTATATAAAAATGCAAAAATCAGTCATTTTAAATACATGTAGAATTACGAAAGATTTTTTAAATATTTATATTGAGGGATCAGTAGGATTTACCGGTCAAATTAGGAATTCCAAAGAGCCGAACCCTCTGATATGAAAATAACTGGAGACGGTGAATTATATTCCCATTTAATAGTTTGGTAGATTAACGTGTTGTTCTTGTATTGTTTTGTATTAATTATACTTATATAATACACTTGCATAACGTGGATGTTTCCTATGGGAAAAACTAAACCCGTTCCTGTAAATCTGGTGATAAAAAAATTAATACAATTTTCAAAACTTCCCGACTCAAAGTTAAATGCTCACGGAGGGGCGAGTAACCCTCATAAGAACCTGGTGGCAGGTTTAAGAGAGAGGATAAACAACTCCAAAAATTTCTTTGTCATGGAGTGAATCCCGTCAGAGTCCAGATTCCAGCATCGTAGCACACTGGAGAAAGTTATTGGCACAGTCAAACAGAATAGCTGCGGATCATTAACGTCTTTTTTCTTCTATATAGGTATTTATTTGTATGTAATTTCTAATTAACTAACTAACTGACTAACCACACGCCATTTCCCCGCAGGGGTAGGCAGAGAGGACGGGCCGCCAAACAACTCGGTCTTCGCATACACTCCTCGCCTCATTCACACTCATACTTTCTTATCTACATGCTCTTCTATTATTCTGATTCTTGACATGGCCCGACTGAAGTATCTGATTCACTTGATCCATGTCTTCTATTGAAAAAAGGCGAATATGAAAGTCCAAATAAACACGACTATTTCACATTTGAAAAAATTACCTTTAATGAACCATTAAAACTGCCATCTTAAAACGGAAATGGAATGTAAAAAACTCAAACACGAGAAATTTTTTCTCCGTTGAGTTGAGTAGTTTGTTAAAAAAAAATCTATTTGTAAACAGCTTTTAACCAACTGTTTTTATTTTTCTAAATCTTATGTATATGTATTTTAAATAATAAAAAATAAAAAAATAAAAAAATTACACACGGAGATCAATGTTATTCGAAAAAACGATCATGTTAATAGTAAAAACGGGACTGAAGTTCTCACGAACAAATTAACAGTGTTTCAATGTTTATTGGCGGGAAAATGTAAGAATAATTTGTTGGTATACGTAATTTCGTAAATCTAATTTCGTACGTATACCAACAAATTATTCTTACATGTTCCCGCCAATAAACATTGAAACCCTGTTAATTTGTTCGTGAGAACTTCAGTCCCGTTTTTACTATTAAAATGATCGTTTTTTCGAATAACATTTTTCTCTGTTTTTTTCACTACGCTTAGTCAAATATGTTCAGAAACAGTTTCTCAATTAACCAAATACCATTTCCCTCATCTCATCTTAAAAATTACATAAATTCACAGAAAGTATCATTTCATGTAAATACCGCACAAGAGTCCCACCCGCTCTCAAAGAACGTCTGGAACCAGTGAGACTACGGCATCCCCAATTGGGGTATATTGTGAATCAGAGAGTAGTAGGGCAGGGAAGGAGACGGGGAAAAGGATGTGGTGGAATACCTTACTCTGGTCAACAAACGCGGTATAAGCCAATTCAAGCAACGGTGGTCTTACACCGGGCGATACAAAGAGTATCTTCCACTCTGGAACGTGCCACAAGTATACTATAAATTATTTTATCCGAATAAATTATAAAATAACACAAATTAATCAAATAAAATTTACTTGTGCGCGCCTGGAATCTAAACCCGCGACCTTCGGATTGCTAGTCAAGAGACTTATCCCTCGACCACAGAAGCCATAAACCTACGAATTATTGAAATGTATTACTTATTCATGAGTTGAGACAAACAGAGACTCAGCTACGATTCCTTTTTCGAGAATTCGACAATTCCCAACGCAATATTCACTACCTGGAAATCTCATTTTCGATTTTCCGCTGCAGCCGGGAACTGATGTTGCGGAAAATCGTAAAGATGTCTAGAAATGGGTCCAATCCTTTTCCTCTATCTACACCTTAATGTTCTAAAACAAATACTTACATACTCTATGTAATGAAACTGCTAGAGTTCCCATAATCAAAGTCTTCATATGTCTGATGTCATTTCACAATCAAATGCCACAGTTAATTTGTTATTCTTTATTTAAAATGATTTGCTAATATTTTCTTATGGTTCTAATTGTGTCATGTAACTATTAGTCCAGTCAGAGAAAGATGATGAAGACTATCATTAAGATGTTAATAGCAACTAACCGGGATCAACAAAAAAATATTATTATGCAATAACGAATATGTAACATAATTACGAATACTAGTCTAACTCTGCGCGGTTTAAGCGCCATTTCTAAATCTATCATCGTTGAAATATCTGTGGAATAAACCCACTGGGGATACCACAATAAAAATGCCCCATTTTCTCTACCTCATGGTGGTATGGAAATAAATTATTTACAAAATTATTATAATTATGCAATGAATAGCCCGAAAAAATAACAAAAATTGAGAATTTCACCATTTTTCAGAAAAATAATTACATTTCCACCACTGTAACTAGTTACCTATTAGACTTACAAAAAAAATTATTGAACAAAAAATATTACAAACTTTATCTTGTTTAAGTTTGTCTTCGACAATTTGGTTGTAAGATCAACCATTGCACAATTATTTTGAAAAAACCAAATTTTGGGACCTTCAATCCAAGATGGCGGCGCGAGCTCGACCACCCCAAGGTCGAAAACTTTTTTTTTCTTTAGAGTCCCAAACTAAACAACATATATCAAAATCGCTACTACTTGACTTTTGCAAGGTAGAGGCCTTTTTTATCCCCCATTGACTGGATTATATTGTTTATGGTATATTTTACCGTAAAAATTAAATAAATAAGTATTTCGTAATTAAATCAAAATCAAGTTGTTTGTGTTTCACCCTTAACTTATTGAAACATTAAATTCAACTAAATAAACATCTTTTTTTTTTTTCAAATTAACTCTCCACAGAAACTTTCCAATTTGGTAGGCGGGTATGGGTACCGCCGCCCCGGGAAACATTTATTGGATAACCAACACCTCTGCCATAGATCACAACAAGTGGTTCTTAGCAGGGGAGCCCGGGTTCATGTGGTTAGGTTTGTCTGGGTCTTGGCGGCGGATGCATCTGCCTACCAATTGCGAGGCAGGCCAGATCTGGAGACACAGGTTGAGGGAGACCTTTTGACTTCTCCAGTAGGGCTCTCTCGAAACATCGCCTTGCAATTCAGTAGGAGGGATGGAATCATTCGTCCGTCACTCACTTTGGACCCACTGACCCCCAGATTCCTACCCACCCGTCATACCTTTTTCCTTCCCAGAAGGTCTTCTCCTTCCTGTCCTAAAAATAACCCCCCCACACAGCATTCCCAGAGATGACATAGGCCCTGAGGGGAAATATTTTCTTCAGGGCCTCCTGTGTGGAGATATAGTAAAAAAAAGAGGCCCTGAAGAAAATAATTTCCCTCAGGGCCTACGTCATCTTTGAAGTTGGTATTGAGGTGGTTTTTGAAGAGTGGAAGGAGAGAAAATGGGTCTTGAAGAGACCACAGAAACACAGAGGCCGGCAATCGTACACGGAGAAAAATGTTATTCTGAAATACGATCATTTTATTCGTAAAAACGGTTAAAAACGGGGCTGAAGTTCTTACAAATTAACAGTGTTTCAATGTTTATTGGCGGGAAAACGTAAGAATAATTTGTTGGTATGTATACCAAATTATAATTATACGTAATTTCGTATGGATACCAACATTACCCCGGTACGTCCAACGCTTTTGCAGTTTCTCCAGGAATTTTTCAGTTTAAAAACTTTTATACAACTTCCCGACACAAATTCCGACCAATTTTAAAAAAAAAAGCAAACAAACGTCAAATGAAAAAATCAATTTTATGAACTCAACAACATGTACGACGCTATTCCTGATGTCCTGATGAATTTTATGTAAATACTCGATTGCAGTGGCGTTCTTTAAGTTCTGATTGGCAGTAAATTTCTTGTTACTCAGTAGAAATACTTTCGTTCGTCCCCTGAATTTCAATCGGTCGAAGTTATACGTAATGCACATATTACGTGGGCATTTACAATTATAAATGATGTACCTATGTGATTAGTACATTTTTTTCCACATTCTAATAATAGCTATATAATAATTGCTATTTTACATACAAAGGGGAAACACTCTACTATTATGGAACTTTACTAAATTGGGAGAGGCCTATCAAAAACTCAAGAGTCTGCAGAGCTCAGCAGCAAACAGTCAAGAGCCTACAGAGCTCAGCAGCAAAAAGTCAAGAGCCTGCAGAGCTCAGCAGCAAAAAGTCAAGAGCCTGCAGAGCTCAGCAGCAAAAAGTCAAGAGCCTGCATAGCTCAGCAGCAAAAAGTCAAGAGCTTGCAGAGCTCAGCAGCAAAAAGTCAAGAGCCTGCAGAGCTCAGCAGCAAAAAGTCAAGAGCTTGCAGAGCTCAGCAGCAAAAAGTCAAAAGCCTGCAGACCTCAGCAGCAAAAAAAACCGCGACTCAATAAATTATTATTACTTAACAATTATTATAAGCAATAATTATTAGCCTGAAACACTCATCAATATTGAAAAACTCTCCCGAGAAAAGATACATGCGCCGACAGGACTCGAACCCGCCCACCTTTGTTTGCCGGACAGTAGCTCTAGTGTTTCAGGCTAATAATTATTGCGTATAATAATTGTTACCCTTTGTGCTATGCATAAAAAATCTTGTCTTAAACATTTCCTTTTGACATGTGCACCAATTCATTGCTACGCGGGTGACAGTACAGTCCATGATAGCTTTTTGTTTGACAAGCCCCCAAAGCGTGCACAAATTCCAACGGCTCGGAGGGCTTTGAAGCAAAGAATGGACGGTTCCCTCGAGAGTGTTTTCTTTTGGGGTAAGAATAATCTCGTCGAATTCAATGTATCAAAGACCCAATCATGTCTGATTACGTCTAAAAGGGATCGAAATGACAATCTAGTCTCCTTCAACGGTAGCATTCTTCCAAACAGGTCCTCCATTGATATGCTCGGTGTAACTCTAAGTGACCAGCTCAGGTACGGGGGCTCCATCGAGGCCAGAGTTGGCCTCTCAGAAACTGGGCGTACTGTACAGGGCCCGCAGATACTTTAATTGTACACAACTGCTAACCCTGTACAAATCGCAAGTGCGCCCCACGGTTGAATTTGGCAGCCATCTCTGGTCTGGAGCCCCGATGTACCTCAAAAACACCCTCGACTCTGTGCAGACACGGGCGGTCCGCTTAATAGATTCTCCTGTCTTCACAAACGGATTGCAATCTTTAGAGCACAGGCGTCGGGTGGGAATGCTATCCTTGTTCTACCGGTATTTCAATGGAAGATGCTCAACGCAATGAAACACGCCAAACGCGAGCCCAACATATGTACACAGTTGACATTTGTCACATGAGAACGAGACGCTTCTACGACTCATTCTTGTGTTCAACAGCTCGGCTGTGGAACGATTTGCCGGCCTCTGTGTTTCCTCCTTCCTATAACATGGGTCTCTTCAAGACCCACGTTCACTCCTTCCTCTCCTCAAAAAGACCCTCCTCACAGCATCGTCAAAGATGACATAGGCCCTGAGGGAAATTATTTTACTCAGGGCCTCCTGTGTAGAGTTAATGTAAAAAAAAATAATAATAATTTATCAATTTAAAAAAAAATTTAAAATTTTTTTAGTATTAAAATTATTTCACAGCATACCTACCTTGTTATTTCTACGGCAGGTATGCTGTGAAATAATTTTAATACTTATTTCACAGCATACCTGCCGTAGAAATAACAATAAAACATATACACCAGTGATATTTATTGTTATTTTTGTATCCAATTTTAAAATCTCTCTCATGGAGAAATCTTGCCCAGATTTTATTTATTTATTTATTTGATCAAAAATACATATGGGTAGATACTTTATAAGAAACTTTTGACTGTTCAAATAGGAAGATCTCCCGTTTTAGGACAGTCAAATTGTTTGTTTTACTTCCCATTAAGTAGTTATAAGCTGTTATTTTATAGAATTTAATACTAAATGAATTCACATAATTATCAGAATCACAGTCAAGAACTTGGATCTTAACTTAAAGTAAAAATTACAAAGTAAAAAATTAAATTGATATTATATTAAAGCCATAAAGAAAAATAAACTCATAGGTTCATGAAACAGAATATAAAAATATTCTTGGTTGGTTTTTGGTAAAACGAACCCTCAATGCTCAATTATTATGCTACGAAAGATGTAGAGAGAGCATAGAGTAAACTTATAACAGCACATACCATTCTTATCCTTTAACATACCATACCTTCACGGAATAACTTCACTACTTTTATGTTTTAATAGCTCCATCTCAATGGGCCTAAGACACCTTGTGCTTTCATTTCTCTTTATTAGTGATTATATCCCGTGCCCGAAAAATATCTTATTTGCTAGTAAGTACTTACTAATACATGGAGGGTATATTTACATAAATCGTAGGAAACAGAGGAAGTATTACGTCTGGTACGTCGGTGTCTGCAGCTCTTCACATAGCGCAGAAGTGGAGGAGCCTTGTCCACAATCGAAATTGGAGTGTATCACGATCTTCAGCGATTGAGAACCCTACTGAAGAAGAATCTACGTAGAGTTTTTAATAAAAATCCAACTTCTGGAACCGAATCGTTATTAAAACGATAATAATTTATCTCGGAAATGTATTTCAGAAGATGGGCACTTCTGCACACCATCTCTATAATATTTCAATCCTATCTCCGTCTGAATCGAATCTCTATCAAACAAAAGCTCATTTTCCTCTGACGTTTGTCACTATTGAAATCTAAGAATCTCGATAAATCAAATCGTTCACTTGCCGCCCTGGGAACTGGGAGCAGGAAGTTTATCTTGTTGTCTTTTTTACTGTTTTCAATGGAATCTTACTGCACAGTTTATCATAAAGGACCAAGATTTAAAACAAATCTAGCGTTGAAGTGTATCTATCTTCTTTCGTATTTTGTGAGATTTTTAGGAAATACTGGCACAAAATCGTAAATATTCACAGGATAGTCACAGAGGTTGTATTGCGTACAGAATATCTCGTCGAAACGTTATCACTTGCGTAGCAGTGCGCTGGGACCGAATTCAGTAGTTTCCGGTCGTTCGGCGTTGAAGCGTTGGAAGGTTGGAGTTCAAATTTGGACTAATTGGAGGTAAAAACATGGAAACGTTTTTTTCGCTCCGCGTCCCATCTAAATAATACATCAATGAGGATAATCTGAATTCTCGACAAATCAGTTCCAATTTTGAAAATGGCCATTAAAATATTTTTCTGTTATATTAGGGGAAGGTGGGGCGTGTTGTGACTAAATTACAAAACTGAGTATATTATAGGAGAAAAATCTTTAATGAAATCAAAGATTTGAAATTTTAATAGAAAAATAACTCTTTGGCTACATATTTTGGTATTGATCTTGTTAACAACGGGATAAAGCGACAAAATATTTTTTTACAAAATATGGGAATTGTCACAACTTCAGCCAGTTGTGACAAGGGTGGGGCAGGCTGTAACGAACAAATCATTAGGTAAAAGAAATACCTCATGGGGTGAGGTTTGTCCGGGTCTTAGCGGCGGATGTGTCTGCCCACAGATTAAGAGAGACTGGTTTGGGGAGACCATGTGACCTATCTAGCCGGACTCCCTCGATCAATCGAATTGCACGACAATTGGAGGGATGGACACATACGTCCATCACTCCTGGACACACTGACCCCCAGATTCCTACCCACCTCTCACACATTTTTCCCTCCCAGAATTTCCTTTCCTTCATTTCCTTAAAAATACCCTCCACTCAGCATCCCCTAAGATAACATATGCCCTGATGGAAAATATTTTTCTTAGGGTCTCCTGCCTGGAGCTTACCAGAAACATTATTAGAATAAGGGTTACTACAATATATATATATTGATCATCTACGTTTGCTCCGCTGCAGTTAGTTTTCACAAGTGATGGCTCCTCTTCGCTGGATGTTGTGGATATCAAAATTATTTTTTTCACCTCTATAATATACTTCTTACAAAGTTCTGTCTTTGTTACCGCCTTTGTTTTATTGAGTGTTCGTTTTTTTTAGTTGGTTTTGTTTTTCTACTTTTTTATGATGTCTTTCTTTTCCTTTCTCAGTTTGTCTTCCGATTCCAACTGAAGTTTAGTCCTGAAGCTCTTAAGTTTATTCCTGTTTAGAAGGTTATTTCTTGATTGAGCCTTAGTTAAATGGTGTTTTCTGACACACTAATTTTATTGTTCCACTATTAGCATATATTTACCCCGCAGCATAAAGAGAAATTAGAACATAAATACAGCACTAGATTCACGCGCAACGACGGGTTAATAGTTCCGAAATTTAATAATAAGTACGGACAGAGAACGTTTGAATACAACATACCGAAGATATTGAATTTATTACCTGACACTATAAAACAATGTAATTCTATGAATAAGGTTAAATATATGGTGAAAAATTGGCTATCGGAAAAAAAATTATATTGTGTATGAAAAATTGTTATCTGTAGATATAAGATGTAAATTATGTATATGTTACTAAATTATAAGCACCTGCTGACAAGCCAATTCAATTGGCTTAGCGGGTCTTGTTTGTTGATTTATTTATTATAATATTTATTTATTATAAATTAATTAAAAAAAATAAAAAAATGGTTGAAGGTCCAACAAATTTATTGCGTTTTCTGTAATTTCCCTCCTCTTTGTCATTTTTTTTATAATTTCGGACCATTTCCCACACCTGTGAAAAAATTAATTTAGAATAACAGATACGTAAATGCATGTAAGTAATACACACATAAAATGTTAAGCAGGTACTTGAAAAGTACACCTTTCTACATAATAAAAAGTAGTGGTTTTATAAAAAAATTAAATAAAAACTTAATTCTGTTTAACATAAATGCAGGGGCAGATTGTGACAGTAACAACTCACCCCACCCCATGACTTTTCCTAAAAATGCCCACGCAATTAAATTTATTTGACGTACGCATTTCATTTATCACAGTCTGAAGACACAGTATTTGGAGAAAAAAAAAAGAACTTACCGAGCCTTAGCAGGCTAGCAGATTACTTCGAAAACTTGCAGTAAGTGCCTCCGCTGACGAGGCAACTGAAAAAAAGTTTGCACCTAAACCCGCGATCCTGTGACCACTACACAATTTCTCAAAAACCCGTCGTCAATGGCAACGCCAGCAGTGTCTCGCGACTCGCCCTGCTAGTTGCCGTAGCCGGTCGATGCCAGTTTGCTCGGTTGTCATCATGTTGTCATGGGTGCGCCAGTTTTGTTGTCAGTTTTCTAGTTTTTTCAATTTGACAGCGACATATGACTACGATAACAACTGATTGTTCTACGTCTATGGTTAAACAAGCTGAGATAATTACAAAAAATTGAGTAGGCTGTCATAGAAGTTCGATGGAAGTTTGGTTGGAAGCCATAGAAACCAGCAAGTTTTAGTTTGGTTTTTAATTTCTTCATGGAGCGGATCGCTTTAAAGTTCATTTAACACCTTAAAATCACACTTTATCGTATAACTATAGTATCGCGAAAAGGGGTACGCGCCGAAAGGTCGTCGGGGTAGGTGTTAATTCTTAATCTTGATTAAATACTTCTTAAAATTAGAACGTCCGTTTCTGACCCGAGTGCAGTTGTTTGTTTTTGTTTTGGTTGTCAATGAGCGAGAAGGCGTATTTGTTATTTTTGTATTGTAATTTTTGTATTTGTAATTTTTGTTTTGTCATTGAATAAACGTACCTAAACTTAAAATAAATGACGATTCCCTTACTCTAGATAAACAAGGGTAAATATGCATTACTCCGCTTACCGGATAATAGGGCATATTTCTTGTCGAAGTTCGATACACGGATAATACGGAGCGTTCCTTTTTTAATAAATAGACAATCAAACACAATCAAATATGACATTTGCTGAAAGTACCAACCTTATAAAATAAATTCTTGTCAACTGGTGTAGGTGCAGTACTTACCTACATTCTGGTTGAGCTAATTAATACAATATAATCGTAAAATTGAAAACTTATAACCTAACCTAGATTTTGAGTTTTCAAGTAGTTTAACGGCTACGCTAGGTTTGTGTAACATTGTTTATGATACAAAAGAAGGTGCCCCTTTTATAGCGCCTGCTCGCGTCAAGGCAAGAAAAACATCCCATTTTTCAAGTAGTTTAGTGACTACAGAAGATTTGTGTAACATGGTTTGCGATACAAAAGAAGCCACTGGTAATCACTCTTTTAAAGTTACAAAAAAAAAATTTGGCGCACTGCAATTTTTGCCTCAAGATCGACAGTAAAAAAAAGTAGCACAATTTCCGTATACATTTTAATACTGGTATCTAGGAAGTAAACTTTACATTTGCTTATAGATTTATGATTCATTGTTATCGCCGCTCGATTCAAGGAAATGTAAAAGTATTTTTTGTTTTTTTTATCTCACCTATTTCGATTAATATTTAGCACTGATAAAGTGAAGAAAACATGATTTAGTTCTGGCGACATTATGTTAGAGAACGGTATTGTGTGTTGAGTCATATCACATGATATTATTAATTGGTGTATTAACCACACAGTGTTTGTAGAATTTTCCTGATAGCAATGATCGTGAACTTGTGATTGTAATTCTAAATATAAAATTATAATATATTTTAACTAGGTACTTCGTGCACATTTATCTGTAAGTATGATTTAAATTTAATTCATGGCAAAAATATTAATAACTTTACTACCATCCATTTTTCTCTCAGCTGATTTCTACGCTATTTTCTTTATGAAACAGTAACTTTAAAATAAGGCGTCATGCAAGAGGGTCCTCTCTTTAAGACAAATAGTCTTTGACCCCCAAAAATTATAAGGCAACGATAATTTTATTGTTCGTGTAATATAACTTAGAAATTCCGCAATCACTAATTGTGCAATTTTCATGATGCCAAAGATTTTTCGTTTTTTCCGTATATTTGCGTATAATAAAGATTTGTAATTTATTGTGTATAGTTTTTTATCACTCTTCTCGATTTACACACATATTTTATACCATAATTTAGATTATTTTTCGCTTGTTTTATTAGGTATTCTATTTAAGTTTAACGTCATAAAGCAGCAATCGAGTTAAACTCAATGTTTATTAGAAATACCCTCCTTTTATAACTTTTGAAGGTTATTTTCATCAATGTAATATATCATTGAAGAAGAAGATAACACTAATAATCTTAACGAAAATATGAAAAAGTACAAGACACAGAAAAATAAAAGATAACGGTCGCAACTGGGTCTCGAACCCAGAACCTAACGCCTCTACCAATTCGACCACTGAGACCTCTAATTTAAATGTTATTTTTGTCAATCTCATATATAAGTTATCTTTTATTAAAGTTTTAATTAATTTGTTATTAAGTTTTTATTTAAGTTAAATTTTATTTTTATGTGACTTGTTTTTTTTTCATATTTTCGTTTAGATTATTAGTGTTATCTTCTTCTTCGATGATTTAAAGGCATTCTACGTGTCTAAAGATATAACGTCACTTAGGATCTATAAATTGGTAGGAAAAGTTATTTGAATTAATTAACTCTGTTTATGAATATAAATTACTATCAATATAGAAGAAGTGTAAAAATGTGTACACGTACAAAAGGCATGTGCCAGTATCTCCCATTTAAGACAATTATTCAATTGGTGGTCCACTTGTCGTTACTCGCTACACAAGCAGCATCAGTTTCGTTTTATCTGAATCTGATAACGTATGTAGGTACCTACTTATTCATACAAAGAAATGTCGCGTATCTAAACATCAGTCTTTTTGTATTTATATCTCTATTTTGCGCAAACGAGTGTAATTATGTTTTGGTTTTGCGTGTAGTGTTCATAATATTGATCATTAATTTAGTTGTTTAATTCGCATTTGTGGTCAGTTGGGTGCAATTACCGTGCTGTCGTATTGAATAAAATGCTCCCTTGATAATTATAATAAGTGCTAGAAATTTATGTGTCAGTGAGGAATAGTTTTGTTTGTATAATACTTTTTAATTATCCAGGTATGTAATTAATAACTCAGGTACGGGGCATACATCATTCCTATGTCTACCTACGTTAAATTGTCGTGAAAAGAAGCTTATGTGCCCAAGCGGTTAACTTTTAAAATAATGTCAAAGTGCTCAGCTTTGTATGTAATTTTTTTGTTATTACATGTATCGATCTTCCAATAATTGATTAGTCAAACATCTCCAAATTCATAGTTTTGAGATAATAAGAAAAAAAATATTCGAATGCTCACCATAATTCAATTATTATTTACAGGTGTCTGCGTTTTACATATTAAATATGCTGTAAAATAACACAGGCTTTAAAGCCCGTACATTAATATGACATTTTGAAATATCTCACTAGTGACCCAGAAAACAATAACATTCTATTTTATTCACTACCCCTCTTACTTATAATTGCGGTATCCGCCGACTCATCTTTGTTTTTGTAAAGTTGGCCTTAAACCTGGTTTAAAGCCATTTTAACCATACACACGCAGTGATAATAAGTAATGTTTTTCACTGTTACGACGTAATGCGACGCGTATTAGTTACAAGCTTCTGCCCGCGACATCGTTTGCGAGGTTTATACCTAAATTCTTAACCTATTTTTTTTAAATATCCATAATTCTTGATTCGATTCAAGGGTGAGTACTTCTAATAAATACACTAATTTAAATATTTTCTAAAATATAATTTTGGTTTTATAATCATTGTTTTTCATATGTCATTCTCAAATTTTGACATTTTTTATTAAAGAATAAATATTATTTGTAATACATGGAAAATAGCAAGCTTTGGGTATAAATTATAGCCTATATGTTATTGAGCTATATTATTGTAAAGTTTCATTAAAGTCCATTCAGTGGTTTTTGCGTGAAAGAGTAACAAACATACATACATCCATACAAACTTTCGCGTTTATAATATTAGTAAGACACTACGATTATAAGTAAGGGGGTACAAGTTTTTCCCCATTATAATTGTTTTGTTGGTGTTTACGAATATTCTGAGTATTGTACCAGATAGAGGGTACACGTTTACCTGTAACTACAAACTCAACTCAAATTTCGATTTTTCGTGATGTCTGACTAATCAACTGGACGACCAATATATAGTGGACTAAAATTCAAAGTAATTTGACAAACCTTTGACATATTGTTCTTTTACTCTTGCAAAATGTACCAGAGTCGAATATTTCAGTTTTGAGTTATGACCACCATCCTAAAAGATACACTTAGGCACAAGATTGTGCTCTGCTTTTCTTTTTAAAAAGACTGATGTTTTTAATACCATTCTAGATAATAAACATTTGTAATTAAAATTGGTTCGCATATTATAATTCTGCCATTTTCCGAAATATACATGTAACATGTAACTTCCCATATTTCAGGCATACTTAATGATATCAGTATTTTACAAAAATGTTTTCAATCGACTAAAATAATAAAGAATAACAAGGAATAATAAAGAATATCTAAGAATAAATATGACAAATAATAACGAAGATTAAAAAAAAAACATAGAAATTAACAAGGAATAATAAAGATTAACGAAGAATAATAAAGAGTAATTAATAATAATCATTTTATTGATAGATAACTATAATTATAACTTAAATTATAATTACAATATAATTATGTACCTATAACTTTTTATTTAATTTATAAATAATCTTACTAATATTATAAACGCGAAAGTTTGTATGGATGTATGTATGTTTGATACTCTTTCACGCAAAATTTACTGATTGGATTTTAATAAAACTTTACTCATATATCAAAATAACATATAGGGTATAATTTATAAATCTAGCTACTTATTTTCAATATATTGAAAATAATAATTAATGTTTAATAGAAAATGTCAAAATTTGAGAATGATATTTTGCAAAACAATCAAAATTCTATTTTTAAAAATATTTTAATAAGTGCATTTATTTGAAGTACTCGCCTAATACTTTGAATCGAATCCTAAATTATAGATATTTTAAATAAATAGGTTAAGAGTTTTGGTATAAACGTAGATGTGACCTAGGAAAATAGATTACTCGAAGTACTAATCCTATGCAGACGAAGTCGCGGGCAGAAGCTAGTCATTTATATAACAAAGACTAATAAAAAATAACAAAGACTAAAGGTAGATTCAGACTGGACGACGTACGTACGCATCGCTACGCCAAACAATGCTTAGCAACCCATACATTTTCTATGAAAATGGCCACAGACATCGCACGCATCGTGTGGCCAATGTGATTCTAAAACATAAATTTTCATTGAAAATCTATGGTTGCTAAGTAGCCCAGATATTGTTAGGCGTAGCGATGCATACGTACGTCGACCCGGTCTGAATCTGCCATTATAAAGAATAACAAAGAATAATAAATAATAATAAAGAATAACATGGTTATAAAAAACAATTGTTCACCGTATAATATAGTACGCATTAAATTTATAATAAAATGTGATCTTTCTACAAAATTTTAATTAATATTAAATACTAAACTAATAGACGATGAAGTCAATGTTGAAATTCATAATACCGTATAATTTATTTTAAAGCAGGGAATGTTAACATTGGTTACTGCGTTTCTCTTATAACTTTGATGCTTTTAGCTTTAGTCCACAGAAATAATATAACATTTAATGTGTACATTAATTAATAGAGACAAGTTTGAGCAAACACAAAGAAACAGGCAAACGCAAAAACACCAACGTTCATTTCTTGAATTAAAATTATTTTGCTGTGGTCTCTAGAATCTAAAAATCCTTAGGCAGTAGTATATTTTTAAGTAATTAAATTTCCTTGAATGGAAGTAGAGAGGCATGTGAATTCAGGCTGTGAAATCGTTAAAGTTTGACTTGCAGCGGAAGTTCTGTTTGTTTAGTCCTCGCGGAGTGAGGCAGTAAGGCCTACAACGACTCTGGAATATTACCATCGAGAACTTGGAGGAAAGTTTATTCAAACAAATTCAAAGGCAGGAATATTCTTTAGTAACTTTTTGCGTATTTTTCTTGTCTTCGTTTTTACATATTTGATGGGCGTGGAAGAGCCGAATCGAATTTTCTCCTCTTGAGTTCAAAGAAATATTAAAGATTCATGATTTTCTGTTATGAAAACTCTGAAAAGTACTGGGGCGAAAATTATTTTTACAGAATAAAAAGGTTTTTGATAAAAATAAAAATAAATCATTTAATATACACGTGGCTTTATTGAGACTACTCTTATTGGCTTTTTATGTAAAACTCAAGAATAATTACAGCCAGTATTCCTTTTTTTGTACATAGACCATTTTTCACTACCAATGTTGAAAGTATCGCTACCTGAGTAGAGGCGAACATTGTACTCACACAAACGCACTGCTAGCATGTAGCGTGGTTTAAACTTGTTATTCGACTTCACAAAAGAAAATATCAGAGAAGTGAAATGAAAATAAGTAAATTTTATCAATAATAATAAAAATAACAAAATATATGTAAAACTTCTCAAATATTCAATTTCGTTGTTCGAATACACTTGATGACCCTTTCTAGCAAATAACAACAAGCAGGTGTGTAAGCAGTGAAAAAACTGTTAACCAGTGACGTTTGGCAAGCACAATACTGTGAAAAGTGTATTCATAAGCACCAAACCTTGCACCGTTTTAGTCATCTCTTATATTATTGCGCGATCTATATATAACTAAAGATACTCGTACTACGTCACGATTTGCATAGTTCCACTTATAGATTCCCCACATTTCAAATATAGAATTAAAATAATAATTGTTTGCTAAAATATATTATAAGTGGATAGGTACTTAATGGCTTCTCTGGCTTCTCAATAATGTATTTGAAAACATTTTATTTTTTCTATTTTTAAAAATTTACGATGTACGTACTCATGAAGGATTTTTTTTGTAGTAGCGCGAACCTCAGATTTTAAACACATCCGTACCAATTTTGAAAACCTTTTTTTCTTAATCTAAGTACATTTTAAATTTCACTAGGAACTATTCTGTACATTTGGATTCCATTACACAGTAATTAATTCTGTGTTTTTGTTTTGTTTGTCTGATATTTTCTTCCTGCTTTGTATGGTGTGTGTGATAGTCTTTATTGTATTGTAGTTTGTCTCCAAACTAAGTTGGTAGTAATTTGTTAAAAAAAACTTGGTAGATAAAAATTAAAACATTGTAGAAAATTCTTTGTTAAACACTCATTATTTCTAACTCCTCGAGCATTTTCTGATAACCCCTCTGGCTAATTTGTTCGGTTTTCGGAATAACTCATATAGGTCTCATAGAAATCGTTGTGTCTCCCTTACTATCATGATTAGAAATTTGATCTAAACCGTAAAAAGAGAACACCAAGCTTTATATTTAAATTTAAAAATCAACCGCGAAAGTAATTAAAATGTATACCTTTATGAATCCAATGTTTCCGATCGCCGAAATATTGTGCCTTTCCGACAAAATAGGCCCGAGGCCAGAGGGGTTAATATGGTGACTGATGTCACAGTTGGCTGTGCAAACGCAGTAGGAAGAAGAATGAAAATAATATAAGAGAAGAAGTGGAAGATTTTTTTAATTATGCATATCAGATGCATACGATGCTAACAGCTGTAATAATAATTCCAAACGAGGCAAAGCAAGAAGAATTCTTTTCTGAAAGCATTTTAAAAGGAATCTTCCTCCTCAATGGAATACGTACGATGCAAAATGGTTCCGTTGAAGGCATCCAAAGAACTAAATAACATACTATCCGATCCATTTCCCATTGTGTATTTTCCTAATGGCTTGTTTGGAAATGTGTAGTAAAGAACTGACGAAGGTAGTATTTTCCATGTATCGATGTAGATCGCGTGGGGGTTTGCATAATATCTTTGAGGGATAGATTTTATTCATGCCGAGAGATGAAATGCATTGCATATAATAATATTATATGCAATTGCATATAATATTATTATATGCAATTGCATATAATAATTCCTTCATGTGTATACAATATATATGCATATCCACATATTACGTATTTTGTACTTTGTGTTATATAGATCCATGAACCTAAAAAATGGCAATGAAGCCAAATCTAGGAAGAGGGAATTTGCCTGGCAGCCATCTTGTATGACAAACCTTTGTAATGTAAAGTCATTTTTATATTGTTTTTGTATTTCTAAAGCAATTATAACGGTTTATGATTTTATTTTTTGGTATTTGATGATTCAGAGAATTGGATGTCATTTAAAAATTTAAACAGGTTTTCACATTTTTCGTACATATTCCCTCTCACCTCGCGGCTTCAAATTATACTTCTGTTTTTGAGAAAATTGTTAAGGTAGATTCAGACTGGGTCGACGTACGTACGCATCGCTACGCCAAACAATGCTTAGCAACCATACATTTTCTATGAAAATGGCCACAGATATCGCACGTCGCGATGCGTGTGGCCAATGTGATTCTAAATCATAAATTTTCATTGAAAATCTATTGTTGCTAAGTAGCCCAGATATTGTTAGGCGTAGCGATGCATACGTACGTCAACCCAGTCTGAATCTACCATTATTATTATTAGGTATATACTTATTGCCGACACTTTTAAATGCACATTTTAAAAATTAATAAATATTGAATTAGCATAACTACAAGCTGGCAGTAGCGTTCATTCACATTTTTCTAATTCTCACTTTATGAAAACTCAAAACTGTTATTAATTGTACAAATTTCAGGGCGATACTTGAACGTGCCGCAAATGCACTATATATTATTTTTAATTAATTAATAGTGAAATAACACAAATTAATCAAATAGAATTTAGATATACCTATCAGATAAGCGATAAATTAGGTACCAAACTTATACAAGAATTATAAAATTCTTTATTCGAAATGTGGGTTTAATTCGTTTAAATGTTTGAAAGATGCTAACATGAATTACTAGAGTCAAGTTAACAACTTAAGGCCCATTAACCAGCGACCGAGAATTAAAATTTCAACTTGCCATCGTGCCCGTGCAACTGTACAGGGCAGTTCCGATGAGAAAGATTGATTATTCTCCGTACCCAATAGTTAAACTAATAACTCAATATCGACTTTATTTATAAGCAATAAAAATGCCCAAACGCGTGATGATACATTTTTAATATCGTCTACTTCTTGTAAGTATTTTTTGATCATAAGTATTTATGACTTTTCAATAATGTCTAAGCAAAATAAGTGTGTAAAAAATATGGAATATTTTAGTTTGTAAGATCTTAAATAAATAGACAAACTGAGGTATTTCCGTCACAAAACACGTACTCAGATTTATTTTTTAATGATTTTAACTGAACTAAAATTAAGGTTTGAAAAGTGTCTTTACTAGATTATTTATTTTCTTATTTTACTGTACGATTATATGATTTGAAATATGTGTTGTATAATACAATGTTTCGTTTGAAAATTCAACAAATCTGCCAACGACCAACGATATAACCTTAGAATATTAAAAATAAACTTAGTTTTTCAAAATTTAAAAAATGAATTTACCAGATAAATTAACAATCTTTCGAAATCAATTTATGTTTTTTTGTAAAAAAAGAGTCAATACGTCAAGAATTTGATTTAAAAGGACAAATTTCTGGTATTCTCTGGTTATCCCCTCTTAAGTTAATTAATAGGTTGCTGAAACGATGAGCGTGGTTTCATTAAACTAGGTCCAGTGGACATACTTTAGCGGCCCGTTCATGTACATATTTTTTTTAATGGTATGCTATCCTTTTCATAAGCGGTGCTGCTATAGTAGGAATATAACGTGATTTATATTTTAACAAAGTCATTGGATAGATATCGTAATTTTTTTAAGTATAACGTTTAATTTTTTAAGTTTAAGTACTAACATTCGACAGGTAAATTTCGTTTTTGAAAGGCATGATCCAGAGATTTTTTTTTTAATTATTTACTTTCAGCTTTATAAATCCTACAATGATTATAAATATCTGATGAGTTTTCACCGATCTACGCTAGTAAGAAAAAAATTGTTCAAGAAAAATAAGCCTTTAAAGTCCTTTTTATGCAAAAAGTATAGTTTGAAAACAAAAGATATTATTCAGCTTTATTTTTCAAACTAATTTTCAATGCAAATTAGCACTTATTTATGTCTCGTGTCATTAGACCTATTTCAAATAAAAATTTTACTTCTGAAACATATGCGCGTCAAATGGTAATAGTTAAATATGTTTTTTGATACGGTTGACGTTAAAATACAACCCTAACTGTTGTTTGTACGTTTGCGATCTGCAGTTGTCCTAGGGAACGATAAGAAGTTACCGAAAGTTATCCTATCAATCCTTAGTGATCGAATGTGCTAGGTGGCCTGATGAAGGGTCTCCAAGCGACATCAAGTACAGTGATTGTTTACCACCCGTTGTGAACTTTTTCTATCACATTTTTTGCCAATATCGAACTTAAAATCGACCTCAAACATACCTTTAATAATAAGTTGGTGTGGACATCAAACGAATTTATTTACGGTGTCGTTTTTTCAACTTTTATGGTGGTACAGTCGTATACCGAATCTATATAGAGAAGTCGTTTTTCATTAATGCTTGTTTTAAATTTTTGTTATTCAGCGGTACATCCATCCTGCGTACCCCTTCGGGGACACTTTTATATTTTGTGTAAATAATTATACCGTATGTTCCCTAAACTAAATGTCTTTTGTATATAAGTATGCCGGGGGACCAACTATCGGGGGTTCAACTGTGGAACAATGGAACCATGAAGTGCTGAGAAATAGTGATGTAACCAAGGTATAACGCAAGGTTACTGTGTTTTGTTTGATCTAATTCATTTATACTTTAGCAGATTAAAGATGCGCCCTCACCCAAAACTTTGGAGAGAATCGGCGAGCATAATAGCTCTAGCGAAAAACGGATTGAACAGAGTCCACAACAACAGGACCAGTGACTACAAGATCCTGCTGCAGGAGAGGTCCAGCAAGTCCGAGTTCCTTCCCAGCACCATTGTGTTCCCTGGCGGCACTGTGGAGGAGTGCGATGGCGGATCTGATTGGTTTAACCATTTCAAGGCTTTCGGATTGAGGAAGGATGATTTCCGACATTTCTACTCGAAAAACACACTTGTGCCGCCGATTTTGCAAGGCGTTCAGGATCCAGTTATCAGGTACCGTTACAAAATTGTGTTGTGCGTGGTCAAAAAATATTAATCAATAAATTAACCTCACTTGGAGTGTATGGTAGTTTATTAAATTGATTTCTTAGTTATTTGTCAAAAAGATTCTTAGTTTGAAAATATATGAAACGAATTCTTACAAATTTATAGCGACAATTGGAGTGCCGCAAGGCTCTCGTTTAGGGCACATTTTGTTTATTATATTTATAAATTATAGTGTTGATATATTTACTAGCATAAACTTGTTAATTTTTGCTGATGATATGAAATTTTACAAAGAGATTAATAAGATGAATGATTGCGTTATATTGCAAACTAATTTGAGACATCTTTTCTACCGGTCAGTGGCTAAGTTGGCATCGCGTTTGGGTCCCATCCTACCGCCATAACTTCAATTCCTCGTTTGGCCAAGTCCTACATCACGATACAAACAACATTTTCCGCTTACTGTGGTAGTAGTAGGACATTTTCAAATATTGTCAGGTTATTTGTATACCAGGAATTTTTCTTTCTATTAAAAAAATATATCTTTTGTGTGAATACTGCATGAGGGTCATTGCTCCCAAACGACTGGAGTCAGTGAAACTAAGACATCTCCAATTTGGGTATTTTCTGAGGCTGAAGGTAAATATGTGGGAAGGGAAATAGACGTGGAAGAGTGAGGTGGGGAAGTACCTGGCTATTCAGATCACAAACAGAGTATCTTTCTTGCGGCATTTCCTATTTTTTATAAGAAAACAACCCACTGCCAGGATTGTGAGAAATGGAAATGAAATTAAAAACATTCGGATATTTTGAAAAAACTTATCTCAAATCATTTGCAACATTTGGTGGGTTTTCTTCAGGTATTGTTTTCATTCTTGATGTCTGAACGATTTGAGTATTTTTCGAACATTCTTGTATTTATAGCAAAAAATTGCTATAAAATTGTGTATGTGTCTATGGAGAAGCCCTTTTTTATTGTGAGTCATTTCGAAACATTGTTTGATTTTTAAATTACCATCTCTCTCATCACCCTTTATAAAAGGATTATAGCTACATTTAAATGACATTACAAAAAAGTGTTACTTTATTTGATTAACGATTAATTTTGTAATATTTTTGCCTTACAAGAAGTATATCTCGTTTTCATCCAATATGATTATTAAATTGTTTCAAATCATTACTATTCTATGTATCTACCAACATTCGAATCAAATACTGGGAATATTGTACTATGTGGATGTAATTTCTAAAGAATAAATACCTTTGTATGTTTCCCATGCAGGCATGTTTGTTTGAGGATAACGGCGATCCGAGAAACATTTGAAGAACTGGGGATTCTTATCTGCAAACAAAACCAAGAAGAACCACTCAGCAAAAACAAATGTGCTTCGTTTATATCGGACTTCGATGTAAAACATTGGCAAAATAAGGTAACACTACATTTACCTTTGAATGCATGGATTTAATTGGAAAGACTAATATGTCAACTTATGTGACTAACTATTAGACTCAACAGATAGATAATCCCAAGAAATGACGTGATCAACACTTGAAAGAAAATTTGAAAGAAAACTGATGTCACAGCTTATATAAGACCTTTCGACTCCTAGGCCCTGACGTATCAATAAAATTAATACTTTGCTTAAGAAATATAAAAAATAAAAAATTTCAATGTACGTACTTGACTTACTTTAACCAGTGATTCCTGACATTATTTGGAGTAAAAAATGTTAATAAAATTTATGTTTCCGGTGACATTTTTGATGTCTTTTTTTTATTACAAAAACATTTTAAAAAATTGGTGTTGGACAGTTGGGGGCGGGGTAAGTGTTGGGGCGGTAACTCGGCTGAGTGACCAGTGACGTCATGTGAAAAGTTTATTTTGTTTGATTTTGAAGAAAAAAAAATTGAAGAAAAAAACTTGTTGTCAAAAAAGTCACCGGAGACCAAAATTTCATTAACATTTTTTACTCCTAATAATGTCATGAATCACTGGTTAAGTAAGTCAAGTACGTACCGTAACACTTTTTTTATTTTGAAGAAAAAAATTGACATCTTAATAGTTACCGAGTAGCAAAAACTGGTTAAAGTATTTCTGGTACATGCTGATATATCAGCGTAATTTTCTATCAAAATGAAGAATTTTAAAAGAACAACCCAAAAGTTAATTGTTTTCTAAAATCGTTATGTTGTCAATTTTCAAGGTTCATAAAGATCCAACAGAATTCCTCTCCCTCTGCCAACACCTGGACTGCTACCCTGACATCTGCTCCCTCTTCCTCTGGAGTAACTGGCTCACGCCCCTGGGGTACGCCTCGCAGAGGTTCGACACTCTGTTCTTCGTCTGCGGCTTTGAAACCGCACCGCCCACCCACGCGGAGGAATCCGAAGTCTCACAAGTTTGGGTAAAGAAAAACCAGTATTTTCTATAATCTCTACAGTAAAACTTTATATCCGTCCAATTTACAGGGAAGTTCTGTTTTGCGCTACCTTTGCGTGTGGTTTGTAATAAAAACAATATCCTAACTAAAATGTGTACAGTAGGTAGGTACCTGTGTATTATGTACCTACTCTCTAGGTGCTTGCTTTGATAATATTATGGTGACCAGAATGTTCAGTGGAAACTTTTTAAGTGTATGAATTAGTGTCCGACCGAACTTTCGGTTTCGGTTTCGGTTTCGGCCTAGTTTCTGCAAAAAAATGGGTTTCGGTTTAGTTTCGGTTTCGGCTGCCATCCAGCCGAAACTACGGCCGAAACCGAAACTGAATTCGGGAGGTTTCGTGCTGCAATCGGATATGTTCGGTGCACTGAGCTGCGAGCGACGAAGTGTCATTTTGCTGCGTTAGCACTCATAGTCGTGTCAGGACAGTCAGGACTTGTTGATTTGCATACGTCAAAGGACATCCTGCTCTGATTACTTCAACATTATTGGATCCCAGATTAAAAAATACATATTTGAATTCTGATGAAGTTGATAATTGTGCGCGGGCGTCGTTAGTGCAACAATGAGCAAAAGCTGTAATTCTGGAGACCCACAGCTATCTTATCTTGTTCATCTAGAATCGCGTTTTCTGAAAGAGGAGAAGGGCTATGGGATGCCCATGATTTTTAATGGAAGAAACTTCTGGTGTGGATAATGGTGATCGCACACAAGTTGAGCAAATTATTCAAGCCTATTTAACAGAGCCAAGGTTACAAGAAACGCAGATATTTATTCTTACTGGAATTCTAGTCCATTTCTGTCTTTGACAAAGGTTGCAGTGAAATTCTTGTCGGCTCCACTGACGGATGTTTCCAGTTAACAACTATTTAGTGCTGCTGGTCAAATTTATTAAAACCGGAGAAAAGATTTCTGTGGCAAAAATGTTGATAAAATTATTGTTTCTCACTTATAATATTAGATTGTTTAATTATGAATACTGATAATAATTAATTCATTAAAATTATTAATGATTGCAGCACATTGGAGCTCTTCACAGTTTTTTTTTAATTTGAGTTCAATTCTGAATGGTGATCTTACACCAGGGCGATACTGAGAGTATCTTCCACTCTGGAACGTGCCGCAAATATACTATATCATTTTTTTATATTAGATTTTATTTTTAATCAATTAATTGTGAAACAACACAAATTAATCAAATGAAATTTATTTGCGCACGTCGGGTACGAACCCCCGACCTTCGGATTGTAAGTCTAGAGCCTTGCCTCTAGACAACGCCGGCCGTATTATTAATAGTACAGCTATTTGGTTTGAAAAAAAGAGGTTACCTGGAAAGTTTACCGGGAGTTTTGAAAATTGGTAATTTTTGGCTGTTTTCGAATTTCAAATTTGCCAACTCGTATCTTTGCCGGTCGGATAGTAAAATATTTTGGAGAAATATACGAAAAAAACGTAGTAAAAACGTACAAAATTATTGATTTTACCAAAAAAAAATTGTTTGTATGTTAATGGTAGGAAATTTTCTCTAGTTTAATTTTGTACATACCATTTGGGAGGCGGGAATGGGTACCGCCGCCCCGGGAACCATTTATTGGATAACCAACACCTCTGCCATAGGTCACCCCAAGTGGTTCGGGTTCATTGTCTAGGTCTTGGCGGCGGATGATCTAGACACATTGAACCCCAGATTCCTACCCAACCCTCATACCTATTTCCTTCCCAAAACTTCCTCTCCTTCCTTTTCTTAAAATACCCTCCACACAGCATCCCCAAAGGTGACATAGGCCCTGAGGGAAATTATTTTCCTCAGGGCCTCCTGTGTGGGCCTAATGTAAAAAAAAATATATATATTTTTATCGTAAAATGAGTCGGAAAGGAGATATTGTCAAAAAAATTCTATTAGGTGCCATTTTTCCAATATGGCGGCGCGAGCGGCAAAGATACGATGTGGCAATGTTGAAATTCGAAAAGAGCACATCGAAATCTATAAAATTACCGATTTTCAAAAACTCCCGGAAAACTTTCCAGGTAAAACTACCAAATAATTGGGCTATAAGTATTATTTGTATAAAAAATATTTAGTTGTTGAACTCAGTAGATAGGTAATTTTTATTTTTATTTTATTGAATTTCATTAAAAAGAGTTCCTTACAAAATGACCAAAGTTTAGAAGAAATTATTTTGTTCTTAAGATGTAAGATATTATAAAGTATTTTTTGTTTAGTGTACCTAAACAAAATATAAAAAAAAAAAAATTTTGTTCCTATTATTTTATGTTATTCGTAAATAACGTTTAAAAAGAAATAACAGACCTACCATTTCTTATTTTAATATTATTTACCAAAGAGTTCATTTGAAATAAATATACCTAGAATAAGTAGGTATATTTATTTCAAATCATTATTTCAAAAAGCACAAATAATTTATTTAAAATACCAAGAGACAATTTATGTTATGTTTATTATTAGTTCAAATATCCGAGACGGGATGTTTAATATAAGATTTTAAAATAAAGTCCGACTGATTAAGATTGATTATTTTTTTTCCCATGATAACATGAACTTATATGGAGGTTTCGGTTTCGGCCGAAACTGAGATCAAAACCGAAATTCGGTTTCGGTTTCGGTTTCGGCAGTAAAAAGTAGTTTCGGTCGGACACTAGTATGAATATTGAGTACAAACTTTTCATCGGATGTTAATTCCTCACATGATAATTCATCATGTCTCGAAGCGTCGAAAACTGATAATTGGGGTTTTTAACCTTAGGTTAGGTTAGGTTAGGTAAGGTTAAGTTGGGTTAGGTTAATGTGAGTTATGATGTGATGAATTATCATGTGAGGAAGTATCGTGTCTGAATAAATTTACTATGGGAATTCAGACTCCGAGATCTCATAGTCCGATTAGACATGGAACTAATATTATAATGAGAGGTTCTAATTTTGAATTGAAAATGCTTGTATGAAAATAGTGGCGAGATATCAGAGTCAATATTGCCATGTTTAATAATTCTTCGTTTAAATTAGTGTATTATTATGTGTGGTGTCACACGAGTCTAAAATACGTTGACGGCCGGTATGCTCGACAGGTAAGGCTTTTGACTCCCAATCCGAAGGTCGCAGGTTTGAACCCGGCATGCGCAAATAAATTGCATTTGAATAGTTTGTGTAATTTCACAATTAATTAATTAAAAATAATATATAGTATGTTTGCGACACGTTCCAGAGTGGAAGATACTCTCAGTATCGTCCTGGTGTAAGACCACCATTCAGAATTGAAACGTTGCTTGAAATGGCTTTAGCCGTGTTTGGTGACCAGATCTGAATTGCCAGGTACTTCCCCACCTTCTTTTTCCCCGTATCATTCCCCTCCCTACCACCGTCAGGCTCACAACATCCCCAATTGTAAAAAAAATAAAAAATTGTAAGCAGTGGGTTTCTTAGCTTTTTAGTTTTATTAGCACTAAAACATACTGATGTATATACTGGTCCTTTTAGATAAAGCCCTAGTTAATTCGATTAATTCCTGTTGAAAACGTTTCAACATTGTTGATAGGGCGCGTATAAACTTTGCGAGCCGAACCACGAAACATGGGAAAAGAACAACGTTTACTATTGGTTCGTCTCGCAGTTCGGCTCGCAAGTGTAGGTATACGCGCCAATACGAAAACAAAACAAAATATGATTTTCTACAATTCAAACTCAAAACATCATTAACAAATAATTTTATTATGTAGAAATTATAAATTATGTGTCAATATTCGTTTTGAAATGTTTCAGTGGGGTTCGCCTGAAGATGTGATGGAAAAATTTAATTCGAAAAAATTGACACTCCCCCCGCCGCAGTTTTACGAAGTGTGCCGATTATTCCACCAAAAAGACATTAACAAACTTTTAAAATATTCTTCGCTGAGAAGTTCCCTGGGCTGTGATCAAATTTTCCCCATTCTGATAAACCCCAAAAACGGCAAAGGCTATATAGCCATTTTTCCAGGTATTTTTTTATGTTTGTTTTTGCAATTATTAATAAATAAATTATTTTTCCAAAGGGTATTCAAGGTGTATTTTACAACAATGCGAATACCAGTGATAGTACCTAAATGGTTTCTGGTAAATTATTTTCTTTTCCTGGTATCACTTTTTTGGGGTGTGGGTAGGTGCCACGAATTATAAAAATGTGGTAAATACCTACCTAGTTATTTTTCAATGATGAGCTCCCGCCTGATCTTTTCTATGATTTTTCATAGAATCCATGAAATACCTAGATCAGTGGGAACAGGTTTTCTATGCAATATTAACCACAAGTTAAATCGACTTTACAGTAACTTTCGTTCTATAAAACAGGCCATGCCGTATCTATTCGCAGTTTTTTTTTCACGATTTATTCTTAAATCTTCATGTTGTTTGCCTGATTGTTAAAATGTTAACTTCGGTTAAGCCGGGAACAGGCTTTTTCTATGTAATAGAAACCCAATATAAATTGACCATAGTGTGTATATATATATATATACTGGAATAAGGAACTCCACTGAAAAATATTATGGCTTTAAAAAAATAATATGTTCATATAGACTTATAGACCAATAAGCGCTGATTCTGAATATATAAGTTTTAGTAAATAATATAGAACGTGGAAATTAAAAAAATATATATTAAAAAGTCAATTTTTAATAATGTCATTAAAACACACTCTCAAGTTGGTATAACTGATTTGCTAGTGGTGACGTCACTGCTCTCCATTCGCCTATTGAAGTTATAGTGAAATGGTCAACATTTCATGTTATGTTTATGGGTTTATTTACATACTGTTAAAAGAGATTTAGGCATATAATATAGTTGTTGTGTTAATGAAAATTATTTAGGCCTCAACAATTAAAATGATGACGGATAAGGGATATATTTGCGGGCAATCCGATAATTTGCCGGTGGTTGATACCGAAATGATGATCATGTTTTTCAAATATAATACGAACCATTTACGGTAAATAATAATAAAAGCTACTAAGATAAATCGTCTTATTACTTGTTTTTGAAAGTTATAGTTAGCTGTAAAAAAATATTTTGGCCTGTTTGAGGTTATATGCATTTGGCCTGCTTGATTTATAGGCATTATTCTCTTCTATTTTCAGTGAACACAAACTTAGAAGCCCGGCTTACGATGTCATTTGTATTTGCAATGAATAAAAATAATTATCATGTATTTGTATACATTAACAGTAGCGATAAGATGTTGACATTTTACCTAATGTTTTTCTATATTAAAAGCAGTAAATATTGAATAAAAAACGCCTCGACTTTTGACACCTAAAACTCATGCCTCCTTTGATTTTTCCATACAAAATGACAACACCTCTTGAAAAACAATAAAACTTTTGGAGAGTGATGACGTCACACGATCCACCACGGTGGTTTTCAGGGGATCTTGAAAAATTAAAACTTTGACAATTATTTTAACAATTAAAACTAACTATAAAAATAAAAACAAATAAGCAGTTATTTAAGTTAGAAGGACAATATTCATTTTAAAAAAATGGACTGGAGTTCCTTATTGATCAGGCGGGAACGCGGCATTAAATAGGTACTTAACATTGCAATGAGTGGCGTGGCGTGGCATCAAAGTTAAGTGTGTCAAGCTGTAGGTATCTTCTATAGAGATTATGTATAATATCTGGATACCTAGCACAGTCGATCGATATGGAATTTATCGATAATGTCGGTCATTTGTCACCGTTCCCGAGCAAGACTGCAGATCACCAACGAACAAAAAACAGTTCATGTCAAATAAATTAAGAATACACAGTCATTGTGAACTGTTGTTTGTTCGTTAGCTGTTTGCAGTCATGCTTGGAAATGATGTCAATTTACTGACATAATCGATAAAACCTATATCGATCGACCGTGCTAGATACCCTGGACAAACAGTCAAAATAGATATTCGTGTCTAAATTACGTGCTATTATTTTATATTATGTCATTTTTTATTTCAGGAGACGAATTATTTCCCGAATTTCCTGATTTTGAGAAACAGGATGTCATAAACATAGGTAACTCTACCATTGAAGAGCTGCAAAACGCCGCAGAGGTCACCCACAGAATGGAGGTCTACGATTTCCACACAATCAAAAATCAATTGAAAAACTTCACACCTGTGCAGTGCCAACTATCACCAGTTAACGGATTAATGCCAAACTTAATTCACTTTATCTGAGGATTAACAAAACCATGTGTATTTAGAGATTAGTAACCTGACCTACCTGATATTGATAAGTAAGTAAGTAGGTACCTAAAAGGAATAATGAAAACGAGAATTAGTTATAAGTAAGTAGATAATAATAAACATATAACTTTTAATATGTTTGCCGCTTACATAACATTATATTTAACAGACTAGGTAGGAACGTTCTTACGTAATTAGTGTTATTTTTGTAATAATAATAAAAATGTCGAACAAAACCTATGTTATCACTGCCGTCATTCCCATCCCTACCATATTTGCGTAATAATACAGTAAGCGCCTCCGCCCACTCAGGCAACTGAAAACTCTCAACTGCCAACTGTCTTTGTATGACAATGTGATGGCCCGCACACTTCACAATCACACAAAACCCCGTTGTCAATGGTAACGCAAGCGGTGACTTGCGACTTGCCCTGCTGGTTGCCCTTGCCGGCCATTGATAGTTGCCAGCTGTCAGCTGATTGTTTTTCTTCTATGGTTAAACAAGCTTTTTGACCAATCAAGACAGAGAAAACAGCCGGTTTTAGTTGGTTTTCAGTTGCCTTAGTGGGCGGAGGCGCTTAGAAGAGTACGAAAGAATCCATAAAAAAAGTGAACCACTATTTGAAACATCCAAAGACAACACTGGATTCACATTTGACATTAATCATAGACTAGTGTTTACAATTTTTTTTGACATTTGACACTGACATAACGGCAAAACCGTCGTTGTTCTTTGACGTTTAGGAAAACTGTTTCAGAATTCAGAGTAAGAAATAAAGTTGTTAATTCAATGATTAATTTGTTTCTGTTTCTCAAGAGTTTTGCAGATTCTAAATTATTATGTTTAGCATTATTTACAAATTTTTAGATGCTGTTCTTATTCTAATTAAAAAAGATAACCTATCACCAAGGCAAATATTGTTTTAGTGATGTAACATACTTCCGTAGATAATATAATAAGTAGTTTGAATTTTATTTCCAATAGGATATTAAAAATGCGTTCCAACTTAAAACACTGGAGAGAATCAGCAACTGTGATAGCTCTTGCTAGAAGCAACACCATCAAAGATGTCAAATCAAACTATGAAATCCTCTTTCAAAAGAGAAGTGCCAAATCTGAATTTATGCCCAGTACAATAGTATTCCCTGGAGGAGCAATTGACAATTCCGATTCCAGTGACAACTGGCTCAGTTATTTCAAGTCTTTTAATATTGCCGATCATAAATTCAAAGAATTTCAATTGGCAAGTGTACCAGTTTCAAAAATATTTCAACACAGTAGTGATCCAAATCTTAGGTAAGTAAAAGCATAGTATATTTGTATATTAAAATTAAATTAACTTAGTTCTGTTTTTATGAGGTGGATAGTAATTTGGGTAAATGTGAAGTACTCCGCTTATTTTATGGATTTGATATTTGCGAAATTTAGTTTCAATCTAAATACGCATGAATTACTTAGTTTACCCAAACTAACAACCTAATAACCTATTTTGTGCACGTAAATAGTTGTTTCTTGTAGTAATTGTTGAAATGAAGTGTAAAAGGAAGCTTCACTTGGCCAAACATGACGTCGAACACTCGCGTGAAGTTGAAAAATCTTATACAAAATACATATTTTTTCGTCTAAAATGCATATTTTTTCATCTCCCCCGACATAAATACTCACTTTTCGTAATAATGAAGCTAAATCTAACTGTTTATATTCTGTATTTATTAGTAGGCAGGTACTTCACTATTAATATGATTTGTTCTGAAGAATACTGTGTAAATAACAGTACATTGGGTGGAATATGGAAATGGATTCATCACTTGAAATTCTATCTCGATACTATTCTAACAATTCTAAGTACAGTTAAAAATAATGCTTCGTGAACTGTGTTATTTCAAAACCGTAAAAAAATACTATAAAAACAGAATTGAGTGTAAATATTTTTTTTTAAACTGTCTTTACTTATGTTAAATTATTACAAGAATGTAACTGGATTCTCCTATGGCAATATTTTCAGGCAAATAGAACTTCGGATAACAGCCATAAGGGAAACTTTTGAAGAACTCGGTGTTCTCATTTGTAAAAAACATCATGATGACCCGACAACATCGTACATGACAGAATTCGATGTCAAACATTGGCAAAAAAAGGTTGTTATTTATTGTGTACCTACATACAGGGTTGGGCAGTATTTGAATTACTTGTAATTGAAATACAAATACATATTTGGTATTTGTATTTCGTTTACTTCCTAAAAATGTAATTTGTATTTGGTATTTCAAATACCTGATGCTGAAGTGTTTTGTAATTAGTATTTCAAATACTCATGGCTTCAAAATATATTTTCACACACATACATTTAGTGATCTTATGATAATGAAATTTAAGCTGACTCACATAGACTAAAAACACTAGAATCCAGAGCAATCTTTAGAGTTGGCCACTTTATTGTACCAGAACTAAAAGAGTGCTTATAAAGAAGATTCGATAAGTTTTTTAAACTGTCGCCTGAAATATATGTAGCCATATTGGCGTCATGTTACCACCCTAGTTACAAAATGCGTTGGCTGCCAGATAGCATCAGACGAGAGGCAAAGAAATCAAAATCTTGCAATTCACCTTGGAGGCAAATTACAAAAAACATGAATTAATGCCTGAGAGCAGCAGGGTAGCACTAGTAAAGAAGATGACGATTTTATTGTTTTTGTGAACAAGGACAGTAATCAACCACAGACATCAAAAATGGAGTTAGTCAGCTTTCTAAACCCTTCCTCAACCAAATATAAAAAAAGTGTTCATACTATTCACAAGTTTGTGCTCATCAGGACCTGTAGAAAGATTATTTTCTTTGGCAGGTTTTATTCATTCCCCAACAAGGAACCGTTTGTCCTATACCACAAAACTTTACAAGTCTACGTAGTGGAGCGGAGTTGAGATGTGTCTTTTGAGCAATATGATTAGTCAATTTTTGCACATCTCTGCTTCACTCTGCTCAGCTTTGCTTTTATGGAAACGCACTCTTAGATAAGAGTATGTACTTACAACAATTTATTGCAATCAAAGGTTCTGAAAGTATTTTGTATTTGAAATAAAAATGGTTAAAATACTGTATTTTATATTTCAAATACACAACTTGAAAGTATTTCGTATTTTAAATACACGGCTTGAAAGTATTTTGTAATTTGTATTTTAATTACAGCAAAGCATGTATTTTGCCCAACCCTGCCTACATATTACATTCCATTAGTTGTTTTCCAGATGGCTTGTGGTTTACAATTCTTACTAAACTTAACCTTTTGACCGCGTTAACTATTATTGCCAGTTAAAGGTTGATACGGTTGCGAATAAATGATGGTTAATGGAAATAAAAATAAAAAAATTTATAGAGGATATAAATTACTATTTTTGTTACAGGTCCATAAAGACCCCCAAGAGTTCCTATCATTGTGCCAATCTCTCAACTGCTATCCGGATATTTGGTCGCTGTACTTATGGAGCAATTGGTTGACGCCGATTAAAAAAGTGGCATCCCATAGGTTCGATGCAGTTTTCTTTCTGACTTTTTTCGACAAAAAACCTCCTGTAAACATTGATGGAAAAGAGGTCTCGGAATTCAGGGTTTGTAATTATATTGTTTGATTGTTCAATCTATTAGTTATGTTTAGTTGTTATTTAGTCTGTTTTGTATAAATTTAAATCTTTGGGAATTTTAATTTTTGCTTGTTTGATGCTCAGCTTTCTGCTTTACCATTATCTAGGTACTTATCTATGCGGCTGTCGCATTCTGAGATCCATCTACATAATATTTTTAGCTCGCAGCATCATTTCCGTCATGAGCCATGTAGCTTTGAAACTTCTATTTACCTGTCAAGAAACAAGACAAGACAACATTTTTGTATCATTGAAAAAGAAGATAACAATAATAATCTAAATTAAAATATAAAAATGAACAAGACACAGAAAAATAATAAAACATAATGGTCGCAATTGGGACTCGAATCCAGATCTCACGTCTTACCGGGACGGCGCTCTACCGATTCAGCCATTTCGTCCGATTATAAAACCGCCATAATTGTCAAAGACATATTTCAAATTTCAGAATTAACAATTTTATCTTCCAATGTTTTTATTTTTTCATATTATCGGCAGCTACTTTTTTCATTGGAAATATGTGTTCAAAGAACATATTTGTTACCTAGATAGTGTCTCGGATAATATATTTATATATATTTTATAATCGGATGCAAAGGCTGAATCGGTAGAGCGCCATCCCGGTAAGACGTGAAATCAGTTGCGACTATTATGTTTTATTATTTTTCTGTTTCTTGTTCATTTTCATATTTTAATTTAGATGATTATTGTTAGCTTCTTCTTCAATGAATTACATTGATGGGAATAACCTTCAAAAGTTAAAAAGAAAGTTTTTCTTATTAAAAAAATCAACATTTTTGTTTTGTTTTTTTTTTAACATGCAATAAAAAAATAGTTGACCTATTAGCTGTAGTTTTTGTTTGAATAATAATGAATATTTTAACATTTCATTTATTCTGTTTCTTTTGCAGTGGTCAACTCCAGAAAATATTTTGGAGTCGTTCAAAGCAAAGGAGCTGGTCTTACCGACTCCTCAGTGGTATGAGCTCACGAGGCTCGCGGGACTCACAGACATGGATCAGCTCAAAACGTTTGCAGCCACTCGCAGCCGCTACGGCTGTGAATTATTCTTTCCTATCTATCAGGATGCAAAGGATGGCATTGTTGTCATTTTACCAGGTTAGAAAACCATTTGATTAAAAAAGTACAGAATTTTACAGCATGTACCACTTTTGCCATCGCCTAAAAAATAAAACTAATTATAAAACTATTCAAACTTTTTTATTACATGTTTTACAGCATGTACCACTTTTGCTGTCGCCTAAAAGAAAAGAAAAAAAAACTAATTATAAAACTATTCAAACTTTTTTATTACATGATCATTTTTTATTACATTGTTGTCATTTTACCAGGTTAGAAAACCATTTGATTAAAAAAGTACAGAATTTTACAGCATGTACCACTTTTGCTGTCGCCTAAAAAAAAAAAAAAAAACTAATTATAAAACTATTCAAACTTTTTTATTACATGTTCTGCACAATATGGATGAGATATGGTATAACTTCTTGGGGGCACTCATGTAAGACAAACATCCAACATGTACAGTCAATTCAAAACGCCATGGTCAAATTACTTGTCAGCAAAGCAGTGTATGACCAGCAGCAAAATATCACAATAATGTATAAATCCATAAATGTTTTACCTATTAGAGCTCTTTTTTGGCATAAAATTTGTATGCAACATATCTTAGATAGCCCATACAAAACAATGGTGGATCACGTGTACAATACTAGGCTTACACAAATTGAAGGGTTGATAGTACCTAGATTTTCTAATAAACATGGCCAGAGAACTTTTGAATACATTGTACCACTTATATTTAATATGCTGCCATATGATTTGAAAAAATGTTACTCGACACCTAAATTTGCGCTGTTGTTAAAAACATGGCTATTGGAATCAGATTTTCTGTATTGAATGACTGTACCTCTTGCACTTTTAAATTTTTTAGACTTAGTATTCTATTATTTTTTATACTTATTTATGTTTTTATTATGTATTTTATTAAATTGCAATTTTTTTCTTATTGTATTATACTTGAGACATTTAAATTGTACAATGTTTTGTTCACACTGTTTTCCTGCAGACAAGCTACTTGCAGTAGCTTTGCAGGTATATTGTTAACATGAAAAAAAAATCTGTTTTTCTGTAATAAAAAAAAAATTAAAAAAATGTATTCTAGTTTTTATCAGTAATCAGTACAGCCTTGGAATTAAATGCCGGCGTTTGTGTTTTCTGCCTCTATAACATACATAGGTCTCTTAAAGGGTCTGCCCTTTTGGTTTACTCCTTCTGTTCATTAATCTCTTGAATGTGGGATGACATTTAGCCACATGATAGCCATCCTTCTTAGAAACTTAATTTCAAAGCATTCCGAGAAGCTAGAAAAAAAAAATTCTTCTTCTTCTTCTTTATAATGAAAATATTATGGTCACAATAAAATCGGTTACACCATTATAATAAAATATTATTTCAAAGAAGACTTTTGGATTCAATCTACAGTGTAATGTGACCCAATATTTTCATCATTTAATCTTTTTTATTTAATTATATTGTTTTGTTTCCAGGTGACAGTTATTATCCAAAGAATCCAGATTTCTATCAAAAGATGGAACTATTTAGTGATCAAACAACGCTCCAAGAGTTGAGAGATACCTCGGAAAGCATGCACCGTATAGTATACCACGATCCACACACAATATCGCTGGAGATCAAGAATTACACCCCGACTCATTGTCATCTATCACCCAAACCCGAAATCATTCCTACCTTGAACCACAAACTGTAATCGCAACTTATACTTTATATGTACCTTCCAAAGATTTAGAAAGGTTAGAATTAGCTTTTAGATATCTCGCAAAAATGACCAAGCTTTCAAAGTGGGATATAACGTATACTTTAATCGCAACTTATATTTTATATGTACCTTCCAAAGATTTAGAAAGATTAGAATCAGCTTTTAGATACCTCCAAAAATGACGAAGCTTTCAAAGTGGGATATAACGTGTACTTTAATCGCAACTTATATTTTATATGTACCTTCCAAAGATTTAGAAAGATTAGAATCAGCTTTTAGATATCTCCAAAAATGACGAAGCCTTCAAAGTGGGATATGTATAACGTATACTTTAATCGCAACTTATATTTTATATGTACCTTCCAAAGATTTAGAAAGATTAGAATCAGCTTTTAGATACCTCCAAAATGACGAAGCTTTCAAAGTGGGATATAACGTATACTTTAAACGGAACTTATATTTTATATGTACCTTCCAAAGATTTAGAAAGATTAGAATCAGCTTTTAGATACCTCCAAAAATGACGAAGCTTTCAAAGTGGGATATAACGTATACTTTAATCGCAACTTATATTTTATATGTACCTTCCAAAAATTTAGAAAGATTAGAATTAGCTTTTTGATATCTCCAAAAATGACAAAGCTTTCAAAGTGGGATAAAACATTTGCAACTTACCTTCAGCCTCAAAACATAACCCAATTGGGGATGCCATAGTCTCACTGGCTCCAGACGGGAGCAGTTGGGACTCTTGTGAGGTAATCGCATAAAAAAAAACACGAGCAACCCCAAATACTCAGCATCCACCATCTTCTTTTCCGCCATCTTTTTTTAATCACTCTTCTCTGGAGCACATGTAAATAAAATTTGAAAGCGCATTACAAGTATATTGCAGCGGCCATCTTCATCTAACGACCAACGCAGAATGAAACACACCAACGTGTGAACAGTACCACGAAAATCTGCCAAGCGCATTCGCGGAGCGCACTCGGCCAACGTGTACTGGAGCCTTTATATTTAACTTTATGCCTTTGCACTTTGGCGTAATACCTAATAACAGTAAATTTACTTGCATATTTTCACAGTACAAATGAATGCTAAGTTTATATTGTAAATATTTATATGAAACTTTAAAATGGTTAAGGATTTTTTTGTTGGGCTTTACAGCTGTTGTTATTTAGTTATACTTTGGCATATCTTGTTATTAAGTTAAATTAAATTTAAGTTTTTTCTTTTCTTTGAACTGATGAATGGAATGATATTTGACCCAAAGCGCTATGCGTGTAATATAATGTGTGAATCACACATGTCTCGGCAATATGTGCATACTGCAGTGGCCTGATTTGCTCTATGATAAAAGGTAGGCTGTGTGTAGTTTTTCAAGTTCGGGTACATAATGCGCATTGAATTTTATAGCCGCTGAGAAAAAATACATTTTGATGGGAAATTTATCACCGTTTTATTTATTCTTTAACTTCTTCATATATTATGTAGTTCACTTTAAGCCTTTATAGACCGCACGCCACTGCATTTACAAACGGTTTCATTTATATTTTTTTTAATCTTTTAAAAGTGCCTGTTATTAGGTACTATTTATGTATTGCTATATTTTCGGTTGCTGGCAATGAAAATGTTATGTTATTATAATACATATATACAGGCAATGCAGTGAAAAGGTTAAGAAGAGTCTTATGATAAGGTTAAGATTATGAATAGGGTGACCATAAAAGAACACAGTAAATATGAAGTAAATTAAAACCAAAGATTTATTTATACTGGTTCCATTTATTACCATTATAATTTGAATACAAAATTCAGTAAAGCATTATAAATTTGCATCAATTTACATAAATCAACTGAAGTACATAATATTATTCAATAAATTGTTAAATGCATTTTATTAACTAATTCACATAAAAGCAAATACATATTTGTATCATACAGCTTTGCTTAAGCGTATAAATGCCGCTTATCATTTGGAAAATTTACTTTAATTTGCTTACATTTTCAAGAAAAATTCTAATATTCATTGCTTATAGTTTTTTTTTTTTAAATAATTAGCATAATTAATTGCAATTCACTTGGTTTCATTATTTATAATTCAATAGCTAAACATCATTGGAAAAAATTTACAGAATTGAGTTGAATTTTTTTTTTTTCAAAAGTTTACAGGGAGAGAAAACAACATTATTTTTCATTTTCATCACTAGAGATGGGATTATATGCATTTTCGTATTTAAGTTGACGAGACTATAATTGGATAATATTAACAGTTAATTATCCAATTTAATTATTGAATATTAACAGTTAATTTTCCAATAATTAAATTGTCAATACAATGGTTATACGCTAATTCTCTATATAATGGTCACATGCGTCGTAGTCTCTCATCAGCTGAAATATGAAAATTCATATAAATCAATTTATAATCAACACAAATTTAAAATTCACAGGTTTCATTACAATTTATTACTTTTCATACACACACATCATTATTTTTCTTTTTTTTATCTGAGACTAATAAATAAATATTACTTTTCGATTGTCCGATAGAGGTGGCAAAAAGGGGCATAATGCACAACATTGTGAAATTGTGAAAGTCGTACTAAGCGTAAATAGATCTTGCCTGAAAATCAGTGGCAGTTTGTAACTTTTTAGTGAGCTAAAAGCGGTAAGATTGAAAAATATAACATTATTGATGTTATAGCTGAATAAAACATATATTTTCAACTACAACATCATGTTGTAATTGTCAATATTAACACTTTTGCTTGAGAAAAGTCTAGAACCGTCCCTGCTGAAAATGTGATATTAACAATTGAAAGTTAACTACATATGTTGCCTTTATTTTATATTATTACCTTCAAAAGAAGTTACACATTTGACATAATATATTATATTTTGAAATGTGGTTATGCCTTGTTTGCTAGTGCTTGGCCAGTCAAGGTAAAAATAAATAGTTTTCTAAATGGATTCATTGAATATCCCTATTTTTATTGAAATCCTTTATTATTTAATTCTTTATTAAAAACCAACTAACTACTTTGGCCATGTGTTTAAAATTTAATGTACTATAAACTTTTATATTTTGTGCATAATTATTTGCGGAGAATCTTGTAGGGTGGACATTTTTTTGAAAAATTTAATGTTAAAATAGGGAATTACTAGTAGGTTTATTATGCATCTTATTTTAACATTCCATACAGGTTTCTAACTAGTCACAAGGGTACGGAGTCACTCACCACTCACGGTTCCCATAAATACTCTAAAAATGTCATAGAAAATTTTCATAAGTACAATGAAACTAATAAAGGTTCATATAATAAGTATAACAAAAAATATACAGACATATATGGAACACAAATTATTATGATTATCATGATGAATTTTATAATGAAAATGTTGAAATACGTAATAATAAATTATTTGAAAATTGACCAATTTATTGATTCTTTAACCCTCTAAGACCCACTGCTGTTTTACTACTTTTGTAAATACTTTTAAAAAATTACGTAAATACTTTTGAAAAATTATTCCTCGATAACTACATATGTACATCAGAGGCGGCTCTAGGGCTCCAGGTGTGGAAGGTCATTTGAAAAAAATAGGGTTAAATCTTTATTTGATGCTGTTAAAAATCTCAATATATTATTATCTATATCAATTTGTTGATAGGTAGGTAGGTACGTCATGAATCCGCGACTCAAATACATATTGTTTGTGTATTGTAAATCACTACATAAAATATGTGTTTGCATCAGGCACATCATTTTAAATATGACACTTTTCACTGTAGTCGTGCACACCGATAGTAAGTATCAAAATTATAAAATAAAACTGATTAGAAAAAATAGACTCCGATAGTATCAAAAGTCAAAAACATAAGATGAAATTTGAAACATCCGTCCACAGTCCCCCTTTACCCCGAAAATACCCAAAGATAGGTGAGAAACGAAGTTTATCAAATTTTTGACTTGCGATTAAATTTGATGATATTTTTTGTTGCATTCTTCAGATTCCTAACAAAAACAGGTTTATTATTAAATTATATTAGATATTTTTATTCATCCAGTAGGTACACCACTAAAAAAGCAAGGGTCCATTTAAAATGATTTATCCGTAACTGGATAATAAATGTACAGAATCTGCTCTTACTTAAGTTAAGAACATAAATAAACCACTCAAGTTAGGAACCTAAAAAATAAAACAACAACAAAAAACATTCTTTTAAATCGAGCTGTTATTTTATTCTGTGTCCGTTGAAAAGTAATCATTATAATCTTTATAATGATCTACTTCTTAATGTGCCACCAAACTATATTTGAAAATGTTAACATTACGTTGCAAATTACATCGATAACATCGTAAATAATTATTCCAACTCTTTTCCGAACTGTCAAACTCAAAAACCATTGCGAGATACGAGCAAAATGCAAAACCGACCTATCTTTATATCACCATCTCTCACAACGTCACACAATAATTATCATGCTATCTCCCTCACGGACATGACCTGCGAATCTCTAAGCTTTCTTTACGTACCTATGCGAGAGAATTTTTACTCCAGACGAAAGACATAGTGCCATCTCGTTTGTTGTATGGCGTGCAAAGCGACAGAAGATATCAAAGCAATGGGGCATTTCTTAAACTGACCGAACAATCATACATGTGAATGTGAGCTTCTATACGAGGCAAAAGATGTCACTGCTCGTCACTCGCCGCTATCGCTCGCTGCCCGCTATTTCGCGGTACATTTCAAACAAGCAATCATCACATATGCGTTGCGCAGTTTGATGAGTAAGAATGTATTATTTTTATTATGTCTTATAATTTTGGGGGGTCAAACACCATTTAACCCAAGGGAAGAACTGCCCCTGATGTACATATATTTGAAGCTGAAATACATTTCACAAGGATTTGGAACATAAAGAATTTCAACAATAAATTAATTTTTTCCTTTTATTTTAGCACTGTTTGGTGTCTTTTCCCATACAATGCATCCTAACAGGTAGTTACCATCACTATTGCAAATCTATTTTATATATCTAAATAGGTTAAGGTTTTAATTTAAAATATTGTATATTTACAGTAAATTACCTGTACACAAGGTTCCAGCGTTTGTTTTTTCAGTCCCATTTGGTATTTTCTTTTCAAAAAGCAACAGGCCATAACTTTTACAATAATGTATGTAGTTGTTTTTCTTACCACATAAGTCATTTTGGGTCTTAGAGAGTGTCATCAATTAACAGCGGGTATATTAATGGAATGGACGCAGATATTCTCTCTGAGATTCAACTCTGATTTAATAAAAATAATTATATTCTACTGCATATATATTAATATAATATTGTGCCATCAACTTTTAGCACCTACATAAAATAAGACAGGTACAATTGTTTCCCACGATAAGAATAATTGATTACATATTATAATAATTAAAAGCAATATTCTGATAAAATCATAACAATCTCAATATGTACACCTGGATGTAACTAATAAATTTGGCTTGTTTTGTAAACAATAAAAATGCTTCTACTCTTAATATGTCTTACCTAATGAGCTTGAAATAAAAGTGTAATTTTATTATATTATCATTATTTTTTAAAGTCTAGTCTATCAAAAAGGTGTTCATTACAATTATTAGATTTTAATTTTAATGAGAAGCGAATATTAATAGAGGGCTATGTTTATGTTCATTTATAATATCTTTTAGCTAGAGGATTACTTAGTAGCAGTGGCGTGGACTGCTCCATGACCAAATGTAGGCTGTTTGTGAATTGTGCATTATATTTTCTGCTGATTATTATGGCTAACTGAATAAATAAGCTCACAAGTTCCTTATCAAATGAATGGAAAAAAATATTTTTATGGTTTGTTTTTCCTAGTTTTCAGCCTTTATGGACTGTACGCCACTGCCTAGTAAAGTGCTTGCTCAATTGAATTTGCAAGTTCTGGTGAAGCAAAACTATGTCTATTATGTTAAGTACTTAAATAAAATTGCTGCAAATAACAGAACTGTTTATTTTGCATCCCCTCTTATTAAAAATGTTTCAAAAAACAGAAATAGTGTTATTTTTACCATAAATAACAAGCTAGCTCTTTTAAACTAAGTACGCTTTTATATTATCGTGTCTATAAAATTAAGTATGCTTTGTGTCATGTTAACTCTTTAAATTAAATAATAAATGCTGTAAAAAAAAATGTGTAAACAACTGGAATATTGTCGGAAACATACACATTTTATAAACAAAGTTTTTCCTCCATTTACACAACTCACAAAAAAATGTCATTACTCATTAGTATTACGAATCGTTGTTTGTTGTTTTGATTAAAAAATCGCTTTATTATGGTGATTTTTGCTCATTCGATTTTCCTTTTTCTTTTCTACATTATCCATAAAATATTATGCAACTTTATTTATTTAAGGTTCATATAGCATTCACTTCACAACCATACAAAAAATTAAGACTAAATTTTACATAGCTACAATATCATCAATACATTTCACACTACGCTGGCGGTTGCTGGAGTAATGTAATACATCATTATGTATTTATTTAGAGGAGATTGCGCTACAGTTTTTGTCTTCGAAGCAATGGAATCGTCATAAATATTTTTATGTACATTTTGCCATTGATAAAATATTCCCACTCATTACTGGATTTGATTAAAAACACATTTGTATAAAACATACATTCTTATAAATGAATAATTGGAATGATTCTTTGGTTTTTCTTAATGCAAAGATAAATAGAATAGAAATAAACCTAAATGATTTACAGAATATATTATAAATATAGCAAATCTGCTATGGCAACTGACTCCAACAACAGCAAAGTAAAAAATTCACATTTATTTGTACCTTTTAGATCATATATCTATCACAATGTATGTTTTATATCTTTGTCTATAAATTGACAGTTTCATTTGTCTTCTTCGCTGACAAACAATAATAATAATTACATACCCTCTCCTCTCCTCTAGCCTAAAACTAACTCCTACAATTAAAATATCTACTTTCAAGCTTACAGCTAATGAAAAAAATATAAAAATATCTGTCAATATTCAAGGTGACTGGAACTTGATGTCAAATATTGAAAATCATAACAGAAGAAACCAAAAAAAGTTCAATTGACCATATTAACAATAATTATTATTGAGATATAAGCATTTGGAAACAAAAAGACTATGAACAATATTGGTAATGGAAAGAGAGAAGTATCAAGAAAAGCCTTACCATCGATCAAAAATGGATGTTAAACTGTATACAGATAGCTTAATTTTAAGGGTATCGCTGAGCGAAAATTATGCTCAGCCACATTGGTCAAACCAAGATTGTTAATTTGAGACAAATTTGAATACAGCGTTTTCTCAGTTTGAATGGTTGGTCAATAAAAGATACCCTTAGGGTTTAAAGTTATTTTCGCTATTATTCGTAATGGTTGAGAATTGATAATCCCCTCTAATTTTCCTTATGCTTTGGCAGTTTAGCGGGTTTTATAATGAAGAATAACAAAATAAAACTTGAAATAATGAATATGACCCTCAATTTTTGAAATGAAGTACCAGTCATCCGTGTATAAACTATTTAACATAGTCATGTTTTCAGCAGCCGATATAAGCTTATGGAACCGCCTACTATAAATGCGTATCAGAAAAAAAAATGGTACATCTTTAGGATGTCGGCTCAAAAGGCCTAAAAGATCTTATAAATATCAGAGCTCTGCCATCTGTATGGTAAAGGTAATTTTAACTACATAAAAAATATGTAAAGGTACATGTCATGTCGTATCAATAATACAAATAAAAATGGCAGAAGTATACAAAACAACATTCATCTTCTTTCTGTATCTTCATCAGGCAATGTTCTAATCATAACTGGGATAAATCTGCAAGTTTGAGTGAATAATTAATCTTCATTTTTGACTACACAGCCACATAAGTACACAAATGTAGGAATGTAAATGGAATACATTGGAATGAGCGAAATTGAAACATTCGTAGGAATGTTAAATGTTTGATAAATTGTCACATAACAAAATGAATAATAATTACTAAAACATAAAAAGGCTCGTAAATATCACAACATAAAAATGAACGGTTAAATATTGACACATTGTTTGACATTTATTTTACTCTATGAAAGACATTGTACAGCATAAAAGTAATTTTGAAACCGCAGTGAAATGAGGTCAATCAAAACAGTCTGGCAATGGTTTGTTGCAAGTAGTCCTTCATGGGTCGGTAGTAATGGTAATGAAGGGACACTATCTCTGGCCACTGTCTGAACCTTTTCAGAAGGGGCCAATCGCACTCTAGGATGAGTACGGTGAGGAATAGTAAGGAGAAGCACACAAACAGGAACGAGGGAATGAACGCTTTCAGGATACTGAACCTCTTGGTGGTGACGAGGGGGGGCTTGGAGCTGTGAGCCGAGGGTATGGTGGCGAGGGCGCGCCGGCTGGGAGTGTGACTAGAGCTGGACTGATGGGACGACTCTTCGGGTCCGCGCCCCGGATTCTCAACACCAAAGTTGGTCAGCTGCGACTCGGAAGATGAATGCTCGAATGAGTCGCGGAAATAGTAGTCGTTGAAGTGATGGGATCCCTCAGCATTTCCCCCTAAAATAATATTGAACACTACATCAGAACACATATTACATTTTTACACATACAAAAAAACAGAGTCTGATCTTTAAGTTCAAAGGTTTATCTACAGTGAAACTCTCTTAAGAAGTTTTCCAAGGGACCGGAAAAAAAAACTTCTTAGGCGGGAAAACCTTATAAGTGGGATAATTTGGGCCATTTGGTCTTCAAGGGACTGAAAAAACCAAACTTCTTAAGCAGGAAAACATCTTAAGCGAGAACTTCTTAAGAGGGTTTCACTGTATTTAAATGGATGTAATACTGCTTACTTGGCACAATGCGTTTTACCTTTGTACCGAGAATTTTTGCTTAGGCCAACCAAAATAAGATTCCACTGACTATACAGTTATATTATATATTATACAGTTATGTTGCAACAATCATACCTATGAATCCTTAAAGTATGCTTCAAGATACTTTATTTTCAAAGAAATCATAATAATGCAGCAATGAGTCGTTCATGAATGTGCCACACAATTACGCCGACTCTTTTTCAAATTTGTTTTGTGTTCATTTTTAAACTACATTGTTTTTTGTAAAAATAAATGGCATTATTCATTGACTTTTTGATGTTTAATTGTGAATTTGTAATAATAATATCCAAAATTTACTTCTAAAATTAGATACCTACTACATACTTCAGTATTTCGTGTTGATAAAAACTTATATGTATGTGGTTTTAACAGAACAGTTGCGTTTAACAGAATACAGATAAAGCGCCATTCTGGTGATATTTCAGAAAAATGTTAATATTAGCCAAGTATTGTTGTTATTATTGATATGCTTGATGTAACTCTAAGTGACCAGCTCAGGTACGGGGGCTCCATCGAAGCCAGAGTAAAGATAGCCTCTCAAAAACTGAGCTTACTGTACATGGCCCACAGAGACTTTACTAGTATACAACTGCTAAACCCTGTACAAATCGCAGGTGTGCCCCACGGTTGAATTTGGCCTCTGATCTGCTTCACAATACTTGAAAAACCTTTGACTCTGTGCAGAAACAGGCGGTCGGTTTGGTAGATTCTCCCTTCTCTTAACAAACTGATTGCAATCTTTAGAGCGCAGGCATCGGGTGGGACTGCTGCCCTTGTTCTAATGGTATTTCAGTGGAAGATGCTCTGAGGAACTAGCACCTTTGATCCCTTCGGCATCGGTGCAGTCGGGAAACACGCCAAACGTGCGCCCAACATATGTATATGATTGACATTTGTCACATGAGAATGGGTCGTTTCTACGACTCGTTCTTGAGTTCAACAGCTCAGCTGTGGAACGATTTGCCGGTCTCTGTGTTTCCTCCTTCCTACAACATGGGTCTCTTCAATACCCATATTCACTCCTTCCTCTCCTCAAAAAGACCCTCCACACAGCATATTCCATACATGAACAGGGACCCACGTCTGGACCTGGACGTGTACCTACACCTACTACCTAGCGGACCATTTATGTCGTGGTACGGTGCGGTGTACTGGGAGTTGTAAGCTTATTGGTGTTGGGAGTCGTTGAGCAAGCACACTGCTCACGGCACACTAAGCTGAGCTCTATTGTTCAATTGTGTCATTGTTTAATTGAGTTGTACGAAAATATTGAGCTGCTGCTGTGACTCCCGCTCGTAACAAAATGAGTCATGACTCATCACTAATAATATGAGGCGTGTTAAAACAAAGACGGCAATCTCCACCATTGGTCAAAAATGAGTTAGATATGGCGATGGATAGAGCAACAAAAATACATTTTTGAATAAATGTATTTAGTTCTGCAACAATAATGGCAATCTCCATTAGGGTAATGCACTTACGAAACCAAAACGACAGTATTTCTTTCGACCAATCAGAGCGACAGAACAAAAGCAGCAATCTCCATCTATTAATTTAAAATAACAAAATAATTTACCATTTAACTGCAATAAAATATGGGTGTAAATTATGGAAACAATTAATAACAAAAATGATGCTTTATGGTTCATAGTACGGCAAAAGAACTAAAAAGACATTTTTTGCATATTACTGCCTCCGCTCACGAGGCAACTGAAAAAAAACCAGTTTACAACTAAACTCGCTATCCTCTGTATGTAAATATGATGGTCCGCACACTACACAACTTCTCAAAAACCCGTTGTTCATGGCAACGCAGGCAGTGACTCGCGACTCGACATGCCAGTTGCGTGACATGACAGCTGATTGTTCTTCGTCTATGGTTAAACAAGTTGAGATAATTATTGAAATCGTAAAATTGAGTAGAAAGTTTGGTTGGAAAAAATAGCAACAAGCCAGTTTTAGTTTGGTTTCAGTCTCTTCAGTGGGCGGATGGCCTTAATCAAAATTAAAATAATTGGAGATTGCCGTCTTGGTTTCAACACGCCTCATATGTACCACAAAATCGCTTTCCAGATAGAGCAAGTGACAAGTGGTCCACAGGATGAGACAGCTTGGTTGGACATGTATGTTGGTGAATTTAGTTTGTGGCAGGTACCTTGATACATCATCTTGGATCGCTGCTCCTCGCTGACTGGCGACAAAATGTGGTCAGCGCAGAAGTGATTGTGCGTGTCGCCCAGATTGGACATGCCGTGTCCCACCATGGCGCAGCCGCTGCACGAGTCCAGCGCCTCGCCCAACGGCGCCGAGTGTGTGGAGCGCGGCAGGCTGCTGTACGCTCCACCTGCATAAAACATACATACATATATTTATAAATATACGTGCATCTCGAATGGTGTTTGTAGCCCGGTGCAGAAAGTAACAAAGTCTGGTAAAGAAATATGACAGTTTGCAGCGCACTCCAATGCGTGTTTTCTGCGCGTGATTTGGAGCACCGCTTAAAATGCGGGCTCTAGAGTGCACATGAAATTGCTAATGGATCTGCAATGGACCGAAGACACTAAATTAAAATCTACTGCCTTTGACAAAGGAATGGTTTTGACCCTGACCCAATTAGTAAAAGTGATAGAAATCATTATTATTCACTTTGAACCACCATAAGAATTATTTATAATCAAAATACAAAAAAGACAAGAGTAAAATTAATGACATAAACAATGACCAGTGGCTGCTCGTGTCTTAGGGTGTGCTAGAGTGCTGATATCTTTTTAAAAAATGGCATTATTGGTGTTGTTATAGATGAAAAAAAAAATTCAAAATTTCGGTTTTTGTAAAAAGATTTTCGGGAAATCCGTGTTCAGTCTTCTTCTTCTTCCTTGCACTGTCCCAACTCATTGCCTAGGTAGGCTGTTGGGGTCGGCTCTCCTTGTTCTTAGGTTGTAGCTTCTTCGGTTCTGGGTATCGCTTTCATCCTGGCCGTTTCTACTTAGGATTTTGGAGCATTGAATCATCCAGGAGTTCTTTGGTCTTCCTCTGGATGACTGTCGATGAAGCTCCATAGACATTGCCTGCTTCACTGTGTGGTCTGGTGGTCTCCGTTTTATGTGACCGTACCATCTCAACTGTCGTTCCTCTAGCTTATTGTTTTTGTCCGTGACACCCAAACTACCACAAATGCGTGAACTTTTAAATCCGTGTTCAGTGTCAAACTGAAATTTCCTGAAATCTACATACAAAAAGCCGATTTTAGAAAAAAAAATCGTTTTCAGCTACAACATCAGTAATGCCATTTTTTTTAATTCAAGCACTCTAACACACCCAAAAGTCAAGAGCCGTCACTGTGTATGACATAAATCTACAATGATGTTTTTTATTACTACATGAGAGAATTATCTGTCACAAAATAGTACAACAACTACAAGCATGATGTGATTGCAAGAAATGAATTTGTGCGCAGAATAAATCACACAAAGTTTACCAACCCTTACCAAAGTCGCTGTTCATGGGGGTGGAGGGCGTTGCGGGCACGCTGGATGCCTTGCGCCGCATGCCGCCCTCGCTGCTGGTGCCGTTGCTGATGTGCGAGCCGCCATCGCCGGCCCCCTGCAAGATCTCTCGCTCGGTGCGGCCCACGTAGCGGAACTTGCTGCCCCACGAGAAGAAGCCACCGCCGGACACCACCGAGGCGTCGGCACTTGACGCCAAACTGAAATTATAAAAACATTTTATTTTACCCATTTCCTCGACATTTCAATGCTGGCCTTTTCAGCGCAATCTATGCAACATTATTTATGTTGTAGTGAAACCTTAATGGTTAAAACGTTAATCAGGTTAAAAATAAACCATTAGTAATAGTAATTCTGAATTTGACGAAGACATCAAAAAGGTAAGTTTGGTGTGTTTTAACTGTCATCACATTTGATGATCAGCTTCATTTTGTATTTTCAACATTTGAACACTCAGTTAAGCACCGTCTTTCAGTACGTTTCAGCTTTTGAACGAATTGTGATCAGCTGACAAATAAATATAACAAGACGACCGTTATCCTTGACAACTCCTCACAATTTGTTCAAAAGCTTAAATGGACCGAGGATCGGTGATTAATGGCCACTGTTAAAATGCCAAAAATTCAAAATGGTGCAGATAGTCAATTTGATGGTCATCAAAAGTGAGAAAATTAACCTTGATAATTTCCAAATTACAGAGTACGCACATAAATGCATATTTACGATTCATTCTGCATTTTCATAGTTATTACTTAACTATTTATGACTCTGTTTTTTTTAAATGTGACAGGCTTTTTATTAAAATCATTATTCTTTAATATGTAGATAATTATTTTTAAAGATAAGATTTATTATTCCTGTTTCATTCAGACAACTGCGGCTAACACAAGTATGATAGTCCAGCACTAAAACAATGATACACTTATTAAAAAAAATTACGACAATCATAAGAGGAGGAACTTAACAATTATTATTTATCAATTTTACTTACGTAAAGAACAGCATTTGTTCGATGGCACATCTCCAAACATGCCGGCATGCTGATCCACTAGGACATTTGAAACCCACCGTGTGCTTTTTCTTTAAACAAAATAAGGTTATTATTACATCTGCTTACTCAAAATGGACAATAAAAGCAAGGATTAGCAGTAAAAATGAGATAAGAATATTTTAATGGCATAACAAATCATCGATTTATATTCAAGTACTACTGAGGTCAGTAGTATTACTACATGAGAGAGACAACTATCGTACAACAAACTGTAATCTTTTAAATTCTATGAAATACATATGTACATATTAAAATGCCTAAAAGTTGCAATATGAAAACCAGTGGAGACATAACACTTTATCTAAAATTTCAGTGCTTATTTCATATACTGCCGTAGTAAGTAAAGACATAGTATCTTCCTTGAGACTCTCAAGGAGGACTGTTTTTACTTACAATGGCAATTTATTTATTTATTTATAAGATACACACAGTACATTAAATATCTGTATAATGTCACTAAGTAATTTCGCCTGGGTTTTAAAACATAATTATGATGAAACTAATGAAAAGAATCAAACGTTGGTTGACTAATAATAACAAAAATGAAAGAGGGGTGGAGAAAAAGTTATGTTTTAAAATCTAAAATTATGTGCTCAGTAAAGTTTAATAAAACGACAAGAAATTTAATAATTTGATTTTGGAGGTTTGCAATGAATCGTGAAAAATGTCTAATTGTAATAATTTTTCGTAATGGGTATAAGTTGTGATTGTGCGAGTGATTGGTGAGTTATTTGCTGCATTGGTGTTGTGGGCTTCTATATGAAAAAGAAAGGTGTGCCTGGAACGTCGCATCGGAGCATTTAAACCAATGGCGGATAGTAATTCAGGACTATCAATATTATTATTAAGCAGGTATAGAACAATATAGAACAAAAGCTTACGGTCTTGGAACTTTTTTCATTGGAAACCATATACGTATATTTTCCTAACTACCCGTGTAGAATTTACAGTTTGGGTGCTGCCGTTAATAAAATTTAAATAAATAAGATTATTTTCATAAAAAACTTATGTTTAATTAAAATGTTACATACCTCTGGATAGTTCAAGTGAACTATAAACATTTTCCCTTCGTAATTAATCTTGTGTACTTCAGACCACCGAAAGTGGTGAGTTTTGCGACTTCCTTGAAAGGTGATGATTCCGCTGTGGTTTATTCCGAGGTAGAGCTGGTTCCCCCGGTGGTCCTGAAATGCCAAGGGGTCCTTAAATTATGGTTAGTGGTCCTTATAAAGAGCATTATATTTACAAGAAAGACATTCAACACAATACAAATAATATATTTATAAACTACATTTAGCACTCTGTAGAAATTTAATCCAAGAGGCGTGTGTGGTAAAACCCTGTATTATTACTATGTTAAAAATGTGGAGATCTGCAAAGAATGGTGTAATAGAGAACGGGAAGCTTAGATGGTTTGGGCATGTAGAGCAGGTTAAAGAAGAAAGGAGTGTAAGGAGAATATTATATTGAAATAGGCATTTAAAATATGTATGTATATTTTTTAGTAAATGTCAAGAAATGAAAAATTCTTGTAAAGAAGGGTAACCTGTTGTTTTTGTTAATAAGTATAATGTAGGATTAGTAAATTTATTCTTCAATCGATAAAAGCAGTTGAATACTAAAGTAAATACCCGTTATTACTTTGGATCTTAAATCAACCCACAGGACACGAACATCTTCAATCTTTGGTCCTTACAAGAGCCGGCCTGTACCCCTCTCTCTTTCCTACATCAGTAAGTAAACTTAAAGTTGTTTCATTAATTTTCATATCAGTGCTAAAAGTCTTAACGAAGACTAAATCCCTACACAATTTTCCAAAAATATGATGCGTGGAAAGCATGTTCTCAGAAAGACAATGTAGTACACTTAATTATTTATTTATTTTTACACAAGGAAATGTTTCACAGAATTATTGGGTAGTATATGCACTGGAGAGGGAATAATCTAAGATTTTAATAACAGATTTTAATTGTATTTACGCTTATTTGACTATACAAAAGCTAAATTGACTGTATATTTACCTTGACTGCATGCGGGTCCACTCCGTAGGTGTCCAGAGCGCTGGCGATCTTGAGGAAAGTAGTCTCAGCGTCTGCAGGCGCCAGTCCCCCCACTCCGCCCTCCGTGGCCGGTGTGGCGTGTAGCTCCTGCATGCGCGCTTCCATCGGCTCCGTCTGCCGCAGCAGCAGCCGCATGTCCGACACGTATGCGCCTATGTGCACGGCGGGGTCGTAGTCACCCACTTCTCCTGCAATCAACATTATATTATTATTAATCATTTGTCACAATATAGGTCACAAACAATACATAATCCCCTAGGGCAACTAGCTGAGAATGACCCAAACGCTGTTATTTAAAAACAAACGGATTTGCGACTTTCCACTCGGACAGGCATCTTTTCACCTTGTTTGCTTACTTTGCCGTATCGTTTATCCAATATCTGAATTTTAATTGTTGTTTAAATGTACCTGTATATACTCACGAATACGGTTAAGTCTTGTTATTATACATGCATATCTTTCAGACAACATAATAAAATCTCTACACTATAAATTCCTATAATACACGTATCCGGAAACTAGTAAGCTAGTGATAAAAGCCGTAAATCGGTGAATCTACATCACACAGAGAACCTAAAAATACTTTTTTTTTATTTATCCTTTTTTTTCAGATAAAGGAAAAAAAACTTCAGGAGCGAGATCTGTACTTTACACATTTTAAAATATATTTAAAAATTCTTAATAACCAAGTTTTTTTCAAATACATACCAAATCAAAACAAAAAATAATGGAAATGAATATATTTTAAAAAAAAAGTAAAAACATGGCTGAGAGAAAGAACAAAGTGATAATCTACTTACAAACATTATGAAAAAGATGTAAAGCAATCCTGAAACTAAATACTATCGTTTAGTCCCATTCTAGATATATTTCCAAACCGCTCTATTATTGCCGGAATTCCCGCAATTACCCCTTCCCCTTTGTTAACCTCCCATTTAAACACCTAATTTTTTTTTGTATATATCTGTCAATATTTTGTATCATAGGTTAGTTTTAATTTCTCCTGATGAAGGAAGGGTTCAATTTAAATTTAAAGTGGTCTAAAACAAATTTATATATTTTTATTGTAAATTATGGCGAGCCACAAAGTTAATGCTTTTTAAATATGTGAATACAAAAGTTTAAAAAAAACTACAGGCCGACTCAGAACAGGAAACTCTATTGAGGACTGTGAATTTTTTTAAATTTATATTATTGTACGGTATACCCACATTACGTACAAACTTTGCCATTAGAACTAATAAAAATAAATAAAAAATTCCAACTTCGGACTCGATTTTCCAGTTTCCCCAATACCAGTTACCCGCTTGTACCAATAGTTATGTAGAATGTTAGTAATCTAAATCCTAAATAGGTGATAATCGAAACTCTCCATTTTGCAACATAAAATACTTTGGGTCGAAGGCACCCAGCAAGCTAGCGCAAACAATACTTTAAAATCATCATTTATTATTATTAATGTCTGTCGTACACACTCGCTTCACGTACTAGAAACAAACGGAAGCAATGCCATCTATAATATTCAAATAGAACTGTTGAAGTTTTCACACAACTGCTCCCGTCTGGACCCAGTGAGACTATGGCATCCCCAATTGGGGTATGTTGTGAGGCTGAAGGTAAGTGGGTAAGGGGAAGAGATGGGGAAAAGGAAGGTGGGGAAGTACCTGGTTATTCAGATCTAGTCACTAAACACGGCTAAAGCTATTTTGAGCAACGTTTCAATTCTGAATAGTAGTCTTACACCAGGGCGATACTGAGAGTATCTTCTTCCACTCTTAAACATGCCGCAAATATAATATATATTATTTTAATTAATTAATAAATTGTGATATAACACAAATTAATCAAATAAAATTTATTTGCGCACGCCGGGTTCGAACCCGCGACCTTCCGAATGGGAGTCCAAAGCCTTGTCCCTGGACTATGCCGGTCGACCTGCTAGTTTCTATTAATCAAAGTTAAAATGAATTGATATTTCAATAGAATTATTTATATAGAATTAATTTAAAAAATTAACCATTTTAAGCAATTGAAGCTCATAAATCTCTAAAAAGCTTCTTTCCTCACCTTCCCTTCCCCCTACCTGCTTTTCACCCCATGGAAACATAAATTTCGTTTCATATTTCGCAAAGTAACATATTCGAAAGTACATGCTTATTAAATTACTGCACAGTATAATGAAAAACAAACCATAAAATATAACTGAAACCTGAAAGGTAAGTGCTTCATAAAATATCAAGAGGGAAGAAAAAACATTTTAAGAAAGTACATAATAGGATAAAGACCAAAGACAAAATGTCTCTGAAAAATTAAAAAAATATTACTGCTTCGAATCATTGAATGTATGATCTAATAAAAACACCAAGGGTGCTGTGTTAGGTGTAAAGTTATTATCAACACCTTGGTTCCTTGACTTCTTGGCAAGATGGCGAATGTACTTATTTTGCTTGCTTTTGAAAGAATAATCTAATGTATTCAACATTCAAAGGAAATCATGGCTTTGGGTGTGTTTTGGAAAAGTTGTATGCTTAAATAATGGGATAAGACCTGTGAATGAGTACAAACCTTGTATGACCAGGGCCCCCAGCATGGCAGCTTCATTGGGGGTACAATATAAGCGCCCGTGAAGAAGGTCTCTCTTCAGTTGAAGGTAAACTTGGTACCGAGTTATTTCTTCCTTTAAAAGTAAAGGATTCGGCGGATAAAACTTTACTCGGAAACTAAACAGTATGGGACTGGCATCTGAAACACGAAAAGTCCATTTTAATTCATCTTCTAGTAACAACAAGTATTTTATTACATTCTTTTAGTGGTATTACAAAAATAGTAGCTATATTAAGGATGGGTTGTTTCACAGAATTTGAACAATTTAAAAGTTAAAATTCAAGTTGGGCCGGTTGTTTCACAGCACTTGGATAATAACGGCGTTCTAGAAATTATACAATTATTATTATTGAATTTTTCAAATTCTGTGAAACAACTGGTCCTAAGTCTTTATAATCGACTTACCTTTGATTTGCTTCACAATTGATTTTGCCATATGAAGCCAATGCTAGAAAATAATCAATAACATTTATTAGGCACAATTGGGTAAAATGAAAAAATTTTGGGTTACGGTTTTTTTATAAATAACGGTTTTCAACCTTTAACTAGGTATAGCATTTCAGAAATATTTTTGTGCACATTAGAAAATAAAATAAAATTGAAAATAATATTATTGAGAGTGGTGATATTATGTAGAATTATAATGATATTATGTAGAATTATAAAATTTTGAAAAAATATTATCAAAATCAAATAATTCGAAGGCCACCGTGGTCGAGGGCAAGGCTCTTCACTAGAGATCCAGAGGTCATGGGTTTAAATCCGGGCGTGCCCAGAAATTATTTATTTGATTGATTTGTGTTTTCATAAATTAATCATTTAATATAGGTAACCGACGAGTTCATCGAAAATCAATTCATCAAAAGCAAATGCATCGACAACGAGAGGTTAGGTTAGGTTGAACTCGTTTTCGATGAACTCGCCGTGAACATTTAATATAATATAAGAAATAATTGCGGCACATTCCAGAGTGGAAGATTTTAAGAATTGAAATGGATTTAGCAGTGTTTAGTGACTAGATCTGAATAGCCAGGTACTTCCCCATCTCCCTCTTCCCCATCTCTTTCCCCTCCCCACTTACCTTCAGCCTCACAACATACCCCAATTGGGGATGCCATAGTCTCATTGGCTCCAGACGGGAGCAGTTGGGACTCTAGTGAGGTATTCACATTAAAAAAAAGATGTAAAAAAAAAATTGCATTAACCAGTGAAATTTCAACCAAGTATTATGGCCATTGGGTGGGCAGGTTTCATACAAAACGCAGTTTTGGATTTTAGGCCAAAATACCCAACCGAACTGAAAAATTATTTTTGTAATCAAAAGTTATGTCAAATGTCGATCTCGGATAGGAGCTACATAATTTGTTTTTGCTTTAATTTTTAAAATATAGGCTATTAAGATTTTAAGAGGACAATTATTTGAGAGTAAATGTAAACATTTAAAAAAATAGTTTTTGCTATATATTTTTTTAAATATGATGAAATATAAAATTTGAAATATTTTTTTTTTTTTCAGAAACAATTTTGATGGGTGTAAATTCAAAATACAAATTACAAATTACCTATTTATTACATAGGAACAAAAACTAGTTTACATTTTAAAATTATTACCCAAAGAAACTCATTTTTAACATTTTTTAATTTTATTTTTAATTATTTTAGAACCAATGATTAGGCAGATTTTTTTTTAATAATTACAAATAACTCACAAAAAAATTCCAAAGTTGCTTCCAAAATGAACAAAAACTGATTTCTTTAATTACCTATACGTCATAATTTAAAAGCAAAAAAAAAAGTAGCCCCTATCCGAGATCGACATTGGACCTACCTTTTTATTACAAAAATAATTTTTCAGTTTGGTTGGGTATTGTGGCCTCAAATCCAAAACTCCGTTCCTCTTAATAATTTTAACAAAAATAAAGAAAAACATTTTTGACAACTGATAAAAAACGAAATAATAATTACAAGCTATTTTGTAAAGATTGCAAGCTAATGAAAAAATATTGGAATTTTTTATTATTTTATTGTGGGATGGGTTTATCCGATACTCCCGCCATCCAGGGGACCAGGGGACCAGAGGTGCGGAGAGAAGCGCTACAGAACGACGACACTCTGTGACGAACCTTGTATTGGTTAACATCATACCATTTATTCAGCTAATTGTTTTGTTTATAATCAACGCAAGTGAGTACCAACACAAATTTTATTTCAGTAAATATTCCACTACCCGCCGCACTTTTATTAGGCACAGATTTTGGGAATTGCAATACATTCCAACTGTATTACTACAAGAAACAACTAATCATGTTGGATAGATGATAAAAGATGCATTAAAATTCCATTTTTATTCAATCCAAGTCCAAAATTTCCCATATAAAACGATCCCTTTGCCGCCATTTTAATTATTTTTTTATATGCATGTACAATTGCATGAGTTTTGTTTCAACTTCATATGCATGAATTACTTAGTTTACCCAAACTAAGAACCTAATAATCCATTTTGTGCATTGACCTATGGAATAACAAGGTTCTATCTGTTGCTTTAACGTCATGCGATAATGAACTCTAAGGTATTACCATAGATCCCAAAACCGTGTGACGTTTCCGCAACAGATGAATTTTCCGCAACAGATGAATTTTCCGCAACAGATGAATTTTCCGCAACAGATGAATTTTCCGCAACAGATGAATTTTCCGCAACAGATTTTATCCCAAAGGGTCGGCATGTAAATAGTTTTTTGGTAAATGTTTACTACTCCGCTTATCGGATAATACGGAATTCCAAGTTCGATACACGGATACGCACGGATAATATGGAGCGGAACATTTCCTTTGCCGCCGTTTTTTTGGATTTGATATTTGCGATTTTTTTTTCAATCTAAATACGCATGAATTACTTAGTTTACCCAGCCTAAGAACCTAATAACCTATTTTATGCACGTAAATAGTTGTATATTGTAGTAATTAAAATTGTAGAAGTCCGTTTCACTTGGCCAAACGTGGCTGTCAAACACTTCGTGTAAGTGAAATAATCTTATAAAATTGAAATATAAAATGCATGTTTTTTCGTCCCCCCGACATAAATACTCAATTTTCGTAATAATAAAGCAAAATCTAACTGTTTGAATAAAAAATATTCCGTATTAACCAGTAGGCGGAGTACGAAACTATTAATGTTTTTTTCTTGTAGTAATTGTTAAAACGAAGTGTAAATTCCATAATCTGTTAGTGGAATAATTATTTCTTTTTTTTTATTAGATTTTTTATAGATCCTAAGAGTTAATGTTAATGGCTTATAAAGAATTATGGGGAAAATTTTTGAAGACAATGTGAAAAAATAAATATATGGTTTACCCTTTGGTTGGCAGCATCCACATATCTCAATCCAAAGTAATCTGTTTCTATTAAATTCAGTTGTTGACATACTGAATCCAGAAGGTATTTTCCCTTGTTGCTTGGCTGTAATTTAAATTGTACCATTAAATGTAAGTTTTCATTAAGCAATACGTTGAGAATTTTTCTTTATAAGGTTAAAATACAAACTCACGTGAAATTCACATTCCAAAATCTCACTATCTTCTAGTAATCTTACAGTGCATTTGTACACAATATTGCTGTCACCCCTACTTCGAAACATTTTTAAATGATATAATAGAATTTGTTTCTCAAGTGTGTTATCTATTTACACCATTAGTTAAATCCTGGTACTTGGAAGAGTCAAGGGTCCAAGGGCCTTACTAACCAGCACAAGTTTTGTTATTCATATCTGCAAAGGGGGAATAATCACGTTAAATTAGCATATTCAAAAGTACATGGCTTGTGTCCAAAACATAAAACTGTAATAATTAAGTAAAAGCATCGCAAGGGGTAGTCATATTATAATATAATCTATAATTCTAATCTTATATTGTGCATTAGGTATACTATATGTCAACCCTTAATAAACGCTAAGGAACTGATAAAATGCTAGTTTAATAAGAAAAAACATAAACTGCACACATTAGTTCAATAAACTTAAGAGAATAAATAGAGGTTAATACAAAATCGAACCCAATTTACCATTTATATAGCACCCTACACTATTTCACACGGCATGTTTTCGTCAATGACAGAAGCGACCTTGATTTAAAACAGGCCGACGACTTGACCGATAAAACTCTAAACATAAGGTGACCCATTCACAGTGAAAATATTTTTGAAACCAAGGAGTACACTCAACTCACTGTCAAAGAGAATAATATACTAGAATTAAAACTGTGGTGAGAGTACCTAATCGGAGCTTTGTTTAAAAATTAATAATTGGTTTTTCAGTCATTAAAATATGACATTCTAAAAATCAATTTGAAATCGTCCGAGATCAGAGTGACTGCTTGTCTGGATCGACATTCCACAGGCGCTCCTAGAAATTCAATAAATCCATATCCTTTTTCATGACAATGCATATGTGCTTGCGTTAAAAAAGATCCAATTTAAGTTACTACATGTTATGGAAAATTACTTCTCCAGTAGTTTATTTAGGAGGTTGCCAGGAACCGCTACTCAGGAAACCATTTATTGGATAACCAACACCTCCGCCATGTCGCCCCAAGTGGCTCACTACGTTTGGTTACTTAACAAGGGTGCCCGGGTTCATGGGGTGAGGTTTACCCGGGTCTTGGCAGCAGATATGTCTACCCGCCCGGTGGCTGGCGAGCCGAATAGATGGAGACTAGTTGGGGGAGGTCTTTTGACCTTTCCAGACGGACTCCCATCGACCCTTGCACCGCAGTTGGAGGAATGGATTCATACTCCGTTACTCTTGACCCCTAGATTCCTACCCACCTCACATACCTTTTTCCTTACTAGAAATTTCTCTCATTCTTTTCCTTAAAAAAGACCTCCTCCTGAGTGGAGCTAATGTAATTTTTTTTAATTATTATTATTTCCGCCCACCCGAAACAAAAAAAAACTCTATTTTATCATCTTCTGTGGCTACGATCAAGGTTCGTAGAAAATGCATTTAACACATTTTCTACGAACCTTTGGCTACGCTAGCTAATCTCATATATGTTAGAGTAGGGTGTATGATATGGGTTTGCACTGCGATTCCAGAGTCAATCATCAAATTTATCGGAGAAATCTTAATTGAGTTGCGCCGTGCGCTGTGAGGCGCTCCGCCCACTGAGGCAACTGAAAACCAACTAAAACCGGCTGTTTCTCTGTCTTGATTGGTCAAAAAGCTTGGTTAACCATAGAAGAAGAACAATCAGCTGACAGTTGGCAACCATCAATGGCCGCCCAGGGCAACCAGTAGAGCAAGTCGCAAGTCACCGCTTGCGTTACCATTGACAACGGGGTTTTGTGTGATTGTGTATGTGCGGGCCATCACATTGTCATACAAAGACAGTTGGCAGTTGAGAGTTTTCAGTTGCCTGAGTGGGCGGAGGCGCTGAGAGAAGTTTGTTTGGCAACCATAGCAACAACCAGTTTTAGTTTGGTTTCATTTTCTCCATGAGCGAAGGCCCTAAGGAGCGGTTATTCCTAAAAATAACCGGTTCCTCAGACACCAGCCAGCGACAGAAAGTCACCGGACAAAGTAAGTTACCCACATACCACAGAAATAATAAATAATTAGAAAATCTAAAAAGTTACCTACTATTTCTATGCACTGCGAGTTATGTCATTCAAACATCAAAAATAATATAAACCACCTTATATGAAAATATTATTCTGTCGAATACAGCGAGAGGCGAGAAAATGAGAATACGGAAAATTAAAGGAATTTCAAAGGTCGATTTTTTCGTAGTCACAGTGTTAGGAGTTATAGGAGGCGTTTATATTTGGAGACCCGTTTTCCAATCTTACAATCCATCTACTCCTAAAGAAGTATCAGAAGATACATCTACCAAGGTATAGCTTATTACCTATAACGTGATAATTTTTTTACAATATTTTGGTTTTACTTGTTCGTTAGCTCGATTACGATATTGGAATTAGAGTTCACTAGATTCCCTTTGTAGAGCTCTTTTTGAGCGACAGGCCGTTTTTTTACAACGGACCCGTGCCCATTGCTCAGTGTTGTATAAAGTAAATATGAATGTTTGTTCATGCACCGGACGTCCACCCGTTGTATGTATCCACACCAGAAAACGGCGCCCGACCTGGTGCAGTGAACCACGCCAGTCTACACAAGTGTGTTAACGATGCCGGATGGATAGACGTTTTCGATGTACGGATGATGGAGCAATTTGAAAAAAAAAAATCGATCAAAATATGTACTGATATAGAGCAATTAATCACTTTATTGGAAAATAAACCAGTACTTCAGCCCTAGTATAGCCCTAAAGTTTATGTTTAGACTTATGGATTTCAATCCTTCGTTTGTGTGAAAGCACTATGAAACCATACTTTGGGATAAAACCACAGTTATAAAAATAGGCAGTCTAATTTTACGACATGGAAGGAAATCTGCACGATTTTATAGTGTTGACACATATGCTCATAAATGAGCATGCTCATTACCTCTTCCACCCGCAAATCCAGTAGCATGCTCATAAATCAATAGCCGGTTGATTTGTAGGAATGCTCATTTGAGCATGACACACATGATACTAGGTAGCATTTGCTCATTTGTAGCAAGAGAACAAGTCTGTCAGTACCATTAACATTTTGAGACATTACCTGATAAAGACAAAATTTTTCACACCAGAGACCAATCTGGTAAAAAAAACGCCGTTATCAAGGTTAATGATTAATCTTACACGGTTTTTATTTTTACACCGTTTTGAAATAACACGGCGCTACATTCCTTGCATGTACTTACTTAACAGTATCTACCATGCGCAGAGAGGTATGCGGAAAGCGGGGCGGGAATTGTGTGCAATGTGTAAAACAATAATGTATTTTATTTTTTGATATTATGAATTTATTTTCATACAAGGAAACCTATCCACCATTATTTTATTTTTATTTAAGATTACTTTTTTACCCAGTATTGCTTGGAACATATCCACCGTGTAAAAGGGGATTCCAGTATATATTGTATGTTTTATTTATGTCCTACATATAATTAATATATTCCCTTTCCATTATTCTTTCTCAACTCTGTTTCTCTACCACCTCTAAACCACTAATGTATTAGATAATAAATATTCTGAACTTTTGACAATACATATTCGTCGAATTATTGTTATATTATAATTGAGATTTTTGTAAAAAGAATGCAGAATGTTTTTGTAATTCAAGAAAGGTATTAAAAAAAAAATCTTCACAGCAAAAAAATTTTTTAATATCATTCTTATTTATGAATGAAAAAATTTTTTTGTTTCATATTTAGTTGTTGAATAGATTTTAGTAATCCAGAGAATTTTTTTAATGGTAATGGTTCGCTGACTGGTTGAATAGTTAGGTATTTCATAGCCTTCTTCTCTATCTTCTTTCCTTCTCCCACTTCCTTCAACATCACAACATTCCCCAAATTGATTGCTGAAATATTGTTAATTTAAAATGTTTTTTTTCAGGACACATAATGTTTAGCAGATTTAAGCCCTCCAAAGTGGTGTTAGGTGTCTTCGCGATGGTAGGAGGAATCTATATAATTAAAACAGTAGTTCAGCCATATAATTACAGGCGGAGATTAGAAAGGGCAGAAATCTATGCAAACCTTGTGTATGAACAAGAAGTACATGAAAAGAAGGAAAAAGAATTTGAATAAATAGTATGTATTTACAAAGGTACTTTTATTTCTCTCATTTTCCGAATTCCTAACCTGTTGCTTCCAAAAGTCTGCAACAATCTACTACCATTGGACAACTCTGCCGGACTCCAAGCAATAAAAAAAATTATATCATGTTTACAATTACTATTAAGTTTTATCTTGAGTTAACTCTGTTACATTGTTCTGGTTCCATTTGAAAAGGCTTATATTAGCTGACGGGCCATGAGTGTTCCCGACTTCTTCAACCAAAATCGGTTGTATTGCTTTGGTTGGTTGTATTGTTATGCGTCGGTTTGGAAATTAAACTACCGCACCCAAGGTCTAAAATTTTACAACATAATTTTCTTTGTGAGTAAGTCTGAATGAACTTTTCGAAATTGGAACTGACATGTTTTGAGAAAACTCATTAATTGAGGGTATTACCAGAGAATACCGGAAATTAGTCCTTTTTAAATCAAATTCTAGACGTATTGACTCTTTTTTACAAAAAACAAATTGATTCTGAAAGATTGTTTTTTTATCTGGTAAAAGCATTTTTTAAATTTTGAAAAACTAAGTTTATTTTTAATATATTAAGGTTATACTGTGGGTGGTTGGCACATTTGTTCAATTTTCAGACGACATAATTGTATTATATAAGACAAATTTCAAATCATATAATCATACAACAAAATAAATCAATACATAATCTAGTAAACACATTTTTCAGAATTTTAATTTTAGTTAAATTAAAATCATTAAAAAATAAATCCGAGAATTTGTTTTGTGACGAAAATACCTCAGTTTTTCTATTTATTTAAGGTCTTCAAAATAAAATATTTCAAATTAAATTAAAACAAATAACTTTGTTTAAACCACTAATATAATCACAATTACCTACATGTTTCAAAAATAAACTTTTTCATGTAATAAACTTAACTGACCATATTTTTAAAGAAGAGGAACTTAATTTATTATCAAAAGGTTTAAATTATAATCTACAAATTAAAAATTATCAACAAATTGAATTATTGGCTGTCGATTTGAATTGTGCTATTTATAATGAAGATAATTCTTATCAATACAAATTTGGCGATATTATTAAAAACTTAAAATCAAATTATTATAATGAAAATAATAAACAATACGAAGAAAAAAAGCATGCCATCAATATTTCAAATTTTACACGTGACAAAAATCTTGTCATAACAAAGGCTGACAAAGGAAATTCAATCATTATTTTAGATAAAGTGGACTATATAAAAAAGACTTTGGATTTTTTAGATAGTGATAATTTTGAAATAGTTAATAAGAACCCAATAAATAAATGCCAAGAAGAAATTATTGATACATTGAAAACATGCAAAAGTGAAAACATTTTAAATTTATTTAAAAATAAGAAATTAACAATTACTAACCCTCAAGTTCCAAAATTATACAGTTTAGTGAAAATTCATAAACCAAATAACCCTATAAGACCAGTTGTATCTAATTGTAACGCTCCTAGTTATAAGTTAGCATCTATTATCAATAAATTAACTCTTGGAAATAACATTTTTAACCCCAAATATACAATTAAAAATTCCCTTGAGTTAATTGACGAATTAAAATCTTTGGATATCCCTAAAAATGCTTTATTAATATCTTTTGATGTTATTAACTTATTTCCAAGTGTTCCTATTATTGAAACAAAATCCATTGTAAAAAATTTGCTCGATTCTTCAAACATTTCTAAAAACTTGTCTCAAGATTTATATAAACTTTTTAATGTTATTCTTAAACAAAATTATTTTCAATTTGATAACATTATTTATAAACAAAAAGATGGCTTAGCAATGGGTTCTAGTACTAGTCCTTTATTAGCAGATATATTTTTAAACAATTTAGAAGATAAAATTTTTAATAGTCGTGCCTTATTATTAAAATATGTATATTTTTGGAAACGATATGTGGATGACATTTTTTGTATATGGACTGGCACTATTAGACAATTAAATATTTTCTTAAATTTCATTAATAAACTTCACAAAAAAATAAAATTTACCTTAGAAATTGGAAAAAATTATAGCTTAAATTTTTTAGATTTAAGTATTTCTATTATCAATAATAAATTTGATTTTAATATTTATCGCAAAGACACATATACGGATATCGTTATACATAATACATCGAACCATCCAATTTCACAAAAATTAGCAGCTTTTCATACCTTACTTAGCAGATTAATTAATGTTCCATTATCTTTTGATAATTTTAACACAGAATTAAATATTATAAAACAAATTGCAATCAATAACGGTTATAATACTAAATTAATAGACAATATGTTAAACAAAAAATATAAGAAAAAGTTTATTAACTCTTATGTTTATCCACATGTGATTGACAATAATAATAATTGGAGAAAAATATTATTTTTAAATAATAATACTTCAAATTTATTAATTAAAAACATGCCAGATAATGTTAACCCAGCCTTTTACACAAATAACAAATTAAAAAATTATATTTTAAATAACAAGGATAAGGGTGATTATTTGAACAAATCTGGAGTTTATAAATTAATGTGTAATGATTGTAACTTTTTTTATATTGGAAAGACTTCTAGAAATTTTAATATTAGAGTTAAAGAACATCTAAGGTGTTTGAATAATAATAATTATTCTGAATTTGCCAATCACATTTTAGAAACAAATCATTCTTTTGATATAAATAAAGGGTTAAAAATTTTACACACAAACTCAACAGATTTACAATTAGCAAACTTAGAAATTTTAGAAATTAGAAAAAGTGTTAATAGCAAATTAAATATTATTAATAACCAAATATTTTTTAAAAATAGCCATCTCTTAAATTTATTTTCTTATTAATAATTATATTTAAAATAATTTATTTTTGTTGTTTAAACATCTTTATTATGTTTTGATAATTTATATAATGTAATTTTTCATATTTTTTAAATAATTTTTATATTTAATTTTAAATAATTGTTTTTTTTTTTTTTTTTTACGATATTTTTTATTAATTAATCACCTCTCTCTAAAATATTTTTGTCCATAGTTCTTTTTAGTCTATACTTGTTTGTTTATTTTGTTACTAATGTCATTACTACCCTGACGAAGAAACCATCGGTTTTGAAACATGTAGGTAATTGTGATTATATTAGTGGTTTAAACAAAGTTATTTGTTTTAATTTAATTCAAAATGATGCCACAAAGTGATTTTGCGAAGTTTGAAGAAGAAATAAAATATTTCAGTTTTTTTACACACTTATTTTGTTCAGACATTATTGAAAAATCATAAATACTATGATCAAAAAATACTTACAAGAAGTACACGAGATATAATTTATCATCGTGCGTTTTGAGCATTTTTATTGCTTACTTAAATGTAGGTATATAGGTATTAAAGCAAGTTTTAAAGAAATAAATCAATATTAATTTTTTTATTTAAAAAATTTCATACAGGGAATAATGGATCTTTCTCATCGGAACCTCCCTGTACAGTTGCAAGCATTTTTAAACTTTTATTCTCAGCCGCTGGTCAATGGGTCTTAAAAAATATTATTTTCAAATCCAGGTGAGCGATAAAAAACACCTTTAAAGTGAACTATGCAAGTCAAGTTATATCCTTTTATTTTTCATAGGTAACTAGTTATCTCAATAAAAAGGTATTGACGGCCTCCAAGGTTGAGGGGCAAGTTTCTCGACTAGTGATCCAGAGGTCGCGGTTCAAATCGGCCAAATAAAACCCGGCTCGTGCAGATAAATTTTATTTGATTGATTAGTGACCCCATCTCCTCTGCCTCCCCAATTACCTTCAGCCTCACAACATACCCCAATTGAAGATGCCATAGTTTCACTGGCTCTAGACATGAGCAGTTGGGACTCTTGTGAAGTATTCACACAATTTACTTTTTAATTGTAAGGACGGGTTGTTTCACAGAATTCAAAGGTAAAATTCAAGTTCTGTTATTATTTTAGCAAAGCACTTGGGTATCAGAATTTGTATGGGACTTTCACAGAACTCGAATTTTAACTTTTGAAAATTAATGAATTGTTCAAATTCTTTGAAACAACCCGTCTCTAAGTTTTGAACCCGGTTCAACCAATTGACTTTCTGTTAAGGATATATTTGGCTTACTTTGAATCAGTGATCCCTGACATTATTTAAAATAAACCCCTCACCCCGACCCCCACTTTTTTTTAATATAAATATTGCACACAAGTCCCAACTGCTCTCGTCTGGAGCCAGTGAGACTATGGCATCCCCAATTGGGGTATGTTGTGAGGCTGAAGGTGGTGGGGAGGGGAAAGAGATGAGGAAGTACCTGGCTATTCAGATCTGGTCACCAAACACGGCTAAAGCCGTTTCAAGTGACATTTCAATTCCGAATGGTAGTCTTGCACCAGGGCGATACTGATAGTATAGAGCATCTTCCACTCTGGAACATGCTGCAAATGTACTATATATTATTTTAAATGAATAAATTGAGAAAATATAAATTAATCAAATAAAATTTATTTGAACACGCCGGGTTTGAACCTGCAACCTTCGAATTGGGAGTCGTGAGTCTTACCCCTGGGCCACGCCGAACTGTCCAATTCATAAAAAATTTTTATGATTTAAGTTGGAAAAAAAATATAAGTATACAAAAAATCACTGAAGATTAAAATTTCATTTACATAAAAAAAAAATGTATGTATTGATAGATACATACTTACAAATACAACGATAAATAAATTGTTTACTGTGCATTTGCAAGTAAGGCAAGTCGAGATAATGAAAAGAAAAATCAAACCATCACTCCTAGTCACATTGATCCCCAGACTCCTACCCATACCTCATATCTTTTTCCTTTTATGAACTTCCTCTCTCTAAAAAGACCATCCACACAGCATCCCCATCGATGAGATAACCCCTAAGGGTTTTCTTCCCTAAGGCCCTCGTGTATGGAGCCAATGTAAATTTAAAAAATGTTTTCATACTTCATCTCTCTTCTTCTTCCTCGCACTGTCCCAACTCATTGCCTAGGTAGGCTGTTGGGGTCGGCTCTTCTCGTTCTCAGGTTGTAGCTTCTTCGGTTCTGAGTATCGCTTTTATCCAGGCCGTTTCTCTGTAGGATTTTGGAGCTTTGAGTCATCCAGGAGTTCTTTGGTCTACCTCTGGACGACTGTCGATGAAGCTCCATAGACATTGCCTGCTTCGCTGGTGGTCTCCGTCTTATGTGCCCATACCATCTCAACTGTCGTTCCTCCAGCTTACTGTTTATGTCCGTGACACCCAGGCTGCCACGAATGCGTGAAGTTTTGATCTTATCTTTCAGTGATACTCCTGCCGTCCATCTAAGCATTCGCATTTCTGCTGATTCGAGTTGCCTAGAGTAGGAGTTGTACATAGTCCAACATTCGGGGCCATACATTATCGCGGGTCTAACAACAGTCCGGTATAACTCTGCTTTAAGTTCTATTGGCATTTTCGTGTCGCATAAGATTCCTGTTACGGATCTAAATTTAATCCATCCTACACCTATTCAATGGTTGACATCCGCTGCACATCCTCCGTCTCTGTGAATGAGTGAGCCCAGATACTTGAATGAGTCACAGTTGGCTAATGTTACTCCATCCAGTTGCATCGAAGGAGTTACAGCATTTGGGTCTTCAAATGGCAAGTACAAATATTCCGTCTTTTTCCTGCTAATTTTTAGGCCATTTTCCTCCAGGATCTTTCTCCACCTTTCCAGGCAATTCTGTAAGTCACAATGGTTATCTGCTATCAGTACTACATCATCTGCAAAAAGCAGTCTTGAAAATACTGTTGTTCTTTTCTTGATGTGTTAAATAATTCATGACCATTATGAATAGCAATGGGCCAAGGACAGATCCTTGATGTACCCCCACTTTAATTGGAAATTTTGGTGACATCCCTGATGTGCATCTTACTTGTGTTTCTATGTTTGTATACATATCTTGTATGGAGAGCACACATCCTTCTGGTACGTTATGAGATCTCAATGCCGCCCATATCAGGCTTCGGGGTACCCTGTTAAATGCTTTTTCCAAGTCTCATCTCTGAACCTAAATAATAATCTTTTTCCTCAAAAATGTTGCATACATGGAAACTCAACAAACATTAATTTAAACCAGAGTTTCCCAAAGTGGTCCACGGGAGACTCGATGGGGGTCTACTTTGGCGTGATACAAAAATGGGGGTCCACAAGTTGTATGTGGGGGTCCACGAAAAATTATCTGGTTTCGATAGTAAAGAACCAAAATGTTGTCTTGGCTTTACCTATCAATGTAGGCCAGTGGTTCCCAAAGTAAAGTGGTCCGTATGGACCCCAGGGGTCCCGGGGATCATTCAGGGAGCCCCTGAACAATGTCAGGTGGTAGACACATTTTTATTAATATGGAAGTTATTTAAATATTAATGCACAAATTATTTGCAATTTTTACGTCCTAGGTAAAATATAGAATTCACAGAAGTTATTCTTCACAGAAGAAGTAAAATATAGAATTCATAGAAGTTATTATTCACAGAAGTTATTTAAATATTAATGCACAAACTCCTTCTCCAAACTCTTTCCAAATTCTATTTATTAATTAATAATTAATTTTATTCCTTCTTTTAAGAAAATGATATAAAAAAATATTAAATTACTGCCACCTCGGAACAGGCTCAGCCTAGTGAGGTGGCATATACCTAAAAAAATGTACTATAAATGTATTTTTGGTTAATAAATAATAAAAAAAACAAATTATTTGCAATTTTTACGTCCTAGGTAAAATATAGAATTCATAGCCTACAATTTTCTCTTCCCTAATTCTCCTCCCCCCCCCGATGGTCGTTCAGAAATGAATTTTGGCAGGATCACTCATTAAGGTCCATGGGCAAATTTTGACTATGAAAGGTGGTCTGTGGGCCAAAAGAGTTTGGGAACCACTGATTTAAACCATTTTCTTTTTAAAGTGGGTAGGCATTCATTTCCTAATATTCAAATGATTCTCAAAGTGTTGGAACCTAACGAAATGCTGGAACAGGTCTTTGCTTTAATTAAACTTTGATAATGATAACATACTTACTTCGAAACAAAAATAGATATCTTTCTTATCAGAGCTGAAGGTGACCTAAAGATTATGCTTTAACAAACAAGAAAGTAAAGTACATCTGTGTTAATTTAACTTTTGAAGACATGTGCAACATTGGTTCATCTATTTTCGCAAATTCTTGTCAAAAATGTCAGCATTATTTCTATTTTGCCAACACCGTAAAACGAGGCATAAAGTAAATAGAATTCATGAGATGCACTTGTTGAATGCAATAGCATAATTTGTTATGATTCATAGCAGTTATTGCACAAATCTGAGGAAAAATGTTGCAATAGTTTTGTCTGTTTACCAAACATGCAACTTTTTATTTGTAAATTTCATACGGAGTCACCCATTGATAAGAACTTATATTGTGTCTGCCAAGTGACACTGCTCAACTTTCTCAATGGTCTACTACAAGCAAGCAAGCTCAACCTTATCTGTGTAGAGGCCGGTGGTTCGCGCGTACCTAGGACGAAGCACAGCTCGTTGAATGATCAAGATCAAATCCTAATGAAAACGCATTGCGCCTTCAAACATTTATCAAGTCCATAGCAGCTGATGAGCACCGACATTGTATGCAAAGTTGTTGATCAGTCAATTCATTCTGAATTAACTGTCATATTAGTGTAAAACACGTGGTGAGTATGTGGGAGGGGTAATACCAGAAAAAAAACAAGTTTTTTTGACAATTTTTTGTAATCTCGCAGATTAGATAAAACAAAATAAAAAAATACGCTAAGATAAGTGAATCATTAATAATTGCATCTTCGGAATTAAGAGTAACATTGTAGAATAAAATTTCGAAATAAAACAATATTATCTTGGATAAACCTTGGCTACTCGTTTATTACTATGAAATTTACACTTCAGAAATTGCAGTTACAAAAATATCTCAGATTCCGTATGTATATAAACTTACATAAAATAAAATAATATTTGAAGTAGAAAAATATAGTAAGGAATGAGTAAAGCCTTTTTCCTGCGGAACACCTTCCGATGGGAAAAGTGTTTAAGAAGCAATTTAAATGGTAGCACTGCAGATAATAGGCATAGCTACTTCTTGGGCTTGACTGCCTTCTCGGCGGCCTTGGTCACCTTGCCAGATGAAGGATCCTTGAAGTTGACTCCCTTGATGACTCCCACGGCAACGGTCTGTCTCATGTCACGGACAGCGAACCTTCCCAGGGGAGGGAATTCCTGGAAGGACTCTACGCACATGGGCTTGGTGGGCACCAGGATGACGATGGCGGCGTCTCCAGACTTGATGGCCTTGGGGTTATCCTCGGTGGACTTGCCGGTACGACGGTCGACCTTCTCCTTGATCTCGGAGAACTTGCAAGCAATGTGAGCGGTGTGGCAATCCAGCACGGGGGTGTATCCGTTGGAGATCTGTCCGGGGTGGTTCAGTACGATGACCTGAGCGGTGAAGTCAGCGGCTCCCTTGGGAGGGTTCAACTTGGAGTCTCCGGCTACGTATCCACGACGCAGCTCCTTGACGGACACGTTCTTGATGTTGAAACCGACGTTGTCTCCGGGAACGGCCTCCTGCAGGGCTTCGTGGTGCATCTCCACAGACTTGACTTCAGTGGTGATGTTAGCTGGGGCGAACACGACGATGGTGCCTGGCTTCAGGATGCCAGTCTCCACACGGCCCACGGGTACTGTTCCGATACCGCCGATTTTGTAAACGTCCTGCAGGGGGAGTCGCAGGGCCTTGTCTGTGGGGCGAGAGGGGGGGAGGATGGCGTCGAGGGCCTCAATCAGGCACTTGCCGTCAGCCTTGCCTTCCTTGCGGTCGACAGACCACCCCTTGAACCAGGGCATCTTGGCGGATGGCTCCAGCATGTTGTCTCCGTGCCATCCAGAGATGGGGACGAAGGGAACGTTGGATGGATTGTAACCGATCTTCTTGATGTAAGAGGACACTTCCTTCTTGATTTCCTCGAAACGGGACTCGCTGAATGGGGGCTCGGTGGAGTCCATCTTGTTGACACCGACGATCAGCTGCTTGACACCGAGGGTGAAGGCGAGAAGGGCGTGCTCGCGAGTCTGGCCGTTCTTGGAGATGCCAGCCTCGAACTCTCCGGTACCGGCAGCGACAATAAGGACGGCGCAATCGGCCTGGGATGTTCCAGTGATCATGTTCTTGATGAAATCCCTATGTCCGGGAGCATCAATGATGGTGACGTAGTACCTCGCTGTCTCGAACTTCCACAGGGCGATATCGATGGTGATACCACGTTCACGCTCTGCCTTCAGCTTATCCAAAACCCACGCGTATTTGAAGGAACCTTTGCCCATTTCCTGGGCCTCCTTTTCGAACTTTTCGATCGTGCGCTTATCGATACCTCCGCATTTGTAGATCAAATGACCGGTGGTCGTGGACTTGCCGGAGTCGACATGTCCAATCACGACGATGTTAATGTGAACCTTTTCCTTGCCCATTGTAATAGATCTGAAATAAAACAACAACTTTATTAGTTTTCGGCCGAAAACATTGTGCAAAACTACAAGTCGGCGGATGACATTACAAAGAAATCATCCGAGGGCAGGACAATATGGCGGACGACAAACCATGTCAAAGTGAAAAAATTAGAAATGTAACTTTAATTCTGAAATGTTCACCAAACTAGGAACAAAACCGACGTGTACCAAATAATTATTGCGCATTTTCTAATTTTTCTCCAATTATACTTCTCATTTGACACGTTTAAAAAGTAATCACCACGTGTTGAGACAGACACCGGTGACGCGTAAGCACATGTACAGAAACTGCCGAATCGAATACACAATTAATTTGGTGCTAAATGATTTAACTCATTCGAAAGGTAGAACTTTGACATAAAAACCGAATTGAATAATTTTCCAACAATAAAATCACAGATTGCACAAATCAAATAATCGATCACTGGTTTTACAACAGATAAATTCACTAACTGTTTCAAATAAACTGGTATTTAAATTAAAACTATATTTTTAAGTTAAAAGTCACTAAATAGATATTATTCCTAAGTAAACGTCTACATAAATTTAACAGCCATTCCATGCAAGCCGTTACCTGTGAGCACCGGCACAATCGAATAATCCACGCACGGGAAAAGCCCCAAAGAGAATGGCCGAGAAATGGTTCGTCACGAAGTATGAATTCGTGAAGCATATCCGCCAATCGGAAATTCAAGGAATGCGTTTAAACCCCGGTTGCGTACACTTCGTGTATGATTACCTACGCAACAGAAGAAATTAGGGGTTAGTTGTTTTTTTGCATTATAACTAACTAACTAACTAACTAACCATCACGCCGTTTCCCCGCAGGGGTAGGCAGAGAGGACAGACCGCCAAACAACTCGGTCTTGGCACACACTCCTTGCCTCATTCACATTCATACATCTTCTCATACATACTCTTCTATTATTCTGACTCTTGACATGGCCCGACTCAAGTATCTGATTTACTTGGTCGTGCCACGTCTTCCTTGGGCGTCCTCGGCTTCTTCTACCGTTCACATTCGCGTCATAAATTCTCTTTACACTCCTTTCTTCATTCATTCGCTCAACATGCCCAAACCACCTAAGCGTCCCTTTCTTAATCTTACTTACTACGCTCACATCATAATATAACATAATAATCATTTTTGCATTATAATCTATTAAAAATAGCTTTTGTTTTTAGTTTTGGTAACTACCGGATTATAACATTTGCATGCACTCTTTTAACTACAATATTCTAGTTTTTGAAAATCCAATTCATTTTTTGATGTTATAAGTAATATTATGATTCTTAAAAAAACGAGTGTGCTTTAAACCACACGAGTGAAGTAAAACTTCTAGAGAGAAAGTAAATGTGCGCGCGTACTGCTCTCTCTTGCTCCTAGAGTATTTATAAAATTGTTAAAGAACGAAATGAAATTACGAATAATCTTCATGCACTGGCTATGAGAGGAAGAGAGAAAGAAAATGTGCGCGCGCAGTGCTCTCTTTTGCTCCAACAATGTGATACAGCCCGTTCGCCTCACCCGACTACACTTTTCGTAACGCTCTCGTCGCGCATTCGTCAGCTTACCCCCCAAGTCAAGCGTGCGTAAAGAATTTTTACTTCAAAAAACGAGTGTGCTTCAGACCACACGACTGAAGTAAAACTTCTTTAGCTCCATCTATATGTATGTATAATATATACATGTATATACATATATTATTTTCTACAAATATCCACAAAACACTGCGAGTCGTTCAAATATTCGATTAAAATAGGTAAAAAAAAACTAGAGATGGGATCAGTAATCATACACAACAAAAAAATAAATCAACATATTACTAATTATATTAATTTTCCTTATAGTTAAGATACTAATCAATAAATAAATAAAATAATGCTCTAATCACTAGTATCATTTTACAAAAGTGGCGATGGTCAAACTATGGTTATTTTTATTGGCAGTCAGGGCATAATTGTTTGGCACATTGCAAGCACACATGTTTTTTTGCATTGGTAATTGGATTTGCAATTTATTTTAGGAGGACAACTAGCACAGGTTTTCCGTGTTTTTGGCCTGTAATTGTAGCTGTAAAAATACGGAAAAAACAATATTTCAAAATTACTTTAAAGAGTTACGTAAGTGGGGACATAGGGTCTGAGAGACCGCTGCCGAACTTTACATCGATGTAACTTACCGATTTGGGACTGTGCGATGCAACTATCCTTCTCTACGGCGTGGACGCAGACGCAACTAAAGTCGAAGCTACTCAGGCGTTGGAACAAAGCAAGCGCGGGGAAGAAGGTGAAATCGTGAAATGATATTTCACTGACGCTGCTCGGCCTGTGAGACCGCTTGTCACCAGTTAAAGGTTAACAATGTCTTCGGAAATTGTAACAGAAAAGACAATGTACTCGTAGATTACATCCCTAAAAATACGATAATGTTATTTGCACTTTTACCAAAGTTTCGAATAAATGTACCAAAAAAATCATTCTATAATCCCCCTCCCTCCTAGAGGGGAACCCTCATCATTTAACCGATTTAGCTACGCCACTGGTGGAACCTAAAAACACTGTTAATAAATTCAAATAAGACTAGTATTTAAAATAAAAATAGAAATTATTTCAGCAACATGGCAGTAGCTATCAATCATGAATGATTTTTTTAAAATAACGTAAGCAACTTTTTATTTCTTTGAATATCATTGACATATAGAGATTCCCATGTCAATTGTTTTAATTAAAATAAGTTTATAAAGGGTGTAACGGCACGTACCCAAAGGATTTTAGCCAGTGAATTCTGAGCTATGATATAAAAATTAATGTTTGTTTGTTTGTTTGTTCGTACCTTATGCGCGGCCATACCGTTAATCCGATTGCGATGAAACATTGGGAATATTGTGTGCGCATACTCGGGATGGTTATAGGATAGTGAGCTCTGGCGTTATGAAATTGCTTCCTATACTATTCATACGATTGCGATTAAAATTTCATCCGATTGATATTAAATTTTTAGAATTGTTTGAACATGCCCGTGAATACTTCTGTATATATACTGGTGAGCTCTGGCATTATGAAATTTGCATACAAATTAAATTGGTCACGCGAGTTGTTGGAAAAATGGGTGTATTTTATGAAATTAGGCGGCAGGGAAAAAAGCCTGGGAGGTGGGGTATGCGGGATGGTCGGTTGGGGAATTAAGGAGGGGGGATTCGCGGGAGGGGGGACAAGGGAGAGAAGGCGAAGAAGGCGGAAGCGGAATGCGTGAGGGGGGGGGGGGGGGGGGGTGTTGCGAGAAAGGGCAGAGCGATAGAGGGAGGGGGAACGCGGGAAGGGAAGGGGACGCGGGAGGGGAAGAGGAAAAGGAGTCGGAAGGGGAACGGGAACGAATGGGAAATGACACAGAGGGAGAAACAATTTATTTATTTAATTAGCATTTCGTATCAGCTAGTTTGGAATAAAAATGTAGATGTAATTTTTTTCAATTAAAATCGTAAAAAAATATTTATCCATCACACGTCGCAACTGAGTAGTCAGGGGAGTAGCGCATTTATAGATTGGTGAAATTTTGCACAGTTGACCTTCAAAACTAGAGAAAGGTCACGGCAGAATTTTGATACTTCTTGATGAAAATTTTCACACTAGACGTTCAAAATAAAAGGAAAAATACTGCCTACATTTGATTTCGAAATGCTCTACGTAAAGTTCGGGCAACGCCGGTCCGGGAATTTCCGGTAGTTATTATTCATGTTATCTATTCCCATAAACATAAATTTAACCATAAACTTTTCTGAACTTTTCTCTATGACAAAAAAAAATGTGCGCCGGGTTTGACAACTGACAACTGACGTTATTGGTTTATTTATGCAACTGACAGGAATGATATATTTATACAACTGACGACTGACAGAATCAATTATTATCAGAGATCATTCTTGATTTAAAAAAATACTTTGTTTATTCCTCGCAAAAAATATATCGGTTAATCTAATTAGTAGTTTTGATATCTCGATTCAAAGAATCGAAATGAGTGCGAGCATGCCCGGACCGAACATCTTAATTACAGGTTAGTTTTGGTCTATAAAATAATCTTTATAATATATTGTAACACACATACTCTTGAATTTGTATGAAGCTGGGAGTGTGCTCGGACGGTGTTGGTATGATGTTGCAAATTCTCTGCCTACCTCTCCGGAAAATGGCTTGAGAATTAGTAGTTAATAATCATTGTTCAATGAAATAAATCAACTCTCGGTCAATGACGTTACAATATATACAGACGCGCTGTAGATATTTAAAAGTGGCAAGCCAAAAACAAGTCAATTGTTGTAGTGTTAAGAATTGTAGTGTTTTCGATTTTGATACTGAACTGCCACTCTTTCACATCGTCATGTGCTTCCTCTAAGTAGATTGCATTAAAAAATGCCAAAATTCTCTCGTGTGGGATGAGAAAATGTTTTCTTTACTCGATCAAGGAATATGTCATTTGTAAATACCCGCAAATAAGTTATTATTATTATCAATTATTTTAAATAATACAATTGTTTTCCTCCCAATGATTTTATATTAATAGTTTCATACTCCGCCTACTGGTTAATACGGAATATTTTTTATTCAAACAGTTAGATTTTGATTTATTATTACGAAAATTGAGTATTTATGTCGGGGGAGACGAAAAAACATGTATTTTATATTTCAATTTTATAAGATTATTTCACTTACGCGAAGTATTTGACAGCCACGTTTGGCCAAGTGAAACGGGACTTATACAACTTCAATTACTACAATATACAACTATTTACGTGCACAAAATAGGTTATTGGGTTCTTAGGCTGGGTAACCTAAGTAATTCGTGCGTATTTAGATTGAAAAAAATCGCAAATATCAAATCCAAAGAAATGGCGGCAAAGGAAATATTCCGCTCCGTATTATCCGTGCGTATCCGTGTATCGAAATTCGAATTCTGTATTATCCGGTAAGCGGAGTAGTAAACATTTACCGATTTTATAAATCATTAGATAATGTAAAACCTACTAGAGTATAGGGTCTGTGCACGCCAGACGCCAAGCAGCCAAATTACGAAGTCAGTGCTGTCGCTTAGTAAAGTTTACCATTTGAAATAGTCTATTAACTCTGTTTATTATAATTCTTGTGGTAAAACAACATACAAATCAGCAGTAACAACGAGTACAATAACAATCGCCGCTATTTGCGAACTGTCTTTGCTCTATTATAGGGGAATGTACCCATACTACATATATGGGAGGCGGGGGGCTTAGGTCTTTATCACATAGTCAATTTCTATGAACAACCATAGAAAAAACGTGCATGCAACTCTGCGGGTTCTCTCCAGGAGTTGACAGGAGGCCTTGTGTGTCATGAAGGAAAGCGTGGAGTGGGTAGATGTCGAGGTTGTCAATGAAGAGATAATAATCATGTCTGAGCAAACTCCCAATGTTACCGCCCCCGCGATTCTAGATGTATCCGAGTAGATTGATGCTGGGAATGTGTTTGTTGAATATGATTGAGATGGAAAATAAATGTTAATAAAAATAACAGGACTTTGTTTGTATAAATTAAGTTCTGGTTACAATATATTTTGACATATTAAGTTTTATCTTGATAATATTTTTTCCACTTGTAATTATAGGTATGCCGTCACGTAGCAAGCGCCGTATTAATAATGATAAATATAAGCCAAAAAAATTTTTTTTTACTTTTTGTTAGCAAGAAATGATTCAAAACCATATTTATGAATTACTACATGAAAACTGTGACGTGGGAGTCTTGGAATATACTACACGTGGTCACCGAGGGGGGAAGGGAGGTAAAAAATAGCAAAAAGTGGGTCAAGTAGTATGGGTACGTTCCCAAGCTTGATCACTTGACACCTCAAAATCTGTCTGGCGCCAGGCCTCCTACTTACTCCTACTAGTTAACCTTGAGGCAGTATTCGAGGTAGCTTTTTAAAACGAAAACGCCGCTCTGTCCTACCGCTTATTTTATCTATATGCACATTTTCTTTGAATGTCTATCTTTGTCATACATGAATAACGTTTGAATTAAGAAATTACTGGAAACATAAGATTGTTTCTTATTTGCCACATTTTATCTTGAGTTTGTGAGACAATAGAAAGTCTAGATGTATTGTAACGTCATTGCTTTCGGAGGTATGATTATATAACATACCGAATGCACATTATTGTTTCCAAATTAAAATATTACTTTTCAATTAATAATAAATATTTACCTAACCGCCGCACTTTTAATAAGCACAGATTATGGAAATTATACTTCGTTTCAACTTAATTACTACAATAAATACCTATTTATGTGGGTAGAGATAGTATTAGATTAATTAAAATTCTATTTTTATTCAATCAAAATTCAAAATCTCCTGTATAATACGATTCTTTTTGCTGCCATTTTGGATTTTTTTTAGTATGGATTGACGTTAGCGAAAATCTAAAAAGATGTGGGTCCTGTGTTTGTTAAATGTTTGCCAAATTAATAATGAAGAGTTTTTTTTTAATTCCAGGCACTCCAGGAGTTGGCAAAACCCGTTTGTGCAGGGAATTGTCAAAGAAAACTGGCCTCTTGTGGCAGGACATTTCCACAATAGTTAAGGACCAGAAATGTTTTACAGACTACGACAAACAATATCAGTCTTCAGTCCTAGACGAAGAAAAGGTACCTTTTTTTGTATTCCTAAATATTTCTACTACTTTTCAGTGTGCTACAAATTTTAAGCCGGAAATTCTAATACTGCAGACCTAACTATTTATATTAATAATGTACAGTGGAACCTCTTATAACGAGCATAATTCGTACCGGAGTCTTACTCGTCATGTGGAACACTCGTTATGCGAAACAATTTTTCCCATATAAATTAATGTAAAATATGATAACTAGAAAATATTCATGTTCTACAAAGGATCATTAAAAATCCCACAATTTATCTCATAGTGGGGAAAAACCTTTTGTATGTTCCGATTGCAATCATTCGTTTGCTAGAAAGGAGACTTTAAAAATCCAAAAGTTTACTCACAATGCAGAAAACCCATATTCATGTTACGACTGCAACTATTCATAATCTCGAATGGCATATTTAAAAGTCCACAAGGTGACACACAGTGGAGACAAACCTTTTTCATGTTCTTACTGCAGCTATACATGTTCTCGAAAGGGACCATTTAAAATCCACATGACTTACGCCGTCTGTTCATGGCGCTACTTACAAGTGACTCGATCGCCGCTCGTCAGTACCCCACATACTATTTTGCTAGTGAAACGCGTGCGGCGTACACAAACATGCATGTAGCAAAATAGTATGGAGGGTACTGACGAGGGGCGATCGAGTCGCTTGTAAATAGCTCCATGAACGCACGGGGTTACAGTGGAGAAAAACCTTTTTCATGTTCCGACTGCAACTATAGAGAAATTCAAAAATCAACATGCTGAGTGGAGAAAAACCTTTTTCATGTTCCAAAATTTTAAATATAATGAAAAAAATAACAAATAATGTCTGAACACAAGTTTGGAAAAATGTGTGATCACATGCGACACTAACGTACTAGCGGAACGAGTGATAACCAGAGACTGACGCACTGGCGCGGAAATCCCGGCTCACAAGTGAGTAACGTGAAGATAAGACTTCTCCTTGCGTCACTCGTTATGCGAAATGTCACTCATTTTTTCACAATCTGTTTTTCTCGTTATGCAAATTACTCGTTATGGGTGGTGCTCGTTATGAGAGGTTCCACTGTATTATCATTATTTGAAATGAAATTTCAATTTTCAGTTACTGGATTATTTGGAGCCCATGATGAGCCAAGGAGGGAATATTGTAGACTATCACGGTTGTGAATTTTTCCCGGAGCGATGGTTCGATATTGTATTTGTATTGCGTACTGACAATACTGTCCTTTACGACAGATTGATTGCCAGGTAAAACATATTATATTATAAATCTTACATTTGTTTTTATTCTGTAAGAGTAAACCCAACACCTCATGTTCTTCAGATAGCATTTAAGATTCTCACTGCTAATGGTATTTTATAATTTTTTTTCTTTTGGGGTATTGAGTTATAAATATAAACCCTTGAAACCTTACATTCTTCTGTAATCATATTACAAAGCAACAATTTATGTTTATTAATAATTTCCCTATTTCGTTTTCAGAGGATACTCTGGTAAGAAACTCGAAGACAATGTTCAATGTGAAATATTCCAAACTATTTTGGAAGAGGCGCAATCATCGTACGATTCTCAAATAGTTCACCAGCTCCAGAACGATACGGAAGCCCAATTGCTTGAAAATATCAAACATGTCATCACCTGGATTAAAACATGGAAGAAGAATAATGTCAAGTGAAATTATTGCATGAATCAATTTCTGGTTTTACTTTTCCAGAATATTTTTCTGTGCCCAGAACCATCGACGTATAATCTATAGATTATGCTCCATGGTACTAAAAACAGTTATTAATATAAAATATTATATTCACCAGCACTGTTTACATTTAAACTGAGTCAATCTTTGGTCACAAGCAGCTATTTCCACAGTTTACGTTCTTTTGACCAATATTTGGGAAAATACCTTACTTGACAGCCTTTCTAGAGGTTTTAAATTCTCTGTGATTGAATAAAGGTAAAAAATGTAAACTTTTCATTGTAGACTGAAGCCATCTTGTTTCAGATCCAATCTTCTCTCCCTTATGCCTTGTTCTGACCGGGAGAGTATTTTAGTCGAGTAGCTAATATTTTAGTAACTAAACATGTCCGAACACCACCATTTTAGTAGAGTAGGCTAGTCAGCTCTTTAGTAGATTGAATCGATTTGGTTCTATTTTTTCGGCGAGTAGAGTCCCCCTCCACGCGTCTCTGCTCACTGACATGAGCAGTTCATTCGTAGACGCAGACGCGCGCAATATGCCGTCCCGTTAGAGCGGAAATACTACTCTAAAATTTTTTTGCGGCTATTAATTTGTTTTCGTGGCCAGATTTTATTTTTTTTCATCTCACCAATTTATTCTTCCACCTCTTTTAAAATAAGCATTACAATCAGCTTAATTAGCGTATTTACTTTATTATACAATAATTATGTTATTTTTTAGTCAAAAGTGCATGAAATTTAGAAACCTGAGAAAAGTTACTTTATTTGAATTTTTGGTAAAATAATAATAAAATGTTTAGACAATGTATGCATCGACAGAATGGCTAATATACAGAGCAAACTGGTTTATATGTCCCGGGGCTAAAGTAGAGAAAGTTTTTGGAAGACCTGGTTTTGGTGCATTGACTAGTAAAAAGTTTTGCTACAAATCAACTACATAATCTATTAATAACTTAACATCTTGCAATACACTTCTTATTTTAGAATGGCATGTAATGTTTCAGTCTCACGGAACTAATTAATGGCATAATACAAGGAATATGCCTAAGTATGTCTGCCCTAAAGAAATCTCAATTGTTTCTATAACTGGTTCACTTCAACACAAAATAAAGTGGTGAATGTTTTTAGGGTCACGGTTTTATTTTATTTAAAAAGGAATGTTCTCGCAATCATAAAATTACATTCAACCTGTATACTAACTACTATGTAATCGTCAATCTCTTCTATATTATGTAGTTTGTAGACCAATTTTATCATGTAGTTATTCCTACCAAATAATGTTTAAAAACAATTAGGTACCTCTTACTAGGCCTAGTAAATATAGGTAAACATACTTTATCAGAAAATAGAGAATGTAGTAAGAATCTCTAATGAGGCCTTTTATTAACAATTATTAATATGTAGTTAATAACAGTGATATTTCACCAGGTTTGTTCAGTATATTATAAATATAATGTTGACAAAATAAAAATAAAGTAACAATCTCACATTAGTCCAAGCAATTGCCCGAAAGATAATTGTTTAATATTAATCTGCCATTGGATTGTTACTGTTATAATGATGATGTTACAATAGGGAAGTTGAGTGAAAAACATTTTGACTTATAAAAATATGTTCATTTAGATGGCATGCAAACTTAAATACCAGTTTTTTTTTTTTTTTTAAAGTTCTATTTTATAATTAAATTAATTCTAAAAGTTTGAATTTTATTAAAGCCCGCGAAAACGCCCGGTAAGACGCGAGATATCGTGTGATGTCATCTGGTCCCCGTTTGTGTGAAATATAAGGGTAAATATTTACAAAAATGAATTAATTTACGCTTAATACGGACTAAAAAAATAAATTTAAAAAGTTGTAGTAGTTAGATATTAACTAGTACTAATCAATTCAGTTACTCGAATTTCCGAAACTTGCAATAGTTCCTACATAGCGGTCGGTGAAAAATGACATTTCGTGTTTTTAAATTTAAAAAATAACCATTAAAATGCACTTTTTTCGAAATTCCAGTAACTGAATTCATTAGTACTAGTTAATATCTAACTACAACAACTTTTTAAATTTATTTTTATAGTCCGTATTAAGCGTGTTCCGGTTTTGTAAATATTTACCCTTATATTTCACACAAACGGGGACCAGATGACGTCACACACTCTCTCGTTTCTTACCGGGCGTTTTCGCAGGGTTAATAAAATTCAAACTTGTAGAATTATTTTAAATATGAAAACGGACTTTAAAAAAAAATTCTAATATTTAAGTTTGCATGTGAACATTGACAAAAAAAAAATAAAAAAAAGGATTCAACTTTCCTATTATTATTAGTATGCGTAGGATTGTTAACTATATCTGTTACAAAATAAATTATGACTGTTTTGAGAATCGAAATTAGCTGATAAGTTGATGATTTACAGCACCATTACAAATTAAACTAATATAATGTAGTTGATCAAAAATAACTTCACAGCTCTTGTAAGGGACATTAATATTACATTACATTAATATTACACAACACTATGCTTTTCTTCTTTACATAATAATATGTATTCATTTCAAACATTGTACATATTCAAATTAGTGTAGTAGTGCAGCGATGGGCATAATCAAATTTGATGGACTTTGAATCTTGTAGAGAGTACCAACTTATTTCCTCAGTGAATATGTTTGTAAGCACTATAAAACTTAGATTGTATAGTTTCTTTAAAAAAGAAATATTATATTTGTGTTTCTAATAAATTTCTTGGATACTACAGAGATGTATCTACATATATAGGTATATACATTCTGATTACCAGCATTATTGAAAATGTAATTTATTGATTTTTATTAAATAAAAATTGAGTCAACAAAGATGATGAAAAAAATGTATATACGGTACTCTCTCAGTAATCCGCCTTTCGATTAACTAATAACTACTATAGTCTGCCATCATTTTTACTAGTTGAAAGCACAAAAATCAAGCTCTATAATTGCCGGTAGTCATGCATCAAATTCGGTAATCCGCCGCTTGCCTAGATTCAAGAGCGCCAAACTTTGTACACCGCACACATTATTATGGGTTATCTTACTCTGACACACTCAATCACTACTAGTTACATTTATTATTTTTGTTTTTGGATATTTCCTAATTGCTGACATCTGATTTTAATTGTTTAGTTTTGCCGCGTTTTTTGTTTGAAAAAGTTTACGAAATGGAGTGTTCTCGCAAGCAGAAACTTAAAACCTTAACTTTAAAATAATATAAAAACAAATAATAGAAATTTTACTCTAGATAGTCTAGATTGGTAGCGTGTTTGTTTTTATGAAATTCCTGTTTTAGTTTTTAGCATATCTTCACACTATAATCCTCCGCTTTCACTAATTTGACAGTTTCCCAGTTGTGAGATGGCAGATCAGTGATATAATACTATAAATAAATTTTGAATTTAGTTACTAATTTATTTGGTGAATTTTGAATGTTTCAAATTATTATGAATATTCTGAATAGTAATAATAATAAAGGGATAATTTGTATAGTGCTGTTTCTTGTAAATTTGTGAAAAATCACCTCAAGGTATTTCAAATGATTGTGCAATGTTTCGATCAACACTAATTCGAGTGAACGAACTTTGAATATTTCAAACTGTTGTGAAATAATGCTTTGTTCACTAATTGGAGTGAATGAATTAAAAAAAATAAAATGGTTATGACATGTTTCAATATTATTTGAAAGAATCCATTTTTAACATATAAAAATGTTTCCATTCATAAAAAAATTATTTATTTATTACGCCTATTGCTAGTAGTTGTATGTAAATTCCCTCCATATTAAAATAATATTGTTCTAAGGGGGTTTCTCACCATCCTCCCAATAGCTTATCTGCACTAATAACGAATATTTTCAATTTAAGATTTACGGTTTATTTATTTATTAAGTTGGATTTTATAATTCAGTACTATGAATAGTGGCTATATATTGGATAAGTTGGCCGAGTTTTCTAACGACTGCTAGTATTTTATTTTTAATAATATTCGTTATTAGTGTAGATAAGCTATTGGGAGGATGGTGAGAAACCCCCTTAAGAACATAGATTTTGTAGGTATTCATGAAACTTTATAAAAACATAATACATGTAATCTTATCAGTTTTCCCAGTTTCTAAATTGTCTATTTTCGTAGTGTGTAGATAACTAATAATACTATAATCTATGAAAATGATAAATTAAATAATGGTGACATTGGTTGTATTTATTTGAATCTGCATTAAACATCTTATTTTTTTTATGAACATTTTTATTTTATTTTGTTTTCTTGGGAATATTTTCTTCATTTAGTGAAATAGTATAAGTATGCAAATCGTCATCTAAAGATTCGGCCGCACTGAGTGTTGGGGTGTCTTCAATAATTATTTCTTTGATACTATCATCATCTTTGTCAACCACGTATGTGTGTTCGCTTTTCTCAGCCTCTATGGACTCTCTCTTAGAAATGTGAATATCTGCCTGCATTTGAAATATCATATTAAACTGTGATAAATCTACAGAGATTGTTGTACTACCCTCATTATCTGAATGCGCAGATGTTGACGAGGACAATAGTTCCTTATCGTCTCGATGTGATATTACATTCTTTTCATTTTTAAGGGCGTTGGATTTCCTTGCTGAATACTCACGTCCTTTTCTTGCAATTAAGAGCACATCGTCCATTTTGTTTATTAAATTCCACAATTTTGAATCGTTAATCTTTAAGTTTAATACCGTGTTTGATCCACTTTTGTCAGGCGACATTCGGTTATTATTTGATGGTTTTGAAGCAAGGGATTGATATCCTTTCGATATAACTTTACTGGTAATTATGTCATCTTCATTGAATAATCTGTTGTTCAATTCGTTGTTGCTGTTAGAAAAATCTCTAAAATAGTCAATGTTCATGTTTTTGTCCATAAAGTTTTCTTCGTATTCACAGAGGAGTAGTGGAGAAGGGAGAAATCCACACCCCATAGCGATAAAATTATAATATGGATGGAAATCAATAGCTGTTATTGTTTGGTGGTGGAATACACCTGGGTTGTAAATTGCAAGTATTTTTCCTGTAGATGTATTCCAAATACAGTTTCCAATGAAAACTAAGTTTCCACAAGGTGAAATTGTACCCCTTAATTGATATCTGAAATTAAATACATATTTTAACACTGCGCAGTTTTAAAAAATTATAATGCTTTTAAGTAAGCTTTTTGCTTTTAGGTAAGCGAAAATTTTAGAGAATGAATGAACAAAATATGGTGAAACCCGCTTAAGAAGTTTTCATGCTTAAAAAGTTTAGTTTTTTCGGTCCCTTGGAGACTGAATGGCCCAATTTATCCCACATAAAACGGTTTTCCCGCTTAAAAGGTTTTTTCTGGTCCCTTGGAAAATTTCTTACAAGAGTTTCACAGTGTATCTGCATGAGAATCCATTTTAATTTTATGTAGTGTTATTAAATAACCCAAGCTGTATACTCACGTGTACTCAAACCCATCTTTAAAGCAGAGAAGTGCAGAAGTTGTAGAGGTGTCCAAGACCCATGATATGGAATTCCTCAAAACAACCAGCATTCTACGATTATCAGGAAATATAACCAAATCATTGATGACACAATCTCTCAACTCAATGACTTTTATGGTCCTGAAAAGAGAATTAATTACCTGAATTATTATTTTTACAATCTGAAGGTTTGGAAGATTGGTGGTACCATATTTGCACTGGCTGCAGACAATTAGAAACTTGTTTCTTTCTGCTCTGAAATATACTTACAACATCTTTAACCAATTAGTTTTACTGTGGTTCCATTTTATTATTATTCCATTGCTATCTGCCGAGTAAAATATCTTACGTTTGCGGACAAAACAAATCGAATTCACAAATCCTTCATGGCCCGAGAGCTCTTGCTCCTGGGTATAATCTTTATCATTATTTTTTGCCCAAATACGAATCAATTTGTCGTAGCACCCGGTAACAATGGTGTCGTCGAGAGGACAAAACTGCGATGAATATACAAAAGTAGGGTGAACTAATTTCTGTATCGGACGTCTTTTAGTATCGGCCATGTCCCAGATACAAACTGACGAATCTGCTGATGCAGTCAGCAGTATGTTTTTTGAATGATGCCAGCTTAAATCGTAAATAAACTTTTTGTGGTGAATAAATTGGGCCTCTCGTACAAACTGCGGTACCTGTAGAAAAAAGATGGTGGTAAAAATCACACATAATTTGAAAATATTAGTACAGAATTTTTTTCTCTAATAACAGTCTTAATAAGATTTTCACTTACCGTATAAACAAATACAACGAAATTGTCATGGTCATTTGCAGAGTAAGCTAAATATTTTCCACAGTAACTAAATTTAACATTAAATGGCCCCTTTTCTTTGCTAGATAAGCATTTTACTATTTTGTTTGGTATTTTGCACTGTTGACCATTTTCGCGTTTTTCATATTTTTTAACATTTTCAGTCTTGTCCTGCACTTTCAAATTTCCGGTATTACTAATTATTTCTTGCTCATTATTAATTATGCTGTTGAAAATATTTAACTTCATATTATTGATAAGATCTTGCTCGTCTAGTATTTTAATTCCTTTCAATGTGACGTACAAGACACTGGGATAACTTTTCCAAGGCTTTTCCTTCCAGCATTCGTAAGCTTTTGGAACAGTACTTCTACTATAATCGCGCTCTAAAATTTCATACAGCTGCAGTTTAATTTTTCTGTTGATATTACTCGTTCCATTATTTCCAAAAGGTTTGACGAATGCCCATGCAATCGATTGATTCCTTTCATTTGCTGAAAAATTATAACGTTATATTATATTCATGGTGGTTTGCCTACAATGCATCCTTATGAAGAATGACTTTAATTTTTATTATATAGGAAAGTACCTTGTTTATGAATAGTTGTTGGAGGTAAATCTATGATTTCAAAAAATATCACCAAACTGGAAACATTCTTTACTTCTTCGATGATTGTGTCTTCAAACAATACAATTTCATTCCATTGAGGTATCAAAGTTCTGCAAGATCAAGAAAAAATAAGAAACACGTTTCTTTTGAATAATTTTATAAGAAACATATTCTTTGGTAGCATCTAATTTTGAAACTCTTCAAATAATTTAAAAGTATGCCAATAGGTATTTGTAACAGCATTTACCGTGATTTGCGATAATTTATTGTTAAGGCCAGTTGTTTCACACAATTTGAACAACTCATCAAATTTGAAAGTTAATTTTCAAGTTCTGTGAAACTTCTATTCAAGTTCTGTTGTCATTTCAGTTATTTGAAGCACCTGGCCAATGACTATATAATAACAGAACTTTGAATTGTTCAAATTCTGTGAAACAACCCATCCTGAATGTTCTAATTTGCAATTTAATTACTATGAATCGTTACTCACCTATGCTTGACGAAGTCAAACGATTTTGTAGAAATAACAATTTCTTTTGAGTTTTTAAGATTTATACATTGACCATTATCAAAATCTACCAAATATATTTTGACAAATGGATAAATCAAAAAAGGATGATCTTTCAAAAGATCGCTTTTGATTATGTGGATCCCTAAAATAAATAAAACATTTTATTAAACACTACATAGATATCTACTTTTATTTTCTCATTCATTTTATGTGCATGAAGTCCTTAGAGCAATGACTTGTGGGCGAAAATTTGCATTTTTAGTCCCCGCCGCAGCACAAAAACTATTCCTGTTTTTTTTTTCACATATAGATGCTTTTACGCCCTTCATACATGGAGCTACTTATAAGCGACTAGATCGCCGCTACCCGCTACCTGCCATACTATTTTGCTTCTAGCAATTATTTTGCTAGTGCAGCGCGTAGCGGCGTTTACGAACACTAATAATAGTATGGAGGGTACAGACGAGCGGTGATCGAGTCGATGAAAAGTAGCTCCATGGAAGAACGGCGCCAGTCTCACAGTGATGTTGAACTAATTTTTTTGATGGATTCACAACAATTGTTGTAAGGAACATTGCTAAATAAAAAAGTCAGGGTCGATATAAGGAATCCAAATTTAAATACAACCTAAATTTTACATGTGTGAAAATATGGGTCGTAAAATTTTCACTATGTAGTTAGGAAGCGTCTACTAATATCTACAGGAATTTCAAAAACTGAACAAAGCGGACTAATATCTAACCAAAAGTGAACTGGAACCAAAGTGAGGACGAATATCTACAGCTCAAACTGCTGACTAATATCTACAGAACAGGTGATGTAGACGAATATCTACAGTACTGGCAGAGGTTGGATTTGCAATTATGTATAGCATATTGGCATAACGTAATAATTGCGTTTGCAGTAAGAACTTTCTTTTGTATCACAAACCGTGTTACACAAACCTAGCGTAGCCGTTAAACTACTTGAAAACTGGGATGTTTTTCTTGCCTTGACGCGAGCAGGCGCTACGAAGGGGGCACTTTCTTTTGTATCACAAACCATGTTACACAATCCTAGCATAGCCGCTAAACTACTTGAATACTGGGATGTTTTTCTTGCCTTGACGCGAGCAGGCGCTATGCCAATTTCAACATTACAGCAAAATACGTAATATTATGCAAAAACTTCATGTACGTACTTTAAACGTTTAAGCCTTTAAGTAATTTATGCTTTTCCGTACAACCTCTTGCTCAGCTGCCCTCTGTAGATATTATTAGTCCCACCTACGCTCCATAGATATTCGTCACCACTGGGACCCTCATAGATATTAATCCGACCTAAGCTCTGTAGATATTAGTCTTCACTCTGAAGGTCATAGATATTTGTCCAACATATGAGCTGTAGATATTCGTCCGACATACAGGCTGTAGATATTAGTATCTGGAGTCTGGCGTTATTATAACCTCACCTATTAATTTTATGGTCCTTTTAATCCGCTTCTCCTGTCGTGTTTTTGGCAATGGTTTCAATTCTACCTCTTCCACCTTCTTGGAGTCAGTTTTTGAAGATGCGGAGGTCTTATTTTTTCTTGTTGCCAACTTACTTATTGCATTTATAATTTTAGGAGACTTTTTTTCGTTTACAACCTCAATTTTTTTAGAATTACTACTATTGCTTCGATGTGACGAATGGGCGGATGAACCTGATTTAATCTCATCAATTTCAGAAGATTCACTCAAGGTTGGAGAAAACAAAGCAGTATCTTTGACAAACAGAACCGTGCTCTTATTTTCTTCAACTAAATCATCGTCTATTGATGCTTCGCGAGAAGACTTATTTGATTGTACCTTAATATCTTTTAAAGGTATATTAATTGAAATGCTTCTTTCCGAAGAATTATCGGTGTCCATGATAGATTTGGTGTTTAGAGCCTCCATTGTTAATTTGTGTGTTTGTGGTGATTTGAAAGGAGATATTCTTGATACCTCATCATCGACTATGTCATTATCATTTTCATTGTGCAAAGATGCTTCTGTATCCACTAACTGTCTTCGAGAAGAATACAGATTGTGTTTCCTGAGAAAAAAGTGTTGTTCTTCATTGAATATTTAATAACTTTCATTCTTCCTATTTTATTTTTTATTACATCCTTATTAACATTTTATGTATATATTGGGTAAATGTTTACTACTCCGCTTACCGGATAATACGGAATTCGAATTTCGATACACGGATACGCACGGATAATATGGAGCGGAACATTTCCTTTGCCGCCATTTCTTTGGACTTGATATTTGCGATTTTTTTCAATCTAAATACGCACGAATTACTTAGGTTACCCAGCCTAAGAACCTAATAACCTATTTTGTGCACGTAAATAGTTGTATATTGGAGTAATTGAAGTTGTATAAGTCCCGTTTCACTTGGCCAAACGTGGCTGTCAAATACTTCGCGTAAGTGAAATAATCTTATAAAATTGAAATATAAAATGCATGTTTTTTCGTCTCCCCCGACATAAATACTCAATTTTCGTAATAATAAAGCAAAATCTAACTGTTTGAATAAAAAATATTCCGTATTAACCAGTAGGCGGAGTATGAAACTATTAATATATATTGTAATGCACTGTAAATTTGTTTACTATGCTATAAATATACATTGTTTTCTGCAAATTTTTAGCACAGCAAAATTAAACAATTTTCAGTGACTCATACAAAAATAATCCTTTTCAATAATTTAATAATGCAGAAATATGTATGTAGTTGTTGAATTAATGAATGGTTTATTCATTATTTACCTTAGAGGAGAAGTTATTGTTTTAAAGAAATCCATTGTGTTGTATAATCTTCTGTCAAATAAACAAACACAGACTTCCTCAACTAGATTGGCCCACTGACTTACATTTTGTTTGTTTGTACTTCGCAATGCAGCCGTTGCCATGGCAACTGGGTTACATAACATTGCTGAAACACAGGCCATTGACATTGGCGTACAGTGTACAAAATAATTTCTACAGCATTGCAGTAGTTTCAACTTCCTAAACAATCTTTTTGAATTATTATTTTTTAATTGATAAGCTAATGTTTAAGACAAGATTTTTTTTATGGGTAGCACAAAGGGTAACAATTATTATAAGCAATAATTATTAACCTGAAACACTCATCCACATTTAAAAAAATCTCCCGAGAAAAGATACATGTCCCGTAGGTGTCATGTTTTCTCGGGAGATTTTTTTAAATGTGGACGAGTGTTTCAGGTTAATAATTATTGCTTACAATGATTGTTAATCTTTTTGGAAATTGATATGGTAAAATTTCCATACTCTACTAACTTCTAGAAGCGCCCATATTATTGAAATAACACTGTTTCAACTTGATTAGTACAAGAAACAACTATTTACACGGGCGGAGGTGGAGAAACATATACAAAATAGGTTATTAAAATAATTTGTGCACATTTAAATTGAAGCGGAACCTTCCGGCAAAGTCACATTGTACCAACAAGGCATCAGAATAAGGGACATTTAAACTTTGATTGATAAAAATTGAAACTTTAACCTCTCGTAGGCCGCAGTCTCCCCGGCGGGTCCGGATGTTTGAAGCGATTTTGCCGCTTATGTATAAAGAAATTGTATGAAGAACAAGGTCAGAATCGCTTGGGCCATTCTCGTTCTTGACATTACGAGTTACTGGATAGCATTTAGCCACTCCGAATAATTCATATTACATAATTGCTAAAGGCACGCCGGGCACCAAAGATGGCGGACAAAATGGCTGCCGCTTGATAATATGATAGCTGTCACATTCGAAGTCTATATTTATTCATTGTTTTTGATATAAATCCATTGTGGGAAGCATAGATTTGAATGATTATTAGGAAGTTCGTTTTATCTACATTATTTTGATGTAATTTTTGTAATATATCACAAAAGAAATGTTATAAAAATTGAATTCGTAAAAAAGGTGAGAACTGTCAAATATTTTACGTCATATTGAAAAAAAAAAAATTTTGTATGCTGGCCTTCAACAAGTTAGTGCAATTTTTACCGATAACATTGGTATTTGATAAGTAGAAATTTAGGTACTTAACGTTGTTATATGATATTGATAAGTACATAAAGATGATTAAAATCATTTGATTTTTAAAAATTAACAAATGCGACATTCGCATACGGGCATAGTCACCGATGGATCACATATGCAACAGCCGCATGTTAAGCTTGATGCGATTTAATATTGCAATCTCGCAGAACTTCCATCACTATCCACGGCATAAAAATAAAAACAAATCGATTGTTTACAAAAAAATATTTATTTCATAATAAAAAAAAAAGGAATCCACAAGATCTCCCCACATAAAATTGCAAGTGAAAAAATTGACAAACAGTATGGAGAATTTCCCTCCCAACCTCTCGTTATTTAATTAGCTACTTTGTAAACCAATTCCGCACGATGGTGGTAAATGTTACCAACTCACTGCCGATGAAGTCTCTCTAGAGTTCAGTCTTCTTGGGGTTGCCCTTTCTGTCGTAGCCCTTCAGCTCGTTGGTGGCCTGCTTGGCGATGTACTTGATAAAATCATCCAGTTCGCGACCGCCCTGGAAATAACAAGACAAAATTAATTATAGCTTGACTGCAAGACAAAATAAATTATAGCTAGACTGCAAGACAAAATAAATTATAGCTAGACCTCAAGACAAAATAAATTATAGCTAGACTGCAAGACAAAATAAATTATAGCTAGACTGCAAAAGGTAAAATAAATTATAGCTAGACTGCAAGACAAAATAAATTATAGCTAGACTGCAAAAGGTAAAATAAATTATAGCTAGACTGCAAAAGGTAAAATAAATTATAGCTAGACTGCAAACAAAATGTAGATACACATCTTGTCACATCGCATTTCTTGTGCTCTTCTTTATTCTATGCATTTAGTGCACTTGAGGTACATAATATCACTAAATTGACATATTCTTGTGTTCCACATTTTTCAATTGTTTAAAACTTGGGCAATACTCAGCAGTTACTTTAAGTATACATACATAATATAAAAATATACTCTTCATGTCGACCCCTTTGGAAAGAACAAGGTTCCATCAGTCACAGCAATGTCATGCGATAATGGGCTCTAGAGAGAGCTACCCTAGAGTTTGTTATCGCATAACATTATCATGTCATATAGAACTTTGTTGAAAATGTATAAATGTAAAAAAAAAATAACTACTCAAAGTATGTCATTTCCTGTTTGGTAATTTTTTTTTTTGTTAATGTTTCAATTATTTTTTGTCATTAATTGGCCAATAATCACATTTTATTAGTGGTGAAATAATTAGACAGCTCTGTTACAAACCTCATAGGCGATGGGGTTGCTCTTGGCATCCTTGGGCGCCCAGTAGAGGGTGGGGAAGCCACGGACCTGGTAGGTGGGGGGCACATCATTGTTGGAGGCATCGATCTTCACGATCGCTACATCTTCGTCCTTCATCTGTTGGGGAATTTTGAGGTTAGTTTTTTGTTTATCATTTGTGGGGAGATATAAAATGGCAGGATTTTAAAAATATTTGACAAAATGTACAACTACAATTTATATTCTCATTGAAAGAATTAATAATGAAAATTGTAATTTTAAAAATAGCCAATCACTGTGGGTTCCAGATTAAATCAGCGATTTTAATATACAGTGAAACCCTCTTAAGAAGTTCTCACTTAAGATGTTTTCCTGCTTAAGAAGTTTGGTTTTTTCGGTCCCTTGAAGACCAAATGGCCCAATTTTTCCCACTTATAAGGTTTTCCCGCCTAAGAAGTTTTTTTTCCGGTCCCTTGGAAAACTTCTTAAGAGGGTTTCACTGTAATCAGTGAAAACAATGTATTTCGTCTCACTTCTGTGTCTTATAAATTGCTCCCTTCCCAAAATAAGTTTTATTAGAAAATTATTAAAAATATGTTTACGATGTAGAAACATATGTACTTGACTTACTTTAAACCAGTGATTCCTGACATTATTTGTATCAAAAAATGTAAATGAAATTTTAGTTTCCGGTGACTTTTTTGTGTTTTTTTTTAACCGCTTGGGCACATAAGCTTGTTTTCACGACAATTTAACGTAGGTAGACATAGGAATGACGTATGCCCTGTACCTGAGTTATTAAATTTGTTTTTCTTTAAACCGAAACAAAAAAACTTTCTTCCCTCACATGTCACTCAGACGAGTAACCGCCCAACCCTTCACAATGTCAAATGTCACCAGAGACCAAAGTTTTATTTACATTTTTACTTCAAATAATGTCAGGAATCACTGGTTAAAAGTACATTATGTATATTATTTAATTTTTTACAGTAAAGCTGGCATTGTATAAGGTTCACATATAAAAAGTTTACACATGGAAGATGTTTGGATTTTGTGTATCTTGGAGACTGGGAATCCTTTGAAATAAAATAAAGAATTTAACCTTTGGCATGTCAAGAAAAATTAAACTATGACCCTGATAGGTCACTGAGATACCCATGCATATTATGAATTTGCAGGAATAAAAAAAAATACCAATACATATTATAAATTCACATTTTTAAGTTGGTACATGGAGTACAAAGATTTTGGACACCTCTGTTGGCAACGGAAAGATAAAAAATAGATGAGATTTAATTTTTTCTTTGAAATGGTCGACGTACCTTTAATCCCAACTCATCGTAGATGGGGGTGAGTTTCTTGCAATGTCCACACCATGGGGCGTAGAACTCGATGAGGGTGTCCTTGCCGTTGTCGTTGACAATCTCATTGAAGTTGGTTCCCACGGCGACCTTAACGGGTTCATCGTTGGTCTCCGGGACGGGCTCTGACTTGATGTAGGGAGACAGGTCTCCGTTCTGCAGCTTCGTGAGGAACTCCTGGAAGTTCTCAATGCTGGAATAGAAAAAGGACCAAATGTTTTATTTCATGTAATATTGATTCCATGACAAAACCCAACATTGAAGAAAAAAAAATAAAACACCAGTTGTTCTGTTTTATTTGGTTACTCATTGTGGGATTCTTCAGTGACTAGGTTGACCTCCGATGTACATGAGCGAGACGGAGATAACTGAGGCAGGAGAAACTATATAATGTGTGTAGTAGGTAGACTAGCCCTCAGCTCTCATAAAGACTAGACGGATTGTATTACACTCGTTGTGGAAATAAATGTGAATATTTCAACCACGCGCGTATTAAACTATTAACCTAAATCATAATACAACACTCATAATCATAGAATAAAGAAGAACAAAAGAGATGCCATGTGGACGTGTTTTGTGATCCAAATATTTGGCCAATCCGGCTTAAATTTTTTTATACAAAACTGTGTTTATGAAAATCAAATGCGATTCTACAATGTCAGGCGAGCGTAAGTGACAGAGTGTAATCGCTAGCTAAATGGGGTAAATGGAACATTTGTTTCCATTTAAATTTGTATGGAAGACAATTCTAGTTTTCTTCTTTTTCTATTACCATAATATTATTTTGTTGGGTGAAGTAAGAGAAGCAGGTGTAACTACTTCAGCTGCCAAGGATCTGCCAATTTGAATGATGCCTATGTCCAAAGCCAGAAGGCTCGTGAAGAAGATAATATGGCTCAAAGTAAGGAGCAGAATAAGTTATTATATATGTACATAATATGATGCAATAAACAAAACTTAGATATTGACATAATTGCAAGTTATTTGCTATTTTGGGAGCAAACTATTGCTAAAAAGTGCTTATTCATTATTTTAATAATTTTGTATAAAATCTAATTTTTGGACTATGCAGTTTTATATTTATACCTCAGCAGTTTGTATGTTGGCAATCTACAGTTTGGTCTCTGAAGAGATAAACCAATAAGAAGCGTGTTATGGGCGTGTCTATATGCTAAAGTAAGGTCGCTTTTATCTTACTTCAGGTGAAATTGATCAAATATTTTCAAATATCGAAATTATCTTGAACAAATAATAATACATAATCAGTAAATCCATTGGCCTGCCAGTTCAGCAGACAAAATAAATGAAATTCAGAATAATAAAAATATTGATTAGCAGAACTGAATAATTTCTAGGAAATAGAAAATTTAATTTAGCACAAAATCATTTAAAAAGGTAATAAAAGAAACAAATCTCATTTTAAGATTTGGAACAAATACTTGAAGAAGTTGCTCCTGTTATGGTACGTGAGATCAAATATTTATAAAGTACATATTTATGTAACATATCAGTAAAATTGTAATTACCTGAAGTCTTCTGACATGACAAACTTCTGTTCGACGGCATTGTAGGCGAGCACAACGGGCTTGTCGCCCTTGACGAAGTCCACTCCAAACTCGTTCAGCTCCTGGGTGAAGTCATCCTTGGAGCTGATGGCGAAGGTGAAGTCGTCTGAGAACTCCTTGGCTACCTGCACACATCGACCATAAATAATTATTATTATAAAGAGTGAGCACACATAAAACCATAGATAATAAATTAGTACCGTAGAACTAGAGTGTTGTTGCTGTATTGCAAAAATATATTGTTTTTATTATCATGCTCATAAATTATTGTGTTGTCAACTGTTCAACCAAGGCATAAAATAATACTTTCGAACTGATAACTTTTTATCACGGGAAAACTATCAAATTCGAAAAAATATATAATAATAACGGTCAACACAATAAATTTACATCATTTAAATGTTGTGAAAAAAAAATGCCTTTTAAAAAAGCAAAAATCAAAGGTAGGTGAGCCCCTACCTGAGGTTATTTATGGCTCAATGCGGCAATTTACATTCTGTTTGCAGTTGGAAAACATATTGCCATGGAGACAGTCTGTTTTACGAGTTTTTGTGTGGTGACTCGGAAGATGCGATCCAGGCATAATAGAGATTGGTAATTAATTAAACATTTTAAAATTAAATATAATTTTTTCACATGTAAAAATTATTGATTTTTAGTACAGGTTGGTTGCAGTCCTGCCAGAATCGTTTCTGAAGAATAATTCCAGTTCATTTCTGTATAAAGTGGATAGTTAGGATCTTAAAAAAAACTACAAAATTTAAAAATCTGGAATATGTACAAACCTTCAAGATTCGGTTCCTCCAGTAGTTGGTTCCCTTGACGTTCTTGACGTAATCTACGCTGTAGTAGGCAATCACGAGGGGTTTCTTGAAGTCGGAAGCGGTGTCCTTAACACGATGTCCCACTAAACCATGGCTGTAATACAACAATTAAAATTAATAAAGTTACATTTAAAATAAGTATTTTAGCTGATTCTTGATACAACTATCAATGGTAGAACTATTTATTATGTATTTATGCACTTACAAGTTCTTGGTGATGAATTGGTTGATGTCAATAGAATCAGCGGGTCCAGAGTAAACAACGAAGTCGTCTTCAAACTTGTTTGCCAAATGCTTGGGACGGTACAGGACAATGGCATCGCTGGAAAAGATAAGTAATAAAACCGTCAACAAAGATGTTGATAACATTGATTACATACACAGATCACTAGTTGATAAGGGTCAGGGGCATTCAATCTTCTTTAACAAAAAGGGCTAAATTTGATAAGAAAAGAACATCTAATCTTTAAGGTTTTTTTTTTATCTAAAAATGTAAAAAGAGATTTATTTAGCAGATTTTATGATATCTTCTATCAGTTGTAAAAATGTATGTACTTATGAAGGTTGACTGGTAATAATTTTTTTTTTTTTTTAAAAGAAAGACAAACATTCCCGGGTTACGAATAACCCAACAACATTTGAAAATCTCCTACTACCACCACACTAAGCGGGAGATGTTGCTTGTGTTGTGATGGAGGACTTAGCCAGTCGCGGAATCGAACACGGAATGCCTGGGTGGGACCCAAACGCGATGCCCACTCAACCACTGACCGGTCATTGGTTGATGTGAAACATTGCAGAAAAATTTATTAGAACATGGTTATCCATTCTCTACTATTTCAAACTCTACTTTATGAACATAGAAGTACTTGCTTCAATTGGTATAAGTAATGGAATATACAGATGCGGGAGGAGAGTAAGGAAGAAGCGGGATTGGCACGTAGCCCGCAGTAATTTGGGTCAAATATTCCATTCTCTAAATTATAATAGAAGATAATAAATAAAAATAAAATAATGAAAAATACTGAATATACAAATTATGAGGAAATGGACAAATTTTTATTACAGCATACTATTTATGGTGCCATGACCAAATTGCATGAACAGCGCTACGATTTGCTGCCGCACTCACCCTACTCTTCCGACCTGACTCCCTGCGACTTCTTTCTGTTCCCAACATGAAAACACGGCTCCAAGGAAAAAAATTCACCGAATTATCACCGAAACAGAAGTGTATTTTGAAGAGTTACGCCATTCTTCCATGGAGCTACGTTCAAGTGACGCGATCGCCGCTCGTCTGTGTTTCCCATACTATTATTAGTCTTTGAAATCGCCGCTAGGCGCTACACTAGCAAAATTATATGACAGGTAGCGGTAGTGTCGCTTGTAAATAGCTACGTGAACGATGGGCGTTCGACAAATAGTACTTTTTCAGAGGGGTTAAAGACATGGCAGAAACATTGGGAAAAGTGTATCAATCTAAAAAGATGTACATTGAAAAATAAAAATTGTGAAAAACTTCTTCATTCCTAAGACAGGTACTTTTAGATCGATCCCCATACTTATTTACTTAAAATTTCTGCTTGTAAAAATGTTCCCTGTAATGCATCGTTTTTATATTTTGAACTTTGTACCAGTCACTCTAAAGAAAATAAATATTTTGTTGAATTTTAACAATAGCTAAGAGAGGCAGTTTTCTGTAGTACTGTTTTATAAAAAATACCTGTTTGCACATTTTAAAGAACAAAATGAAGAACTTGTAAATCACACCATCTAAAAAATTCTTGATAGCTTTATTTTAAATTTTGGATGGGAATCCAACCTAATATTATTTCAGGATCCAAAGCGATTAGCTTTTCGTAAACGTTATTTACAACAACTAAGGAAAAGAATAGAAACAAATTTTTGTGCTACATATTTTGCTTACGTTTGTCCTTGTGCCTTGAGCACGGCAGTGTTGGTGGACTGGCCAAAGCGCACCTTCTCACGAAGCTTGTCAGCAAGGGCAAGGAAAGCTCCCTTCAGGTCAGATTCCTTCTCGAAGAAGCCGACAACGCCGACCTCATCCTTGGCAATAAACTTCTCAAACTCCTCCACGGACTCCAGAGACTTGGAGCTGGGGCCTACCTGGGCCCTCATGTACTTGGCAATTCCGGCTGGAATTAAAAACAAATTATTATAGATTTCAACCTATTTCTAGAAATTTCCATTAGTCGTTACTTCTTCAATTGTTCTGATAAACCTGGAAGTAAATCGACTGTCTTCTTGCTTCTACTACCTTTTACTTTGACAGTGTTTGATTTTTCTGTTAGGAAAATAGTTGATAGCCTAATTCTCATAACCAAGAAACTTATCACAACATTCCTCTAAAAGAAATTATACAAACCTCATTCAGCCAATTGGCAACTATAGATACAGGTGGATGGAACAGCACGTATCGAAGGATTTTAACCAGCGATTCATATGATACATTCAGCCAATTGGCAACTATAGATACAGGTGGATGGAACAGCACGTACCGAAGGATTTTAACCAGCAATTCATACGATACATTCAGCCAATTGGCAACTATAGATACAGGTGGATGGAACAGCACATATCGAAGGATTTTAACCAGCGATTCCCGAGCTTATTTTCAAAGTAAGTTCAAAACGTGGATTTAATTTTGTTGTCTGATAACGTGATCCGTTACGACATGCTGCAATGTGATCAGTGACGATGTGTGATATATATTTTGTTTTAAATTGAAAAATTGTCATCAGACAGAAAAATGACATCTATATTTTTTTCTCCAAACATGTTTAGGAATTGCTGGTTAAAATCCTTTGGGTAAGTGCTGTTACACCCCGTATAGATGTAAATATAAACTTCTAAGGAATATGAATAATTTACGATAATAATGTTGTTTTTCATTTGAAGCAGAACAGCATTTTCAATTAATGTGAAGATCTATACAAAGATAAACAGCTATCGATTTTCAGCATTACAAGATAACCCCCGGTAGATTTGCAGAAAGTCAATAAGAATACCCTTTTTTAGTATTGATAAATAATATTTTGTTTAATTTGGAAATGTCTGTGATAAAGCTGTTTAATCAAGCGATGTGATGTGGCATTATATGTGTAGATTACAGGAGGATGTGAGTGGGATTTGCACATTAGTGCAAATAAAATTTTTAAAGGACAACCGTCAAGTTGAAATTGCAATGGAGGTTACAAAATTAGTTCATACTTTGGAGAAAAGATATCATCTGCTAAAAATGACACTGTAAAAACAATCTACTTGTTATACATCTTAAAAATCATATTTGAGAATTCTGTTTATAGGAAAGATTTACATATTATTTTTAATAGAAGTGTGATGAGAAATATTCTGGTGACAATACACATTCAAAACTAATCATTTTCAATGTTACAAACAATATAGTTTACGTTCCGATTTTTTATTACCAAGGGTAAATGTATTTTTAATGAGGGCTAATTATCTGAACATTGACGCAAATTACGATAAAAGTTTGATTTGTGCAATTTGTAGCTTTTTATACAAATTCGGTTTTTAGTCATCTGTTGTGAATGATGAATACTTGGAGCAGGTGGATGAGTTTGTATATTTGGGAAATATGTTTACGAGAGATGGGAAGGCTGACAGGGATATTGAAAGAAGGGTTAATGCAGGTAACTCCATAAATGGAGGTTTGAACTCCGTTGGAGCCAACAAAAAGTTGTCCACAGAAGCGAAGCTAGCAGTCCACAATGGAGTACTGGTACCTACCCTATTTGTATTTTACAAATGACAAATGGTCTGGCAATAATATTACGAAATGTTTATGAAAATTGTTGTGTTTTGTAGAAAAGATGAATAAGCATTTTTTGCAAAAATGCTTTTATCATGAAACCTGCGTGGGTTAAAAATAAATTTATATTTCGTTTAATTTTTTTTTAAATTTAACATAGACAGCTCACAAAGTAATGTGAAAAGTTCTAAAAGTATTGCCTGAAAAATTATAATTAGAATGTGAAGATGTGGCATACCTGCTTCACGAGGTCCGCTGTAGTCTCTGGACACTTCTCCGTGACGGAAGATCTTGAGTGTTGGGTATCCGGTGACAGAGTACTTGGAGCAGGTGTCCTTGCCTCCCTCGGTACAGTCTACCTTCACCATGGCGATCTCCGGCTCATTTCCCTTGAGGAGTTCAGCGGCTTTCGCGTACTCTGGCTTCAGCCTCTTGCAATGGCCACACCTTTTGAAAATCAAAAGAATAATGAAAACAAAATATATATTTTATTGAATAAATATTTTTGCGTGTACAAAGATTCGGAGATGAGTATGAAATGTATTTTTCGTGGAGTTTTTAAAACAGCAACAATTGGGGTCAGTAGATGAGATGGATTAGATTTAGTAGAAGACATTGTTTTCAACAATGTTTGATGACTCCACATATTTTATGTATAGGCTTTCGGAGTTTAATTTGTTAGACATGATATTATTCTAGGACAAGGTGGACAAATTTGGCTTTTTAATTAGTCAGGCTCTAATAAAACCAGAAAACAACTTACCATGGCGCATAAAACATAACTACCGCGGTGTCGATATCCTTCATTCTTGAAGCGAAATCTGAATCAACTAAATCTAATACATCTTCTTCGCCGGCATAAGAGATTCCTAATAATGAACATAGCACAATTACTATAATAGTTGACTTCATTGTTAAAAAAATTATGCCGGTACCGGCAAACAGTACCACACTCAAAAGTACGTGACAGGAAAATACGTGTACAATCTGAAGCCAACCAAAGAAGAAGTCTTTTTATTGACACATCAAGGAACTAAACCTGTGGCTGTTTCTGATTGGTTGAAATCATTGATATGACAGTTGCAAGGACTTCCACGAGCATTGAATATATTGTGCAATAGTAACCTTTATCATACTTTGTCATAGAGATTTATTTTTTGTACACCAAAAAAATATTAAACATGTTACGTAGATCAATAGCGTCGAAAATAAACAAAAATTAAAAACAATCAAACTATCAAACTCAACGGAGATAGTGATTTTAATTTTTTATTATTATTCGATAATAAAATTAATCATTAAATCATTTACCTGCCTAACAAAACCCAAAAGCTGCGTATACATTTGCGAATCGAGACGCGAGCCGAGCCACGAATTATGCGAAAGGAACGAAGCAATCGCGAGCACATTTAGACATTTATCTTTTTGATTTTGTTATTTGAAGTTTGGAAAAATTTAATGTTGAGAAATTTTTAACCCCGGAAAATTTAATTGTTCCGGTAAAATTTCTTCTTGGAAAATCGGAGAATGAGTCGAGAAATTTTACTACACCTTTTTGAATTATGGGGCCAACAGACCTAGCTATAAAAGCTCAAGCGTTATTATTTGGTTTGGCGTATTTCGGCATATCGGTTGCCGTACATTCCCAATGGGAATGTATGACGAGCGATATGCTGAAGTAGGCAAAGCCAAATAACGCTTGAGCTTTTATAGCTAGGACTGTTGGCCCCATTAATGTGAAGTTTGAAACTTTTATACCCTTTACATCGTGATGTTTCGAAATTGTTTAAAAGTTTTTAAAACTCAGAAAGTTCAAAACATTTTCTCATCGCATGTTGTTTGGACGGGTCTTTTTGAGAAAAACAGAGGGCGACACTGAATACAACAATCTTAAACTGTACAGTATAATAATACTATCAAATGTAAAATGAAAAATGTACATCAATATTGTATTGTTGGGTTAATTTTTTAGACACGGCACGATGAAGTGTACCGATTATTTGAGTCGGGCCATGTCAAGAGTTAAGTAAAATAGAAGGGTATAACAATAGTATTTGCATGATTTGTAGAGCGCCATTTTTGTGAAAAATCACAAGGGCGCTGTACAATTTTTTGATAAACTTCTCTACCTTACTTCTAACAGATTGCATTTTAGGACCGCTACTGCTACCATAAATTAATTTTATTTGGAACCATATTTTTCGAACAACTAGTTTCATCCGAGTTAAAGCCGCGGTTTTGCCAAACATCAATGGGTTTTAAAAAATCTATTATTTTTCTAAAACTTTACTTATACTTAATTAACATTCTTAATTCTTAATGAAATTCTAACATTAATTCTCATTTCTAACAAACCCAGACTCAATTATACCTCCAATAAAACAAACCAACTGAGGAAATATTGCTCCTTCCGATATTTGAAAACCACATACTTTGTTATTTTTTTTCGAAAATCCTTTAAATGTCATCGGTGGTCACTCAGCCGAGTATTTGACCGCCCAATCCACCGCCTACTTCAATCCAACCTACTGATTTTGAATGGTTTTAGGAAATACAAAAAAGGAACTGGAGACTAAAGTGCCAACCTGCATACTGATTGATAAATAAATAGTGTGATTGGAGATAAAATAGGATGATATCGCAATATCAAGTGTGGAAGAGAAGTGGCAAAGACTAAGATTTTTCTACGAAAGATATTCCTAGAACGTGTTGATTTTATATGGCTGAGAATGATCCTCCATCAGCAGCCTTTTTTTTATCACATCCATAGAAAACAAAAAAGAATGCAAAGAAACCGATTTTTATTTGACAGATCACTCATTTTCTCATTTACAAATTAGGTTATTTTATATTTTTATTTATCTGTTCTGTGTTAGATAAAAGTATAAATTTGTAAAAAAATATTTGTCTATTCTAAAAAACGTCTCAAATAATAAATACATTGTTCTCTCTTGTATTTAAAATGCTGCCCAGGTTTGTAATATACTGCTGATTAGTGTTTTAATATAATCTTTTAGTGCAATTTTATGAGCAGTTCCCTTAACCACTTCAAATAGTTGATTGATACTACACCTAAGTTTATCTCAATCATCACAGGTTACCTCTATGATATGTGCAATACAAGTTATTTGTTTTCTTTCAGGCGTCTTCCTATTTGCTCACCGGGGATCAGGTCATTCCTTTTCAAAAGATATTCTTCTGAATCTGGTAAGGGCAGTTCAAAAGACGGAACTCTGGTTGATAATACAAAAGAAAGTAAATCAGCTGACACCCCAAAAAATGAAGTCACTGACCGAATTAACCTGATTTTAAAGATCATGGTCGAAGACAATGCCAAAAGGGGCAGCGAGTCTTTTAAATCAAAGTTTCCGAATGAAAATAAGGGCTTGAAAAGTCGGAAAGAAAAATTAGCAGCGAAAGGTAATATATACCTATGACTGTTATTATTTTTACTTAAATTTGTTAGATTTTATTATTCATTGGGATCACTTTAAATTGTGTGTATTCTTATTTTAGGTGATGTTTTGACTAAAGCTGCAGTGGCAGTAGGAGAATCCATGGGAGATGAAAGTAAACAAATACAGAAAGATTTAATCTCAAAAGTTGCAGATATTCAAAACCCAGTTCATGTAAATTGGAGGTAATATTCATAATATTTATTCACATACTTTCTAAATTCAGATGAATTATTAATATATTTTTGCAGTAGCTTCGTCGTGGATCATTGAATCCATAAAATATGACAGCTTAATGGTAGTTGAATCGGTCTTTTCATGCACTTAGCGTCCTTATATTTAAAAAAAACGGCACTGTTTGAATTAAAATTTTATAAGTATTATTATTAGTGAGTATGAGTTAATGACAAATTAATATACTTGCCCTAACATAATATCTGGGTATCATTTCTAGGTAAAAAAGCACAAAATTACTTTTTATCAAATATTCAAGTTATATTTAACAAAAAAAAAACATTGTTAAATTTTGAATGTTTAAATTAAAATGCCTAATTGATATAACTTACTTAGGGCAGGTTTTAAAAGCATTTGTTCATTATGCTCGATATCATTTTTAACAATATTCATTTGACGATAGACCAACTATTTGTTAAAAACGGTATCAAGCGTAACAAACGGATGGTTATAAAACCGGCCCTAAATCAAACGAAAGTGTTTAACGACTTTCTATCGCTACTTGTCCTCGTTCAATTTCGTATACCACTTCCGCATCCACGAAAAAAAATGAAATTATTATAAGATTAATAAAATAATTCCTTAACGAAAATCAAAAACTAGTTTCTGTTGTTGTACCTTTTTAAATTTAACATTTTATTTGAGTTTTCTGGAACACCATACTAGGCTTCGTAGTGATCATTGAATAACAGTTGTGACTTTTAAACTTCTAGTGAGCTCATATCGGGCATGAATGTGGATCACACTCCGAAGCCTGCGGAAGACCAGCCCATGACATCGCGGGCGCAACAGGTGCAGTCGGCGCTATCCCGGACCCGGGACAGAACAGAGCATCGTCAGCAGTTCACCCAGAGGCCCGCACGTAGGGAACCTTTTGAAAAGAAAATGTAAGCCCAAGGAATAATTATATCTGTAGTTAGATCAAAAGACGTTTTACTTTGGGTGAAATTTTATTATGGACTTTTATCAAGTGAAGTGACAGTAGTACCAACTTATCAACATACCACAAAGTGGAGTTGGTGCTTACTACCAACAGAACGGCCTACACAACAGCAATGGCTAATTAGAAGCAATGATATCTATCTTTATAACTACTATAATACTCTCAGCATCATACTGGTGAAAGATCACTAAATATTCAGAATCGAAACATTGCTTGAAATGATTTTAGCTATGTTTAGTAAAAGGTAACCTAACCTAACCTTACCACAATTATCCTAATACACAAGTTCTAAAACAAGGGTTAAAAATAAAACCTTTTCAAGGTGGGGGCCACTTTTTGCGATAGGTGCATTTAGTTTTCCCGCGGAAATGGAACGGTGACGGGAATGGCTCGCGTCATCCCATTTCTTCAATACGAGTTAGAGAGAGGCAATAAAATTATTACTTTTTGCATCTGCCTCACTTGTATTACAAAAGATGCCGCGAGCCTTTATGTCACCTTGTCGTTTCCGCAGGAAGTATAAAAGCAGCCAATGGGGATCAACTTCAAACAAGAATCTTGTTTTTTTTTTAGTATTTCAAAACATTGACCATTAAGCCGCTTCAAACAGATTAGCACGAATCTAGTAAAAAACAATTTGTTCGACCTGGATTTACATTTTTTCATCCGTAGTTAGTTGTAAATACAATATGGAAATAATTATATTATCTTCAAAATTCATTATCGTAATTATTGGGATTGACCAAATTTTGCTCCGCGATCTGCGATTGACCGATTGGGAACCCTTGCTGTAAAATAAACAAATACAAACACCCTTCATTGTATATTTTTCTTTAGGCATCAAATACGAGCAGTGGATTTGTTCGGTGGCGAGTCCTTGGGCATTTTCACGGAAGGTCCCACCAACCAGGGTACGGAGCTGAAACTGTGGGATTACCTGAAGGAGAATGAGCTACGCATCGCAGTCACTCACCCGCCCGCCAACCATTTCCAGAAAATGATTCTGTGGACCAACCAAGGAAAAATTTGGAAGTTCCCAATTGACAATGAACAAGGTAATAAATAAACATACATACTTAATTTTCAGCTGGTTTTTTTCCCTTTTAGAGTAAATTTTTTTTTATTTGAATGATTGATTTTTCATATTTGCAAAATCTGCACTAGTGACACCACTGATTGCAAAGTTAGCCATGTCATGCTGTAGTTATAGTACCTACTCTTACTACATAATGCATTAAATCCTGAAAATTGTTTAAAATTCTGTTATTTTTGCAATCTGTTAATTAAAATTATTAACAAATTTAGTATTCATTTGGCACTCCTGAATGAACTCAGGTTTTACGGTAACATTTTGGAAATTTATTCAGTAATGAGTGGACATTTGAGGGGAGAGGTCGCGCGCTCGCATTGCAGTTCCGTCAAGCAATTAATGGGGAAATGGGTGTTATACAAGCAAAGTAGAAATTAAATAATTAATTATTTTATCGTATAAAAATGAATGTTTCTTTGTTTGTTCCTCGTGCGGAACCTAAAGCATTTATCCGATAGCGATTTGTCGTGTATGAAATTATTTCCTATCTAGCGTTATGAAATTATTTCCTATACCATTTATCCGATTGTGATGAAACTCTGGTGAGTTGTTATGTGCACACCCGCCAATGTTTCTATAAATAATAGTGAGCTCTGGCGTCATGAAATTTGTTAAAAAATACATAAAAAATTAATGTTTCTTTGTTTGTCCCTTATTCGGTACCTAAAGCATTCATCTGAGTGCGATGAAACTTTGGCGGATTTTTCGTGTACGTTTACATGCCCTTGAAGGTTTCTATATATATTATAGTGCAAGTGAGCTCTAGCGTTATGAATTTATTTCCTGTACTATTTATCCGATTGTGATGAAACTTTTGTAAGTTGTTAAATGCACACCTTCGTAATTCCTTATACGGTACCTAAAGCATTACTCCGATTGCAAAGAAACTTTAATGATTTGTTGTGCACATACCTTTAATGGTTTCTATATGTAGTGCTGAGCTCTGGCGTTATAAAAAATTTCCTATACCATTCATTCGATTGCGCTGAAACAATAGGTGATTTGTTGTGCACACGCCCGCGAAGGATTCTATATACATATAGTGGTGAGCTCTGACGTCATGAGATTTGTAGAAATAATTACAATATTTCCTTCTCATCCCCATTCACCTTTAGCCACACAACATACCCCAATTGGGGATGCCATAGTCTCACTGACTCCAGACGGGAGCAGGTGGGACGTTTGTAAGGTATTCATATAAAAAAGGAGTGGCGGACGTATGAATCCATCTCTCCCACAGCGGGGCAAGGCGATGAGTCGAGAGAGTCAAATAAATTTTGGGTAATTTGTACACGAGCTGCCAATAAGAAGGAACAGCCTCAGGAGCACACGTGCTTCAAGAATTATTCAGGGTCGTCTACCGCGATGGAATCCTTGTTCTACCGTTATTTCAGTTATGGAAGATGCTTCAGAGAGGAACTAGCGTCATTGATCCCTTCAGCACCGGTGCAAAGTCGGGAAACACGCCAAACGCGCGCCCAACATATATACACGGTTGAAATTTCTCACATGAGAACGGGTCGCTTCTACCACTCGTTCTTGAGTTCAACAGCTCAGCTGTGAAACGATTTGCCGGCCTCTGTGTTTCCTCCTTCATACAATATGGGTCTCTTAAAGACAATTTTTCTCCGGGCCTCCTGTGCGAAGTTATATATAAAAATAAAAAAAATATTTTACTATTATTGTTGAGAGGTTTAAAAATTCCGTACGACTAACACTGTTTAACACAAGTACTAAAGATAAAATTAATATCATTCTAAAATCCACAAGTCTTGGCAATTTTTGTAGGATATTATGCTGAATATTTGCATACCAAGTTTACATTTAGTTGATTTTATATCAATTTGTATTAAATTTTGTGATTTTTCGTTTATGTGCGTCATTCTACTTTTTGTTTATCTGATCTAATATTTTGAAATATATTCTTTCTTGAGTACGAAAAAATTTGTCGAAATAAACTTTCAAAAACAAAACCACCTTTTGTCATTTCTATTGCACGTACTTAAAAATATTTGTCCCAACTTTATTTTATGATCTCCCTTTATTCACACCCATTATTTTCCGGTAATATTATAAATACAGTTATTACCATTTTATAAACCATACAATCTACGTCAAAACACCATTAGATTCAAAGTCTCATTGAGTAAAAAACGGAGACGTCAAAAAAGGTTCAGGGCGTAAAAGATGTTTCTATCTATCCATTCCATTGCTAATATGATTTTTTGTCTGTCTAGCTGTATCCATTATCTAGTAAACAAATTTAAATTTTATAGAGCAAGTGTATTTTTTATTTCGTACTTTATCAAAATGCTAAATGGTTTACCAATTTGGTGTCAATCTTACCCGAGTCTGCCCCATAGACGGCTAAAATTGTATTTCGCTAGCGGGCCGTACAAGTACCAAAAATACCTAACTGCAGTCAAGCCGAGTTTTGATACCCCCCCCTTAAAATGTGTAATGGTAATATATTTTCTTATTAGAATCTTATCCGAACCTAACCTATTATTTTATTGTGGTTTTTTTTTGACATCCTGGAGTGATTTTCATAAATATTTACTTGACTGAGAAAAGGGCAGGCCGCTTGGTAGATTCTAGTACCTTGACAAACGGATAGCAATCTTTAAAGCACAGGCATCCGGTGGGAATGCTGTCCTTGTTCTACCAGTATTTTATTGGAAGATGCTCTGAGGAACTAGCGTCATTGATCCCTTCAGCACCGGTGCAGTCGGGAAACATGCGCCCAACATTTGTATACAGTTGACATTTGTCACATATCTTTTCCATTCTTGACTACTACAGCTCGGCTGTGGAACGATTTGTCGGCCTCTGTGTTTTCTCTCTCCTACAACATGGGTCTCTCCAAATACCCAGGTTCAATCCTTCCTTTCCTCAAAAATACCCTCAGAGATGACTTAGTGTTTGGAGTTAATGTAAAAAAAAAACTTTTGTGTACATTACATAGTTATTTTTGAGGAACATATCCGCTGCTGTGTGTAAAATAAAAGAATTAAGTGTAGTTCAATTAGGAGCTGATGTTTTTTTAGCCAACAACTTGCATCTTTTATCTGTCATCTATAATCATTCATATATTTTTCTTCCAGGTATAACAACTGAAGCTGACGTTCACTTCTCAGAGCACATATTCCTAGAAACGCATCTCGAAGATTGGTGCCCGCGTAAGGGCCCCGTCCGTCACTTCATGGAATTGGTTTGCGTGGGGTTATCGAAGAACCCCTACATGCCCATCCAGGAGAAACGGGACCATCTGGCTTGGTTTAAAGAATATTTCGATGGCAAGAGAGATCTGCTAGAACAATGTGGCGCTATTCCTGTTGACGCAGCTCAAAAACCTAAAGAATTATCTAAGTAATTTTGTTATGTTGTAGATATTGCAGTTTGTTGTTGTAATTAAATTTAGTTGAAATAAAAAAAGTGTTTTTTTTTCTGTAATTTCTTTTCAATAATCTTTTTTCAGTGGCATTCAATTTTTTTTAAAATTTTAACTTAGGCCCAAAGTAATTTGTTTTAATTATAAGTCCGATTTTGTTATGCGCTCCTATGACTTCTACTTAAGAGTTTTACGAGAGAAATATCAATCAGCCTTGCGAGTACTTTGTGACACTAAAATTAGCAACAATGAAGATTCTATATTCATACAGATTACAAATCAAAGAGTTTCCTTGAAAGGCCTCAATTACATGGTGGACAAGGCTCCTCCACTCCTTGCAGTCCTGTGCTGCGTGGAGAGCTGCAGACATCGACGTACCGGACGCAGTGTATAAATAGCGAGGATCAAACACAATAAATTAAAAAACCTCACCTACCTGTAAGTAGATTTTTTCTGGCCTCTTTTGACTGAACAAAAAATTATATCACCTATGAATAAAAGATAATATAGTTCCCATTTTCTTTAATTGATGATAAAAAATATTACATTTATGATTTAAATTAAATTACATTAGATTCCATTATTGTGTAATTTACAACACACTGGTAAAGAAAACAATGAAATCCAAATTACAATTTTTATTTGAGCGTTAAAAACTATTATATCAAACAAATAAAAATTTAAAATTGTGCATGTTTTTGAGCATCTGAATTAATTTTCGAAATTTAATAACTAACAATAATTAATGTTTAAATCGTATACAAAATTACAGCCAAATGTCATAAAGGTACTAACTTGAATTATTATGCAATGAACAGGTCAGTCCGTGATGTACATTTAAAATGCATTTACATATTGCAAAAACTCATACATAAAAAGGCTATCTGACAATAATTGGCACCAAGTTCATTAAAATCGTTAAGAATCATCATTAAAATTGCTAAGGATTCGTAACATTAAAATCGCTAAGGATCCGTAACATTATTCTTAAAATCAAATATGTTTGGCTAAGGGCATTCCAAATAGGAACTCTTAATATGGCAAGAAAAACTTCAGCGTGTCGCTAAAATTTGAGCATGCCACAGTAACTAGTATAGTATTGAGCCTCTTCAAAGTAGAAAATAAGTAATAATAAAAAACATTCTTACGCTAGAAGATACCATTAATTTACAAACCGTTGTAATACTAGTAAACATCATTCATTAACAAAGTTCATGCAATAAGTTTAAATGGAGACATAACTAATTTAAACAATGTCAATCTGCAGGAAATTGAAATGATTTTATATTTTTTTATCAATTATTTCACATTTTACTAGATTAAACCAACAAGTATTGAATGAAGCAAATATAATATGTAAGCTAATTGCACTTAGTTCAAAGGAAAGGGTTTATAATAAAATTATGATAAGTACATATCACATTAAATTAAGTTTCTCAAATTTAAGTTAAGATAACCGCTAAAAAACAATAACATACTTTTCTTCAATGTCACACTCTTTAACATAAATAAATCATTTTCACAAATTACAAAATTCTTTTGACCATAATTTTCATAGCATGTGATTCTAGTACGCATTTGGGTGATTTTAAAATGACAAAGTTAATTTTTTATGTTATAAAAACTAAAAAAAATATAGAGATATTCTTAGTAATATGGTTAAAATAACAACTCAAATTATAAAAAAAACAAACTCTGAAATAAACATGTCAGTTATTTTCTCGGTATCTTTCTAACATATATAGGAGAGTGTCTGTTTGTGGTGTGTAGGCGGTTTGGATTTGTATAAAAATCCACAGTTTGATTCCAAGGGTGAAGAAAATTTTGCATACTTGACCCTCTAAATCTAAACAGAGAAAGGTCACTGTCTACATAAGATTTCAAATAAACCACCTCCATTCCCTTTTCCTACCCCTTAAATCAAAATAAAGTCCAGGCTACGCCGGGTGCTTCAGCTAATATTATAATAAAACAATTATTTAAAAAATAACATAAAAAGATACATATTCTGAGCAAGTCATTAATTTTTGTAAATTACAAATACTGATGGGTTGAATACTTGAGATTTTTGACAAATGATACATATGATTACATTACTTATATAATGTTTCAAATAATTTCTAAAAAAGGAAAATTTATAACGTTTAATTTTTTTTTTTAATAGTGTGAAAATATCTGATAATGAATGTGCCTAAGAGCACTACAAGAGAAACACCATTACCAAAGAAATTAGTTAAAAATTACATATTTTATTTCTATTGATATGAGTACTAAACAACTGTTCATGAAATGATAAAATTTTTGTTTGAAGCCATAATATGACATTACAATTATTGACATGTGCGGAAAGAGGTTGATAAGTAGATGCTACTTCCTTACTCCTTACATTAAACATAATATTTATTTGGAATGATATTCACAGTACAAACAAGGCATAAATCCTCAAAAGAATTTAAGATTATTTTGGAAAGTTTAATAAAATTTTATTAAAAATTCTAAATTAAGATTTACAGGAATGCTAATAATGTATTAAATTTAATGTATGGTTTCTAAACATTACTTTTGTAAAAAATTGTGACATTTATCAATGCAATGTTTTAAGTTATATAAAAATTGAGTTCAAATCTCAAATTGAAAGACACATGATTTTATGTCAACGAATCTAAATGATTTTGTGTTTTTATGTCAACATGGATGAACTAGTTTTTAAATTTAATATTTGAAATCAACAACAATGTAAATAAATAACATTAAAACCATCTATTTAAAAAATATTGCATTATAAGACACTTGAAGTCAGTGTTATTAGGAATTTAATCTTAACAGTAGATGTTCCTCGTTGAAGGAAACGATGCAGGTTGTATCAGTGCCCTTACCCGATGGGTGTTTCACACAGTCGGGGCAGGTGGAGGGTTTCACATATTTGGTGTTACGCAGAAGGAACACAGGCTCTGTCCGGGGCAGTAGTGAGAGCGGTCCTGCGGGGCCTGCTGCTGCTGCTGATAGCCGAAGCCCTGATCCACGTGAACTCCTTCGCTCCTGGTACTGCCGCTCGAAACATCTACTCACATCACCTGGAATTAATAATAATTCGTGTCAATTGAATTCATTTCCAAATAACATGATTTATTCGCAATACTGGTATCTGTGAAGTTTGCTGCATATTTCAGTTAGTTTATTAGTGTTTAGCTACTTTCTGACAATAAACGATCAAGAGATAAGAAGTTTATTTTCGAGTGTTCGGTTTTCGATTCGGCCATTCGATTTAATTAATATCATACCTCTAAATGGTAAAATGGAAACATATTAACTGCCTACTGCAGTTTAAAACCAACGAATCCATCTAGATTTCACCGTTTATCACTTATTTTTAGGTTTTTTTTTATTTATTTATTTATACTGGGTTTTTACAGATGTTCGCATTTACATGAGAACAATCCAGTTATAAAAACTCAGTTATTGTACAAATAGGGACATACAATTACAAAAAATCTACAATTAAATACAGATACAAACAATTAGAAAAACAGAAACATCACCAATAAAAAATATACAAAATTATATATAAGCTCACTCAAGTAACAGATATTACAATGAGAGGCTAGAGACATACTAACACGAGAGGCATGCATAGAGAGACAAATGACACAATTTAATTAGTTTAGCATATTTTTTAACAGCGCCAGAACTTTTTTTCTGAATCCGTACAAATTATCGACAAAAATATCTACTTCAGCACACTCTATCTTGTTATATAGTCGACACATCTGGGTCAGAGGACTAAAGTGAGCGATATTATTTTTAAATGTATTCAGGTGAAAAATGTTATGACGTCTTAAACAATGGGAATTGGGGACATTTATTTCAATACTGCTAAGACATAGTGTAGTATCAAGATGGCCGTGGATGATTTTATGTAAACATATTAGATCAGTCAATTGCCTTCTAGTTTTAAGTGTATCAATCTTGAAGTAATCACGACGTACGTCGTATGATCTAAGATGGTCATGTAGTCCACATTTAAAGGACAACATTCTTAGCATTTTTTTTTGGACTGACTCTACAATGTTTTCATATTTGCAGTAATGTGGATTCCAAATAGTGCTTCCATATTCAAGTTTACTTCTAATTAAGGCATTGTAAAGGGTCAGAATTGATTGGGGATCTTTGAAAGGTTTACATATTCTGTGAATAAATCCCATCATTTTTAATGATTTGCACTTAATGTCGTTAATGTGCACATCAAATATGAATTTAGAATCAAGAATGATTCCTAGATCTCTTATTGAAGACACTTTATTGAGAATAATATTATTAATGACATAGGAAAAATCTTTTATAATTCGATTTCTAGTGAAGTTTAAAATGTAACATTTTTCGACATTTAAGTGCATATCGTTGACAGTACACCAGTTATTGAGCGTGTCGAGGTCATTTTGAATCAGTTGATGATCGGAAACAGACTTAATTTTACGAAAAATTTTAAGATCATCAGCGAAAAAAGCGTAATCACATTTTAATTTCAAACCAAGGTCATTTATGAATATAATAAAAAGCAGGAGGCCAAGATTTGAACCCTGTGGTACACCAGAAGTTACAACTATAGGGGATGATTTGAATCCATTAATAAGAACTAATTGAGTTCTGTTATATAAATATGATTTCACCCAGCGATATAGGTCTCCATGTATTCCTATTTGTTCAAGTTTTTTTAGTAAGATGGAGTGGTTAACTTTATCAAAAGCTTTTTGGAAATCAGTATAAATTGCATCTACTTGTAATCTTTCATTAAAAGAATTACACACATAATTACAAAATTCCAAAAGATTTGAAGTAATAGATCTGTGAGGTACAAACCCATGTTGCCTAGTGCAGAGAAGGGGCTTAAAATGTGAAAAAATATTTTTATAGGTTTTATAAAAAAAAGTCATTAAATTTACAATTTATAAGAATCGCATACCAATTCGGCTAGCTATCACTCAAGTAGACAAAGAGAACAAAAATAATAGCATTATTTTTTTTTTTAATACTGCACAAGAGACCCAACTGCTCCCGTCTGGAGCCAGTGAGGCTATGGCATCCCAAATTGGGGTATTTTGTGAGTCTGAAGGTAGTGGGGAGGGGAAGGAGATGGGGAGGTGGAAAGTACCTTGCTATTCAGATCTGGTCACCGAACATGGCTAAAGCCATTTCAAGCAACGTTTCAATTGTGAATGGCGGTCTTGACCAGGGCGATACTAGATATTATTTTTAATTAATTAATTGTGAAATAACGCTACTATCGGTTTGGGAGTCTTACCCCTCGACCACGGAGACCTTAGTTTATACAAAAAACAAACAGCAGAGATAGTGCTGTTAACATGTAATATTTGACTAGCTTTAAAAATGCATGCACTACTTGAATACAGTGAAAAAAAATTGAATGGAGAGAACAATATTACATAATAAAATTTACCTCTTCTTCGCATCCAATAAATCCTCGTGGGGCTCCACCTCTGGTCTGGAGCCCCACAATACTTGAAAAAAAAACCCTAGACTCTGTTCAGAAACGGGCGATCCTCCCGTCTAAACAAACGGGTTGCAATCTTTAGAGCACAGGCGTCGGGTGGGAATGCTGTCCTTGTTCTACCGGTATTTCAATGGAAGATTCTCCGAGAAACTAGCATCATTGATCCCCTCGGCACCGGTGCATTGTCGGGAAACACGCCAAACGCGCCCCCATTATTTGTACACGGTTGACATTTTTCACATAAGAACGGGTCGTTTCTACGACTCATGACCCATGTTCACTCCTTCCTCTCCTCAAATAGACCCTCCACACAACATCTTAACAGATGACATAGGCCCTGAGGGAAATTATTTAAATATAATAAGGAAAATTGAATAAAAATGCCCTAAGGAAATTATTTTCCTTAGGGCCTCCTGTGCGGAGTTAATGTAAAAAAAAAAAAAAAAATTACATTTTCTTCCGTTCATACCAACACAAATAATGGAGATAAATTTAATGTTGTTTACCTGTAATATTTGACTGGCTTCAAAAGCTGTCCCAGGCAGTAAAATAACCGGAGATGAGACATGGCCCGCCTCCACACAGACCATGTTTGGAAACTCATCATCACCAAAGTCACCTATTTCCTTGGCACAGTCTACCCATGGATTCCACACCACTGAAATGAAGGCAACATTTATTATTATTATCAAATAATATACTTACAGAGCAAAGAATCCATTTCAAACAAGTCATACTCAAAAAACACTTTTATTTTGGAAAAATATGCACTCCTCTGAAATCCACTTACCAAAAACAAGTAATTTTAACATTTTTGTAAACGATTTTGTAAGCATCTAACAACAATTCTATATAGCACATATTGTGTAGTAATTCGGTTTATTTTTTCCAAAATTGTAACACCAAATGCTGCGTTCCCACCTGATCTGCGAGAATCTATGGTCAATTTATATACCGAAAGCTGAAGTCGATTCAACTATGGGTGTCTATTCCATAGAACAGCCTGTTCTCACTCATCTATTAAATAGATTTTATGAAATAGATCAGGTGTGCTCCTACTGCTGCGTCCACATGGTTGCCAAGCCTCGGTAAGCTTTCCCTAGAGTTGGGCATTTTTGTTCTTTTAAAAAAAAGAAAACAAACTGTTTTCCCAAAGTGTTGGAAAAGAATTGGCTGTTTTGGCGGAATTTGTGTGATATAGAAATGGGTTAGTACCGTATACTGGGTAGAGTAGAGTGCACACATTTATTTCTCACAAATTGCCTCAAAACAGCCAGTTTTTTTCCTAAAGTTTAAGAAAAAGGTTTGCTGTTTTATAAAGAACAGTTCGTTTTCGTTTTTTAAAAAGAACAAAAATGCCCAACTCTAGTGAAGGCTTGCCGAGGCTTGGCAAGCGTGAGGATGCAGCATAAAATTAAACTCCAAAAAATTGACACAAGTGATGAAGGCTCTGGTTTATGGTTGTTTAGAAAACTTAAAATTGGAATGCTTGATGATGAAAACAAGTAAAGGAAATTCTCATAAGAAAGTACCTACCCCAATTACATTGTTACAATAATAATAATATTAATTAGAATTATAATTTTTTTATTTACCTGTATCAGGGAAATTGTATTTCTGAATACGCATTTTCCGACCGCTCACCACATTAGTGATAATGTGCTCTTGAGGAGTGTTCTGGTAAATCCGATCTGTCCATTCTGAAATGGTGACCACTTCTCTCCCCTCTTGGTACATTGTTCCTTCACGGGTCTGAAAAAATATTTAAAATAAAATAAGATAGCTTGTTCATCATACCTGATGTGAAGATGGTTCTTAAAAATAAAGTTTAGTTAGGTATCTTTACTTGAATATAGCTATTTAATTCCCTTAAAAAATAAAGGGGAATGGTGGGTAATGTGTATATATTTTATTTATTTTTATAGTTAATTAACAAATATAGATGAATCATTTAAGTTTATATCTCATACCTTATCAATAAAAGTACACCCATGAAGTCCCGTGATTTGACATCTTCGCACGTCAGGCACTTTGAAATATGTATGCAACAACATGTTGAAGCTGAACGTCAAATCTTTACTGGGATTGTAAACGCCAATGTTGAAATGTAACTCTTTCTCACGTAATATCAATCGATATGTCAGACGGAATCTAGAACAATGCAAAAATACACAGTTTAGAAATCGGCGAATAGGAAACATAGATTTATAAATTCTAATAGAAATTCATATTACATTCTTCATCTTGCCAAAAATCTAATTAAAATGTGAACTACACTAACATCCTGAATTCGGGAATTTTGTGAGGAGCTATGAAATGGAGGATGGGAGAAGATGATTGTGGTTTACCAGTATATTTCAATCCGCAGTGAAACCCTCTTTCGAAGTTTTCATGCTTAAGAAGTTTGGTTTTTCCGTCCCTTGGCCTAATATGATTAGCTCAATTTATCCACAATATAAGATTTTCCCCAAGGAATACAAAAGCCAGAAATGTTTTTATTTTTTTTATGAATAATTTTACAAGAATGAGAAAAAATGTAAGTCAATGGATATAGTAAAAAATAATCATAACCATAAAGAGATAATTTTTAAGTTCTTTCTTATACAACTTAATTTTTTTTAATGAAAAAACAAATTATTTAGTATTTTACGCTTATATTTTTTGTAACGTAATTAATAATTTTATTTCAATTCCAATAAATAAAGAAGGTAGGAAAAGGTTCAATCTATCCATAGCATATTTTTTCATATTCATTATGTAAACCGATTCATAGTAAAGAATTTTTTTTTTTTTTGAAATAGGCAATTTATCCTAAAGAGAGTGTTTTGTTAAATAGTGGCGTATAGCTTCATCTTAAGAGTGATTGACCAGCGGCTGAGAATAAAAGTTAAAAAATGCTTGCAACTGTACAGGGAGGTTCCAATGAAAAATATCGATTATTCCCCGTATCAATTTTTTTTAATTGAAAATTTAATATCGATTTATTTCATTCAAAACTTGCTTTAATATATACCTACATTCAAGTAAGCAATAAAAATGCTCAAAAAGCATGATGATAAATTATTAAATATTGTGTACTACTTGTGTATTTTTTCTTCATAAGTATTTATGATTTTTCAATATTGTCTAAACAAAAGAAGTGTGTAAAAAAAAATTGAAATATTTTAGTTTGTAAGACCTTAAATAAATAGAAAAACTGAGGTATTTTCGTCACAAAACACGTTCTCTGATTTATTTTTTAATGATTTTAATTTAACTAAAATTAAAATTCGCAAAACTGTGTTGACTAGATTATGTATTGATTTATTTTGTTGTATGATTATATGATTTGAAATTTGTGTTGTTTAATAGAATCTATCGTTTGAAAATTGAACAAATCTGCCAATGACCAACGGTATAACCTTAGTATCTTAAAAATACACTTAATTTTCAAAATTTTAAAACTGCGTGTACCAGATAAAATAACAATGTTTCAAAATCAATTTATGTTTTTTTGTAAAAAAGAGTCAATATGTCTAGAATTTGATTTAAAAAGGACTAATTTCCGGTACTCTCTGATAATACCTTCTTAAGAAGTTTTTTTTCAGACCCTTGGAATTTTTTTAAAGAGTTTCACTGTAATTACTAAAGCCAGTGACACACACAGCGTTAAAAGCGCTAGCGTTATTTGGCTTGGCCTATTTCAGCATATCCCTCGCCATAGATTACCATTGTAAATGTATGGCGAGCGATGTTGTGAAATAGGTCAAGCCAAATAACGCCAGCGCTTTTAACGCTGTGTTTGTCCCTGGCTGAATAATGATTTCTCAACTGGATGATAATGATAATATTTTGCATTCTGGAAAAAGTTCAAATACCTACATTCTATTTTAAAATCCTAAAATTTAGGATTAAATAAAACAAAAATTAAATCCTAAAACAACACATGTCTAAAAAAAACTGTTTGCACTTTACCAGAATTTGAATCAGACACCTCAAATTCAGTAAAGTACTTGCCGCACTCCAACAAAGGGCGTCAGTAATAATAAATGTATTTATTTGAACAAGTTATGTAAAAAACAAGATTTGATAAAATAAATCCATTGCCAATCTCCAAAAGGAGAGGACACAGAAGGAAGAAAACTGCCTTGATAAGACTCAAATCATGTTACATCTAATGAAGGAACAAATCCTTATCAAAGTTAAACAGCAAAAAATTTCTTACTGATAATTCCACATGGACCTGGTGAAGTCATCATCCATGATTGAGAAGATGGCCTCCACGTCTCCACTGGGCAGCCTCTCTGGGGGCTTCTCCACCAGCCACCTGGTGATCCTGGCGAATCCGTGCTGGGGGCCAAAGGACCACTGGCCGAATTGGGCTGAAGACCAAAAAATAAAACATTAACTCTCTTGCTCATAATCTGAACCAGCAGGGTGTTCTTTTAGAATAACAGAGATGGCAGCACTTTCGTTTGTAGGTAGCATGTGGACTGATTAAGTTCGAAAGATGTTAGCATAATAATAATACTTTAAGATTAAATTAATTTATTTGTAAAAAATTATTATTATTTTATTTATTATTTTAAATTATTATTTTTTTTTTTTGTAAAAAAATAAATAATAAAGGCTTTTTAAATGGTGGTAAATTAACATTTTGAAATTATATTGAGTGATTTCTAAAAGAGTGAAATACTTACGAAAAACAAAGGGGATACCACCCCGGATTGCCCTCTTGCCATCGAAAACTGCTTGTTTACTGAAATAAATAAATACAAAACAATTATTAATTAGCAAACAAAATGAATGGTACAAATTTATTAATTAATAAAAATCGTAAATTTGAAGAGTAAGAAAGCGCAATCTAAATTAAATAAAGGTGCAAACAATGTGTTTCTCAGGATTGGGATTCCCCTGCCCCTCACCCCCTTTTTCCCTGCTGCTAAACTCCATGAAATACACTCATTTTTTCAAACAACTCGCGTGTGCCCTATTGAATTATTTTTTGCAAATTTTATAACTCCAGAACTCACCAATATATAAATATTTCTAAATAGAAACCTTCACGGGAATGTCCACAATAGCTCACCAAATTTTTATCGCGATTTGTTGAATAGTATAGGAAATATCTCGAAATGTATCAAGCGCGCGAACTGTCAAACGTACGATGTTAATAGTCATTAAGTTTTCTAAAATTATCCAATATTCTGCGCAATTTTCTTAATTTTTCTTTCCGAAAGAACCTTTTACAAAGTCTAAGAAACTTAAAAAAATGAATGAAATAGGTTAGGTCGTTCTGAAGTTGAAATTGAAAAATCCCAAAAAAATAACACTGTAAAACTTTTTGAAAGTTAAAAAGTTAAACAACAATCAAAACGTATTCACTTATTGTCCCCTTTCCACATAAAAATAATATTCAGGCGTAGGCAAAGACAAAAGTCTGTTTCTCAGTGGTGTTTCGCAAGGACATCACCCGGAAGTGAAAAATCACATAATGCACTAATGCACACAAAACTTAGGATGGGTTGTTTAATTTTTTTTTACATTTCATCAAATATTTGAAGTTAATTTTCACGTTCTGTTCAAGTTTTGTGATTATTCAGTTTTATGAAGCAACTGGATGCTGTAGAGATCCCTGAGGCGTATGTGTGTAAAACCATGCATGATAGTGTGAGAAATGTGGATATCCGCAAAGAATGCATTGTGATTAAGAAGGCTGATGTAAGCGTAATGAATAAGATTGAGAAAGGGACCCTCAGATGGTTTGGGCATGTAGAGCGAATGAACGAAGAAAGGAGTGTAAGGAGAATATATGACGCAATAGTGAATGGAAGAAGTTGCGGACGCCCTAGGAAGACATGACACGATCAAGTGAACCAGACACTTGGGACGGCCATGTCAAGAGTCCGAATAATATAAGTGTATGAGAAGATGTATGAATGTGAATGAAGCAAGGAGTGTGTGTTCAAGACCCAGTTGTTTGGCGGTCGGTCCTCTCTGCCTATCCCTGGGGGGAAACGGCGTGTTGGTTAGTTAGTTTAAGATATAATAACAGAACTTGAATAGAACTAACACAGAACGTGAATATTATATGAATTGTTTGTACAACTTTTTTTGTACAAATATTTTATGAATTGTTAATTTTTTTTAAACAACCCGTCTGGTCGCCTCAATTCTAATTATGTGACCTACACCTTCTCCAAAAACTCATAAACTTTAAAAATTAAAAAAATTATGTATTACGAAAATCATGGGAATTTAAACGAATATTATTTTTACCAATTGATTATAATTATTACACCACAGGATTTGCTGCCCCATTATAAATTAGGGATTTCATAAAATCGCCATGCAGTTATCCGGAAATGCCGTGGGTTTTCGCATTTCCGCATTCGTTACAAGATCTAAACAACAATGGCCTGTAGTGATTTTTTTTTTTAATTTCGCAATTATTTACCAGACCACAATTTTGAAGGCTGGTATCGTTATACCTAACATAAGCATTTTTTCCGAAAAAACATAACAAAAATTTATCTACAATACTCTTTTACATACCTCCTGACGGACATATATTATTATTATTTTCAACTCTAATATTTCATGATTTTTTTATAACCAATGATTGGTTATCTTTCTTATATCGTAGGTATACATAATTGATTTATGAATGTGTCTAAAAATGATTCTAACCCACAAAATAACGCTTTTTCTTACATTACCTCCCACACAGGAAAATAATTCCAATAATACCACAAGTAAAAAAATAATTCCCCTCAGGGCCTATGTCATCTTTGGGGATGCTGTGTTGAGGGTACTTTTAGGAAAATAAGTTCTGGGAAGGAAAAGGTATAAGGGGTTAGTAGGAATCTGATGCCAGTTTGCCCAAGAGTTGATGGACGTTGGAATGCAGTCCTCCCACTGTGGATGGCGATAAGGTGATGTTTGTTTATTTATTTGTAAGAGACAAACAGCAAATACATAAAATATAGAGATAAATAGTTAGTAAAGAAATAAATTAAATTAAAAAAATATATACATGGTGTCCGCGGGTAAAGTGCATTAACTTCGGGAGGGACTTCATGCGACAATACAAAATTTTCTAATACTTAATGAAGAATTTTTAATATTATTTATTAAAACCTTATGTGTGTGAATGTTGAATTATTGTTGTTTGATGTGCCATATGATGAAATTTCTGTTGGTTTGGTTTATCTCCGCCCACATTATGGATATAGTATAAACCAACATTAAATATGGTCATTTTTTTTTTAAATCCACACAGGAGGCCCTGAGGGAAAAATTCCCTCAGGGCCTATGTCATCTTTGAAGATTCTTTGTGGAGGGTTTTTTAAGGGAAAGGAAGGAGAGGAAGTCCTGGGAAGGAAAAAGGTTAGAGGGGTGGGTAGGAATCTGGGGATAAATATGTCCAGGGGTGATGGATGTGTGAAGCCATCCCTCCCTCTGCGGTGCAAGGCGATGGGTTGAGAGGGTCCGGCTGCAGAGATCAAAATGTCTCTCTCAACCAGTCTCTCCCGATCCGCCCTGCCACGCAGGTGGTCAACAGACGCATCCGCCCCCAAATCCCGGACAAACCTAACCCCATGAACCCGGGCACCCCTGCTAAGTCACCAAACGTAGCGAACCACTTGGGGTGACCTGTGGCAGAGGTGTTGGTCGTCCAATAAATGGTTTCCGGGGCGGCGGTACCCATAACCGCCTCCCAAATTAAAATTCATGGTACAAACCAACATTCATTTTTTGCTATTTTGTTTAAAAAAGTGTCCTTTTACGTTCTTGATTGTGCTTTTATTCAAATAAAAATTCAACCAATTATCTTTTACTTGTAGGTAGATTAACCCTTGTATATTTTATATTATTATTTATAACAATTAGTTTGAAGTAAAGGAAACAAAAATATAATTTTTTTAAACTTCATACCTCGTTTACTCTACGAGTTTTTGTGGACAACAAACCAACCCTCAGCAAAAGACATGCAACCGTCCAGTCACAACGCCTGAAATTTAAAACACAATAATACCTAACGGGCTTTAGGATACTATCAGATGTTTTGGAGTTGCGTGCTGTAAAAAAACTATTTAAAATCTAAGTAATTTGCACAAAAAATGCCGTAAATGGTAAATAGTGTCATCAGTCATCACAATAATTTTAAAAATAAATGGAAATATTATTATCTTCATATTATAAATAATCGGCCTAGGGAAAATGATTTCACTTCCGCAGGTGTCATGCACATAAAAAGTCACATCAGTCAACGTTACGGAATCTTTATACCAATAACGTTGACTTTATCTTTTGATAACTTTTATCGACTCCGATAATAACGGACAGCTCTGTAATTAAGGCATATACAAACACTGCTGATAGCTCCGTTGTTACCTCTCTTTATTTCTCACAAATTAATGATTCACGCAACAGAAAGAGAGATTACAACGGAGATCCATACCTCCACGATTTATAAAAAGTATTCAATAATCATTGTTGGATGTTGGATGAATTGCAACGGTTCCATACATATATACAATATGCAGGTTTAGGGAAAATACGGTATATCATTGAAGAAGAAGATAACAATAATAATCTAAATTAAAATATGAAAATGAACAAGACACAGAAAAATAATGGTTGCAACTGGGACTCGAATCCAGATCTCTCGTCTTACCGGGACGTGCGCTCTGCCAATTTAGCCATTGCCACCTATTATAAAACCGCCGTAATTGTCAAGTCATATTTCAAATTTCATAATTAACAATATTATCTAAGCAATATAATATAATATTGCAAGTTTCAAAAAGCAACTAATTTCAATTCTATCTGCTAATAATTAACTTTTATTATTTTACCTACTAACTAGCTTTTTAGGTTGTATTTTAGGTCTTATTTTATTTTATTTATATATATATATATATAGATATCTATTATTGTAGAGATAATAAAAAAAATTGTTTCACTTCTTTTGAAGTGTCCCATTTTGCCTGCTGAAAGATTGTCTATTATGAAAAATATTTCGAGAGTAAGAAAAAAAATCTCACGTGAGGGGGGGGGGGGGGGAGGAATCTAAATATTTTAGATCCGGGTTTAGTTTTTTCTATGGGAAAAAATCTTTTCTTTCTTTCATGCACTTTTCCATATAAATGATCATCTAGTAAATCCACGTTATGCAAGTGTATTATCTAAGTATAATTAATACAAAACAATACAAGAACAACACGTTAATCTACCAAACTATTAAATGGGAATATAATTCACCGTCTCCAGATATTTTCATATCAGAGGGTTCGGCTCTGTGGAATTCCTAATTTGACCGATAAATCCTACTGATCCCTCAATATAAATATTTAAAAAATCTTTCGTAATTCTACATGTATTTAAAATGACTGATTTTTGCATTTTTATATACAAATTCTTTGACAAATCTAATATGCCTAAATTTTTAATAAGAGAGCTAGGTATAATGCCGGTAGCCGAAATAACAAAAGGTAATAGTCTGAGAATGCCAAATTCAAATTTGTATAAAATATTATTCAAAAATAATTAATATCATTTCGGGGAGCCAACTGTCGATTCACCACACGCAACAGAAAGAGAGGTTATAATAATAATAATAACAATGTTTGGATGATTTTTATAGCGCCATTTTCGTGAGAAAATCACCTCAAGGGCGCTTTAAAACAACGGAGTTATCAATGGTAGAGCCATATCTCTACGATTCATAAAACGTAATCAAGTACCTAATCATTGTTGGATGCATTGCAATCTGTTCGATTAATTTGATCGAATCTAGTGTCGAGTTTTTAGCGTAGTTTTTTTAAGCATATTTTATAACGGTAGCAAAAAGTTTAATAGCCCAATTCAAGGCTTATCACTCGCTACTTATCACGATATAAATCGAGTACAATGTTTTTTTAGTATTCAGGACTCATATAATGTGCGACTGATTGATAGAAATATAATTGTGTGAATTATTACACCAGTATCAATTTATTCTGCATCATAATATCTATTATTGGCTACACTTGGGTAAAATGTTACGAATGTCGCATTTAGGAGTCATTGCGTTTCGACACAAAAAAGAAAATAAATGACAATTTAAAGAAGAAAATATATTTGTAGGTATATACATAATGTACAATATTCGATTATTTATAATATACGATTATTAGTAGTTCTATGAACAGTAAATCTCGCTTCCAAAAAAGCATATATCAAATTTTCTTTTATTTAAGGGGGTGGGGTTTAAAACCTATGTACAACATGTCGAAAGCATTTTGTCAAAATTTCAAGTAAATCGGAGCAAAACTAACGAAGATACAGCATTTTAAGCGACTATCCCTTTTCGATTTTCGACCGGATTTTCGAGTATAAAAAACATTAAATCGATTTTCTCGAAAACAAATTTTTGAAGTTCGCGAACACCATAACTCAAAATTTACTTGACCGATCCTTTTGAAATTTTGTAAACTATTTCTACACATGAATCAACAGGTAATCAGGAAGAGTTTTTTTTAATCATTTTTTCCCAATTTTTTAATAACAAATTCACCGATTTTTTTTCATTTTAGATTTTGATTTAAAAGTGGCGTTTTTCACTTCGCTGCCAAAAAAAAAAAAAAACTCTGATTACCTGAGAAAACATATCAACTTTTAAACGCATTTCATTTTTTTGTTTCGGATGATCCGGATCATGTAACGAGTGTATGATGTTCACCGCATAATAACTCTAAAGATTCGCTCTCCCGGACTTATTTATATTTTTAATTGATTTTATTTTCAAAGATACTTCAGATATTATACTACAACGTGTATATTGTATATGAAATAAATAAATCAACATTATTATCATCTCCAAAAAAACATGAAAATATGCCTTTTTTCGGCTTTAAAACCTTACCCCTTAATAAACAAAAACCAAAATTTCCTTAGAAAACAAGATTTGTAAGGAGGTACCTACTTATAACTAACTTCTTAACCGTTAGAATGCTACGCGGCGCAAAAGCGCTGCGATCGTTTGTATCGAAAATTGCGGCGCAGCGCAAAAGCGCTGCGAGTTTCAGGTTTCAGTGTGTTTTCGGTGCTCCGCGGGAGTGCACGTACGCTAACCTCGCGCGTAATTTGTAATGAGAGTGCATTCTTATACATTTAAAAATAACTTTTATCGTTTTTTTATATTATTTTAAAAAAATAACCATGTCACGTGCTATTATTTCGAACCGAATACCTAGCACATGAAAATGTTTTGATGTGTTCATTCAGAGACAAAAAGTCCAAACCAAAGCCAGTCATATTGATTTCATCCAATGCAGATACTAATAGTGTGACGATCAAGAAAAAGAAAGGGAATTTTGAATACGAAAAAGTGAAACCAAGCATGATTGATGACTACAACAAATACATGGGAGGTGTGGACGAATCTGACAAAATGTTGTACGTGTATTTGGACGAGCGAAGAACCCTAAAATATTGGAAAAAAGTAGTATTCAACATTTTTGGAAGAATGGTACTCAACTCTTATATTTTGTATGTTTCCAACACTACCGAAAAAAAAATGACCCGGCTCCAATTCACATCGAAAATTATTGAGGATCTCGAAAAGGAGTGGATGAGTCATAAAAATAGCGTGTCAACACAACCATCTTCATCAAAGAAAAAATTTGCGCTGGAAAAATTACCGGGACGTAACTTACGCCAGTGCGAGGTGTGTAGCAACAGAGGGAGTGGGATAAAGCGATCCCGCCTTATTTGCGTACGCTGTAGGAAAGGCCTACACGCTATTACTCAACTCTTATATTTTGTATGTTTCCAACACTACCGAAAAAAAAATGACCCGGCTCCAATTCACATCGAAAATTATTGAGGATCTCGAAAAGGAGTGGATGAGTCATAAAAATAGCGTGTCAACACAACCATCTTCATCAAAGAAAAAATTTGCGCTGGAAAAATTACCGGGACATAACTTACGCCAGTGCGAGGTGTGTAGCAACAGAGGGAGTGGGATAAAGCGATCCCGCCTTATTTGCGTACGCTGTAGGAAAGGCCTACACGCTATTTGTGCGGCAAAACATAATTGTTGAGCTATTTTTTTTTTGATTTTTTATTTTCTAAAAGAAATAAAATACAATAATATTGATATCACTTTATGTTTAATAAACATTAATAAACAATAAACATTTTATCTTTATAATGCAAAAATAATTAATAAAATTGATTGATATTTGTCTAAGTTAGAGTGTTTTATTTGACACCATTATTTTTTCCTCTAAATTAATCAATATGTGTATAGCAATTTTCATTTATTTTTGCCAAAATTGCTTAGCACTAAAACAGTTAAAATAAAAACTTAATTACTATTGTAAACCATATATTTTATGAACTTTACTTAATTTCAAATAAGAAATTCTGTAATTTGTCATTATGTATGTGAAATGTTAAATTATTATTGTTTGATGTGCCATAGGATGAAATTACTGTCATGGTACACACCAACATTCATTTTTTTGCTATTTTGTTTTAAAAAGGGGTCCTTTTACGTTTTTGATTACGCTTTTATTCAAATAAAAATTCGACAAATTATGTTGTTCTTTTACTTTTAGGTAGATTAACCCTAGTATTTATATTATTATTTATAACAATTAGTTTGAAGTAAACAAAAATTTAAATTTTTTAAACTTCAAACCTCGTTTTCTCAATTCGAGTTTTTGTGGACATAGTACCTACAAACGAACCCTCAGCAAGCGATATGTCATATTACATAATATATCTTCTCATCCTTTTATCCTACCACATAAAATTAAAAAAAGAGTACCTAATTCCGAAATAATCAAGGCCACTTTCAATTTCATAATATTCATAATAACTATCGTCCCCTGCATTTGGCGAAATTATCCGTGGAAATTAAATTTCAAATGAAATACCTAACCACCACCATCCTCTAGAATTCAAGTCTTTTGCAGTACCCACACCCTGTAATAAATGTAGACTTCTGGAACTGAATCGAACCTTTAGTTTTAAAGCAACATTACAGATAATAATGCCTTGTTCTGACCTGACAAGTAGTAAGTCGAATGGCGAGTAACTCGCTACTTGACTCACCAAAAAGTGTTCGCACTGCTGTCAAGTAGAGTTCATTAGTAAGCGACGCGTGACGGACTGCAACGCAATAAAGTAAATACGCTAATTAAGCTGATTGTAATGCTTATTTTAGAAGAAGTGGAAGAATAAATTAGTGAGATGGAAATAAATAAACTATGGTCACGAAAATATATTAATAGCCGCAAATATAAAGAATTTTAGAGTAGAATTTTCGCGCCAACGGGACGACATATTGCGCATGTCAGTGCGCAGGGATGCTGGGAGGGGGACTCTACTCGCTGAAAAAATATAACCAAATGGATTCAATCTACTAAAGAGCTGACTAGCCTACTCTACTAAAACTGTGGTGTTCGGACACGTTTAGTTACTAATATATCAGCTACTCGACTAAAATACTCTCCCAGTCAGAACAAGGCATAAGGGGCTTCCTTCCTTCTACATTTATTAAAATAATGTTTATTTGAAAATTCGGTTGCCTCTAAAATGATAAAAAAAATTGAATTCTTTAATGACCTATATTTTATAAATCAAAACATTAATAAATAAAGTAGCTTACTAGATATTTGCTATTCCTTTTGATTAAAAAATAATTATTATTACTCAAATCTAAAATTAAGTTTTGTATGAAAAAGGCCGCGCAGCCGATCCTCGGATAAGTCTGCGCCAAATATTTTGCTACAAAAACAGGAAGTTGGAAAACTTTTGTGGGCATGAAAAACGAGGCAAAGAAACTGGACGTAGGGTTCTCGCAGCCTCTGTTTATTTCAGAATACGCCGTGGGCAAAAAAGGGAAATTCTCGCACGTGCACGTATTATAAATTATGTAAGCTAATACAGCTTTTGTTAGTCGTGACGAGATTTGGACCCCGCTCGAGGGTTGAGAGCTCTGCCTAATGTTGGCGCTGTTTCCCAGTTTGCCTTCGTTAGCGGGTCCTACCGACTTGTAATACATATATACCACTGGACAAGTATTGTACTGTCGACCAAAAGGTTATGATGACTTATGATCTACACAAATGCAACTAGAGGATCCAGATTAAGCATGAATAGAAGTAATATCTGCTTCGCACCTATTTTACTAGACATAATGCGAAACATGCTATTGGCGACAACATAATGTGAAAAACAGTTTTTTTATTGCATATTATTATTTGACGGTTGTGTTTTAGAATTAAAATTGATTCGGACACAGTCGTACCTCATTCAGAGCAGATAAATGAGTTTTTTTACTCATCGGGGTAGCCGTGTTAGCAAGCTACAAAATCATTTTTCTGATTACATTATTTATATCTACCGGTGGCCGGATCACTCAGAATCACGCAACTTCAACACCTCCCTTTAAAAGTAAAAAATTGGTTACGCTATTTTTCAATTTTATCATAACTTTTAATGAATTTTCAAAGGGGTACTGAAATTGCATGATTCTGAGTTGTCATGAAACCATATACCTACCAATGTTTTGAAAATCTATACTTCTGATATTAAAAAAATTGTGTTATTGGAATGCGACATCATTGCCTTGTGTTCCATTTAGAGTTAAGATAGATCAACAAAATTTTACTATCTAAAAAAAAGCCATCTTAAAAAATCTGTAAGTTGGAAATTTGTTGTATAACTACTGATCTCATAATACTTATATATTATACTTATCTTATTTCATTATTATTTTCTGTACAATATCTATTAATAACGGGATTCTGTCAAGTAAGTAAACAAGAATTTAGAAAATAAGAAGAAGCGAACTTTTATAAATAATTCATACCGTTAATTTTATATAAAATAAACATTATAAGAAAATATTTATGGATATGAAAAATGTACATTGTACAACAACCGGAATAATGCTTTCAATAATGTCTGCTCTAAGCTTTCGAAGACCGACGGTAATTATTTCAAATCACTACATCTTGAACCGCGGGGTCCACCACTTATTCAGCGGACAGTAGAAGGTAATGATTGGGTAGGTACTAATTCTAGGTAGTTAGGTACTGGCTTAGTGCTTGCTTGCCTAGCTTGAGCAGGGGGCACACACACGGAGGGGCATGGGATACTGGATACAGTGAACAGAGAAAACAGAAGTGGAGAGTGTGATACGCAAGTGGGTGACTGCGAATGCTTATCGACCGATTGTGTTATGATGGAGGCCGGTGATAGAGGCGACAGGGAGAGAGGATGTAATTAGAGTGGGAGGGAAGGGCCCAACTGGCCGCGACCATTTGTCTTCGGCAAGATGGGAGATGGGAGGAGCGGAATCCTATGAGAAAGAAGCGGTAAAGGGAATGTGGCGAGACCGGAGGCAAAAACACGACGGCAAATTCTGCAGACGAACGCCAAGTTAGCAGGGGCGGGGAGTAGAAGGGCACCCGACAAACTAAACCCGCTCTTCTCAAACCCACTATTTTACACAATATTCCATAATATTCTCAAACCAACCCTGATATTCATATAATTTTTTTCGTCCTATAATTAATAATTTTTAAAAAACATAAATTCACACTAATAAGGAGTTCCTCCAGCAGTTAGAAATAACCTGAATATAGCTGCAATTAAATTTAGTACCTACCGGTAGATACCTATTGATGCAAGTGCCGCATTCCTATCTCATCTATTACATACGAGCACAATCTATGAAATATCAGAGGGAACAGGCTTTCTAAGCCATTTAACCGCAGATAGAAATAGAAACTCATTGTTAAATCAACTTCAACTTTCGTTCTATATAGAATCGACCATAGAAAAAAGCAAGTGTGAACGAAATCATAATAAGATTTTTAAAACATAAATTCACACTAATATGAAATTCCTCCGCCAGTTAGAAATAAAATGAATATAGCTGCAATTAAATTTAGTACCGGTAGATACCTATTAACGTATTATTTGGAATCATTTTTAATCAAATGGTGCATTCCTATCTCATCTATAACATACAATTTATGAAATATCAGTGGGAACAGGCTTTCTATGCCATTTAACCCCAGATAGAAATAGAAACTCATTGTTAAATCAACTTCAACTTTCGTTCGATTCCATATAGAATCGACAATAGAAAAGAGGAAGTGTGAACGAAGTTATTAATAAGATTTTTAAAACATAAATTCCTCCACTAGTTACAAATTACCTGAATATTGCTGCAAATAAATTAAGTATAGGTGGAGACCTATCTACTGCGTATTATAAGGAATCATTTTTAATCCAATGGCACACTCCCTCCTCATCCATTACATACAATATATGAATAGATCAGTGGGAACAGGCTTTTTATGCCATATAACGCCAGATAAAAATAGAAATCTTATGTTGAATCAAATTCAATGTTCATTCTTATCCATATAGAATCGACCATAGAAACAAGCAAGGTACGTAATCCGTCATTGTATCCAAATACTAGGAAATGTATGTAGTTCCTAAAATCGCCCGGAAATGTGTGAAATAAATTATATTAGACACATTTCCTAGAAAATCTATACATTTCCTAAATAGCAATCGGAAATGTAAAACATTTAATAATAATATAACTATAAAGGGGCACTTTCTTTTGTATCACAAATCATGTTACACAAACCTAGCGTAGCCGCTAAACTACTTGATAACTGTGATGTTTTTCTTGCCTAGACGCGAGCAGGCGCTATAAAGGGGGCACTTTTTTGTATCACAAACCATGTTAATTACTTAAATAACAGACTGATTACTTACCAAATTAAAGTTTAACTTTATAAGAATATAACAAATAAAACAAGGTGTTTTTTTACAGAAAGCATTCTTTCTATACATTTCGTAATACGATATTGGAATTATATACAATTCCTAGGAAATGTATACATTTCCCAGGATATGTATGTATTAAATAATTTTTAAAACAATATTTTATACATTTCCTAAATAGCTTCGGAATTGTATACATTTCCTAGGAGTTGTATACAATTCCTAGATTTCATACATTTCCGGTAACATATACATATATCAGAGCAAGTCTAGTGTGAACGCGCACAATTCCTTTTCATCTCCAAACGGTTTGTTCGATGCAATATATCATAGAACAGATCCCATGGAACCCATCACATACCAATCCAAATATCACGTGATAATGATGTGGTTACCATTAATCAAATGACTTAATTAAGGTATTCAAACAATGAACATTTTAATGTTTTATAATAATGTATAATATAATAAAAAAAATATTGAAGTAAATACTTCTTTACGCACGCTTGACTTGGGGGTAAGCTGGCGAATGCGTTACGAAAAGTGAAATGCGTTGCGAGGCGAACGGGCTGTATCACACTGTAAAAGCAAGCGAGATCAGTGCGCGCGCACATTTTCTTTCTCTCTTCGTCTCATAGCCAGTGCATGAAATATCTCAGTCATGCGGATGCGGATGTATAGATGGAGCTAAAGAAGTATTTACTTCAGTCGTGTGGTCTAAAGCACAAAGAAAATTTCCTAACTTAGAAGTGGATAGAATTCATGCAGGTATTTGAAACTTCTAACAAGGGAGAGGTTACAACGGAGCTATCAACGGTATTCCTTAGGCTTAACTAAACGGATTTATTTAATTAAATCCTAAGCATTTTTGGTTAAACTAAATTAAACTGTATGAAATGGTAATTTCATGACTTTATTGCCTCAGAGTATAATGATATTGAGATAAGAACTATATGTTTGAACGATTTATCTAAGGAGTACCTACCTTATTTTGATTTAGATTAGGGACCGTTTTCTGAAGAGCGATATCAGATTGGAGATTATTGAATTCGTTATCAACTGATTTATGCATTAAGGGGATAATAAAGTATTTAACTTTATTTTGATTTATTTTATTTTTATTATTTCATATGATTGTACAACATATTAAGATTGTTATGTCAAAATTTGAAACACATCGGAGCAAAACTAAATATGATATAGAACTTATATGAACAAAAATTTCATGATTAGTATTGGATTTTCTGGTATCCAAAATTTTTAAGTGACTTTCTGACACTTGTCATTTTTGAAGCCGGTGAACAGTTTAAATCAAAATCTACTCGACCGATTCTTTTGAAATTTTGTATACTAGGTACTCCTTTACATGAATGACCAGGTAATGCTGGGAGATTTTTTTTTAATTTTTCATAATTATGACTTTTACAATAACAAATGGGCTCATTTTTTAGACAAAAATCGTTTTTTTCACCAAAAATTTAAAAACCAAAAAGAAATTTCCTCACAGCATTACCTTAGAAATGTGTTTATCTAATGAAATAATTTTTATTTTTTGATTTCTGATGATCCAGTCATGAGTTATACTGTTCACCGACGGACAAGTTTTTTTCGGAGCGAATCTGAAGATTTGCTGCAGTCGGCTTAATTATTTATATTTTGTTTTAAAAAATTAAGGAAATTTTGTCTGTATGTTGTACTATAATGTTAAGATCAATTAAATAAATTTAAGATCAATTAACTAAAATTACTGGTGACAAAAAAAAAACTGTAGCGTCTAAAAAAATTCTTAAAAATGGACCTTATTTACGCCGAATTAACATTACCATCTCATTAAGCCAAGGAAAGATTATAGAAAAGTACAAATCGTAGCTACTAATAAAGTAAGTTATTTATGGGGATATAAAAACAGACAATATGGCGTCGGATAAATTGATATTTTCTGAACCTCACGATGGAAATGACTCTGCAAGCTGGAAATAGTGGCGTTGACGTAGTCATTCCAGACAAAAAGCTGTGACAATTTCAAGATCCAGAGCTCACCGTTCAAGGTTTATTGATCTTCATCCACACTGATTTTTTAATTAATTAAGACTAGTTGAAGTCCCAGGAGTTGCCCTGGCTTTATGCAGTTTTTCGAAACCTAATATAGATAATGACATTCCTCTTGTTTTGAATGTAAAGTGGGCAAAATTTCAACTTAGAATAAAACTGTAGATTTAAAAAAAAATCAAATGCACGCCAGCAGCTGTCCGCTATACCTATAGACTCTTCTCTACATAATTAGTGAAAATATTTCACAATTGAACTACACGGGCCCGTGACTAAGTGATTTTATCACAAAACGGCGCTATAAAAAGAGAAATCACCTCAAGGGCCACTGCCACTGAAATTGTCAGGTTTGGTGCCTCAACTATAATTACTTACCAAATATGCCAAAGATAACACGCGTAGATTGATAAAATACTTGTGGAGTTTGATTAATGCTCGTATATTAATAAGCAGTTATCATATTATAATATTTATGTGACACGAGACACGGATTGGTACTAATTAATTTAGTATCTGTCAAGCCCGGAAAGCTCTTGAACGGTGAGTTCGAGTATCACGAATGTCGAGGGGTAAGGTTCTCGACCTCGGCTACGTATCCGGAGGTCGCAGGTTCAAATCCCGGCTAAGTAATTTGTTTCAATTGTATATTTGCGGCACGTTCCAGAGCGGAAGTTACTCTCAGTATCGTCCTGGTGAAAGACTACCATTCAAAGGTTATTGAAAGGTTGCTTGAAATAACTTTGGTCGTGTTTGGTTACCAGATCTGAATATCCAGGTACTTCCCCACACCCGTCCCTTACACTCCCTTCAGACTCATAACATGCTTGTGATGATAGTCTCACTGGCTCATAACGTACTTGGAATGATCTAGTCTCACTAGCTCATAACATACTTGGGCTGATATAGTCTCACTGGCTCATAACATACTTGGGCTGATATAGTCTCACTGGCCCATAACATACTTGGGATAATCTAGTCTCACTGGCTCATAACATACTTGGGATGATATAGTCTCACTGGCTCATAACATACTTGGGCTGATATAGTCTCACTGGCTCATAACATACTTGGGATGATATAGTCTCACTGACTTATAACATACTTGGGATAATATAGTCTCACTGGCTCAAAACATACTTGAGATTATATAGTCTCACTGGCTCATAACATACTTGGGATGATATAGTCTCACTGGCTCATAACTCATAACATACTTGGGATGATATAGTCTCACTGGCTTCAGACGTTTGGGTGCAGTTGGGACTCTTGTGCAGTATTCACATTAAAAAAAACTGTTTATGCCTGGAATTTCTTGATCATAGCAAATATTTTCATCTCGCAGCTTCATTTCCATATTGAATGTTGAAGTATCCAAAATAAAATGTGCAATATGAAAAAAAAAGGATTGTTGAAACTGTAACTGAAACGGGGTGATAATTAATTAAAGAAATAGAAACACGAGCCAAATTTTAAAAATAACAATGATGAATGATAGCACGAACAAAAAGGTTTGAAATGGCAACAGCAATCTAACAGTTAATACGGTTAACTTGTCTCGTGGATTATTACGAAGCTTCCCTGCTTAGTTAGTTTTTGCCCCAGAAGGCGCGGAAGCCACGTCCCCCCCGCCTGCCAGCATCCCCACCCAATCCACCCCCACCCTTCACCGCTCCCGCTTCGCAACGAAACACGTTCTCTTTTCCAGGGTAATTGTGTTTTTTGAAATCGAATAAAGGACTTTAATTATTCATACAGTGTCCCTCGCAGACGATAGCGAACCGAACGGATTTTAAAAATATGTAGGAATACATTATCGTGTAGTATACATAAATATTGTGTTGCACTCGAAGGTGGAATAAATGTCGAGGATGTGTTACATTGGTCAGGTAAAGCGTTGAAAGGGATCTAGCAAGGGGGCAATCGACATTGTCACCAAATGGTAACAAAAATGCAATGCACAAATGTGTTTTGGTTCCGACTAAAACCATTTCAGTGAACCAACACGTGTTTCAGTTTTAGCTAAACCAATTTGAAGATTCATTGCTTCAATCAGAACGGGATTCGGTTTTGCCTAAAACCATCAAAGATCCATTGGAATGAACCAACAGATATTTCGGTTCCGGATCAGATTCATCGCAATGGACAAACATTGGTTTCGGTTCCGGCTAAAATTATCATAGATTCATCGCAATGAACCAACATGTATTTCGGTTTCGGCTAAAACTATGAGATTCATTGCAATGAACAAACATTGGTTTCGGTTCCGGCTAAAATTATCACAGATTCATCGCAATGAACCAACATGGATTTCGGTTCCGGCAAAAACCATCAAAGATTAATTGCAATGAACCAACATTGGTTTCGGATCCGGCTAAAACTATCATAGATTCATTACAACGAACCAACACGGGTATTCGGTTCCGGATAAAACCATCAAAGATTCATTGGAATGAACCAACATGTATTTCGGTTTCGGCTAAAACTATCAGATTCATTGCAATGAACACAAATTGGTTTCGGTTCCGGCTAAAACTATCGTAGATTCATCGGAATGAACCGACATGGATTTTGGTTCCGGCAAAAACTATCAAAACTTCATTGCAACGAACCAACATTGGTTTCGGCTTCGGCTAAAATGATCATAGATTCATCGCAACGAATCAACACGGGTATCGGTTCCGGCTAAAACTATCATAGATTCATCGCAATGAACCAACATAGGTTTCGGATCCGGCTAAAACTATCATAGATTCATCACAATGAACCAACAAGGGTTTCAGTGTTGGCTTAACCCATTGTAGATTCATTGCATCAATCAGATTGTGTCTTTGTTATTGTATTGTATATTATTATTATGGCTAAAGCCATCAAAAATTTACTGTAAAGAACCAACCTGGGTTTCGGTTTCGGTTAAACTAGCATAGATGGGTTTCGGTTTTGTCTAAAGCCATTGTAGATTCATTGCGTCAATCAGATTAAGTCCCGTAGAAAAACGTAAAAAAAAAAAAAATATAAGAAAATTCATTGATGAACTGCATCCCCAAAGTAGTATAAGATAGCACCTACCTCACAAAAAGTTGTTCCTGGTTGTTCACTCGCCACGATACCACGGTAGCCCCTGTGGATGGAAGAATTATACATTAATTATTTATATTTCACCGACTGCATATTAGTTAGTATGCCGAACCACTATACACACATACCGGATCAAACGAAATATTGCACATACAACCTAATTCAGGAAAGGCGTAGTCAATTTTAAAAATAAATTTCTGACAGAAATGATAAAATAATAATAATAATAATAATTGGATAATTTGTATAGCGCCGTTTTTGTGAGAAATCACCTCAAGGGCGCTGTACAATTTAAAATATAATTCTTAGGCTATATTTAAGTTTATTATTTACAATTGTATACAGAAACATACTTACCTGGTCGGTCACTTCCGATAAACACACTTTAATAAGAAAGTTTATGCTTGTAGAAGATACCAATTTGCACGCGGAGGACATTATACTGATAACACTGGACTTTGCATGATTTTACATTTACTGACCCCATCACTTTTGGTATTCACATATAAGAAGTATAATGCCAAAGGTGAGTTAATACTTACTTTGAAAGACTTGAGAATTTAATGATTCTTTACGACTGGAGAATTTTCATCAAGTTACCATTATAAAAGCTCACAAAAAAGAATTAGCTCATATTTTCACAATTAGTTATTTACAATGTCACGGTCTGTGAATGTGAAAGTGAGAAGGTTTTGACTTTATGGATAAGACAGTCCGAACAGATGAGTTTTAAGTTTAGCTCTAAATTCCGCCGAGTCTGTAATCATTCTTAACTCATGTGGCAGCCTATTCCATGCTTTAGGTCCCGACACTCCGAAAGCGCGCTCACCGAACTTAGTGTCTGGTGTGCGCTTTGGTTCCTTCAACCTTCCGATAGCTGATGATGCTGCTGACCTGAGGGTTGATTGTCGAGAATTGGAATTTTCAGGAATACACAGTTCCGATAAGTAAGCCGGAGCCATTGCGTTAAGCGACTTAAATACCATCCAGCAGAGCTTGAACTGGATTCTTTCAGGACATTTGAGCCAGTGAAGATTTTTGAGATGTTCTGAAATATGGATATATTTAGATACGCCGGTGATAAGTCTTGCCGCAGCGTTGAAAACGGATTGTAGTTTGTTTATTTGATATTTTGGGAGACTTGCATATATACCGTTGCAATAATCTAGACGTGAAACAACATACGAATTGACTAGTAATTTAGTCGCCTCTGTTGGCAGGTTTCTTCGCACTGCTTTAATTTGCCTCAATTGAAAGAACCCCGTGCTTACGGTTCTGTTCACTTGAGTTTTCAGGGAAAAATCAGCGTCGAGATTAACACCCAGTAGTTTTATACAAGTCTTTGGACTGATGTCACTTCCTGAAATGGTTATTGGGGAGTTATCAATGTTACGCTGACGTCTGCTGGTGGCGGTCCAGAGAAACTCAGTCTTTGAAGGATTCAGTTTCAATCTATTTGAGGTCATCCAGCGGGTGATTGCTTCTAGACACTCAGTTATACGAGTTTTAAGATTGTCTATTTCCTCTGGTAAGCAGTAAAAGTAGACTTGCTGGTCATCAGCGTAGCAGTGAGATAGAAGACCAAATGATTCGATTATTTTAGCGACATCATTTGTGAAGAGGATGAAGAGAAGTGGGCCCAGAACAGACCCTTGGGGTACTCCTGATGAAAGGTTTGCATATTTTGATTGTTTTTTCCCCACCTTAACGGCTTGTACACGGTTGCCCAAGTAAGATGTCAGCCAGCTTTTAACGTCGCAGTTTAAACCAAAGGATTCTTCTAATCGTTTAATAAGAAGATCGTGGTCAATCGTGTCAAAAGCGGCACTCATGTCCAAGACTGAAAGGAGCGCCAGTTTACCCGACTCGATAGCAAGAGTTATATCCGACAAAACACGTAGTAATCCAGTTTCCGTTGAGTGAAACCTTCTATATGCCGATTGGTATTTAGTTAGCAATTCATTTGAATTTAAGTGACATATTATCTGTGCAGCAGTGATTCTTTCTAAGATTTTCGATATTAATGGCAGATTTGAAACTGGTCGGTAATTTGAGAGATCTTCAGCGTCCAATTGCGGTTTTTTTATTAATGGAGTTACGACAGCTGATTTAAGAGGTTTTGGAAAATCACCCATGCTAAGTGACTTATTGAAAAGATGAGCTAGAAAGGGAGATATTTCATTGCAGCACTTTTTTAGTAACCACGTTGGAATAGGGTCGAGTGAACACTGCTTGTTCGGTGAAGTAAGTATTAACTTCCTTACTTCTTCGGGGGATGTAGGTTTGAAGGCAGAAAAGTTTCCGCTACTGCATGTAGTGAAAGACGGTGGTGGGGCGGAGGCTGTTAGAGCACGTATTGATTCAATTTTATGAAGAAAAAAGTTGGAGACATCAAAAGCAGTCAAACTGCAATGAAATAGTTTTGATAGTTTGTCGATGTTTATATTTTTCTGGATAGATAATTAGAACATAATAATACAAACGGGACATACCGCTGATAGCTTATTTGCAACCTCTTGTTTTTTTCTCATAAACTACCCACGTGTCAGAAAGAGAGGTTACAAGACAACTCTCTCAGCGGCAACCAGAATTATCAGACCATATTTTTTTTATATATTTGTATAATATATGTAATTTAAGTAGTCTAAAACAAATGAGCATATCTTTATTGTCTTAAATATTTAATTAATTACATGACGTTAGAAGTGTATCTTTTCGCTGTATTTAAAAATTCTTCCTTACTTTTTGTCAAAAAGCAAATTACCTTAATACAGATGCAAAAGAACCTTGGATCTCTCTGTTGGATATCCTGTATCCTGTGTAGGATGATGTTGTGTAGCATAAAAAAATATAACAGTAGAATATTCCCGCCTTTGAAAGAAAAATAGGAAAACAAAGGAAAGGTACATTTGTATATGTACACATTGAAAAGGTACAATTTTATACGGTGAATAACGATCAAATTGTCAGAGAAGGGCTTGATTAAGGATTAACAGCTTTAATGAGGATTTACATGGATTTAGTCAGAGAAATAATACAAGCGTAAAGGTTTAAAAAAAACAAGGGAAAGGCATAAATTATTATTACATAATATTCTAATGGATGGGATTATTTGTTTTTATTCGTATTGTGTGCGTACTGGACTAAAAAAATGCAATTTTGAAGTAAATGTCGTGGAATTGACATGACATTTTTAGTTCATTTCATAAGTTATTATTAATTATAAACTTGGATGAATATCTGTTAGAAAACTGTTTTAGGTAATTCAGAAAACTATAAACGTAATTTAATCAACAAATAGGCATCAGGTACTCGGTCAGAAAGGGGAAATTATTATCAGTATGGATCCATAAATCCTTATCTCAGAGCTTTATGAACAAACAGCGTCAGACAGGAAAAGGAAAGAAACAATTAAATTTATCTATTGAAGAAAGACTTTCGATATCATAATGTAGGTATATGTATAAATCGACGACCAGTGTCATTGTAGGGTCCCCGTCAAAGAAGACCGTTCAAATATAAAAATAACAAAAAATCAAAATGGCGCTAGTTGTCGATTTATGAGGATGTCAAATATGACGAGAGGTCAAACAACTGTCCCAAAGGGATGCACGTGTTGATGAAAGAGAATGGGGCCTTTTTGGCCCAGAGCTCTGTACGCCGATGTATCAAAAGGCACGTTGATGATGCACTAAAAATAATGAAGTTGGAGAAAAATAATGAAGTTGGAGAAAAATAATGAAGCTGGAGAATTCGTGAAAGAATTAATAATATCCATAAATATGTGCACGAAACAAATCCCTGTAAGTATGTACGAGTATATCGTGAGTAAAATATTAATATTGGCGGGCTAACGATATTAATTGGTTCATTTCAATGTAGAAAAATGAATTGTATCTTTTTTAGCCTAAGGAAACGTAGCGTGTCAAGGAAAGGCAAGGAATGTCAATAGCATGTTCCCTGTCAGTACCGAGCCATCGGCAGAATTCAACAGAGAAGGGCCAAGAACCGATGGGTCTCCGTCATTACTTATTTCTCTCTCTTTCTCATAAACGATGCATGTAACAGAGAGAGAGGTTGCAACAGAGCACTCAGCGGTAGAACCATGACAGAGAGAGAGAGGTTGCAACAGAGCACTCAGCGGCAGAACCATGACAGTGATTCTTAAAGTATAAACGTAAAGGAACGGTAGTTGTCCCAGGGGCGTTAGAGCAGTAAGGAGGCGGTGAGGACGATAATTAATTAGAAGGCAGAGAAAAAATTTGGTCACTACACGATTCAGATTTTTGGTCATGCATTGTTGGAAGAATCGCACCTTTGATCCGTTAGTGCGTCTACCAGACATCGCAAAGTTTTCATTCATCACCCCATGAAGAGGATGCTCTGATTTTTGCAAGTGGTCTTACGTCATCACGACTTTGACATTATTTGTGAAGTAAACATAAGCAAAATGTCTGACAACCCGTGGGATTGCTATCATACTTCCCGAGCACGTGAAATAATAGCATAACAGTCATTCTTTTTATTAAAAATCGATTGAGGACTCTGGCGCCAAATTGGATTAGGTTAAGGTGATTGTCAAAAGAATTCATATTCTAACTACTCTTTCATAGATGGCACGCGTATAATTATTTTAGTTTTTTACAAGTTATGCTTTGAAATATCAAGAAAAATTAATTGGTTCCGCAAGTACACAAGCAATATAAATATGAATAAATAGTTTTGTCAATTAAAAAACTCAAATCTTTTAAGAAAGGCTAACAAATACAATATTGCATAGGTGATTCAATCGAATATTGAATTTGTTAGCCTTTCTTGAATGATTTGAGTTTTTTAATTGACAAAACTATTTGTTAATATTTATATTGCTTGTGTACGTGCGCAAACAATTATTTTTTCTTGATATTTCAAAGAATAACTTGTAAAAACTGTTTATAAGTAAAATAATTACGGAACTAATAAATTAATTAAGGAACAACTGCATATCTACCAACTTAAAAACCGATTTCATTGACTGATTAGCTAAAATCCCCGGAGTTAAACAGATTTTTTTCAAAATCAGAAAATTTTATCGAGAAATATCGAAAATCTTCTTTAAGGGGTGGGAAAGAGGGATAAGGGTGGTTTTCGGAAATCATACAATGACCTTCCCCTTATTTTGAAGGTCAAGTATGCAAAATTTCATCGATCAAGGAATAAAACTGTAGAATGGTGTAAACATCAAATCCACGCCGCCCACTCACCCTTCTTCGACAACTTTTTTTTATTTAAATATACTTTGAATTTCGGTTCCAGCATATATTTCTCCACACAGCATCCCCAAAGATGACATAGGCCGGAATATAATTATTTCCCGCATGGAGTTACTAATTAAAAAAGGGGTATTAATTACACTGTTAATGTAATTAATTACATATTTAAAAAGGTCATGCTGTTTTCTTGGAGACGAGTGGGGGGCTGAATTCTTTTAAAAATAGGCGGTAGGGCATATAAGTTTGGGAAACACTGATCTATAGAGAGAATGCATCGTAACACGTTTAATTACCAACAAGAAATAACATGGAGATCATAAAATAATAAATTCATTCACGAATAATTATGAAGTCTTGTGAAAATAAGCCATGTGTGATGGAGCAAAGGGCGAGACGTTGCGTTTCACTATTCAATGCTGAAATTTCACCATTTTTAAAGAAACAACAAAAAAAGAGATAATCATGTGAATAAAATGAATGGACTCGAATATACGAATTCAAGCTGAGCAGTGACCTTTTCGTCAATAGAACCAATGTTTAATCAAAAATGTATTTATATTGAAAAAAAAAAATCTATTGATGAATAAACGATTTTATTATTATTGTATCGCCCGTAATCAGCATTTTATCATCAAAAAAAAAAAAAAAATTGTTTCTATGCAACTGCGTAAATCAGGTTCAATAAAGTATCATTTTCAAAATTGAAATTGATTGTGTGAAGAATTCAGACAAGCGATAAAGTACCCACCTCTAATATAGGTAATATTTTTAACATAAAATTTTGTCATTTTCAAAATTATCCTTCAATTTGTCACGGGTCTGCGCTAGTATTTTATATTGCATATAGCTAAAGCAAATAATCCACGTCAATCACTAAATTTCGAAAAGCTGAAATTTGAAAAAAAAAAATTGCTAAAAAAATCATGTCTCCTGTTTTTGTAGGTCCATATTTATGATTTTATATTATAAAATAAAATTAAATAGATATTTCAGAATACTTCATATTTTTTGTAAATTTCTTTAATATCCATATATTTTTTTAAAACTCTTATAATGCACATATTTTCGTACAAATATTTCGACATTGAGAAGAAAAACGGAGAAAATGACACAATTAATTCATTTTTGGATTTCCAATCGATGTATGTGAAGCAGCAAAAACTCTAAAACGGTGAGCTCTGGGGTCGTGAAAAAGTGGAAAGATATTTCTGGAACATAGGTCAATGCAAAATTTTTCACGTTTTATATAAAAATAATAATAGTTCATTCCAGAATTTAACAGTCGTTTCAACATGAACTTAATTTTGAAATAATATCCATTTAATTGAAAAACATACAGAATAAAAAGAGGATGCATATAGTTTGTTCCGATGAAATTATTTTAAGTGGTTTTTTTCATATGTTCACCTATTCAAAATTATTTCATGTGATGAATTGAAAAATAATAAAAATACAAAAAAACATTATATACCTACGTGTAATCTTGATAATTAAATTCCCTCTTTATTTACGTGAAGTGCACGGTATTGTTGTTCTATATTACAAGCATTACAAATAATTCGTGTTAATAAATAATTATCATTATTTGTGAAAGCACGGTACGATCGTAAAAAAAGTCAATAATTACAGGACATCAAAAGTATAGTGCAAGGCCCTTCGCTCATGGATAAACCAAAACCAAAAACCAACTAAAACTATTTGGCAACTGCATCGGACATATATCACAAATTACTTAAAAACTGACAGCTCGTGAGGCGCAACCATGGCAATCAGGTAACCGAAAATAGCATGGCGAGTTGTGAGTTTCTGGTTGCTGCTGCCGTTGACAACGGGTTTTTGAGAAGTGTGTAGTCTGCGGACCATCAAACTGAAATACACAGGATAGCGACATGAGTTGCAAACTGTTTTTTTTTTCAGTTGCAGAAAATGCACTAAGTTTCAGCTAACTAGAAAAAAATTGCAATGAAAATTTATGGTCGACTTTACAGAATAAAATAATAATTGGTCCTACGAATTTTTAACGTTTTTTGGACAATGTACTTGATAATCTTCTACTTCAATTCGCGGTTTGTAATGATCAAGTTTCCTTGAAATTTCCGCCAGAAATCATTGTTCACACAAAGGCACCTTGAGGAATATTCAGAGATATTGTTGTCATCAGAGAACACAGTGATTACAGTAACGATGCGAGTATTAAGTATTATATCTGATAATTGTTTTATCTAATGCATTACTGTTGCAGTTTGAACATTGCACTGAAATCCCATGGCTTAAATAATTATAAAGCCAGGCCATTTTCGTATTATGAATTTGGAGTCCGACGGGCACCGACAAGATATTTTAAATTAATCAATATTACATAATTTTCTTAAAATCAAAATTCACAGCATCTGCTGCCCTCTCTGTTGTCGGCCTCTTCCTATTCCCGAAGTTTTTAAAAATTACAATACATACATCTATTTTAAATATTCGACATAGTTGGGCCATCTCATCTGACGGTCTCCGTGGTCAAGGGGTAAGACTCTAGACACGCAATCCGAAGGCCGGACCAAGGTGTGCAAATAATTTTATTTGATTAATTTGTGTTATTTCACAATTAATTATGTAATTCAAAACAGAGTGGAAGATACTTTAAGTATCGCTCTGATGTAAGACCACTATTCAAAATTGAAACGGCTTTAGCCATGTTTGATAACCAGATCTTTCCAGGTACTTCCCAACCTTCCTCGTCCCTCCTTACTTTCCCCACTAACTTCAACCTTACAACATACCCCGATTGGGGATGCCTTAGTCATAATATAAACGGGAGCAGTCAGGACTCTTGTGCGATATTCATATATAAAAAATCTCTGCGGCCGGCTAGAAGCTAATTTCAGAGAAATGCGTGTGTGTTCGCACGTCACCAAAACTTGATAGAACGCATTGTCATCGACAACGAGTCTATCGAGAGTGAGTTAATTTCCACTTCCAAGAGTTGCACGAATTCATTAACCACTCGAACGCTTTTTGCCATAATATGGCACTATTTCAAAAACCACGGGTTGCTTTGCTGCCAAAATATGGCAAATATTCTCTGGATTCTTTTAAAGGTTTTAAAGTTAACGATTTTATGATATTTTTTCTGAATCCTACGAATATGTGATAATAGTCAAAAGATAGGTGAATTCATTGACTATATAGAACTATAATCAGTTTGTATGTCTCCATATATAAATTCGGAGGTATGATTTTTTTTTATGTGAACGGAAAAATTTCCTTTAGCAATCTGAGAAGAAAGTTTAAATTGCTCCGCCGCTCCAGTGTTTAATTCATTCACGAAAACAAAATCGAAAAACTGTATTTAAAAACAGCATCTCGTAATTTGCAAATACTAATTCTACAAGGGCTAAACTAAAAGTTAATCATCGTGGTAATGAGTAACGACTCTGGGAAAACGTAATGGTGCGAGGGTTGAGCCGCCCTCAGGGGGGGGGGGGGGTAAAAGGGGTAGTTGCGGCTTCCCTTATCTGGCACGTCATAAATAAAGGACTCTGTGACCTTTGTACTCGAATGTTATATTTCGAATGCATAATAAATAATACACAGTGCTCAAAATACAGGGTTGAAAGAAAATTTAGGGTTGAAAGAAAATTACATGAGTCCCAACTGCTCCCGTCTGGAGCCAGTGAGACTATGGCATATGTTGTGAGGCTGGAGGTTGTGGGGAGGGAAAGGAGATGGGGCAGAGGAAGGTGGGGAAATACCTGGCTATTCAGATCTGGTCACCAAACACGACTAAGTCATTTCAAGCAACGTTTCAATTCTGAATGGTAGTCTCACACCAGGGCGATACTGAGAGTATCTTCCACTCTGAGACGTGCCGTAAATATACTATATATTATTTTTATTTAATTAATTGTGTAATAACACAAATTAATCAAATAAAATTTATTTGCGGACGCCGGGTTCGAACCAGCGACCTTCGGATTGGAATTCTAGATCCTTGCCACTCGACCACGCCGGCCGGCAACTTCATTATCATATTATAACTTTAAAAAATCATTATTTTTAGAATTCTTACACCAATAAACTGATCCATGTAATTATCGCGATTTATTTTTGGGGTATTATGCCGTTTTACGCTGCCTCCTTTAGCCAACAGTATTTATTTATTTTAGGAACATTAACAGTCTTGATATGTTCAGAGGAGGATTACAAAAAAACGCACCAATTAATAATGTTCACAAGTAGATTTTAAGAAATATAAAACTAAGCACTTAAAGAATGTAAACTAAAATATAAAAATCAGAACTAAATAAATATAAAAATAATAAAAATGGTAGCATAACAAACACAATACACCAATAGTTACATAATGTATTATAAAAAAATATATTTGTGATTATACGAGTAGCTATACCTAGATTGACTGGGAAATATGTATTGGGGTTGTGGCGATTAAGGAAAGGAGAAGGATGAGGGGATGTTCTGCGCAAATAAAATAAAAATAATAGGTATTTGTTTTTTCGTTGTTTGGAGGACACACAGGAGGCCCTGAAGAAAATAATTTACCTCAGGGCCTATGTCATCTTTGGGGATGCCGTGTGGAGGGTTCTTTTCAGGAAATAAAGGATGTTCTGGGAAGGGAAAAGGTAAGAGGGGTGGGTAGGAATCTGGGGGGCAGTGTGTTCCGGAGTGACGGACGAATGATTCCATCCCTCCCACTACGGTGCAAAGTGATGTTTTTTAGACTTCTCCTGCTGGAAAAGTCAAAAGGCCTCCCTCAACCAGTCTCTCCCGATCTGGCCTGCCACGCAATTGGTGGGCAGACGCATCCGCCGCCAAGGCTCGGACAAACCTCACCTCATGAACCCGGGCACCCCTGCTAAGTCACTAAGCGTAGCGAACCACTTGGGGTGACCCATGGCAGAGGTGTTGGTTATCCAATAAATGGTTCCCGGGGCGGCGGTACCCATGCCCGCCCACCAAATTAAAAAAAATGTGTTATTCGCATCGGGGTGTCAATCATCATTGCAGATGTGTAATGATGGATGTCCTACTGTAACGCTGTCAAAAAACACTGTAACGCTGTCCGAAACGTCGGTTAAAGAAGGAGGAAAAATAAATGACGATAATACTTTTGATCGTGAAAATTACCATTAAAATGCACTTTTTTCGAAATTACGGTAACTGAATTGATTAGTAGTAGTTAATATCTAACTACTACAATTTTTAAATTTATTTTTTTTAGTCCGTATTAAGCGTGTCCTGGTTTTGTAAATATTTATCCTTATTTTTCACACAAACAAGGAACAGATGACGTCACACACTCTCCCGCCTCTTACCGGACGTTAATTTAATTACGAAAATGAAGAAAAAAAAAAGTATTTAAGTTTGCATGTAAACATTGATAAAAAAATAAAAAAGGACTCAATTTCCTTATTGTAATAGAATTAATAAAATAAATTCTAGTAATAATTAATTCACATCTATCTACATTGTAAAATCTAGTTGTATTTTTGTCGGTTCCGCTAAAAACTCGCGAAAACGTCGACAAAAATAAAATTACATTTAATCACTAAAAATAATATTAGCGACTCTCAATCGAAAACTTGAAACAGAATAATCAGAAAAAGATACGACCGCATTAGGGAATTGAAGACAGAAACGTATAGCCTTGCCGGGCGCTGCATGTTTATTTCAAATTTTCGATTGAGTCATTAAGAGGATACCCGGCGGTGATTTTTCCATACAAACGTATTCCCTATTTATCTCTCTGGATTTTAACCCTAGAGAAAATATTGTTTTTGCATAAAATAGATATCAACTACTAGCGTGTCGGTACTTTTTGTTTTTTTGATAAGTTACTTTTTATAGAAGTTATGACCTTCCAAAAATCTGAAAAGATGATACCCGGTGGTGCAGAAATAGATTTTACTAAAATATTGCTGTCACTGTTGCTCTTACTCCACCGGATATTGAGCGAAAGGGACAATGCACTGATACCTAACTAAAATGGAGGTTTTGTATTCCCCACTTTTCTCCTCCAAAAGTGGACTGATTTTCAATTTTTTTTTACCAACTACATAAGAAAAAACTATTCTATGTCTGTACGTTTTGATTTTTTTTAAAAAAACATTGTCTGGTTTGTATACTGAACATCTTTTGACGGCGTTTAAACCAGTCAATTTTATTGATTTTTGGAAGGTCATAACTTCTACAAAAAGTAACTTATCAAAAAAAAAACAAAAGTACCGACACGCTAGTAGTTGATATCTATTTTATGCAAAAACAATATTTTCTCTAGGGTTAAAATCCAGAGAGATAAATAGGGAATACGTTTGTATGGAAAAATCACCGCCGGGTATCCTCTTAACATTTTGTCTTCAGTGATTAAAAATTACAATTTGAGGTTTTACTCATTAGATGCAATAAAAATACATTATATTATTTTATAGAAGTACTGCAGCCAATGTCTAGGGTAGGGGTGCCCAACCCAAATCGTTGAGTGGGCCAAAAAAAATTGTGTTTAGGTGGGCCACTCGGATGGGTAAACTCCGGAAATCATCGTTAACTAGCAGTGAAAAACATTCTTACATTAATACATTAGTAGACATTCTTACATTAATACCGTGAATAATGAGAGGAACCTAAATCTTCTTAATATTGAATGAAAGCGAAAAATGTTTCTTCTTCTTCATATTTTTTTCCTTAAATATAGTATTATAGATGGCGCCACTTCCGTTTTCAAAACGCGTATGGGCGAGATCTAAGTGTGTATATTACGGCAGCAGCTCCGTGGAAAAATGCACGTTCACGGACGGCTCAGAACGGTGTCCATAAAGTGTGTCGTTGGAGATTTACTCGGAGTCGGGTTCCTTAATTTGAACCGTACGGGCATTACCGTATTAATATACTTCGATTTTTACCGGTAATTCGGTGTCCAAAATTGCTATTATTGTGAAACCGCGACCTTCAATGCTAGAAGGCATAAACTGACTATAGAGTATAGACGCGCCTATCGCCTATGTGTGTCCTTTGCATTCACCCTCCACTTATTAAAAGCAAGTGAGTTGCATTCGATCTTCCGGGAAATGTGCGAAAAAATTTACTGGTTGGAATTGATTGCTAAAAAAAATCGTAGTGCGGCCATATATTAAAAGAGGTTAATTTTTACGTCCCTAACAAGTATACTCGTGGTAAATCCCATGCACTTTTTTATGCTCCAAAAGTGAGGACTTCTGCCTATCAGAACGCGCCAATAAACAGAGCGACTCAACTGCTTAACGATTCTGCATTGACCATCGACATTTTCAATGTCACTTACAGACAGTTCAGCAACTATCTTTTAGCAAATGTCACTAAGTAGTAAAACTGCCCTTGTGTACTTTGTAATTTATAATCTTCTCTATGATATATTGGTGTATAACTGTTTTATAGAGAACATGAAAAAATAAATAAATAAATATAGTCCAGTCATTTGGGACGAAAAAGGGGGTTACATGGAAAGTTTTCCGGGATTTTTGAAAATTGGTAATATTATAGATTTTGATGTGCTCTTGCGAATTTCAACTTTGCCACCTCGTATCTTTGCCGCTCGCGCCGCCATTTTGGAAAGATGGCGCCCAATAGCAGTTTTTTGACAATATCTCCTTTCCGACTAATTTTACGATGAAAACACATAAGTAAAAAATAAACTAGAGAAAATTTCCTACAATTTACGTTTCAACATTTTTTTGTATAATAATTTTGGCGTACGAGCGCCGCAAAGTATACTTCTTTAGGTTTTAGGCAGGCGACAGGGACAGGTACAGGCACAGAGACCACGTTTAAAAAAAACTGAAAGAATCCTGAAAGTCTTCATTCAAAAAGTTGAAATGTTGAAAACAAAAAATCATTTTCAACTACAACATCAAAAACGTCGTTTTTTTCCATCTTAGCACTCTAGCTCACTGAAAACTCACGGACCGCCACTGTTAAGTAGCTCAATGTAAACGGATATCTTCTCTCGTTATTAATTTTATATTGCGATGGCATGAGTGAAGGATCCAATGTTAAGATCTGTCTAGTTTAATTCGACAAAAATAATGTCTACCACAAGTGTTGAAGAATTCGACGTAACTGGGAACAAACCACAGTTGAATTCGGATACAAAAAGCTAGTACGACAGAATATCACATACGTTAAATTAAATTGTTTACCAAATTAATACATTTTTGAACGCAATGGCAATATGTGCGACCAAAGATCAAGGTAAATCGATGCAGGTAGGTATTATGTATATTATTTATTTTTCTTGATAACGTCTTTTAGGGGCCATTGACTAGCGGCTGAGCATAAGTTTTAAAATGCTTGCAACTGTACAGGGAGGTTCCGACGAGAAAGATCGATTATTTCCCTATCAAATTTTTAAAATGAAAATTTTAATATCGATTTCTTTCATTCAAAACTTGCTTTCTTTTCTCAAAACGCACTATGATAAAATATGAAATATCGTGTACTTCTTGTAAGTATTTTTTGATCATAAATATTTATGATTTTTCAGTAATGTCTAAACAAAATAAGTGTGTAAAAAAAACTGAAATATTTTAGTTTGTAAGACCTTAAATAAATAGAAAAACTGAAGTATTTTCGTCACAAAACACATTCTCGTATAATACATACAATACTTCGTTTGAAAATTGAACAAATCTGCCAACAACCAACGGTATAACCTTAGTAGGTATATTAAAAATAAACGTTGTTTTTCAAAATTTAAAAAATGTGTTTACCAGATAAAATGTTTTTTTTTTGTAAAAAAGAGTCAATACGTCTAGAATTTCATTTAAAAAGGACAAATTTTCGATATTCTCTGGTAATACCCTCTTAAGAGTAGCACAGTGGCGTGACGACTAACTCCCGGCCCATGAGAAAGCTTGTTTTCGTCCCCGATGTAAATCTGATCTTTACCTAGGTATATAAAATAATCTGATAGATTATTTTATATATAGAATAATCTAGATATATAAAATAATCTGATATATGTAGTTTCCCAAGAGCAGCTAGTTACACTCAGAGAAATAGTTTTCCAAACGCATCCTTAAGGACAAGCTGGCGCTCAAGAGGTTAAGATAAAGAAAGGAAAGTGTAGAGAGATAAAAGATATGGCAGAGGTGTTGCTTATCCAATAAACGGTTCCCGGGGCAGCAGTACCCATACCGCCTCCTAAATTGAGTTTCTATGGTAATGCTGGCAACTGAGTGAACTGCTCAGAGGGTCGACACGCCAATGGCAATAAATTGGGTACAATAATAGTGTTATTTGTTAAAGATAAAAAAATAAAACCTCCTGAAATTGTAGAACAGATTGAACAGAAAACAGGGGTCAGTGTGCATTCATAAATATATATCGAAATAAATATTATAACATAATAGAATCCAATATTTTATTTATAATGAGGAAGATAGCAATTTGGGAGGCCTTTTCGCTTCAGGACCTCCCATGAATGTAAAAAAAAATTGTACATAAATCTGTTAATTAATGTTATTCGAAGGATTGTATATTGTAATATCATACCTAATATGGATCAATAAATTATAATGCGCAAATGCATATTTATTTATTTCATGACCTAATCAACAAATAGATGTAAAATTAATATATAATTCATTATAATCCAGATTGTAAGGAATTTAATCAGCTTATTTGAACCAAAACTCAATGATTTGAACATTATTTGCTAACACCTACTCTAGTAAGGTAGGTACCTATTTACCTAGTCAATATTATTTTATAAATTATACAAAGATTTACAAATGTACGCAGAATAAAAAAAAAATCAAATAAATGAATAGCCGTAGGTACTTACGTAAACGGTGGTTTCGAAAGAGTCGAAAGTTTCAATGTGATGATTGTTTTTTATTTATACCGCTAGCGTTATAGAACGACCCAAAAAACTAATAAAAACGAGTATTTAAGATTGATACTAGTGCATTTATTTTTCCAACGTAGGTAATTTATTATTATGAGGTAGCCAGCGTAACAATCAAATTAGTTGAATAAGAGATCGCGCAGTAAAACAAAAATGTGACAGAAATATCTATATACCTACATAATATTATAAAAACTTCACCATGTTGATTCCAAAACTTCAAAGCAAAAGTGAACAAAAAAATCTCAGAACTTTCTTAAAACTTTATTTGAACGTTTCTAAGAAAACTGAATACCTACATGACTACGAAAGATGTGAATGTCAATAGTTTTAAAAATATTGGCGGTAAAATGTTTTGCAACTAATGTCACAGAATAGCAGAACAAAGTTTTTTTTGTTTACAAATTAGAATTAAATCTTAAAATGACCATATGACACGGTAAGAACAACTCAATAAAGGCCTTTTTACGCGGAGACCGTTTTTAAAACCAATTTACTTCGTGAGAAATAATAATAGAAGCGAAAGAGTGTTGACTAATGAGTGTTTTTTATAGGTTATATTTTTTTTAGGAAAGAAAAAAATTCTAAGTTTTAATGACTATAACAAGGCGAATTTGAGAAATAAAAACCAGCGCAAATGAAATACAAAGCATATGACGAGTGTAAAAATAAGTTAATCCAACTTACCATGTAAATTAACTGTACAAGTCGTATTATTTCCTCTGTCCAAAACGACGACACTAGTCGCAGCTGCCATCTTACTTTTGAGAATGTTGCATTTTATGAAGGTAAGCCGCATGGCAACACTTAACTGTAGAAATAGTCGGTAGGAACTAAAATAAATACCAATGTCGGAATTAGTACCTATTTATTCCAATAAAACAAATAACATTAAAATTATTTTTATAAAATACTCCAAGGCACATTATAATAATTTCAAATCACTGAATTAAAATAGATATTTTAATTGTGCAAAAATCATAATTTTATAATATAATCATTTTTGCTTTCTTTGAAAATTGGGAAAAATATGAAGATAATGCTCTGTCGTGTCCTCTTTGAATATTGGATGCATAAATAAACCAATCCATCGGATGATTACTATTTCGTTACATTCACTCCCTTAAATTCCGCATTTTTATTTCAATTTGTTTTTACGTTAGCTCTACACGAAGGAGGCCCTGAGTAAAATAATTTCAATCACGGCCCATGTCATCTTAGGGGTGCTGTGTGGAGAGTCTTTTTAAGAAAATTAAGTTCTGGGAAGAAAAATGTATGAGGGCTGGGCAGGAATCTAGGGGCCAGTGTGTCCAGGAGTGACTAACGTATGAGTAAGAGTTAGTTAAAATATAGGTAGAATAAGGACAGCATAACCACCGACGCCTGTGCTCTAAAATCCGTTTGTTGAGATAGGAGAATATATCAAACACCTCCGCCCATTTCTACACAGAGTCGGACTATTATTACTAATTTCACAAAAATTAGTCTCCAAGGAATTCAAAATAAAATGTTTCCATTTATTAGTTGCACCATGATTTTTATCAATATCCTGAAGAGTGCTTGAGAAGATGAGTTTTTTTTACTCATTCAAAATTCAAGTAAAGAAATAAAAAATAAAGCTTTACAGGTAAAAATATAATATATATATACATGTTTTTTTTTAAAATACATCTATCTGAATTTCGATTCTGTTTTCTGAATGAATGTATGTAAATCTTGGAAGTGGAAATTAACTAACTGCCTGACATCCGATCAAGCTGAAAATCAGCAGATAGACCCGTTGTCGATGACAATGCATTCTATCAACTTTTTATGACACTTATAAGAACACAATCCATTTCACTGAAATTGGATGAAATGATGGCACTCACGCATTTCTCTGAAATTGGTTACTAGCAGGCCCAACACACAGATGCTGCTACCAGGTTATGCTGTTCGATGAGTAGGACTGTGGCAGAAAGTCGAAACTATTTCACTACATAATAAAAAATAGATGTTTTAGTAAAACCTTCACGGAAAAAAATATTATTCTAAAATACGATCATTTTATTCGTAAAAATGGTTAAAATTGGGACTGAAGTTCTTACGAACAAATTAACAGTGTTTATTGGCGGGAAAATGTAAGAATAATTTGTTGGTATACGTACGAAATTAAGTATACCAACAAATTATTCTTACATGTTCCCGCCAATAATCATTGAAACCCTGTTAATTTGTTCGTAAGAACTTCAGTCCCATTTTTACAAATAAATTAATTGTATTTTAGAATAAAAAATTTCTCCGTATTTGTTTTCACGGGTTGATTTTTTTTTAACATCGTGTAGCAGCTCAGTGATTTAGATGTGATATTACCAAAAGCTTGGCCCAATGCAGTACAAACCCATAGAGGGCACTGAGATCTGGTCTTTTAGAAGTGTCAAAGAAGCAGGCTGCTCCATGAAGTGTGCAGATGAGGAGCCACATACTAAAGCGCTTGCCTGTCTTAGTACCTTTTCATACCCTCATCAACCAGAGCAATCAACCCGACTTATGGTTAAAAGCGTAGGTATATCACTATGGCTAATCTGCAAGTAAAAGGTATATTTAAAAATATATATATGTCTCTTATTAGTTGTTCGCCAGAGTTCGTTGGCTTCCCGCCGCACCCCAAACTAAGCAAAATTTCAGATAAATAATTAAGGTACATATTCATTTTAAATAAGTTAAAGATGTTATCTAAACTTTCAATATTTCTTCACAAAGAATCACCTTTTCTCAATCTCATGTGTGAATGTAAACTAAAGACTCTGCCCAGAAAAGACCAATAGGCTTGTCCATAATGTTTTGGCTTTCCATTAGAAAACATTTGTTTTGTTTGTTGTAGGACTGTCGTAATTTGTTACTTTTGTGTAATTTTTTTTGTTAACCCTCGTCTGTCGTGAACATTATAAATAAAACAATTTTTTTGTTTGTCAAAAAGTTATACATAATTTTGGTCCATCCAACTGCAAATAATCAGTTCAGCTGCACACTGAAGATGAATCTTAATAGCTCAGGTCCGGGGCATACGTCATTCCTATGTCTACCTACGTTAAATTATAGTGAAAACAAGCTTATGTGTCCAAGCGGTTAATCTTCGTTAATTCCATAGGTTGCAATTTTCAGTCACTGAGCGGAGTAGAAATATGTTTTCTTAATAATTTCTTCAGACACACATTTTCGACAGAACAAGTATGTAAATATTATGTGCTTACAAATAAATAAAATTCTTGAATTAACTCGCGTTTTTATTTCGATCCCACAAATTTATTAATTTTTTATTACGCCCAGAGGGCTTTTACATGTTGGTACAGTACACTTCTTAAATTTTGGTTGGTAGTAAAAAAAAATTGGTTCATTTTGTTGGTAGTAAAAAATACAAGAACAAAAACTGAAAAATACAGCGATTAGATAGGTTTAGAAAAATACCGGTTAAGGAATAAATATTTGACATGATCCACAAAACTCGCCAATTTGATATTAAATATATATGTCAACATCACCTAAGTAGTGATTTCCTATAGTGTGAAATTATTGTATCGGAGAGTGGATAATGTATTTAAACTTATGAATGCTGCAGTAGAATAGTGTTTTGTCGTGTTGTTACTGTGGGCATTCGTAAGTTTATGAGTTGCAGGAGTTCGCAACAGTCGAATTTAGTATTTTGAATTAAAACGGTCGTTTATTTTACGTTGTTCTTCTCTAGGCAAGTATGGCCATACAGATACGGCCAGAATAAAAAAGTCTCCGTGCATGCCTAATGCGATTTATTCATGAAATAATGTGAAGTGTACTTCCATCAGTTTGCAAGGATGTTTCAAAAATTTTAAGCAGTTGACTCATTTACCGACGTTGCTCACTCACAGGACACAGTTTTGATCAAAAAAGCTCACTCTCCGAGAGCTTAATAAAATATTATATTTATTATATTATATTAAAGTGGGATATTTACTTAAAATTTATAAAGTATGCGCATACATATGCGTATGCAAACATATAAAATATTCATCTGAATCATCGATATAGATATAATATATCGTAAAGGTCCCGTCAATCATAGAAGAATACTCATTGTCATCCATCAATATTATAAGTAAGTTACCACATACGTTCCTTTCAAATGCTCAATGATGACGTCGATACAACCTCTGCGTGGTTTTACTTTATGAAGTAAATGAAATACTGTATAATATGAGAAGTCAAATTTAAAAATATCAGGAGGAAGATATTACAATTTAAAATTCGAATGGCGGGGCTACAGAATGCTCTTTTTCAATGGTCAGAAAAATCAACATTTTGACGGCTTATATAACATCATCATCCTCTTCTTCCCCTTGTCCTATTCGGGTCGGGGACCCACTGAGGCTCCTCCATACATCCCTGTCTTGTGCTGATTGTTAGGCCTCCGTCCAAGGCAGACCCATCCTCTCCTCGAAACAGTTTCTGGAGTTGCCTCGCTCAACTGCGTCTGGGGCGGCCCAATGGGCTTCCACTCATATATATATTTGGTAAAATTCAAATTCTGTTCTCAGCATGTTCTAATTAATACGACACATTTGTATAAAAAACATGTAATTTCGCTGTAGGAGACAACCTCATCGGGGATGATAATCCCACTGGGTCCAGACAGTCTTGTTCATTTTTCTCATTGAAATAAAAAAAATCAAAACTATAAATCCAATGAAAAACATTATGTTAAAATCTGTTAATCTGCATTGGGAGTATGTATGAGTTTTCCACTCCCATAATAGTATTTCTGTAAATGTTTTAAAACATATACGACAATATAAGCAGCCACACCATCAAGTCACGTATTGCTGGAAAGCTCAGTTGTAATCTCTCTTTATTTCTCATAAACAATGCATGCAACAGAAAGAGAGGTTCAATTTAAAATGGAGCTCTCAGCAGCAGAACTGCATGAAAAAAAAGGTGTACTGTTCATAGCTCTTTTGTAACCTCTCTCCTTCCCAAAAACGAAGCATGAAACAAAAAAAGGTTCCAACGGAGGTAGGACTATACCAAATTACATATTATTGAATAAAGGAACAGAAACTGATTTTGGGAACTGAGGATTTAATGAAAAATGCAAGGGTCTTAAAGCTATTTATAATTTAATTATTGTACAAAATAGAGTGATGATATCTTTACAGTTACATAAATATCAAAGAGGTCAAAATAAATTATCACTCTTCTAAACTTAATATTATTTAAAAAATAAAATAGTTTAGTAAATTGTCAAGTGAAAAACTGCAAAGATTAAATAATGACCGTTGATCATTTCATGCTATGGCGATACATATTCAAACAGTTATATTATAGTCATCATCTCATCTCGTTTAACTTTTAGTGGCCTTTGCTGCAGCCTCTTCCTCCTCTTTCTTCTTCTGCTTTTCTCTCATCAGCTCCGCATCTCTGAAAACACAAAACATACAATAAGTTAGGATTTCATCTTTTCAAAACACTCCAATTTATAGTTTAAGAAAATTCTTAAGAATAAACAAATAATTAATTCTTACAAGTCCATTTACAAATTCATCCAACTTAGGGGCCAAACATTAATCACGTGAGCAAAAAATAGAGGGGGGGGCCCATTAAAATCTCATTATACCGAGGGGGAAGGGGGTCAATAAAAATCTTAACGTCAACTTTAAAAGAGTATATATTATTATAGAGATAATAATTTTTTTTAATTGTTTCACTTCTTTTGAAGTGTCCCATTTTGCCTGCTGAAAAAATGGCTATTATGAAAAACATTTATTTCGAGAGTAAGAAAAAGAGGGTCTAAATTTTTTTTAAAACTGCTCACGTAATTAATGTATGTCTCCTTATGGTGATTAATGCTCATGTTGTTTGGAAGTTTTTTTTTCGATTAACTCTACACAGGAGGCCCTGAGTAAAATAACTTCAGGGCCTACATCATCTTTGGGGATGCTGTGTGGAGGTCTTTTAAAGGAAAGGATGGAGAGAAAGTTCTGGGAAGGAAAATTATATGAGAGGTGGATAGGAATCCAGGGGTCATTGTGCCCAGGAGTGACAGACGTACGATTCCATTTCTTCCACCGCAGAAAAAAAAAATCCTACAAAAAATAGCCATAAAATTTTCAGCATCGACGCATTTATGTTGTTGCCATTACGAATTTACGGTAAGCTTCTCAACTTATCAAATTGATTTCTAAGCTGTGAGAAGGCTGTAAGCTCAGCCGGATACAATTAGATCTGTCAAAAAAATCACGGCACCTTCTGTAAGTTGCTATAAGTTATTTAAGTAACTTAAAATGTTGCTAGTGATTTTGGCATAATTAAGCTACTTATGTAAGTCACTCATGAGAAATAACATACGAGTGTAGCGGCGTACGAGGTGTAAGACTGTGGGAAAGGGAGGGGAAGGAGATGGGAATGAGGACGTTTGGGATGCACCTAGTAGCTATTCAAATCAACTAATGCCGATTCAAGCTATGTTCATTTATCTATGTTTGATAAATAGATCTAAATCTTCCCAAATTCCCTCCTTTCCCTTCACAACATTTCCCAATAAGGAAGTTGAGTCCTTATTTTTATCAATGTTCACATGCAAACTTAAATACTAGTATTTTTTTTTTTTTTAAAGTACGTTTTCATAATAAAATTAATTCTACAAGTTTGAATTTTATTAAAGCCTTCCAAAACGGCCGGTAAGAAACGGGAGAGTGTGTGACGTCGTCTCACGTCATCCGGTCCCTTGTTTGTGTGAAAAATAAGGGAAAATATTCACAAAATGAATTTAAAAAGTTGTAGTAGTTAGATATTAACCAGTACTAATCAATTCAGTTACCGGAATTTCGAAAACAGTGAATTTCAATGGTTATTTTTTATATTTAAAAACACGAAATGTCATTTTTCACCGACCGCTATGTTAGGAACTGTTGCAAGTTTCGATGAAAAATGACATTTCGTGTTTTTAAATTTTTAAAATAACCATTAAAATGCACTTTTTTCGAAATTAGTACTAGCTAATATCTAACTACTAAAACTTTTTAAATTAATTTTTTTTGTCCATATTAAGTGTGTCCCGGTTTTGTAAATATTTTCCCTTATTTTTCACACAAACAAGGGACCGGATGACGTGAGACGACGTCACACACTCTCTCGTTTCTTACCGGCCGTTTTCGCAGGCATTAATAAAATTCAAACTTGTAGAATTAATTTAATTATGAAAACGAACTTAAAAAAAAAATACTGGTATTTAAGTTTGCATGTTATCTACATGAACATATATTTTATAAGTCAAAATATTTTTCACTCAACTTCCCTATTGGGACTCACAGAATGATATTAAAACACCAAGTTTTATAATTCTAGACCAGCATTTAAGTAAAAAGCATTGGCCGGGTTACAATACTAAAAGCGGTTCTTTGTTGAAAAAGGGAGTGTACTTTCTGAGCATGTTTCTTTTAATTAACTTTCAATAACAACTGCTGTTAGGCAAATTGGCTGAAAAATACGTATAGAAAATTTAATGACCATTTCAATATGGGATTTTTCAATGTCAACTATACAATCACACGGCAGTTTTAACAATAGTTTTGTTTACAATTTTTAACCACTGGAGCAACAGAGAGAAATATAAAAAATCGCATTGAGCGCTCGCCACTTTAGAAAATTAATTTTGAAAATTTTCTGACCACATTAAAAAAATCATTACTCCACATTTGTCTATATAAACATATAAAAAAAATGATAATGCTATATAGCCAATGAATTATTCACCTATATTTTAATAATTATTCTCTATTTTAAAGTGGATAGAAAAATTACTAAAAAAATCTTTAACTTAATAAATGTGCTTTAGTGATTTGAAATTGCCGCCAGTGGATATTTTTAATATCTATATTGAATATGTTCTACGTTTTTATGTTCTCTATGGCCTGTTTGATAACCACAGATGCAAATATATACTAGAAAACCAGTTTTTTTTATATGTGTACATCAAATCAAAAGTCAGAATTTTAAAAATATTTTGAAGTACCGATACTTTTGAACCGCCAAAACACATTCGAGAATAATTCAAAGACAATCAATAAGGTCACAGACATAAAGTCTACTTTACCTACTTAATGATAGAATAAATTGCTGGCCATGAAAATGTTTCAAATAATTACAATAAATGTTTTACAAATGGTAGGAAAATCGGTCCATTTTTGGACCGAAAGCAATCCTAGAAAAGTAAAGTGGTCCTTATGTGGACCGAAATCGCTCCAGTGGTTAAAGATTTAAATACTACATAGTTGTGGTATATTGATTATTCATGTAGTTTCAGCTTATTTCAATAGATGTCGATAGCTTAGTTTATAATACTAAGTTCTGCTATTTCCCAACAGATGGAAGTTGAGTAGGATATTAGAAGAGTACCATCTATCACCGTTCGTGTCTTAGGTATGATGGTTACAATGATGGCTGAAGGCATCAGTGAGATTGGGCGAGCTCACGCAGTCCACTCACTGCAGCAACAAAACTACTTAGAGCCTAGCCCAGTAAGGACGTCTGTCCATATTAATATCCATTGTAAATATTTGCGGTAACTCAATAAACCAACTAGTAATCACTAGAATCTATAACTTATTTAAAAGATACCCCCAACACATCTAAAGTTTTCTTATTGCTGGAAATTGAGAGATATAACAATAGTGTTGATCATATTATACATATAGGACAAATAGGGAGGTTTAAAATGTTACAAAAGGTTAGAAACCCACCCCGTGCAATTGAATTTAAAAAAAAGTATTGTTAAATTACAAGAAAATTAAAGCGTATATCATAACAATTGAGGTATATTACACTCTGATCACCAAATGTTTACCAGTGAGACTGAGAGTGTTATCTAAATCTAAAGAATATATAAAATTAATGTGAAAATCTGTAGTTCCCGATTTCACCGGTCCCAAACAAACGCATATAAAAACTATAGTGGAATGAGTTTGTATACATATCATCACAAACGAACACAAAGAAAAGAAGATTAATATGTATGCACATCTAAACATACTAAAATAGAATCCAAAAGTTTACACCTCTTAGTCATAGTCTTAAATTGCCAAATTCGAATCCTGCAGTAATTGGTGTTTGTATGAAAGAATAATAATTTGGTGATTCCATAATGGTATAATAGTGCTTACCTAAATTTACGTTGCTCCAGGGTCATCCCATCGGTTGCCTTCTTCTTGTTTTGTTCGGCGAGCTTTTTCTGGTTTTTGGCACGAGCAAGATCTCTTTGATTGCCGCCTGGAAAGAGAAATTATTCCATTATAAAACGGATACAAAATAAGAATTGAAGTTTGAGAAAAAAAAAAAAAATTATATTAAGGCTGGTAGTGATAAATGTACGATAATTTTTGATTTTTATAGTTATTTGATCAACCGTGACGGTCATAAAAAAGCGGTATAAAAAAATCATGTTAGCCTAATGACTTTACAATATATATAGAAATCTAAAAGTGGGAAGCCAAAAACAAGCCAATTGTATTGTCTTCGATTTCGCAGTTTTAGTAATAAACTGCCATGCGTCATGTAAGATTGTGTGCTCCCTTAAGTAAATCGCATTAAGGGTTAAAATACCCTCATGCGTGATGTACAATTACTAGTAACACCCAAGAAATAACAATTCATTTATAAATCCGTGCAAATTACTTATTATTATCGATAAAATATAAATAATACAATTGTTTTCTGCCTGATGACTTTATGCGTCATTAGAGACTGCAATGGTCTACTAAAGTACAGGGTCTGGGCATGCAACAGCCAAATTACGAAGTCAGTGCTGTCATTAAGTAAACTTTGCTGTTTATAGTAGTCACTCTGTTTATTTATATGATTGCTGTAAAACAACATAGGGCCGGTATATCAGTCTTTGCTAAGGAGCACATTCCTCGCTCAACTTAAACTGCCGAAATCGGCCGCTTAAGCCGTGGTAAGCCGCAGAATAGTTCCTTTGCTAGACGCTGTAGCGCTATTGGCAAAAACACATCTGTCATCTGTCAGATTTCACATTGCTTCGGTTTCGATCTGCTACGTACGGACGCAATAAATTACATTAGAGGAATAAGTTTACCTATCAACATGGAATTCGAACTTTCTTCGAGTGATGACGATTTAGACATCGTTTGACGTTTGGTTGTTTGATAAAACCACAGAGTCCATAGATACTTACATAAATAGATTGGTTCGGAATAGAAATTACTAAAATTATCATAGACTAAAGGTTTAAAATTGGTCAACTCTAGGATTACGACTGATATACGGATTGGGTGCTAAGCCATGCTGAGCTCCACATTCCGTCAAAGCCGAGCTTTATACCAACTGATATACCGGCCCATAAAAAATAAGCAGTAACAACAAGTACAACAACGATCACCACCATTTGCAAACTGTTGTTGCTCTATTATAGTTTGATCAATTGACACCCCAAAATCTGTCTGGTACCCAGGTCTCCTACTTTAGTCGGCCCTGAGGCAGAATTCAACGGTACTTTGGAATACGAAAACGCCGCCTGATCCTACCGTTTATTTTGTTCACACGCACATTTGAATCAAGAATTGACTGGAAACATAAAGAGCGTATCTTACTTGCCACATTTAATTTTGAGTTTGTGAGACAATAGCAAGTCTAGATGTAATATAACGTCATAGTGTCAGCCCAACAAAGTTCGTCACAAATATAGCTGAATCTAATATACACAATTTATGAATCATTCACACTCAACGCATATTTAAAATACTTTCAATGGGGTCCCGTACAAAAATGCAGCCCTGGGCTATAGAAATTTCTGTGCTGTGGTAAATCCGGGTCTGTTTTGTTGAATGTGTTTTTGATTGTAGGATCTAGTGGTTCTATTGTGTGATTTGATTGGTTGTTGATAATATGTGTTGGAGTGTCGTTTAAAAGAATAAAGCAAAAATATATTTGCTTCATAAGAGTAGCATAAATTGTCCTGAAGTAGATTTTCGTCGTCACATAACGATAAAATACATACAGTGTACTAATTTAACTACCATTTATTTTGACAAAGAAGATTATATATTCGAAAATCGTGTCACTTAACAAATATGTTGCAACAATGCTATTAGATAGTGATAGCACCACAATCAACATGAATGATGGTCAAGTAAATTCAAAATTTTGCAATATTTCCAAGTTAATGAGGTAAAAACACGTATTGTGAAGGTCACCAACACCAGATTCTTACCACTTGACAATATTCTTGCTCAATGTTTGTTTCAAAATCTATATAAAACACGTTTCCTAATAAATAATATATATTCAGCAATTTTACTTTCCGAGTTTAATTTATCATGAAAAATTATTACATTTTACTATTCTTTATGTTTTTTATTTCAAGGTTTGGGAATGGCCTAAATTTCACACCGGAAAATACTAAACATAATATTTTTTAAAATATATACTTCAAGAGAGATTGAGTATGCCATATTTGGTTTAATATCTACTAGCTGATACACGGCATGAGTTGCAATGCTACTTAAATAAATAAATTGTATCTCCCTTCGTGTCATTTCTCATACGTCCCTGTTCCCATTCCGCCTCCTCTTCCTTTACCCCTACCGCATTCTCTTCTCCTCCCGCGTTCTCTTTTCACCTTCCCCGCATCCCCCATCCTGCTCACCCCTTTTCTCGCGAACCCCATTCCACTTCCACCTTCTCCGCCTTTCCCTCTCCCTCGTCCCCCCTACCACGAAGCCCCCCTCCTCAACATCCAACCCTCCCACATAATTTTTTATACTCCTCCCACCAGCCTTTTTTTCCTACCGCTTAATTCCATAAAATACACCAATTTTTCCAATAACATGTGTGACCTATTTAATTTTTTAATGCATATTTCATAATGCCAGAGCTCACCATTATATATATAGAAATATTGACGGGCTCGTTCATAAACAATTCAAAAAAATTTAATAGCAATTGAATGAATAGTATGGGAAATAATTTCACAACGTCAAAGCACACTATCCTATAACCATCCCGGGTATGCGCACATCATATTCTTAAAGTTTTATCGCAATCGGATGAACGGTATGGCCGCGCATAACATACGAACAAACAAACATTAATTTTTATATATTAGTTATACATACAGTGTAGTTTCTGTAATCCGAACCTCACCTCCAATAACTTGAACCATCGGGAGGGTGGAAAACACATTGACAAAAAAAGGGGTAATTTGAAAGAGACTTGAAAGTATCGTGAATTTTACAAAGTTAGCGAGAGTTTGATAACATTGATAAATCCACAGTATTCGATTTGAAAGGTAAAAAGAATAAAATTTTCGACCATACATCTACGTTAAAATCCTGACCTAACCCTCAAATCTTCCGAAAATCAGTTGTGGCTTAATGATTTCAGTAAACTGAAAAAAAAGGAAAGGTTCAGTTTTTAATGGTTTGGATTATAGAGCCTATACTGTATATATTATATAAGGAATAAGTGGCCCAGGTATGTTTGTTTTAAAAAAAAAAAATAATAATAATTTAAGGAGGTCACTGTCCTACCACTGCAACCACCCCATTTTCAACCCCTTAAATCAGAATTTTGATATGAAATTTTGCACACTTGACATTTAAAATAAGAGGAAAGTTACATTTTTTTTCTTTTTTATTAATAAACAACAAAAATACTGTTTACATTTGATGTTGAGAAACTATTGTGTAAAAGCCCAGGCGATGCCGGGGACTTCAAGCTATAATATTATAAAGTGATAAAAATATTAGAGTAGTTTTACCATAAAAATGGGTACCTACCTACTTTTACTATTGTGACGTAAAACTTAGCACATTATCTGGTCACGCTTTCACTTTTATAATAGTAACATGCTTTTGAACTCTTCTAGAAAGTGCAATAGTACTTATTGTACTTATTTTAGTGGCAAAATATTATACTGACTTTAGTTGCATAAATCTGTTTTGTCATTATTTGTAGAAATGAAATATAACTGAAATATGACATTAATATGCTTTACCATAAGAAATACAAAAAAGAATTGAAGACTGAAAAAGAGGATGAAGGCATTTTTTTATATTTAAAAAAAAAAAATTATGGATAAAGAAGTTACATACTAATCTTTTTTATGATAACATTAAAAATCATGACCTTTGAAACAATCAGTCCGGTAAACTATTTACCTCTCATTTGTCACAAGCCTGCCGGCGGGCGGGTGACACATGAGAGGCTAAAAATAAAATGCAATTTTAACCCTTATGTACCTATAAAGAAACTGTACAAGGACAAGGTCAGACTCGCTATATTATTCTAGACTTTGCTTCTTATTACAGTACTCTAGCCTCTCGGAACGGTCTGATATTAATTTTCTATGGAATATGGCCTTAACCTCTTGACTGTCATCCGACATTCAAAAGGTTAACGAGTCATATGCCAATCATGCTCCGGTGACTTTTTTAAATGGCTGAATTATCCGATGGTGATCCGGAGACCCGTTATAATACCATCCACACTAGCATTTTTTACAATGCGATTTTAATAACTCAGGTACGGGACATACGTCATTCCTATGTCTACCTACGTTAAATTATCGTGAAAACAAGCTTATGTGTCCAAGCGGTTAACCTTTATGCTTTGAAAACTTTGTAGAGGACAAAATCAGAATCTCTTGCACTAATAACACTGCCGAATCTACTTTTTATTTCATGAATATAGCATCTACGACAACTCACCAAATAAATTGTTGATGAATGTCAAAATTCGAGTCATAAAAAAGCATTGCAAAAATGAAAATAATTGAGTTTTCAAAACAGTATGAAGGTCTTTATTACTTTGAAAACACCACTTGATAGATGTGTTTCAGATACAGTATATATTTAGGTTTATGTATAAATAATAAAACCAGTTTAAATATTTTTTGACAGTCCCATTTGATAGATGTGTTTCTGATAGAGTATATATCTGTACCTGAGAAGCATACGGATGCAAGTCCAAAATTTGAAGAAATGAGTTTATGATGAAGATGTGTAGTAAATGATCATGTTCACCAGTGGCAGAAAGATGGTAGTCATATTTTGAAGAAATATAGGGTTTTTCAAAAATGTATAAGGATGCAACTACCATTATTCTTAGAAGCATTAGAAGCAGAAGGACTCAAGTCCATCCTTCTGCTTCTAATCTCTTTGTTTTCTATCTAAATAGACACAATAACCTCATATATCAACAAACGACACCTGTGATATTGGTAATCATTAAACAGGAAGGATAAATATAAAATAAAACTCCAAGGGGAAAAAGAAACGCATTTACGTGAGGCGAAAGTGCGATACAATCTGAAAAAAATCGGATAAGATGCGAGGGAAGTCATCGTATTCATTATTAGTTTTGATGACTCGGATATGGAAAAATGTCTTCCGTGCCCGTTCTGAATATTTTTATTTGAAAAAATTGTGGTGTTTAAATGAAGCCATTCTGGGCAGCACCAATGACAAGGCAATTTTTGCATGTGGAATGAGTCAGTCGGTGTCAGGGGGGCAAATGAAGAGACTTCTTACCTCCTGAAGTGGATATAAAGCGATATGGGGGATAATATTGAATATGGTCTGACAACTGTGAAGGCCAAAACACATTGACCCCCGTATTCATACCCATCCTTCATACCTTTTTCCTTCCCAGAACCTCCTTTGTTTCCTTACCCTAAAAGACACTCCACACAGCATCCCCAAAGATGACATAGGTCCTAAGGGATTTTTTTTCTCAGGGTCTACTCTGTGGAGTTAATGTTGAAAAAAAACCCCCCGTGTTTTTTTAACAAAATTTTAAGTCATAAATGCCAGATTATCCTCCGTCAAATGATGAAGATTTGGAAAATACCAATAATTAGTAATAATTATATTAAGAAATATACAATAAAATGTATTTTTCTTTTACCTGTTGTGTATAGTTATTATTTTACTTCCAAATAAAATTTTCAAACATCGATCTTTTAATAATTTAATTTAATTTTTTACTTGTTATATCGAAATAGTCTATTGCATTTTGAAGCAGAAGGACTCAAGTCCATAGTGATTTGTTTTAAACATTTATTTTTAGGCTTTGCATGTAAAATATTTCGTTTTATTTTCTCAACTCTAAAACCAAACTAATTGATTTAATAATTACAAAAATTTCATCAATCAGCACGAATATCTGCAGAAGTTATGAGACCATAATTACAGAAAAAATACGGTTTTGGCTCTACTGAACATTTGGCTTTTTGGAGTTGCATCCGTATGCTTCTCAGGTACAGATATTTAGGTTTATGTATAAATAAAACCAGTTTAAATATTTTTTGACAGTCCCATTTGATAGATGTGTTTCAGATAGAGTATACATTTAGGTTTATGTATAAATAATAAAACCAGTTTAAATATTTTTTGACAGTCCCATTTGATAGATGTGTTTCTGATAGAGTATATATTTAGGTTTATGTATAAATAATAAAACCAGTTTAAATATTTTTTGACAGTCCCATTTGATAGATGTGTTTCTGATAGAGTATATATTTAGGTTTATGTATAAATAATAAAACCAGTTTAAATATTTTTTGACAGTCCCATTTGATAGATGTGTTTCTGATAGAGTATATATTTAGGTTTATGTATAAATAATAAAACCAGTTTAAATATTTTTTGACAGTCCCATTTGATAGATGTGTTTCTGATAGAGTATATATTTAGGTTTATGTATAAATAATAAAACCAGTTTAAATATTTTTTGACAGTCTCCCAAATGAGAGATTTTTCTTTTTTTTTTACATAAAGTTAGATATTCCAGGGAAACGTGTTACGGTATAAACATGAACCCCCTTACTTATAATTGCGGTATCCGCCAACTCATCCTTGGTTTTGTAAAGTTGGCCCGGTTTAATGCCGTTTTAACCATACACATGCAATGATAATAAGTCAAGTTTTTCACTGTTACAACGTAATACGACGCATTAGTGACGCTACGATTATCAGAAGGGGGTATATATATTTTAATAAGATATTATATTATCTTTGTCTGATTTTTGAGCAATTCGAGGCACTCAAGTGTATGCATGCTAAAGATTTTCTGATCTGGCTCTCCACAGGTTAACAAAGAAGGATAAGGATAATTTTTACTTCCTTCTGTGCAAATGAAGCTAAATAAAGAAACCTGACTAATTCCACCTCAACAAAGATAATGTAGGGGAGGGTTATACTCGCAACTAAAAATACAATTTATAAAATGCCCAACAAAGTAAAAACTTGGTTTTAATAACATACGTCATACCGTGTTTGTTTTATTTGAGGAAATCCACATAAAAATAACACAATTTTTTTAGGTATGTACACAGAGATCAACAGAAGGTGTGGTTTTTTTTTTTTTTTTATATTCATCAATTAACACACAATTATTGTGCAAATTCTAAAGCTCCAGCTACAGGCCCTGATCAACAGGAGCTATGGTTTCTGTAGGAAAATAGTATTAATCTTTACATATAAAGGCATATTATAGTTATTCAGAATGCCCTGGTAGAATGTTGAATAAACAACTTGATGCGCTCAGACAGATGATTATTATGAAACTTCATGTATACTTAAATTGTTATTGTTAGTAACAATCAAGTTATAATTACGAACCAACATATCCATGGGAAATCATGTGTTTTAAAATAGAAAATTATAGAAACTAAACATCAATAATTCAATAAAGATAAACAGAATTTGTTATTTTGTGAAATTTCTGGAATATTGGTCATTGCAGGTGTTGAATATACGCATGTGGATCATGGTTATATTAGCTTCAATAGATAAATATAATGATTAAAATTACTCACGAGTCATTTTACGCGATTGATGTACTGGATATTGTGAAAGACTGAAGTCACGGGTGGTCAAAAGTAACGAGAATTTGTAATGATTCGAGAATACGCCAACACACATAAAATACCGTCCAAGAAAAACCCAAAGGGTAATGAAAAAATACTCTATTTGCCATTGCTGCCAACCTTCCTATGCAATTCGAATGTCATTTTGAAACGCAGTGATAGTTCCTACTCAAGCAAATGTATACCATAATTATTATTATAAAGCAAGCCATTCACCGATAACAAAATTATTTCTAGAAAAAACTTTAGAGAAAAACAGTCCATGAATTTGGTGCAAAAAATAACCACCTCGTAGATAAAAGTCCTTTCCATTTGCATTTTGGTTTTCGTTTTGTCGATAATTATTGTTTTTGATTTTATCCAAATATCGGAAACAAGTAATGTTTTAGGCTTATCAATGTATTCCAACGTCTATGTTTAACGAATAATTTAAAACATTTATAATAATTTAATTTACAAAATACATTACAGGGCTTTCGGTACTCATAAGTGTGAAAAATATTTGTTTTATTTACATATTGCATACTAACTTTACGAAATATTAATGGTGCATTTATTGTAAAAAACATATGCGCATGATTTTTTATAATATTCTAAAGTTTAATGTGGGTAAATATACAGAAAAGGGTGACATGGTTAAAAAGCATAAAAACAAACTAGATAAAAAGTATCAGTTAGATAATAATGAGAAATAAATATTTCAGTTTCCGGAAATGGGAAATAATGCACATTAATAGTTATTTGCACATTGATTGTTCACTTGGAGGCTATTGTTATTGATGTGAAAGTTTTAAGGTTAGTCGAGAAAACAGTCAAATCATCTGTTTGTAAACGAAGTAGCTCTTAAATTGCATTATTTTTCATTCGATTACTGAAATAGTTTTTTTCCTTTGTTATCTAATGTAAAACAAAGTATGTCTATTAACCGTGTCCAACCTTTCGGTACAATTACCATAATGTTAATGTGTTTACCGGTTAGTAGAATCAGCTGATATACAGGGTGTCCGGGGATAAAGTGCATTCACTTTGGGAGGCGAATCTACATGATGGTAGGAGTAAAAAAGTTAAATAACTTTTTCCGAAATTCCAATTTTTTTCCCATACAAAAAGACGTACCTATTAAAAATTCTTAGTGTAAGGTACAAACTTGCCCGATAAATTTGCTGTGAGTCATCCGGGCCCCATTGTGGCGGTTGTGATGTGTGATTGTAACAACGGAAAATAATATTGGTACACGCCGGAGTAATTTTATCTTTTTACCAAAAAAATACCCCTAGAAGTTGGAATTTCGAAAAAAGTTATATATTTTTTACTATCATGTAGAATCACCTCCCGAATTTAATGCACTTTACCCCCGGACATCCTGTATTTGCTCAATGTTCATGGTACGGAACAAATCACCACATGCTAGAATCAACAAATTAGTAAAGGGCCGATCAAATTGTATGCATTTAATTTTCTACCGATCTTGCGTTACACCATCAACTTTCAAGATGGCCGCACATTAGATGGAAAATTGTCAGTCTTAATTTAAATGAAATAGCCATTATTCTCCAATTGGGGTAATGTTTATACATATTTTCTTCTTACAATTATAACACCTAACTACCGATCACTGCAATTATGATTATAATACTATATGATATATTATTATATGATATACCTATATGATTATATTATTATTCAATTTATAAAAAAAACAAGTTTATTTATAAACAAGTCCTGCTGTATAATTATTATTACGCGTGACAACTATTTCGTCTTCTACATTTTCAAACCTGGCAATGCCTCCAGAAAGCGAAAAAATTGTCACGCATAATAATAACAGCACAACTTATTTTTATGAATAAATTTCTTTTAAATATAAATCGAATACGATAGGAGACTTTCAAATTTTGTTGGGTTATTCGTAACCCGGGAATTTTTGTCTTTCTTTTTAAAGAATTAAAAACATATTTTTTACATTACCCCACACAGGAGGCCCTGAGGAAAATAATTTCCTTTTGGTCTATATTATATTTGGGGATGCTTTATGGAGGGTCTTTTTAAGGAAAGGAAGTTCTGGGAAGGAAAGGGTATGAGGGGTGGGGTTCAGTTCATATCATTCGTCGCCAAGACCTAGACAAACCTCATGCCATGAATCCGGGCACCCTGCTAAGTCACCAAACGTAGCGAAACACTTGGGGTGACCTGCGGCAGAGGTGTATGTTACCCAATAAATGCTTCCCGGGTGGTGGTTGCCAATTCCCGCCTCCGAAATTGGATTATTATTGAATATATAAAAGACAATCAATGCCGGGAGTGAGTGTGGTGGAGAGTGGTGGAATAGTAAATATTTTAATCTAAGGCGCACGTACGTGGTCATGATGCTCGCCGGTTTTAATAATAGAAAAAAGCTTTACAACAAAAACTCTATGAAGCTATATAACAAAAGCTGTTAGCCTGCTTTACTTGAACAAACTCATAAATTATTCATGCGTAGGCCGGCTTGTCTGAAGTTCGGATTAGTTTAGTTATTACTTAGTACTTGTTCGAAAAGTTTTGTTCGATCTATAATATTTATAAGCTACGCAATTTACTACGAAATACGAGCTACGAGCTACGACGAAATAAAAACAGATGATTTCTGTTTTGCCGACAGGCGGCGGGAAGGAAAGAAATCGATTTTGAGCAGAGGCAAGCAGAGGAATGAAACAAAGAGGAATGTCAACATGTCTTTAAATACGCAAACGAGACCATCCAACGAAAACATACAGAAATCTGATAGAGTTATGAAACCTTTATTTCCAAAACAAACCGATTGTTCTTATGTGTCATGTTATTGGTAAGTTAACCTATATTAATGTGTCTTCCTACTTTCGCACTTTTATGATGATAATATTATTTTTTTACATACAATGACGTATTTGTTTTTTTAGTGAGGAAAATGTGTGGAAATTGTGCGAAGATGTAAATGAACGAGTTCCAGAGGAGCTGGAGCGTTGTTTTGTCGTTTTCATTTCTAATCCTTGCAAAACGGTCCCACTGTGGCGACAGAGAGCTGGCCGTGAAGAGGATCGTCTAGTTTTTTGGGTAAGAATATTATAAAATCTGAATTGTTAAAGTGTTTCTCAAATTTAGTAGCTTAATTTAATATTATCGAGTGTGTCAGTGACCCCTCTTGGAACAAAGACTTTTCACTAAAATAATTTTTTGCAATATGTTTGAGCTAGACTTTAGATCTTACTTTTTAGCTGGAATATAATTTAAACACTTATGGATAAATACATGAAAATATGTGTTAATTATTGATTTGTTCATGACAATTGATTTATCACTTTTGTAAATTGCAAAACCATAAAATGTTTACTGTTAATTTAGAAGAAATCTCAAATACATTGTAACAATAGTTAGTAGGTATACTAGTCCCAGCGAGAGATCATATGTGACGTATTCTTTCGAGTATCTTCTGTCTTTTTCATTTTCAAATAAAGCTCTTGAGAAGGCAATGACGTCCTTACGAGCTTTTGCTGGACCTGTGAAAAGTATTGCTATGAAATTTCAAACCTAATATGTAAAATTACCCAGAAATAGAAAATTTAAAAGTAGCAATTAGGTTCATAAATTGTGTATAACTTTATTAAAGGACAGATAAATTTCCACCATTATGGCATAGTTTTTATTTTATTTTTTTAGTTTATAGGATAGCAAATGTAATTGACTTTGATGATTTATGATGATTTAAAAAAAACGTAAATTTTACGTCATCAAGTTTTCTCCATTTAAATGGTGTTTTCTTTATTTAAATGTTAGGTAAATGTTTGACATTTGATTTGAAGATAAGATGCTTTTTTACCATGGTCAATGCAAAATTTTTTAGGAACTTTCTTCAATGCTTTGAAACCTTTCCTGGACAGGCAAATTTGTATGAAATTTGAGCATTCATGCCGCCGTCATTCATTAGAGTACAGAAAACTACATCTCTTTGTTATTCTAGAGACGGAGTTAGCAGCACACATTTTGTAGACTGCTTCCACTTCGCCTTTGGTTTCCTTGTAGTCCAGTATTACTTGAGGCTTTCTGGTGTTTTCTCACTTTCAGGCATGTGTCGTAAAATTTATGCTTAAGGGAAATTTCTAAAATGTCAATGAATAACAAAAACTTCTAAGCACACCCGGTACGTCTGCAGTTTAGAGAGACACTGACCCTCGAATAGCTCGGAGCTCAATGCTTGCGACTAAGAGGTAAAACTAAGGGAAGTGATAAGGCGCATTTGTCGTAAATTTTACGATAACGCTGGAAGGTTAACAAATTCTAAGCAGTATTTTATATTCATAAATATTGAAAATAATCCAAGTACACATAAAAAATGTTGTCATCCTAAGGAGTGTTTTATCTTCATAAATAGTGAAAATAATCGAAATACGACCAAAAACCATACACCAACTTGCGCCGTATTTCAATGTAAGACTTCTTGTATGTGTTGGCATAAAAATTGAAAATTTAACATGACTCTTAGTGTAGTGCATATTTTTCGAAAATAATTATTTTTAATTGCATACAGAATAAGTCGCCTGTTTTGGAATCAGATTTTCATAGCAAGTTCACACATTTTGAAGTGGCCGCACATGCAATATTTAAAAAAAAACTCTTTACAAGCACGCAAACAACGGCATAGCAATAAAGTGTGCCCTGACTTTAACCGCTAGCCTGAGATGATTATGTTAAAAATATGCCATGTCACATGCAACTAGCTCATTAAGAAATCCCAACTGAATAATTATTATGAAATCATAATTTTTAATGTTTTTCTCACATGATTCAAAGAAGTGTGTGTGGTTAGCAAAACATGCAACAATTTTTTTAACTACATACCTATTTATTTTTTAATAATTAAATTATTTAGTAACTACTTTTGGTAGTTTATATTAATATTTTTGTTTAAAATATTTTAATGATACAACATCATTGGATTCACTTTTTTATTTAAATGATATTTTTACATTTGATAATCAAGTTAATTATCAGGAACTATTCAGAAGGATAAATGTGTAGATAATAAAACACAACCAACCAAGGTGACGCGCACAACAGAACGGCGTTCCGATCGTTGTCTTTTGTTATATCAGCTGTCGCTAGGTTACTGATCCAGTGTTTTAAATTATAAATGTTTTTGGTTGTTCAGTGCAATCTACACACTTCCCCTCCAGTTGTTAAACGATATAAGGGCAAAATTGACCATGCTTTGTAGGGCACATTACACAAACATGTCGCTTAATATTTTGTGGCCCAACCATATATATGAAAATAATAAAAATTTCTAAATTAAAAACTCAAATAGTTGTAAAACATGAATACAGAACTATAAGTATGGTATCTTCAAATATCTATATGGTAAACAAAAGTAGTATTTTTTAACTTAAGTTTAAAAAATTATGTCTAGGAGAATGCTTCGACTAGATTTATTTATGTATCTATATTTTAAAAACAAATGGTTTCATCTACAAACATTTCGTTTGGAACAAGTGTTCAAAGTAACTGTGACTATGACACAATATTGTATATCTAATAATAACTGGATTCAATAAAACTTATATATTAGTATTTCTTAAAAATAAGGTACATGTTTATGAGACGCTATAAATTTTACAAAGCGTTTGATAATTATAATTTTTTTTTTTTTTTTTAACTCTTTACTGGAGTGCGTTATTGATGAACTCAACATATTTATTAAGTTTTTTTGTAATTACAGTAAACTAGACTGGGTAGTGTATCATCCAGAATAGACATATTTGTTTTCATTAAAACTTATCGCTGTTATTTAAATAAATAAATATAATACATTTTATTATATTTAAACATTCACACGTCTCCGTAAACACTTGAAAAGAATTATTACATAATATAAATAAGAAATTTCAACGACATGTTCAATCAGATGTGAGTGCCATTATACATCTGAATGATCATGGTTAAAATAACTAAAAGTAAACATATTTTCACAGTAGGTATATGATTTAAAAACTTATTTTTTAGTTTAGATACAAAGTTTGTTTAGTAACATTAATATATACCTCTGAAATTTTGTAATTTTTTTTTTTTTTTGTAATTTTTAATCAATTTAGTATGATTTAGAGAAGATAATTATAATCGTAAAAAATAATAATGCCTTTTTATATTTTGAACTGTCCCAATCTGTCTGGAAAATGAACTTTTCGACCAGATCTTGTGGTTCTGGTAATTTCGGGAAGTGGTTTAGGTACAATTGTAGAAATTGGAACATTTTTTTCTACAGGAACAAAAGCAGGCTTTAGACGATCTATCGTGACGCGTTTTGGTTTTCCTTTTACGGTAATAACGAATGTTTTCTCATCACGTTCTTCAACTTTGTATGGACCTTCATATGGATTTTGGAGTGGTTTTCTTCCACCATCGGTTCTGAGAAACACATGTGTAGTAGTAGGTAGATCCTTATGAACGAAGAATTTTCCTGTACCATGGATACTGGCCGGAGTTGATTTGATATCTTCGAACTTTCTTTGGAGACGTCCGACGTATGTATCGGGTTCTTCTCGAGGAGTTGCTTTGAAGAAATCGCAAGGTAATTTTAGAGTTCTACCGTAAGTTAATTCAGCTGGTGAGCATTTTAGATCTTCACGCACTGTCGCTCTCAGGCCTAGTAAAACGAGTGGAAGGTTTTCAACCCAATTCTGGTCTCCACATGCCATAAGAGATGCTTTTAAAGTACGATGCCATCTTTCAATCATGCCGTTGGCTTGTGGGTGATATGCTGTGGTTCTCAAGTGTTTAATTCCAAACTTTTCTGTGAGTTTTTTGAAGAGATGACTCTCAAATTGACGACCTTGATCGGTTACTATGCTGTCAGGGGTTCCGTGACGAGCAATCCAATGGGTTGTGAGTGCAGTGGCAACTGTTTCCGCTGTCATGTCTTTCAGGGGAATTGCTTCGGGCCATCGAGTAAATCTATCAATCATTGTTAGTATATACTGGTACTCATTGCACTTCTGAAGGGGTCCAACTAGATCGATATGTACATTGCGAAATCGATCCTCTGGTAATATATACGTTGCTAATGGCGCAACAGTGTGTCGAGAAACCTTAACTTTTTGACAATGAATGCATTGTTTGACAAAGTTTTTTATGTCCTTTGCCATGTTAGACCAAACAAATCTTTGTTTAATTGTCTTTGTTGTTCCCGAGATGCCAGGGTGGCAAACATTATGTACACTTTCAATTACTTGATTTCGCATGCAAGCAGGTACAAACGGTCTGACGTGACCTGTAGATATGTCGCACCATACTGAAGTTTCAGTACCAGGCATCACCATTTGACGTAAGGCGAGGGCGGTGTCATCTTTTGCCTTCATAAATCCGTCATCTTGACACTGCGCTTTTCCCATCTGCCTATAGTCAATAGAAGTAGGACAATTAATCTCCTCTATTCGAGATAGTGCGTCAGCTACTGTGTTGAGTTGTCCTGAAATATGTCTAATATCCGTTGAAAATTGTGCTATATAATCTAACTGTCTTTCCTGGCGTGGAGAGCTAGAGGCACGTTTCTTGTTAAAGGCGAAGGTGATTGGTTTATGATCCGTGTAAATTATGAAATTCCGTCCTTCAATATGATTTCTAAAGTATTTTACCGCTTCATAAACACCAGTAAGTTCACGGTCAAAAGTACTGTACTTTCGTTGCGCGGGTGTGAATTTTTTTGAAAAGAATCCTAGCGGTTCCCAAGCGTTTCTGTTGGACTGTTGTAGTGAAGCTCCCATAGCTACGTCACTGGCGTCTACCATTATAGCTATTTTTGCATTGGGATTTGGATGTGCAAGTAAAGCCACGGTTGCTAGGTTTTGTTTGCATTCCTCAAATGCTTCCGTCAGTTCTTGATTCCAAACCAATATTCTCTTGTCATTTTTCTTGTAACCAGCAATGCAGTCGAATAATTTTGTTTGAGTGTTAATTGCATTGGGAAGGAATCTTCGGTAATAATTCAACATGCCTAAAAATCGTCGCAATTCCTTTGCTGTTTTAGGTAATGGAAAATTTATGACGGCTTCAACTTTTTCTTTAATAGGTGACATTCCATTTTGGGTAATTGTGTGACCCAAGAAGTTGACTGTAGGTTCGCCAAAATGACATTTGTTTATGTTTATTACTAGGTCAAATTCAGCCAGGCGTTTAAGTAAAGAATCTAAATGTATTTTATGTTCTTCTTCATTTTCAGAAGCAATCAGAATGTCATCTATGTATACAAAGCAAAAATCCAAGTCTCTAGTTACCGCGTGCATGAAACGTTGGAAGCTTTGTGCTGCATTAGATAAACCGAATTGCATGGATGTAAACTCAAATAATCCAAACGGTGTGATGATGGCTGTTTTTTGTACATCTTCTGGTTCAACTGGAATTTGATGATATGCTCTGGTCATATCTATGGTACTAAAGATTTTTGCATTTGAAAGTTTGTGTGCAAAATCTTGTAGTTGAGGTATCGGGTATTTGTCCGGGATTGTTTTAGCGTTCAATCGTCGATAATCGCCAACAGGACGCCACTCTCCGTTGCTTTTCTTCACCATGTGTAAAGGGCTGGCCCAATTGCTTTTTGATGGCCTGCAAATCCCTTGTTCCATCAGATACTTAAATTCTTTTTTCGCTGCCTCTAATAGGGCTGGTGATAGTCTGCGGGCACGTTCCGTGACAGGTGGTCCTTTTGTTTCGATGCAGTGAGTCACAGAGTGTTTTTTTTGTATCCGGTATTTTCATATTAGGCCTCATTAATGTAGGGTATTTGCTCAAGATGTCACGAAATTTCTGTGACGAGGAAATTGTAGAGATACCAGATGTAGGTCCTTTATACGTTGTTCCTTTGATCATTAATTTTGTTGATTGATCTGTGATTGTTGCCTTTCGTAAGTTTACCGTTAGGTTAAAATGGTGGATAAAATCTGCACCTAGAATTGGTCTTGATACGTCAGCAACAATGAAATGCCATTTCAACGCACGGCGTAGTCCAAAGTCGAGTTCGACTGTTCTCGTGCCATAAGTCTTGATGGGGTTTCCATTGGCTCCATACAATGTAGTTGGGCAGTTGTCGGAAGTGATATTATTTTTGTTATACGATGGTTTTTTAGGCATTACTGAAACGTCTGCGCCAGTGTCCACCAAGAATTTTTGTCGAGTTTGCAGATCGTATACGAAGAGACGACATGTATTACTCGGAATCTCACATGTCCCTACTGAGAGGTTCCGCTGTCGTTTTCCGAATTCTTCGTTTTAAAAGTACAAGGTTCGTAGCATTTGTATGCATGTTCTCCAAACCGTCTGTGGAAATAACAATATCCATCAGGATCTCTTCTAGGTGATCGACCGCGAGACCCAGACCTCGGTCTTCTAGCAGGATTCTCTCGAGATGAATTCTGATATGATTTATTTCGACGAGGGCTCTGATTTCGCCGTTCTCGGAAGGTTGAAAAACTGTTATTTTGAGATATTTTCAATTGTGACACTTCGTGTGTTAGCTCAGAAATTTGTTTTTGTAGCTGAAGTAATATTGAATTTTCTATTTTCTCGGATCTTGATATGCTGGGTTTGTTATGTTGATCCATTGCACCACATTCTGTTGATGTATAAACATCTGTGATTTTGTCGGCAGCCAATGCCAGTTGGTTTGTGTTGTTATCGGGAAGAGCTGACAGGATTGCCTGGACATGTTGGGGTAGACGCTGTAGCCAGAGTGTACGTACTATTGCACTCTCTGCTAATGTGGGTCCAGCTAGCTCCATCATATACCGAAGAAGTCCGGAGGGCTTTCGATCTTCCAGTTGAATGCCCGTTAAAAGTCGTGTAAGTCTTTTTTCAGCAGAATCTTGTAGTCTGTCGATAAGTGCAGTTTTCAGTTTTAAATATTTGTCTGATTCAGGTGGCTTCGTGACAATATCACTAACACATTGTAAGGTTTGTGAATCGAGTGCTGCGATGATGATATTGTATTTTGTAAAGTCTTCTTTAATACGTGAGTTTGAAAATTGAGATTCGGCTTGAACGAACCATAGCGATATGTTTTCTTTCCAGCATGGTGGTAATCTGACTGAGACATGGTGGATGTTTGATTCATTACTAGTTCCGCTTGATGATTCCATTGTAATTGAATCTGTAATTATCTTGTTGCTTGATGTTTGTAAACTTGATTCCGCTGTTTGCTTCGAGATGAGAATATTTTCTTCAGTTGTCATGGCATTATTTCAGATATTGACAATTCAACGCATATAAGGCGGTTACTTTAAAAAAATATTCATCAGCAAAAAATTCGAAAAAACATTAAATTAAACCATATTAAAATATACATATTTAAAATTATCGATAATTTATCAAACTGATTTGGGGTACCATCTATGCATTTTTCTATAAATCATAAGTCAGATGCATGTGATATTATCTTAGGCGCAAACCTTTTGAAAATCTACTAATTTTAGAACATTTTTATTAGTGTTAAATTATTTCAAATTATTTTTTTTAATAATAGAATAATTTCTCAAAACAGATAATAATCACTAACATTTAATTCAAATTTTAAATTTTGAAATTAGGTTATGTAAAAATAATAGTCTTTTGTTTAATTATTTACGTGACTTGAAACGAATTTCTAATGTTCTGCTGTCTGTGATGATGTTTTTTTCTCAGCCAAACGTCTCTCGTGAAGATAGATTCGCTGCAATTGGCTACTGCGTCATGAAGTCTCCTTGTTGTGAAGCTCCGCTGCGATTGGGTACTGCGTCGTGAAGTCTCCGTGATGTGAAGCTCTGCTGCGATTGGATACTGCGTCATGAAGTCTCCGTGATGTGAAGCTCCGCTGCTTTGGTAGTCTCTATATGGTGTCAGCAAAACTCGTTCACCTGTGCAGCCATGGTCTCTAAGTAAATCGCCATTTTCGATTTCTCTGGCCTCAGGATTCTATGCGTCGGTCGCTCTGACTGGTTTGTTGAGGTGCGGAGATTTAAAAAGAAATTTTTCGTATAGTTGTGTCTAATTGCGTGGAAGGTCGGGTGGTCACCATTTTAATGATACAACATCATTGGATTCACTTTTTTATTTAAATGATATTTTTACATTTGATAATCAAGTTAATTATCAGGAACTATTCAGAAGGATAAATGTGTAGATAATAAAACACAACCAACCAAGGTGACGCGCACAACAGAACGGCGTTCCGATCGTTGTCTTTTGTTATATCAGCTGTCGCTAGGTTACTGATCCAGTGTTTTAAATTATAAATGTTTTTGGTTGTTCAGTGCAATCTACAATATGTATTCAATGTGACTGGTACTGGAGTTAAAAGATGAGACATTAACCTCTCACGCCTTCAGCATGTAGGAAGTTCAAAATTCTTCATTTCATCAATTCTTCATTTCATCAATTCTTCATTTCATCAATTCTTCATTTCATCAATTCTTCATTTCATCAATTATTCATTTCATCAATTCTTCATTTATCAATTCTTCATTTCATCAATTCTTCATTTCAAAATCCTTCATTTCATTGGAAGGACAAAATATTTCCATTTTGGAACATTTCTGAATGCATCCGAAAACTAAGAACTATTTTTGAAAGATTATGAAATGTGTTTGGAAATATAATTTTTTTTAATGCAATCGTAAAGTTTTTTTTAAAAAGGGCTTGCCTTACGTTTTTTCTGACTAAAATTACTCGCCAAGAAAAAAAAATAACGTACATATATTATTAGACAAATGTATTATAAACGTTATAGTCACCTCACTTTTTTTTTGTTTCGTGTAAAAATTATTTTATTAATAATTCCCAAAGTTTCATAATTTTTTTCAAATTGTGATCTGGAACTTTGGTTTAATAAAAGTGTACATTTGAATTATTTTGTGGTTAACTTTTAGATTTGAATATAAAACGTGGTGTTTTCTCTCGCTTTCAACGTTTAGATCAAATTTCTAACCATGATAGTAAGGGAGACACAAAGATTTCTATGAGACTTATATGAGTTGTTCCGAAAAGCGAACAAATTGGTCAGAGGGGTTAATGAGTAAACGCGGTCTCAGTTCATGTTGAAATATTAAAATAGGGCTCCGAATGGTAAGAGTAAAGATGTTAGGGGTTTCATCAACTCTATATTTTAATCAACCAATCTGTCGCTCGGATGCCGGCGTCCAGGATTATTTTTATTGTTATTATGTGATTTTAATTAAAAATTCAATGTAAATTATTATTTTTCTTAATCGCTTGGACACATAAGCTTGTATTCACCATAATTTAACGTAGGTAGACATAGAAATGACGTATGTCCCGTACCCGAGTTATTAATATTAAATACAAAAACCTTAAAAGTAAAGGCATTTTTCAATAAGTTCAGGACAAATTTGTACACAAAATTAATTCATTTGCCGTGGTTAGTATCAGTCAAAATATTGGGTTAAATTTAAATTGTTTTAATTTACATGTCACAATGGTTAAATACAAGGCGTAAATCAGTATCCCCGGTACATTTGGTAAGGCTTGTCAAAGTTTAATAGTTGTCAATGATATTTGTTTTTGTTTTCCAGGATTACCATGTAATATTTATGTACTGCTGGGATAAAAAAACGTGCCTTGTGTACGATTTAGATTCAGAGCTGCCTTTTCCTACTTTCTTCCACAAGTATGTGACCGAAACATTCCGAACAGACCATGTGGTCAACTCTGATTATTATAGGTAAGTTAATGCATGTTGCCACATTTTAATTAAAAATCAAATAAGATTATCAGTGAGCTATAACAGCTATAACTATCATCGATTACCAGAGTTGAGATGATTTAAATCACTTGATTATCAGTGATTTAAATCGCGATTAAAATCAAGTGATTTTTTTAAAAAAGTCATGGTTTAAATCAATACTTTTTTACTGCAACCAAATCACCCGCCTGAGGTGCCAAAGACTTCCCCCGCCTAAAATGCCAAGGGACTTCCCCTGGCATGTACACACGTGCAATGCTAAAAATACTGTTTACACAATTTGGGGATTCCCTGAAATATAAACTCACGACTGAATGAGTTTTCGCTTGGTCATTCGGTATTGATTAGTGAAAGTGTGAACTGAAGAAAAATTGTTAGGAAGAAAAAAAGATGCTGCATGGGTTCATTTTGAAGAAAAAAATCCACTTGCGGCTTGTTTTGAAGGTCACATGCAAAATTTCATCAACCGCTGCATAAAACTGTAGATTTGTAATAAATCAAATCCAATCCGCCCGCTTGCCAGCCGGCTCTACCACTTAAAAACATTCTCCATCATATATTTCAACCAATTTACACAAAACCTTGACGAATTATATACCTAAACCTTCGTCATGAATCACCTTATCAATTGGTGAAAATCGCATGAAAATCCATTCAGTAGTATTTGAGTTTATCGCAAACAGACAGACAGACGCGGCGGAGGACTTTAATTCATAGTATGTAGAGATAATTAAAATAAACAATAACAACACGGGTTTTCTTTTTACATAGACCGTCTTCCGAGTTAAAATAGACAAAATATTAAAAAATCTAAATCAAATAAATCCGATTTAAATCAATAAATCCGATTTTTATGATTTTTAAAAATAAATCATGATTTTTATCAACCCTGTTGATTACAGAGTTCCTTGAAGCACATAATTCATTAACTCAATGTTTCTCACTGCCCGTACTATACAACATAACTAGGTTTGATAACATTGCCATTAAATTACATGGTCCAGTAATGTGTAATTTGATAACTTATTGCAACTGTCCTTTTTTCTATACTTTGAAAAACTTAATTCCTTACAAGCGATTAAACTATTATATGTATCTCTAGTTAGAAGCATTTTGAAAGTAATTCAGTAGTTTAGTCTCCATCTTACAAAATTCACATTAATAACATTGAGCGAATACAAAAAAAATCTGCATTTTATATCCCACTAGAAGACTTAAAATATAATTTCTTATTAAATATTCATTAGAAGACAAATGTAAAATAAACGACTTAACCTTTTTATTCAAAATACTAAACTCTAAATTCAACTGTTGCAAACTCCTGCAACTCATAAACTTATGAATACCCACAGTAACATCACGACAAAATACACTATTCTACTGCAGCATTCATAAGCGTAACTATATTGCCCACTCTCCGGTACAAAAATTTCACACTATGGGAAATCAATACTAAGGTGATATTGACATATTCAATATCAACTTAGAGAGTTTTGTTGATCATGTAAAATATTTATTCCAACACTATTCCTAAATAGATCTTGTATTTTTGTAAACCTATCTAATCGCTGTATTTTTCAGTTTTTGTTCTTGTATTTTTATGACTTGTGTATATTTTTTACTACCAACAAAATGTACCATTTTTTTTTTACTACCAACAAAATGTACCTTTTTTTTTACTACCAACAAAATGTACCATTTTTTTTTACTACCAACAAAATGTAGTAAGTGTACTGTACCAACATGTAAAAGCCCTCTGGGTGTTAAATAAAAAAAATGGCGAGCTCCTGCTACCACCTCTGTAGTATGCCGAGGGTAAAAATGCTGCAGAAACAGAGAGTATTTTTTTAGATTACAATATGGATAATCATATCTGGCACTCAACGGATACAAATTTTTAGTATCCAAAGGGTACTGTTGGATTTTGAGAAGTTAAATTCAAATTTATGCTTGATCAGTACTTCTTTACATGATTTGTACTAATAAAATCAATAATAATTCTTTTTCAGGTACTTCCGTGTTGTGCCAGCAGTAGAATTTTTCAAAAACTTTGCATCAGATCGACGACACATGAAGAGGCCCGATGGTTCTTGGATTAAACCTCCTCCGCCGTACCCGGCCATTGTTGGAATGGGTAGGCATGCTTAAACTTTAAATCAGTGTTTTTGTGCAAAGTTTAATAACCTTTGCAAAAATGTCCCTGAAGATAAAGCCGGAAGAAAACAGCCTTAAGAGAATAAAAATAGCTGAAGAAATGAAATATAAAATTTTGAAAACGGAAAATGAGGTGTGGGCGTGGCTGATCTAGCACACACATACATCCAGTCTACATCAATGATTTGTACTCTCCTTAACGAGTCATCTGTCGTAAGCCCGCCAGCGGGCGGGTTACAGCTGAGAGGTTAAAAAATATAATGCGATTTTAATTCTTATGTATACAGAAACTGTACAAGGACAAGATCAGAATTGCTTGCGCCAATATCATTCCAGACTTTGTTTTTATTAGAGCGTTCTAGCTCCTCGGAATGCTCTGATATTAATTTCCTATGAAATACGGCCTTAACCTCTAACTGTCATCCGACATTCAAGAGGTTAAGCACAAGGACAAGATTAAAGAGATAGATGCTTCAAATGCGGAGTGACAAGAATATCTAAGCAATGGTTACATATCTCGTACGTATTCTACATATTCTATACGTTGAAAGGTTTATTCTCATACGGATAAAAGAAAAGCAATTGTAAGGCGACACTATTAACGAAAATATTATTTTAAAAAGACAAACGTACTACTCGCCGACATTGGAAGACACCAGAATCATCAACGGCCGAAGAAAAAATATTTGAGGGAAGTCATGGATGGTTCGAAAAGTTTAAGAGAAGAATCGGCATTGGTGAAACAGCAAGCTTGCGAAGGCAGCAGAGAACTTTATCGGCGACTTAAAGAAGCTTGAAGAATGCATTATCGTATTTTACATAATTTTTTATTTATTTACATAAGTTTCGCATTACGAGTAAGATTCTAGAATGAATTATACTTGTTATGCGAGGCTCCACTGAACATGTATACCTTGATACCGACACACAACCATCACAACAAATCATTGCTACAATATTTTATGGCAGCAAAGTAATTGATGATCATAATAATATATAATATCAATAATATTTCTTTCGATCTCTCGAACACGGTCTTCCATTTACATATAACTTTTCAAATGTTTACCACTGCAAAAATATTATTGACATCATAATGTGCATTATTAAACTAAACAAAAATATTATTGACATCATAATGTGCATTATTAAACTATTACAGACAAGTTAAATAACAATGTCAAACTATAATAATAATTAACTTCATACTATAACACAAACAAGTTAATTACCTGTGTCAAACGTTGAACTATAATAATTATAATGTGAATTAAATTATTAAACCCAAAGAAGTCAACTACCCACGTCAAACATCTTACTATAATAACAAGTTGACTACTCGACAGAAAAAAAAAAGATCGACTGTCAACTGCAAATAATTCTCTGTACATCCAAAATAGCCGTACCTACTTCGCCTGAACTGCCGACTGCATCACAAATCCAATTGTAAATAATCAGTGCTACTTCGGAACTGTTCATTGTTTGAGGCGCGCCTCCAGCTAAACTGCACATGATGATAGTAGCTACCGTTCATTTCGTTTCCATGTGACTTCCTTACCCCTCTCCGACCTCTCCTGTTGTTTTATTGTACTTACTGCATTGTGTATTGTTATAAATTTTTTGTTTATATATAAAGTTTGTTATGAAACAAAAACGCAATTTAAATAAATGGGTAATATTTATTGTATTTCTTGGGCATTAACTATGTAACAATTTCTAGACATTTTGTTTTGAAGAGTTTTAATTTTCAATGTACTATCGTTACTTAAATTTTAATTTTTCTGCTACCGGTTTCGACACATCCGTGCCATTCACTAGCAAACTTAAAACTAAACTTAAAATTTAAAACAAGTACAGAAATGAATTAGATGTTATTAGGTGGGGGTAGTGGGAGGGGTATTTTGGGGAAGTGGGCGGGGTCAATATCACATGGGAACATAGCCAAAAGGGGAGATTTGCAGGGTGCTATTATTTTGTTAACTAAATTAATTTTTGATTTAATTTTTTTGTTTATTTCTAAAGCGCACAAGTTAAAGTATGAATTTATATTTATATGTTTAAATTTGGTTTTTTCCTTGTTGAAGCTATGGCATGTCTCTATTAAATGATTGGCATCAATATCAACAGATATCAACAATTAAATTGTCTCCATTAAATGATTGGCATCAATCATTTAATAGAGACAATTTAATTGTTGATATCTGTTGAACTGTGAGCACTTATGTTTTGTACCGTTCACACTATGGTAGGAGAGGGGATCAGATGAATTTAGATAGCTCGATAGCTGCTGCGAGGTACCATTTCTTTGTAGATTTTGTACTAGATCTGAGAATTTTTCAGCTGACATTCGCGCGTTTCCTATACTTGTCGATAATGGATGAAACTTCTCACACGTTGGTACCAGTTCTGATGGATAGCTCATCCTCAGATGACGACGCATTCATTATTACTCAGATAAGGATATATTAAAATCCTATTTTTGGCGGGAGAGGGGGGCTCTTATCTATTGGTATATCGCCTCAAGAGCAGTTATGGCGTAAGATGTGCATTGTCTATGGTTGATCTGCGCATGTGAACGGTCTGAAGGGATTGTATGGAGAGCGATATTTGGCGTGCTATGATCTTTTATAGTTTATAGCTGTGTTTGAACAGGGCTTTTGAGGTTTCCACAATTTAGAAATTGGTACTGCTTAAAATACCCTAATAACAATTTGTGTAATAGTAGTGAAGTTTACAGAAATATCACAACAATGTTTATCTGTTGCAGGTAACGCCCACAACCTAGACGAATACACCAACATGGACCCCGCAGTGGGACCCGGCCAGGTGTTCAGTCTCACACAGTTTGTCCAACAGTTCTTCAAAGTGAACAAGTAGTATCGGCTCAACCTAGATAGGCTATGCTTCAATTTCATACTTCCTTTACGTCTCTTGCTATTGCATAAACACCTTTCTAAATATTATTATGTGTCAAGTACTTTGCACGGCCTATGGAAGGGAGGGTCAGAATGATAATTAATCTTGGGAGCACAACTACACAGGTTTCCTATTATGAATTTTAAATTCACTTATCATAGAATCTTTATAATTTCTCCAGTATTCTGGAGTTTTATAATGTTTTACATTTTATGTATTTTAATCTTCTATTGAAGACGTACTATATTATATTTACTCTAATATCTTTAATCCAATAATTATTCTCCTTCCATAAATCAATGGTTAAATGATTTACTATTATTAAAGCCCTTCCATCTTATTCTATCTCGTTGTTACTAAGTATAAAGTTTTTTGTAAGTGTTTAAATAAATGTTTACTGCATAACGTGTTTTTGGAAATTTCCACAAAATTTTTTAAAAATTCTCGTAATATTATAATAATTATTCACAAAAATATATCTGTTGATGTGAAAATTCGACATCGTTGTGTCGTATTTTATATACTTAATCATTAAGTAATTATATTCTAGTCCGTAAAACTCTTGCACAAGACGACTTATGACTGTTTGAAAGTGGCGTAACGCTCCACACTGATTATTCTACCTGACTAAATGATGAAACCTTTAATCTCTTATGATGTGCGTCCAAAACCCCGTTATAAGAAGGATGATAATGAAAATATTGTATTTATGAATTCCTCTTGTGCTGGGCATTTAAACCATATACTGGTTGGTTCCATTTCAGCGTACAAATGCAGGTATTTGAATGTGTGAGTTGTTCTTACACCATCATCATTTGAATTTTAAACTATATTCATATTTCTAGATGTTGGCACCAAAATAATTATAAAAGGTCTATATATTTTTATAATCAACATTATTTAATAATGTTTAGTTAATTGAATTTCGTAACGTTTGAATTTAAACAAAGACTTTGATTGTAACGTAAGTGTGTTTCAATTTTGACCTAAAGTGGTCCATTTTTGGTGTATTGTTAATAAATATAAGGTACCTACACCAAAGACTCGAATTTAAAAAAAAACTAGCAAAAAAAAAATCTATCGACATATGTACTAAAATGTATGTATGTATGTATGTACCTAGAAAATAAATCAAATTATTGTGTTTAAAATAATGCACAATTAGTGAATGTTTAATGTTGATTATAAAAATAATAACATAATTTAACAATAATTCATACATCAATATACTTAAAACATTATTATCACAGTTTAAAAATTCAATACATATTTATGACATTTATTTATAAAATACCAATTTGCTTTATTGCCTTGTCAGGAGTTTTAAAATATTTGACTGATATACAATGAGTGATATAATAATGTGCTTGTGCTTTGAATGTATCAAGTAACATTTGTTTTATTTAAGAATTTTATTATGGCAAATAAATCTGATGAAATCATTTGTTGTTTCAATTAATTCCATGCCTTACCCAAAAATTGCAAATTACACTTCTCACATTGCTGATATCACATCTTCACAAAAATTTCACTGGTTTTGCTGTAGAAATGAGCCTCGACAGTAGCCTTCTTGTTACCTTCCTCAGTAAATCTTTGAATTTCTTGGGAGCTGTTTCCTTATCCCGGAGACGGTTGTACCTGAAATGCATTGTCACTGCAGTTCCAGTTTCCAGTTAAGCGGTTCTTTATTCAGATACTTTTGGAACTGGTTCTCAAAAAGAAAAAATCATGGGTGGGGATCATCATAATTTTTGAGAAAAAGGAATCGGTTCTAAAAATAACCTGTTTCTCAGAGAAATAATATACAGTTCCAGTGACAGAGCAAAGGAACATCGACCATCTCTACCCAATCCTGCCTGCTACTACACAGCTTGAGAAATTTCCACTCACCGCTGTCAACCAAGTAGCGATAACATTCTAGGCATCCAGCGCAAACACCTTTCTCAATTATGGTTACGGAGGATCTCTTCCAACTATTTCTGTACTAATGTTCACTTCATCGGCTATCTGAAGAATACAAACTCTCCGGTCTGGATCTGAGAGCATGAATTCCTTCATTGTTTCTGTTTTCATCTATCACTACCAATTTTAAGGATATCAGGGGTGTTCGTCATCTCCAGTGGACTCTCTTCCTTGTTTATACAATTGAGTCCATCTTCTCAGTCCTATAAGATAGAAAAAACTTACCATAAACACTGTTAAATTTGCCATTAATGCCCTTTGCTCATATCCCTTTCTTCTCAAGAATTTTATCATTGAGCAGTCCTCAGATTTTACCATCTCAACTGGAGCGTGGCACGTTCCACTGTGAATATTTTTTGACCGATTTGAAGATGTCAGCGTTGTAAGAAATACATTGATGTTCAAAAAGATTACACTGAAAAATAGTTGCATTAACCTAGACTTTAATATCTAGGTCAATGCAAATATTTCGACGGTCCCGAAGAACAATGTCTGATCTGTTAAAAATTGTTTTGTTGGCTTATTTTAATTTTTTTTTGTTGATTTAAAAGTCTGTATTTTCAGAATTTTTGATGAAATGAAATGTATTTTTTTCTTTTAAGCAATATTTCTTGATCTCAAAAACAGTAAAAATGCAGAAACGAAAGTTTACTTTTCTACTGCAAAACTATAAAATCGCATATCCGACACTGTTCTTCTTCTTGTCGATTTTTAGTTTGATCAACTAAGAAAAAAGTTTTTGAAAAAATAAGTTGTAACTAGGCGAAGTTGGATAGAAACTAGGTAAGAGTGATTAATAAAAAAAACTAAATTTATACATAATTTACTAAATGAAAAATAATTTAACATTAAATAAAAACAATTCAGGAAGTTAAATGACTGTCAGTCAAAATATTGCACCCATTTTCCGTCACACAGATAGTATGCTCCGCTTGGGCTGTTCTAGCATTGTCAGCTGTCACTGCAGTCCAGCCATCTTCAAGTAACTCTATCATCTCTCCTCCCAAACTAACAACCGGCTCTATTGTAAATGTCATTCCTGGCAACATTACACCTGGGTAAGAATTTTCTGAAACAAAAACAATAATTGAAATGCGTGTCACTAAGTATAGGTAATCGACCCTTTGGAATAACTAGGTTCCATCTGTTGCAGAAACGTCACGCGGTTATGGGATCTACGGTAAGCTACCTTAAAGTCATTATCGCATGACGTTAAAGCAACAGATTGAACCTTGTTATTCCAAAGGGTCGTAATGCAGATGAGTGGAAGCAATAAAAAAAGTTAGCATTGAATGTTTTAGGCATCTGTATACACTTCCACCGACGAGGAACTATCCCTTGTCTTGTTAACGCCTACTTATTGTCACTAGCGGAAGAGGGACAACAAGTATATACCATGCTCGTAAAATAATATTGCTAAGAAGCTTACAGTGTGTCCTATTCATATCGATTCCAGTTCGATCGGTCCGGAATATCCTATATGGTATTATGTATATGTTTTTTTTAGCTATATTATTTAAACTTACTTGTGTGATAGATATCCGGTGGTCCATGAAAATATTCTCCAATACCGTGGCCCAGAAAAGCCGGTACAATGGTGAAACCAGAACTTCTCGCCAATTTATCTATTGCAAAACCGATTTCTTTTAATGGGACACCTGGTCCACATATCGATATACCCTGTAATAAAAAAGACAGTAATTTTATTACATAGGAAAATTACTATCAAAATATTGGCATTTTTAAAAAAATAAACAAAACAATATTTTTACCTTGATTAAACATTCTTCAGTAACATTAACTAATTCTTTTCCTTGTTCATCTACATCTCCAATCAAAAAAGTTTTCGAACAGTCTCCGTGGTAGTTGTCGAGGAAAACCTGTTAAATATAAAAGAAAAATGAATAAATTAAAAATAGTAAGTCTTTTATTTTGTTATTTCAATTTTAAAAAAAAGTTAAATAATTACACATCTCCCTACTGCATAGAACAAATTCGTGGGTTGGGGTGTAGTTAAGTCAGAAAATAGGCAAGAGATATTTTTAATTCAATCAACTTGGTAAAAAAAACCTATATTCTCTATGGCAGTGGCGGCTCGTAACTTTTGGTGAGCTAGAGTGCTAATATTAACAAAAATGGCATTATTGATGTCGTTGTAGCCGAAAAATATTTTAAAATTTGTTTTTCGAAAATTTATTTTTTGTATGAAGATTTTCAGGAAATCTGTGCGGCGCACAGCAAAACTGAAATTTCCTGAAAATCTTCATACAAAAAATAAATTTTCGAAAAAAAAAAATTATATATTTTTCGGCTGCAACGACATCAACAGTGCCATTTTTGTTAATATTAGCACTCTAGCTCACCAAAAGTCACGAGCCGCCACTGCTCTATGGTGAGACAAGTTTTTGTGCACAGAGAGTTGTATTTGTTGTAAAGGTATATTTTGTACAAGAAAGCATTTCAAAGACGGCCGGCGTAGTCCAGGGGCAAGGCTTTGCGCAAATAAATTTTATTTGATTAATTTGTGTTATTTCACATTAATTAATTAAAAAAATAATATCTACTCTATTTGCGGCAAGTTCCAGAGTGGAATAAACTCTCAGTATCACCCTGGTGTAAGACCACCATTCAGAATTGAAGCTATGTTTGAAATGGCTTTAGCCGTGTTTAGTGACTAGATCTGAATAGCCAGGTACTTTTCACCCATCTTCTTCCCTTCCCCGCTTACCTTCAGCCTCACAACATACCCCAATTGGGGATGCCATAGTCAGACTGGCTCCAGACGGGAGCCATTGTGACCCTTGTGAGGTGTTACTATCAAAAAAAAAACCATAACTTTAATAACTCAGGTACGGGCCATACGTCATTCCTATGTCTACCCACGTTAAATTATCGTGAAAACAAGCTTATGTGTCCAAGTGGTTAAATTTGAATTTCTGACTTATCTGCCTTCTACCCCCGATCCAAGTATTATTTCTCACTTATTAAAAAAAATATCATAGAACCTTTCCAAGGAAAACAACTTGCAACTTACCGTGATATCAACATTCACAATGTCTCCATTTGCTAACGGTCGACTATCGGGTATTCCATGACAAGCTACATTATTCACAGAAGTACAGATAGATTTAGGAAATCCTCTGTAATTAAGTGGCGATGGATATGCACCATTGCTTATGCAGGCTTCGTGAACAAAAGCATCAATTTCATCAGTGGTGACTCCTTCCTAAAACAATTTAGGAATTATTTACTAAAGTAGGTATATTATATTACCTTTTAATTGGCCCTTAATGCATGTTCTGATGAATTTATTGCTAGATATAGGTATTAAAAAATCGGTTTGTACCTTTATAAAGTCTCCAACATTTTTTAGTAGAAGGCTAGCTAGTTTACAACTTTTAATCATTCCATTAATTTGTTCCGATGATTTTATTTCTGGCATCGAGAGATTTGATATAACTTCTCCAGTTTCATAATAGCTAGGTTTTACTATATGATCTGGTATACATCTTAGAGGACCGATGTCTCTTGGTTCAACGATTTCGAATTTACCAAAGTCTCCACTAGAATCAAAATGTGTTATTCAAGAAAAAAGAAAACACTTCCATATTTATAAATTGTTAATATGATTTAGAATAAGACTTAGATACATACGTTCTTTGACGCCAAAGAAATCTTAAACAGTTTGTTAGCCGCATCTTTTTTTCTAATTCAGTAAATCAGTACAATGAATTTTGATTTAAAGTTTGCAAGATTTAAAAAATATTATTATTTATGTAATTTGACAGTTCAGAGATAACCTAAAACCATAGAGGAAGGGGCATTTGCAATCATTGAGTAATATTTTGTGAAATACATAGAAGTCTTAATCTAATGCGCGGAGAAAATATATTCCGAAAGTGATATTGAATTATTGTCAATGATGTCTAATAGCCGGTTCCCACGGGGCGACTTTTGTCGGTCAACTCGACAGTTGAAAGCTAATCGACACGTGTGAACACTTTTGGGGCGTTCAGACGTTTCGATTTTTGTTGACCAACTTTTATTTTAGGAAAAAAGTTGAGCAACATTTTGTTCCCACGTTTCAATTTAAGTTGAACCGATTTTGAGATTCAAAATGGCGTCAACTGAAATTGTTAGTGCGTGCGTCTATCTAATTTCTGATGTTCTGTGAGAGGAGCTGGAGATTATGAAAAAATATAAAAAACGTCGTACTTGGATGAGAAAATGGATCATGAGAAGGAGTGAATTAGGCGCATCCAACACAATTTTTTTCAAAATAATATTATTTACATTTCAAAAATAATATTCTATTTTTGTATACTTCTTGTTTTTGATCCGAAAGACAGGGATGGCTTTGGTACAGATCCATAAATCTGAACATTAAATCGTCCGACCATTTCAGATATTTTTTGGTTGAAACGGATTCCATGACGGTAGGAAATAGTACCGAATAAATGAAACGCCTGACGTTTACTTTTTCCCGCGAGTAACTAAAAATGATAAGCGACTTGAAACATGTGTTCAGACGCGACGATTCGATGTAAAACTCGAACGATTAGTAAAACCAAAATGGCGATAGTCATACTTGAACGACAAAAGTAGACGGGCTATCAACTTTCGCTAGCAACAAAAAAAGTTGATAACTTTGTTGACAAAGTGTTCACACGTGCCGATTAGCTTTCAACTGTCGAGTTGACCGACAAAAGTCGCCCCGTGGGAACCGGCTATTTGTCAACAAAGTTATCAACTTTTTTTGTTGCTAGCGAAAGTTGATAGCCCGTCTACTTTTAAGTTGACCGACAAAAGTCGCCCCGTGGGAACCGGCTACGATTTTGTATATGCGCATAAAATTTCTGCGTCCATTGTTATAACCATAGAAACACAAAAATTAGTAATGATTTATAATTTTGGCAGCCGGTTGTTTTCAATGACAATGTGGTGTTTGGGAACGTTTCTTGATTGAATTTCGTTACGAAAGATAACCTATACGTGTTATTGTTTTCTTTAATTATAAACAATGGAGATACTAACTAGAAGTAAGTTTAACTAGATGTCCTTCATTGTCGTATTACACACAATTCATAAATACACTACGTTTTGAATCGATTAATGTTTCATCACTGTTTCATTTTGTTATATAGACTCTGATAAAAGTAATCCGGCCAAAGATGAAAACGACTCCCAAGGCTCTGCAGCTAGAAAGGGAGTTTTGGTGTCTTTCCGTACAGGAAAACTTATCGAAATTCCGGAGAAAGACACGGTGAGTACAATATTTTTGATTTATGAAGGAAAGGAGGTAGAGGTAAAATTTTAGAGTAGCCGGACAAGCTTATAATGTCTATCATCTATCATCATAATGTCTGTATGTCCGTGTCTCACAGCGCGGATGTGCTTTATCACGGTATTCACACAGATGCAAAACTTACATACGGCCTGTTTCGTTTTATGTTTTTATTAAAAAGATAAACGGTAAACTTTCGATCGAACTGGCCACGCTTATTACGAAGATACTTTGTTTGGCGGCCAGCTGTCAGTTTGATATGTTGGTATTCCCGACAGAACTAGGAGCTAGATGCTAGATGATGGTCGCCGACTTCATGCGAAACATAATTGACGCGTATAAAAACACTAAATAATTCATTTATAATAATATAATGTAAACAAACCTCTAATCAGAATCATTTCACAGTCAGAACGGCTAGAAACAATAGGGAACAATCACACTTTTTTTTTTACCAAACAGCTCGAACTCGGGACGGGAGTACGGTGTGACGTCACAATGTCGCCAGTCAATGATGACTCGGTTTTGATATTTGAATTTTCAAACAACTTTGAAAGTGAATTAATTAATTTAATAATTTTTTTGGTGTTTTAAGTACGTTTTTCGATTGTAGTAAACTTTTTTTACATATATTAAAGCATCGATAACACTATATTACATACAGTTCATGTATCCTATTAAATTAAATGACTAAAAATAAATTAATATAATTGAATAAAAAAACTTGTCAAAACATTCATTTTTGTATCACAAACCATGTTACACAAACCTAGCGTAGCCGCTAAACTACTTGAAAACTGCGATGTTTTTCTTGCCTTGACGCGAGCAGGCGCTACGAAGGGGGCACTTTCTTTTGTATCACAGACCATGTTCGACAAACCTAGCGTAGCCGCTAAACTACTTGAAAACTGGGATGTTTTCCTTGCCTTGACTTGTGATACAAAAGAAAGTGCCCCTTTATAGCGCCTGCTCGCGTCAAGGCAAGAAAAACATCCCAGTTTTTAAGTAGTTTAGCGGCTACGCTAGGTTTGTGTAACATGGTTTGTGATACAAAAGAAAGTGCCCCTTTATAGCGCCTGCTCGCGTCAAGGCAAGAAAAACATCCCAGTTTTCAAGTAGTTTAGCGGCTACGCTAGGTTTGTGTAACATGGTTTGTGATACAAAAATGAATGTATTTTTTTATTAAATCACTAAAAAACTTCATAGTGTCGATATCTCGAAACGAAGCAAGATATCGAATTATTGTTCATTTTCGATTTATTTTGGATCAATTTATCAAAATCCATCGTCAAATGTCGGCGCCACGGAAATCGTACTCTCCCCTTATTTCCAGTATTCGCCAAACTAGTGCTAAAACAGATTTTTAGGTAAACCTTTTAACATTAAAAAATTTAATGTAAAAAAAAAAAAACGTGCCTGAAGGTCTTTATTCAATTTACTGTATTTTATTTCCAGAATTTCGCCAAACTAGTGCTTACCTAATTCGCATAGATTGTCTAGTAGTGACATATTTCTAGCTCCTCGTTATGTTACACCTTAGAAGCCCGCAGAAAAATATTTTTAGGTAAACACTTTTTTAAGCTAATCTCTGGTATCATACTCAATCCGCCTATATTAAAAGAGGTTAATTTTTACGTCCCTAACAAGTATACTCGTGGTAAATCCCATGCACTTTTTTATGCTCCGAAAGTGAGGACTTCTGCCTATCAGAACGCGCCAATAAACAGAGCGACTCAACTGCTTAACGATTCTGCATTGACCATCGACATTTTCAATGTCACTTACAGACAGTTCAGCAACTATCTTTTAGCAAATGTCACTAAGTAGTAAAACTGCCCTTGTGTACTTTGTAATTTATAATCTTCTCTATGATATATTGGTGTATAACTGTTTTATAGAGAACATGAAAAAATAAATAAATAAATTACGGTATTATATCGGGCCGCCAAATATCGCGGCATCGCGCTCTCGTACGCGGCAGTAAATTTTTAATTTACGGAAATTTTAATTGCAATATATTCCACTTCCCCGAATGCAAAAAGTTGTCTTTTACAGTAATTAAGGTGAATCTAAAGGTTTTTTGAAAAAAATATTTATTATTATAAATGAATTATTTAGTGTTTTTATACGCGCCAATTATGTTTCGCATGAAGTCGGCGACGATCATCTAGCATCTAGCTCCTAGTTCTGTCGGGAATACCAACATATCAAACTGACAGCTGGCCGCCAAACAAAGTATCTTCGTAATAAGCGTGGCCAGTTCAATCGAAAGTTTACCAGATAAACTTTCGGGATGGCTGGTCACTCTTAATACAAACATTTTTTAGGAAAAAACCTCTTGTTTTACCTTACTATAAAAGACAACTATTTGTATTGAGCGATGAAAAATACTGCATTCAAAATTACAATTATGTAAAATGAAAATTTGCTTTCGTTGTATGGGATAACAGCCTTTGACAATAATTTCTGTCTGTTCATTTCGGATGTTGGTACTGGTGTCCGGACAACTCAACAATGTACTTCGTCACTCCTTTGAAAAAGTGTAGAAAAAAAACTTAGTTAAATAGGTTACATTAGGTTATCGATTGTTTTTATTTATTTTTTTCCTCATAATGATTTTTCAAAGAGGTGTTGAAAGGTCACTTTGTTGAGTTGTCGTTGGACCACCAGTATTGTCGGGAACCATTTATTGGAGTACCGATACCTCTGCCGTAGGTCACCCCAAGTGGTTTGCTACATTTGGTGACTTAGGGTCATGGGGTGAGATTTGTCTGGATCTTGGCAGCGAATGCGTCTGCTCACAAACTGCATGGCAGGCCGGATCTGGAGAGACTGTTTGAGGGAGACCTTTTGGGCTCTTCAGCAGGACTCTTTCAAAACATCACCTTGTACCGCATCGGGAGGGATAATAATAATAATTTATGAACTAGCTGTGTACTGTTGGAGTTATAACACAGACATCCAAATTGATAGACCAGCCCATCAGGGAAAGGGGAACAAACCACGTTACTACAGGCAAACCTCATTGTGATAATAATAATAATTGGATAATTTGTATAGCGCCGTTTTTGTGAGAAATCACCTCAAGGGCGCGGATGATATCACTATTTAGTCTGTGAAAATAAATAGAATGGCGCACAGATTGCTTGCTGGCTGCGTAAACGCTTGTACAAATCCCAAATCCACAAAAACAAAAGTTCCGGCTTGTTTCCAGAATTGAATATTTTGTTACACTGTTTAGTTAGACACTTTTTCAAAGTGTTATAGTTTACTCACCTCACTCACCTATTTTGTTTTAGGTGGTTTGGTTAAAAACAAACTTTCAGACCCTGCACAGAAAAGTCCAACAATGGACTGCGCTGCAAATTATTGCCTTAATTTAACTTAACTTTTCTGTACAAGGTCTGGTTATTTCAATGTGCAGTCTTCGGCGGTCAACTGATATTGTAGTTTATTCAAAGCATTCTCGAACCCCCTGCCAAAATTATAATCAGGTGGTTTGCTTCTAGCTCATAAAATGATACCCAGATTTCATGTTAGGGCAAGTCTGTCAATTTGGATGTCTATGATTTATAAAAACAAAATTTACCAAAAGACACATTAATAATATATTAGTTTCCGAGTGAGTTGTCTGGTCTGCTACTGTAGCAATCTATACCTAATATGTAAATTGTATGTGTGAATATTATCTTAAACTGTCATTGCTTATAGTTATTTCTTTTTAGCTCGGTAGATGCAGATTTGTTGGTGAATTTGAAAAATTAAACAGAATAGGAGAAGGAACATACGGTATTGTCTGTAAGTATTACCTTTCTTACATTTTACTAACAGTGAAAAGGTGTCATTCGTAATAAAGTCAAATTTTCTTTACTGTTCAAATGATTTATTGTGTTTTATTATTATCCATAGATCGTGCCAAAGATAAAATCAATGGAAACATTGTTGCGCTCAAAAAAGTGCGCATGGAAGTAGAAAAAGATGGACTTCCGCTGAGCGGCCTGAGGGAAATACAGGTTCTGTTGGCTTGTCGGCACGAAAACATCGTGCAATTGAAAGAAGTCTTGGTTGGGAGAAGTCTCGAAAGGTAATGAAAATATTTTTTTTAAATCTGACATTTTATCACTTATTTTAATTTTGAATTTAGAAATAATGATTTTTTTTCAGTATATTTTTGTCTATGGAATATTGTGAGCAAGATCTAGCCTCCCTTCTGGACAACATGGCCTCCCCCTTTACTGAATCCCAGGTCAAATGCTTGATGCTGCAAGTCCTCAAGGGGTTGAAATATTTACATGCAAATTATATAGTGCACAGAGACCTCAAAGTATCTAACTTATTGCTGACGGACAAAGGATGTGTGAAGATTGGTAAGTTTTTAATTGCCCTTTAAATTAAATAAAAGAGAGTTAGCTTTCGGGAAGGTGTTATTTGCTACAGCAATACTTTAAACGGGCGACAAACGCGATGTTCACATCAAAAAGATACTGCGTTATTAGTATCTTTTCTACCGACACACTACGTTATAAAATATTCCTTCCTACGGCAGGAGAAGGGGTCAGTTGAAATCGGAAGCGGTCGAGAGAATATCATTTCTTTGTACTGGATATGTTAACTTGACAGCTCCGTGCATGCTCCGTGTATTAAAAATGACCCCCTCTCCTGTTTACGGTAGAGAGGGGGTCGCATAACTTTTCTGATATCGCCACTGTAGCGAATACAAAAAATAATTCCGATTAGCGAAGATTCAAACCGCGATCACAGCGCATCATCTTTTTACGTCTGGCGGGTCTCATGAGATTGTATGGCGAGCGCTATTGTGTTATAAATAACTTTTTGATGTGAGCTGCGAGTCTGTCGCTACCTTTATTGTTCTGAAAGGAAACGGCTTAAGTTTTAGAGAAGCTTTTTATAACTTTTGAAAGTAAGATAAAATATGCGTAAAAATTACTCATCAAAATCGCTAAAACATTATTGTGATTTCTTGCGAGACAAAAAACATTACCGTTCATTGTTACATGATGTTTGCCAAAAGTTTATTTATTTATTTAAAATACATGATTTATCGAAAGTACATATAGTTTATTGTGATATTTCACCCTCCATGCTAGGGATGACCCTGTGTTATGGCGGGTGAATTTTACAGTTTGCGGATATACATTCATTAGTATTGGTTGATAATTTTCATTAATGAATACTATGCACACAATTCTTCTACAATAAAAAAGTTATATGTAGTTAGATAGGATTACAAAAATAAGATGAAGAACAAAATTGAAGATACAAGTGGAGTTTTTTTTTTCTTTTTAACTATGAATGCAAATAAACGAAAAAGTTAAATTCCTACATAAAAGCAGTTCCTACAAAAAGTTAAATTCCTACATAAAAGCAGTTCCTACAAAAAGTTAAATTCCTACATAAAAGCAGTTCCTACAAAAAGTTAAATTCCTACGTAAAAGCAGTTCCTACAAAAAGTTAAATTCCTACATAAAAGCAGTTCCTACAAAAAGTTAAATTCCTACATAAAAGCAGTTCCTACAAAAAGTAAATTCCTACATAAAAGCAGTTCCTACAAAAAGTTAAATTCCTACATAAAAGCAGTTCCTACAAAAAGTTAAATTCCTACATAAAAGCAGTTCCTACAAAAAGTAAATTCCTACATAAAAGCAGTTCCTACAAAAAGTTAAATTCCTACATAAAAGCAGTTCCTACAAAAAGTTAAATTCCTACATAAAAGCAGTTCCTACAAAAAGTTAAATTCCTACATAAAAGCAGTTGTAATAAATGTGCATTTAAAAAAATCAACGTAGTTAATATTTTTTTACTTGGGTATTACTGATTGAAGGAAGTTGAAACTTAAAGTCGATTATTTCAGAATCAACAATTTGTCACTTAATGTCTTCTGGCAGTAAACTATATGTAGTATAATTGGGCATTCCAGCTGACTTTGGACTGGCCCGCTGGCTCGGGCTCCCCGGCAAGGGCATGACCCCGCGCGTGGTAACCCTCTGGTACCGTGCCCCGGAGCTGCTGCTGCAGGCCACGCTGCAGACGCCGGCCCTGGACATGTGGGCCGCCGGCTGTATCCTTGGGGAGCTGCTCGCCCACAAGCCGCTGCTGCCTGGTAGATCTGAGATTGCGCAGCTGGAGCTCATTGTGGATCTTCTTGGTTAGTGTATTCTAATTCTGTGTAACTTCATATGACTTATGCATATCTCCATTTCATGTTAAAGGTTGGCAATCAACAAGCTCTCTTTACTTTAAAATTTTTTATCCACAGTGTCCACTGTCCACTAATAAACTAAATTAAATGTTTGTACACAACTGATAAACAACCATTAATTTATCATTATCGAAGAAAGTAAACACTTTCGGCCTTACTAAAAAAAAACACTCCGCGGCCGTTAAACGGTGTTTCTGTAGCACGTTGTGTAAAGTCTGTACATTTCGTTTTTCAAATTCTTACTAAACAAAATATATGGTTTTGATCTGACAACGTCGCCATTTTACCAGCCTTATTAATAAACTTTCTGAAAAATTTGTACAATGGTCAAACAACCATGTATGAAGAATCCTTACTAATTAACCCTTCAAAAAATAAAATTTGTAAATCGAAAAACTTTTCGCCATTTTGTTTGGCGTGCAAAATTCCCGATTCTTCCCGTGGATTTTAAATGTATCTTTATATTGATTATTTTTTATCTCTTCGCAAAAACAAAAACTGCTTTAAAATCTAGATAAAATAAACTTTCCTATGTGTATGTTAGAAATTAACATTTTTGTTTGTAAATATTAAAATTTTTACTTTGAAAATGCAAATTCGTTCAAAAAATACTCACCTGAGGATATTCGCGTAAAATGTATCAAAAATATTTGAAACTTTAAATTTTAAATACACATTCTTTTTTTTTAATAATATTGTAACAAAACTGTCACTTCACATTTTATCACATTCATACAAACTTATTTTTTAAATAAATGTTAAACTTTGTCGTTTGTTTTGAGCCTATCAATCTTTCTAAAAAAACTGTTTAAATTTTTTATTAGTTTTCTTCGCAATTTACGATGAATTTCCGAAAAACTTTACTATCCACGTATGCCTAAGGCATTTATCTAATGAATTATTATCACTTTTGTTAATTTATAGCCCAATTTAATGTAGTTTTTTACAATTTTTGACACCTCAGGAAATAATAACCTCAAAACATCACTTCACTAAACTTCAAATAACCTCGTAATTTTGCAATAAACACAACGGTAAATACGTAAATCCTATAGTTTATGGAACATAATAGGTCATTTTGTTAAAAAAAGCTGAGTAACTATTATAAATTCATTAATACAGTATTAAGTTTCGCAGCTTTATTTGTGCGTTCTCCGCTAAAAACTGTTTAAAAGTAAACAAACATGGCCGCCCGTTAGAGATGTGCAAGTCGCGTTTCGAAACATGACTCGATGCTTTGGCGAAAGCGGGGTTGGTTGAAGATATTTTGAATAAAATTTATAAACTGATTTTAAATGGAGTTCTTCAAATTAAACCCGATAAATATAAATATGTACGTAAGATAAATAAAATAAAATGGAATTTAATCCATGCATTATTCAGTGTAGATCATACCTTTTTTAAATAATGAAATAAAACAATAACTTTTTTTTTTTTAAATGATGATTATTATTTTTGACCCATTTAAAAAAATAGAAAAATATACATGAAGCTAATGAACAATAAACAACAATCAATCAATGAAAGAAAATATTTTCCACAAAGAGAATTCAAAATTATTTATTAAGTATTTTATATTATATATCGTGACGAATTCCCATAACGAATAACCTGACAATATTTGAAAAACTCCTACTACCACCACAGTAAGCGGAATATGTTGCTTGTGGGGTGATGGAGGACTTAGCCAGCCGAGGAATCGAACACGCGACGCCCGGGTGGGACCGAAACGCAATGCCCACTCAGCCACTGACCGGTCGAAAAAAAGTATATATATAAACAGGGTGTTAAGGATCGTACTTGACTTATTTTCACCAGTGATTGCTGACATTGTTTGAAGTAAAAAATGTTTATGAAATTTTGGTCTCCGGTGACATTTTTTATTCTGCAAAACCATTAAAATTCTGTGGGTGTTGGGAAGTTAGGGGCGGAATGAGGGGTTGTTTGGTTACTTGGCTTATTGACCAGTGGCGACATGAAGATTATTTTTTTTTAGATATTAAAGAAGAAGTTTTTGAAAAAAATAAGACATCTAAAAAGTCACCGGAGACCAAAATTTCGTTTACTATTTTTGCTCCAAATAATGTCAGGTATCACTGGTTTAAGTAAGTCAAAGATCATACTTGTTTAATTTACATTATTTGGAGTAAAAAATGCAAATGAAATTTTGGTCTCCGGTGACTTTTTAGATATGTTTTTTTTTCTTCAAAATCAAATATAAAAAAATTTCTTCCACATGTCGTCACTGGTCACTTAGCCAAGTAACCAGCCAACCCGTCAACCCACCCCTATCTTCCCAATATCTACTGATTTTTTATGTTTTTGTAGAAAAAAAAAGTCGTCAATTTCAAAAAAAAACTTTGTTAATGATTTTTACTACAAAAAAATTTCAGGAATTACTGGGTAAAGTAAGTCAAGTACGATCTTTAACCTCCTGTATATATGCAGGTGTTAAGGGACATACTTCTTGGCTTACTTTAACCAATGATTCTTGACATTATTTGGAGTAAAAAGTGTAAATTAAATTTTATACATTTTGAAGTGCTCTGTCCGAATTTCAACTTTGCCACCTCATATCTTTGCAATTAGGCGCCATATTGGAAAAATGGCGCCTAATAGCAGTTTTTTGACAATATCTCATTTCTGACTCATTTTACGATAAAAACAAAATTAAACTAGAGAAAATTTCCTACAATTTATGTAATAACAACTTTTTTTGTAACATCGATACTTTGAGCGTACGAGCGCCGCAGAGTATACTTCAATATACGTTTTGGCCAAAAAATTAATTTCCACTAACCCCCTTGAGGTAGAGTAAGCGGCGCGTTTTTTTTATCGTGGTATAGACCTAATCCACATTTAATGTACAATTTCTAAATTTAGCGCAATCTTCTTTGCTTTGCCGTTCCTGATGGACCAGGCGTTGCGAGTTCGTCTTTGGTATCGTCGAAACGTCACAGACCGAAATTTCATCCGCATCATCTGCGATGGGATTATCAGACTTATCACAATCCTCTTCGTTTTCGATTGCATCGTGTATATACATACATATATCTGTTTTTATTATATCTGCAACAATAGTAAAATATTTTATAAAAACACCTGGTGGTTTAGATGAATAATAGTTTGCGGCGCTCGTACGCCAAAACTATTGATTTTACAAAAAAAAATATTCATACATATATTGTAGAAAATTTTCTGTTGTTTAATTTTGTGTTATATATTTTTTATCGTAAAATTAGTCAGAAAGGAGATATTGTCAAAAAACAGCTTTTAGGCGCCGTTTTTCCAATATGGTGGCGCGAGCGCCAAAGATAGGTGGCTAAGTTGAAATTCGGAAAGAGCACATCGAAATCTATAAAATTACAAATTTTCAAAACTCCCGGAAACCTTTCTAGGTAACCTCCTTTTGTCGAACCAAATGACTGTACTATACTTAAAAAATGGGAAATAGTCCGGAAACACGCCAAACGCCAAGAGTTGTACTTAAAATATTCCTTATATAAGTATAACAATAATGAGTTTTATATTGTATCGCTGAATTTTGGTAGCAAAAAACCTCTTTACAAATAGATTTTTATTCTTCATAAAATTCAAGATATGTATATTTTGAAATTAAATATTATTACGCATTTATTATACAAAAAAATTGATAACATTCATCATAAAAATAACATTCAAATTTACTTCTATAAAATAAACTCTAAAAATAAATACTTATAATAATTCGAATTTTGCACAAATTAATGTCAATTTAAATTTTGATGATCCCATCTCTATCGAATTTCAAATCAGCACTTTTGACATGTCGATAAATTCAGACGTCCGACTTGATAAAATCAAAGAAATCTTTACAAATATGTTATAACAGCACTATTGTTTTTCATAAATATTGAATAGAAATATATTCTCCTACGATATGCATAAAAATATTCATCAAATACAGGAAATTCAATTAGGAATGATCAATTTAAAAAAGGGTTTACAGTTATTTTAACGATTAGTAGTTTTCTATATGAGATTATTGCATTATTATGTAACCAAAATGAATTAAATTTGACATAAACACGTAGGCAATATATTAATTAACAAATAAAAGTTAGCTTTCCGGGACATTTCGAGTTATTTTTTATTAAAAACGGTTTTTTGTTGCATGGAACCGTGCTGTCAAAATCAGCGGTACGTCACAAATTGGCGCGAAATAAAACCGTCACTTATGTTCGGATTTCTCAATATCTGAGCAAAATAGCTCGTACACTTGAAAGGCAATTAGAAACATTGATTCTTTCTCTTTCTAACATAAATTAAATCACGAATGTTCGCATTACAGGAAGGGAGATATCTATCTTTTAATGATGCACGGTCGCTCTGGGACAATTTGGGTCTCCTGTTATCATAACGGCATATGATGTTTTGGGACAATATGGGTCTCCTGTAATTTGACTGGTTAAGAACTGACAAAAAATTGTTCATGGAAAGATATGTACATTGCTTACACGGCCAAGGAGGGTAGTTTATCTGTTGTATATATTTGTTCCATTTGTAATTTTCAACGAATTTCGAATTTTTTTTTAATGTCCTATATATTTATTATTTTTTGAGATGTCGTAAAAACAAATACCATTTTAGAACCAAAATTTAATTACCTTTAAGATTTTCATATCTAAAATATACTTAAATGTTTAAAAACTGTAGTATTTTAAGATTCAAACATCAAGTTGGAAAAAAAAACTCACTTACCCCAAACACTTTCTATTAAAACATTGAAATATTTGGAAAAATTCAAAATTCAAAAAACACAGTCCTTTTATTTAATGATTTTAAAATAAATCTGTCACCTCACTTTTTACTCCTTCAAACAATAAAAAAATATTAAAAAATCTTGAAATTCGCTTTTCATATCCAAAAATTTACAATAAAAAAACTCACGTTTGAATACGTTGCTTGCACATCTTAAGGCATTAATTTCTTTGATACGTTTACTAAAATATGTATTAGACATTTTAGTCACCAAAAAACATCACTTTCAAGAATTTATAATAAAATAAAGATCTTAAAATGCAAATTATTTCTGAACATAACCTATGAACCATTTTCTGACAGCTTAATTTAGAACACATGATTTTAGTGCCACAATTTGACTTAAACTAACAAAAAACAACACAAATTAATAGCAAATATATTGAATACATGAATATATGTGCGAATTAGTCATAAAGATTGAAATAATTAACTAAAAGATCATATTAATCAGACAAAAATCCGCGACCGACTTTTTTCCGTAGTGTTAGCGTACGCGGTTATATTTTCGGCAATGCGCAGGCGCATCAATCACACCACCTAGCGGATTATTATGAAAACTCCAATTTACAAGTTAAATTTCCAGCGTTGCCACATGTAAAACACCGTTTAACGGCCGCGGAGTGTTTTTTTTTAGTAAGACCGTTTGTGGCTTGACATTTTATGAGTCCAATCGAAACCGGTCGACAAATATAAATAAAAAAAAAGTGGTTTAAAACTAAGTATTTGTTTCATTTGGCAACCATTAATTGTTTGTGGGTCAATTGTGTAAAATTTAAAAAACTTTTATTAGTAAAGCCCTGTCCATCTTATTAGATTCTCACACGCTGCCGCGCCGGTTCAATGTTGGTATAGTTAAGCCGACATTAAGCCCAGTTTAACTATACCTACAAGTTAAGTTTTAACTTCTTCAATAATCGCAAATTCAGTTTGTGGCGTCATTTTAATTCTATGAAAACAAATCGCTTTGTAAGAAAATGTACATAAGACCTTACAGCTCCTAGACCCCTTTCAGGCTAATTATATTGATTAGCTATTCAAGGAAGAATTTCTATATTTGAAAATAGTCATAATTTTCTCCTTTAAATTTGATCTTACTTTGGGCACACTGTTAAGGCCCACAACTCACTTCTAGCGATCTCTTCAGTGTTTTTGATGTTCAATTAATATTCAGGTACCCCCTCCGATGCCATCTGGCCCGAATTCAGTTCCCTCCCGGCCCTGCAGAACTTCACCCTGAAGCAACAGCCGTACAACAACCTGAAGCAGAGGTTCCCCTGGCTGTCTGCCGCTGGTCTGAGGCTACTCAACTTCCTGTTCATGTACGACCCCAACAAGCGTGCCACGGCCGAGGAATGCCTGCAGAGCTCATATTTCAAGGAGCCACCACTACGTAAGTTAACTAACTCATTTTATTTTTTATTGCTACATCATTATGCCTAACAGCTGATCACAATGTTAAAAGCTGAAACGAGTTGAGAATCAGCGTTCAAAGTGGAGCTGATCTGTGGGTTTAGTGATCAAAAATACTGGTTCTCATTTAAATAGTTCCTAAGTTATAAAACGGACTATATAATTCAACCAAAAACAAAAGACCGTTCCCTAGCGTCGTCTGGAAAGAAGCGCGATTGGGAGGCGAGCGGCGTGGCAAACCACCAATGAATGCTAGCGAACTACCAATAAATCACACCCATTCTGCATATTACAAGGGATTTGCTTCTGTGCATGTTCTTTTGTTTGTGGTCTAGCTTTAACTACCTGTAAATTTGAATTTTCAATTGTTGCAAAGTAATTTTTTTTCACTAACTGCTAAAATGTATTTATTTAGCCTGCGACCCAAAGCTGATGCCCAGCTTCCCCCAGCACCGCAACATGAAGGGGCAGGCCAAGACCGCTGGCGGGGCCGCCGCTCAGTCCCTGTCTCTGGCCTCCGGAGACACGGGGGCCAACGACCAGACCAACAACCTGCCCTACATCTCTGACCTCCTCGGGTCACTGGTCAAGAAGAGGCGGATCGACTAGGAGTCACCTATAGATGTTGAATCAATAGACACCACGTCTGCGCAGACCAGCAGAAGTTGTGATTCATAAATGACACATATTATTAAACTGGCGTATGATCCTGCCCGCCGCTGAAAGCTCCATTTTAACCTCTATTTTTTTTCTTCTTTTTTTAATGAGAGACAAACGTTGTTTATGACCTGACAGTATTTGACTCCTTTTTGTTAAAGTTGCTTGTGCAATGATGGAGGACCTAGCTGCACATATTTTCTTTTTATTACCGCACAAGAGCCCCAACTGCTCGGCACAGTAAGACTGGCATCTCCAACTTGGGGTATGTTGCAATTCAAACAACAATTTGCAACATTTTTAAAATTAAATAATTTTTACATTTTCATCTGCAAGCTACGTAAGTACCTGTGTTATGGTGGATGAAAATATTTTAAGGAATGATTCGATTCTACGTGATCTTTCATCATAAGTACTATACTGAGAATTTTGTGTATATAGAAATGTATATATGAAATATAGTATAAAATAAATAAATCAAAATTGGGCACTCAGGGTTTTGAACCGGTACCCTGTGGGTCCAGAACAAAGGAGTTTACCGCTCTATCAAGCATCGACAGTAATTTTTTTATGAAAAAGAGGTTACAACGGAACTATCAGCACCTAAGAGTATTGATATTAGAGAGACGGCATGTGAAGTGTGCCCGCGCGCTCCAAGTGTGCCTTTTCGATAATTCTACCCACACGGTTGACATTGGCTGTCACCACATAAAATGGCTGCTGTCGGAACGTATTAAACGACCAAAAACCAGCAGCCAATGTAAGCCGTTTGGGTAAAATTCTCGAAAAGGCACACTTGGAGCGCGCGGGCACACTTCACATGCCGTCTCTCTAATATCCATACTCTTAGATCAGCACCTATATGCAGATTAAATGCCAGCTAATACATTATTATTGTTATTTATGGTACAGCCAGGGTCAACCTAATTATTCCATATCTGTGAAAGTGAGAAAACATACTTTTAATAACAGTAGTGAAATATTTTTTGTCAATGATTTTTGTTTGAACATTTTCAAAACATAATAAATAAACATAATCAAGCAGATATTTTTGCGAATTTTGCACCATGTGTGGACAAACTGTAATACATTTAACTTGAAAGTTTGTTTTTGTATTTTAAATGTATCTAAACTTTTTAAGTGATGAATCTGGTGTAATAATATTTTTTGCACATAAATATTATGAAAATAAATAAGTCATTATGAGAACCTGCATTTTTAATTTGCAATTATTTTGTTTCTCTTTTGTGTTCCTTTTTTCTTAGGGTGGAATTGAAACAAATTGTGTATTTTTCAAATGTATTTAATGCTAAAAAGAATTATGGGTAAACAATTAGATAATTTTATTATAAACACATTATACAGTACAATTCACATTAATATCAGTCTTCTTTTTGTACAAGCAAATAAGTAGAAAAGTTTGTTCAAAGAAATAAATATAAATACATTGGTGTCTTCTCTAGAGAAACCGATATTATGATTCTTTCAGTTATGCCAAATTACGCTCATTGAATATAAAAATTTCAGTTTATTTTCTATTTTTTTTTCCAAGTAAATAATTTTTTTTATGGCCATCTTTTTTTCGGTATTTGTATTTAAGTTTTCAAAGTAAAGAATTGTGCATTAAAATTGGAAGATAGCAGCAGGCTGAACTCGGAATTAATGTGCTAAAAAGACAGTAACCATAGATTACTACAAATAAAATAAAAATGCATCTTTTTTAAATATCAGAATTAGAAGAGAGAAATCATTTTATAACTATTATGTATATCGACACTTGTTTTCACAAAATGTTACTTATTCTTAGTGAAATATGTAAAAACTAAGAAGTGTTTTTAATAATATTTCTTTGATATTGCTTTGGCTACTAGGTATAAAACCTACTTTCCATTGAATAATGGAAACCTTACGCGATCCGCCCACTGAGGCAACTGAAAACTCTCAACTGCCAACTGTCTTTGTATGATAATGTCATGGCCCGCACACTACACAATCACTCAAAAACCCGTTGTCAATGGTAACGTAAGCAGTGACTCGCGACTTGCACTGCACTTGATTGCCTTGGCCGGCCGTTGCTAGTTGCCAGCTGTCAGCTGATTGTTCTTCGTCTATATGGTTAAACAAGCTTTTTGACCAATCAAGACATAGAAACCAGCCAGTTTTAGTTTGGTTTCAGTTGCCTCGTCAGCGGAGCGCCTTACTCAACACATTCCCTACTACAAGTAATAATAAATAATAATATTGAAAATTATAAAAAAAACTGTGAGTCTTTAAACATAATGAATCACATTGTTGGTAACTTATTTCGTAAAGCGACTTATACAGAAAGACCTTGATGAAGCTCGTTATATTTACATTGCAGAAATGGTCCAAGTTCATTGTGCGATCGATACTTATATAGCAAAGCGATGATAAAATTTATATTCGATAAAAACATTTTGAGCGATAACTAACTAATTACCATTGACGATGTACAAACAAAATGTTAATAAGTATTAATACGTAATAATATTTGAATATAGTATTGGATTTCGCAAAGGCACAAAAGAAATTGACTCATTGATTTATATTAATTTTCTATTGGCCCAAATCTTAATGGGAATAATTTACTAACTTAAATTTAATGTTCAGTATTTTAGAATTTACAAATATATAGAAATACTTTCATAAATTAATATGTCTTTGCAACCATTGACTACATTTAAATAGTCAATAAGCGAATTTATAATAAATATGTACAAATTTTCTCCGAATAATTATGCAACTTATTTTCACATCTGTGAGATATTATCAAAGGAAAATTTAATGGGTAACAAATGCTCATGATTTTATCAACAATCTAGAGAGATTTGATAAGATTTTATAAATAAGCTGGTGTCACAAGCTAAAAATAAATAAATCTTATTTTATGGTCCACATAATATTATATCCAAATGGCTCATTGGAAAGAAATCACGATGAAGCGATCATTTGTTTCCCGAGTTTATAATAGAAATAATGACGTATCAATCGTGAGTTTCCTAAGTATGATTCATGATGCGACGGCTATCATAAGTTTGACTCATGACGGAGGCTTCATAAGTTTCCCGTGTGTCCATTAGTCCTACGTACATGAGGCTTCCTGTCGAGTTGTGAAGCCAATGTGGGAGGTACAAGCCACAGGTTATCGCTGTACCTCATGAGGGCTTCTGTCACACGGCAACTATTAGCGGCCATCTGCAGCTGGGCCTCTAAACCATCGCTCGGTCTCATCACGAGACTGAAATGGATAAAAAAAACAAACACCTCTTAAAAATTGCCTTTGTCTTATCTATCCTACCATCTTCAACTTCATGTGATTATTGAATCGGATTGAGTCATTAAGACATGGGCTATTAATTTTATTGCAATAATGTTTAAAAAAATTGCATGCAATTGACATCTACACATCTTTAAAAATTAAGAGATAAATATTTATGAACTTCTTTATTTTAATATGATAGTGAGGTCATCTCAAATTAAGGACAACTCTCACCTGGGAGGGAATAGTGTTGGTGCGATGATCATGGCCACGTTATGCTCAGACATCTTGTTAGAAGCTTGGCATCGGCAGATCTGGTTCATCAGCAGAAGTAGTTCCAGCAAGGTGGCTCGGTGCTCAAATGTCATTAGTAGAACTAAAAGATTTAAAGCCCTTCCTTGTGCGGGGCCATCCAACGCTAAAACAAGAAGAGATGCTACATTCATTTGATGTAAAAGAACATTACAAATAATTGTGGAACCCACTTATTACAAGCAGGGTTCCTTTTTGGAAAGCGTGTTTAGATTATAACAATATTAAACCATATTTCTGGGGGGTAAGTCTGTATTTTTGGCGTTAGCTAACGCTGTTTCAATCGGCATTAACGAGTCATATGTCGTAAACCCGCCGGCGGGCGGGTGACAGCTGAGGGGTTAAAAAATGAAATGCGATTTTAACCCTTATGTATACAGAAACTGTACAAGGACAAGGTCAGAATCGCTTGCGCCAATATCATTCCAGACTTTGATTTTTATTAGAGCATTCTAGGTCTTCGGAATGCTCAGATATTAATTTTCTATGAAATACGGCATTCACCTCTAACTGTCATCCGACATTCAAGAGGTTAAATGAGTTGCATGTAATGTTCATAAAAGACTCATCCCCCAGGAGTTCAATATGTATGTACATTACACACAACTCATTTAAAGCCGCATTAGCTATTGCAGAGGACACAGATTAACTAATCCCCCTAATGCAATCAGTTACTCTGCTACACTGGTGTACAAAATGGGGAAGGTTATTGTGAACAGGTTCAACCCACAGAGGGCATTGTTAACCTCTTGAATGTCAGATGACGGTTAAGATGTCAAGGCCGTATTTCACAGAAAATTAATATCAGAGCATTCTGAGAAGATAGGCTGATATTTGCGCAAGCGATTCTGACCTTGTCCTTGTACAGTTTATTTATACATAAGGGTTAAAATTGCATTTTATTTTTTAATCTGACAGCTGTCACCCGTCCGCCGGCGGACTTACGACAAATGACAAAGAGGTCTCATTCTACCAGTTTTCCGGAGGAATATCACATATTCATAGCTACCGTCTACTCCAACCATATAAAGACGAATAACTTAACACAAACAAATAACCAAAGAATTAACATTGTCTCTGAGGAGTATCAATCACATATTGTGAGGAACTGTAGATATTTTTTGGTTTGATGGGATTTATTTATTTATTGTTTCTTTACATGGAAGGTATTATTGTTCACATTTCAATATTAACCTCACTAGGACAAGCCTGTTTTGAGGATAATAAGTTTATAAAGTAGTACAAATAGCACAAAAAATATTTAGGTACCTATTGATAAAACAACAAAGGACAAAGATGAACCAATTGATGGCAATTTTAATACCGATAATTTAATATTTTTCAAAAAATGCACAAGATGTCTTAATATGTGTTCTGGAAGAATATTAAATATAAGTGTTAACCAATAAAACAGGAAATCTATATTAAAAAAGCTACATACCGTGAGTTTGATAAAACAGAGTCACCAGCTCTGTAGTGAGAATTGGTTGTGGAAGTTCTCTGAGGAACCTTTTGAGTGTAGCGGCAATGTCGTGGGAACCTGCGGCAGCGATGGCTTCTTCCACCACCCGAGGTTCAGTATAAAAACTGCGTTCTATTTCACTACAGAGGAGTTCCACCTGAAAGAATTATCATATCATTAGCATTTCCATATTAATATTTTAATAAATGTTAATATTTTATGCAAAATTATTATGTTTGTTCTCTAAAATAATATTGTAGTCAATTAAACTATGTATAAGGGTTATCTTAGTGAACCTCTTTGTGATATTTTATCATTGGAAATAATATTAAGGGGGAATTTGCGATGACCGAAATCATATTTCGGGGCGGAGAGGTATGAAGTAAACCGGACCGGGGGGAATATATGACTCGCTAGTCTCGCTACGAGCAGCGGCAGCAGAGCACTAGATGGTACCCTTGAGTATGGGTTGAACATGAAACGCTTAAGAGGCTAGACTTTGAACGACACGCGGAACACCCGCGACTGTCATTCTGTCCCGCTCACAATAAGCTCACGCACACTTACAATACATGCGAATGCGAAATGTGTGAATGAGACAACGCTCAAATTTACCTACAGAAATCGCTCGAAAAAGGGTTTATGGAGAATACACTTTTCTACACCGAAACTTTCACGAAATTGAAATTTTAAAAAATATATATTTTTTAGAAAGAAGAAGCTACGTCGGTAGCTTTTTATAATTTTATAATTCTTTATGAGAGTTGAGTTAGCACCACTTTTTCCTTAAATAATATTTTATGATAAATCGTACATGTTTGACAGTGAATGTTTACGTTAATACGAAACGCATCGAAAATTCGAAAACATACCGACATAGTTTTCACCCTCTAGAAGGCAGTATAAAAAATATATATTCATTTTCTGCAATTTTCGATGTAGAAAAGTGTTTTTTCCCGGGCGTCCTTTTTGTATGGGCCGGAAAGCGAAGTCTATCGTCTTAATATTGGGCATATTTAAAATAGGGAAGTTGAGTGAAAAATATTTTGACTTATAAAAAATATGTTCATGTAGATGACATTCAAACTTAAATACCAGTATTTTTTTAATTTTTTTTAAAGTTCGTTTTCATAATTAAATTAATTCTACAAGTTTGAATTTTATTAAAGCCCGCCAAAACGGCGGCAAGAGCAGAGCAGAGTCCGTGACGTAATCCGGTCCTTGTTTGTGTGAAATATAAGGGAAATATTTACAAAACCGGGACACGCTTAATACGGTCGAAAACAATAAATTTAAAAAGTTGTAGTAGTTAGATATTTACTAGTACTAATCAATTCAGTTACCGGAATTTCAAAAAAGTGCATTTTAATGGTTATTTTTTAAATTTTTGTTATTTTTCACCGACCGCTATGTTAGGAACTGTTGCAAGTTTCATTGAAAAATGACATTTCGTGTTTTTAAATTTAAAAAATAACCATTAAAATGCACTTTTTTCGAAATTCCAATAACTGAATTGATTAGTACTAGTAAATATCTAACCACTACAACTTTTTAATTTATTTTTTTCGTCCATATTAAGCGTGTCCCGGTTTTGTAAATATTTTCCCTTATATTTCACACACGCAAGGGCCGGATTACGTCACGAACTCTGCGCGCACGGTATTATGCCCTTGCCGCCGTTTTCGCAGGCTTAATAAAATTCAATTTTGTAGAATTAATTTAATTATGAAAACGAAGTTTAAAAAAAAAAAAGTGGTATTTAAGTTTGCCTGTGAACATTGATAAAAAAAAATTAAAAAAAGGACTCAACTTCCTTATTATGTTTGTTTAGTTGAATGTGCATGTTTTTGGTAAATTTCGATAGCAACATTATTTATTGCAAAAGGACCTCATGATTTTATGGTTCTTATCAGATTTCGATTAAACTTGTTTGAAAAATTATTCTATACAATCAACTACATTGCTAGACGGTAGGCTCGAAACATGACTCATAATCAACAAGTTCTTCATTGACAGAAGATGTCAAAACAATTCGGTATTCCATTACGCATTTTCATAATACGTGATCATAATTATATCTGAATATATTGGCAAGATAAATAAATATCGGTTATTTTGAATATTTATTACCATTGTTGACAAAAAGTTACATAAAACAATAATTATGTATAATGTAAAAAGCATAAAATGCAACTTTTTATCAACTGAAGATCTTCATACAAAAAGTTGAAATTTTGACAAAAAAAAATCGTTTTCAGCTACAACAACATCAATAACGTCGTTTTTTTCAAACCTAGCACTCTAGCTCACTGAAACCTCACGGACCGCCACTGATAGACGGGTATATACCGGTGTATAAATTACCTGCTGTAATAATTGTAGAGGTGGTAAAGTATCGCTAAATCTAGAAGCAAGGCGGCCGTCCGTGGTCGAATGGTAAGACTCTTGACTCCCAATCGGAAAGTCAAGGGTTCGAACCCGGCGTGCGCAAATAAATTTTATTTGATTAATTTCTGTTATTTCACAATTAATTAATAAAAAAATATATATACTATATTTGCGGCACGTTTCAGAGTGGAAGATACTCTCAGTATCGCCCTGGTGTAAGACCACCATTCAGAATTGAAACATTGCTTAATAATGGTTTTAGCCGTGTTAAGTGACTAGATCTGAATAGTCAGGTACTTCCCCACCTTCCTCTTCCCCATCTCCTTCACTTCCCCACTTACCTTCAGCCTAACAGCATACCCCAATTGGGGATGCCATAGTCTCACTGGCTCCCTCCCTCCCTCTAACCCACTCTCCCCCCCCCTCCCTAATTGGTTCCCTGCAGTTGTCACCATTAGCCTTGCGGCGGTGACCAGCAGCATTAAAAATAAGGGGGTGACTGTGACAATACATCCATTAACGTATGTTAATTGCCAAAAAGTCTGAAATTGATCTTAAAGAATATTTCCAATATGAACTATCTCCTGCCCCACTGTCTCTTTTCTCAGAGGAAGGCACGCGCAAAGGAACCAAGTCCACATTTTACACATCGTTTACCCTCTACTAAATAACACAGAACTCGGAAGCAGTAAAATACTCGTAGTTGATGGAGTATATTTACTACACAAAGTTTTATGGGGTCGTGCTCAATCTTTTTCAATAATTTTTTAGCAATATGTCAGGTATGTAAAAAATCATTATGGATCCAACGCAGTAGTGGTGTTTTTGACCTAATTTTTGGTTAATTTTTGTATTAGAAACTGGATACCTAATTGAGATAAAAACATTTAACGTGTACCTATTATGTATCTATTATGAAATTTTATTCTCTACAAAATTGATATCAGTAATTTTTTCACAAAATTGTACTGGAAAAAAGATATGTACAAACAACCAAACCAAGTCGTGCAATTTACCTGTTTTTATAAACTTTTACACATTTTTACAACTGCATACCTCGATATGTATTAGAGAGAGAATTTTTTTTTAAATAAAAGTCGTAGAAAATTTTATGGTCTACTAAACTTATTAAGCTACTTTAGCCGATATTTGTATTGGGAATGAGATATTTGCGAAAAACTAGATTTTGGGGCAAAACCGGTTGTTTTTTCAAAATGGCGGCGAAAGCTCAAGTGCCCCAAGGTCGAAAACTCAGATTTTACATCAAGAGATGACTATATAAAACATAAAAAAAATTGGGACTACCGGAGTAATTCCGATCGCGGATCGCTAATTGCACTGGCCTAGAAGGGACCACCTAGAATATTATATGCCGCTGGTACAACCGGCCGGCAATAGTAATGTGAATGCGAGTAGAAAAGTCATCTTCGTTGTGAAATAATACATGATAACATAACAACTAACGTTTAGTGTGACCTCTTTTCTAATGTGCCAACACATTTACGTATTATTACGTATTATTTGTTTATAAAATTTGACAACCTCTCACTTCGAAACTATCTCGCATACTGACCGAAAAGAGCTTGCGCCTTGGTTTATATTATGGCGTGAAGTAATCACATTGAAAAACTGTATTTTATTTATTTAAGCAATGTGTATAAGATTTTTAAAATAATTTTATTGTCCAGCCGTTTAGACAATATTGTTGTGGTGATAAAGTATATTTTAATAATTCTTTTGTATTTAGAATTAAATGATATAATCGAACTTTAAGCTATTTTTAGAGGTTCTGTAAATATTTTTTTATACAATAGTTTTAAACATTTTAACACGTTTTGTTTTATCATCTTTTAGAAGAATAATTTATTTGTTCAAAACATAATATTGTTTTCTGATAAACAATATAGAAATTTTCTAAAAACTGCATCAAAAACCGCAAATTATGCTGCGCTTGCGGTAAGATACCCTTAACACTTCTTTATTTAAATAGAATAAGACACCGTGGCGGTTTTGCGAACGTGTGCGGCGAACCCCCATTAAAAAGATGAGAAAATAAAGCAGACTTGTTTTATAACCACTGGAGCGACAGAGCAATTAAAGTATTTTTTCTCGGATTGCTAGAGGAAATTTTTCCGCCCACATTAAAAACATCATACCTCCGAATTTAAATATGGAGACATACAAACTGATTATAGTTCTATGTAGCCAATGAATTCCCCTATCTTTTGTCTACTATCACATATTTGTAAAATATAATTAAATCTTTAACCATAAAACATTTTAAAGAATCTAGAGAATATTTATTTTGTTACATTTTGAATGTACAATATATTATAATATAATCGTTTTAATAATTTATTTTTTTAATTTGCCACATTTTTCATTCATATTTTGCTACATCTGAGGTTTTGTAAATGGTGCCATAATGTGGTAAAAAGCGCTCTAGTGGATAATAATATAAGCACATTATAGATGGCACCCCATTAAAATTTTCATTGATCTCATATTTCAATATAAATGACTAAAATCATTCCCGGTAAGACTTGACGATTTGAGTTTGACTCCCAGTTACAACCGTTACCTTTTTATTTTCAGTGTCTTATTCTATTTTTAATGAGACATCAGTTGTTCTTTGATTAAATATTACATCAAATAACTTACTTTGTGTTTGTTTCCAGCAATTCTCAAGATGCCTTCTTCGTAAACTCTATTAATTAGTGCGTCTAATAGAAGGCGATAGATTTTTGGTACAACAGTTCCTGCTTCTCCAGCTACCAAATGGTCTTTTCGTACAAGCGTCAAAAGAGAGACACCAAAAACGTTGTTTTCTGAAATTAAATAAATTAACAGTTTGAGACGAAACTTCATTTCTTTAAATGTTTTTATACACACTGAGAAAAAAGATTGAAAATGAAGATTACTAAATTTCGGATGACTAATTTACCTTCTTTTCGCTTCTTCTTGTAAGGTTTCCTCTTTTGGAAAGGCAGGTTATGTCTGTCATATAAGGCGGTCAGATCGAGCCACAATAGCGGCATTAGCTTTCGGAGATGCGTTTCTGAGAGTTCTTCAATATTGACGGCAATGCCATCTTCTGGCCACATCTGCAAACAAACCGCCAAATCATTTACAGAATATTCACCATACCTTCCCCTCCTAAAACATGCAATAAAATATTGATAGTTTAAACATGGCGGAGGCGAGGAATATTTTTGAAAATTACCTCATCAATTACGAAGTTCTCTGTGTCTTTCTTGAATTTCTGCTCGAAACTTAAGACTTCATGCGAGGACGCTCGGGAGAGGTTACTTTTATCGTTTCCAAATCTTTCCGACGCCACGCTATGGGCACGTGTGATAGATGAGTGAGATTGTTTCCGTCTGTTGAAGATAAGTATTTATCCACATTAATGTCAGCATAAATCAAATTTATTAATATTAAAGTTTGCTCTGATTGACCCGACTGCAATTTACTGTCACAAATATGTAGATAAGGGGCTAAGTATTTACCTGAAAGGTTGATGGTCTTGCAGTAAAGCTGTTGCCATTCTTTCTCTACCTAATCTTGGTCCTTGGATGGTTCCAAATCTTTGATAACCTAACAGCTCTATGCCCTCTGAAAATAGAATGAAAACATTAATATATGTACAGAATAGAATGAAAACATTAATATATGTACGGTTTGTAAAGGGTGGCCCATCTGGCATGGCAGATTTAAGTTAAAAATGAAACACAGTAAATTACATATATAGTTTTTTATTGTTTTATAAAGTAGACATGTTGAGATATTATGAAATGTGATGTCAGCCATTTTTTTTTGCAGTAAGTCATTGAAAATTTAATCAACAGGGTCGTTTGGCCGATATCATATATTATATTAAAAATTGCCTAATTTATAAATCAATTGCAAAATGCTAATTTACTGTATTACATTTTTCAATTAAATCCGGTGTACCCAATGGGCCATCCTATATTTGTGTCTGTGGTAAAAAATAGTTTTCTCTGTAAATAAATTATAAAAATACATATAAAACCTGTAAATCACAGAAACTGTCTCGTTCAGCTCATACAATTTAAAAAATAGCTTCCAAAGATAATTTTAAAAAAGTATCCTATTGATTGTGATGTGTGAGCTCTGTATTGAAAGAGAGTTTAAAACAGAGCTCTGATCAGAAGAATCTTAATATTAATTTACCTGTATTGGAAGCCACATCAGCCCAGTGCAGCTCGGACGGTTTGAAGAGCTCCTGATGATGGGCTTGCAAGTAGGGCAGGTGCTCCGGGGGCGAGTGCCCCGCACCTCCCTCCCGGCGGGGACTGGCAGGCAGGGGGGCCAGGGGCGGCGAGCCCCCGGGAAAGGTGGCCGGGGGCGCAGAGGGCGTCCGGTACAGGCTCTGCTTCAGAATGGGGATGGGGTAGTTGTCACTGGAAAAATAATTCAAATTATCATTTTTTGGTTTCTTCTGTCAGTGTGAACTAGGGATGTCACGAACATTCGCATTCGCATATGCGAATAATTCGCATCATTTTAAACATTCGCATCGACATTCGCATTCGTAACAAGCGATGCGAATGTTTAGCGAATGCGAATGTGTGCAGATCATGTCGTGACTCGCCCACTGTCCACGTGTCTTTTGTTTTTCGCACAAGCTCCGACGGTGCAGAATCTGGAGACACCATAAGCTGTGAAATCAAAGCTCAATTGAAGGCATATCTTAAAGAAAAACAAGCCTCTCTTGATGAAAACCCTTTGGACTGGTGGAAGACTAAATTGACATACGACAAATTGACAGATCTGGCTCGTAAATATCTGAGCGCTCCACTAGCCAGCGTTCCGAGTAAACAATTGTTCAGTGCAGCCGGCCTTATATAAGCTCGTATAACGAGCCCCTTAGAAATCGCCTCATGGGAGAAAAGGCTGCAAAAATTGCTTTTTCTGAAATATAATATGCCTCTTTTGAACTTCGATTATTAAATTGCTTAATTACGATTGTAACTTACTGTATAAGAATTGATTTAATATTTTTATTTTTTTATTAAAACAATGATTAATGTTGACAAATTTTTTTTTTTGAATATGATTCCTTAACATTCGAATTTGCACGTTTGCACTCTGAACATTCACATTCGCGAATGTGAAAAATATCACATTCGTAATATCCCTAGTGAACATGTCAGCAAAGAAGAATAGTGTATCCTCAATTTTCTAATAGGCTTAAGTTTTGTACTCGTCAAAAGAAATGTGTGGTTTAAAGTGAAATCGTGTTGGAAATTTAGAATAGATTAGTCATCAAAATATTTTTCTAAACGTTCAGTAGTTACCCACCTAACCAAATATGAGTATATTATTATATGTACATTCAAAATAAACAGTTAAAATAATTCTTTGATAGCAATAATATTATGCATGCCTATTTATGTCTATATTTAGGTAGGTACCCACTTCGGTCAACCACAATTTTTTTACATTTTAAATTGATATAGTTTTTTATTTCTAAGGGCGTGTACTGATAGGTAGGTACTTTTTTTTCTTATTTTTAATTTGATTAATTTATTACACTATTGAGTAAAGTGAGTGAGTTGGATGTATTTGTGGTGACTTACATAAGTGGAGAGGGGTCAGCCCATTCTGTGGGGGGACTGGCCGAGCCGCCACTGGGCAAGGAATCCAAAGAGTCGGGAGTAGCACTCCGGGATCGGGGTTCGCTGCCACTGGAATTCTGGAATGGAAATGAAAATAGATTTATGAACTACTAAGCTAAAAAAAATCGATGGTAACCAGGAGGTAGGTATTCCATAAAATAAATTAAGGCGTTCAGATGATAGCTCCTTTATAATCGCCCCTCTTTCTCATAAACGATGTATGAATCAGAAAATAAGGCGACTATTTTATTTTGCCTGAAACTCTAAAATAAAGAAATAATTCACTTTCCCGCATAAATAATATCTATCACTATAATATAATAAAGAAGAACACTGTTACCGATTAGGTACCGGCATTTAACTTTATCATTGTGAAAACGCTTTGATATTTTATTATCATAATAAAACACACTTGAAATGAACACTTACGCATGCTTATGTAGTTAAAAACACTAATAAAACATTTTTCTAATAAAGTAAACATACCGAAAACCGATAAATCGTCGGGGTAAACTTTCCGTGTGTCAAAACCATATTGTATGGCAACACTTGTTTGTTCGTTTGACTTATCAAAAACCGCGAATATTATTGGAGCACGAAATAAAATAACAAACGGCCACAAATTCCGCCAGCAATAAAATTGAATGTGTACGCTCTAAAAGTATGTTATTGACTGGAGTGTGAGGTAGGCACATGCCAAAAGTCAGTGTTACTGTTGATTTACTGACCCGAGTGTTTTTCTTCGGAAATTACTTTTTAATTACCACCGGCCACTGAGGTGCGATAAGTCATAAGTGCGCTGAGTGCGTAGGCACTGCACCACTCAGGCAGGTACCTTCCAGAAAACATTTTAGAAAATACACATTCTATTGTAGTTCTTACGCCTTTAAATATTTTAACTCATTTTATCAGAATAATCTCGGAGAAGCTTTCGAAATTTGACAGCCAAAATGCTAATAGGAATTTTCTAATCTCTCTAAATTCTAGTAGGTACTTACCAGTAGATACTTTTCACATTCGTAGTTGCACGTATTGCGTAATATTATTACTTTCATAAAGGTTTTCCATAAAAACTTTCTGACAAGTAGGCATATAAGTTACGCTTACCGAGTAGTAGGTACCTATGCTTAGTATCTTATGTACAATTTTTCTCCAGGTCATTAAAAGGTACCAAACCATAGGTTTTTAGGTTAAAAGTTAGGCTAGGGCTAGGCATATCGCTGAAAAAATAATATCCATTGTATCTTCTTATAACCTCCCTTTTATCATAACCGATTCATTTAACAGAAAGTAGGGATTAGAGGAAAAACCTAACAATCATTGTAATATAGGTATGTCGCAGGTAAGTGTGAGTCATTGGTTTTAGAGTAAAAAGGGTAATGTAAACCATAAGTAAATACCGGTAAATCCAAATAATATTAATTCGTTACCTCTATCTTCCAAGTTGCGCATACCTAACGTGACCATTTATTTTTTCCCCCAAATCGGGGAAACACCGAAAAAAATGTAGGTACTTACTAATAATAATAATAAATTTGGACAACTTATGGAAAAATCGCCTCAAGAGCAAAATAGGCTAGATTACAATTCATATTACAGCTACCAATCGCATGGACGATTGGAATTGTAGATCCTTATTGAAAATTTAAAGAGATTTTTGTTACGAATAAATAAACGAAATAAAGCAATAGATATGTTACAGTAAAAATGTTTTTGACTGAAACTAGCTTGGATTTTACGAGTGAATTTACCTACTATGTAGGGGCTGGATTGCAACTCGTCTAAGGGCATGAATTATTCGATTATACGTCTTCATCTACTGTAGGTACTAGATTCTACCGTCAGGATTCTTATTTGAGCGTTTTTGAAATATTTTTTTAAAATTCTACTGCAATTTCTTTCTTTTCGAAAACGGGACATTTTGGCATCCCGAAGCTGTGTCCGGGGACACAGGGACACGCTGCCTGAAAACGGGACTGTCCCGGTGAAAACGGGACGTCTGGTCACCTTACGCATACTTTGAAGCGTGACTTTGGTAAAATAATAATATTATTTACCACGTTTTTCCACACATTGCATCGCTCCGAAAGCTCAGGACATTGCTTTCAATTCGTAGGTAAATTCGTAAGGTGGTTTCATAATATACATATATCTACACTTTCCATACATAGGTATATCTACAGTCAGGGTTGGGCAGTATTTGAATTACTTGTAATTGAAATACGTATTTGAAATACGAATAGGTATTTGATATTTGTATTTCAATTACTTCCTAAAAATGTAATTTGTATTTGGTATTTCAAATGCCTGATGCTGAATGCGCTTACATTTTCCCGCCAATAAACAGTGAAACCCTGTTAATTTGTTCGTAAGAACTTCAGTCCCGCTTTTAACCGTTTTACGAATAAAATGATCGTATTTTAGAATAATATTTTTCTCCGTGCGTGTGTGGTAGGCTCATACTAATTATAAGAATCCCCCTTTCCTGTCATTCATGTTCCACTTTGCCAGTGACCACGAGTTTCTGCTGGTTTGAGTTTTCAGTTTGGTGAGCAAATAATTTTAGAACACGTTTTAGTTAGAACCTTGCTGGCTCTTCCAGAATGAATAGATTATTTTTTTTATTTTTATTATTTTATTATTTATTAACCAAAAAATACATGTTATGTACATTCTTTTAGGTATATGCCACCTCACTAGGCTGAGCCTGTTCCGAGGTGGCAGTAAAACTTTAGCGGAATAGTCTTAAATGATATGTACGATGTACGAGTATGTATTTTTTGGTCGAAATCCTCACCTCATGGTCCCGGAAGACGTCCCTGATGTCTGGCCGCCTCGCGCGCTGTCTCCGCAGGGTCCTGTTGAGGTCCTTGACGCGGCGGCGGGCTGCCTGGGCCTGAGCCCGGGGCAGGCGGCGCAGGGCGGCAGATACCTCCGCCTCGGGCACCTCGCGCCCCGCCAGGAAGGGCAGCGCTAGCTGGCTTAGCCCCGCGGCTACCAGCCATTCTGCCTCCTGCTCGCCCTCTGGAACAATTAAACAACACCATTAATAATAATAACAATATAGGATTTATCGGTCAAATTAGGAATTACACCGAGCCGAACCTTCTGATATGAAAATATCTGGAGTCGGTGATTTATTTTCCCATTTAATAGTTTGGTAGATTAACATGTTGTTCTTGTATTATTTTGTATTAATTATACTTATATAATACACGTGCATAGCGTGGATTTACTAGATGATCATTTATATGGAAAAGTGTGTGAAAGGGTTTAGTTTTTCCTATTGGAAAAACTAAACCCCTACCTGAAAGTCGGGTGCGTAAAATTATATTAATAATAATATCATATTTGGATGATTTGTATTGCGCCGTTTTTGTGAAAAATCATCTCAACGGCGCTGCACAAATGTATAATATATTTCTGCAATCTTACATCTAACTACGGACTAGACAAAACAGTATTAAAACTTATGGCTTAAATATTGCATTCACCGGTTCTTCAACCAGTGATACAAAACTATATTGAGTATGAATAGAAATAAAAATAGAATATAATTAATAGATACTCGTATCTACAATGCATTTTTAATTATTATTTTTTTTATTTAGAGCCTAAAAAAATTAAAAAAAATAAATTGTTAGGTACCTACAACTTGGGTGAAGGATAAATCTAAAAAAATATATTCTCAAGCGAGTACGATACACGGGTAGTAGGCAGGTACTACATAATAACATGTATAAAGTTTGTAATGTTCGCAGGTAAGTTGGTTTGCATATAAAAAAATACCTTCACCGTGTTCCTGGTTGGGTTAATGATATGGAATTATTCTGAGAGCGATCTGAATCTGGATTCCGAGGTCAGGACAAGCCTTGAATTGTGATTCAATGGAAAATTTATTTTGTACACATTGGCTACTAGTTTTAAAGTAATAAAATGATTCGAGCCGCGAATTTATACTCATAAATTCATACTCAATATATTTTTTATTTGGAAAAAATGCAGAAATATGTTTTCTGGAGCAGCAAAAACACTCCACAGGTGAGGCTCTGGTATCGTGAAATTTATATATGTACTGTAATAATTAATAATATTATTATGAATTTGATAATTTCAAAAATCCACCCATTCCAATCCTTTATGTAATTTCTTCAAAAAACAACAAAAATCTTGAAAAGTGAGCTCTGGCGTCATGAAATGTTTAATGACTAAAATTTGTAGATAAGAGGAACTATTTGATTAATAGATTAATTAATTTGTGTTATTTCACAATGTATCTAATCAATAAAATAATATAAAGTAGGTATATTTGCGGCACGTCCCAAAGTGGAAAATACTCTCAGTATCGCCCTGGTTTAAGACCACCATTCAGAATTGAAACGTTGCTTAAAATGGCGTAAGCATGTAAGCCATCTTTAGTGACCAGATCTGAATAGCCAGAACCCACCTTCCTCTTCCGCATCTCATTTTCCTTCTCCCCCCCTACCACCTTCAGCCTCACAGCCTTATTGAGTTATAAAATTTTACATCTTATATCTAATATATTCTATTGTAAGACTACTATAATACTATTTACTAGGTACCTACTTACTAAAATTTGGACTTCACAACATTGAGACATAAAAAACTGCAAGACTTTTCAATTTCAGGGAGTTCATTCAACATTTTAAAACCTTTGTGATAAATATTGTTTTGTGTTCACGATAAATTTGTTTTAGGAAGCCTAAAATCGTTGAAGTTTCTCGTTAGATAGTAATGAACTGTACTATTAATTCTAACACTATTTAACATATAATCTGGTAACATTTTATTTTTTACTTATAAATAAATACTAGCGTATTGTAAACTAATCGTTGCCACGCACTTAGGATATTGAGTTGGAATTGATTGGCTCCACAGTTGAACTCTTGTGCGATATCAATCCAAATCTTAAAATAAGAAAAGACGCCATTCTGCTTTTTTTCTCCATATATAAAATTATAGTTCAGAAAAAGATCGTTGAAATCTCGGGGACGCTGAGTTAGTAATCACAATCTATAATAGTCTAATCTGAAAGAAGGGTAGGCCAAGGTAGATGATAAAAAAAACTGATTGAACTGGTTCCATGTTTATGATCGTTCTAAGATCTTATCCGAGTGTTTGTTGTTCAGAACTAGACTATAAAATTGCGCACTCAATGATGTTAATTCGCAATTAATCAAAATACCTACATATTTTTTCAATCAGGAGGCCAGTTAGGAATATAATTATTCTGTTTTGTAGATTAATCCCATATAGGGACGTTGATTTAATGCTTTTTGCATAAAATTAAATTGAAACGTGACATAGCGTGCAAGTAGGTAATAGTATATACCTAGCTACCACAGAGACCGTTCTAACCTCTCTTTCGGTTACATGTGTCGTTTATGAGAAAGAGGGAGAGGCTTTAGCTACAGCTATCAGCGGTATGCCTTTACATGCTGAGGGATGCTTTGCTTTGCAGACGATTCGAGACATCACGTCTCATCGACGCACAGAGGTCCGATTTACAACTTTAGCTAGTCAAATATACGATTACGAATTTTAATCTGATTAAAATCATCACAAATTGATAGGAGGATAGAAGAAAATAACATTCCGGATTCTGAAAATACTACTTCAAAGTCCGTAAATACTACTTCGAGAATTATCAATTTTCCGCGGAACTACCAGTCCTCAAGGTACAACTTGACACTGTCAGCTTTACAGGCGGCCGAAGAAGGAACTACCGAACGAATAAAGTATTTTTTAAATTCAGATATTTTTTGTTTCTACAAAATCTATACTAGCGAAGCCACCGACTTCAATGTTAACGTCATAAAACATGTTTTTAAGATTATATTATTAATGTTATTATTATTTTAAAAGTCTTCCACTAAACATCGGAAAAATTCAATTCATTGTTATGAATTAAACTCGTTTCTTTTGGTAAAATTTTCAATTGCTTCTTGTGACAACATATTAAAAATTTCTTGAGGTATATTCCAACACGCTGAATGCTATCCAATAGACAGGGTGGTAGATTATTTTAAAGTTTATTGAGTTGTTTATTGATAGCGGAAATTTGAAATGCCGTGAAGGACAAAATGTCAATAGGGTATTTCCTATTTTTTATTTCTAAATTAAGTTAAGCAAAAAATTACAATTATTATGGCATTTTTATTTTATTTTTACGTTGACGAATAAATTTTCTACAGCGATTCAAAGTTTCCCATTTTTGTAATACCGCCAAAATGACATTTTAAACGTGTGACGTCATAAGCGTTGCCCGGCTTTGAAAAAATTCTGACAGTAGTATTTGTTGTTTGTTGACGTGCGTATGTAGCGGCGTTGCCAACCGCGGGCCGTTTTGGTTTTGTCAGTTTTTGATGGTTTTTAAAACCAATAAATTTGAATGAAAACATTTTTAGTATGATGATTAAAATCAGAAAAATGATCTTTAAATATTCCATTCATTTTCAACAGAATCCCTCGTTTGTGAAAATACCCTATTGTGCAGGAGAACTAAAAGAATCATCTCAATTTAAAAAAAATCAAATGTTCAATTTTTGTAGACAGACAGATTATGAATTTTTCATTGAAAAGACTTTCAGAATACTTTATTTTTTTAAATTTCTGAAAAAAACGCCTCTTAAAATGCATGTTGTAAAAAACACATAAAATACACGTAAAAGATACAATCATAACTCATTATTATTCTAGAAAGAGAAGAAAAACGAAGAAAAATTACATGTTTAGGTAACTATTTTTTGGATTTCTTATCTTTTACAGTATTTAAAATTTCCGAAAATTATCATTGGACGAAAATCACGTACCTACTTAAAAAAAAAACATTTTTAAAAAGTCTGTTTTTTCGATTGTTTAGTAAAAATCATTATTGTCCAGCTAAAGTTAGAATTAGAACCCTCGTGCATCGGGAGTAAGCGCCTACGCCCACTGAGGCAACTGAAAACTCTCAACTGCCAACTGTCTTTGTATGACAATGTGATGGCCCGCGCACTTCACAATCACACAAAACCCCGTTGTCAATGGTAACGCAAGCGGTGACTCGCGACTGTCACTACTCATCGCCGTGGGCGGCCGTTGCTAGTTGCCAGCTGTCAGCTGATTGTTCTTCTTCTATGGTTAAACAAGCTTTTTGACCAATCAAGACAGAGAAAACAGCCGGTTTTAGTTGGTTTTCAGTTGCCTCAGTGGGCGGAGGCGCTAACGCTCGCTGATGGTTGAACGACAGTGTTGTTAGATATTTATATTTTACTGATATATTTATTGATAGCTAGATAGGTAGCTACGTACTTCGGGTGAGTGCCGTGAAAGTTGCACGGTCGTTAGACATTTCGTAATCCGCCAATTTCCGATGCAAAACAAAATGTCCGTGAAATTGTTGAAATTGAATAAAACCGACAATGGAAAATGAGCTAATGACATTTTTTTTGTGTTTACAAAGGAACCTACTTTTAGTAATTATTGCATGACTAGGTCAACACTTACTATGTTTACCATCCAAATATTTCCAAGAATACTTAACTATGTAGAAGGCTGTTGGCTTAAATCCGGTGCGAATACGATACTTCCGGTAGAGCTTATGCTTAATAAACAACAAAAAACACTCACAAGAAATGACAAAAAGTTTTATTTTGATGGCATGTGAACAATTTTATCTGGACTTTCTTATTTGCATTTTTTCAATATTATATATAGTCTGACGAAAGTTTGAAAAAAGAATTTCGATTGGGTTCATTGGATAAATTATTTAATTTATTACTTGAAATGTTATTTTCCAATTAATATTAGGTTTATAACTATATGGCGGTATTAAAGTACCTACCTACGTACAAATCATAATTTTATGGTTTCAAAGGAATTTTTGGTCTTGACTTATTAAAAAAGAAAAAATTAGAAACATACTTTTTTGGACGCGAGATCTACACAGTTCAAAGAATTTCTAGTAAAGATATCTACCTATAGGTATTTCAAATTTCTGAATGAATTCATCAATGTAGATTTTACTTATAATACAAATAAAATTATCTTAAGAGATGCCGGTACAAACGGCTATTTCAAAAATTTTCATGAAATTGCACTACTTAAAACGTTTATGCGATTTCCACCGATTTACATACATACATAACACAATTATAATCTCAGTGGAACTTTGTACCTACTGCTTTAATATTAAAAACGCAACGATATTAGACATTAGGCAAAATATTCGAAATCATAGACACCTACCTAGATATTATACAATCTTAACTCAAAACAATTGTAACTAACCGAAACAGCTGTAGGTGGGCAACCGACACAAGGCACCCATTCCCATTGTTAATGAAACTGCATTCACTATTAACTATTTACATGCACTTCAACCCATATTTGCCGCATGAATTGTATTACCTTCCACACTATGATACTAATAACTGACCAACTACAAACAACTGAGACACGTCATACTGGGAACTTTCAGAGCAGAGTTTCTATAAATAATCCACGAGTCGAGCATATTTACATTTTTCACAATAAAGTATATCCACTTGGTACTTTTAAACTCGAGCAATGGCCAGCGGGAGAGTAGATCTCAGACTGCAATGGCTCGGAAGTGGCGGTCCACTCCGACTTCTTGTGTTTAGATTTTAGTTAGAGAGGAGGCGGGCTGGCGGGAACACTAAAAATAATTGTATCGTAGGTTGCTGTCTGCTTGTTTCCAGTTGATTCATGATTTCCTACTATGATAATAAGCAGTCAAAATTACGCTTTCAGCTCGTAAAAATGTAGTTAAAAATATAAGATTCTATTTAAAAACCACCTAATGTATCTGCCAGCTGTATGTAGGACGACGTGTATTTTTATAAAATCACAATTCTAGGTGTGTAATAATGTTTAAAACAAGTTTTAATTATCTTTCACGTAAGACACATTCATTACATTACTACCTACTAATTAGTTTCACAAATCTATTTATCTAGCTATCACGCCCTGAATGTGTTAAAATGCACGTGTGTTCTCTGGGTAGTGCTCGTTGTTTATCACTTCATCAGTGTATTCATCGATGTAGATTTTACTTAGAGAATTTAATTACAAATAAAATTATCTCAAGAGATGCCGGTACAAACGGCAATTGCAAAAATTTTAATGGAATTGCACTACTTAAAACGTTTGTGCGATTTCCACCTAATTATTTACCTATCTATGTACATACATACATAACAAAATTATAATCTCAGTGGAACTTTGTATCTACCGCTTTATTATTAAAAACGCAACGATATTAGACAATAGACAAAATATTCGAAATCATAGGTACCTACTAGATATGCGGCCGCGCGGTTTTTTTCATATAAAACTAATATCGAATTAAACTGAATATTTACTGTTAATTAACAAATAATTGCGAAAGTTGCCCCTAAAATCATGAAAAATAAAAATTCAATAGTAGGGATATTTTGTATAATTGAAATACAAATAAATGAAATATCTCTCATTCCATGAATTTCACCAGATATTTGTTATATGTTTTGATTATAAAAAAATCATCCAGAATGGCTGGGTATTGGCTCAAATTCAAAATTAAGTTTTGTATGTAAATGGATGAAAAACACTAAAATATCCCGCCATAATTACGTACAAAACAAAGCTAGGTTGGCCAATTTGCACAATTGCCAGAAAGTTCTGAGTGAACTTGAAACCAGAAAGAATAAAGTAAAGATTCTTGGAGAAAAATGTTCAAGTAGCTTTCTAAGTGGTATACAGATTACAGATGAGTAAATCACTCCAAAATGTGGTATACATGAAATATCTCTCATTCCATGTATTTCACCAGATATTTGCCATATGTTTTGATTATAAAAAAATCATCCAGAATGGCTGGGTATTGGCTCAAAATTCAAAATTACGTTTTGTATGTAAATGGATGAAATACTCTAAAATATCCCGTCATAATTACGTATAAAACAGAGCTAGGTTGGCCTATTTGCACAATTGCCAGAAAGTTCTGAGTGAACTTGAAACCAGAAAGAATAAAGAAAAGATTCTTGGAGAAAAATGTTCAAGTAGCTTTCTAGGTGATATACAGATGAGTAAATCACTCCAAAATGTGGTATACAGATTAGGTGCCAACAAATTATTAAATCACTCCAAAATGTGGTATACAGACTAGGTGGTGTACATATTAGTAAATCACTCCAAAATGCAGTTATTTGCATTTATAATGATATCAAGTGGCCATCGCAACACTGTTATTTAATTTATGGTTAATCGTGAGGTAGCTCCATAAAACGCTATCTCAGTTGTAAATCGGCACAGTTTGTAATGAATTATTTATGATCTTGAAACTATTCAGTTATAATATTATCTAGAATCTAGACTATCCCACCGATACCTCATTGTATTGCTGAAAGACGTGTTCCTCCTGAAACGTGAACAGAAGCCGGAAAGGGGAGTCTATTTATAATCGCTGCATCAGTAACTTCGGTTAGAGAACACTCTCAGATGGTAATCTCCGATCCGCGGATTAGCTTTGTTTTCTCACGTGCATCTCATAGCGTTCTGGGAAGAACGAGAACGAATTATTATTCTTATTGGAAAATATGTTGACTCCTTCGATGTATTTTTGAGAAACAATCATACTTCTCACATGTGCATGCGAAAGTAGTGGGATATTTGGAATGGATAATTAAGATGATAGACTTCGCTTTTCGGCCCATACAAAAAGGACGCCCGGGAAAAAACACTTTTCTACATGGAAAATTGCACAAAATGAATATATTTTTTTTATACTGCCTTCTAGAGGGTGAAAACTATGTCGGTATGTTTTCGAATTTTCGATGCGTTTCGTATTAACGTAAACATTCACTGTCAAACATGTACGACTTATCAAAAAATATTATTTAAGGAAAAAGTGCTGCTAACTCAACTCTCATAAAGAATTATAAAATTATAAAAAGCTACCGACGTAGCTTCTTCTTTCTAAAAAATATATATTTTTTTAATTTCAATTTCATGAAAGTTTCGGTGTAGAAAAGTGTATTCTCCATAAACCCCTTTTCGAGCGATTTCTGTAGGTAAATTTGAGCGTTGTCTCATTCGCACATTTCGCATTCGCATGTATTGTAAGTGTGCGTGAGCTTATTGTGAGCGGGACAGAATGACAGACGCGGGTGTTCCGCGTGTGGTTCAAAGTCTAGCCTCTTAAGACAACGCATCCGTAGTTAATAGTTCAAAAAAGGGGCGTATTGCGAATATATTTGAAGACGTGTTTTTAGAGTTTTTTTTCATGACCTTCAAATAGCAACAATATAAGTGTGATTTTTTTAGATATCATTCCACAGAAAGTTTTTGTCACTATTCGCGTTGCCATTATATGTATTCAGGCCATGGCCGAAGTTTACTGCTAAACATCAGGTATATGTCATGTATGAATGTTAAATGCCATACGCGAAAATTTGAAGTATTTCCTGTATAATAGAAATCCTTCGATATGTGGGAGGGATACATGGATACAAGGCTTTTGACATTTGGTGTTTAATAATTTAATTCTTGTCATGTTTTATTTACTTACGGATATCAAACAGATAAATACCGAAAGAGAGCCATGGGATCCTTATGCCGAAATGAGATTCTTGACAAATGTACGGGAACAGTAAGATCAACGATTGGTATCGAATCCCTGTTCCTTATTCTAAATAATATGTGCTTACTAAGCACTGCTTAGTATACCATTAGCACCACTACTGATCATTCCGAAGGTTGGTTTGCTCTGACAAAAGCTTGGGAAATTAAATACACAACAGGCCCTAGGGAAGAAATGAGTCCCAATTAAAAAAATAAGTCCGATAAAAAGGCTCTGATTCAGAAGATATAAGGTAAAAATAATATTGTTTACGGTACAAAAAAACGGATTTTACCTACAATAAAATTTCGAATGAATTTTTTATATTTGTTGGCCATTTTATTTTATTATAAAGGCCATATTTATTGGCCTTTCGGCAAATTCCCGGTATTCTGCTCGGTCAGGTAGCCTTGGCCGACACAATTTTATAATGAAATTGAAACAAAGAATTCTTCCAAGTTGATCAATTATTACTGAAGAGGTGATTTGATTAATATTAAAATCTGTTAAGGAATTTAATTCATTGGAATTTCGCTATAATGTTCATGAAGAATAGAGATATTTTAATTGACAGTATAATGAGAGATTTAATTATAGGATCGTTTCAAATGAGTATTTTAGATACAAGTTGGTTAAAACGCTGTAACTGGCCACCGAATAGCTATACCAACCTACTTAGCTATATCGATAGCCTGGCCGATTCTCAATAATTATTGCGCAGAATCCAAAGAAAACAGGTTAGACGAGAAAACGCTGAACCGTAGATGTTCACGAAATAGATGTTAATTTATCTACTTATGTACAACTTATAATTTATTCTGTATAATTTACTGGGCAGGTATTATATTGACTGAATTTTTTAGAACAGGTTGGAAGGTGCCATGAAAAAATAAGCGTTGCCAACAATTAAACATATTTATGAACCAACCTACAAAATTTAATACATATAGTGCTGCCGGGCAATATCACACATCGACATTATTACGAGTTATTATATTGTTATATCCATATCACATTTCAATATTAAATTGTTTTCAGATTAATGTACCTACTTTAATTATTCGTACAGATGAATTATTGCCTAGGAAGTGATTGGATTTGTAATGACTTTATTTAATTTTTAAGAAGTCGTCCTTGATACATAAAAATCTACCTTGTTAGCATATAAAAGTAATATAAATGATTTATGAGTAAATATGTTTTAATGTATCGCGTAATTCGGTACAAAATGAACCAAGGTTGTGTCTAGCTTGGCTGACCCGGAGAGTTGAAGAGGTAGATAAAACATATCGGTCCATCGCTAAGAGTATGGATATTAGAGAGACGGCATGTGAAGTGTGCCCGCGCGCTCCAAGTGTGCCTTTTCGAGAATTCTACCCACACGGCTGACATTGCCTGTCACCATGTAAAATGGCTGCTGTCGTAAAAATGTCGGAACGTATTAAACGGCCAAAAACCAGCAGCCAATGTAAGCCGTTTGGGTAAAATTCTCAAAAAGGCACACTTGGAGCGCGCAGGCACACTTCACATGCCGTCTCTCTAATATCCATACTCTTAGGTCCATCGAGTTTGCGATGCTGTTAGCTGTTATTACTGTCGATGGGGAGAATAGATGATTTTGCGAAAGCGAAAGTGAACGCGGTACTATAATAGTCCGGTTCTACGGATAATAGAGCATTGACTCGATTCATTGTGCAACCAGAACCGAACCGACTCGTCTGAGATGCCAAAGACAAATTGTATCTTGTATCATTGAACCAGGACAATCATAATATTATATAGTCAAGTAAATACAAGAGTTTCCCACGCAAACTAGAGCCCGCATCACTCACTAATTATTCCATGAAACAGAATCATTATACTTGACATTTGTAGCTTGCTTTACATTACACGCTATGCCCACAACTTTTTACGCCTTTATACATTTTTTTCAACATACAAAAATATAGATAGATTGAAATAAATTAGTCTTATACCACTGCTTCGAATTGTAACATCTGCGGAAATCAGTTTACAAATATCCATTACGGACACTTGGTAGAATTTAGTGATTATTTCAGTGGACAGGAGAGGAAATTTTATCAACAAGTCTGGTGACTTGTGCGTTTGAAGTAGTTTTTTTAAATTATTTTTTATATGAAGAGTCTCAACTGCTACCGTGTGGAGCCAGCGAGACTATGGCATCCCCAATTGGGGTATATTGCGAGGCTGAAGGTATTGGTGAGGGGAAGGAGATGGGGAAGAGGGAGGTGGGAAAGTACCTGGCTATTCAGATCTGGTCACCAAACACGGCTAAAGCCATTTTAAGCAACGTTTCAGTTCTGAATGATGGTCTTACACCAGGGCGATACTGGCAGTATCCTCCACTCTGGAACGTGCTGCAAATATACTATATAATATATTATGTTATATTAATTATTTGTGAAATAAATATAATAATATATTATGTTTAATTAATTATTTGTGAAATAATAATGTGAAATAAATAATTAATTAAATAAAATTTATTTGCGCACGCCGGGTTCGAACCCGCGACCTTCGGTTTGGGAGTCCAAAGCCTTACATCTGGACTACGCCGGCCGTCAAAGTTTGATCCGTTTGATTACCTAATATTTAAAGTGAAACTGGAAGATTTCGATTAGGTATCTTCACCGTTTTTTGCATTACGATGTGGGCGTATTTTGTGATCCAAAAGTCTGACTATACCTATTTGGTTTAAATTTCAAATTCAGAAATTCGGTCTTTCAGTATAAATTCAAAATCAAATGTTCCTAATTCTTCAATTGGAAGAGAGGCAGAGGATCTACGCAATGTTGCATGGCTGTTGTGTGTCGATCTAATCGACAAAAGGTACCAAGTCAGTGGGGCCATTGGTTTGCCAAATCTACATGGAAGGCAGTTCTATTTTAAGATGTGCATTATCTATTCAGTGGTTTTTTGCTAAAGTACAGAAAACTGTATACACCATTTTCTAAAGCAGATGGTGGCTAAAAATAAAACGGAGAAATTTTGTAAAGTCTCCAGGTTGATAAATTGCGATATCATCATTGCTATTGCAAACACAGGTACCTACTCACTAGCAGCGCACAATATCATAGTGAAACTGAATTACCTGTTGTACCAATATATGTGGAGAAATTATCCTCTTATCAGTATTTAATGGAAATTGAGCACTTGTGTGTGATTTCTCTATGGGTGCTTCATTAATAAATTAATCATGTTCGAGATATTATAAACAATACAATAATAATATTATTCAGAAATCAAGTCGTAGAAAACGGCGATCAGATTAGAAAGTTTACGTAAAGAAAATGGGAATATTTGTAAAGCAGAAATATAAATTACACTAAGTAATTGCAATTAACTTACCGGAACACACAGACGTATGTACAGTTGTAAAGGACCGAGCCAGGGGTTCTATCACACTGTACTAATTCACATATTATAGTCGCGGTTCACTTCAAACGTTCGTTCACAGTTATCGAAAAAGTCTTCAATTTTAAGATTAGGATCAATTCCTTATTCTTAAGAAGAACTGGAATTGCCACTAAAGCCGTTAATTTTAAGTTTAAGGACAATTACTTATACCTAAGAAAAACCGGAATCGCCATAAAAGCCATTAATTTTAGGGTTAAGGATAATTCCTTATCACTAAGAAGAATCGGAATCGCCAACAAGACTTAATTTTAAGGTTCGGGACAATTCCTTAGCCATTAATGTTAGGATTAGGATGATTCCTTATCACTAAGAAGAATCGCAATCGCCACTAAGCTGTTAATTTTAAGGTCCAGGGCAATTCATCTTCCTTAAGAAAAACCGGAATCGCCACCAAAGCCATTAATTTTAAGGTTAAGGATAATTCTTTATCACTAAGAAGAACCGGAATCGCCACTAAAGCCGTTAATTTTAAGGTTAAGGATAAAGCATTATCCCTAAGAAGAACCGAAATCGTCAACAAAAGCCGTTAATTTTAAGGTTAAGGACAATTTCTTATCCTTAAGTAGAACCCGGTCACTTAACACAGTTATGTTTTATGTTTATGATAGAAGCCATATCAGTAATCTTCCGACACCAAATGTAAGTAAATGGTGGTCTGTCACCAGGGCAATACTAAGAGTATTTGGCTTACCTTCATAGTGCTGCGGTTCCTCGTAGAAGGTGGTGGCCAGTCCGTACTCGGCCCAGTAGTCTGCCAGGTCGGCCCCCCCGGGCTCCGGGTAGGACACCGCCACCGTAGCCGCCATGGCTGCCGGCTCCTGAAACAATTACAACACAACTAATTAGATAAAATGTTCATTAAGACTTATAAGATAGGTTGAGGTAACCCAGGACTTGGTCAAATATGCTGAAATATTCTGAAACCTTTTACATTTGATAATGTTAAATTAGACAAAATATTGGCAAAACGTTCGAATACATTCTACCAAGGTTATCGAAAACATGGAAAAATGGAAAACAAGTTAAAAACATGTTATCCAAATGTATAGAAAATATTTTGAAGATAATATCCAAATGGACAAAAGTCGATCTATATCTACAAAAGTCGATCTATATCCGATCTATATCTATATTCGATCTATATCGATCGATATCCGATAATGCAAAAAATTATGAAAATATATACCAAATGAAAAAAAAAAATTATAGAACTTATTATTCAAATGTACAAAAGTTTTCGAATATTGTGATTTCGAACAAATGGATAAAAGTTATAAAAAATATGGTCCAAATTGATCAAATTTATTGTAAATATTGTCCAAAATCCATACAATTTTATGCCACACATTCGAAATATGTTTTCCCACTGTCTTCACGGCTTCCATGTAACGTTGATCGCGATAGGTTAGGCGTTATAGCTATTATTTTTAATATATTATTACTAAACGTAAACAGGCATCGTTATTCACTTGATTTGAAAAAACACAACGATAATATGTATAGTAACATAACCTAATAATTCTGAATAAAAAATAATTCAATATTCCAAGATTGCGTATGTAAAATTCACAACATTTGTATATAGTCTCCTATTGAACTGCATTTTATCGAATGCCGATAAACATCAATTAATTTATACATTCCTTCGATAGTAATTTTATACGATAACAAACCGATAAAACAAGAATGGAAAAAATCTTCAAGGAAAATTTTAATGACTTCTAAACAATAATATTGTCAGAATTTTATATTCATAACTGCATGCCAATCTTTAAAACAATAATGTACTAACCGCAAAAACAATCGTTGTAAAATTAACAAATGATCAAATAAAAATCCATACGATATTCTTTTTGCTAGTGCAACGAGAATGATTTTGTGTTACCATTCAGATTTGATCACTAAATTAGAGCTAAACGTAACATAATTTATAATCTTCGCGTTCATAGATGACGCTAATTAACACATTTTAGAAAAAAAAAAACACTTTTTGCCCGTTATTCTTTGATGAATTATTGTTTGTTTGCGGGTGTACCTTCATTCGGAATTTGAATAATGTGAATAAATCATTGATATAATGGTGTAAATAGTTTTGTCCGTATCAAAATTAAATTCTTTGAAAAAACGTATACAAATACAGTGGTGATTAAATCCAATATTGTATTTGTATTCGTTTCTTCAAAGAATTGAGTTTTATACGGACAAAACTTTTTATTCCTATTCAAATTCCGTATAATGTACACATGTAAACAATTCATCTTAGGGGGTTTCTCACCATACTCCCAATAGCTTATCTACACTAATAACGAATATTTTCGATTTACGATTTAAGCGGGCGACAAACGCGAAGTTCACATCAAAAAGATACTGCGTTGTAAGTATCTTTTCTACCGACACACTACGTTTTAAAATATTCCTTCCTACGGCAGGAGAAGGGGTCAGTTGAAGTAGGAAGCGGTCGAGAGAATATCATTTCTTTGTACTGGATATGTTAACTTGACAGCTCCGTGCATGCTCCGTGTATTAAAAATGACCCCCTCTCCTGTTTACGGTAGAGAGGGGGTCGCATAACTTTTCTGATACCGCCACTGTAGCGAATACGAAAAATAATTCCGATTAGCGAAGATTCAAACCGCGATCACAGCGCATCATCTTTTTACGTCTGGCGGGTCTCATGGGATTGTATGGCGAGCGCTATTGTGTTATAAATAACTTTTTGATGTGAGCTGCGAGTCTGTCGCTACCTTTACGGTTAATTTATTTATTAAGTTGGAGTTTATAATTCGGTACTTGAACCTATGAATAGTGGCTATATATTGGATAAGTTGGCCGAGTCTTCTAACTACTGCGAGTATTTTATTTTTAATAATATTCGTTATTAGTAGTAGGCGGCTAGGCGGTGGCAAAACAAAGAATTCCAAGTCGCGAATCTGCAAAAACATCATTGGGAGATACTGAGGTTTAAAGTTTAGAATTGTTTTGTTATTTCAATAACATATCAATTCTAAACTTCAAACTTCAATATCTCTGAATGATGTTTTCGCGGATTCATGACTTGGAATTCTTCGTTTTGCCACCGCCTAGCCGCCTACTAGTTATTAGTGTAGATAAGCTATTGGGAGGAATGTGAGAAACCCCCTTATTGTTTTAATGCATAACGTGCATAAAGTGTTTTTATAATATTTTAAACAACGTCATTTTGAGTTTAACCTAAAATCCATTTTAAACTAATATCTAGTAAATGGTTTTCCGGTGGAATGAAATTCTGAGCGTTAGTCTTTCATCAGAGTAGAATTGAAATTAACGTCCATTGTAATAGTTAAAATAATTCAAAATTTACTCTTTCACAGATGGCGCTAATTTAATTATTTTAGGAAAAAAACACTTCTCGCAAGTTATGCTTTAAAATATTAAAATGAAATAACTGTTTGTGGCAACACATACATATACGCCATATGAATATGAATAAATAATTTTGTCAATTAAAAAACTCAATTTTTTCAAGGAAGGCATACGAATACAATACCTTACATCCAATATTGTATTAAACTAGCGCCATTTATGAAAGAGCAGATTATGAATTCTTTTTGGAAGATCTACAGTCTCTAGTGTTCAGGATGAACGAAGTATGTATGAAGAATGAGTTAATGATGAATGTAAGTAAGTCTAAAACCATGGTGTTTGAAAGAGAGAGTACGAAAACCGTGTGAATACTTGGAGCAGGTGGACGAGTTTGTGTATTTGGGAAAAATGTTTACGAGAGATGGGAAGGCTGTTAAGGATATTGAAAGAAGGGTGAATGCAGGTAACTCCATTGATGGTGGTCTGAACGCCGTTGGCGCCAACAAAAAGTTTCCAAAGAAGCGATGCTAGCAGTCCACAATAGAGTGCTGGTACCTACCCTGATGTATGGTAGTGAAGCATGGAACTGGCAGAGGAAGGATGGAAGTAGACTGAATGCTGTAGAGATGAGATCCCTGAGGTGTACGTCTAGTAAAAACATGTATGATCGTGTGAGAAATGTGGATGTACGCAAAGAACGCAAGGCTGATGTAAGCGTAATGAGTAAGATTAAGAAAGGGACCCTCAAATGGTTTGGGCATGTAGAGCGAATGAATGAAGAAAGGAATGTAAGGAGTATATACTATATAATGCAAAAGAGAATGAAAGAAGTTGTGGACGCCCGAGGAAGACATGGCACGATCAAGTGAACCAGATACTTGAGTTGGGCCATGTCAGGAGTCGGAATAATAGAAGAGCATGTATCTATGAGAAGATGTATGAATGTGAATGAAGCAAGGAGTGTGTGCCAAGACCGAGTTGTTTGGCGGTCCGTCCTCTCTGCCTACCCCTGCGAGGAAACGGCGTGATGGTTAGTTAGTTAGTTAAGTATCATCTTAAAGATAGATTCACCGAGTAGTAGGCCATGAAAAGTAATAAAACAATCCACCTGTGAACCACACCATCGTTATTTCCTATACCTACACAATTTTATAGTGATTTTATGATATTGTGATAGACCACACGTAATTACGTTAATCCGTCGTGATTTATGAAAACTATTCTTTACAAACATCTTATCGGTAGGAGATAACTTATCGAACTCTTGGGATTACCATTATGTGCTGTCTATACTTTATATTATATGATGTTTAGCACGACTTTATAGTGGTCCAAAGTTCGATTGATTCGATCGCCATTTCCCATTTCAATCAATCTTCGTTCAGCAAAAATGTTTTTTGGCTTGAAGATTGAGCGAGCATTTTATTTGACCGCACTCTATTTGAAAGCAATAGCTTTTTAGCACATCGTTTTTTATTCGAAAGCGAGCATATTATAGGATACCCACTACGAAAAACGAAAAAATAATTTGAAGATAGTGTCATCGTAATTATCATCAAGAACTAACTATTTTCTAATGGTGGACCAAATAATTACTAATAATCATAATTTAAATCAGTAAGATAAATTTGAGTAGTACTTTTGAGAATGATTGACCAGCGGCTTATAATAAAAGTTAAAAAATGCTCGCAACTGTACAGGGAGGTTCCAATGAGAAATAACGATTATTCCCCGTATCAATTTTTAAAAATTAAAACTTTAATATCGATTTATTTCATTCAAAACTTACTTTAATTTATACCTACATTACACGTAAGACGTCATATTCATAAATAAATTATTTGAAAAAATAAGAAACACAAATAATAATATGTCATAGGGGCACTTTGAGGCCTTTATATGCTATGAAAAATGAAGTTTCTATAAATTATCCATACTCAACAAAGACTTTGACGAATTTATTAATATATTACTTTGAGCTACAATTAATAAAATGGTTTCGAAGTAGAAAATACATAAATTAAATGTCGTCTTGTTATACATATGACCTTATATGTTAAGAAAATTTTCATTGTTTTATGGACATTGACGTATAGCTTAGCGTCAACAATCGGCGGGCACATGAGATCCTAAGGCTGGTGATTATTATGCTTTTCCATACAAATAGATTACAATAAAATATATGGCTGTAGACTGGTGGGGCGGGTAGTGATAAATATAACCCACGAGACAGGCGTATAAATGTCGTGAATCTAATTGAAGCCCAGTACAACTACAGTACTTCTCTACTTGGCTACGTGGTACTGGTACATTGACTACATTGTCTGCAGGAACAAACACATCCTTCTCTCGGGGTTTCGCAAGCTGAATACTGAGTTAAATTATTAACAGAAGCCTTACCATGGAGTCGACAGCGTAAAGTAGGTTTATTTCTAAAGCTTCTGAATACTAATTAATAAATATGCAAGATGATAATATTATTGTGCAGTCTTCTCAGTTTTATCCGTCATGACGAATTTCTGTACTTTCATATGGACGTAATTTACGTTTCTGTTGTCTGATATTTCCGCTCCTGATTTAAATTTTACATGATAACTACTTTATAATATAAATATGTATCGCCACAAAAAACGCAATGGTTATCCAATTGAAATATTTGTGGGTTTTGGATACTATCCTGCAGACATTCTTTCTCAAAGCCGAAAACTTTATCGAACGAATTGTCAAAATTGCTTTTGATTGGTGAATCCAGTAATTTTTGCATTTGGTTGTTAGGCACTTGAGAGAGTTGTAACAATCTCGAATTCAGGCATGTGCCCAGTTTGGTGTAAGTAAAAACATGAAAAGTAAAAATAATAAAAGCTGTTGTTTCGGACCAACAACTTTTATGTCGAAGTAAACTTAAATGTGTACTTATTATATTTTCTCTTTGCACTTGGTAAATCGTTCGTGACCTATTCTATTCCATTGGTAGGTATAATGCACAATACACATTAACTACTTACTTATAGAAAAGACAAAATTTGAAAGTTACGCTATTAGAGAAAGAAGCATGCAGCAATGAGATTTTTCCGTCGATTGTTAGTGCTTGACTATAAGTAGCTCTGCATATTAAAACAGCTATTGATCATATTCTAAATAAAGTAGGCATTGTGCTACTAATGTCATAGAATAAAGAATTCTTCTGTATACACAAGAAGTCTCTCTTCTATTGTTTTCACAGCTGATTTGCGTCGACTGTTGGGAAATTTGTAAATATAATCGTGCAATCATAATGTTTTAAAATATCATAACCACATAAAAAATTACATTTAATGCATATCTTAAATTAAAGAAACGTGCGAAGTAAATAAATACGGAAATAAGGTCTTCGACACCTAACATTTTTACGTAAGAAGTTTCGTCCAATATCACAATAGGCATTTAAAAAAGTAATTGCCTTAGCATTTTCTTAACCACAAATAGCTTGCAACTTTGTATTTGTATTTCTCAACCACTTGCCACGTTCTCTGGTTTGTTTGGCCGTGCTGTATTCGTGAAGATTTAAAAATAATACAAGCCACTTATCCTTTTACAATTCTGAATGAAAACCTGCCAGACCAGAAGCTTTATTGATTGCAAACGTATGATTATTGGAAACCAGCGAGCATGACAAAGAGTGTGGATAAAGAAGTCAACCGAGTAATTGTAGGTTAATTAAAATAACAGGGTATATTTTAACGTCGACAATCTACAATCAGCCATCAACACGCTCATAGATAATTAATTGTTCATTAACCGTCTATTCGTAAATACATTTATTTCATTTGTAAGTATAAATATTATTTAATTAGTGAAGAAGATGATAATGGTAATAAATCTAAATGAAACATGAAACAGAACAAGACACAGTAAATAAAAAGGTAAAACTGGGAATCAAACCCACGATCTCTATCTTACCAGGATAACGCCTCTAACCACTCGGCCATTGTGATCTGATTTTATTACATATTTTTTGTCGATGTCATATTTATAAGTCAGAATTAGCAATATTATCTATCATCAACTAAAAAAAATAGCAGCCAAAAATATGGGAAAACTTAGTTGAAAATAATGTTGTTATTGAGTTTGAAGTATGAGATCGGCCAAAATTATTCTCGTTCTGTTTCATATTTCGTTCAGATTTATTAGTATTACATTCTTCTTCAATGATTAAATATTGCATTGATAGGTTAAACCTTTAAAAGTTATAAAAAATGATATTCCATAAAATTAAATATTATATACATTATTTTTGATGTACAAATGCCGCGAACTTGGATACAACTTTACTCGCACAAATTAATATCTTATAAGGACAAGAAACCGTTCAAGGATAATGAATGGTAATTTCCATGGTTACAAAGCACTCAAGAACAATTTAGCTTTTACTCGGCGAAGATTTTTTTTTTACTGTGTATGATATTAATTATATTAACCCGCTTTAGACGTAGGTACTTCGAAAAGAAACTTAGAAAATCAATTTACTTTGTCGGTACTGTTACCAGAAGGACGCATAAGAAAACTTTTTTTTTTTACACAGTTTATTTCCCGACGACCTCTGGCGAATGTTTTTAATAAGAGGCAATTACCCCTGTCACAAATAATCCCATATGGTAATTAAATGAAACTGTAAAGAATATCATTCAGTAAAGAAACCACATGCAGTCGCGGCCATCCAAGGTGGCCAAGTTTCGAATGTCAGATGGTGCCTAGATTCGAGAGTTTCGTAATAAACTAAAATGTTGCCAGTTTGATTTAAACACGGCTCTACGGCAATAAGGTAGTTTAATTCCCGACTGAGTTGACACAAACAAGTTTCTAGTACATAAGTCCGCAGCACGAGATGTAAGAAAATTGCATACCACATTAAGACGATAGACTTCGCTTTTCGGCCCTTACAAAAAGGACGCCCGTGAAAAATCACTTTTCTACATCGATAATTGCACAAAATGAATATATTTTTTTTATACTGCCTTCTAGAGGGTGAAAACTATGTCGGTATGTTTTCGAATTTTCGATGCGTTTCGTATTAACGTAAACATTCACTGTCAAACATGTACGATTCATCAAAAAATATTATTTAAGGAAAAAGTGCTGCTAACTCAACTCTCATAAAAATTTATAAAATTATAAAAAGCTAAAGACGTAGCTTTCTTTCTAAAAAATATATATTTTTTTAAATTTCAATTTCGTGAAAGTTTCGGTATAGAAAAGTGTATTCTCCATAAACCCCTTTTCGAGCGATTTCTGTAGGTAAATTTGAGCGTTGTCTCATTCACACATTTCGCATTCGCATGTATTGTAAGTGTGCGTGAGCTTATTGTGAGCGGGACAGAATCACAGACGCGGGTATTCCGCGTGTCGTTCAAAGTCTAGCCTCTTAATGCATTTGTATGAATGGACGATTGTAGATAGTATATTCGTATATTGTATAATACTGGTATTATTGCTGTTAGGTGCTGGGACTGAGGTAATATAATGAAAGGTCCAGCCGTCGTCGTGGCGTATTATTTCTCGTTCTTATTGTCCTGGAAATTGCAAGAAACCCACAACTTCCAGGAAGTCTGATACATTGTTATGGACAGTTATGGTTTAGTATAGGTGCGTAAGCTTTGGTTTCACCGACTGAAAAGTTTTATGAATAAAGCTTTGAAATTCTAAAATAATTCCCCTCCATCGCACGTATTTCTTATTTATGATCGCTGTCTTATTCACAATGCAGCATTGTATTTCATAAAAAAATATAAAATTTTGAATAGGTGGATTTAAAAAAATATATTTATCTTTGGGGATGATCTGTGGAAGGTCTTTCAAGGAAATGAAACGATGGTCCTGGGTGTTATATAATAAAGGAAGAAACATAGTTGGGAAATCCTTCCACAACTGAACTAAACTTTCAGACAGTGCGACATTGTAAATAACTAAAAAATGTATGTAATCATTGATTACATGGTATTTAAACCATGGAATTTAAAGTTTTTTTAAGGCAATTTTATAAACAATTCTTCAGTCCTTAAGGGGATACCCGGCGGTGATTATCTCTCTGGATTTTAACCCTAGAAGAAATATTGTTTTTACATAAAATAGATATCAACTACTAGCGTGTCGGTAATTTTTGTTTTTTTTTGATAAGTTACTTTTTATAGAAGTTATGACCTTCCAAAAATCAATAAAATTGACTGGTTTAAACGCCGTCAAAAGACGTTCAGTATACAAACTAGACAATGTTTTTTTTAAAAAGGCAAAACGTACAGACATAGAATAGTTTTTTCTTATGAAGTTGGTGAAAAAAAAAATGAAAATCAGTCCACTTTTCGAGGAGAAAAGTGGGGAATACAAAACCTCGATTTTAGTTAGGTATTAGTAACCCGAGGTGCATTTTCCCTTTCGCTCAATATCCGGTGGAGTATGAGCAACAGTGACGGCAACAATTTAGTAAAATCTATTTTTCAAATTTCTTCACCACCCGGGTATCATCTTAAATTGAACAATACGGAGGACTATAAAATCGCACAATGTGAAGTGTTTTAGACCGGAATAAATTAAAGATGTATCATTACTTTTAATATTTTGTGCTCTGCCTGCAAAGTCTTCTCCAAACTTAAACTTTGTAATAAAACTGTGTTTATCTGAAGTGACTCCAGGTAAGTACGTTTTGTGTATCTGTATTTACATAATAATTATATAAAGCCAAGGAATCCAAATTTGTACAGCGCCCTTTTCAGAAAAATGAGACTACGAAATATCCAATGATAATTATTATCTGAGCTGTTGAGTACAAGAACGCACGTTAAAATGAAAAAAAATGTCTGGTACCGGTTTGTCGTGTCTCCGATTTGAAAAAAAAACCTTCGACGGCCCAACGTGCACCTGTGCTAAAGGGATCAATAGTTCTTCGAAGCACCGTCCATTAAAATATCGATAGAATGTAGAACAAACACGCAAGTACTAATATATTAAAGTTTGCTAGGTAATTATTTTTTATAGGTTTGTCAATTTGTAGTTTTACGAGTTTATACAAACGTTGAACTATAGAGAAGTTGTGGAGTTTGTGAAGAAGGCCAACGTTTTCCCGAGATTAGAACAGTGACTTATCGCGAACATAAAATAGTAAACACTATTTATTTCTGAAAATCCATGCATACAAATTGCTATCTTAGCCGTAAAATTCTCGGTCACGTAACGTTTGCCGATTGAAAAAGAAATATTGCGTGCGATAATATATGTATAACACAACACCGATGTTCTGTAAAAAATATATCTATGTTGGTAAATAAAGTAAAGCCTGGTTTATAAGCCGATTATAAAGATTTATTGTACATTTACACTTCGCATGCAAATTATAAATTTGCAAGACGCTGTAGTTGGCCTCAAGTGAATATGCTGCCGCACAGAATTCCGCTATAACCTCTCTTCCTGTTACATTCGTCGATCATAAGAAAGAGGGAGCGTATGCACACGGAGAAAAATGTTATTCTAAAATACGATCATTTTATTCGTAAAAACGGTTAGAAACGGGACTGAAGTTCTTACGAACAAATTAACAGTGTTTAAATGTTTATTGGCGGGAAAATATTACAATAATTTGTTGGTATACGTACGAAATTACGTACACCAACAAATTATTCTTACATGTTCCCGCCAACTAACATTGAAACCCTGTTAATTTGTTCGTAAGAACTTCAGTCCCGTTTTTAACCGTTTTTACGAATAAAATGATCGTATTTTAGAATAACTTTTTTCTCCGTGCAGTGGATCTCCATATTTTGTGTTTTGTTATACGTTTTATAAAAAAAATATTAGAAATTTATAAGCAAAAGTAATTGTTTCATTATCGGACAATCGTGTTGCAAAACTGAGGTCGGCGTGTTGTTTTTCGCATTGATTTATTTTTTATTCAAATTTTACTTAGAGGAGATCATATTTATTATTAAAAAAGGTTAAAATATTACAGAATTAACCGTTGCACACTTCGTTGCTTCTTATGACATTGACAAATGAATCGACATTGTAAAATAAAACAGTTAAAATCAAACGATTCATGTTCGTAAATTATTATTATTGCAGTTAGAATAATTGGTTAGCCATGATTATACGAATAGCTTAAATAACCATAAAATATATTTCAATTGCCAACCGGTTTTAATTTAGGACAATATTAATACTAATAGCAAATACAAAATAAATTTTAATGTATAACATGGAAAATAGATTGTAAAAATGAGACCATTAGCTTTTCTGCTGAAAATGGTTGAATTTAAAAAAAAGCTAGTTGTTCATGAAAATGAATTAAAAGTTTAATTTTAATTCATTTTCATTTAATTAATAATATTGTTGATTCTGAATTTGAAATATGAGATCGACAAAAATGACTTAAAAGAGGTCCCAATGGCCAGGTTGGGCAAGTCCTTTGTCCCCGTAAAACAAGAGATCCTGGGTTCGATTCGCAGTAGCTTTTTATTTTTCTGTGTTTTATTCTTTTTCATATATTCGTTTAGATAAGTATTATCTTCTTCTTCAATGACAAAAAATAAATGCTTATTTATTATAATAACGATTCGTACCAAACGAAACAAATAGTCTATAAATGTATAGGACCAACATTAATGGAAAATTATTATTGTATCCGATGGTTGATAACAAATATTATATGTGATTGATTAAAAAAAACTTTTAAAAATCACGTAGTTACTTATTACAACGATCTCTTATTTATTTCATGTACATGTGGCTAGGTACGTGCTCAATCTTGTACACATTTAACACATGTGCATATTAGTGTACATATACCTACAGAATTATTTGTTTATGTTTTTAATAGGCGCTTTAACCTAATATAAGTGCACTCGACTGTACTGAATATCACCACAGTCTGGTTGCGAAGATAAACGAGAAATTGGCCACCTACTTACAATATGTGAGTAAACTCCATGTAAGGTTATGAAAATGAAGGGAAAATTATTTACCACTCAGCTATGCATTAAATTAAGTATGTCAAGTGATGTGTACAATATAAAGCAAATACGTTGTATTAGATCTCTCGACCTTAGGTAAATTCTAACACCGAGCACCGACAAATTAATAATAATACTAATAAAACACTATGGTGTCGGTTTCTTTGTGATCTATTTGCTTTTAATTTCCGAAAAGGGAAAATTATGCTTACACTTATTTAACTAGAATGGTTACCTAAATAAATAATTAGATAGATAAGCCAATTCACAATGCCAATCTCTAGGTTAGTAGAGTGATCTACATAATAGATAAAACAAATAAATAAAATAAAAAATAATTAATTATATCACGTAGGCTCGCTAACCCCTCCAAAAAATGCTAGTAATTTCAAAATGATAAGGTAATCTCTCACTCAAATATTTGTTCTTACTGATTACTGTATTAAATTGTTCTTTCTGATTACTGTGTTTGTATTAGGTACTGGATTAAAAAATCAGTAATCCCTGAACTGAGAACCAGATGCCGAAATTAGATACAATCAAATCGGACAGGTCCATAACAGTCTGGTATTTTGTAGCGGAATTATTTTCAAAATTGGTATCAACATTCAATAAGGTGTTACGGTGAACGTTCACAGGTGATTGACTGACCGGTTATAAATTTTAATGAGGCCCTGTACTGTACACAAAGAGACACCTATACTATATTTTAAAGTAAGTAAATAATTGCCTACGTTATTATTTATTGGTTAACTGTTAGGAAATGTCAGTTTTAAGCAAGGCTATTTGTTCATTTGTAAATATTTACAGGTGAATTCCGACATTTTGTGACTAAGTGGTTTTATTGACATCTGTCACTTCAATTCCGAGCACAGCTTTCTTATCAATCAATATTTAATATATTTTTTTAAAGAAAGATAAACATTCCTGGAATACGAATAACCTAAAAAACTCCTACTACCACCACAGTAAGTGGAAAATGTTACTTTGAAGGAGGGCTGAGCCAGGCGAGGAATTGAACTCGTGACACCTGGATGGGACCGAAGCCAAAACAGCCACTGACCGATCGAGAGGTCAGGGAATTAATTTTGAAATATAACTATCTTCTCCGAAAGAAACTTTTCAAGTTTTCGTCGAAAGCAAACCGTGGTATGATACTGTAATATGTAAGTATGGATATGAAATTAACAATCACTTGGCATGAAACATAAATTTTATACTGTCTTGTATTATAGCCCGGGGAAGTATTGCAGGCGTAAAAATATCAATAAATTAGTGACCACATAATTTTACATTAGCTTTTACAAACTTACAAGATTTGACGCTGTAAGGCGTGAGGATAAAAACGTGTGTGTATATTATGGTGGTCGCGAATATTTGCCTGTCATTAACACACAAATCTGACAACCATTAACATAATATTAGTTGATAAATGAGATCAGCGTTTGATTTCGGCCGAGTTGTGTTTTATTATGATTTGGTAACAGGCACAGTAACACCCTCGCATCCACCCGCACTTCTCATCAATATTAATAATACCAGACACAATACTATTTACCAGTCATAGTCATTGCTGATAGCTGATGACTGTCACTGGTTTGGTCCCCAGTTTGCAGACACCAGCCATGCTGGACCAGGCTGGCTGTGATTGCGTGATCTCATTCGAGACATGATTGTTACACTTGGTTGGTTCCTTAGATGTTGGATTGTAGAACTGTGGCGATACACATCACAACTATGGACTACAAAATCGAAATAAGTACCCAAATATGACAATGATTTTTCTCTTTTCGTAGTTTCGCCGGATTTTGTTAAAATCATTGTTTTTATTATTATTTATTTAAGGCACAAGTATTTGGTAATAATGACCAAAGATGGCAGCAATTTCCAAAGGACTGTGAGTTCTTATAGATAGAAATAGTTTGTTTTACTCTTCTAAAGTAAATAAAACAGGCAGCCGCCTAGTAGGGTGATTTAATATGTCATTTATATGTAAATGTTTTAATGTATTTCATGTATTTTATAAATAAAAAATAAATAAATAACAATCGAAGTCCAAATTGTTTTGAAGTTAACCTTTTTGAAGCCGGGAGATTCTCGATTTAAAACCTTAGCTGATACACTACCATTTAGTCAAAGTAAGCAACTCTTGCTGGCAACGCCCATAGTGTGAACATTTATATGTAGAAATCATCAAGTGCATAATTAGATTGTGGTGTGTAGAGAGTATAGTCTCAAAACTTTGTTGATAATGATCTATCCTGATATAAAAAGGCCTTCTGCATCTGCAAGAGTGTAAAAAGTGAATTGGTAACAACAATGATTCACGAAATCTTCCTTGTCCCTTATTCGACTTAACAAATCTTCTTTGTTTCTTTTGTCATTGATTGATTCTGTAGCCAGACTATAGTATAAATATAAAGCGTGACTCAGATCTAACGCAAAAAAACCGACTGCAAAAAATCACGCCATTATAATTTATTGACGATGGATTGATCGAAAAGGTGCCTCGACCGTTGGCGGAGGCTGTGAACCCTTACAAGGAATAATCGGACATGAAGCGGCACGGAAGCTCGAGATCTAAATCTATTTAAAAACTACATCGAGAATACAAATGGAAGGGATCTGTTGGCAGTCAGACGAAACTACTTTTTAAGGAGGTATGTACATGGAAAGAAGAAGGCCTTGAATCCTATAGAATAAGTGCACTAATGGAAACTAAACATAACTAATCTCAACTTGTTGAAATAGATTTAAAGGTTCTAGAATTATACATTACAGTAAAGTTACCAGTATTAATTTTAATATATTCCAGCAATTTTGTTGACCTACAAGTTACAACGCTCTTTTAACGTTCATTATAACAGGTCCAATTTTAAAATAAAACGCTATACACCGGACACAATCGTTTCTAGTAGGCATTTTCAGACATTTCTATATTCAAACAGTGTTCTTATAATCCGAAAGAGGTCAGTAAAAAAATAAAAAATAAACACAAGATTTCAACGACGACACTATTGTAGTGAGCTTGATGTCTGCTGGTTTAATATTTTTTTTTAATAATTATAATGGAAATAAAATTAGAAGAAAATATAAACAAATTTAAACTTACTTTGTCGGACAGAAGGATTTTGATTTTCACTGACTTATAATTTATAAATAAAATTCTAAGGACGGTTTGTTTCAAACAATTTGAACAATCAATTGAAGTTAATTTTCACGTTCTGTGTAAGTTTTATTCCTGTTATTATATCATAATAGGTCATTGCTTTTTAAACCTGAAATAATCACAGAACTTGAAAAGAACTTTCACAGAACGTGAAAATTAACTTCAAATATTGGATGAATTGTTAAATTTTTTTTAAACAACCTATCCTTAAGGGGATACCCGGCGGTGATTTTTCCATAGAAACGTATTCCCTATATATCTCTCTGGATTTTAACTCTAGAAAAAATATTGTTTTTACATAAAATAGATATCAACTACTAGCGTGTCGGTACTTTTGTTTTTTTTTTGATAAGTTACTTTTTATAGAAGTTATGACCTTCCAAAATTCAATAAAATTGACTGGTTTAAACGTCGAAAGACGTTCAGTATACAAACAATACAATGTTTTTTAAAAAAAAGCAAAACGTACAGACATAGAATAGTTTTTTCTTATGTAGTTGGTAAAAAAATATGAAAATGAGTCCACTTTTGGAGGAGAAAAGTGGGGAATACAAAACCTCGATTTTAGTTAGGTATTAGTAGCCCGAAGTGCATTGTCCCTTTCGTTCAAAATCCGGTAAGAGCAACAGTGACAGCAACAATTTAGTAAAATCTATTTTTCTCCACCACCCGGGTATCATCTTTATGATGCATTTCATAGTTCAGAATTGCTTGCATTGATAAGCTTTCGGATTCCGCTACGTAATGTTAGAAGTCGGGATTTATTTCAGTACAGATATTCTGGGGCTACCTACCAAGTGTTTTATTATTTTTTATTAATTTATCACTAAATAAATACAAAAGATTGTCACTGAGGCCGTTCAGTTATGTTAAATACTGTATAAATTTTAGTATTCCCGTGTAAAAGCCCCTAAGAAAAAGCTAAAATAGTTAATTAAATAAATAATGATGGCAGTAGGAGGAATTCAAATAATTTCATAATATTAATAAGATAAAACATTTACTTTGTTTATAGTCACGAAATTTATTTAATTTTTTACGACTGAATGATTTCGCTTAACACAAGCAGCACAGGGTACAAATAAAGCTAAGATTTAATAAAAGGTTTAATTTCTACCCTGATGATGCTTGCGAAATTGCTCGGTCGTAATACATGAAATAAATTTCTTAGATATAAACAAAGTAATTGTTTTATTTCATTAATAACCACTGTGTAATAATCACAAAATGTCTGCTTTCTACCAAAATATTACTATTCGTAAGTTAATTAACTTCGTAATGCAATATTTTTGTCATTATTGTTATTGATTATGAAAACGTTCGTTGGCTCCAGAATTACAAAGAAAAGAAAGAGAATCACGAAAGTATTATCAGATACACGAACCACCTTACAAGCCGAAAGAAGAAATCCTTGAATCTCGATGAATACCAACATAATCATTAAACAAAACTACCTCAATTTCTTAAAGATGATTTCGGCCGCTCTCGGTCAAAGCCTGGAGCGTTGTTTGGAACAAAGGCGAAGCGGGTAGCCACAGCCGCCCTGACCGCCTGGCCGGTATCATCATGCTTTAGTTTTTTTGCTCAATTATAAACTGGACTCGACATAATCGAAAAACTAGAACTGGTTCCTAGTCACGGTTCACATCTTCAGAAAGGTCCGCCATTGCGTCTTCATTGTAATACGATGTTCTTTTCACTTCGAAGGTAAAGGGTATTGTTTAGAAAGTGTCCGATTATCGGCTCTTACATAACCGACTGCCATTCTTAAACTTTTTCTAAAAGTTTTGCAATAGTAACAACAATAGATGCAAATAATCTTAATTAAAGAAATCTGTTAAGATAATAAACAAAAGCTAACTAAAGCGGCGTGGGAAAGAGAAAAACTCGAATAGGTACAAAGCAGATTAAATTATATCATGTATTTCCGAAACGGTCTTAGGCGGGGTTTTTTAGAATAATCCGCAGGAACAATATAAACATGCTGTATTGTTGGTAGTCACTAGTCACCTGCACATTCCTACCTGTGCTGTGTGTGCACAGTTGTTGTACTCCCTTTGACTGGCGAACAGAGCATTATCTGAGTAGTGCAACCGCCTTCAATCTTGCTGTACGATCTATTGAAATAATTTATGTTTTTATACTACACGACGCGACGTGAGTAGCTTGATAATAATAATATTTTGTATTTTACCATACAATAAAATGCTCCAGTTTTACTTGCTAGATTGATAGTTAAATGGAAAATAAATTATTACCCCTGGAAACTAGAATTCTATTATAAGTGTCTGGAACCTTCCTAATTAAACATGCTTATTTTGGTTGCTGTAAAATCTGGTACAATGAACTCAAATGTGCTTTGAATTTAAGTGTCATTTTTTAAATTAAAAACTGATTTTGTGAAGATTTTATACAAGAGAAAAATTAGGTACTTACCTACCTATAATACAATATTTTTAACACATTTTCAAAATTTGTACTGGTTTTGTTAAAATTTCAGAGTATCCCACGACATTTAACGGGTCTGCTGAAGTAATAAAATAATGATAACGAGCGTATGTATTTACTATGCCAAGTCATTAATATCAAATAAAAATAAGTATTTATTCCAGAAGGCAGTGGGAGCAAAAATGCAATTCAATAATTATGTCAAAGAAAATAGAAAGGAAAACAACCAAAAATCAATATTAATTATTTATGAAGGATATATTATGGTGTCTTGTTGAGGGGACAAAACCAACTAAGTACAAATTATATTATAATAATCATTACACTATTAAATGATTTAATAGTGTAATGAATATCCTCAAAATTCCTACAGCGAAACCGATTTTAGTTCAGAATTACTCGTAAATAAAATACATGTGACATAAGATTTCTATAAAATAGAGTTACCTGGGACCCTTAGGCTCCCTACACAGAATGCATAACTTGGACCCGGTCAAGCATTACCTAACCTACGTCACACCTCAGCGATATTCAGCTTTAATCTACACAGAGCGCAGGAAAGGGTAGACCTGACTTTATAGAACCCGTCTTTACCACCGTATCCATGATTTGAGTGGAAGAAGCTACGCATTCTCTTGCTACTAGGTTGATTTATTTTTACCTGGCGTAATTAAGTTGACACGAAGGGGATCGAATATGGTATTGCCGCTAAGAGATTCTTTGTAACCTCTCTGTCTGATGCATGCGTCATTCACGATAAAAAAGAGACGTCAAAACGAATCTAACAGCGGTATGGTTATAGTAGGGTATGGTCAGGTAGGACTTGTTTACCTTTTTTCGAGGACCCAGCATCCCAAGGGGATAAAAAACAAAAAACACCGTCAAAATGACTAATAACAAAAGCAAATTTTATTATTGTTGAAACGTATCCAAAAAGACTCCTTCAACAACAAATTGTCGTGGGTGTCGATATTGTGGATGCAAAAAATAATAATTTAAAGACATCTGCGATGGGAAAAAAATAGAAGCCTATGATGATACCTTTTATAGACTATGGGTTGTTTTTAAAATATGTTTTGTTTTTCACCGGTTCTCACGCATTATGTGTTGTGATGCCGGAAAGGCTCATGGGAAAAAGTAAAAATTATATATCTTGCTCTTGCGTCTATGTTTCGGACGAGCGATTTCCGTTATCGGTGCATTTCGAATGGGTGAGAACGGATCTTGCAAGAACACGCAAATGCAGGGAAATGGTACGAATTAAATTCCATGTACGATACTGTTGTTATCTAGCAGAAAAAACATAAGTACATTGTAAACTCTGCCAAGTAAGAGCAACTAAGGAACATGACGACATGGTAAGAGTTTTGCACGTTTTAGGTAGCTTTTGCAAGTGCGGTTGCTAGTGTATATTGAGCTAACACGATTGTTTGAGTCATCTGAAGAACAGATGTTCCCTCATCACTCATCACATTTAATTATTTATCTAATAAAATCTTTTGCATAGTTTGGATTTGCATTGGCTTAAAGGGCATTTGCAATGAAATATCATCGAGATGCAAAATTAAATAACAAATAATAATTATTATGCTTATGAAAATTGTGCAATAAAATACTCATATTATGCTTGTTCCTCATACATTAAAATAGATAAACAAACTTTGTTTTAAGGATTTCTGCCGCTATTGAACAAAGTCATTAAATTCTAATTGGTTAAGTATAATGTTGCTGAGCAAAGGGAACAACGATCTCTGGTCTAGGTCATTATCCTTATCGGTCGGGGCACAACGGGAGTATATATTACGTCTGTATCTAATTATGAAAGTAATAATTATCAATTATCCACAGAACTGTCAAAGGCACTTCAAATAACATATATTGTCATGGACGTCCTCGAGTTATGTTTACTAACGATAGCGGGTCATTACCAGGAAATTAACAACATGTTTTGTCACAATTATTCGAAAAACGCTTCGGTATGTGCAATAACTCATTGAACGAGGAAGAAAAACAACTTTTCCACTTGTCGTCTGTTATCTGCGTCATTGTTTTTTTGTGATGAACACATTGTGATAGGTTTCGTGTTATTGTTGTAGCAGTGAAAGCGATAGTCGATTACTGTTATTTTTAATAACGAGGAATTTTTGTTTATTTTTGTACTATCTCCATACAGAAGGTCCTGGGGTCACCATTGGGACCCATCTTGTCTTTGGACAAGATGTATGGAGGGTCTTGAACAGTAGGTGGGAAGATACACAAAACCTTATAAATTATTACTGAGCTGGACTGTACAATACCAGCCTGAAAATGTCCTGATTTCGAAAAGAAAATTGTCAACATTAAAAAAAATTGGTCATGCATTTGGCGTATCTCCCGGCTGTGTACAGATGCCGAAGGAATCATTAATTACACTAGTCATTCCGAGCACCTTCCACTCAAATAAATACTAGTAAAACAAACATAGAAGACATGACGTCTGAATTTAAAAGATTGCAATCCGTCCGATAAGATAGAAAAGATAGGGGAACCTATAAAACGGATATCCCATTACTTTTGCCAAAGTCGTTGTCTATTCTACAATCATAATAATAATATTTAATCAAATTCGATAAACCATATTCGAGGTACAAACATTTAAAACATTTACACAAATATTGTGAGCTTTGTTCGGTCGTGCCTGGCTGTAGCGACCACTATATTTCACTTCAAATGAAATAATGACTACATTTAGTTAATATAATAAGGCAGGTTACGCAAGATATCATATTATTGTCCATAAATTTCGCACGCTTTACTCTTAGCACTGTATTTCTCGACCAAATTATAACACTATAAATTGAATAGTGTTACATATCATTAGAGTAGTGTCCAGTGGGCAGATATAATGGGTCTTCAGCCTTGAAACGACAACTGAAAATCGAAAGTTGCATTGTAGAAATGTTTTCAGGTTTAGTGCAGACAATAGCCGTAGTTCAGTGTGGACAGATATGAAACATGACATAATAATTTTAATTCAATAAACACTCAGTCCGGACAAATTTGACAGGAATCTAAAATCTAAGCAAGATTGACGTCATGCATACAATTTTAATTGCCACGACTAAAAGGTTCAAATAAACCGTTAACATCTTACGATAATGGTACGTTAAAAGGTTAAATTAATAATATTTAAAACTTGAGTAGCGGTGTAATGAATTTTTTAAATAATATTTTTACGCCATAGTGAATTTGTAATTAATGAAAAAGTTAGTAGGTTTAGTTTACATATATTTCAAATATACTAATTTAGGTTGTGAATCTTTCTGTGATTGTAACTCTGGTTCAATGAACCTGGATTTGTTTAGAATTTAAGCAGCAGTTTCAAAATTGGAACTGATTGTGTTAAGAATTAGGACAGGAGATGATGTACCTACCTAAACTTCATTTAGTATTTTAACAGAAAATTATTTTCATTTTCATTTTTAAAATTATAACTGATGTAATAAGAATTTCAGACAAGCGATAAATACCTAGCTAAAATATAATACTTTTTACCAGGAAATTATTTTAATTCAATATTTGAAATGCGTACTATTTCTTTTCTTTAAATTTATTAGGCTCTTAAATAAAGTCAGATTTCGAGGGTTTCGAGGAGACGCTTTTTTCATTTAAAAAAGGCGTTATTTACTAACTAACTAGATTTACTAATATAGTTTTCCGTGATTTTTCACGGGTCTGCACTAGTATCTATATATAAAAAGATGGATTATTATCGCAGATGATAAATTAATAATCATTTTAGCCAGACTATTACTTTCATTATAAATTCGAAATGTGGAAAAAAATTGCGTAAAAAGCGAGACTAACGTTAAAGCAAATGATATTATAATATGTATTGTGATCAGTAAGCTCGGTGGGCGAATGGTATATTAAGTATAGAGAGTTCACGCTCAGTAAAGACGTCATCAAGTAAGTAAAGTTGTCGACCTGTACAACAGTAATAGACTAATATTGACGTCACAAAATTGAATGCAGTGATCATATTGATACACTTTCTAAAAACTGGCTTTGCCGTTTCGTTCTCTATCGATTTCAAGGATTTTTTATTAGTTCGCGTTGGTCGAAGGAAATAAGATTGCCACACCAAATGTATAAATTATAATTGGACAGGTACAACGATACCAGTAAAACTGTATCCTGTCACTGATTAAATATTCAGATAAATACTCGAATTATATAATAAATATCATTGATATTTTAAATCGTATTGGTACTATAATTTTAATTGTGTTCAAATTGAATTAAACAAATAACTTTGTATCAACCACATATAATCACAATTACCTACATTTTTCGAAACCGATGGTTTCTTCGTCAGGGTAGTAAAGAAGAAAAAAAAAACGAAGAAACCATGTACCAACCACATATAATCACAATTAATTTCTTCAATCTTCGCAAATTCACTTTGTGATGTGATGCGTCATTTTGAATTAAATTAAACAAATAACTTTGTATCAACCACATATAATCACAATTACCTACATGTTTCGAAACCGATGGTTTCTTCGTCAGGGTAGTAAAGAAGAAAAAAAAAACGAAGAAACGTCAGGGTAGTAAAGAAGAAAAAAAAAACGAAGAAACCATCGGTTTCGAAACATGTAGGTAATTGTGATTATATGTGGTTGATACAAAGTTATTTGTTTAATTTAATTCAAAATGACGCCACAAAGTGAATTTGCGAAGTTTGAAGAAATTAATTGTGTTCATTTCGACTGTTTGTTTTCTGTATATTATATTACAGGCCTCCCCAACGAGTCAAGAAGAGACAATGAGAGATAAAAAGAGCTAAGAAGAGCTAAAAAGAGCCAAGAAAAGCCAACAAAGAAACAAGCAGAGCCAAAAAAAGCCAAGAAGGGACAAGAAGAGTCAAGAACAGACAAGAAGAGCCAAAAGCCAAGAAGAGACAAGAAGAATCAAGAAGATCCAAGAAGAGGCAAAAAGAGCCAAGAAGATTGAAAAATAAACAAAAAAGACCCAAGAGAGGGTTCAAATAGTAAAGAAGATCCAAGGACAGAAAAAAGAATGCTCAATCAATTCCTTTATACCTGCCCATCTAAAATTACAGTATTGGCTTATTAGGTTGCATTTTATACAAGTCGATTAAACTCCAACCTCCTTCCCATCTTCAGAGCACTTGTTCCATGTCCTAACAAATCAGTGCCCCTGGTGTACCGGACTCACCGGGACAGGAGAGCTTCTCGCTGGGGTGGTATAATCGTATTATAATCAGGCATCCTTAAAATCTATCCAGTCTTCAGATTCTTGGCGAATCTCATCCATCTGATATTTGATCTTTTCTGAGTCGACATTTCATTTAAAAAAAAAATAATTAAATTAATTTTGCACAAGAGTCCCAACTCCTCCCGTCTGGAGCCAGTGAGACTATGGCATCTCCAATTGGGGTATGTTGTGAGGCTGAAGGTGGTGGGGAGGGGAAGAAGATGGGGAAGAGGAAGGTGGAAAAGTACCTAACTAATCAGATTTGGTTACCAAACACGGCTATAGCCATTTCAATTATCAATTTCAGGTTCGAGGTGGGTTCGAACCCGCGACCTTGGGATTGGGAGTCGAGAGCCTTGCCTCTAGACCACGCCACGCAGGTCGCCATGCCTATCTGCATGTGACGTCTGCTTCTTTGCCTCCTTATCATGCCTTTATATTAATAGATATATATCAATACTTTGTGAAGGCACATAACATACAACATATTTTCAAGGATAAAGCACATGTAACTGTAAAATTAGAACAAATTTATGACTAACACCTTGAGAACTCACTTAGAAATGCAATCACTTCCATCAAACCAGACAATGATTGATGCATTAGTTTCACGAAAATAAGGTTAAATTCGTTTTTTTGTTAACGTCTTAGTTTTATAACACGATTACTTTGCGGTTCAATACAATTAATTTTCACTGAAGCGCTCTACTGACGGAGCTGCGAACAGCCCGACATGTCGGCACAACCGGCTGCCGATTCCTTTACGATTTGTTTAATCAATTAATAATAATAATATTTGCTACAAATCGCAAAGGATTCGGCAGCCGGTTGTGCCTACTAACGATGCAATTCAAACAGCCCGACATGTCGAGATGCGCAGGCGTCGAGAAATTTGAATGCTAGGTATATTACAAAACGGTTGGTGTCCCTTGCTCCCTTTCCCACCCCAAATACTGAGGGAAAAGGACAACTGCACCTGAGACTGATTATACCAAAATAAAATCGTCAAAATTTTGGTATTCCCCTGTTTTCTCCTCGAAAATGGACCGATTCTTAATTTTTTTTTTCACTGAAAGGATTAGAAGAAAATATTCTATAAATGTACATTTTTTTTTCTCTATTTTTGAAACTGATAATTCGTGGTGGAATTCCATTATAATAGTATAATAAAACAAATTTAAAACTTTTTCCACTTTTAATTTATTGACCGTAACCGGTTTCAGCTTGTCAAAGCCATCTTCAGACTGGTGAAAAATATTCTTAACCTAGAGATTTTATACAAAACATATTAGGGAGGGGGGAAGGAGGGGGCGGGGGAGGGAGGGGTGGTCTACAGGGATTTTATTCAATTATGGATTTTATTACATTTGTACAGGGATTTTATTCAATTATGGATTTTATTACATTTGTTGTATTTTATTGGATGTTGTTGTTGGATGTATGTTGTTGGATTTTATTACAAATGTAATAAAATCCATAATTGAATAAAATCCCTGTAGACCACCCCTCCCTCCCCCCGCCCCCTCCTTCCCCCCTCCCTAATATGTTTTGTATAAAATCCCTAGGTTAAGAATATTTTTCACCAGTCTGAAGATGGCTTTGACAAGCTGAAACCGGTTACGGTCAATAAATTAAAAGTGGAAAAAGTTTTAAATTTGTTTTATTATACTACTATAAATGTACGTTTTAAAACTAAACTCTTTGTTAAATGTGTATAATACTAATTAATAAACACAATAATACATTGTTTTAATTACACTTTCTTATTTCTTTATCCAACCGGTTTCGGGTCGACCTGAACCTTCCTCAGGGATATATAATACTGTTGACGATGTTCAAACTAGGCGATTTTAATGATTTTAGAAGGATCCTAACTCTCCTATAAGATATATAAGAAGTAAAGTAATAATCATATAAGAAGTAACTTATAAAAAAAAAACAAAATGTGGGGACGTGGTAGTGGCCGACGTCTAAGTTACATAAAAAATATTTGCACTAGAGTCAAATGGGAGGAAATAGGGGAATACGTTTGTATGGACACAGTACATTATTAATGAATCAATTATAATCTTCTTAATATATAAAACAAAGTCGGGTTAGTTACACCATTTATAACTCAAGAACGGCTGAACCGATTTTTATGATCTTTGATTTCTTGGATTTGTCTCCGTCCGATTAACAGAATAACTATTAAAACATCGGAAAAAACCACGGGAAAAATAATTATGAAGAATTTTTTTTTTATATATTTGAACTATGAACGGCTTTTCAAATAATGTGCGTTTGTCGACATAATTTGAATCAATTCGAACTGTCAATGGTGTAGTGTGCCGAACATTTCGTGCTTAGTCAACAGCTCAATTTAATTTTTTGAACTTAGAGTAGGTACCTATTAATTTTTACTTAATAAAAACTATATTTATTTCAGCTAATAAATTAAACACAACATTTATTGATTCTGAGGCGGTACGAAGTTTGCCGGGTCCGCTATTAAATAATAAAAGGTACAATATTTATGAAAACTGATTATTTAGATTTTCTTAGAAGTCGAACGATTCGATGACGTCGGAAAAATTATCAATTGATCAAGCGATTATCAAAAAAGGCACTTCTTCGATATATTATCTAACTGTTAAATGCATTAATATTTGTGGGTAAGTACCTCTCCGATCGATAAAGATTACCGAGAAAAACCAACAAAGAATGTTCGAAGATTTTAATCGAAGGTTTCCAAAAGTAGATAGAAATAAATAGTTTTTTTGACAGTGATAAACGTAAATAAATACGTTACGACACGTTTCCACATAATAACAGTGGAGGATTTGTGAACGTAACGCATTGTGATGTAAATTTTATTCATAAAAGATGTATTCATTATTCCAGCACGTTGCCTAACTGTAATTAAGTACTAATTATGTATGGGCGTAATTCAAGAACAATTTTCTCCCAGTAATAATTTTTTAATAGACTCCGCGCAAACTAAATAGGATTAAGAACATAAAAGAGAGCGATTGTTTATTCGTAGAAAGTAAATATTAACTCGGGAAAGTAAAAGTGTGCGATCTGAAATCGTCGCTGTGCGGTCATTGTTGATTATAAATTATATATAATGGTAAGTAATGTGCAACAGATAGCAGACATTACCACATTGTATGAATACAGTATTTCTACAGTTACAGTTTAAGGCCATTTTTGGATTTTAGGCCAAAATACGCAACCAATCTGAAAAATTATTTTTGTAATCAAAAGGTATGTCAAATGTCGATCTCGCATAGGAGCTACTTTATTTATTTTTGCTTTAATTTTATGTTAGATATTAAATATTGTAATATTTTAAGATTTTAGAGGCAACTTAGATAATTATTTGAGACTAAATGTAAACATTTAAAAAAAAAATGTTTGCAATTTTTTTTTTAAATATGATGCAATATAAAATATTGTTTTTTTTAGAAACAATTTTGATGGGTGTAAATTTAAATTACAAATTACCTATTTACATCCGAACAAAAACTTGTCGTTTATATTTTTAAATTACTACCCAAAGAAACGCATTTTTAGCATTTTTTTTTTTTTAATATTATTTTTCATTATTGGATTAGGCAGACTTTTTTTAATAATTATAAACAACTCACAAAAAAAAAAAAAGTTGCTTCTAAAATGAACAAAAACTGATTTCTTTAATTACCTATACGGTATTATTTAAAAGCAAAAAAAAAGTTACTCCTACCCGAGATCGACATTGAACCTACCTTTTTATTACAAAAATAATTTTTCACTTTGGTTGGGTATTATCGCCTCAAAACCAAAACTACGATTTGTATGAAAGCGGTCGCGCAGCCGTTCCTCTTAATATAGCAGGTGTAATAATTTGAACTACTGTTTATGTTTAGTGGCCCCTCCACGACTGGTTTGCCCAGAAGTTGAGCGTCCTGATCCGACAGAAATTGTGTTTTACCTTAGGGTTGAAAAGTTAGAATGTTGGATATTACAATTGTAATCTCGGTTTTAGCATTGATGGGGAATTTAATAAACGTAAAATGTCAAGCCGAACTTGAGAGGAACGACTGCGCGGCCTTTTTCGCGGAGTTTGGTTAGATATTTTGGCCTCAAATAAAAATTTTAGTTTTGTATGAAAAAGTTAGCGCAGTCGGACTCAAGTAATCAAAAAAGTATTTAATTTATCGAATTGACCGGTCAGCGGCTGAGTTGGCATAGCGTTTATGTCCCACCCAGGCGGCGTGAGTTCAATTCCTTGGCTGACTAACGCCGTCCGTTCATGGAGCTAGCTGTAAGCAAGTAGCGCCATGAAAGGACAGCGTAAGAACTCCATCGCGACACAAACAATATTTTCCGCTAACTGTGGTGGTAGTAGAATTTTTGAAATATTGTTAGGTCAATCTTAACTTATTTAGTTCTGCACATATTACAGAATTTCATTCGTCATTTCCAATATGGGCTATGGAGCTGTGAATAATCTTGTGTTCCACATGTTTCAGTATTCATTGCAGAAAATCAGAATTCGAAAAATATGACGCTCGAGCAAGCTGCAGGGTAGTCCGTACTAGTAAATTTATAAATCAATTCGATCACAACCAGGATTATGAAAACTCAGTTCTGTCGTTAAAAATCATATTTTTTTATAAGGTTAAAATGTCCTTAGATACTGAAAATGATTGAACAGTCAACATAACATAACAATAAGAATAATATAATTTATGTTGTAATTCTGAAGCATTATTCGCATTATTATATGAAGTTTAATAGCATTATTGCTAAATGCATTGTACAATTCAGCAGAAACTTTGCGTTGCAAAACAAAAATATTGTTAAAATATTCGTAATATGTTTTCCGGCACGTGTGGTCATCGGCGATGCAGGTACGACCCAAATAACGGGAAATCACACAATCACGTAGTTTTATCTACACACATTAGTTAGGCATAGTTTTTACTTTCTTATGTTTTATTTCTGTTTCTGTAAAATAGTACTTTTTAGTTCTTATATGAATTACTTCACGTATGACTACCACACACAAAATATGTGGTGGTGTAGATAAGTAAAATAATGATTTCTCGTACTCTTCCTCGCTAAGGGGGTACTGTACTGAGCCGTACTAAAATTATTTCATTCCCAATAATATTATCTACATTTATTTTAGACCACTTTAAATTTTGATTAAACTCTACCGGTTTCGAAAGAACCCTTCCTTCGTCAGGAGAATATTAAAACCAACCTATAATACAAAATATTGACAGATTAATAAAAAAAAATAATAATAATAATATTCTGTATCATGTAATATGCAGTTTTTGTAGGGTTTCTCATTAAATTACCGCACATACATTTTTTTAATGTATAAAATGAACTGATTTCTGTAATTATTTCCAGAAATAAAAATCATTCACCAAGTTACGGCTAATCAATCACCAAGTAACCTTACATCACCAGGTTACATCTGCACTTTCATATGTAAAAACCGACTAAATCCTAACACATATTTTTGGTTTCTATCATATATTTGAGAAGGAAAATTATTTAGCTTTCACGTATCCTTTCCAGAAAGAAAATTCATTGATCAGTTTTACGTTTTTTTAAACCTTTTATTATCACAAGTTATCACTGTTTACCTTACTATTTTTTTTTTCGATCGAATTGATTGTTGGATTAGTTGACGTGGAAACTAAATGATACGTTTTTAAATTAATATTTAAACATGCATTATGTGACCATTTTGAGAGAAAATAAAATATGTTTAATAATAATTATCGCAAGTTTACGAGTAATCTGATAGTATTATTACCCTAGTGTATTATTAATATTGTGCTAATCCACAATAGTCCATTGTTTTGAGCACGCAAAACTCATTTACTAGTTATAATTTAGCATAGGTATAATTCATTTAATACTAATGCTTTTTTATTATAATTAAAGTGGGTATAGTTATTTGCAATACAGATTCCATAGTATATATTAAGTTGGAACATATAACTTTAGTTTGAATAGTCCGTGCTAAGAAAGTAAATATAAACATAAAAGAGTAATTGTCAAAAAATAAATCGATGTTTTGTACTTTTTTTATTTATAATATGAAGTAAATGATGGAAGAAAGGCAACTTTTTGATACAAAATAATAATAAAGGATAAAAATCTAAATAATTTTATCAACATTTCTTTCGATAAGTAGTATTGTTTAGTTTCGTCACTGAATTTCCTGTTATCAGCACCTAAAAGAGTTTTTCAACAACAATAATGAAGCATTCAAACTATGGCCCTTATCAGCGCTGTTAAGAGTGTTTTACCAGAGAATACCGGAAATCAGTCCATTTTAAATAACATTCTTGACGTATTGACTCTTTTTTACAAAAAAACATAAATTTATTTTGAAAGATTGTTATTTTATCTGGTAAACACATTTTTTAAATTTTTAAGGTTATATATACCGTTGGTCGTTGGCAGATTTGTTCAATTTTCAAACGAAATATTGTATTATACAACACCAATTTCAAATCATATAATCATTACATAATCTAGTGTAACATATGTTTCAGAATTTTAATTTTAGTCAAATTAAAATCATTCAAAAATAAATCCGAAAACGTGTTTTGTGTCGAAAATACCTCCGTTTTTCTATTTATTAACTCAGGTACGGGGCTTACGTCATTCCTATGTCTACCTACGTTAAATTATCGTGAAAACAAGCTTATGTGTCCAAGAGGATTTAAGGTCTTACAAACTAAAGTTTTTCAGATTTTATTAGACATTATTAAAAAATTATAAATTATTTTGATTAAAAATTAATTTTAAGAAGTATATAATTTTCGCATTTCATTATCCGCTGGGACGCGGCCGTGAGATGTCCTGTTCCCGCCGCTCTCATTGAGAACATTTTGTAATAAATGGCTAACTTATACCGTTTGGCTTCGTCAATGTAAAAACACCCGCTAGCAGCGCTGTTAACAAAGTCGGAATAATGGATTGCTGGACATTACCTCTTAACTCAACTAATCAATAAGTCAGTAAAAACCCAGTAGTTATCCAGGGACGTACAAAAGTCTAACATATTTTAGATAGTTTTATCACTTCTTCCCTTATCTTACCTACGTATCTCGGTTGTTGCCTCTCTCTCTTTAGTATGAAATATTTTGAAGTTAAGTAATGGACAGACGATCGACGACGAAGATATTTAAGTATTCAACAGAAGAAAAGTCATCTATTATTTTTTGGTTTAATTTACAATGCCTAACGTTTCCAATAAAAATTATAAAACACAACAAAGGGTTCACATTAATTTATTTTCACATTAATTTATTAGTATATAGGTTGAATGTAGTATTTTCAATTTAACGTAATCATAAATATCATTACTATTTTCTTATTAATTTATGTTCTGCATGTCTGTTTTTACTATTTTGTTTGAGAGGGGCGGATTTTCAATCCGTATAAATATTTCAAGGGTGACGAAAGAATAGTACATAGCCTATTTTTTAAATATAGATTTCAAAGTTCGCCACAGAATAGAGAATCTCTTGTCAGAACTATTTTCTCATTAATTCTGTTTAACCGGTAATACATTATTTTAGGCACCATGAAAACTGAAATTGGGCGGGGGTAAATAGAATCATATAAATACATCGTTTTAAAGTAACCGAACCATAGTTTAATAACCTTGAAAGCCGAAACAGTTTTCATACAAATAAAACAAATAAAATACGTTCAGAACTTAATAATAACATTATTAAATATGATTTACAGTAAATTTAAGAAAAATTGAATGAAGTTATACGAATTAAACACAAATACAATTAATACATAGTGCTGCCAGCTCGTAGTGGATTGAAGCTGACGACACGGTATCGCTTCCAAGTAAATAAGCACACACTTAACACAACAATTTCACATCGACGGATCTGCCCTGATGATGGACACTGCAACGCTGTCCGAAACGTCGACTAAAGAAGGAGGTAGCAGAACACGGCATAACACCCCAAAAACAAACAACAAAAATGCTTTTGGCCGTGAAAATCTAAAAACGTATAATACATAGTATTGTCTATTTTTAATATCGACGCTCTGTTTGATTTAAAAAAAAATAGCAATAAAAGGCATTTTCCATACAATCACTTGGACACGTGTAAAATTCTAGGGAAAACACAGGAGTTTGTCAGAATTACCAACACGTCACTGATACGGTAGCGATTATCAATAAGCCGGATTATGGTATTACAGCATAGACGAATCACTAAAAGCCAGTTTAGAAATATAGGGCAGAAAGGCGAAGCCATGCGGGTACGGTCTACGGATAAATACTGTCAGAGGAAGTGATAACGCAGATCTAGATTTCTGTCCACTTCCAATATGGGAATATTTCCCCGTGCTGTGCCACCGCAAGCAGTCCGATTTACCGGTAATTAAGAGGCTAGACTTTGAACGACACGCGGAACACCCGCGTCTGTCATTCTGTCCTGCTCACAATAAGCTCACGCACACTTACAATACATGCGAATGCGAAATGTGCGAATGAGACAACGCTCAAATTTACCTACAGAAATCGCTCGAAAAGGGGTTTATGGAGAATACACTTTTCTACACCAAAACTTTCACAAATTAAAATTTTAAAAAATATATATTTTTTAGAAAGAAGAAGCTACGTCGGTAGCTTTTTATAATTTTATAATTCTTTATGAGAGTTGAGTTAGCAGCACTTTTTCTTTAAATAATATTTTTTGATAAATCGTACATATTTGACAGTGAATGTTTACGTTAATACGAAACGCATTGAAAATTCGAAAACATATCGACATAGTTTTTACCCTCTAGAAGGCAGTATAAAAAATATATTCATTTTGTGCAATTTTCGATGTAGAAAAGTGTTTTTTCCCGGGCGTCATTTTTGTATGGGCCGTAAAGAGAAGTCTATCGTCTTAAGTAGTGGATGCACTGGATTTCACTTATGCCATAACAAGAGCGTGCAATACCTGTCATCTAATCTAATGCTTTAGAAACCAACGGATAATGAGCTTTCTTTTCCTCTTTGCGCGTCGTTTCTTGCCCATCAGACAGCTCTCCAACTGAGTGAAACTATTGCTTTATTAATTTATTACCTGATGCTACACTGACTACCTTGTCTTATTATGAAATCAGGTGTGAATCTCCGTAACGACATGACTTACCTGCCTTTATTGCTTCATAAAACGCACAACTCGTTTATCAGTCACTATGATTACTGATTACTAACGCATCGTCAGTGTCCTTTGATTAAGTGACTAATTATTTCACCTAGATTCACTTAGATAATAATATATACGGACAAACACCAAATATTTACACACTGGCTTCTTTGTAATATTGTCATCGCTGTGATATTAAGAGAAATATGTTGGCGCATTTTCTTTTCGATTTCTGATTCCAGTTAAAATGATGAAATATATAATTTTTATTTTTTAACTTAAAGAATTAAACCTCAAATTAAAATATTTTAATTAAAGAAGATAATATTAGCGAAAGTCAATCAAAAATCCGAAACAGAAAAATCAGAAAAAGATACGGATACATCTGGGACACGAACCCAAGACCTCTGGCAATCCGGGCCAACGCGCTATCTATCCTGACACTATCTAGAGGGCATTTAGTTCGAATTGAATCTTGCAATCATACATAAAGATAGCAGCCAATAAAAATATGCGTTAAGAAAAATGAAAATAATGTTGGTGGTTCTCAGTCAAAGTAAGATACAGTTAAAAAATGACCGAATTGGATAGCTCGTTGGCCCGGATTGCCAGAGGTCCTGGGTTAGAGTCCCAGATGTATCCGTATCTTTTTCTGATTTTTCTGTTTCGGTTTTGATTGACTTTCGCTAATATTATCTTCATTAATTAAAATATTATAATTTGAGGTTTATTTCTTTAAGTTAAAAAGTTAAAAATAAAAATAATATATTTCATCTTTTTAACTGGAATCAGAAATCGAAAAGAAAATGCGCCAACATATTTCTCTTAATATCACAGCGATGACAATATTACAAAGAAGCCAGTGTGTAAATATTTGGTGTTTGTCCGTGTGAATACAGGTGTAATGATTCATATTATTGTGGAATACAGAATTTACAAGTTTCCATTTTTATAAGTAAATATAGCCGACCATTGTGTTAATATTGTTCTAATGACATTACACGCCTGTTTTAGTGTCAATGTAATCAAATGGTTAGTTATTGGTTAGCAGATGATGGAAAAAAACCAGATACATTTTCAGTTCATGAATCATAGAATTAAACTATTTTTGGAAAATGTTATATCTATAAAGAAATAAATTAATCGGTTCGCTTTTAGCTGACAACTTTTGTGAAAAGTGTTCGATATGCTTTTGTTGAACCAGGTTAACAAAACATGCAGCACATTATGCTATAAGTACATATTGAAAATCAGAAAAATCAACTAAAAATAATAATAATTGATTAACAGAGCAAATATGCATTTAAGTGCAAATTAAGTGATTAGTTTACTTTTTTGCTAAAAAAGACATCATTAAAAGAGTAATGTACTTCATTAGAATAAATCAGATTATAAAGCAGACTTTTAAACAATTGACGATTAAGAGTCCAAAAACCATTTTTCGCAAATTTGCAATGGGAAAAAATTTAACGCTTCACTTACACAATCTTGGCAGTATAATTAACACTCAACTGATTATCAGCTACGACCAAGAGCGAATTTAATATGTTAATTCTCTAGAAAAAATCCCGTTCTTTAAAAAAAATAACTAGTTATTAGGCATGGATGAGATTTCTAATCCATAAGTAACGAAATGCTCTAAAAATAATATAAAAATACATACATTTATTATAGAAGCTAAAAGAAATTTTAATCCAACTCTACCGGTTTCGAAAGAACCCTTCCTTCGTCAGGAGAATATTAAAACATTCTCTCGATGAAATATAGTACTGTTAGATGCCCCTGACTTAATATTCTCCGACGTTTAGGGTCGGCGTAAGTTGGGAGTCCGCATGTGTCGTGCGTGCAGATGACGCAGGAAATGTATGGGCTTATACGAAGCACGTCGCTTAAGTCTATACATTTCCTGCGTCGACTGCACTTGCGACACATGCTGACTCCCAACTTACGCCGACCCTAAGCGTCGGAGAATATTAAGTCAGGAGCATCTAACAGTACTATGTTTAATATAATCTACGTCGAGAGAATAGGTTTAATATAATATAATGTTTAATATAATACGAAGCATGTCGCTTAAGTCCATACATTTCCTGCGTCGCCTGCACGCGCGACACATGCTGACTCCCAGCTTACGCCGACCCTTATTCTCCTGACGAATGAAGAGTTCTTCCGAAACCGGTAGAGTTTGATTAAAATTAAAGGTCTATAGCAAATTTATGTATTTTTTTTTGTAAATTATGGCGAGCCACAAAAAAACGCTTTTTACAAATATGCTCTAAAAATGATAAGTGTGTATTATAGAAAAAAAAAAAAAAGTCATCAATAAATTCCGTTTAATGTCTGCAAGATATATAAAATGAGTAATGCCCGAATGTCAATATAAAATACTCAATTCATTAGTGCAATAATGCAATCATGTTACTAAGCAGAATATATATTGATTACAAGTGCAATAAATACACTTTCATACAACAATTTCTTGATTCACAATAAAGATTGTATTCTTCGAGTGGGAGAAAGATGTTTTATTCGATACGAAGTAGGTAGGTAAGTCTAATTCCTGGGATTAAGTTTCCCACACACTAAACAGAGCGAGGCATTTCCCTGATGTAGTGTGTTATAGTGTGTCGGGTGTCGATGTCGGGTTGGTGTTGTGGGCACCCGTGCAGCAAGGTCACTGCCGGTGCAACCGACTACACTGACTCACACCACACACTGTAGTCTGCAGTGCCACCCTCACCTTGCTGCATTGAATGCGCTATTGAGACCACTCGGTTAAGTGGAATAAGGTGACGCGCATCTCATTAAGTCCGACGTCACACGGTATCAGTTGCGGCGAGATGCGGCTCACGCACGTCCGTCCGGAGGCTGAGGTGAGAGTGGTCCTATACCATCTCATTTAGAATTAAAAAAATAACTCTAAAACTAGGATTTGATTTCAATTTATTTGTTATTTTCAAAGGTGAAAAAATTCAGACAAACGATACAGTGAAAGATACGTTTTTACATTTTCACGGCCAAAAGCATTTTCGTTGTTTTCTTTTGGGGTGTTATGCCGTGTTGCACTACCTCCTTCTTTAGCCGACGTTTCGGACAGCGTTGCAGTGTCCATCATCAGTCCACATCGTCACATCTGCCGGATCTGCCCCGATGATGGACACTGCAACGCTTTCCGAAACGTCGGCTAAAGAAGGAGGTAGCGCAGCACAGCATAACACCCCAAAAACAAACAACGAAAACATACTACCTAACTTAACCTAACCTTAACCTCGCAAAAACATGACAACTTCCCAAGGGCGTCACAGTTGAAAAAAATTATGTTATATATATGTTACGATATGTTTACATATCGACTCGAATAGCTAGGTAAGTTCTCTCAAACTCTGACATTTTCCCTTCCTTTCATTTCACTAAAATCCATAGTTTTATTGGTGCGGTAGTCCGACAGGCTCCCTGCAGTCATACAAAAATAAAACTTAGATATTTGTTAGTTGAGGGATAATCTAGTATACATTTATATCAATGAGCCCAACTCACGATTTCTCCAAACAAAATCATGACCACGAAGGTAAAGCATACAGATAATGGATATCGATCGGATTTGATTACTCCAGAAGAGAGCCAGCATGTGAAAGTACACGAGTAAGCCGACATAATGACGATGGTACACGTGGCTTGTTTCTCATTGTGGGTGTGTCACAATCAGAAACGTGATACATATGCAGTGCCTTCGCTTCTCTGCTTATCTGTACGGGGATAAGGGATAATGGAACCTGGTAAAGGGCGACCTGGACTATTATCCAAGCACATATATATACCTGAAAGGCGCCAAAACCTGCTCATTAAAAAAGGAAAATTGTTTGAACCTTCTAAATAATATGATTGACGCAAATTCTTCTCCTGTAGAATTGAATCTCAATACTAATACTAAAAAAAATATTTTTTATCTAATAATATTTTTTATAAAAAAAAGAAGGTATTATCAAACCGTGGTGAAGCTTATTACTATTTCTATGCATATATTATTAATCATAATTATCAACCATTTATTGAAAAATCAACATCCCTGCCATAGGTCACCCCAAGTGGATCGCTTTTGGTGAATTAGCAGGTGGGCCGGGTTCATGGGGGGTGTTGATTTTATAGGTTTTGGCGGCAAATGCCTTTGCCCATCTACTGCATGATGGGCCGGATCGGGAGAGACTGGTTGAGGGAGACCTTTTGACTTTCTCGGAACATCTCCTTGCACCGCAGTGAGAGGGATGGATTAATACCTTCGTCACTCCTGGATACATTAACCCCAAGAATCTTACCCACTCCTCATACCCTTTTCCTTCCCAGAACTTCATCTCCTTTCTTTCCTCAAAAGACCCTCCACAAAGCATCCCCAAAGATGATCTAGGCCCTGAGGGGAATTATTTTCCTCGGGGCCTTCTGCGTGGAGCTAATGTAAAAAAGGTAGATAATTTTTACGACTTGTTATCATGATAATTCATTTTTTATTCTTGTTACAGTGTGGGTATGTTCATTCCTTTCTCTGCTTCTCCGTGTATCACCAAATATGACGTACACCCTGAGGTTTTGCCTCAATGTGGAGTTAATCAGAAAAACTGCATTATTTCATTAGGTCATCGATATATAATTGCATTAGGTACCTATTTAACTATTCTGCATGTCCATAAAGAGAACTGGCGTGATGTTTTTTTTTTAATTAATGAGCGTTAAGAAGTTAGTGTGGGTGTAAAAAATATTTAAATCAAGTCATGATTATAATAATCGTTCATGTTCACACACTACCTACGTGTCTAGTTTAGACGCTTCAGCACATAATGAGAACTAATAGCAAGATCATTAAAATAAATGACAAGGTAAAGGTAGGTTAACAGGTAATTTGTGTGTAAATACGGCAATGTTTGCAAACAGTGCTTCCTTTCCTTTTCACAGGATAATTCAATTATTTAATATTATAATTTTATCTTCTTAGAGCCAGCTCCGGTCACATTCTGTACAACATCATGATAATCAAAATAACATCATGATATTATAAGGTGCGGTTAATTCCGGAGAGAACTAAATACTGATGAGGAATTTGCATGAAAGGGAAGTGTGTTTTCAGTCCCTGAAAATTCCGCGTTTCCGATAAAGCACATTTTTACGCGAAATTCGTAAGTTTAAGCAAAAAAAGCGAATTACGAAAAAAACGAGAAAAACCTTGTACCTAGAAATAACGTAAATTTTATTTTGAAATAAAAATGTCATCCATATTATTTCTGTTCTACTTTATTTATAATTTAATTGTTCTACTTTATTTATAATTTAACTGTATTTATAACTATATGGGACGTGTGGGATTGCACTATCCTCCCCACATCCTGGAATAAAACATTATTATTATTATTATACATTCATAATATTTATTTGCCTATAGTTTTGAAAAGCTGAAATAGAAATTTTAAAGCCCTCCGCGTACATACCGACTTTGAAAAAAGCTGCAAAAAACAAAAATACCGCTTTTCAAAAAAAAAATAATCCACAAAAAATTACGCGAATTTTTCAGGTTCCTAGCAATTACATAAAATATTGTTTTTCCCTGGTGAGATACTATTTTTTAAAATCGAAACGTTGCTTAAAACAGCTTTAGTTATGTTTAGTGATTAGCCCTGAATAGCCAGGCACCTACCTACTTCCGATCTCCCTTTTTATCCATCTAGTATCACAAATCTTCTACGAAATCTTCCATTTGGCGATTACATTCCAATGTTTAACTATAACGTTAAAAAACCTTTCATTGATGTACTAGGATTTTAAAAATAAATGGAAATATGACAGTATTCTCATGAATGACAAATACAAAGTAATGACCTCTGTAATGTTTATAAAACTTTAAAATTAGTCCAACACCAAGCCAGTTTTGTACAGAAAAGATCACAGAATGAGTGTTTTTTGCAGTGTTAAATTCATAGAACATTAATTTATTTCTAAATGGCTGGTTACGTCCTTCGATGGAGATTTTTTTTATTTATTATTAATTATCTTTATTCTTTGCTTAGTAATTATAAAATTTGTTATTTTTACGACCACTATGAGGCACATGCCCGTGTTATGGTGGCCGATTATAATAAAATACTAACGATAAATTGTTTCCTGAAGGGTGAGCGTCGGTGCTATGTAAATTGTATCTTTGGGGAGGTAGGCGCAACGATTGGGAATACCGCGGTCGTTTTCGCAGAACAAAAAATATACTGAAACTCGTTTTGGATGTTTCCGTAGGTACCTATTTCATTCGGATTTTTCTTTAATTGGTCATTCACTTATGAATTATTCTATCTTAGTTCTTTGTTACACTAAAACTTTTATTATTATTAGCTAGCTACCGAAACGAACGAACAATGCAAAACCTTTTGTAGCAAGAGCCTCGGCACGTTACCGACAATTGCATAAATTTATGTGCGTGAGATTTTGTGAGGAAATAACAATGTTTCAATTCCAACTTATCTCGAATCTACGTAATGCTCGGTCATTAATATAAAGCGTAACAAGTCAATGGGAGCAACGAGTTAAGGCTGTGTTCCAATCGTGTCCATTTGCAGAATTGCTGGTCTAAAGGTCTCCTGAAATAAAGAAGGTAATTTATGTAGGTATTTATTGTTACCTCTGAAATTGGAATATTGATGGTGAATCCTTTGGTCAAGTGAAGAAAAAATCCTTGGTTTATCCAAGATTACGGAGCGAAGCCAAATACTTTAGTACTCATAAAGTAAAGGCACACGAAACATATTCCTCACTGGTTAGGATAGGTAATTCTCTCATTTATATTCAAAACACTGGATTCTAGCGTCAGGTTTATAAAACGTGTCACTAATATTCGAAGCACTCTCAAGTTTTGGCTCGTGCTTTAAAACTGATCCTCGTACCTCTCGGGGGGTACTCAAGAAGAGACACAAAACAACAACACCAAAATAAAACTAGACAAACGTCACTAGTGACTCGCTGAGGGAAACGCGCTTCCCAGCTTCTGCACACCGTACCAAATATTCATAAATATTAATCTCGCTTCCGAGATGTGTACATAATGCAAGTAGTTGATAGGACACTGTTATTTTAGCCGCAGCACTTTCCACGTTAATAATTTGCACAATTCTATCGCTGAAATCACTCTGTTATCAAACATTTGCTCGCTTTATCAATGTCAACATTTGTAGCACACACAAGAAGGAAATTGGGGAACGCCGGCACCAGTGGCAGTGGATAGTGGCCGCACCGGCTGACGAGGATACTGCAAGTATATTTCACAGGCAGGTTCACAACATTCCACGAGGTGAAGTCTCTCGACTCTCGGACAAGTGCCTGCAGTGGCAGTGTTTACACGGTATACGGGAAGCTATCACCAGTATAGCTCAACACAAGCGGACAACGTGTGCGCCGCACGCCTGCCACCTATCGACTGAATTACAATACGGAATACGGTCTCTCCTCGTCTAACTGGTTTTACTAGAACTGCCGAATGAATGGCAGCCGTGAGCCGCTTCGTGTGGCTGGAGACTCTAGAGAGGCGATTTCTTCCCTCCACTAAATGTGTACAATGTACATTATTCATGACTTTGTTTGATGAATTATGGTCTTATTAAAACAGTAGAAATGTTAGGCAAAAAGCGGAAAGTCGTTTCAAGTACACGTTAGCCGACTAACGAGAGAAAAGTTCACGCCTGAACACTGAAAGCTTTCTTTCAGTTCATGGCAGCTTTTTGGTTGAATGGAAACGCGAGAACAAGAAAAGTAAAGCCATCACAAGTTATTTGAATAACTCAAGTATGTAGGTATGTGTATACTGGTTTGACCATCCATCTTCGCCTGTGATTTCGATTCTTGTTTTTATTAATGAATTAGTTTCCCATATAAGGTACTCGTAATTGACTTAAAACACTGCAAATGTATTTTGTCTAGCTGTCTGTTGATTAACATTCAAAAGGCTTTACTGCAACAAAGAAAATGAACCGATTTTCTAGTTCATAATTCATAATAAATATGTATAGAGTTAATATCTAAATCTAACTGGTACTTACTTACTCGTGTGGGAACTTCTTGTTATTGAACTTCCAGAATCTGCGTACAATCTTCTATTTCTGAAATGCAGTAAAATTGAATAATAATATTATGTATTTACGTCATACCTTGGATAGGAGACCATACGAAGGTATTGTGTCCTCCATTGAATTGGGTTTTTAAGACCTTTATCTAATCAATGATAGCGGTTATCAAACGATAAGATTTGCTTAAGAATATGCACAACGATAGCCGATTTAATGCTAATGTATATTTGACAAGCTTAAATGATATAAAATATCTGCATTTTATCTGGTTTCATCTACTCGCACTGCAGGTATCATTAAGTTATGTACAAAGTGTCAACGTCACTTGTTATATTCAAATTATTCTCAAGTTCTAGAGATTTGTGAACTAGTTGACAGTGCAATAATAATGACAAACGAAACACCCACTGCAGAACAATAATAATATAAGGTTGTACAAAAACCTTTTTTGGCTTGACTTCATTTAACAATGTATATATTTATCTTTATATTAATAATGTGATACGGTGAATGCGAGGTTGCGGGTTCTGCCTCTCTAACTATAAAATAAAGACTGTCAACAAATAATACTACGTTCATAATAATTATAATAATAATTGGATAATTTGTAGAGCGCCGTTTTTGTGAGACATCACCTCAGGGACGCAAGGGGCTGATAGTTATAAGGCCTACTGGTTTTATTTTTAATTTTTTTTTACATCGGCTCCACGCAAGAGGTCCGGAGGAAAATAATTCCCCTCAACCCTCAAGGCCTATGTTATCTTTTAGGATGCTCTGTGGGTAGGTACAAAAGGAGGTTAGGAATCTAGGGGTCAGTTTGTTCAGGAGTGATAGAAGTATGAATTCATCCTCCCCCTGCGGTGCAAGGCGATGTTTAGAGAGTCCTGCTGGAGAAGTCAAAACGTCTCCTGCCTGTCAAGCAGCTGGTTGGCAGAGATATCCACTGCCAAGATCCGGACAAATTTCAATGAACCCGGGCACCCCTGCTACGTCAATAAACGTAGCGAACGACATGGTGTGACTTGCAGAGGAGTTAGTTATCCAAAAAATGGTTCCCTGCGACGCGACGGTACCATAATTGTCTCGTAATTTTTAAAAAGTGCTTTAAATCGGAGGACCCTTAGCTCCATGATTCCAAGGCAGCATAAATATGTTATTATAACTTGGGCTTTTGTTTGGTCAAGTCTTCTAGATGGTGTGAGGTTGGATCTTACAAAAATGGCTGACTACAATTGTGGTTACGAACACGAATAGCCAATAAATATTTTTTATTTCCTATTCATGTTATAAATACCTGTCAGAAGAAATGTAACAGGACAACGTTGCTCTGCAAATGGACTGTCACTTAGTTATAAAGTAAAAATGTTGACAAATTTAGATTTTTTTTTGGCGATGTGTCTTATATATCCAGCGAAACCCCAACACTACATGCGTACTGGGCAATGCACACACATCGTTCGTTAAAAAAGGCGGAAAAGTGAGTGAAATGATAATGGATTTGGAATACGGTTATGGGTGCTGCCGCCCCGGGAACCATTTACTGGATAACCAACATCCTCGCCATAATAGGTCACCCCAGGTGGGCTACGTTAGGGGAGTGAGATTTGTCTAAGTCTTGGTGACGGATGCGTGAGTCGGATCGGGAGAGACTGGTTGAGGGAGACCTTTTGACCTCTTCAGCCGGACTCTCTCGACCCATCGCCTTGCACCACTTCTGAACACATTGACCCCAGATTCCTACTTACCCCTCATACCCTTATCGTTCACAGAACTTCCTCTCCTTCCTTTTAATAAAAATAACCTCCACACGGCACCCCCAAAGATGACATATGCCCTGATGGATTTGTTTTTTTCTCTGGGTCTCCTGTGTGGAGCTATTGTTAAAAAAAAGATGTTGTAGTGACCAAGAATTTTACAATAAAAATTGATATTATTTATACCTACCTTCTTGTAAACGGCATACTATGGTGAATTTCAAATTTCCTTTTTACTGTATTTACTTCTGGAATAAATTGTTTTCTTAGTGTTAGTTAAGTAACTACAATCTACATCTTACTATCTTACTAATATTATAAACGCGAAAGTTTGTATGGATGTATGTGTGTTTGTTACTCTTTCACGCAAAATTTACTGAATGGATTTTAATGAAACTTTACAATAATATAGCTCATACATCAGAATAACACAAAGGCTATAATTTATAAAGCCAGCTAATGATTTTCAATATATTGACCATAATAATTATTGTAATAAATAATACAAAATGTCAAAATTTGAGAATGATATTTTGCGTGAAAATTCTATTTTTGAAAATATTTAAATTAGTGAATTTATTTGAAGTACTCGCCCAATACTTTGAATCGAATTACAGATATTTTAAATAAATAGGTTAAGAATTTTGGTATAAACGTAGATGGGACCTAGGAAATCAAAAATATATTAATCCTACGCAGACGAAGTCGGGGGGCAGAAGCTAGTCCTATATATATTTCCACGGAATCCATTCGGTAGTTCGTAGTAAAAGTATGACCGGGCCACTGCCAGACATCGAGACATGTCTCCGAGATGGAGATGAATGAAATCTCGTTAAACTTCGTTCTACTGCTGACTGTTGCACCTTTTTGTTTACAAATTCCCTCACGCTAGGCCCGCCGCATGCCTTGGGCGATGGGCAATGGGCAAAGCAGTGGCTGCGTGTCTCACAGTGTCGGCTTTCCGGTCCCTTCGTCAATTCTAAAAGGTTTCTTATTTAAAACTTTTACTCAAAATCATTGATGAATAAAGTTTCTCCCGAAATGACAAGCTTTTATAATACAACGATATTTATATACAATAATATATTAAATACAATACAATACAATACAATACAATACAAAACAATACAATATAATACAATACAATACAATACAATACAATACAATACAATATAATATTATATAAAATAATATAATATAATATAATATAATATAATATAATATAATATAATATAATATAATAAAATATAATATAATATAATATAATATAATATAATGTAATATAATATAACATAATATAGATAATATAATGTATTATAATATAATATAATATAATGTAATATAATATAATATAATATAATATAATATAATATAATATAATATAATATAATATAATATGATATAATGTATTATAATATAATATAATATATAAATATATAATATAATATAATATCATATATATAATATAATATCATATAATATCACCACAAGTGGTTCGCTACGTTTGGTGACTTAGCAGGGGTGCCCGGGTTCATGGGGTGAGGTTTGTCTGATCTGGAAACACTGAACCCCAGATTCCTACCCAACCCTCATACCGTTTTCCTTCCGAGAACTTTGTCTCCTCTCCTTCCTTTCCTTAGAAATACCCTTCACACAGCATCCCCAAAGATGACATAGGCCCCGTGGGAAATTATTTTCCTCAGGGCCTCCTGTGTGAAACTAATGTAAAAAAAAAATTTGGAGTACAAAAAGTAGATGTACTTTTCTTGCCCGATATTATATATTTTTTTCTATTATTATATTATTATTTTTATTTAGGAAAAGATTATACATATGTATATTATACATTTTTTATAAAATGTTTTGACTGCCCAACTAGGAGGAATCCCGTTTAAGGACAGTCAAATTAGGATGATATATGAAACATGTTATGTACAAACAAACAAAAAAACGGAGGAAATAAAAAGAAGAAAAAGACTAAAAAAAGATAAGAATAAAAAAAAGTTTAAAGCATAATAACTGTTGTTTGTTTAGCACACTTATTAAAATAACAATAATAATAGGTGTACAATAACAGAGGAATAAAATAAATTAAAACTAACAAACATTAAAAACAAACTGGTGTATGCATTACATATATTATAGAAAAGACATAATAAAATATCCAATTTAAACGTAAAGATAACCGTTGTTTGTTTAGCATAGTTATTTAAATAATAATAATAATAAAATAAAATCTTTATCAACTTAAAACAAAGGATTAAAACAAAAAAGCTAATTGGTGTTTGCATTGCATATTATAGTCCTACATAGCTATGTACATATTTTGTATAAATAAGAATTGGAAAGTGAAGGGAAAGGATAAAATAAAACTAAAAAAAAAATTCAATCAGATGTCGTCATTAATCACGCATTCTAACATGTAGCGACGGGATCACTGTTTCGTGTGTTACCGTGATGTTACACTCTATATATCGACCCTTTCGAATAACAAGGTTCCATCTGTTGCGGAAACGTCACGCGGGATCTATGGTAAGCTACCTTAGAGTTCATTATCGCATGACGTTAAAGCAACAGATGAGACCTTGTTATTCCAAATGGTCGATATGTTGACTTGAACAAATCAGAAAATTGCAATCTAAATATTATTACCAACTCCGTTTCTACAACAACAATAAAATCTTTATTTTTTTGTGATATTGTATCAATGTTTTATTTCAATTGTACTATATTTATAATATCTTTTCTAATCTTTGTAATTTTTTGATATAAAGATATTTCATATCAACAGTGGCTTGCATTGCTCTATGACCAAAGGTAGTGTGCGTAGTTTTTTTAAGTACAGGTATGAATTGTGCATTGAATAATACAAAATGGCCAGTAGGTCCGTACTTTACCAAATTCATGGAAAAACACATTTGTTTCAGTAATTTAACGTATTTAAAAAATAATTATATTAATCTTTTAATTTCTTTGCATGGTTCGTGTTTCTTAGGTTAGGTACAATTTTTCAGCCTTTATGCTTATCAATAATGAATGTCACATCGCAAAGTAAGTGCTTCATAGGAACAACAACATTTTTTCTCACACGAAGGCACCTCCAGTCGGCCTCCGTCCATGATAGTAGGTTCAGCCTCTCCTGGACTCCTCACGCATTGCAGTTGCTTCTCCCGACGACGTCTTCCCCCTGGACTCACACCCAGAATTTAAAATAGATTTCGGTCTTCTGGCACTCGTCATATTTGGTCGGTTTAAATTAATTTCCGCTGACCTACAAGTCGCAAGAAACTTGCCAAACGCTGTTATGTCCGCAGGCCTTTGTCTGCCCCCGTGTTAGGAGACTTCCATTATCGCCGGATCTTCGTTATTTAATTTTAATTGCTGAGTAGATTAGATTCGGCATCCGCTAGGAGCTGGAGGAGTCACCAGCGTGGGTCAACAGCCAACAGCAGTCAGCACGGCAAGTTGCAAAACAGTAGGATGACAAGTCGCAAGTCACAAGACGGCTGGCCGGCAAGAGGCAATGAAATCTGCAAATCAATGAACAAGAAAGTGACGTGAGGCGGTGCGATGAGAAAGTAGGTTGTTCTTGCTTGTAATGTTGCTTATCCGCGAACTCAGCTGATGAACAATTGTGGGGATATGTTCCTCAGAGTAACTGAATAAAACAGCACAGTATCAAGTAATCAAAACAGAACGTGATAAAAACAGATAAATTTGGTTATGCGATTGTTTTCTTCTTTACTTTTCTCCTTTTTTTGTTTGCATTCTCACTGTTCTGTTTTGAAGTGGAACCGTTTCTAAGATCGCCGTAATTTCACACTTCTATTACGTAAATATTATGCTTTTTAAGAGTGATTTCTTTCAGAAGAAGCTTAGAAAAGACTTAGTTCCAGTTGTTTCAGAGAATTTGAACAATTCATCAAATGTCAAAGATAAAAAACAAGTTCTGTCAAAGTTTTATTCAATTTCTGTTATAATATCGTATAGTTGTTTCACAGAACTGAAATAATCATAAAAGCAACTTGAATATATCTTATAGAGAATTTAACGTTGATATTTGATGAATGCAGTGCAATGCCAAAACATGTTTAATGTTTTGAACTGTACCGAGATAGTTAATCTCACCTGTAAATTAACAAACATGATTATTAAACAAAAATCTGACTGAAGCACAATTTTTTTTGCAATTTTTCAGCTGAGCGTTTTGAGATTGACGAAACTATTTTCAGCAAGTCTTATTAGTGGCGAGTTTTCCGCGATGAACTATGGATATTTGAAAGTTTCCCCAGTGAATAAGACCAAGTATTGTTTTTAAATATTTCTGAATTCAATAAAAATAAATATTTCAGACAAACAGTGCTAAAATTGGACTTTGACTTTTGATTGATTTATTTACAGAGTTCCTAAACATGAGTTTACCGACTCTAGCATAATTGAAATTGAATTATCTATATATACTTACTTTATTTTTATATTATTATTAGGTGATAGTTTGAATAGAACTAAAACTGTGTGCAGGTTTTTTTATTCCTCGTGGAGGAATATCTTTGGTTTTTTTAATTTAAAATTTTCTTTTTCGCTATATTTAGCAAGTGTATTTATTGTAGGATTTATTAGGAATTTAGTCGCTTGTGAGAAAGTGAAGTCCTTTATCAACGGAACGTTGGAGTCATTATGGAGAGAAGAAATTCTACTCCATTTAGGCGCATTTAAAGGAAATCTAATGGCTTTTTTTATATTTGAATTTGATTTAACAGACTCCGTGCAGCATACCCCCAAACGGGGCAGCCGTATGTGAAGCCTGGCCTTTGTATAAAGGTAATTTGTTGTCCGTTGATAAACGACTTTTATTTCCCTAAATTTGGGCGACCAGTGTCGAATATTTATATTCATCTGTGCGGAAGGAGAAAAATAGAAAAAAAAATGCTTTTACCTACATCGCAATTCTGTCTATAACAATTCTATAATCCTGAAACACTGATATCCGCAAACTGAAGAGGAAGCACCGCCATTTCACAGATGATCAAACTATTTTCGTGTACGTTTACCATATGGATAAATTAACGACTAATTAATATTCTGATTGGAAACAAAAATATAACATTATGAGCCCGGTTTTGTGTCTAGAAAGTAAGGCAGTGTTATCGGTCACATGTGTTCGGTAGGCTGGACCGTCAAAGCCTTTTAAAAAAATAATTTGAATTCCCCATAATACGTAGGTACTAAATAACAGCCGTAGTCGTTGCTACGACTTGCTCAAGATACAACACGGCAGAACAACTGCTCTAGCCCACCATAGTCATCACTTCGTCGCCAATTTCGGTGAAGCAATTTCATAAGTCCATAAGAAAAACAGTTAAATAAATTACAATTTAATAATTCTATGTGCTAATAATTAACTTTTATTATTTTAATTATTTTATAGCATCTTTCATTGTAAACCTTACAAGTAAATTATATCCTTATTTTTTGTTATATTTGAAGTTAATAATGTACACAAATAATTTTAGGCTTTTACCTACTAACTAGCTTTTATAAATTACACGTTGTTTTATTTTAGGTGTTATTTTATTTTATTTAACTCTCTCTTTTTATTTTCGTTTTATGTTTTATTTTTAATTCTCTTCTATAATGTTTCTTACCTCACGAGTAAAGTAAATAGTTATACTTAACTACTGTTATACTGTATAATCTGTTATACTTAATTACTGTAATCGTTATGTAAAATGCTCGTGTAAAAGCCCATTAGGGCATAAATAAATTTATATTTATATATATATATATATCATCATGACATAAAAATAACATTAACCCACAAATTGAAAACAAAGCATACTCAAAACACACACCTCTACCTAGTATGTATATCACATTTTCATTTTTCTGACTTTTATGTCCGGGTTAAATCTTTCCCACAGGAAAAACTTAACCCTTACATAGTGTCCGACCGAAACTACTTTTTACGACCGAAACCGAAACCGAAACCGAATTTCGGCTTCGATCACAGTTTCGGCCGAAACCGAAACTTCCATATAAAGTCATGTAACCATGGGAAAAAAATAATCAATCTTAATCAGTTGAGCTTTATTTTTAAATCTTATATTAAATATTCAGTCTCGGATATTTGAACTAATAATAAACATAACATAAACTGTCTCTTCGTATTTCAAATAAATTATTTGTCCGTTTTGAAATAATGATTTGAAATAGATATACCTACTTATTCTAGTTACATTGATTTGAAATACATATAACTTCTTATTCTAGGTATATTTATTTCAAATGAACTCTTTCGTAAATAATATTGAAATAAGAAATGGTAGGTCTGTTATTTCTTTTTAACGTTATTTACGAAAAACATAAAATAATAGGTACAAAACACAATTACTTTTTTTTTTACCTAATTTTTTTGGGTACAGTAAACAAAAAAATACTTTATATCTTACATCGAACAAAATAATATCTTCTAAACTTTGGTCATTTTTTAAGGCACTCTTTTTAATGAAAATCAATAAAATAAAAATAAAAATGACCTATCTACGGAGTTCAACAACTAAATATTTTTTTATGATAATAATACTTATAGCTTAATCATTTGGTAGTTTTACCTGGAAGGTTTTCCGGGAGTTTTTGAAAATCGGTAATTTTTTAGATTTCGATGTGCTCTTTTCGAATTTCAACTTTGCCACCTCGTATCTTTGCCGCTCGTGCCGCCATATTGGAAAAAAGGCGCCTAATAGATTTTTTTGACAATATCTCCTTTCCGACTCATTTTACGATAAAAATATAATATGTACAAAAATAAACTAGAGAAAATTTCCTACAATTAACGTTCAAACAATTTTTTTTGGTAAAATCAATAATTTTGTCGTACGAGCGCTGCAAACTATTATTCATCCACACCACCACGTTTTTTCGTATATTTTTCCAAAATATTTTACTATCCGACCGGCAAAGAACGAGGTGGCAAATTTGGAATTCGAAAAGAGCCAAAAATTAACAATATTCAAAACTCCCGGAAAACTTTCTGGTAACATTTTTTTTCGAACCAAATAACTGGACTATTAATAATACGGCCGGCGTGGTCTAGAGGCAAGGCTCTAGACTTAGAATCCGAAGGTCTGGGGTTCGTACCCGACGTGCGCAACTAAATTTCATTTGATTAATTTGTGTTGTTTCACAATTAATTGATTAAAAATAAAATCTAATATAAAAAAATGATATAGTATATTTCCGACACGTTCCAGAGTGGAAGATACTCTCAGTATCACTCTCAGTATCACCATTCAGAATTGAACTCAAACTAAAAAAAACTGTGAAGAGCTCCTTAATTAATAAATAATTATTCATTATTTATTATTATCAGTATTCATAATTAAACAATCTAATATTATAAGTGAGAAACAATAATTTTATTAACATTCTTGCCATAGAAATCTCTTTTCCGGTTTGAATAAATTTGACCAGCAGCACTAAATAGTGGATTCGTCAGTGGAGCCGACAAGAATTTCACTGCAACCTTTGTCAAAGACAGAAATGGACTAGAATTCCAGTAAGAATAAATATCTGCGTTTCTTTGTAACCTTGGCTCTGTTAAGTAGGCTTGAATAATTTGCTTAACTTGTGATATGCGATTATCACAATTATCCACACCAGAAGTTTCTTCCATTAAACGTCTTGGGCATAGCATTGCCCTTCTCCTCTTTAATTTTTTTTTTTAAATGAACAAGATAAGATAACTGTGGCTCTCCAGAATTACCGCTTTTGCTCATTGTTTCACTAACGACGTCCGCGCACAATTATCAACTTCATCAGAATTCAAATATGTATTTTTTAATCTGGGATCCAATAATGTTAAAATAATCAAAGCAGGATGTTATTTTACTTATGCATATTAACAAGTCCTGACTCTCCTGACACGACTATGAGCGCTAACGCAGCAAAATGACACTTCGTCGCTCGCAGCTCAGTGCACCGAACATATCCGATCGCAGCACGAAACCTCCCGAATTCAGTTTCGGTTTCGGCCGTAGTTTCGGCTGGATGACAGCCGAAACCGAAACTAAACCGAAACCCATTTTTTTGCCGAAACTAGGCCGAAACCGAAACCGAAACCGAAAGTTCGGTCGGACACTACCCTTACACACACTTTTCCACAAATTATCATCTGGTCAATCCATGTGAAGAAATAACTTATTTTAACACCCTTCTTTCGAACTTAAAAGTTATGGAAAATTTTCACGATTTTCACGTATTAATTTAAAAAGTACTTCTTTTCCCATTTTTATTCATAAATATTGCATTTTTCTTATTTTATTTTCGTATTATTATTTACAATATTTTAATATTATTTACACGATTTTATTATTTGGGATGTAGAATTCCCTCATCAAACACAAGAATCTTGTCTCATTACGGGAGAAAAGGGTATCAGTATTTTCATATATAACATTGTGCAACATGTTAAACTAATTGTATATTTATAACATACAAACATTAAATTATATATATATTTTTTTTAAAGTATATCAGTATTCCAGAATGGCGGCGCGTGTATAGGATCTATTTTTTTGAACCACACATTTACGATAACATTAATTTAATCCAAACATTTGAGACTCTTTTTATAGTACACGTCAAACCTTAATGCCGACCTGACTGATACAGAAATCGTCACATCAGGCGACTTTAAGGTCAGAAAAGCGGCATGCGTCCCCGCCTACGCCACGTCACACGTATGTTTCACGCGTTTTTATCTTTCGCTTACGGTCGTAAAGTCAGTTTAGTGACTGTCTATATGCGCGAGAATTGATCGTATCAAGTTCAGGTCGACGTTTAAAAGATGATACCCGGGTGGTGGAGAAATTTGAAAAATAGATTTTACTAAATTGTTGTTGTCACTGTTGCTCTTACTCCACCGAATATTGAGCAAAAGGGACAATGCACCTCGGGCTACTAATACCTTACTAAAATCGAGGTTTTGTATTCCCCACTTTTCTCCTCCAAAAGTGCACTGATTTTCAATTTTTTTTTATTAACTACATAAGAAAAAACTATTTTATGTCTGTACGTTTTGCTTTTATTTAAAAAAACATTGTCTAGTTTGTATACTGAACGTCTTTTGACGGCGTTTAAACCAGTCAATTTTATTGATTTTTGGAAGGTCATAACTTCTATAAAAAGTAACTTATTAAAAAAAACAAAAAGTACCGACATGCTAGTAGTTGATATTTATTTTATGTAAAAACAATATTTTCTCTAGGGTTAAAATCCAGAGAGATAAATAGGGAATACATTTGTATGGAAAAATCACATTTAGTTTGGCGCGTACCGTAACAAACGATGTCTGAAGAAAAAACCTCCATACGGTCCATCCTACCGCCCAGTGTTTGTGTCTCGTGTCAAGTTCCCGGATGGTGGAACCACCAATAATAATAATTGAAAGTCGTCAGGTCCACTTGCTGCGTTGTTTGGTTGTTTACTGCTTATTGGGCTGTGAGGCCAGCCACCTTCCACCTACCTCCATATTGACAACGTTTTGAAAACGGCATTCAGATGCCGCCGATATGGATTATGTAGAACAACAGATCTAAAACGAAAGTGAGCCTATTATTAGACTGCAGCGGATGTGCACGGAAATTAGCGAATATTAAATATTACCATCCGGCGCGATGGTTGGATAGTAAATGATAACGGAAAGCTGATATTTGCTTTTTACAAATATAGATTACAATTGTTACTTATTAGGTACATACCGATGGAGATCAGATGATAAAGATAAAAAAGTTGCCTGTTTCGCGGTGCTCAGTTCTTTTGAATAAATTCTAATGCCACGTTTTCTTTAATTCTTCTCCACCAATCGCTTCTCAGCCCAATCCCTACGCTTGTTCTAATCCAACTGCACTCGTCCTAATCCCTATTTTCCTTCCCAAAATGAAACTTTCATTATAGTTTCTATTCGTGATCTTGGAATAACTCTTACTTGATAATAAACTACAACATAACCTTCATATACAATAAATCAAAAATAAAGCTGCTAAAATGTAAGGTTTCATCATTAGAAAACCTTTTTTAATAAAATCAAAACATTATTCCAAAACCTTTTTAATAACATCAACATCATTAAGCAACTCTACTTTGCCTACGTACGGAGTCATCTGGAGTTCGCATCAGTTGTTTGGTCTCCATTTTATAAAATCCACATAAAGAAAATCGAAGCAATTGAAAACGAACTCCTAAAATATCTTTGTTACAGGTCATTTGTGAGATTTAATAATTATGCAGAGGCAGTTCATACTCTAAAATTGATTCATTGAGTGTACGAAGGCATCATATAGTTGCAGTACTCCTGTATAAATTAATTAACAATAACATTCAATGCCCAGAATTGCTAAACATGATCCAATTTAATGTACCTGCGCGTGTAACACGCTCTTCTATCCTGTTTAATGTAGATCAATGCAAAACGAACTGTAAGCAAAATTCTTGCCTGAACACACTTTGCAATAATTGCAATTACGTATTATCCAAAGTGCACATCTTCAACTGTGAACTTGCTAAATATAAAAAGTCCCTAAAAGAGTATTTCACTGATGTTTCTTGTACATGTTTAGGTTTCTAGTATTTATATTTATAATTCTGTTATGATATGATTTGTATGCACAGCCTTGTCTTCTTTTGGTTACGAATGTATTGATATTTTTTTTTATTTTGTTTAATTTTTTTGTATTATATAATTTTTTGGATGTTTTATATATATTTTTTTCTTTTATACAATTTCTGGCTTCATATTCCTTTCTCATAAATTTAAGTGGTTTTATTTTGGCTATTTTATTTATGTACAAACTGTCAAAATGTAAACTGTAGATTTCCCGAAAATGAATAAATAATTCTTCCCTCTTAAACCCCCCTTTTTCCTCCTAAAACTTGTTTTCCTTTTCTACCTTTTCTCGTGAACTTAATTTATTCCCCTAATTTCTAATCTGTCTTTTACAACATTAATGTTACCGTTAACAATGGCAAACTTAAAAATATAATGTAATATAATAGATCACTTCTAAATCCGAATTAAAATATCACTAGAGAGCACCTTTTCCAATTTCGTTAGAATATTACACCTAATCAAGAGTCTTGAAGTTTTTCATTTGTGTTTGAGGCAATTTGCGAAATTTTAAAACTGTCATGCGAACTAGATATTAAACAGATAAATCTTTATGTTCCATAGTAATAATGTAGAAAGTTTGACAATCACATTTTCATGGGAAGTTCAATTTAATTTTATTGCGTGAAAAGAAGAAGAGTGAGTAAGCATACTTTTGGGCAAATTGCCTTTTCCACAGACAAAAATTAAGAAAGCATGGAAAGTTAGCAGATACCCACTTACCTGGTAACTTAAGAAACTTATTGACTTTAATGTATGAAGGGTACGCGAATCCTCAACGAAATTTCTTCAGTCTACTTATTGATGACGACATCTTATCGAATATTTTCTAGTCAAGAATGTCGTCCTACTTTAAGCTTTGTTCTTGCTTCGGAAACAGGTACCTCATACCTTATTCAGTTATTTGACCGTTTTCAAAAGGAACGTTCAGACGGATCGCCTAAAGTGCGAAAGCATTCGAACGATTAACTTTTTTTATAGTGTGCCCTTGATTTGCAGGCCGAATGCGACGCAAACAAAGCGGAAGGCGTTGGTACCTTCCTGATAATAATGGATCTCTTAAAAAAACTGGCGTTTTAAGGTTTTGTTTTTTTTGGTATGCTAATTTGATCTTGACTTTTATGGTGAGATGGGAAGGTTTTTTTGTATGATATTGTGTTACCTGAAATAATGGAGGTACTGCCAAATTAATAGTTATGTTTTTCCTTTTTGCATTAGAAGGATATAGATTTGTATGTTAACAGTGGTACTTTTGGCCTACACGCGATAAAGACACTCAGCGACCGAAGGATTTATTGTTATCAACTAAGAAGCAAAATTAATTATTATATAATTTGTAATTTTAAGAAGATATGTTAGATATAAGTGTAAAAGGAGATAAACAATGTTATCTTAGTCCTGCTCACTAGGAGATCATGTGAAGAGGCGAATGGATAGAGAGTTTTCAGTGACTTCTACGATTCAACTTCAAGGTTGGTGTAGGGCATAGGGTATTTTCTTTATTTTGATTACTTTTTTTTATTTTTAAATACTTGTCAGTTCTATTTCAGGTAATTCCTCAAGACAAGGTTTGCTGAACTTAATATGTAGTTGTTAATTGTTTTTATATGTTTGCAGGAGAACTTTACGGCAAAAAGTTAGAATTTCTTTGTCCGAAGTGTATTTCAAAAGATCCCTCTGGAAGGTTTCGTTTCTAAAATATTATCCGTGTAAGGTTTGTTGATCGTAAACTGTAACTCAATTTACTTACCTAAAAATAGTGCAAATTGTAGATATATTAATCATCGCAGATTTTTAGATTGATGGATTTACGTAGATACAAATTACAAAGTTATAGATACGAAAAACAAAAAAAATATTTAAAATTGTCCTTCCACCAAAATTCAAACGCATGGATTTGAAAGTATTTTTTTGATTACCCACGTTTTAAACGCGTCCATTGTTTTGAAGAAATATGTCATCGGAAAAACTCGCACACTTTCCTTCGCAGGGAATGACATTTCACTGACAATTGGCGACCCTAATGGGCGTGTCGGAAACAAGCGAGAGTCTAATAAAACTCATACACCGTGAGACTTTTCAATCTGCCGTAATCTATGGCAGAACTCATCATTCTAATATGAGTTTAATGGAAATTAACTGATGTGTTAGCCGAGGTTTCTCCCATCGAATAGCTAATAATCGTAAATATGTAATTTTTTTAAAAACTAAGAAAACTCTAAAGGGCTGTAAGTCTATCCGTATTAGCGGCTTCTCGCGCCGTTTGCGGTTGCTTCGTTCCATTCCCATAATATCTTGTTCACATCACATCACACACTGGGTGGATGGTTATGGTGAAACTGTTTTATATTATTAGTTATTAGTAAAGATTGCAATTGTGAAAAACCCGCAATTATCAGGGTTTACTATAGAAATTTTTGCAATTATACCTAAAATTATCTATTGCTATCAATAAAGATGCAAAAAAACCCACGTTATGAGTAAAAATAATCTAATTACTTAGAAACTGTGAAAAAGGTTCGTATAACCTTGATTATCGTAATTTTTTCGAAAAAAAAAACCTTGAAATATCTTTTTGATTTAATGTAAAATGATTTTATAAATCCCATCTGAAAAAAATAATAAACAATGTTTTTTTTCACACTTATAAAGTGAAATCATTAATTTTTTTGATTCTTAGATGAAGACAAATCACTTTATATATAGGATACATCACTTACTTTAACAAAATTATCAACATGTTTAAATATCACTCTTTATAATGCGTTTGTCAATAGGTTCTTATTTGTCGATACTTGTTTGCCTTTTGTTATTTTTGTTAATTTTCATTTAATTCTTAAGACGAAGGAACCTTGATAATTATGTTCCTTTTAATTAAAATGACGCCACAAAGTGAATTTGCTAATATTGAAGAAGTTATTAGGTTCTGTTAACTACATACAGTTTTTTTGTTCTAAAATCCTATACTTACAACCTAGTCAAAGCATCTAAATTTAATATTGTACTCTGTTTTCGTGTTTGTTTCATTTTATTTGAGGAATAATTCCTTTTAGAATTTTTAATCATGTTTTAAATATTTTGCAAAATTGGGTAATTTTAGTAAAAATTCCTACAACACATTATCGTTGTTTTAACATTTTTGTTTTGAGTTTGGTAATATTGTTGCTTACATTACATATAAACAACACTGCCAAAAAAATAAGAGCAACTAAATTTTGCTAGTGCCTACTTAAGATTGAAGCCCATTTAGCATGAAAATTTACTAAATTGCGCTAACCACATGAATAAAAAAATTCTTACTAGAATCATTCGCTATCTGCACTTTATTTTCGTTTTAGAATTAAAACGTTGGCTTTCCAACCTAAACACGAATAAATGTTTTCCGTTAACGAACACGTATAAAAGCTATTTGATGCAATACTAAACGACGTAGATGTTCCGTTGCATATTTAAGTATGAATTATCTACGTACATTCCAAAACATTGACAATGAAAAACTGACGAACTAACACGTTCAACTATTTCTTTTGAAGGGGCCATGTTTTATTCAGATAAGATGTTTGTTACGCTGGAAAGTGAGCAAGTTTAGTGATGTCTGTAGGTGTGTAGGAAAATAGAAACCGCGGACACACTTGATTCTAAATTATCGAAACGTCTTTGATTTGTGAAAGGGAAAGCATTTTAAAAAATCACATGAATTGTAATGGTGTTGGATATTTGGAGAGGTTCTGTGTTTCGATCATTCGGTTCCAATTAGAATCAACCGATGTTTGATTCACTTATTTGTTGCATTCCCACCATCGGCAGCGGATGCCAATCAAATATAACATTTTAACTGCTTGGACACTTAAGCTTGTTTTCACGATAATTTAACGTAGGTAGACATAGGAATGACGTATGTTCCGTACCTGAGTTTTAATTTTATTCCTAGCGAGTACCCGGCATGCGTTGAATGACACTCAGAAAGCGTTTCTTTAATAATTCTTTTGGATGCACTTTGGATTTTTTATTTTCCGTCTGGTGCGTAGGTACACCAATAAATTAGAAGGTTTTCCGATGCGTGAGTAGGCCACGTACAGATGTCCGTGTGAGAAGCATGGATATTCCAAATTCACCCCCTATCCCCTACCGCTACTATGTCTCCTTTTAAATTCCTCCCCCTCAGCCCCCCCCCCCTCTCCGCCACCCACCCCTGCATGTCCTTCCCATGCGTCTCCGCTCCCGCTCCTATTTATCTCCCGCGTCCCCTTTCCCTCACACGTTTCTCTGCCACGATCCCGTTCCACCTTTCCCGACTTCCCTCATCACTCGTCCCCCCTTCCTTCTTTGTTCCCCTCACCCCTACCGGATTCACCCCCTCCCTACTTCCCTTACCGCCGCTAAACTATATGAAATACACAAATTCTTCAAACAACTTGATCGTCACCTATTGTAATTTCATAATGTCAGAGCTCAGAATTACATATAAAATCTTTCGCGGGCGTGCGCACAATAACTCACCAAAGTTTCATCGCAATCGGACGAATAGAAATAATAAGAGGCAAACTAATAAACATTCATTTTAAAATTTAGAGATTTGGCAGTTTAAAACATGAACGTAGTTTATTACTTATAAATCTTATAATTTATTTGTAATTAGTAATTAGTGCAAGTGCTACTACGTTTTATCTAGGCAGATTGCCTTCTCTAAGAAACAAAATCCTGCAAAAATAAAGTTACATAGGTATCACCATTTTTAATGAAATTTATTTACTTTGAATTGAATTTATTTATCACAAATCAAAGAAAGAAAAGTCTTATAATAATAATTTAATAAAAAACTTGGATGATTTATATAGCGCTGTGTATATTAAAAAAATAAAGATGGCTTACAACTAAGAGTTATAACTAGTGACTTACATCTTAGACATATATAACTGAATACAATTTACAATTTTAGATTTTACCTAATAATTAATTAATTCCACTATAAACATATTTAAAAATAAATGTCATGGGTGTCCGCGCTGTCAGAGATAAGTTTAATGGTTAATATATCATTGAAGAAGAAGATAACAATAGTAATAATTTTTTTTTAAATATGAAAATGAACAAGACACAGAAAAATAATAAAAGATAATGGTCGCAACTGGGACTCGAACCCAGAACCTTACGTCATACCGGGACATACACCTCTACCAATTGGGACACTGCGATCTATTATGAGACTGTCGTAATTGTCAACTTCATATTTCAAATTTCAGAATTAACAATATTATCTTCGACTAATGTTTTTTTTTCCATATTATTGGCAGCTACCTTTATTATTGGAAACAAGTATTCAAAGAATGTATTATAGAATGCTTAATCATTAAAAAAGTTGTCTTTCTTAATATATTGCTAAAAAATAATATAGCCATTGGTGTGACACGAATTTGCGTATTTTTATATGATTAAGTTGTTATCGCTTGTCTGTTATTTAATTATGACAAATATATAACGGAAGATGTTTACATTGCGGTTGGTTGTGTGTTTCACCACAATAATATGGCAGAACATATTATATAGTAATCATAACAATTACTTCGCATAACATTTGTGCAATTTCTCAGAGGAAAAAGTGTGTTACAATATAACACTGTGTTCTTGTTGACCAGATAGATATTTTTATACAAATGACATCAGGAAGAATCTCCAGACTCCAGCTAGCGTATTACTCGGTTTCATTCTAGCTGATCTTCCGACAGTTGACCTCCCCGGCATACTTATACATGTACCTACCTACAATATGCAATCGGTTTATGAAAAATAAGATATTCCTACTTACACGAAATAATACTTGGTGCCCCCGAAGTGGTGTGCAGAGAAGATATATCGCCGAATAACAAAAGTTTAGAATATATTTTCATTCAAATGCATCAAGGGTAAAACTACTTGTATATTTACTGAATATACCGCAGCGTACAACAAAAAAATCGGCACTAAATAAATTCGTGTGTTCCCCTATATACCAAATATCCTTTTTCTACCGGTATTTCAATGGAAGATGCTCCAGAGGAACTAGCCAATGATCCCATTAACCAATGATCCCCTCGACACGGTGCATGAAACACGTCAAACGTGCGCCCAACACATGTACACGGATGACATTTGTTACATGAGAATGTAACAAATGTCATTCCTCTCTTCAAAAAGACCCTCCACACAGCATCTTCAAAGGTGACATAAGCCTCTAACTCTAACTCTAAACTCAAGTGTAATATGTATGGATGTTAAGCATCGTATTTAACTTACTTTAACCAGTGGTTCCTGACATTATTTGAAGTAAAAAATGTTAATAAAATTTTGGTCTCGGGTGACATTTTTTTTTCTACAAAAACATAAAAATCAGTAGGTATTGGGAAGTTAGGGGCGGGGTGAGGGGTTGGTTGGTTACTTGGCTTAGTGACCAGTGACGACATGTGGAAGATTTTTTTCTTTGATTTTGAAGAAAAAGTTTTTGAAAAAAAAAGACATCTAAAAAGTCAACGGAGACCAAAATTTCAATTTCATTTTTGACTCCAAATAATGTCAGGAGTCACTGGTTAAAGTAAGTCAATTACGTTGCTTAACACCCTGTATACATGAAATTAATACGAAAGCTTTTGATTATCTGTCATTAGCTTTATAACCGTGGTGAAATATTAATCACAATGCATTTACCAATTATAATTATATTAATTAAAAATAATTAACAGTCTGGAATCACAGTCTCGGTTCTCCTTATATTGGTGACCAACGCATGCATTGATATGCATAATTCAAAAGCAATAACCATATAATTTATTTAACCAATGCAAGCTTTAAACAATATTAAATTACTATTCATTTTATTCGCTGGAATCCTTTCAGTTTTTTTACAATCCAACCATAAACACCTCTGGAATTATAATGTAGGTGGTGCATGAGAATATTCCGTATGGTTTTTCTACAATGAATATAAATATATCGGCACTTCTAGAAACTATAACGCGTTAATCCGTGACCATTTTATTAATCAGTAATAATATGCTTTTTTATTTGTCCGCGTCATGTTTCTACTATAATCCCACACCCATTATCGTTTTGTCTAATCTTGAATACTAGCTTACCAAGAAAAAGACATATCTATTATCGAAGTCTATCATTGGTATTAAGATAAATTGAATTATGTGCAGACTTCAGATAGGTGTTTCTGGTAATTTCCCTCTACTTTGAGAGTGAAGTAAATGGTTAATATGTTTGTTTAGTTAATTTGTTTCGCCGCACATGTTTTTGATGTTTCACTTGTTAAAAAAAAACAATAACCCGTAATGAAATCATAGTTTTTTTTACAACGATACATCAGTTTTGAATTTTCAGCAATGGATTAGGTATAGATAAATGCGTGTGTTGCGCGTGTGCGCGTTTGTGTGCGCGAGTGCCACAAAAATAATAGATAGAATGCATTGTCGTCGTCAATGAGTTTATTTGCCAAATTTCAGCTCGACCGAACATCGGGAAGTGGATTGATTTTACGAAAACAAAATCGACATTCAAATATATGTATTTTAAACACACTTCTTTCATAAGAAACAATTTATTTGTGGTTACGAATTAATTTTAAAATAACTTTTATTATTTTAAACACGAATATTTATTAATTTATATATCGGCGGATTTTGCTTAAACCAAGCTTCTTCAGCATTTGATAATATTAATTTCGTGTGAAGCCTCTAGGGCTAAATAATAAATAATATCTAAATATCTAAATAATCTAATAATAAATAAATAAATTACATTAAATAATACATTTGCACAAAAATCTAAATCTGCAGTTTTTTTTTAATCTACATGTAAATAGTCTAGGTATCCATAGTCAAAATAGAATATTTTGTCTTTGGATATAATAATATTCGCTTTGTATTCCCGATAACTTCATCAGAGCTAGACAGCACAGATTTTTTATTTTTCCAAGAGGCAGGACCAACTTACCAATGATTGTGCCTTTGGGGAGAATGACTCCTCTGTTAAACCACATTTCTTCTGATATAGACATTTTTAATTTAAACCAAAGTGATTTTAAGATCCGAAATAAATATTTTTTTACATAAGGCTAGATCTTATCTGATATTATTAATGTACCTATGTAATTAAATGTATGTATGTTATAACTGTAATTGGATATACTGTTTTTCACGATAAATAAATAAATAAAAATCAGTAGAAACCAATCCAAAAATCTTCGTAACTCTGTCTTGTTCTGCCAATCTCCATTAGTTAGAAATAATGAATATTTACACAAATGGACCAGTCCAAATTTCGCTGGCTCTATTTTATTATTTTTTGTTTAGCCACTAACAATGAAATGATTTCGGTATTTTATTATCTAACATTCGATATCTCATTGTCAGAATGAATAATTATAACGGAGCGGTGCGCGGTGACCTTTTAAAAATTCGTAATCTATTCCATTTGATTTTCAACTATGTTCTGTTTAGTGCTTTGCTGTTAAAATATTTAGACTTCTTCCATGTTATCAGTAAATACTTCAAGATTTACCCAACTTTATGTTCGGATATTTTGTTAGAATTAAACAAATTGAATCAATCTAATTTATTGCTTATAAACTAATTATAATACAATTAGTTATACAAAATCTTCTCTATTATAATTACAATAGCATTAAAAAAAATTTTTGCACCTCAAAAGAAGTGTTTTGTTTTAAGAAAGAATTCACTACATGATTTTTTGTAATATAAACTGGCGTAAACCCGTAAAAAATCATGGGATAGTCTGAATTATTGACAAATCAGTTCCTTTTAAAAACGCATTTGGTTGAAATATTATGTTTAAGATATATTTTGTTCAACACAGGAACGACCTGAGGAAAAAACCTCAGGATCTAATCATCTTTGCGGATGCTGTGTGGTTGGTTTTTTTTTGGAAAGGATGGGAACGAAGTTGTGGGAAGAGAAAGGGTACAACGGATGCGTAGTAATTTGTCAAGTACGTACGAATCCTCCCACTACGGTGCAAGGCGATGGGCCTAGAGTTTCGATATAATACTTGGTCGAAGGTCGAGAGAGTCCTGCTGGAGAGGTTAGAAGATCTTCCTTGACCAGTCTCTCCCGATCCGGCCCGCCGTCGGTGGGCAAACCTCATCCCATGAACCAGGGCACCCCTGCTAAGTCACCAAACGTACCACCACATGGAACGACCTATGGCAGGGATGTTGGTTCTCCAATAAATAGTTCTCGGAGCGGCGGTACTCTCAAATTCTTACCTACTATATATCTTGTCTATATACTTTGCACAGCTGATTCCAATTTTGAAAATGACACTTAAATTCAAATCAGATTTGAGTTCATTGAACCAAATTTCAAGCAAAGACAACCGATATTAGTGTATTATTTTCTTAAATAAGAGCAAGTGATATCTAACAGGATAAAACAGAACAGTGACAAAACAGAACATGACAAAATAATTGGTTAGGTTAAGTTAGGTAGTATGTTTTCGTTGTTTGTTTTTGGGGTGTTATGCCGTGTTGCGCTACCTCCTTCTTTAGCTGACCTTTCGGACTGCGATCCGGCAGATCCGACGATGTGTCGGATCTGCCGGATCTGCCACAACGAAAATGCTTTTGGCCGTGAAAATCTAAAAAGTAGTATGTTGTTTATTTGTACATTTTCTGAATTTTGCTTCGAAGTTCTTTTTTGTAATGGAAACCTGTGTTATTCAATTAACATGTTTACATATTTTTTTCTTATTGAATTGATGATGAAGAAGTAAAATTGTTTTTTTTTTTCCTTCAGATGAATAATGCACCCTGACGCACCTGCCTTACTCACTATGAAGACTCACAGCTCTCGCGGAACTTCCTTTGTTCAAAAATGTAGAGTTCAATGGATCCTGACGACTTCAGGCCACAGTCAGCAGTTCATTATTAGACCCTTGGTCTCACGCTTGGCTGGCTTGACTCCCTCTGCTGTATAAATGCCCAGGAAACCAGCTAAACAATCATAATTCTCAAACTAATTATATAACAAGTGATAGGAGTCGTTAACAGCCGAAGTAGGCGTAAAAAACAACACGCCTGCATCCGTGCTCACTTGTGAAAATAGTAATATAAAGTTTTTTTATTACAATTTGTGGCTGTTGAAGACTTTACTGAATACTGAAGGACATCCTTCATTGTAAAATATATATTATTCATAGTATTAGTCACACAGTTAACTGGTGAACTCTAGATCAAGTCGTAGAAACGACCCGCTCTCATGTGATTCGATCAAGTCGTAGAAACGACCCGCTCTCATGTGATTACAATTGACTCCTTAGTCTGTTTTAACCAACATTTTTGAAACTTACACTCAGTAAACACATTTTTTCAAAAAATAACAGTAGATGGTCTCAAGTAAAACATCACACAAATACTAGTATAAAAAGATTTCAACGGAAATACAATGTAATTTCTGAGTAATGATCTGATATTATACACGTGTCCGGAAAATAGTTCTTGTACCACTAGTTTTCGGACACCAAGTATCAAAACGCTTAAGAGGGTATTACCAGAGAATACTGGAAATTAGTATTTTTTAAATCAAATTCTAGACGTATTTGACTCTTTTTTACAAAAAAATATAAATTCATTTTGAAAGATTTTTATTGTATCCGGTAAACGCAGTTTTAAAATTTTGAAAAACTAAGTTTATTTTTAATATTCTAAGGTTATACTATTAGTCGTTGACAGATTTGTTTTTTTTTACTTATTTTTTTAAAATTTGTTTATTTATTTAACATTTACTTTACATATTTCAACATTAAGTCCCGTTAAACAGATTTATATTAGTTTGTTAATGGGTTCTTTTAACAATTAATCAATTTTCAAACGAAATATTGTATTATACAACACAAATTTCAAATCATACAGTCAAAAATAAATCAAAACATAATCTAGTAAAGGCAGTTTTCTGAATTTTAATTTTTGGTAAATTAAAATCATTAAAAAAATAATCCGAGAACGTGTTTTGTTACGAAAATACCTCAGTTTTTCTATTTATTTAAGGTTTTACAATCTAAAATATTTCAGATTTTTTTACACACTTATTTTGTTTAGAAATTATTAAAAAATCATAAATAATTATGATAAAAAAATACTTACAAGAAGTACACGATATTTAATAATTTATCATTGTGCTTTTTGAGCATTTTTATTGCTTACTTGAATGTAGGACATTGAAAATAAATCGATTTAAATTTTTTATTAAAAAAAAAATTGATACGGTGAATAATAGATCTTTCTCATTAAAACCTCCCTGTACAGTTGCAAGCATTTTTAAACTTTTATTCTCAGCCGCTGGTCAATGGCTTTAAAACAAAATCTTTAAAACCCCGAATGGCGAAAGTTCGCGTCTAATTAAAAATACTTTTATTACATCATCCTCTGTGTTTCTTTCATCATTGCGTGAGTCGCTTATCTAAAGGTAGAACAAAAATATGTTACAAGAAATAATACAAACTCAGTAAGAAGCCAACTATTCCAACAATATGTGGTTATTAAATCAAGTATGCCTTGACCAGCGCATTTCTGTTCATTATATACGCACTTATACAGGGTGTAATAGCACGTACCCCAATCATTTTTATCAGCGATTCTTGGCGTCATTTTGCAGTCGGATGTTATATATTTTTTCCATTAAATACAAAAAAAAATACTTTCCAAACACACGTTGCCACTGATCACACTGCTTGCTACATGTCGCGAAAGAATCACGTGATACCCGCGCTGTTTCATGTGTTACCGTGCTGCTGGAACAAGACGAAATGCTTATCGCGTAACTTGCTAGTCTATATCCGACTACTCCGTCGCGACGTGTTATAAAAATGTATTTTTATTGTTTTTAATTGAAAAAAATAACGTAAGTGTTGTTACATCTTGTACATAACAAAAAAATCGATAAAAAACGAATCCCTGTTCTAAACTGAAACATTTTGCAATCCCTTAACCTAATTATCGAAATGTTTGTGTCGCTCAATAGTAATAAAATATATTCGGCAGCAAAAATGTTCTCGTTTTCATTTAATTAAGTATTTATTCAAATTATTAAAAAAAAAATTGAATTCACTCGAAACATTTCGATTATTGCAAACAACAAAATCGATTCGAAACGACGATATTAAAATACTTGTAAAAAATTATGTAGTTCTGTTCTTTGCTAAAATTTCAACACCGATGTTTCGATATTCTTTCCATAACTGGTTAAAAAATAATTACAACAATTTAAAGAAATATTTGTTACTTGATACGCAACAAAGAAATATGTAGGTACCTTTATAATTATTGTGTAAATTATCCAATATTGCAAAACTTCATACAACACAAATAAAAACAAGTTTGTATTGTGTCATGGAAACTTCAAGGCTTTGTGTTTACTTGAAATGAAAAGAAATCTGGCCAGAAATTGACGCCATTTTCCCTCATTTTGTCTTCACCGGATAACCAATTATTATTTTCGGATGTTTGTAGATGGATAACTAACCCAAGATAATTAATGGTAAAACGACCATTGCATAAACAATTTTTGTAAAACCTACTTATCTTTAGACGTCTGCGTTCATGAAGTCTTCAACCTAGTTAAGAGGCTAGGCTTTGCACCACACGCGGAACACACGCGTCTGTTATTCTGTCCCGCTCACAATAAGCTCACACACACTTACGATACAGCGAATGTGAAATGAACGAATGGGACAACGCTAATATTTACCGACAGAAATCGCTCGAAAAAGGGTTTCGGGAGAAAACAACTTCTACAACCAAACTTTCACGAAATTGTAATTTAAAAACAAAAATATGTTCTCGAAGAAGAAGCTATGTGTATGTATGTTTTTATAATTTTGTAATTCTTTATGATAATTAAGTTAGCAGCACTTTTTCCTTAAGTCATACTTTCCGATAAATTATACTTGTTTGACAGTGAATGTTAACTTGCTTCGAAACGCATCGAAAATTTAAAAACACACCGACACACCTTACACCTTCTAAAATGCATTTCGTGCAATTTTCAACGTAGAAAAGTTTTTTCCCGGGTGTCCTTTTGGTATGGGCCGAAAAGCGAAATCTATCATCTTAATCATTTTTGCTGTTTAATTCGTATAACTCCATTTAATTTTTCATTGAAATTTAATGTAAATTCCAAAACCCTTATACATAGAACAAAGTGTATAAGATTATATTTGTTTGAACAATTGGAAATCGATTAACGGATGAATGACCCTAATATAACAATAAATATAAAATTAAGTAAAATGATTTTTTCCCCACTTCTCAGTACGTTCACAAGACCTAAACAATATAACATATTGAAATGAGTCAATAACAGTCACTTCAGCATTAAACAATTAAAAAACCACCATTTAATGTGGGGAAAACAGATTTCAAAGTATTCCACAAAAAAGGGAATCTATTGTCACAATTATCTTCTCAGTAAATCGGTTTAACCGTTATTAAATCATTTTAGGAACCATCAAAATTTAAAAATGCGGAAACAGCTGTCAAAATTATTAAAAAAAACTAATATACTTGCAAGACTTAATAATAAAATAATTAAATTTCATGTACATTAAACTTAAAAAGTAACCAGTTAAATAAATAAAACTAATATGATTAAAAATAATAATATTTTTTTTTTAAAGATTTATGATTAAAAACCATGTTTGCAAAGGACTCACAACTGAGACAGCAGATAATTAAAACATTTAAAAACGTTTTGCCCTGTGGCGGGGGAATCGAACCTGTGCCCCTTCCTGACCTTACGCTTCCTGACGCTTACAATAAATATTATGCGTTATCTCACCATTTATCATAATATTTACTTTTTTACATACTTGCGACATAGTTGCTTAACTATTCGACATTACCTGCTTTTCAACACTCTTATTCGATTTTTTCCACCTTATAAAACACATTTAATAATAAGCACGTGACACACAATAACGCGTTAAGTATATTTATTTGACAGCTTTTCTATAAATTCAATGACTAAAAATAGTTGCGTTGATCCAGAAATTCCAAACCTAAGGGTATTTAATTTTTAGGACGGCGTTCAAGAGCTTTTTCTGATACAGAAAACGAATTTCTGCCATATGCCATGACTAGGTCATGAGGGTACCGTGAAGATATTTTAAAATATATGCAAAAAATACACATATTTTTAACTGATTAGCAAAACTGAAAGAAAAAAAGATTTGTTTTTTCTGTATTAGCAGTGAATATGTAAGAATTATATACATAACATAATTTTATTTAATAATCGCACATGAAACATCTTAAAAATTTACAAATTACGACAATAATAAAATCTTAATGCAAATAGATAACATATACGGTTGGGAGCACTCGAAATTATGAGCGAAATGGTGGGCTAAGAATGCGAATGGTGAAACACAATTAACGCAACCGAGATCACCCGCCGACGATAGTGTCAATTAGGTAACTTGGTGAAAATACAAATATGATAATCACCCCAAATAGTGTTGGGTAATTGCGAGCGGATATTCGTTATTTCGCATACATTGTTAAATGTGTGTGAAATAATATCAATTACCTTCTGATTTTCACCGTTTAGGATTGTACAGAAGCGTATGTACATATTACATAATTCAGAAAAATAATAATATAATAATTATTTTATTATTTATTAACGCCTTAGTGGACTTTTACATTAATATTTTACGCATTGTTTACAGTAATTGGGTTTAACAAGATAAATGCATTTGCAGTAATTTTAAGAAAACGACACATATGTACGAGTATACAATAAAATTTTGTGCAAATTAGCAAAATACTAAAACTATGATTCCTTATAATATAATCCTGAAATAGTAAGAAAAATAATGTATAACATAACAAAAAAATAGCTTTGAGCGTATACTAACCATATTAATTTAATTAACCATGTTACAAACCAATAAAACAGAATAAATAAAAGTAATTTACTCGTAAGATATAGAACATTATAGCAGAGATTTGAAAAATAAAATAATTAGGGTTATACCTATAAAAAACCAATTCAATTAGCAAAATATATTTATATATAGAATTTTAATAATAACTGAAATAAAACAAAATCTAATTAGCAACAGCTATGGTTAGTAGGTATTAGCATACAATTATTTGTGTGTATCATAAAAAATATATACGTATTCAGAGCTATCGTCACCTTGGTTGGATAGGGTTCTAGTTTGGCACCTAAGAACATTTTCTTAGGTGTCAAAGTCCTTTCCATTGTAAAGTGAAGTTAGAACCCTATCCAAATAAGGTGACGAAATGTGAAAGGTCACATGAGAAAATATGGGTGACAATCTTTTGTTAAACTGATTAACAAACTATATGGAGAATGTTAAAAAATAGTTGACCTATATTTGTATACAACTATTTATTAATGATATAAGCACCAGTTCACGTAACTAGTAGTCCGTTTATTTCTTTCCTTCTTCAATGATTAGGCGGAAGCAGCGTTACCATTCCAACCGGAAACCATCTTCTTCTTCTATTTCTGACTGGCCAATAATTGCGCACCATTGATGGATATGTAAAAATAAATAAGCGTTACACTTTATTTCATATGTTTAATAATATGAACTATCGTCATTTTGCAATTTTGGGAGTCACTGTTCCATTGGCCTTATGAACCTGCCGCCCCTAAACAACCTAAATGAAGCTTTATTTTCAGATTCAGACCTGTGTGTGAAATGAAAAATAAAAAATATTCAAATTTTTGGTACGCGCCATACATTTTACTTTCAATGGGTTCCCATCATCATACTTCTGCTCAATCTCCTCCAAGTCTAATTCTTTCAAAACTTGTCCATCAAGTTCCACGGAGACTTTCTTTTTCCGTTCCTGTATCCCTTCAAGGAAACAAACAATTACCGATCAAGGTGACGTATCTTAGTTTCAATTTGATTGGATAAATAATAAATAGCACCATGGAAGATAATTTAAACTTGCGGGAAACCCCATGTAAATGACATTGTATTGATGATTAGACCGTCCTTCAATGGTGTTTTTGTTCTTCGCATTGAAATAAGACCTCCCAAAGTGTGAACATTGATTGCATGACAAGTGGTTTTGTCAGCAGAAGGCGATAGGCACGAACTGGAATTATCACCAAATCATTGTCCAGAAATCAGCATCCGCGTCTTGAGCAAGTGTAATCTTCTGTATCTGAATTTTAGCATAGTATAATTGTAGTTGGTTGTGTCAGGTGGGCGTGTTTTTTGACTTTGGCCTATCGAAACAATGGTTTATAATTAATCTCGTTTTGCGCTTTGGTAAAACAACTCGCAAAATCCTCGACTTAACGCCGACGCAGATTCTGTTTTACATTTTTGCACATTAACAATAAAGGTGTGTCTTTACGTTTAAATATGTACACATAAATGCTTGGTTATGTATTTATTTAAAGGCTTCTCGGAGCATGCCTGCATAAATTATAATATCTTTGTTTAACATTGAAGTATTATAATACCATCTTGATCTCCTGCGTATAAAACGAACACAAAACGACACAAACAACCAAAGTGACCTTGCCTTGGGCTGAGATTCTAATGGACATATTATTATTCATAATATTTGCGAACACTTTACGAAGAGTGCCCAGATATTCATGTCAATTACGACATTAGCAATGTTGTGATGGACACATGGACAGTGTATGTCTTCATGGTCATTTCTACGAATCAAATGAAATAAAAAAAATAATACTGTTTGTTTAAAATTCTTATTTATCTACTTATTTATACCCAATAAACTTATGAAGTGATATATCTACAAAAAAATATTATTTACACAGGGTGTAGTATCAGCATGTACCCGATTCCTGAGGAGAGGTATTTGATGTCCGATGATTTTTTTTTCAATTAATAACAAACGAAAATATATTTCCATTCCACGTCGCAAATGATTAGTTAGTACTATTTATTAGATATTAAAGAAAGATAAACATTTCCGAGTAATGAATAACCCAACAATGCCACTAATTTCAAAAACAATCGACCCTTTGGAATAACAAGGTTTTATCTGTTGCGGAAACGTCACGCGGTTATGGGATCTATGGTAAGTTACCTTAGAGTTCATTATCGCATGACGTTAAAGCAACAGATGGAACCTTGTTATTCCAAAGGGTCGTAATACCATGTGCAATGATGGAGGATATAGCTAAAGAGGAACTGAACCCATAACGCCTAGGTACCATACGCGCTCTGAAATGTAGGAATAAAATAAGGGCGAAATAAAAAACTGTTACCCTAATAACTTTACCCTAGTATATGTTTCCCCAAATCTAGAAGTTTTCATCATATTCCTGCACCGGTGATTAGCGACCAGCCCTAGCAACAACATATAATTATCGTCTGTGGCCAAGGCTAATGAATATGTGGCTATTGTATTTAATGTCATAGGTTATAAAAAGTTGTTTTTAATACGAAAATCACAATTTACTTAAGAAACACTTTTCAGTACAAATTTGGTGTTAACCAATCTCATAGTCGCTGCGCACCCCGGCAGCTAACAGATTCCTGAAAGATTTGCACGCTCGAACGGTTTATCGCTGAAGCGTCAGTAGTAGGAACGTTTGGCCTCGGCCAGAGTGGCTTGCGCGGTAGCGACAGCGGGCGCGAAAGATCAATAGTATGTAAACGCCCGTTGTGGCCACACTGCCGAAGGCGCGACCAGCGACTGGTATGGGCAATTCCGCCGCCGCGCAAGGCCCCCGCGAAAACACCGCCTGTTCAGTATATATCTATAATTTATCTTAATATTATATTTTTTCTTCAATAACATTATATATATTATATTTTAAATGTATTATGTATAATTTTTTTGTATTTAAATAAAGGCCTCAGCACGGGTAAACCAGCCAGGTAAGCCAACATTACCGGATTGTAATGAATTCATAACGCACGTTTGTGATTCATTTCGGACTCCCTCTCGGGCAGTACATATGAACGCGGACGAACGGAGTAATTTTAATAGCGAGCTGTTTAAAGTGTGGTGAAATTATTATAGAAATCTGTATTACTTTTTATTTAATTTTTTAATGGGAGTTCACTGCGAGCAAACTGCACTCAACAATAATATTATTGAGATAATCTACTTGAAGAAGCATAGTGGGTACAAATTAAAATTAACAAAGTTACCCGAGATTATTATTTATTACACAGCAAAAATATGGGCTTGTCGAAGGCTAGTTTCATCCATCTAAAATAATAAATCATAATCAGATGTGGAATTATCCTCGGCAGTCATCTGTATTATGCCGATGGCATTCGTACGGTCCTACCCCTGGAGCTCCACCATAACCTCTCTTTCTATTACTTGCCACTTTTATGAGAAAGAGGTAGATAATAAAACAGAACTATCTGTGGAATCCATTTAGCTTTATGCTCTCAAGCATCCACGGCTTGCGGCAGAGATGAATCTTGCGAAGAACGACGTAGGAGACGACCGCTTAGTATAATTAATTCGCTGAGCGAAATTTCAGCACACGCTCAGTTAGTTCTTGGACACGAGGATCCCGGGGCGTTCATTATCCTAACGTTTACAGACGAAGTTCGCTAACCCAACCGGACAATTAAACCCAGTTAACCGACGTGTAATCACGTAACACAACAAGTGCAAATTAAGATATATTTTAAGAAACGGATAAAAATTATATGGCGTGTTGGAGATCGCTTGAGCCGTGCAATAAAATACCTTCGCTGGCGTTATACGTGACTTATTTTCTTGTTTTGGTAGGTACTGATCTATCGTTTTGCGTTCTGTGAAAAAATACCTACTATCGAATGATAAACTTACTTGTTCAAAGATATTGCTGTTTTAATTTATTAAAGGTCCCCAAATCGGGGAGTTCGTCTGATATCCTGCTTCGGTTTTGATGATTGAAGTTTAAATTTTGTTTAAACTGAAGTTTAAACGCGTCCCTTTCAGAGACCTAAAGACATTTTGAGTAGGTAACAATCGTAAGAGAAAATTAATGCTAGGTATCAAAATATGTAATAAGTTGATCAATGAAGAACTCTGAAATACTAACAATTATAGTGTTTCATTGGAAAACCTAGTGCAATGTAATTTATGATATGGGATAGGATTTTCCTCAAGGTGTGGAGTTAATCCTATCTGGTTTCAATGGTTTGGTCGGCATAAGCTGGGAGTCAGCATGTGTCGCACGTGCAGCATTTGTTTTGTAATGTATGGACTTGTATGAAGCGATGTCTGCCTCTATGCATACGTTGTTTCATACATGTCCATACATTACAAAAAAAATGCTGCACGTGAGACACATGCTGACTCCCATCTTACGCCGACCCTAAACAACTGGACCCGTGCAAATATATGAAATATTTCATATACCTAAAAAATGCGCATCTCTTTAAGAGGGTATCACCAGAGATTACCGGAAATTAGACACTCAGACAGAAGTAAGTACCTCTTATTATAAAGATAATTCTGTAACGTTTTAAGTCTAATTTTTGTTCAACAACATGTTCTTAAACAACATTCAGCATTATTTATCTTTATATATAAAAATCTCGCATCACAATATTCATCCAGGATAAACTCCGAAACTACTTAAGAGTGTTTTACCAGAGAATACCGGAAATTTTAAATCAAATTCTAGACGTATTGACTCTTTTTCACAAAAAAAAATTAATTGATTTTGAAAGATTGTTATTTTAACTAGTAAACGCACTTTTAAAATTTTGAAAAACTTAGTTAACTTTTAATATACTAAGGTAGATACCGTTGGTCGTTGGCAGATTTGTACAATCTTCAAACGAAATATAGTATTATACAACACAAATTTCAAATCATATAATCATACAGCAAAATAAATCAATACATAATCTAGTAGACACTTTTCAGAATTTTAATTTAAGTTAAATTAAAATCATAAAAAAATAAATCCGAGAACGTGTTTTGTGACGAAAATACCTTAGTTTTTCTATTAATTTACAAACTAAAATATTTAAGATTTTTTTTACACACTAATTTTGTTTAGATATTATTGAAAAATCATAAATACTTATGATCAAAAAATACTTAACAAGAAGTACACAATATTTAATAATTTATCATCGTGCGTTTTGAGCATTTTTATTGCTTAATTTAATGTAGGTATATGTTAAAGCAAGTTTTTAATTAAATAAATCGATATTAAATTTTTTATTTAAAAAATTTGATTCATTGGAACAATCGACCTTTCTCATCGGAACCTCCCCGTACAGTGGCAAGCATTTTTATACTTTTATTCTCAGCCGCTGGTTAATATGATGCTTGATGCTCGATGATCTAATACGAAGTTTGTCAGCTTCCATTTAATCTACATAGATCACTGACGATGTCTGAATTATTAAAATTAGATTTTCGGCTATTTTTCGAAAACCCAATAAAGAATATCTACAGCTCATGAAAATTTGTCCTATTAGCTAATGCTACACTCAGCCAGTAGCGAGGACAGTGGCAACGAAATTGTTTAGTTCAGTTTTACTGTATGCTGTACCACACACCAGTCGACGTGACTTGAATATTTTCTATCTAACCCCCTCCTCCCTGTGCTTAAATCGTTGTAACAAGGTGGGGGGACACCAAACTCATAAAAAAATGTAGATGGCACTAATCAATTTTTCTCAGGACTGTGATACCACAGTCCTGAGAGTTAGTTACCACATAAAACATAGTTACTGAATTTGGACTGGCTACTTATAAACTGAGCACAAAAAATGAATGATGATCCTTCAGATAATAGGGATAAAAAATATATAATACATCTCTTGAGGGGTCCTCGCATCTGATACATCGAGTTAATCTAGTATCCTACAGCACCTGAAGAAAATATTACGCAGCTATATTACAAGTAATACGTGTTATGTTGACCAGTCTAATGGCCACTACACATGGTACTGCGAACAGCCGGCTTTTTGCAGATGGCTAGAAATCGCATCGTTAGTAGGCAAAACCGGCTGCCGAATTGTTATTATTCGTCTGCCGTATTATTATTTCTTTACTGCCGGAGCGATTGTTTCCACTTTCTGCCGCATTTGCGCGCAGAGTATTATTATTTTACTACTGCGGCGTCCGAATTGGTGCTGCCGCAGACGGATTCTGGCTGTTTGCAGCCAGAAAGACATGGTCCGTACACGTGATCACAGCGCCCGAGAAATCAACTTACTCAGTGGCGTTTCTTCACAAGGGGACCATGGGGACAGTCCCTACTTATAAACGTTTAATGTTAATGGTATATTTATACCGTAGAAATGAAATAAATAAACTACTATTACATATACTCTACACTATTCCTGAAATCTAACAAGAAAAAAATTGACAATTCTTTGTGTTCACAAAAATAATGAATGCGTTCTGAACATAAAAGTAATTGCAGAAATATAATCTAAAAAATTACTTCGGTTAAGTAATTTTTAATTTCTCTCCTTCCTTCCTTGTAGCATAATAATAATTTATTGCATATGACGTTTTAGTAAAATAATAATATTGATATCGATTGATCGGATTATTTCTATAGCGCCGTTCTCGTGGTTAAAACACCTCAAACCGAAGTACAATTTGTCTTGTGCTATTTTTATTAAACTTCATATTTACATAATTGTAGAAAGCAATCACTTTGTGGTTTGACATATATAAATAAAACACTTGTTTTGTTTAAACCACGAGTTTTTGGTTGTGAACAAGTGTTTATTTTTATTTAAACTTAATATTTATTTACGCACCCTATTTGATGGTTCTGGTTAGGTGCGTGACTTATCTTCGTACCTCATAAAATTTTCTGTAAGAAATTATATTATTACTATTTGGGTATACCTATATTTGTATTGAGTCTCGTATCGTTACTTTCTGGCAGTGAGACGTCAGTATCTACACATAAAAATGACGGTCCCCGCCATCGAAAATGTGCTCGACCCGCCACTGATCTTACTGCAAATAGCATGGTCTAGTGGCAACCACCAATCTGCAGAACTTCTGTAGCACATTAAGCCGGGTCTTTTGCTTCAACAAAGGTTAATAAAGTAATAACAAAGCGTGATAAAGGTTTGTAATTTATAATTTATAAACAAACTTTACAAAAACTATTCGTGTTTATCGTTGAAATATTTTAACGACGTATATACTGTTATTCATATTTTAATTTGATTATAATTAGATGCTCTGTTATGTTATATTATCGAACTCGTATGTTCTTTCCGTAATAGTATGTACCTTATCTGACATTATTTTTTTAAACCTGAAATGTTCCATGGTAGCAGTATCAAGTATTTTGTCTTCTGAAATTGACTTCTTTTAGCAGAAATTCTGACGATAGTGTAATTGGTCAAAATGGAATCTCTTTTAATATTAATTTTAGTGCGTATTATACCTAACCGAACCCACATATTATATCGACCCATAATCGGCAGAACAGCGTAAGCGACAAACAGCAAAGTGTTCAGGAGAAGGTTTTTTTTTAAATAACTTTCTTAGTTGATTCAAAAAATGATTTTGGTTAATTACGATTATTGATATTTGGTTACTGCCTGTATAGAACTGATAATGCAATTATCTGAATGCCTTCAGTTGTGGAGATAGTGGCGGTTACGCTGTTTTGCCTATCACCCTGACAGATATTTTCCCTTAGAAATGTCGCTTACGCTCTTTGGAGTACATGGTTTTTTTATATTTATTTATTTACACATATACTGCACAACATGTGCCATTAACATAATTGACATACAATATAAATAGTACAACAACATGAAGAATGACTAACAGTATATTTGTAAGTTAAATATAAGGAAAAAAAAATGTAAAAAGTAAGTAGTAAGATTATAAGTAGTAGGTTAAGGGTAAAATATAAATGTAAAGTGAAAAATATGGTATAACGTATAAGTATAAGTATAAAGTACAAGCTTTAAATTATTAAGCAAAAATAAAAAAAGTTAAAAGTGAGAATAAAATAATAATAATAAAAAAAGTAGAAATATAAGATATCTTTAAAAGGTACAATGATTTAAATATAAAATATAAAGTAAAAAGTCCTCATAGGAGCAATGAAAAATAAAAATAAAATAGAATAGTTAAGAGGTCGATATTATGGATTATAAATATTAACCGATATGATGAATTTTACAAGTACCTATGATTTCTAATGAATTAATGTTTTGCAAGTACTGGTAAGCATATTATGTTTACATGATCATTATGTTTACATGGTACTAGAAGACAAATTTTGTTTAATGCATCTTTTGTATGATGCCAGATTACCGGCGTGATCGATATTAGCATATTTATTGCCAAAAGTGTGTAAGCGATTTATTGTTGCATTTTGTTCTGCGGTGGTCCCAGAGTTATTACAATAAAAAGGTGTTTGGAGTCGAGTAGGTCTAAAAGGAAAATTAGCGGTGGCAAATATTTTTCTCAATGGATTAAAGAATGAATATTGTTTAATTATTTTTGCTGTTATGAATTTATTCCCATAATTAATTAGGTATGTGTGGTCGATTAACGATTAACCATTGTCGATTTCGATTAACAATTAGTTTTATTTTCACTGAAATAAAAACTTATTTAAAAAAAGTCGCAGGAGGCGACAATGTTGAAGCAAGAGACCCGGCTTAAGCATTTCGCAAATTCATTTCGAAAGTGACCGAGTTCGGGAGCGCTGTGAATACGTGTTCACAGAGCAAAAGAAACCAACTTACTGCAAAAAGCATCGTCTGGAGGCAACCTCCAACCTGCGATTTTTAGCCAGCTGCTAAAAGCTGCTAAATGTCGGGCTGTTCGCAGTATAGTGTGTAGACCACTTAACGTGTATCCTAGGAAGTCTTATCCGTAATCCAGCCCAATTAAGAAGTTTTATCCGCGATACAGTAATTATATTATCTCGGTGTTCTCCGGCAACCTTGAATTTGAATTCCGAACATAATGGCGTTTATGTCTTTGGGGAACACGTTTTGGTACCGTTAGGGTTTACTCGAGGCTTGCGCCAGATTATTTGGTCCCCCGCGCAGCTTCTCGAACTTCTGCGATCCGGGCCGCGGGCCAAGCAGATGCCACGAGAATGCAACAGTTCAACAAACAAAAAATCACCAGAAATTATGTTAATAATTTTATCTTATCCACTGGAGCGACAGAGCAATTTAAAACTTTTTTCTTGGATTGCTAAAGGAAATTTTTCCGTCCACATTAAAAAAATCATACCTCTGAATTTCAATATGGAGACATACAAACTGATTATAGTTCTATATAGTCCAATGACTTATCGTTTGTCTATTAAAACTTATCGTTTGTCTATTATCACATATTCTTAGGATTTATAAAAAAATATATTATTAAATCGTCAACTTTAAAACATTTTAAAGAATCTAGAGAATATTTATTTTGTTATACTTTAAATGTACAATATTATCCAGACGAGTTATAATAAGATTATACAGACGCTTTTATAAAAATAAAAAATGCCATATCTTGGCAACGAAGCAATCCGTGGTTGTGGAAATAGTGCCATATTGTGGCAAAAAGCGCTCGATTGGTTAGAGATGATACTTTACGCTATTTTCGGATTGGTATATTCTCATAGCTCCGGTGAAAGACCACCAATCAAAATCGAAAAGTTACTTAAAAAGGCTATAGTCGTGTATAGTTACTATACCAGAATGGCCAGGTACTTACTAATCTTCCTCTTTCCCATCTCCTTCCCTTCTCCACTTTATTATGTCTTACAACGTATCCCAATTGTGGATGCCGTAGTCCCACCAATTGTTTTACATGGTATCTTCAGGAGAATGGAGTGGAATATGAATTAGGTATTACATTCACAAAGTTACCGAAAGAGCGATCAGGCTTTTCTAGGTACGAGAATGTCATTCAAATTCGGTAAACTGCGATAACTGATCACAACGTCAAAGATTTATGGAGAAAGAACCTAATTAATAATTTATGGGATATAAATGTTGGTTCTCATTTCTGTTTGTCGGAATCGTCAATAATGTAATCCAGCACGATATAGGTAGACATACCTACTCAAAATTCCACAATAATTCATCATACATAAGACAGATGTTATGCAGCTGCATAAGACGTACGTTTATATGCGCATATCTGTGCAGTTGAGCAAAATAACTGCTTATGAATGACAAGTTATCACGCCATAATCTTATAGAGATAGAGGCACAGATGAATGAAATAATGCAATCAAGAGTTTATCAAGTTTTATGGCAGGGCATTATATATATTATATATATCTTATGGTAACATTAATAGGATTTCTTGTGTAGGGTTTTGCCACGCTTCTTCGTCCTTCCAAACCCAACATTTTGGTCAACCTTGCCGTCTCCATATCCAAGGTACAACACGAGGCTGAAGGTTGGTTAAGAAGGTCGCAGCAGCATATCTTAAGAGGAATATAAACACCAGAAATATTTGACTTCTTACCCCTTAAAAACTCCGGGTATTTTTGGTATTATTTGCAAGTAGCGCCAAAGTTGTTTTTATTTTTTTTATGAAAATTTTTATAAGAATTTTAAAAAGTTAGTCAATGGATCGTGTCAAAAATAATCTTAGCCATAAAGGGGTATTTTTAAAAAGTGGTTTCTTATATAACTTCATATTTATCTAATGAAAAACAAATTTTTAGTACTTTGCGCTTATATTTTTTGTAACATAACTAATAATTTTATTTTAATTCCATTTAAATGAAAAGGTATCCATAACCTATTTTTTCATATTCATAATATAAACCGATTCGTAGTAAAGATATCTAAATAGTGATTTGGCGTATAGCTTCATCTTAAACACTTTTTGTTGTCACATTAAAAATAACTTTAAAAAAGGTTGATTTAATCACCACAATCCGCTGCCACAACTATTGGCTTAGTAGGTAGGTACTAGGTAAAACAAAATAGATATTTATGTTATCTATTAATTTGTACATTTAATTTGGTGCTTTATTTGTAACAATTTTGCATTTCAAAAAATGCATTTCATTATGTGAAATTAATTTAAAATGCAAAAAAGAAAAGAAATTTAATTTTTTAATGAGAGTTTTGAATGACCGAAATAATTCAATTCACTAAATAATAAATAAATTATAATTATTTGTAATGTAAAATTCATTTCCATTGCAGTATTAACCCGAATTAGGAGCACCAAGTGAATTAATGAACATTATGAAATAAATATTAATGACTGTTATCGTCATACGACATTTCTCTTTTAACACAGAGCAGACATTTCATTACTAATTATGACAGCTATCAGATCAAATTAACACTGATTCGAAAGGAAAAGTGTTCAAAAATACATTTTTTCATGAGATGTCACAAACTTAATTGAGGTTGACGAAGATTGTCAAGCCAATTAATGATTTCACGAATGAAGTTTTAGTTGATGCGGTGATTTAAAGAACAATTAAAAATAATTACATTCCCGTCGTATTACCGCACTCGCCGTTTTGATTATTTACACATTTTTTACCAATTCAATTTAAAGTTTAATGGTTTCTTTTTAGAGAGGACAGTAACGACTTAAGTAAAAGTTTAATATCTCATATTATAAAATATCTAGCCATCACAATTGACCATAATCTCAGATGGACACATCTAAACATGAGAAACATATTTAAACTAAAACAATATATTTTGTACTTTGTCAATCCATAATAAAACACTTGTTTCATCGCTTGCGAAGGAGCAACAAACTCAGCTTGCAGGAAATCGCATTATTTGTATTCTGTATACGTACGAATTATTATTTTTGTCTAATTTTTAAAATTTTATTAATTGTTTAATTTCTTTTTGTACGGTTGCATTGCAATACACTACCCCTGCATACATTCTGAAATAAATAATAATTTTAATTAAAACAAATAACTTTGTATTAAACCACTATTATATAATCACAATTACCTACATGTTTCGAAACCAAATATTTTTTTAAAATAGCCATCTCTTAAATTTATATTCTTATTAATAATTATATTTAAAATAATTTATTTTTGTTGTGTAAATCATGTACATCTTTATTATGTTTTGATAATTTATATAATGTAATTTTTCATATTCTAAAATAATTTTTATATTTAATTTTAAATAATTGTTTTTTACGATTTTTAATTAATTGATCACCTCTCTCTGTAATATTTTTGTCCATAGTTCTTTTTAGTCTGTTCTTTTTAATCTATACTTGTTTGTTTCTTTTGTTATTTAATGTCATTACTACCCTGACGAAGAAACCATCGGTTTCGAAACATGTAGGTAATTGTGATTATATAATACAATGGTTTGATGGTTTAATACAAAGTTATTTGTTTTAATTTAATTCAAAATAACGCCACAAAGTGATTTTGCGAAGTTTGAAAAAAAAAAAATATTTTTACCACAATAATCTTTATTTTAACTAATCGACATGTTTCGAGAACGATGATTGCAACCATTTTTACATAGGTAAAAATTGCAGAAATTTTGAAACGAGGGTTAGGGAACATTTGAGATGTCTAAATAGTAATAATTATTCGGAATTTGCTAACCATCTAATTGAATTTAACCATTCATTTTATATAAATACTGGTTTTAAAATTGTACATATTAACGTTAGTGGTTTTCAAATAGATCTTTTAGAAATTTTAGAAATTAGGAAAAATGTTGATAGAGATTTAAAAATTATTAATAATGAAATCAATTTTGTGAATAGCCCTATTTTAAACATATTTCCATTGTAATTTTTTGTCTTTGATGTTCTAAGCACCTCCCCTTTCCACCTCTCCCCCTCCCCGCTCTTCCCTGATCTTCTAAGCACCTCCCCTCACCATCTCTCTCCCCCCACTACTTTTTTTACCCACGCATAGCTTTGTAATTTATTTTTATTTTAACTTAATGAGTAAAACGTCAGATTGTAAAATTCAATCACTGAAGTCAATATATAGCAACTCTAGACCGAAAATTTGAAACAAAAAAATCAGAAAAAGATAATTTATTTATTTATTAAAGAATTTTATACATAGTGTACATATTGTGTTATTTCGCCCGCTATGCTAGGGATGTCCCTGTGTTATGGCGGGTGAAGTATGCAGATTATATGGGTAATGAAGTACGTTTACTGATAATATAATAATTATGATAATTGAACCCAGGACGTCAGCTCTGGCACAAAACTGCCAACTGGCAAGTATAAAAAATTAAGATTTGTGGTTTTTGCGGCAGTTATAAACGTCCTTTTCCTTTATTTTGTTTGTTTGTCAATAGGCTAGTGCGGCACCTTCCCCTATGCCTTATCCTTGGAAATTGGGAACAATTTCTTTTGCAACAAAGCGAATGGTGAAATTGTTGTTGTTTTCAATTCCCAATACGCAATATTTTGAAACGAGACTTGGTTCACGTGATAAGTGGAGTTTATTGGTTGTCAAAGTCACGTCTCCGTGCCAATTATCAAAAGGTTGAATATATTGTCGTTTCTGCAGCAGCTCCGTCGAAGAGTCTTTAACCTTGATTTTAGCTTAACACTGGTTTGTGAGAAAACGGATCAGCGGATCATATTGTCCCGGATATATTTGGATATAGTTTTTTGCAAGTGATGGAATTCAAGATATATGGGAAAGAGATAAGAGGTAAATGTAAGAGAGACAAAGCGTGTGCGAAATGGTCAAGAACCAAAAGGTACTAAATCAGTAGCGACATTGGTTTCAAATGGTTCACGGCGAGTTCATCGAAAACGAGTTTAACTAACTAAAATTCAACCTAACCTAACCTTTTTTGTGTATTTTGTAAATTTGCTTTTTAAATTTGTTTTCTATGAATTGATTTTCGATGAACTCGTCGGTTACCGTTTCAAATATATATGCAAGGATTTTTTAATGTTATTCTTTATTATTATGATACGTGAATTAGTGTGAACTTCAGTATAAGATAAAACAAAATTGTGCGTTATACATAATCTCAATAAGGTGCATTTTGTACTGTTCAATGTTAATTTTCATACTGTTCTTTTGAATATTTTTTCGCATAATCATTTGGAAGCTTATTATGCCAATAAACCATGTTTTCGATTGGTAGAAAGCCATATTTTAGGCAAGGTTAGTTTAGGTTAGGCTAATAATAATAAAGAATATTTACACAGACGATTTTTGTACAGCGCTGTTTTCACAATTCTATTATAATTCTACAATGCTCTCTATCTGACTACTAACTTCAACTTCAACCAGACAAACTGTTATAACAACTGATGGCTAACAGTTTGCATACACCGGTTCGTCGATCACTATTACAAAACTACCTATATACACAATGTATTTGACCATCTAACGCAATGCTGGGTTAAAATGTAGACTATATACAAGACCATACTTACATACTTACCTGGGAGGTTACTTGAGATTAACACTTTTTTGTTTATTGGAGAAATCTAGATGTCTGCTTACGTGTATTGTTTGTCCTTTTTTAATTTTTATTTTCTTAATGTTCCGTTTTGTATTTCTATAATATAAAAATCAATGTTTGTTTGTTTGTTTGTTCGTACCTTATACGCGGCCGTACCGTTTATCCGAAACTTTGGGAATTTAAAGGGAAGCTCTGGCGTTATGAAATTATTTCTTATACTATTCATACGATTGAGATTAAAATTTCATCCGGTTGCTATTAAATTTTTTTCAATTGTTGTGAACATGCATATGAATACTTCTATATCTATACTGGTGAGCTCTGGCATTATGAAATAAAAATAAAAAAAATTAAATAGGTTACGCGAATTGTTGGAATAATTGGTGTATTTTATGGAGTCAGGCGACACGGGAAAAACGCTGGGGGAGGGGTATGAGGGAAGGGGAAATGAGAACGTTGAGGGGAAGGGGATGCGGGAGGGGAAGAAAAAATGGGGTCGGAAGGGGAACAGGGACGAATGGGAAATCACACGAAGGTAGAAACATTTTATTTTATTTTATTAGTATTTCAACGCATGCCGGGTATCAGCTAGTCTGTAATAAAATTTTTGTGTTTTTAAAAATCACTTTAGTTATATTCCCCCGAACCAATTGGTCAATACGCTGATGTGAAATCGAATGCAAACAATCAGCCCGAGGCGAGGTGAAGAGGATACACCATCACCTGTGCGGTGAGGGGAGGTGGTAGAGGGGGGGGGGGGGGGGGGGAGGGTCACACAGTCCCGGGCCTCTTCACTCGGCCTGTCGCAGAACACTATTTGCATAAGTCAGTCGCTAGTCGCTAAGGTTCACACATTCCAATAAACACCGCACTGAGCGGAGATAAGCCCAATTTGTAGAAATTGGAGGATTTAGAAACACTTTATTGATTGGTCAAGAAAATTAATTGTGAAATTACTATATAGAGTCACTGCTTCCAATCGACTGGAGCGAGTGAGACTATGGCATCCCCAATTGGGGTATGTCGATAGGCCGAAGGTAGTGGAATAGATAAGACATTGGGAGATGAAGATAATGAAATAGCAAATCTGACCGGTCAGTGACTGAGTTGGCAAAGCTAGGTTCTCACCCAGGTATTATTAGTTCAATTTCTCGATTGGCTAAGCGAAGTCCTCCATTCACAATATTTCCTCTTATTGTGATGGTAGCTGGTAATAGGAGATGTCAAATGTTGTCAGGTTATTCATACCCGGGAATGTTTGTATAAAAAAAATCAAAACACCAACATCAATAAACTAATTTAAGACAATTTACAACTGATTGGACTCTAATACGATTGCATAATAAATTTACAAGCTAATACCAGTACAAATACCTTCATTGCTGTTATTTTTTATAAGGCGGTCAAGCCACAAGCCAGTTCAGTTGGTCATACTAATTAATTTCTTTTCCCGATTAGAAATTATCCACGGCTGGCTATACATTATTCGACATGCGTATAACAGGTGACATGCAACTCTACGTGTGCCTAGACTGCCTATTAGTTCAGTAAACTCACGAGTTAAAGCAACAAATTTATCGCCAACAGTTAAAGTTGTCTCTTCCAAGCCACAAAGCGGTTGCGTTGAGTTAAACTTAAAGAACGTTGGCCTGAAAAACTATTCGGTACATTTCCGCTCTGACGAAACATAAATAAAGCCGCATGACCCGCTGAGCTGAGCGTCTCCTGAGATGCTTTTGACTAAAAATAATACTTGACGAAAATAGCATAATATCAACGCCCACGTTACCGACTACTTGAACTAAAGTCGGATTGCAAAAATTTAAGGTTAGGTAGGTACTGCAGTTCAGAACAATCATCATTCTGTTTTTGTTACTATTTTTGTAGACGTTCGAGATTTTTTTTTTTTTTTTTTAGAGAATACCTCACAAGAGTCCCAACTGCTCCCGTCTGGAGCCAGTGAGACTATGGCATCCCCAATTGGGGTTTGTTGTGAGGCTGAAGGAAAGTGGGGAAGGGAAGGAGATGGGGAAGAGGAAGGTAGGAAAGTACCTGGCTATTCAGATCTAGTCACTAAACACGGCTAAAGCCATTATTAAGCAACGTCTCAATTCTGAATGGTGGTCTTACACCAGGGCGATACTGACAGTATCTTCCACTCTGGAACGTGCCGCAAATGTAGTATATATTATTTTTATTAATTAATTGTGAAATAACACAAATTAATCAAATAAAATTTATTTGCGCACGCCGGGTTCGAACCCGCAACCTTCCGATTGGGAGTCAAGTGTTGTTACCACTCGACCACGGACGGTCTTAAGTCCAAAGTCTTATTGGTTTAAGAATTTGGTTTATTGATTAATTTAGCGAGATTCTTCATGAGTAATTTTTTAGACGAATCTGTGTCAATATTTGTGAGAATATAGGAAGTATACGGCTGGAAGACGAATTTGGGGATGCTCCAGGAAGATATGACAATTTCAAGTGAATTAAATGTTTGAGTAGGCTTATGAGAGTTATGTCAGCAGTTGGAATAACAGAAGGGTATCTATGAATGTTAATACATCGAGAAGTCTTAACTTATTAGCAGAGATATAAAGTTCTATGTCTTCACTCCAACTTAAAACCAAATCTATGCAAAGAAAGAGTTGTAAGGTTTTTTCTTGTGGAAATGATCGAAAATCGGTTTTTAGTTATATTTGTCGAATCAATTCAACAACCTCTCGATTTAATGTAACATACAGTTGTGGAGACCACAGCGCCGCAGAAGTCTGTTAAGATTTTGTTTATGAGAAGGAGTGAAGACATAGAACTTCATGTCTTGTAGTTTTCTATGGATGAACTCATCTGTCTATTCTCCAGTGTGAAATTTGCAAATAAGACACTGAATGAGAATACTTCTTTTACAATTACCTTCTCATTAAGATCGTCTTTTGAATCATCAAATTAATAGACAAACATAATTAATCAGAAATTGTTTAATTATTGAGTTGCGTTAGAAATCTGACGGATAGTCAAAGTAAAAGCACCATTCACTGCAATGATTTGGCAAAGCGTGGCCATTTTTTTAAATGTGGTTAGAAATAGATACTTCACAGAACGTGACAGAAGAGTTGACAGGTTTAAATGTATTATTATAATAATGATTCAGACATAAGATTAAAAACATAAGATCAAACTATTGATGTTAGAATCATACTCATTTTTAATGTTTTCGTTTTTCTTATTGTTTATTGTTGATTTTTTATTCAAAGTATTAGGCGAGTACTTCAAATAAATTCACTAATTTAAATATTTTCTAAAATAGAATTTTAATTTAACAATCATTGCTTTGCAAAAGGTCATTCTCAATCCTTGACATTTTCTATACACAATAATTATTATTTTCAATGTATTGAAAATAATTAATAATTGCTAGCTTTATAAATTATAGCCTATATGTTCTTCTGATGTATGAGCTTATATTATTGTAAAGTTTCATTAAAATCCATTCAGTAAATTTTGAGTGAAAGAGTAACAAACATAGATACATCCATACAAACTTTCGCGTTTATAATATTAGTAAGATGTATGCATTTAACAAAATAACTCTAACTATAACTGTTTGATACCTAAACATTATAAAATTAAAATAAAATAATACTTATACGCTCTCAAATGGACTCGTATCTAAACATGAAACTAAGAAGTGACTGTGAACTTCGGAAGAGGTGTATCTCTCTCTACCTCTCTATATGAGAAAGAACCTCTAATGATTGGAATTTATAAAGTAGTGTAAATGTACGAACCATTCGATAAGACCGCTCTTGGATCTTTAATTGGAGCATTTGGGAATTACTAAATTGTACAGCAAAGCGGTCCAAAACGTATATTGAGTAACGGTTTTCCAACACTACTTTTTAATGACAATCTGAGGCTTTATTTGGAACACAAATTCATACATGGAATACGGAAACTTGTAGTGTAACAAAATGTCTAACAACAAAAAAATCGTCATTAATTTCATTTACAGGTGTAAACATGGTCTCTTGTCGTTGGTATCGATGCAGCGCGGAAGTCAAAAGTACCCTATTTCGATCCTTCGCTACAACATTACACTTTACCGTTGATCGCTTGCAATTTATACCTGTAGTAAGTACAGTAATATTGTAAAACATTTAAATCCAATTGGATGTAAACGACCACAAGTTAATACGAATAAGGTATATTTTCGAAACGTTGCAGCGTACTCTTTTTATGTTTCAAATAGTTTGTTCTGCGAAAATAGAAATAATTTTAACCGCATTATTCAAATTGACACTTTATTTTTTTAACTTTAAATCCACATAGGTGGCTCTGTTGAAAATAATTTCTGAAATGCTGAGTGAAGAAAAAGATTGAACATGATTCTTGAAGAGATCCATGTTTTAGAAAGGGGGAAGCACAGAGGCCGGCAAATCGTTCCACAGCCAAGCTGTTGAACTCAAGATCGAGTTGTAGAAGCGACCCGTTAGCATGTGATTAATGTCGACCGTGTATATACGTTTAGCGCGTGTTTGGCGTTTTATTCGACCATTCACTGGTATCGAAAGGATCAATGACGCTAGTTCCTCGGAGCATTTTCCATTGTAATGCCGGTAGAACAAGGACGGCACCTGATGCCTGTGCACTAGATTGCAATCAGCTTGTTAAGATGGGGGAATCCATCAAACGGACCGCCCGGTTCCTTAATAAAAACTTAACATAATGTATTCATTACATAACTTACAAATTCTTCCAAACTAACCCTGACATAGTAGGAATAAAAATAAAAATCAATTGATTAATTAATCTCATTATCCTGATGAAGAAACCTTAGGTTTCGAAACATGTAGATAATTGTGATCAAATAAGTCGTGTACAGAAATTTATTTGTTCGATTTAATTTAAAATGACGCCACAAAGTGATTTTGCGAAGATTGAAGAAGTAAAAAAAATAATAAAAAAATATTGAGCAATTTTAATACACTACAGCGCCCTTGAGGTGATTTCTCATAAAAACGGCGCTCTACAAATTATCCAATTATTATTATTATTCACACAACCAACTTTTCACAAGCAACCTTTTTCACTTTAAGGTGATTAACCACGTCGTGTAAAATTCTGGATCAGGCTGCTGCGTTAAAATGTAACATCAGCCGCCTGATTCGATTTATTTAAGAAAAAACATCACCAAAAAGCCTATTTTATTTTATAATGCGAAGCTCAGCGCCAAATATTTAAATGTTTTACGATCATTTTCGAAGGAATATAATGTTTCACATTATAAAAAAACCATAACCGAAAAGGGGTTTGTAAGTAGGAGATTTTGAACTTTAAAGCAGTTTTTATTGGCCTAATACTTTATTTTTTCGCGGCTTATAAAAAGACTAATAAAAAATACTCAATTCCATTAAAGGAAAATATATGTTCTACTCGCAGTATTTTATTAAAGCATCTAAAATGTTTCTAAATTATCTAATTTTCAAACCAAAATCATATTTTGCTTTTCTTCTTAGTGCATCACCTTAAACGATGGGAGTAGGAAAATATCAAAAAAAGTCAACGTTTTTTTAATAAAAAGTATTTTCTCAAAAGAGGCACACCTTAGGTACATGTATTTAGTGTATACCAAGAATTTCTGGGCACCGTGTAGCAAAGGTGGAGTCGAATAGAACCGCTAAATTGTCTTATCGATCAGATGATGTAATAACGGGTAAATCATACCGCGGTGTGTTCTGGTTGCACTGCATACAGGTAGGTATGTACATTTATGTTGATTTATTATTTGTGTCAGTATAGGCGATGCAAATTGCCTTTTTTACCGACAAAATTAGTGGTTGGGTTGATTAAAATTTGGCCTAGCCGATTTCATCAGTCTTATAAAAAATAACCACACATTAAATTTTAGTTTTCAAAAGGTAAAATTCTTGGAAAGTCTGTACAGATGAGAAGACCATCAGAACTACAGACATCGTAGGGTTTTTTTTAGTGCAAATTTATATTTTAAATTTTTTGTGTGCGGCTAACCCAAGTAGTTTAAAAACAATTTTATTTGCTATGGTCAGGTTTTGAACCCGCGACCTCTGGATCCAGAAGTAATATTATGCTTAGTGCTGTTCTGTCGTGCTTTAGCAGTTCATACCCACGTTAAATTATCTATTATTTTATGTTTGTTTTGTTATTCCTTCCGTAAAATGGTTTTGTTATATTATGTACCATTTTTTTTTTCATTTTAATTATTGTATAATGTTTATTTACAACACTCGTGTTTTTCATCCCCTAAAGATTTAGTAAGACGTGAGATCTGGGTTTGAGTCCCAGTTGCAACCATTATGTTTTATTATTTTTCTGTGTCTTGTTAATTTTCATATTTTAATTTAGATTATTATTAAGATGTCTTCTTCTTCTTCAATGATTTAGTAAGGGTTGTTTCAAATCAAATTTCAAATTTAATATTAAAATTATGTGAATTTATGTTCTGTTTTAATTCTAATAGGTACTGTGAAACTACTGGCCCATAATTAAGTAATAACAGCACTTATTAATAATTATAATAATATTATCAATTTTTATTATTTTTGCCAATTTCAAACCTAAAACCGACTTAAAAAATACATAATAATAAGTTGGTGTGGGCATCAAACCGAATTTATTCACTGTGTAATTTTTTTGAACTTATACGCTAAACTATACATTATGCATAGTTTTTTCCTTGACGTATTTTAATGAAAATATGTTGTATACTTTTGTCGGCGAGACATCCTCTCTGCACACCCCTTCTAGACACTTAATTACATTCTGTGTAAATAGGTTTACCGTATTTTCCCTAAACCGATTGCATATTGTATACAACTATGCTAGAGGGCCAACTATCTGGGGATCAATCGTAGTCATAGTCCTTATCATAGTTTTCTTAGTTTTCATTTATCATTGTTAGTTTTCTTAGTTTTCATAGTTTTCACAGTTTTCATAGTTTTCATAATTTTAATAGTTTTCATAATATTAATAGTTCTCATAATTTCAATACTTTTCATAGTTTTCATAATTTTAATAGTTTTCATAATATTAATAGTTTTCATAATTTCAATAGTTTTCATAATTTTAATAGTTTTCATAATTTTAATAGTTTTCATACTTTTCACAATTTTAATAGTTTTCCAAAGTTTTATAGTTTTTCACAGTTTTCCATTGTTTTTCCTAGTTGGACAGTCAAAACATGCATACATTTTTATAAATGTTTTGACTGTCCAACAAGGAGGAATTTCTGTTTTAGGGCAGATAAACTTGAATAAGACATTCAGAGAACATGAATAATATTAACTATGAAATTTGATGAATTGTTAAAATTTTGGAAACAACCCGTTCTAAGAAGGCGTTTTCAAAACTGAGATAGGTACGAGTGTGTTTGAAAATTGAGAAGCGTAATCTCGTCTTAGGAACCGCGTCACGCATGACCGTTTCCCAATGTTATCTTTTATCACTTTATCACTTATCACTGCACTTGATTACTGATTTTGCTCCTTTAGTTAATTTATCACATTACAATAGCCATGTAATCAATTAGTATGCAGTGTTTCAGTGCAGTGTTACTCAAACTTATTTATTTATTTATTTGAGACACAAACAGGATATTTATAGAACATTCATGTTGGTAATATAAAACAAAATTAAATACAAATATAAATATCCCTAGACTAATGTGTCTGCAGTAATCATATTTTAATATACTCATAAGCAAACACAAAGAAAAACAATGCCAGTATTTTTAAACTTAACTCTAAAAAACTTAATTATAATAATAAAAAACCAAAAGAAAATGTTTATGAAAAAATAATAAAACAACAAACAATCTTTTAAACAACAAACTCTAAAAAACTTAATTATAATATTAAAAAATCTAACAAAAAGAAAATGTTTATGAAAAAATAATAAAACAACAAACAATCTTTTATTTTATTTTTTTAGGTGCACAAATTGTGGAGATACTTCTTGAAACAAGTTATATTATTTACAAAAATATCAATGATAATGTGTGATTTAGCAAGATCATTGTATGATCTGGACATTCTAGAAATAGGATTAAAATATCCAGTATTATTGGTAAAAATTTCGGTCCAAAATATGTTAAGGTTTCTGGTAGATTTGGGCCTGGCGTATAACTTGATTTGATTGATTAAGTTACTATCTACCCGATAATTTACAATTTTATAAAGCATTAAGAGGTCATTTATGTTACGTCTTTTAACTAGACTCTCTAATTTGAAATATGTTAGTCTTTGTTCGTATCCATCTAGAAAATGGTACACACCTGATCGATAAGACAAGATCCGTGTAAATTTTCTTTGGACAGATTCAAGTCTAGATACCTGTGTAATATAATGTGGATTCCAGACTGTTGACCCGTATTCAAGAACACTACGGATTAACGAATTGAATAGAATTATTAGGCTATTAGAATTCTTGAATAATTTGGTTGATCTTATAATAAAACCAAGTAATTTATTTGATTTACTCACAATGTATTCAATGTGTTGGTTGAACGTTAGTTTGTTGTCGAATATAATTCCTAAATCTTTAATCGATTCAACTGTTTCCAGATTGTGACCACATATGGTATATGAATATACAGTTTTGTTGGTGTTCTTGGTGAAATTTATAACTTTGCATTTTGTTATATTTAGTTCCATTTCATTGTCAACACACCAGGTAGATATTGTGTTAAGGTCTTCTTGTAAGAGTTCACAATCTTCCATAGAATTAATTGCTTTATATAATTTGAGGTCGTCAGCATACAGAGAAAAATTACAACGAAGTTTAAATGTAAGATCGTTAATAAAGATTAAGAAAAGCAAGGGTCCAAGGTGTGATCCTTGTGGTACGCCCGATGTAACTGAGATTGGGGAAGAGTTAAAACCGTTAACAGTAACTAATTGACTTCTATGTAATAAATATGATTCTAACCAACGAAGCAGATTTCCGTGTATGCCGATTTTATCCAGTTTATTTATTAAGATAGGGTGACTGACTTTATCAAAGGCCTTACTGAAATCGGTGTACACGGCATCAACTTGTGTTTTTTTATTCATCGATTTACACAGAAAGTCCATATACTCGAGTAAATTAGTATTTGTGGATCTTTTAGCTACAAAGCCATGTTGGAAAGGGCTAAGTACATGTGTTACATGGTTAAAAATGGTTCTGTATACAATGGATTCAAATATTTTGCCAAAACAAGATAATAGGCTGATAGGACGGTAGTTAGTTACATCATTTTTACTGCCAGATTTGTGGATCGGAATGACGTGGGCAACCTTCCACAGATCGGGAAATACTCCATCGTTCAGAATTTTGATAAATATTTTGTGTAATGGTACAGCAAGTTGATCTGCACAATTTCGAATAAATAGTGGAGGAATTCCATCTGGGCCGGAACCCTTATTAATATCAAGAGTGTTCAACTTCGCCTTGACCTCGTCTAAGGTTATTTTGATATGAGACAGTGGATAATTATAAAGTGGGGAAGAAAATTTAGAGTCACTTTTAGAATTAAATGGTGAGCTAAAAACAGAAGAGAAGTAAGTAGATAAAAGTTCACATGTATCTTCACCATTTGTTGCAGATTTGTCATGGAGATGCATGATTTTGGGGAGAGAATTAGAAACTCTTTTCGAATTAATGAGGGTTGATAGATTTTTGATACTGTTAGGGAGAGAATTTTCTATTGAATCTGCGTGGGCTTTAAGGCATGTACGTATGGATACTTTTACTCTAGCCCTCAAGATGGAAAAACTGTCTTAGTCACTTTGATTTTTGTATTTTTTCCATTTCTTTCTAAACTTTTCTTTTTCTCTCAGTTGATGGATCAAAACACTGCTGAACCAAATTGAAAATTTTTTATTGCTGTTTCTTAAGCGTGGAGTGTATTTTTCAATTGATAGCCATAACAAGTTATAAAAATGTAGCAGAGAGTCATTACAATTCAGGGTGTTAAGATCGTCCCAGTTATTAATTGATAACATTTCATTGCATTTAATGTAGTCCGTTTTTTAGAAGTTATATTTGATGTGATCTGGATTGGTGGGTAAGGGTTTGTATTTGGACATTAAAAAATCGAATTCAATGGGGGGATGATAGGAGTCAACTTTGGATAGCACATGTGTAGCAATTTGAATATTAAAGTTATGGTTGGAAAAGACTAAATCTAAAATGCGATCTATATTGTTAGAGACGTGATTGAACTGATTAAGTCCAGTCATATTTTGAAAGTCTAGTAGAGATATTGATTTTTGGCTATTATATAAAACTGGTCTAGTGTGAGTTTCATTTACATTTAGTGAGTATTGAATACATGGTACATTAAAATCACCCATTATTATTGTTATATCCTCTGATGATAAGTTATTATATATCGTTTGACACTTTTCGAAAAAATCTGTGAGATTTTAGATTGGTATATCTGGTGGCAAATACGCCAAACACAAGTTGATGTATTGTCTAGATGTTTCATGTAATTTAAATTTAATCCATAAATCTTCTGTAGAATTTGAGCTGTGTGCTGTGACTAAAAAAGATGTAATTTTTTTCATTATGGCTATTAGAACTCCACCACCTGTTTTTTTAAGAGAATTCGATGAGTCCCTATCTCGTCTATATATATTATAACGATCATCTACTATTTCATGGTCATAGATTGTGGAGTCCAGCCATGTTTCTGTAAAACAAATTAAATCATAATTACAACTGAGCACTTCGCAGTACAAATCATTCAGTTTACTTTTCAAACCGCGTACATTTTGATAATAAAATGTTATTGCCGTTTTGTTAGAATACATTTTGAAAGTATATATACAACATTATTAAATACGTTTTTTTTTTTGTAAAATTGATATGTGAAAATAATTTATTGGAAATTAAATAATTATGGTTTGAAAGGGGGCAATTTTGAACACCAGAATTTTTTGTTTGTTTGTGGTAGATGATTTTTTCTGTGGTATCAGGAGTCTTTAATATTGACAAAATTTGGTTATTGAATTGTAAACTAAATATTGAGGATACAGCAATTGGTTTCATAATACAATTACTTGTAGTATGTTGTGATATTTTTTTGTTCTTAACAAATTTTGATAATTTATGAGAATAATGACAAATCGTATAAGTAATATTTTGTTGTAATTTTACAGAGTAATTTTGTTGAAATGTGTGCCTCAGAATTTTTTTATATTTGCAACACTCTAATGATACGTTAATTATTACAATGGAGATTTTGTGCACAGTATTAATGTAATTCCAGCTTTCCAAAAGGTTAACTTTTAAGTAACTTGTATGCGGAAAGTAATCAAATAATGCTAGTGTTTTTAATTTTCTAAAGGGACGGCCGATCTGGTAGGTGCATCTTGAGTTGATATCAATTTTGATAGTTTGTTGACATCCTCTTGGTCAGTAATTAGGATTATGGGGGTTGAATCGCTTATACGAGTGAAAATTTTGCAATTTCTTACCCAGCAATAGCGAATTTTACCGGCCATTTTTATTTCGCGACATTGCTTCAACAGAAGTTGGTTCTTATAATATTACGCAAGCGAAATAAATTTATCGTTGACGACAATAAAGGAATTTTAGTGACAATATTCTGAATAACTGTCGAGGAAGCCCCAGTAAGGCATGGCATAATAATCAAAAACTATAGTCGGCTCATGACAATGGCAGTGACGGTGGTTCTTTGACCCAAAATAGTAATACGAAAGTTATGTCTCATTCCGTCCAATAATGAATTAAAAATGCGAAAAATTTCGATTAAATAGTAAATTCAACATATGAAATGTGCATTTCTTTTGTTTCAATTTCTGAGAAAAGCCGTCCGTTCATGGAGCTACTTACAAGCGACTCGACCGCTACTCGTAAGTACCCGCTACACTATTTTGCTAGTGCAGCGCGTAGCGGCGTGTACGAACACTAGCAAAATAGTGTAGCAATACCCGCGAGCGGCGATCGGCGTTAACTCCATGAACGGACGGCTTTAGTAATCTTTACGAATCAAGTCGGATTTTGTGATTTTTCAAGGTTCTGCTCTTTTTACATTTTCAAGAAAGCATTATTTACTAGCTTGAATTCAGACTATCCAATGATTTTTCACGGGTCTGCCTTAGTATTTTTACTAATTAGTTTATTAACATATTATATTTATTGGAACTTACAAACACTTCTTCTGATGTCTACTTCTGATCAGTTATCAGGGAAATTTTCTTGTCATTTATTTTATCGCAATCAACATCATCTTTCGCAGTCCAAAGGCAGATAATGCAAGGAAAATAAATTACACTTATTAAAAAGTTCTGACGCACTTTACGACATTTGCACAATAGCTATGTTATATTGTTAGAAGAACATTTTGGTCTATTCGTGCAAGATCGTCGCGTGTGCAGCGGCCTCTGTGAAGCGATGGCGATGAGCCGCCGCGGCTTTGGCGGCATTTTCTATCGTGCTTATCTCCAGGCGGACAATTTTTCCTTACTCGGCTCATGCACTCCTGGTCAGCGGCGCCAACTTTTCCTCGTTCCATAAATAATACGAGGAAACCTTGCCCTTTTGCAACATCACGGTTGCGACAGACTCTTGTCGTACGTTAGGCGCTTTGTTCTATGTATAAATTGTAGACGTGCGACGCGTTTGTGGGAAAAATGACATCCGTTGTCTCCATGGATAGACGCCAAAAATATCAGTGGGTTGAAACGCTCTCGTTTTTGAGATCACTGAGAATGAAAATGGAATGAGTGTCATATAAATTTAAGGGTATCGGAATGAAATGAGAAATGGCAGGCAGGCTACATGAAAGACTGGTAAATATGGCAACACCCTAGAGACCAGACGGAAGTACCAACATTCCAAATGAAACCACCACCAGAGATGGTACGTCGATTTAAAAAGTTGCGAAAGTTGAGCATTGTTCTAAAATCGGAAATATTGTAAATACAAGAAAACTTCCACTCAGCAAAGCAACGGATGGAGCAAAGCAACATTATATTAAAGTTATTAATTTATTAAATGAAACAAATTACTTTGTGTAAACCACTAATCAAATTTTGCTAAGATTGAAGACATATTAATTTATTATAAGCAATAATTATTAGCCTGAAACACTTATCCATATTGAAAAAACCTCCCGAGAAAAGATACATGTCGTCGACGGGACTCGAACCCGCACCCCTTCGATTGCCGGTCGAGATCTCTACCATTAAGCTACGGCGCCTTATCTGATACTCGCCAAATGATTCGATATATACTAGTGTTTCATTCAACAATTACCGCTTATTACATTTTTTCGAAAAAGTCCCGTCGGCGACATGTATCTTTTCTCGGGAGGTTTTTTCAATTTGGATGAGTGTTTCAGGCTAATAATTATCTTATAATTAGCCCCAGTAAGGCATGGCATAATAATCAAAAACTATAGTCGGCTCATGACAATGGCAGTGACGGTGGTTCTTTGACCCAAAACAGTAATACGAAAGTTATGTCTCATTCCGTCCAATAATGAATTAAAAATGCGAAAAATTTCGATTAAATAGTAAATTCAACATGTGAAATGTGCATTTATTTTGTTTCAATTTCTGAGAAAAGCCGTCCGTTCATGGAGCTACTTACAAGCGACTCGACCGCTACTCGTAAGTACCCGCTACACTATTTTGCTAGTGCAGCGCGTAGCGGCGTGTACGAACACTAGCAAAATAGTGTAGCAATACCCGCGAGCGGCGATCGGCGTTAACTCCATGAACGGACGGCTTTAGTAATCTTTACGAATCAAGTGGGATTTTGTGATTTTTCAAGGTTATGCGCTTTTTACATTTTCAAGAAAGCATTATTTACTAGCTTGAATTCAGACTATCCAATGATTTTTCACGGGTCTGCCTTAGTATTTTTACTAATTAGTTTATTAACATATTATATTTATTGGAACTTACAAACACTTCTTCTGATGTCTACTTCTGATCAGTTATCAGGGAAATTTTCTTGCCATTTATTTTATCGCAATCAACATCATCTTTCGCAGTCCAAAGGCAGATAATGCAAGGAAAATAAATTACACTTATTAAAAAGTTCTGACGCACTTTACGACATTTGCACAATAGCTATGTTATATTGTTAGAAGAACATTTTGGTCTATTCGTGCAAGATCGTCGCGTGTGCAGCGGCCTCTGTGAAGCGATGGCGATGAGCCGCCGCGGCTTTGGCGGCATTTTCTATCGTGCTTATCTCCAGGCGGACAATTTTTCCTTACTCGGCTCATGCACTCCTGGTCAGCGGCGCCAACTTTTCCTCGTTCCATAAATAATACGAGGAAACCTTGCCCTTTTGCAACATCACGGTTGCGACAGACTCTTGTCGTACGTTAGGCGCTTTGTTCTATGTATAAATTGTAGACGTGCGACGCGTTTGTGGGAAAAATGACATCCGTTGTCTCCATGGATAGACGCCAAAAATATCAGTGGGTTGAAACGCTCTTGTTTTTGAGATCACTGAGAATGAAAATGGAATGAGTGTCATATAAATTTAAGGGTATCGGAATGAAATGAGAAATGGCAGGCAGGCTACATGAAAGACTGGTAAATATGGCAACACCCTAGAGACCAGACGGAAGTACCAACATTCCAAATGAAACCACCACCAGAGATGGTACGTCGATTTTAAAAGTTGCGAAAGTTGAGCATTGGCCTAAAATAGGAAATATTGTAAATACAAGAAAACTTCCACTCAGCAAAGCAACGGATGGAGCAAAGCAACATTATATTAAAGTTATTAATTTATTAAATGAAACAAATTACTTTGTGTAAACCATCAATCAAATTTTGCTAAGGTTGAAGAAATATTAATTTATCATAAGCAATAATAATTAGCCTGAAACACTCATCCATATTGAAAAAACCTCCCGAGAAAAGATACATGTCGCCGACGGGACTCGAACCCGCACCCCTTCGATTGCCGGTCGAGATCTCTACCATTAAGCTACGGCGCCTTATCTGTTGCCCGCCAAATGATTCAATATATACTAGTGTTTTATTCAACAATTACCGCTTATTACATTTTTTAGAAAAAGTCCCGTCGGCGACATGTTTCTTTTCTCGGGAGGATTTTTCAATTTGGATGAGTGTTTCAGGCTAATAATTATTGCTTATAATAATTGTTACTCTTTGTGCTATGCATAAAAAAATCTTGTCTTAAACATTAATTTATCTATAAAAAATAAAAACTAGTAATTTATTCACTATATAACCCGCAATATAGTTTGTTTTCAGAAAAGAAACTATGCCAAAAATCTAAAAATGCACTGGCGTGTATGAAACTGAATGATACGACTAGTCAGCGGGCGGCAGAGGCGCGAGGAGGTATTCACGGGATCGCGGATAGTAAGTGTGGGCGGTGTGTAATGTTATTCCTACTGAGTCTTCATTCTGCACGCAGCAGGTATGCCGGGTACTTGCTCACTGAGTTCCTGGTTGATTGTGGAACGGAAGAATGTGACACTACGATGAACAAAATATGTCTAAAAAATTTTATTATCTTATTTTTGAAGGTGAAATTTATCATATTTGGGGTTGGCTGGTAAAAAAAACCATTGACCTCTTCTCATACCAGTTACTTCGAGGTGCGGCGTCTTTTACTATCACTAATTCTATTGTCTAATCTTTCTCTGGATTACCAGGTGTATAATCATGAATTTGTCACTCTCCATAACGTGATATATATACATTCGATTTCTACATTCGCTAGTCACCCTCACTGACCAAGATATTTTGAGGATTAGCCTTAACTATATTGTACACATTCTAAAAGCTTATATATGCTTGTCGTGTTAATGCTATAATATATAGTTCAACGAAAAACAAATAAAATACCGATCCCTGGCGTCACCGTCGTCTTTCGGAATGAAGCGCAAAAAACCAATCCCAGCGAGAGCTCTTATGGATGTCATCGACGTTTGTCCTTTTGCTGTTTGTCTGAAAACGAAAAAGACATAAGATACAAGATGCGTCACGTAATCTCTCGCTGGGTATAGAGGCATGGCAAGCCACCAACAAACTCTAGCGAACTACTAGTAAATGACATCCTTTTTTGCCCATGGCAAAAGACGTGCGTCTGCACCCCTTATTTTGCTTGCGGCCTAGCTATTGTTTACTGTCAATTTTTCATTTTCCGCGTGCCTTGATAGTAGCTTTCACAAAAAGTAATAGAATCTTTATTTATTATTGTAGAATAGGTACTCTCTAAAGTTCTTTTACCATCGCTCTAGGCAGCTAGCAGCTAGTTAGTAGAAACAGCGGCGGATATTTGTCATTTTCTCTCGCAAATACGCTTTTCAATGTAACGCAGAACGGACGCGGAGCACGCGATGCCGAGAAGAATTCTGAATCGATTCATTCATCTGCCGATGCCGCGGAGATAATGCTGTAAGCCGCTCCTAACTTATACCTCGCTGTCATAACTCGCAATGTCAAGGAGATGCTGGTTGAAATAATTTTCTGAACATGGTAGATTATTTTTAAAAGTATTTTTATAATTTTTTTTTGGACCTGGAAACGACAAATTAAGGCTTGTGTATGATGGTATTTAAATAAGTTGCGTGAAAAAATGTCGTTAGACTGAAAATTATAGACAAGCGTGTTTACATTGTCATTATTTTATAATGTTTAATGCCCTTATGGACTTTTACATGATAAATGTATGATACAGAGACCCAATGTTTAGATAAAAAAGATAAACTTAAAAAAATAAACATTATATAAATGGTAGGTAAACTTAGGTGAAAATAATATATTATAGGAAAAAATAAAGAAAAAAAAGAAGAAACCAGTTTTTCAATTGTAGACAGCATAAAAAAAAATAATATAGAAATACAAGTGCATGATACATAAAAAGAAAAGAGAGAAGAGGGGAGAATTTTCTGTACATGCTGGTTTAACCATTTTTAGGGAAATATCAAATATTGTTTACCTTTGTTTATCTCTAACCAGTCTCAAATCATTAATATTTTTGACTGTATGCATGTGCGTCTGCTTATCAAATCGCATGTTTTTCAGAAAACATAGTTTAATAAGGTATGCTGAGTTAGTTTTGCAGAAATTCTAAAGGGGCCTGCACGGATATACTAGCAAAATAGATCTGCAGTCGGTGCACCGGGTACGTTTTTAAGGAAATGGCAAATATTGTAAGTTTGTGCATCTATAACCATTCTTAAAACATTAATATTTTTGACTATATGCAAGTGCGTCTACTCATCAAACTGCATGTATTTCAGATTACAAAGTGTAGTTAAGGTATGCTGAGTCTGTTTCACAGATATTCTAAAGAGGTCTGCTTGGGGAATCTGAAGAGTCTACATATGCACCGGGTAACCACCAGTAAGCTAGGCTGTCCAATCGATGTCTACAAGCACAACGAGAACCACCCCGAAAGTAAATAAAAACAATGATATTAATAGCTAATGAGGTGGAATTGAAACAATAAGTTTAATTAAAATAAATCAAATCTAGAAACCTAATATAATTAAGAAAACAATAAAGCTGAACGTAAATAATCATTTTGTTACATTTAATAACCCATGGCTAAATGAAAAGATCAAAATAAATTTCTAGATAGGTGTTACGAAATCTGTTAATGTCGTAGTTGAATTTTTATCGTAATAATAAAGTGGAGATAGTGTGGGCAGGTGGATGAGACAGGTCTATTAAGTTCTAAAAAGACTGCCAGCTAATAATAGTACATACTACCTTTTTATAACCGTTAAGTTTTATTTAAAAATGTAGGAGTATTTATAGTTACATTGATACGGGCGCTCTTTTTAAACATACTAGGTGAATTTCTCTTCCGTTATGTTGTGTCAACTAAATATGAGTTTATTGCCAGTTAATGAGACAATCTAATGTAATGTGTGAGGTTGCCACATTAATACTGAAGCAGCTACAAACCCACACCTTGTCAGTATGAAAACAAAATTTGACTGGTCTTTTGATAAATCGTCGCTTCTTATCCTTTTTATTCAACAGACCAAAACGCGAATCGGGAGAAATGGCACTTTAAACTTTTTTTTACGATAGAAGCACATATATTTTGGAGGACGTAAGACAAAATGCGTTTTGAAAACACCTTACAAATTGTTAAAAAAAAAAATTTAACGAGTATCGTATAAATAAAGGCTTTTTGAGAACAGTAGCATACATAATTCAATTTCACAAAAATTGATCTGTTGGACAAAAACGAACTAGAGCGACGAAATGCTGATTATTTTAAAGAGGTGTCTCCACGCTCAAGAAAACTGACATAATTTCAAAAAATCATCTTGAATTTAAAAAAAAAAAAACTAAGGTTGTTAATTTGATAACAACATTTCTTTGATTATATTATAATGATGTATTTCGTGTCCATCGTTATATTATGAGAATAAAATTTATGTTCAAGGAATGCATACGTGTTGCGTGTCGGAAACACATTTAGATATAATGTAAAATAATTGAAATTTTTGAAGAACCTTGGGTAAATGATCTTTGTTGTGGCATGTCTGGATGCTTACTCACGTCAGTGGTGTACTCACTGATGTGACTCATTTTGTGGTAGAGGGATAAAATTTACCTAAAAATGTAACTAACTAATTAACTAACTAACCATCACGCCGTTTCCCCACAGAGGTAGGCAGAGAGGACGGAGCGCCAAACAACTCGGTCTTGGCATACACTCCTCGCCTCATTCACATTCATCTATCTTATTATACATGCTCTTCTATTATTCTGATTCTTGACATGGCCCGACTCAAGTATCTGATTCACTTGATCGTGCCATGGCTTCCTCGGGCGTCCTCGACTTCTTCTACCATTCACATTCGCGTCATATATTCCCTTGACACTCCTTTTTTCATTCATTCGCTCTACATGTCCAAACCATGTAAGCGTCCCTTTCTTAATCTTACTTTTGACGCTCACATCGGCCTTGCATTCTTTTCGGATCTCCACATTCCTCACACGATCATACATGGTTTTACCACACATACGCCTCAGGGATCTTATTTCTACAGCATTCAGTCTACTTTCATCCTTTCTCTGCCAGTTCCATGCTTCACTGCCATACATCTGGGTAGGTACCAGCACTCCATTGTGAACTGCTAGCTTCGCTTCTTTGGACAGCTTTTTGTTGGCGCCAACAGCATTCAGTCCACCATTAATGGAGTTACCTGCATTTACCCTTCTTTCAATATCCCCATCAGCCTTCCAATCTCTCGTAAACATACTTCCCAAACACACAAACTCATCAACTTGCTCTAAGTATTCATCATTCACAACTATATTGCACACTGTTTTCGTACTTTCTCTTTCAAACACCATTACTTTAGACTTACTAAAAATGTACCTACATTGATTATATTATACAGGTCAGTGGCCGAGTCAGCGGCGTTTGGGTCCCACCCAGGCAACGAGTCATCTCGTGTTCTATTCCTCGGCTGGCTATTTCCTCACAAACAACATTTTATCACATCACAAACATTTCCGCCTACCGTGGTGATAGTAGGAGAATTTCAAATATTGTTAGAAAACCTTACCTTACCTCTTCTTCTTAAGTCGGTTCCTCATTACTGAGGATCGTGACCCCTAATCCAATTTCTATGATGGAAAAGGTTACTCCACTCTTCGCGGTTCTGCTGCGGACACCGATGTGCACGCAGCCAGTGATACTTGGCCACTTCAGTGCATTGGTAACGTTCCTCTGCTTCTTTTGCCTTCCACTTTGCCAGTTCTTCCAAGTTGGAGTTCTCAGTTAGGCGAACGACGTATCCAAAATATCTTCAAATACGTTGTAGGTACACGGAGAAATATGTTATTCTAAAATACGATCATTTTATTCGTAAAAACGGTTTAAAATGCGACTGAAGTTCTTACGAACAAATTAACAGTGTTTCAATGTTTATTGGCGGGAAAATGTAAGAATAATTTGTTGGTATACGTACGAAATTACGTATACCAACAAATTATTCTTAATTAAACATTGAAACCCTGATAATTTGTTCGTAAGAACTTCAGTCCCGTTTTTAATCGTTTTTACGAACAAAATGATCGTATTTTAGAATAAAAATTTTCTCCTTGTAGATAGATGAATTGTGGATGCCTAGCTCTTCCAGAAGGGACACATTTGTGCGTCTGGCTGTCTATGGGATCCTTAGCATTTTTCTCCAGCATCACATTCCGAGGGCGTCATTCTGTTTTCATTCGTTAGCTCTAAGTGTAGGTGTTTCCACGCCATATAGAAATATGGGGAAAATCAAAACTTAACTCAAATCTTAATCAAAATTATCTTTAGAGATTTGGAATTTTTGATGGGTGTTCTAAACACGAGAATTTCTCAATTAGAGAGGTATTGTATAAAAAAAAAACAAGTATAATTTGATGTTCATTTCTATTTACTACCAAAAATGCCTATAATTTACAAAGCAATGTTTACTACATTGTGGGTTATTAGTGTTATTACTCTAATTCTGTGAAATAATCATCAACATTTTTCAGTCATGATATATTTTTAAAGTGCATATTTGAATATTAACATGATTAACCACAGCACAGTTACTCGTATCTCGGAGTACCGTGAAATTCCCGCCTTTGACAATGCGTGGCCAGTTATCGGGTGCCGCTATCGGGTCAGGTTTGGGAAGGTACAGTTATCGAGAGACTGGCAGTCTACCAAACTACAGATATACTGCTGAGTGCTGTGGAAGTACCCGTCTCTACTTCTATAGCAGGTGAAGAACCAATGGCCTGCGAGACCAATCGGAATGCCACAGCACTATGACCAAACACATATTTTTCTTAATGGATAGTCAAAGTACTGCAATATATTTTAATATGGATTAAAATAACTTTACTAAAAGGTAAAATAGAGTAATACATTGTAAAATATCCAGAAATATCCCCAAAAACGTTCAAATTGGAAATTACAAAAATGTTGTTCAAATGAACTAAAAATTTGTCCAAATGGGCACAAATGTCTTCCAAACAAACAAAACATTACCCGGATCGATAATAAGAACTTTCAAATGAACACAATATTCTTCCCCCCTCTTCATAATTGCGGTATCCGCCGACCCATCCTTGGTTTTGTAAAGTTGGCATTAAACTTGATTTAAAGCCGTTTTAACCATACACACGCAGTGATAATAAATCAAGTTTTTCACTGTTACGACATGATACGACGGGTATTAGTTATACTACGATTGTGAGTAAGGGGGCAAATGAATATTCAAAGTGCTGTTGTGATTTGTATAGTATTTTCAAAGATGACTTAGGTGTCTAGGGAAATTATTTTTCTCAGGGCCTCCTGGGTAGTGCTATAGTAATAAAATGGGTGATATACAAATAGAGAACGAACACAGTATTGTCCAAACGCAGGGTATATGTAGGTATTAAAATATGACAAAATATGAAACACCATTCCAGGGTGCTAGTTGGATGGTAGCCAGCACCTGCTATGCACGTTATTTTCCAGTCAATCTAAATTTGCCCGCCAGCCATAAATGATGCATCTATCGCTTGCCCTCCAGTTACCAAGTTCGTAACCCGTGTCGTGTCGATTTAAATGTATTACCAAATATAGCAAACTAATTTTACTGCATGCTTGTACCAATTATACATGGTGTTAAGGAATGTAGGGTTGGGCGGGGCTAGTTGAACCAAGTGCCTTGTTGGGCCACGCAAATATCTTGGAATCGAATATGTTCTAGCAAGCTAAAAGTCTGGGGACCTCTCCACTAATCATTCGAAAGGCGGATGGCGTTCATAGTGTGTACACGTGTGGATTTTGCTCCAAAAGTAAAAAAAAGACGTTTAACTGTTTTTTTAAAAATAGATACCAAGGAAAAAAGGTACAAAGTCAAGGAAAGTCTATTATACGTAGTATTTACTCAACTTCATCATGTCAATTCTAGAATTATATTACATTTAGGGGTATATGAATTATCCAATGATATTTGTAATAAAACATGGATGGGTTTAATTGAACCATTTGGTCCGACTTGCCCCATTCCGATTTCTCACTGAAATTGTACACGTAATTATTTATTTCCCCCTTTAAAACATTAAAAATACAGATTTTTAAAATACACAACTATGGATGTTCGTCGTGTAGCATATGATTGCGCTGTCGAGCACAAATTGTTTGTTATTTCAATAAATATAGATTAATAACTTTATTTGTATAACTGACCGGTCAGTGGTTGTGTGGGCATCGCGTTTGGGTCCCACCCAGGCGTTCCGTGTTCGATTCTTTTTAAAAAAAGAAAAAAGGAAGAAAAAGAATTAAACCATGAGTGTGAATGAAAATAAATATTTTAAACTATTTTGTTCAACAAGCCCCGTGGGGTGGTTCAACTAGCCCCACCTTTGAGGCAAGTTGAACCATTTCTTCTTCTCCGTGAAAACTAACATACCTTGCGTAAGGTCAACGCTTTACATCAATTCGTGAATATCATTATAAAGCCAGATAATGAAACTATCTTACTATGTTGAAAAAACTAAAATATCTCTGAGAGTTTCGAGTCTGGGATCAAATTAACAAAATCATGTTCAACTAGGCCCGCTTACTACCAGACTTACTTTAACCCTGACTTATGCAAAAAAATATTAAAAATAAATTTTAATCTCCAGTGACATTAAAGTCTTTTTTTATTTATTTATTAAAAAACTAAAATTCCTTAACCGTCCAATCTCTTACCCCGGCCCTGTCCAATACCTAGAGATTTTTTAATGTTTGTAGTTGAAAAAAAAAGAAATATGTCAAAAGAGATTAAAATTTCATTTACTTTTCTTACTCCGAATAATGTCAGGAATTACTGGTTAAAGTAAGTCAAGTACGCTCCTTCACACCTTGCATAATATATGTACTGGACATAATATTCGTACAGAAATACGTATATGATCGGTCCGCGAGTGACAAGTAGAAATTGCCCTTGGCGGCAAAAGGGTTTCCTATCCCTGTACTACAGGCTCCGGTCCCGGCCTACAGAGTACAGACTGCAGACGACCTCAGAGAGGCTGCGCCCGCTGTGCCCGCTGCGGACCTCTCAGCTATGGTCGTTGGTGGCTTGTACCTTGTAACTACATCAATCTTCAATATTATTACATAATAACATCATTCTTATTGTGAGCTCGTATCACTAAACTTGTATGATTAAACACAAACGCTGAAGAACTAATGTAGCGACATATTTTTTATTAATCTCTCAGTAAGCTTTAACTATTCATTATCAGGCAATGTCTCTTTTTGCAAGTTTACCGAAAAAACAAAAACAAAAAACTGTTTAATTTTTTAGTTAGTTTGAATTTTAAGCATTAGAGATAGATAGGTAAGCTTTGGAATCCACATAATAAATGCATGCAATAAATTTTCGTTTTATTATAAGATGAAAATGATTTGGCACAATTTTAAACCAAGTTTAAAGTATTAGCACATAGGGGAAGATTGGCACCATTCGTACACTTTTCAGACTTTGATTTTTCAAAATTTGATGGTTAAAGATAGATTGCTCAATCAATTATTATAACATTCAGCAAACATTCCGCTACTTATTCAAAAAGTTTGAAGTCAATAACTTTTAAAATAAATTAATGGATTGAGTTTTAGAAAAATCTGACAATTGTCCGAATCTACCCCACTACTGGGGTACATTCATACATGGGTAGGGGAACATTCAGACAGTGTGGGGTAGCTTTATACAGTTTAAGTAAAACAGCAAAATAATTATAAAAATCCTATTTATTTGCCTTAAACATACCAACGATTTAAACTAAACGACAAAACCTTTTGTCAACAAAAAAAAATACATTACTCAGAAAAAAAAAACGATTAGGAGAAAAAACACAACACGGTGTAGACTACCAAAACTAATTAATAATCATACAAGAAGAGATCAATATTTTAGTTATTGGGCACATTAGTAAAATAGTTGTCTGGTGCAATTGACATAAATAAAACATAAACCAAATCTTTACAATTAATTATTGAACATTCAATTGTGACATATCTATAGGAAATGTGTATAAGTTAAAGGTCCTGGCCGTAGAGGTTCCTGGAGATTTTGGGTTAGGAAGAATCATTGCAACGTCAGAAATGCCCACGCTATCTTCGTCTTCAATATTGGGAAACATGAATGACCAGGATAGTCGTGGTTCCTTTCTTAAATAAGAGACCTTAAATTCTGTTTTGGACTTTTGCTACGTAATAGACAACTTCTTTTTTGCAAATTTGACTAAAACAAAACAGTTGTCGTTAATTTTTTTCGGGTCTCACGGTAGCATCAAAATCTTCATCTTCATTGTCATCAGAATAATCTACTATCGACGTCGAACTTTCCTGTAAACAAACCTCAGAATGTTCAGATTCCGAATTACTTTGATTTTTTTGGCTTAGAATGTCCGGCAATTTTTAAAGTGCGTTTCATCTCTCTTGCTTTCGATTTTCTTTCCTGTTCTAGTTTCTTTAATTGCTTCGCATTTTCCAAATCTTCCAGCCTATTTTTTCCGGCGTATCGGTGTAAATTCTGGACTTTACTGGTTGCCTTACCTTTACCGTTTTAATCTTTTTCTCAGCTGTAGGATAAGGCCTAATCATTGCTGGTGTAATAGGTCCTGGATCTTTTAATATAGTCGTTCAATTGTGACTCTTCTTCAGTAGAAAATACATGCTAACTTGTGTATTTAGACTGATATGTGCCATCATCACCAGGTTTATCTTTTTATTTTCTTTACTCGACTCTCCAAAGTTGAAGCCTTAATATAACATTTATCCGCTGCCTTTCTGTAAGATAATTTTCTTTCCAAAACATATTTTTATTGCCGCAGACATATTTTCTTCATTTATTATTGTGCACCTAGTCTCTTTCTTCTTATAATTCCGGACCACTTTTGAAAATTTTCTGAAATAAAAAGAAATTCGTTAATAGGGGTACATTCAGGCGCGTACGAATGTGCCCCTGGAGAAGGCGTACGAACGTGCCCCAAAGGTAAAAAATAACAGATTTTTCTCATGCAGAAAATCATGCAGCAAAATCCATAAAATAGATACATTATTAATATATTGATTGTAATTACTTACCATTGAGCAATAATCCGTTAGAATATGACGTCTCACTAAATCACTAAACATCCAATGAAATCGACAAGATATTTACTTTGAGCATGCGAAAACACATTATGTCCTCCCATGTTGGTCGCAGCGGCCGCACTGGCGCTAACTTCGGGGACAACTAGCGGTCGCCCGCGGCCTACCCACACACGCATAGCCATAATAAATACGATGTTCTAACAAGCTGTAATAGTCACTGTATGAAGGTTCCCCGTGTACGAATGGTGCCAATCTTCCCCTACCCGTGATAATTACGGGATATTAAATTTTATAAACGTGTTTTTGATAAAATTGATTAGTTTAATGACAGCATAGTTATGCTTCCCATTATAAGTATGGTAGCATAAATTCATTATATGTACTGAAAATATAAGATATTTTGACGTATATTTTGAATGTACCCACGCACTCACATCACATCCGAAAGGTAACCGAAGAGTTTATCGAAAGCAAATTTACAAAATACACAATAAAGTTAGGTTAGGTTAGATTGAATTTTAGTTAATTGAACTCGTTTTCGATGAACTCGTTTTCGATGAACTCGTTCTCGATGAACTCGCTTTCGATGTACTGGCCGTGAACCCATCCGAAATTATATTGTTTAGAATGAAAAATAATTCTAAGATTCAATTGAAGATTAAAGTTATATTTCTTCAAACTTTGCAAAATCACTTTGTGGCGTCATTTTGAATTAAATAAAAACAAATAACTTTGTATTAAACCACTATTATATAATCACAATTACCTACATGTTTCAAAACCGAAAGGTTTCTTCGTCAGGAAGAAACGATTTCTGACGAAGAAACCATCGGTTTTGAAACATGTAGGTAATTGTGATTATATAATAGTGGTTTAATACAAAGCTATTTGTTTTAATTTAATTAAAGTTATAAATCACAAATATATCCAAAGCGAAGATCCACTACCATATCATAAATATTTTAAATATAAAAACATTTTTTAATACATTTAAAAAAATCTTTTACCTTAACTTATCCTTTATTTAACTCAACTTATTCTACGATTATCTTACGGATTTGCTAATATATTGTGGCATTTCAACATTAAATCGCGAAAAAAGGGAATTTAAAAAAAAAACTATTATGGTGACCATTTGCATGTACGTACGTATTTAACTTATGGGGTGTGTAGGATTGCACCAACCTCCCCACATTCTGAAATGAATTTTTGTGTAAAACTTTTGAATAAAAAAGAATACAACACAATCAATACAAAACACAAAGAAAGTGTTTTGAAAGTCGACAATACAATTCAGTGTAAGATTCTGGGACAAAGCACTTAGCTACGAAACTATAAAGTAATTTTAAAACCTCAACTCAACACAATTTATATGTTAATCCGTAATTATTTGTGGATGGTTAAGTCAGCACCATCAGCAGTGCAGTTATGCAATAATGGCGGACGCTATAATTTATTCAAGATCACTTTCCGTCCAGACTTTCACGTCTTTAACGCATTTACAGAGGTAAATAACTAGCATTACTTGCTGATATGCGCCCAAATGCAACAAATCATCTTGCGGAGAGATAGTGGTTCTTATTCAACGTTTATTATTCAACTATATCAACGGGGTCACGGGTTCGAAATCCGGCGTGTACAATTCCATGTTTTATTTCACATGTAATTAAGATGATAGACTTCGCTTTTCGGCCCATACAAAAAGGACGCCCGGGAAAAAACACTTTTCTACATCGAAACTTGCACAAAATAAATATATTTTTTTATACTGCTTTCTAGAGGGTGAAAAATATGCTGGTATGTTTTCTAATTTTCGATGCATTTCGTATTAACGTAAACATTTACTGTCAAACATGTACGATTTATCAAAAAATATTATTTAAGGAAAAAGTGCTGCTAACTCAACTCTCATAAAGAATTATAAAATTATAAAAAGCTACCGACGTAGCTTCTTCTTTCTAAAAAATATATATTTTTTAAAATTTCAATTTCGTGAAAGTTTCGGTGTAGAAAAGTGTATTCTCCATAAACCCCTTTTCGAGTGATTTCTGTAGGTAAATTTGAGCGTTGTCTCATTCGCACATTTCGCATTCGCATGTATTGTAAGTGTGCGTGAGCTTATTGTGAGCGGGACAGAATGACAGACGCGGGTGTTCCGCGTGTGGTTCAAAGTCTAGCCTCTTAATGGGTTCACGGCGAGTTCATCGAAAACGAGTTCAACCTTACCTAACCTAACCTCTCGTTGTCGATGAATTTGCTTTCGACGAATTGATTTTCGATGAACTCGTCAGTTACCAATTAATGTATTGCATATTATTTTCGGCACGTTCAAAGGGTTAAAAACTTTCAATATCGCCCTGACGAAAAATCATTAATCATAATCGAAAAGAAAAACTTAAAACTACTCCAGTCAGCCTTTAGTTACCAACCTTCCTCTCAATTAAAAAAGAAATGCCGCATAAGAGTGCCAACGACCCGAAAGCAATGGAATTATGGCATCCTAAGTAATTGATGTTGAGAGTCTGAAGAGAGTTGTTGACTGCGAGAGGAAACAATCGGAAGTATGTACCTGGCTAATCAGAGGCCCTAGCACGCTCGCTCTATAACGATCGATAGGATAACTATCGGTAACTTCTCATCGTTCCCTAGGACAACTGCACATCGCTAACGTACAAACAACAGTTGATGTCGAATATGTTAAGGACACTTAGTCATTGTGAACTGTCACTTATTCGTTGGCGATCTGTAGTCATGCTAGGCAACGATGAGAAGTTACCGATAGTTATCCTATCGATCGTTATAGAGCAAGCGTGCTAGGGCCTCAGATCTGGTTTCTTAACACGGCTTAAGTCATTTTTGACGAGGTGGCGGGTTCAAATACCGCAAGTAAATTTTATTTAATTACATAGATAAAATGTGTTGTTTCATAATTAATTTATGTAATACATATTACGTAATTGCGGCACGCTAGAGAGCGGTAGATACTTTCAGTATCGCCCTGGTGAAAGACCATCGTTAAAAAATATTAAAACGTTGCTTGAAATGGGTTTAGACGTATTTGGTGACCAGATCTTAACAGCCAGGTACTTTCCACCCTTCTCTCTGCCATTTTCTTTCCCTACCCGCTATCTACAGCCTCACAACATATCCCGATTGGGGATGCCATAGTCTTACTGGCTCCAGACGGTTGGGAGCAATTGGGACTCTTCTAAAATCTGTCCTGAAAGTGGTAGATTTTCACTGTGAAATGAACATAAAAAACGAGCAAGAGTCGATACGCTTTACTGTGCACTGTGCAATAACTCATCGTGCTAAGAGATTGGTTTTATTCAACACTGTATTACCTATACCCTATAATTTATTCAATTAAAAGTACTATATGGAAACACATCTCAACATACGGCAAAGACAGGATATGTGCTGTCGAAAAGGAGAGCCTTTAAGAGTTAAGTGGGTTTATAGTTTTTAGTGGGCCAATGATCTTTAAAGCACACTTTGACAAACTTCTGTTTACCTCCGCAAAAAGATTTGCATAATTTTAAATTTATTTTTTATTATAAGCTTTTGGTCAGAAATAGGGATAGTATTTGTAATGTATTTAAAATCCTTTTCATTAAGAAACGACCGGATATTTATTGCGCCATGTTTAGTACCCATTTAACCCACATATTTATTTATTTGTTTATTTGCAGTTACTTTCTTAGAACCATTTACATTTATTAATAAAGTTGACATCTCAAAGTTTGAATGGCAAATAAATATAATATAGAATGGGAAAAATAATAACAAAAATTATAAGAACGGTAAATAAATATATACCGACAATTTAAGTAATTTATGGTGAAATCTTATGGGTACAAAAAATAATTGTTTAAATGATTTATCACTATATATTTTATTATTATATGTACATGGTTTCCAGAAATTCGTAGTACGGAGCGGAAACTGGTGACTTAACTTTGCAGTCGATCTTGTAGTTCTGAACCTTAAAGGATAAACCACAGGAGTCCACTTTGGACTTTGTTCAGGAAAGCGATTTTTGTGTTTGTGAATGGTTGAAGGTCTATGACTTTTTAACTTACTGCAATAATTAAGATCTGTGATCGGTATATTTCGTAATTTTAGTCGTGTTTTGCCATAGTTAAGATAAATATGTCAATATATGAATATATTTTGATTTTCCTCTAAAATAAATTGGACTCCAGTGGTTTTGTAATTAGTTAAAACAGTTAATATGAATTTAATTAATTAAAGTTAATATGAATTTAGTTAATTGAAGAATAAGACAACAATTATAAACTAATTTGTTTAAATATGAAAATGAACAAGACACAGAAAAATAATAAAAGATAACGGTCGCAACTGGGACTCGAACCCAGTTAATATACTGTTTGTGTAATATATTCTCATTGTTTCATCCAATAATGTAATGAAATACATTTTTTATAATGAATTTTCCACATATTCAACTAAAAACCGCCAAAAAGTGGACTTCATTTTTTTGGATTTGAGCTTTCATTTCCGAGTAAATTGAGTCCAAAGTTGGCATTTTTGGGGTCAAATTCGAAATAAAAAACAGTCTTTTGGGGGATGATATCAAATGTTTAATGTCTTTTAAAATGCATCAAAGGGTTGACTGGGCTCCAAAATTTTTTTAACCCTTTAGTTTAAAAAAAAAAGTTCCCTTGTAATGTAGAATCAAAAGTTTCCTGTTTGTATTTCTAGTTTCGGACACCGTTTATAATAAAGATAAGAGTAAGCACTACATGGATCACTTCTTAATATTTTGAGAAACAAAATTATCGAAATGGAAAATTTCATAACAAATTAATTCAAATATAAAGTGCCAACATTATCATTGTTTTATTTTTCGACCCCATAATTATTTGTCGATACTATTTGTTTTTATTACTTTAATTTCCATTCAAAGTGGGTTTAACGTTTAAGCCAGTGACACACAAAAGCATTAAACGCGCTATGGTTTTTTGGCTTGGCCTATTTCAGCATATTCCTCGCCATACATTCCCATGGCAAATGTATGGCAAGCAATATGGTGAAATAAGCCAAGCCAAAAACGCCGGCGCTTTTGCATATTATATAATAAAATATAATTCATGCACAAGTACTTCGAGATATTACATCGATAGATTGAAACAAACAGATGCAGCGATTATGCCAGCGATTTCGCCAGGTAAGACTAATTAGAGATTTTCATAATATATTGTTTATATACCTTAATTTTCTATCGATATTATAACGTCACCGTCGTAATGTAATTAAAAATTACTCGAGAGCAATGCAGCTAGCAACCTTGGCCGTGACCTCGGCCTGAGAAAATAGGCACCTACTTACTAACTATTCGAGCGTACCTCGGTCAAAACATTCGCCGTTATACCCGAATAAAAAAATTACAAATTACAAAAATTCGAAACAAATCACAACCAATTATCAAAAAGTACTAGTTAAATGCTTCCCCAAAAAAAGGAAACATCGAATCAAGAGTCCCCTTTTTGCTTGTCAACGAGTTTCACCAGGTACAAATTTTGCGGAAGTTTTGCTGCACCGCTATCTACATACAGTGTACCTAAATGAAGCGTTGATTTGAAATGCACACCAAGCTAAAGGCAGTTTTAATTGCAACTTTTCTCTTTGTAACGGCCAACGGGAGACTTTATTTAATACATTTTAAGCAAATGTCAAGTATTCTAATATAGATTGCCGACTCTTAAGACCAGGATATTTCATAGAATTCGAAGGATTTATCAAATTTTATAGTTACTATTCAAATTCTGTGAAAGTCTTATTTAAGATATCATTTAACTATTTTAGCCGGTCATCTTCATTAAAAAAACTCTGGACAGTTAACTCATCAAAATGAAAAAAAAAACATCTGCTTAATCTGAGGTCTGAGGTATGAATATATCAAAAAGGACCCTTAAAATAATGTTGTTTCCTGGACCCATCAGCTCCATAAAGGAACCTACGAGAATCAACTTCAACTAACATAACTCGTTACCCACCCACACATATATTGATAACATGATAAGTTAGATAACATTAAGAGCGATTGATCAGCGGCTGAGAATAAATGTTTAAAAATGCCTCCAACTGTACAGAGAGGTTCCAATGAGAAAGATCGATTATTCCCCGTATCAAATTTTTAAAATTAAAGATTTAATATCGATTTATTTCATTCAAAACTTGCTTTAATATATACCTACATTCAAGTAAGCAATAAAAATGCTCAAAAAGCACGATGATAAATTATTAAATATCGTGTACTTCTTGAAAGTATTTTTCGATCATAAGTATTTATGATTTTTTAATAATGTCTAAACAAAATAAGTGTGTAAAAAAAACTGAAATATTTTAGTTTGTAAGACCTTAAATAAATAGAAAAACTGAGGTATTTTTGTCACAAAACACGTTCTCGGATTTATTTTTTAATGATTTTAATTTAACTAAAATTAAAATACTGAAAGCTGCGTTTACTAGATTATGTATTGATTTATTTTGTTGTATAATAATATGATTTGAAATTTGTGTTGTTTAATAGAATCTATCGTTTGAAAATTGAACAAATCTGCCAACGACTAACGGCATAACCTTAGGACCAGTTGTTTCGGAAAATTTCACGTTTGAATTTCCTTCAAATCGACATTCACCGAAAAGTTGGGTTGTTTCAACCTCCGTCAGAAGAAATTTAATCGAAAATTCCATAGGACCAGTTGTTTCGGAATTCCCTTCAAATTTGAATTTCCTTCAAATCGTCATTCACCGAAAAATTGGGTTGTTTCAACTTCCGTCAGCAGTAAATAGCATCAAATAACGTTCGATAAATTTGAAAATTTTATTCAAGTGTTCCCCCCCGAATCACAATTTTGACGTCTGCGCATGCGCCTCCCATTATTTCGCTAACCGTCCGGACTCGGCTGATCACATTCACATCACATTTCTATAGTATTTTCACTGTTGACGGAAGTTGAAACAACCCAATTTTTCGGTGAATGACGATTTGAAGGAAATTCAAATTTGAAGGAAATTTAAATTTGAAGGGAATTCCGAAACAACTGGTCCTATGGAATTTTCGATGAAATTTCTTCTGGCGGAGGTTGAAACAACCCAATTTTTCGGTGAATGTCGATTTGAGGGAAATTCAAACTTGAAATTTTCCGAAACAACTGGTCTTTAGTATATTAAAAATAAACTTATTTTTTCAAAATTTTAAAACTGTGTGTATCAGATAAAATAAAAATCAATCTAGAGTCAATACGTCTAGAATTTGATTTAAAAAATGACTTATTTCCGGTATTATATTATATCCGTCCGTGGTCGAGTGGTAACAACACTTGACCCCCTATCGGAAGGTTGCGGGTTCGAACCCGGCGTGCGCAAATAAATTTTATTTGATTAATTTGTGTTATTTCACAATTAATTAATAAAAATAATATATACTACATTTGCGGCACGTTCCAGAGTGGAAGATACTGTCAGTATCGCCCTGGTGTAAGACCACCATTCAGAATTGAGACGTTGCTTAATAATGGCTTTAGCCGTGTTTAGTGACTAGATCTGAATAGCCAGGTACTTTCCTACCCTCCTCTTCCCCATCTCCTTCCCTTCCCCACTTTCCTTCAGCCTCACAACATACCCCAATTGGGGATGCCATAGTCTCACTGGCTCCAGACGGGAGCAGTTGGGACTCTTGTGAGGTATTCTCTATAAAAAAAAAAAAATTCTCTGGTAATACCCTCGGCCACCATAACACGGGCATGTGCCTAGTATGGCGGCCATAAATTCCACAATTGTTATATATTTACTATTCAAAGAATAAAGAAACATAAAAAAAAAATAACAAAAATACCACATCAATCCCTAATAAACATTACAATCGATTCAAACATTGCAGAACCATAAAAATGTACAATAAAACTGATATTATAAAACTGATATTATAAAACTGATATTATAAAACTGAAGAAAAAAAAATGAAGTTTGTCTTACAGAAAACATTAGAACTCCTAGTGCGAAGGACAACATACAATATCTTTGTAATATTAATATGTAAAGAATAATTAATACAAAAAAAAAACCTGTTATTATCCATGTATTATGAAATTACCGACCCGTAATGAAATCTAAAGTAGAGTACCTAAAATAATAACAAAACTTTTAGATACATAGAACTTTGACTGATCCTGAATTATAAGTTTGATGAATTGTTCAAATTTGATCGGTTGTTTCACAAGTGTGTCCTTTAAAGCTACGCTTCCTCTTTTGATTTTTGTTGTGAAACTCTGCTCCTTCTCTCCATCCGTTTCACAATATAAGTGCAATAATTTTAATGTGATTACCGCACAAAGTCCCATTAACATTACATTAAAATGGTTTATCCTCTCTGTTCACCCCTACGATAAAATGGCGTGCTAATATTATAACATAACTTTACATTATTTGAAAATTGATCGTACGCGAGTTAAAAGCGAACTTCACAGCTAACGGCCTACGTGGTTGAGTGGTTACGATCCTTGGCTACGAATCCGACGAAAGCAGTTTTTTTATTTCTTCACAATTTATTCACCGAAAATAATATAATATAGAAATATAGTACATTTGCGGCAGTCGTCTTCAATTTGGGAAACCATTTATTGGATAAACGACACCTCTGCCAAGTCACCTCAAGTATGATTTTTCTGCCCAACTGCTGCCTGGCGGGCCGGATCGAGAGGCACTGGTTGAGTGAGACCTTTTCACCTCTCCAGCTGGACTCTCGACCCACATATTGCCTTGCACCGCAGTTAGAGGTATGGATTCATACGATAGTCAATCCTGGACCCATTAACCCCCACTTCCTACCCACCCCTCATACCGTTTTCCTTCCCACAACTTCCCATCTTTCCTTTCCTTAAAAATACCACCCCTACAATACCCCCTAATAAGTCCTGATGGAAATTATTTTCTTCAGGGCCTCCTGTGTGGAGCTAATGTGAAAAAAGTAGTCGATAATTTCAGAATGTGAAAGATCACCATTAAGTCCCGAAAGGTTGCTTGAAATGGCTTGAACCGTGTTTGGTGACCAGATCTGAATAGCCAGGTACTTCCCCACTTCCCTACCTCTTCGCCTTCCGCATAGCGGCATGGTGTCACTGGCTCCAAATGGTATAGGGACTCTTATCTCGATACACCTGCTCTAGGCACTGGGCACTTGCTGTGTGGTAGGGTCCAACATCTACTACAGGTACAGCCTAATAGGTGCTTAAAGCTTGAGTCCAGATAACGGCTCGCCCCTCGGCCCAGCGTCGAGCATCAGGATGTAAATAGAAGACTAAAACCTGCTTCTCTTTAACCGGTCCGCCCAAGGAAAGCCGAACGATTGAAGATTACTCTCCTCCTAAACTAGAAAATTGTATACAATTATACGTAACGATGCTCTTCCATCCAGGATGATGGCGATTCAAGGTATCCTCTATGGGTAGAATAATGTAAGTTGTCAATTATTACACGTCCATTTTGCAAGTACAAATTATTGAAACAACACTAGCAACAGGATATGAGGTCCAGCAAATTTTGCATTTCCTTGAACTGGAGATCTTTTAATCTCCGGCCCGGAGCGACGGATCTTATCGTTCTTAGGCTATCATAGGCCGGGTGTATCCGTTTTAATTTTAAGCTAGGCTTGATTGGAATGTCGAGCTTGGAACGTAATCCGTATTCAGGTCGAAAGTCTGGATAATAGCCTAGATAAAAGCCTAAACACCAATATTAATGTATTGTCTGTGACTTTAATAATAATAATGTTCTTTATTACAGGATGTGGGGAGGTGAGTGCATTCCCACACATCCCTTAAGACTTGTTCGCACCTGACAAGTAGCAAGTCGAGTAGCGACTCGCTACTTGACTCACCAAAAAGTGTTCGCATTGCTGTCAAGTAAAGTGCATTAGTATGACGGGCACCGTAATAAAGTAAAGACGCTTATTAATCTGATTTTAATGCTTATTTTAGATGAGGTGGAAGAATAAATTAGTGAGATGAAAATTAATAAACTACGAACATGAAAATAGATTCATAGCCGCTAGCCGTAGCATTTTCGCTCCAACGGGACGACATATCGCGCGTGTCTGCATCTACGAATGAACTGCGCTTGTCAGTGCGCAGGGACGCTTGGAGGGTGACTCTACTAGGCGAAAAAATAGAACCAAATGGATTCAATCTACTAAAGAGCTGAATAGCCCACTCTATTAAAATTCGGACACGTTTAGTTACTAATATACACGCTACTCGACTAAAGTACTCGCCCAGTCAAAACAGGGCATTGGAGAGTAGAGGAAAGTGTTTTATTTTTCTTCGGCAATCAAAACTACTATCAACATGCGTGGTATTTCGATGCTCTCTCTGTCAATGTCATCGGGACACATCTAAGCATCTAAATAATATACACCCATCCTTCTCTACAGCCCAAAAACGAAAAATCGAATAAACAAATTAAAAAATTTATTTTAATATTACAAGGTAAGAATTGTGTATAAAATAGTAAAGTAGAGGAAAGTGTTGAATCTACATCAGAACCCCCAAACATTTTTTTCCGATATGAGCACTTCATTTAAAAAAAACCCTTTCGGCAACTAAAGATATTTTTAAATTCATAAAACAGCTGATAATAATCTCTCTTTACTGATTTTTTTTTCTGATTTTTAGCTTTTTAATTATCTCGCTCCCATAAAAAAATATTTCCGGTCCTTTTGGTTTATAAAAAAAATGGAACGATTTAAGGGATGGGAATTTTCAAAAAGTTGCTACGGTTTAAAGAATACTACAAAATATAAAATGAAATGATACGAAAAATCTTTGAATTTTTTACTGTATCAAAATTAAAAAAAAATGTTATGCAAGGAGAATATTGGCAAAACCTTTCATAAATTGTCAGATATCGACAATTTTCACACAATTCAATCGATATATCCAGTTAAGGGTTAACAAAATACTAATGAAAATGTCAAATGAATTATTATAGATTTTGACACTGGAGTCTACAATAAAACAATTTCATTTTATTATATTTTTTTACAAAGTAGATAGTGACTCAAATGACGTTCTATTTTGAAGGTAACCGTATAACGCACCTTTGTTTAACTTTATGATTAAACTTAACAATACCTGATTGTACCAATTAAACAATAAAAATCGTAGCGAAACAATAAAATAGTACGATAAATTATATCTTTAGATAAGGGATACCAATATGACGCATTTATTGAAGATAGTATATAATGCCATAATATTATAGTTTTTGTCAGTTACCTTGACGATGACCACAGATGGGTTGTGTGTAAATTTCCAATTTTCGGCATGAGTTGTGCATTCGCAAACCTAAAAAACAAACGCATTATGCTATATTCAAAAATTTGTTGAAAGGTCGCTGTAATCGATACAGGTATTTCTAAAATCAATTTTAGCATAATCCTATACTTCTGCATAGGTTCTTTATAATTTAAATAGCATATTTAACTGGTGATCACTGTTTCACAAAATAATTATTCATATAACATGTTTTAAACACGTATAATATAAAATTTTTATAATATAGAAACGATTTTTTTTTCGTTGTTATTTTTTTTATATGTTTTTGTATGCAATTAAATCAAGAAAAGCACATTAGGGCGTTGATGTTTAGTGAAAAAATAATACTTCAACATAATTTTTACATACAAGTAAGTATAATAATGCCGTCATAAGATAAAACGCAGCTGGAAATTTTCAATAGTCACATTCTGATATATGAAGCATTCCATTTTTATATCAACCTATTATATAAAAAGTACAATTGGAAATCTCTAGTTGCCTTTTTTTATTATGAAGGCAATTATAGTTTACAGTAATGGTAAGAAATAGGAACCCATATTGGCGTTGAAAATATGCGCTTTGCTCTTGGAAAATAACAACGACCATAAAGAAAACTAACAACATTTACGCAAAATGTAATTATGATTTTAAACAATGTGTCGTATTTTCTTAAGTGTGTTATAATATTTATGTTGGAACTCAACAATATGTTTTTACTAAAATTCATTCACAGAGTGTAATAAAAAGTAGCGGTGAGTCAAACAGTGGGTTTAGTGAACTGTGTAGGTCTGCAGGTTGCGCAGTATGATTTGCGACAGGTATTGTGAATATTTCGCTATACCTAACGGTTAATGTTAAACCAAAGCCGTTAATGGAGAGAATTACGCAAAATACTTCGACAGATAGAAATAAATAGTGATAAATTACAATACAGAGATGGGAGAGGTTCTGACGTCAATTATTGGTCCAACAAATCTTTTATTCTACATGGATTTCGAAGGCTAGAAAGAAGCACACACACATACCATACACACAAGCCCTGCTTTTTTATGGGGGTACATCAAACATGTATATTATATAATTAATTAGTGTATAAAATGTATTTGTAATTTATGTATCATTTTTGAATTATTAATAAAAAGAAGCATATTTTCTCTTTTTTTAACCTTTTGAATGTCGGATGACAATTAGAAAGGCCGTATTACATAGAAAATTAATATCAGAGCATTCCGGGAAGCTAGAGTGCTCTAATAAAAAGCAAAGTCTGGAACGATATTGGCGCAAGCGACTCTGACCTTGAAATTGTACAGTTTCTGTATACATAAGAGTTAAAATCGCATTTTATTTTTTAACCTCTTAGCTGTCACCCGCTCGCCGGCGGGCTTACGACAGATGACTCTTTAATATAATTAATAAATTATATTTTTCTAAATTATAAGCATATAAAAGAGCAACATTTAAACAATATTTTATAAAATTTTCATCCTAAAATTTGAAAAATTCAGCTAGTGGGTCATGGTTTCCGTAGACTTAAAAAAAGTATCTTTGCGATGGAAAGAAACAACTCATGATAGCTTCATCTGAAATTGAAAAAACTTTTTTTTTCTGTTAGTAGGTAGTAGCTTGTGCTCGAACGAAGTATAAAAAAATAGCGTTAGAGTTTTCACTTCGAACTATATCACCACCTGATTGGGAGACGCGATGTTGTTTCCTGACCTATCGATAGATATGATTGGCGACCCCATTTGAGGTCGCGACCCCGCGGTTGCGAACCGCTGCGGTAGAAGAAGGAACTGTAATTGACGGTAATACATGGCAACATTTTATATTTATTTCATTACTATAATTTTTTTAATTAAAAAAGAGATACAAACATTTCCGAGTGACGTATAACCTGACAATATGGCCTTCTTAAAAAATGTAAACAAAGGAAAACCTGTGTATTTTTTTAACATTAGCTCCACATAGGTTGCCCTGAGAACAATAATTACCCTCAGAGTCTAAGCCATCTTTGGGGATGAAATGAAAAGGAAGTTCTGGGAATGAAAAGATAAGAGGGGTGGGTAGGAATCTGGGGGTCCAGGAATAACGGACGCATGAACCAACCCTCCCACTGCGGTGCAAAGCGATGTTCCAAGAGAGTCCTGCTGTAGAGATCAAAAGGTCTACCAGTCTCTCTCAATGTTTTAAAATGTGTTATTATTTAATTTTCTTTTATTGGGGTCCAAATTGCCGTATTCCTTATTTCGGCCCTGGTGTAACGTATGGATACACGCAAAATAATTGTTAGAATGCATTGGAAAAAAATGTTTTGCCTGATTGGATACCTATAAAAATATTAGACAATTATTACGTAATTTATAACAGTATTCTAATCTGAGTATGAATAATGTATTTATTAAAATGACTAGGTAGAATGATATGATAATAGTATATAAAGGTTTTGATACAAGGGCACGACCATCACGCAAACACACAGGGACACGAACATGTTAAAATGTTTACCATAATGGTTTTTCTTTACACTTTTGCTTCATATAAAAATATTTAATCTATTACACGATAGTACTTCTCCTAAATATTGAACACTATTTCTTCGGTGATTCAATCCAATATTGTATTTGTTAGCCATTCTTGAAAGATTATAGTTTTTTAATTGACAAACCTATTTGTTAATATTCATAATGCTTGTGTACTTCCGCGAACAATAATTTTTTCTTAATATTTCAAAGGGTAACTTTTAAAAAGCGTTTATAAGTAAAAATACTATACGCGCGCCATCTACGAAAGCGTAGAATATCAATTCTTTTGACATTCACCTTTTCGGAATTAGTTCTGTTATTATTATGTGAGTAAATATACTGTTTAATACCTTGTATAAGCACTGCATGTCTACTATTTTACGCCGATTAGTTAAACTTTTAAGATTGATGAATTTTAATCTTTCATTGTAGGTATTTAGAGTTTAGCTTGTTTCAGTTTTACACGACATCATTGGACGTTTTTCTCTAATATTACTATTTATATTATTTAGTCTATTTAGTGGAGAAATATTTTGGATACATCATTCTCCAAACGTTCGGAACAGCGACAGGGAGATCTACAATTTTCCAATTAGCGAGGTTTGACGATCCAATCAACTTGGGAATGACTGAAGAAGACGAGAAAAGACAAAACCTGCAATATTTTATGAAAACGATAAGTGGATACTTCTTAAGGAAAGTGGTATAAAGTATAAAATGTAAAGCAATGGAGTTATTTAAAATTTCAACATATAATGGTATGTATTTTCATGTTCCAATTTACATACCAATAGTAACCACACAGCCAAGTGGAGACAGGTCAATTATTGCTGAACTTACTTTATGATGTGTTTACATAGCGAGAAACAAGCCATTGTATCGGCAAGCAATGTACAATACTCTCGGCTTGCAAGTTGCAAGCACCTCACTGGGTCAGTAAGGTAGGCCGTACCCAATTGCGGCACGCTAGAGAGCGGTAGATACTTTCAGTATCGCCCTGGTGAAAGACCATCGTTAAAAAATATTAAAACGTTGCTTGAAATGGGTTTAGACGTATTTGGTGACCAGATCTTAACAGCCAGGTACTTTCCACCCTTCTCTCTGCCATTTTCTTTCCCTACCCGCTATCTACAGCCTCACAACATATCCCGATTGGGGATGCCATAGTCTTACTGGCTCCAGACGGTTGGGAGCAATTGGGACTCTTCTAAAATCTGTCCTGAAAGTGGTAGATTTTCACTGTGAAATGAACATAAAAAACGAGCAAGAGTCGATACGCTTTACTGTGCACTGTGCAATAACTCATCGTGCTAAGAGATTGGTTTTATTCAACACTGTATTACCTATACCCTATAATTTATTCAATTAAAAGTACTATATGGAAACACATCTCAACATACGGCAAAGACAGGATATGTGCTGTCGAAAAGGAGAGCCTTTAAGAGTTAAGTGGGTTTATAGTTTTTAGTGGGCCAATGATCTTTAAAGCACACTTTGACAAACTTCTGTTTACCTCCGCAAAAAGATTTGCATAATTTTAAATTTATTTTTTATTATAAGCTTTTGGTCAGAAATAGGGATAGTATTTGTAATGTATTTAAAATCCTTTTCATTAAGAAACGACCGGATATTTATTGCGCCATGTTTAGTACCCATTTAACCCACATATTTATTTATTTGTTTATTTGCAGTTACTTTCTTAGAACCATTTACATTTATTAATAAAGTTGACATCTCAAAGTTTGAATGGCAAATAAATATAATATAGAATGGGAAAAATAATAACAAAAATTATAAGAACGGTAAATAAATATATACCGACAATTTAAGTAATTTATGGTGAAATCTTATGGGTACAAAAAATAATTGTTTAAATGATTTATCACTATATATTTTATTATTATATGTACATGGTTTCCAGAAATTCGTAGTACGGAGCGGAAACTGGTGACTTAACTTTGCAGTCGATCTTGTAGTTCTGAACCTTAAAGGATAAACCACAGGAGTCCACTTTGGACTTTGTTCAGGAAAGCGATTTTTGTGTTTGTGAATGGTTGAAGGTCTATGACTTTTTAACTTACTGCAATAATTAAGATCTGTGATCGGTATATTTCGTAATTTTAGTCGTGTTTTGCCATAGTTAAGATAAATATGTCAATATATGAATATATTTTGATTTTCCTCTAAAATAAATTGGACTCCAGTGGTTTTGTAATTAGTTAAAACAGTTAATATGAATTTAATTAATTAAAGTTAATATGAATTTAGTTAATTGAAGAATAAGACAACAATTATAAACTAATTTGTTTAAATATGAAAATGAACAAGACACAGAAAAATAATAAAAGATAACGGTCGCAACTGGGACTCGAACCCAGTTAATATACTGTTTGTGTAATATATTCTCATTGTTTCATCCAATAATGTAATGAAATACATTTTTTATAATGAATTTTCCACATATTCAACTAAAAACCGCCAAAAAGTGGACTTCATTTTTTTGGATTTGAGCTTTCATTTCCGAGTAAATTGAGTCCAAAGTTGGCATTTTTGGGGTCAAATTCGAAATAAAAAACAGTCTTTTGGGGGATGATATCAAATGTTTAATGTCTTTTAAAATGCATCAAAGGGTTGACTGGGCTCCAAAATTTTTTTAACCCTTTAGTTTAAAAAAAAAAGTTCCCTTGTAATGTAGAATCAAAAGTTTCCTGTTTGTATTTCTAGTTTCGGACACCGTTTATAATAAAGATAAGAGTAAGCACTACATGGATCACTTCTTAATATTTTGAGAAACAAAATTATCGAAATGGAAAATTTCATAACAAATTAATTCAAATATAAAGTGCCAACATTATCATTGTTTTATTTTTCGACCCCATAATTATTTGTCGATACTATTTGTTTTTATTACTTTAATTTCCATTCAAAGTGGGTTTAACGTTTAAGCCAGTGACACACAAAAGCATTAAACGCGCTATGGTTTTTTGGCTTGGCCTATTTCAGCATATTCCTCGCCATACATTCCCATGGCAAATGTATGGCAAGCAATATGGTGAAATAAGCCAAGCCAAAAACGCCGGCGCTTTTGCATATTATATAATAAAATATAATTCATGCACAAGTACTTCGAGATATTACATCGATAGATTGAAACAAACAGATGCAGCGATTATGCCAGCGATTTCGCCAGGTAAGACTAATTAGAGATTTTCATAATATATTGTTTATATACCTTAATTTTCTATCGATATTATAACGTCACCGTCGTAATGTAATTAAAAATTACTCGAGAGCAATGCAGCTAGCAACCTTGGCCGTGACCTCGGCCTGAGAAAATAGGCACCTACTTACTAACTATTCGAGCGTACCTCGGTCAAAACATTCGCCGTTATACCCGAATAAAAAAATTACAAATTACAAAAATTCGAAACAAATCACAACCAATTATCAAAAAGTACTAGTTAAATGCTTCCCCAAAAAAAGGAAACATCGAATCAAGAGTCCCCTTTTTGCTTGTCAACGAGTTTCACCAGGTACAAATTTTGCGGAAGTTTTGCTGCACCGCTATCTACATACAGTGTACCTAAATGAAGCGTTGATTTGAAATGCACACCAAGCTAAAGGCAGTTTTAATTGCAACTTTTCTCTTTGTAACGGCCAACGGGAGACTTTATTTAATACATTTTAAGCAAATGTCAAGTATTCTAATATAGATTGCCGACTCTTAAGACCAGGATATTTCATAGAATTCGAAGGATTTATCAAATTTTATAGTTACTATTCAAATTCTGTGAAAGTCTTATTTAAGATATCATTTAACTATTTTAGCCGGTCATCTTCATTAAAAAAACTCTGGACAGTTAACTCATCAAAATGAAAAAAAAAACATCTGCTTAATCTGAGGTCTGAGGTATGAATATATCAAAAAGGACCCTTAAAATAATGTTGTTTCCTGGACCCATCAGCTCCATAAAGGAACCTACGAGAATCAACTTCAACTAACATAACTCGTTACCCACCCACACATATATTGATAACATGATAAGTTAGATAACATTAAGAGCGATTGATCAGCGGCTGAGAATAAATGTTTAAAAATGCCTCCAACTGTACAGAGAGGTTCCAATGAGAAAGATCGATTATTCCCCGTATCAAATTTTTAAAATTAAAGATTTAATATCGATTTATTTCATTCAAAACTTGCTTTAATATATACCTACATTCAAGTAAGCAATAAAAATGCTCAAAAAGCACGATGATAAATTATTAAATATCGTGTACTTCTTGAAAGTATTTTTCGATCATAAGTATTTATGATTTTTTAATAATGTCTAAACAAAATAAGTGTGTAAAAAAAACTGAAATATTTTAGTTTGTAAGACCTTAAATAAATAGAAAAACTGAGGTATTTTTGTCACAAAACACGTTCTCGGATTTATTTTTTAATGATTTTAATTTAACTAAAATTAAAATACTGAAAGCTGCGTTTACTAGATTATGTATTGATTTATTTTGTTGTATAATAATATGATTTGAAATTTGTGTTGTTTAATAGAATCTATCGTTTGAAAATTGAACAAATCTGCCAACGACTAACGGCATAACCTTAGGACCAGTTGTTTCGGAAAATTTCACGTTTGAATTTCCTTCAAATCGACATTCACCGAAAAGTTGGGTTGTTTCAACCTCCGTCAGAAGAAATTTAATCGAAAATTCCATAGGACCAGTTGTTTCGGAATTCCCTTCAAATTTGAATTTCCTTCAAATCGTCATTCACCGAAAAATTGGGTTGTTTCAACTTCCGTCAGCAGTAAATAGCATCAAATAACGTTCGATAAATTTGAAAATTTTATTCAAGTGTTCCCCCCCGAATCACAATTTTGACGTCTGCGCATGCGCCTCCCATTATTTCGCTAACCGTCCGGACTCGGCTGATCACATTCACATCACATTTCTATAGTATTTTCACTGTTGACGGAAGTTGAAACAACCCAATTTTTCGGTGAATGACGATTTGAAGGAAATTCAAATTTGAAGGAAATTTAAATTTGAAGGGAATTCCGAAACAACTGGTCCTATGGAATTTTCGATGAAATTTCTTCTGGCGGAGGTTGAAACAACCCAATTTTTCGGTGAATGTCGATTTGAGGGAAATTCAAACTTGAAATTTTCCGAAACAACTGGTCTTTAGTATATTAAAAATAAACTTATTTTTTCAAAATTTTAAAACTGTGTGTATCAGATAAAATAAAAATCAATCTAGAGTCAATACGTCTAGAATTTGATTTAAAAAATGACTTATTTCCGGTATTATATTATATCCGTCCGTGGTCGAGTGGTAACAACACTTGACCCCCTATCGGAAGGTTGCGGGTTCGAACCCGGCGTGCGCAAATAAATTTTATTTGATTAATTTGTGTTATTTCACAATTAATTAATAAAAATAATATATACTACATTTGCGGCACGTTCCAGAGTGGAAGATACTGTCAGTATCGCCCTGGTGTAAGACCACCATTCAGAATTGAGACGTTGCTTAATAATGGCTTTAGCCGTGTTTAGTGACTAGATCTGAATAGCCAGGTACTTTCCTACCCTCCTCTTCCCCATCTCCTTCCCTTCCCCACTTTCCTTCAGCCTCACAACATACCCCAATTGGGGATGCCATAGTCTCACTGGCTCCAGACGGGAGCAGTTGGGACTCTTGTGAGGTATTCTCTATAAAAAAAAAAAAATTCTCTGGTAATACCCTCGGCCACCATAACACGGGCATGTGCCTAGTATGGCGGCCATAAATTCCACAATTGTTATATATTTACTATTCAAAGAATAAAGAAACATAAAAAAAAAATAACAAAAATACCACATCAATCCCTAATAAACATTACAATCGATTCAAACATTGCAGAACCATAAAAATGTACAATAAAACTGATATTATAAAACTGATATTATAAAACTGATATTATAAAACTGAAGAAAAAAAAATGAAGTTTGTCTTACAGAAAACATTAGAACTCCTAGTGCGAAGGACAACATACAATATCTTTGTAATATTAATATGTAAAGAATAATTAATACAAAAAAAAAACCTGTTATTATCCATGTATTATGAAATTACCGACCCGTAATGAAATCTAAAGTAGAGTACCTAAAATAATAACAAAACTTTTAGATACATAGAACTTTGACTGATCCTGAATTATAAGTTTGATGAATTGTTCAAATTTGATCGGTTGTTTCACAAGTGTGTCCTTTAAAGCTACGCTTCCTCTTTTGATTTTTGTTGTGAAACTCTGCTCCTTCTCTCCATCCGTTTCACAATATAAGTGCAATAATTTTAATGTGATTACCGCACAAAGTCCCATTAACATTACATTAAAATGGTTTATCCTCTCTGTTCACCCCTACGATAAAATGGCGTGCTAATATTATAACATAACTTTACATTATTTGAAAATTGATCGTACGCGAGTTAAAAGCGAACTTCACAGCTAACGGCCTACGTGGTTGAGTGGTTACGATCCTTGGCTACGAATCCGACGAAAGCAGTTTTTTTATTTCTTCACAATTTATTCACCGAAAATAATATAATATAGAAATATAGTACATTTGCGGCAGTCGTCTTCAATTTGGGAAACCATTTATTGGATAAACGACACCTCTGCCAAGTCACCTCAAGTATGATTTTTCTGCCCAACTGCTGCCTGGCGGGCCGGATCGAGAGGCACTGGTTGAGTGAGACCTTTTCACCTCTCCAGCTGGACTCTCGACCCACATATTGCCTTGCACCGCAGTTAGAGGTATGGATTCATACGATAGTCAATCCTGGACCCATTAACCCCCACTTCCTACCCACCCCTCATACCGTTTTCCTTCCCACAACTTCCCATCTTTCCTTTCCTTAAAAATACCACCCCTACAATACCCCCTAATAAGTCCTGATGGAAATTATTTTCTTCAGGGCCTCCTGTGTGGAGCTAATGTGAAAAAAGTAGTCGATAATTTCAGAATGTGAAAGATCACCATTAAGTCCCGAAAGGTTGCTTGAAATGGCTTGAACCGTGTTTGGTGACCAGATCTGAATAGCCAGGTACTTCCCCACTTCCCTACCTCTTCGCCTTCCGCATAGCGGCATGGTGTCACTGGCTCCAAATGGTATAGGGACTCTTATCTCGATACACCTGCTCTAGGCACTGGGCACTTGCTGTGTGGTAGGGTCCAACATCTACTACAGGTACAGCCTAATAGGTGCTTAAAGCTTGAGTCCAGATAACGGCTCGCCCCTCGGCCCAGCGTCGAGCATCAGGATGTAAATAGAAGACTAAAACCTGCTTCTCTTTAACCGGTCCGCCCAAGGAAAGCCGAACGATTGAAGATTACTCTCCTCCTAAACTAGAAAATTGTATACAATTATACGTAACGATGCTCTTCCATCCAGGATGATGGCGATTCAAGGTATCCTCTATGGGTAGAATAATGTAAGTTGTCAATTATTACACGTCCATTTTGCAAGTACAAATTATTGAAACAACACTAGCAACAGGATATGAGGTCCAGCAAATTTTGCATTTCCTTGAACTGGAGATCTTTTAATCTCCGGCCCGGAGCGACGGATCTTATCGTTCTTAGGCTATCATAGGCCGGGTGTATCCGTTTTAATTTTAAGCTAGGCTTGATTGGAATGTCGAGCTTGGAACGTAATCCGTATTCAGGTCGAAAGTCTGGATAATAGCCTAGATAAAAGCCTAAACACCAATATTAATGTATTGTCTGTGACTTTAATAATAATAATGTTCTTTATTACAGGATGTGGGGAGGTGAGTGCATTCCCACACATCCCTTAAGACTTGTTCGCACCTGACAAGTAGCAAGTCGAGTAGCGACTCGCTACTTGACTCACCAAAAAGTGTTCGCATTGCTGTCAAGTAAAGTGCATTAGTATGACGGGCACCGTAATAAAGTAAAGACGCTTATTAATCTGATTTTAATGCTTATTTTAGATGAGGTGGAAGAATAAATTAGTGAGATGAAAATTAATAAACTACGAACATGAAAATAGATTCATAGCCGCAAAAATAAAGAATTTTTTATATGTTTTTGTATGCAATTAAATCAAGAAAAGCACATTAGGGCGTTGATGTTTAGTGAAAAAATAATACTTCAACATAATTTTTACATACAAGTAAGTATAATAATGCCGTCATAAGATAAAACGCAGCTGGAAATTTTCAATAGTCACATTCTGATATATGAAGCATTCCATTTTTATATCAACCTATTATATAAAAAGTACAATTGGAAATCTCTAGTTGCCTTTTTTTATTATGAAGGCAATTATAGTTTACAGTAATGGTAAGAAATAGGAACCCATATTGGCGTTGAAAATATGCGCTTTGCTCTTGGAAAATAACAACGACCATAAAGAAAACTAACAACATTTACGCAAAATGTAATTATGATTTTAAACAATGTGTCGTATTTTCTTAAGTGTGTTATAATATTTATGTTGGAACTCAACAATATGTTTTTACTAAAATTCATTCACAGAGTGTAATAAAAAGTAGCGGTGAGTCAAACAGTGGGTTTAGTGAACTGTGTAGGTCTGCAGGTTGCGCAGTATGATTTGCGACAGGTATTGTGAATATTTCGCTATACCTAACGGTTAATGTTAAACCAAAGCCGTTAATGGAGAGAATTACGCAAAATACTTCGACAGATAGAAATAAATAGTGATAAATTACAATACAGAGATGGGAGAGGTTCTGACGTCAATTATTGGTCCAACAAATCTTTTATTCTACATGGATTTCGAAGGCTAGAAAGAAGCACACACACATACCATACACACAAGCCCTGCTTTTTTATGGGGGTACATCAAACATGTATATTATATAATTAATTAGTGTATAAAATGTATTTGTAATTTATGTATCATTTTTGAATTATTAATAAAAAGAAGCATATTTTCTCTTTTTTTAACCTTTTGAATGTCGGATGACAATTAGAAAGGCCGTATTACATAGAAAATTAATATCAGAGCATTCCGGGAAGCTAGAGTGCTCTAATAAAAAGCAAAGTCTGGAACGATATTGGCGCAAGCGACTCTGACCTTGAAATTGTACAGTTTCTGTATACATAAGAGTTAAAATCGCATTTTATTTTTTAACCTCTTAGCTGTCACCCGCTCGCCGGCGGGCTTACGACAGATGACTCTTTAATATAATTAATAAATTATATTTTTCTAAATTATAAGCATATAAAAGAGCAACATTTAAACAATATTTTATAAAATTTTCATCCTAAAATTTGAAAAATTCAGCTAGTGGGTCATGGTTTCCGTAGACTTAAAAAAAGTATCTTTGCGATGGAAAGAAACAACTCATGATAGCTTCATCTGAAATTGAAAAAACTTTTTTTTTCTGTTAGTAGGTAGTAGCTTGTGCTCGAACGAAGTATAAAAAAATAGCGTTAGAGTTTTCACTTCGAACTATATCACCACCTGATTGGGAGACGCGATGTTGTTTCCTGACCTATCGATAGATATGATTGGCGACCCCATTTGAGGTCGCGACCCCGCGGTTGCGAACCGCTGCGGTAGAAGAAGGAACTGTAATTGACGGTAATACATGGCAACATTTTATATTTATTTCATTACTATAATTTTTTTAATTAAAAAAGAGATACAAACATTTCCGAGTGACGTATAACCTGACAATATGGCCTTCTTAAAAAATGTAAACAAAGGAAAACCTGTGTATTTTTTTAACATTAGCTCCACATAGGTTGCCCTGAGAACAATAATTACCCTCAGAGTCTAAGCCATCTTTGGGGATGAAATGAAAAGGAAGTTCTGGGAATGAAAAGATAAGAGGGGTGGGTAGGAATCTGGGGGTCCAGGAATAACGGACGCATGAACCAACCCTCCCACTGCGGTGCAAAGCGATGTTCCAAGAGAGTCCTGCTGTAGAGATCAAAAGGTCTACCAGTCTCTCTCAATGTTTTAAAATGTGTTATTATTTAATTTTCTTTTATTGGGGTCCAAATTGCCGTATTCCTTATTTCGGCCCTGGTGTAACGTATGGATACACGCAAAATAATTGTTAGAATGCATTGGAAAAAAATGTTTTGCCTGATTGGATACCTATAAAAATATTAGACAATTATTACGTAATTTATAACAGTATTCTAATCTGAGTATGAATAATGTATTTATTAAAATGACTAGGTAGAATGATATGATAATAGTATATAAAGGTTTTGATACAAGGGCACGACCATCACGCAAACACACAGGGACACGAACATGTTAAAATGTTTACCATAATGGTTTTTCTTTACACTTTTGCTTCATATAAAAATATTTAATCTATTACACGATAGTACTTCTCCTAAATATTGAACACTATTTCTTCGGTGATTCAATCCAATATTGTATTTGTTAGCCATTCTTGAAAGATTATAGTTTTTTAATTGACAAACCTATTTGTTAATATTCATAATGCTTGTGTACTTCCGCGAACAATAATTTTTTCTTAATATTTCAAAGGGTAACTTTTAAAAAGCGTTTATAAGTAAAAATACTATACGCGCGCCATCTACGAAAGCGTAGAATATCAATTCTTTTGACATTCACCTTTTCGGAATTAGTTCTGTTATTATTATGTGAGTAAATATACTGTTTAATACCTTGTATAAGCACTGCATGTCTACTATTTTACGCCGATTAGTTAAACTTTTAAGATTGATGAATTTTAATCTTTCATTGTAGGTATTTAGAGTTTAGCTTGTTTCAGTTTTACACGACATCATTGGACGTTTTTCTCTAATATTACTATTTATATTATTTAGTCTATTTAGTGGAGAAATATTTTGGATACATCATTCTCCAAACGTTCGGAACAGCGACAGGGAGATCTACAATTTTCCAATTAGCGAGGTTTGACGATCCAATCAACTTGGGAATGACTGAAGAAGACGAGAAAAGACAAAACCTGCAATATTTTATGAAAACGATAAGTGGATACTTCTTAAGGAAAGTGGTATAAAGTATAAAATGTAAAGCAATGGAGTTATTTAAAATTTCAACATATAATGGTATGTATTTTCATGTTCCAATTTACATACCAATAGTAACCACACAGCCAAGTGGAGACAGGTCAATTATTGCTGAACTTACTTTATGATGTGTTTACATAGCGAGAAACAAGCCATTGTATCGGCAAGCAATGTACAATACTCTCGGCTTGCAAGTTGCAAGCACCTCACTGGGTCAGTAAGGTAGGCCGTACCCATTATCCGGTGCTACTCAATGGAACAACCTTTATTCTCTCCGCATGGCGGTAGGTCCTCGCAGATTGAGTGAATTTGTCTTAGAAAGCAAAGTAATTGAGTGAAAAACTACTGGAAGTGGTGCTGAACGAATGTGTAATGCGTCTCATGTCTTCGGAGACAAAGCTTTTTGTGTAGATAAATAATTTGCTTTAATTCGGTATTTCAAAAGGTTTCCCTCAAAATTAAACTTTCGAACTGAATTACTTGAAGAGAAAAGCGTACCAAAGACTAGTTGTTTATAGCACGCTTGAAAGAGTTTTTCTTCACATAACACAAGGGATCTATATTATGATCTGAAATTCTATCGATGGAAGAATGTTCTGGATGATTTGTATAACGCCGTTTTTGTGCAAAATCACCTCAAGCGTGAGGTACAAATTGTTTTACAAGGCTTTTTCCTACTACTGACTAAAAATAATCTTTCATAACAACTTTTTACCTAAAGAAAACAGATTTAAAAATAAAACTCACTTACATGATACTGTGTGTTATGAAATCTGTTACCACTGTCATAATTCAGTTTTTCTGTCTTCCTACTTTCATCTACGTGTATTACGTAGAAGAACAATAAATTTGTCTTACACACGTCACAGTGTAACATTCTTATTACGTTTTCATAATTTTATCTAATAAGTTATTTAAAGATTGAGCATCTACAATTATTATTACATATATTATTATGATAAAGGCGGAAACATCAGTCGACAGTTTAAGTAGTGAAGCATTATGCAAAGAACTAATATACCTACTGCAATTCAAAATTAATTCTTATTAAACTGTATGCAAAAACCACAGATTAAAGAATAATACAATGCGTGCCTTATGGGCGTGTTTCGTGATCTAGTTTTAGGCCTAATTTCGGCATGTATTTCCATTCGAAGCTGTGTTTCACCATGATTGTAAAATTCGAATGGGATGACGATATAAGATTTCGGGCAAGTGTAAGAGGTATTTGGTCTAGAACCAAAATATAACAAGTTGATGGCACATTTGTTTCCATTCAAATTTCTACGGTAGATTCTTCTAGTGTTATATTATTTTTTCTATGAAATAAACAGAAAAAAGCAACAACTTATTGCCGTAATCGATTTTTTACACTGAGGCCTTCAACTTTCGACTGCTTTTGACCACTGGGCCATCGAGGCAACCTGTAAACTTGTTATGAAAAGCCAATCACTTAGCGCCTCCGCCCACTCAGGCAACTGAAAACTCTCAACTGCCAACTGTCTTTGTATGACAATGTGATGGCCCGCACATACACAATCACACAAAACCCCGTTGTCAATGGTAACGCAAGCGGTGACTTGCGACTTGCTCTACTGGTTGCCCTGGGCGGCCATTGATAGTTGCCAACTGTCAGCTGATTGTTCTTCTTCTATGGTTAACCAAGCTTTTTGACCAATCAAGACAGAGAAACAGCCGGTTTTAGTTGGTTTTCAGTTGCCTCAGTGGGCGGAGCGCCTTAGGCAAGTAAAACTAATAAAGAACTTCTAAATTTCGGGAAGATTTCAAATATCAAATCCCGAACGTGGCAATAACCTTTAATCCCGTGTGTTTTTATACTATACAGTGTAGGTACCTACTACAAATTGAGAAAAATATTTTATAAACGCTGCATTTTTATGATGTTCTACACAGGCTGGGAATGTACTTGACTAACTTTGACTGGTGATTCATAAAATTATTTGGAGTAAAAAATGTATATAAAATTTGGTTCTCCAGATGTTTTTTTTTAAAAATATATATCTATATATATTTTTTAAATTTTATCATCAAAACCAACTAAAAAAAATCTTCCATTCACATGTTGTCACGGGTCACTCAGCCTAGGCCCTACGTCATCTTTAGGTATTTTTAAGGAGAGAAAGTCCTGGGAAGGGAAAAGGTATGAGGGATGGATAAAAATCTGGGGTCAATGTGTTCAGTAGTGACGGACGTATGACTCCATCCCTCCCACTGCGGAGCAAGGCGATGGATGGGTCGAAATAGTCCGGCTCTCGAATAGATTGAAGATAACTCACAAATTAGTAATAAGTACAAACAATGATTATCCATAAGCCGTATTGTTATGAGTGACATTTATTTACGATGTTATTAGTCGAAGCACGCGATCTCAGATCCAGCAGGAAAGATTTTTCCACGGAAGAAAAAGTCAAACAAGTTATGACTAAGTGCGTAGATTCTTATTGTGAATTAAGAGATACGTCTTGCCGGAAGCAGATCTATTTTACATGAGTCATGTAAGAGAAATTCATTCCTGCTGAATATATCATTTTATTATATAAATAAAGTTAATCGGTTTGTTTGTTATTCAAGAATTTATGATACCATTTCCTGGGCGGTAATTTTATAATGCCATCAAATATATTTTTAAAATTATTATTACAGCAATAAACATCAAATGAAAAGTAGGCATAACATAATAAAATATTAGCATAAAATTTAAAAATTTTGTAATTAATTGAAAAATAAAAAAACCCATTTTAATTTTGTAAGTTTAAGGCAAAAATTTAACGATTTTCTTTGAATAAATTGTAATATGTAGCGTCGGCCTAAAGTGCAAAGCTGGCTTCAATGAATTATTTTTAACTTCTATCCAAAATAGCCAATGTTTATTTTATCACTTTTATTTCATCTCAACATTCAAATAATTCTCAAAATCGTCTAAAAATACATAAAAAAATATATTTATTTTATTTTAAACCCAAAGGACGTTTTACTAATTACGTATAATGTAGTTCATCTCTTTTGTGAAATAAATATGAGAAATAATACTTTAAAATGCAGAAGAGTTTAACAATGCAAGAAAGAGAAAATGTAAATAACACAAATCTGTGAACAGCCACCAATTAACATTTATTAAAATGTTAAAAATATTAAATATTAATATACTTTTTACAATATTATATCCATTGTTCTGATATATCCAAAATTCTAAAAATTCTACAATAATAATCTATTACCTACGTACTAAAATCTCAGCTAACTGACTGACCTAAAAAAACTGACTTATCTAATGCAGAATTCAAAACATTATTTAGGGAATGTTTAGGCCAAGAAGAATCGATAAATAATCTTCATTCTAATAATCATTAACGAAGATTTTATTTTAACGAAAATTTGCGTGGTCTAAAAAAATGACACTAAGGCCCAGTTGTTTCACAGAATTCGAAAAATTCATAAAATTTCGAACAAATTTTTCAAATTCTGTGGAAGTTTTAATCAGTTTTGTTAAATTTAATTAACGAGTTTTGTAATATTATAAATCCTAACATTTCCACACCCAATTCAAAACCAATTTCAATACGTTGAATGTGAGCCGTGATATTTAGTTTTGTGTTCTGTTTAGTTTTATTTACATTTTGTAATACACCCACTCATGTGAACTATTTATTATCCCGCCACCGAAGAGGCCGTAGATATTAAGGTTTTAAAATGCTTAGAAGAATAATGCACGGTACAGACGCGAAGCTCACATACAAGAAAAGCTCACTTTATGACTAGCGGCGCGATATCAGAAAAGTAATGCGACCCCCCCTCCGCTATAAACAGGAGATAGGGTCATTTTGAATACACAGAGCGAAGTGTTCGAGCCGCTGTCGGCCGTCAAGTTGACATATCCAGTGCAAAGAAATGATATTCTCACGGCCGCTTCCGAATTCAACTGACCCCTTCTCCTGCCGTAGGAAGAAATCTTTTAAAACGTAGTGTGTCGTTAGAAAAGATAATTTATAACACAGTATCTTTTGACTTTTCCGAACTCAAAGGGTTCTGTGCGATGATATCAAATGCAAAATAATAAAACACTATTAACATTACTAATAAATCTCACTAGAAATTAGAATAATTCCCTGTGCATCGTTTCGACGGCGTCAACAATACAATGATTTGATATGCACATTATTAGAATAAATTTGTGAAGCGGCTAACGGGTTTTTAAGATCCATGTAGGAATAAATCATCATGGCATTAGACGATTAGACATAGTCAAATTCACGGACAGCTCTGCGGCACATTCTAAATAAACAGAAACAGTTTCACTTTGACGACTTGACACTAATGTGATGGAAGAGTTTTGTGGGACACGTAATTTGTGTTTATATTTTCACTGATTAAAGATAACTAAAAACAATCCGACTTTAATGCAAGATAATAATTAATGTTATGTAACTCGTGACCACACCGCATATAACGAGCGATGCCTTTTGAAAACTAAAATCATCAAACAAAGTTCGCGGGGATCGGCTTAGAGGAACGGCTGCGCGGCCGCTTTCATACAAAACGTAGTTTTGGATTTGAGGCCACAATACACAACCAAATTGAAAAATTATTTTTATAATAAAAAAGGTACGTCCAATTTCAATCTCGGATAGGAGCTACTTTTTTTTTTGCTTTTAAATTATGACGTATAGGTAATTAAAGAAATCAGTTTTTGTTCATTTTGGAAGCAATTTTTTTGTGAGTTATTTATAATTATTAAAAAAAAATCTGCCTAATTCTTGTTTCTAAAATAATGAAAAATAATAAAAAAAATTTAAAAATGTTAAAAATGCATTTCTTTGGGTAGTAATTTTAAAATATAAACGACAAGTTTTTGTTCCGATATAAATAGGTAATTTGTAATTTATGTTTGGGCAGACAGGTTTTTTTGGTATGCTAAGTTTGGGCAGACAGTTTTTTTTGGTATGCCAAGTTTGGGCAGAAAGATTTTTTTGGTATGCCATGTTTGGGCAGACAGATTTTTTTGGTATGCCAAGTTTGGGCAGACAGGTTTTTTTGGTATGCCATGTTCTCTCTAAGGGTATTTTATTTAGTCACTGGGAAAAGCATTTTCAGTGTTCACACCTGGTTGTCATTTACTTGTATTCATAAGGATCATTATGTCGTGTAATTTCATTTTACTTTCATCATTCAGCTGGTCTTCTAAGGTGTGTTATCCAATCCTGACACACTTCCATAGAGACAAATAGATTGTGAAAAAGGCACTTTAATTTATTATAATGCTCAGCTGAAGCAAAGCCATTTAGTCTGTATGCAACCAACGTGCGTTCTGTATACACTATACAGTGTACAATGCTGTACAGTTTACATTGTACAGCCAATCTGGCGTTGATACCTTTTGCAGCGCAATCCACCGTTACAAAGTCAACACAACACGCGCCTTTCTCTAAAAACTGAAACAAAACAACAACATCACTGAACGCTTGTCAATTATTATGTCTAGGTCGATTGACGTTGTCAAAGGCAATTTAATAAATGACTAAATGACTACACGCGGTGTCCGGAAACTATACTGTAGTAAAAACGTGAAGCTGGAAAATCTACGTCACATTTGGAGACGATTTTGTGGTATTTTTTAAAAAGTAAAACTTCTTTACGCACGCTTGACTTGGGGGTAAGATGGCGAATGCGTGACGAGAGCGTTACGAAAAGTGTAGTCGGGCGAGGCGAACGGGCTGTATCACACTGTAGGAGCAAGAGACAGCATTGCGCGCGCAAATATGTGTTCCACTCGCATTATATCTATAGCATATTATAGCTATTCATATTATACTATTTTAACACTGTAAAACATGTAAAATTTGTGTATTTATTGTAAAAAAAAAACCTACAAATATTATATAAATAAAAAATAATTCAAATTTTTTTAAGGGATCTAAAAGTAAGTTGCTGAAAAAGTAATAAAAAAAATCGAAATTCTCAGATCGAAAAAAGAAGAATTTTTTAGGTTTTCTATATGAGATAGATACCTACACCAGTTTCCCTTGTTATACGAATTTTCGTCTCTGACGCATCGTACATAGATCATGATTTTTAGTTTTTTTAAGCCAAGTTTATAAAAGTGATATCTTCTCATTTAAAGTGATCGCTGCCATTAGAATTAATTATTTCACGTTCCACTCGAATTAGAAGCTCAGCACCCACTCACATCGTTCGCATCTTAACACCCATTAGCCGTATCAAAGTTACATCATTCATAAATTCTCATAGACGGAACGCTGCAGTGATAGACGGTTGGATTGGTTAGGTTAAATGATCACGATTTACCTCCTCATCCATATGACCTCCTGGCAGGTCGGGGGTTCAAGGAAGCGGATTCTTTGTTGAGAATTGTTATAATTAACGAACGGAGACCAGAAGTGTGAGAAGGTGTTGTGTAAGTACGCGTTAATCAAACAAATAATAACATACGTCTTGAAACTACTCTTCATTTTTTTATTATCATGTTTTATGTTTTATTATCATGTTTTATGTAAATGGATGGTACTTGATTGATTTTATTACAAAAGAGGATACATAATTAAAATAGTTGCGTAGAGCTGGTTAATTCACAACATATATATATATATATATACCTTCGGGCATACGTACGTACAGGGTGTTATGCATCGTACTTGATTTACTTTAGCCAGTGATTCCTGACATTATTTTAAGTAAAAAAAATGTAAATAAAATTTTGGTCTCCGGTGACATTTTTTTTTTACAAAAACATAAAAATCAGTAGATATTTGGAAGTTAGGAGTGGAATGAGGGGTTGGTTGGTTACTTGGCTTAGTGAAGACTTTTTCTCTCTTTGATTTTGAAGAAAAAGTTTAAAAAAAAGGTAAAAGGTAAAAAGTCACAGGAGACCAAAATTTCATTTACTTTTTTTACTCCAAATAATGTCAAAAATCACTGGTTAAAGTAAGTCAAGTACGATGCTGAACACCCAGTATATATACAAAATGCAGTCGGTTTAGGGAGAATACTATTTACCTACTCACACAAAATATGACTAAGTGTGCCTGGAGGGGTGTGCAGAGAAGATCTACCGCCGAATAACAAAAGTATATCATAATATTTTCATTCAAATGCATGAAGGATGAAACCACTTGTTTATATTACTAACTAGCTAGCTTTATATTAATTATAATAAATAGCTAGCTTTATAAATTATAGCATATATGTTATTCTGATGTATGAGCTATATTATTGTAAAGTTTCATTAAAATCCATTCAGTAGTTTTTGCGTGAAAGAGTAACAAACGTACATACATCCATACAAATTTTCGTGTTTAGTAAGACTAGACCTTGTATAGTGAGGCAGGTAAAAGAAAACCGCACGTAATTAAATCAAATTAAAATAAACGCTCGGGTTGCCGGCACTGAAACTGAACTGAAAATATACTGTATATACCAGCGTATAAGTACAAAAAATGGTCATTGTAAATAAATTCGTTTGATATCCACGCCAATTTAATATAAGCTATTTATTAAATGGATTTTAGGTTAAAAATATAATTTTATAATAAACATATTTTTGAGGGACCAAATGTCGGAGGATCAATTGAGGTGCGTAGAATCAAATGCAGCAATCTCCAAAATGCTTTATTTTGAGAAAACCAAAAGAAACATTTAATTTCAGTTAATTTTATTCACAAAGGGAAACTTGGGTACACAGAGTTGGTTTTAATGCCAAATAAGTGCTTTTATAGCTAAATGACTGAATCATCAACAAATTTGCTTTATTAGTTCACTTTTGAAAAAAGTGGAGATTGCTCTAATTGATTCTACAAATCTAATTTTTTTATTTTTTTATAGTGAATACCTCACAAGAGCTCCAATTGCTCCCGTCTGGAGCCAGTAAGACAATGGCATCCCCAATTGGGGTATGTTATGAGGCTGAAGGTAAGTGGGGAAGTACCTGGCTATTCAGATCTAGTCACTAAACACGGCTAAAGCCATTTCAAGCAACGTTCGGTAAATGATGCTAATGGGACTATGGCACCGTCGATTGAGGTATGTTGTGAGGCTGGAGATATGGGAATTATTTACGAGCGATTTCATACTAATAGTCGTTCATATCTAATGTTTCCAGTATCTATGTTTACCACGGAGCTGTCAGTGGAATATCAATTTGGTTATTAGGCCTACGAGGCTTTGTGGTTCGTATTGTATGTAATCATTTTATCAGGTGTTCTGTTTGTTTTGTTTTCGTCCTTAGTGTAGCGGGAATAATAATTACTTTATCGATCTAATGACAGGCCTCGCTGCCTCCAATTGACGTCAATCGGTTAATTATAAAAGGCTTCACACGGGCTAATGAAAACCCGCGATATCCCCCAATAATCAACAAATATAATGAAGGTACACTACTTTGATGATGGAGCATCAATTTATCGCTGGAAAATTATATTAATTACTAGCTGATACCCGGCAAGCGTTGCAATGCCAATTAAATAAATACATTGTTTCTCGTTCCCCCTCCACTCTCACGCATTCCGCTTCCACCTTCTTCACCTTACCCTCTCTCTTCCCTCTTCCAACGAAGCCCCCCTCCTTAATTCCTCCACCGACCCTCCCGCATACCCCTCCCCCAGCCTTTTACCCCTGTCGCCTAACTCCATAAAATACACCCATTTTTCTAACATTCGCGTGACCTATTTAATTTTTTAATGCAAATTTCATCATGCCAGAGCTCACCAGTATGTATATATATAGAAGTATATACGGGCATGTTCACAACAATTCAAAAAAAAAAAATAATAGCAATCGGATGAAATTTTAATCGCAATCGTATGAATAGTATAAGAAATAATTTCATAACGCCAGAGCTCACTATGCTATAAGCATCCCGGGTGTGCGCACATCATATTCCCAAAGTTTCATCGCAATCGGATGAACGGTATAGCCGCGCATAAGGTACGAGCAAACAAACAAACAAACATTAATTTTTATATTATAGATTGACTAGAGGATTTTTGTTAACCATATAAGGATCAAACGTGTGAACTGTCAAACTTGCCAATTTAAATTAGTCGTTAGTTTTTCTTAAATTCTCTAATTTTCTGAGCAATTTTCTTAATTTTTCTTTCCTTAAGAACCTTCTACAAAGATTTAGAAAACCTAAAAAAAAAGATTAATGAAACAAGTAAAGTCGTTCTGAAGTTATGGCGTGACCAAGGGAAACAGGAATTCATTTATATATATATATGTATATAGATAGATGGACGATTATAACCAACATGTTTCGTAAGCAATGCCTTACTTCATCAGGGTTTACTTAAAAACCCTGTTAAGTAAACCCTGATGAAGTAAGCATTGCTTAAGAAATATGTTGGTTTTTTAAACAATAAATGTGGTTACAACTAAGTATTCAATTAATTTTGAAGTAACATTTCTTTGACCTTTCAGGATGATAACATAATTAAACTAAGTATTCAATTAATTTTGAAGTAATATTTCTTTGACTTTTCAGGATGATAACATAATTAAGTGGACTGATGTATTGAATCACTGTTTTGATTAATACGATAAATAACTCTTATTAAAGTAATAACCTGTCACATTAGTGGGTGGTTTTATGAGTCATTAACTCAGAAGCAATCCCCCGCAGGGGACTGAACACCTATTTTTTTTAACAATTTTTTCTAATTGACAAAGCAACATGATTCAACAACGTAATAGTCACTTTCATAAACATCCACGCAAGACGAATTATGTTGAGAATTAGAGCCAATTAATGATGTTTACCGGAAAAATAAAAAAATGTTAATTTAAACAATAATTCGTAATACATCAAAAGTGTTTTTTAGCATCCTTGTTCAAGACATGTTTCCTGTTAACGCCTTTTTTTAGATGACGTGTTCTTATGAATATAACCTTTTTTGGGTAAGTTAACTTTTTGATGAAATTCAATCGTGCTTACTTTTTGAGAAATAATTAGCATTAATTCATTAGAGCGTAAATTTTATTCCGAGATCACTGGACCAGAGAAACAAAACAAAAGATGAGTTCGCTTTTAGCAATCAATCAATCAACAAGGTAGGTAATTCATTTTGACATATTATGTAAACGGACGACGAATAAAGTAATAAGACTAAACAATTTGTAAAAATCGGTAATAAAATAGTCCCGCAAAACATGATCAGTATGATCACTAATTTATCCCATTTTTCGTCATTTCACGAACCACTATAGCCATGAGGATTCCAAATGACATTATTCTTTAAGCCAAGTTAAACTATTAATTCTATTGGCGTTTAGTGATTTTTATTGCCTTTAGGTAGGTATATGTAGGATGATTTTAAGCTATTCATTAAGCCCAAACAAGGAAGCGTTGAAATGTAAAAATATGTGAATTAATTTACCATAAAACACGAATATGAACAAAGGATCTGTGATTAGAGAGCATGATCATGAAAAATATGGAAGATTTGTTACGTTGGCAATTGCTAATCATTATTGCTACATTACGACTGTGGGAATGAAAGAACCTTCCCGATGAAAAATAACAGAAATTACTTTTGAAAGGTGTAAATATCAAACATAAGAATTATAGAAAAGGCCGAGAAAGCCTAGCACACAATAAAAAAATACTAAATTTAATATGGAGACATTGCAAGATTAAAAACGACTTCTGTAGTTGAGAAGGAGTTTAGAATTAAAGGGGATGTCAATGTAAAACATAAGATATAGAGTTTCTGTAGATGTCTTTTCGGAGAGTGGTCAGATATCAAAAGATACCACCCTTATATGATTATAAAAAATTAAAAAAACACGCCCATGATCTCCCTGATTCTCCTTTCACAGTGGTGATGAAATAGTTCAATTATGTCTGCGGTTTTTAGGACAAAACAGAATATTGAAGAAAAGCAGGGAAAAATAATAAGCAACTAATGTAAATCAACCGAAACTAAACCAATACCTAACCAAATATAACCTAACCTCACCTAACCACGACTTACCTAAACTACCCTAACTTAACCTATTATTTTATCGTGTTAGCTCAATCAATATAAACAAATCAGTTTCTATATCTGCCTTAACGAACTAGCGACAGATTTTAGTATTTTTATCACATTATTATTGTCAATCATTGGTTAGAAATAGAATCCAGGGGTGCTAGCATGGTCGATCGATAAGGATCGGTAGGGTAATTGTCGGTAACTTCTCATCGTTCCCTAGGATAACTGCAGATCTCAAACGAATAGGTAACAGTTCACAATGACTAAGTGTCCTTAATATATTAGATATCAAGTGTTATTTGTACGTTAGCGATCTGCAGTTATCCTAGGGAACGATGAGAAGTTACCGCCAATTATCCTACCGATCCTTATCGATCGACCATGCTAGCACCCCAGGTGTGCTAGCACGGTTGCTCGATATGAAGTTACCGACCGATTGTCGGTAACTTCCCATCGTTCCCTAGGACAATTGCAGATCTCAAACGTACAAACGACAGTTGATATCGAATATATTAAGTACACTTAGTCATTGTGAACTGTCACCTATTCGTTTGCGATCTGCAGTGGTCGTAGGGAACGATGAAAAGTTACCGATAGTTATCCTATCGATCGTTATAGAGCAAGCGTGCTAGGGCCTCAGGAGTTCATTTTTGTTGCAAATACGAACAAGCCATTAGTATGCATAAATAATACAATAAAATAGTATACGAATAAAGAATAGATACAATATCATATCATTGAAACCTTTTTTCGGTCACCAAGAACAATGCCGGATCTGGTAAAAATAGAAAATAGTTCTCTTGGTTTATTTATTAACTTATTTTGTTGATTTAAAAGTTTGTATTTTATGAATTTTTAATGAAATGCCATATATTAAAACAATACTATTATTGACCTCAAAAATAGCGAAAATGCAGAAACGAAGCATTAAACAGCTCTACTGCAAAACTACAAAATCCCACATCCGACATTGTTCTTCGGGACCATCGATTTATTGTGATTAACCTGGAAGAGTTAAAAAATCAATTTAATTCGATTGTTCTATTTAGCATTCTCTGCGTTTTTTAATTCTAAATGTAGGATGTGTATGGCCAGACGATGGCAGGCTGTGAAATTAACTTCATTACCTCAAGGTCAATGGTAAGTCAAAATGATGAGGCAAATAATACAGATCTCTTTAATGATAGAAGAATATGAGTATTACGGACACGAACGGAATACTAATTCTTTGGGCTAATGAGTCTGAAAAGTATTATGAATAGGCGAAGACATCCGTAGCGAGATCTTTTATCTCTGGGGTATATAGTTATTTACTTCCATATTCTTATGGACTTCGTTTTGGTTCATGAACACCAATTATTGTATTGAATTATATTGGTCGCAAAAAACCTATGTACAGGGTACAGGTACCTACTACTGTTCTTCTATTGGAATTGGTTTTCGCCTTGTAGTTCCAGATCGTGCAATTCATAAATGCGGAAAAGCAGTTCCCATCCTAGGAAAATAAGGGATTTACTTTTATGATGATGTAATACGTGAGTAAAAAAAAAGACAGGTAATTATTATTAGCAGAAGGTCCTATAGAAGGCTAAAAATTGTCCTTTTTTTATGCTACCAAAATATTTAATGTTATGCAATTACAATCGATAAATGCACGCCACTGATTCTATAGTTATATTTAAAAAAATGCGAAGCGGAAATTATATAAATACGTAAATGTATAAAAAATATTATGCGCACAAAAAAACCGGTAAGAATTTACTGAATTTGTTAAATGTATCGTGTTCTGTTAGGTGCATCAATATATTTTTGCCAATTTTGCTTGTCAACCGATGATGTGCATTGCTTTATGACCAAAGGCAGAACAGTGTGTAGTTTTTCAAATTTATAATGAAAAATATAATTTTATTTATTTTTATGACTAGTTTTATTTTGGAGTAGGCATAGCTTTTTAACCATTATCGAGTGCACACCACTGTTGTCAACTAATCAAACATGTCATTATTCTTAACATGATGGTTTCTTGATAAATTACATCACATCTTTGTTCTACCCAAATACTTATATTGTAAAAAAATATATCTATTATTGTGGTAGCTATTTCAGCGTTTAAATCTATTTTAATATCGATTATGCCAAATTGCTGCCACTTTCAGAAATTGTCTTTCGTTTTCTTTACCTGCTTAATATACGTGTTATAGCCACGTCATTGCACAACAGATAACAGTCTGTTGCCGTAAATTCGGTAAGTCTTGCCGGCCAGTCGATGACATTAATTCTGGAGCTTAATTAGCATCGAAATGAATTGAATTTATTAATTTTTATGACAAGAAAAATGTAACATTGAGTCGCAAAACTGCAATGCAATTTGCGTTTGACTGTCAGATTATATACATGAACAATCGCAATCGAATTATACAAAGAGGCGACAGATTAATTTCCAGCTCTTGGCCACCAAAGAAGAGTACCTAATATTAGTTCCTGGATGGTCAGGTATAGGTTGGTTTTTAATGTAAACGAACAAACACTGTATCGAGTCAAGGACACCGAGTTACTTGTAAAAGGATGTACATCCATCAATTTTTTTGTTATCTTTGCTGACTTTTCCGAGAACGCCTTAAATATTCATTCAAATAATATTAAACGTTATATACCTAAGTATATAGATTGAGGAACTTTTAAGGGCTTAATTAGTGGTTAGAAATCTTCGTGTAATGGCTTTACAGCTGTTTTAAGGATCACATTTCTGAAAAAAAAAACATTAAATACTATCCAATATTTAATAGCCATTTATAAAAATATTGCAAGCATACCAGCAATATGGTTATCACTCACCACTTAAATATAATATTAAATAAAGAAAATAGTCACACAGCGCAACTACTAATATATAATTATATTAATTTGCATGACCTTCAATTTGAACTGTGTGTATTATAATATAAAACATAAATAACAAATGATTCCAACCCACTCATCGCATCGTAAAAAACACATCAAGATAACCCAAATATATACTTCATTTGGCGAGAAATTGCAACGATGCAAATTGAGTCCAATCGTCATTATTTCGATGCCAAAAATCTAGGACAGATTTCTCAATCACCCTGTTTTCCATGTTACGAAAATACCGTACAGCATGTACCTAAACATAATGCCAATTACAATACAGCGTGGTTAAAAGGAAACGTCACCATTGATCGGCGGACCCTAAACCGGAAGTGGGCTCCATAATTAGGAAGGAGGAAGAACGACTGTTGTAATTATCACTTCCTCAAATTCATATATGGAACCGCCATGTTTGGTATTCTGCTCAGTCCAAACAGATAGATGCACTTGCAACGATGAAAGATATGCAACAGAGGTTAGTGGTCGTATATATTTACATAACCGTAATACGCGGCGAAGTTGTTAAATTTTTTTGTTTACGTTCACTCTGTTAAGTATCATTAATATAAAGGTTAATTTTCGTTAATAACGTTTCCTAATGTAAGCAAATAAGTGCCTACCTAAGCATCGATGGCAAACAAAAAATAGGAACTAAATCAATGAACGCGTTATGTGTTTTATTAATTTTTTAAATATGACTAATGCTTTCATAATGGTGCTGTATTTATTTGGTTCTTTAACCAAAATTTGTTCCAATATATTCACCAGTTATATACAACAGAGCTGAAAGTGGGCGAAAAGAAACTAACAATAGATCCGTTATTTTCTCAAGAGAGTTTATTTTGTTTATGAAAAAATATAAAAACTGCAAAGGCGTTTGCCATTTATGATTGATGGAGTAACGGTCCCGAAAGTGTGCCTCGGTGTGTTGTAGCAAATCTGTCACATTTCAATTTGTTGTTGTACGAAATCTACACAAAGCAAAATAAATATTGCCATTTCTAAAGTACACACTACGCCATTTTTTTAAGCAATGGGTAGGTAGAAAAGGCCTCTTTCTGAAAGGAATAAGAACTTGATTTGAGATAAGTATATTATCGTACACAGTCGTATATAAAATAACCTCTCATAATTTTATCTCCCCTTGTACTTTATTTGTAGTGGAATCCGTTCTTCTAATACGTTCTCAGAATCAAAATTTATTTATTTTTTATTTACTTATTTATTCATTATTTTTAAAAACATTACATATTACAATGATTTTTGGCTGTCCAACTAGGAATAAAACCTGTTTAGGACAGTCAAAATGAGCAGATTTGTTTAATGTAAATACTGATTTGACTTTTACTGTGCTAATCCACTTGAAAGTTTACTTTGATTTTGATGAACTAGAGAATCAAAAATAAGTAAAACAAATAAAATAAATTAAAAGAAATTAAATGTTACAAGTAATCTCAATTCGTAAGGAAAAGTGGAAATTTTCAGCATTGTCTTCTACACTCAGCCTCAGCACGGGTAAATAAATAATGTCGGAAGTCAAATTTATCACATCAACAGAAAAATATTTTTTTAAAAAATTACCCCTCGTAACTAATGGATTGCTCGCAATGTTACGTGTGTGTTCGGTGATTAATAATTGTATAGTGTCATGTTGTCGTGTAGAGTTTGTCATTTTACCTGTGCAATAAAATATATAAAAATCATTAATCATTACCAAATAATTTTTAAAACGAAAGGTCAAATTTAATTTATTTGGAACTTATATGAAAGTTGCGGTCAACTCCAGTGTATTTAGTATTGTATCAAATTTACTTTTCAAACTTACCTGTAATAAGTACAAAGATGGAGTTTTGTTTGTTTCGACGATAGATTTTTAAGGTTGAATTACAAGATAAGTACAGCCGTAATCTAACATGAATGTTTACGATTAGATGAAGGTTGAAAGTTTAATGTACGCATAAAAAAATAAACAATATCACGTACCAGGAACTATTTTATTATCGTATAACCTCACACCAAAGGCATTAATTTGAGTTATTTGATAAATAATTAGGTACTTTTTTTACATGAATAATTTAACACCTAGGTAGAAGCAAATCATTTTAAAGAGGACACCTTGAAATGTTTGTTAACACCGATAGTATTGAAAGCTTAAAACTAAATTGGAATACTCATCCTCAGTCCCTTCTTACCCCGAAAATGCCCAAAGACAAAGTGCCTAGTGCCTAGTGACGTTTGTTAAATTCAAAGATGTTATTTTGTTTTTTTTTTTTTGTTTCAGTTTCTTAATAAAAACAAATCTATTGATATATATTTTTATTAATTCATCCAGGACACCATCACATAAGCAAAAGTTTCTTAAAAATAATTTAGCTGTTCTTACTTAGGTAATCAGTAAAGAGCCACTTGCACACACTTTTTTTGGCTTATAATAATTTAAGTGAATAGATTATTCTGAGGAGAATTTGGAGATTCTACAAAAATATTATTTTCTTACAGCTTTTTACAATAAATTAAATAAATCGGTCTTAAATGCGTATTTGTTGATCTACAATCACGAAGCCTGTGTTAAATACAAGGTTAAAATCTTTCATCCCCGTTGATGATATTTACGTATTTTGAAAATTTACATCGGACATCAAAAGTGACATCTTTTAAAATAGATAGCGTAGTGTACATACATGAACCTCCCGATCATCCGAGAGGTATTGTTCATCAGAGGAAAAAACGGTACACCACGGATAGGTTATAAAAAACTCTTTTATTTCACAGGCATTATTTTTTTTTTTTTTTTTTTTTTTATTGGCAAAATTTTTTGATACATACATTTATAAGTAGATACATACATAATAACATAAATGAAAAGGTAACAAAAAAAATCCCACAAAGGCGAAGCCTGTGCGTGGGCATTATAATATGTGGGTATAAAACAGTGGTGGTTAAAATAAAAAGATTAAGAATTAAAAATATAGTACATATATGTGCAGAGGTAATTGATGTTGCAGGAATATCTGTGATTGTATTTTTATATTTAGATGTGGATATATATATATATATACATATATATATATATATACATATATGTACACACATGTACATATATATATATATATACATATATGTACACACATGTACATACACATATACACATGTATTCATACTCATACATATTAAAATGATACTTTCATAGTGGTAGATATTCTCTATACGCCATGGTAAAAAAAACATTGTTTGAAATGTTTATAGATGTGGTGGTGACAATAGACAGGTTATTTTGTTAAAATGTTCCAAAAATTTGCTTGGGTTGATTAAAAATGGCTAAATTTAATCTTTTATGAAACGATAAAATCGATATTACTTTATCATGAAAGTGGCCCATTGTAATTTTCCAGTCAATAACGTATGTAATTGTTATTTTCTAAGTAGGTACTTACACAGGTAATTGTAATTTGCCGCATAAACACTTTGGTGCCGAAGTATCGGGACCCAATGAGAATCCTTGGGTCCGATAAGCGGAAACACGCCGTGATTCGAATGAAAATGTTTTCGATTGTAAAGGAATCATTTATTTCTAGGTCGCGTCAACAGCTGAATATGGTATCCGTTTGTTCTAGTGAGTATAGTACAAGGATTTCTAATTGCTGCGATAGCTACTATTACCAGTAATAGTTAACACGTCGCGGTCGGTATAACTTAAATATATCAGTTATTAAGTTATTATTAACCTCCAAACCGCTAATATACGTAGATACAAATAACAAAAAATATTTAATAACAATATCGCATACTTCAATCCACTTTCTCGAATGTGTCGTCTGTACAATACAATTATTGAATGTGACATTGTATATACGAGTATATTTGCAAACAGTCTAGCATATTTTAAAAAACAAATTAACAATCTTCTACAATAATACGTCATGGAAAACAGTCATATAATTGTTTTATCATAATATCTTTTTTTTGTCTTTTTATATCTTCTCTTTCTCTGTACACTTACTATATTTTGTATCTCATGTTTTATAAGTATATTTTTATTATTATTATTATTATCTCTGTCGTTTTCACTACCCTACACTTATTATATTTTGTATATCATGTTTTATATATATTTTTTATTATAATTATTCTTTTTTTCTGTCATTTTCACTACTAGCATCACCGCCTAGTAACAACTAATTCTTGATTACGCATGCTGTGAACATTTTTAATTGGAGTGGTAATATCTGTGCACATTTCAACGCAATAATATTAATGTAATACCTGTTAACATTCTGTAAATATTTCAAACAATAAATAAAATAAAAATTCACAGATCTTAGAAGAAAAAAATAGCGTTATTTGCAGGGTACAAGAAAGGTTGGTATACGTATATATGAAAGTAACAGTTCTAGCTGTTTTTGACCATTCACTATTTTATCTAAAATAATAGAAGAAGGACAGAAAAACATATATTTAATGTATAGTATACTACAAAATGTAATTGTCTTTTTTAGCGACTCAATTATTATGACCCAATTTGGGTTCACGATCCGTGAATTACGGATCGCTGCACTAAGCTGACCTATCGATATACAGGTTATCCGGGGGTAAAGTGCATTAACTTCGGGAGGTGATTCTACATGATGGTAGGAGTAAAAAAGATTAACAACTTTTCCGAAATTCCAACTTTTTTTTCCCATACAAAAAGACTTACCTATTAAAAATCCTTATTGTAAGGTACAAACTTACGGCTATGATGGTTGTGATTCATCGTTACAGTGTAAAATAATAGTGCTGGCCGCACACACCGGACTAATTTTATCTTTTTACCAAAAGTTGAAATTTCGGAAAAAGTTATTCGCCTTCTTGACTTATACTATCGTAATAATCACCTCCCGAAGTTAATACACATTACCCATGGTCGCCCTGAATTGTGTGATTGGTAAAACAGACATTGATAAAGAAGACAAATAATTTTTCCAATATTTTAACATTTTCTGTGACTGGATATAACAGAACAATAACAAAACTTGACTAGATAAGAGTTAGTTAGGTTGGGTTAGTTTAGGCAAGGTTATATAGGTTAGATTAAGCTAGATATCTTGTTTTTTTTTTATATGTATTTTTCTGCATTTTTCCTCAATGTTATGTTTTGTCGTGCAACCAATCTTTCTTCAATTACTTGAAATTTTGAACCTTTAAATTTGAATGATGCAGGTTCTCAGCAAGTCGTTGATCTATACTTAAATTAAGAATTAAACATAGTGTTCGATTCTGCAATCATAATTTATACGCTCATGGCTCTGAATGAATTGTGATGAAATATTATGTACAAGTTTATTTGGATCATCGCGTGAAGTGCTCGTTTACGAATAGAAGCGGTTTGTAATTAGTTTCATGTACCGACGGTTTTACTTATACGGACGTTTAACAAATTATAACCTATTTATTAGTCCACACTACGTACCTGTTTCTGGTCAATCAAGAAATAAAGTGGACTTTTTAATGGCACTGGTTGATATCATTGAACTATCAAAAGTTAATAAAAAAATCATTTAGGAAACGTTTTGCAATGATTTTAATATGCTAAGCGATATATTTGAATATCTGGCAAACTGCTCTAAATAGAATAGGTAAGTGAAATATTAGTGTCGTTACTTGTCTCAATTTTAATTAAAACGTGACATTATCTCAATTTTACATCTAACAGAAAACCTTTTTGTGTGTCATATAATTTCGAAATATGAGCTTCTACTTTTATTTGTATGAATTAAGAAACAGTGAGTCTCGTCGTCTTAAATTTGTTTAGCTTTCTTTGTCCAGTGTTTCCACTTGGCAGCATGCTGGCAACGACATTTATGTCCCGAGATGTGAAAAAAATATTTCAATGTCAAAAATAATGCAAGAAACCATATTTTTTTTAATATATTCAATTAAAAAGCATTGTATTAGCCACGAGCTAGTTAGCTCTTCCAAGAAATGGTTAAAAAACAGTAGTTTACAATTTCTGCGGAATTACTTTTCCACCTCTGACCAAGCTCGATGTCCGGCTTGCTAACACGGCCCGCGAGAAAGCTAAGGCAACATTTTCGCGGAAAATTCAACTCTTCAAAATAACAGAGAGACCTCCTTTTATTCCGGTTCCTTCATTTCCAAATAAAGGAAACAAAGATCGGGAACAAAAGGATGTTCTCCGGGTACTGACGGAATACCTACCCTGGGCGTCAAGAGGTATTCCGCAGAACTCCAGTGCTCTCAAATTATTTAAGCTCTTCTTAAAGGTGTAAAGGTGCCAGAACTTTGGAAAAAGCTGATCGTCTATCCATTCAATAAGAGCCTACTTATTTTTTTTCAAAGTGTGCGGTCCGTCTGATGACCGATTTTTATCTGTAATACACGAATGTGGGCAAGCTGAGTCAATGGGGGCATGCAGATTCTGTTCTACAGGTATTTAATGGAGCATGTTCTAAGGAGCTAGCAGCATTGATTCCCGGTGCACCGATGGATGACGGACCCGTTCACAGTAGTTGATGTTGGGGCTTCACGAGAACGGGTACTTTCTTCGACTCCTTTTTGTGTAAGTGGTCTCATATATGGAACGAGCTACCAGCGTCTGTTTTTCCTCCTTAATTTAATCCAAGAAATTAACTAACAAATTCAAACGTCAGACGTCACCCATTTATTTTTGTTAACTAATATGTATAAGTTCAACAGGTGTGTGTTATGTATTGTAGATTATTATATGATTTAACTACAGATTTAGATGAATATATTGGTTTGTCTTATTTATCTCTCTGATTCTTGTGAATTCTAGCTATTGAAGTAAAAAGTGGCAGAAGTGTGACAGTAAAAATAATAGTGTTGTTTATAATTCAAATGGCTGAATCGCAGGAAAATTTCACAAATTCGTCTATAAATAATTATAAATAAACAATCTAATCATCTTCCTCCGCCTAAAAAAATGTTTTTATTTAGTCAAAATTAACCGATTCACACTCATTCAAATATTTATTTTCTTACGTCCCACATTAAAGAATTGATAAAGTGGTTCGTAATAATAATTACGGAATCGGTAGGTTAAGTTCAACCTGTGTAATTCTGATTAACCTGCGGCAATAAACTTAAAGTTGGGCAACCGAAACAGAAAACATTTTTTATTTGCTGATGTCGGCGCAACAAACTGCCTTTCGGTTCTGAGCTATTTCTCAACTGCTTCAAGTGAAATAACCTTGTACGATAAATGATATGTGATCAGAAATAAATCAAGGAATACATAAAAAAGTTAAATGCGCTATTCACAACGACAAATACTAATTATTTCAACGGTTCGTGATGGTACATACATTTACGACCTTCATGGATGAATGGCAACGGATTTTGATTGCTTACTTTTGTTAAACAGTTACACTATCTTTACAGACGCAAAACACATAAATGCTATCAAACATACTGATTTCAGTTGTCTATGTTGTTAGTTGGTTGGCTGGTTCAATAAACTCAAAATTTCTTTGAATTTAAGGCGATCCGCTCACTGAGGCAACTGAAAATTGTCAACTGGCAACTGTTTTTGTATGACAATGTGATGGCCCGCACACTACACAATCACTCAATAACCCGTTGTCAATGGTAAAGCAAGCGGTGTCTCGCAACTCGCACTGCTGATTGCCGTGGCCGGCCGTTGTTAGTTGCCAGCTGTCAGCTGATTGTTCTTCGTCCATGGTTAAACAAGCTTTTTGACCAATCAAGACATAGGAACCAGCCGGTTTTGGTTTGGTTTCAGTTGCCTCGTCAGCGGAGCGGAGCGCTTACGTGTATTGAAAATGGAACTGATTATGTGAAAAATTCAGACAACCGGTAAAGTAGGTACCTTTGATATAAAATTTCAACAGGAAATAATTTTCAAAATTGTAACTGATTTGTTAAAAATTTAGACTATCCTGTAATTTTTCACTTGTCTAAAAATAAAACTGTAAGTTTGTGCATGGCTGTATCGACATGTTGGGCATACCCTTCTTACTAACCTAACCTTACCGAACAGCGTCTGTTTTATAAATAAATTCATTTGATATCCAACTTATTATCGTCGTCGACTTATTATTAAGTCGATTTTAGGTGCGAAAGGTGTAAATAATGCACGAATAAATTACAATTCTATAACAATTATAATTTCATGTCAACGATTAACAACTATCGGGACACCCATAAATCCTTAGAGAATTAAAATAAATCGTTTTGTGTTTTGAAAACATTTATTCCAATGTATTGCATTTGCATTGCACTAAAATTATAAATTTAGATTTCTATCACTGCAGTTTATATGAGACAGGTTAAATGAAGGTGTATGGAATTGAAATGTACCACTTACGCGATATTTCAAAACCACTTCAAATCAATAATATGAGATTAGACTTTTTGCTGCGAGTTGTAGAAAGTTGATTCATTATTTAGTCAAGGCTATCAGGATCAGGTCGACTCTCCCAGTCTTGGGTTTCCACGAAAGAGCATTTTGTTGTGTAAATTATTATCGTCCATGACAATATATTTTGGAAATAATCGCTGCACTTATAAATTTGAATGTTCTGGAAAATACACGAAGATTTTGGTAGATTATGTAATTTTTTTTATTAATTTAACGCACCAGACTTTTAGGTCCGGGTTTAGTTTTCCCCATAGGAAAAACTAAACCCTTTCACACAATTTTCCACAAAAATGATCATCTAGTAAATCCACGCTATGCAAGTGTACTATATAATTATAATTAATACAAAACAATACAAGAATAACATGTTAACCTACCAGACTATTAAATGGGAAAATAATTCACCGAATCCAAATATTTGCATATCAGAGAGTTCGGCTCGGTGGAACTCCTAATTTGACCGATAAATCCTATTGATCCCTCAATATAAATATTTAAAAAATCTTTCGTAATCTTACATGTATTTAAAATGACTGATTTTTGCATTTTTATATACAAATTCTTTGACAAATCTAATATGCCTAAATTTATACCTAGGTATAATGCCAGTAGCCGAAATAACAAATGGTAATATTTTTATAGTCTGAGAATGCCAAATTCTTTTAATTTCATTTCCTAAATCTGTATACTTTTTCATTTTTTCAGAAATAGATTTTTCAATGAAGTGTAACATTTTTGAAGTATTATAATTTAACCGTTTATTTTTATTTATCGAAAAATATATTAATATTTAGAATACTGTGGGAACCATACAAGGGGGTTGAGCCATTAGCCATTATCTGTATAAAAAAGCGCGCACAAAAGAGTTGCCAACATCGTTCACCCACATACTAATATACTACCATATGCAAATCGCATGTATATGCACAGAGTAGGTAAGTATTTAATCGAGTTTTCGAAAATCGTTGTGTTTTCTTCAATTCGTTCATCTAATCGGAATCTCTTCACCAACTGCAATGACAATTGAATCGTTGAGTTCCAAAACCCTCCCTAATGGATTTTCATACTTTTCAGTAAATCAAGAAAAACGTGTGGGCTGATGAATTTTAATGATTCCAGTTTTTTTTCGTTTTATTGAGAAATTAATAGAATATCAACCAAAGTGACAAAAACCAACCAAACGACCAACATTTGTATGGAAATACATTGGTGACAATTTTGAATTTGTTAAAATGCTGACTTTTGATTCAAAATACTCCGTAATTCATCTCAATTACGAAGTATTTTGGAACTGAAAATTTTGGAAGGTCGATATTTAAACACGATTTATAAAGAAACTAGGAAAAATTTGGAAATAATAATGACAACATCACATTCCTTATTAAAAACACAAAATATGACATTCAAACCTCATTTTCAAGAAAAAATCATTAGGGAGGATATTGAACTCAACGATTTAATTATTCCCTTCTAATGTCAAATTATGGAAAACCATTTGCCTTAGGGCCTACGCCATCTTTAGGGATACTGTGTGGAGTGAACTCGTCGCCAAAACGTCACAACCAACGTTGCCAAAAACGTTGCTATACAGGAAGTCAAGGGACGGTACTTGAATTATGTTTTTTTTTATGTTTCTTTATTCTTTGAATGGTAAATATAACATTTGTGGATTTTATGGCCGCCATACTAGGCACATGCCCGTGTTATGGTGGCCGATTTGTATTTATGTATTATATACCAGTGATTCCTGAATTATTTGGAGTAAAAATGTAAATAAAATTTTGGTTTCACTTTAACCAGTTCCAAGTAAGTCAAGTACCTACGTCCCTTAACACCCTGTATTACATAGTAAATTAACAAGGTACATATTATACACTATCGCTTTTGAGAGGTGTTACTGAAAAGAACATTATACTAATATATAACCTTTGGAAATATTAGACCTAAATCGATTTCCCCATTGCCTTTAAAAGAATAGTTGAATCCAGGAGGTTTCGTAATAATCGATTCTCATGTTTGAAATAATTAATAACTAATCAGCAATCGTACCTACTTCCTCCTTTCACCAATAGACTTTGTTATAAGTTATAATATGAGTATACCGCGAGCAGAGATATCACGATGATTAAGAATAACAATAATAAATATATTATAATTGCAAGTAAGCTATTAATTTATAATTATTTACATGAACATTTATGGATGCTCGGCACCAAGCTATTACGTAAATATTTGTAATTTTATGTATTTGATGGGCGCCAAAAGGGTTGCCGTCGCCCAGTAGTAACATGACCCAACATAAATAATTTATATATATATATATAATATTAGGCATCATGTGTCAACATTTTAGAGAATTTCAGAGCTAAGGTTACATAATGTTTTCGTCTCTTATGAATAGTCCACCTACCTTTCAACGAATGATTACCAGCAGCAAAACATTTTTATTGTTAGGGTTTTTATTGAACCCGAGATTGGTCATTTGGGTGTCATTCCCAAAAAGAGTTTTTTAAATTTTTTTTTAATTAGTAAATAAAACATTTGTACAAATTTCGGGTAGTCTCACAAAGCTCTCAAATGGGCAGCTTGTCTGTAGGTTCTATCAATTAAAGATTCTTAATATGATACATGAGTAAAAATTTGTGAATACATTTACAGTTTTAAGGAAACATTAGATAATTTAAATTACATCTATAAAATATATCTATATACATGCCTAATAACAAGATATGTAGGCAATATAAGTACGTTCCGTATTTTTGGTCACGCCGCCGCTGGGCGTTGTCAAGAGTATTTATTTTGTTATGTATGTATATATTATATTATGTATTTAACCTAAAGATGAGCTAATATATATATATGAGTATTTATTAGCTCATCTTTAGGTTAAATCAGCTATTTATCTCAGCTTTTTCACGACCTTATCACTCTATATAGCCATCTGATCTTTATCTTGATATACTTAGGTTATGTAATGAGTCCACTGGGATTATCGGTGTATGCTAAAAAAATATTTTAACTCATTCATACAGTATGAAGCTGTGTTTTTTTTTAAACACTGACATTTAACCAATAGAAAATTCGTTACGTTTAATTTAGAGAACAATTATATACATGATCCGCTGCTAACACTAATAAAGCATAAATCACCCGAAGCGAGGCTGTCAGATGATTCGACAGAATTATGACCATTGTAAGTCGGTAAAATTATTCACTTTCTCTAGAACAGCGCCAATGTGCGCGGTGTAAAATAGACATGTTTCTCAATGCATTTTTAATATGATTATTTACTTACATACTTACTAACGGAATAGTACAATCTTATTATTAGAGTCTTTCGATGAATCGAGTTTAAAATGCTTATTCATTCACACAACTTAAAGAAGAAAGTTATTTTCACTCTTCTATGTAAAATCAGTGCCTAGGTAAGTAGCAAAACTTGCAGATCATTGCAATGTGGAAAATAATCAATCTGATTCTCATTATAATATCTTCCATACATTCTTAAATAAATTAACATTACTTGTCATTTTTCATGTAATTCCAGATGAAGTTATAAGAATGAGATAGTGTAGCAAATACATTTATTATTTCATTCCCGCATCGCTTCGTCTATTATTCATGACGGGATGCTATTGGTTAATTTTTACCCCGCCACGCTGTTCAGATGTGATCCCTGGAATAATTAACATAACTTGCTGCTAGGCCCTGCGGGCGGCTTTTCGTTGTGCTTCGCCCAGTTTAAGTGTTGGTGACTATTTATAAGGCAATCACCCTTTTGCAAAACTACTATTAACATTAAACTACAGAATACTTATATTTAATAGGTAGATATATAATAGTAGACAGTTTTACATTAAGACCGTGAATAATGAGAGGAACATAAATCTTCTTATTATCGAATAAAAGCGAAAAATGTTTATTTTTCTTCATACTTTTTTTCCTTAAATATAGTATTATAGATGGCGCCACTTCCGTTTGCAAATCGCATGTGAGCGAGAAATAAGTGTGAATCTTACGGCAGCAGCTCCGTGGAAAAAGGCGCGTTCACGGACGGGTCAGAACGGTTTCTATACAGTGTGGCGTTGGAGATTTACTCAGAGTCGGGTTCCTTAATTTGAACCGTACGGGCATTACCGTATTAATATACTTCGATGCCGTGTGATAATTCTAGAAAGTTAAGTTGCTTCCCGGTTCTAACCTCGCATCTTCAGGAGAAATCTCTGGCAGGACTGAATCAAAGAGACATGTTGTACACCGTCTGCCTCGGATTTCAGCTAACCTAGTCGTTGTACCCTTTTGATAAAAGGTTAAATGAGCGGTTGATGGAACAATCGTGTTCTTTGGGAGGAACCCATAAAGTTGTTATAAAAGTTTATTATCCCGTCTTGGTATTATTGTACCGTGTCATACTTGAAAATTGATTGTATTCAAAATAAAGACATTGTGCTTACCGTAAAAATGTAATTAAAAAAGAATTCATTTAATTATCCGATGGTAGAATTTGAAAAAAGTAAAGAAACGAATCGAGATTGAAAGACGTAATAGGCGGATGATATAAAGTCAAACGATCAACAATAAAAACTACACAACACAATGAATCGTGGTTATTGAGTTTTATCATGGGTTTTAAAATTTTAAATGAAATTGGATAAAATTTATAATTTCGTCAAAACAACAACAATGGCTTTAAAAAAATATGTTCATATAGACCAATAAAACTTATTGTTCCTTATTGTCGGCTTGAACCTAAAACTAGTGTTTGTTTTGTTGTTGACGCTCAATTTATCATTAAACCATTTTTTAAATTAGTTTATGATGATATGTGGTCTATTCTATTGTATTAGTGGTACCGTTATTTTAGACAGATAAAAGTTCAAGTGTCGGATGGACGATGGCGAGATGACGTATGTCTGGTACCTACTCCAATTTAGTCCACAGTTCACAAGTGACAACGGACTGGTTCACATTTAGCCGGAAATACAATTGACGGACAGTACTACCTCGAAACAAAGCGTAGAACGAAATGAAAACACATATTTTGCCTGAAACTTGTTTCGAAGATCGATTTCTGGTCGATTATCTTCAGTCTTGAAATATCGTAAAAAAAGACAGACCAGAGACCCTAGTACACTCGCTCGACAACTGCACATCGCTAACGTACAAACAATAGTTGATTTTATTTTTTATTTTTTTTATAGTGAATACCTCACAAGAGTCCCAACTGCTCCCGTCTGGAGCCAGTGAGACTATGGCATACCCAATTGGGGTGTGTTATGAGGCTGAAGGTAAGTGGGGAAGGGAAGGAGACGAGGAAGAGGAAGGTGGGGAAGTAGTACCTGGCTATTCAGATCTAGTCACTAAACACGGCTAAAGCCATTTCAAGCAACGTTTCAATTCTGAATGGTGGTCTTACACCAGGGTGATACTAAGAGTATCTTCCACTCTGGAACGTGCCGCAAATATACTATATATTATTTTTAAATAATTAATTGTGAAATAACACAAATCAATTAAATAAAATTTATTTGCGCACGCCGGGTTTGAACCCGCGGCCTTCGGAATGGGAGTTTAACGCTCTACCGCTGGACTACGCCGGCCGTCGAATATGTTAATATGTTAAGGACACTTAGTCATTGTGAACTGTCACTTATTCGTTGGCGATCTGTAATCATGCTAGGCAACGATGAGAAGTTGCCGATAGTTATCCTATCGATCGTTATCGCGCGAGTGTGCTAGGGCCTCTAGGGGTGCTAGCATAGTCGATCGATAAGGATCGGTAGGATAATTGTCGGTAACTTCTCATCGTTCCCTAGGACAACTGCACATCGCAAATTAATAGGTGACAGTTCACAATGACTAAGTGTCCTTAATATATTCGATATCATCTGTCGTGCGTACGTTAGCGATCTGCAGTTGTCCTAGGGAACGATGAGAAGTTACAGACATTTATCCTACCGATCCTTATCGATCGACCATGCTAGCACCCCTGCACAGATAAAAATATACATGTACTGTAATTTTTTACGTTATCTGCACATAGGAGGCCCTGGGGAAAAATAACTTCCATCAGGGCCTGTCATCTTTTGGAATGTTGGGTGGAGGGAATTTTTAAGAAATAGGAAGGAGATGTTCTGAAAAGGAAGAAATGTTATTTTTTATTAGCTCCACATGGAAGGCCCTGAGGAAATTGATTCCCCCCAATGTCTTCTTATGGGGTTGCTGTGTGGAAAGTCTTTTTGGGAAAGAAAGTTCTGGGAAGGAAAAGGTATGAGAAGTGGGTGGGTATCTGGGGGTCAGCTTGCCCAGGAGTACAAGCGAGGCCTGCTCGAAATATAAAAAAGGTCTCCCGCAACCAGTCCCTAACCGTCCGGCCCGCAACGCAGTCGGTTGGCAGATGCATTCGCTGTTAAGACCTATAAAAACCGCAACCCATGAACCTGTGTACCCCTACTAAAACACCAAACGTAGCGAACCCCTACCCCCCCCCCTTCCTCGGCCGCTTCCGAATTCAACTGACCCCCTCTCCTGCTGTAGGAAGAAATCTTTTATAACGTAGTGTGTCGGTAGAAAAGATACTTTATAACACAGTATCTTTTGATGTGAGCTTCGTGTCTGTGCTGTGCTTGATTGTGGCTTTTACTTCTGAGGCCCTAGCACGCTTGCTCTATAACGATCGGTAGGATAACTATCGGTAACTTCTCATCATTCCCTACGACAACTGCACATCGCAAACGAATAGGTGACAGTTCACAATGACTAAGTGTCCTTAATATATTCGATATCAACTGTCGTTTGTACGTTTGAGATCTGCAGTTGTCCTAGGGAACGATGAGAAGTTACCGACAATCGGTCGGTAACTTCATATCGAGCGACCGTGCTAGCACACTGATATCGAAGTATCCAAAAATTGCGTTATGTAAGTAACTTACCTTCTACGTTAAACGAGGCAATACTGTAATTTTATAACTGTTTACATTGTAGGGAAAATATATTAGTAGTTTATATCTGCCTTATCTTTTATTTGTAACTTGTGCAGTATATTGAACTAACAAATAATAAAGCATATTTGACGAGTTGATTCATATTACACGAGTTCAACAAACTTCATTTATTGTCAAAGACGTGTGTGCAAGAATTCTTGGAATCGTTTAAAAACCTATACAATAGTCGTCATCGAAATGTTAAACTTACGGATGAACAAAAAGAAAGTTCGATGATACATCGTTTATACCGATGCTACAAAAAAACTAATCCGAGAATTTTAAAATCACTTTCTTTAACTTTTCATTTATAAACGCCATGTGGCAGAAAAAGAAAAAGATTTCTTTAATTGTGCATACATTTTATTTATTAGGGAACATTAAACCAATCATTTTTCAATTTGGGAGACGCGTATGGGTACCGCGGCCCCGGGAACCACTTATTGGATGACCATAGGACGTCCCAAGTGGTTCGCTACGTTTGTTGACTTAACAGGAGTGCCAGGGTTCATAAGATGAGGTTTGACTAGGTTTTGGCTTCAGATTCGTTTGCCCAACTACTGCTGTGATCGTGGGAGGCTGATTGAGGGACACATTTTGACATCTACAGTCGACCCATCGCCTTGCACTGTAGTGAGAGGGATACCTTTTCCCTCATAGCTTTTTCCGTTCCAATACTTCCTCTTATTCCTTTTCTATAAGAATTCCCTCCACACAACATCCTCAAAGATGACAAAGGCCCTGAAAGATTTTTTCCTCAAGGCCTCCTGTGTAAATTGTTAATATATACACATATAAAAAAATCATTTACGCATGTGAATATAATCTTTTCAATCGCCTCGGTATGTGAATATCTAGTATTTTTCACGTGCACTTGCTCATTTTGCTTCGTGGACATGCATTTTCAAAGCCATTTATAGAAGTGACATTATGTTGCACATAAGAATGCAGGAGATTTTTTTTATTTTTTAGTCTATAAAGACTTATTGAATGGTAGACACGCAGAAAGTGTCTGACTTGAGTTCCAAATCGGAATCTTTCTGCATTCTCAGACAATCTATTATTGTGCTTCTCTTGTACTAAGTACAAATTGGAATCATAGAAGTCATGCTTGGAATTTGTTTCTCCATTTGACCACAGTCAACTAATTGTTTAGTAGTTAATTACCTAAATATATTCGAGAGAAATTAGAGTATTATTTTAACAACTGAAAAAATGTACTCTTTTTTGAAGATATCTTTTCGTGTATGTAATATATATTCACGTCTCTAAGAACGGATTGTTTCTCAGAATTTGAACAATTCGTCAAATTTTAAAGCTAATTTACAAGTTCTTAGACAGTTCTATTCAAGTTCTGTTATTATAATATTATTAAGTTGTTTCATAGAATTGAAATAAAATAAAAACAGTTCTTGCTATTTGACGAATTGTTTAAACTCTGTAAAACAAGCGGCCCTAAATCATTTTGAGGATCATACCTGCAATATTAAAAAAAAATGTTTACGAATCAATGTATCAAATCTGAAAAAGGTATTAAAAATATATTAATTTCACACAGTAGACCACGAAGAAAATAATTAATCTATATCATCTTTGACCGTGTAGAGGATATTTTTAATGAAAGGAAGGAGATAAAGTTCTGGAAAGGAAAAGGTCTCAGGGACAAGTAGGGATTTGGGGGTCAGTGTGTCCAGGAGTGACGGACGTTTGAATCCACCCCTCGCACTGCGATGTTAGGCAATGGTCAAGGGAGTCCGATTCGGCCCGCCAAGCAATTGGTGCCGCCAAGACCTGGACTAATTTCAACTCGTAAACCCGGACACCCCTGCCAAATTATCAAACGTAGCAAACAACTTGGGCTGAACTATTTTTTTTAAGATAGACAAACATTACGGGGTTACGAATAACCTGACAATATTTGAAAATCTCCTACACGGAGAAACATTTTATTCGAAAACACGATCATTTTAATAGTAAAAACGGTTAAAAACGGGACTGAAGATCTTACGAACAAATTAACAGGGTTTCAATGTTTATTGGCGGGAACATGTAAGAATAATTTGTTGGTATACGTAATTTCAGTGTAAATACCAACAAATTATTCTTACATTTTCCCGCCAATAAACATTGAAACACTGTTAATTTGTTCGTGAGAACTTCACTCCCGTTTTTAACCGTTTTTACTATAAAAATGATCGTTTTTTCGAATAACATTTTTCTTCGTGTACAACCACCACAATAAGCGGAAAATATCGCTTGTGTCGCGATGGAGGATTTAGCCAGCCGAGGAATTGAACACGCGACGCCTGGGTGGGACCCAAACGCGATGCCAACTCGGATACTGATCGATCCTAAATATACCAAATCATAAGCACATCCACGTAAATAAAGATTCCATGTAAAATATATTTTTATAAATATCTGTAGGTAGTAGGTAGATAGGTATTAGAAAACCTTTAATTGGAATATTATGATTAATTTACAGATAATCATTGTATTTAAACTTTTATTCAAAATACGTGATTTTGAATAAAAACCCGTTTTAAAAATATTTAAATATTATCTGTATGCCATCATATCATATTACACCTTAATTATAATTTTCATGAGAAATTTATCATCACCCCGATTAAGAATGTACCTGCCTAGAAAATTACAACATCGAACCTTTTAAATACCTGGTAATTGCGTATTTTTTCTTTGATCTCATCTTTCCTTTCACGTAATATTGCACATACCTACACCACTGATGAAATAAATATTTTAACTTTGGATCTGTCACTCCGATCGTTTGGGAAACTCTAAGCGCCTCCGCCCACTGAGGCAACTGAAAACTCTCAACTGCCAACTGTCTTTGTATGACAATGTGATGGCCCTTCACAATCACACAAAACCGCGTTGTCAATGGTAACGCAAGCGGTGACTTGCGACTTGCACTGCTGGTTGCCCTGGCCGGCCATTGATAGTTGCCAGCTGTCAGCTGATTGTTCTTCGTCTATGGTTAAACAAGCTTTTTGACCAATCAAGACAGTGAAAACAGCCGGTTTTAGTTGGTTTTCAGTTGACTCGTCAGCGGAGCGCCCAAGTGGCAACTAAAACCACACTAAAACCGGTTGGTTGCTATGGCTTCCAACCAAACTTCCATCAAACTTCTATGACGGCCTACTCATTTTTACGATTTCTGTAATTATCTCAGCTTCTTTAATTATAGAGGAAGAACAATCAGCTGTCATCGTAATCATATGTCGCTGTCAAATTGAGAAAAATACGAAAAAAACTAGAAAACTGACAACAAAACTGGCGCAACCATGACAACCGAGGAAACTGGCAATGGTTGCCCGCGGCCGCTAGCAGAGCGAGTCGCGAGTCACTGGTTTTTGAGAAATTGTGTAGTGTGCATTGACGTACAAAGGATAGCGAGTTTAGTTGCAAACTGTTTTTGTTATCAGTTGCCTCGTCAGCGGAGGCACTTATACTCAAATCTGACATAAGTGTAGAAAAATAACAGTTCAAAGCAATTGAAGCAATCAATTTATCGGCCTCCGTGGTCGAGTGGTAAGATTCGCGATTAGCAATCCGGAGGTTGTGGGTTCTAATCTCGGCATGCGCAAGTAATTTTTATTTAAATAATTGGTGTTCTTTCACAATTAATTCATTTGAAATAATTTATTTTCGTTGTGTTTCGGAGTGTCAATATCGTCCTAGCGAAAGACCATCATTCAGATGTAAAACGTTGTATCAATTGGATTTACCCGCGTATCGTGACAGGATCTGAATAGCCAGGTATTTCTCCAACTTCATCTTACATCTCCTTCTCCCCCCTACCTCTCCAGCCTCGCAAAATACCTTAATAGGGTATTATCCCTGCTTTTTTTATTCTCGAAAAAAAAAATAGTTAACGTATTTTTATTTTATACATGAATACATTTTCTATAGCTATTTCTACACGGCTAGGCTTGGATTCAATAAAAGGTCGAAAATAATAGAATCGAATAATATAGACCTAAAACTGAGAATACTCCTCATCAAGACCTATGTATGGAGTATCTTGATGTACGGCTGCGAAACATGGTGCCTATCCGAAAGAGATAAACGGAGACTAGAGGCTTTTGAGATGTGGCCCTATAGAAGACTATTAGGAATTTCCTGGAGAGAACACATTACAAATGAGGAGGTTCTCCAAAGAATCGAAGGAGGAAGGCACCTGCTCAGGACCTTGTCCGAAAGGCGTGCAAGATGGATCGGCCATATAATACAACAAGAAGGCCTCTTGCATGTTATAATGGAGGGTATGGCCGAGGGGACAAACTCTAGGGGACGCCCACGCTGAGAGTACCTGGAGGACCTGCTGGTGGACATGCGCTGCTCATCATATGCAGACTTCAGAAGAGCCGCACAAGACAGGGAAGAATGGAAGAGAAAAATAAAGGAAATTGCTGCAAACTAATCCCAGGATTGAAACCAGAGAGAGAGAGAGAGCTATTTAAAAATGCCATTTTCGATTTGCCGCAAAAAGACTTTTCGTTTCGTTTCATTCGTGAATTCGGCGCCGTAGACGTCATGCCGGGCAAAGTTGGTGACAGCCATCATACCAGCCGTTTCGGAATGTGCGGTTTTTCAAATCAATAATTATGAATTATGTATGATCATAATCAGGAAACACATCAACGCTATTCGTAATTTTTGTGAAATGCCCCTTGGGGACACCATACTGTGTGCACTGGCTCCAGACGGTTGGGAGAAGTAGGGACTCTTGTGCGGTATTCACTTTAACGGTTATGGTCCCTCGATTTGCTCTCAGTTTACTAAGTAAACCTGTATCTAACTTTACCTCAGATTATTTAACTTTTTCCAACTTTATCTCAAAGTGTAATGATTCTTATCGAAACTCTATAGGTTTGTAATCCACATTTTTCACGAATGAAAGGTCAGCAAAAAATGACGCTTCGGAACACCTCCATGGAATAAACGATGAACTCAGGGATTTTGACCTTCACCAGCTATTGAGTCACTTAAAACCGAATTAATTCATTTGTTGGATGTTTCATTAGCTTCAGGCTTTGAGCCCAGTGAGCACAGACAGACATCACTGGTCACTGGTCACTGGTCAGTAGTCACATCGGAATTTATAACAAGCCGCCGATTAAAAGGTTTCTGTAATAATTATTTTATTTTTGGTTCTTTCGTCAATGCGTTGTGTTAACCCTGATTTCAAGATCAATCGGTATTTGTCCAGCTAGTATTGGGAGTGCGTCTGATGCTACAGTCCTGTAGGCAACCGTAAGAGCAAGCAGGAACAAACTGCCTCGGATGAAACACATAAAATTTGTTGGTATATATAAATGTATGTTGTGCCGTGTAGGGGCAGTCAGGGGCTTTTAGAATCATTCCTCTAGTTAGCCGATTGATCACCGATGATCACCGGTTTTTGGAAGCGATTTTGTCCCTTATGTATAAAGAAATTTTATCAAGAACAAGATCAGAATCGCTTGGGCCATTCTCGTTCTCGACGTAACGCAATACTGCATTTAGCGTCTAGCCTCTCGGAATAATTTTAATAAATTATCGATGATGCGACGGGCAAGAAAGATGGCCGACAAAATGGCCGCCGCGTCAAAATATGGACGGAGTTGGTTTAGATATTCTTTAATTTTTTTTGACATAACTTCATTGTGGAAAGAATACATTTTAGTTATTATCGGAAAGATCATTTTATCTACATTATTTTCATGTAATTTTTGTAATATATCACAAAAGAAATGTTATAAATATTGGATTCGTATGAAATGTAAATATTTCTTACGTCGTAATGAAAAAATACATTTTTCCTTTGCAGGCTTTCAAAAGGTTAATAGTAGCTTCGTTTTAAAAATAAATTAGAGTCTTGACGTGAGAATCGATAGAGGGATCCATCTGTTCCTTAAAACGGTTCGGGAAAGTGGTGGGCCCTCGACTGATGATCGGTAAGTTGTAACGAAATATTTTATATTTTGCTTGGAAAGCATGAAAGCTTTGAAAGTGCCTTTTTACATTTACATACAATTACAAATTTGAATGGAAATAAATTATCCATTTAGCCCATTTAGCGCGCGCTATGTCCCATCCCATTTGAATTTCGTAATAATTGTGAAACACATTGTATTTGAAATTTAAGGCCCGATTGGCCAAATATTTGGATCATAAAACATGTCCACAATGCATGTCTTGCGTTCTTCTTAATTCTGTGCTTCAAACCATCACCGCCCCCTGTATCTCAATACCGCCCCCGAAAGGGCGACATCGCCTACTTTCAATCTAACCCAACTAAAATGAACCTAGGCTATTTTTGCAAACTTCTTTTGACTGAAGATAAATGACCGAAAGACAGAAGTTATTGCTCTTATTACCTAACCAAATTAATATCCGTGGGAGTATTGTACGCAGTCATTCACAAAACACATTGAGACGGCCAACAATGTGAAGGATATAATAAATGAAAGTGGTGCTTATCGACTTTACGACATCGTGATGGCCAGTGACCTTTCAACAGAAATGAAAAGATACTCGAACCACAAATATACTTCTCTTTTATATGCTAAAACAATGTCATGTTATTATTTCTAATAATTATACATTGTAAATATAAGTAGACGTACTTTACGTTAATCCGAGAAAGTTGAAGATTTAAATTTATAATAATTTTATTCCTGGTTACATGGCTGGTGGATAATCTCAGTATCTTCCTGGTGATATACCACATTTCAGAACCGAAATGTTTTCTTTAAATGGCTTTAAACATGTTTGGTGACTAGATATGAATAGCCAGGTTCTTCTAAACGATGGTTAGGTTAAGTTATCTTTACAAGGTAACTTCCAAGCTCATTTGGGGATGTCATACTCCCAATGGCTCTGGGCAGTTGGGACTCCTGTGTGGCATTCACAGAAAAAGGGCTTGTGCAAAGCGCAAAACAATGATGCCTAGATCGGCGGTCATCTTGTATGCTGGTGCCTAGACTTTTACAATGCCGACGGTGTCGGTTCAAGGCATGTCCAATTGGTAGAGACCTTAAAATTTTGCGTTCACCATGCCAATAATGCGATTTTATATGCGAAATTCGTAATTTTTTCGCAAAATAGTGGGATTTTTGCCTTTTTTATTGACAACAACACAAAATTCACAAATTTGCAAATAAGGACGTTAGCGAAAAATATTTTGACTTTATGTAGATGACATATTTAAAAACACGAAATGTCATTTTTCACCGACCGCTATGTTAGGAAATATTGCAAGTTTCATTGAAAAATGACATTCCTTGTTTTTAAATTTAAAAAATAACCATTAAATGCACTTTTTAAAAATTCCGGTAACTGAATTGATTAGTACTAGTTAATATCGAACTACCTACTACCGTTTTTTAAATTTATTTTTTTAGTCCATATTAAGCGTATCTCGGTTTTGTAAATATTTACCGTTATTTTTCATACAAACAAGCGTACAGATGACGTCACACACACTCTCGCGTCACCGGGCGTTTTGGCGGGCGTAAAATTCAAACTTGTAGAATTAATTATGAAAATTAATTAATTAATTAAGAAAACGAACTACTAAAAAAATCTAGTACTTAAATTTGCATGTGAACATTGATAAAAAAAATAAAAAAGGACTCGACTTCTTTATTTTTCACAGGTACTTTCAGTTCAAACAATTTCTAGGTACTTTCTGTTAGCCAAAAATTTACAAAAGCGTATTTTTCATGTCCCTACAAATGGACAATGTCCAAGGCAACGCACTAGGTGTGTTGTATAGGTGGGCTTTGGCTGTAGGTACCCACCGTCGCGGTTTGGCCAGTGCCGCGGCCACTTTCACTTGGCCAATTTTTTTCTCATCTTGACGAATGGGCACAACGCCCGCTCCGGGCCAACCTGCCACTTCCACATGTACACGGCTGGAGAATTCCTAGAATGTTGAATGCCACAGACAAATTATTTACTTATCAAAGACAATTAAATACATTTGCAGGATGTTTCTATTCCTAATATGGAATCGGGTTAATTTATCGCAGGAAACGAGTGTTTACGGTCAATAATTAGCTGTGATTAAAGCGAGCTTGGAGTTTGTAATGTGACCGTCTCTAATTTTTCCTGTTATTGTGGTTAGGTATATCTTCATTCACACAAGCTATATTTAATAAGACTTTGAAATACATGAAAAAAAATTGTATAAATCGTATTGTAATTAAAAATTTGTAATTTGTAAAATTAACTAAATCCAAAAGAGACATATTTAAATGGCCAATCCATGCGAGCCCCGTCCCATCGAATCCATGATTTCAATGGTGACCGGACAACTTGACAACATGCGATTTCAACACTTCCTTTGAAATGTCATTAAGGGGCCGCTTTGCCAATTTCTACCGATTTCTTACATGTTTTGCTTAAACGTTTGAAGTATTTAAGTTCTTAAAAAAATTTTTTTTAATTTTTTAAGATAGTATCTATACATTCTCCACGCCGAAACGGTAATTATATGAAATTCTCTCGATAGAAATAAATCGCAAAGTATGCTCCGAAAATTATTATTTTGACGTTTGTTTCTGTTATTTTACAAGTTATGTGTATGAAAAAATTTACAATGTTTCTATAAATGCTACTTGACACAGCCCCCATGAGATTTTTGCTCTTTTTCAAAGGAGTCTCTTTTATTAAACATTTTAACAATTTTCGCATGAATTTTATGGTTTTTAATGTTAGCGCGCTCGCTCCCACGTTCGTATTATCGTGTATCTCTATTTTCTTCTTTTTGAGCGGGGTAGCGCGGCCTTAATTAATGGAAATCCTTAGGTTAGGTTATGGGATTTTTTCATAACTTTTAATATTTTTTTAAAGGGGTTTTGAAATCCCACATTGTTATGTTGTCGTGGAACCAGTTTCAACAATTCTCCTATTTTTTCAAAAAGAAATTTCCTCACTTATTCAAATGAGAATTGAACATTGTTCCGTTACTTCACACCTGTCTTTTAAAATTCTAGTGCTTGACTCCCCATATTATACTTTCTATGGTGTAGAAGAGGGAAATTTAGATTACACATTTTTTGGTTATCCCTCCTTAAACATAATATATCCTTCTTATCTAAAATGGCCTCCTCTCCGTTAAGCGTTAAACATCTTTTCTAATTTCTAAGTCTGAACTCGACTCCAATCCTCCATTTAATTACGAAATTTGCCCATAAATAAAAAATAATATATAAATTCACCTTCCCTCTCTTCATAATTTGAAAGAATGACCTACAAAACAACTGAAGCGTGAAAGCCTGAAAAGTTTGAAAAAATAATTATGTAAATAATAAGTAATAAGTACCATGCTAAATTGCACCTTGAAAAATATCAAAGCGAAACCTGCCATATACCTATTTTGAGGTCAGAAACTAAATTAAATGACAGAAAAGTAACATTTATCTATATTTAAATTTACACACACACACACATACATATTTAAATTTACACACAAATTTACACACACTATGGTCAAAATGTTAATAAAAGTAAGAAAACCATAAACACCCACTTTAAAAAGAGTGCCATAATTCTTGGCAGTTTATTTTTTAATAAATCGCAATCAACAGTTAGGGCCACTTGTTTCACAGAAATTACAATGTAATATTGTCATCAAATGGCTATTCAGCACCATTTTATTTTTTTAATTTGAAAGGTCGCCGTTTAACGACGATTCTAGGTGTGTTTCAGATTTTTAATAATTTGTAATAAGCTGACAAGCTTCAACAAAATGAATGTTGTCCTCTTCTGCTGATCACAATTTGTTCAAAAGCTAAAACGGACTTTGAATTGGCATCGCATCTCCCAGACGTCGTGAGTTCAATGCCTTGGCTGGGTAAGTCCTCCATCACGACAAGAGACATTTTATTTATTTTTTTATTTATATTTCACGCCCTGTTGGGCTTTTACATGTTTTTTTTTAAATTAACAAAGTACATCTAAATCATAAATTACATTCAATTCACACAAAATTAGTTGTCTCTTTTTCACACAAAAGCAAAAAATAAAATTATAAAACTGAATCTAAAACAAAATCCAAAACAAAATCATAAACAAAATCAAAGTCAAAATCAAAAGCAAAATCAACAACATAATCAAAAACAAAATCAAATACGAGTTTGATAAAAGCAGGATACCCTACCATGCAAGGTAGAGAAACAACAGAATGGGTTAATATAAGTACAATTCGTAGATTGAGTATTTTCCGCATACAGTGGTGTAGTAGGAGATTATCAAATATTGTTATATAGGTTATTCGTAACCGGGGAACGTTTGTCTTTCTTTAAAAAACACTAAAGTATAGGCGCATTTAACGGGACCTTTCAACTGCAAAAAGAAAACAAGATGGCGTTGAATGGTCATTTGATGATAATGTTAGATTTTATTTTCTGTAAAACAATCCGTCCTTAGTAAATTTTGCTGTGTGGCATGGGAACATAACTCAACCCATTAATTATTTAAACATTCACTGTACATGTTAATTGTGCATTTATAAATGAATATATGCTAAATAGTCTCTATTCCAAAATAATAAACACACTTTCGCAGTAACACCACGAAAGTAAAAATACATCATGTTTCGGGGCTAGTCCGTTTGACTTTCGATTTTATTCGCTCACATGACAGGTGTGGGAGGGGGAGAGTCCGGTGGGTGTATCAAAGTTCGAATCCTGTTCGGGTCATTCGTCATCTCTGGTTTTGTAATCGAAGTTTTAAATTGTTGGCGAACGTATCCGAGTTGAAAAAGCTTTAAGTGTGCCAAACATGCAAATTAAAATTTTCGAACGTGAATAAAGTACGGTACCTATCCACCTATTGTTAGATTTAGCACAATTATCTGGATAGTGCAGAGGAGGTGGCAGGAGAAATAATGAGTGTAATTATATTATGGCAAATTAAGATGGTATTACGAGAGAATACCGGAAATTAGTCAATTTTAAATCAAATTCTAGACGTATTGACTCTTTTTTTGCAAAAAACAACATAAATTGACTTTGAAAGATTGTTATTTTATCTGGTACACGGAGTTTTAAAATTTTGAAAAACTAAGTGTATTTTGAATATACTAAACATTCAAATATACTAAAATTCAATTTTCAAACATTTTTAATTTTAGTTAAATTAAAATCATTAAAAAATAAATCCGAGAACGTGTTTTGTGACAAAAATACCTCAGTTTTTCTATTTATTTAACGTCTTACAAACTAAAATATTAAAAAAAATATTTTACACATTTATTTTTTTAGACATTATTGAAAAATCATAAATATTTATGATCAAAAATACTTACAAGAAGTTCACGATATTTAATAATTTATCATCGTGCGTTTTGAGCATTTTTATTACTTACTTGAATGTAGGTTTATATTAAAGCAAGTTTTTAATGAAATAAATCAATATTAAATTTTTAATTTTAAAAATTTGATACGCGAAATAATCGATCTTTCTCATTGGAACCTCCCTGTACAGTTGCTAGCATTTTTAAACTTTTATTCTCAGCCGCTGGTCAATCGCTCTTAAGAAAACATTAACATATGCCTGGTATCAATAAATAATAGTACGACCTTTGTGAAGGAGCGGTAAGCTCGTGGTTCTGGATACAGAGGTCACAGGTTCAAATGCCGGCGTGGGAAAATAATAATTTCTTTTGGTTTTTTAACACATAGAATTAAAGTGAATAAAAGAATAGGTAAGTAATACATTTAGGTTCATTTCCAGTTCAGCTACTACATAGGTGCAAATTCAGTATCTTAAAAAAACTAGACCGTGGACACTATATATTGAACACTGAGGAGAATAATGAGAAATATACAATAAATTGTTGTATTATATTTAATTGATGGCAAAGGACGAATGATTAAAAAAGGAAAATTTAAAATCTTTATTTTGTTAACACAAGCCGAAACGATTATGATGTAACTTCAGTGGATGATGTGGTGGGTGATGGGTTGGTATAATGACAAATGGTTTTATGACGATACAGAAACAATAAAAATCCGAAAACTTAAATATCTAGGACACGTGATGAGACATCCCGAGCAGTACGAGATCTTGCATCTCATAATGCAGGGAAAGATTGCCGGAAGACGAGGCCCTGGAAGAAGGAGGACATCGTGGCTGAAAAACTTGAGAAAGTGGTTTGGCCAGTCTACTGTAGAGCTGTTCCGAGCCGCAGTAAACAGAGTCCGCATAGCCAACATGATAGCCAACGTCCGTTGAACGGACAGGGCACGAGAAGAAGAAGAAGAAGACGATACACAACAATGATAAAAAGTGAAGAAAACGAACAAACCAAAAAACCTTACCTAACCTAACCTTACCAATTTTTTTAACATGTTCGTTTGTCACTGGTCTGTTTTACCCGGTTATCGGTATGTATTACTTATTCAGATTACTTAAAAAATATATGTGCCTCCCCTCTTTTCAATTGGGACTTACACTATTGAACCATTCAAACGCCTTTTGCCACAATATGGCACTATTTCCAAAACCACGGATTGCTTTGCTGCCACAATATGGCATTAATACTCTAGATTCTTTAAAAAGTTTTAAAGTTAACGATTTTATAATTTTTTTTTATAAATCCCATGATATGTGATAATAGACAAAAGATAGGTGAATTCATTGGCTATATAGAACTACGAGTATAATCAGTTTGTGTGTCTCCATATTCAAATTGGGAGGTATCATTTTTTTAACGTGGGTTGAAAAATTTCCTATAACAATCCGAGAAAAATGTTTTAAATTGCTCTATCACTCCAGTGGTTATTATTGTGAATGATTTACAGGAAAGTTATAACTTTAAAAATAAGGAACTTATGATTGATAAAACCAAGGCACATCCAAACCATTTTTTCAATGACCATGAAGACACACAACAATAATGGGGTTAAAAGTGAACAAATTCATTAATCTTTGTTACCAACAATTCTAAATGGATTGCAAAACAACACAACACAAGACATTTAAAAACTCAAACACGTTTATTATTTATTTTTATAATTATCGACAAGAAAACAAGTGTAATAAACGTCAATGTGTATTCTTTCAGACAGAGAGAATGCGATAAATGAAATTCTTGGAAAAATGACGTAGATAGGTGCCCATTACTTAATTCTAGGTTAAACTTTGTTCATCATGAGTTAATCACGTCAATAAATAATTACCTGTTGGTATGTGGCAATGTTAATGGGAGAATTAGTTTGCGGTTTCGTTCTGCAAATAAATAATTGCACATTTCTCACTCCACCATGTTGCTGAAACAAAGAAAATAATTATTAAACAACGCAATTTAGATTTGATGTGAGTACGTAACATCTAAAATTCAAAAGTACATCATTCTTATTATTTTCAGTACATATAATGGATTTATGCCGCCGTCCTAACAATAGTCAGTTGTGTAATGATCAGCAAAGTTGCCTTCCAAACAGTTGATCGGGGTTCGATTCTCTGCCGTGTCAATGAATCTATGTAATCTAATAAAAAAATAATCTTGGTTTGTTTGTCTGTTTGTTTATTTGTTTGTTTGTTCGTATGTTATGCACGGCCATACCATTCATTCGATTGGGACGAAACTTTGGGAATATGATATGTGCATATGCTCAATATCCTGTAACCCGGGATGGTTACAGGATATTGAGCTCTGGCGTTATGAAATTATTTCCTATACTATTCATACGATTGCGATTAAAATTTCATCCTATTGCTATGAATTTTTTTTTAATTGTTGTGAACATGCCCTTGAATATTTCTATATATATATACGTATACTGGTGAGCTCTGGCATTATAATAATTGCAAAAAAAAATTAAATAGGTCACGCAAGAAAAAATAGATGTATTTTATGGAGTTAAGCGGCAGGGAAAAAAGGCTGGGGGGAGGAGTATGCGGAAGGATGGGATGGGGAATTAAGAAGGGGGCTTCGCGGGAGGGTGGACGAGAGAGAGGAGAAGGCGGAGATGGTGGAAGCGGAATGCGTGAGGGGCGGGGTTCGCGAGAAATGGGTGGGCGGGAAAGGGGTGGGGGAACGCGGGGAAGGTGAAAAGGGAACAAGAGGGAAGAGGAAGAGGAGGCGGAATGGGGACGGCGACGAATGGGAAATGACACGAAGGGAAAAACAATTTATTTATTTAAGTGGCATAACAACGCATGCCGGGTAAGAGCTAATTTTCAATAAAATAAACACAATTTTTAAAACCCCTTTTTTAATATTTCAGTGATTCTTGTTATTATCAAAAAATTTTTTTACCAATTTCGGTTGCGTGTCTTTCCTAGTAACTCTGGTTCAACTCTGATTTGCTTTGAATTTAAGTGTCAAATTTTAAAATTGGAACTGATAAGAAACCAGACACGTAAGAAAGTCTACTCCCTGATAGTTTTATCAGAAAAATATTTTATAGATGTCAGAAAACTTTGTCTATGGAGTTTTTTTTTATTGTTTTGCCTTGATTTTTCACTGGTCCGTAGTAGTTACTACAATATAATTTCTTTTGAAAGCATATTCTTTCATCCGTTTTCGTACGCGAGAAATTTTCTAAATTTGAACCGATGTCTTGAGGAAATTATAAAATTGAAAATAATCTTTCCAAATCTAGACAAGCCATAACTAGGCAACTAATGTCATGAAACAATCAGCTTTAGGCGCTCCGCCCACTGAGGCAACTGAAAACCAACTAAAACCGGCTGTTTTCTCTGTCTTGATTGGTCAAAAAGCTTGTTTAACCATAGATGAAGAACAATCAGCTGACAGCTCGCAACCTAGCAACGGCCGCCCAGGGTAATCAGCCGTGACAGTCGCAAGATGGTCGCAAGATGGTCGCAAGTCACCGCTTGCGTTACCATTGACAACGGGGTTTTGTGTGATTGTGTAGTGTGCGGGCCATCACATTGTCATACAAAGACAGTTGGCAGTTGAGAGTTTTCAGTTGCCTCAGTGGGCGGAGGCGCTTAGGCGCTCTGCTGACGAGGCAACTGAAACCAAACTAAAACCGGGTGGTTTCTATGTCTTGATTGGTCAAAAAGCTTGTTTAACCATAGACGAAGAACAATCAGCTGGCAGCCGGCAACTGGCAACGGCCGACCACGGCAATCAGCAGTGCAAGTCGCGAGTCACTACTTACGTTACCATTGTCAACGGGTTTTTTGAGTGATTTTGTAGTGTGCGGGCCATCACATTGTCATACAAAGACAGTTGGCAGTTGAGAGTTTTCAGTTGCCTCAGTGGGCGGATCGCCTTAGCTTTAGGCACTCCGCCGGCGAGGCAACTGAAACCAAACTAAAACTGGCTGGTTTCTATGCCTTGATTGGTCAAAAAGCTTGTTTAACCATAGACGAAGAACAATCAGCTGGCAGCTGGCAACTAGCAACGGCCGGCCACGGCGATTAGCAGTGCGAGTCGCGAGTCACTGCTTGCGTTTTCATTGACAACGGGTTTTTGAGTGATTGTGAAGTGTGCGGGCCATCACATTGTCATACAAAGACAGTTGACAGTTTTCAGTTGCCTCAGTGAGCGGATCGCCTTAGTTGGTCGATGGCTTATTTTTGTTGGCTATTTTTAAAAGTAGAACCAACCAAGTCAAGTTACATTCCGTCATTTTAATATTTTTCTTTCAACAATGATAAAATAATGTTGGTATTTATTGCTGTCCACGCTAGCAAACAAATGTTTTATTAAACGTTTAAAATATTCAGGTCAAGTTTGATGGCTTTTTAATACCAATAATTATTTTTTTACTGTCTATCAGAGAACCGATTAAACGTTTTATTACCAACATTTTAAGGCTGAGAGAGTGTGTGGAGCTGACCATTTATAATTTATGTATTTGGAAAGGCGAGAAATTCATTAAGGTTTTGTTTGTTTATACGAATGTTGATTAGGTACCTATCTAACATGTTCAGAATGCTGAGATGAAAGCGGTGCTTTGATCAGATGTTTTATTTAAAAAGCCATCTACATACCAGTTACATACCTGCGCCTGAAACCGAAAATTCCCGAAACAAACAAATGTGTAGATGCTGCTTCATATTGGTAGATACTCTAAACACAGCTAAAGTCATTTCAAGCAACTTTCCGATTCTAAATGGTGGCATTTTACCAGAACAGTAATGAGACAAATACGATTCCATGACAATTCAACAAAGTGAGACTTCAACACATCTTTGTCATTAAAAGTGATGAACAAAATGGCCCATAACCTAAACTAAATAAGCTATTTAACTTAGTTTTTTCATCACCTTACATGACTTTTCAAAGTATCACTTTGTTTAGTTGTCCGGTCATCACATACTACACATATTTTATTTTTAATAAATTAATTGTGAGCACAAATTAACTAAATACAATGTATTGCACACGTCGTGACCTCTGGATTCATAGCCAAGGATCTTAAAACTGATAAAAGATATCGAGTTGACCTCGAACGTATGGACGTAAACCTACTTAAAATCATCTATAGGTGTCTTCGACCAACTTCGTCAATGATAGGTGTTTATAAATGGTTATTTATAACCAACAAAAATGCTCTTACGAATGCAAATACGAACGGGAAACGAAGATTCACTATAAATTGGCATAAAATTTGCACAAAGCAAGGTGTTGGCAGAATGGTGATGTTCTGTGGTTTTGTGAAATGTGGTCCCGTGACCTTTGCTTCCGACCTTCACATTACTTTATTTTTTCACTTGGTCTCTCAGGGACGGACTTAGAAATACACCAGTCGCCTTATTAGATTATTATTATTTTTTAATTAAGTTAAAAGAAATATACACATTTCGCTTTGTTAACTTAATACATTGATACAAATAATATTAATAATAATGGTTTACTACCTAACACCAAGTAACACATTTTCTTAAATAAGAACATTTTGGTTTTGCTTATTAATTTTGAGAGCAAACAGTTTTTTTAAAAATATATTTATTTTATTTTCGGTTGTCAGGCTATCAGGAAGGAGATTATATATGTTTATACCCTCATAGCCTATGTTTCTTTTGCCACACTCTGTCTTTATTGAATTTGTGTATAATTTATTACGTTGTCTTGTGTGGTGTTCATGTACTTGTGATGTTTTCATAAATGTAATATTTGTGTGTATAAAGCCATTTTAAATTTTGTACATTAATAAGCATATGTTGTATTCGTACAGTTTTCTGATTTTCATTAAGTTAGTTTCTTGGTATACTCTTTTGGTGGGGGTATCTGGTCTATAGTTAAAAAGTTTTTTTATAACTTTATTCCGAATTATTTCGTTTAAGAATGTGATATTTGTGTTTCCCCATAGCGATCAGTGTTGGTGTGGTTAAGTTGACCTTTTGACGGAAGCGTACGCCTTGGTAATAATAATTGAAGTTTTTCATTACAGTCACAATCATTTGTACACGAATTACATATGCCACATGAGAACATGCCTTTTTCACCACTCGGTTTTCAGTTCAACAGTTGTGGATTGCTTTCCGGCATCTGTGTTTCCTTCCTCCTACTACATGGGTCTCTTTGAGATCTATGTTCTCTCCTTCCTCTCCCCAAAAAGACACACCACTCAGCATCTGAGGGCAATAATGATCCGTCGAATTATTTTTTACATGTGTTAAAAAAAACAACAAATATTATATTTATCAAAGAAATAATAGTTAGTGTTCCATTTTTGCCCCCTATTTTTTCACCCAAATCCATCTTATAACCTCCATTAGTGGGTGGGCTTATATAAAAGAGCTTATCTCCTTATGCACTTCTGCCCACCGTTAACACAAGAAGAGGGAAAAATATTCCCTGGCACTGTATTCAAATTTTGCGATACGATATAATTAATATCAGTTTGTTTGTTGCAAAAACTCCATCATCCCCAGATTTCCTACACCCAAGTGCATCGCCCTTTAGTGCATTAGTCCACCTCTGAACTTGTAAAACTAAATAAATAAATACTTCACAATATTTACTGCATGAGGCCCGTTGAGGCAGACTTCGTGGAATGGATATGAGATGCTAATTCTCTTTAAGATAATAATTTATTTGTATACGGGCTGATGTAGATATTATACAAAATTCACATCAATAGTACCTACAACACCAAACTTCTATTTCCAAGGAGTGCTGTTGTCTATGGTACGATTGAATTTTAAATTAAAATGTGCTGAATAAAGTGATATAGAAACATTAAAATAAATTACACAATTAACCTTTTTGTACATTAAATTGATGTTCAGCTCTTTCCACACACAAATAACACTCCCGCAATAACAACATCACGCCATCACGTAAATCACCTTTGATAAATAGATTATGCCGAAGAAATTAGGTTATCTGCCATATTTGCACAAAATAGAATGAATAAGGACTACACCTTTTTTTAGAACGATATGAAAAAGGAGAGGAAGAGAACATAATATATGCATGGTAATTTAAATAATCAAAATAATCTTGAATAATAACAAAAACGTGTTATTATTATTATCTTTATATATAAAACAAAGTCGGGATAGTTACACCATTTATAACTCAAGAACGGCTGAACCGATTTTTATGATCTTTGATGTGTTGGATTTGTCTCCGTCCCGATTAACAGAATAACTATTAAAACATCGGAAAAAATCACGGGAAAAATAATTATGAAGAAAATTAATTTTTTCATATATTTTGAATGGAACGGCTTTTCAAATAATGTGCGTTGGTCGACATAATTTGAATCAATTCGAACTGTCAATGGTGTAGTGTGCCGAACATTTCGTGCTTAAGCGCCATTCAGACGGTTCACTAATCGCTCATTTCCGCACTTCATTCGGCCTAGTTTACTCGGAATGACACGTCTGAACATGAAATGAATCGAAAGTGCCGAACACTGCCGAATGAAATCTTCAAGTGAACCGATCCAACAATGTTGGATATTTTCATTCGGCATCCTTCTCTTGCGCGCGCATGCGCGCGGAAGAGAGCAAAGTGAAACGTCTGAACACCGAGTGAACTCTCAATCAGTTTGTCTCGCGTCCTGTACGGGAAGGACCATGAAAGGACGCTATCAGATCGCACGCAAAACGTCAAAATGGTATTCGTTCGGCTAATTTGTTTGCTTTTGGGAACACCTCTCATATTAATTTTTGGGTCTCCCTTATTATCCATGTATTTTATATGTTTTTTAATATATGTAAGATTATTAATTTGTAGGAAAATGTTCGTAATAAAAAAAGTAAAATCAAATTGTGTTATTATGTCATAAAAAATAAAAAGGTTTATAAGACGAAACAATACTGTTTTTTATATTTATTTTATTTAATTGTGTCAACAAAATTTCGTAAAAATCGATGCATCTGACATGTTTTACCTTAAAATTCGGGGCCGGACCGCGCTGGAAAACAAACGAATTCCAGCGCGGTTGACCTCGCTCGGCGACGCTGTGGTCGGAATGGACGAGTGAACGCTTATTTCTATAGCGCCGTGTGAACATGGAATGAAACAAAATTTATTTATTTATTTATACGCCTATTAGGCTTTTACATACATAGTTATAAAAAATATTCATAAAATTGTAAGTTCACAGTTACAGTAGTAATACATAGTATAATCTATCTATTTAACATATTATAACAGCAAGTAACTAGTAATGCATAAGATGATTATTTGTAGGTATAAACCTGTTGTACAAAAATAAGAATGTGCCTACTCCTAAGGTTAACAAACGTAATTTAGCTATAAAGAAATGTAAAGTTTATATGTACATAGTAGACAGTAAGAGCAGTAACATGGTATAATACGACATAATAGTATAGTGTATAATATGAGGCCTTTGAATTAGAGAGTTTACGAAATAATTGTTGGCGGTATTGTTAACATAATATACCTAGATCGTTTGACCAGTTATCGTGGCCCGTTAAATCCAGGGCGTTCGCTCTGCCATTTTACATAGTTTATAAAAATATTATACACAAAGGTTATAAGTATAGAATAGTAAAAGCAATAATTTAACCTTAACCATTTGACACATAAAAGCAAGTAAAAAGCAAATGAAAACATGATAGTTTGTAGGTGTAAACCTGTCGTAAGAAAATAAGAATATGCATACTTCTAAGGTATAAAAACCAAAAATTGCTTATAAAAATGAAGTTTATATGTACATATTAGGTAGTAGTAGTATTAATATAATATCTATGCGACACATAAAAGCTAGTGTATATATTAATTTATTCATTCACTAATCTATTCACTAACTAGCGGGCTCCAAAAGCCAGCCAGTTTGTAAATTGATAAATAATTAAAAATAAAATAACGTTTTTACTAAATGGTTACAGTAATTACATGTGAAAAAATAATGCAGTTGTAGTAATTGCAAGAAGTCTACATTTATTATTGTGTCAAACATGAGGAAATATTCTGATCAGAGGTGCAATAGCTATATGTTTATTGTTTTATTATAAAAGTTCTAATATACTGGTTTTAAATTTGGAAACCGATTGAAAACGATAGACATCAATTGAACTATATTTGTTTCCAAGTGTATGAAGCCTTTGAATTGGAGAGTTTATGAAGTAATTATTGGCAGATTTGGTAACAAAATATCGAGCGTTTAAACGAGTATTGCGGGTAGGTATACGTAAATTAATTAAGCTCGTTAAATCGAGGGCGTCCAGGCTGCCATTTGATATATTGAAAAGGCAAACTAAGTCACTCACTGTGCGTCTTGTAGTTAAATCACTTAGGTTTAGTAATTCCATTAGACATGTATAATTAAGTTCTTCAATTGGTATTCCAAGTTTGTAATTAATGAACCTAAGAAACTTATGTTGTACTCTTTCGATTTTTTGCTGATGAGTCTTATAAAATGGAGCCCAGATTATTGAGTTGTACTCCAAATTACTTCTCACCAATCCAGTGTAAAGCAATTTAAAGGAATTAATTGTTTTAAATTCCTTTATCGTCCTAAGAATGTACCCCAGGCATTTCATGGCCTTGTTGGTTATTTCATTTATATGAGGAACAAAAGTTAATTTACTGTCAAATATTATGCCAAGGTCCTTAATTTGTTTAACTCTTTTTGGAAATTGTTGTTGATGCTATATTGATATTTAATGGGATTTTTGATTCGAGTAAAAGTTATTGATTGACATTTTTCAATGTTGAGAAAGAGTTCATTAAGGGTGCACCACTCTTGTAGCCTCACAAGATTTGATTGCAATACGCTACAGTCATTATAATTAGTAATTGTTTTGTAAATTTTTAAATCGTCCGCAAATAATAGTATCATAACTCCATCAAAGATGGAAGTTATGTCGTTTATAAACAAGGAAAATAACACTGGGCCCAGATGTGACCCCTGTGGGACTATTAGAATGGACGATTAGGCCGAAAAAACATGGCGGAAACCTTCCCTCGAGTGAACCGTCTGATTCCAGCATAAGTCAACTGTTTTCGAACTTAGAGTAAGTAGGTCCCTATTTATTTTAACGAGAAAAACTTTATTTATTTCAGCTAATAAATTAAGCACAACATTTATTGATTCTGAGGCGGTACGAAGTTTGCCGGGTCAGCTAGTTATTATAATAAAAATGACAAAACGTGTTATTTTTGTATTGTTTAATTTAAATTTATCTAAAGTTAAATTTCACCAAAATGCGTTAGCGCCTCCGCCCACTCAGGCAACTGAAAACTCTTAACTGCCAACTGTCTTTGTATGACAATGTGATGGCCCGCACACTTCACAATCACACAAAACCCCGTTGTCAATGGTAACGCAAGCGGTGACTTGCGACCATCTTGCGACTGTCACGGCTGATTGCCCTGGGCGGCCGTTGCTATTTGCGAGCTGTCAGCTGATTGTTCTTCATCTATGGTTAACCAAGCTTTTTGACCAATCAAGGCAGAGAAAACAGTCGGTTTTAGTTGGTTTTCAGTTGCCTCAGTGGGCGGAGCGCCTTATTCCATGAATTTGACTGGTTGTTTTACGTTACTTTTAACTTTTGTTTTTACTTTCCGAAACCATCCGCCATATTGGCATTTTTGACAGTTCTGTTGGAAATATTACGAAATTGCGCGCTTTAAAATCGATTACTAATAAATTTTGTAGAAGAAGATTATTCAAATATTGTCAGGTTATTCGTAAAACGGGAATGTTTTATTTTTTTATTTTTATTTTTTATTTTTTTATTATTATTATTATTATTTTTTTTTTTTAAAGGTTTGTCAACAGTGATTCATATCAAATCTCTCACAAAATCAATTACAATAAGCATGGTTGATATTATCACTAATTAAAGACAAACACAGCATTGGTAACATAACTTATCTTTACGAATATTTAGACATCATTTTGGTGAATAGGTACATTACTTATATTCGGCAAGTTACTATCCCATAACATACATATAAACAATGTTTGTCTTTCTGTAAACGAAAGTCAGCGCCATTGACCAAGTCATAAATATAACTACTAATCCCGACCAAGTATTCCGCCATTTTAAAGAATTTTTGTCGGATTTGTTAGAATCACAAATAACGGAGACAAAATACAGCCGGGTGTTTTAACAGTTCCTCTTGTTTTCAAATTTAATTTGTGGTGGGGCCACATCAAAAAATACTGCGGTGCCTTTTTTCACACAATTTCGAGGAATATTCTGCTTTTTAGACTGGCCACAAGGCGCTGTCCTATTTAACTTCCATATTATTATGATATATAAACTATATATAGAATGTAAGAATTTGAGAGGCGGGAATGGGTACCGCCACCCCTGGAACCATTTATTGGATAACCAACACCTCTGCCATAGGTCACCCCAAATGGTTCGTTACGTTTGGTGACTTAGCAGGGGTGCCCGGGTTCATGAGGTTCATTGTCTAGGTCTAGGATGATCTAGAGACATTGAACCCCGGATTCCTACCAAACCCTCATACCTTTTTCCTTTCCAGAACTTCCTCTCCTTCCTTTCCTTAAAAATACCCTCCACACAGCATCCCCAAAGGTGACATAGGCCCTGAGAGAAATTATTTTCCTCAGGGCCTCCTGTGTGGACCTAATGTAAAAAAAAAAATGATACGGGGAATAATCGATCATTCTCATTGGAACCTCCCTGTACAGTTGCAAGAATTTTTAAACTTTTATTCTCAGCCGCTGGTCAATCGCTCTTAAAGTTATATCGGCGTTCCTTTGAAGACCGGCGAGATAAGATCGCTTTTAAATGTTTATGTTATTTGGCATTGTTAAAAATACGATTTAATGATAATATACGTGTAATAAACAATGTTTTCACAACACAATCGATACACTGATACATATACATCGATACATTGTTGAAAGCAAGCAACAAATACGTAATTTCTAAAATCATTGATTGCGATCAAAATCAATGGCATGTAAAAAAATACGTTTTAATGTCAAATTAACTCAGAGAAATAATATTCCCATGCTAATTGATATACATACGATTATGTAGTACTATCCGAGGCACAATAGGATTCACAATAACTTTTTTTCCATAATTATTATTAGATGTTATCTCACCGCTTGATACGTGCAAAGAAATATTTAATCGATTTATTGACGGGTACCTATCGATGAGACGAGTTTCCGCCTTGTGTGTGAATTACGTATTACAATTCAGGGATGGATGGATGGATGATCTTAGTCACCGAAGAAATGGCCCAATATTTTTTTTTACTTAATTTTTTAATGTTTTTGAGTTTTGTTGAGTCCAACTACTGCTACCAACTATGTAAAACCAGTGATACTGGCATTAACTCCAACTATTGGTGTATTTGTTTTTGTTTGTTTTTTATTATTGTAGGTGTACACCAGTGTTGTGAGTCTGAAGGTAGTGGAAAGAGGAAGAGGGTGGTCTTATAGCAGGGCGATACTGAAAGAATCTGCCACTCTGGGAGGTGTCGCTAAAATAATATACTAATATAATGTAAACACTACGTTCAAATATAAACAATTGATCCCTTCAGACACTTTAGACACGCCCGTCTGTGCCAAACATGAATTATTTGTAAGTATACGAACGGGTGAATGAAGGAAATTACAATTTAATAAAAAAAAATATTGTGTGCGTCTAACCTTTACGCGCGGTTGAAGTTAAACTTGTGTGACTGTCGTGGCAGATATTACTAAAACGGTATAATTACTAAAATATCAATGAAAGTATTCTAGCGAAGGCGAGAACCCAAAGAGTATGGATCGAGAACCCTTTCAAAATAAAAACAAACCCAGATGGCAGTAATTGTACCGATATCCGAAGGTCATTTCCGTTTGAAAACGTTATTTCCGTCCGAAAAACATCAGAATCGCTCGTAACATAGCGCCTAAAGAAGTTTTACTTCAAAAATAACACTCATCGGGAGAAGGGGGTAAGTCTGTTAAAAGTAACACTCATCGGGAGAAGGGGGTAAGTTTGTTAAAAATAACACTCATCGGGAGAAGGGGGTAAGTCTGTTAAAAATAACACTCATCGGGAGAAGGGGGTAAGTCTGTTAAAAATAACACTCATCGGGAGAAGGGGGTAAGTCTGTTAAAAATAACACTCATCGGGAGAAGGGGGTAAGTCTGTTAAAAATAACACTCATCGGGAGAAGGGGGTAAGTCTGTTAAAAATAACACTCATCGGGAGAAGGGGGTAAGTCTGTTAAAAATAACACTCATCGGGAGAAGGGGGTAAGTCTGTTAAAAATAACACTCATCGGGAGAAGGGGGTAAGTCTGTTAAAAATAACACTTATCGGGAGAAGGGGGTAAGTCTGTTAAAAATAACACTCATCGGGAGAAGGGGGTAAGTCTGTTAAAAGTAACACTCATCGGGAGAAGGGGGTAAGTCTGTTAAAAATAACACTCATCGGGAGAAGGGGGTAAGTCTGTTAAAAATAACACTCATCGGGAGAAGGGGGTAAGTCTGTTAAAAGTAACACTCATCGGGAGAAGGGGGTAAGTCTGTTAAAAGTAACACTCATCGGGAGAAGGGGGTAAGTCTGTTAAAAATAACACTCATCGGGAGAAGGGGGTAAGTCTGTTAAAAAATGTATTCACTCATTTCCAGTGGAGAGGATGTTTAATTTATTAACATGCTTTCGATTCAGTGAATTCAGTGAAAAAAAGCTTTAAAAAGTTAAAATTGTTTACCATTTCTCCCCTGCAGAGTAAAATATAAGAATTCTGACTTTCTTCACTGCTTTTATGATGAGGCAGAACATCTTGTTCGGCTCGGGATTAATATGCAGTTGCCGAGCTGGTTTCGAGAAATCAGTGCATGTTTCTCCGTCATCCAACAAATGAAATCGTACCCACATTTCCACATTATTGATATTTTCTAAGAGCGGCGCGTCTTCTGTCTTGTGTTGGCAGAACATGTTTTGTGTCGGCAATTATTATTGTCTAAACCTACAAAGTAAAACCGCACTCCAGGCCCGTTCCACTCTATAACCCGTAAATGAGTTTGTCTTGCAAATACAGAAATAATAACAATAAACCTTGCTTGTTGATAAACGCGATTCGATAAATACTTTTACGGTGGCGTTATCTAAATTGAATCACGTTTCCATTTTAATAGCTTTGCGGTGTGATATTTTTATGAATTCAAGTGAAATCACGATGTTTCATGACATTTTTTCGATTTAGCAGATACATATTCAAAATAATTTATAATTTTTTTATTTATGAAAATGATTTATTCTTTGGTGCGTATTTAAAGAAAAATAATAACCAAAATATTTATCAAGAAGATAATAATTTTACAAGCATATTATGATTTAATTTTTTATTCCTACAAAACAAAGTAGACATATTGACAGTTTGTCTGCAAGTTCTACCGAGTCAATTACAGCGCCCCTCAGGTGATTTTTCACAAAAACGGGGTATTGCAAATTAACCAATTATTATTATCTATTAATTTAAGTATAAATTTCTTCATATTTATTAACAAAGGTATGTTTAATTTAATTATATGCATGTATCATTGAGATACTCAGACTTAATGGTAGACAAAGATGACTATTTAGAAATACAGAGGCTAGACTTTGCCCCACACGCGGAACGTTTACGTATTTCATTGTCTGTCATTCTGTCCCGATCTAAGTAAGAGAACACACACTTACGATACATGCGAATGCGAAACGTGCAAATGGGACAACTGCCGTAAACTTTCATATTTACCTATAGAAATCGCTCGAAAAAGGGTTTCGGGAGAACACATTTTTCTTAGGTTTAGGAAAACTTTAAGTTTTTCAATGTTTTACACTATAAACACAAATATAAAGCCAAAAGCTAATTTCTAATTACTAATAATTATAACATTAACTGAAATTGTTTTTGTTCACATTATTGCATCAACAGTCAATCTGTACCAATAGTTAAGGTGTACCACCCATTGGCCATTGGCCATTAATTACACATGTTACTCTTTTATTGGTGAAATTCCGCGTGACAAATTACCTGTATTTCAGTTGCTTTTTCAGCTAGGTCTGAGAGAGTTTTACGTTCTTTACGTTGTTATCTGGTAGTAATGCTGACAACCCAATCCGACTCATAACAAACCTGCGTTCAAAGAAAACCCGGGCCTAAACGGAGCGCTTGTTAAGTTTGCAATTAATGTGAAGATCATGAGAGACGTCATAGGTAGAGTCAGTGCCAGATTAGCCTCTAAGCAAACTAAGCAATTGCTTAGGGCATCACGTCTTGGGGGGCACCAGAAACAGCACCAAACAAAAAATATTTGCTATCGCATGAAAGGTAAGGCTGTTTAAAAATCCCTGCGTTCAGAATACAGTCAGCATTGTAGAAATTTAGTAAACACATTTCCACATTAGATATGAAATTAAACAAACCACCATGAATTAACAGTTAAAAAACTAGACTCACATTTCCACATCTTAGGACCAGTTATTTCGGAAAATTTCACGTTTGAATTTCCTTCAAATCGTCATTCACCGAAAAATTGGGTTGTTTCAACCTCCGTCAGAAGAAATTTCAAGGAAAATTTTATGGAAATGTTTCAAAAATGAAAAGATTCTTTTTTTCATATCAAATTTGACACGCAATCACGTCTTTCTATATTTCAAATACGAAATAAGTTGTTTCAACTCCAAATAACGTTCGATAAATTTGAAAATTTTATTCAAGTGCGCATGCGCCTCCCATTATTTCGCTAACCGTCCGGACTCGGCTGATCACATTCACATCACATTTCTATAGTATTTTCACTGCTGACGGAAGTTGAAACAACCCAATTTTTCGGTGGATGACGATTTGAAGGAAATTCAAATTTGAAGGGAATTCCAAAACAACTGGTCCTATGGAATTTTCGATGAAATTTCTTCTGACGGAGATTGAAACAACCCAATTTTTCGGTGAATGTCGATTTGAAGGAAATTCAAACGTGAAATTTTCCGAAACAACTGGTCCTAAATAACGATTTAGGAACATTCATATGTCATAAAAAAACAAGTTCGAAAATCAAATTTACGCACAATTGTACAAAATAATACACTATGATAAAATTGAATCGGCGTTCCCTAATGTGGACACAGCCCTTCGTATATTTTTATACGTGACGATATCAAACTGCACAGCGGAACAATATTTTTAGAAATTGAAAATACATAAAAAAAAATGAAAAAAGAATGGCGATGCCGCAGGAAAGGCACGATGCTTTATTAATATTACATAATATATAATAAGATATGCTAAAACCGTTGGACAAAAACTATTTTCTGCGAATTTAATGCCCGAAAAAGTCGCAATTCGCATTTGGTTGAAAATTTGGTTTTTTTGTAAGTAATATCACTCCACGTATCGCTTTCGTCCTTCGTACATATTTTAAGGTACGTAACGATCTATCTCGTTGTATTAAATACGTTTTTTGATACTAGATTACTTATGGATAGGCGGCCCACAAGCGTGGATTGCTTAGAGCATCAAGTAGTCTTAATCCGGCACTGGGTAGAGTATTTATTGATCCATGAATCCTGCAACTGAGAACATGACCAACCCAAACTAAAATTGGAGATGCACACAAAGACATAAACGAGAGCATTCGCGAAAAATATAGCAATTAGGGGCAAACAAACGTTTTTGTATAGAAACCTCAAGGCGCTTGCCATCTCAAGGTGACTCAGGGAAAAAACTGCGTGACATACAAATACTAAACTTACAGATATGGAGAGACGACTCAGACAAAAATGGGAAGAGGTACCGAGGATATGTAGCAGTGGTTTCGCAGTATTTTTTGTTTAATTTTAGAAAATAATTGCAATACTTAAAAATGTAATTTTTTTATCAGAATGAAATTTTCTACAAAGATGTAAAGTACATATATTTTTTTATTTGCCGCCAAAACTGTATGTTCGTGCGGACAGCGTTTGTGACGTCACACCGGGCAACGTTTGTTGGGCCTGTCCCATCGCTTGCTTAGATTCTTGCTTGTGTAATTGTGTACTGGATGGATCAACCCATTATGATTATTTACCCTTTAACGCTATACGTTTACCACGACCAGATTAAAAAAACACAAACAAACTTTATCGAAAGCTGAATGTTATTTTTTAACTGTATTTTTAATGATAAATCATTTTTTTCCCAGAAGAATTTTTTTTATGTTAGTTAGGTTTCTTCTAAAATTACCCGATAACTGGTGGTAGGTGAAAATAATTATTTAAATTAAATTATAGATGCTGAACTCCCCGGCGTTGCTCAGAGCTTTACGCGGGGTTTTTCAAAATCAGACTTAGACTGTGACGCTCCACTTGATTTGAAGGTCAAGTGTGCAAAATTTCGTCAACCTCGGAAAAAAAATCATTATATGTAGTAACATACTAATTATTTTTATTGCTAAAAGCTGATAGTTAAAAAAAATATAGTACGGTAGCTATCAATGGATTGCAAACTAAGTATTACGCAAGCATTATTTTAATTTTAGGTTTATAATATCAATTTAAAATAATAATAATAAGAAACAATGAAAGCCAGTATTATATAATAATATACCTACATATTAAATTAATAGATAAAACTTTGAATTATGATATGATTTTAGATTTTCACCAACAAAAATAATTTTTGTTAATTATTTTTGGGGTGTTATGCCGTGTTGCGCTAAAAATAAATAAAAAAACTTGAATGATGTTTTTTTTTCATTTAGGATTGTACTACGAGTATACATTAAGTATAAGTAATAAAAATAATAATATTTTCATCGTTGTGATGCATCCATGTTCTAAGATCGCTGGACATTGGAAAACAAGAGTCTCCATTATTATAATTGTGACTAGTGACGGACAGACGGGTTTTCTCCCAACAAAACCCGTGACGGAGCCTGTTGGCTGTTGGGATAAGAAAGCCGAGAGACCGGATGGAACACGATTCTGGGCATTTTCTTTGGAAAACTGAAAAAAATCGCGTTTGATATAATATGGAACTGAAGATAATGCACTCCGCTGGGTCCACTGAAGAGATAATAGACAGTAGAAATGCTTTCAATGTATATTTGAATGGAAGCTAGTGATTTTTGTTCCAGCCCATTTAAGACGCGCTCTGACTCTCTTGCACTTGCCTGACATCGAATATCGCCATCCCATTTGTATCATAATGGTAATGAAACGAAGTTTTTTATGGGAAATTTAAGGCCCGTTTTGCCAGACTTTTGGAAAACGAAACTCGAACACATCGCATTTTTGTGTTCTTCTTTATTCTATGATTCACCACTACCTACTGAAAATCGCGATGTCCCGACAGTTGACCCTCGGAAATTATAATTATTGTTAAATTATAAATTTTTATGCATTATTTACCAATTTCAAACCTAAAATCGACTTCAAAAATAACTTTAAGAGTGTCTTACCAGAGAATACCGGAAATTAGTTATTTTTCAATAAATCAAATTTTTAAATAAATTTAATTTTTAAATCAAATTCTAGACGTATTGACTCCTTTTTTACAAAAATACGTACATTGATTTTGAAAGATTGTTATTTTATCTGGTACACGCAGTTTTAAAATTTTGAAAAACTAAGTGTATTTATAATATACTAAGGTTATACCGCTGGTCGTTGGCAGATTTGTTCAATTTCAAACGATAGATTCTATTAAACAACACAATTTTCAAATCATACAACGAAATAAATCAATATATAATCTAGTCAACACTGTTTTCAAAATTAAAATTTTAGACAAATTAAAACCATTAAAAAATAAATCCGAAAACGTGTTTTGTGACAAAAATACCTCAGTTTTTCTATTTATTTAAGGTAAGACCTTAACAAAACAAACTAAAATATTCGAGATTTTTTTTACACACTTATTTTGTTTAGACATTATTGAAAAATTATGAATTATTTTGATCAAAAATAAATTTTAAGAAGTATATCATTTTCATTCATTTACCATCTCCCTTTTGATCATTTTTATGGCAGTTCGAGACATAAATTCTCCCGATTCGTTAGCCGCCGAGACTATGAGAGGTTGTCTGTTCGCGCTGCTCATTTTTACAACATTTCGCAATAAATTTAAAACTAATACCGTTTAGTTTCATGGTTGTAAAAACCTCCGCGCGCAGCGCCTTTAACAAAAGCGGAATAATGGATTGCTGGATATTACCTCTTAATAGAAAGTATGGATATCAAGGGAAATTATTTATAGTGTCGACTTTTAGTATCTGTACACGCTGTATAAATACGCTGGTATAAATATAGGTATATAAATATGCAGAGATGGAATTTATTTCCAATAAATTCATTTGAAATTAATTTTGCATTTTAAATGTTTATTTTTCACCCATTTCCATTTGAAATGCATCTATCAGTGCATTTTGCATTTTTAAAGCATTTTGCAACATTCTTCCTATTATCATCTCAACACATCTTTTTTTCTTTATATTCACGTCTGTCAAGTTGGTAAAATAAGTTATACCATTACAAAAAATGGGCCGTAGACGCTCTAATATAAAATTTTCGATAGTAGTTTCTATTTCTAAGCTGGCAACATTACGTAAAATTTGGCGGTTTTGGCCAAACTATGTTTTTTTGTAAACAATTAACCAGAAGAGGATTTAATTGAAAATGTTAATGAATAGGATGGTATTTAATAAATACTCATGTTCCGTCAATTTAAGGCGCGTTAATAGTTAATATACGCAAATTGATTTTAATTTTGCCATAAATTCATGGCGGATATAATAAAATTCTAGACAATATAACTATGTAGTGTTTACATAATATAAACATAATGAATACGTTTGGTTTTGTTTTATTAATCGGTAGTTGGTAATAACTTAATCAAATTTATTTTTCAGATAGTGGAAATAAAACTTATGGAAATGTGGTTTGTTGAAAAGGGGAAGTCCGCCATTCAGAAAGTGTGAACATAGTTTGGATTGGGAAAAAACTGGGGAAAAATACGATGAAATCTTCGATACTTGGTCGAAGGATGAAATAAATGAATGTTACTTTTTGGTTGTGTACCGACGTACCCCACACTTAGCCCTTTCTCAACCAGGGACGACACAATAATACATACTAGAAAAAATTAAATAAAAGGAATTTTTTAATATTTAGGACTATTAGCACAGTAACATCTATTAGATTTAGAATACAAATCTTCGTCGAATGAACTAACTACGCCAAAACAATATTTTTTTCATTTTTCAATTTGAGTAGGTAATCTCCTACTGCATTTAGCGAATAGTAGGTAGGTACCTGGTTAAGAATGTTAAAGAACTCCTTTTCTGAATGGGAAGGGTTAATACGTTAAAGAAAGTGCGGTTAGTATAATGAATTTAAGATTGCCCCCGACGAGAATGGGGAAATACATTTGTCACATTAGCAGAATCCGCCGCGCGATTAGCAGAATCGCTAGACTTTTTACAGAATAATCTTGAATAGCAGGAAATGTGTGATGAGACAGCTATTAAGGTTTCTGAACCGGAAATTCGCCGCTCAATAGTAGAGGTAACCTGTTCAAAAGTCGAAAGTGCAGAGACTTGACTAGGTAGGTAGATACATCTTCCATAGCACGCGACAAGCGCTGCCGATTACCGCAATATCAACCTGGGTGCACAGAAAGATAAAAATCGATTGCTAGGTGAGATGCAGGCAGTTTTTAGCAAAAATGATTTCTGTAACCAAAAACCGTAATACGGGGACACTTTTATAACTATTGTATGATTCCCGTCATCATCATCGTCTTCCCTATGTTGGGGTCCTAGGCTTTTCTGTTCTGGCGACTTCAGCATCTTCTGTGCCTCTCCGGCCCAGCCTCTTCAGAGTTGCTAACTTTGTCTGTAGCGACCAACCAACCATCAACCAACTTGATACCTTCCATCTGGAAATGTAGCCAGTATTTAACGCGGAAGTCGGGCCTCTGGCTTCTGGATACATTATTACCAAGTCACTTCAATTGCGACTTTTCTATGAAAAGTTTCAGGGGTTCGATGTTTCCCAAACAAAGTTTCTCACCCGATCACATTTTGCGTACCTCTCAAAAATTTCCTCTTTGCTTGGAAAGGGGAAATTTTTGCAAGCTTGCACTTAGTGCCTCCACTGACGAGGCAACTGAAAAAAACCAGTTTGCCACTAAACTCGTTATCCTGTGTAAATATACCTACTGTGATGGCCCGCATACTACACAATTTCAAAAAAAACCCGTTGTCAATGGCAATGCAAGCAGTGACTCGCGACTCGCCCTGATAGTTGCCGTGGCCAGTTTGCTCGGTTGTCATAGTTGCGCCAGTTTTGTTGTCAGTTTTCTAGCGTTTTCAATTTGTTAGAGACAGATGACGACGATGACAGCTGATTGTTCTTCGTCTATGGTTAAACAAGCTGAGATAATTACAGAAATCGTAAAATTGAGTAGGCCGTCATAGAGGTTTGGAAGCCATACCAAACAGTTGCCTCGTCAGCGGAGGCACGTATCAAGGTTCAAAATTATACAAATTCCAAAATAATGATTGCCAAAGTTATAAAATTTGTACGATTTTTCAAGTTTTGGAACCAAATATTTGTACATAGGTACCTATTTTCTAAATCAAATAGGATAAAGCATATTGTTTCCACGATTTTTTTAATATATAACTAGCTGACTCGCCACGCGTTGTTGTGGCTAACGAAACACAACGCCTTCTACTGGATGGTTACCTAACCTAGATAACCAAGTGTTGTGTTAATAAATTAATTCACACCGCCATCTGTCAGAAACTTATGGAACTTACAAATAATTTCAAATCATTGTCCCTTAACAAACATTTAATGAAAATTTAATTAGCAATAATAAATATTGAGGTCAATGATCGCCCGTTGTTGATGATCCATTTTATTTTATGTGAATACAGCACAAGAGACCCAACCCAGAGTGGAAGATACTCTTAGTCAGAGTGGAAGATACTCATAGTTAGAGTGGAAGATACTCTTAGTATCGCCCTGGTGTAAGACCACCATTCAGAATAGAAACGTTGCTTGAAATGGCTTTAGCCGTGTTTAGTGACTAGATCTGAATAGCCAGGTACTTCCCCACCCTCCTCTTCCTCGTCTCCTTCCCTTCCCCACTTACCTTCAGCCTCATAACATACCCCAATTGGGGATACTATAGTCTCACTGGCTCCAGACGGGAGCAGTTGGGACTCTTGTGAGGTATTCACTATATAAAAAATTAAAAAAACTGCTCCCAGCGTTCTGGAGCCAGTCGAAACCCATGGTTTAGTGAAGATTTTATATTGTCTTGGATTGTCATAGGTTATTGTACATTTTAGACGTAATGCATCTGAAGTTTCTTTGGTAAAATTTAGTTTTTTAGGTGTTTGTAAGAATTATTTGTTTATAAAATTTATTTGTTCTTTAGCGATGGGTTAACATTGTTTTTGTCCAAATTTGTCGAACATCTAATTATCTATTAGGAGCTTGATTTTTTTTTTTGCAATATATTTATCTACAGTGTTTGTCATTTATGGGACTTCGATTATAACTTTAAGGTAATTGTCAAAAGAATTCATATTCTACTCTTTCATAGATGATGGCACTCATATAATTATTTTACTTATACACGTTTTTTACAAGTTATGCTTTGAAATAGAAAAATTGATTGTTCCCGCAAGTGCACAAGCAATATGATCATGAATAAATAGTTTTGTCAATTAAAAAACTTAAAATTTTTCTAGAAAGCTAACAAATACAATATTGTATCAGTGATTCAATCCATTATTGTATTTGTTAGCCTTTCTTGAAAGTTTAAAAAAAACTCTCCTTACGTTTTTTCTATCGAAAATTACTGATTACGTAAAAAAAGAAAAACACACACAAATTTATTGGGTAGATGTATTTTTACCGTTATTATCACTTCACATATTTGTTGTTTCGTAAAAAAATAATGATTTAAAAATTTTATACATTTTTCTGAATGCTATCGAAAACTTTGGTTTTATAGAGGAACCTTCAATCAAGTATAATCTTCCTTGGTTGATGAGAGGAAAACATACATTTTTTTTACGGTTCAATTCTAGATTTGAATATTAAGCGGGGAGTTTTCTCTTTCTAATACCATTAAGGTCATATTTCTCACCATGCCAGTAAGGGAGATACAACGATTTATATGAGATCTATGCGAGCTAGGACAAATATGGTCTTCTGTGATACGGGTTAAAATGAGCTTCACATAGGAAAGCCCTGAGGAAAATAATTTCTATCGGGGTCTATGTCATCTTTGAAGATGCTATGTGGAGGGTCCTTTTGAGGAGAGGTCGGAGTGAACATGGGTCGTAAAGAGACAGGAGGGAGCAAACGCCCAAAAATCGTTGAACCCAAAAATCTGGACCTGGTGAAAATGTAGGATTTCTACAAAAAGTATTGTAAAGAAAAGAATACAACGGCGGGGAAATTGATCTTGTAAATGTAGAAGCATATTTTTTTGACCAAATTTAACTCAAGTTCACGTGAAAAAATCTGAATTATGGCGTTTATGATAGGAAAGAGACGCTGATAAGAAATATGATATACCTGTCATTTGTTGGATTTGCAATTTTGTTTCAAATCATTTCTCAGAGCGGAAGTTCCTTCTATTTTAGAAGAAAAGTGTACTTAACAGTAACCAAAACCACATATCGGGCAAAATGGAACGAAAGAATCTCAGGAAATTACTTAGCGAGTGCTTTAAAACATTCTAAATTGTTTGGTTGCTGAGAACAATTTAGATTAATAACGCGGAGTGTTCATATATTCCGCATAATAGAAATCATTTTATTAGAACCGCAGTTCTAAATTTCCTTAAAGAAACCTGGTCAATCCTGCAAACAAGAGGTTGAAGTGCTCACAGTGCCACTGAAAGGGTTATTCATCTTTCTCCATTGTCATGTCGTTCAGTCGGAATACTGAACTATCAGTGAATAGAACATGGTATCACTTCTACGTACACACTACCAAAGTACTCACTTCACTAAAATTTACAAACCTGACCTGATGATGGACACTGTAACGCTATGCGTTGGGTTACAGAGGGAGGAGATTACATGGCATTATAACCCAAAATGTTATTTATTTTTTACATTAAGTCCACACACATTAAGTCCCGAGGAAAATATTTACCCTCAAGGATAATGTCATCGTTGGAGACGCTGTGTGGAAGGTCTTTTTGAGGAAAGGAAGGAGAGGAAATGCTTTTTCCGAAATAACCTGAACAAACGTCACCCCCATGTGCTCGGGCACCCCTACTAACTCACCAAATTTAGCATACCACTTGGGGTGACCTACGGCAGATTTAAAAAAACCCCAAAAAATAAATTTCATCCCAAATTTAAAAAACATGTACCTATCACTGCAATACTTTTAGGCCTGAAAATCTCAAATCATATTTATAACAAAACTTCTATATATTTCTATTTTTATATATATATGGTGATTTTGCCATCTAGCGGAAATTTCGATAACTATTACGAAAAATGGGTAAATAGTTGGGTAGAAGTTCGGAAAATAAACGATAGATGGTGCTTTCCATGGTCACAACCAACCACTAAAATAAAAATTTTAAATACCATTTTCCAGTGCGATTACTTTATTTTTTAAATTAATTTCAGCAGAGTGGTCAACACTTGAAATTGTACATGTAACATATCACAATAAGCAAGAGCAATACAAACGAACAATGTACTCAATGTCTGTTATTAGTTAAAGGCCATTTATTAGCCACTAGCTTCTGTTGTATCTGTTGCCCCAGCCTCTCTTGTGGTCGTCTTTGTACTCATCCATATTACGGGCCCTTTGCAACAGTTCTTCATCATCATTCTCCACTTGGATTTCCTAAAAATATAAAACAAATTCAAAATTATATCTCGTCAAAAAAAAGATTTCACATGGGGATATTAGCTGATAAGCTCGATCTAAACGAAAAAGGGAGGTTATGACGAAGCAGTCAGCTGCAGTACCCGCAGATTAAAGAAAATACATAAAATCAAATTATTTCTTTGATGCATTTCTGGCAGTTATTGTCGACCAAGCTGATGTCAAGTAGATTCAGCCACATTAAAAAAATATGTATTTATTTATTTATTAAAAGAATTTTATACATAATTTTGCTATTGTGTTATTTCGTCCGCCATGCTAGGGATGTCCCTGTGTTATGGCGGATATATATATATATATATATATATATATATATATATATATATATATATATATATATTGTAGGGTTTATATATTAATATTTTAACATATTATTTTATTGTAGGGTTTATATATTAATAATGTCTATGCAAATTTATTTATGTAAATAATATCTAAGTTAAAACAGGACTTCATTCTCAGAAGCCACTTCAGAGGATATTTTATATTAGTACTGGGTACTTCTGTTGTTTACTGTTATCATGATGTGTGTATTGTTATTTGCATATCTTGGCGATTTAGTGCCGAAGACCTTTGTGTATTCAGGAGGTTGTAGTGTTGATCCCTTGACACATAATGTATTTACAAATACATCATGTGTCAAGGGATCAAGTACCTACATACATATTGACACAAATATTTTAGCAACATAACATAATACAAATTTGCTCATTTTAATAAAATTAACACATAAATTGACCTTCCATCTCTTCATAATTTTAAATAATTGCCTAGAAAACCGTCGAAGGGTGAAAGCCAGAATAAATTATATAATAACCACTGGAGCGAATTTTGGATTATATACGCGCCATTTTAAATGTCTACAATTGCTTTTCGGATAAAAAAAGCCAAATATCTCTTTATTTGACAAGATTAAAAAATATATATATTTGTAACTCTCACATTTGTTATTTTGGTCTTAAAACGAAGCTAATAAAATGCTTTATCTATTATAACCATAGATATTGCAAATCCGAACTTCGTAGAGTATTTTAGAACGATGATAAAAATAATATTTTTAAATATTTTACCGCGCAGAATTTCTGATCAGCTGTTTACAGTTAAAATTAAGCCCTTTTTCCAAAGATATGTAGCTTTCATTAGCAAGTGTATCACAGATAACATACAGAAATCGAAAATGTTCTATGTTGACTCGAATAAGTACCTCTAACGGCAATTTCAAAGTATCAATCACGCTGGATCCGCGCGGTTATAAACTTTACGATTATTTAATACTTTTTTTATAAATTCTACAAATATGAGATAAACCGTAAAATACAGGTTAATTCATTGTCTATAAAGCACTTTAATAAGTTTTTATGTCTCCGTGTTAAAATTCGAAGGTATGATTTTTTTAATGTTGGTGAAAAATTTTTAAAATGATCGTGTGGAAATCTCGAGCAATCGAGGCAAATTTATTTAATTCGCGTGCTGGCTCCAGTGGATAAAAAAATCATAATACAAAAAGTGCATTGTAAAATTAGCTGTCATAAATGATAAACGGAGAGATAATTTTCAATTTCAAAGAGTAACTTCTGTTTAAATATTAAACAAACATGTTTTACCTTAGCTTCTTCTTCATCATCCTTAACTTGTTCCATATCCCTTTCAGTAGTCTCTTGTAGAGAAGAAATCCCTAACTTGGTTTGCGGGGCAGGAAAACTGAAAGTCAAGAAACACATTGACCAACGAAAATATGCATTCAGAAAGTTTAGCACAAAGAGGTCCCGAAAGGTTAAACCGGGACTCATACAAATACGTTTTTAGATTTTCACGGTCAAAAGCATTTTCGTTGTTTGTTTTTGGGGTGTTATGCCGTGTTGTGCTACCTCCTTCTTTAGCCGACGTTTCGGACAGCGTTGCAGTGTCCATCTTCAGGGCAGATCTGCCGGATCTGCCCTGATGATGGACACTGCGACGCTGTCCAAAACGTCGGCTAAAGAAGGAGGTAGCACAACACGGCATAGCACCCCAAAAACAAACAACGAAAAAAGGGACTCATACAGTTCAACGTGATATATGTATCTCATTCCTTGCAAGTGTTTAATAATGAAGTTAAAAACTAAATGGTACATATTTGTGATGTACTGCAAGATCAAAAAACATTAATAATTAAGTACAATACCTTCCTTCCCTGACTCTCTGTTCATAGAACTCTTCTACTGTCAGGACAGGTAAGGATGGGTATCCGAGACCATACACTGTCTTCTGTACATCATCCTTTGTGATGATGAAGGGTTTCAAAGGTGCTGGTGGTCTTTTGGGCTTCTTTTCTTCCTCTTCAAGACCGCCTGCTAAAAACATGTGGACATTCAGAATAAATAACGTGAAAATAAAGATATTTTCATACATACGCAGTTTCAATGTATCAATCACGCAGGAACCGCGCAGTTATAAACTTTACGATTTTCTTTATAAATCCTAAAATGAGATAAAAGGTAAAATAAGGTTAATTCATTGGCTATATAGCACTTTAATAAATTTTTATGTCTCCGTGTTAAAATTCTAAGAAATGATTTTTTTAATGTTGGCGAAAAATTAAAAAAATGATCATCTGGAAATTTCGAGCAATCGAGGCAAATTTATTTATTTCGCGTGCAGTGGTTAAAGTAGTTCATGAGCTCTCACAACAAATCAGTGACACTGCGGATCAAAAATTGTCAGTTTTTGTTATTTTTTTATTGTCGGGATGAACTTAAATGTGGTCCAAAAGGAATTAGCAATCACAATTATTCACTTATCGCCTGGATATTCAGATTTTGGAAATTATTTTCTGTTGTAAAAGTTAGTAGGGTATATTATTAATACCTTTCATTTGTTCCATAAAATCAAGAAGTGATTTCTCTGCGTCGATGCTGTTCAATTCATCCAAGGACTGATTTACATATGATTTGATGAGGGCTATGAAATATTCCCTCTTGGTCTGCTCATCCCAATTCGGGCTGTCCATGGCGGCCTTCAGGGCTTTCAGTTCCGCTTGCAACTCTTTCTGTTCCTTATATCTCTTTAGTTTCTCTTCACGATTCATAACCTACAAATAAACATACATAAAGTATACAATTATTTTCTAATGTGAATTTTATGATTTCACCTACTGTAAATTAAAAAAAAAGGAATCACAAATGTAGTTACATTCACTAATAGGTATGCTATCCATATCCTTTCAGTGTCACTACAACCAAGACGTTATCTGTATATTTTAGGGTGAAATATGTAGTAATATCTACAAAAGTACAAAATAGGGACACGCTTCGTATGCACTTTAATTTTTTTGTAAAGAATTGTAGTAAGTAGATAATCGTAGATAACTTACTTTTTGCCACAATGTGGCAAAAATTCTCTAGATTAAAATTTTTTAAAGTTAACGATTTTATAATATTTTTTTTTATAAATCCTACGAATGTGTGATAATAAACAAAGGGTAGGTGAATTAATTGGCTCCATAGAACTATAATCAGTTTGTATGTCTCCATATTCAAATTCGGAAGTATGAATTTTTTTAATGTGGGCGGAAAAATTTTCTTCAGCAATCCGAGAAAAAAAGTTTTAAATTGCTCTGTCGCTCTAGTGGTTAGGTAATAGTTAGTACTGTAGCGGCCTACCTAATATATACGGCACTGATTATTACTGCACGACCGTCTCTACGTACTACCTCGCTAGGCAATATAATTTTGACCACCTTCTGGAAAGAGCTCGGATCTGCGACACATAACACACAGCGCTGCACCGCAATATCGAGAAACTTCTCGCGTGTGCATGTTTCACCTACCTTCCGTGTGCCTTCGGATCGGCCTATTAAAGGACTCGAGCAAGCCAAGTCAGTCAGTCGTTCTTAATCAGTTTTAAAGTCAACTGCGAAGCACATCTGCAGTTCTCGGAATAATCTTACGCAATTAGTAAATACGGTGCATATGTAAAATACTGTACATTTTGTAAATATTATAAATACACATCATCATCATCAATCATCATACAGTGTTATTATTCCGGCCAGCACGCGCGGAGTTATCACGACTCACCGATAGCTCCTCTTTCAACCGGAGGCCCATTTTTCACCCCATCATAGGAGATCCGCACCTTGCCTCCAAAGTACTAAGTAATTCAGCAACCCGAATTGAAAAATAATTCATTTTAATGACTAATTTTTAACTTTTAAAATGCGAAATGTAATTTTTCAAGGACGAATTACAACGGTACAAGTTAAAAAAATAACCATTAAAATGCATTATTTTTCCATTCCAGTTGCTGAATTATTTGCTACTAACTATTATATAACTACTATAATTTTTTTTAATTTTTAAAGTGCATAAAAGAGTGTCCCTATTTTGTCAATATTTACCGCTCCCAGAGTAGGTTAGTTTAGTTTCAGCTAAAACAAGTAGAAATATAGTCAGATTTTTTTTATTTAGTGTGGAGTTTAAGATTATGATAACCTCGGCAAACTCAAGGTTGCATTGGATAAATTAAATTAAAATCGATTTCTCACATGACGAGAAATATTGCTTCTTCTAAGTATTATGCACACTGAATTACCACAACTATGAAATGTAAAGCAATAGAGAATTATGGGGCCAACAAACCTAGCTATAAAAGCTCAATCGTTATTTGGTTTGGCGTATTTCGGCATATCAGTTGCTGTACATTTCAATGGGAATGTATGACGAGCGATATGCTGAAGTAGGCCAAGCCAAATAATGCTTTGGCTTGTATAGCTAGGTCTGTTAGCCCCATTAATCACACATTGGTGTAATGATTTTAAGTTTACTAATAAATTGTATTTACCATTGCAACTAGTCTAGATTGTTCACTTTGTGTGGCTTTAATTTTTTGTACTGTTGAATCATTCTCAGTTTCTGAGGGTTGGGGAGCAGTGACTTCCGTTATTCCATAATCTTTGCAGCGCTGGAGGAAATCTCTACAAACAAAAACAAATGGTTTAAAATAAAGAAGACAGATTTTTGGATATTGGCAATGCATATAATTGCATCATATATAAAACTTGCTAATTACAAAATAATCTATAAAACTTGAAGACATCTTAAAATAATTACAGAAAACAGCTTACCTAAAGTAGATTTCTGCAACGTGGACAACTTCTTTGCGGGGCTGGTTTGTTAATTTCAAACTTAATACTCCCAACAAAGCAGGGAGTAGGAGATACTGCAGAGAATCCGTGGTGAGTTCTTCAACACTTTCGTTCGAACTGAATACTGAGCTGTATGACACCAGGCAGGTAGCTTGCTCAAAGAGTCGCATGCTCTTTTGAACGTTGGACTACAAATATTCAAAAATACAATGACACAAAAATATACATAAAAAACGCCTGCAGTGATCATCAATGATCTAACGTTGATTTTTAAAAAAGATTTAAATAAATTAAAGAGTGCATATCATTGTTCTGAATAATCTTTAAGGTTTATGTAAAATATATAACTTTAAAACTCCTGACTCAGAAATAATTACGTTTCGTTGTGAGGTTATGTTATTTTGAAGCAATGATACTGCGTATTTACCTGAGTGCTCGGACTATTTGTGGCTTCTTTAGAATGTTCAACCTCATGATAATATTTCATAGCATTATCAAACACATCTGACAACTTTTCTTCAGGTTTATCAGGAATTTCCCGAATTTCTGACGTTGACGCCATTTTTAGTTGTGTTTTGGTTTTCGAATGCTCAGTGTTGTCAGTATGATGGTATCAAGACTGTCAAGTGTTCAGTGCTGTCATATGAAAATAATCGCGATTCACCATAAGACTAGGGGCAAACTTGAACGAAGTAAACCTGTGTGTGACAGAAACAAAAGAAAAAAGAATAAATTTCTGTTGTGACTGTCTGTTCCTGTTCTATGAACTCTATTCCATTTTATTATTATTGACTACATCGATAAAAGAGATAGTTCAAGTAATATTGCTATATTTTCCAGGAATGGTACATTGTATCTTATATACCAGGGGTAGCCAACCGGTCGATCGCGGCTATTAGTCCAGTCGATAGTCGATCGGACGTGACTCGAACCCGATAGAACCCGTACCCGCCCAAGAGCTTTTTGGTGCGGCCTGTTGAAAACCCCATATTACACTGATGAAATATGATATCTCGTTTATCGTATTATTTAGAAATAATAATCACGTTATTTGCGTCTCTCTCTTGCCATTAGAAAGCGAGAACGGTTTTCTTTCACGGTGTTTCAGATACATTTTAAGTGATATTTAAAAAACTCAGAGAAGTTTATAACACTGCTGACAGGTATGTGCTTATGTATGCACCTATATAAAACTTTTTTATGTTGATGATTCATTTTAACGCAAAATTTTGGTTTATAGTGTCAATAAAATATATCAATATAGTAGACAAAGCATACTCATATGTGAAGCTTTTCAGCATTAGAATGAATCATCAACATAAAAAAGTTTTTTTTTCAACTTAAGGATTTAAAAAAAAGCGCAAGTTGCGCCACAATAAGAAGTATGTCAAAAAAAATAAAAATAAATAGTAGTATATCTGTGTGTTAGGATATAATGGCCAACTTATGATTCCAGAGATAGCCTCATTTTTAATGTCAGTGCCATACAATTTTTTCTTTAAAAAATGATAACTCCTTCATTTGTACACGCAATTGCTTCATACGAATTTTTATAGCATAGTAATGATCAGCAGAATCCATTTCTAGCCAAAAAAAGACCCTTGAAAATTCAAGTCTCTATGTCTATGAAAGGCGATTTTCAGCCCACTGTGTGGCGCTAGAGTCAAGTATAGTCTCTTTTAGGAAGCTACCTAAAGTAAGGAATCAGTGGGAACATTCAAAATGTACATAATTAGCATTTCTGTAAAACCTAGGCTTTTAAAGACCCCTCGCGATGGGTCGAGGGTTAAAATGTAGGTATATTTTTCTGATAACTTGTAAATACTGTTTTTCGGTTACATGACAGGATAACTTTCGGTAACTTCTGATCGTTCCCGAGCATGACTGCAGATCGCAAACGAATAAGTGTCAGTAGTGTCACTAATATATTCGATATCAACTGTTGTTTGTACGTTAGCGATATGCAGTTGTCCTAGGGAACGATGTTAAATTATAACCGAAAATTATCGATACAATCCTTATCGATCGATCGATAGCAATTGATAGTATAACTTTCGGCAACTTCTCATCGTTCCCCAGCATGACTGCAGACCGCCAACGAATAAATGACACTTCACAATGACTAAGAGCCCTTAATATATTCGACATCAATTGTTGTTTGTACATTAGCGATCTGCAGTTGTCCTAGGGAACGATGAGAAGTTAGCGACAGTTATCGATACAATCCTTATCGATTGAGTTTGCTAGGGGGCCAGAAATACACATAAATGAATAATTTCGTAAAGTAGGTACGTATATCTACAAGAGGTAGATACTTTATATTTATTCATTTCATAAGAAAAAAATTAAACTTAACTTTTTTGAAAAAAATAAATTATATTGTTTATCACAAATTTTCCCCATAGGTCGGTTACAAATACTAGACTGATTTATGTGTTTGAATTTTATAGTCTGTATGAAATGAAACACTGTCCGTATTGGATTTGTACGCCAAATTAGAATATATTTTCTTTTTACATTAACTCCATAGAGGAGGCCCTGAGCAAAATAATTTCCCTCAGGGCCTTGTAATCTTTTCAGATGCTGTGTGGAGGGTCCTTTTGAGCAGAGGAAACAGTGAACATGCATGGGTTCGAAGAGACCCATATTCTAGGAGGGAAGAAAAACAGAGGCCGGCAAATCGTTCCACAGATGAGCTATTGAGCTCAAGACTGAGTCCTAGAAGCGACCCGTTCTCATATGACAGGTGTCAACAGTGTACATATTCTGGGTGCGTGTTTAGCATGTTTGTAGACTTTAGCATGTTTGTAGAGTTTGACCAGAGGTGGCTGCCAAATTTGAACAGTACGCCCAGTTTCTGAGAGGCTAGTAAAAGGAACTCCATTTTCTTTCACTTGTATTTATTCCTATTTAGAAACATGATATATCGAGAAATAATACCCACCAATATTATTTATCATGATCCATACATTGGGTGATGTCGCCTTTCCCCATGAATGCACCCAATTTCCAAAAATAGTTATTTACATTAAAATTTAAGAACAGTTAGTTGCTCATTTAAAATGTCAATATCGCCAAAACTAAAAATGATACACAACATAAGTAGAAATCAGAATTTGTTTGTTTTTGGGGAGTTATGCCGTGTTGCGCTACCTCCTTCTTTCGACGTTTCGGACAGCGTTGCAGTGTCCATCATCAGGGCAGATCCGGACGATCCGACGTCATAACACCCCAAAAACAAATAACGAAAATGCTTTTGGCCGTGAAAATCTAAAAACGTATCTAGAAATCAGAAGATTCTGTCGCATCTAGGAATAGATGCGACCGAAATATCTTCAATCGGGACAGCCCTTGTTAAAACTAGTAGAATCCTAGGTAGGTGATATGACATCTGGATGATTTGTATGTACTGTAGCGCAGTTTTCATGAAAAATAATCTCAAGAGCGATGAGCGATGTGTTAGGCAGTGGTGGATACATATGGGAGGCGTGCGCCCCACCCCATTGCGGGGCCGCACAGTGGGCTGAAAATCGCCTTTCATAGACATAGAAACTTGAATTTTCATGGGTCTTTTTTTGGCTAGAAATGGATTCTGCTGATCATTATATGCTATAAAATTTCGTATGAAGCAATTGCGTGCACAAATGAAGGAGTTATAATTTTTTAAAGAAAAAATTGTATGGCACTGACATTAAAAATGAGGCTATCTCTGGAATCATAAGGTTGACCATTACATCCTTAATCCTTACACACAGATATACTACTATTTATTTGTATTTTTTTGACATACTTCGTATTGTGGCGCAACTTGCGCGTTTTTTTTAAATCCTCAATGTTGAAAAAAAAACTTTTTTTATGTTGATGATTCATTTTAATGCAAAATTTTGGTTTATAGTGTCAAAAAAATATTGTAAACTAGACAAAGCATACACATATGTAAAGCATTTAAGCATTTAAAATCTAAAAAACGTATCCAATTATAAGTAGGTACTAAGTTATAAATAGGCAATCAATTTCTGCATGGTCTTGAGTGAGCTCTGGCCCAGCGCTCACTCAGGAGTGGCGCTTGGTGCTGGAAGGCTGCGTTTACCACCGTGTTGTCGGAGGCCGTTAGCCGCATCCTGGCTCCAGTGACCCGGTGTCTCATCAGGCCGGCGAATCCATTAAGTCCTAGTTCCGTAAACATTTTTGAAGCGCTGCTGTATCTCCTGTATCCAAATATAATTCTGCAGGCGTTATTATATTGGATCCGGAGTCGTTCCATTGAACTGTTTCGGTATTGACACCATGTTTTACATGTATATATGCTGGTACAAAATGCATTGAATAATGTCTTTTTAACATTATTGCTGCACTGGAAAAATCTTCGGGCAATCATATTCGACAGTATGCTGATACTTCTCCTTTGTCGCTCAATATCACCGTCGTCCGAGAGGTCTTCAGTAATGACGTGCCCCAAGTATTTCACGTTCTTTGATGTACTTGTGTTTACCTCATTAAGTTGTACGGGGAGCATCTTCTCTGGATTTTTTCCGTGGTGGAATGCGATTAGTTCAGTCTTCTTGGGGTTGTATATCATGTTGTGGTCATTAGCATATTTTTAATAATATTCTCAACCGCTTATGATTTCAGAAACGGCGCTTGTTGATCTATATGGATATAGAAGTTCTGGAAGCTTAAAGAAACTCTGCAGCGAATTGTCGCTAGCTGTACAGTCAGCCGCACAACAATACAATTGACAGAATTTATAAATGCCTATTTAAAGGGATACCTAGGTACCCATTTGTGTTGGGCCCAGTTTTTACGACGGCAACAGTTTTAAAAAATATCTATTAATCAAATTTCTCGGCCCACGTGTTTCCGTTTACAGACAAAAGTAGGTAGGTACCTAATCACTTTTATCTATTTCGATACGAAAGGTGCACTAATGCCTTGTTCTGACTAGGAGAGTATTTTAGTTGAGTAGCGAATATATTAGTAACTAAACGTGTCCAAACACCACAATTTTAGTAAAGTAGGCTAGTTAGCTCTTTAGTAGATTGAATCCATTTGGTTCTATTTTTTCGGCGAGTAGAGCCCCCCCCCCCCCCACGTGCAGTTCATTCGTAGACGCAGACACGCGCAATATGTCGTCCAGTTGGAGCGAAAATGCTACTCTAAAATAATTTATTTTTGCGGCTATTAATCGATTTTCGTGACCATAGTTTATTTATTTTCATTTCACTAATTTATTCTTCCACCTCTTCTAAAATAAGTATTACAATCAGCTTTATTAGCGTAGTTATTTACTTTATTGCGTTGCAGCCCGTCATGTCGCGACGCGTCGCTTACTAATGAACTCTACTTGACAACAGTGCGAACACTTTTTGGTGAGTCAAGTAGCGAGTTACTCGACATAGATCCGCAGTTCCCTCTGCTCTTAAACAAAACTTATAGGAACTATGTGTCACAGGCGAAAATTCTATATTGCTTGAATCCAAAATTTTCGCGAAAACTGTATGTGTGGTAGGTACCTGGGAATATTGGAATTGTAAGTACTTTGCAAAACAATAATTAATAAATATAAATAATTTCCTCTACCTACCACTTAAATTAAAATAACATTTTTTAGGTTAGGCACATTTGAAGACGTTATGAAAAGGGTATTTTTAAGGAAAGGAATGAGAGGTGGGTAGGAATCTGGGTTTCAGTGCGTCCAAAACATCCGCCGCCAAGACCTTGACAAACCTCACCCCATGAATCTGTTCACCCCTGCTAAGTCTTCAAACGTAGCGAACTACTTGGTGTTACTTATGCGGAGGTTACCCAATTTATCCAATAAATGGTTTCCGGGCGATAATTATAAAGGCGATACCCATTCCCGCCTCCCAGATGGAGAATCGGACGTGTGCGTGGTTCGTCCGATCCGATAATCTGACCATACAATCGGAAAGCAAAATCGTACACTCGCATGATCGGCCGGCCTTGCAAAAAAACCTGGAAGCCTGGAAGGGCAGGAATGCTCCCTCGCTCCCCGCAGGGGACCGGCAAATTAAATGCGAGTTTAGATGTAACCACCTCATACTTCATACGTCGCGTCATACGAGTTACGAGTTTACCAATACCAGCGTGTACGCCATAAGCGGCATGCCGTAACGACGGAGTCAACAATTTTACCACAGTCGAGCAGTCCAACCGCGAGACTTGCTGTGCATTGACTCGCTCTCGTGCGTGTCGCTCCTAGTTATTCCAGTTTACTAATAAAACCTACACAATATTAGGTAACCACTGGATTTGACGTTTGACGAAACAAACTTACGTCTTACAGGAATTTACCAAAGGTAAGTTAACATCATTTCAATACCCACTGTTAAATTATTACTTTAAATTTGAAAACCACAGAACTTGTAATATATTGTATTGTAATAAATGTTTTTTTTTCATTCTTGCAAAGCACAGATTTGATTTCTATGTTTTGAATTGTTTAAGATATGTAATGTAGTGAGGTTTTCAATACAAGAACAACACACGATTAAGTATGTGCTAATAAAATTAAGTCATTAAATCTGTGTTTATTGGAACATGGTGAAGTGGTTTTAACTGAATACAGAAACCTGCTAATTAAAAAGCAGAAACCTACAATCTGCTGTAAAGCGGTCAAATATGGTGTGTGAATTTTTCCCGCTAATACGAGATTCTTGATTCTAGACAGATTCCAATTGCAGTTTTTTAACGATCAAAATAAGGAACAGATATGATGAATTATAAATGTCATCTGTGTGCATCTGAGTACCATTATGTTTGCAGTCCTTCAATTCAGTACGTTCGGTTATATTCACGGCGGTCTTGTATTTTGCCTTGAAGTCAATTAACATTTCCAGTGGAAAAGCATGAAAATGCGCAATTTATGCATCATAATACGAACCTACTATATTTCGTAATATCGGTGCAGTTTGCACACACGTTTCCGCATTAGTCACATCAAATCAAACTCGCTGATGTAGGTATCTAATTATAATAATTCGATTGTTTACGTCTAGAACGAAATTTTGTGATATTGTGTGTATTAAATTAATCAGTGTTTTCCTCGTATCAGGAAGACAGAAGTAGGTACATTCATATGTAATATGCTTACCAATGTGTTTATTTACTGCGTGCACCGTGGTGGTAATATGAAATAGAGCGTACGATTCATAACAGATAAGATATAATATCTACCTTCAGTTTATTCAAAGATGTCATTATTTTTCAATGCATATAGGTACCTACGTAATTCAATTGTTTAGTTCGTGTAGGAATAGTTTATCGTTGCGTTTATTGCTTGGTTTAGGTATTTATTTTTCCTTTAGAAAATGCATTGTTATGTTTGCATGCATTGCATCATGGGTGTGTTGTTTATTGACGTGGTTCTGAATATATCGCGTGAGTAAGACAATGTCGATCTGCTTGTTACTAAAGGATGAGAAAGCTGTATTAGGATTCAATGAAGAAGATTAAATTTTACGTAAGAAGTACGATGGTATCAGGACCTACACTCAAGACAGAAAGGCGGCTTATTTCGAAACCGCTCTCTCGTTCAGAGGCCCTAACACACTCGATCGATAACGATCGATAGGATAACTATCGGTTACTTCTCATCGTTCCCTAGCATGATTACAGATCGCCAACGAATAAGTGACAGTTCACAATGAATAAGCGTCCTTAACATATTCGACATCAACTATTGTTTGTACGTTAGCGATGTCCAGTTGTCCTAGGGAACGACAAGAAGTTACCGATAGTTATCCTATCGATCGGTATCAATCGACCATGCTAGCACTCCAGAAGCGCTGTCCAACATGCATGCTTTTTAATGTGGCAACTAAATTAAAATTGACAAAATTTAAAATCAAATAACGAGTGGTTCCTACAGTAAAACATATGATATGCGTGTATTTACGAAAAGAAAGAAGCTCGTAAATGATTTTTGCACCTCTCAAAAGCACGAGAAGGCATTTTTTCACAAAAAATAGCTTAATATAGCGGCGTGTTTGTGGCAGCTGGCGACAGCTTGTCTGACGAAGGAATTTATATGTGCGATAGGTACTAAATGTAGTAAATCTCAAGATGGTACATTCGACCTAGTTAATTTTTAATTCATCTAAGTTGGTACTGGTTTAATTGATGGTTTTCGATTTATACAATATTTTAGCAGTTTTACTACCAGGCTCCGCAAAAATTGATAGAATTTTTTTTTTACAATTTTTATTTTATATCATATTTGACAATTATATCATTTCATTATGGCATTGTCCATATCTTTCTAAGAATTCTTTCATTGAATTTCACTTGATCTAATGTCGATACCCTAATGCCTACATAAAGACAAAATAATAGCAATTATTTAATAAATATCTACGTTTTTCAAAACGAAAATATTTTTTTCATGTAGCTCTATAACCTCGGCCCCTAGTTTGCGGAGCGTTTTATTTAATCCATTTAGTATGGAAATGATAATGTTTTTAGATTGCATTATTTCGAAAGTCTATAATAGAAAATGTCAATAAAAGTGTCACAAGGAAACGTAGGAATAATAGCATATTGGGTACCTGTGTCCCGTGCGTGAGTAGGAAATAGTTATTTCAGGGTTAGTCTTTTAATAATTATGTTGATGTTGATAAATATCTACTTTGTTACCAGTTTATAGGGTTTCGGGAAAAAACATTTAAAATATTTTCGAAATTTGGTCATTAAACATATCTATTTAATTTTTCAATCTATTTAAATTTTGATTTCGTTTTCGTGAATGAATGAATGCAAACTTTGGGTGTGGAAATCAATTCACTTCCCGACATCCGAAATAGCTGAGACTCGTTGTCGTTGACAATGCAAACTATCAACTTGGTGGTACTCATGCACACACGCACGCAGACGCACTAACATAAGCACACATTTTTAATTTCAGAAAAATAAAACTAGAAACTTATTTCTTTATTTAGTAACTATATATTTTTTTTGCATTTTAAAAAAATTACATTTTTACTTCAGAACGTGTTCCCACCATTAAGGGGGGGGGGGGGGGGGGGGGTATCAAAACTCGGCTTGACTGCAGTTAGGTATTTTTGGTACTTGTACGGCCCGCTAGCGAACTACAATTTTAGCCGTCTATGGGGCAGACTCGGGTAAGATTGACACCAAATTGATAAAGCATTTAGCATTTTGATAAATTACGAAATAAAAAATACACTTGCTCTATAAAATTTAAATTTGTTTACTAGATAATGGATACAGCTAGACAGACAATAAATCATATTAGCAATGGAATGGATAGATAGAAACATCTTTTACGCCCTGAACCTTTTTTGACGTCTCCGTTTTTTACTCAATGAGACTTTGAATCTAATGGTGTTTTGACGTAGATTGTATGGTTTATAAAATGGTAATAACTGTATTTATAATATTACCGGAAAATAATGGGTGTGAATAAAGGGAGATCATAAAATAAAGTTGGGACAAATATTTTTAAGTACGTGCAATAGAAATGACAAAAGGTGGTTTTGTTTTTGAAAGTTTAATTCGACAAATTTTTTCGTACTCAAGAAAGAATATATTTAAAAATATTAGATCAGATAAACAAAAAGTAGAATGACGCACATAAACGAAAAATCACAAAATTTAATACAAATTGATATAAAATCAACTAAATGTAAACATGGTATGCAAATATTCAGCATAATATCCTACAAAAATTGCCAAGACTTGTGGATTTTAGAATGATATTAATTTTATCTTTAGTACTTGTGTTAAACAGTGTTAGTCGTACGGAATTTTTAAACCTCTCAACAATAATAGTAGAATATTTATTTTTATTTTTATATATAACTTCGCACAGGAGGCCCGGAGAAAAATTGTCTTTAAGAGACCCATATTGTATGAAGGAGGAAACACAGAGGCCGGCAAATCGTTTCACAGCTGAGCTGTTGAACTCAAGAACGAGTGGTAGAAGCGACCCGTTCTCATGTGAGAAATTTCGACCGTGTATATATGTTGGGCGCGCGTTTGGCGTGTTTCCCGACTTTGCACCGGTGCTGAAGGGATCAATGACGCTAGTTCCTCTCTGAAGCATCTTCCATGTCTGAAATAACGGTAGAACAAGGATTCCATCGCGGTAGACGACCCTGAATAATTCTTGAAGCACGTGTGCTCCTGAGGCTGTTCCTTCTTATTGGCAGCTCGTGTACAAATTACCCAAAATTTATTTGACTCTCTCGACTCATCGCCTTGCCCCGCTGTGGGAGAGATGGATTCATACGTCCGCCACTCCTTTTTTATATGAATACCTTACAAACGTCCCACCTGCTCCCGTCTGGAGTCAGTGAGACTATGGCATCCCCAATTGGGGTATGTTGTGTGGCTGAAGGTGAATGGGGATGAGAAGGAAATATTGTAATTATTTCTACAAATCTCATGACGTCAGAGCTCACCACTATATGTATATAGAATCCTTCGCGGGCGTGTGCACAACAAATCACCTATTGTTTCAGCGCAATCGAATGAATGGTATAGGAAATTTTTTATAACGCCAGAGCTCAGCACTACATATAGAAACCATTAAAGGTATGTGCACAACAAATCATTAAAGTTTCTTTGCAATCGGAGTAATGCTTTAGGTACCGTATAAGGAATTACGAAGGTGTGCATTTAACAACTTACAAAAGTTTCATCACAATCGGATAAATAGTACAGGAAATAAATTCATAACGCTAGAGCTCACTTGCACTATAATATATATAGAAACCTTCAAGGGCATGTACACGTACACGAAAAATCCGCCAAAGTTTCATCGCACTCAGATGAATGCTTTAGGTACCGAATAAGGGACAAAAAAAGAAACATTAATTTTTTATGTATTTGTTAACAAATTTCATGACGCCAGAGCTCACTATTATTTATAGAAACATTGGCGGGTGTGCACATAACAACTCACCAGAGTTTCATCACAATCGGATAAATGGTATAGGAAATAATTTCATAACGCTAGATAGGAAATAATCTCATACACGACAAATCGCTATCGGATAAATGCTTTAGGTTCCGCACGAGGAACAAACAAAAAACATTCATTTTTATACGATAAAATAATTAATTATTTAATTTCTACTTTGCTTGTTTAACACCCATTTCCCCATTAATTGCTTGACGGAACTGCAATGCGAGCGCGCGACCTCTCCCCTCAAATGTCCACTCATTACTGAATAAATTTCCAAAATGTTACCGTAAAACCTGAGCCTTAAGAGATCCGCTGTTACGTCTGTACTGACTTCAGAACATTATCCCACCGTTGAGAGTTCCGTCGTTACGTCTGTATTTTTTTGAATTTACAATCGTGTGAATTCCGCTCAAGAGTCCTAACTGCTCCCAAATATCTGGAACCTGAGTGACTGTCATTTCTAATCCACTCGAGCGCTTTTTGTCACAATATGGCACTATTTCCAAAACCATGGATTGCTTTGTTGCCAAACTATGGCAAATATTCTCTGGATTCCTTAAAATGTTTTAAAGTTTACGATTTAAAAATATTTTTTTATAAACCCTACTAATATGTGATAGACAAAATATAGGTGAATTCATTGGCTATATAGAACTATAATCAGTTTGTAAGTCTCCATATTCAAATTCGGAGGTATGATTTTTTAATGTGGTTAAGGGTATCTTATGTGACTAAAGATAGTGGGAAGTGGAAGAAGATTAGGGTAGGGAAGTACCTGGCTTATCAGATTTGGTCATCAAACACGGCTAAAACGATTTGAAGCAACGTTTTGATTTTGAATGGTGGTCTTTCACCAGGACGATTCTGAGAGAATATTTCGCTCTCGTTTATTGACTTTATGTTAAAAAAAATTGTGGACTCACGTTGTTATTTTTTAATTACATTCTTCCATGAGGTTATTGATTTTCAAAACATTTTATTTTCTCTGCAATGTTTATTTTAATAATGCTTCTTGATAAATGAGTTTATTATTGTTACTAGATGCATGATTGAATCAAACAAGGCATACGTATCTGGAGAAAGGATCGTTGAGGTTTGTTAGATAAAGTCGGGTCTCCAGCGACAAAATGTTTTCAAAACACCCGACAAAAACAAAAACATTGGGTCGGGGCCACAACGTGTTTTGTTTTCCATCAGCCACGGAAAAACACAAACATAGTAATATGAAAACATTTTGTCGCAGGAGACCCAAATTTAGGTACCCGTAAATAATTCTCCACGAAGGTTGAATTAGACAGTGTTTTTCAATGCCATCCGTCTTCTTCATCGTGTTAAAAATAAAATATTTTATTGTTTTCAAATCGGAACAACAATATCCCGTAATAGTAATGGTTTAATCATTACATTTTTCAGATAGTGATCAGAATGAATCAACATATTAATTTAATATTTATGTGATTGTTTTAAGACATAATATGTAGGTGCTGATTTGAGATAATGTCGAAAATTACATTGAATGATATAATTTATATTACATCCACCGGACATCGTCTGGTTGGTAAGGGAAATCATACGAATTTAACATTTTAATTGGGTAGGTACTTGCTTCCGAACTTCGGTGTTTCAAAAATAAACTTATCATAATTTGAAATTACTTTGAAAAAAAAAAACAGTTTGCAACAAAACTCGCTATCCTGTGCACCTGTGTATGGCAATGTGATGGACCGCACACTACACAGTTTCTCAAAAACCCAAATATGGTAACGCAAGCAGTGACTCGTGACTCGCACTGCTAGTTGCTCCGATGACAGCTGATTGTTCTTCGTCTATGGTTACACCAGCTGAAATAATTATTGAAATCGTAAAATTGAGTAGGAAGTTTGTTTGGAAACTATAGCAACCGGCAAGTTTTGGTTTGGTTTCAGTTTCTTCAGTGAGCGGATCGCCTAACGGGATAATTAAATAAATGCACAATTTTAGCGTTATTAAGGGTACTTTATGTATTTATGACTGCAGTTCGATAATATTAAGGCAACATAATTAATTGATAAGCAGGTTCCTGTGTCGGTCCTCCCAAAGGAAAGTTAATTGTTCCCTTAACCGTTCGTTTCACCAAAAGGGTTTCAACGAGTATTTTCCCTCTGGGTTAGCTGAACTCCGAAGCAGACGGTTTACCAAGTGTCTCTCATCTCTAGAGCTAAAACTTGACCTTTAATCGGTAATCAAAGCTGTGACATTTTTTCAGGCTTACACCTAAGCGGCACGGTAAAAAAACTAACCAATTTTTCACAACTTTTTTTAGGGACGATCACTTTTGGGCCTAAAGTTAAAACTCCTAAGCGTATTCCCTATATAATTTCGAAAATGATTAGATAAACATATGCAGTAGTAGTACTCTGTTTTACTATGGCAAATTTATTACTATAGCAATATGAGCACGAAGTCTCATGTGGGATTAGAAGTAATTTATTCATTTGCAAAAAATGTTACGGTAACAAGTTATCACAACCTCATTAAATGATGCAGATTCGTAGCTTTATGTAAGATTTTAATGTTCGGTTCAGTTCAGAAAGGGGGGAAGGGGGAGGGGGGGGAAGAGTAATATTATATATGTGTTTTCGTAATTCATTTAGAACACGGGTACAAAAAATCCTGGTGGAGAAAATTGAAAAATAGATTTTACTAAATTGTTGCTGTCACTGTTGCTCTTACTCCACCTGATATTGAGCGAAAGGGACAATGCACCTCGGGCTACTACTACCTAACTAAAATCGAGGTTTTGTATTCCCCACCTTTCTCCTCCAAAAGTGGACTGATTTTCAATTTTTTTTCCAACTACATAAGAAAAAAACTATTCTATGTCTGTACGTTTTGCTTTTAAAAAAAAAAAATTGTATACTGAACGTCCTTTGACGGCGTTTAAATCAGTCAATTTTATTGATTTTTGGAAGGTCATAACTTCTATAAAAAGTGACTTATCAAAAAACAAAAATTACCGGCACGCTAGTAGTTGATATCTATTTTATGTAAAAACAATATTTTCTCTAGGGTTAAATCCAGAGAGATAAATAGGGAATATGTTTGTATGGAAAAATCACCGTAAGGTCTTTAAATGAATTTTCAATCTACTTTTTCATAGATGGTGCGTGTTTAATTCTTTTAGGGGAAAACACTTTTCACAAGTTATGCTTTAAAATATGAAGATGAAGTAATTGTTTGCGCCCGTACATATTAAGAATATGAATGAATTGTTTTATCCATAAACAAACTCAGATCTTTCAAGAAAGGCTAACAAATACAATATTGGATTGAATCACCGATACAATATTGTATTTATCACCACATTGAAACAATATCTATATATCTTAAGAGCGATTGACCAGCGGCTGAGAATAAAAGTTTAAAAATGCTTGCAACTGTACAGGGAGGTTTCAATGAGAAAGATCGATAATTCCCCGTATCAAATTTTTTAAATTAAAAATTTACTATCGATTTATTTAATTCAAAACATGCTTTAATACTACATTCAAGTAAGCAATAAAAATGCTCAAAACGCCATGATGATAAATTATTAAATATCATGTACTTCTTGGAAGTATTTTTTGATCATATGAATTTATGATTTTTCAAAAATGTCTAAACAAAATAAGTGTGTAAAAAAAAGTTAAAATATTTTAGTTTGTAAGATCTTAAATAAATAGAAAAACTGATGTATTTTTGTCACAAAACACGCTCTCGGATTTATTTTTTAATGATTTTAATTCAACTAAAATTAAAATTCTGAAAACTGTGTTTACTAGATTATGTATTGATTTATTTTGTTGGTTTGAAATTTGTGTTGTTTAATAGAATCTTACGTTTGAAAATTTATCAAATCTGCCAACGACCAACGGTGTAACCTTAGTATATTAAAAATAAACTTAGTTTTTTTAATAATTTTAAAACTGCGTGTACCAGATAAAATAACAATCTTTTTAAATCAATTTATGTTTTTTTGTAAAAAAGAGTCAACAACGTCTAGAATTCGACTTAAAAAGGACTAATTTCCGGTATTTTCTGGTAATGCCCTCTTAAATGAATGAAATTAATCGTCGACCTTTACCGCATTAAGACGATTCATCGCTCAACATTATACCAATTGGAAGATTGTTTCCACTGACATTGTCCATTGGTAGGTAAATCAATAGCACTTTGACTTTTTTGTGAGTGAATTGTAGGGAATTGCCAGAGAATTTATTTGTGGACGTTAACTTGTTGAATGGAATGAAATGACGATTGAATGAAATGAATTGACGAATTTATGGAAATGAGTGTCTGAAAAGATGATTTTTTAGTTTGGATCTAAATTCTGCTGGACTGGAAGTTTATTCCAAGCGTTTGGGCCTGATATTACGAATGCACGATCACCAAACTTAGTGTTCGGATTTCGATTAGGTTCTTTCAACCTTTTGATTGCGAATGATGTCGCTGATCTAAGAGTTGACAGGCGGGGGTTTTTAGAATAATTTAATATCAATTTAAAACAAAGTAGAGTCTTGACGTGAGAAAAAAAAGGACCCATCTGGTGTGCTAGCACGGTCGCTCTATATGAAGTTACCGACCGATTGTCGGTAACTTCCCATCGTTCCCTAGGACAACTGCAGATCTCAAACGTACAAACGACAGTTGATATCGAATATATTAAGGACACTTAGTCATTGTGAACTGTCACCTATTCGTTTGCGATCTGGAGTTGTCGTAGGGAACGATGAGAAGTTACCGATAGTTATCCTATCGGTCGTTATAGAGCGAGCGTGCTAGGGCCTCAGGTCCTTAAAATGGTTCGGGAAAATGGGTGTCCTCGACTGATCTAAGAGTTGACTGCCTAACACCAGTATTTTTTGGAATACATAGCTCAAAATAATTTACTTATAATACAAAATTTAAAAAAATAATATATACATATATATTGGTTAACTCAGAACCCTCCCCCGTGTGGAAGCGCCACTGATACCAATGAAAACACCTCATTATTCAATGCACGATTGCCCAATTAATTTAATATGATCTGCTAACTATTTGGAGACTTAGCCGCTGTTGTCGAGCAACATTCAAGTGCAAAGATTATGTCCATCGCTCTATGTAACTAAACTCTAGGTGTGCCATCAATTGACTCACAAAGGGTCAGCGTGGGACATACATTTATGGCGATTGGCACACAATGGCCGTACAATCGGAGACAAACTCTGACCTGCATCGTGACTTATCTAATTTGTTTAGAAAAATTGGCACTGATCTGATTCAAACGACCTTGTTTTATAATTTTCAATAACAGGTTCATGATACCAATAACACCTTGTAAGACTTTCTATGAAAGATGATTATGTACGTCGCTTTTGATCAAAGAAGGCGTCTTGTTGTAGTCAACACACAAAATAACAGAATGTACGGAGCACGTGCATTTTAAAATTGAATATATTACGGTGTGTTGATATTATGTCTGTCTTCTAATTTTTTGTTTACAATAATAATAATCTTGTACTGAACTTTATTGGGTTATATATACATTGTAACATTTTAAATACGTTATTTTATTTTATTGGCGTAGGTACATAATATTAAAGAACAGCAAGAGCAAAAAAGGCAATATTACACAATTTTATAACGTAAAATAGGTTATTTTCCCTACATGGAGAAAAATGTTATTCGAAAAAACGATCATTTTAATAACTCAGGTGCGGGGCATACGTCCTTCCTATGTCTACCTACGTTAAATTGTCGTGAAAACAAGCTTATGTGCCCAAGCGATTAATAGTAAAAACGGGACTGAAGTTCTTACGAACAAATTAACAGTGTATCAATGCTTATTGGCGGGACATTGTAAGAATAATTTGTTGGTATACGCACGAAATTACGTATACCAACAAATTATTCTTATATGTTCCCGCCAATAAACATTGAAACCCTGTTAATTTGTTCGTAAGAACTTCAGTCCCGTTGTTAACCGTTTTTACTATTAAAATGATCGTTTTTTCGAATAATATTTTTCTCCGTACGCAGTCTACGATTTCATTTTATAGATGGTATTATAAAAAATACATTAAATTTACGAGATGGAGTGCATGATATTTTCAGCAGCCCAGAGATCACTCATTACAAGATTTTTTTTTAAATCGAGTACTGAATACCTTTCGTGTAGGAACAAGACCTTTTTAATTGGATATCTATCCTATTGTATACGAAGGTCTGTCTGACCCGTTGTCACGATTCATTGATTTGTTTAGGTTTTGACAGTCTCTATGTTATTTTATTAAGCAAAAAGTAAATAATTGACCTACCAAGAGTATATTCACTTGCTATTGTTCTCCTACGGTGATGTTTTTACATTCGTTTTGATAACATTTTCAGTAAAGCCTTTCCGATTCATTCATCATGCTTGCATTTATCAGATCGATAATGACGCGTGTTACCAATGCAACGAGTATAAATTTATATACTTTTATTTTGTTTCAGATTTTGCAGTTTCGAGTGGAAGCACGTGTGTTCATGATGTCCTAAGATATAAAATAACTCAACAAACAACATGGCAAACTCACGAAGGATTTTGTATTTGATATTGTGGGCACTGTTATGTGTCAGTGTTGTCCAATCTTTTAATGGTGAAAATTTTGAGCTGGAATGTCCCGACGATTGCGACTGTCATTACTTCAGGATCAACTGGGTTACAGATTGCTCAGAAAGTAACCTTACAGACATCCCCTATGATGAACTCAGTCCAAATGTGTATATCCTGGACATGAATGGGAATAACGTCACCTCCCTCAAACCTTTCCCGAAGAACATCAAGATGAGGAGGCTGCAGATGGCTCACAATGAACTCTCCAGTATCAAAAAGGAATCCCTCGAAGGATTGGAGTATTTAATCGACGTGGATTTTTCGGCTAATAAAATATCAACCATCGATCCTGATGCTTTTGAGTAAGTACTGATTTATTATACATACACGACACATTCATTGTTTATTTTGACCGTATTGACTCGTTTGATTACTGAAGGATAACTTGGGTGTTGCGAATAAATTATAATTTAAAAATAATATGCTTGAGATGACCTGTACTACCATGTTATATATTTGAACGTTTTTATATAATAATAAATAAATTCATAAATGGGCATAACTGCTGGAAATTGTTCTAAAGATATTTTTTTAAACTAACATATGAGAGTTCTATTCTGCACATCCAGGAAATTTTTCTGAGGATATTTTTCTTAACTAATATCTGAGAGTTCTATTCTGCACATGTAGGAAATTGTTCTGAAGATATTTTTATTAACTAACATCCTGAGAGTTCTATTCTGCACATGCAGGAAAATTGTTCTGAAGATATTTTTCTTAAATAACATCTGAGACTTCTATTTTTTAAAGCAAGCTACCTCGGGTTCAATATAAAACAATATGTATAATGTACTGCGATCAAAGTCTTAAACCATGTTTAAGTTAAGTTCCTACAAATATGTAAATGTTTCAAATTCACAATTTCGTTTTTATATTACAGAGATTGTCCGGGCCTGCTGACTATTGAGCTTCAAGAAAATCTTTTCGAAAATGTGGAAGGCCCTTTCCTTATCTCCCGTTCATTACAATACCTGGATATCAGCTCCTGCAAACTTACTTCGTTAAATCCAGAATTCTTCATCAACCTGACCGCTCTTCACACACTGGACTTATCCCGTAACCCCCTGGGGATTCTTGGACCGGAGGCCTTTGACCCTCTGACTAGTCTGGAAACACTGGTGTTGAACAACTGTGAAATTACAGCTATCCTGGATCCGGCCTTCTCCAGCCTCGATGTATTGAAAAGGCTGGAACTAGCGGGAAACAAATTAACTGAAATCGACTGGCCCTTGGTATTAGGAAACTTACTGAGGCTAGAATACTTGGACGTAAGAAACTCTAAAATCACTTTCATCCCTGAGGATTCCTTTACAAACACAACTTGGATACGTACTTTGATTCTGGCAGAGAATGAATTAACCGATCTTGATGTATCAGTCACACTGGATAATCTTCCACATCTGGATACGCTTGATCTTTCAAACTGTCACTTGCAAGGACTTATTTCAGACGATGCTTTTATTAACTCGACAAAACTCAAAACATTATATCTATCAGGAAACTACTTGAAAGTAACGGATTTGCAAATAGCTCTCGAGCCTTTGTTAAGTCTAGAAAAACTCTTTTTACGAAATTGTAGTTTGAAGACTTTGCCTGACACCTTCAACAAATTAATGCAACTCGAAGAGCTCGATATATCCCATAATCCACTAGAAGATGCATTTACAAATCTGTTGGCCCCATTGGAAAAGTTAGAGTACTTGAATATGGGATACAGTAACTTGTCGTATATTGGCCCAGAAACATTTTCCAAAATGACTTCCATGAGAAGATTAGTTCTGTCTGGAAATGACTTGAACTCTTTGGAGGCGGGATTGTTCGGAAATTTAACCCTTCTGGAAAGTTTGGAGCTAAGTGATTGTGGATTGCGCCGACCAATTAATGCAACGGTGTTTTTCACAAATTTGACTTATACAGAACTCAAAGAATTAAAATTGGCAGGGAATCCTTTGATCATCATGAAAGATAGTCCACTTCTTCCGAAGCAACTATCACGATTGAAAAGCCTGGATTTGAGTAAATGTAATCTTACTTTCTTGCCAGACAACGCGTTCAAGCTGAATGAGAACATCACCCAGCTTAACCTAGCGGGAAATCAACTAGATTCACAGCCAGGAAGTTTGAAATTCTTGCAGCTATTGCCTAGTCTGGAAAACCTCGATCTCGGAAATAACAACATGACATCCATTTCGCCACAAACCTTCTTCAAGAATCCGAAGATATCCTCATTGCGGTTGGTAGGCAATCCGTGGAAATGTGATTGCAATATCGCGGAGATGTGGGATTGGGCCGCGATGGTGAAGGGAGACCTTAGCGTTTTAGTTGGCTCGAAAACATCTCCGGATGACTTTACTTTGAAGGGAGCTAAACGTAAGAAGAGCTTGTTATGTTATTACGAAGACACACAAATGAGGGAGTTCCCGAATGTAAACAGGACGGTAGCTGGTAGGAGACCTTTTGTAAAACCCCACAGAGAGCTGACTAGCGCTAACAGGACTTGGGCCAAATATGTCCGAGAGTCGGGTTGTGAGCCGGTAGTTAGGATACTGAAGCCAATGCCATTGGTGATGTTAGAGGGTCTGGACGAGGTAACGCCTATAGGCAACGCTCCGTTGAGGGTAGTTATGTTTTCGATAAGCCTGATATTGCTCGGTCTGACCGCGGTTTTGGTAATCACATTCGGAATCCGCAGGCGCCGCAGGACACCCCAAAGCAATCAGTCATTGCCTATGGAACAAATAACACTACCAAACCGTTTGTAAGTCACTAGCACCAAAGCATTTTATGATGATAATACCTATAAGTTTAAAAATGATGATGTTAAAAATTATCGTTCAGAATCCCGGTTATTTGTGCAAATGAAAATTGTAGGAATATCTTTTGGCAAATATTTTTTTATCAAAATAATTACGAATGCGATATGGATAGAGTACATGATGTTTTTTTTGAATGATAGAATAGTATAATGTTTATTTTTTATTTAGGTAGTTTATTAGAAAATGCGTTTTGCGAATCAAAAACAATAAATCTGTGATCTGTATGTTGAGTATGTTAAGAAATGTTTAATTATTTTTTCCACGAACATATTGTATTATTTAAAAAAAAATGTGTTAACGTAACAAACAACAATTAATAAAAGCTGTAAGTATTTTATAAATAATAATTTGTTATTATTTTGTTACACCGATCAAAACATTAATCAAACTTCCAAAATGCCTGTAGGAACAAACACTTCTCTTAAAAAAAAATATATATCTATATATATAACCACAAGTAAATTACTACACACCAAGCCTACTTTTATCCACGGTACCAGATATGGTTTAGAAGGCCTATGTCTAATAGCATACCAGGGAAATTTTCAAAGTTTTTGTACGATATTTAGAATTATCTGTTTTATAAAAATATCAAAATTTTTTAGGGTATTTTTATAGAAAACGATTCCTTGCATATTCTATTTTATTAAAATTACCAAGGGACCATACTTTAAGGTTTTAATCAATTTTAAGGTATTTTAAGAGAAATCTTAGTTTTTATGTAAGACGGCAGAAAATATTTGTCCCCCGAGTGACCCGTTAACTGGAACAATTACTATGGACGTATGTTCTACTAGTGACTTTTAAGTAAATTTACACTGAAAAGTTTAGTTTTTCCACGGATTGGTAGGTTAAAATGAAACCCACAATGCAATTTTGTTAGAATTTATGTACATTTGAATAAACTATTTTTTAATGGATTTTAATTACACTACTTTCTTCTTTCTCAATATTTTAACCATCGGATTTATGGGGACAAAATTCTTAAGAAAGGTTTACACGTAGGTACATACATGTTAATCAAACACATATATAATAATTACTTACTGTATATATTTTTTTGTACAATATATAAACATAGGAATAACATAGAATAACAGTGGAATAAATAAATGTAATTTATATGAAACATTTTGTCTTACAAATTTGATATCGATATTAATTTTAAAGATTATAATAATGACTAATTTTTATTGAAAAATATGAAAATTAAATTTAACAATTTGGTAGGCGGGTATGGATACCGCCACCTCGGGAACCATTATTGGTTAACCAACACCTCTGCCATAGGTCCCCCAAGTGACTGTCTTGTTCCCCACATATGTGACCAGCAAACGGTCACTAATGGAAGTCACAAATCAGTGTGTTTCGTTTTTCGGTAAGGATTTCTCACCACGAATTTAGAAAAATAAAAAACGCTGTACAGTGAGAAGGCAATAGATAGTATTAGCCTTACTGAATTATGGAGGAATAATCTAGAAAATCTCAGTACTTACCTTGCAAATCCGGTCACTCAGGGGACACATTAAACTGACCAACCGCTGGATACAAACGTAATGCCCAATTATCGGATGTCAACTGAAATGTTCATACAAGTTTTGGAGGGAGTAAGTTTACGATTAGTGTAGCCATCACTCATAAAAAGAATTGGCATTTAAAATTGACTAAGAAGCCTAAAAAGTTGGTCACTAGGGGGACATAACGAAAGAGGACATTTTCAGGGACAAAATATAAACATTAATAATTAAATAAATACTTTTAATATTGTAATAATATTTAAATCAGAATCTAGCAACTATAAAGATTTTATTAACAACATAAAAACATATATTCTTCTTTATATTTAATAACAAAATTGAAGTCGGAATTCACTATTTTGATCTGGGGACAATTCTCTTTCCATACATCTCGAAATTAGTAAATTACTTTTTATCACCTTTTTATGTCTAAATATAGTATGTTATTCATTTTTTTGTAATAATTATTTATATAAAGAATGATAGTATTTTATTATAAAATAAAAGAATATATTTTCATCAGATATTACTGGTGCAATGATCGGGACAGGTGAAATGTGTCAAAGACAAATATTTTGAAAATTGCACACCAAATAAATAGATGTCTTTCTTCATCTAACCATCAAACCTTTTATAAATGATTCTACGAAAACAACAATTTCAGGAAAATCATGAAAATTACTTACTTTCCTCGCTACTTTGGAAAATGCTATTTGAGTTTCGGTGTCTGTGGATAGATGGCGGTAAATAATATCGAATTATTATTTTCGAGCAGTTTTACAATTCGTTGAGACATGGTTTTCCAGGAATTTTTTTTTTATGTAGATTTTAGTGAGACAGAAACGAATTTCCAAGTAATAATTTAAATACCTACTTGCTCGTAAAAAAATCGGTATTATTCTTCTGTACCTGTCTACGAAGCGGGAATGCCGGGCGAAATTTGCCACGAGAATAATATATGTATTTATTTGTGGTTTTTAAATAGTTTCATTGCTACTTATGTCAATACAAAATGACCCTTATACTTATTTATATTTTTAATTACACTGTTACATAATTTAAGTTTAAAATTAATTTTATCATTGCTAGATAAATATTCTGACAATACTAAGTGACCTGCCAGGTAAGTAGGGGGCAAAATTGTATAATAATTATCTACCTGTACTACATAATAAATAATTTGTACATTTTTAGGTACCATCACGCTCATTGGTGATACATTGTACAAAATATATGTTTTAGTTTTTTTTAAATTTAGACTTACCAGTGGATCCAATATGTATACAAGGTGTTAAGGTACGTACTTGATGACTTAACCAGTGATTCCTGCCATTATTTGGAGAAAAAAATGTTAATGAAATTTTGGTCTCCGGTGACATTTTTGATGTTTTATTTTTTATCTTTTCTACAAAAACATAAAAGAATAGTAGTTGTTGGACAGTTTGGGGCGGGGTAAGAGATTGGGCGGTTATTCGGCCGTATGACCAGTGACGACAATCGGAAGTTTTTTTTTGTTGTTTGATTGATTTTGAAGATACAATTTTGAAAAAAAGTAAGTCTCTGAAAAAGTCACCGGAGATCAAAATTTCATTAACATTTTTTACTCCTTATAATATCAGGAACCACTGGTTAAAGTAAGTCAAACCTTAACACCTTGAATTTATTCTATTTGCTCTATGTTATATGTTATAAGATCATAAGATGTTGTAGGTTGTGGTTATAAGATAGATTTTTTCCTCCAAATAAGCTCAGGAATCGCTGGTTAAAATCTCTCGGGTACGTCCTGTTACACCCTGTATAGTTAGTATTAAGATAGAGATTTTTCAAATATTATTATTATTATATTATATTACGAATCGTCAAAATATTATTATTATAAAAATAGGTAAATATATTTTTTAAATCTACCAGATTCAATGTATTTCAGATTAGTGTTAAACCATAGAATAAATAGTTAGTTAATGGGTTACTCGGATTAAATGATTAAAAAACAATGTTTATATTTGTTTAATGAAACATGATAAAAATACTTATAAATAATTAATACACACACTTTAAACATAACAATAATTACATAAACAACGACTATTTAACACATTTGTTACAACTTAGATAATATTACGCAAAAAAATTACGCACATTTAATTTGTTTCGCTGAATTTACTGATTTTCCAATCGTGCTTGACCACTAGATATTTTGGATGAACGGATGAATGTCTTCCCTCTGAATCTGATATGACTTCTTTTTGGTTCTGAGACTTAGGACTTCTAATTGGTGCAAAGCCATATTCATATTTCGGAGCTGTCAGTGCGGCTTCTGTTCTCACAGGCGCTTTAGGATGCACAGTTTTAATAATCTGCTTTTTGGGGGAGGTACCCACGTGGCGTGGGTCGCTGGGGGGTCTCTGTTGAACTGATGGTTTATATTTTTTATTTGGCTGGACTGGATGTTTAGTTTTAGAGGAATAATCAGATTTATAAAGTTTCTTAGGGCTGGGGTGTGGTTTGGCAGGATGAGAGTGGGCACTGCTTTCGCGATCTTTTTCTTGCGATTGTTTTTTATCGTGGTGTTGTGAGCCGCCGACTCCATTATCCGCATAGAACTTATTTTTTTCATATTCTTGCTCACTAAAATAAGCCTCATGGTCATGATCAGGATCGTCATCATGACCCTCCTCATCATCACTGTGGTAATCCTCGTAGCGAGCTGGTCGATATTCTTCAACACCTGAATCTGATTCTTCATTTTCTTCACTGTCGTCAAACTGCTTAAAATCATCTTCTTGATGATAAGCAGGAAAACCTTTAGCAGCATCTTTGTAGCCCACTTCAAATCGCCTTTGTTCTTCCTCATCGCTAATTGCGGTTTCCTCTTCTGTTTTTTCTTCAGGACTTTCATCGTCTTCAGATCGCTCAGATTCATCATCTTCTTCATCAGTGTCGTCATCAGTATTTTCCTGACTTGTGGGTGGAGACTGGACTGGCTTATTGAAATTGGCTTTTGGTTTCTGAACTTGCGGCAATCGAGGAGAGTGTTGTGGTTGACGAACAATAGGATTTTCAAAACTTTGAGGGCTTGAAAAGCTAGGTTCAATAGCATTAAAATTTTCTGTGATCTGTGCTAACAGAGCTGGCGGTGATTGATAAGGTTGTGGTTTGTGTGGAGGACGCTGTAAATTATGATTTTGCGAATTTTGATGTTGATTATTTTGCTGATTTGTCAAAGGACGATTAAGTTGAGGTAATGATTGTGATTGCGCGCGATGCGGGTTAGGTTTGTTTTGAGTGTTCTGGGGTGCTCTTAAATTACCTGCATGGATATTATTGAATTGCTGACCTTGTTGACCAGCATGTGAAGTAAGAGGTTTTGCTTGAACAGGGTGAAAAATAGGATAATGGTACGAAGCAGGTTTCTGTATATTTAATGGTTGTTGATTTGCAGCATGCTGAAAATTTAATTGTTGAGGGTTAAATATTTGTTGTTGATTGGCCGCATTTTGAAAGTTCAATTGCTGAAGGCCGTTAATTTGTTGCTGTTTGACAGCGTTTAGAAAGTTAACATTTTGTGGAGTATTTAATTGTCTTTGCCTGAGGGCATCTGGATAGCTTAATTGCTGTCCTTGTTGTTGTTGTTGGAAATGTATTGGCTGTTGACTGGCCGGATTAACGAAAATCTGAGGCCCAATTATTTGTTGTGGTTGATTTTGAAAATGTAAACTTTGCGGTGCATTTTTTAATTGCTGTTGCCGGAGAGCGTTTTGGTAATTAAGATGCTGTGCCTGTTGTAGCTGTCGAGCTTCATGCACATGCTGTGGGTTATTTGGATTAAAACCTTGAAATTGATTCAGGTTTTGTCCGATGAATTGATTAGTATTTTGTACAAGCCTTGGTCTGTCAGTATAGGTTGGTATGTATCGTGCATTTGCTTGAACAGCACTAGCGGTGGGATCTTGGGGTTGATTTTGGATCGCATCGCGACTAGGGGGCGGTCTGTGTCCATCAAAGGCTTGGACATATTGGGTGTTGGCTTGCGTAGCACTTTCACCAATATTTGAATTAGGATTAGTTGAAAACCTAGATTTCTGAGATATAATGGAAATAGGCTTATTATCTTGTCCCGCACTTTCAGAAGAGTATTTAAGTTGTCCGTTTAGAATTTTAGGTTTATCGGTGTAAACTAGAAGATGTTGGTTATCTTCTTGTACGGTGATTTCGGACGGTCTGTACGTCAGATCCACAATGGGAGTTTCGGCTTGCGATGGAACACGTGCTTGATTGAAGGATTCGAGTTGTTGTAAGGGCAGGGCATGGTATCCTCCTGCATTTCCAAACTCACGTATCCCTCGTTTAGGTTTACTGTCAGTCACATTCTCCGGGTCACACGATGTCAAAACGGCGAAATGCACTAGCAAAATCACCCCCGGTATGATCTGAAACACGCATGATTATAAGTAATTTCAAAAAAGTGAAAATTGTGAATTAAACATATCTGCACAAATAATGAAAGCCTTACCCGTAAATACATTGTGTCACTCTCTTTATTCCGTGGGAGAAACTAAACGACAACTGATTCTGTAACCGCAACGGACGATATTTATATTGAAAAGTGAATTCATTTGTAAAAAGTGCCAAGTTTAATCATGTACTTTTTATTTCATCAGTCATGGATCCACAGACACGCTTCACTCGTCCGCGCGGCCCCTCCCAATTGTTTTCTATAGCGGTGCACTTTGAGTTTATTTTTGTTGACAAGTTGTTCGATTCTCCTTACTCTCACTGTCACCGGAATGCGGGCTATGGAGGGGACTTGGTACAGTTGTTACCTTCGTAGAGGAGCTGTGTACTGAGTACTGTACTGCCCAAACCCAATATGACGGGAAAGATTGGGAACGACGATTTTCTCACTTCATTCTAGAAATATCATTACTTTTATTTTTATAGGTACATTGATGCGATTGCTAAAGTTACGGTACGATGCAACTCAACCCCTCAGGCCTCAGGCGTATTCTGTCAGATGGTCGAAATATTTCGGCTTTGCAATAAAATCGAAATAAACTGAATATTTATAAATGTGTTCGAAAGCTAAAAACTGTTTTTGAAAGGTGATGAAATATGCTCTCAAATTGTATTATTAGAAATAAACATATAATTTTTAATGCATAATTTTTTTAAAGCATACATAAAATAGTTTAAAAATTGGCTCACCTTACGTTTTTTCTAACAAAATTTTGTGATAATAAAAACGAACACCTATTTTATTGAAGAAATGCTTTATAAACGTTATTGTCATCTTATTTGTTATTGTTTCTTGTAAAAATAATTAATTAAAAAAATCACAAAGCTTCAATTTTTTATTCAAATTGCAGTAGTAGTCTTTGGTTTTATGGACGTGTAAATTTTAATTCTTCTGTGGTTTACATTTACTTATTTTAGTATAAAGCGTGGTATTTTCTCTTTCTAACACTGTTAAGATCATATTTCTCACCATGACAGTAAAGAGACTCCGATTTCCATGAGACTTTTTTTATTTATTTAAGTTTATTTAGGAAACATACGGTTGTACATCAAATCAATGAACATAAAATAGTGAATCTAATATTCCAGTTAAGTTCCATTTATAATATTTTGTTATGGTTCTTATATGAGCTGTTCCGAAAAGCGAACAAATTTGCCTGACGGGTTAATAAACAGGTGTTATTATTAAAACTGCTGCAAAAAATGATCTTGCAAAGCATAGATGAATTAAATGATTGTAAAATCACATTTTTATTTATTTATTATAATTATTCGTTTTTAAATGCATTTCCATTGTTATGTGCATCGAATGCGATCGTTTTTATTTAAATGAACATAGCATCAAACAATACCTATCCTTGGAAAATGTTGACTAAGGTAATGTGTGCCAATCTTGCCTATTACAGATTTTGAAAGCGTATAATTTCTATTATAATATGTTATGATTAAATAATTGCAAACATTTATGATAATTTTTTTTACCTTTGTAATAAATTTACCGCACGAACCCAATCGGTGAGATTCATTCAACAAAACTAACTATGGTATTATGTCTCCGATTGATTCGGTAAAAAACTAAGTAAAAGTTTTAGTGACAACGCAACGGATTCTTGTATTTCTTGTTACCACCTCATGTAGATGATATTAAGTAAGTTCTTCTTATCACGTTCAACTGAAATTAAAATAAAAACAGATTTAATAGCGCGACCACCATCTGAATGGCAGTAAAAGGAAAATGTGATATAATTTTTCGCTTTCTTTATTTAATTACATATTTTTCTTTTATGGTGAGCATATTAACATTTCTCTTTCTGTATTGAGGGCTATATTTTAGAATATAAATCAAACTTGTGAAATAATGATTGAAAATGGGTCCGTGGAATGAAAGCGTCTGGTTGTGGTCGATTGAAAACAAAATCAGAACAGAATACCAGGTGTGCTAGCATGGTCGATCGATATGAAGTTACCGACCGATTGTTGGTAACTTCTCATCGTTCCCTAGGACAACTGCAGATCGCTAACGTACAAACGACAGTTGATACCGAATATATTAAGGACACTTAGTCATTGTTAACTGTCACCTATTGGTTTGCGATCTGCAGTTGTCCTAGGGAACGATGAGAAGTTACCGACAATCGGTCGGTAACTTCATATTGACCGACCATGCTAACACCCCTGATTGAAAAAAAAACACGATATAGATGATATTATATTTTTGGTTTCAATCGATAGCTCAATGGTCTAAAATTGAAGATATTATAAGTTTATAGGTAGGAATAAGTAATTATTTTTACCAAACAGTGTGAAAGCTTAGCGGACAGGAGGTGAAGCGATGTTAAAATATAGCTGATCACTATGAGACAGGACAGAGTATTGAAAAGCCTAAATCGAGGCCCTAGCACACTCGCTCTATGACGATCGATAGGATAACTATCGGTAACTTCTCATCGTTCCCTAGGACAACTGCATGTCTCTAACATACAAACAACAGTTGACGTCGAATATGTTAAGGGCACTTAGTCACTGTGAACTGTCACTTATTCGTTAGCGATTTGTAATCATACTAGGGAACGATGTGAAGTTACCGATAGTTATCCTATCGATCGAGTGTGCTAGGGCCTTGGTGTTTAAACAAATGTGATGCCTTCCCTTAGGCTTAAGAGCCATTGACCAGCGGCTGAGAATAAAAAAATAAAAATGCTTGCAACTGTACATGAAGGTTCCAATGAGAAAGATCGATTATTCCCCTTATGAAATTTTTTAAACAATAAATTTAATATCGATTTATTTCATTCGAAACTTGCTTTAATATATACCTACATTCAAGTAAGCAATAAAGATGTTAAAAACGCGCAGTGACAAATTATTAAATATCGTGTACTTCTTGTAAGCATTTTTTGATCATAAGTATTTATGATTTTTCAATAATGTCTAAACAAAATAAGTGTGTAAAAATTTTTGAAATATTTTAGTTTATGTTATATTTTAGTAGTTTATATTTTAGTTTAATTTTTGAAATATTTGTAAAATAGAAAACCTGGGGTATTTTCGTAACAAAACACGTTCTCGGATTTATTTTTTAATGTTTTTAACTTAACTAAAATTGAAATTCTGAAAACTGTGTTTACTAGATAATTTATTGATTTATTTTGTTGTACGATTCTATGACTTGAAATTTGTGTTGTATAACAGAATCTATCGTTTGAAAATTGAACAAATCTATCAACGGTATAGCCTTAGTATGTTAAAAATAAACTTAGTTTTTCAAAATTTTAAAACTGCGCGTACCAGATAAAATAACAATCTTTCAAAATTAATTTACGTTTTTTTGTAAAAATGAGTCAATACGTCTAGAATTTGATTAAAAAAAATAAGACTATTTTCCGGTATTCTCTGATAATACCCTCTTAAGGATCTGAAGGAAGAAGCATGCTGTCGGCAGCAATGTGGGTGTTTCCTGTGGAGGCTCCAGTACTCTCCAAATGTTGTACTACCAAAGATGATGACTATATCTACTACATTAGTCCTGGCCTCATTGCTGAGGATTGTAGGAGACCCAATTCAATTTCTTTGTTGGAAAAGGCTCCTGCACTTCTCGCGGTGCTACGATGATAGCTAAGTATACCGTAGTTCCGGACATATCTTCGCCCGAGTGCTTAATTATCCAAACGACAATTAGCAAATTTTGCAGGATGAGGTTTTCTTTAATTATTTCAATTAAACATTATGATAGGTGTCTAAGATGAAGTTATTTCCGTAAAGGTAAAACTCTCATTAGTTTATATAGTTCTTAATAAAGTGAGTAATCATCATTTTTGATACTTTATTTTTATATCTAAAATGGAGATTGAACAAAAACTAAAACAGTCGTTTAGACAATTAAGAGGGTATAACCAGACAATACCAGAGATTTGTCCCTTTAAATCAAATTCTAGACGTATTGACTCTTATTTACAAAAAAACATAAATAGATTTTGAAAGATTTTATCTGATAAACGGACTTTTTAAATTTTGAAAAACTACGTTTATTTTTAATATACTAAGAGTATACCGTTGGTCGTTAGCAGATTTGTTAAATTTTCGAACCAAATATTGTATTATACAACACAAATTTCAAATCATATAATCATACAGCAAAATAAATCAAGACATAATCTAGTAAAGACACTTTTCAGAATTCAAATTTTTGTTCCATAAAAATCATTAAAAAATAATTCTGAGAACGTGTTTTGCGAAGAAAATACCTCAGTTTTTCTATTTATTTAAGGTCTTGCAAACTAAAATATTTCAGATTCTTTTTTCAGACTTATTTTGTTTAGACATTATTGAAAAATCATAAATAGTTATGATCAAAAACTACTTCAAGAAGTACTCGATATTTAATAATTTATCACCATGCGTTTTGAGAATTTTTATTGCTTACTTGAATGTAGGTACATATTAAAGCAAGTTTTGAATGAAACAAATAGATATAAAATTTTTAGCTTTAAAAATTTGATAAGGGGAATAATCGATCTTTCTCATCGGAACCTCCCTGTACAATTGCAATAATTTTGGAACTTTAATTCTCAGCCCCTGGTCAATGGGTCTTAAGCACTCGGGGTGATCTCCCTACGACAATTATCCACACCGTAGAAAAAAAACATTTTAAACTTTATGATATTTTATGATGAAGTGCATAAAACGTTCTAAATTTTTCACAATATTACCCAGCTCGTTTCCAAACTTTCCAAGCCTTGATTTATTATTTATCGCGTGTGTGTTTGAAAATTCATGAAACTGACGACACGTGCGCGAGTGTCCGTATTAAAAATGACCGCTTGAAAAATGCAAGTGGAGGACGCTGACGTCATTAGAGCGTTGCTTGTTCCGTGTGAGAGGATGCTGTCTGTCAAAAGAGTGGTTGGAAAGGAGGTGGTGGGGGTGGAGAGAGGGGTAGTTACCTCTTCAAGTAATGGCCACTAGCGAGTTCTTTGTTTCACAGTGCTTATAAAACGCGAGTGCACATATCCATGAAACTTATTTTTCCAACACGGTGACATAAAGTCAAGCCAGACATTGGGCAAACGAGCAGTCATGCCGTGCATTTTTTGTTCCTGTTAAATGACAAAATGCTTCTTATTGTTATTGTCTTAATCGATAATGTAAGTGCACAACGCAAAGATAATTTAATGATTAATGAAAAGTAGCGATTTCTGGCAGCGGTTTTGGCTAATTTGCAAAAAAAGTTGCATTTTTTGGTTTAATTAGACCGTTTATTTTGAGTGCTTCCTAAATCTTGCACAATTCAATCGAGATGACGCACTCTATTCCGGAATTGAAATAACCGACTAATGCCGAATAGATGATTATAATCATTATAGGTATAATTATTTCCATGGAAGTTCAACTTGTTTAATTAAACTGGTCGTTTTTACGACTCGTTCTTGAGTTCAACAGCTCGGCTGTGGAATGATTTGCCGGCCTCTGTGTTTCCTCCTTCCTACAACATGGGTCTCTTCAAGACCCATGTTCACTTCTTCCTCTCCTCAAAAAAACCCTCCACGCAGCATCTTCAAAGATGACATAGGCCCCAAGGAAAATTATTTTCCTCAGGGCCTCCTGTATGGAGTTAATATAATAAAAAAATTGTTGAAAAAGGGCCGTAAAAATTGTACGCATCTATAACGTATTAATTCTCAGCAATTCATCAATTTATTTAATCAGCAATTCATCTTAACATCTCAGCCCATATGAGACTCCTCAGGTTGGGATGGGCTGGGCATGTACAGAGAATGCCGGACACACGCGACCCAAAAAGAATTATGACTGGACTCCCAGGTGGAAAGAGAAAAGTTGGAAGACCCAGACTGAGGTGTGAAGACGAAGTAAGAGGGGATGCAGCACAGCTTCTCCAGGTAACAAACTGGAAGTCAGCCGCTGAGGACAGGAGGAGTTGGAGGCGAATGTTGCGGGAGGCCAAAGCTCGATATGGGCTGTAGCGCCATCGAAGAAAAAGAAGAAGAATAACGTATTTATTTGTTAACATTTCATAAACTCTTCTTGAGGGTGTAAAATAAAAGTGATTTGTTGTAATAACTATATTATGAGAAGTAATGGGAGATAATTCGCGTAACTTGCATTATAATGTGCGATTTAAGGCATGGTGCTACCCATTCGACCTTGCCTCACTAAACTGCAAATATGACGCGTGCCAGAATGATAGATAACCTTTAAAACATTGTTTTATTTTTCAAAAAATAACCGGTCTGTACCCGAGTGGTCTAAAGCATCGGGTTCGCACCTAGGCTTTGCTGGTTCTATCCCCTGGTCACTAAGCACGTAATCATTGAATAGAGAACATTTTTCCAAAATTTGGAGATATCAAATAATGTCGTTAGGTTATTCGTAACGCGGGAATATAAGTTATTCTCTGTAAAACAAGAAAAACGTAGCATTTAATATATTGTACTAGCACAGACCTCCAAAAAATCACGGCATATTATAATTGTAAGGTTTATGAATCTTAAGGTATTTATAAAACATTGCCTCATGATCATTGCGTAGGTATCAACAATATAATTAGAGAGACGATCAGCAATAACCTTTAAAACGAACACCGTTAGTAAAATTTTAAAATCAATAATGTTTCTGGTGTTTCAAAAGATGTGTCAAAAAATGAAACCAAATAAATACAAATGTCAAATGTACAATTATTATTAAAACAATAATATTTTATGCACATACTTTATCGCTTGGTGCCCACATTTAGTCCCAATTATGAAAAAATTTAACTTCTTGGGAATGTGAATAATTTTACAAATTACACTACTAAGGAATGTTTCACAATACCCACATCAGCACAGACAACAAAAAATAGTATATATGACAAATTTCTGCGTACGTGGAAAATGAAGAAAGTGTGGTTATACCTAAACAAGTTGCGTGGCACAAAGTTTGTTGTCATAAATAACACTTTATTATGTTCACAAAAGTTACAGTGTTTCATTAATGTAGCATATGTACATGTTGCGCCCCACGTTTCATTAACATTTTAATCTCGCCCCAATCAGAGTTACGGTATTAAAACTTGATGAAAATTCGTTCCCGTTACGTTGCGCCTAACAATTTGTCGGACCTCATTTCCAAAATGGAATCTTTGTGGTCCTATCGGCCTTACGATATATTTCACAGCGGTCGTCGTTGTTCAAACGGGCAGTATCGCGCCGCATTAATCTGCCTATTTACACTGCCGCGCCTAGAGAGAGAGAGATATAATAATTCCGTGGAAATTACAAGGCGTAATCATGTACCCAGCGGTGCGGTCCAGGCACCACGTAATAAATAAAACTCCCGATGATAAATCGTTCCAATGGACCGGGAAAGTTCCGGGCAGACCGAGCGTGCTCGTTCACAACCGACAACAAACGCCAAACAGCGGCCAGCAGCGGCACGGCGCAGTACCCACAAATCCAATCTTTCGACTATTTTAATATTTTTAAGTTTACGTGACGATTAATTCGTCGCGAAAAGTCAGACACACAAAACAACGACTTGCGGTTAACTTAATTTATCTGAAAAACAGGCGAAATTTTGAACAATTTGGTGAAATGAAAAATAAATTACTGCCTTGTTTCACGACATTTAAACATGTTGCGGAATTTGTTTAATATTTGATTTATTACATGATAATACACATAAAACGAGGACGGCTCTGTTGGGTAGGACATGTAGCGAGGGTGAACACGCGACCACTAAAAAGGCTTCTCTATAATAAGCCTGCAGAATTAAGGCATATTGGGATGCCTAAACATAGAGGGCCGGACTGTGTGTAGGTGAATATTTCATCAGGAACTAACTATAGAGTGATTTATTGAGATGATCAGAACTCTTCAAGCACTTTTATGAAGATTCAAGTTAAATGTACTAATTTCGGTGGTCGGTGCATGTGTGATGTGAAATATTCCTATGTGTTCCTGGGAAATGAGTAAATTTAAAAAAATTGACTAATTAGTTTTAAATAATATATAGCAAGCAATAAAGTACCAAATTTATTTTATCTATTATTAATTCTTTTTTTGAAATGTGTATTTGTTTTTTTTTTGGTTTTTAATATTTGACTGATGCTTTACAAGTCGCTTTCTGAGAGTTGGTTTGTACTATATCCATTTATGGTTTTTTTTTAAACTGTGAATGCAGTAATATTAATCACATTTTTATCTACTATATCCACATACAAAACAAACAAATTTTCAGCGGGAACTTACATTTTGAACTATCTATTGAGGATTGGAATGTACTATGTCCACTGGCCAATACTTTTTTTTTTACTATTATTCATTAAAACCTTACTTACGTGTATGTAAAAATTACGAATGTTTGATTACTCCATACATTTTATTTATTCACACGACAATACTAAATTTTCTAATTTCTAATGAAGATTTTTTAATATTTTAAATTTTATTATTATTTATTAAAACCTAATGTTTGTAAATGTTAAATTATTATTGTTTGATACGCCATAGGATGAAATTACTGTTTGGTAGGTCTATTTCCGCCCAGAGTATGAATATAGTATAAACAAACATTAACTATGGTCATGGTACAAACCAACATTCATTTTTTTGCTATTTTGTTTTCAAAAAGGTTCCTTCTGCGTTCTTGATTATGATTTTTTGTAAATTTATTATTAACAAATCAAATGATCCTGAAGCAATTATTTTTTTTAAATAATGCTATCATCTTAATACTGCAATTATAAATTCCCGTGTTTTTTCACCGGTCTGCGTAAGTTATAGTAATACAAACTATAGGAATGTGATCATAGATGTTAAACAAAATCTGTAACTTTAACTCGTAGATACCTGGGTATATCATGTAGGTTCTACTAGTAAGTTATTAAGGTATTCACGAAACATAATAGAAATAAATACATATAAGCAACAGTAATTTTATTCCCAATCTAACCATACCCCCCACAACTATATTCTTAGATTTTTAGTTATTATTACTATATTTTTTATAGAAATAAATACAAATATACCAAATCTCGGTAAGTTATGTAAAAAAATACCGATACAAAATTGATGAGTTATTCATTTCATTTAAATTTACCCTTTAAGGTTTTCATGTTACAAATAATGTCGGTCCTCTCTTGAAGAACGTAGCACAAAGAAGATATTGTAAATAAATGTATGAATATCCCCGATAATAAACCCCGGCACGTTCTATGAGGGTTGCTTTGGTCCGTGGGTCCTGTTAATATTAAACAGCCTGTAAAAATATTTGCGGGACCTGACATGCCTGACCTTAAAGGGTAGTGTTTGCCAGGAGGGATCGGGGGCGCAGAGTGTTACAGGGGTATTTCATACCCCCGACATGACAGAGGGATTGTTCTTCATTTCTTTGTAAGGAAGATATAGGGAATCGGGACAGTTTGTTTTCAAATGTTTTCCATTCTTCATACGCATTATTATATTCTAGTAGGTTTTGGTTTCTTAGTTTTATTAGTCGGTGCGATAGGAATTTTGAAAATAATGAGAAATGTCCATGGTAGGTTCACTACAATAATGTATGAAAGGTGTATTGTATATTGTGTATTACTCTGTAAACGTATGTGACAATTAAATAATCACTTCTATGATTTTGTACAACAAACGATTATTTATTTATTAAAATAAGGGGGTTTCTCACCATCCTCCCAATAGCTTATCTACACTAATAACGAATATTTTCGATTTACGATTTGCGGTTTATTTATTTATTAAGTTGGAGTTTATAATTCGGAACTCGAACCTATGAATAGTGGCTATATATTGGATAAGTTAGCCGAGTTTTCTAACCACTGCGAGTATTTTATTTTTATTTTTAATAATATTCGTTATTAGGGTAGATAAGCTATTGGGAGGATGGTGAGAAACCCCCTAAAACAAATACTTTGTATTTAACTACGAATATTTATTATTTTATATATCGACCGGTTTCGCTTCGATCAAGCTTTATCGGGATATAATAATAACTAAATACAAAGACTTTTGAAAAATACTTGAAAAATAATTTTGTCTCTGTCTAATTATGTCCTTTTGTAACATTCTTTCCCCCTCTGTCTCTCAACCTATATATTTCCACTAACTCTGTCTTATATCACACCAATTATATCCTGATGAAGCTTGGTCAAAGCGAAATCGGTCGATATATAAAATAATAAATGTTCGTGGTTAAATACAAAATGTTTTTTTATTTTAATAATATAATGCCTTACCACAAAGTAATTGCTTCTTACGAAAAAAAGATTATTTTATTGAAGAAGAATCTAAAGGAAAATATGAAAATGAACAAGACACCAGAAAATAAAATATAACGGTCGCAACTGGGACTTGAAGCCAGAACCTCTCGTCTTACCGGGACGAACGCCTCTACCAATTATGCTGCAAGCAGTCATTGAAACGTCAATCTCATATTTCAAATTTAGATAATGAACAATATTTTCTTCGACCAATTTTTTCTCCATATTATCTGCAGCTACCCCTTTCATTGGAAACAAGTGTTATATGAACGTGTTTGTTATCTAGATAGTGTCTCGGATAAATATTCTTAAAATATAACTTCAAAAGTTATAAAATGAGAGGTGTTCTTATAAAAATTGAGTATCTATTTGTTTATATGAAGCACATACTTTGTAATGTGACGTTATAATTAAAAATAAAAGAATAATTTAGTAAGCACAATTTTTTTTTTACTTAATGCCAACTGAGTTTTACAATTGTAAAACAACTCTTGCAACAACAACACACTCCACAACCGACTCTTTTCCACCAATACATATTTATTTATTCTTTCGACGGCGATTGCGAGCGACCTGGATCGGAGAATTGTTTTGAACGTAGGCCTCCCTTATTGTTTTCGAGAATTGTTGATCCTGGGCGACATCCCTACGAAAGTCAATCGACAGTCAATCCCTACACCTGTTTCCCAGCTATGGAATGTTTCAAAAAAAATCCCCGTAAAACTTACGTAAGAATTCAAGTATTATTATTTAGTATAGGTGTGGGTTGAGATAATTTTCGTTTTATTTCTAAGTTGTAAGTAATTTACAAAGATACGTTCGTGGTTTCACTCACCTGTAGACCTGTACCTGTGTGGAGTGTAGAGTTCTGAGTGGCGTGGCAATGCCAGTGGAGCAGTGTTCCGTGACTGAGACCCTCGCGTCGCTCGCGCTCTCTCATTAGTGAAAATCCTCGCATGTCTTGAGTGGCGGAGGTAGCGGGTACGGGTACAGGTACAGGCACACATGGCAGGTATATGAGAGACGGGAGACCGGAAGGGGTGGAGGGCGTCTGCCCCGAGACGTGTTCGCACATAAAAGTAATCCCGTGCGGGGAGCGTGATGACTGCTCGTGGGAATTTCCCACGATGAAGAGATTTCTAATGATTCAACAACAAATCCTAATAAATAAAGAAGGTGGCGGTTATTAAGGAGCATGTTATGATTATTTCGCTGGTTTTCAACATTCCGGAATTTTTTGAGAAAAATATGTAATTTGTTTTTTTATGCAGGTTTTTCTTTTTACCGCAATGTACAGTTTATTTAATGATTCACATTGTTTAGAAATATCACAACATAATAACCGTAAAGTCTGAATACTGACGTTAGTAATAACAAAGTTAAAATACAAAGTGCAGGTATTTAGTCCCAGAGAGATCTTCCATAAGCAAACGACGATCGTCCTCTTTCTTCACCACTTCTTGTATAAAACGAAAAAAACGAAAGATACCAAGTCACACAAGACCTCTCTCTGGGACCACTAAAGGGTGTTAAAGTATTTTATATTTATACATATTCTCCCTTACTAATGAAAGTATTTTAAGCAACTGAGAAACAACCATTGACCATAAATTATTGGTGGTTTCAAATTAATTTTCAGCTATGTAAAATTTTTGTTGTGTTTATTAGTGAGACCCATTATATTTTTATGATATAATTGTGCATGTAACTTAGTAATCAGCGTATTATGATATACCACACGGCAGAACAAATATTCTAGCACAGCATAGCATGACAAGAGAAATGATGCTACGGAAAGAATCTTCTAAAACAGTAAAATATAAACTAAAACTAACTAACTAACTAATTATCACGCCGTTTCCCCGCAGGGGTAGGCAGAGAGGACGGACCGCCAAACAACTCGGTCTTGGCACACGCTCCTTGCCTCATTCACATTCATACATCTTCTCATACATACTCTTCTATTATTCTGACTCTTGACATGGCCCGACTCAAGTATCTGATTTACTTGATCGTGCCACGTCTTCCATGGGCGTCCTCGGCTTCTTATACCGTTCAAATTCGCGTCATAAATTCTCTTTACACTCCTTTCTTCATTCATTCGCTCAACATGCCCAAACCATCTAAGCGTCCCTTTCTTAATCTTACTTACTACGCTCACATCAGCCTTGCATTCTTTTCGGATCTCCACATTCCTCACACGATCATACATGGTTTTACCACACATACGCCTCAGGGATCTCATTTCTACAGCATTCAGTCTACTTTCATCCTTTCTCTGCCATTTCCACGCTTCACTGCCATACATCAGGGTAGGTACCAGTACTCCATTGTGGACTGCTAGCTTCGCTTCTGTGGACAACTTTTTGTTGGCTCCAACGGCGTTCAATCCTCCATTAATGGAGTTACCTGCATTCACCCTTCTTTCGATATCCCTATCAGCCTTCCCATCTCTCGTAAACATACTTCCCAAATATACAAACTCATCCACCTGCTCGAAGTATTCATCATTCACAACTATATTGCACACCGTTTTCTGACTCTCTCTTTCAAATACCATGACTTTAGACTTACTTACATTCATCATTAATTCATTCTTCATACATACTTCGTTCATCCTAGACACGAGAGACTGCAGATCTTCTGTACTGTTGGCAATCAGCACCGCATCATCAGCATACAACAGGCAACATACTATCAGATTATTCAATTATAAAAATTAAATTAGTAAAATATAACTATTTAAATAACCTTAAATCGTTTTGCATCTATCTTTTACGAATGTTAAAAAATAAAGCTTTCAGGTTACCTACAAACTGTAAATGGAAGATAAATCCGTTGTACGAGTACTTTAAATTAAATCATAATTTTTTTATTTTATTTTATGAGGAATTTTTGGCTTTTTTTTTCAAAGAAAACAAATAAATCAATACTCAAGAGTCAAGTCCTTTCAGCGAAAGTCAAGTCCTCTTAGGGCGAGTGAAATCGCAGTAAAGAATGACTTTATTACCTACCCAGAAACCAGAGGGCTGACTGATGAGGGTTTCTGGTCACTGGCTCACTGGAGGTAGTTTTCAGGGTATTACTTGCAAGTCCTGTTGCTTACAGGACATGCAATGGGTGCCTGCTGGGTCAGCGCTCGACCAGAATTCAATTACACAATGCCGGTTGCCGGTATGTAGTGTGTGTAAACATAAAAGCTGGAGATTAAAGTTTTATGGGAAACGGTCAAATTTTTATCACTTTACTGGTCGGTGGAGGAAGCGTGGACCGAAAACTAATGTAAATTTTTAACCCTTTTTTGTGTGTAACTTAATTTTATGTCGAACGAGAACAATTCATTAATAATTATTGAAGTGACAAAAATAATTTATATTTTTTAAATTTAAAAAAAAATAAATTATTTAAAGGTTTGTCAACAGTGATTTATATCAAACTCTCACAAATAAATTAAGGTAGATACAGACCGGGTCGACGTACGTACGCATCGCTACGCTTAACAATATTTGGGTTACTTTGCAACCATACATTTTTTATGGAATATAAGATAAATATAAAATATAAGAATCACACTGGCCAAACGTTGCGATGCGTGTGGTCAGTGTTATTCTAAAACATATATTTTCATAGAAAATGTATGGTTGCTACGAGTAAGTAGCCCAGATATTGTTAGGCGTAGTGATGCGTACGTACGTCGATCCGGTATGTATCTACCTCTATAATAAGCATGGTTGATACTATCCCCAATTAAAGACAAACAGAGTATTGATAATATAATATTATTTATAATTTATTCGAAAAGGTTTTTTCTTTATTTTGCCCCAAATTATTTTTATATGACGTTTTTACTTCTTCATGGTAGGAGGCCCCTAGGCCCCAAACATTTTTTGCATGACGTTTTTTTCTTCTTCATGCTAGGTGGTCCCTAGGCCCCAAACATTTTTTTGCATGACGTTTTACTTTTTTTTCTTCTTCATGCTAGGAGGCCCCTAGGCCCCAAACAATTTTTTTACATGCCGTTTTTACTTCTTCATGCTAGGAGGCCCATAGGCCCCAAATATTTGTTTACATGACGTTTGGTCTTCTTCATGCTAGGAGGCCCCTAGGCCCCAAATATTTTTTTACATGACGTTTTTTCTTCTTCATGCTAGGAGGAGCCTAGGCCCCAATATTTTTTTTACATGACGTTTTTTGTTCTTCATGCTAGGAGGCACTCCACAAGAGACGCTACCGCTACCTGTCAAACAAATTTGCTAGTGTAGCACCTAGCGGCGTTTTCAAACACTAATAATAGTATGGAAAACACAGACGAGTGGCGATCGCGTCGCTTGAAGGTAGCTCCATGGAAGAACGGAGTTAGTCTACAAGACCAAATTTGAAAATGTAGTCTATAAAACCAGGTAGTCTACTTACGAAGATTCTCCTTTCCCATCTCCATTACCTACCCACTCCTTTCAGCCTTCAACTTTCAACATATCCCAATTGAGGATGCCATGGTCCCACTTAAAAAGTTGGGACTCTTATGTGATATTCACATAAAAAGTGCAGGCTGTATTTATAATAATTATTTATAACAAATATAAGTCGTATCGTATCCTTTCTTAGTTATTATTATAAATATAATATATACATATAAGTATAGTTATATTACAAGTAACTTAATATGTACAATTGTACATTTTATTTTCATCGCCATCGTTGGAAAAATAGACTAATCAATAAGCATAATTAACTCTGTATTAAAATTCTATCATAAAAGATAAAATTATTTTCGTCATTGACATCAACCTTCTTTTTTTCAAAACTTTTCGGCCTTATTATAAATTTTTTGAAAGTCTTGTATTATTATGCCTAAGAAATATTTTTTAATCTGTCTTAGTATAAAAATATAACGATGTCACACGAAAGGTCAAAACCCAGCGGGGCGTTAAATAAGCTGATCAAAAAAAAACATGACGTAAGCCAAAATTCATCAGCCTTCGCCGAGGTGGTATTAATTTTGAAATAATTAAGACATGCAAAGTTCCCCCCTCCTGCAGGGGTCGGCACCTGATTGGGCGACCCCCCTCCCACTCCTGATTCGGTCGGCATTTTGTTTTTGTAGCATCCGGACCCTTGCTTTGTTCTTACCACTTCCTTCTCGTTCCTGTCTTCTGATCTTTTCCTGGCTCTTCTTAAAGCACTTCTTCCGACTCTTCACGCAACAAGAAGCAGTGGCAGCTCGGGAGTGTTTTTTTAATTTAAGCTTAAGGCCAAAATCACTTATTTGATTTTTGAAGATTTTTCTTTTATCCAACTATGTTTTATTTAGTTCCAGTTCAAGATTAGCTCCATGTGAAGAAAAATAATAAATAAATAAAAACCTAACCTAACCAAACCTAACCCAATCTAACCAATCCTAACCTAACCTAACCTAACCTAACGCAACCTAACCTAACCTATTATTAAATGAGGTTTAAAAAGAAGAAGAATATGGTTTGAATGTTAGATATTTATGAAAGTACGAGAAAGTAAATATATTTAAAAAAAATTAATAGGCGCAAATGAAAATATTTAATAAAGCGTTACCTACTTATTTAAAATCTCTTGACAAATGTCCTGTAGCACTATTCGTTTTATTCATACCTATAATCACTCGAACGCTTTTTGCCACATTATGGCACTACTTCCAAAGCCTCGGATTGCTTTGTTGCCACAATGAGGAAAATATTCTCTAGATTCTTTGATATTTTTTAAAGTTAACGATTTTATAATTTTTTTTTATAAATCCTACGAATATGTCATAATAAACAAAAGATTCATTGGATATTTAGAAGTATAATCAGTTTGTATGTCTCCATATTCGAATTCGGAGGTATGATTTTTTTTAATGTGGGCGGAAAAATTTCCTTTAGCAATCCGAGAAAAAGTTTTAAATTGCTCTGTCGCTCCAGTGGTTAACATGTTAAATCATAGAACCAGATTTGTCTTTAATATTCTTCGGAACACATTTTGCGATTTTTTTCTATCAATGAATTTAACATAATTACTTTTCGACTCAGCAAATCTATAGATGTTAAAACAAAAAAGAAATCATTTATTTTTCAACATTTACTTACGGTTAATTTTTAAAAATTTTTACAGTAAGGCTGTTAGTATTCAAGACATATGTTATAATAAATCTGTAGAAATTCGAGGTGATTTTAGTATATTTTTCATGATGCGCATGCTGCAGAAACTCTTTTTTTCTCTGGCTCTGAGCTTTTGACTTACGTAATTTGCAGAGTTAATCGACAATTTTACCACGATCACACATTTAATTTAAGTAGTTTTTATGAATTATAGCTTGTTATTAAATACATTTGTTTGTGTATGACGCGGCGGCCGGCGTAGTCCAGGGATAAGGCTCTAGACTCCCAATTATTAATTTCACAATTAATCAATTAAAAATAATATATAGTTCCAGAGTGGAAGATACTCTCATTATCGCCCTGGTGTAAGACAACCAATCAGAATTGAAACATTTCTTAAAATGGGTTTAACCGTGTTTAGTAACCCGATTTGAATAGCCAGGTACTTCCCCAACTCTCTCTTCCCCATCTCCTTCCCCTCCTTACTACCTTCAGCCTCACAATATACCCCGATTGGGAATGCTATAATATCACTGGCTCCAGACGGGATCACGTTCGAAACTCTTGTATTCATATAAAAAAATATTTAAAAAAGTATTCGGAAGTGTGTGATTTTCCATCGGATAGATAGAGATTTCAATTTGTTGGGAAATGTTTGGTTTTGAAATTAGAATACGCTTAATTCCTACCGGGATGTCATTTATCCAGTACCTACTCTTCTCTAACCATCACCCTGTTGGAAAAGTAATTCAAATTTACAACTGTGTAAAACAAATTGTGAAAATTCGATTGCATTTATTTTGAATAATTGTTTAGGACTACCTTGGAAGCAGGTTATTTTTCTTGTATAGAATCTCGTTTTTACACAAAAAACTATCATTTTAATAGTTAAAACGGTTAAAAACGGGACTGAAGTTCTTACGAACAAATTAACAGGATTTCAATGTTTATTGGCGGGAACATGTAAGAATAATTTGTTGGTATATGTAATTTCGTACGTATACCAACAAATTATTCTTACATTTTCCCGCCAATAAACATTGAAACACTGTTAATTTGTTCGTAAGAACTTCAGTCCCATTTTTAACCGTTTTAATTATTAAATTGATCTTTTTTTCGAATAACATTATTCTCCGTGTAAGTGTAATTTGACCATCTCGAAAGTACATAATATCGTTTAATTGCGGCTATAATTACCTGTGTTTTTGTCATGTGCTCCTTCGCTGAGATGCAATGGTAAGTGATTGGTCATTTCGTTTTCCTTACACACCTTGTTTTTTCCTATACATACTATCACTCAATTCTAGCAAACACCATTTCGTCACGTTTTTTAGTATTTACATCCTATTAGAAGTGCATCTTAGAAGTTTTTAAATCTGTATAAATATTATGCGTATGAAGAAAGGTGAAAGACAAACTGCATATGAGGTAAAATTTCTCTAATATGAGCTTTTCAAATTAATTGAAATTATTATTACCATTTATTGTGGCATGAAAGAAACATTACTAAATCTATTTTGAGCCAACTGAAATACAATTTTAATAATGCATAACGTTGCATAGTCACTCCAGTTTAGTACTTTAAAGCTGAATTATTTAAAGTCACCAATATAAAAACAGTCAAGCTTCGATTTTGAATTAAAATTCGAAATAACAAGATAAAAACATCAACTTTTTACAAGAGTTTTATTATATTCGGACGCCGATGATTAAAAAAAGTCGTTGCATCATTTTTGCGTCATGAACTTTCATCACTAATGAAGAGGTTCTTTATAAAGCAGGGGTTGAATATTGCTTACAAAGGAAGACACAAAAACTCACTCTAGATCATTTACATACAATAATTTTAATTACTCAAAAAAAAAACAGGTCTGTTGATTGTTGTTGATTCTACAATAAAATATATAAATTTGTTTTAGACCACTTTAATTTTAATTACACTCTACCGGTTTCGGAAGAACCTTAAAAGAAAAATTAAAGTGGTCTAAAACAAATTTATATATTTTATTGTAAATTATGGCGAGCCACAAAGTTAATGCTTATTACGAACATGTTGTTGATTCTATTTATTTTTTAATTATTCTCGAATAAAGAATGCGAAAGTTTAATTTTGTTTTAAGATAGAGAATGAGATTATTCAATACTAGCTTCTGCCCGTGACTTCGTCTGCGTAGGATTAGTACTTCGAGTAATCTATTTTCTTTTCCTAGGTCCCATCTACGTCTGTTCCAAAATTCTTAACCTATTTATTTAAAATATCTCTAATTCTTGATTCGATTTAAAGTATTAGGCGAGTACTTCAAATAAATTCACTAATTTAAATATTTTCTAAAATAGAATTTTAATTTAACAATCATTGTTTTGCAAAATGTCATTTTCAAATTTTGACATTTTCTATTAAACAATAATTATTATTTTCAACTTATTGAAAATAAATAGCTAGCTTTATAAATTATAGCCTATACGTTGTATTGTAGCCTGATGTATGAGCTATATTATTGTAAGGTTTCATTAAAATCCATTCAGTAGTTTATGCGTGAAAGAGTAACAAACATACATACATCCATACAAACTTTCGCATTTATAATATTAGTAAGATTATTAAATTTAGAAATAAAGCAGACCCGTGAATAATCACGGGATTGTCTAAATTCTCGAAAAATCAGTTCCAATTTTGAAAATGGCAAATAAAATAATTTTCAGTTAAAATTATCATATTACAGGTAGGTACTTTTTCGTTTGTCTGAATTCTACAAACAATCCAGCCATGAAAATGACACTTAAACTCACAGCAAATTTGAGTTTATAGAATCAGATTTCACGCAAGATTAACAAATGCATTGCACAGATAACCGGTATTAATTTTGGATAAAGAACGAAAAATCATATTTATATTTAAAATAAGTAAGTTTAGTTTTTGGATTCAGAATGTCAAGATAAAATTTTATTTTTAAATATGGAATGCGAAGCCTTGACATCTGCCTTGATGATTGGCACTGTAATGCTGTACGAAACGGTGGAGAAAGCACAACACGGCATAATATCACAAAAATTAATCATGACCGTGGCGTGAAAATCTCAAATCTTATCTGGAATGCGAAGGTTCAACAAATTTGATTAGTTAGTTGCTGCAAAGTCCTGTTTTAACTCGACCGTTATGCATTTCGTCTGTCTGTAAATTATTTTTTAAGTTCCATTTCCGGTTAAAGATGGCGGCCGTTTTAATTTTTCAAATGTGAATCGTCGTGGTTCTTTTTAACATTCTTATCAAATTTTAACTTTATGATGCCTACCTGCTCTGAAAAAAGTTTGAAAAAAGGATTGTCATTGTGATAGTAACGTTTATTTGAACAAATTGTGTAATTTGTTATTTAAAATTAAAAAGGTACTGAAAATAATATCTAAAGTTCATAATTATGTGTACCTACCTACTACTAAAAAATCTCACGATTTGAGAGGAAATTTTGGTTTTAATTTATTAAATAAGAAGAAGTAAAAGCGTACTTTTTGGACCTCTGGTCTACTGTTCCAGAACTACTCGTACGCAGAGGCGGCTCTATGGGTCCAGGTGTGGGAGGTCATTTGAAAATATGTATGACTAATCTTTAAGTATTAGATATTATGAAAAATGCCGATATATCATTACCTATATCAATTTGTAGGTAGGTTACGTCCTACGTCATAAATCTGCGACTCGAATTACATATTATTTTTATATAGTTAGTAAATTGGAAGTCAATACACAATCCATGTACTTTTAGGCAAATCATGTTAAAGATAACACGTTTCAGTGTAGTTGTGCACACCGATAATAACGATTTTTTTTAATGATAAAAAATACACCCCGACAGTATCGTAAATAAAAATTGTTAAAAAATACAGTTTGAAACAATCGTCCGCAGTCCCCTTTAACCCGCAAATTCCCAAAGATTCTAGGTAAGAAACAACACCCTATCAATTCCATTTGAATTTGACAATTTTTTTGTTTTTTTTTTCTATGTTCAGGTTCCTAACGAAGACAAAATTATTATTACATCATATTAGATATTTTTTATTCATCCAGTACACGAGATAATAATTTAGATTATGTACAAAACAAAACAAAAGCACAAAAAACATTGTTTTAAATCGAGCTGTTTATCATGACAGTTGAAAAGTAGACATAATAATCTTTGAAATGGTCTATTTCTGTGCCACCAAATTAAATTTAAAATGTTAATATTTCGTTGCGAATTACATCGACAACAACATAAACAATTATTCCAAACCTTTCCTGAATGTCCAATTATATTGTAACAACTATTGTTCACACGCGACATACGTGTAAAATCCAAAACCGACCTACGTTTATATCACCATCTCTTAAAGTCACAATATTCATCATGCTGTCCCTCTCATGGATTTGACCCAACCGTCTGTACGTAGGGACAAGCACCTATGCAGGAGAATTTTTAAAAACATAGTGCCATCTCGTTTATTGTATGGCGCGCATAGGGACAGAAGATATGAATGCCCGGGACAAAATTTACAATGACCGAACGATCGAAGATTTGTGCGAATTGGAGCTTATATGTAAGACAATAGATGTCACTGCTCATCACTAACCGCCGCGCCGAGCACGGCCGCTATTTCACGGTACATTTCAAATAAAAAGAATTAAAGTAGTTTAATGCATTGACCAGTTTGATGCGTAAGAATTTATTATTACGTACTGTTTATGTCTTATAATTTTGGGAGGTCAATCACCTATTGTCCTAAGGGAAGAACCGCCCCTGCTCGTACGTACCCAAAAAACGAAGGTCTAACTTTGAGTTGTCATGGAATGTAAAGGTTTATTTTTTTTCTGAAATTTGAAATGTAAAGATTGTAATTGAATATTCCTAGTATGTACGAGGGGTGTATTTAACCCGCTGACCATGAATGAATGTAAACAGTAATGGAGCCTTTCTTGAATACTTGAAATGCTTTGACCCTCCCCACTTTAACCCTTCCAGAAAACATATTTTCATTACGTAACCGAATACGAGTAAAATAAACACGTACTATGCGATTATTTGAAATTTATTTTGTACAATGTTTGTCCATTCCATAAACTATTATATTGTTTACAACATTTCATTTCTATAGGTCGGTAGATTTATGCTAGCACATTTAATATTTTGTCTCGTTGAAGAATCATATCAAATAACAATTCATTAATAATTCTAGTCACAATTTTATACTGCCACCATTTCTCAAAATCTGCTGGGTTGTTTGTTTATCGACTCAATCTTTGGTTCAACATTGAATAAAAATTTAAGCCTTAAATTAATGAAAATGATTACTACTGTCTTTGTAAATATGGACATAAATAATAAAAATCCAACATAGTTATACTAAACGATCAACTTAAAGCCCATTAACCAGTGGCCGGGAATTCAAAATTTATCTTGCGATCCTGCCATTGCAACTGTGCAGAGCGGTTCCAATGAGAAAGATGGATTATTCTCGGTACCAAAATTATTAACTAATAACTCAATATCCACTTTATTTCATTAAAAAGTGCTTTAATATATACCCGCATTCTTGATGATTTTTTTTATTTTTTTTATTTGTGATAATATATTACAAAATTATACATAATATTTATAATACATTATTCCCATTGAGTTTAATAAAACTCATTTCGGGAAGGACAACATTATACAATTATGAAAATTATTTTTACAAAAGAACACTAACAGATTAATTTCTTAATATCGTGTACTTCTTGTAAGTATTTTTGATGACTTTTATTAATGACTTTTCAATAATGTCTAAGCAAAAAGGTTTGCAAAAAATTCTGAAATATTTTAAACCGTAAATACACAGACAAACTGAGATATTTTCATCACAAAACACATATTCGGATTTAATTTTTTTTTTTGAATTAAAATTAAAATTCTGAAAAATGGCTTTACTAGATAACGTTTTGTTTTATTTTAGTGTTTGATTTGAAATGTGTGTTCGAAATAAAATAATTATAATTTAAATTTATTAATAATAATTAATTTTTTAATTCACCAGATTTACAGGAACGGGTTTAGTTTTTCCCATAGGAAAAACTAAACCCTTTCATACACTTTTCCATATAAATGATCATCTAGTAAATCCACGTTATGCAAGTGTATTATATAAGTATAATTAATACAAAACAATACAAGAACAACACGTTAATCCACCAAACTATTAAATGGGAATATAATTCACCGTCTCCAGATATTTTCATATCAGAGGGTTCGGCTCTGTGGAATTCCTAATTTGACCGATAAATCCTACTGATCCCTCAATATAAATATTTAAAAAATCTTTCGTAATTCTACATGTATTTAAAATGACTGATTTTTGCATTTTTATATACAAATTCTTTGACAAATCTAATATGCCTAAATTTTTAATAAGAGAGCTAGGTATAATGCCAGTAGCCGAAATAACAATAGGTAATATTTTTATAGTCTGAGAATGCCAAATTCTTTTAATTTCATTTCCTAAATCTGTATACTTTCTTATTTTTTCAGAAACAGATTTTTGAATATTACAGGAATTTGGAATAGCTACATCAATAATATGAGTTATTTTTTTAATTTTGTCATGTAAAACTATATTATAATGTATTACATTATTATTGTTGGGCAGTCAAAACATTTCATAAATAATGTACAATATATATGTATAATCTTTTACTAAATAAATGATACAATATTTCGTATGAAAAGGTAACAAATCTGCCAACGACCAACGGCCTTACCGCATTAAAAATAAACTCGGTTTTTCAAAATTTTAAAAATTACTTTACTAGATAAAATAACAATATTTCGAAAACAAATTATGTTTCTTGGTAAAAAAAGAGTCAATACGTTTAGAATTTGATTTAAAAAGGACAAATTTTGCGGAATTCTCTGGTTATGATCTGGGTACCAGGACATAAAGGTATTTAGGGCAATTAGTGGGCTGAGAAAACTAGCAAGGAAAGGGTTGAAAGCGCCACTCGCGGGAACTGAGCCGAGTAGCAGCTGCCACTTTGGTCTTTGGTCTAATTTAAATACAGAATACCATTATTATAAAAATAATCTTATTCTAGTGTACTAAAAATAAATATATTTTAAATTTTACTTTGCGTTTTTGATATTTTAATGAGATTGTGAGAATGGGAAAAATGGCGCAATTAAATGCACATATTAGACATGTGCACTCCTAAGGTAAATAGATACTTAAGGGCTTTAACATTGATGTTACTGGTAAATTTAAATGGCTTTATTTCTTAAATCATTTCACTTATATATATGTAAACCTATGTGGAAACCTGTAAATGGTAAAATTAATGTGACATAAATACTTATTATGCTTTTTTATATATATAAACTGTTGGTCTCCCGAATAAAATAAAATAAATGAAACATTTTACTTTGTGTAAACCACTATAATCACACGTTATCAACCGTCCGTGGTCGAGTGGTAAGACACTTGACACCCAATCGGAAGGTCGCGGGTTCAGACCCGGCGTGCGCAAATAAATTTTATTTGATTAATTTGTGTTATTTCACAATTAATTAATAAAAATAATATATACTGTATTTGCGGCACGTTCCAGAGTGAAAGATACTGTTAGAATCGCCCTGGTGTAAGACCACCATTCAGAATTGAAACGTTGCTTAATAATGGCTTTAGCCGTGTTTAGTGACTAGATCTGAATAGCCAGGTACTTTCCTACCTTTCTCTTCCCCATCTCCTTCCCTTCTCCACTTTCCTTCACCCTCACAACATACCCCAATTGGGGATGCCATAGTCTCACTGGCTCCAGACGGGAGCAGTTGGGACTCTTGTGAGGTATTCTCTATAAAAAAAAATGTACATGTTTCAAAACTGATGGTTTCTTCGTCAGGTTAATAACATGAATAAATTGAAGATTGCAAAATTGAAGAAAAAATAAAATAAAATAAAAGTGAAATCACTAAAATATTCGCTCATTTATTGCTTGTGTTTCGAAAAGGATTATATAGTTTTTTAAAAATTGTTTTCTTATTCAATTTATTGGCTTATATCCAACATCCTTTTACGATAACAAACGTCATTTGTCCTTTTCACTGTAGGAAGTAACCAGAAAGTAACTACCAAGTAAGTCTTTTTGTTACCATAAAATCAAAGAATAATCTTCTGAAAATGGAGTCGCTTACGTAGGTACTGCGAACATACACATTTTATAACTTGTGTGTAGGTATCTATACCATGATAAACGAGTTTGTTTTGTGTACCCTTTTAAATCTTGCTTCGTTGCCAAGTAACCGACCAACTAAAGTCTTATTCTTTATCACTCTTTGTTACCCAGGGAGATAAGTAACAGTGACATGTTATTCAGGATTTCTGGCTTCAGCCGGGCTGCTGTGTGGCGGGAGAAAAATCTGCGACTGACCCTCCCTCTCCCTATCTGGTTCCGGGGGCGATAAGATGACAGTTCTTTATTGCCTCTCCCAGATGACAATTGGATAAGTCCTGACTGATGAGGGGCCACTCTTGCGGTGTGGTGTGTATACAGAGTTAGACTGGACCTCGTGGCTCGTAGGTCGTAGGTCCTGGTATTATCCTTGTCGTAGCTCATGAAAGTGAATACGGTAAGGATTGCTTAAGCCTTTTTGCGTTACATTAATTCAGGGTACACACGGAAAACTGTATATTAAAATTAGTAAGATTGTTTTGGAACATTATTTAATTAAACATTGTAAATTACCGTATGTGAAATAAATAGGTACCTACATCATTTTAAATACTTATACAAACGTTTTGACCGGTTTCGGTGTAATCTGCCTTGACAAAGGCGTGGTGTCAGCGAAATTGGTTAATTATTATTATTATTTATTTATTATTATTTTTTCGGCGATGTTCCGAGAGAGTCTTGCTGGAGAGGTAAAAAGTTCTTCCTCAACCAGTTTCCCCCGATCTGGCTTACCATGCAGATGGTGGGCTGACATAACAGCCGCCAAGACCCTGACAAACCACACCACATGAACCCCGCCTCCCGAATTTTGGTTGGATTCTAGTTTGGTTTGTTTGCATAAATAAAGTGATTTACATTAAATTACAGATCTCTTTAACAATTATTGTAAAACTCATTTAACAATTATTGTAAGCAATAATTATTAGCCTGAAACACTCATCCATATTGAAAAAACCTCCCGAGAAAATACACGTGCCGCCAACGGGACTCGAACCCGCGCCCGTCTGATTGCCGGTCAGGAGCTCTATGTACTAAGCTACGGCGTCTTATCTCTTACCCACCAAATGATTCAATATATATACTATTGTTTCATTCAACAATTACCGCTTATTACATTTTTTCACCTGCAAACAACTTTATTTTTTTATGAGAAAGGCATTGTAAGTGATAAATTTCTCACTAGGGGGCGTCGAGACATATGATGTCTATATTTTTTGGTGAAATGCTTTTAACTCAAATATTGATTATAATTTTCTAAAATCGATATACTAATGTTTTATACAAGACTTTTTATGCACAGCACAAAGGGTAACAATTATTATAAGCAATAATTATTAGCCTGAAACCTAAATCCACATTGAAATAAACCTCCTGAGAAAAGATACATGCCGCCGACGGGACTCGAACCCGCGCCCCTCTGATTGCCGGTCAGGAGCTCTATCATTTAGTTCACATATAAATGTTTTCTTAGGTGTAAATTCAATAAGTGATGTTCTGAAACACGCAATTTTATCCTGTGATAGACTGACGTTGAAGACTGACATAGTTTTCGAGGTTTATAGAGATGTTTCGATAATCTAAAAATGGTTGATTATTCATTTAGTTACCTGTAAGTTCTTTCCTATTAACACGCAGTATAAACAATGCTTACTTTCTACGGTATGTTTTTTATTATTCTTCGAGATATTTCTGGGAAAGATGTCGACTAAAAAAGTGTTTCTAGAAAATCACTAATGGGTATTCACGATGAATGGAAAGAAACAAAGGGAAGGTTTTCCGCCCGAAACAGGAGTGAAATGTTCAATTGAATAATAAAGAGAAGTTAATTAACACCCCGGGGAGGTTCCCTAAAAGCGGAGATAGTTAAGCGAATTTATGTAACTTCTTGAATAATAGTTAGGCCAAACCAAAACGAAATTGACCTAAAATTCTCTTTTGGATACAAAAAGTGTTTAAACCAAGGGAGAATTTTTATTTTTTTTGTAAAATTTTGCTTTATGCAATTTTATTTTGTATTTTAAACAATTTGTTTAACTGAATTTCTGGCAAATATTTTTTGTGTTACAAAAATGGTTTGTGAATAAATTTGATTTATTTACTGCATTTGGACTCCAACGAATTTTAAACATTTTTTAAACATATCTTTTATAAATGTATTATTATAACCAATGGTGTAAAATTGTCACCGCCAAAGGAAAAAAAAAAATATCTGGTGGAATGATAAACATTTTCAAAAATATTTCTGTAGATTTTGACCCTCAAGTAATTTGTGCAGGTAAAGACGGGAGATGAAACTCTATTCAAAATTCCCTGGATAACATTCCCATTAATTATGCGGGTACACGATGTAAATGAGAACATTCAACCTTTTACGGCCGTTATGTCGAATGGGACTACTACCTATTTGGAATTTTCTCAAACGTACGATAAACCCTGTTCAATACAATTAGGTGAATTGAACAGGGACAGGGGCGGCTCGGCACAGAGGGCGCAGGGGGCAGAGGGGGTTCAGAGCCGGGACGCATCAGCATTCAGTTATCGCTTCATTTCATTACGGAACCGTGGCAAGGGATAAACGGTGTATCCTATCGCGACAGGGCGACCACCGTTGACCAGTAACCACACACCGCCTACTTCCTATTCCTATGTCCTATGGCCGGTCTGGTGATTATTCCGCACATGTCTGTGCGCTGCACAAACGTTGCGCACAGACTATAAAGGACATGGATTATTACGCACATCGAAAATTCTAGACACATATTAATTAACTCGTACAGTGATTATTGTGCCCGTAGAAAAGTATGAAGATTGATGTTCCAAAATATTAATCTTACGCATTTTGAATATTTAAATTAGGATATTTTATTTTACGAGGGTTTAGAAATATTGTTTACAGTATTTAGAGATTTTTCACATAACTAACTAACTATCTAATCATCAGGATTTTTCTCAGCAATGGGTAGGCAGAGAAGATAGATATTGGTTCACACTCATTGCTGCGTTTGCATTCGTACATAATCTCATACATACCCTTCTGTTATTGTGACTATTGACATGGCCCGGCTCAAGAATATGATGCACTTGATCGTGCCATGTCTTCCTAGGGCGTCCCCTTACGGGGAGATTTATTTTACATGCCCAAACCATCTAAGCGTCTCTTTCTTAATCTAACTCATATATTTATTTTCAACTACTTATATTTATTTATACTTAATGTACACGGACATACCTGACGGGTGTCAAACATAAATATATATATTTTTTTATTTCAGCAAGAATGTGTTTTATTAAAAGGGAATTTTTTACGCTACATAATGAATAATATTTATAAATAATCATTTATTTTTTAGTATATCAGTGTCCAGATATTTCGATTTGCGCAACAGTCTGTGAGCGCGACAATCTGTGCGCAAAATTTTCGGTGTCTAGCGTTTTCAATGTGCGGAATCATCGTGTATGGAATAACTCGAACACCCCTTTACCCTACTACCTACATCCTACTCCCTGCTTCTATACCTTCCATCCGGTCCGCTTCCGGACGCAATATCAATTTGCGGACGAACAAACTTCCGAGCACCGGTTCATTTCGTCTGGCTTCATATTATTATTTTACCGCCATTTCTGGCGCTCTGTTTGGTTTTTTCTCCGACAGATGGCGCCTGGTCGGCCATGGCGCCCCCGGCGGAAGTGCGCCGAAACTCTCGCGCTTTTTCGCTTCTTCCCTTCTCCGCTTTGCTCTCTACTATTCTGCACTTTGTGCTTTAAACCCCTTTTACATGGGTCAGCAAATCTACTATAAATCATCCCAATAAACCTTTTCAATATTTCATTAATCAATAATTGATCTCAGAAACTGATTTAATATTTAGCGGCGATTTAAAATAGAATGTCAGTCAAATAATTATTTGCTTTTATCATAAGTTATATGAGAAATTGGTTAGCGATACGCTGGTATTACTGGTCCATGTAAAAGGAGCTGTAAAGTTCTGAAGTTGGACCGCTGTTTTTCAAGCGTCTTTTTGGATGAATTTCGGAAGCTTTATGCTGAAGATAAAACTTTAATTGAATTAAGACTGGCAATTATTTGGCATCGGTTCGCAGAGCGATGCTACTTAGTACGCCATTATGGTTTTCTTTCTTGCTTAACTATGGCCGGAACATAGTTACAATTAAATCTATATAAGAATAGCTCTTTTACTTCTCCCATTCGTAATTTTTTTTAAAGTGAAGTCTTTTATTTTATTCATTAATCTTAAGTTATCTCACACCGTCGTGTGTGCTTTAAACTTTAGAAACTTTAGAAACATATACATATACGTATATAAAAAATTTAAGTTGTTTGGCCAAATAATATATTTTTAAATATTTTAAATAAACTTTAATCAACATCTGTACCTATTTGATAAAATAAAAAAAATAAAATCAGTATTTTAAATAAAAGTATATTATATATATATTTTTTAAAAACAACAGTATTTGATGTGGTAGACATACTTTTTAATTCCTTTAAAAATTAATCATATTTTAAATCTCAGTAATTCCATTCAGGATTTTGTTATAAAGTTGGACGGCCTGGTACATAAGAGATTTCTGGAAGCTTGATGACCTTGTTGGCAATCTAATTTGATTTGCATTTCTCGTCCCGTGTCCGTGTATCAGTTTTTTTATTTTTTTTTTATAGTGAATACCTCACAAGAGTCCCAACTGCTCCCGTCTGGAGCCAGTGAGACTATGGCATCCCCAAATGGGGTATGTTATGAGGCTGAAGGTAAGTGGGGAAGGTAAGGACACGAGGAAGAGGAAGGTGGGGAAGTACCTGACTATTCAGATCTAGTCACTAAACACGGCTAAAGCCATTTCAAGCAACGTTTCAATTCTGAATGGTGGTCTTACACCAGGGCGATACTAAGAGTATCTTCCACTCTGAAGAGTGCCGCAAATATACTATATATTATTTAAATAATTCATTGTGAAATAACACAAATCAATTAAATAAAATTTATTTGCGCACGCCGGGTTGGAACCCGCTACCTCCGGAATGGCAATCCAACGCTCTACCGCTGGACTACGCCGGCCGTCAAAATACGTTAATTAAACTAAGAAACTGTTCTTCTATTACAGTATAAATTTAAATAGGGATCAATTTCAAAATAAAGATAAAACACGATGAAAACAAACCTTATTTTTTACTGGACCTTACTTATTTTATTTATTTCGAAAATGTCATGAAATGTTGAATTATTGCTTGATACTGGCCCTAATTGTCTGCCTCATTCATCGCCCTGGATAATATATAAGAAAAATAACAACATATTATACCGTCTTTGCTTTAATTTTTCCATTTGGGTTATTTTATTTTTTTTAAATACTGTATACATTTTAAAAAGGGAGCAGCTAAAGAATAGTGATAAAGCTAACGGATTACCTTCGGTGTTCTAAATAAACGAGGGATTTCGTGCTTTACCATACTTTATTGATGACCTTGCTTAGCGGGGCTCACCGCACAGTAATTCTCAGCTTTGCCTCTGGACGTCAACCATTCATATCAATTACTCGACTCTCCTGGACCAGGGAGTGCGGTGGAATATCAAGGAATACATAAAATAGGCATGGAAGAAATTCATGGACTTATCTTGACCACCCCTGCCGGGATAAGTAAGTAATGGAGTGCCTTTAAAAATTCAAAATGTTACGTTTATTGTGTGTGTTTCTCTTTTTAAAAATGTATGCTTAATTCTACGTGTTCATCAAGATAATAATCGTTGTTATTTTGCTTTTTAAACCCTTAATAACTCGATTAGTTTTCACAATACGTTAAATTTTAATCTCTCTGTAGAATCGGTCAGAAATTTTCTTAGAAAGCTAAATGAATTGTGACAGACACTCATATAATTCGAAGGTTGCCGAATTTTTAACAAATGAACGGTTTTTGGAACTTATTTCTTACGCTTTTATGTTTTGCTATTTTTATTTATTTATTATTTAACTTATTTCTAACGCTTTTATGTTTTGCTATTTTTATTTATTTATTATTTAACTTATTTCTTACGCTTTTATGTTTTGCTATTTTTATTTATTTATTATTTAACTTATTTCTAACGCTTTTATGTTTTGCAATTTTTATTTATTTATTATTTAACTTATTTCTAACGCTTTTATGTTTTGATATTTTTATTTATTTATTATTTAACTTATTTCTAACGCTTTTATGTTTTGCTATTTTTATTTATTTATTATTTAACTTATTTCTAACGCTTTTATGTTTTGCAATTTTTATTTATTTATTATTTAACTTATTTCTTACGCTTTTATGTTTTGCTATTTTTATTTATTTATTATTTAACTTATTTCTAACGCTTTTATGTTTTGATATTTTTATTTATTTATTATTTAACTTATTTCTAACGCTTTTATGTTTTGCTATTTTTATTTATTTATTATTTAACTTATTTCTAACGCTTTTATGTTTTGCAATTTTTATTTATTTATTATTTAACTTATTTCTAACGCTTTTATGTTTTGATATTTTTATTTATTTATTATTTAACTTATTTCTAACGCTTTTATGTTTTGCTATTTTTATTTATTTATTATTTAACTTATTTCTAACGCTTTTATGTTTTGCTATTTTTATTTTTTTATTATTTAACGTGTTTCTTTCGCTTTTATGTTTTGCTATTTTTATTTATTTATTTATTTATTTATTTACACATATACGGCACAACATGTGCCATTAACATAATTGACCTAGCATATAAATAGTACAACAACGCGAAGAATAACAGTATAAATGTAAGTTAAATATAAGAAAAAAGGTAAAAAGTATGTAGTAAGTAAGGTAATAGGTAGTAGGTAAAGGTAAAATATTAAGAGAAAAATATAGTATATAGTATAAGTATAAAGTGTAAAGTATAAAGTACAAACTATGAAGTGTTAAGCAAACATAAAAAGTTAAAAGTGAGAATGAAATAATAAAAAAAGTTAAATGTAGAAATATAAGATATCATTAAATGGTACAAAGATTTAAATATAAAAAATAAAAAGTAAGAAATCCTCATGGGAGCAAAGAAAAAAAAAATTGGTAGGTAGTATGGATTATAAATATGATAAACCTATGATTTCTAATGAATTGATAATTCTAGAGTGCAAGTAGGTACTGGTAAGCATATTATGTTCACATGATTATTAAGTTTATATGGTACTAGAAGACAAATTACAGCATATATGACAAAAAACTTATCACACAAAATTATTTCCAAAACTTTTCCACACAAAAATGTTTAAAAAACTTAAATATTTCGGTAACGCCGTGTGCCAATTTGATATCAGTAGGAAGTTTTAGAAATTGGTAACGGAATTTACAAAATGGTTACAATATTCGTGCAAAGGTAGTAACTACTTGGTTAAATGTAAAGACGCGCAGAGGAAAACGTTTTCAAGAAAAATAACCGTTTGATCAGGAAATACATTAAGTTTAAAAGTTAAAAGTGCCTTCATTGAAAACACAAACAGTTAAAATGTATTTAGTTTATTGTGAACGAAAGGTATTTAAGTTTTGTAGAACTTCGTACAAGAACCTTATAATTCTGTATTCTATGCAAGAAGCCAATTATTGCTCAAGGTTGCTTTAAAACCCACTGGCTTTAGTAAGTAATTACTAATTACGTTAGGCAGTAATACGAGGTAACGAAAATTGTGGTAGTAAGAACTCGAAGACACGAAGTATTTTGGTTACTGATAATGATGATCGCTTCTAATAAGACATTTCAATAAAAAATCGTTAATCGATTTAAAATTTTCATATCTTTGTACAACCGCCTTGATAATACCATGCCACAGGCATCTTCGGACCGGTAGGTTCATTTTATATTTAGAACATGTTTTTATAACACTCTAATTAGATCTAAATATATTCCTAAAATCAATAATTAAATTATCTACGAATGCTCGTGACTATACTTTTCAGAGAGTTTGTTTTCATTTCGTTTTAGTTAACTAGTTTTACAACTTGACCAGGTAGTAGTTAGTAGCCAAGTGGATATATGCTTAGGGTTCCCAGCCAGGCGTGGTGGGTTCTTTGCCTCTGCCAGCTAAGACCTCAATCATTACACATTAAAGTGGTTGAAGATTATCAAATAATATTTAGTTATTCGTAACCTGCGTTGTTTATTGTGTTTCTTTTTAAAATTTTGCAGGTTAATAAGTAGGCATTGTTAAAATTTACTTTAAGACCCCGCATTCTGAATTTCAAACAATTTATAATAAAATTCTCTAGAAATAATTAGAAAATGAAAAACTAATTCATAATTCACTTGAAACGAAAAAATTCGCAAAAAATATTTGGTTCTGTTATTTAACTTTTTAAATGTACGAAAAAATTCATAGTTTTCCTTTAAATGCTAACTTAGACGTTTGTCGAGATGTGTTTGCTATATTTTGAATAAGACATGCTTTATTAAATATTTTTGCTTACCTATTAATTATAATAATTTTTTCATAAATATGCGCTCGCTTTAACAACCGCATTTACATATATCTCCCATTCAAACCACCTTCTTCTTTTAGAGGGCTTACTGGGGAGCCTTAATGAGTACAGAATGTATTTTGTGGATATATGTATGCCCACTAATATAAATGGCACAAATTGATCTCAAAAATGAATTTATAATATCCAGGGCAGTAGGAATGATAAAATTTCACGGTGAAATAATAATATTTTCGAAAAGTTGAACGTCGGTTCCATTTCGGAAGGGAGTTTCCATTTATAATTGTTTTTCTTCTAGCCAAACGATGATTTACGAGTATCTTCCGTCGTAACGACGCGGCGGTCGTTTTATTTTAGGATTTCCCCCAAAAGGCAGAATCGAAAAATATATCACTGAAAAAGTTTGGCGCTTTAAAGAGTCGACCATTCTCCAAATACATACTCTAGTATTTAAAAGCTGTAAGGAACCTTCGAAATATCTTAAGACGATTCTTAAAAATATTAGTTTTTAGGAAAGTAAAATATTAAAAAAAAAGTCATTTTACGAAAAACATGACCCGAAATTTAATATTCACCTAAAAAATAAGTTAAATTAAAATAAACACTATTTCGAAAGCAAATTATACGAAGGAAAATGTGACACTTATCCAAAATAAAAACATATAAAAAGTCTTCCTAGCGTCGCTCGTATGAGGCCCTTCATATACAGAGAGTATATTTTTCCATCGCACGTCGCAACTGAGTAGTTACGTGCGGCCTAGCGGGTCACGTGATAAACACTCCATCTCATTCCAGCAGCACGGTAAAACGCGAAACAACGCGTGCATCACGCGAATCCGCGGCGATTTGTAGTAGTGCGGTCAGTGGCGACATATAATTGATTTTTTTTGTTTTTGATAGAAAACGATACCAGCGAATAGCAAAATGAAATCTACTTTTTTACTCCAAATATGATATGGAATCGCTGGTTAATCCTTCGGGTACGTGCTGTTACAACATAACTGTTGCCGCAACCAAAGTATCTCGTACTTAATTGAACAAACTTGCAATTCCTATTGAAACATTATTGAAAAACAGCCGTTTGTTTTGCTTACTCCTTCATTTTGTTACTACATAGCGAGAAAGAGACAATAAACACTTTTACATAAATACATAGTTATATGAAAAATTTTAACATTCATGTCAATCAATTCTGGTTGCGGTACCAACATATAAGTCCACATTCAAATGTTGTTTTAATAAGGTTATAAAACATGGAGTGCGTTAAGAATATTCTCTGGCAAATGTAAAAATAAATAAATTCCCGAAATTCAAAGTATTGAAACACATCCTCTAAGTTTAAAGCTTATTTCAAACAACCCCTCCTATTCTAGTCTTATTCACATTAACCACGCGGCAAAACAACCAATTGAATAAAATGGGTAAGGAAGAGATACGTTCCGGGGAAATTAAATATGAGTTAAATGCTTTTACGTAAGGAAAGGAGGGAACAAATTGAATAAAGCATTGTTTTCTTAATTGAAAGATTTTTCGTATCCGCTCGGTTATCACATGATTCTTTGAAATTGGAAATATTTTTGTATTATTACAGCTGTACAATTAAAAGATAAAAGCAGTTTGTAATACCTATGTTAATCATATAAAAACAAGATACGTACAAATATAATCGTGCTTTAAATTAAGATTTGAATTTAAAATAGTTTCGAGTAGTTTCGGTTAGCTTACTTTTAGAGAACTTTTTAACTGAGCTAATTTTCATTACTTTATATAAACATTTTACATTTACAGTGTTTTTGGTAAATTTTGTAGAGCTCATATACATATGTAAAACAAAGATTGCAGATTAAATAAGGGTATGGGTACTTCAATCCCACACGGAGAAAAATGTTATTCTAAAATAAGATCATTTTATTCGTAAAAACGGGACTGAAGTTCTTACGAACAAATTAACAGTGTTTCAACGTTTATTAGCGGGAAAATGTAAGAATAAACATTGAAACCCTGTTAATTTGTTCGTAAGAACTTCAGTACCGTTTTTAACCGTTTTAACGAATAAAATTATCGTATTTTAGAATAACATTTTTCTCCGTGCAGTGATTGAGATTTGAGATTACTTTAAATACGGGAAAACTTCAATTAAGATGGTTCGTTAAGATTACAATTTGCTTAATTTACGTTATCAAAAGTGTACAATTAATATTTAACTGGATCAGACGTCCGTAATATAGGAAGATTTAAGTTATTCTGAAGCTGGGGAACTAAACACTGAAGGATCCCAGCTGTCTTCGGCTATTCCCGTAACCGTCTGTACAGTAGACACGACCGACGACAGTCGACACTCTTTTAAGTTCTACTTAACTGACATCTCTTGACCGGTCAGTGGTTGAGTGGGCATAGCGCTTGGGTCCCACCCAGGCGTTCCGTGTTCGATTCCTCGGCTGGCTAAGTCCTCCATCACAACACAAGCAACATCTTCCGCTTAGTGTGGTGGTAGTAGGAGATTTTCAAATGTTGTTGGGTTATTCGTAACCCGGGAATGTTTGTCTTTCTTTTAAAAAAAAAAAAATATCTTGGGTAACCTAAAAACTACACACATAACTTTCTGTACTAACGATATCTGTTGAAGGATGTTGAAACTAAATTTATAATTCTATCTACCATAGGGTTTAATTAATAAATCACGCCTTTTATTATACGTTACGACATAGGTAATATAAGTAGGTACATTATATTTAATTTGCTGGTCAGAATGAGTACAAGTAACGTAAATGTAAATTTAAAATAAGTAAATCTAACTTATTTCAATTTAGGAATTAAAGATATAACTTTCGTCATTTGTAATTTTAGCTAAAACTATGTATTATCATTGTGTGCTTTGGTGGTTTTACCCAGTGTCTTTTGAATTTGATTGATTAAATTGAGTTTGTCTCATATTTCTAGAAAAAAAGTCTCGACCTTATTAAAATAGCAGTGTTTTATAAAAAAACTGACTATCGAAAGTCAATCTCCATTGCTTGTTTATGTGTTCAACACAAAAATCTTCAAAGCCATAATAATATTATAAACGGTTGCGGCAGGCGAATCAGGTGGGCAAATAACCCAAATTCTTCACAATACCCAAAAGAAAAATATGGAAGTGTTGACTTGTAAAACTACTATCCGCGTATATATTTACCAGCATTACGCCAATGTTATTTATAGAAATATTTTACTTTTATAAGCGTAAATACTTTTACTCCGACTAGTAAAACCTGGCCACAAAATACAGCAGTTGGAATCGTATCAGATTTCAGGATAATAAAAGCGAAGTAAATGTCTCGTGAGTGTGAATATTTTATTTTTACGGCGGAACAAGAACGTTGAGTGTCAATTTGAAGATATTAATAATGCCATTCTCGTAATTCTGGATAAAGAAGAATAAAATATAAGATATTAATGGTCCCGGAGAGGTTCTGTCGAGTTGCTGGAGAAATGTGGGATTTATGAGAGAATTTCTTTTGTCTTTTACAAGAAGATTTATAGGAAGACTTCGTTAAATCGATTCTTAGTATCCATACACTGTAATATCGTATTTGTTTAGATAACTTTCAAAATTATAAAAAAATCATGAAAATCAACACTTAAAAACATTTTTTTTACTACAATATATCTATTTTTAATTTAAAAAATGATTGACTGAGGATTGCTCCATTCTCTCCAGGGACTGAAACACCAACCATTGAAAATCTTAATTAATACTTTAAAATGTTTTTTTTTGGTTTGACCTAGGATCGAACTTTCTACCAGAGGGATTGACTAAAATAAATTAACATCGCTAACGGCGCTAGAACCTAAGTCTGACTAGGTAGATGACTGAATAGTATCTATGTCTTGTTTTTCAAATGTCTTATTGATAATAAAATAATAAATAATAAAAATGTTTAATAGATCAAGCATTTTTAGACTGATATCGTTTGTAATCTTACGTATAATTTTTTTTATTTATTCCTATTTTATTTATTTATTTTGTAATCTTATGTATAAATATGAATATGAGTAAATTGCCTTTGTTACAGCTGTCTATCTGTGTATTTTATTAATTTGTATTGTAGTTACTTAAAAGTTGTTCTTTTGTATATATTTTCTATTTATTATGCCTTTGTATTGTAGTTAATTAATAAGTTATTCTGCTGTATCTATTTTCTATATTAAGATTTCTTGTTATATGTGTGCTTTAGTATTATAATAATATTATTATATTGACCTGCTGACAAACTGCTTTAGCAGTTTAGCTGGTGCTTAAAATAAAGAATAAAAATAAAAAAGAAATTACAATTTTTAATGACATAACTCATTAAACATTCTATTGCGAGCTGAATGTGGTAGACTTAACCCAGATTTCCCATATAGAATAAGCGGTACGAATTTCACGACGCCAGAGCTTAAGAAAGTTGTGCGGTCAGATTACTCTGTAACCTTAGACGGATTCAATGAAAATATTTTTTTTGAGTCGTGCAGTCAGATTACTCTGTAACTTTAGACGGATTAAATGAAAATATTTTTTTCAGTCGTGCAGTCAGATTACTCTGTAACCTTAGACGGATTCAATGAAAATATTTTTTTCAGTCGTGCAGTCAGATTAGTCTGTAACCTTAGACGGATTAAATGAAAATATTTTTTTCAGTCGTGCAGTCAGATTACTCTGTAACCTTAGACGGATTCAATGAAAATATTTTTTTCAGTCGTGCAGTCAGATTACTCTGTAACCTTAGACGGATTCAATGAAAATATTTTTTTCAGTCGTGCAGTCAGATTACTCTGTAACCTTAGACGGATTACATGAAAATATTTTTTTCAGTCGTGCAGTCAGATTACTCTGTAACCTTAGACGGATTCAATGAAAATATTTTTTTCAGTCGTGCAGTCAGATTACTCTGTAACCTTAGACGGATTAAATGAAAATATTTTTTTCAGTCGTGCAGTCAGATTACTCTGTAATCTTAGACGGATTTAATGAAAATATTTTTTTCAGTCGTGCAGTCAGATTAGTCTGTAACCTTAGACGGATTAAATGAAAATATTTTTTTCAGTCGTGCAGTCAGATTACTCTGTAACCTTAGACGGATTCAATGAAAATATTTTTTTCAGTCGTGCAGTCAGAGTACTCTGTAACCTTAGACGGATTCAATGAAAATATTTTTTCCGTAGCAGCGGAATTGAGCTGGAAGTCGAAACTACATAATAGTAGTATCTAACATTTAAAATTCAGTAGAATTGAACGAAAACAACCTGAAAACTACACGCTATAGATTAACTGTATCCTTTTCCATGCACGAATACAGAACCGAAATTGGAACAAAATTGGAGCTAAAAATACGATATATTCAGTACGTTAAAATTTAAAAGCTCTGCATATTTCACGATCGTTCCTAGATACGAGGTAAAATAACAATAATTTGAAAATGGACGTACAGTTAACAGTCTGTCAAAATATAGTATAAGAAAATGGAGGACACCGTGATCATTTAAATAATTTTAAAAGGCAACACCAATTTGGCCGAAAAGAAAAAAATGTAATTATGAAAAAGCACTATAATACAAGTGAATTTTTTTCACATCAATATAAAGAGTTTGGGAGTCGGGAATGGGTACCGCCGCCCGGGAACCATTTTTTGGATAACCAACACCTCTGCCATAGGTCACCCCAAGTGGTTTGCTACGTTTGGTGACTTAGCGGGTGTGCCCGGGTTCATGGGGTAAGGTTTGATAGATAGGTAGATACACTGAACCCCAGATTCCTACCCAACCCCCATACCTTTTTCCTTTCCAGAACTTCCTCTCCTTCCTTTCCTTAAAAATACCATCCACACAGCATTTCCAAAGATGACATAGGCCCTGAGGGAAATTATTTTCCTCAGGGCCTCCTGTGTGGAACTAATGTAAAAAAAAAAAACGGTGTACAGAAATTGGTGGTCATCCCTGAAAAGAGATGATCCTACATCATACTTAATATTTTTAAATTTTGTTATTTTTTATCTCTTACGCCGTTCTTCCACGTAGCTATTCACAAGCGACGCTACCGCTACCTGTCAAACAAATTTGCTAGTGTAGCACCTAGCGGCGTTTTCAAACACTAATAATAGTATGGAAAACACAGACGAGCGGCGATCGCGTCGCTTGAAGGTAGCTTCATGGAAGAACGACGTTACTCATTGATTTTGGTATATGCTCGTAATTGCATGGAGAAGAAAAAAAAGTTAACACACGGACTTATTGTGGTGAATGTTGCATTGTGCATTGTGTGTGAAAGAGACAACATCTATGACTATAAAAGGAATGTACTTTGTTCATTGTGCGCTCATCACTCGAAATCTCCATTAGATTCACCTTGCATTTACTAGTAACTTGTGCGCTCGATAAACTGTAATAGAAGAACCAAATTCTCATCATTAAAACCAAACATACCAAATCTGTGGAAGCACTCGACCGCGAGGACCATGCACGACGCTAGGTGCAAACCCACCACATTTATGTCATTTTTCTTGTCCAGTTTCGGAAGTCAAACAAAACCTCACATTAGAATCAAAGACTATTTCAAAATCGATACAATTTCACAAAGGATCATCTGTTTCCCGCAACTAGTGGCAAAATTTACGTCGCTGCTTTAAAATCCGTTACGGTTTGTACCTGTTCCACATGTGACGCACACGTGAGCTCACGACAGTAGGGAGAATTATTTTTAACCCGTTTAATTACAGGAGACCATATTTGTCCCAGCTCACATAGGTCTCACATAAATCGTTGTTACTCCCCTACTATCACAGTGAGAAGTATGATCTAAACTTCTAAACGGAATTGGAAAGAGAATAAAACACACTATATATTCAAATATAAAAGAAAACACAAAAAAATAAAAGGTACAAAGTTTCCAATCGCAATTTGAAAAAATAATGAAACTTTGTGTTTTTTAAGATTTTCTTTTACATGAAACGATATAAAATTAAGATGATAATAACGTTTATAATTCATTTGTCTATTGAAATATGTGTGTTTTTATTTTATTTTAATTATCAGTAATTTTAGTTAGAAAAAAATGTAAAGTGTGCCATTTATAAAACTAAAGTTTTTTCCCAAAATTTTTATATTTAAAAAATTACATAATTATTTTTAATAATAAAATTTGAAAGCTTATTTTATGACCTTTTGAAAACAGTTTTTAGTTTTCGGATACGTTACCAAATATTCGGATTTTATTGCAAAGCGGAAATATTTTTAGCCTCTGAAAAAATACGCCAAATTTTTGACGGCTTCAGAACTTTAAAAAAAAATCGGGTGTACCATAGTAATGGTTTTTGTGAGTACCATTTAATTAAATTTCTGGATTTTATTGTTACGCTGTACGACCAGTCCCATGGCTACATCCCCTTTATTAATTCAGCCTAGTCCGAACCAAATCAAAAGATTTCCCGGGAAATTAACACGGGGGAAGCAAACAGGGGAATGTTGATATGTCCATTTAAGCCTGGCAGTAATTACCCCGTGTCTTTGATATAGGACACACCAGTCACGTTAAAACATCCCTCCATTAACAAGTTATAGAAACATTTTTTGTGGGCAATGGAAATTAATATCATTCGATTAATCTTGTTTGGTGCCCTGCGTGGATGAGCAATAATTTCCGTTAATGTTTCATAAAAAGATAGAGAGAAAGAAGAAGAAAAAGAAAAAGAGGAGGGATAGGAAGTATTTGGCAATTCAGATCTGAGGCCCTAGCACGCTCGCTCTATAACGATCGATAGGATAACTATCGGTAACTTCTTATCGTCCCCTAGGACAACTGCACATCGCTAACGTACAAACAACAGTTGATGTCGAATATGTTAAGGACACTTAGTCATTGTGAACTGTCACTTATTCGTTGGCGGTCTGTAGTCATGCTGGGGAACGATGAGAAGTTACCGATAGTTATCGTATCTAGCGTGCTAGGGCCTCTGGTCACTAAACACGGCTAACGTCATTTCAAGCGAGTTACGATTCTGATAGGTGGTCTTTCAAAAGAGCGATTCGAGAGTATTAATAACCATAAAAAGTACAAGTATAGTGCGGCAAAATAACATTTTATAGTATGGCCTTTTCAAGTTATTCATTTTGTGATTAAAATTTAAAATTCAACGACACAAGGGAAAGTGAAAGAAAGTAATATTACAGTGCCTTGCGAAAAAGGAGAGCGCCGTCGTCTATGACATAACGATAATAGGTGTGGATGCCAGATAAAAATATTAAAACATATTGTTAGTCCTTGTTTACGCCACCGCCAACTTATAGGTGTAGCAAGGACATGATTTTTTAATAAAAAAAAAAATTAAACTCAAAACCAAAAAAATTAAGTTAGTTGTGTGAAGGAGATGTTATTTTTATTTTTAATGTAACATAACACACAAAATCGCCTTTCAATGTGATTACCTTCCTTGCAAAACATTACATTTAAAATCATTTCCTAATTTATTACCGCAATTTTTTTTAAATATCGTTTGGTTAAAGTTTAAAAATATGTACTTGTACCATTGTGATTTTTAAAACTTATATTCTGTTAGATACGTTTTTAGATTTTCACGGCCAAAAGCATTTTCGTTGTTTGTTTTTGGGGTGTTATGCCGTGTTGCGCTACCTCCTTCTTTAGCCGACGTTTCGGACAGCGTTGCAGTGTCCATCATCAGGGCAGATCCGGCATTCACATCGTCGGATATAATATAATAACATGAAAAAACAATTCATTGGTATATACGTAATTTAATTTTTAATTCTTACATTTTCCCTCCAATAAACATTGAAACCATGTTAATTTGTTCGTAAGAACTTCAGTCCCGTTTTTAACCGTTTTTTCGAATAAAATGACCGTATTTTAGAATAACATTTTTTTCCGTGTACTTTTCAGGAAACACTAGTGAAAAATGACGTCTTTGAAACGTGGGGTTAGCCGATGGTTTTGCTCTGTGTATATCGTTCACCAAGACTCTAATGTCAGTGAGAATTTTCACAGAGTGATAAAAATATGACGTATTGATCAGAAGTTCTAATTTTAGTAATGGTGTCAGCACTTGATATATTATTATGAAACGAAACTGATAATGGTTTGCCCAGATAGCACTTGGAAATGCATGTAATGCCTAGGTGTTCTGTTCACATGTTTATAACCCCACTCGACTTCTCAGGGGATAATGAATAATGTTCGCGTACTGTGCATAATGCACTATTAATCACTTGGTACAAACTTGCACACAAAGCAGATACAAGAGGATGATATTATTATATTTACGAATGCATCTATGCTTTTACTGAACAAGATGATTAGCGGTGTGAAATGGCGTGCAAAAAAACAGTGGGAAGCTTAGTTTTTGAGTGGCTGTATCGACATGGTCGTGATTGCATTGTGGATTGAACAATGTGCATGCCCTTAAACATAACTTTACCTAGCATACCTAACCTAATCCAAAAAGAGTATTGTTATGTAATGAATTTATTCATATGGTAACCCCGCAGAATATATTTAAGTCAGGTACTTTTATGAAACTAATATTTTTCGTACTGGTCAACCCAAAATAATATTACAGTTTAAACCTCTGTATTTCTTCGAGCAGTTTCGGAAAAACCATTCCGAAGGTCGCGGGTTCGAACCCGGCGTGCACAAATACATTTTATTTAATTGAATTGTGTTATTTCACAATTAATTATTTAAAATAATATATACTATATTTGTGGCACGTTCCAGAATGGAAGATACTCTTAGTATCGCCCTGGTGTAAGACCACCATTCAGAGTTGAAACGTTGCTTGAAATGGCTTTAGCCGTGTTTAGTGACTAGATCTGAATAACCAGGTACTTCCCCACCTTCCTCTTCCTCGTCTCCTTCCCTTACCCACTTACCTTCAGCCTCATAACATACCCCAATTGGGGATGCCATAGTCTCACCGGCTCCAGACGGGAGCAGTTGGGACTCTTGTGAGGTGTTCACTATAAAAAAAAAAACAACCGTTCCTTCATCAGTTGCGTCTTTATAAAAATATTGATCTGTTTTGCATTTTTCCCACAAGTGTGATATCTATTTATAAAAAAATACAATTTATTTTTATAGGTATTATTTACGCGTAGACTAGAGGAGTATAAAATTTCTTGGTTTGCTTTTATGAAAAATGTGTTGTGGTTCCGTTTTACACGAAGCTACTTTTAAAACGTATGACAATAAACACACAGCTTAATAAACGTAAACAGTTTTATTGTGGAACATTATGAATAGGCGAGTATTGGGTATATTGATAATAGAAACGAGGGGAGATAAGGCATGGAAGCGTACCGACTGTCGTGGAGCTACGATACAACTGCAACTAAGTACTAAAGCGAGGAGCCAATGACAGAAAAACGTTTGGTGTGTAAGTCCGGAACAAATACGGTATGCCGATGTGAGTTGTTGCCATTTCGAAGGCGTAGAAAGTGTGGTAACTACAGAATGTCAATTGTTGAGAAAACGCAAAAAACTATTACAAAAACAATATTCACAATTGAACAAAGATAATTAAGAAATGTGAAGTTTTATTATTACTTAATGCATTTTTAAAAATTAAAGTATATTAATTAGTTTTCTAAAATCAACGATTCATCATAGCTATAATAGATGGATTCAAAAAGTTAAAATGGCACTTATACAGCATTTTGACATTAAACTAAATATAGTGTTTTGATGGATTTGAGAAGGTGTAAATCCTTTTATTGTATTAATAAATAGAAAGGAAATCATTGGCCTTGTCGGATAATGTGTTACAAAATGGGTGACACATTTCCCTTATTAAACCTGATGAGCATAGTGCCTGATTTCAAGTCCTTAAGTTAATTTGATATTTCGACTGTAATCAAAAGTTTGTTGAACTAATATTACGCCGAGACACTGAAACATTTTAAACTTAAAATAAATTCAAAATATTTATGGTTTATTTCGGGAACGTTAAGGATTTCTACCAGAACTAAAAATGGAATATCTATAGTTTTAGAATCGAAATGTAGTAAAAACTGAAATACCCTATTATTCCTTCAACTCAGTTGGCGAAATATAAAATGTTGTAATAGCTGTTACGATATTTTGATATTAATACTATTCGACACCTCAGAGATGAAAAACCTCACCTTATTATTTTAAATCGGAGAACTATCACATTTTGACTCCAAATGAAACATGAATTTTTAAACCCAACAGAACTATTAACTCACTTTGGACATTTTTGTAGTTACCACACTTTAATTTTAATCCGCTAACATGCAGTAAGTAGTATTTTGGCGACACTAATAACCCGTACAGACTGTGCTAGTGGTTTAGTCGAGTAGCGAGTATTTTAGTAACTAAACATGTCCGAACACAATAAATTTAGAAGCTAGTAGTAGCATTTTGGTCAGTCAAGTGGCGAGTTATGCGCTACTCGACTAAACTACTTGCCTAGTGCGAACACGCCTTTATTGCGCTCAGTTTCATTCACTGTCTTGTTTATATTATCTTATAATATTCTATTCAGTCTCACAATGTACGTCAATGGAGAAGCCGTAGTCTTAATAGTTACAGGAGATCTAGCATGGTATTGACCACATCCGTCATCTATGGTCAGTTATCAATATTTGAGAACACGGTCTACGATTGTTAACACAGATTCCGACCGATGATTGATAAATTTTGGCGCGGCCTCCATAGTATCAGATATATTTCGGTTAACTATCAATATATACACATTTTTACGCAAAATTACTAGCTTACTTAATGAACGAATTGAACCAACGAAGCTCTTACAAATTAAAGAAGATACGCAATCCATGTACTTAAGATGATAGACTTCGCTTTTCGGCCCATACAAAAAGGACGCTCGGGAAAAAACCCTTTTCTACATCGAAAATTGAATATATTTTGTTTATACTGCCTTCTAGAGGGTGAAAACTATGTCGGTATGTTTTCGAATTTTCGATGCGTTTCGTATTAACGTAAACATTCACTGCCAAACATGTACGATTTATCAAAAAATATTATTTAAGGAAAAAGTGCTGCTAACTCAACTCTCACAAAGAATTATAAAATTATAAAAAGCTACCGACGTAGCTTCTTCTTTCTAAAAAATATATTTTTTTTTAAATTTCAATTTCGTGAAAGTTTCGGTGTAGAAAAGTGTATTCTCCATAAACCCCTTTTCGAGCGATTTCTGTAGGTAAATTTGAGCGTTGTCTCATTCGCACATTTCGCATTCGCATGTATTGTAAGTGTGCGTGAGCTTATTGTGAGTGGGACAGAATGACAGTCGCGGGTGTTCCGCGTGTGGTTCAAAGTCTAGCCTCTTAAATAATGAATCTAAGACGCAATGATTTTTTTCCATTAAATCTTTGAGAAACGAAAATGATTGAAATACGAATAGAGGCGTTATTTTTGTTATTTATTTTTGGGGTGTTATGCCGTGTTAGGCTATCTCCTTCTTTAGCCAACGTTTCGGACAATGTTACAGTGTCCATCATCAGGGCAGACGTGTTGATGCAGATGTCAACACATCTGCCCTGACGATGGACACGTAACGTTGTCCGAAACGTTGGCTAAATAATGAGATAGCGTAACACGGCATAACACCCCATAAATAAATAACAAAAATACTTTTGGCCGTGAAAATCTAAAATCATAACAGAGACGTTATTAACTAATTAAATTATCGAAGAAAGCAAACACTTTGTGGCTTGACATTATACCAAATGAAACAAATAACTTAGTTTTAAACCACTTTATATTTATTTTTATATTTTTCGACCTGTTTCGATTGGACTCAATCTTCATCAGGACAATAAAATAAACTGATGAAGATTGTGTCCAATCGAAACCGGTCGACAAATATAAAAATAAATATAAAGTGGTTTAAAACCAAGTTATTTGTTTCATTTGGTTGAACTAATTAAATCATCGTAAAATCACCGGAAGTTATTCCTATCGAACCGATATTGTAAAGTTATCGATCGAAAACACAATAAATCACACAAAATCATCACCGACAATAAGTCTGTTCAATTGATTAAGTCGAAAATCATAATAAAAGAAACGGTCAGTTAGATACAAAGTCAATAACACATAAGAACTGTTGGCTTCCTAATCAGTACTAATTACTCCCATAAAGCAAATCCGATAAGACCTAACTGATGGCGGTGTAATCATCCCTTGAATTCCATGATCTGTCACCTCCCCTTGTGGACCCCTGATCTCATTAGGACCCCGCGACCCCTGACCTGGCTGTATTATGCCAAGGGTATCGGGTTCGATTCCGTGAAAATGTATACCACTTCACATGCGTGGGTCAGGCTAGGTAGCATCCTGTTATTGACCATTACTAAGCCTTTTGAGCCTTTGTTTCTCTTACCCCCACCCGATAACAAGAGGCTAAAATGTAGCCGGTAATAAAGTTTTAGACTTTTATTCAGTCCGTTGAAGTAAATGTCACGATATGATATAAATTATCTTCAAGATTGTACGATACAAGAGAATTTATGGAGTTTCTTCTGGTAATTGCTATAAAAACTATTACTGTTTCCAAGTTAATAATAATGTAGATGTACACGGCTTTCAACCAGGGATGGTATGCCAAAAAAAATTATTTCCCTAGATTTTTTGGCAAACAAAATCAGTGTAGGCTTGGTTTTTTTGGGCTTTTTTGATTGGGATTTTTTGAAGCTTCTTCCGCATAAGAAAAGTTCCTCGTTGTTTCAGAAGTTGAAGGTGTATCCATCGTAGCCTGTAATAAATACTATATTATATTCAGGATGCATTTTACTAAACGCATAATAATATAAGTTGTGTTAAACACCGAATATATTGGAAATTAGCTTAAAAATTTGGAACTTAGTAGCTGAACATTACACTTTTGCCTAATGTTGTTACACTAATCCTGTTGTTTGCTGATTGTGTAACACTAATTCTGTTATATGTTTATTAATTGGAAAGATATCGGAAGGTAGTGGATGTGCTTAAAATACGGTGCCTTTCCAAATATAACAATTTTTGCTAATTAGAAACGGAATTCCTAATGAAAATCGAAACTGAAAATTTTTCTAAAAAACGTAACTCGTCAACAAATTTTTATTTTTTTTTGGAAGTCCCCATTCATCTTTTTAGATACACGGTATCATTTTGAGTTATCAGTGTTAAAAACAACATTGCTAGATTTATGTAACAATACGTAAGATTCATGGGAATTCCAAAAAAAATAATTAGCGACAAGCAATACCAGTAATATTGTCATATGTACAAAAAAATGCCAGAGTTCAAAATTTCCCTAGATTTTGTGCTGATTTCCCTTTACCCTAAAAAATATTTTTCTCCCCTAGACCTAGGGAAATTTCCCCAGACATCATCACTGCTTTCAACCCTCAAGGCAGTTTTTAGAAAGTTAGATTAAACATAATAAAGTTGTGCAATTAGTAAGTTGAAATATAACTAAAACAGTGGCACCATATTGGTTTAGATAGTGATAAAAGCAATTAAAATTAAGATAAAGCTAGCGGCGTTTTGCCTATACAAACGTATTCCCAAAATTTCTCTCTGGATTTTTACACTAGTGCGAATTTAAAAAAAATATAATATAGATATCTGTTGGGTGTTGTACTGTTCTATTTAATATTTCATTTCATGTTTTTTCATTTATCATTCAAATTTAACTTCGCTTGCTAACTTCGATGTGTAGACTCCTTTATATTTAACTTCGCGTCTGTGTGTCACTTTTCATATATCTTTCTATGCAATCTTTGTCTATGTCATCTTTTGTCTATAGTTTTTAATGTCTACAGGGCTATTGGTTATTTTAAATAACGCAAATCACTGTGATATTATTGTTATAACTATCATAATTGCCTATTCATTTGAATACTGAAAAGCAATGCAATAAACCCAACCAGTATAAAGCACAAGTGTTTTACTACGACATAACCTCAAACCTCAAATCTATACATCATCATTTTCTGTACGCATCCCCGTCACAATATGATTGTGGATAAACGAAGGAAGTCAACAAAGCCGCTAGCCTTACAACCTACGACAGATTTCCCGGAGACCAGAGCCAGGGGGCGACCACAAGCGTGCGGGTACGTTTTTTTTTTTGATAAGTTACTTTTTATAGGAGTTAGATCCCTTCAAAAATCGTTAAAATTGCCTGGTTTGAATGTTATCTACAGACGTTAGTATAAAAACTAGACAATGTATTTTTAAAAATAAAAATAAACGTTTAGACATAGAATATTATCTTTTAATTACAGTTGGTAAAAAAAAATCTGAGAAAAATGAATACAAAACTTCGATTTTTAAGATTTTTTTTAGGTATTATCGCTCGGTATTCGGCGACCGTGTTTCCTCTTGATAAGTGTCCGCTTTTCTACGAGTTATCAAAACAATATCCGTGTAGTTTTTTTTATTAATAAGGTCTTGTGGATAGCGTAGTGAAAATTATAATTTTGTTTTGAAGAGTTTTAATTTTCAACGTACTATCGTTACTTAAATTTTAATTTTTCTTTTAAAGTTTAAGCAGAAAAATTAAAATTTAAGTAACGATAGTACATTGAAAATTAAAACTCTTCAAAACAAAATGTCTAGAAATTGTTACATAGTTAATGCCCAAGAAATACAAAAAATTGAAAATTATAAGTTCAGATCAAAAGAGATATTAATTATTTCTGGACACAATACATTATTTAAAAAGAAGCGTCAATTTTTACTTCAACGTTCAATAATTGAAAGTGTAGAAAGGTTTAATCGGTCAAAATTACAACTACATTACAGGTTATTTAAGTGTGTACATTTATACAAAAAACTGAAAATTTGAGATTATAGATAGATTTATTGTTGAAAGGGTTGAAATTGAATTAATTCGGTTCCCTGAATATTCAACCATGAAGACGAAATATCAGGAAATCAAAGACAAACGCCAAACAAGCATTCAGGGATCATGAATTTGCCATTTCTGGAAACCAGAACAGCGTTTCATAATAATAAAACTCGCGATCCGTTGTCCCTCCCAGCGCTTTACGCTCCCAAGCACTTCATACATTAAGGGCGGTCGTCTCATTATAATAGAGATGGTGTTATGCAAATTAGTGAGAATTAAATCCTTGTCATCCTTTTCCATTACCGCCTCGCAGCACTGGAGGAGATGGGGTGGGGAAGGTCACGGCTGCTCCCGGTGCTTAATGCGCCATTCTAAAATAAAATAAAGTTCCATTTTCTCAGTTAGTCCAAGACCAGGCGGGCGGTTCATAATATATCCTAGCAGAAGCGGACTGGCCCAGCGGGCTATCGGTAATATCCTGCGGGATGTTGGCGTCCGCCAAATGAAATAGATGTCAAGAGTTTAAACACATTTTTATTTTAAAACATCTATTTTATCAATTTTCTGTTCCATACGATACGATATTGACCAAATCCGTCCTCTATGCTCAGTTATTTTCTAGAACGGTATATTCTAGCTATCATATAAATATATTTTTAAATAATGTTGTGAATAAATGCAAAAGCTATTTAATGAATGGATTGAACTTACAAAGCTCTTGCAGTGAAATAAGTCGTTTACGCGATGCAAATACTTAAATAATGCATCTAAGGCCATCCGTTCTATAGAAATACTGACGAGATATAGAACGTTCTATAGAACATTATATAGAACTACTTACGAGAGCTACTAAGCGACTCAGCTTCATGTGCATAGCACATGCACCGCATATACCCACCATACAATTTTGCTGATGTTCGTACACAATGGTATATGGTGAGTGCTTCGCGCATGAAGCTTGAGTCGCTTGCTCAATAACTAATTAATCCCGTTTAGTGTCAAAAAGTAAATATAAAAAGTAAGTATATTTAGGTTAGTATTCCAATTCAATATTGCCAATTTATTAATATTTTTACATAATTGATTGGCGTTTGATATTGCGGAGTGTGAACTCGTTGACAGGTCCGCCAGTTTGCCGACGTATATTGAATTCCCATTTATTCCCCGTCAATATCGGTCTGGCTGTCAACAGTGCAACCGTGCTTGGGTTATTGGTATAAACAAGTCGGTAGTTTGGCCCATCGATCCGATATTGTGAAGGTATCGATTTCTGTGCTAGAGCCCCTGCATTATTTTTTATCTATATTACCCGGAATCAATAATAATTAATAATAATCGGACAAAGCATATAAATATATATACTAAGCATACACATAAATATGGACAAATAACGTTATATTACATGATTCCCAGTTTTTTCGTTGCTTGTTTTTGGGGTGTTATGCCGTTCTTTAGTACTACCTCCTTCTTTAACCGACGTTTCGGAGAGCGTTACAGTGTGCATCATCAGGGCAGATCCGGCAGATCCGACGATGTGAATCGGACGATGTGAATGACGGATCTGCCCTGATGATGGACACTGCAACGCTGTCCGAAACGTCGGCTAAAGAAGGAGGTAGCGCAACACGGCATAACACCCCAAAAACAAACAACGAAAATGCTTTTGGCCGTGAAAATCTAAAAACGTATCTGATTCCCAGTTGTTTAAATATGTTACCTGCTGAAATTAAAAACTGTGCCCAAAACAAACAATTGGTGAATTTACTGAAGACTTGGCTTACGGAAAGAATTAATTTGTATTAGCTTACAATGACATATTATTCTAAATACTTTAAAATTGTTATTTATGTTTTCATAATTTTTCTTTTATCTATATTTCTGTAAAAAGTTTAATTTAATTTTATATCTATAATTGTAAAAATGTAACTATTAAATCACTAAAATAAGATCTTTAATGTAAAGAACCCGTTAGACAAATTTAAAAAGTAGTTTATCGGAACTTTTTGTCTTATATTTGTAAAGTGTATAAAAAAATAAAATAATAATAAAATTGCAGCCATTTTCTGGGAACATTTTTCCCTACTTTAATCTTTAATAAAGTAATTTTTTTTGTATTTAAAGTACCACCCAGGTAGGGACTAATCAACTCACTGCGATAATAACACAAGTATATGAAAGTTCGCCCCTGATCATTACGTAATACCTATCATGGCAACCCCGAATGCGAACAGCTTTAAAATGTCGTAAAACGGTATGTGCTGTTTGAAATAGTTCGGTAATAAAGTGGGATTCCAGAATGTTTATTATTTTATGAGCAACACAAGCTGCTACATAATACGACATAGACCCGCAAAATATGAAGCGATTAAAAACGTGAACTCGGTCGACGAAGTTTTTTCCCTTTCCTTCGGCAATAGATTCTCTAGAACAAATCGAGACAGTTTTTACCGGAGTACTGGTTAAATAACAGTTCACACTTTTTTAGTGTAGTCGCGGGATAATGCCTATTGCAAATGATTCTTAAACCCATGACCTGGATAGTTATACCCAGAATAAGTGATTAGCTAATTTAGGGCGAAACGGCTCTCACGCGAAACAATAACAAGAACTGGCAGAAGATAATGACGAAATAGAACAAGCATTTTTCCTCTATTTTTTCCTAAAATGGCAGTTTGAACCATTACACAGTCTGCAACACCTGTACATTTGAATATTGGACGGGTTTTAATTTACATTGTCGTAGAATTATCATTTTCTATATCTTACTAATATTATAAACGCGAAAGTTTGTATGGATGTATGTATGTTTGTTACTCTTTCACGCAAAATTTACTAAATGGATTTTAATGAAACTTTACAATAATACCGCTCATACATCAGAAGAACATATAGGCTATAATTTATAAAGCTAGCTATTTATTTTCAATGTATAAAAAATAATAATAATTTTTTAATAGACAATTTCAAAATTTGAGAATGACATTTTGCAAAACAGTGATTGTTAAATAAAAATTCTATTTTAGAAAATATTTAAATTAGTGAATTTATTTGAAGTACTCGCCTGATTCTTTGAATCGAATCAAGAATTATAGATATTTTAAATAAATAGGTAAAGAATTTTGGTATAAACGTAGATGGGACCTTGGAAAAGAAAATAGATTACTCGAAGTACTAATCATATGCAGACGAAGTCGCGGGCAGCAGCTAGTGTTTAATATATTTACATAATATTTCATACTATCTCCTAATATAGTGGTTTACCCAAAGTAATGTGTTTCATTTAATTAAAATGATGCCATAAAGTAATTTTGCGAAGATTGAAGCAAAAACTCTCCTAATAAATCAAATAATAGTTTATTCCAGAATATATACAGGTGTAGTGTAATTCAATACATTCCATCTTTCAAAATTGCTAAAAAAAGAAATGGGACTCATAATAAAAAGAGAAATTGCACAAAAAACAACACATGGGTTATAAAAACAGAAAACAATAAAAAATGCGGAAAATAAGTGAAAAATGTCACACAGAAAAATGCATGCAAGCAACAGTTCATGGAGGATATTTGACCGTCTCCCGTCATACCAGAGGGCTATCAGGCGAAGTCCTCTATCAAGGCAACCATGGCAGTGATGGCAGTATTATTCGATTGGCGTAGTCTGCGCAATAAGCTTCGCATGCGGTGGCGGAGAAGTGCCCACTTGTTCCTCTAGGAACATTTCCGTAGTGCTGCAGTATCTCGGTAGGCGGAACAGTTGGTGATAAGCATTATTGACATTGAAAATTATAACAAATTTTTCGTTTGATTTATTGAGTGATACACAGTTTTGTCTTAATTGTTTTATAATGACTTTCAATAGCAGTTATGGTTATGAAATATGGTTGAAAATTGTTCGGTAAATCCATGAATTATTTTAAGGAATTACATTGTTTCAATGTCCTGAAAATACTAAGGTACTGGAACGCCGATACCGCTGTCACAATAATAAAAACGAAATTTCTGCAGATCTAATTAAAATTAAATGGAGGTCCACAAATTATACACAATAAAAAGTCCAAAATGGTTCAGAGTTTTTCTGCTCCAAGCTAGATACTTTGGCGTTTGTTTATATTGTTTTTGTAAAAAAATAATTTTATGAAAATGTGCCCTCCGAGATTTTTCTCCTAGCCGACAACATGTGATTTTTAAATAACACCAAAAATAAAACCTAGCCACACGTGGAGTTAAAGGGTTTTTATACGGTTCTCTTTTTCATTGTAGCCATGCTACAAAGGGTAACCATTCCAATTCAGAATCTGTTGATGACACTTGAAATATTTTGTTTGACGTTTGCGTTTCATTCCGCGAAACGGATTTGTAACCTTTATAGGTTAAAAATGAAAATGTAATTTACGCTACATGCGAGCGAGTAATGTCTGCGGTATTTTGAAAACATTTATGTTTATGTGTTTACTATTTTATTTTATTTATTTCATTCCCCTTGATGTTGTAAAAAAATACTCATTACGCTGTAAGGACTTTTTTTACAGGTAATTAACTTGGTTATAATTAATTTTTTTTGACAAGACTGGTTTCAAACAAACGCCGTCATCTTTAGACTGGATTACATTGGTATTGTATTCTGTTTAATTACTAATACTTTTCAAGTTCTGTGAAAGATCAATTAGAGTTCTGTTATTATATCATTATGCGCCAGTTGCTCAACAGATCTGAAATAATAACAGAATTTGATAGAAATGTCACGGAACATGAAAATCAACTAATAAATAAGGTGAATTGTTCAAATTATGTTAAACCACCCGTTCTTAGACTCTTTACAAGCGTCATTCGAATTTTATCACAAATGTGAAAATGTAAAAAATAGATTAATCAATTTAAGTTCACAGATTTAACATGATATCTATTTCAGAAACTGTAATATTGATAATACTGTAACAAATTTCTGTTATACTTCACATATTCGATATTGTTTCGCAGTGAACCGCAATCATTTCTAATAAGAAAAGGAATAATAATAATAATTGGATAATTTGTAGAGCGCCGTTTTTGTGAGAAATCACCTCAAGGGCGCTGTATTGAAAAAGCCGCCGGCTGCAGGAAAACGATGTGTTTGTCTCCAAACCCCCCTAATGCGATTGACACGAAAAAACGACGTGGATATCGTATATTGGATATGGTAATTTTCAATTCATATAAATATTTTAAATCAAATTCTCGAACTCTCTGTATTTTCACTCAGGATACGAAATGGAATGTCTTAAAAAGCACATTGTATTTTTGAACGAACAAAAAATCATTTCATAAAAATATTTTTTTTTGGCTTATGGAAATTTGGCTTTGTTTGCTTTCTTTCCTTTACCTTTTGTACTTTCTGTTGAATGGGAATGGAGTAGAAATGGTCTAAGAATAAATTCTGAAAGTCAAATATGTTTTGATTCATACCAGTTACAACGTACAAATCTCCTAATATAATAATTTGAATAAAAATATCTGCTTGCACAAGCAATTTAATTCATAAAGAGACGAAAAAGCCCACAGCACCAATTTACAAATCAGATTATCTGTTGTAAGCTACTTATGCATAAATGGAAAACTTCAAGTGTGTTAACTCAAACTCACACCAATGTCTACTTTCACCAAACAAAACTGAGTGAATGCTAAGTTGACTAAAACAATTAATCTTATAATTGTTGCTTAGCAACGCTAGCCACGACATTAGTTTTGCATTTTTGCTCTCTGATTTTTTTAATTATATCAGATAGAAAAGAATTAGCTTTGATCCCAAAACATATAAATATTTGAAAATAAGTATATTAGATAACCTAATAAATAGACTGCCAGTGAACCATAGGATATTTAGTTAAATAAACGGATTTTAAAATTTTCATTTTGTCAGGCCCCAGTAACCAAGGTAAACGACAATATTTGAGATTAATTTGTAATATATTTTATGAGTATATTTAATTATTTTATTTTGATAACATTATTTAAAAATATAATCTATTATAGATTAGTAATGTTGAAAGATAGTTTATTGAAATGTTTAATTTAATTTTGACAGATTGAAAATTATTTGACAGTAACTTGGTTACTGGAATGTAGTAGTTACTAAGCAAAACATATTGTCATTTTCTAGTTGTTTTGTTTTGACACATGTCATATGCAACCAACAGAGATGAACAGGGGAGTATTATGTCATCTATACAGATGAACAATGATAATCTTAGACCCCAAAAAACAAAAGCAGGTATTCCTAGGCAGCGTATGAAATGGACGAACGATGTCAATATGTTCATCGTCCGTTCATATTTTTATGTAACCAAGGTAGAAACAGATATGCTGTTGTATAGAAAAAAAATTACATTTACTTTTCTCAGAAAAATATCCGTTAGCCATAGTAAATGAACAAAGATTAGCAGATCAAAAACGGGCAATATTCAAAAATAATTTAATTCCTGTAGTTACATTAGATCAGATAAAAAATGAAGTAGCAGATAGATTGCAACAGGGGAATAATTTAGAACAAATTAATACAAATAATAATGTTATATTAGATGAATTAAATGTAGATGGTTTAGATAATAATATAGTAGACATGACCAATGATATTACAGTAGATTCAAATAACGAAGATGTTATTTATAATCTTAGGGAAATCAATATTGCAAATTTAAACTTAGTAGATGATAATGTAGTAGAATTAGCTAACTTACTTCATAATAATATAATTAGATTTATAGATGTAGAGCCCACACATAGACCAAAATTACCAAAATTACACACGTCAAAAAAATTATCTAAATTAATTTTTGATTTAAATAATATAATTTTATACTAAAATTATATTTGAGGACATTAGTTTTTTAGATCTTCATACAATAGTATATGCCAGCGCTATCACTATATGTAATAAGTTAGGAATTGAATTAAAGTCCTCTGATGATAGATCATATAGTTATAGTAAACCAGAATGGCAGATTAGATTAGAAAATGATGTAGTATTTTTAAGAAGTAGCATAGCTAGAATAATAGAATATAAAAATGGAAATAGAAGTAGGAATATTTTGAGACATGTAGACGAAATTGGGAGAAAATTTGGTTATAGCATTGATAGTAATAATAATGAAAATATAATCAATGATTTATTGGATTTATTAAAACAAAAATTAGGTGTAAAAGCTAGTAGATTAAAAAGATATAATTATACGTATAATAAAAAAAATAATAACAGATTATTCCAGAAAAATGAGAAAATATTTTATTCCAAACTTGACGATAAAAAAAATATTATTTCTAATAATAATATTCCGTTGCCATCTAAAACAGATATGCACGATTTTTGGACTAAAATTTGGAGTAAAGATATAAAACACAATGAGTCAGGTCCCTGGATAGAAAATGAAGAACTCAATTGTTCAGACATTGAACAAATGAGTTTTTCTGATATATCAGTTGAATTGTTAGCCAAAATTATTAAAAATACTCATAATTGGAAAGCCACGGGTTGCGATTGGATACATAATTTTTGGTACAAACGTCTGACTACGTTACATCCTCTTTTGGCAAAACATCTTTCAAAATTTGTTAGACAAACTCAAAATTTTCCAAATTTCCTAACTAAGGGCATTACTTATATGTAAAAGCGAAAATATTAATAATCCCTCTCAGTATAGACCCATTACATGTTTACCGACAATATATAAAATTTTAACCTCTTGCTTGACAGATTTAATATATAATCATTTAGATGAAAAAAATATTTTATCTGAACAACAAAAAGGTTGTCGCAGAAAACATATGGGATGTAAAGAACAATTAGTTATTGATTCTGTAATTCTAAAACAGATTCAAAATAAAAAACGTAATTTACATACTTGCTATATAGATTACCAAAAGGCTTTTGATAGTGTCCCGCACTCGTGGCTTATCAAAGTATTAAATATATATAAAATTAATCCAATGATTATTAGCTTTTTAGAAAATATTATGTCATTTTGGAATACAGATTTATTTATCAATTTAAAGGGTAAGAAAATAGTAGTACCGGGCATTTCAATAAAAAGAGGAATTTTTCAAGGAGACTCGTTGAGTCCTCTTTGGTTTTGCTTAGCATTAAATCCTCTATCCAAAATGTTAATAAAAAGCAAGTTTGGAATAAAAATTAAGGGAAATACAGGAGAGAGTAGTACAATTTCGCATCTATTATATATGGATGATATAAAATTATTTTCAAATACTGAATCAAATTTAGAGAAAATGATTAAGGTAGTTAAAATTTTTTCAGATGATATTAAAATGACTTTTGGTCTAGATAAATGTAGAACGATCCATATAGAGAAAGGCAAAATTATAGATGGAGATGAGGGTATATTTAGAAATTTCAAAATTAAAAGTATGAAAGGGGATGAGGTTTATAAATACTTAGAATACCCGCAATCGAATAGATTAGATCATACTAGTATTAAAAATGATATTAGGATTAAATTTCAAACTAGGATAAGAAAAATTTTAAAATGCAATCTATCTGCTAAAAATTTAGTAAAGGCAATAAATAGTTGGGCAATACCTCTATTAACGTACTCATTTGGTATAATTAAATGGTCTAATACAGATTTAGATAGCTTAGAACGATTAATTAGAACTACGTTAACAAAGTTTAATTGTCATCATCCAAATTCAGCTATAGAACGAATTAATTTACCTAGAAATTTAGGAGGTAGAGGTATAGTCAAAATAACTTCTTTAAAACAAAATCAGGTAGAAATGTTAAGAAATTTTTTTCATAGAAAAGCTAATAGCTCAGAGCTGCATAAAATAATTTGCAAGGCAGACAGAAATATTTCACCTTTAAATTTATACGACGAGAATGCCAACATTTTTATAAATACCAACCAGGAATTATTAGATTCCTGGTCAAATAAAATTATTCACGCAAAACACTTCAATTATCTCAACCAAACGTATGTTGACAAACTTTCGTCAAACAAATGGTTGAGTATTGGAGAGTTGAGCGCAGAAATAGAAGGTTTTATGCTTGCTATTCAAGATAGAGTAATTAATACCAAACATTATAGGAAGCATATAATCAAAGATCCAAATCAAATTGATGATTTATGTAGAAAATGTATGGCTTTTCCGGAAACTATAGAACACATTATATCAGGATGTTCTATATTAGCGCCGTCTGAGTATACATTTAGGCACAATCAGGTTTTAAAAATAATTCACCAAAGTTTGGTAATTAAACATAACTTGATTGACTGTCATAATATAGTACCATATTATGAATACGAACCAAATTCATTTTTAGAAAATAATTTCTTTAAAATTTACTATGATAAAACTATACTAACAGACAGACCAATTGGTCATAATAGACCTGATATAGTTTTACATGACAAAATTAAAAAAATAACTTATATTATTGATGTAGCTATTCCAAATTCCTGTAATATTCAAAAATCTGTTTCTGAAAAAATAAGAAAGTATACAGATTTAGGAAATGAAATTAAAAGAATTTGGCATTCTCAAACTATAAAAATATTACCTTTTGTTATTTCGGCTACTGGCATTATACCTAGCTCTCTTATTAAAAATTTAGGCATATTAGATTTGTCAAAGAATTTGTATATAAAAATGCAAAAATCAGTCATTTTAAATACATGTAGAATTACGAAAGATTTTTTAAATATTTATATTGAGGGATCAGTAGGATTTATCGGTCAAATTAGGAATTCCACAGAGCCGAACCCTAGATATGAAAATATCTGGAGACGGTGAATTATATTCCCATTTAATAGTTTGGTAGATTAACGTGTTGTTCTTGTATTGTTTTGTATTAATTATACTTATATAATACACTTGCATAACGTGGATTTACTAGATGATCATTTATATGGAAAAGTGTATGAAAGGGTTTAGTTTTTCCTATGGGAAAAACTAAACCCGTTCCTGTAAATCTGGTGAATAAAAAAAAAAATAAAAAAAAAAAAAAAAAGAAAAAGAGCGAAATTTCTACAATGATTTTAGCAAACATCGAAATATACGTCACAAATGAGATTTATTTATAAGATATACATCAATTAAATATAAGTTATAAAGTATGTTAACAAAAAATTGCATGGTTTTGTACCTATTACGTAAATCTGTAAAATGTCATTAAGTAATTTCGCCTGGGTTTTAAATCATAATTATGCTGAAACTAATGAAAAAAAATCAAACATTGGTTGATGAACAAAAGATTTTTTTAAACTTTTTCAATAATCGCAAATTCAATTTGTGTCATCATTTTAATTAATCCAATGGCTTCTTTGTCAGGTTAAAATGAAAATTCACAAAAATTACAATAGACAAATAAGTATCTACCTACAGACAAAAAATACAAAGAGTGGTGATTAAATACTTCTTATCTATATTTTTTTATCTATTGTTATTTTTTGAAATTTTTCATTTTATCCTGACGAAGAAACCATTTGTTTCGAAATATCTAGATAATTTTTATTAAATAAGTGGTGTACACAACGGTTTGATATTTGATAACTGCTGTAAAACATTTAAAAACAGCCAATTTAATTATCCAGCTAATTTATTATTTTTGAATAATTGTGCCAGCGAATGAAAACAAGTTCTAAATATAATGTAAGTTGTTATACGAATAACTAGTTCTCTTAAAACGTTTCCAATCATATTACTAGGATCAATTTGATCACGATATAATCTTTAGGCATTCAATAAAAAACTGAGAAAACATCTGCGTTCAAATTGGTTTTCTAGAGTTATGATAAATGAAATAAGAAATAATGCCTATCTCTGAATTACTTCGCTCTTTCATATGAAACCAACCCTGACAGGAAGAAAGAAGGCACATTGAGGAATATCGAATATTGCGGTGTGTATTTTTCATACCTCTCATACATAATAGTATTATATCTGCTAGAGCAGTGCTCTGCAACCTTTTTTCACACATTGTAACACTAAATGTTTTAGGTTATAAACATTATTAACATGTGCAGGTAAAATTTAGATGAGGATAAATTACTAAAATTAAAGAATTAATAAACCATCCTTTAAATAATTATATTTATTTTAAAAACACACACAATGGAATGATAATGATCAATTATTTTAAACATGAGACTCATTATAAATTTTAAATTTAGGGTCATGTAAAAATAACGACGGTAGTCGCCATTTTTATGGTTTGCAAATGAGAACTGAATCTATAATAGGGAAGACATCTGGAAGAACTAATATATTATATAAGGCTCGCCAGCTCAGATAGATATATACTGAACACATTTATAAATTTAAAACAGTAAATCCCTAAGAATTTATCTAAATTACAATCTCATATCGGAAGCGTTTCTTAAGTGAACAGACTGAACTCCGCCTGCTCGACACTCGACCTCTGGCACGATCAAATCTCACCGGCTTTAAAACCCCACTGCTGGAAGCGTTTAAATTGTGAACTAAAGCTAATATCTCTGCACAACGAACGGCTGTAAAACAAATCTTATAGGCAGGTACTTCCGCGAAATTTAACCGTTACACCATGGAACACCAAAGGACAAGGAAAAATAGGTTGTCTACTTTTTATTTGTCATTAAAATACATTATATCAAAAAAAAATAATAACTAGAGTAAAATATTTTTTCGATATCTCTTAAAATGACGAAGTTATGAGTTTTCAAACTGAAATTGGGTAAAACGTATGCAGTTGTGTCTCGTGACGTCACACGAGACATAATTCAGTACAATTCAAAATTCGAATGGCAGTGCTGCAGTACTGTCGCGATGAAAAGTCTTACAAACAAATACATATACACAAATCTTATATATGTTAAATTTTGTATTATTTTTTAAATTGATGTAAATTATTATTGTAAATGCTAAAGTAAAAATAAATAAACCTAAGATTACCATAATGAACTTTCGAATTCAGTGGAGGAAACCAATCTCGTGTTAAGACTGCAGTTCAAGTTAAATCATTCAAGTTAATCAATCGTTCATGTTCATATAAATCGCAAAGACACATTTGGACACGCAGGAGACGCTTTGATTATTGAGTATTATGTTTGAATCCGGCAAAATAATTTTCTTTTAGGATAGTCATATACTGAGAGCTGATAACTAACTTAGGTTATTATAAAACAATACGGATTCATTGCAGGTTTAGCCAACACCCTCCGCTTAGTCTGATTTGGTAAAAAACCGCTGTTTAGTAAAATTTTTGGGCGCAGAATCTGAACTGTGATTTGGTGCTATTTTGTTACTGAAAAGAAGAGGGAAATAATATTAAATTGTCTCTTCTATCAACGCGGAGATGTGTCTACCATCAGCCCACGACACACGTACGGCGTACGATGGCAAACTGGTTGCGGAGCACTGTGTTAGAGTACCCATCTACTTGATAAATGTATATATCACTGCGGGTCGTCTTCATATTTTTCTTTTTTCAATTTCCAAACATTGAATTGAAGGGTTTTGCATAAAGCGCAGATTTATTCTAACGCCTGTTAACCCGTCTCGAACCGAAAATACGTTTTTGGGAGGGGGTGATCCTGAAACTTTTTCAACAAATAAAAATCAATTCCTCCATACGTTATATTTATATGTTGTGAAGAAATTGATTCATTGTTGGCATCTACTTGATGTATTGTGTGTATATTACAGAACATCAATACAGATTCAATTCGCTTTTGAACAGCAAAAGAGATTTGATGACAACATATTTTATTTACAAATTAATTTTGTGATTTTCTTGCCTTTGCCTATCTGAATGTATAAACAATTTCTGTGATGAAGAAGACTTAATTAAAAATACATGTGATATTATAATAACACACATGCTGACAGATATGATTAAAACAAACATGCACAGTTTGCACAGGATCACCGTGACCCTTCCGTAGGGACATGATTATTGGGTCTAAAGTCGTCGGTTCGAACCGGGTGACGACTGAAATATGAGTTTTAAAATGTTTATAAGAGCGTTTTTAATAAGAAATATTATGTATGTACGTAGTAAGCAATAAATACAATTTCAATTTTGGAGGCAAGTATGGGTTTTTTAAATATTTTTTTTATAGAGAATACCTCACAAGAGTCCCAACTGCTCCCGTCTGGAGCCAGTGAGACTATGGCATCCCCAAATTGGGGTATGTTGTGAGGCTGAAGGAAAGTGGGGAAGGGAAGGAGATGGGGAAAAGGAAGGTAGGAAAGTATCTGGCTATTCAGATCTAGTCACTAAACACGGCTAATGCCATTATTAAGCAACGTCTCAATTCTGAATGGTGGTCTTACACCAGGGCGATACTGACAGTATCTTCCACTCTGGAACGTGCCGCAAATGTAGTATATATTATTTTTATTAATTAATTGTGAAATAACACAAATTAATCAAATAAAATTTATTTGCGCACGCCGGGGTTGAACCCGCAACCTTCCGATTGGGAGTCAAGTGTTGTTACCACTCGACCACGGACGGTCGCCCCAGCAACCATTTATTGGATAACCAATACCTCTGACATACGTCATCTCAGGTGGTTCGCTACCTTTGGCGACTTAGCTAAGGTGTCAGGGGTTTATCGGGCGAGGTGTGTTCAGGTCTTGCGCCTTATCTCTTGAGGTGTGTCAGGTGCCTGCCCATCAGCTGCGTGGCGGGCCGGATCGGGAGAGGTCAGTTTAGGGAGGCCTTTTAACCACTCCATCTGCACTCTCTTGACCCACCGCCTTGTACAGCAGTCGGGGGTATAGATTCATACGTCGAACACTGTTGAACGAACTAACCGTGGATTCCTACCCATTCGTCATATTTTATCCTCTCTTAAAACTTTCTCTCTTTCATTACCTTGAAGAGATTTACCGCACAGTTTCCCTCCCCTAAGAATCCATGAGGGAAATTAATAAGTTTCTCAGGGCCTCTCGTGTGGAATTAATAAAAAAACCTTTTTCATTCCCAGAACTTCCTGTCCTTCCCTAAACACAGCATCCTCCAAGATGACATAAGACCTGAGTCCCACTGGCTTCGGAAATTGGAACTATTGTGTCATATTCACAATAAAGCATCGAAAAAATTCTAAAGACAGTGTCAACAAAAACACCTGATGATCTTGCTTCATCTTACACGTAAAAAATGAGGAATACATATTCGTTCAAGCGGGAACAAGCATAGTCTAATGTTTTTTCATTCGTCACCCTAAATGAATTTCTTCGTCTGATTTAAATTCTAGGTTTCACTGCTAAAAAAACTTCAACGCGAATATAACGAATTCATAATTATTTGCCACGACGATTTGAGTTTTTCCAACAGTTGAAAAAATAACTTTATAATTTCGCAAGCTCAATGTTATTCGTTTCAAAAAACAAAATTTTGCAACGGAGATGTTTGAATAATGCTGCTTGTCGAAAAGTTTTTTGTTTCCTTTGAATTAAAATTTTGGGTCTCGTCATTTAGTGGTGCCCAAAAAAGGGCCCAAGGCCGCTCTCAGACCTGCTCTGAATTGACGAGATAAATAAGTACGGCAGCGACTCGTGGAACACGCTGAGAATTGAACTGGCGAGAATGAAAGGAGAGCTTTTTTGGGGTGGTACGCCTTCTATTATCAATCTAATTAGTTTTCTGTACTATGAGATACCTAATGTATCATAGTAGGGTATGATTTAGTTCTTACTTTACTATAGGAGAATATGGGCTCTTCGGGTCACATGGTCTCGTTGTGTTGTGCCGAAGTTGTGCCGAGGGTAGCCGAAGGTAAATGTATGGAGTTTCCAGGGTTCAGATCAGGATTAGCCTTTAGCCTGGAAGGACGTTTGTTCTCAGAAATATTATTATAATTACGATACGCCAAAAAGCAATAACTGTGTAATAAAGTACTTCAGCCTGTTAATATGCATCTCATTATAAGTACAGGAGATTGCTGGTCCCAAGTACGTACCATAGAATACAGACATTACACTAATTATACAACACTACAAAGAGACTGAATAGACAAAAAAAGGTTTGGCCTTTCAACATAAAGGATACAACATGCGATGAAAAATAATATAAAAAAACTGTCTGACAGTCCAAAGAGCACTTTTACTGTCATAAATTTTTGCAGATTAATTTGGTGCAATGTATTAATCGATTATGGAGAGCGAACTGTTTTAGTTTTTCCCCTTTTTAACAGAACCCCTTCCCCCTTTTTAGATCCTGCGGCCCTCGGGTTCAAAACCCGGAGTGCGCAGATATATATTATTTGATTGATTTGTGTTTTCACAAATGAATCATTTAAAAAAAAGGATATTTGCGGCACGTTCCAGAGTGGAAGATACTCTCTCTACAGTGGTGTAAGACCACCATTCAGAATTGAAACGTTGCTTAAAAATGGCTTTAGCCGTGTTTAATGACTAGCTCTGAATAGCCAGGTACTTACCCACCTTCCTCTTCTCCATCTCCTTCCCCTCCCCACTTACCTCCAGCCTCACAACGTACTCCAATTATTGGAATGCCATATTCTCACTGGCTCCGGTCGGGATCAGTCGGGACTTTGGGGAAAAAAAAACAAACGATCTTATGCACACTTTTAGGTAAACGAAACAATTTTTGAGTCTTACATTGTTTCAATACTAAACCATGATCCTCGCAATTTTATTTGATAACAGAAACAGCTGCTAATAAATTGTACGACTTTCAACTACCGTAATTCGGGCACGTGTATGATGTGGTAGTCTAAAAGCATGAAAAATCACTTTACAAAAATATTTTATGAATAAAGGAAAAAAATGGTATTCTCCTCACTAAATTGCTCGACTACTCGCAGATTATCTCGGTCGTATCGAACGAAATTGATTCGAAACATCACTCGAATGCTTTATGCTAATTTTCGTTTATTTCAACACCTTTTTTTCTTGTTGATTTGCTGTGTGATCTTTAAAGCAACCTTATTTTGATAACTAATTCATTTCAACAACTTTTAATCGATTATTTTAGGAATTAAAATGAAGTCTATCGAACAAAACTCAGTTGATTTTATTTACAACAGAAAAAATGCATTCACGCATCACTGGTATCAGTTTTAGTTTAACAAGTGCTTAAGAGTGTATAACCAGAGAATACCGGAAATTAATCCTTTTTAAATCAAATTCTAGACGTATTGACTCTTTTTTACAAGAAAAGATAAATTGATTTTGAAAGATTGTTATTTTAACTGGTACACGCAGTTTTAAAATTTTGAATAACTATGTTTATTTTTATATACCGTTAGTCGTTGGTAGATTTGTTCAATTTTCAAACGATAGATTCTATTAAACAACACAAATTTCAAATCATATAATCATACAAAGAATAAATCAATACATAAACTAGTAAACACAGGTTTGAGAATTCAAATTTTAGTTATATTAAAATCATTAAAACATAAATCCGAGAACGTGTTTTGTGACAAAAATATCTCAGTTTATCTATTTATTTAAGGTCTTACAAACTAAAATATTAAAAAAAAAATTTACACACTTTTTTTCTTTAGACATTATTGAAAAATCACAAATACTTATGATCAAAAAGTACTTACAAGAAGTACACAATATTTAATAATTTATCATCGCGCTTTTTGAGCATTTTTATTTCTTACTTGAATGTAACTAACTAACTAACTAACCACCACGCCGTTTCCCCGCAGGGGTAGGCAGAGAGGACGGACCGCCAAACAACTCGGTCTTGGCACACGCTCCTTGCCTCATTCACATTCATACATCTTCTCATACATACTCTTCTATTATTCTGACTCTTGACATGGCCCGACTCAAGTATCTGATTTACTTGATCGTGCCACGTCTTCCTTGGGCGTCCTCGGCTTCTTATACCGTTCACATTCGCGTCATAAATTCTCTTTACACTCCTTTCTTCATTCATTCGCTCAACATGCCCAAACCATCTAAGCGTCCCTTTCTTAATCTTACTTACTACGCTCACATCAGCCTTGCATTCTTTTCGGATCTCCACATTCCTCACACGATCATACATGGTTTTACCACACATACGCCTCAGGGATCTCCTTTCTACAGCATTCAGTCTACTTTCATCCTTTCTCTGCCATTTCCACGCTTCACTGCCATACATCAGGGTAGGTACCAGTACTCCATTGTGGACTGCTAGTTTCGCTTCTGTGGACAACTTTTTGTTGGCTCCAACGGTGTACTTGAATGTAGGTATATATTAAAGCAAGTTTTGAATGAGATAAATCGATATTAATTTTTTTATTTAAAAAATTTGATACGGGGAATAATCGATCTTTCCCATTGGAACCTCTCTGTACAGTTGCATGCATTTTTAAACTTTTATTCTCAACCGCTGGTCAATCGTTCTTAAGAGCGAGTGGTTAAATTTTCAAATGGCGGACACAACTCCTCGTTAGCCTTTGTAATTGTGATATTTGAATGTATGGTGAATGCATTATTGACGCCCAGCGGTTAAGGTAAGTGAATATTGTGGATTTAGATGGGAAGCGGATGACTGCGAAAGAAAATTTTGCCGTGAGTGTGAATCAATGTTTATGATTTATGTCCTGTATTAAAATTAAATAAACCGAATCCTTTACAATAAGATTAGGCAGAGTTTAACGCTAACTGTTTTCACAAGAAGTTAATTTGATCATTAATAATGTGGTTTAAATACTCAACCAGAATATTAAGAGCCATTGACCAGCGGCTGAGAATAAAGGTTTAAAAATGCTTGCAACTGTACAGGGAGGTTCCAATGAGAATGATCGATTATTCCCCGTATCAAATTTTTGAAATTAAAAATTTAATATCGTTTATTTCATTCAAAACTTGCTTTACAATATTGCTTGCAATACCTACATTCAAGTAAGCAATAAAAATGCTCAAAACGCATGATGATAAATTATTAAATATCGTGTACTTCTTGAAAGTATTATATTTTTTGATCATAAGTATTTATGATTTTTTAATAATGTCCAAATTATTGAAAAAGCATAAAAATTTCAAAAATTTCATTAATGTACACTCTGAAATATGTTAGTTTTTTAGACCTTAAATAAATAGAAAAATTGAGGTGTTTTCGTCACAAACCACGTTCTCGAATTTATTTTTTAATGTTTTTAACTAAAATTTAAATTCCGAAAAATTTATTACATATAATGATTTATTTTGTTTTATGATTATATGATTTGAATTTGTGTTGTATAATGCAATATGTATTATACATTTGAACAAATCTGCCAACGACCAACTCCATAATCTTAGTTTATTAAAAATAAAGTTAGTTTTTCAAAATTTTAAAAATGCGTTTACCAGATAAAATAACAATCTTTCAAATTCAATTTTTTTTTTTGTGAAAAAGAGCCATCAATAGAATTTGATTTAAAAAAGGACTAATGATAAAGTCATCGCTACAATCAATACGATACAAACGCTCCCGTGAAAAGTTAACAAACCGATGGTTCTCACAATGAGCACTTACATAGTCGCACATGTCAAACGAATTTAAAACCGGAAATTTAAAAGGGAACATTAATGACAAAGTAGTTGTACATACACGTACACGCCTATTTGGAACACTCAAGTAAAATATTCACAAAACAGTAGTTGGTATGCACGTGGACAAAAAAAATCATAAAACATTTGCCAAAAAAGCTTACAAGGAACATTCATGAAATAATTGTTTCTCATTCAAGCTTTTTAAATATGTTTACTTACATTACTTTTTAAATATGTTTATTTACTTACTTTACCTTTTAGATACCCCAGTAACGATTTATTCAAAGAGATAGGAGTTCTGGATGTGAGGCAACTATTCATAAGAAAAGTTATATTATACACACAAAAATATCGTCACCTCTTCCCCTCCGTAGAACATTATCACGACACCCGACATGCAGGGAGGAATCCAATAGTTCCACTTACTACTGTGACATCCCTTGCACAAAGACAATATTCTTACCTAGGTCCGAAAATGTTCAACCTTATACCCGATTCTTGGAAATTGAAAAGTCCAAGCGTCCTGCGTAAATTAGTCAATGATTGGATTCTGGACTTAGGGAGAGTCGAAAGTGAGCGTATGCTGTTTAACTGATAAACAAAATCACCCAACTTTCCTGATCACTAGACCAAAATTCCCACCACACTCCATTGAGTTCTGATAATGCTTTGCAATTTTTCGACATCCTTTTTAATGTTTTTATATCTGTTTATGGTTTTGCGCCCCTGAAGACTGTTTGCTCCGAGTGTACACAGCTGTAAGGTGTATCATATGCACGTCACACATTAACAAGGCTAGCTGTGCGAAACTTGGTACCTTACAGCGGTGATGATTTATTATAAATAAACAATACATAACACAACATGTATGACGTACAAAGTAATACAATAATTTCACAATACCGTAACCAAATTAGCATTAAATGAGGTATTATATATATATATATATATATATATGTATATTCATAGTATCTATTTATATTTCTACCTATATTTATAGTTATTGTTTTTATATTTTAGCAGGATTAGTTCAAGCCATTAGCGCGGTGTATATTGGTATTGTCGTATGAACTGAAAACATGTTTTAAATCAGTGAAAATAATCATGATTGCACATAATTTATTACACATCGTAGTTACAACACTTAAGAAAAAAATCATATATATTATTGCATACTTAAATTATATCTAATATTGTAAATTTTAATGTACTATGTATTATAAGCTCACACTTCTAAACCCGTAACCTAAAATAACTTCATATTTTTATGCTGTAAAATTTTTATAATTCCTACATCCTGTTATCACGTACCTGGTTTATACTTTTCAATACAGAGTTTTGGTTTCAGAGAAAAATAATATTTTTTTTGTTTTTTATGGTTTTCAGTTTTTTGTTATGTAATTATGTACATTTCTTAAGGACTAATAATATGAACTAAAACCTGTCAATTTGTCTGTCCTAGAACGGGAAACTTTCCTAGTTGGACAGGCAAAGATTTCTTATATGTAAAATGTACTTTTTTTGTATCCTTCTATAATAAATAAATAAAAATAAATAAAATAAATGTTCCAACGAAGCGTAACGGTTTATTTTCTGATAGAATTCCGGAATGCTTCCTAGGTATTTTAAATGTGTCACATATGTATACTCGTATATCTTATTTTTGAAGTTGTTGTAAAAACAAATACCGAATTAAAAACAACATTAAAAATCTTTCAGATATTTGTAGTCCAGTCATTTGGAAAGTTTTCCGGGAGTTTTGAAAATTGGTAATATTATAGATTTCGATGTGCTCTTTCCGAATTTCAACTTTGCCACCTCGTATCTTTGCCGTTCGCGCCGACATTTTGGAAAAATGGCGCTTGATAGCAGTTTTTTGACAATATCTCCTTTCCTACCCATTTTACGATAAAAACACCGTGTTACAAAATAAACTAGAAAAAAAAATCGTTCAATGTACGCATTATCATTTTTATTCTAAAATTAATAGTTCAATACGGGATTTGTAAAAAAAATAATTTTTACGCCACCTTCAGGTAGAGTACGCGGTGCGTTTTCTTTTATCGTAGTATCTGTCCCCTGCAGGCCTAATCCACATGTGATGCAAAATTTTGAAATTTAGCGCAATCTTCTTCGCTTTGCTGTTCCTGGTGGACCAGACGTTTGAATTTTGAAATCGTGCATCACATGTGGATTAGGCCTATATGAGATAGACTCCACTTCACTACTCCACCTGAAGAGGGGTGGAAATGAGTTTGTTAGCCAAATTGCATATTGAAGTATATTTTGCGGCGCTCGTATGTCAAAACTGTTGACTTTACAAAAATATCGTATGGGTATGTAGATATTCAAGTATGACATGGCCCGACTCAAGTATCTGTTGCACTTGACGTGCCACGTCTTCCTTGGGCGTCGTCGACTGCTTCTATCATTCGCATTTGCGTCATAAATTCTCTTTACACTCCTTTCTTCATTCATTAGCTCAACATGCCCAAACCATCTAAGTCCCTTTCTTAATCTTACTTATTACGCTCACATCAGCCTTGCATTCTTTCAGATCTCCACATTCCTCACACGCTCATACATGGTTTTACCACACATACGCCTCTACGTTCATCCTTTCTCTGCCAGTTCCATGTTTCACTGCCATACATCATGGTAGGTACCAGCACTCCATTGTGGACTGCTAGCTTCACTTCTGTGGACAGCTTTTTGTTGGCTCCAATGGCGTTCAGTCCTCCATTAATATACCCTTACCATCTCTCGTAAACATACTTCCCAAATAAACAAACTGCTCTAAGTATTCATCATTCACAACTATATTGCACACTGTTTTCGTTCATACAGATAGCAGCCAATAAAAATATGCTTTATGAAAATGTTGGTAGTTCTTAGTCGAAGTATGATACGGTTCAATATGATGAATCGGATAGGGTAACATTAGCCCAGTAAGTCCGCCCCGGCAAGGCACAGGTCCTGGATGCGATTCCTATACATGGTCGTATATTTTTCTGTGACAAGATTTCGATTGTGTCTCGCTAATATTGTCTCCATTAATTAAATAAATGTTTCATACTAGTGGTCTCCGTGGATACGAACCTCCATGTGAATAGGTACTACAATGTGCAATAAATAATTCTTCTACTTTCACTGACAATTATCCAGAATGATAAAAAAAATTTGGTATCATTGCAAGTCTAATATTGAAATTTGATAAAGTCCAATAAAAAATTAATTCGATCAGTTATAGATACCTACGATTTCATTTTGCATGCAGTTTATTTATAGCCTTTTATTGATTATATTTTGCTGCTTTTATATTGAAAAACAGAATACAAACGATATATTAATCTTTTGCGGTCTACAAATTTCTCGGTTTATTTAAAATTGAATTATCCGTTGAACGTGCTCTGAAATACTAGAAAATTGTAAAACGTCACTCTTGGGTGGCTGGGGCAATGCTCGCTTACATTGTACCTTGTGGACTATGGTTCAATGTCAATCATTGAAAACTAAACAGCAAATTAGTAATGATAATACAATTCTATATTTGGAGGATTCAGTACAACGCAAACGAAGACTTTACCTTCTATGAAAAAGTTAATCTAAAATTTATTTTAAAAAGCAAGTGTTTTTTTTTGTTAACTATGAAATAAATGTTTATCTGGTTTTTGTTTGGTTTTCCTACCAATCTTTGGCTGGTGGCTTATATTTGTACCTACCGGACAAATTTTAAAGTTTTTTAAATAATATATACGAAAAAGTATTTGATACGTTCGTGTTGAGATTTTATTATAATATCACGTCTGTGATGCTGGTTGAAAGATTTATTTACACTCAAGAAGAAGATAGAGATGTCTCAGGAAGACATGGCACGACCAAGAGAAGTATTTCAAGATTTCCAACAAAACTACTGTCATTACTTTATTACACAATCATTCGACTTATTTCTTATAGAACGAATATTTTATCGTGCTGCTTGGGTTCTAGTCTAGATTTGCACAATACCAAGAAGTGAGCATATTTTTTTTACATTAGCTCTACACAGGAGGCCCTAAGGAATATAATTCCCCTCAGGGCCTATATCATCTGTGGGAATACTGTGTGTGGATCTGTTTAGAAAAGGAATGAAAGGAAGTTCTGGGAAGGAAAAAAGTATGAAGGGTGGATAGGAATCTGGGGGACAAAGTGTTCAGTAGTAACGGACATACGAATCTAACCCTTCTATTGGGGTGCAAGGCGATGTTCCGAGAGAGTCCTGCTGGAGAGATCAAGAGTCTCCGTAAACCAAACTCTCCCGATTCAGTCTGTCACGTAGCTAGTGTACAGGCGCATCCGCTACCAAGGCCCGTAAAAACTTCACCCCATGAACCCGGTCACCCTCTCATAAGTTACCGAACGTTGCGAATTAATGGTTCCCGGAGCGGCCGTTCCCATACCCCCTACCAAATAGAAATGCACGAACATCCTTGGGGTTATTATCTATGTATATAAAAACCTGTTTCACTAAAATAACCCTATTTATATCTTAACAACATTCATCATTATAAAATCATAGTTAATCATCAAATCGTGAAATCATATTTATGACCTAGATTCTTCATTATAAAATCATACCAGCCGGATCTCAGCCTCTCTAATCAACAACGACGCTAAACCCCACACTGATGACTGAATAACCCAGATATTCCAGTACTGCAATACCAAATCAAAACAATATTGTCTTTATAAATTTCGATGGTGACAACCAGTCAATAGATTGTAAATTCACCACTGTCCTCTTTCGAAGCTTGACTAGAATTTCGGGTCTCCGAATTGAGGGTCCCAATCGAATCCTTGTTTGCGGACGTCATCAAATCACGTGATGTCCCCGTGACGCGTTGTGTGCAGTAAAAGCCAGAACGGCTGCGCCAATTATCCGACGAGGTGCCATTTGCATTGTACATTGTTTACTGCAATCACGGTGGAGGTACAATCAAACTGATTTGCACAATACACAAATCAAGCGGCCGTGGTAAGTAAAGTGATACAAAAACCTACGAGGATGTTTGGTAGTTTAAATGTGATCATGAATTCAAGCTGATGACCTGCAATTTCCGAATTTGCAAAGCGACGATTGAATGCCAGTTGCTTTATCAAATCTAAGTTAAACCTAGATAGAGTGGAGGTTAAAATGTATGATCGTTGAGTTGATTGGAAGAGAGCTGAGACCATCTGTCATTCAAATTAAAGACGGCCCTGATTGACGGCCGGCGTAGTCCAGCGGTAGGGCGTTAGACTCCCATTCCGAAGGCCGCGGGTTCGAATCCGGCGTGCGCAAATAAATTTTATTTAATTGATTTGTGTTATTTCACAATCAATTATTTAAAAATAATACATAGTATTGCGGCACGTTCCAGAGTGGAAGATACTCTTGGTATCGCCCTGGTGTAAGACCACCATTCAGAATTGAAACGTTGCTTGAAATGGCTTTAGCCCTGTTTAGTGACTAGATCTGAATAGCCAGGTACTTCCCCACCTTCCTCTTCCTCGACTCCTACCCTTCCCCACTTACCTTCAGCCTCACAACATCCCCCAATTGGGGATGCCGTAGTCTCACTGGCTCCAGACGGGAGCAGTTGGGATTCTTGTGAAGTATTCACTATAAAAATATAAAAAAAGGATTGACTTTAAAAGCGACGATTGAATTTGAGTTGCTTCATAAAATCTAAGTTGTACCTGGATCGAGCGGAGGTTGAAACGTATGGTCATTTAGTTAAGTCGTAGAAAACAGAGACTATCTGAATTTTGAATGGCCATTTGAAGATTTTGAGAAACAGCTGAGACCGAACAATCTAAACCGTAATAATATGTTTATTTATTAAATACCCACGGTATAAATTTACCATTAACAATATTTTCATATCACAGTTACCTACTAAAGGCCGTTAAATTAAACCGTAACCGCCTCATAAAAAAAACACTTCACGAGGACTGTCTATACTACCATTTTCAATTTTGAACAAAAATATTGAGGGGGATACATTTCTTCGATCTGTGAGATTTAATAAATTTAATTCTTTCATCAAGTAATCATAGTTTATGCTTGCAATGGGAAAACCGAGTTTAAAATCAACGAGACTTTATTAATTAAGGAATTTATGTTAATTTTTTTTGATCGAATCTGAATGTATAATGGGGGGTCCAGATCGAGGAGTTATATTCGACTTGATTTCGAACCAAAGATGTACACAAAATTTTCAATTCACATGGAATATTCTTAAAGTCATAGATAATTATTAACTTCATTTACGTGGGATATAAAGTTTATTATAGAGTCACCGAAGACTGAGTTGATACTCATAGATCTTTTTGCTATTTCATTATATTAATTATTAAAAGTTAACATTTTCGTTAGCTTGGCAACAACTTGAAACAACTGTATTTTTTTTTTGGAAATTCAAGATGTACTTTTTTCAGTAAACATTACCATCCTTTCTCAAATCCTCTACATACAAATGATCGAACGGTGAGGGGTGACGAAGTCAGCAGAGTCTCAAACCATTTCCAACACTTTGTTGCTTGTCGTTTTAGTTTGATAGAAAAACGCTTGTTCAGTAAAAATAAAATAGAATAGTAAAACCTCAGGGTAAGGCGTCTAGATGCAGAAGAAAATTTAGGTAAGTAAAACACTTTGGTAAAATACCACATTCAAAGTAAAACAACGTTTGGTAAAATACCATATTCAAAGTAAAACAACGTTTGGTAAAATACCATATTAAATGTAAAAAAACGTTTGATAAAGTACCGTTATCAAAGTAAAACAATGTTTGGTAAGATACCATATCCAAAGTAAAACAACGTTTGGTAAAATATCATATTCAAAGTAAAACAACGTTTGATAAAATACCATATTCAAAGTAAAGCAACGTTTGGTAAAATATCATATTCAAAGTAAGACAACGTTTGGTAAAATACCATATTCGTATAATTTATTGATGTTAAGTCTAAATTGTAGAACATTACTATATTTTTCCTTTTATATACTCAATAATATTATTATTCAATTTATAAAAACAATAAAAAAGTTCTGCTGTTTAATTATCATTTCAAACAGTGGTTAGTCCACTAAGGACGAAATATTTTTTTTCTATAAAAGTACTTGTAGTGTATTGACAAGTAGGTTCAGTGGTTTAGCGATAGATGGCAGTAGACATAAAGCTTTCACTAGTTTCCGTCAGATGGCGGGAGGTTAGCGCTCTGTCGGCTCAGATTTACCAGTCGGTCAGTTAAAGTTAGTCGCTTTAGCGCAAGTCTATTATTATTGAAATTCGTAAATAGACAGTTTGTATCAAGAACCAGGATTTATTGAAAAGTTTCCAACACAATATGTGTTTACACAACATTACAGTACTGATTTTATTTTTATTTTTACACTCTTATTTATTTCCGAGTAATATGTCAGAAATTATTATTTGTTATTACCCTTTAAAGTTTCCCCAATTACTGCATTGTTTAAATTTGACTAAAGGTCGTTAGTGAGGTATTTCCAAATGATGGTTCAGAGGTTTCTTTTTGCTCCATAATTAAGTATTTTTGTAGTCTTCAATAACTAAACTTGGCTTAAACATATCTAGGAGTGGCGAGGGAATTATATTTTTGTGTTTAAAAAATTAATTATACCATTAAATATATTAAAGAAAAAATATTTTAGTTCTCTGTTTAAAACATAAATCTATTTAATCCAATCACTACAATTAAAAAAAATGCCCAAAACGTACCTTTTTTATAATACCTCATAAGAGTCCCAAGTGCTCCCGTCTGGAGCCAGTGAGACTATGGCAATCCCAATTGGGGTATTTTGAGAGGCTGAAGGTAAGTGGAAATGGGAAGGAGAGTTGGAGGAGGAAGGTGGGGCTGGCCTGGCTATTTAGATCTAGTCACTAAACACGGCTAAAGCCATTATTAAGCAACGTTTCAATTCTGAATGGTGGTTTTACACCAGGGCGATACTAAGAGTATCTTCCACTCTGGAACGTGCCGCAAATATACTTTATATATTTTTTTAATTAATTGTGAAATAACACAAATTAATCAATTAACATTATTTTGCGCACGCCGGGTTCGAACCCGCGATTATCGGAATGGGAGCCAAAGCTTTACCCCTAGACTACGCTAGCCGTCATATTCTAACATTGGATATACAATATGCAAAAGTAAATCTTAGTATTTCAACCTCAAAGCAAAACATCAGGTGTAAAATGTGAAAGGATTATGCCAAAAGGGTCAACAAAACATAATAGTACCTTATTATGTCACAAGGGATTTGTGAAAGTAGCCTTCTGGATGGGAAATAGGGATGTAAATATATACAGCGTAGGTGTATCCATTTCAACTAGCAAAGCAAAGCAACTCGCAAAAGCAGCGCATTTTTCCAGGTAAAAAAAATATGCAATGGAAATGACTTTGACAACAAAATAATGTTTTATGTATAGATATACGAATGTTCATATACTTACTCCTTTGTTCAAATGAGAAGTGTAGAATATTTCGATGCCTTTATATATTAGTAAAATTCCGACGAATTTTTTATTTTTTTATTACATAAAACATACAACGAAGTTGCACTCCCATGAGTTATCAAAACTCATTAAGGGATCGCCAATTGGTACTTTTGAAAAGTTAAACCCAACCCAACCCAATATGCAGACACAATATATGAAGAAAAATTCAGACAACATACAGACACAACATATGAAGAATAACTTTACAGATATTTCACAGAAACGTGTCTTATAAGATTGTATGAATTATTAAAACCACTCATTAGATTTATGTACTGTTGGTGTCAAAAAAATAGAATAAATTATCCTCCGTGATGGACTAAACAAAATCAGGAAAATACAATAAAAGGTACTGGCTCAATAATATACTGACCTAGTACAAGATGTTTACATACAAATACATGATAAGATTTAAAAAAGATATAAACTACGAATGCACAACCATTTTTTAGTTACAAAATTTGTTACGTTCCTTCTCGCACATCATTTATACTTATGCAATTCAATTCCTAGAGAGTTGTTCGAAAGCATTTGCCATTAAAAAAATGTCATAAAGGGTTTTCAATCTTTTATGCAAAACGATGGGCACTTTTATAGGATTGTGGCGCCAACGCGCGGCTTCTCAGCGTGTTATCGCGGAATTACAGACAGATTCCCTGGGAGCATTGCTTGTAAGGAAATGTGTAGCTAATGGATTCGGATGAAGTACAATGCCATATTGTAACGTTAACAATGCCTATTTTTGCTATCTTTTCAGCTTGTAGCAAGTATATACGCAGGGAAAGGGATAACTTTGTAAAGCGTTCGTTTTGTTTTGACAGGGAGAGAACCGAACTGAACGTTTTTCCTTTGATTGTCGGAACGCCGCGCGAATAAATAAAGTTTCGGTGAAGGATACTTCGCCCGGAACTTTTTTCAATGGATTCTCTACTTATAGACAGACAATATCTACACAATAAACTTCGCTTTTGTATTCCATGATGAATGATATAAAGGAAGTGGTTTATTTAAGTTCGATTGGGAGAAGAAGAATGCTTTCTTTCTTTAAGAAGTAACTCCTGAAACTACTTCGAAGGGAATTGATTTTATCGACTTCTTTCTGTTCAGTTTAGAAATATTTTAAATGTATTACTATACTTTTATAAAAGACCCATTAAATCATAATAATACTAATTTCAATAACAATTTTGGTGGCATTTATTGGACTTAAAATTAAAACATGAAAACACTAAAATATTATATGAAAGCGATGTTTTATTTTCTTTTTCATTATACTCATATTAACACGGCAGGTAAGGTAAGATATATTTGTTTAATAATTATAATTAAGAAAAAAATTCCAAACTTGTCTACAAAATAAAACAAAATTAAATTCTTTAATTACCTATATACAATAAAATTTAAAAAAATAGCACGTACCCATGCTGGATATTTTGATTTAAAAATCAGTTTGGTTGGATATTTTGGCCTTAAATCCAAAAATAAGTTTTGCATGAAAAAGGCTACACAGCCGTTTCTCTTAAAAACATTAGGATAATGGCACTACGTCCAATTAAGTAGACAAACAGCACTCAGAGTTGAGGTGCCAATTTGGTTCTTGAATATCAATACAGGAAAAACATATTCAAATCGGGTGGCCCCTTACCCGTACCCGTACCCGTACCCGTACCCGTACCCATGTAGGTAGGTAAACATGGCGCGAATGAAACGATGGACGTGCGCATCTCAAAGTGTTTGTTTTTCATTAAACCAGATGAAGTATGGGAGAAGCTCTCAAATGTCTCGCATATATACACACAATCATGCTCCCAAGTATGGAAACACTTATGCAACCCAATTCGACTTTATTTGGTTGCAGTCGGGTATTTTTTTAAGTGGTGATAATTGTTTACTGCAGTAAAACTTCGTTAAATTCTGGGTTTCCTTTTTTTAAACAATTGGTTGTCATTACTGTTCATAGGTATGATGTGTTCATATGTAAGAAGTATTAAATATTACACCTAAAACAAACAATATTTTTCACAAAAATCCCACCATTACGAGGGAATTAAGCTTTACAATAATTTCTTACGAAGTTCAAAACATCTAGACTTGCACACCAAAAATGCGAATCTGGTTGTAATCTTTCTTAATTATACCTATTTTTGTTTCACTATTTATAACCATAATTTTATTGTGTTACGTAGTTTAAATTATTACTCTTAGAAAATAATTTTCTTTTTGATTATTATTCATGTAGGTACACGGAGAAAAATGTTATTCTGAAATACGATAATTTTATTCGTAAAAACATTTAAAAACGGGACTTAAGTTCTTACGAACAAATTAACAGGGTTTCAATGTTTAATGGCGGGAACATGTAATAATAATTTGTAGGTATACGTAATTTCGTACGTATACCAACAAATTATCCTTAAATTTTCCCGGCAATAAACATTGAAACACTGTTAATTTGTTCGTAAGAACTTCTGTCCCGTTTTTAACCGTTTTTACGAATAAAATGATCGTATTTTAGAATAACATTTTTCTCTGTGTACATACTGAACCAATGTATTTACATTCAAAACATGTCCCCCATAATAATAAATACCTCGTGAAAATATTTTTTTTACAAAACTGCAAAAGCAAATTTGATGCTGATTTCTTGGTAGAGAAATTCCGATAAAAACGTAGCTGGAACTTTTACAACCGTGCCAACTTTTTTTATGAGACTTTTGAAAAATATGCTTTTTAAAACTGTGGACTGAACGTCATATTTTCTAAATAAACTTCACGCATTTCTCCGCAGGGGTACGCAAATAGAAATGACTGCCTCATAATTCTGTCTTGGCACACACTCCTTGCTTCATTCATCTTCATACATGGTCTCTTCTGTTATTCTGACTCTTGAAATTCCCGATTCATGCATTTGACTCACTTGATAGTGCCATATCCTCAGGAGTCCCCTGCTTCTTCTACCATTCACATCGGCGTCATATTATATTCTCCTTATACTCATTTCTTCTTTCGCCTGCAGTACATATCCAGACAATCTAAGCGACCCTTTATTTATCTTATTCATTGCGCTTTGTTTCCGGAACTACCCGTTTTTAACATTGTCATAACTTTTATAACCCGTAAGCCTTAGAGATGTAATTTCTTCAGCATTCCACTTAAGAGGCTCGTGGGCTTCTTTGGAAATTTTTTATTAAATACAATTTTAATGTTTTCTATCGTGTTTTTGCCAGGCCATGTCAAGAGTCAGAATAATAGAAGAGTATGTATGAGAAGATATATGAATGTGAATGAGGCAAGAAGTGTGTGCCAAGACCGGGTTGTTTGGCGGTCCGTCCTCTCTGCCAACCCCTGCGGGAAACGGTGTGATGGTTAATTAGTTAGTTAGTTAGTGTTCTTGGGAGTTTCGAGGCTTCTGCACATTAGTACATTTGGAACGTAGTATCCCACTCTTTCGAGCCCCGAGGCCCTTTATCTCCGGGTAACGGTCGCCTGTCGCGTGTAATCTCTTGTTTCTGTTTGCGGAGGGACGTGAACCGGGCTTCCGCTTGTTAGCGCGGCGATCCGTCACGTTCCGGCTGCCTCCGCGCACCGTCCGCGTCCGTACCTGTCCCGCCCTCGCGCTCACCGCTAGTGTAAACACACGCTAAGACGGGCCCGACCTGCTAAATCTTCAGCGGACAAAACCAAGCAGCTATCTAGCAAAATAATGCTAAAAATAAATTTTATTGCAACTATGTACATGTTTTTGCTATAATATATAGCCATATTATGCTGAAGAGTCACCAAATACTGATAGGTATGCACTAGATAACTATTGAGTGTACGAAAGTATCACATAAAATAACTATTGAGTGTACGAAAGCATCACATAGATGCATCATTCCGATTAAATTAGTTAACAAAAAATTCAATGTCCCGAGTTGCTAAATAAGATTCAATTTAAGCGCCATTGACCAGCGGCTGAGAATAAAAGTTTAAAAATGCTTGCAACTGTACAGTGTACATGAAGGTTCCGACGAGAAAGATCGATTATTCCCCGTATCAAATTTTTAAAATGAAAAACTTAATATCGATTTATTTCATTAAAAACTTGCTTTAACATATACCTACATTCAAGTAAACAATAATAATGCTCAAAACGCACGATGAAAAATTATTAAAAATCGTGTAGGTACTTCTTGTAAGTATTTTTTGATCATAAGTATTTATGATTTTTCAATAATGTCTAAACAAAATAAGTGTGTAATTTTTTTTTTTTATATTTTAGTTTTTAATATAGGCACAATGTATGAACTTTTCCATTCCTGCGGAAAAATGCCAAAAGACAATGATGTTTTGAATATTTGATTCAGTGGATAACATAAAACACTAGCGCATTCTTTAAAAATATATCGTACTATCAGGCCCACTGCCTTTGGTAGGGTCTAATGATTTAAGATATTTACAAACTAATTGACTTTATCGTAAAATGAGTCAGAAAGGAGATATTGTCCAAAAATTGCTATTAGGCGCCATTTTTCCAAAATGGCAGCGCAAGCGGCAAAGATACGAGGTGGCAAAGTTAAAATTCAGAAAGAGCACATCTAAATCTATAATATTACCAATTTTCGAAACTCCCGGAAAACCTTCCAGGTAACCGATATTTTTCGTACCAAATGACTGTACTATAACTGCTTCACGCAATTATTGACATTGATCATCTTCAAACCTCTTTTAGTTTGAGAATCTACAAAAGAAAATTATTATAAAAAAATTCTAGATTGCTTACTATTTCGTCACTCTTTGCCATCGGACAATTTTTTTCTTCATAAACACAAATGTGACAATAATTCGTCCCCTCGCGATATTGGTTACAGCGTCTGCTACTCAGTGGAACACTTGACCTCCTGAGTGGTGGCTGCAACTCACTTTACCCTCTCAGCCGGCGGAGGGGGAGATGAAAGGGTTGACGTGTGTTGTGTGTTGTGTTGTAGCGTTTTGCCACGAGTGGCTATGGGGGGGGATCCTCGGCGAACGGGTAACAATGTGCGAAGGCAAACATTTGCATGTTTCCGTTGAAAAAATAAGCCGAGGGAAATGCGGCGCCGCTGAGTGACAAGAAACACATTGCAGAGAAGATGAAATCTTTGATAAATGGCGAGACATTACTTTGAACTTTAAAGCGTGTCCGTTAAACTAGCAATCCGTGTTTGTTGGAAATAAATAAATAAAAAGAAAAACGTTTTCCACACAGACTTAGGGCATGTTTGTGAACTCTGTCTGGAAAGAATTTTTAAGGAAAGGTAAAAATGAATTTGGGGATTTTATATGAGGGAAGAAACACAAAAAATCGGCAAATTATTCTACAATTAAGCTATTTAGTTTAAAACCGACAATTTCTAACGCAGAAACTATAAAGTGTTTTTTAAGATGAGCGCGCTTTTGATATTTTTTTATGTATTCTCCCATGAGGTTTTCGCGTAGTAATATAGTATCTACTTATATAAGAACTATGAACTGTAGAATGCAAAAATTAGTAAAAAGAGGGTTAAATTAACAGGAATAAATATAAATATAAAAATAACGCTGATAAAAAAAGGAAAAATATTGAAAAATTGACGAGCTGAATGACGAAGAAAAAAATTTAATAGTAAAATTATTTAATATTTTAAAAAATAAATAAAATTTACATATGTGTCGATAGGTGTAAACCTTTCTTATCTATAAATAAAGTATTAGTAAAAAATAACTAAACATATGAAGCACTTGTTCGTAGCATCCTGCAATATAGTTCCATTATTTGGGCCCCTTCTGAACAAAACCATATCCTAGAAATAGAAAAAGTACAAAAAAGATTTTTGCGTTACCTGTATATGAGGGAATATACGTACTATCCATTCCTTTATCCATCCTTGTTCTTAACAGGGATGTTAGATTTCAATACCTTAGAAGCCCGCAGAAAAATATTTGTAGGTAAACACTTTTTTAAGCTAATCTCTGGTATCATACTCAATCCGCCTATATTAAAAGAGGTTAATTTTTACGTCCCTAACAAGTATACTCGTGGTAAATCCCATGCACTTTTTTATGCTCCGAAAGTGAGGACTTCTGCCTATCAGAACGCGCCAATAAACAGAGCGACTCAACTGCTTAACGATTCTGCATTGACCATCGACATTTTCAATGTCACTTACAGACAGTTCAGCAACTATCTTTTAGCACACGTCACTAAGTAGTAAAACTGCCCTTGTGTACTTTGTAATTTATAATCTTCTCCATGATATATTGGTGTATAACTGTTTTATAGAGAACATGAAAAAATAAATAAATATATTACAGTAACAGAAATAAAGAAAACAGTACATAATATAGTATTCATTTAACATTAGCAATACTAGTTTGTAGAATAGAAACTGAAACTTCAAGTTGTACCTTTAAAAATCAAACGCTATATACTAGACGTTGGGAATATTAAAATTGTTAATTTACTAAAAGCTAGAAAGTTATATTAATTATAAGGTATTAATGAAAATATATGTAGGATAACCTCAGGTTTCACACAAATATGGCCTGTGTCGTCGTTGAGGCTGCTGCGTAAATTGTAGATGGTAAAAGAAGTATTATGTAGATCTTGAAGAGAAGCATGCAATCGTGCACATATTTGACAGGCGTTCGTCGTCTTTGTCTTCCGTCTGTGCAACGGTGGCGAAATAATAAAAACGCTGTCCATAAGAACACCCCATCACAATATAACTTTAACCAACAGCATTTACACATGGGGTATTTATAAATATGCATGTTGTTTGGGCTTTCCAAGCACTGCAGCGCCTCCTCTATATTTACTAAAGGACGAGTTCCCGAATTTGCACCCCTAATGAGAACAAGGGTTGCAGGAATGAGGTAAAGGATCAATAATTCCTCAAATATTTCCGTTATGGAATGCTATCAGAGTTCAGGTCCGAAAAAGATATCAGTCACAATAATCTTCCAATTTTTAATTAAGTAAAAATGTTGAAAGACGCATTCTTTATCAGGAGATCTGTTTTTTCACATTGTAAGTAAAAGTTACAAGTCCTTTAAATCCTTTATTAAAATAAAACGAGTCTGACTTTGAAAATGATATTACATCGGAGAGAAATATGAATGCCATAAATAAAACACAATATCTCTTGAATAAGTAATATACATCTCGGACAGTCATCAACAAATACCATCATTCATCCACCAAATGTCATTCACTTTCTTTCACAGCCCCCTAATAGAAAGTTTCGTTCGCTCCAACATCAAAGACAGGCAGTTCGAGTATATTATGAACGTTCTACGGTCATAAATCAACTGTAGTAGCCGTAACGATATCTGGAGCCAGAATTTAGAAAGAGTCGGCAAACGGAAAAGCACTTAAATTTATGACAGGACAAAACTGTTTGTCATAACTTTGCAAATGGATCACTCTTAAAAGCCTCAGCGCCTATAAACCCCCTAATTCTACAATGGATGCGATGTTTATTGAGAAAACATCCCTCTTAAAAGTTCAAGGCATCTAGACCTAGACAGTAGGGTTCTATGGTTGGGAAACTTTCAAAGGATTATCAGACATGCCGGAAATCCTCAATGGCCATCCCTAATGCTACGTTTTGATCCTTCATTAAGATTAGACGTAAGCTCTCTTGTTTCGGATTGAATCTTGATCAACATAGTGAATATTTTGAAATAAGAGTTCAAAAGGAAATTATATTCAAGGCTTTTAAGTACCTCGCAGATAACCAATCAGGACTAGAGCCTAATTTACACGATGTTGCTAATCCGAGTTTCCATAGAGCATATTCATCGGTAAGTTTCTAATTATAAATACAGGAAAAACTTTTTTATAATTGGAATTATTTTGATACAATTTGCAATATCAATGTTATCATTTGGTCGTTATCTGAATCAGTCAATAAGGGCCGGAATTTCGATTTTCTACCAATTTATAACATATGTCCCTTGAACACATTAAATTCTACGTTCTTAAAAAAATATATCTTATTTTTTATGATAATATCTGAGAGCCGAAACGTTAATTACATAAAATTCCCTCGATAGAAAAAAATCGCCCAGTATGCTGCAAAAATTATTATTTACATGTTTGTTTATGTTATTTTATAAGTTATATTTATGAAAAAATTCACAATGTTTCTTTAAATGCTACTTAAGGTGTTGAAGAGAGATTTTTGCTCTATTGTAAGCTCTATTGTTTTATTAAACATTTTCACAATTTTCGCTCGAATATTTACGTTTTTAATATTAGCGCGCTCGCTTCAACCTTGTTTTATTATTGCGTATTGTTGTCTCTCTCCTTCTTATTTTTTTGGGCGGCTACTACCGGCCCACAATATGCAAGAGAAACACGGTTTTCAAAGAAATCTCTTTAATTTTTCTTCACAATTAATGGCAGTACTCTACGCGTGACCAGCTTAGTCAAGTTACCCTCTCAGAAACCGGGCGCGCTGTACAAAGCCCACACATGCTTATATTGTGCACAATTGCTAACCCTGTACAAAATATCATTTGTGCAGCCAACTCTGGTATGGGCTCCCAAAATACCTAAAAAAAATCTTCGACTCGGTGCAGAATCGAGCGGCTAGAGCACATGCGATAGGCAGGGCCGGATTAGCCCCTAAGCAAATTAAGCAATTGCTTAGGGCATCACGTCTTGGGGGGCACCAGAAACAGCACCAAAAAAAAAAATCAAACTTACGCACAATTGTACAAAATAGTTCACTATGATAAAATTGAATCAACGTTCCCTAATGTTGACACAGCCTTGTGTATATTTTTATGCCTGATGATATCAAACTACACAGCGGAATGATATTTTTAGAAATTGAAAATAATAAATTAAAAAAAGAACCACGATGCTGCAGGAAAGGCTCGATGCTTTATCAATATTACATATATAGATAAGCTAAAAAAGTTAGACTTATAAACTATTTTCCGCTAATTTAATGCCCGAAAAAGTAGCAAGTCGCATTTCAATCTCTTCAATGGATAGGGGGGCCCACAGGCGTGGATTGCTTAGGGTATCAAGTAGTCTTAATCCGGCACTGGCGATAGGTGGGTATGCTGTCTTTGCATTATTTGGTGTCGGGTAGGAACGCTGTACTTGTTCTACCGGTATTACAATGGAAGATGCTCCGAGAAATTAGTGCCTTTGTTCCTTTCGGTACCGGTGCATAGTCGGGAAACACGTCAAATGCACGCCCAACATATGTACATGGTTAACATTTGTCACATGATAACGTGTCGCTTTTATGACTCGTTCTTTAGTTCAAAAGCTTGGCCGTGGAACGATTTGCCGGTTTTTATGTTTCCTCCCTTCTACAATATGTAGACCCATGTTCACTCCTTCCTATTATCAAAAATACCCTCCACACAGCATCTTTGACGATGTGTATGTATGATAGAAATTATTTTCCTTAGGGCCTCCTGTGTCAATGCAATGTAATTTTTTTAAAATGTAGTAAGTGAAAAACATTGAAAAGTTCTTGTTATATTGGAACTTTTCTACTGTTCGCCAACATCAAACGGTTCAAAAATTCATGGTATCTTAGAAGACTAATTAGCGAACAAATATCATAAATATTATTTTAAAAAGTCTGCTTCATTTCCGAGTAAATGTATAAAAGGACATAATTTCAGTGGGAATTTAGTTTGATTTGTAAAGTGTCGCCTGTTCCAAGAATTAAAGTTTTCGAAGCGCAGCAACTACAAGTACAAGGAGGTAGTGCGACAAGCGGTGGATTTATTACCGGGTTTTAGCCTTTCCTGCACCTTGTCACCTTCCGGAAAAGAGATTCAAATTTTATCCTGGAAAATGGGGATCTTTGCAGGTTACGATATCTTCTTACGACATAAAAGAAAATACAACTGATGCTGAAGATTATCTTGATGAAACCGATTTTTGACAGGAGAGGAAAGGGCACTAGAAAACGAAAAAACATGGTTTTGATATGATGAAATTTATATTACCTCAGAAATAAAATATGTCTTATGTAAATTAAAATTATTATTCAAAATAACTCATTTTTGACGATGTTATATTTTATTTTTCATTATAATTAACACAGTAGATAAGGCAAGATATATTTTTTAATAATCATGATTAACTCACAAAAAGATTTCAAAGTTGCCTACAAAATGAAGCAAAATTTAATTCTATATTAACCTGTACATCGTATTTTAGAACAAAAAACGTACACATCTGTACTAATTATTTAATATAACTTTTGATTAAAAAAATATTAAGCTATTTGGTTGGGTATTTTGGCCTCAAATCCAAAATTAAGTTTTGAATGAAATGGTTGAACGGGCCGCGCAGCCGTTCATCTGTAAAGTTCATTTTAAATAACTGCCAACGCCGCCCTCACTTCGAACCTGGGAGCCCTTGTTCCTAGCCTAGGAGCTTGCAGCCCCGTGGTATGGGAGTACTCTATTATATTATAGAAAATAAAAATTAAAAAGCGCTTTATTATCTCTATTTTAACAGCATTATACTGATGGTCTACTTCTACCGATGCAGATGTTTGAATAAATCAACAAACGGCGTCGAATTTCATTTCAGCAGACAGCTATGAGATGAACAAATTGGTTATTTATTCAGCGACAAAATCAGCTTTCGTCCGCCGCGGCCTTTGTCTCCCAACAGCAGCGGTGCGCTTTTCAAAATTAATTAGCTATAAAGTGAAGTACTCGTTCCGGAATTGGGTCACTTAATATTTCAAAGCTACTTTCGGGCGCTTTCGAAATGCTGATATTTGGGATGTCGCTGATTAGATTCTCGTAAAATTTGTTAGCCGCAGTAATTTTACGAACCGACCTAGTGTCTACCAACGTCGTAAAATACAAGATTAAATAACACTGAGAAGCTTGTAGATACTTTGTCGACTCATTATGAGTTGAGCGGAGCTGGATATAAGTATCCATAGTGGCAACTAATTTGCAAAGTAAGTGACTTATTCAAGATCCTTAAAAGCTTTCTCAACATAAACAACCTTATGAACTTAATTGATTCTCCATCCAGATACTCTGACTAATAGAATTTGCCCTGATTAATTGGAAAGTATCCGAAGTACACATAAAATACGTATAATAGACTACGTAGATTTATTTAAAAGGGTGTAGAACATCACCGAAGTAGCATAAACTATAGGTAAATTACGATTATGCAGGAATATATTGGCTAAGGCTGCTTCTATTAAAATATATTACCAAGCTCTTACAATTTCCACAAGTGCAGTAGCAGATTTATCTTCATTGTAGCTACTTAGGTACTTCTTGCCCATTTAATAAACCAAGCTTTTTCAACGCGTAGGTTTTATCTACTATCTCCAGTTCTATGATACGTACATTGAGACTCCTATAACTATTAAATGCTTAAAATACGAGTGTGCTTTAGACCACACCACTGAAGTAAATACTTCTTTAGTAATCTAATCTAATTTTCTTTCTGGCATCGAATAAAACCATCCTAGTATATCAGAATCTATATTGAAGATTCGTTTGGATTATTACCAATCATCGTGACAAATCAGTCGTTTCAATGCACTGAGTTTGCACACTCTGAATGAAAATTTGATCAATTTTATTACGAGAATTACGCTTAGAATTGGATTGTTGATTTAATTCTTACAAATAAGTTTAAAATAAAACTTTTTTGATGCGGATTTACGTTAGAGAGGGACGTTTATTCACATTTGCAGCAGGAAATTCAAAAAATTCCAATCGAAAAATTGCTAGTTATTAGTTAGATTTTAAATGCAATTGTAAAATTATTAGTTGACCCTAATATTTTCAAACAGAGACATAATACACCGTTGTTGTTTCAGAGTGCCAAAATTTTACCTGTTAAGGCTATACTATGGCACAAAATAATAATTCAGCATATATTTCGCCGCAGCATAAAGATAAATTAGAACATAAATACAGCACTAGATTCACGCACAACGACGAGTTAATAGTTCCGAAATTTAATAATAAGTACGGACAGAGAACGTTTGAATACAACATACCGAAAATATTTAATTTATTACCTGACACTATAAAGCAATGTAATTCTATGAATAAGGTTAAATATATGGTTAACAATTGGCTATCGGAAAAAAATAATTATATTGTGTATGAAAAAAATGTTATCTGTAGATATAAGATGTAATTTATGTATATGTAACTAAATTTTAAGCACCTGCTGATAAGCCAATTCAATTGGCTTAGCAGGACTTGTTTGTTGATGTATTATTACTATGCTTTCAATAAATAATAAAAAATAAAAAAATAAATTATAACAGGCAACGACTGATAGGATAAGTTGCTCAATTGCTAAATAAATATATAAATAGATTTAGGTGATTTTCTTACGAAAATGGCGCTGTAGAAGTCATCAAAACATTATAATTATACGTCTGGTTAACACAGAATTGCGAGATCATGTCCCGGCTCCAATGCCCTCCTTTTCGAGAGATTAATGACATTTTTCATGTTAAATTTCGAACTCATAAAACATACCTTACTTATTATATTAATATTAATCGCATTAAACGAAGGCACGGAAAAGGTACCCACCTACCTAAATTTGTAAATTTAAGAAAGTAGGTACTTAGCTTAATAACTAACGTTTGGGTGATTTTAAAGCCAAGTGGACCAAGTCTAAAAATATTGTATTTGAGATGAGAACGAAAAAAGCAAAAAAAAGTTTTAATTTGTCATAGTTAATTGAATTCTCAGATGACTACTTTCACCATAGATGGAGGTGGTTGTTTGAAGCGGTTACAATAATTGAATTTTCTTCCGTACAACAAAAGGAAGGGAGTCAGGAACAAAGAGACGGTCTCCATGATCGAGGCGTAAAGCTCTCGACTAGAAAGTAGAAGGCCACGTGTTCAAATCCCGGAGTGCCCTAATAAATTTTAATTGATTAATTTGTGTTATTTCAAATTCACTAATTAAAAATAGTATACAGGATGTTAAGTTAAGTTAAGCTCATTGTCTATGGAGCTTCTTCGACAGTCATCTAGAGGTAGACCAAAGAACTCCTAGATGACTCAATGCTCCAAAATTCTACAGAGAAACGGCCTGGATGAAAGCGACACTCAGAACCGAAGAAGCTACAACTGAGAACGAGAAGAGCCGACCCCAACAGCCTACTTAGGCAATGAGTTGGGACAGTAGGACAGTAAGACAGCAAGGAAGAAGAAGGGTGTTAAGGGACGTACTTGACTTACTTTAACCAGTGATTCCTGACATTATTTGAAATAAAAAAAATGTAAATGAAATTTTGGTCTCCGGTGATTTTTTCTTTTTTTTTTCCACAAAGGGGCGGGGTAAAAGGTTTGAGGGTTACTCGGTTGAGTGAAATGACTTTAGCTTTGTTTGGCGACCAGATCTAAATAGACAGATATTTCTCCGAACTTCCTCTTCCCTACCTCCTTCCCCTCCCCACTACCTTCAGCCTCATAACATACTCTAATCGGAGAAGCCATAATTACACCGGTTTCAGACGGGAGCAGTTGGGACTCTTGTGCGGTATTCACATAAAAAGTCCACAAAAAAATCTTTACGTTATTTACTCTGAAATTTGATGAATTGTTCAAATTTTATGAAATTGTTCAAATTATGCACAGGTTGAGAATCACTATCGACTGTGTACTTTATGAGATGTGTCGGATCATACCTATATTAACCTCTTCAAGTTCAGAAAAAAGCTATTATTAGTATTATTATTATCAAAAATGATCTTACAAAGGCTTCCTTGTGCAATAATCATCACTTTAGTAGCCTCTGCTGAGACTTGAAACACCATTGTAATGGCTTTACCATGTTTGGTAACCAGACCTGAATAATCAATTAATAAGAAGAATAATCAATCTCATCTAATCTTCACTAATTCTAATACCAAGCTACCCGGGCCAGTTTCAGACGAAACGTCTTAAGCCATTTCGGCAACCGTAAACTATTCCCAAATTCGACGACATCAGAGTGGTATCTCAATCCAGCGGCGCCGTTGCCGATTCCTTTAGGGAAGCTGAGAAGCGGTTCCGTGTCTTGACTTTTTAATGGCTCCTCCAAATGCAGACGCTGAGCTTGATATCAGCTAAGGATTCCAGAAGGATGGTATCAATTTGCGATACATTTGAGTTTGTTAAATATAGTACACACGGCGGATCAATAACGGTGAAATCAATAGAATAATTAATTTTTTTAATTTTGTTAATTTCTGCATTTCTCGATTCTACTCCGGCCATTTTCGCTACGGCGCACAATGCATTGTCTCTTGGACAAAAATACAAAAATCAACATTCGAAATTCATGAATTTTGATATTGCTTTTGTAAAGACGACGTGTCAAAACTCCCAGGAAACTAGTAATTATTTCTTGGATGATTGTCATTGAATAATTATGTGCCCTAAACTTAGGGATTACTAACAGCGATGCGCTAATCACATTATCCGTTGCATTTTACCCAAAAATACCATGTTTTTATCATCAAACCACAATGGAACACTTGGCTTTTTTTTTAGGTTGGATTCCTTGTGAATAAAAAATTCGTGAAACACACGTTATTCCATTGTTTTTGTTTCCACATCGCACAAATGTTCATATTATTGAATCTTATAACAATTATTATACATTTCAGAGATTTTTTTAGTACCTATGTAAATCGTAGACTTACTGTGATAACAGCATAAAAGGCTCTTTCAACTTCCATAATGCTATTTCTCTCTACATAGAAGGGTGTACGTAACTTAAGAACCATTGTGAAATATTTTTACAAATATTAATTTATTGTGAATAATATTAGTAGTGTTGAAATATGAATATGTGTATATTATATTAAATGAAATTCCTCACAAAAATTGTCGCGGAACCCCAATTCAGGTTCAGCAAAACACTGGTGTTCCGCGGAACACATGTTGGGAAAGACTGGTCTACATGTCACCTAAATTTAACGACTGATTAATGCATTAATTAACTTTATAGGCGTTTTAAAAAATATCTCCAAATATTACGTCGAAGTTTTTGCTTTTTATTGTAGGTTCTCATTTCCCAAAAATTTGACTGCATCTGTCCGCGACTAAGGACCAGTTGTTTCGGAAAATTTCACGTTTGAATTTCCTTCAAATCGACATTCACCGAAAAATTGGGTTGTTTCAACCTCCGTCAGAAGAAATTTCATCAAAAATTCCATAGGACCAGCTGTTTCGGAATTCCCTTCAAATTTGAATTTCCTTCAAATTTGAGTTTCCTTCAAATCGTCATTCAACGAAAAATTGAGTTGCTTCAACTTCCGTCAGCATTGAAAATACTATAGAAATGTGATGTGAATGTGATCAGCCGAGTCCGGACGGTTAGCGAAATAATGGGAGGCGCATGCGCAGACGTCAAAATTGTGATTCGGCGGGGAACACTTGCATAAAATTTTTTAAATTTATCGAACGTTATTTGGAGTTGAAACAACTTATTTCGTATTTGAAATATAGGAAGACGTGATTGCGTGTCAAATTTGAAATGAAAAAAAGAATCTTTTCATTTTTGAAACATTTCCATAAAATTCTCCTTGAAATTTCTTCTGACGGAGGTTGAAACAACCCAATTTTTCGGTGAATGACGATTTGAAGGAAATTCAAACGTGAAATTTTCCGAAACAACTGGTCCTAAGAATTTTACGAATTTTTCAATTAAAAATTAAAAAAAAATAAAAATTCTATTACAAACTTCGAATTTGCAAAAGTGTGCTTCGATAGTAAAAAATACCACAGAAATCTGGTTGTTTTTGAGAAAATGTGTTTGCTCTTGAATTTTTTGCTCGTCAGCGATCAATTGCGGGATAAGATGTCTCTAAGCAGACTATTTTATTTAAAATTGAATTAAAAGCTGGGCGAAGTTAATAGGAATTGCCAGAGATTTTGTCTACGCAATGAGGCTTACTTAGCCGAGCAATGCGGTCCCCATTGGGTTCACACAGCTCTATCAAATGAAACCTATCGGATATGATGTGATCTGACTGACAATTTATAAATGAAATAGTAAGAATTGATTGAAACGATATTATCGTAGAGCGCCTTTGAGGTGTTTTTTTTCACAAAAATGCTATATGAAAACTATCCCATTATTATTATTGTTATCGCCACACCTCAGACACATGTTTAATTATGGAGCTGTAATCAAATCAATTATTCCATTGAATGTTAATTAAAATAACACAACTGATTTTGGAAATCACTAAAATGATTATTATTTACAGATACAGAATAGTAAAATTGGTAACATTTCTTCAAACAATTCAATATAAATGTTTGTTCACGAGTTCGCAAACAGAAGCAATACAAATATTGATATAATTGAATTATAATCAAATTCACTGCAATTTAATTAGAGAACTCACAATAATTCACGATTAGCAAATAATGGCGAAAACTGATTAAATTTATAATTATCTCAGAAATAATAATGCTAAACTCCCTCTTATTTGGAAACAATTCAGGAAATTAGTTCAGAAAAAGTTATAATAAAGATTACTATCTATTCGACTATATTCACTGTTAGTATGTTCGGTAAACTTCTTTATAACAGTTTATAAAAGCTTATAAAATTGATATGATACAAAACGGTGAAAACTTGGAACCAAAATATTAACAAACAATTCCTTACATTCTATAAAAAACCAATGATGGTATGTACGTTCTTGTAAGTTCTCAAAGGCAAAATGAATTTTTCATTTTGTTTCTGATTCCAATGGTGAACAGATTAAGAATATTTTATTTAAATACTAGCTGATACCCGGCATGCGTCGCAATGTCACTTAAATAAAGAAATTGTTTCCGCTCCCTGCGTTTTTTTTCCCATTCGTCCCGCTCCCCTTCCGTCAACCCTTCCCCTTCCGTAACTCCTTCCCCTTCTGCGATCCACTTTCACCTTCCCCGACCGCTCTCCGCTGTCCCCCTTCTCGCGAACCCCCTCACGCATTCCCCTTCTCCCCTTCTATGTGTATATGTGTGTGCATACACATATGTGCATGTGAATGCATACAAATACATAGTTATATGTATGTGTGCATCTAATTACACACGCATGCATGAATACATGTAAAACAAGAATTAAAATATGTGTTAAATCTATATTCCTAATTTTTTTTTTTTTTTTAAATTTTTTAATTTTTTTTTTTCTTTATACATTCAATAATATTATTATTCAATGTATAAAAAACAGTTTATTATAAACAAGTTCTGCTTCGTAATTATTATTATGTGTTACAGCTGTTTCGCCCTCTGAAGGCATTGTCAAACTGGTGTTCAAACCACTTACAGACGATGAATTTATACTAAATCTAAATCGATATTTACGATGACTCATTTCTAATTTCTTAGTAAAATTGCTGAAGATATTAATGGTTGTTATTTCCCTAATTGTAAATTCCCAAATTGCATTGTTAAAATTCAACTGAAGGTCGCTATGCACTCTAATTATGTTGTTAGTCATTTGTAAATGATGACTCATGGTTTTTTTTAATATATTATCCAGCATAATTAAGTATTTAAAATTGGTTTGAACATATCTAAAAGCGGTGAGTATATTATATTTTTTTGTTCATTTATTAAAATGGCTCTAGGATTATTATTATGTTTATTAATTTCCAACTGCTCTAAAAGATTAAGTTTACGCCCTTTATTTTGCACATGTAGAGGTGTTGGTTTATTATCATCGCCAAGTGAGTGATTCTCATCTAGGAGATGTTTGGCAAATTGTGATTGTAATTTATTTTTATTTTTAAACGATCGTACGTGTTCTTTGAATCTAGTATTAAAGGACCTGCCAGTTTGTCCAACATAAACAGCGTTGCATTCATCACACTGGAGTTTATAAATGCCGCTATTTTTTAGTTTGGGTATTTTACTTTTTGAGTTTTTAAGAGATGATTCTAAATTATTATTTGTGCGGAAGGCAATATCTAAACCACAATTTTTGAGAACTTTAGCTATTTTATTTGATGTCGGTCCGACAAATTCCAAACACCCAAATTTATTATTCGTTTTATTATTAATCGCTGGGTAAATTTAGTTAAGGTTATTTTTGTGTTTTTTATGACTAATTATTTTATCAATGTCTCTACTCTTGAAGCCATTATTTTTAGCAATAGTTAAAATAGTATTTTTTTCCTTCTCGTAAGCTTTATTGTCGAGCGGGATATTAGTAAGCCTATGTATCATTGAGTGGTAAGCGGATAATTTATGTGACCATGGGTGCAAAGATTTATAATTAATGGTCGTGTCTGTAAACGTAGGCTTACGGAAAATTTCAAAAGTATGTTTATTATTTTCTCTACCGATTGTTAAGTCTAGAAAATTAATTTTCTTATTACACTCTCTTTCAACCGTAAAGCAGATTTTACGGTTGATGGAGTTAGCTAAAGTAACAAAAAGATCTAATTGTCGGTTGGTACCTTTCCAACAGATCAGAATATCATCAACATAACGAACATAGTAAATTATGTATTTGCTAAAGACTGAATTTAAAATTTGTTTTTCAATATAGTCCATGAATATTTCTGCAAGAAGTGGACTAGTCCATATATATTCCTCATCTTTTCTCTTTTATACTTTTTATCTTCTCTCTTATGTATTTTATACTTTTTGTATTTTATACTTTTTGTATTTTATACTTTCTGTTATAGTTTTTTCAATTTCATTATAAATTTTTCTTCTACAACTTTTCCAATTTTCAAGCATGTTTATATACTTAATCCATATATGTTTACACTAGACTTCATGAACTAACCAATTAAACTTATATATAATTGGTCACCATAAAACAGGCAGCCGCCTGGCGGTGATTTAATATGTCAATTATATGTAAATGTTTTAATGTATTTCATGTATTTTATGAATAAAAATAAAAATACATTTTCGGCCTTCCCCCCTCCCTTGTCCCCCCTCCTGCGAACCACCCCTTCTTAACTCCTCTCCGCCCCTCCTCCTCATGACTTTTTCCCTGCCGCTAAACTCTTTGACCTATTTCAATTTTTTAATGCAAATTTCATAAAGCCAGAGCTCATGGTATGAAATATACTTTACGACCTATTCTCATACCTACCAAATATACATAATTACGCTTTTTCAAACATATTTTGAAAAAACGACTTGTATCACACGAATTATCGTGATAACCATTCAAATGGTAACAAATAAGGCAATAGGTTCTTATTTTAAATAACAGATAAAATAATAATATTAATTCACTACTCATAACTCAAAAGCATTTTTTTAAATTAACTCCACACAGGAGGCTCTGTCAAAATATGTCGTTTTTGCTGCTTCTTTGTTATAAAAAGCTCGCTGTAAGCGAGGCACAATTTAATAGATTATATTGGTCTTTTCCAAGTGTCACAAATAACTAAACTTCCGGCAACAAAAATAGATTATAAACTGACTTTAAATATGCGAACATAAGCTCGATACATTCAGTCGCGACGAGTGACGCAACAAAAAAACTAAACAAAAAGAGGTGGAGGCATTGTAAATAACGTAACATCAATCTAAGAAAATAATTCGTATTATGATATTAAAGTGTGATAACGTAACCCAAATCAAGATTTTCATTTCATTGTCTCTCCTCTGGGATGCCGAGAGCATTAAGGGCGAGTAGAGAGTGGAAGATTGATGCCGTGCGATGTAATAAAAGTGGCACGATGCGGTGGTGCCTCTCTCCATCGGTGGGAGGTCCTGTGGGGTTGGGGGGGTGTAGGGTGTGGAGTTTTCGTCCTTGCCGCGGTATTAAATTATGTGGTCTGCTCTGTGAGTTACGATGGGCATAGCGGCAAGCCCGCGGGACGTATTTATCATCCAGTGTCCCTTGCCGCGCTTTTCTCTATCTCGTGGCTCGGGCTCTACGCATTTGATCGTCAACTGTTCCGAGGTAGATATTGTATTCAATTCTGAGGAGAGGTCCTTTTGATTTGTTTCTTATCTCTCCCAGTAAGTGCGTACAGCGTGTTAGTTAAATAATATACATTTCAGGTTTAAAATTGTCAACATTTTTTAATTTTTTCATATTGTCTCTGACCGGTACCATCTATTTACTACTACCAAGGTAACGAACATGCATATGCATAGGCTCTTTTGAAATACGCCTCAAAGGTGCTACATAAATGTATAAAATGACTAAAAACGTCAGTTAATGGTTAAAAACATTAAACACTCTCTCTACTGATATTTAAATGATTATTTTCCTGTTTTACCCTGTTTTTCCCCATAACAACACTGTTTCTGTATTATTTTCAACTAAAGTATAACACTATGTTTGTAGTTATGTATGTATATATTACTACGCTAATGCGTGTATGATTATTTCACTTATTGTTGCAACATTATTAACTGTGGAACCAATCTCTTGCTGACAAGCTACTTGCAGTAGCTTAGCGGGTACAAATTACCATTGTATGCCATTTTTTTATACAATAATATTTAAAAAAGTTTAATTAACCTCTAAATACATTTAAAAGAGACAACATATACATGTAGAAAGAAACAATTTACACGAAAGAATTGATCACAATCAGAGCCACTATTCTCCACATTATAAATGAGCACAAAATATCTGGGTCTGATCATAGATTCCCAACTCTCGCGGGTTCTCCACGTAAATCATGTAAAGGAGAAAATTACACCCATAACTGGTGTACTATATAGGCTTCAAGGATTACTACCCATCCCTTTATTAACTTCAGTCTACAATGCCATGGTACACTCTCACCTTTCCTATCTCTGCTGTATCTGGGGCTTTGCCTCAAAGAAATTGATAGCCGACCTGCAGTAGTTCAAAACCGAGCTCTCAGAAATGTTCATGGACTTCCATGGGACACTCATGTCAGGGACATCTATTCAGTTTCCGGTATCCTTCCAATCACAATCCTTCCTAAACACGAAATCACAAGCACCATCCTACAAATTACCCAACAATCAACTCATACTAACACCAAGCCAATTTACAATCAAGACATCCACAACTACAATACTCGGAATAACAATAAAATCCGCATTCCTCTCACACACACTACAAAATATGGGATAAAATCTCTGAACTATATTGCCTATACACTATATAATTCGCTTCCAGATATGTACAAAAACATCCAGCATAATAAAAAATTGCAAAGCAATGCTTTAAAAGAATATTTTTTAACTACATTTAAAAATGAAAATATGTAATCGTCGTGTCATTTTTTGTTCTATCTTATATACTCGTGTCAGTTTTTCCCTCTCTTTACTTGTTTTCTCTTGTTGTTTGTTCTACTTAACCTGTCTTTATTTTTATTTTTATGCTGTACTGAATGTAAAACTTATATTATGATATAAAAATACCTTTGTAAAATTGTAACCATTACCTCCTACCTATGAATTGTAAGTTCCTACTGTCCTAAAATGAGTTTTGTAACTCCTCGGGATTGCTCTAGCAAGAAATAAAAACAATGAAAAAAAAAATTCGCAAATATACATAAAAACAATATTAATATATATACACACGGGCATGTGCCTCGTGGTGGTCGTAAAATTCTCAAAACATGTTAGCAGTTTAATGAATAAAGAAAAGTAAAAAAAAATAAAATATACCTCTAAAAAGATGTTCAACTAATCCCTGAGCCTTGATACACTTTCAAAGCAGGACGCCAGAAAAATTTTGAAGGATAAGAAAATTCTCATGAACACGTTTTTTGTGGCGAGTGTCGTCCTTTTCCACGTTGGCGTTCCCTGCACCCTGTGGCAAGTACCGGAGCGAGAAGAACGCAACGTGTCAGCGTCGCTTCATCATCTGTCCGCGAACCAGCGAAGATTTACTATCTTTTTGTTACCCTAAGTATGATTATAATGTGATGCTCTGGTGTGTTGTTATCTAAGTAGGGCATTAAACCCGGGCACCGAGCGCCGGAACAATTATACGGAATGTAGGACCACATTCTTATCTTGTGCTGTTGATTACGTTTTAGTGCTCGCTAAATTAAAATATAAAAATTATCTATGACCGGATATTTTTAGAACTATTGAAAAATTATTCAATATCAGCACTTGAAATTATGACTAAATACTTTTTTAATGTAACTATTACTTGTTCGCGTCAGCGGTATCAACTTTCAGTTGCATTTAAAATGAGATGAATATGTTTCTGATTATTTTCGTCAATTAAAATTTTGATTTATATGCTCTAATTTAAATTTAATTTTACTTTAATTTCAATTAATTAAGTTATTCCAAAAAATAAAATCATCTGGAACTTACATAAAATCAATAGATGTCGCACATTAAAATAAAAAAAAAATATTGCTTTATCTAAGACGCACCATCTAGATTTCAGGTAGTTGGAGAAAAATCTTAAAATTATACATAAAGGGAGCAGCCAATAAAAATATGGGTTAAGAAAATAAAGACAATGTTAGGTAATCCTAATAATTCAGTTAAATATGACCAAAGGCGAAACAGTCCAATTAGCTCAGTGGTTAGTGCAAAGCCACGGCAAGGCTATGGTCCGGATTGAAATTCCTAGATTCAACAGACTCTTTTTCTGATTTTCCTGTACCTAAATTAATTTTAGAGATTTTTGTATCTAAATTTTTGGTAATAATGTCTCCTATAATTAAATTATTTTCTATCCATCTAATAAATTGTAAATTAAAAGAAAGGTATTTTCAGATGCCAAAAAACGGAAATCATTTTTTTGATCGGGAAAAAGGTGAAAATCGTCACTGCTACTGGGTCACAGGAACAACTGAAAACAAATTTATCGACATCGATTACATATCGAAGTAATTACATGTACATATTATATAATTACCCAATTGATTAATTTTCATTTCAAACTTATTTTATTTTTGCGGATTCTTGATATTACAACATTACCTAATTTATTGAAAAAGTACAGTTAATACATTTAGTTCGTAGTGCCAAAAGTCTTGTAAACTCACTGTAGGTTTCAAAGAATACGTCAAATTTGTCATTCACCAAATTCAGATAGCGGATCGGTCTCCCCACGGGTAAATTCAGATACTGATTTGAACGACTTGCTCTACAATACAACAAGTTTTGGCGATGTCCCAGAATGTGAGACTTATACACAAATAGGTTGATTTGTCCAGAATAACCCCGCTTGATAGGTGATAAAGTATGGTTCATATTCATCGGTACGCTAATCAATTGTTTTTTTTAAATAATTAGTTAATTACAAGAAAAATGCCGATAAAATCCATAAAAATAAAAACTATGTGTTTTTGTTATCCGTGATATCCTTTGTACCAATTCCTTATTATTATTATCCCATTAGCTTATTATTTTGGTGAAATTTTTATAATTCTTAACTATACGGATGGTCCAATGGATATCTCAAAGATGAGAAATTACATTGCATTTGAAAATAGTTGCTTATTCCTAGAAAATTTGGAAGTTACAGCTTTAAAAATTTAATGACGCCAGAGTTAAAAGTTTTGGTGTTTTTTCTGTTTCAGAAAACAATCTGTTACACATATATTTATTTATTTTTTAATTATAAATTATTTAATTTGTTGAACTCCATTTAATTTTTTAGTATTTCTTTTATGTGTTCAATATTATTATTGTTCAATTTATAAAAACATTTGATTTATAAACAAGTTTTGATGTGTAATTTCTATTAAGAGGGTATTACCAGAGAATACCGGAAATTAGTCCTTTTAAAATTAAATTCCAGACGTATTGATCCATTTTTACAAAAAACATAAATTGGTTTTGAAAGATTGTTTTTTTATCTAGTACACGCAGTTTTAAAATTTCGAAAAACTAAGTGTATTTTTAATATACTAAGGTTATATCGTTGGTCGTTGGCAGGTTTGTTCAATTTTTAAACGATAGATTCTATTAAACAACACAAATTTGAAATCATATAATCACACAACGAAATAAATCAATACACAATCTAGTCAACACAGTTTTAAAAAATATTATATTTTAGTTGAATTAATCCGAGAACGTGTTTTGTGATAAAAATATTGCAGTTTTTCTATTTATTTAAGGTCTTACAAACACAAATATTAAAAAAATTTTTACGCTCTCATTTTGTTTAGACATTATTGAAAAATCATAAATACTTATGATCAAAAAATATTTTCAAGAAATACACAATATTTAATAATTTATCATCGTGCGTTTTGAGCATTTTTATTGCTTACTTGAATGTGGGTATATATTATAGCAAGTTTTGAATGAAATAAATCGACATTAAATTTTTAATTTAAAAAAATTGATACGGGGAATAATCAATCTTTCTCATCGGAACCTCCTTGTACAGTTGCAAGCATTTTAAAACTTTTATTCTCAGCTGCTGGTCAATCGCTATTTCGCATTCTGAAGGCATTATGAAACTGTCTGATAAAGGAGCAGAACTTATTTATAAATAAGATTTTTTTTAAATAATGAATAATAATATTATTACAGGTAGGTACATAAAACTAAATATCTTAACTTCCCACACAAAACATTTCATACATAGACAATCGAAAGTGAAAAGGGGTTAATATTTTTATCCACAAAACTTGTGTGAACTAAGCAAACAGTATTTCGCTCTCCGCGCAAGTTGGGAACAGTTTAAACAGAGGAAAAGTTCCCACTCCTGCTGTTTCTGGTATCCTGGCATCCGGGATGATGAATACGGCTACGATGGAGTCCCTTTATTTATTCCGCTCCAAAAGTTGGATTCCACAATTCCGCCGCTACCGCGTAATAGTGTAAATTATGATTCAGGTGTTTGGCGGCGACTTTTAGTGCACCCGGATATTCCGCCTTCCAGGTATTTTTGACTTGTCACCCCTGATACATTAGGCTAAATGGAGCGGATGGGGATGTTATCACGCAAACTGCAGAAGTCGCACGTTTAGGTTTATGAATGCATGCCTATTCGATGATGCTTACGTTTGACAGATATGTTGAGTCCTTTTATGCTTGCTTATTCGTTGATCCTTACATTTGATAGATAGATATGTTGAGTCCTACTTTGAATGCCTGTTCGATGATGCTTACTTTTGATAGATATGTTGAGACCTACTTTGCATGCCTATTCGATGATGCTTACGTTTGACAGATATGTCGAGTCCTACTTTGCGTGCTTGTTCGATGATGCTTACGTTTGACAGATATGTCGAGTCCTACTTTGCATGCCTATTCGGGGATCTTACGTTTGACAGATATGTTGAGTCCTTTAATGCGTGCTTATTTGTTGATGCTTACATTTGATAGATAGATATGTTGAGTCCTACTTTGCATGCCTATTATGATATGTTGAGACCTATATTGCATTCATAATCGATGATACTTACGTTTAACAGATATATTGAGACCTACTTTGCATGTATATTCGATGATGCTTACGTTGGACAGTGAGTCCTACTTTACGTGCCAATTCGATGATGCTTAGATATGTTGAGTCCTTCTTTGAATGCTTATTCGTTGATGCTTACGTTTTTGTTTAACTCAATGCTTACATTTGACAGGGAGATATGTTGTTGTTTAATCCTACTTTGGATTATTATGGGGTCCACTTCACAACGAAACTGAAATTGGCAGAGAAGGGAAGCTTTATTTTCGAGATTCTTTAGACTGTGGAACGGAGGGATTGAAAAGTTTAAAAATAACCACCGAAGTTTCGAAGAGGAATTTAATGCAGTAGTCAGTGGTCGCCAAAATTAGTCAAAAGAGATATTGCTGTAGAATGCAGAGAACGTTGATTATGGTGCATGAATAATTTGATATGATGTATCTATATCGAATAAAATAGAGTATTTGATCCATTTACAAAAGAAAGATAAACATTCCCGGTCTACAAATAATCTGACAATGTTTGAAATCTTCTACTACCACCACCGAAATTGACCGAAAAACGACTACATTGAAATGAGAGAAAATTACTTCACTTTAACTTCACCATATTCCTAATTTTATCCTTTCACAATGGGCGTTTTACACGATGATTTCTTCGTCCATTTTCCATTAGGATTCGGCACGAACAAAATACGAGTTTTATTTTGGTACCTACCGATTTTCATACAGTTTAAGATGGCGGACATTATCTGTCATTGTTTTACGTAAATTTATTATGTGTAAATTTTGCATGTTTAATATTTATCGATTAAAAAAACTATAATTTTGTATTTATTAGTGATTGTGAACCTGTATTGATGATCGGTGTAATTTTTATGATTTGTTGACGGCAACGGCAAAGGAAAATGATAAATACTTCTATGTGATATATACAGAGGATTTTTTGAAAATTTATTCCTGTACCAAAATATTATTTCATTTCGAATGGTAACTATTCAAAATAGTATTGTTTTATTAAATTTCGTCCTTTGCAATTATAATATTTATAACAAGATATTACGTCATAGCAAATAGAAGTATTTGAACTAAAAATTATGTAAATACTTTATTTTGCTTTATCATTACACCTTTTTCTGTCTTCTCTCTCTCTATGTACTGCACTTACAATGGTTTATATTTTATTTTCCATTTTATTAATTCTATTATTTCAATAGGAGCATCTCCACCAAGTAATAACTAAACCTTTATCTAAACATTTTAAATTTGAGTGATAATATCTACATCATAATGGAAATTTCATTGACGTAATAATTGTTGTAAATTAAATAAAGATGCGGCGGTCACAAAAAGGCCTTAAAAAGAAATGTTTACATTTTGAAATACCACCTCAGTGGCGATACTGAGCACTGTGTCCATCTCTATATGAAAAAAAAATTACGAGCATTTCACACTTTGCAATATTTTCACATATTTTCGATATAGTTCATGTCCCCTTTCTTCATTAAATTAGATGACTTATTTAAAGAGAAACCTGGTAATCCAGCCCACCTCGTATTTAGCCTCTCCCCAATGTGTTGACCTGTTTACCTGTATTCCCCTGTATAGTGGAGATGCGTGTTTTAGGTTAGAATTAAAGCCCACAGATGGCAGTGACGCATGGCTCACCTGGGAGCATCGAAGTTGCGCCATTACCTTTATTAAAATTATAATAACTAAACATGAAATTGCTTTTATGCTCCGTGAAAAATAACAAGAATTTTTTTTTCACGTTAAATTATTGCTCTATCAGAAAATCTAATGGAAGCAGTTAGTTTGTTGATATTTTTGTGACAAGTACGTGTAGAATGTAAAAGTTTTATCGAAGTCTATTATGACCTTTGAAAATTTTAGGTAACCGAGCTATGGAAAATAATGTGAAATATGGTATCTGTACGAAAGAAGCAGGAAATCTCTCGAATGGCGTCATGAAATCTGCACAGCATTAAGTCCCGAATTTCTGAAACGATTAGCTCTGGCGTTATGAAATTTGTTCAACATTCTTTCTTGTGAAATTTTAGGTCAATTTTCAGCTTATAACGTCATTTCTGTCAAGAGACACTGAAATTTTCAAAAATAAGTTGACAATGAATTAATGAATAATACTTTTTTGAATACCTTACTTAGTAGATTAATTAATGTTCCCTTATCTATGAATAATTTTAACATTTAATTAAATATTATTAAACAAATTGCAATCAATAACGTTAATATTTTAAACAAAAAATAAAAGAAAAAGTTTATTATCTCTTATGTTTATCCATATATTATTGACAACAATAACAATTGGAGAAAAATATTATTTTTAAATAATAATACTTTAAATTTATTAATTAAAAACATGCCAGACAATATCAACCCAGCTTTTCACACAAGAAACAAATTAAAAAAATGATGTATTAAATAATAAGGACAAGGACGATTTTTTGAACAAATCTGGGTTTATAAATTAATTTGTAACGAGTGTAACTTTTTTATATAGAGAAGACTTATAGAATATTAATATTAGAGTTAAGAAAAATATAAGGTGCTTGAATAATAAAAATTATTCTGAATTCGCCAACCATATTTTAGAAACAAATAATTTTTATATAATTGTTTTTATGATATTTTTCATCTCTCTTTGTAAAATTTTAGTCTATTGTTCTTTTTGTCTATACTTGTTCGTTTCTTTTGTTATTTTTATTCATGTTATTATTCTGACGAAGAAACCATCGGTTTTGAAACATGTAGATATTATAACATTGATTATAGTGGTTCACACAAATGTAATTGGTTTAATTTAAATGACAATGAATTATTTAGCATACTTAAATTCATAATATCCCCAAAAAACAAATATAAGAGGTCAGTATTATACGCATGTATATTTTTTAAATGTATTATTTTTTATTTGTATTTTCCGCAAAAATGGATAATATTGCCTGTAATGTATTGAATCACCTTCACCATGAAACCATGGTCTCTTTCACGTAGTTGCTTTTTGCACTATTTTTATTTAATTTTTTTGTTCCCAGAGATTGCACGCTGTGGGAAATGAAGCTAGCAATGTAGACTTAGGTATATAGTTTTAATAAAATCATTTTTACTAACGCAAATATACACGCGTATATTTATATATGCATCTGTTTGTTATTATTTATTTTTATAGCCTCCATAAAACTGTTGTACACAAATATATTACGCTATTGTTATTGTGATTATAGGATTATTATTGCCTACTTATTACATACACACTTTATAATGTTTTCAAATCTACTTGGACAATCTTTTTAAATTAAAATTTTATTTATTACATTGAAAGTATACCCACATAATAGGATCTAATATAAACATAGGTAATAAAAATTTTATGCACCAAACTTTTAGGTTTCCCTTAGGAAAAACTAAACCCTTTTACACACTTTTCCTTAAAAATGATCATCTAGTAAATCCACGCTATGAAAGAGTATTATATAAGTATTATTATTACAAAACAATACAAGAACAACATTTTAACCTACCAGACTATTAAATGGGAAAATAATTCACCGACTCCAGATATTTTCATATCAGAGGGTTCGGCTCTGTAATCCTAGGTGTATTTAAAATGACTGATTTTTGCATTTTTATATACAAATTCTTTGACAAATCTAATATGCCTAAATTTTTAATAAGAGAGCTAGGTATAATGCCACTAGCAGAAATAATAATCGGTAATATTTTTATAGTCTGAGAAGGCCAAATTCTTTTAATTTCATTTCCTAAATCTGTAAACTTTCTTAAACAGATTTTTCAATTTTACAGGAATTTGGATTAGCTACATCAATGATATAAGTTATTTTTTACATTTTTTCATGTAAAACTACATCGGCTCTGTTATGACTAATTGGTCTGTCTGTTAGTATAGTTTTATCATAGTATATTGAAGAAATTATTTTCTTAAAATGAATTTGGTTCGTATTAATAATATGGTACTATTTCATGACAGTCAATCAAGTTATGTTGAATTACAAAACTTTGGTGAATTTTAAAACCTGATTGTGCCTAAATGTATATTCGGACCACACATTTTCTACATACATCATCAATTTGATTAGTATCTTTGATTATATGCTTCCTATAATTTTTAGTATTAATGATTCTATCTTGAATAGCAACCATAAATCTTTCTATTTCTGCGCTCTACTCTCCAATACTCAACCATTTGTTTTACGAAAGTTTGTCAGACATACGTTTGGTTGAGATAATTGAAGTGTTTTGGGTGAATAATTTTATTTGACCAGGAATCTAATAATTCCTGGTTGGTATTTATAAAATGTTGGGATTCTCGTCGTATAAATTTAAAGGTGTAATGTTTCTATTATAATTTTTACATTATAATTTACACTTAAAATATACTTATTACAAACATAATTTTAACATTTTACTTACATACATACATTTTGACCACCACAACACGGGCATGTGCACGGGCGTGGTGGTCGTAAAAAAACATGTAAGTAGCAGTTTAATGTATATATAAAAAAAAGATAATAATTTCACTAAGAACTGAGCTATACATTTTGTAATCCTTTATGCAGAAGCAAATTCTGTGTTTTTGTTCTGATAATTTTTATTAGTCTGATGTTTTATTTTTGTGTAGTTTGTCTCTAAAGTAAGTTGGTGGTAAATTATTTATTAAAAAAGCTTTGTAGATAAGAAAACAATATTTAAAATTCTTTGTTTAACACACATTATATCAATTTCTTCTATTTTATATATATTTGTAATAAATACTCTTCAAAATTTGTCTTATTGCTCTAATCTGGATTATTTGGATTTTTTAAGCTACCTGCATTACTAGAATACTAGAACAGTAGTCTATGGGGTGTAACAATACGATATTTTAACAAACCATTAATACCGTTAAAAATGTTCTGAAGTTTAATGTTTATTTTTCTGATTCTGATCATTGTACTAAAAACGTGTAATTTTAATATTATCATTCATAAATTGAAAACACCCGAAACTGTTTCAAATGGCTACAATGTCATTATGACGTAGAGAACGCCTATTTATCTGGTAAGACGGCCGTTGACCGGCATCGCCGCCGAATTCACGATAAAAATGAACACGTCGTTTTGGTGGAAAATCGAAAATGGCACATTAGAAATTAATTCATCAACACAAAAAATCCTTCTTTACCGTAATATTTCTTTTGTTTTATAAATTCGTAAACTTTTTTTTAATTGAAACTTTTCCTAATTCTTCCCAGCAAACTCATTTTCTTAGTAATTCTTTATATGTGGGTAAAGGCACAATGGGAGTCTAAACAAATAAATTCGCATGGAAGGAAATGCTCCTAGTTTCATTCTCATTGCTTTGAAGATTAAATACATTTAAGCTCGTCCCTGTCGATTTGTCCCAGAAGCAGCAGTGGTTCGTATTGGTCAAGTTTCAATTAGTGATATATCTCATCACGTTTCGTCTTTAATGTCTCTTGCAACCCCCCGAGACTGCAGAGGGAGAGTTGGGAATAAATTACACATCCCTTAAAACTAGAAGCTCCATCCCTATGTTAGCTAATATCCTTTACAGTTTAAAATTATGTTAGTTTCAATTACATACATTTTTATTATATCATGTCATTTAATCGAAGATTTTACAAATATATACCATCAAATCGGTTACTTTGTTCCAAAATATGACAAAGAATCACTCTCTATGGTTTTCTTTGTTATTGGTACATTAGTATTAAAAATAATGGTTTTAACGCAGAGGTATGTTTAACAAGTTACGATGCGCAAGGCGAAACAAATATGATTCGCCATTGGGCCAACGTCGGACTAACTAAGATAACTTTGGCCCACAGATTTTATACGTAAAAAATATATTGTTAACTATAATCGAATAATGCTGAAAGAGGTTGAAAAGTAAATGTCAGAAGACTTTTGTGTAAAAGTAGAGGCAAATTTATGTGAAATTACACTTCTTTTAATTTTAACCATTAGTAACAGAAAAAATGCAAACACAATTATATTAAACTTAAATAATATATTTCTATATACCTACATATAAATCGTAGTAACAAAGGAACATTAGTTTTCTTTTAGATCAATCAGGCTTTCCTTGCTTTTAGTTAAAGCTTTCAGAGCTTTTTCAACATACCTACAAGGAAACTATTGTGTTTGTGTCGTTGGCCAAATCGTTTCCAGCATAGTGATATTTACGTCCACTCGCGTTTGAGAATCATCGCAAAATAAGAATAAGCAAAATCTATATGCTGGAGGATATGATTTGTATTGGAGGCAAGCATTCTAACATTTCTACCGTTGGGCAAAAGTTACCCAAAACTTGGGTCAAAGTATACCAATATATCGTTTTCTGAATTTGGGCAATTTATTTATTTATTTCTATACTTGTACACGCATTTAAGAAATAATTACAATGGTTTACATAGTAGTACAAAAAAGTTCATATTCAGTAACAGGATGTAAAAAGGTATGTAAGAAGGTTGATAGTAGCATTTTGTGAACACCTCACTGGGAGAACTTGTGCTGAGGTGTTCGCATGCTTAGGATTAAGAGATATTCTGCCGACATATGTAGAAACGCAGTATCCTCTTTGATTTTGTCAAGAAGGGCACCGTGGTTCAACCCGTGTCGGCAGTATCGTATACATAAAATTGGTTGCAGTTAAAGATATACAAATAATTTTCTTCAAAAGCAGGTAGGAATATTTTAGATTTTGTAAATAATATTAAGGTTTCTAAATAATATTATTATTTTCATTAAATAATATTATTTTCTGTCCAGAAGCAAAGTTTTTATTTTTTATTTGTTTGTTATATTTTGAAAGACACATTCCCGAGGTACAATAGTTAAAAAACTACTACTACCAAAATTATAAGCAGATAATATTTCTTCGGCGTTGATGGATGACTTAACTAGCAGATAAATTGACGTTGCAAGTGTCAACTAAACCACTTAATCTTTGTCACATATTTCACATGGTAGGTTTATATGTATTTCCATATTTATAGCGATTATTATTTTTAACAGCACCAATAAACCATAAATTGCTTTTTACTAAACCTATAGTTGATTTTGTACGTGAACCCTAAGGGAAATGTATTAAGTTTTACTCTAATAAAATCTAATCTATAAAAACTCTAAACCAAATACATTTATCTAACCCTCGTTTTATTTGAAATGGGCAATCATTGCAAAAAGTGGGCCTAATTTGGGCTACAATTTATTACATTGTTCCAAAAACAATACCGTAATATTAATATTGTATCTACATGAACATTTTAAACAGGGTGTTAAGATACGTACTTGACTTATATTATAACCAGTGATTCCTGACATTATTTGGAGTAAAAAATGTGAATTATTGATTTTCTTATTCTAAAAAAAAAAAAAAATAGTCGTGGTTGGACAGTTGGGGGAATTATTATTGGGGCTGTAGTTTGTAAAACATGTTTTTGTAACAACTAGAAACTTTGTTGCTCGTTCCGTTTGCATTCTCGGACAAAAAAAATTATAGATTTAGGGCTATCATGAAGTTTCCATGGTGATATCATATAATTTTTTGCAATTAAAATTCCTTTGTATGTTTTGCATTACGTACAGGAAGGTACTTACAACACGCAAAGTTAAGTACATTTATTTTAAAGATATGTTTTCTAGCAGTAGACCAACTTTGAGAAATTGCTGTAAATTACAATATTCGGCAAAAACAAGATCATCTATGGTTTATGTGCCTTTGTCTCTCATTGATAAACGCTTACAAAGAAGCTTACACCATTTTCTTTCTTCTGATGAGTAAACAAAAAAATCACCCTTACCTGTAGTATGTAATCACCCCACTCTACTCATTTGGCGATACACATATTATCATTGAGTGGATCCAATGGGTTTCTCACAACTGGCAGCGCGGGTGGTTTTTGCAATTCAGGTCCAGACCCAATCTAGTTATGCTAACGAGGCCGAGTCCACTCCCTTGGAGCTCAATGAGGAGACTGTAGGAGGATCACAAAGGAACGGAAGGATTCGGTACTTCACGCGTGACCATCCGTCGTACCTACGGAAGCGGATCCGTTTGATTGGAACCAACAACGGATCATTGAGAAATGTCCTTAAGTTATTATGAGTACAAGCGTGTCAAGTGACTGAAAAATACAACGGAAGCAATGGGATTACAATGGGATTGGTTTACAAAATAATGTCTTGTTTTATTATATAAGTAGCGCTAGTAATCACGGGATATTGTAATTGTAGAATTTGTGAATCTCAAAAATCTGTTGTCAATTTTCTTTAAACAAATGTTGTCAATTTTCTTTATAATAAAATTATTTGTTTTTTAAAAATTAGAGAGAACTACAAGTAATTATTGTTTATTCATTGTTTATTGTTTCTTCTTCACATTTTAGGTATAACAGTTTACAATACAATTTTTAACCTCACTAGGACAAGCCTGTGTTGAGGTTAACAATTATTTACTTAAAGTAACAAAATAACACAAAAGGAAAAACTATTATCTATAATATCGAATAAACTATAAATATTATTATCTCTTTTTAAAAATATTTATTAACCCTGATAATATACAACATACAATATACACAAATACATTTTTTTGGTATATGCCACCTCACTAGGCTGAGCCTGTTCCGAGGTGGCAGGAATTTGAACTAGTTTTGATATTCGAAACTTGAAGGATGAAATAAAATAAATTTTGAATATAAATTAAAATTTTTAATTATATTAAATAAATAAAAAAAAAACCAAAAGAAAAGAAAAGAAGGGTTTATACTTTTGTAGGCACGTTTTAAAATCGAACTATGCAAGCCAAATTACATCCCATCATTTTTCAGAAACGAAAGACATTGAATAATATGCAAGGGTAATCGTTCCGATTATTGAACTTATGAGTGATTAAAGAAAATTCAAAGCTGATAGTATGTATCTACCTAAAAAATATATCTCGATTACCAGTAAAATCCCTCTGATTTTCACATAATTACCCTTTTACGTATTTGGTAACCATTCTACTTTCTCACTCTGTTATGTGATTAGATACTATGTGTGTCTTACTATATATTAAGTTTTTGGAAGGATTTTGTTAATCAAAAGATCTAGACGATTCTTTGTGTAAATCGGTAGGTATCAAAATATTAATAAACAGTGCAAGAAAGAGTACCTACGACTGAACGCCACACTCCACCTCATCATATAATGATCACTGTAAGCAGAGTGTAAGCAGTTTTGCAGTTGAAACGTTGCACAAATATATGGTTCTGATATTTCTACAATGGCGACTCCACTGCATGGTAATACAAGCTAGAAATGTCTTTCATGTAGTTTTGAAAGAAACCCACACTAGCCCATTTAGCAAAAGCGCTTTTTCTCTCTTACCAAGCCTGAAATTGTTACCGCCATTTCATTTGATCGGAATGACAATTTCGAAATTTATGCAGTGGGAGCGAATAATGCAATACATTTTACGATAGATACCTTCTATTGGCTGCTCGTATACCAATAGTTGACATCGGCTTTTTATCAGCATCGACGCGATAAGCCAAGATAAACATTCCGTTTCCGATTGCCGTCAACTCAACTGCTCGCAAATTGCTCCAGTGTTCGGTTCCCCACCTTCTGATAACAAATCTCTTACATAAATATAAATTACGTGGTTGGATATTGTTCAATAAACCTGTAAGTTCAAAGCCTTGCTGATTTGATTAACCATTACAATTATTCATTATTCATATACCAATAAAGCAAATAATATACGACCGTTGAATAACGAAACAAGCCCACATCTCATTTCTTGTATTACGCTATATTCTATGGCACTTACAAACTACCTAACTATGACCAAAGAAAAGCAAAGCGATTACTTACGACCCGACGCGACGAAGGTTTTAGAACTTCGGTAGCGAGCGCGATTCAAGCTGACGTGACGTGTAATTGTCCTGTTATCGATAAGAAACCACAATGAAATAATGGGATAATAATCTACGATATATATAGTTTTATGGGGTAATTAGGGAAAACTCAATTACTTCGAATCGGATAACCGGTCTGTTTTAAATTTGGAATTGATTCTATTTCAAAACATTTTGCCTATTTTAAAATAGCATGTTATTCTACGATTTAGTTCCTAAATAACAATAGTTGTCTATGGACTCTTTGGATCACGTGGTCTAATTGCCGAGTTGTGCCGAAGGTACCAATGTCTCCGTAGAGAACATAAGATACATTATTACACCGATGACGATTTGTCAACAAGTCGATAGCTTATCAGATGCTTTCCTACTCATTTTACTGGTGTTATTTTCGAAGTTCATAAAGCACACATGACAATTTTTTCAAACAAGATTTTAGTGTAAGCGCGGTGGAATTTAAAATAACTACTGCAGTCTCGTGAAGTACGGGATATTGTAATTGCAGGAATTGTGAAGCTGGAAGTGTTTGTAAAATGTTTGCTTCGGTATCGTCGCCTTTCAAAAACAAATATTTCCATTAAATGTAGACAATATTAGCAAAACTCAATAAAAAATCTGAAAACAGATAAATCTAAAAAAAAAGATCACACCCAGGACTCGAACTCAGTACCTACGCCTTGCCGGGGTGGAGCTCTACAAACTGAGCTAATGTGTCCCTATCCGATTCGGTCATATTTAACTGTATCCATACTTCGACTAAGAAATACCAACATTAACTTCATTTTCTTTAGGCTTTCTTGGCAAACTTAAAAGTAAAAAAAAATAATAAAATTTATTTAACACACTATCTAGACAGCATTTAGTTCGGGTATGAATCTTGCAATCACACATAAAGATAGCAGCCAATAAAAATATGCGTTAAGAAAATTAAGAAAATATTCAAAAATCTGTTTCTGAAAAAATAAGAAAGTATACAGATTTAGGAAATGAAATTAAAAGAATTTGGCATTCTCAGACTAAAAAAATATTACCATTTGTTATTTCGGCTACTGGCATTATACCTAGCACTCTCATGAAAAATTTAGGCATATTAGATTTGTCAAAGAATTTGTATATAAAAATGCAAAAATCAGTCATTTTAAATACATGTAGAATTACGGAAGATTTTAAAAATATTTATATTGAGGGATCAGTAGGATTTATCGGTAAAATTAGGAATTCCACAGAGCCGAACCCTCTGATATGAAAATATCTGGAGACGGTGAATTATATTCCCATTTAATAGTTTGGTAGATTAACTTGTATTGTTTTGTATTAATTATACTTATATAATACACTTGCATAACGTGGATTTACTAGATGATCATTTATATGGAAAAGTGTATGAAAGGGTTTAGTTTTTCCTATGGGAAAAACTAAACCCGTTCCTGAAAATCTGGTGATTAAAAAAAAAACATAAAATGGTGGTTCTTATTCGAATTTTAATATGACCGAATCGGACAGGGACACATTAAATCAGTTGGTAGAGCTCCGTCCGGCAAGGCGTGGATCTTGGGCTTGAGTCCTAGATGTGATCGTATTTTTTTTCTGTTTTCAGATTTTCGATGGAGTTTCGCTAATATTATCTTCTTTTAATTAAAATATCACATTTTGAGTTAAAACAAAAAAAAGAAAATTAAAAAAATATATTTTAAAATGGGCGTGTTTTCAAGTATTGAAATATTTAATATTTTGAAATATTGTGCAATTTGACAAGTAACGCGAGAAGTTAAACGCAAGTTATTGAGAATTGTGAAAAATTTGAGACGTATAATAAAATAACAAAAGAAGTTACACTCGTTATAGGTTGATACATGTAACATGTGTTCATCTGTTCATTGTGGGTGGGCACTTCGAATTCCAGAAATTATCCAAATAAGTAAGCACGTATCTAATTGCCGGGCCGTTTTAGGAATATTATGTATCGAAATGACTTTACGTGTCTCAAATATCGTTCCTTAACCCCTCGGCAAATTCAATGCAAATTTATTGCCCGGTTCGTTTTCCACTTCGTACGCCGCGGGGTCGGCTGGTTAATATATATACGGGATCCCACTTACGTGATCTCAAGTAGCAACGGGCGCCGTGAATAATCGCCCAGCCCCCGGGCGCACATAAATTGCCAATCGCGGAAACAATATCAATGCGAATTTAGTTTTTGCCCTTATTTATTGGTTTTGTATTGAATCCAGACAACCTGAACTTATAAAGGTTTACTCAATTGGTACCTGATTAAATTTGATAAAGATGCTTATGTATGATATCAGTGGCGTAAATAATTTTAGGATGAACTGGGCAGTTTTTTTTTTTACATTAGCCCCACACAAGAGGCCCTGAAGAAAATAATTTCCCTCAAGGCCAGACCTTTGGGGATGCTGTGTAGAGGGTATTTTTAAGGAAAGGAAGGAGAGGAAGTTCTGGGAAGAATAAATGTATAAGGGTTGGGTAGGAATTTGAGATTAAGTGTGTACAGATCCTCCGCCATCAAGACCTAGTCAAACCTCACCCCCATGAACCCGGGCCCCCTGCTAAGTCACCAAACGTAGCGAACCACTTGGGGTGACCTACGGTAGAAGTGTTGGTTATCCAAAAAATGGTTCCTGGGGCGGCGGTACACACATCCGACTACCAAATTGAGAAAAGTATACAGATTTAGGAAATGAAATTAAAATAATTTGGCATTCTCAGACTTCTTCTTTCGTATGGTGGAAGAAGAAGAAGTCTGAGAATGCCAAATTATTTTAATCTCAGACTATAAAAATATTACCATTTGTTATTTCAGCTACTGGCATTATACCTAGCTCTCTTATTAACATTTTAGTCATATTAGATTTGTCAAAGAATTTGTATATAAAAATGCAAAAATCAGTCATTTTAAATACATGTAGGATTACGAAAGATTTTTTAAATATTTATATTGAGGGATCAGTAGGATTTATCGGTCAAATTAGGAATTCCACCGAACCGAACCTTCTGATATGGAAATATCTGGAGTCGGTGAATTATTTTCCCATATAATAGTCTGGTAGGTTAACATGTTGTTCTTGTATTGTTTTGTATTAATTATACTTACATAACACACTTGCATAGCGTGGATTTACCAGATGATTATTTTTATGGAAAAGTGTGTGAAAGGGTTTAGTTTTTCCTATGGGGAAAACTAAAACCGGACCTAAAAGTCTGGTGCGTAAATAAAAAAATATCCTTAAAGACACATAAATAATCAAAAATGTTGGTACACATACATGCATTGCGCAAAATGTCAATACATAGCACCGGCAGAGGCAAACATGATATATAAGCCGAGAAAATTGCGTTGAATTTACATAAAGCAAATACGATGTTCTTCAGCATTTTTGAACTTTTTAAATCGCAAAAACTAAAAGAAAAACTTTTGACAACTTTAAAAAATTACTTGATAAAAAAAAGAGCTCTGAAAAGAACAAACGATTTAATCAATTTCAAAAGGCACAACATGGTTCACGACACACTACATAATTCATAAATACATAATTCACCAATATATAAAATTATTTTAGATTTCACAATCAACTTCTCAACACCGCCACCGGAAATGCCAACAAAATAATTTTGTAAATTTCTGTCAACTTATTTAATGCTCTGAAGAAACCATACACCACAACTTAAAGTAAAATTCGTAGACCAAGAGATCAAGGACGCCGTTTGAACAAATAGGCAGCAAGTTCAAGAAAAATCGTCACTCTCAATACCCTTGAAAATAGCATCACAGCGTTCCATGAACTTCCATCCTTAGAAGAAATTCCGTCTCTATCCGAAGACGTGGTAGCCTCACAGCGCAGAGAAGAACGATGAGTTTCATTACGGATCTCTACACAATCTATAAATTCCGAGACCCGCCCGCTCACATACAAATCACCATCGGTGCGCGGCAAACCGACGGTATCAATTCAATTTGCCGAGCTCGTCTAGTTCTATCTAGTACCACGTAGTTCCACCTACCATCTAGTACTAACAACGTTTTGTATTGAACACACACTCGTTGTACTATCTCAATGTCGAGTATCTACATCTTGTGCCGCGTTTTAGCCTTTGTGTGGCTATAAGGTTGCCACGCTTTGACTAACAACAAATTAAAGGATTCAATAGGGCTTCTGCAATGACTTTTGCCAAAAATTTCGCCATTTGTTAATTAAGCTTATGGGTAAGCTGAAGGCATCAGATAACAATACAAAAAATATCTTGTTTCCTGGAAAACAGGTATCCTTATATACTTTTTGAAACCTTTTTTCTCATTTTTCGATGTAATTCTTAAGTCTCTGGCCTTTTGTTCATTGTGAAAAAACTTCTCGTTTGTGAAAAGAGCACTGAATATTGGAAAAAGTTCGCAGCAAAAAAGACGTGATTAAATTTGGAATCAAATGTAGTGAAACATTCCTAATTTGTTTTGATTTTTAAACAGATATGTTGAAAATAGCTATAAGTATAAGTAGTCACTGAATTCTTAACAACCATCACAGTTTTTCGAAAAACAGAACACCCTTGAAGGATGAAAGTCATATACATTTGAAAATATGGTAATATTTTTTTAATAAGCACTTTTTTTTTGAAAAAATCTTTTGATTCACCTTAATTAGAAATTTAGAATGAAATATTTTGTACTTCCCCCAATGCAAATAGTTCTCTTTAAGCGCCTCCGCCCACTCAGGCAACTGAAAACTCTCATCTGCCAACTGTCTTTGTATGACAATGTGATGGCCCGCACACTACACAATCACACAAAACCCCGTTGTCAATGGTAACGCAAGCGGTGACTTGCGACCATCTTGCGACTGTCACGGCTGATTACCCTGGGCGGCCGTTGCTAGGTTGCGAGCTGTCAGCTGATTGTTCTTCATCTATGGTTAAACAAGCTTTTTGACCAATCAAGACAGAGAAAACAGCCGGTTTTAGTTGGTTTTCAGTTGCCTAAGTGGGCGGAGCGCCTTAATGTAATTAAGGCGAATCAAAAGATTTAACAAAAAGTGCATATCAATCGATGACACACGGAGTTAAAAACGGGACTGAAGTTCTTACCAACCAATTAACAGGGTTTCAATGTAATTTCGTACGTATACTAACAAATTATTATTACATTTTCCCGCCAATAAACATTGAAACACTGTTAATTTGTTCGTAAGAACTTCAGTCCCGTTTTTACGAATAAAATGATCGTATTTTAGAATAACATTTTTCTCCGCGCAGCTTTATCCAATATTTACCGAAAATATATATTGTCGGCTTCAAAATGTGTTGTATTTTATCCGTTTGATTTTTGTTTTCTGTAGTATCTAAGTCTTGTCTAGTTTAGTCTTGTGTAGAATTGATCTGTAGTATCTAAGTCTTGTCTAATTTTTTAGTTTTTCATAGTTTTATATCATTTTGTAGCTATATCAGTCTTGTTTTGTAGTGTCTAAGTCTTTTTTTGTTATTTATTTTTGGGGTGTTATGCCGTGTTACGCTATCTCCTTCTTCAGCCAACGTTTCGGACAACGTTACAGTGTACATCATCAGGGCAGATGTGTGAAACTTTGGCTAAAGACGGAGATAGCGTAACACGGCATAACACCATAAAAATAAATAACAAAAATACTTTTGGCCGTGAAAATCTAAAATCATATCTGTCTAAGTCTTGTCTAGCTTAGTCTTTTCTAGTCTTGTTCCGTTGTACTAAGTATTGTCAAAATCATGAGATATTCTAATTTAAATTAAGAAAATGAAAATTAACGTAATTTTCTGTTAAAAATACTATATTACTTAGGTAGGCACTTTATCACTTGTCTGACCTGTTCACGCAACAATCAGCTCCAATTTCGAAAATGACACTTAAATTCAAATTAAATACAATTTCATTGAACTAGAGTTACAGTAGACACACAACCAAAATCAGGTTTTATGATGATATTAAACCCATCTGACATTACATACGTTGAAAAAACATGGATACGATTTTATTTCTCAATGGAGACAACTGATATAAACCACCCTCTAGCTATCGTCCAAGCAGGGTTGTGCTAAGCGTGTTCTGTATTGCGTTCTTTACTTAAAATAATACCGAGTTTCACCGGTAATAGATAGATAGATATATTGGCCGGATAAACGGGAGCGCAGCCATCTATTAGAGCCGCGAGCAAGCTGCTCCGAGACGGCATAGCCGGCGCTGAAGGCCCCGCTTCCGGAACTTTAACCCTTGCCCCTAGGTGGCGCAACACCTATTTATTACTGCATTGTTTTCAAATATATATAATCTATCACACCAGGAGAAAAAATATAGCGAATAATTTGTCTAAACTTGTTCTTCAAACTTTTAACATTTCAAATAAATGAAAAGAAAATACTTTGTTTTAAGTCACTTTATTTTTATTTAACGTCTACCGGTTTCGGTACCTCCGTACCATCATCAGGACTATTACAAAAGTAATGTCTAAAAATACATAAGTACACATATATATACATAATGTTGTGAAAGAAAGGGACAGTATACTAGAGTGGGACAGAGCGTCAGTTGTGGGAGGGAGGAGTGGAAAGGGGGATAAGTGAAGACATGGGGAACATACTTAAAATTGGACTGAAGGTTAAATTTAGTTGATTATTAATGATTTCTTCTTTTTAATTTACTGATTTTTTTTATTTCGAAAGCTTTTAAATTGTTAAGTCTTAAACCTATTCCGTTCTTATGTAGGACTTTAATTCCCGAATCGTGGTTAAAAATAGGGAATTAAAGTCCTACATAAGATCGGAATAGGTTTAAGACTTTAAAAAAAAAAAAAAATATATATATATATATAAAAATTATCATTTCATCTGTACCTAAGTTTGTTTCTTACGTTCGCCATGGTTCGATGGTCGCCATGTTGAATACTACCTTTTCATCCCGCTAGAGTCGCATGATAGTTGTTCCTGCAATGAGCTGGCAGAGCAGAAAAATCATTATTTTGATACCTAAGGGTACAAAAAAGCTTAAAAAAAGAATTGTCATTAAATTAAGATGGTGATGTCTTTTTGGAAAAGATGTATAGGTAATTGCACATTTGAAATATACCAAATAATGTTAATTAAAATATTTACGATTCATAATTAAAGAAGTATATGATAATAATTATTACCGTTCATAAATGGCAGACGGCCCTGAGGAAGATAATTTAGTTAATTTAAATGTATAAAGTAAAAATGTTAAATAAAAAGAGTTCATTTTTAATAATTGAAGACAATGCTAGTGACTCTCAAAACAAATGCAACAAAGAATGATTAAACAATACAACTTGCTTATTAAGTTAGTCCAAAAGTTAATAAAAAATATTTACCCTAGACTTGCAGAAAAGTCAATAGATACTTTAAAAGAAAAATGGATGTATTTATCCAAAACCCTATAGTTTGGGAAGAATCGTGCAATAATACATAAAGACAGCAGCCAATATAAATATTCGTCATGAAAATGATGACAATGTTGACATTCCTTTTTCGAACTACGATACAGTTAAATACACCGAAGGGTACAGGGTCGAAATAGCCCAGTGGTTAAGTTAGGTTAGGTTAGAACCCCGACAAGACTGGGTTTAATTCCTAGGTTTGTATCATATTCTGATTTTTTTAAATTTTCATTTAAGCCGTCTTCAATAATTAAGTATTACAATTTGAGGTTTTACTCATTATGTTATACCAAAAATCGATAATTTCAAATTAGAATAACGTTGTTTTCAGCTCCATGACCCTGTTTCCCTGCGGTGTATGTACGCTGTACCCAAAAGTTAATATTGTTTTATAAAATTTTAGTATGTAAATATTTGGAAGCGCTGATTAACATATATTGGAAACAGAAAAAGGATACGTCACGGGTGTGCGAGAAGTTACGAGCTCCCTTCCCTCTTAGAAGATTCCAGAACGGGTTTAATTAAAGCGGGACAGGTGTTTAATCAGAAGTTAGTTTAATCACGAGTCACTTTGTGTAACAGTTGCTTTTCCAAGGAAAATTTTATTGAATAGTCTTTCCATGGAAATCTTTTCATTAAACATAATACTGGGTGAATCATTGTTAATGCTAATCATTTGTAGCTTGGATAGTTGATTTCGAATAAATAATTTATTAAGTTATATGTCAAGGTTCAGAATAACAAGGGTATTAGCATATTATTTTTAAGTGGAGACGTTTGAACGTTTTTGTGCCCAACGATGATATCGACAGTTTTAAAAAGTTTTTACAACTAGTTTGAAACATTCGACCGCAGTCCTCTCTTACCCTAAAATGCCAAATATAAATACTAAATGCGTAGCGATGATTAGAAATTCCTTATTAAATTTAGATTCGATATTCAATTTTTTTTCAAGTTTTTTTAAATGTATTTTACAGCTTCCTTAGAATTAAAAAATTATAAATAAATTAAATTATTTTTAAAACTATTTACTACAATACTAGGGGTATTTATTTTTAAACGGAAAGCCCTGAGAAAGATAATTTCTCTCATGGAAATAATTTCCGTCATCTTTGGAGTTGCTGCGTGGAGGGTCTTTTTAAGAAAAGGAAAGAGAGAAAGTTCTGGAAAGGAAACGTGTACGCGGGGTGGGTAGGAATCTATAAGTCAGTGTGCCCTGGAATAACGAACGTATAAATCCATCCCTCCCGTTACGGTGAGGGCAAAAGTTCTCCCCAAACCAGTCTCTCTCGAACTAGCCCGACACGCAGCCGATGGGCAGGCGCATCCACCGCCAATACCTGGACCCACCTCACCCAATGAACCAGGGCGAACCACATGGGATGGCCTATAGCACAGATGTTAGTTATCCAATAATTGATACCTATATGGGCGGTACCCATACCTTTTGATAATTGCGTAAAGTCCTCTCCCACATTGATAATTGACCTTTATATTAGAAAATTTATGAACGTAAATGAAGCAAGGAGTTTGATCCCAATTACAGTTGTATGACGGTCTTTTCCCTCCTTTGATTTCAGTGATCGTGTCACCTTCATTTTTAACACAAACGATTCAAATTCTATCTAAATTGTTCAATTCCGATTCCGCCTAATCAATAAAGTAATTCGATATATTTAGATTTTTCATTTAATCGTTAGGAAATGTTAAAAATAATACATCAGAATGTTTACAGACAAAAAGCTCCTAGACAAATAAAAAAGTTCAAATATTATATAAGCAGAGCGATATATTCACGTGACATTAAATATTTTGGTTAAGCACCGTTTGAAATTACGAGCACATGTAAATTTTTATGAATAAAATTTAAAAAAATATCGCAGCATACAAAAAAAGTTCACAAGAATAAAAATGAGGTCGATTTAAGATGTAATGAAATGATTCCTTAGATAACATGTTCTTATAACCTTCCAAATTAATTTGCAATTAAATTAAATTACGCACAAAATATGTTAAAACACTGAATAGCTTTATTAGCCTTTAAGGTCTCATAAAAAATCTAAAATTTGTACGTATAAAGCGGAGATATACTATTATTTGAAATGAATTTCATTCGCACGAAAATTAAAATCAATAATATTTTAAATTTGAAATAGATGACATATAAATTAAATACAATGACAAATTTCAATCTTTTCGCGATATAAAGAAATTATAATTTGTTTCACCTCAATAAAATCGATTTTGCAAGTGGATTCCGATGAAAATGTTTATTGAATAATGGTTATTAGCTTGACAGGATGTCAATTTACAATACTTCGAGTTTAATATATTCAACCAATGCGGTTAACTCGCGCATCGGTGACTGTAAGAAAAATTGTCAATGATATTTTTCAATAATTCCGAGTAACAAGTAACCCTGACTCGGTCGAGAAGTATTAGAATTGGCTGCTGATGTCCTCTTTTCTATGTATCTGATGAGATCTTAAACAAAGAGATCAAAATCCTTACTGTAACGCTATGGATTTATAATAATAAATTGTTTTACATATTAAATCTGGGAAGGAAAAAAAGTATGAGGGGTGGGTACGAATCCTTGGGACAATGTATCCAGGAGTGACAGACGAAACCAAAGCTAGTGAAACTACGGCATTCCCATTCTAATGGGCTGTGTGAAGCTGAGAGAAATGGAGAAGATAAAGGTTCGATATTTTGGGAGGCAGGTATGGGTACCGCTTATTGGATAACCACTGCCATAGATCACACCAAGTGGTTTGTTACGTTTGATAAATTAGTAGAGGTGCACGGGTTCACGGGGTAAGGTTTGTCTAGGTCTTGGCGGCGGATGCGTTGGGCTATCATCTGCGTGGCTTGCCGGATTGGGATAGACTGATTGAGGGAGACATTTAGACCTCTCCAGCTGGACTCTCTCGATCCATCTCCTTGAACCGCAGTGGGGGGGATGAGTTCCTACGTCCGTCACTCCTAGACACATTGACCCCCAAATTCCAACCCACCCCCCATACCTTCTTCCTTTCCAGAATATCCTCTGCTTCTTTTTCTAAGCGACTCCGCCCACTGAGGCAACTGAAAACTCTCAACTGCCAACTGTCTTTGCATGACAATGTGATGGCCCGCACACTACACAATCACTCAAACACCCGTTGTCAAAAAAAAACGTTGTCAAACGGTAACGCAAGCGGTGACTTGCAACTTGCACTGCTGATTGCCCTGGCCGGCCGTTGCTAGTTGCCAGCTGTCAGCTGATTGTTCTTTGTCTATGGTTAAACAAGCTTTTTGACCAATCAAGACAGAGAAAACAGCCGGTTTTAGCTGGTTTTCAGTTGCCTCGTCAGCGGAGCGCCTAAAAAGACCCTCCCCACAGATTCCCCAAAGATGATGTAGTCCCGGAGGACTTTTTTCATCACGGCCTCCTGTATACATAGAACTTAAGTTAAAAAAAGGCGCGTTAGCAAAAAACAACTTCTCTGTAATCAATTTAAAAACTTTAGATTTTAGCTCGGAGAAGAATCTGATTTAAATTAGATGTGAACTTTGGTTTTTCAAGCGAGTATTGGAAGATTTCAAAGAAGAATATTTTAACAGTTAATTATTTAAAGTTACCAGGTCGTACCGCTACAATAAATTACATTAATTTGTTTGTGTAAGCGAGAAGCTCGTCGAGCAGATTACATAGAGAGCTCTCGGGGCAGGTTACAAATATTTACAGAAACGAAAATAATGTAATGAAGGTTTTGATTATGTTACTAATAATTTTGAATCTTGTTGTTAGCTTTTCGAGAGCCTGTTTAATGGCGGTTGATTTAGGAAAATATGTACGCTAATTAGAAGGTTAAAAGCTAGACCCACGGCCATTTAACCTGATTTTCGCGAAGGAGTAAAGGAATTTTTATGTTAAAATTTGGGATAAAAATGGCAGGGAATTGAATTCAACGAAATATCTATGATACGTTTTTAGATTTTCACGGCCAAAAGCATTTTCGTTGTTTGTAATAAGCACACACTTAACACTACAAATTCACATCGACGGATCTGCCGGATCTGCCGGATCTGCCCTGATGATGGACACTGCAACGCTGTCCGAAACGTCGGCTAAAGAAGGAGGTAGCACAACACGGCATAACACCCCAAAAACAAACAACGAAAAAAAGAAATATCTATGAGTTATTTTTTTTTGCATTAGCTCCACAAAGATGTGATGAACTCAGATGTAATGCTTAGTGGAGGGTCTTTTTAGGAAAGGAATCAGATAACGTTCTGGGAAGGAAAAAAGGATGAGGGTTGAGTAGGAATGTGGGGTACAATATGTCCAGGAGTGACGGACGAATGAATAAAAAAAACGAAAAATGAGAAGTCAAAAGATCTCCATCAACCAGTCTTGTAGGAAAGTGAGGAAGTACACGGCTATTCAGATCTGGCAACCAAACATGTCTAAAGCTGTTTCAAGCAAAGTTTTAATTCTCAATGGTGGTCTCACACCAGGGCATACTGAGAGTAGATTCCACTCTAGAACGTGCAGCAAATATACTAAATATTATTTTTAATTAATTAATTGTGAAATAACATAAATTAATCATGTAAAATTTATTTGCGCACGCTGGGTTCGAATCAACGACCTCCGGATTGGGAGTCGGTAGCTTTACCTCTGCACCACGGAGGCCTTACCACTCGTTCTTATTGCTGAATAGTATGTTATTTTACATTTAGAGTGATTAGAATATTTTGCATAGTTAAGTTAACATAGCAGTGCATAGACAGCGCGACAAGGTCTGTAGTCGATTTTTATTGGTCAAAGTGTCCAAAAAAATATTTAAGGAAAGAGCGATGATACCAGTAAATACAAAAAAATATTACTAACTTCAATGTTTTCATTCAGCAGTGCAGAACTGTCACAGGATTTATCAGGCAGGTATGAAAAAATTGAATTTCGTAAACACGAAAATGGTGGCACTTTTGAGTTTATTACGAGTTTTCCTAAGCTATCTAGATAATTATCTGGATCAGCGGTTTTCAACCTGTGGAACACGTACCCTTTGGGGTACGCGAAGCAAACATTGGGGGTACGCAATATCGTTGCACGAATGTAGGTTTTTAAACTAAGTTCAACGTTCACATCGACGGATCTGCCGGATCTGCCCTGATGATAGACACTGCAACGCTGTCCGAAACGTCGGCTGAAGAAGGAGGTAGCACAACACGGCATAACACCCCAAAAACAAACAACGAAAATGCTTTTGGCCGTGAAAATCTAAAAACGTATCTAAGTTCAACGTTTTCAAATTTCGACGGTTTACGCTCGTTGGTTTGTCGATGGTAGGTTTTGGCTCGAAGTTTCGAAGGAATATCCCACAATAGCAGCTATAGCTCTAAAAATATGAATACCCTTCACAAACATGTATTTGGGTGAATAGGCATTTTCTGCCCATGCGTTTAAAATAAATATCGCAATCATCTGAATGCTGAACCAGACTTTAGGCTCTACCTATGCGAAATTGAGCCAAACTTTGCTCTGTAAAGCAAGGTCAAGGGTAACATTGCCGGTTTGTTAACATTATATGATTGAAACATAAAAAACTTTTTTCTACAAATTTTTTTGATGTTACAAAAATGTATCCTCTCAATACACTTTTTGAGTTTGGAGTTGTGTAAGGAGAACAAGATTTTTTTCTTAGAAATAAAAAGACGTGGAAAAAAATTTTCAGATTCAATTTCGCAAGAAGAATCACTGGTTAAAAATGCTCGAAATCGTGTTATAATCCGTATAAAATATTTGTATTTGTGTGACTTGATTGGTGAATTCATGTAATAATGAGAGTATTAAAAAAATTACGATATTAAACATGTATTTCATTACACGAGTACACAAGACGGATGGGTACGGGGTACAACAAATTTGTAGTAAGAGTGAAGGGGTATCTAGGCTCAAAAGGTTGACAACCGCTGATCTAGATAGTTCTCTGCTAGCTAGAAGTCCTACAGCACTACGCAAGAAATGCTTTCGGATTACGATGACAATAAATAAAATAAAAATTCTGTCAGTAGTACTTTTGGAATGTATTGCAATGAAATTTATATACTTTAAAAATATATATATATATATCTACTTTTTATACTTTTATTAAGTCTTGTGGTTGTACCGCAAGTGCTATATTGATATTTTTATACCAAAGTGCACCACGCCAGTTTCAAAGTTGTTTCGAAGTGTTAAAAAGCGTCTGCTTAATTTCAAGACTCAAAGAAAACGTATTCTGCTTTGGTAACCTCAGTTATGAAATTCGTTTGAAGCCAGTAGCTTCAACTCTCCGGTTTCTGCTCTCCTGGTAGAATTCACTCCTAGTTCTGGAAAACACCAAGGGTAGGACGGATGCAGGTGAGGACAGGGGAAAAGCGGGGCTTGGCAAATGCCAGGAATAAAGTTTTAAATTGACGTGTTTGAGATGTTGGTACACAATTTTAAGACGTTTAATTATTGCACGTTGCAGTAGCGCGCTGTGAATTTTCTTCAGATATTCGCGAAATTTTAGAGCATGTAAATGAATTTCCATCGTGTTTTTACAATGTTTTTATTACTTTTAACTATTTACTTATCTTTAAATTAACTCGTAAAATAATTAAACAAAAATAATTAATACATCCAAAATGTGATAATAATTTAGTGTTTAAAATCAAAATAAAATTATTTGTTCGGGAAAATCACGAGAATGAAACAGTTTGAGAGTGGAAGATGGAAGATAAGGTACTCTCAGTATTGCCAACTCGTGACTTTTGATATTTGGTGATCAGATCTGAATAGCTACGTACCTTCCTCTCACTCACCCCTTTTCCTTTCCCATTTTTATCACCCTCACAACATACCCTATTGACTCATTGACTGGCATACCATAGACCCATTGACTCTGGCCATTAGTAAGCATTTTAGATTACATTTACAAAGATAGATATATAAGTAATAAAGTTGTATTACCAAATACATAGTATAGAATATATAATGATTTATGATTAAATTAAAGCAAATTAAATGTATAGGTACGGAAAGCGAAATATATATAAATAAATATAAACAATTAAAATAAAATAAAAAAATAAAAAGTGTATTCACTACGGAGTCGTGAAATCATACATTTTACTAAAGTAATTATAAAGACTTCATTTTGTAACTAATACGGAATCTTTAAACATGTCTACAATATTCCCAAATTTATTGCCCAAATGGTGTAGTCTATTTATAGATGTTTGAGCCTCACAATTTGTTTTGAAATTGTCATAGAAAAAGGTAGCACTTTGCCTCGTATTTCTGGTAGGTACGTAAAATTTCATTTTGACGAGAATTTCAGGGATGTCAATGCAATTAATAATAATTTTATGTAGTATTCACGTTAAAAAATGGTCAATACAGAAATCAGGAAAAACTCAAATATTTCAAAGTTTATGTTCGAACGCCATTTAGTAATACAACCAGTGAGGAAATCAAAAAATTGTGATACAATATGTCATTAGAAATATTAAATATAAATGCATTTGCATTGTGACACTGCCACTAATAGCTACTAATGTTAAATTAGAGTGTTAGGTAATAACTCGATAGTGTTAGAAAAATCATTAAAAATAGATAAAATGAATGTTTTCCATTAAATATTGCTTCAGAACAGTATTTTAGAGCGGCTACCTGTGAAACTGTAAAATGCAAAGGTAATTAACGTCACCTCCTTTGTGGAAACATCACGCAACAAGAGCAGGTACAGGTTTCCCAGTCAGCGTCACGCGGGGTGACGTGCATGGATATTATAATTCTGAAGCCACCTTAATGGACATACCTACAAAAATATATTATACTATTATAATAATGTCCACGACGAAAAGGTAAAATAACTTATTCTGCTTTTACAAAACTATTACAAGTTTTGTAAAAATATTATGTAGGTACCTCTCTGTCATTTATAAAAATTAACGAAAATTATTTATTTATTTATTTATTTAATACATGATTTATCGAAAGTACAACATATAGTTTAAAGTGATATTTCACCCTCCATGGTAGGGATGACCCTGTGTTATAGCGGGTGAATTTTACAGTTTGCTGTTATACATTCATTAGTATTGGTTGATAATTTTTATTAATTAATATCATTAACACAATTCTTCTTCAATAAAAAAGTTATATGTAGTTAGATTGGATTACAAGAATAAGGTGAAGAAGTTAAAGAATTATTGGAAAAGAGAAGTTTAACGAATTATTAGTATAAACGCAAGTCACAGTAATCAAAATAGATAATAAAGATAAAGAATAAAGATAAATTATGTTTGGCCTGCTTTTAATACTCCAATTCTTCTATAATAAAAAAAGATGTATAGTTAGATTGGGTTACAAGTAGAAGGTGAAGAAGTTATAGAATTATTAGAAAATTAAAAATTTGAGGGATTGTTAGTATTTAGATCACACTAATTAATCTTGTACATACTATACTGCTAAGATATAGAATAAAGGTATATTATGTTTTGTCTGAAAGGTGATTAAATTGATAGAGTGTAAAATGAATGGGTAATGTAATTGTAATGTATTATTAGTTTAAACTAAATTTGATTGATTTTTAAATATCTTTGCGTTATGAAATGTTGTAACATAATTAATAAAACACACATAATGTAACATATAAACACATGGAAAACAAAACTAAAAAAATAATTGCTACTTGGCCTAGGCGGGCAGTTGTATTCTTTATTTATTTTTAATTAATTTATTTTATTTTATTTTATTGTAGAAACAAACAGTACATTGGTTACATAATGAGGGGTCAGTTTACAAATATTAAATAATATTTCATGGTGGGTACCTTTGACATGTTTCTTTCAAATGTCTTTTTGTGGAATGTATAATTAGTAACTACCGGGTAATGTGCGTAGTGTGTAAGTACGTGTGTATGTGTGAGTATGTGTGAGAAGTGGTGATCTGTGAAGGGATATGTATGCGCTTTAAACAGTTTATGTTTATATCATTGACATGATGCTCCTTTTAAATTTGGGCAGTGAATCTGAGAAAATATCAATGTTAGAGTTTAGGCAAACATAACTAAATGTTTGAAGAGCACGGTTAATTGGCGAATTAGTTCCTGCATTTGTTGTGTGATTAAGGGTGTGGAATAGTGCTGTACGCCTTAAAGGTATATTAAAATTAAATAAGGATATAAGTTCGGAACAGTCGATTTTGTTATTTAAAATTCTGTCTGTAAATGTTAAATCAGCTAGCCCGCCTTCGTTGCAAAGTTTGAAATGTAGATTCAAAATTATTGTTGAATTTGAAAGTTGAAGGAAATTTTACAAATTTGTTTTGAATTTGTTTTATTCTATCTATGTTTATTTTGTACTGTAGGTTCCATATTAGCGATGCGTATTCCAGTGTACTTCTGACTAATGCAAAATATAGCATTATTGTTGTCCGCGGGTTACTGAAAAGTTTACTTATACGAAGAACAAAACAAGATCTAGTTATTAATAAGTAAGTTAGTCTCTACATAAATACCTTTAATAAACAAATACCTTATTTTTATATACCACCTACGTAAAATTATATTAAAATAATGATTGTGGAACCAGCTCTGTCTATAAAATTCATTAATGCCAAGAACCCTAATCATAAAATAACAATGACATTTGATAGACAATGTGTAGGCGAATTGCTTTCAAATCCCAGACTTGTCTTAATAAGTTAAAAATAATATTTATAGTTTTTTATTGTTAAGATCAGTGAAAACTATTGTAAGGTCGAGGGGTTATTATATTTGTAGGATTTGGGAACCTGAAAGTAATAAATAATACAATATAAAGATTATAAATAATAAAAAGTAATAAATATACTTCACCCGCTATAACACAGGGACATCCCTAGCATGGCGGGCGACATAACACAATATGTACACTATGTATAAAATTCTTTAATAAATAAATAAATATTTTAAAGTAAATAAGAATGCCTGTGGCGGAAGTGGGAGCGCGGCTTGGATTTGGTTTGTACACACATCTATAGTTTCATTTCGAAGTTGTTAAAATTTCGCACACTTAACCGTCAAAATGAGATTAAGGTCAAGGTTTACATGAACTGTCTAAAAACCACCCCAATCCTTTTTTCCCAGTAAAGCAGTATTTTGAAAATTAATGATAACATTTTGGAAAAACAAGAGGAAAATTACTATCGAAATCTGATTTCAAAAAATTATGCGTTAAGTCCGGCCTGTCGCCGGAACTTCTGACATGAAACATTTACATGAAAAAACTACGTGTTAAGCCCGGGCAACGCCGGGACTTCAGCCATATTATTATCCATTTATATTTATAAAGAAGTGTCTCGCTGTGGCGGTGCGACTTTGTTTACTATACTAATCCACGGTATTATTACGATATTATTGAAATTTTGCAAATTGACTTTCAATATGAATTCATGAAATTTAAAAAAACCACACCCAATTCCTTTTACCACCTCTTTAAGCAGCTTTTTGATTTTCTCTTGACACTTGACTTTCAAAATAAGTGGATTATTACCATCTTCTTCATAATTAAAAAGTAAAAATTAAATGTAAAAGCCCCTATGGGCGTATTACAACAATAAATAAAAAAATCTCTATAATAAAAAAAATTTTGCAATAGGACTGGTGCCAAATATACATCTTCAAAGCCAAAAACTAATGAAACAATGCTTAAAACTAACAGCTAAAGAAAATAAAAACTAAAACTAAAGCTAAAAGCTCATAACTTAATGCTCAAAGTTCAAAGATTAAAGCTGAAAGCTCAAATCTCAAAGCTAAATGAAACTGCAAGTCATGGATAAGCTAAGAGGATGCTAAAATACTCTCCAAGAGTCAGGAAGGCAGAAAAATGTTTAGAATAATTTATAATAATATTTGATGAATCATTTTCATAGCGCATATTGTAAAATCACCTCAAAGCCACCAGTTTTCTGATATAATAACCAGAACCTTTTGCAATACGACATATCTTTCATTATTGCAAATATAAGTATTTTAACTAAAATTTATGAAAATGCTTTATTATCATTTCTTTCTTCTCTTTCTATTGTATACTCACTATGTGTTATATTTTATTTTGCTTATCATTATTTCTGTTTTTTCACTAGTAGCATCTCTATCTAGTAACAACCAATCCTTAATTTACGCAAACATTTTAGATTGGAGTATTAATTATCTATGCACACCCCAATGGCAATTTACGTAATGTAATAATAATTGTTAACATTTTGTAAATGTTTCAAACAATAAGAAACATTATGTGACACCAGATATTTTTTTATAGTGGTACTTATTTTAGAGCACTGTGATGTAGTATAGTGGTACTTATTTTAGAGCACTGTGATGTAGTATAGTGGTACTTATTTTAGAGCACTGTGATGTAGTATAGTGGTACTTATTTTAGAGCACTGTGATGTAGTATAGTGGTACTTATTTTAGAGCACTGTGATGTAGTATAGTGGTACTTATTTTAGAGCACTGTGATGTAGTATAGTGGTACTTATTTTAGAGCACTGTGATGTAGTATAGTGGTACTTATTTTAGAGCACTGTGATGTAGCTACTTATTGTATTTTTTATTATTTATTTTTACCGTGTAAATGGTTACATTGAGCTACCAGAGGCCCTAGCACGCTTGCTCTATAACGATCGATAGGATAACTATCGGTAACTTCTCATCGTTCCCTAGGACAACTGCACATCGCTAACGCACAAACAACAGTTGATGTCGAATATGGGACACTTAGTCATTGTGAATTGTCAATTATTCGTTTGTGATCTGTAGTCATGCTAGGGAACGATGAAAAGTTACCGAAGTTATCCTACCGATCGTTATCGAGCGAGTATGCTAGGGCCTCAGGTGTTTTAGCATGGTCTATCGATATAAAGTTACCGACCGATTGTCGGTAACTTATCATAGTTCCCTAGGACAACTGCAGATCGTTAACGTACAAACGACGGTTGATATCGAATATATTAAGGACACTTAGTCATTGTGAACTGTCACCTATTCGTTTGCGATCTGCAGTTGTCCTACCGACTTAACTTTTCATCGTTCCCTAGCATGACTACAGATCGACAACGAAAAAGTGACAGTTCACAATGACTAAGTGTCCTTAACATATTCGACACCAACTGTTGTTTGTACGTTAGCGATGTGCAGTTGTCCTAGGGAACAATGAGAAGTTACCGATAGTTATTCTATCGATCGTTAAAGAGCGAGTGTGCTAGGGCCTCAGAACTAAATGTTCTGCTTCTTCCTTGTCTTCTTCTTCCCCTTCTCCTGCCCTCCCTTAGTTTCTCCATCTTTACAACATTAACAAATAGGTTTGAATATTGAACGGTCAGTGACTTAGTTGAAAAATGCGTCTGGTTCCCACCCATGCCTTGTAACACTAAATTATGGAAGAAAAATGGTTTTTTCTCCATGGTTGTTAAAAATAAAATTCAATCCATCATAAAAATTAGGTTGGAACGCTCATGAGAGCCCTTACTCTGGAACACGATAAAAAAAATAATTATAAAAAGCCCTGTAAGGATATCGTGACTGCATACGAAATCTGCATACATCACGGGCAGGGCTTTTTAATGCCACGGCCCAAGCCGGGGCCCTCGGTTTATATGGGCACATTCCGGCCTACACTTGGAAATATTTATTATGGCAATTCGAAATACGCACACTCACAAATTTCAGATCTTTACGACCATTTTTATAACTATTAAAGCTGAAACGTTGTTAGATTTTATCTCCAAGTTCGGAGTGCCATTTGAGCCCGAAAGTATTGAGGTAATTCAACGAAAGAAGGCACTTTAGTCTAATCACGGTTTTAAAACGAATCATTGAAGGAATGTTTTATTTTATTTTTACCATGTAACGCCACAGTGTTTTAACTCAATTTTTGATTAAATCATTCAGCGTCGGTGAATGTCAATTTTCGACATGATGAACTTATGTATTACGATATCGAAAGATCGAATCTATTTAATTTTCTTTGACAAACCTTGTGATGTTCCATTATTGTTATTGTTAATACAAATACAGTGTGAATAGCTCTTATACGCTCTCAGGCCATAGGCCCATCGCGGTGTCTGTCATATTTCACCCCATTCCTTTGACAGTAGCATATTACCCCTTTGAAGTTCACCAGGGTTGTGATTGGGTGTTTTGCCATATCGTCCAGATTATAACCGTAACTTCCACGTATCTGAGCATTCTTCCCATCAAGGAGAGACAATGGCACCGCAGTACCTACTAATAATTCACGTATCACCAGCTCCTTATCATATTATATAGTATAAGGTTAACATGTTAGTAACTATATCTACAAATAGAAATAACGGTAATAATATAATATGCGGTAGATATTTACATGAATTTAATCGCAATGTATGGGCATAATAATATGAATAAATACAGCGGATTAAACCGTCACCTGAATTAACCTCATCGATCACAAGTTTAACTGTTATCGACTGTCACATAAACTGATATATCACGTTTTATTTTATGAGATCTCAATATATCGACGACATGAACATTACAATGACAAGGAAAGAATTTCAATCCATGTCGTGCAGCCAAAACTAAATTCTGATAAAATCATTTAAGTTAATAAAAACAAAATAAGGCTATTAAAAATGCTCTAACGAGATCCCTTTTCTGTTGCAGAGTTACAAGGAACTTCACGATGTGGATGGACTTTTTGTGGAGGTTTGTAATTTATTTTTTATCTTATTACCAGTCATTCTGAGGGGCTAGTACTGGAGATGACATGCAATCCTCGAATCATTCTTCGGGGTGACGGACACATTATTATCAATAACCGTCGGGAAGTACATTATGTTAGTAAGGGAAGTAGGTACTCCAAGTCCTCGGCTTAATGAATTTTAAATGAATGCATGCGCAAATGAACTATTTATCCGAGTTATTAGAGAAACAACATGCAACCGGCGACAAAAACGTAGGGATTATAATAGTATTCTGCACCAGGTGCGGGTATTATAAACCTGTCACTTAGGCTATGCGAGAAATGTTTTAGTACACAAATGCCGGTAAAAAAACATCAACAGCATTTATTTATTGCCTAGTAACATACTTAACTAGATGTATCATAAGTTCTATTTTATTAGGTAAATTGTTTTACCACACATACACCAGGGATTGCAATTTAGCAAGTAAATTTTAGTTGATTAATTTGTGTTATTTGTGGAAGAAACTCTTTGTACCACCTGTTTAGTGTTGAAATAACTTTAGGACATTAATCCATTATACCCATGTTCCTTACCAAATATTCCTTCCTTGTGATTCCCTTCCTTTCACATCAAGGCCCTTACCCAATAAGCAAAGAAGATGATTTAAAACACTTGAAAAAAGAACACTTTTGCACTTCCTTTTTTTTGAATAAAAACTATCAGTTGTTCTTGAAAAACTCGACCAAGCTTGTACAAGCATTTCGCAAATGTCGCAAATAACAATAATATAAATATATTATAATTGTTGTGAAGACCATCGGGTCATCATCATTGGAAAGTGATCATAAAGAAGAACTGGGAGCTGTCACCTCATCATCAAGGTAAGGGCCATTCCTATCGTTTTCCTTCCTCCCTTGTCGATTTAAAAACACAATCTTATACACTCGTAATTTCGCCACATAATTTAGTTTTACAGTCCACACGGTGTCATCGGACACTTAACATTTTGATCCTTGTAGCCGGATATAAATCACATTCCCGCTAAATTACATATTGTTGTTTTTTAGCAAAAAATTTGCCAAATTGAATATCGTTTCAATTCAAATGATTGTGTTTTTAAACTCGCATCCTTTCAATTCCGTTCCTGTCGTAAAGCTATTTCAACAATAATTCATTATTACGCATAAAGATTAATAATTAATTAGGTAATCATATTGACATGATTTGTTTGCAATTCCGGTAGCATTCGATAAGTAGGCATCAGTTTGAAGTCGCGTCGGTAACGTAGAGCCCTGTTAATTATAAATAAACCAATCGTCGGTAACGTAGAGCCCTGTTAATGGTAACCATAAATAAACCAATCGTCGGTAACGTAGAGCACTGTTAATGGTAACTGATGGTAACGTAGAGCCCTGCTTCCATAGATACGCAGTGAAGTTTGTTTATGATTTCGTTGTCAAGGTAAACTGTAAAGAGTGACAGTTTTTTACGCAGTTTTCTTATTGTTTTTTTATTTGGTTTGAATATTTTTTGGTTTTAAATATTCAAAAATGGCATCCAATTCAATTAAATATAGATTGTCAGTGCTGGATATGGAGAGTATTCGTGCGTCGGCTTTGAAAGCAATTCAAACAATGAATTTATCTGACAAAGATGCTTTCAAAATACGTTACACAGATCTCGTAATTGTACGAGAAAACTTTATTCAGGCTCATATATCTCTGGAAGCTACAAAAAAGGATGAGGCTGATGTAACGGTATTACAATCGAAATATTCGGAGATACAAAATATGTATTACGAAATACAATCATATTTTAACCAACTGTTTCCTGAAAAGTCAACAGTTGCAATCGACAATAAAACAATGAACTATAATTTGACTAATGTTTCGTTACCTAAGTTGAATTTGATAGTCTTTTCTGGAATTTCAACAGAATGGATGAATTTTATTAACACTTTTGACTCGTTAATTCATTCAAATAATTCATTAAATTCCGTTCAAAAAATGCAATATTTATTAACTAGTCTCACTGGTGAGGCATTAATATGCGTGAAACATTTGCCGATTTCGGAAGGAAATTACTTTATTGCTTATCATATTCTAAAGACGAGGTATGATAATGTACGCCTAATGGCTGATATACACATGGAGGTAATTTTGTCATCCCAGCCCGTAAAGGCTCATGACAATTTGAGGCAATTTATTTCAATGCTGAAAGAAAACATTGCCGCTTTGGAAGTTTTAAATTTTCCGGTACGTGAATGGAGTTTCATATTGTTACATATTGTTCTACGCAAATTACCAAAAGAATTGCGTATTGATTTTGAGTTACAACATAAGTCGGAAAAAATTCCTTCATTCGATCTACTATTGCAATTTTTGGAGGGACAATGCTTAGCTAAGGAAATGGCGTCAGGTATTATTCCGGAACATATGACACAAAAGGAAAATGTTAATAAAGTTCCATCGAAGGCCTATAATTTTAAAAGTCGTTCGAGCAATAATAGTAATGTTAATTCGTTTGTATCGAATATTGAAATCAAGTGTCTTGCTTGCAAATCGCCACATGCTCTTCATAAATGTGACAAATTTTTAAACCTTTCTGCAAAGGATAGATACTCATTCGTAAAAGAACATAATCTATGCCTTAATTGTTTGGTCCAAGGGAGACATAATGCGAAAAATTGTCAATCTCGCTTTTCTTGCAAGCATTGTCAAGCAAGACATCATACCCTGTTGCATTTTCCAAAGAAAATGTTGGAAAATCCAGAACCTCAAGAAAATTCGTCGGAACCAATTGCTTTGACAACGGTTTACAATAAAACTAACACATCGGTGTTGTTATCTACAGCCTATGTTGAAATATTGGACAAAAATGGCGTTTTCAAAAAGGCTAGAGTTTTGCTCGATAGCGCCAGCCAGGCTAATTTCATTTCGGAGAATTGCGTCAAACGCTTAGGTTTGCCTCGTCAAAAGAAGCAGTCACTTGCAGTGCTAGGTATTGGCAACATTCCTACAATTAATTCCAACGGATTAATAAAAACACAATTTCGTCCCGTCGCCTCGAAGGAATCTGGTATTACGACAGATTTCCTTAATTTGAATAACATTTGTTCAAATATGCCGTCATCTCGTATCGTCGAGCATGAGTGGTCACACATCGCAGGACTCCAATTGGGAGACCCTACATTCTACATACCTTCAGAAATTGATATCCTATTCGGAAGTGATATCTTTGCGTCGCTATTGTGCTCAGGTAAATTAATTGGCAATCAAAATGAACCTGTAGCCATTGAAACCAAATTAGGTTGGGTTTTGATGGGAAATGTCAAACCATCAAATCATTCTATTAACTCATTTTTCACTTCAATGGAGGAATCAATAGATGAAAAACTTAAATGCTTCTGGGAAATCGAAAACGTTCCTCTTTTGAAGAAAATTCAATCGCCTGATGAACTTCGTTGTGAACAATTATATGTTGAAAATACCTACCGTAACAAAGATGGGATATATGTTGTATCATTACCATTTAAGGAAACCCCGGAGAAGTTGGGAAAATCATATGACACAGCATTGTCACGTCTCACGCATTTAGAAAGGAGACTGGATCGAAATCCTGATTTTAAATCCCAATATATTTCGTTCATGAGAGAATACTTATCGTTAGGACACATGATGGAAATACCATCTCAATCGCCAATTGTTGGTAATTACTTCATACCTCATCATGGAATAATAAAGGAGACGAGTTCTACCACTCGCTTAAGGGTTGTTTTTGATGCAAGTGCTAAAACGTCATCGGGTATGTCATTGAACGACATACTTTTGGTCGGTCCCAAATTACAAAAGGACGTCGTCGAATTGATGTGTAATTTTCGAATACACAAAATCGTATTTACCGCTGACATACGTCAAATGTATAGACAAATATTAATGGACAAGAACTCTCGCCGTTTCCAACGTATTTTGTGGCGAGAATCGCCTAGTCATCCTTTAACATTTTACATAACAGAACTTCCATCCCTCGCCAATCTAAGAATTGATCGCTATGTCACAACATGTCTACAAAGTCGTTGTATACTTGTTGGATTTTCAGATGCCTCTGAAAGAGGATATTGTAGAATTGTATATTTAGTTGTAATTAACAACAAAGAAATATCGAGCCATATTTTGTTGGCTAAGTCAAGGGTTGCACCCATCAAAGTGACATCTATCCCACGATTGGAGTTGCTTGGAGCAGTTTTATTGGCAAATTTGTTGACTTATTGTAAAGAAGTATACAAAGATAGACTTCAAATAGAAAGAATCATCGTTTTCATGGATTCGACCATTGTATTGGCATGGTTGAAGACACCTTCGTTTCTTTTGCAAACTTTTATAGCAAATCGTGTTGAAGCTATAATTGAAAATATACCGTATGAACATTGGTATCATATTTCCTCGCAAGATAATCCCGTGGATTTGGGAACACGAGGAGTTTTTCCAAATGAAATCGCTGAAGCATCATTATGGTGGTACGGACCTAACTTTCTATTATCACCTTTGGAAGAATGGTTACTAGTTAAACCTCAAACTATTCCCGCAGAACAACTACCAGAATACAAATCGAAAAACTTGATCTCATTCGTAACGAATGTGTCAACTTGTGACCAAGAGTTTCTACTGAAATTTTCTTCATTATCGAAATTATTACGTGTTATATCTTGGTGTCGTCGATTTATTAATAAATTACGTTCGAAATCAATTGGCACTTTCAACGTATTTTCCCCACTCTCTTTAAAAGAAAATAATTTATCTTTGGCATGTTGCATTAAGCTTGTTCAAACTATTTATTTTCAACAAGATATAGACAGTATACAGTCGCATTATGTCTGTTCGACACAACTTCAAAAACTCGCTCCATTTATCGACAAAAATGGAATATTGAGAGTCGGTGGACGTATTCGTTACGCACAAATTTCGGAAAATGCTCGCCATCCTATTATTCGACATCGTCTGAGCAAATGCATTGTTTGTTTTAAAAATAACCCTAAATTCATAAATGCACCCAAAAACAATGACAAACTTGTGGATGCAACTGTCGCTCGTTCAATTACCTGGCACTTTAATCCTCCCTCCGCACCTCATTTCAACGGATTGTCGGAGGCTGGAATTAAGTCAACCAAACACCATTTGAAACGGGTTGTGGGAGATCTAATCCTCACCTTCGAAGAACTAACCACAGTTCTGACTCGCGTCGAAGCAATTTTAAATTCGCGACCCATTGGAGCGCTTTCGCCGGATCCATCTGAAATGGACCCGTTAACTCCTGCCCATTTTTTGATTGGGGCTCCCCTCGTTTCTGTTCTTGAAGAAGATTTTGTGGATGTACCAATGAATCGTTTATCGCGTTGGCAACTATTGAAACAAATGTCTCAACATTTTTGGAATCGTTGGCGGAAAGAATATCTACACACTCTTCAACAACGAAACAAGTGGGCTACGACAAACCCTAATTTGAAAGTTGACGACCTAGTTATGATTGATGATTCGCAATCAGCCCCCATGCGATGGCCTGTCGGACGAGTCGTTGAACTATTTCCCGGCGGTGATGGAATTATCCGTGTCGTTTCGGTATGTACTCCCCAGGGTGTTTTTAAACGTCCCGTGGTAAAACTGTATCGACTACCTATCGATTAAATATCTGTTTTGCTTAGTTTATAATTTTAATTTCGTTATTAATTCTACCATTTAATTTTGTTTGTTGTCGTTTTCTTTTTTGCTTTCTTTTTCTTTCGTGTCGATGCACAATTATTGAGAAAATTATCACATTTTCTCAAGGCCGGCGGAATGTTTAGTGTTGAAATAACTTTAGGACATTAATCCATTATACCCATGTTCCTTACCAAATATTCCTTCCTTGTGATTCCCTTCCTTTGACATCAAGGCCCTTACCCAATAAGCAAAGAAGATGATTTAAAACACTTGAAAAAAGAACACTTTTGCACTTCCTTTTTTTTGAATAAAAACTATCAGTTGTTCTTGAAAAACTCGACCAAGCTTGTACAAGCATTTCGCAAATGTCGCAAATAACAATAATATAAATATATTATAATTGTTGTGAAGACCATCGGGTCATCATCATTGGAAAGTGATCATAAAGAAGAACTGGGAGCTGTCACCTCATCATCAAGGTAAGGGCCATTCCTATCGTTTTCCTTCCTCCCTTGTCGATTTAAAAACACAATCTTATACACTCGTAATTTCGCCACATAATTTAGTTTTACAGTCCACACGGTGTCATCGGACACTTAACACCACCCTCGTGTAAGATCACCATTCAGAAATGAAACGTTTCTTGAAGAGGAATTAGCCGTATTTGGTGACCAAATCTGAATAGCCAGGTACTTACTTCCTCCACTTTCCTCTTCCCATTTTCTTCCTCTTACCACTATCTACAGCCTCACAAAACACCCCAATTGGGGATCGTAAAGATGCGAGCGAATCTTTTTATAATGATTTTTCTATTTCACATTTTTCATTTGAGATTTGTTAATATTATCAAATAATAATATATCAATGATTAAATTGGAAAATATTTTATTTTAATCACATAGACAAATGTAGGAATTGTTAAAAGGAGTTTTTTATGAGTACCTTTTAAAAAAATCTATCAAGAGTACTGTAATCCTACTTATTTTTTCAAATTATCTACTTTCTCGAATTAAATTAAATCTCGTTACGTTATCAACGGCTCAAATCACAGTTAGACTATTTAGAGAAAATATAAATAGTTTCGACTGTAAAGCTGCAAACGATTTGTCTGAAGATTGTTTAAAAAAGCAAAAAGCTTAAAATATAATTACCATTGCGCTCTATAAAGTAAACACTCTTAGTTATTGGCTTAGTTATTAGGTTCGTAGCTTGACTAAAACCTGCTGTCATTTTGAAGCATTTCTCACTCGGACGGTAATGAAGAGTGTTATTATGAGATCTCTTAATGGCAATATTTTTTTAAACCCGTTATTTTATATATACATTAGGACATTCAGATTCCATCAATATTTTTCTTTCAAATTTGCAAACAGGATAAGCAATTCCTTCAGAACCTAAGAACTGGGAACGAACCGGCCTCCAGCTAGGGAGAATTAAAAGTGCAAGTCGTCATGTAAATGTTTTTATTGTGAATAAATTAATAATGCTTATTATCCGGAGTATTTATTTCTACATTAGTAAACTAAACTTTAACAAAATTATGATATCTTCCTCGTCGCTAAGGTCAATATTTTGAGGGTTCGAAACAAATCTTTTCAGTCACTCGAGAATTCGTAATCATGACTGACACTGAGACTCAAGGGACAACCGAAGAGGGTGATGTATTAGATAGCCTGAAGACAAAAAGAATCCCGTCCAAAGATAATTTCCAAACACCTTTAAATTTAGGTCCTCGTAAGCCTAAGCCATAATTCATTTATGGTTCAAAATCCGAAATCGGGTAATCCTTGGAGAGAATAAGCTGGGAAGAGTATGTCCGATTCAAAGAAATAGGCTGGCAGCGCGCGGCGCGGGAAGAATTTAAGAATTCATTTGGAAAAGTACACGTAAGTTCTAAAAAACATTTTCTTTTTGCCTTTCCTTTGTTCAACTGACAAAAGAACAACAAAAGGATGTTTAATCAAAAAATGAACTTTGAAAACAATCGTTCAACAAGAAAAGTTCGGACCCAAAATATGGATGCTGATATTATCGATTTCAAAAAGAACCTTGATGGGAAGCCTTTAAAATATTCTTAATGTTTGAAATGTTTTTTGAGAGCATTTTTTAATTATTATTCTTCTGGCTTTAGTATTAGAATATATAATTAATTCCTTTTCTTATCATGGGATGACTTCACGATAAATGGTTATTAATTATCGTTTATTGTATACATTCACTTTAAATATCACATCAAGCAAAAAAAACTTCTTCACCACATAAAAGGTTCAATTTCTCGAAGAGAGGTAAATTGATTAAGGGCTGGTATTTCAGTTCACTCAGTAAAGCAAGTTTTCATTTAGTTAGTCAGTCGGTTTATCTTGTCAGTGTTTCTACCAGAGAACAACTTGAAGACCGTAAATATTTTCAAGCCGAGCTTAAAAAGCAACTGAAATTCCGGCACCAAGTCATTTTTTGAAAAATAAAATTCTACAACTTGTACCACCGTACATGAAGTACAGTATGTTTTATCGTGGAGAAAAACAGTACCCTGTTTAGAACATACACATGTATCATTAATCAAATAATAGAGTACCGAGTCACATACAACTTTTTTATTATTTTCATTACAGTAAGTTGTCATAGTGTCATTTTAGTGTTGTAGTTGTTAAAGTTGTAAGTAGTATAATAATTTTATGTTTAGATGCTTTGGTTGAAAATGCGTCCAATTTATTACATACTTTTTTAAAAATATCAAAATCCCGAGTAAGCGCCAAGGAAACACACCGCAATACAGTTGCAACTGACTATTAATGCAATTAGCTATTAATCACAGCTTATTATCTGCTAACTGAACAATCAGCCGAGGTATTATGTCATCGTTTAATATCCTGCAACAATTATAACATTTTCACACACAGCTGAGCGTGATGATAGAAATAAATTATTTTACACGTAACGTCACGTAGTCTAAAAATCAGGAAGCATTCTGCCAGACTCGAGCGTCGCGCGTTCGCCTGTAAAAACGTGTTGGGATATTGTGACGTTTTCGTTTCGCTTATCAGAGACCCGGGACTTGCATGAGCGCGTAGAGTAGGTACTACAACAGTAGAACGCCAGAACAGTAGAACATGCGATAGCGCCATCCATCAGCTTACAACTTGTGCATTTGTACCCAAAATGGTACTAATTTATCAACATTCACTTAAAATATGCGCGTTGTAGGAAGAGTAGAAGCTATACAGGGGTTGTTTGATGCAATTTGATTAGTAAGTGTGTCCTTTTGTTTCAATCGTTTTCCGCTTGGCGTGGTATTGATGGGAGTGAATCCAATATTTAGCAAAAATGATGTATAAACGCAAAGGTATGAACATTTTATGGGTGGAGAGTATTAGTGGAAATAATGAAAAAAGCGAGCAATTTCAAAGTATTTTTCAAACCTTTTTTTTATTCATGGCAGTGACTACGACTGTATGACTTTCTTTATTTATATGGATTAAAAACCTAAGAAAGGAAAAAATCAAGCACCCAGAAATCTCTGATGTATCAAGCCGTCCAACTTTATAACAAAATCCCGAATGAAATTGATGAGATCGAAAATATTAATAAGTTTAAAAATGAATTAAGAAAGTATGTTTACCTGAAATATTAACGTTTTTACTTATTTGTGACTGTATATGCTAATATTTAAAGAAGGATTATGTTTGCCAAACAATGCAAATGTTTATATGTTTATAACACTATTAACACAAACGAAGATGTGAGCTAACTTAAGATTAAAAAATAAATAAAATAAAATAAATTTAACCAAAATAATTAACATTTTCTCACAGTTGTTTTTTTTTATCTCGTCTGGAGCCAATCAGAATATGGTATTACAAATCGGGGAACATTGTGACGCTGGAGGCTGTGGGGAGGGGAAGAAGATTAGTAATATGAAGACAGTGAAGTTCCTGGCTATTCAGATCTAGTCACCAACCATGGCTAAAGCTAAAGGAACGGAATCAAACAGATTTTTTTAAAGTACTTGCGCACGCCAGGATATGAATACCCGACCTCCAGATTCAGAACAGAGAGCCTTATCCTTTAACCATCAACTTAGACAGTCAATATTCTAGACCCGAACAATTTGTGATCCACAGAAAAGCACAATCGTCATATTGTTAGTTGTTATGCTAATCAGCTAATCATAATTCATATGCTGAAATTAACCTATAATTGGCGATTAATGGGAACCTTTCCAATGATAATTTGATGACAATTTTACGTATGAATTTCTTTAAAACAACCAAAGCTTAGCAAAATTCTACATTACTAAACATCGCTTATAACTTATAACCTTATAATGGTTATTTAATTACCAATACCAGACATTCTGGCTAAAATAGGATTCTATTTCCCGGATAATTTCACGCGAGGCCACCAACATAGGCTTTTGATTCTTCGCAAGTGCAGAATAACTTACCAACGGTGATTTTTTTCTCCAAATGTAATTGCATTTATTATGCTAAGAGGTGTTCTTTTAAAATGTTCTTTTCCGCTTTGAAATGTATTTGTTATTGTGCTGTTTTTGCAAATAAATAAAATAAATCTCATATTGCCACTAAAAAAAATATGTATGTTTTTGTACAATAAATATATTTTATTTCAAAATCTATACTGTATTCAATTTAATTGATTGAAATTTTTTCGTGTTCTTATAATTGTTATAGGAAATAACTTACATACTTGTAACTTTTCCTCGATTCTTTTCCAATTCAAAATGCGCAAATTTTCCAGTAGTACGAAGTGTATGAATCGAGGTAAAGAATATAATTTATATTTCAAATTAAATTCGCTTTAAAGAGTGGCTAGCAAATCTCGTTTGAAGGAAAAGATTGAATTCTCAGAATTTGGCGCTGCAAAATGGCAAAGAAGTGGAACACTGTGCCAAGGAAAATGTGGCGATTTAGCGACAAAAAATGATTTATGAGCCGCCGCAATTCCGCTTGATTGATTGCGGCATAGAAAAATGTAGAAGTATGTTCCCTAAGTGAGGGACGTGATATGGAAATTTAACCATTAACTTGTTCATGGCGTTACATCGTAATTAAGCCGATAAAAAGCCTCCGATAGTGAAATTATGCAAGTAAGGTTATTTAGAAAACTATCTTAGATATTTTTAGAATAAGCATAAGTATTGAAAGAACATTTTTGACATTCTGGTAAAAAAATATTATTTGTAAATAATAAGTCTATAGTACCGCCGCCATAGGCACCATTTATTGGACAACCAACTCTGTCATAGGTCACTCCAAATGGTTCGCTACGTTTGGTGACTTAGCAGGGGTGCCTGGGTTCATAGGGTTAGGTTTGTCTGGGCCTTGTCCGGCCCACCAACTGCGTGGCATGCTGGACCGGAAGAGACTGGCAAAGGGAGACCTTTTAATCTCTACAGCTGAACTCTCTCGACCCATCGCCTTGCATCGCAGTTGGAGGGATGGATTCACGTCCGTCACTCTTGGACACATTGATCCCTAGATTACTAATCATTACTCAAATCTTTTTCCTTCCCAGAACTTCATCGCTCTTTCCTTTTCTTTTCTTTCAAAGACCCTTTACATAGACCCTCCAAAGATAACATAGGCCCCGAGGGAATTTTTTTCCTCTGGGCCACCTCTGGATATGGAACTAATGTAAAAAAAAAAAACAAAATGTAAATTTTGGATATATCTTCGATAAAAGTAACAAGCCTTTGGAATGAAATTAAGTAGAAAAGAGAATTATTACTTGGAAATTTAATGGATTTGATGAAAAAAAAAACTGTTTCCAATTTTAACTTCGGGAACTTTTTGCGTCAAAAAAACGTTGTAAATTGTTTACTTGACATTTTAGTGTCTTTTGTGAGACACGATTTTTTCATTAAAACTAAATTTAGGATATTTAACAAAGTAAAGATTTTAATAATTTTTAAAATTAAACCAAACAATAAACTAATATTCAATTTATATTCACGTAAACAAATAGCAAGCATTAAGACGATAGACTTCGCTTTTCGGCCCATACAAAAACACATACAGACGCCTGGGAAAAAACACTTTTCCACATCAAAAATTGCACAAAATGAATATATTTTTTTTATTCTGCCTTCTAGAGGGTGAAAACTATGTCGGTATGTTTTCGAATTATCAAAAAATATTATTTAAGGAAAAAGTGCTGCTAACTCAACTCTCATAAAGAATTATAAAATTATAAAAAGCTACCGACGTAGCTTCTTCTTTCTAAAAATTATATATTTTTAAAAATTTCAATTTCGTGAAAGTTTCGGTGTAGAAAAGTGTATTCTCCATAAACCCCTTTTCGAGCGATTTCTGTAGGTAAATTTGAGCGTTGTCTCATTCGCACATTTCGCATTCGCATGTATTTGTAAGTGCGCGTGAGCTTATTGTGAGCGGGACAGAATGACTTGTGTTCCACGTGTCATTCAAAGTCTAGCCTCTTAAGCGTGGCCACATCCGAGTGGCTCAGCTCTCCACTAAATGATCGGTGGATGCAGATGGTGCGGTGAACTCCCTGATGGACGATATCTATGATTTTTAAATTATTCATAATTTTAGTTTTAATTTTGCTTACTTTTATTATATATTTAGTGTAATTATTTTAATACTCAAAATTTAAATCAGTTTATTTATTTTTTTAGTTGAATATATTAAATCTCATGTAATATGGCATACTGGAACTGCACCATCATCCCAGTCCTGGTGAAATAAAACCTAAATAAACAAATTAATCAATTTAAAACTGCATAGGAAATTATTTTAGTTATGTAAAAGTAAAAGTAAGTGAAGTGACCGTTGTAAAAGCTTACAAATAAGAATTAACTAATATTTTTTCACATGTAGTTATTTAAAGTTGTTATTACTATTCAGTTTGTTGAGGAGTTTTTTTACCAAAATAACAACAAATACACAACTACGTTTGACTTTTTTTTTGTTCACAACCAATGACAGGATCTGAAAACCAACAGGTCACGTGGTTCCATGACAAAGGGAGCGCGGCTGACTTGGTTCGAATGGGCGAGGGATAGAGGCAATGGACAGTGTACATCGGATAACCAATAGGCTTATTATTTATCATAATAGATCCAAACGGAATCATTGAATACTCGCCATCAGAAACGGAACTAGAATCATGGAATCAGCGATTACCAAGCATTAGCTTTCGGCACTGAATCAAAAGCACGATTTTGTGCGCATCAAGTAATGTATCAACCGGGATCTATCTTAATTGATTCATGATTCATGACGTTGTCGTTTGGGTAAACCCCGGAGAGATGCAACGGGCGGAGTGGCTCCACATTCTGAATATATTTGTTTGTAGTAGCTATGCAATAACATTTCAAAATCACTTCGATAGCGATGCGGGCGATTAAAAGTCCCATTTTCAAGTTCACGGAGAGCTGATGTGAATCACATCACACCCAAATTTGACGTCAGTGAACAAAGGTAGTTGAGATATAATAAAGTAAGTGATAATTTTTACTATTGATATGGTTTCTTTTTGACACGTTTAATCTATTTTTAAGCTCTTTATGTGTCTGGTTAATTTGCATGTTGGAGTGGCGTCTCTCCCTTAATATACGGAAGATCCCATACTGAACAAGACTTGTTTTTATTGCCCTACATAACCATTTTTTTTAATTGATTGTCAGGGAGAGTGAATTGAGGAAAATCTGAAACTGGTTATAGAAAAAAATACCTAAGGGTGGGTTTTTTCATTTACCTTTACTTTTAGCTGTGCAGTTTGCAGTTACTTTAGCAGTACAGTTGACATTTACGGCAAAATGAGTTTTTTCATTAACAAGAAAAATTTAAAAAGAGGAACTGGGAGTCGAACCCAGATCCTCTAGTGTTAACAGGACTGACGTCTCAACCAGCTAGGTGACAGTAAACCTATTCACGTTCCGTAATATCTATAAAATTTATGCTTCAGCTTTTAAAATACTAATATTATGTATGTGTAATGTATGTGAATATATATATGTAGTTAGCCTACCGGCTGCGCCAGTATAGTATACTGTGGTTTTCTCAGATGAAAAATGCAATTCTGATGATCTAAAGTTTCAATAATTTCTTCGGTTTCTTTAGATTACTGACTTGATTACTTGATTACGGACTTAAAGTCCGTTCTAACAGATGCGCTGCGATAATCTGGAGCAGGTAGAATGGTCACTGAAAGTGCCCACTTGTAGATCAGATATGATCGGCTGCATTCGTAACCGTTCGGGTACGAGTAAGTCGTACGAGTAAGTTATACAACTACTGAACTCTGTTGAGACACCTTAAAACAACATCTAACTACCCATACTAACATCATCTGTTGAGAGACATTGAAACTACAAACATATTCTCATACACTGCAGCTATTCAATTATTTATCACATTTTTTGGCTACTATATGTTTAGTGTCGTAGTTCAACTCGAATATTTTCACAATCTATTAAAACCTCGAATATTGTCATAAAAAAACCTGTACAATTTTAATATTGAGAGACATCTTTTGACTTTTCTGCAAGTCTAATATCAAACAGGTGCGACTGTTTTGTATCTTTTTAGGAGTTTTCTGTGTCTTTATCTCTTTCATATTTTCCCTGTGAATTATTGGTATTATCTTCTTCAATTACTAAATATTACAATAAGGTTTTAATAGTTTTTAAGCTGCAATAAGTTATTTCTAATAAATTAAATGTTTGTCTTAATTTCTAATGAAAATTCAACGTTTGAAGATCAAGGGATGATGGAAATCCAGGGTTTTTTCTACATCTCTTTCATCAAATTTAAGTGCATATTTTTAAATGTTGATCAAAATTTACAGCAATACATACTGCCATATCTACGATAGCAAAGTCCTAGGCTGCACTGATACGTCTGTATATCTACGCATAAATTATGATATCAACATCGCTCCGTGGTTCGCTAGATTTCACTCGATTGTTTCTCCGCGTAATCTCCGCCTAGTTTATCCCAATCTGGGGTTTCCGGACTCGCCAATAGTGGTCCATAAACTGCCTGCTGATAGCGCTGTCAGAGATTACGGATTTATGATAGGGAGGGGGAAGGAAGGGGGTGGGGGATTATCGATTCCCATGTACGCTAGATCTGCGAGAGAGATACAACACGTATCGCTGAAAAAACAGAATGCAGTTACCGACATGCTAAAAAACCTGACATGGGCATTTGAATAATATGAATTCAATGAATTTTGTATGATTTCCCATTTTGTATATTTTTATGTTTATTAATATTATTGAACTTTTTCACATTTTTCAATTCTTTCGAATACCGTAATACTAGGCTCGCGTTTGTTACATGGTAGTCGTAAATAAGTTATATAATGTAATTCCTACATGTATAAACCAAATATTTAAATCGCCGCTTTCATACAAAACTGAGTTTTGGATTTGAGGTCAAAATACCCAACCAAACTCAAAAATTATTTTTGTAATCAAATAATGAAATTTTAAAAATTTATAAATATATTTTAAAACTTTCTTATTCTTCTTCGTGTGCCCTTTCAGGTCCCCCGAAGTTGGCGATCATTCTGGTAAATAATAATAAAAAAATTATACTTTATAACTCTGAAAACTTTTTTACTGTGTTATTATTTTGCCAAAAATAATAGATTCTCTATAGAAATAATTTGAGAATTTTAAAAATATTAACAATATAATGCCATCTTTTTATGCACCACTTTGGAGGATTTTACAGTGCGCAACCAATCCCACAAAGTAAATCGTTAACTTAATCTTTGTGATAATTGGAGATATTTTAAAGCGCTTCTAAAGATTTACAAAAGGTAGCCGAGAAGATAGGGATAAAGGGAGACCGCATTAATTGGGAGAAATTAGGATGAAAAACTGTTCGGAGGGTAGAAACTCCACCGGGCGAACAATTAGGGAGGTTATTACCCTGAAATGAAAATGGTGTTGAAGCGCCCCCAATTATTTTTAATTTTCAAATGCATAAATGATTAGCTGCTATGGAGAATCCTCATCTAAATACTTTTATTTTGGCAATGGGATAAATTGTTGACTTTGAAAGTGGAAGCTCTCATTTATCCATTAACATTCTAAACGAACTTTTAAAATTGTAAAATTGTGTTTTTGTGACATCTGTACGGATCGCTAATTTCGCGATGAGATAGGACTAATTTAATGCCTCGAAAGATATCTGGATACCGTGAAAAATGGGCAGATAGGAAAAAAACTCCTCCAAAAAAATTATTATATATATATAAAAAATATTATTGCATTTATATAATTATATATTTAAATTTCGACTACCATAATACGGACGTGTGTCTAGTGTGGTAGTCGAAAAGTATGTAAAAAAAACTGTATAAGAAAATATGTTACGAATAAAGGAAAAAAAATAATTATGGAGATATTATCGGGCTTTTGATTTATGTAATGAAATGCGAAGTGTTGAATACTGGTCCTTCAGACATGAAACTGTTTAAAGATTTTTTTCCTGAAAAGCAATCACTTAGCGGTTATTCAATATTAATTTGAAATTATTTTATTTAACCGCACTAGATTTTTGTTATATTTTATTGTATTGATTATCTTCCTCCACCTCTTTCCTCCCACTCCTTTGAGCCTCTACTGCCTCTGGACAGTTGGGAGTAAGAATTTAACATTTACTTTCACGGCTTCAAAACAGCAGAGCAGTATTAAAACAGTGCAGAACTCTTCAGTGCACTCACTTTAAGAGACCTACTCGACTTACCAACCATAAGGACCTATTCAATGTCACCATTCACAAACAAATAACTCGTCAATTCATCACTTACATAATTTTGCAAACAAACAAAACTATTTGGTAGGCGGGTATGGGTACCGCCGCCCCGCCTACAGCTAACGCCTACCCGCTACCGCCTCATTTATTGGATAACCAACACCTCTGCCATAGTTCACCCCAAGTGGTTCGCTACGTTTGGTGACTTAGCTGGGTGCCCGGGTTCATGGGTGAGGTTTGTCCGGGTCTTGGCGGCGGATGCATCTGCCCATCAATTACGTGGCAGGCCAGATCAGCAGAGACTATTTGAGGGAGGCATTTTGACTTCTCCAGCAGGGCTTTCTCGGAACATCACCTTGCACCGTAGTGGGAGGGATGGAATCATTCGTCCGTAACTCCTGAAAACACTGAACCCCAGATTCCTACCCACCCCTCATACCTTTTTTTCCTTCGCAGAACATCCTCTCCTTTCTTTCCTAAAAAGAACCCTCCACACATCATCCCAAAAGATGTCATAGGCTCCTAGGGAAATTATTTTCTTCAGGGCCTCCTAGGTGGAACTATTGTAAAAAAAAAGTGATTTCGAATTTCTAACGTGACAATTTCTATGTTTAAAACATACTTTAATATATTTTTTTATGTCAACGTATTACTTCTGATAATTTCAGTTTATTATTGTTTTCATTTTATTTTCTTTAAATTTCTCTAATTGCACTGTTAGGTAAGAAAATATTTTTATTGAGAAAATTTTTATTACTAAACCTTGTGTAATTTTTTTAAAACATTATGTACCAAATGTAAAAGAAAACTTAGATGTATATTGCTTAACTTTAAAACGTCGAAAAAATAATTGCGAATCTGATCACATATAAAAATTAGACTAAAATGGTAGATAAACTTCAACATTTTTTTCTCAATGGAATTTCTGCGTTAATCGTATAATCTAAATGCACGCTATAAACCACGTCCTTTGGATAACTTAGTCAAAGTTCGTAGGTAGGTACTGCATTGTTCTGTTCATGAAACAGAGTTGTTCCTAAGTCACACCCGAGCGCAGTAGCGACTGAGGTCACAAAAAGCCGAACAATCTTGCAGATTCCGTTCGTTTCTTGCGGCATCCGTTCGTTTCTTGCGGATTCCGTTCGATTCTTGCGGCTTCCGTTCTGAAGTGAGAAAAGCGACCAGACAGCATCGAGCGGCCGGGAAATGGACCGCAGAGATCCGCCCACCCTGGAGTGTTTGTGACAAGCACCCGATACATACAAACACTCGAACTTGATAAATACCCGTTAAATTATACCGTGTTCAGGGGTTAGGGGAAAGTCTCCAGACTCGAAGTTCCTGTGTTCTATTGAATTCCAAGTTGTGGCCATTATCCACCATTATTAATGGCGTCAAATCGAATTCCTTGAAGTATTTAATTGCTTTAGGACCATAGGTAAAGAAATTAAAAGAAAGATAAAATAACAGTCAAGCGACCCACACGACCCATAACCACGTCGCCTTGGATATATTCTTTTGTTAATTCAACACAATTTTAATGGAAAAATATTTTATTTACTTAACTTTAAGTGGTATCTACCAAAAATTGTTCAATGGTTACATATTATTTGCTTATATAATTTTACGTAATATATTACAAAATTTAAAAAAACACTCCACTTATTTCGTTAGGTACTTCTTAATCAAATTTAAATATATTTCCCTCTTTTTATATTGGTTGGTTTTCTTCAAAGTTCTTTAGAGTAATTAGTTCTGTGATTTTAACTTCTTTCGAAACGGAAGTCTTATTTCATTTTGTCTTCTTGTAGAGTTATTATGTTCGTGTTGACATTTATTAGAAAATTTTGAACTTTGTTGGCCGTTAAACATTGAAAAAAAAAAATTGTATTCTGTTTGTTAAAAAAAAAACAATACGTTTAGAACCCCTCAAAAGTTTTGAATAATGGAATAATTATATCGTCTTAAAATTATTCTCATGGTTTTGTTTTGCAAAACTGTTTTAAGACATCTAACAGATACAATTGATTTTCTATGCCGTATTCAATAATTTAATTAATATCTTGTAATTTTTTTGCCATCATCTATTGAATTTATATTTTTTCATGTGACTTACAACATATTTGCTTAATTACTTAAGTATAATCCTGTAAGTATAACGTAGGTACTTATTATAAAACCGGGTAAGTGATAAATAATATACATAAATTTAATAAGAGTGAGAGGTCTTCAAGTAAGTTCCCTTTATACAATTTTTGTGTGGGTGTTAGATTCAGCCTTGATGATTCAGTTAAAAATAGTGATTTGTCACTACGATTAATCAACTCGAAAATTTGAAACTGATTGATATCAGGAATCAGTTCACTCAAAATATACGTACTAGAATAAATTTCTCCGCTGAGACGAAAAAATACATGGTTAGAAGAAATAGGTTCTTCAACTTGGAAATAAACATTTTCCACCGTTCTTCATTTTTAATTTAGAGCTTTAGTGCCGATGCTCACCAGAGCTTTTGAATTGTGAAGGTCAGCTAAGATTAATGATTTCCGACGTTTAATATAGCTCTATTCAAATACGTCATTAGAGAGTTTTTTTACTTCGTTAAATGTTAGAATTTATTCTGTCGGTTTCCATTTTGAAAACGATTTAATCACGCCGTGAAAGCGGGTGAAATTTATAAGTGACGGCGCGCGGCGATTTCATTCAAAGGGTTTTATCACATTTTCCAGCAATCAAATAAAGCGTGAAGCTTTTTCAAAAGCGGAATGCTAGACTCAAACATTTGGACTCACCATTTGCGTAGTTTTTAAACCGTTATTATTGGAACACAGCGAACTACAAAACTTTCAAACTAAACGCAAAAACGTGTATATCGTTTGGTTGTTTAGTGTTTCTGCAGGTCCAAGTAAATTCATTTATTTTGAAAACATTTAAAAAAAAACTCCTCTAATTATTTATTTATGGCTAGTTAATTTGCTCAATTTAAAACTCATTCTGGAATTCATGTCCTTTAGATCGGAGAAAAACAAACACAAAGACATTTTTGTAGGCTAATAACTCTTTTTAAGAGTAAGTGAGTAAGTAATGTATTTTTAAGAGTGTATAATCAGAGAATACCGAAAATTAGTCACTTTTAAATCAAATTCTTTACTTATTGACTCGTTTTAACCCAAAAACATAATTTATTTTGGAAAGATTGTTTTTTTTTATCAGGTTAAGTAATTTTTTTAATTTTGCAAAACCGAATTTATTTTGTAATATAGTAAGGTTACACCGTTGGTCGTTGGCAGATTTGTAAAATTTTCAAACGAAATATTGTATTGTATAATGCACATTTTAAATCATATAATAATACAGTAAAATAAATCAAAACATTATCTAGTAAAGACACTTTTCAGAATTTTAATTTTAGTTAAAATTAAATCAAAAACAAAAAAATTCTACTGTGTGTTTTGTGACGAAAATTACTCAGTTTGTCTATTTATTACGGTATTAAAAAGAAAAATATTTCAGTTTTTTTTTACACACTTATTTTGTTTAGATATTATTGAAAAATCATAAATACTTATCACCAAAAAATACTTACAAGAAGTACACGATATTAAGAAATCATCACGCGTTTGAGCAATTTTATTGCTTACTTGAATGCAGGTACTCGTACTATATATTAAAGCACATTTTTAATGAAATAAAGTGGATATTGACTTATTAATTAAAAATTTTGGTAAGAGAATAATCGATCTTTCTCATCGGAACCGCTCTGTACAGTTGCAAGGGCAGGATCGCAAGTTGAATTTTGAATTCTCGGCCGCTGGTTAATGGGCCTTATTAGGTGAAATAACATATATAATGATAATTAGGCGTACCTTTTGAAGAACCAGTTAATTTAGTTACTAATTTTTCTGAAAAATTGTCAATTAGATATTAGAATACAAATTACTACAGAGCTGACAGCAAAATGAGAGCAAAGCACGAAATAAAAATCATTTGAAATATAAAAAAAAAATGCTTTAACTTGCTTTGACAAGACTCGACATTCTGAACAAAGGATAATGGTATCAGTACTAATATTATTGGTATTAACTGAGAAACAGCAATGAATTATTTGGGAATCTAAGGGAAGGGATGTTGCACGGGTGAAATCCCCAAATGGAGTATGAGTACGTGAGGCTGAAGGTATTAAGGAGGGGAAGGGATGGGGAAAAGGAAGGTGGGGATACCTGGCAATTCTGATCTGGTCACCAAACAAGGCTAAACACGGAGGCCGTCAGGTATGTTACGTAAGTCCTCGTAAGAATATCAGTAGGTAGTTTTGCCTGAGATGTGAACGGTTCTTAAAATGTAATAAGTGAATATATGCGTAATAGTAATATAAAGGAAGAAAGTGTGCGGGGAGATGAGTATTTAGAAATAATTACTACATCAGTTTTAATGTTTAAAAAAATGTTACCAAAGAAATTAAAACGTTTAATTTAAGAAAAAAACATAAAATAATAATATTAATATTCAAAGGAGTCACGACTCACGAATCACTTGATGCATTGCAATTGCGATCGCGTACTCGGCTCACATGCAGTGGCGTATCGGCGGATTGTCACTCGGCACGGGCGACGCGCGGGCGGGGCAGGCTTGGGCTGCCTTTCTTTATTCCGACGTTAACTTTTTGCCACTGGTACTGGCGGGCGTTTTCAAATTAAAACGACCAAGGTTGATTTTTCAGCTGTGGTTTGATGAGACCGGTCAGAATATTATTCTAACAAATCTTTTATCTACGTATTTACCTAAGGATGTTACTTTTTTGAAGAAATTGGTATTAATTTTTTTTCTGAAATTTATAGAAATTTTAATCAGTCTTTCAATAGTCCATTCAAAGCTTTACGGCCTAACTCTACGATAGCGCTATCTACTGACTTTATCTTAAGTGCACTTTGGTTACTTAAACCTTCCGATAAGTGATTAGTTTGCCGATCTAAGAGTTGATTTCGTTGATTTAATGTTTCTAATACACATTTCGATAAGGTAGAGGTTTACGGATTTTTATTGAATTAAATACTACAGAGCAAAGCTTGAACTAACGCATCTTCATAGATGTTAGCAGAAACTCTAACAATATTAAGCTAATGTTGTCGTAAGAACACAATACAACTGCTGTTATTCGACAAGTGATGTAATAACTTTACCCACCTACATGCATGCAACTACAATATATATATATATATATATATATATATATATATATATATAATAAAAAAGTTTACTTAGTGGGTATTTTTCACCACCTTCCCCAAAGAGAATGCTTATGATAAGGTATATTTTTGATTAATTAAACAAGATTAATTTATTTTTATTTTTATTTTTAACTTTTTAACTTAAAGAGTTAAACCTCAAATTATAATATTTTAATTAATGAAGATAATATTAGCGAAAGTCAATCGAAAATCTGAAACAGAAAAATCAGAAAAAGATACGGATACATCTGGGACTCGAACCCAGGTCCTCCGGCAATCCGGGCCGACGCGCTAACCAACTGCGCCAACGTATCCCTATCCGATTCGGTCATTTTTAACTGTATCATACTTCGACTGAGAACCTCCAACATTATTTTCATTTTTCTTATCGCATATTTATACGGCCCGGATTGCCGGAGGACCTGGGTTCGAGTCCCAGATGTATCCGTATCTTTTTCTGATTTTTCTGTTTCAGATTTTTGATTGACTTTCGCTAATATTATCTTCATTAATTAAAATATTATAAGATTAATTTATTTTAAAAGTCTGATTTACTATTGGTTACTTGAACCAGAAATATATAGAAATAGGATTAATCAACTGAGTGTTGCAAGCGTTTATTTATTTATATATCAATATTCGTTATCGTATGGATAAGCTATCAGGAGAATGGTGAACTCTTAAATTAATAAATAATATATTTGCTGCACGTTACAGAGTGGTAGATACCTTCAATTTTGTCCTTGTGAAAGAGCATAACTCAGAAACTAAAAGTTCTGAGTCTTGAATTGGCTTTATCCATGTTTAGTGACCAGATTTGAATATCTAGATATTTTTCGTTCCCCAACTCCTCCCCAGCCTCACACCAATAGGTGTCATAATTATATAGTCATATAGACATAGTGTCTCTGAATCCTGACGGTTGGTAGCAGTTGGGACTCTTGTTTGGTAATAAAATTTAAAAAAAAAACAGTGATTCGAAAGCAGTATATTATTAATTACCCCTCTCTTTTAATGGAAGCATCGATCTTCTCAATGAGCTTTAATTTACACACAATCCACGCATTTTAAATTTAAATTTATTTTATTAAGAAGAAGATAACACTATAATCTAAATTAAAATATGAAAATGAACAAGACACAGAAAAATAATAAAAGTTAACGGTTTAATTTAAATTTATTTTATTAAGAAGAAGATAAAACTAAAATCTAAATTAAAATATGAAAATGAACAAGACACAGAAAAATAATAAAAGTTAACGGTTATAACCGTTATGGTTCCAACTGAAACACGAACCCAGATCTCTTGTCTTACCGGCACATGCGATCTACCAATTCCACCTATTATAAAAACTACCGTATTTGTCAAAGTCATATTTCAAATTTCAGAATTAACAATATTATCTTCGACAAATGTTTTGTTTCTACGTTTTATCGGCAGCTACCTTTTTCATTGTCCCAGTTGCGACCGTTATCTTTTATTATTTTTCTGTATCTTGTTCATTTTAATATTTTAAGTTAAATTATTAGTGTTATCTTCTTCTTCAATGATATATTACATTGATGGGAATAACCTTCAAAAGTTAAAAATATACTTTTTCTTATAAATTTATTTATTTAATTTTTTTAGGAAAAATGAAATTCAAACGTTTTAAAAATGAAATTCTAGATCAATTAAGTTCCAATAAACAAATAAATGCTGTTTTGTGCCTACCTAATATTATTATAAATATATAAATAAATAATGTAGCCAGCTCAGTTAGACGGGCTCTATTGAAGTTATAGTTAAGCTAAGTTCTCAGAAGCGGAGAAAACTGTATAAAGCCCGCAGAGACTATAGTAATCCTAAATCGTTGAATCAGTCTGAATCACTAAATCGCTATCTTTAGTTTAACCTCTGGTTTAAAAACAACCAGAATAATCATAAAATCGGAAAATTTATCTGCTAGGTATATCCATATTAACGGACATATCCCAATCGTTAATGCCCACAAATATCTATTACAAAGCGAATTTTAGTAAAAAATTCCTTTAATAGGTACTGTTATTGTTCTGTGGTTTTCTCTGATGAACAATTTTTCTCCGTTGATCAGGAGTTTCAATAATACTCGATTCGTCAGGTTACGAGTCGTTTTTATTTATCGTCTTGCATACAATGTATATTTAACTAGACCAAACGTCCGTTCCTATGGATGCTCAGTGTATTCCTGAAGCAAGAGAACAGCTATCGATCAGAAATCATCGGCTATATCCGTAACCGTTCGTGTATTAGAGACGCGTAGGCTAAATTTGACAATCTTGTAAAGTACAACTTTACTGACATCTGTTGAAGCACCTTAAAAATACATATAACTAATTATACCAACGACATCCGTTGCTGGACATTGAAACTAATTACATGTTCCTATACCCTACAAATACTTAATTGATTCTTATTGGAAAATTTATACCATACTGAAAAGAGGTAGGAAAAAGCTAATTGCAAAATAACGTCTATATTTGTACATTCTGTACCTACACGAAAAATGTTAGTCTAAAATACGATCATTTTATTCGTAAAAACGTAAAAACGGAAAATGTAAGAATAAATTGTTTGTATACGTACGAAATTGCGTATACCAACAAATTATTCTTACATTTTCCCGCCAATAAACATTGAAACACTTAATTTTTTCGTAAGAACTTCAGTCATGTTTTTAACCGTTTTTATGAATAAAATAATCGTATTTTAGAAAAAAAAATTCTCCGTGTACGTAAATAGATACATCCTCGCTAGGGTTTAAATTAGAATTCAATCCTATGACTTTATTTTATAAACTGACCACGAGGCGCTCGGGCCGAGATATGGAATGATATTTCCCCCTTCCCATCCTCCCTCTCCCACCCGTAATAAAGCTGGATGCTCTCTGAACAAATAGCGGCCCTTTTTGAATACATCTCCATATTGAGTTTTTAAGTGTAATCCATCAACAATTCTGAAAACACCAACTTTGGTGCGATATGAAAATGTTGAGTTTTAAGGATTTAACATTTTATTTTGTTCCTTTGGAGAGATTTCAAAATTGGACGATGGATTTAATGAAATCTGTTTATTCAGGAAGTTCACAATAATTGGTTAGAACTACTTTTTCATTCACTGTCGAGCGGTTACGTAAAAATGTAGATAAAAAAGGTAATTTTAAAATAATAGTGTTAAACGAAAATAATAGTTAAAAACTTTTTTTTTTAATAATATTTTAATTAACCGCTTGGACACATAAGCTTGTTTTCACGATATTTTAACGTAGGTAGACATAGGAATGACGTATGGCCCGTACCTGAGTTATTAATGAAGAAAATATTAGCAAAAGTCAATCGAACATCGGAAACAGAAAAATCAGAAAAAGATATATCTGGGACTCGAATCCAGGACCTCTGGCAATCCGGGCCAACGCGCTATCCACTGCGCCAACGTATCCCTATCCGATTCGGTCATTTTTAACTCTATCATGCATACTTCAACCAACATGATTTTCATTTTCTTAACGCATATTTTTATTGGCTGCTATCTTTATGTATGATTGCAAGATTCAACTCGAACTAAATGCCATCTAGATAGTGTCAGCATAAATTTTACTTTTTATTAATATGCGACATCTATTGACTTTTTTGCAAGTCTAGGAGAAATATTATTAATTTTGAACTGAGGAATATTAGATTAAGATGTAGGTTTTTTTGTATGAATACCGCATAAGAGTCCCAACTGCTCCCGTCTGGAGCCAGTGAGAAAATGGCATCCCCATTTGGGGTATGTTATGAGGCTTAAGGTATTGGGGAGGGGAAGGAGTTGGGGAAGAAGAAGGTGGGGAAATACCTGCCTATTCAGATCTGGTCACCAAACACGACCAAAGCCAATTCAAGCAACGTTTTAATTCTGAATGGTGGTCTTACGACAGGGCGATACTGAGAGTATCTTCCAGTTTGGAACGTGCAGCAAATATACTCTGCCTTATTTTTAATTAATTAATTGTGAAAAAAAAACAAACTAATCAAATAAAAATTATTTGCGCACGCAAGGTTCGAACCCGCGTCCTTCGGATTGGGAGTCAAAGGTGGGTAGGTAAGTATCAAATGCATATAGCAGATTCATGGGATTTATTGTTATATGTTAAACATGGGATTTATTTTATTTTATTACGGAAAAAAAATTATATTGTACCTGTATGATGTATCGATGTTCCGTTCGATATATTATGAACACGCATTAAAACCACATTTGTTTATCGATCGCTCACCCAAAGTTAAAATTAAAATTCCCCAATCCAAATCTGGTATTCCCGTTAATTTAAGCAGATTTCTCACCTGTAGTACTTCTCAACTGTAGTACCAACGTATTGAATATCAGTATGCAAGTAAATACTTCTCACCTGTAGTACCAACATATTTTATATCAGTATGCAAGTAAATATAATATATCATTTGGAAATTGTGCGGGAGCTATACTTACAGAATATGAACGATTTTTAGTAACTGTCAAAGTGGACGATATTGATTCACTGGAGCAATTTGGCACAGAATTCGATAGGTTGTCTGAAACGGAGGACGAACGTCGGATCCACTCGCCAATCTATTCTTGGAAGATTTTGGCAATCGACTTTTCCTGCATCGCCTCTGGTATTTTGTATTGTTGACCAGACGACACAATCTCCTGCCGATTTGAGGTTGTAATTCACACATTAATTTACAACTACGTTGCAAGTTTAAACGGAATCACATCATACACCGGTCAGTGGTTCAGTGGGCATCGCGTTTGGGTCTCACCCAGGCGTTCCGTGTTCGATTCCTCGGCTGGATAAGTCCTCCACCACAACACAAGGAACATCTTCCGCTTAGTGTGGTGGTAGTAGGAGATTTTCAAATGTTGTTGGGTTATTCGTAACCCGGGAATGTTTGTCTTTCTTTTAAGGAAAAAAAAAAAAAAAAAAAACATTTTTTTTAAGCATGCCAGACAGTGTAGATAGATAGCATTGGGATGCCTTTTTGTGCAAATATCAATCATGTATTTTCAAATAATTCTTTCTGTTTGAATATAAAACCTAACCTTTAAAGATTTAGTAGCTATAAAAAAAGTAATCATTGCTAATTTTCGTTTTCAGCTCTAAAGACCTGGCACTTAGGGGTAAAGGGAACGCGGGAGGGGAAGGGACGAATGGGAAATGACACGAAGGGAGAAACAATTTATTTATTTAATTAGCATTGCAACGCATGCCGGATATCAGCTAGTTTAAAATATAATTGTTCGCTTTACGTTCTTTTTCAATTAAAAAGCGATTCCTGCCCAAACGTTGAGTTAAAATTGTAGACGGCATTTTTCTGTCGGATGATATTATTTTTTTAATTAAAAACAATTTATTTTTCTAACCCTAGTCGCCACTCGTCGCAACGGATCACGTGACACGCGATCTATCTCGTCTGTACACTGCTTTTGGTACGAGATGACGTGCGTACCACGTGACTTACTAGGCTGTACCAACTGGTGTTATAGAAAAAAAATTGAAAAATAATCGTCGTGCAGCAAAATGACATTTACATTTTTAACTCAAAAATATTTAGAAATTTTTGATTTAAATCTTTACATTTGTAGGTTGGTACACCCTTTATGTAAGATTCATCCGTAGATTCAATCATATAGTCTCATACTAAAATAGCACATTGTTCAAGCAATGTGGGCAATATCCAATGCAATGTCATTTTTTGGTTCTATTACCCTAAACCTATCCCATGAATATTCAGTACCCCATATGTCAGATCAAACTGGCACGCAATATTAGCCCTTGGGCACAAGAGCGCAGGAATGAAAATGAGAATTCTTCTTCCACACTTTTATGTAGTTGTTTCCACAAAGACGTTCCTTTACCACGCATTCATTTAAGGGGGTTTATAAATCCAGGTTTTATGGAAGCTGTTTGCCATCGCGCAGTGGTGTCCAGATTTAACAGATTTAACTAATATTTAAAAAAAATATTTAAAAAATATAAATGAAGCAATATTGATTATTTAAAAAAAAGTAAAAAACGCACAAGAAGAAAAAAAATTATCTTAAATATTTTTTAAATTTCATAATTTGAATGTTATGAACATTGTTTCAAACAATAATATTATTTAATAATTTATGTTAATATTAACGACCCTCAAACGAATAATTCAGCTGCTATCTGTATGTAATCTTTCGAAAATGTTGATAATTTTGATATTTTTCAGACAATAGGTACAGTTAAATACAGCAAAAAAAAAAAAAAATCGTATTTTTAATTTAAAAAAAAATCGTATTATTTCGTAAAACGAAAGTAAAAATAATATTATTTTTTATTAAATAATTAAATATTCTTCGATAGGTTATTCTATATGTCAAACTAACTCAGGGGGTCTTATGGGAAATAAAACAAGGTCTAAGTGTATTTGAATGTCTAATCATCGGCCACCAAGGCACGGGCATATGCCTAGCATGGTGGTCGTAAAATCTTTAAAACATGTAACTAGCAATTTAATGTATAAAAAAAATTAATTATAGGAAAAGTATCATTTTTCGCAATTAAAAATTGAAGATATGGATGATAAAAAAATAATTGCATAATTGAGCCCTTGAACGGAATAATGTTGTATCCAACAAAACTATCAATGTTGAGTTATTGATGGAATAATGTTGGGAATATTATTACGCATCTTTTAAGATAGGTTAGGTAATGAAATTTTTTTTAGGCCTGTGCAGCATTTTAAATGTCGGTTTGTGGAAGAATTTTGTATAAAGCCGTTTATCGAAATCACGGAGATTGGTTTAATTCATGGGAATAAATGGAGAAAACGAATGTATTATGACTTCAACTAGATGCACTTTAACTGAAAAATGCATAAAAATAGAATTCGTCCCGAAAAAAATATTGTTAAGGCTGATTTTTAGCCATTGAAACAGTTTTGTGGAATAATGCTCTATGTTGATCTCAAGAGAAAATCTCGATTGTAAATAGTTTCATTTACTCAAATAGTTTTCTTTGCTTTTTAAGCTCAAATGATTCAATTGATGTTAGAAGAGCATGGTGCTTTCTTAAAGGTCAGAAAAGTAAAAAAAAACCGTTTTGTGGAATAATGTTGTATGTGAAATTTTCATATGCAACATTTTACCACGAATTCAGCACAAATTCTTGCAATAAGTTTAAATTTAACAGCCCTTTTTCTCTACCTTTCCTTTAAAAGTCTTAAGAATTGTATGCTTATCATATTTTAAATATAAAATGTTATCAAACATAACCGGATTCGTTTTTTTCCATTTTTCTCGAAACAAGAATATGGTTGGATTTAACATTATTCGGTGCAAGGGCTCAATTATTATTACGGAATAAGAAATACTAAAACACGTTATTTATGACAGTGAACATGCAAAAAAAAAATCTCTGTAAATTTAAAGTTAACCGTGCAACTTAAAGATGTCTTCGCAGGTGATAAAATTTTTTTAATTAGAGTTTTTTCTCATACGAGCATAGTATGGGGTCAATGCTTAAACATATATTGATTTTGATATTCTGAACTCACTCCGGCCTAGTGACCAGATGGTGTACCACTATGTTCGGTTATGTAACAGGTCCTTAATCCGGACTAATGTATACCAATCTAACCGGCGCACATGAAGAATATAATACCTAGTAACTAAGACGGTAAAATTGCATAATATCTTAACAAATGCACGTACGCCCCTGGTGCTTGGCCACTACTGTATCAGCCGTATTTTCCTCCCCTTCCATAACATTTTATTCCACCCACCCTCCCTGCTCTCCCTTAATACCCTGATAGGCCCTTCTCCTGGAGAATTGTGTATTGCTTAATAAAACTTAATAACTTCAGCCATATCTTGGGAAAGAATATGTGAAAGCCTGTGACTGGAATTTGGTTTCTCTTATTGTCTTCATATTCCCTGGTACATCGTGTATTAATTAGCAATACATTCGGGACTCATAAACAGTGTATCTACCAACGAATGAACGAACCGATGTAGATATCTTGCAAACATAATCTGCCTTTATTCACAATTATTTAGTTTTCCGAAAGTAATCCCGAAACAAAAAAAAAAATTATACGACGCATGGGACATTTTCTAAAAAAAGTTTCTAGAATAAAACTGATATATCTTGTCTTTGAAATCACCTTTAACCCGTTTTCGTTCCAAGGTTCGCACATATTATGTAGGTAATACGTTAGAAATTTTTAATACAAGCAACATTATGATAAAGACAGTTTTTTTAATGAAAAATCATAATTTTTAACTATTTTATTTTCTCTCATTTAATAGAATAAAAAAAATGGTGGCGGTTATCCACGGGCCGATGATTGGGATTGCACCAGATATTCCCGAAAGATATTTAAAAAAATGTAAACGCTTTTTCTATAACATAAAACATAAAATAAAACAATATTTCCGAGCAACATCTTCAAGATCAAATTTTGGTGACCAAAGCGACGCATTCTTGGAACTTACTGCCGACTAGCGAGAATTCTTTGAAGCATTCTTAATAATATGTTGTTCCATTTAAAATTTTGAAAGTGCTACGTAAGAAGCTCGCTGGTATATAGGTAACACCTTTTTAAAAATGTTAAAGAGAACTTTTGTAATGAACTTATTTTTGTATCTTCTCAGCCTCAATAAAAAAAATCTAATAAAAAACATTTTCGCAAAGTTATGTGTCAGGTCTTTCGAGCGCATTCCCACATACATACATTTGAATCTTCATAAATATAAAATATTTCTTGTATAAGCAAGGTCTGGTTATACGAAAAAGTTCTGTGGAAGTTCTATTATTATTTTAGCACGTGTCGGTTGTTTTACAGTTAAACACATAATTTGAATAGGACTTTCATAAAATATGAAAATTAACTTTGAAATTAGATGAATTGCTCAAATTCTGTGAAACTGTATCATCCTTAGAATCGACATTTAACGGGGACTTTTCAATTGTAAAAAAAAAAAATATATAACGCTGAATGGCTATTTATTGACAATGGGCCATTTTCATTTCTGTGAAACAGGTTCAAATATACCTGTTTGGATTATTTACACAGTACATCTCTCATTGCCACTCACCTACATTTATACATCTACATATAATGAACCGCTGTACTTAGGAGTTAGTAGTGTTACATATTCCCTTATTTCCTTCCTATCTGTTCATGTGTGTACGACCCATACTGACAGTTAAAGTTTGATCTCCGTCTGATAAATAACCGCCATAAAACATAATGCAAAGCGTAATGGTGGAGTTATACTTGTAAGGCATGTTGTGTCGTGATGTTCTCTGCCGTAATGGCTAGCGTTAACATCTCTAAGTTGTGTTCTGACGCCTTATGACGAAATTTTAAATCAAAACAACACGTGGTACGTACACACTAGCCAAGACGCGGCCGTCCCCGCCCCCCTCACCTTCACCGCTCTGTTGAAAATCGAGATCGCTTCTGAAGCATCATGACACAACACAACAGACTAATATAATCGTCACCATACTAAATGTATGAAACCGATACCGTTATGACGCGTCACGACACGACAGACAAGTATAACTCCACCATAATTCTGCCGCCCGCTACAAAAGTACATCATATCGCCCAATCATCAGAAATGATATACCGCTGAATTTGTCAAAACAGCTTTTTTGAGTGCCGTGAAGATTAACTGACGAAAAGATAATCGGGCTTCAAATACCCCCGGTGAGTGCTTTTCCTTTTACTTTGAAACATATTTTCTCCTTGCGCAGTGGTTCAATCATACATAAGTCCTTCGAATACATAGAATTAAATCAAAAATACATACCAATTCCTGATAAAAATAAACTTTAATGAAATGGTTATGCTTTACTTTACATTCAGTCAAGATTTTGTGGATGACATCTTCAATAACAGCCAAAAGTGCAACTTTGTAGTGCAACAAACACCTTATGAATCTCCCCGAGAGATGCAGCCACGTTGTAAATAAATATTGAGAGAAGTGTCTCCCCTCAGAGCTCAGAGCTGGGGTTTTCCCGCGGTTTGGAAGGCCTCACTAAAGTGTTATGAATGTTGATAAGTTTGTACGCACATATATTTTGAAATCCACCCCAATTTTTCAGTGTTGGTATCAAAGATTCCTCATCTGGTGACTAATATTATTGGTAACAGGGAAAGATAACACAATGTTATTCAGTTTTGATAACTTTAAAGAATTTTCATTGTTAATTTATTTATTTTTACTCCACAACAGTTGTATAATGTACACCAATAATTAAATTTCATACGAATCGATTGAATAGTTCATTTCACCATGGGAATTAAAAGCCTATCAACTTATATAAATAATTATGTTATTTAAATGTTATGCCATTCGCATCAGTGCTTGATATCATTGTTACTCTACTTGCGTCTTATTATTATCATTAACGTGCATATTACTTATATTGTATCCTTATTTATTCAGTCATTATTTAAATTTGCACCTAACATATAATAAAAGTTGAGCCCAAATAAAGCCTGAGTAAATATATAAATAAATAATTGATGAAAAAGATAATACTCCAGAGTAATAAGTCCAGTATCAGAGTATCCAGTCCAACAATTAATATTCCAGAGTGGAAGATACTCTCAGTATCGCCCTAATGTAAGACCACCATTCAGAATTGAAACGTTGCTTGAAATGTATTTAGCCGTGTTTAGTGACTAGATCTGAATAGCCAGGTACTTTCCCACCTTTCTCTTTCTCGTCTCCTTCCCTTTCCCATTTACCTTCAGCCTCATAACATACCTCAATTGGGGGTGCCATAGTCTCACTGGCACCAGGCGGGAGCAGTTGGGACTCTTGTGAGGTATTCACTATAAAAAATTTAAAAAATACTAATAAACGAAAATATGGAAAAGAACACAACAACACAAGGAAGACACAGATAAAAGAAAAGGTAACGGTCGCACCTGTGACTCGAACCCATGATCTCTTACTGGAACGCTTTAACCATCTTGGCATTGGGTTCACTTTTTTAAAAGTTGTTTTATATTTTAGTTTATTTTTCTGTTTGTTGTTCTTTTTCATATTTTACATCGTACAGCAGAAATTGTAAAAATATATTATACAAACAAGTAGTATAAGTAACAGTTATATAATATTACTTTTCTGTCTACCCATTGACCAACTTTTCTTTACTACGTTCAATGAATTAACATATAATTTGTAAAATTCGTGTACGATATTTGCATGTAAATGCATCAATCACATGTAAATATTTGAGGGCCCGAGGTGGGGTATTTAACAAAATTGGCGCAATAAATAATATTACTTTCCAATATATTATTTTAAGTCACATTTTAAAATGACGTCTTCCAATCTTCATTCTGAAGTTAACATCGCTGTGGTAAGATAAACCAGTGAGAAATTATTTACAATTCCTCATATCACCTTTTTTTAAATGAATTCCACAGAAGCCCCGACTAATTTCCCCAAGGGCACTATGTCATCTTTGTGGTTACTGTGCGAAGGGTATTTTTAAGAAAAAAAGGTTGAGTCAGGGGTCAGTGTGTCCAGGAGTGACGGGCTTATGGATCCATCCCTCCTACTGCGGTGCAAGGCGATGGGTTAAAAGGTCCAGTCCGTCCTTCCGATCCAATCCATTCACGCAGTTGGTGGGCAGGTGCATCCGCCGCCAAGATCTTGAAAAACCTCACCCCATGAACTCGGGAACCCCAACACCTCCGCCAAAGGTCACCCAAAGTGGTTCGCTACTGGTGACTTAGAAAGGGTGGATTCATAGTGAGGTTTGTTCAGGTACGCCCATCACCCCTCGTATCGTTTTCCATCCCAGAATTTCCTCTCCATTCTTTCCTTTAAAACACCCCCCACAGAGTATCCGCAAAGGTGATGTAATTGAAATGACATTATTTTATTTTTTTTATACGAAAAACTCTCTTTTTAACTTTGAAGGTTATTCCCATCAATGTAATACATCATTGAAGAAGAAGATAACAATAATAATCATTTTTTTTTAAATATGAAAATGAACAAGACACATAATAAAAGATAATGGTCGCATGTGGCCCAATCGGTTGAGGTGTATGTCCCGGTAAGACGTAAAGTTCTGGGTTCGAGTCCCAGTTGCGACCATTATCTTTTATTATTTTTCAATGTCTTGTTCATTTTCATATTTAAAAAAAAATGATTATTATTGTTATCTTCTTCAGTGAAATTATTGTACTCAGTGTGGAGTTAAAGTAAAAAAAAAAACAGTTAAGAAATCGTTAATTTATAAAAATACATTTTCTCAAACTAGCGGATATTTAATTAATCTACAATGCTTAGAAATCTACACATTTGATCTTCTAATATACTTCAATTTATTTTATAAACACCATAAGTTCACTGTTATGACAAACCACGCTATGAGAAATTTATTTCAGTTCCAAGTAGCTTGCTCTCGCCAAGAGGGGATGGAATATTTCACAGTTGAAGAATCGCTCTAGGAGTTAAAGAGGTAGGTAGAGCACAGAGTATAGACTGAAACCCTCCAGCCGCAGACGAAGGCTGCTTTAAACCCCTAAGTAAATAAAGTTGAAAAGTAATACTTTACACTTTACCAGGAGTAGAGGATACTGTGTAAGCACTATTGGTACTCTTGGAGCCTACAACAGAGGAGGATGCAGAGTGTGTATGACATAAAAAAACTGTGTAGAGTGTATGCTATACACGGTGTTAAGCATCATACTTGACTTACTTGAACCACTGATTCCTGAAATTATTTTGTGGAAAAAATGTAAATGAAATTTTGTCTTTTTTTTTCTAAAAAAACATAAAAATCAGTAGGTATTGGGAAGTTAGGGCCGGGGTGAGGGGTTGGTTGGTTACTTGGATTAGAGACCAGCGACGACATTTGTAAGAATTTTTTTCTTTGATTTTGAAGAAAAAGTTTTTGAAAAAAAAAAAAAAATCTCACCAAAAAAGTCACCGGAGCACAAAATTTCATTTACATTTTTTACTCCAAATAATGTCAGGAATCACTTGTTAAAGTAACTAAAAGTACGATGCTTAACAACCTGTATAAATTGGGTGACAACTCAGAATCATGCAACTTCTTTGAAAAGTCATTAAAAGTGATTAAAAAATATATAAAAAAAACTGGTTAGGTAGATCACTTTAGGTTAGGTTATGGGATATTTTTGTTTTTTTTTCTCATAACTTTTAATGATTGTTCAAATCGGTATTGAAATTTTATGTTTCTAAGTTGTCTCTGAACCAAACATTAAGTACCTACCCAAAGAAGGATACTTTTTTTCTAATTGTACCGGACGCTAGTGATCACTCCTGCGCATTGATGACCTCTGCTTCTTCTCTCTTCCGCTTTGCTAGTGACTATGAGTTTCTCCAAGTTAGAATCCTCAGTTTGGCGAGAAACGTGTCCAAAGTATCTTAAAATTCATTGTAGATGGTTGACAGGCAGATAGTTGAATGACTAATAATAGTAGATGCCTAGCTCTTCTAAAACATTTTCATTGGAGATTTGTCGTATTTTTCTTCCATCTTTTAATTTATTTTATATTTCTTTTCGTGGAGCAGGTACAGCTATTATTATATAATATTATAAAAAAATAATCTTAACAATAAAAAACAAAACAAGTGTTTTTCATTTGAAGTAGGTGGAAAAAACTCATGATAAATAATTGTTTCCGTTATTTTATAATTTTGGTTGATTTGTGCGATTCTTTACCCTTCAATGTGGAAGAGCTTATGCACGAAGGAAGTTATAGTACATCACAGTCTAACGATAAAAATCAACTTCAATTTGAATGACCAATTGACAAGAAATATCTTTTTCAAAATATTTCATCTTTGCAAGCAAGCGGCATCGAGCAGTGCCGGGACTTCAAACTGTTTTCAATACATAATGTTTCCGTAGGTATTTCCCTATATTTTCTTTGGCCTGAATATATTTCCACAACGACGTGGTTTTGGTCTTACGCTCTCCAAGTTTTGTGACGCGTAGATTCGCCGTCACATCTGCTCCAAATAAAATCCCGAAATACTGAAAACGCGTCATTAATTTATTATTTCACTGATGTTGTTTCAGATTCTGAGTTAGTAATAACGCTTTGACGTTTTCCTTCTCGGGGGTTTATGAATTGAATTTTATATGGGTAATAATGTGAATTGTTTTCATGTGCGGGAGATAATATTTGAAGTCGAAATGGAGATATTATGGCTGCTTTTTACAGAACTGTGTTCATAAAACGTAGATGCTTCAGCGGTATTTTACGTAGAAAAATAGATTTGTTTTCCCTTTGAATTGGATGCTTTTTTGAGTGGCTCGTCTGCATTCTATTTGTTTGCTAACAACGAATCAAATAAAAGTAGCTAGAGAATAATAGTGGAACGATGTTAATACTTTTAAAAACTTCTAAAATGTATTGAAGAAATTGTGGTGGTGGATAAAACAGATTATTCCGGTCGTAAAATAATTGTAAAAAAATATTTTTTTGTTTCTTTAGATTTCTTAAAGATATCTAACGATTAAAATAAAATTCCATTCGAATATGTACCTATATTGAACCATTTTAATTTATTACATAATAACGTAACTAAAATCATCGTAAATATTATAATTACTTTTCTAATAAACTTTCAGCACTTTCGTTGAATATTTCAAATTCCTGGTGCATTTGCTCGAATTTGATTGCAAAATATGTACAATTTGATGGACTTTGGATTGAATGAAATAAACATATCTGACGACAAGGAATGCGAATACTCATTAGTTGCAGATTCACAAAAAGGAGCTAATGCAATCTTGAATATTCAATTAAGCTATAATTGTTTGTCTGTCTGTCTGAGAATATTGTTTCAATTATTTGTGTAATGGGCATTGTGCATTGGTGATATAAACTGTAGAATCAGACGTTTTATAATTTCTGAATTGCAAAGGTGGAAATTTTCATTGTTGACTTTGATCTCACCCAGACAGTTGCCCTAAAAAATTTGGCAATAAAATCAGAAAAAACCGCATCAATTCAAAACTGTTTGCAAATATATCTGTGGTGTACTGTTATTTTCTCTGACGAACAGCACAACTCGGATGATCGGGAATTTCAAAGATATTTCGGTTTGTCAGGTTACGAGATGTGTTTATTATCGTCTAATTTACAATGAATATTTAAATGGATTTAACGTCCATTCTAAAGGATGCTCTGAGTAAATCTGCGGCAAGACAAAATGGCTACTGAAGGTGGCCTATCCGTCGATCGGATATCATCGGCTATCTTCGTAACCGTTCGGCTATTATTTTATTTATTTTTTTACATTAGCTCCACCCAGAAGGCCCTGAGGAAAATAATTTCCCTCAGGGCCTATGTCATTTTTGGGGATGCTGTGTGGAGGGTATTTTTAAGGAAAGGAAGGAGAGGAAGTTTCGGAAAGGAAAAAGGTATGAGTGTTGGGTAGGAATCTGGGGTTCAGTATGTCCAGATCATCCACCGCCAAGACCTAGACAAACCTCACCCCATGAACCCGGGCACCCCTGCTAAGTCTCCAAACGTAGCGAACCACTTGGGGTGATCTATGGCAGAATTGCTTGTATACCAATAAGTAGTTCCCGGGGCTGCAGTATCTATACCCGCCTACCAAATTGAAATTATTAGACCCGAACGGGCGACAGTTGTCTCTCCCATAGAGTACAACTTTACTGACCTCAATTGAGACACATTAAAACTGAGTATAACTACCTATACTAACGACATCTGTTAAGACATATTGAAAGTTCATTCAACAACTATTTATATTACTCAACCGGCACAATAATGAAGGGATTTTAAATCGAATCATTACCTGTGATAAAAAATGGATCCTGTACGATAATCGGAAGCGCTCATTGCAATGGCTGAACCCTGCCGAACCAGCAAAACCATGCCCAAAACGAAAATTGACTCCAAAAAAGTTACTCGTGAGCGTTTGGTGACGCAAAGAAAAAAAACAACTAAGGAAAAAACATATGAATTATAATTTTCGAAACACAAATACACGAGTAAATAGCTGTATAAATTTGATTTTGGAATTCCTAACCAAAGAGAAGATATTTGAGATCAAAGTTGCCAGTACGGCAAAACACCAATTTCATATGTAATGACATAATATACACTACAATATCTAAAAATAAATTCTACCTCCGCTGCTAACTTTTTATCTTGGCTACGATTTTAGTTTAAAGTTTGACTCTGTTTTACTTTGTAGTACCCATTAAAGCCCAACATTAAATCGAAAAAAAAATCATATATTTCTGCGGTAATTTAAATATTGAATTATTTATTTATTACAACATAGCACGGTAAATACATTAAAAAAAGTACGAGTCTGCTTTAGACCACACGACTGAAGTAAATACTCCTTAAGTAATCTATTCTAATTTTCTTTCTAGCATCGAATAAAACCATTCCAATCATCAGTGTATAAGAATCTATATTGAAGATTCGTTTGGATTGTTACCAATCATCGTGATAAATCAATCGTTTCAATGCACTGAGTTCGCACACTCTAAACGAAAATTTGATTAATTTTATTATGAGAATTACTCTTAGAATTTTTTTTTTTTTTTTTAATGTTTCTTTATTCTTTGAATAGTAAATATATAACAATTGTGGAATTTATGGCCGCCATACTAGGCACATGCCCGTGTTATGGTGGCAATGATTGGGATTGTTGATTTAATTCTTACAAAGTTTAAAATAAATGCCAGCACCCATTACAAACGTCATTAATATGGATTTGAGCACTGTTGTTACGATTAGATTGTGAGGAATGAACCTCAAAATTAATTTTAATTTATTATCGTTTGCCTCCGTAACGTTCGTAACGCCCGATGTTACGCCTTTCGTAACGCTATAATTTCCGTATCGCTTTCGCCAGTTTACCCCTCAAGTCAAGCGTGCGTAAAGAAGTATTTACTTCAAAAATATCAAAAAACATAAATTATTATAAACAGTATAAAATTAACTAAAATTTACAACGAAGCTACACAAAACAAAATGAAAACTAAGAATACTGTTTTAAAAAAATGTGTGAATTGCTATTTTGTAGATTTTGTCGGTGCTATTAAAAATAGATGCTACTCCTGCATATTGGATATTGGTTAACTAAACTTTGTAAGCATGTTACAACAGAGTTTATAAATATCTTAAATGAATTCGTATAATAATATTCAGCGAAAAGATTTCATATGTTTTTCGTATATAAAGTCACCTCGCGCAGGAAAAGAAAGCGCCTCATTGCGAGTCATTAAACAGAGTGACGATACAACGAACCCAGTGATACTAGCGCCACGGTGAGCGATGCGACGAAGCGCGAAGCTGAGAAATGAATAAAACGGCGGGAAATAAGCAAAACAATAAAATTGAAGTACATCCACTTCCGATGCAGGGGGAAAAAACAGTTTATTAAAAATTTCAGTTATTTTGCATTTAAATTATAACATTTCAATTTTTTGAAGTAAATACTTCTTTACGCACGCTTGACTTGAGAGGCAAACTGCCGAATGCGTTACGGAAATTACAGCGTTACGAGAGGCGTAATATCGGGCGTTACGAACGTTACGGAGGCGAACGATAATAAATTAAAATTATTTTTATTTTTAACTTTTTAACTTAAAGAGTTAAACCTCTTCTCTTTTTATTTATTTTTTTATTCACTAGATTTACAGGAACGGGTTTAGTTTTTCCCATAGGAAAAACTAAACCCTTTCATACACTTTTCCATATAAATAATCATCTAGTAAATCCACGTTATGCAAGTGCATTATATAAGTATAATTAATACAAAACAATACAAGAACAACACGTTAATCTACCAAACTATTAAATGGGAATATAATTCACCGTCTCCAGATATTTTCATATCAGAGGGTTCGGCTCTGTGGAATTCCTAATTTGACCGATAAATCCTACTGATCCCTCAATATAAATATTTAAAAAATCTTTCGTAATTCTACATGTATTTAAAATGACTGATTTTTGCATTTTTATATACAAATTCTTTGACAAATCTAATATGCCTAAATTTTTAATAAGAGAGCTAGGTATAATGCCAGTAGCCGAAATAACAAAACGTAATATTTTTATAGTCTGAGAATGCCAAATTCTTTTAATTTCATTTCCTAAATCTGTATACTTTCTTATTTTTTCAGAAACAGATTTTTGAATATTACAGGAATTTGGAATAGCTACATCAATAATATAAGTTATTTTTTTAATTTTGTCATATAAAACTATATCAGGTCTATTATGACCAATTGGTCTGTCTGTTAGTATAGTTTTATCATAGTAAATTTTAAAGAAATTATTTTCTAAAAATGAATTTGGTTCGTATTCATAATATGGTACTATATTATGACATTCAATCAAGTTATGTTTAATTACCAAACTTTGGTGAATTATTTTTAAAACCTGATTGTGCCTAAATGTATACTCAGACGGCGCTAATATAGAACATCCTGATATAATGTGTTCTATAGTTTCCGGAAAAGCCATACATTTTCTACATAAATCATCAATTTGATTTGGATCTTTGATAATAAGCTTCCTATAATTTTTGGTATTAATGACTCTATCTTGAATAGCAAGCATAAATCCTTCTATTTCTGCGCTCAACTCTCCAATACTCAACCATTTGTTTGACGAAAGTTTGTCAACATACGTTTGGTTGAGATAATTGAAATAACCTCAAATTATAATATTTTAATTAATGAAGATAATATTAGCGAAAGTCAATCGATAATCCGAAACAGAAAAATCAGGAAAAGATACGGATGTCCCAGACGTATCCGTATCTTTTCTGATTTTTCTGTTTCGGATTTTCGATTTAATTTCGCTAATATTATCTTCATTAATTAAAATATTATAAACTAAAATTAATTTTGAGATTCATTCCTCACAATCTAATCGTAACAACAGTGCTCAAATCCATAGTAATCGTCGCTTCAGTTCGTTTTTATCCAACAGACCAAAACGTAAAACGGGAGAAATGGCGCTTTAATGTTTTTTTTACGATAAAAGCACATACATTTTGGAGGGCGTAAGACAAAGTGCGTTTTGAAAACCCCTTAAATAATCTTTTATAATTTTTTTTTAAACGATTATCGTATAAATTAAATCTTCTTGAGAACAAATGCATACTTAACTAAAGTTCACGACAAAATGGTCTGTTTGACAAAAACGAACTAGAGCAACGTAATGACGTTTGAAATGGGTGCTGGAATATATTTTAAACTTTGTAAGAATTAAATCAACAATCCCATTCTAAGCGTAATTCCCATAATAAAATAATCAAATTTTCGTTTAGAGTGTGCGAACTCAGTGCATTGAAACGACTGATTTGTCACGATGATTGGTAACAATCCAAACGATTCTTCAATATAGATTCTTATACACTGATGATTGGAATGGTTTTATTCGATGCTAGAAAAAAAAATTTGATTACTAAATAAGTATTTACTTCAGTCGTGTGGTCTAAAACACACTCGTTTTTTTCATTTGTGTTATATATTTTTGAAACTTTTTTTTTGTTTCACAGAATTTTAACAATTTCCTAAAAATTCATTATTAATTTTCAAGTTCTGTAAAGGCTATTAAAGTTCCTTTATTACATCATTATTGGCAAGATGATTTACATAACTGAAATAATAACAGAATTTAAATGGAACTTTCACAGACTTGAAAATTAACTGTGAAAAACTGGCTCTTAATGACAGAAACCAAATTAACTAATTATTGAAACTATCCAGGATCTTAAGACATGCTTTCTGATTATTCATATTTATAAGGTTTTTTTTTTATGTAGGCACGTTTATTATATTATTCAATTATATCAAGCACTTAATTAAAAGGGAAAATGCAACCCTATAAAATTTATGTGGTAAGTTAATTTAATATATTACCTACGTTATTAAAGGAAAAAGCAGTAATTTAAAAAAAAACTCTCTTCAGTCAACCAAAATACTACGCCTAGCCTTGGAAATAGGATATAATAATGTTATAAATTATACAAATTTTTAAATTTATAAGTCCAGTATCATCGCGAGTCAAGAAATGTAAATAATACATAACTCTTATAACATAAAAATACTTTGGAAGGAATAAAAGCCCTGAACTATTTACATGAATGTCTTTTGAAGGTCTTTCTAAACACCAAATATTGTTTTCTTCCTAAACAAGGAAAGCACTTTATTGCGAAAGTTTCATCTGAGAAAAGGTAGCTGGAAAGAGCAAAAAATTGACGTTTTATTTTAATAATATTTATATTGCCATCCCTGCGAGCAGTTATAAATCTCTTTTTAATAACTTGAATCTCCTATCTCCGGCGGAGGGTTGGCGGGAGGGGGAGGGGGTGGGTGAATCCGGATGGGGGGTGAGGGGACCGACGTCCCAGTTGGGGGGGATGGGGGAAGGGGAAAAGGGGGAGGGACCGGACACCGTACGTGTCTCCGCAATGTCTTTTAAATCAACAGACAAATAATTATATTGAATGTTCGCCGGTCGATAATGATTTAAGCTTCACACTCTTTTGGACCGGAGAAATAAATTGTACAAAAATTCGTGTGAATATTTATTATAGTTGTACCTACGTACATTTAAATTTGTTCACTGAAAACATAATATCGTCAATATACTCTGCGAAATAAGAAGTTTCTGTAGGTCACGAAAAATATTAATACCTCTCGAAATATAAAATGTAAGTATTTATGTAGTTCATCTATCTTCAAATCTTTTTAGTTAAATAAGTGAAAATGTAATTTTCATTTTTCTACAATAAAAACACTTTTCTAGGATAAAAAAACTTTTCAAGAATAAAAAATACAGTGTACGCGAGAAACTTTCGTGTTCTGGTTAGATATCAAAAAAAGATTTTATTCATTTTCATTTCCCGTTTAAAAAAAAAAAAATTCGCATTGGCACTGAAAATTTAATCTCAAACTGTATTTCTCACGAAATGAGACTGAAAAAAAACAAGTTGCATTGAAAGAGTATCGATTTTACGGATTTGAAAAGATTCTTTTTATGGAATATCGGAATCCTCACAGCGAGGAAATAAAGTCTGCACGACACAAGATGAATACAGTTTTAACAGAGCGGTAAATTCACACTTTGTTCTTTGGAGAAAGTGCAGTATTTCACTTTTGTCCTGACTCCGAAGCGGAAAAGTGGTTTCCCCGCAGATTTATGACAAAGATTGCTTCTAAACGACGTTTGCTCACACCCAAAAGTGTGACTATGAATTTGATATTGGGGGTTATAAATATTGTAAATGGATTGATACGGTTTGTACGGTTGAAGAGGAAAATAAATCTTTAATATTTTATTTCGAAGGAATGTAAGATATTGTTTTGTACGGTTTTAGGGCTTATTTGTAAACGTGTAAAAATATTTATGTATTATTGAAGATGTCTGTAGTCTACTGTTTTGACAGCTTTCTTCAGTGAAAAGGTCAATGCGTTTTGTAAAATCTTTAAAGGTTGCCTAGTTGTTGTGAGTGTATTGTGATGATTATCAGATGGGCCTTACAAAAAGAACAGCGTTCGTGTTATTATGTTCATTCATGAATTTATTAGCATATATTTGTTTAGCAATCTGACATCGGGTGTGCATTAAAAAAAATAGGAAACAATCCTCAGGGATTGAATAATTTCTTTACTATTGCGCAAACGACTTTTTTATATACTGTACGCATTGCGTAGGTAAAGTCGGGTAAAAATATATTTTTTTTAGTTCACAGTTGCTTTTAATGGATGTCATTTTTAGTAAAAAAAACACTCAGTTTAAAATAAGTATTTATTTTCACAAATCATTTTTTCATGATGACTTTGCAAATTTTAAATTAATAATATTAAAGCTAGACGGCTCGATCCTCGGAATTTCTACAGGATCTGCTTAGTTCGCTTTCTAATTAGGAAAGGAGGAGGATTCAAAGAATCCCATTGCATATGTAAACAAAGGGTTTTAAAAAATATATATACTAGTGAAAAAATACACAGCTGTTGGAGGTATAAAAAAAGTGCTTATTGTTACAGACTTAGCAAGAGAGAAATCTGTTTGACCACATAGTGATAATTCGTATAAACAAAGCTAGGTTTCAGCTAAGTACCAAACCAAAGGCTTTCAGAGTTTTACGCTACGGAGGGCAATGATAGCTGTTTATTGCTTTTTACACCGACATTAAGAGAAAAATAAATTCCAAATTTAAAAAATTTAAAACATTTTTCTGTATTCAGATGCTTGTGAAAGCGACGAACAAGAAAGTTTTCATCATTTATCGCAAATTCGCGAGATGCGATCGGATACAAGCAATTTGTCAAGTGATAGCATTGTACGGAATAAAATATTGTTCTACACGCAAACAATTTGTTGTGTCCTTAATGGGGAGGCATTTTTCATTCTAGCCATGTCTTCGGTAACAAAAGCGACAAAGAAAAACAACCATAAAACACTCTAGTCATCACATTTACCGCAATAAAAAAACGATATTACGAATTTATTCTTAAAAATTTTAGACGGAAATTTCTCGCACGCGCCATGTGATTATTTCGAAATGAATAATAATTTTGGCCTATAAACAGGTTTGGAGAAGACAATATTACGCCAAGGGCTCTTCCGATAATAAATCACATGGGAAATTGTTCGCAGGACGGTTAGGAGCCATCTTACTATAGTGGAATGATATCGGATGATAAAGTGGGTTAAAGAATAAATTGATTTTTTCCGCTCAGGTTTGCAGTTTTTCCGGTTTTCACAGAGGTAAGAAGCAAGAAGCAGGAGCCCTAGGCACCAGGCATGATATACGGCCGGTTATTACTTTCGTGCCGCGATATTAAAAGTGGGAAAGTTGAATCGGATAAGGCAGGCTGCATAGACCGAACTATTCGCTAGGAGAATCCTCGAGAAGATATTTTTTGATCTTTCAAATAAACTTGTCAAAAGCTCTCTTTGAATAAAATACGGCCTTTAAAGAGTTGGAATATGGCATGCAGATAAATTTAAATGATTTTATGAAAGATAGTAAGAATACCTCACTTTGTTTTAGCAACGTATGCGACGGAAATCTACAAAATTCAAAGTGATATAAAATTAGATTCTGCTATCGCGTTGCGATTGTCACAAGTTGTCATGTCAGTTTCACATTAGCTCATAAAAGACCACACTCATAATTAACTTGTCGAAAGCCAGCATACAAACAATATATTTTTTCAATACGACGTAAAATATTTGACAGTTCTGACCTTTCTTACGAATTCAATTTTTATAACATTTCTGCTGTGATATATTACAAAAATTACATCAAAATAATATAGATCAAACAAACTTCCTAATAATAACTCAAATCTGTGCTTTCCACAATGGATTTATATAAAAAAAATAATGAATAAATATAGACTTTGAATGTGACAGCTATCATATTATCAAGCGGCAGCCTTTAGCAATTAATATGAATTATTCGGAGTGGCTAAATACTATCCAGTAATTCGTAATGTCACGAACGAGAATGGCCCAAGCGATTCTGACCTTGTTTTTCATACAATTTCTTTATACATAAGGGGCAAAATCGCTTCAAACATCCGGACCCGCCGGGGGGACTGCGGCCTACGAGAGTTTAAATACTATGTTTGGTCATATAAAATGAATTGTTTTTGGGCGTTTTTCAAAAAAAGTGTACATAGATAAAAGTCAGTGTCCCATCACTTTCAGGATCAGTAACTTTTGTTGTGTCGGTTTTAATGACCAACCATATATTTTACCAATATAATAACAAATAAATACCTTTATGGACTAAAAATAATGAATAAATCTATTAAATTTCGATATTATTTTAAAATAAGTAAGACTACAGGTCACTGTTTCTGGTATGTCCTACACCTACCACTACCAGTAAGAGTTCAAAAATTAATGTTATTTAATGTTATCCCAGTATTTATTTCTAATTCTACTATATAATAGTATATGATAATATTTTCGATTTGCAACCATAATATAGATTAATTATCGTGCAAAATAATTTAAATACCAGATATTGAGTTGTCCTACGAAATAGCGTATGGTGGAATTTCCGCCTACGCCACCACATTATTGACGTCTTCCAATAAAAATATTACCAAATTGATGAATATTTTCGAAAATAGCAACCCTATTTAGTCTATGAAGGGCGGCCATGCTTGGTTTTTTACAGCCAGTTTGCCAAGAAATCGTAACAAAAGTGGTCGTTCTCGGCTGTACTAAAAAAGTGTTCCACCAACGCTTCCGTATTTCTCCAGGTAATTTACCAGAATGTATTAGACTCTACTTTGTATTAAATTGATTCATTTATTGTTTTATGAAATGTTTAGTTAGAACAAACAGAAGTTTCATAATTTATTGATAAATACATTTCGAAAAAATATTGACGCGATTACGCTACTTCTCTTACGCAACGGTGTCGTGAATGGAACTTAAAAGTGACGTAATGGAATTCTAAAGGTCGGTTCACTCTGTCCGTCTTTTAGGGTATTTGGGTGTGTTACAATTTTCTAATTAAATTTATATTTTGCATGTATCTTCAAAATGTAACTATTACATGTAGATATGTGGGTTGAGTGATATATGTAGCATTGAAAAAAAAGAACAGCATAGCTAAAAAGAAAAAATTATTTGATTTTTATGTGTATAATTTTTTTTCTTTTTTTTATTAATTAAGATTATTAAAGATTAATTCTGAAAGAGTCGAAATGGTGTCGAAGTACTAATATAGACAGCAATATGAGCAACTATTACTGTAGAGGCAACTCTGAAATTCAGTATAAAATCAGCTGGTTCATACAATTTTGATTAAGTAAGTATAAAATGTAGCATGATTTATGTTCCTGTGTGTTTTAGTTAATCCTGTACCTAATTAAAGTTGTGTACATTAACAAGTACTTTAATACCCTTTCAGCTTAGTTACCTATTTCAGGCTATACACGGTATGCACGTGTAGCCCATTATTACCTATCTAATTATTTGTGCATTTTTATAAATAATTTATTTTAATTTTATGTTCAAATATGCCGTTGAAAGCTGCAGAAAAATCAAAAAGGTACAGAGACAAAATTAAAAACGACCCTGAAAAATATGAAGCCTTTATGAAAAAAGAGTTACAAAGACAAAAATAACATCAAAATATAATCAGAGAGCTAACCAAAGAAGAATAGAAAAAAGAAGACGTTGGAGAGAACAGAAACGAAAAAAAAAAGAAAAGAAAAAAGAACAAGTGGAAGAAAAAGTACTTGCGCGGGGGGCCTTCCACGGTGGCGGTAGTACGTAAAATCGTCCTTTTTTATAGAGAATACCTCACATGAGTCTTAACTGCTCCCATCTGGAGCCAGTGAGACTATGGCATCCCCAATTGGGGTACGTTTGAGGCTGAAGGTAAGTGGGGACAGGAAGGAGATGGGGAAGAGGAAGGTGGGGAAGAGGAAGGTGGGGAAGTACCTGGCTATTCAGATCTAGTCACTAAACAGGTTAAAGTCATTATTAAGCAACATTTCAATTCTGAATGGTGGTCTTACACCAGGGTGATACTGAGAGTATCTTCCACTCTTCCCATACCAGTCGCTTGTCGCGCTTTCAGCAGTGTAGCCACAACGTGCGTACACATACGACTGATATTTCGCGCCCGCTGTCGCTACCGGGCAAGCCTCTCAGTCTGGCCGAGGCCTTAGAATTCCTAAACGTTACCAAATTTTTCCCCTTACGCCACTGTCCTGTTATTGCTGTGATTTATTTTCTAAGATCAATTATTATATCTCAAAGAAATTTGTTCTTTTTTTATTGATATAGTTCATGATTAATTTTAAATTTGTTATAATTAAACATTCGTAAAACAAAAACTTATATTCGTCTTTCTAGAACGCAAAATATACAGTACAAAGTATCCAAAAGTAGCGTAAAAGAATATTTTTATTGAAATACTTAATATTTAATTCAATAAGCTTGATTATTCATATTTTTTAGGAGACTGATTGTGTTTTCAATTCGTAAATAAAAATCTGAAATAATGAATTTCTTTTAATTTTCTTTATAAACTTTATGATAAAAGTGACGTAAAAGAATTTCTTACCAATAGTATTAAACTTAAATTGCAATTATTTTTGAAGTTTATTGACATTTTCTATTTAATTACTTTTTGTCATGAAGTTCATTCTTTCTTTAATAAATTTACGTATATTTTTAATCGAAATGCAGCATCTCACTTAAGTGGAATTCCTATTACGTCACCGACATCTTTTTTGGAAAACGCCCTTTTGAAATATAACAAAACTAGAAAAAAGTCATCCTTTTTCTGTCCTTATGAGTTTTTTAATTAAAAATATGTGTATCAGACGAAAATATCATTGAAATTTATTACACATTTTTTATTTAGAGAAAATTATCATTACGCTTTTAGTATCTTACGTGACTGAATAAAGCTGTGAGTAGGAAGAGGAATGAGAAAAAGAAGGTTTAGGCGTAACTACCATGCTATTCAGATCTTGTCACTAAATATTGATAGTGGATCCAGAGTGAGATTTACGTTCATTTAGAAGTCGGGATTTATTCAAGTGCAGAAATTCTGGGACTAACTACTGTATGTATTCCTCTTTGCCTAGAATACTAATGGAGTGAAATAATTATAGCAAGTCAGTGGACATCTTTAATTTATCACCAAACACATATAACGTATTGGTTACTGAGGCAGTTCATTTACGTACAATAAATACGGTATAATTTTTACTATTCGTATGTAAAAGCCCCTAAAAAGGGCGTTAATAAATATATAAAATTTAAAAAAATGTGAATAAATCTACACATTTTGAGTACGTAATCAGAATTCAAAATAATATTGCTCTGCTCTAAGTAATTTATTTCATGTGCTGCTAATGGTAAAAAAACCACAGTATTTTCTTTGTAAAAAAATTGTGCTTTGAAGCGACGTTAAACAAATATTACTTTCACAATAATACGTCTAAGCCAGGAATAGCGAGGCTTTATAACCATAACGCGACCATAATTTGGTTATGCCAGGAGCTCGGGACGCCAAAAAGCCATGAAAGATTTATATTCGACACATAGTTTAGCCGGGATATATTTGGCAATTGTCCCGAGGAAGTGGGTCACCAGTCACCACGTAATCTACCACCACGAAGTCACCACGGAGCAGTGGCGTGCAGTCCATAGAGGCTGAAAAGCTGGGCCCATGATAAGAAAAATGAAGAAGAACATCAAATGATAACAGGCGTAGAAAAAATACGATAAATTTCTTAATTTTTTTTATTCATTATATTCTGAATATTTTTCGCAAGCGTTGTACCAATAAACTGTTTTCAGTTAACGAATTTATACTTTTTGTTTGCGGGTTACTAAACAACTTTTAACAACACCTTTGAGTTCCTCAATCTATTTTTTTATTTATTTATTTTTAAGAAACAAACAGCTTTTACATAATATACAGTGATAAATATACAAGTTAATAGAAGTCAAGCCTCTGAAGTTTCTTATGCTCTTTGGAAATGAAGTTTTAATATCTTAAAATTAATGTTAGGTTATAGGAAGGGGAGGGGAAGAGGAATATAGGAAAATGATAGGAGATGCTCCCGATACATTTTATACTCTCATATTAATAATCGATCGTACGCGTTACTTCATATCGACATTTCTTTAGGTTATTACTAAAAATGTCAATGCTGTGAATTTTTTTATTATATTGTGCATATACACGAGGAATAAACAATTTTTTTTTTAATATTTGTTCTACACGAGGGTAAATAAAATAAATCGGATTGTCGGGTTGATCTTGACGGAATATTACCATTTATTAAATTGGTAAGTTCTGTTGAGTCCAGGCCATTATTTAGAATTTTAAACAATAGGATTTGTTAAAAATTAGAGGTCGTGTTTGGAAGGAGTTGAAATTGTGAAATTTAATGGATAAGGATTTGAGAAGTGTAAGTTTAGTTTTTAGTGGGTTATATAACATATAAAGCTATGCATCCGCACACTGGTGCAATAAAGACTGTGAAACGTACAGCACTTGTTGCTGGTAATTTTTGCAAAATGAAAAGTTAGTTTTCAAATTAGACACATCATTTTATCCCTCCACTAAAGGTTTTAACCTTTTTATAAAATATCTTCTTTGTTAATTTCTAACACAATCATTATGTTTTTATATGAATACCGCACAACTGTCCCAACTGTTCCCGTCTGCAGCCAATGAGACTATAAGATCCCCTATTGTGGAATGTTCTTAGGCTTAAGGTAGTGGGAAGGGGGGGGGGGGGTGGTGAAGAGAAAGGCGGGGAACTGGCTATTCAGATTTGGCCATTAAACACGTCGATCAACGTTTCAATTCTGAATGTTGGTCTTATACCGAGGGTATCTTCCAAAAAATTCAAAATGAATTTACAATTCTTAGACTAAAGAAAGAAAATTACATTGATGTTTGTAAAAGCTTCTAATTTTTTAAAATGTAATTGTGTTATCTAGATCTAGTGTATTCTACTTAATAGGTATATGATATTTTATTTAATATTGTGTAATTTGTAAACTCATTTATTCAGTTGACCACAGCAATTAGCGGAAGATAAACATAAAATGGCCATTTCAAATATTCAATTCAATAAACTTCGTATTGGAACTTGAAAAACTACACTCAGTTTTCTTTTAGTCAAAGAGCAAAGCACGCCACTGCCACGTGGTCACCACGTAGTCCTCGTTCCTCGGGAGCCTTTGAGTCACGACCGCAAGACTTTTACCTCTCATCACGTATTAAGCGTATTGTGTTTGGAAGACCGTTCTTTGTCCGCAACGGGACATTTGATTGTGTTCAAAGGTTCCGCTTCAAAGTCTTCCACGGATCGGACAAATGTAATCTTTATTATATTCTGGTAATGAAAAGAGCTTTTAATAGAGGTGTCTTATTCAATATCTGGCAAATCGTCCTTTGTTGAGCTTAAAATATATTGTTACATTTTTACGTGGGCCAGACACAATAAAGTATGTATAAACAAAGACAAAATTACATATGGGCGTTTTTCAAAAAAAGTGTACATAGATAAAAGTCAGTGTCCCATCACTTTCAGGATCAGTAACTTTTGTTGTGTCGTTTTTAATGACCAACCATATATTTTACCAATATAATAACAAGTAAATACCTTTATGGACTAAAAATAATGAATAAATCTATTAAATTTCGATATTATTTTTAAATAAGTAAGACTACAGGTCACTGTTTCTGGTATGTCCTACACCTACCACTACCAGTAAGAGTTCAAAAATTAATGTTATTTAATGTTATTCCAGTATTTATTTCTAATTCTACTAATAGTATATGATAATATTTTCGATTTGCAACCATAATATAGATTAATTATCGTGCAAAATAATTTAAATACCAGATATTGAGTTGTCCTACGAAATAGCGTATGGTGGAATTTCCGCCTACGCAACCACATTATTGACGTCTTCCAATAAAAATATTACCAAATCGATGAATATTTTCGAAAATAGCAACCCTATTTAGTCTATGAAGGGCGGCCATGCTTGGTTTTTTACAGCCAGTTTGCCAAGAAATCGTAACACAAGTGGTCGTTCTCGGCTGTACTAAAAAAGTGTTCCACCAACGCTTCCGTATTTCTCCAGGTAATTTACCAGCATGTATTAGACTCTACTTTGTATTAAATTGATTCATTTATTGTTTTATGAAATGTTTAGTTAGAACAAACAGAAGTTTCATAATTTATTGATAAATACATTTCGAAAAAATATTGACGCGATTACGCCACTTCTCTTACGCAACGGTCTCGTGAATGGAAATTAAAAGTGACGTAATGGAATTCTAAAGGTCGGTTCACTCTGTCCGTCTTTTAGTGTATTTGGGTGTGTTACAATTTTCTAATTAAATTTATATTTTGCATGTATCTTCAAAATGTAACTATTACATGTAGATATGTGGGTTGAGTGATATATGTAGCATTAAAAAAAAAGAACAGCATAGCTAAAAAGAAAAAAATATTTGATTTTTATGTGTATAATTTTTTTTCTTTTTTTTTATAAATTAAGATTATTAAAGATTAATTCTGAAAGAGTCGAAATGGTGTCGAAGTACTAATATAGACAGCAATATGAGCAACTATTACTGTAGAGGCAACTCTGAAATTCAGTATAAAATCAGCTGGTTCATACAATTTTGATTAAGTAAGTATAAAATGTAGCATGATTTATGTTCCTGTGTGTTTTAGTTAATCCTGTACCTAATTAAAGTTGTGTACATTAACAGGTACTTTAATACCCTTTCAGCTTAGTTACCTATTTCAGGCTATACACGGTATGCACGTGTAGCCCATTATTACCTATCTAATTATTTGTGCATTTTTATAAATAATTTATTTTAATTTTATGTTCAAATATGAAAAATCAAAAAGGTACAGAGACAAAATTAAAAGCGACCCTGAAAAATATGAAGCCTTTATGAAAAAAAGAGTTACAAAGACAAAAATAACATCAAAATAAAATCAGAGAGCTAACCAAAGAAGAATAGAAAAAAGAAGACGTTGGAGAGAACAGAAACGAAAATAAAAAGAAAAGAAAAAAGAACAAGTGGAAGAAAATGTACTTGCGCGGGGGGCCTTCCACGGTGGCGGTAGTACGTAAAATCGCCCTTTTTTATAGAGAATACCTCACATGAGTCTTAACTGCTCCCGTCTGGAGCCAGTGAGACTATGGCATCCCCAATTGGGGTACGTTTGAGGCTGAAGGTAAGTGGGGACAGGAAGGAGATGGGAAGAGGAAGGTGGGGAAGAGGAAGGTGGGGAAGTACCTGGCTATTCAGATCTAGTCACTAAACACGGTTAAAGTCATTATTAAGCAACGTTTCAATTCTGAATGGTGGTCTTTCACCAGGGTGATACTGAGAGTATCTTCCACTCTTCCCATAACAGTCGCTTGTCGCGCCTTCAGCAGTGTAGCCACAACGTGCGTACACATACGACTGATATTTCGCGCCCGCTGTCGCTACCGGGCAAGCCTCTCAGTCTGGCCGAGGCCTTAGAATTCCTAAACGTTACCAAATTTTTCCCCTTACGCCACTGTCCTGTTATTGCTGTGATTTATTTTCTAAGATCAATTATTATATCTCAAAGAAATTTGTTCTTTTTTTATTGATATAGTTCATGATTAATTTTAAATTTGTTATAATTAAACATTCGTAAAACAAAAACTTATATTCGTCTTTCTAGAACGAAAAATATACAGTACAAAGTATCCAAAAGTAGCGTAAATGAATATTTTTATTTAAAAACTTAATATTTATTTCAATAAGCTTGATTATTCATATTTTTTAGGATACAGATTGTGTTTTCAATTCGTAAATAAAAATCTGAAATAATGAATTTCTTTTAATTTTCTTTATAAACTTTATGATAAAAGTGACGTAAAAGAATTTCTTACCAATAGTATTAAACTTAAATTGCAATTATTTTCGAAGTTTATTGACATTTTCTATTTAAATACTTTTTGTCATGAAGTTCATACTTTCTTTAATAAATTAACGTATATTTTTAATCGAAATGCAGCATCTCACTTAAGTGGAATTCCTATTACGTCACCGACATCTTTTTTGGAAAACGCCCATATCCGGACTGTCCTACCAATACCCAGGAACCCAAATATGTCAAGTCACCGATAAACCGACAGCTGAGCAAATAATGGAATGGAAATTTAGAATAATTATTATTTTTATCATTACTTTTAAGTTTGTTTTTACTATTATTATAATTTTAATTGGTTACAAAAGGATACATAAATTACAAATATATATTTTTATACAGTAATTAATTACATAATATATGTATTTAATGTACCTCCATAAATAAGCAAGGCTTGTGTGTATGGGGGGTGTTATTACATTGGTTTTATTTGACATGATTCAGTCACGTTTTCAGCATAATTTTTAAGGTGAGTTTTAAATTCTTCTATGTTAGTATTCATCTTTCTAATTTTTTCTGGCAATGAATTAAAAAAAAAAATTACTCAGAGATATTTATGATTTAACTGTCCTATTGTTTTTTTTACATTTTGGAGTAGGAAGTATTGACGTTTGTCTAAGATTTATTTTATTTTTAAATGGTGCAGCTTTATTTTAAATATTATGTTTATAAATTTGTAATGTTGCATGGTAGAAATATAATGCGCTTAATTTTCTGACCTTAAATCGTTTGAATAAGAGTTCTGACGAATATGTATAGGGTTTTTTTTTAAATGGTTTTTATTGTTAATTTTTGTGATTTGTAAATTATTTGTGTTTGATTTGTATATGTACCGCCCCATCCTATGATGCCGTATTGTATAATTGATTGACAGAAAGCAAAGTATGTGGTTGGTGTGGTGGTTTTGCTAGTAGTGTTATAATAATACTTTTATTCATATTTTCGTTGTTTGTTTTTGGGGTGTTATGCCGTGTTGCGCTACCTCCTTCTTTAGCCGACTATTCGGACAGCGTTGCAGTGTCCATCATCAGGGCAGATCCGGCAGATCCGACGATGTGTAGTTGTTATGAGATGGACACTGCAACGCTGTCCGAAACGTCGGCTAAAGAAGGAGGTAGCGCAACACGGCATAACACCCCAAAAACAAACAACGAAAATGCTTTTGGCCGAGAAAATCTAAAAAGGTATCTATTATTCATATGTTTATTGTATTACCACCATGCATCGGGCACTCGCCTAGTTTTGCGGGTGAATTTAAAATAAATAAATAAATCAATAAATCAAAATAAAAATTTACTTCAATTCTGTCAACTAAACTGATTCTATAAATAAAATAACTTTCCCTTGTTTTGTAACATCAGCGACGGTCATTCATTTGTCCTTTGTACTCCTTGTACCATTCACAAATACGCCTACGTCAGATATCCTTTTTCGTAATCAAAACATAATTATTCCTAACATTCGCCTTCCTATGATTAAATGCTGTTGAAAAAATATCATAATATTTTTACAAAGAAACTGACTTCGAGGACACAACCTCCCGATTTTAAGTCGAAATTCGTTATAATAACAAAATTTCGAATAAAATTGAAACAACATTACCAATTTCAATTGTTTCAAGTGCATATTCGTCCTTTATCATTTCATGCCAATCCATATTGTCATTAATGATTCAGATTGCTGAATTGAAAAAGCACGGTGGACTCTTGCTTCATTTGCAAATGTATCATTAAAAACTACTGCATTGGGTCCTCTGTTGATTGAAGTACTTGCATCAACTCTCTTGTCGACGTGCTCATTAGCCTTTACATCTCTTGCAAACATGCTTCCCGAGCTTCATCCACTCGCCTGCAAGTCCCGCGTGAAGCAAGTAGCATGAAGCCATGATATCCCGAGGCACTCCATTGGGAGATTATAATAATAACTGTGCCAAAGCGGGACAAACACTCGTGTCACGATCCGCGGGGATAAACGACTCTCGGGCCATATCATCTTCTCTGCGGACTCTTCATATAATATAATATCAAATAAGAAACGATTCATGGCGGGGAGCGTTAGAAGAATGGCGGATGACATTATGGAGCCGGTGACAGAGCAGCTTTTCAAAATATACGTGGGGTGACTTTAATATGGTCGTGCAGACTGTCGCTTTATCATCTGTGTTTTGGCGTCTTTTGGTAGATTAAATCGTTTAAACACATTTCATAGAATTCTATCTTTTTGTAGCATAATAGTACTTTTTATTAAAGTGTTCTGTGTTTCCAGTAATAATAATTTCATTATTGCTGCTTGTGACTGCTCGTGTATTCTGTGGAGTTTAGTGATATAAAAATGTCCATCCTTTACAAGTAATGGAATGTTTTTTAATTTTTTAATATTATATTCCCTCTTACTAATAAAACGTGTTTTAAAATTTTAAACCACTGATAAAGAACTATTGATCACATATTGATATCACATAAAATCAGTGTGTTGGAAAGGATCTTGTGCTTTAATTGTAGAGTTTTATTTAATAAATAAAAAAAAATGATTAGCTCCACAAAAATAATTCCTTTCAGGGCCTATGTCGTCCTTGCGGATGCTGTGTGAAGGATTTTTTGAGGGAAATAAGAAGCGGAAGATCTGGGAATAAAAAAGGTATGAAGGATGGGTAGGAATCTGTAGGTCTGTACATCCATAAGTGACGAACGAATGAATTCATCCCTCCCAGTGCGGGGACCCAGTAAAGGGACGTTCCAAAATAAAACCATCCCTTCCAACCCCCGTAGGCCTGCCACGTAGTTGATAGGCAGAGCATCCGCCGACAAGACACGGACAAACTTCATCTCATGAAGCCGGTCAACAAACTTAGTCACCAAACGTAGCGAACCTATGACCTATGGCAGAGGTGTTGGTAATCCATTGAATGGTTCATGGAGCTGCGGTACCCATACCAGCCATCCAAATTATGAATTAGTTCTGGAAGTTTTCATTATTGTGACAGCTATTTCGGTGATCAAACAGTAGTTAAACCATACTGTGACTCCTTACTTATATGGTTTTTTATTACCAGGCGCACAAATGTATCCATTTTGGCACACAAAGGCTTCCACAACAGCATTTCAACGGTCTGCTTACAACGGTTTTAAGATACTTTGGTAACGTTGCTAGCCAAACTTTGGACTCTAACTTGGAGAAACTCATATTCACTGACTGGTACGTCGTTGTCTTTGGCTCTCCAAGCAGCTCAAAACCGCGAGGAGGTGTAGGAGCCTAGTTTACTATGGAAGTTAAAGCTTGAGAAACAGCAATGAGAAACCGACTTATCCCACTGAAATAAAACACAATTGAAATTAATAATTTGTTCTTCTTAGCGCATACCAGGAACTAATATAAGAAACTAGCACGTAATGTAATAAAGTTATTTAATCTGTAAAAGTTTCATATTAACGAAGGCATATATCTATACCTTAATATAATATATTACGAAATCTAAGATATTTCCATTTAGTTATTCACGTTTTTAATTTATATTATTATAAGCCTTTATGGGCTTTAACAGAAACTTGAAATACATAATAATTTTGTGAAACAGTAATCACGAAGTAAAATATGCTATTTAAATTATTATAATTTTAGATCGAGTACCTAGTTCTTATTGGTATGTGGAACGAAATTAGGCTTTTTAAATTGCACATGGGTAGAATAAGTTTTTATTGCTTATGATTTAAGGGCAGTGGTCACCAACTTTATTGAGAAAGGGACCGGACTGTTTTTTTCGAAAACCTGGAGGGCTGGATGAAAAAAAAAATTATATATATGTATTTATTATATATTATTTTACACAATAAAAAAATATTATAATGTAGGATTATCTCATTTATATTTACAGCTAATTAAAACAGGAATAAAGTACCGAAAAGTTCTTAAAATTATTAAATTTATTTCTTTGAGTACTTTTACGTATTGAATGGATGTTATTTTATCAATTGTACAAGTACAATTACAACAGTACACTGCAAAAATTAACGAATTGACCATACTCTGCACTCGGCGTCTAGTTTCCTTTTCATTTTCAATCTCAAATAGGGAAACCACCGCTAATCACTATTACTAATCCGCTTCAAGCTCTTACGATAATTAAGCGATGTGTATAGTACATGCCGAACTTTAAGAACGGCCTGACGTTGCTCATAAATTGTTGCAATTCAGGACAGAAAAGTGGCGTGCACCCCCGCCCACGCCTTTCTCCGTCACACGTACTTTTAACGCACATTTCTCTTTCGCTTACGTTCTTTGTAATGTCAGTAACTGCGCGAGATTGGATTCTACTATAAACTGTAAACTTTGAAATGCAACTAAATATTTTCTAAACTATAAAGTGTCCTGGGAATTTTCCAGTGTCCAGAATTCTCCGAAAACACCAAAATATCTGGTTATCTCAAATACTTAACTTTTTTTACGTTGGGTCCACTATCTAATCAAATTCCGATTGATGATTTGAAATATAGCTCCCGTGAATTCACAATCAAATAATAAAATTCTATAAAATTAATATATATATCCTATATGAATTATTTATATATATATGCAGAAATCGGGAATTTTTAGAGACCCGAATGAAAATCTTTGGCGGGCCGTATGTTGGTGACCACTGTTTTAGGGGGTCAGAATAAATACTATTTTGAATTGAATGACTGTGTCACCAAATACATCTAAAGACAATCAAGAAATATTGTTTATTCACTAAAGTTTAATAACGCTTAAAAATACTTATCTTTTATTTAAATTTCAGTGCGAAAATGCTCATAAAGTCATACTTAACAGTAGCAACGAATTTTTATGGTTGTATCTGAGGCTTATAAAAATTCAAAGCATGGCTCCAATAGATAAGGCGGAGTGTCAAAGTGGCTACTATCGAGCTTTCTTTATATGAGAAATTTTACGGATGGTTTCGGGGGAGTCCTTGTCACGTGGCCAGGTCTACCGGAAGCGGAAGGGGGTGTAAATATTTAAAAACTGAACGTGCCCTCTGTCGGGCAAAGTGGAAAGTGGTCGAACGAAGGCAATTTCGTGGGCGGGGGAAGAACACGCTCCTCCGATGATAATTTCAACTTATAGAACGCGCTCCAAGCATTATTGGCTGGGGAGCCATACAAAATAATTTGTTTGCGTTGAATCTTTCAGTCCGTCCTCCCGGCAGAAAATAAGATTAATGAGCGCAGCTCGGCGAATGCAATTATAAAATAATTTTCTGAATTCATAATTTTCTTAGAAGAGATCTTTAAAATCATTGATTTATATTTGATTTATATTAATATTAGCGCAAATCCGTGAAAATCAATATGTAGGATTTTTATGACAAAAATTAGGAAGCTTATATAGAACTTTACTTTTAACTAATTAATTAATTTTAGAAATCAAGAAAGGGATGCTAACATGATTAAGACGCTAATGGTTTGGGCATGTAGAGCAAATGAACGAAGAAAGTGTAAGGAGAATGTATGACGCAAATGTAAATGAAAGAGTCAGAATAATAGAAGAGTATGTATGAGAGACATGTGAATGCGAATGAGGCAAGGAGTTTGTGCCAAGACTGAGTTGTTTGGCGGCCCGTCCTATTTGCCTACCTCTGCGGGAAAACGGCGTTAGTTTAATAAATTTTGGAAAATACTTTATCGCTTGTCTAAATAGTTTTCACAATCAGTTCCATTTATAAAAATCAGAGCTAATCCCAGTTTAAGATTTCATTGAACCGGAGTTACACAAATACATAGAGACACACCACTGAAATGATTATTGTTAAAAATCCCTTGACGTTTATGGATGAAAATATATGGATGAAAAACACACTTATAGCTATTCTTTCATCGACATTTATGCTGTCAATCTAAAATAGTCACAACATTAATGAAGTTATATAGTATGCATAATATACTTACGATTAATGCAAAATGTCACCATTTTGCATTCATCGATCACCATTAATTATATCTAAAAGCACAAAAAAAATTGTCATATTGCTTGTCAATAAAATATTTCAAATCATAAATTTTTAATTTTTTTCACGCAGGTAACCAGGCTCCACACACGCCAAAACCTTGGAACTGAAGCAGTTGATTTCCTTTTAGAGAATTCCTTTCACCGAGGGATCCTTCACTCCTTATTTATAATTCAAGAAACATATTTGTACACTCTTATTATGGAGGTTTTTACGTGGAAGGGACGTGGCTCCTGGAATCGCAACTTGATCTATCCTTTTCATTTCCATCCCCTCGGGTCCACCCCGGCAGGGGTGATAAATTGTTATGACACCGCGCCGTGTGGCGGCGCTAGTGGTTGGGGGTGGACGGGGAGGGGTAAGGGGAAGGGCTGGTGGCGCGTGATCACTATTAATATTGTAAGGAACTGAAAGGAATGAAAAAAATATGACCGCAAATGGGACTTGCGACTGGACTTTGTTTTAAAGAGAGGTCGAGAGGGCGTTTGTTGAAGACAACTTCTCATTAGTTAATAACACATAAAATAATAGTTTTTTCAGATTGACTATTAATCATTTTTGTGAAAAAAGATATGTTAAAACATGATATGGGTTGCTTCAATTGTCGAGAGACAACTTCAACCAAAATGTACTTTTGTATGTAATATTTTATTCTTTTTTTGTGTGTCGCTCACTAGAGTCCCAACTACTTTCAACTGTCTGGAGCTAGTGAGACTATTGCATCCTCAATTGTGGCACGCTGTGAGGCTGAAGGTAGAGGGGAAGGGAAAGGAAATGGGTAAGACGAATGTGGGGAAGTATCCACGACTCTGGAACGTGCAACAAGTAAACTATTTATTATTTTGTATGAATAAATTGTGATATAACTTTAACTACACTCAGTAATATTTTGCATAAATAGGAAAACCGTATTTTATGCAAGTGTATCGGGGGCCAACTCTCAGGGATCAACTGTAGTGGAATACTCTTTGTAATCCCCTTCAGATTAAACTAATATTTCTTAACCACTGGGGCGATTATGCGAAACAAATAAATTTGCCTCGATTGCTCGATATTTCCAGAGATCATTTTTTAAATTTTTCGAATTTTAACACGGAGAAATAAAAACTTATTAAAGTGCTATATAGCTAATGAATTAACCTGTATTTTACCATTTATCTCATATTTGTAGGATTTATAAAAAAAACGTAAAGATGTACTTATTCGAGTCAACACATAATATTTTCGATTTCTCTATGTTGTCTGTGGTACTAGATAATGAAAGGTATATATCTATGAAAAAAGGACTTAATTTTAACCGTAAACAGCTGAAATTCTGCGCGAAAAAAATATTTAAAAAAACCATTTTTAACATTGTTCTAAAATAGTCTACGAAATTCGGATTTACAACATCTATGGTCGTAATAGATAAAGCATTTCAATAGCTTCATTTAAGACCAAAATAACAAACGTGAGAGCTACAAATTTAAATAAAAAAAAGGCTATTAAAGAGATAACTGGCCTTTTTTATACGAAAAGAAATCGGAGACATTTAAAATAACGCATATATAAGCCAAAACTCGCTCCAGTGAACTTTGGAATATGGATAATTAAATTTTTCTTTAAATATTCGACGTTATAATATTATAAGTTAGGAAAAAAGGTATGCACAGCAAAACGGAAATTATTAGTACGAATTGACAAAACATTCAACACCTTACGAGATGCAAACATTTGTAACTGTACCTTGAATACAAGGAGAAAAATGTTATCCTAAAATACGATCATTTTATTCGTAAAATCGGTTAAAAACGCGACTGAAGTTCGTACGAACAAATTAACAATGTTTCAATGTTTATTGGCGGGAAAATGTAAAAACATTGAAACCCTGTTAATTTGTTCGTAAGAACTTCAGTCCCGTTTTTACGAATAAAATGTTCGAATTTTAGATTTTTCTCCGTGCACGTACAAAATTAAATTGATCGATTTGGCCTCTTGATGCAATAATTTTAAATAGCTATTTGTTTATTGTTTTCACTGTTCTTATCGTTTATTTGTGATATTCTTTATGTTTTTTCTTGTTTTATTTTAGTATAAACATCGACAAGATATCGTTCAGAGCCTACGTATAGTTTATTTGTTGTATATTTGGATTTAGTTATTCTCCTCAACAAAACTACAAAATATTATGTAGGTATGTATGCGAAACTACCCTATATTTTACATCCCTAGCTATTTCTTATTTTTCTGCCTTTATTGAGCTCCTGAAATAGGGTATTATTACGTGGACCTTCATTTATGGTGAAAACACGAATAAAATTGTTTCAGACTTACGAAACGGAGCAATTGTTCTCAATTCCGACTTACAGAAGTAAAGACGGTTCTCATTTTACCGGCTGTTGAATAAATTGTGGAGTGACATTCTTCATTTAGGCAGTCGACAACACTAAAACCTGGCGATCAGGTTACCCCCAGGGGCTTTCTGCTCGCCGGATACTTTAGACTCGGAATGTTCCGAATCGGAGGTGGGAATTCACTACTTCACTACAACGCCCTGAATATCAAAACAACTCGGAAGGATTATGAATTCGAGACTCAAGCTTTTATTTACCACTAGCTCTCGTGTACCCGGCATTGCTCGCGGATATAATAATAAAAATTTTCGGATAATTTATGTATCGCTGTTTTCGTGAGAAAATCACCTCAACGGCGCTTTGCTATGGATATTATGGACTATGGATGGTTTGGATTGGGGTAAAGTTAATGTAGTTCTCCTTTTTACCGGCATGGTGAAAGTTCTCATTTTTATCCCAGTTGTGATATCAGCTCTAACACAATCAGTTTAGTTCATGAAAATCTGCTTTTCACCGACATTTCGGTGAAAAAAAAAATGGTTTTTAGTCCATTTTATGTTTTTTACTACTGAATTTACTATGTTTTATTGAGAATTTTTCTGACTTTCAAAATAATGAAGGTTTTTACTTGGACAGTCCTCAAGTTTTGCTTTTCGAGGTACATTCATCGACTGAATTAACACTCTTTTCCCAATGGTGCCACACAAGAGATTTTCTCAAACCGCAAACGCAAGAAGGTAAAATGTTTAACCTTCAATATAAGGTAACAACGATACAGTTAATGGTAGAAGCAATGTGGTTTCACATCACATTAAAGGGTTATTAATAAACATTAATAATTTCCGACATTTTATTCGGAAGTCAATAAGGGCACAGAAAATAAAAATAAAACCACAGTTTGATAATTTCTTCAGACTCCGAAATAGCTTTTACGTTTAGTAATAATTACACAGCAGAACTAACTCCTTCTTTAGCCAACGTTTCGGACAACGTTACAGTGTCCATCATCAGGGCAGATGTGTTGATGTGGCAGATGTGCATCACATCCCAAAAATAAATAACAAAAATTATCAAATTCATTTGGATGAAACCAGAAAATTTAAAAAAATATATTTTGTCTTAAGACACGATATTCAAATTAATAAGGAAGAGTAAGATTATATTGACTGACTCTGAGCCCTGGAAACATGACTACTTAAATATTTTGTACATTTAGAGTGGAGTATCGATTGTTAGCATTCCTGTATTATTTTAACCACTGGAGCAATTTAGGTCCAAATTTGGACCGCTTTTATTTTTCTGCAAATGATATCGGTCCAAAATTTGATCACATTTAACGAACCTACAAATATGGGATAAACGATGAAATCTAGGTGGATTCATTAGCTTTAAATCGCAGTAAATAGTTTGTATGTTTCCGTATTAATATTTTGAAGAATTGTATTAATTGAATCGAATGGCCAAATCAAATCTTGGTAACCAATATTTAAACAATATTGATGTTTTTGACAATAATTTGAATTTGGCAAACTTTAAACGCCGTATGTGCGAACTATTTTTTACTTAATTCATAAACTATTGTAAATACCAATTTTATACATTTTTATTAATACCTATTATTATTGATTTGGAGGATATTGGCAGGCTATCTATTTTTACTTTATCTATATTCTGTATTACCTACATTTTGTCAACTCATATTTTATCTAACCTATATTATGTGTCTTTATATTTTCTGTTACTTACCTGTATTTTATTCACTTCTAACTCTTCACTGTAATTAATCGAAACATGTATTGCTTTATGTATGTAAAAGCCCTATGGGCGTTTAGATATAAATAAATAAATAAATAAAACCTGAACACCAATCGCTCGAGTGAATATCTATGTTTACGATATTTTGGTGTATTTACCATTAATAAGCAGAATTTAATATGACTAGGGGTTAGCCATTTTCAAGAAATAGTCAAAAGCAATTGACTAAAAACATATCCACAATAATTCGCATTTCAAAGGAAATTGACACTTTTAATGCGTATCAATATCAGAATCTTCTTATTTATTTATTTTTCTTTATTCAATAAATTGTTAGTTACATGTTTTGAGGATTTCACGATCACCATGCTAGACACTTGCCGTGTTGTGGTAATTAATAAAGAAGTTTTACATACAAAGTTAAGTTTGTATGAAAATTACATAATTTCGTTTATAAGACCAAAAAGCAACCAATTAACATTAAAAGTTATACGTTTTGAAATTCCACAAAATAATGTTTTCATTTTATATATTTTTAATATTAATTTTTTTTAAAAAAGAATTAGAATGAACTAAACAATCCTTTGCAAAGTATCAAAAAAGTATGTCAAGTAGGGTAGCTACATGTTGACAAAATGAATGGCCTTCGGTCATTGCTGTATTGATAATATTGATATTGCTGCTCGGACGCAAGCGATTATTTTGATAACGTTTGACTGGTTATCTAAAATAAATATTGTGTAAGGCTTTAAAAAAATGTAAAGGAAAAGGGTAGGACAGATATTCTTGGTTCGATACCCAGTTTTATGATTAATTAAGGTTTATTAATAATATTTTTTTCAATGACGAGTTATTAATTTATTTATAAAAAAAAGCTTATTATACGCCAAAACATAATACATACGCGTAAATAATACATATCACATAAAATGGTTATAATATTGTACGTAAATATTTTTTTATATAGAAGTCGAGCAATTTAATGATATTGGATAATATTTTATTTTTGGCTGCTTTTATTTATTTAAATTTCAAAAATAAATAGGAAGGGTGTTTCCACCAATAATCGTCTAGTGTTCTTCTCGTCCTCTCCTAATAAGTTATCCCATTATCCTAATTTACATTTATGTGCTACTCTGAAGATAATCTTTTCTCCGTAACTACGCCTTAAAACAGCAATAAATTTCATCGACCGAAATTCAGCTTTTTACGCCGAACAACTGCAGTAAAAAACTGATTTGCTATTCAAACACCCACAGACGAAAATCGCAAGTCTTGCGAACAAGATTGATGCACGTTAAAATGTATCAGGCAGTGTCATCACTTGAACGTGATCGGTTTTAAGGAGTCTGAGTTTACAGCCCCTCAAATCAGTCTCCTAGTAATTGGCGTTGGGGAGGATTGGAATGATAAGACATGTTTTCCTGGTTTGGTCGTGGCCGATTGTCAGTTCGTCTCCTATCTCCTGCAAACTTCTCCCCCTCCTCGTTGGAGTATCGGAAAAATGCTTTACGATTATTGCTGATAGGAAAACATTTCGCAAAATTTAGTAAACATTGAATGGAAAAACCGACGTTTAATCGAAGTGAAGAGTCGGAATGTATTGTGCGTGTTGCAAATTGAATTTGAACAGGGATGTTTTGTTTGCTAACACGGGATCTTGAGTGTTATGTGGATGTAAGCGAGCTTGTTGGTTTAATTTATTTAACACATTATAACAAGATAGACAACCGCTATTTTTCACTAAAAATGAACAAAAAAGAAGAGAAGAAGAACAAAAACCTTACTAATAGCGAAAGAGCTCTATGAAGACTCTAGTTGCGGGTCGATGTTCTCCGTGAACGCGTTTTAATGATATAGGTTTCGGAATTTACATGACATATTTATAACGTTTTAATGATATAGATTTCAGAATTTATATGACATATTTATAATGTTTTAATGATATAGATTTCGGAATTTACACGACATATATTTATAACGTTTTAACCGCTTGGAGACATAAGCTGGCTTTCACGATAATTTAACGTAGGTAGACATAGGAATGACGTATGGCCCGTAAGTGAGTTATTAATGATATAGATTTCGGAATTTACATGACATAATTATAACGTTTTAATGATATAGATTTAGGAATTTACATGACATATTTATAAAGTTTTAACGATATAGATTTAGGAATTTACATGACATATTTATAAATTTCGAAACCTATGTCATTAAAACGTGTTAACTGAGAATATCAACCCGCAACTAGAAGTCTTCATAGAGCTCTTTCGGTACTAGTAATGTTTTTGTTCGGAATTTATATGACATATATTTATAGAAATTTATTTGGAAACTTATGACTAATGAAACATATAATGTATGAAATGAAAAATTAATTATTATTATACGACAAGTTATGGATTTTTACGTTTCTAACACAGGGGAAATGAAAAGTATTAAGGGTAACAATTATTATAAGCAATAATTATTAGTCTGAAACACTCATCCATATTGAAAAAACCTCCCGAGAAAAGATACATGCCGCCGACGGGACTCGAAAAGCATTAGGTACTCCCTATACGTGTACATAGCGATTCATTAGAAAATCTTACAGGAAAAAAATGTTTTCAATCAATTCATTGAAATTTGTTTTTATCAACCTGACAGAAGTCTCCAGAACCAGTGAGATTATGGAATCCCCATTTTGAGTAGTGTTGTGAGGCTCAGGTAAAGACAAGGGGAATATTAAAGTTATGAAGTATCTGGCTATCCTGATCGGGTCACTAAATAGCTAATGACGGGTAATGCTATTGCAAGCAAGGCTTCGACTACGAATATTAATAATATAATAATAATAAGTTCTTTATTCCAGAATGTGGGGAGGTGAGTGCAATCCCACACATCCCATAGATAGTATATGTACATATAATATTGAAAAGCATAAATATTTTATAGATATGAAACGTAAAAAATATATAAACATAAAAGTAAAGTAAAAGTAAAAATCAAAATCAAAAAGTAAAAAAGATATAAAAATAAAAGTTTATTATATAGTGGTTTGTACATATTATATAGTGGTTTGTACATATTTACCACTCTGCATAAAATCAAAAGAATTTCAAACATTCGTGTTTGTAAAATGTATTCATTATTCCCATATTTTCATCTGGTTTATCTGGACGATTAGAAAACTGCGCCATGTAAATAAAATTAAACATCGTCAATCTTATTATCATTAATACTACATATTCGATTATTAGGATTACCGATGTAATATATTGTTGAGAGATTAGAGACGCACAGGGGGAGTAATCTCAATTAGTGTGAAGTAAGTTTTGTGAATAATTCTCCAGGTAAAACACCTAAGCATAGTCACAGCAATAGGTTTCCATCCCCTATCCTTACGTAGTCAGAAGGGCGGGTTGTTTTATCCACCCATTCATCAATACCTACGTTGGAATGGCAGAATATTCTCCTTGCTTACATATATTTGACTTTACGCAAACCAAACGGCATTTGGTAAACATCGCGGGGAGTAGTATGCTGGGACGTAATATGAATATTTTTAAGTTGGGGTTCCTAAGCTGATTTTTATTAAAATTTTAAAGTGAACAGGACGAATGTAAACATGAAAGATGAAATATATGATGACTAGGATTATATTATCGTCCCGAGGATATTACGCGTTAATGCGCAAGCCAAAGGTTGTACACATGTGAACATTAACAACATGATAAAAAAACGTTTTTAAAAATTTTGAAATACGCATTTTTAGGAAATTTATCTATAGAAAGCCATCACGGTGAAGCACTACGAAGTGATGCAAAATTTTTTGACAAGTCTTTTCATACCCCAGAAAAAAGAACGTATCAGGCCAATGAAAACTGCTTATAATTCAAAATCTCCTACTTACAAACCTCCTTTGTGTTTTAGTTTCATCGTATAATAATATGGATAATTAAGTGTTTTAGAAAATTATCATTAAAAATTTAAATCATTGTGCATGAATTTCGCAAAATAAAATAAAACAAGCTTTTTGGCAATGTTTCTTTTCTTGTCCAAATCAAAACAGGCGGTTGGTGTTTACTGGGAATTTAAACCCTATCGTCATCTACATAAGGAGGGTTATTGTTAACGGATCGATTTCGAATTTTACACATTTTTGGTGCATCGCCTTAAATAAACTATAGAGTTGAAAAGGTGAAAGTTACATTATAAGATTTTTCTAAACTTCAAGTTTATGTCTAGAAATAACGGTTCAAATTAAAACAATTTTTTTAAACTTTTAACTATTTGTTAATGGAATTGTAAGTAGAGAATAAAAAATATGGGCTTCAAACTTATATATTTATGTGACTTCAGAGTTTTTTGCTAATACCTATCTTGTATATAATTTCTCCTTGCTGCAATATTAAATGAAAAACAACATTATCATTGTGTCCCAGATGTATCCGTATCTTTTTCTGATTTTTCTGTTTCGGATTTTCGATTAACTTTCGCTAATATTATCTTCATTAATTAAAATATTACAGCTTGGAAACCAGCTATTGTTTAAAATAAGTTCTTCACGACATGGACTGCTTTTGCTACTTGTTACTATTGGCTAAATATGACAAAAATTGATTAGAGAGGTGAATGCCCATTCAATTTGACCGTTATGTCAACATACAAGCATTCAAAACACCTGTCAGTACTTGAAGGTGATAATAATTCAATAACATTGTTTATGGTCAAGCATTGAAAAATATAAATAATATATGTATATCTAAATAAAACACGAGAGAAGCCTGACACAAACGTTAGTTGGATGAAGATGATACGATTTAAATAAATATATTAATTCACTGGTTACGTCAATTTGTTCGCTACGTTTGATTACATAGCAGGGGTGCCCAGGTTCATGTAGTGAGTTTTGACGGGTCCTGGCGGCGGTTGCGTCTGCCCACCAACTGCGCGGCAGGTCGGATCGGGAGAGACTACAGTGGTCAAAGGAGACCTTTTGATCTCTCCAGCAGGACTCTCTCGGAGCATCGCTCTGCACCGCAGTGAGAGGGTTGGATCGATACGTCCATTATTTCTGGATTCACTGACCCCCAGATTACTACCCACCCACCATTCCTACACACCGTAAGAATGGTGGGTGTTAATTTCTCAATAAATATTAGCTTATTATGATTATGGAAGAAATAAAGTAGACATTATCGTCAAGGTTTTCGTAATTTAGAAACGTTTGCCTTTCTTAAAAAGTCAAGTCATGTTTCTGACTTGTTTCTGTTTTGAATTGGTGTATCAACGCAGTGTACGATATTCTTAAGACAATGCTCTCCAATCAGCAGCGGTTTAATCCGAATTAATAGATTAGTGGATTAATTGAAACTGTTTACTGATTTAGTAAGGCAAGAAGCAAATGAAGAAATCTCATTCCGGCGGATCTGATTGGTTATTCTCCGGATGAAAGCGCGCACAATGGACTAGGCATCCCCTGATCAATTATTACGGTTACAATTAACAGATCCCAACAACGATACACCATCTCCGGACCATTGTAAATAGCTGAAAAGATGGAAATGAAGAGGATGCTGGATATATAATGAAATTCACTGAATAAAATCAAGGACTTTAAAAAAAATATATCCCACATAACTTATCCTGGGCCGGATTCAGAGAGACTGGTTGAGACTGTTGCACCGCAGTGGGACGGATGGATTCATATGTGCGACACCCCTGGATCAACTGATCCTCAGATTTCAACTCACAGCTTGTGCCTTTTTCCTTCCCAGAACATCATTCCCCACTTTTCCTTTAAAAAACCAATGATGACACAGGCCCTCCTTTGTTGAAGTACTTTCAAAAGAGAATAGGAACTGCTGTAATAATTATAGGTACTATTAGTCGTGCGTAGAATAACAATAATATAATGACAAAAAATCACATATTTTCTTCATAACCATCATGCCTATTCAACACGTTCATTATAATGATTGTTATTCTGTCATTGTCCCATACCGTCGCAGGATGGTTGTATGCTCAAAGGCAATAGGCATTTCACCTAACCTCATTTCAACCAGCCAACCGCCGCTGGGTAACTATTGAAAGCTAAGTTACCAACGCACACTAATGCCTTGATCGAAAACAGACTTGACTTTTTATTTTGTCTAAGGTTGGGTTGCAGAAATTCAAATTGCAATCCAGATTTCGGTTTGTTTTTTTTTTCAACCATCGTTTTTTTTTTTGACAGTTGAAAGTCCCCCGTTAAATAAATGCCTTAAATTCTAAGTCCGTTTCAGCTTTTGAACAAATTTTTATTAGCAGAAGGGGTCATTATCTTTTTTTAAGCTTGTCAACTTATTAAAATTTGATGGAAAGTTGAAATGCACATAGAGTCCGCGTTTAAGAGCGATTGACCAGCGGCTGAGAATAAAATTTTAAAATGCTTGCAACTGTACAGAGAGAATCCAATGAAAATGATCGATTATTCCCCGTATCAAATTTTTTAAATTAAAAATTTTATATCGATTTATTTCATTCAAAATTTGCTTTCATATATACCTACATTCAAGTAAGCAATAAAAGTGCTCAAAACGCATGATAAATTATTAAATATTGTATACTTTTTGTAAGTATTTTTTGATCATAAGTATTTATGATTTTTTTATAAAATAGTAATTTATGATATAGTTTGTAAGACCTTAAATAAATAGCAAAACTGAGGTATTTTTGTCACACAACACGTTTTCGGATTTATATTGAAATGATTTTAATTGACTAGATTATGTATTGATTTATAATGAATAAAAAAAAAATGTTATTTTATTTTATTTTTAATGTGTGTTGTTTAATAAAATCTATCGTTTGAAAATTGAACAAATCTGCCAACGACCAACGGTTTAACCTTAGTATATTAAAAATACACGTAGTTTTTCGAAATTTTAAAACTGCGTGTACCAGATAAAATAACAGTCTCTCAAAATCAATTTTTGCTTTTTTGTAAAAAAAGAGTCAATACGTCTGAAATTTGATTTAAAAAAATTCCGGTATTCTCTGGTAATACCCTCTTAACGAGGATCATTCAAATAAAAAAAAAAACAAAATGGTGATAAATGGCTATTTGATGGCACTGAGTCCAACACTAAAAATCCCATTCACAAAATTGGTTTTTCCAACCTACGTAGAATTTTTTTTTTATAATATTGTTCGGAATTTTTTTACATAATTACCGCAAAATAGATTAATAATCGGAAAACGCTCCTAACAAGCACACAATATATGCACAAGTTTGTAATTTGTCACACGAGAACGGGTTATTTCTATGACCCATTTTTTAGTACAACAGCTCGGCTGTGGAAGGATTTGATATCATCTGTGTTTCCTACCTTCTACAAGACTCATGTTTAAGAACCATGTTTACTCCTTCCTATCCGAAATAAAATCTTTACAAGAGCTAGCCAATAAATATAATAATCATACTAGTTTATTTATCTCAAATTTATTTATCGAAGATATATCTATTATCACTTCTTCAGTAATCGCAATTATTTTTTTGGCGTCATTTTCATAAAATAACAAATCACTTAGTATACACCACTTCAATCTAATAATATGTAAAAACCGTTAAGAGCGATTGACCAGCGACTGAGAATAAAAGTTTAAAAATGCTTGCAACTGTATAGGGGGGTTCCACTGAGAAAGATCGATTATTCCCCTTATCAAGTTTTTGAAATAAAAAATTTAATATCGATTTATTTCATTCAAAACTTGCTTTAATATAATATATACATAGGTTCAAGTAAACTATAAAAATGCTCAAAACGCACGATGATAAATTACTAAATATCGTGTATTTTTTGTAAGTATTTATGATTTTTCAATAATATATAAACAAAATAAGAGTGTTAAATTTTTATTAAATATTTTAGTTTGTACGACCTTAAATAAATAGAAAAACTGAGGTATTTTTGTCACAAAACACGTTCTCGAATTTATTTTTTAATGCTTTTAATTTAACTAAATATAAATTTCTGAAAACTGTGTTTACTAGATAATGTTTATTGATTTATTTTGATGCATGATTATGTGATTTGAGATTAGCGTTGTTTAATAGAATCTATCGTTTGAAAATTGAACAAATCTGGCAACGACCAACGGTAAAACCTTAATATATTAAAAGTTGACTTAGTTCAATTTATGTTTTTTTGTAAAAAAGAGTTAATACGTCTAGAATTTGATTTAAAAAGGACTAATTTCCGGTATTCTCTGGTAATACCCTCCTAGGTTGTTAAATGTTATTTGGGAATGTGTAAAACAATACGTACGAATTTTCATTCAAAAGTTCGCAAGTTTAAAAATCGCTCTTGAAGTGATTTTTCATATAAATGCCTTTTAAAAATGATCCAATTATTATTAATTTTTTTCTCGTTTACTCAAAATATAGGCTTAATGCGCATGATTGTCTTAAAATAAAAGATTTATGGCTACTTAAGAGGGTAACTTTTAAATTAAAAAATGTTCGATGAGCATGCAGAAAAAAGTCGAGTCGGGTAGTGAACTGTAATATAATTTATGACCTCGGAAAGGTAATAACGTATTTGGCTTAGCAACCCGCTTTCATTTAAAGTCCCTAAGAAGCCTTTATGGCTCCATGTTTAAACACTCCACCGGAACCGACCGACCCCTCCGAGATGATTTTTCCCATTTAATGTTTCGGAAAACTGCGCAGGATATTTTCTTTTCTACTTATACCTTGGCTTTTTTATAAATGTTCCACTTTCGAGTTTAATTTGGAAACTTTTATACCGGTTCCACCCTATCGTATCAAAGGGCGGCAGCACACATCAGTGCTTTGAAATTTTATTGTTCATAACTTATCGTATCGTGATGAGGTTTTTCAAATGTTTTTAGAAAATATCTTTTTGTACTTTTATGTAATTCTACGCGATTCGTTTACCGACAAACCGAATTTTCTCCAGGGAATTGATAAACTAATGTTTAAGACAAGATTTTATGCATGGCACAAAGGGTAACAATTATTATAAGCAATAATTATCAGTAGTACTACTCATACAGTAGTACTACTGATAATTATTGCTTATAATAATTGTTACCCTTTGTGCCATGCATAAAATCTTGTCTTAAACATTAGTTTATCAATTCCCTGGAGAAAATTGTAATTGATAAAACATTGAAACAATCTTCTGATAAAAGATACATGCCGCCGACGGGACTCAAACATGTGAAAAGCGGTAGTTGGTGAATGAAACTCTAGTATAAATATATTGAATCATTTGGCGGGTAAGAGGTAACCCGCCGTAGCTCAGTGGATTAAAAGCACCTGCGGCCCTAGCACACTCGCTCGATAACGATTGATAGGATAACTATAGGTAACTTCTCATCGTTCCCTAGCATGACTACAGGTTTGCCAACGAAAAAGTGACAGTTCACAATGACTAAATGTCCTTAACATATTCGATTATCACATCAATTGCCCTGGAGAAAAAATAGATTGATATAGTTTTTGTCCCTTATAGAACCATTGAAAAATATGGAACACCATGACGGCGCGTCTTATCCTTTGACAGTTCGATAGTAGGTTCATCATTCTAGAGTTTTTGCCACTTCAAAATTAAAGGAATGAAGTTGCGGATAAGATTCGGTTAAGTCTCAATTCATCTAATCACGAAATATAATTGTATAAATTATTATAAGCAATAATTATCAGCCTGAAACTCATGTGAAAAGAAAACTGAAACTGAAACTGAAAACTTGAAACTCATCCACATTAAAACAATCTTCCGAGAAAAGATACATGCCGCCGACGGGACTCGAACCCGCGCCCTTCTGATGTCCGGTCAGGGGCTCTTAATCCACTGAGCTACGGCGGGTTACCTCTTACCCGCCAAATGTTTCAATATATACTACACGGAGAAAATTTTTATTCTAAAATACGATTATTTTATTCGTAAAATGTTTACAAACGGGACTGAAGTTCTTACGAACAAATTAACAGGGTTTCAATGTTTATTGGCGGGAATATCTAAGAATAATCAATCAACACTGTTAATTTGTTCGTAAGAACTTCTTTTTACGAATAAAATTATCGTATTTTAGAATGACATTTTTCTCCGTGTAGTGTTTCATTCAACAACTATCGCTTATTACATATTCGAGTCCCGTCAGCGGCATGTATCTTTTCTCGGAAGATTGTTTCAATGTGGATGAGTGTTTCAGGCTGATAATTATTGCTTATAATAATTGTTACCCTTTGTGCTATGCATAAAATCTTGTCTTAAACATTAGTTTATCAATTACAAATAATTGTATCATTTAAAAAAACATGTAATAAATGACACAACACAATCGCAGTATTATTTTGATGTATGAACTGGTAATCATATTTGAAACTATCACTGATTAACAATAAATAAGTAACATTACCAATTTCCCCTGAACGATTAATTAAAATTGATTGAAACTTCATCTCCGGTATTTCGGACGAATGTGGAGGATACTATAAGTACTAGATTTCTTTAAATAGTTGTCACGTTCTTCAACAGCAATAAATATGTCAGTACTTGTAAGTGTGCAACTTGTAAATTGCCGAGTCCACAAACTTAGACAAGGAAGTGCTAACTAAAAAGACAACAAGAAGGAAAAGCCAAAAAAGTCATTCTCACTGGCTGCAGTTGGGGCTTCACCAAACTAGGTTTCATGACAAAACTGAAAAACAAAGCTCGCAAACAAACTTTACTTCAAAGTCACATTGCCGCCATAATACATGCAACCTATATTATGTGATAAAAATTACATATTTATTGCATTTTTGAATTTTCATTTTATTATTCTATCTTCATTACCATTTATTTTTAACTGTTTCGATATAACAAAAACATTCGTAAAATAAAATAAAGCAGTTTAATAAATAAATTAGAAAATGATAAAAGCAATTATGTTTAAAAAGCCCAACCAACACCCGACAGAATGACAAACGATAAAAAAACTTACTGTATTTAAATAAACTATTAATTCATAAGAAGATCATATAAAAAATGTATTAAAATATCACCACATACCTCACTCGCAAAACACAAGAACAATAAATACACAATTTCAAGTACTCTACAATATCAAATAAACTTTCGCAAAAACCATGAATCTTATCTGGCACCATATAATAATATGTTCAATATGTTACTAACACGAACAAAAACTTACGTCACCCAAAATAATTTGAACGGGCTGTGTTGCAATGCATTGTGTTTGACTGAAAAAGCAAGAACATGAATTCGAAATATTCTAAATAACTTACATTACATATTATAGACATTCATATTTGATACAATTTCTAACGAAATTATGTAATGCTACAATATAATAAAATGTACTGCTTGTTTATAGTATTCATTATCACAGACCTACTATATTCATAATCTTTTTTTATTTGTAAGTGTGTTTTTATATTTCTCAAATATAGTACGCAACGCATTCAATAATAAAAATAAATTATATTAATATAAATATTTAATATAACAATATGATACGCGGTTGCCTGCACAGAAATTTCCATTGAATTGAGTTTCAATTTGTTAATATGAAAAAATTCCGACTTGTTAATATGGATGCAATTGCTGACGAACGAAAACATTATTATTAAAATCGTAATTAAAGATGAAATTAATTTCACACTGCTTGCTTATGTAATATTTAAAAATAAACTCAGAATCATTAACCCCTGCACTTGATGATTAAAAAAACCAGGTAATAATTTTGCTTTGGTATCTTGATTAAATTCGCGAATTCTTGCACGCTTACGCTATTAAAATGATAATCTTTTGATATCATTAACGTAAATGTGTAAATAAAGAGACTTTGATGTACAACTGTTAAATTGTAATAACATTGCAAAAGATACTTAGTGAGATAGAGGAAATGATTGAAAGAATGATCATCATAAATTAAAGCGAATCAGACGAGTCTCGTTTTAAAAAAAAAAACCTATCTTCGATTAAGACTTAATTGATTTTCGTTTTCAAAACGTTTAACCTTAGTTTTTATAGTTGTCCTGAACGATAAACTCTCCTAATGATTTGAACATGATTTTATCTATTCCAACAAACATATCCTTTTTGTTTGAATATTCAAATACCTATGCCTTTTCAATGATTCATCAACGGTAAATTAGTCCTTAATTACTATCGAACTTCAGGTATTACATTGCTACTGTGCAGTGCATTACTTATTAATAAACCAAAAGTTATCTCATCGACATCAATTTTTAAACGAATTCTTGTAGAAAGATAAAGTCTGTTTTCAATATTATCCCCCGAGACTTAATCATTGATTTCCTCCGTTATACCAAAATCAGATATGAAAGTTCGTGTATATGATATGATGTAATCGTTAATTTATTTGTGAGATGTTTTGCAAATACCGTTTATTTATACAGTACACAAGTGATTTTATTACACTATATATAGCTCTTGAAGTTTTTTAATTAAAAAATTATTTATTTTTTGAAAATAAGTACAAAAAATTTATTTGTGTATAGAAGCGAAAAATTATTATTAATTTCAATGGAATCTAAAATTTGGTTGTTTATACACATTCATCAGAACAAACCAGATATAAAAACTCAGTTAATACATAAATGGGTAGATACAATTACAAAAATGTACTTGAACAAAGGATACGTTGTCCGACATCAAAATAAAGATTCAAAAACAAAAATAAATCAAATAAAAATACAAAATCAAATAAAAATAAATAATACAAAGAGACACAAGTGATACATAATATAATTAGCTCGACATATTTTCTAAAAAACAGCAGAACATTTTTTCAAAACCGTTATAAAGTATCGCACATTCAATCTTAAATAGGCGATATTATTTTTAAATGCTTGCAAGTGAAACATGCTATTAAGTCGTAAGCAAAGGAAATTGGGAACATTTATTTCAATATTGCTAAGAAGGTAGTAACAAAATGGCCGTGAAAATTTTTATTTAAATATATTAGATCACTCAATTGCCTTCTAATTTTAAAATAGTTAATCTGTTTTTATCCTCAATATGTATATTTAGTAATTAAATAATAGATCAAAGAAAATACCTACGTTTAACGTAGTATTTATTAAGGGAAATGGGTTTGCTTTGATCTTAAAATAACCTTTTAACTCAAATCAGTAAAACGTTACCTCGGGATTGCAATATCCGATAGAACTAACAAGTAGACCGCCATCTCTGTTCAATAGAGCCCGACTTGGATAAAGGTAACCTTTATTGTATCAATCAATTCGATCTTTTTAAAGAGATAAAATTCGTTTAACGAGCGCAAACCGCCCATTACAAAAGACAGATTAAATCTGAGTCGTTTCCTTTTATATATGTCCTGTTTTAGCAAGCCTTCCAAAAGGCATTCGGGGGTTCAATTTATAGCCACCCTTTATTTGCGAATATACGCTTCTATCTATGCTTACATCCCCCATCTCTTAACTACCCAAACTAAACTTTAAAAATCAATTTACTTTAAAATCTAGAGTTCGAAACCATTTTGAATACAACACAGGACGTTTAAAAAAATCATTAAGAGGTACCTAAAGATAATAATATGTTCTAATTCATGTAGGATTACGAAAGATTTTTTAAATATTTATATTGAGGTATCAGTAGGATTTATCGGTCAAATTAGGAGTTCCACCGAACCGAACCCTCTGATATGAAAATATCTGGAGTAGGTGAATTATTTTCCCATTTAATAGTCTGGTAGGTTAACATGTTGTTCTTGTATTGTTTTGTATTAATCACACTTATATAATACACTTGCATAGCGTGGATTTACTAGATGATCATTTTTGAAAAAAAGTGTGTGAAAGGGTTTAGTTTTTCCTATGGGGAAAGTTAAACCCGGACCTATAAGTCTGGTGCAAAGAAAAAATATTTATTATTTCAGCTACTGGCATTATACCTAGCTCTCTCATAAAAAATTAGGCTTATTAGATTTGTCAAAGAATTTATATATAAAAATGCAAAAATCAGTCATTTTAAAAATATGTAGGATTACGAAATATTTTTTAAATATTTATATAGAGGGATCAGTAGGATTTATCGGTCCAGTTAGAAATATTACCGAGCCGAAACCTCTGATATGAAAATATCTGGAGTCGGTGAATTATTTTCCCATTTGGTCTCTGGTAGGTTGACATGTTGTTGTTGTATTGTATTGTATTTATTATACATATATTATACACTTATATAGGTTGGATTTACTAAATGACCATTTGTGGAAAAGTGTGTAAAAGGATTGTGGGGAAGATTTTACCCGGACATAAAGTCGTAAGATATAAAATTTATTTCCATTACGTAAAATGGATAGATAGTTCAGTAATAATACTACACGTTTCATAGTTTAGCAAATACATTTTATAAATGCAAATCATACAATATATCTACATGATATTGAATCTGATACTAATGAAAGGATTAATTGTGGATTATAGATAGTGGAATGATCATATTCTAGTGTTCTTAGATGTTTCTAGTGTTCGAGCTGTAAGACGCGATTACCTAATGAGAGCAATATTAGTAAATGATAAAATTTATTGTTATTAAGTTTATTTTGTAGAATTCCATTTAAATTTTTTATTTCTTTATAATTAAATTGTTGAATATAAAATTTAATGATAAAATAATAACATATATATCTTGTTCTTAAACTCAAATCAGACGATCCAAGGTTGGAATTTGAAATTTTGATAAGTTAAAACAGAAACTTATAAATCCGACATTTCGAATTTGTCATGCAACAAAAAAGGGATTCTTTATGTGTCACGTTGATGTTACTCAATTAATGGCCAACTATATTAACGTTATTTCCAATCTGGGAGGTGGGAATTGGTACCCCCGCTCCGGGAACCATTTATTGGATAACCAACACCTCTGCCATGGGTGACCCCAAGTGGTTCGCTACGTTAGGTGACTTAGTGGGGATGCCCGGATTCATGGGGAGAGGTTTTTCCGGGTTTCTCGCGGCAGGTTCGTCTGCCTACCAACCGCGTGGCAGGACGGATCGGGAGAGACTGGTTGAGTTAGACCTTTTGACCTCTCTCGAAAAATCGCCTTGTACCGCAGTGGGGGGATGGATTCAGACGTCCATCATTCTTAAACACATTGACCCCAGATTTCAATCCACCTCTCATACCTTTTCCTTCCCAGAACTTCCCCTTCTTCCTTTCCTAAAAATATCCTGCACCCAGGATCCCCAAATACGTCATAGAGCTTGAGGGGAATTATTTTTATGAGAGGTTTCCTGTGTGGAGCTAATGTAAAAAGAACCTTACTTATTATAATATCGACGCTGGAAACTATAAATAAATGAAACGCTTTCTACATTACGCTAACGTCTACCGTACAAACTCACACCACACAGTTTTTATAAACGTGCTATAATTTACAACGTATACGTACAACAAATGTTTACCTCTTTTGTAATAAATGAACACTGCTTACAGACATAATGAGTATCTACTTGATTTGGTTTAAACATTGTTGCTTCCATTCTTTAAAGTCAAGTGGTCTTTTTCCTAGTCATGTTTTATGACTTTACTCCCAAACCCCTTGTAACCACCAGAAACCCCGCTTTTTAATTACTCTTCTGTGTGTCGTTACGGTATCACGTCAGATGGTAACAAATGCAGAACGTTTGGTGGAAATCTGTACTTCAACAAATAAAAAATCCAGCCAAATCCCCTCGGAACAATTCATTGCGGCCATACACAATACACACGAAGTAAAATGCTCCCCATGAACGGGACCATCCAATAAGGGCTGGTAATTCAATCCGAAGAGCAATTTCAATGAATCAGTAATGAGACCGGATAATTTGTATCTGTGAGCAAATCGTTTTAATTAAGCTATTAGAATTCATGAATTCGGCTGTCCCTGTCGATCGTAATTGTGTTGAAAACCATTTTGGGTTCGTTAAACATGTAAATGACTTGCAATTCTATGTCTGACTGAAGATATTAGGCTTTTCCCCAATTACGTAACGTACTTTTCTTTTATTGCATTTAAATTAGAAACAAATTTGTAAAAAGTTTTTGTCAGCCTTAATCAGCAAATTGTTTATTAGTATTCAACTGACAAAATTTTAGTGATAGAAATAGGCGATAAATTCTTTCCGAGAGGTAACTAAAGCGAGTGAAATCGGCGTGAAGACGACATTTTAATAAATTTGGCAATCAATGTCGACCGCAACAGTTTTGCGCGACAATAGTGTGATTTTATTATAGGTCATAAAAAAAGTTCACTAAGCTGTCTTGGGCGGTGTTGAGATCACGACCTCCTGATTAGCGGTGAAGGTCAGTCGGGCCAGAACTAACTTCAGGTAATAAATTACAGAGATCAGCGGGCACTTCTTCTTCCGTCCTATCAGCGGGAGCGGGCGGGAAGTTTGCCGCGCAGTGGGCGGCGCGCCCAACTTCTAACTTCTGAGACGTGACTGCGCTACCTTTAACTTAACTTTTAGATTTCACCACCAGTCGGACACGGGACAGGGGGGCTCCTCGCTCCTCTGCGGGAGCTCACCGGGTAAATCTGGGGCTCCCTAGTCCCCAATTACCGACTGAGCGGGTGAATCCGCAGACTGTTTTATCGGTCGGGAAAGTAGCGGGTTGTCATTACACGGCTTTTATTTCCGGCTAATCCGCATTGTGGCTCTGTTTCCTTTGTTTTTTCCGCCACTTTTTCTTGGCGTTTTTGCCACTTTCTCTCTCTATTTTGCTTCGCTCGTTTTGTTTTACGTTAGTCGGTTTTTTTATTTGCCCACCGTCGGTCCCGATATCCGCTCACCCATATCCGCGTGAAACTTCTGGGGTAGATAAAGGAGTTTAGTTTCCTCCTATTTTCCGCTTCTTTTTGTTGGGGCGTGCGAACTTTTATTTTGATCCTTTGTTTTCGGCGCTTTTAAGAAGCATATTTTCGTGGATTGAACAAAAGCGAGCAGATGCCATAACGATAAGCTTTTTAACCCGATAGAAGCAACATGCTTTCTCGGAGAAATATTTCGACAATGAGGTGCTTTTCTTCGAGACTTACATTTTCATTATCATTATTGGAACATTACAACAAATGGGACCAGAACCATTTCAACGAGACCTTGACTTGTTTCACAATATGTGTTTACAAAAAAAATACGAAAAAGCTCTCGAATAAAGATAATCATTGATACGACTTTACCCGCACTTTCGTCGTGCCTACTATAGTTCCGTCATAACTTTATACTATCATACGTAGCGTGAACATAATTTATTACACCACAACTATGAATTCGGAGATCGCGAGTTCAAATCATGGCATGAGCAAATAAATTTTATTCCAAAATTTATTAATTAAAAATAATACATAATGTGTTTACGGCACGTTCTAGAGCGCTAGATACTGTCAGAATCGCTCTGGTATTGTTTGAAATTATTTTGGTGTCCATATCTGAAGAGCCAGAACTTCCCACCTTCCTCTCCCCCAACTCCTTTTCCTCCTCGCTACCTTCAAACTCAAAACATGCCCCCACTGGAAAGCCATGGATTTATCCAGACGGTTGGGAGCTTAATTATTGCTGTTTATAAAATTGCTGATTTATGTAATGTAGTTGTATAATCAGCATAAATAAAAAATAACGTATAAAGGAATTATTTATTGTTATTGACCTAGTATTACTGAATTTATTGCCGATTTTAAAACAATGTTTGAATGTAACCCTCCCGGATTGATTCAACTTTCATCAAATAGATAGAAAAACGTCAATTTTATCATCCATCAGCATGCCATTGTAGCCTGCACAGATTGTCCATAGTATATAGTGTGCAGGTAAACGAATTGACTGGATATATCGAGTCTATAAAAAAATACAATTAGACTTGTGAACAGGCTTCGTTTAATCGGGCGGACGCACCCGCCCGCGTGCGCTGTGGTTAAATTGCATCCGATCACGTGGACGCAGCTTTCATATTGTTGCACATGGTGCATGGTGCATTCATCGACAGCCTGAATATGACTGCAGAAACTGTGCAGGGAAAATCATTTTATTCAGAAGAGCCCTCGCTTTGTTCCCGCTTTGTTGCGGGTCACGGGGAATGGAAACATCAACCTTAATTCAAATTAATAACCATGGTTGTATGATATTGCATTTCGTACACTGTGCTACTGTATAACAAAATCTGTAGTAGATGATGTGCAGATAATTACTGAGGGATATAAAATGAGGCATGGGAGAAGTCTGTAACTTAATTCTGACTTTTTGATACCCTCAATATCGCCTAGATGTGAAATCATCGATCACAATCGAAACGTTGTTTACATGGATTTTGTCACATTTGGTGATCAGAATTAAATAGTTAGACATTTACCAACCTTCTTCTTTCGCATTTCTTTCCCCTTCCACTCCCTTCATCCTCACAACATACATAATACCTCGTTCAAATCCCAGTGTGCGCGAATAAACTTAATAATTAATATTGAAATAATCTTAATGCTCTGGCTATGAGAGGAAGAGAGAAAGAAAATGTGCGCGCGCACTGCTCTCTCTTGCTCCTACAGGGTGATACAGCATGTTCGCCTCGCCCGACCACACTTTTCGTAACGCTCTCGCCACGCATTTGCCAGCTTACCCCCGTGCTTAACAAACGGGCATAAAGAAGTTTTTTTTTTTTAAATTTTCGTTTCTAATGTTTTTTCAATTATTATAATCTTTTTTCTTTTTTCTTTTTCTTTCTTTCGTTTTTCCTCTGCTTTTTATTGTATATATGTAAAAATATGTGGATGTATGTATATATAATATAATAATGTGTATATTTTATGTACCTGTTTAAATTTTCTAGAAATTATTTGTTGACCCGTTGACAAACTGATATAAATCTGTTTAACGGGACTTAATGTTGAAAAAATAATGTTAAATAAAAAAATTTAAAAAAACTTCGGAAAACAAAAATAAAGTTGTTCATATCGAATTTAGATATTAACCTAAAATTGGAGCCAAAAATTGACGTTTTGGCGTGATACCTTGATTGAAAATGACTCACTGAACACCATAAACAGTTCGGTGACGCAGTAAAAAATATGTTAACAACCTAAAGCTGTTCGTAGATTGAATCCAGATTTGGTTAAATGGAAATAAAATGCTAATCGCTTTCCAAATTAAGAAGACAGGACGCTTGATGACATTTGAGATGTTATTGAGAATTCTGATTAAGATTAATTCGCCTGTTGTAGAAGCTTCTTGACATATAAAAGAATGTCGCCAAACCAACGCATGGTTTTGCATAGTTGTCTGGGAATCTATATATGGACAAGAACACATTGTTGTTGTTTGATCATATTATGTACGTCGTAAAGGGCGGTGATTTTAGATACTTTGTAAGTACAACAATGTTGTCAAATGTACTTATTTCGGTGGTCGGTGATGTGAGTTAGTTAGTCAAACTCTAGTCAAATTTGCCATGAATTTATGTGTCGTTTTCAAACTTGTAGGTACTTTTGAAGAATTCAGTCAAACGATACTTACTATATAATATTTTTAACGGAAAATTATTTTAATTGCCTTTTTTAAAATTGATAATCCCCGTGCGTTGCAATCGAAACTGCTTACGAATTGCAGTTTCAACTGCACTTGGAAATAAACTGTAAATATTAAAATTGAAACAAGACGAATGATGTTTGCTGGAATCAGGTTGATATGTGTAGGAAAAACAATGGATGCAAGGAAGAAGGATAACCAATCATTTACTACTATACGTCTGCAAAGGACCACCCGACAAAATCACAACATAGTTTATTTGGTTCGAGTTCGAGGTAATCATCGTCACAACAATACGAACAAGTATAAAACGATAGTGTTTACTTTCGATATGGTGAAAAAATCTTCCCTTTAGTTAAAAAACGAGATAATGAACACGAAAAATACCAACAACTTGCTTCCAAGGTAGTTTCAAATCTTTTTCTGGCTTAACAAATGCACTAGAATTTTCCATTTTTCTCTTTTCATTGTTCCAAATTTTAAATGCTTTTATAGCAAAATGATATGGATAGGGAGAGGTAGGTTCTGGATACATGATATCCCGGTAGGAACTGTGCTCATTCTCATTTTAAAACCAAACACCTTGATTTTTCACGGGTCTGCGCTATTTTTATACTAGCTTATACATATACTATATACAAATGCTTTTAATTATTTTTGTATTTTGGCATGACATGATATTTACAAAAATCATTAAATAAAATTAAACAAGACCTTATTGGCAGAGTGATAAATTTCTTGGTGTGGACAAACCAAATCAAATTTCGTTTTAATAATTTTTCTTGGCTAATTTACACAGCGTCATTTTTGTGAAACATCACCTCATAGGGGCCTGGACATTTTTCATTTAGGAAATAAATATAACTCAACATGCCCAAACCATCTAAGCGTCCCTTTCTTAATCTTACTTTTTTATTTTTTTTTTTATTTATTTATTTTTTTTTTTTTAAAGAAAGACAAACATTCCCGGGTTACGAATAACCCAACAACATTTGAAAATCTCCTACTACCACCACACTAAGCGGAAGATGTTGCTTGTGTTGTGATGGAGGACTTAGCCAGCCGAGGAATCGAACACGGAACGCCTGGGTGGGACCCAAACGCTATGCCCACTCAACCACTGTATATTTATCGTCCAGTTGATCAGTCAGACATATCCAAAACATCTAAATTTGAGTTGAGTTGCAGTTATATTTAAAAGTGCACCCATTATCTGATACAATACTCAGATTACACATAAACACCATCAAATCAATTATTACGCAGAAAACTTGTAGTGAATTAAACAAAATGTTGTAGTTTTCTTGGTCAATAGTAAAATATTTCAAAATATCACAATTTACCATATGTACAAAAAAAACTTAAAAATAAAAATTATTGTCAAGCGCGAATATTTAAAAATAAGCATGCAGTCTTACAGATTTTGTAACTAACACGATATTTGTATTTGTTTTGTCTAGACCTGAGACCCGAGGGGTTAAAAATAATTTTGCTGTTATAATAATATTGATATACCAAATTCTGATTTGGGGTAATGCGAAAATGAAATAATAAATCTTTCAAATCGTGAAACTGTCAAACAAAAACTTGACATTCAATAAGACGATGACATCCAAATAATAATAATTACGTTTATATTTTGCAAAGAAATATCTCATTTCATCATGACAGCAATAGCGGAAGGCATTTTAAAATAAATATTCTGTGTCTAAAAAGATCGAAGCCTATTAATGAAAAGGCTTACGAGTGCAAGTGCATTTCAATAATAATGAGAAAGATACATTCAAATCAAATCTTTCTTCAAAGAATACATGAGTAATGAGTACCTATATATGAGATTCCTTATTCTGTTTTTAAAAGCTTTATCCCAACTTGTTTCATATCACGAAAATTAAATGTAACCTTAAACATGTAGTCTTGTAGATAATACATGCCATAATTAAACCTAGGGATAAAACAATCTATATAATTTTATATGTATTATAATCTTAATTTTCGTTCTTTGTTTTTGGGGTAATATGCCGTGTTGCGCTACCTCCTTCTTTAGCCGACGTTTCGGACAGCGTTGCAATGTTCATCATCAGGGCAGATCTGGCAGATCCAACGATAATGAAGGAGGTAGCGCAACACGGCATAACACCCCAAAAACAAACAACTAAAATACTTTTTTCAAATCAACTATGGTCACCCTACTTTGTTTACATTGTAATGTGCTAAGGGCCTTTAGCTTGTCCATTATCTGTGTAACAATATTGTTTTTTGAAGTATCATTTTTATTTTACCTATATTATTTGTGTTTTTTGAAGTATTATTGTGTTTTTTGAAGTATAATTTTTGTTTTTCCTTTTTCCTTTTGTGTTATTTTGTTACTTTGTAAATAATTGTTAACCTCAACACAGGCTTGTCCTAGTGAGGTTAAAAATTGTATTGTAAACTGTTATACCTAAAATGTGAAGAAAAAACAATAAACAATAAACAATAAACTTTTGGCCGTGAAAATCTAAAAACGTATCTATAATCTTAATGTTAATTTTTTTTTTCTATCTTTTAAATATTTTATTTTTTATCTTATTATTAATTTTCACATTTGTAATTCGTTTTATTAATCTTAAAATATGTTCTTTTCTTTTCTGCTTTCTTATTTTTTATTATTTATTACCAAGTTTTTATTATCTGTTTCTATAAAATAGTAGGTTTTAGTTATTATATATATATATATATATATATATATATATATATATATATATATATATATATATATATATATATATATTATTTATGTCTACCACAACACGGGCATTAGCCTAGTATGGTAGTTAAAGAAATGTCAAAAAACTGTAACTTATAAAAAAATATTATATAAAAAAAATAAAATAAAAAATTGAACATTTAAAAATTTAAAAATTTTCTATCCGTAGCCGATTTACTAGGAACTCACCGCGCTTGCCTCGATTTCATGGTACTTTGAACCTTAAAAAATCTCCTGGCATACTAAAACAAATTTTATTCGCTTGACAATGTATCTTAATATTATTCAGGCTTATGGTTTCGTTACTAATAAACGATTTATCCATGGAAAAGCGCATCGAAAATTCCGTCTCAAATGTCATAATTTTAATTATCGAAAGTCATACTACTGTATTTATTCACAGGAAAGCTATATTTGACTTATTTTAACTGTGAAGAAAGCTAATTCGGCTAAAAAATATAATAAAACAGCTATGATAATTTAGCATTTTTTTACAACACAGGAAAGAATAAAAAATATTTGTCTAAAAATGAGATGCTCTACTGAGGAAACTACAAAGGAAACAAATAAATTATTTTTATATAATATGTATATGAAAACATTATCTGGTTATATCATTTTGTTTAAAGCAAGAAAGTTATTACGAAAATAGTGATCCGGCGTACTGCGCACCGTTCGGCATTTTCTCGCATGAAGCAAACAAATGACAAAATTAAAAGTTAGAAACCTCTCTTATGCACATTAAAAAAAAAATATATAATCCAATAAAAATTACTTTAATAAAATGGTGTCGCAAAAGTCACCGGGGGGGTGTCGGAAGATGGAGAGACGACTTTGACATTTATGAAGTAAACAGAATCAGGAAATTGGCAAACCTATCAATTTCAAAAAATGTTCGAGCGACGACGAAATCGAGTGACGACTTTTTCGCCACTTTATAATTTCCTTGATTAATCTAGTACCCGAATAAAACATAACAGTGACAAAACAGAACTTGTTGAAGTTCGCTTTTTCTTCACGTTTTTTTAAAATATGTTCTATTTTGTAATGCAACCGATTAATCTAACTTAACCATCACCCAATGTTTATTTAAATAGAAAAAGCCAGGTCAAAGAAAACTCCAGTTAATTTGAAAAAGCTTGTTTCTCTACCTTTGCTGCAAAGGAATTTAATTATATCGCCGTATGAAACAATGTTGTCGGGGATGAAGTTCGCAGAACTGGGTTCGTGAGGGTTTGTTAGTTTTGCACCGCATGGTGTGCAGTTTCATCACACGCCCTCTCGATTTGCATGTATGCGCATGTACGTTACAAGGAGCCCGATTATTATACAAATTCCATTACCAGGACGCGATAATTACTTAGTAATACGAAATTAAATTCGGATTAGCGCCGCGTACCGGGGATGGCACCCTAGCGCTAGACTTTTTACGAGTGTGCCGTAATCAAGATTGCCAGCCCGAGATGGCGCCTCCTGTTCCACTTATTAATACACTGAAACGCGCACGCTATAATTAAATTATGATTCCTTGTTGTTGTGAATGCAATCTGTACTCATGAGCACCTGATAGGGTTTGTATCAGTACCCATTAATATTAATTGTTTTAGTAATACCGACATCGTTTTATATGAATTATTAAGCGTTTTCTGTCTTCAATCATTGAAAAATTACTTTGTGGCATCATTTTAATTAAATGAAATAAATTATTTTGTGTTAACCACTATATTTATTTATTTATTTATAAAATACATGAAATACATTAAAATATTTACATATAAATGACATATTAAATCACCATACTAAGCGGCTGCCTGTTTTATGGTGACCAATTATATATAAGTTTAATTGGTTACTTTATGAAGTCTAGTGTAAACATATATTGATTAAGTATATAAACATGCTTGAAAATTGGAAAAGTTGTAGAAGAAAAAAATATAATGAAGTTGAAAAAACTATAACAGAAAGTATAAAATACAAAAGAGAGAAGATAAAGAGTATAAAAAGTATAAAAGAGAAAAAATGAGGAATATATCATTAATAATAAACTAATATTGGTGTTTTATTTGTATAATTATTAACTGTTGATCTAAATTGTGCATTAAGTCATGAAGATAATTCATATCAATATAAATCTGGTCAAATTATTAAAAACTTAAAATCGAATAATTATTATCAGAATATTAAACAATAGATACTAAGAAAAAAAGAATGCCACCAATGTTACACGTGACTAAAATCTTATAATAACAAAGGGAGACAAAGGTAATTCAATCATTATTTTAGATAAAGCGGACTCTATAAAAAAGACTTTGAATTTTTTAGATAGCGACAATTTCATAATAGTTAATAAGAACCCAATTCAATAGACCAAAATTTCATTTCCATTTTTTACTCCAAATAATGTCAGGAATCACTGGTTAAAGTAACTCAAGTACGATGCTTAACACCCTGTATAGCAAGTGGTAGGTCCACTTGAGGGAAGTTGAAAGGACTTCTGTAAATTAATAAAAATTGTAAAATATCCTCATGTACAAATACGAATAGAAAAAAATATTGTCGAAATACACAAAAGTAATGCCAAAAATCCAATACTGTCCAAATAAATGGTTAAAAGCACTGTAATAAAATGGTAAGCATGGTTAAAATATGGCGAAAGATGGGCAAAACAAGGAAATATTTGGTTAAATAAAAAAAGTAACTATAGAATATGGATAAATCTGGTAGTGGAAGTGAATGGCCAGGTAAGTATGTTTCTGCGTACATTTGTAAATAATAAACATAGATATAGCCTAAGAATTATATAATAAATTGTACAGCGCCCTTGAGGTGATTTCCAAATATATTATCCAACTATTATTAGTGAGATGAGATTAAAGATTGTGACAAAATATCATAAAGATGGTGCATTTTGGTGAATAATAAATATGGTTAAAAAGTATAATATATTTAAAATTGTACGAAGATTATCAGATTAGAAGATTAGTGTAAAATTATCTTTTTGGTTGTGTCAACGGATTTACCAAGAATAACATGAAAAGTAAACATAGTTTTAGTCTTCCATTCCAAGCTGCAAGGAAGAATAGGATTGTCCATAAATGTACAAAATTTATGTTAAATAATCAGTAATAATTACGTATTTTAAAGCATTCAATCACGGCAACATTAATAAACTATGGATAAACTGAACCGGGCTTCACTGCAACATCATTTTTTAAATCTTGTGTGCATTATTATTTTTTAAAAAACAACTCTCTACCTTTACTGTTCTACACCATAACAAAGGCTGATGTTAAGCTTGGAACATTGTTTTTGAAAACTTTCTTTTGGAAGTGTATCGTGCGGTCCCATGGCTTCGAACTTTAGGATTTCTTTTGCATAATATCAAAGTTAGGTGTTTCTATGACCTACGAGTGAAATCCCTCCCAGATCTACAACCTTGTAGACTTTTATTTCTCCCCTTTGTAATGGCATTCATATCTCATGGTCAGCAAACATGAAACAATATTGTCAAACTTTGTTATAATGTTTTTTTTAATATTTTGACCTACATTCTTTTTTAACCGGACGGCTCTGGCGTAATAATATTTCTGCTTTTATACGCCATGACTTTCAACGCATTTATTTAAGCTCAAAAAAAAATTCCAATATAAACTACACGGCTTTAAAATATCAATTAACCCATCAAATGATGAGAAAGACACCCTTTTGTTAGGTTTGCGATTTTTATTTTCTGATTAAAAGACGTTAGAAACAAAAAATTACTACTAAGTAGATAATTTAAAAAAAAACATTTTAAAATATACATTTTCAGCACGAATGAATTCTTTTAAATTGCCAAGCACTGCGGCGGGTTTTTAAGGGGTGACTTAAGGTTTACGTTCAAGGGTTGGTTGACTGATTGATTGATGAGAGAAAGGCTATCCGGTTGAGATAACAATGCTCAAAGAGATGAAGCCTTAAGATAAGGCTCCACTCCCCGAGTCGACGCGGGCGTCGGCGTCTTGAGACTAAATGCAAATCCGCTACTCTTTCCGGTCAGTGACGTACAACCTTCAACGGTGATCCTTCGATAACCTAAAGGGTAATTAATACCAAGAATTTGATAAGTTTTTAAGTTAACGAAATTGAAAATTGTGGTGTGTGGTCAGGTCATTGTACGTAATAGAGTAATAAACCAGTATTATGTTCTAAAGTTAGAAAAATACCAGAGTTATAATAAATTTCACTAGAATTTCGGAAATTTATACCTGTTGTTTCAAACAATCGTAATTACTAATGAAAAGTTTATTTAAACCCATAAATTAATTGTTTTTCAACAACGAAATTGAAAATTTTGGTGTGAGTTAGGTTATTGTACGTAATATTATAATACGTCACGTATTCTCTTTTTGGGTTCAATTGTCTTCAGTTTAATCAGAATTTTATAAACTTTATTAATATTCCTTCATAGTCATTATTACTGATTTTCAGAAATCGACAATTTTCAAACAAGTAGATACTTTAATGTGTGAGTCAGTTCATTGTAAGTAATGATGAAATACCACGTCATATGTTTTCTTATTAATTTTGATAAATACCTTGGGTTAAATAAATTTCATCAGAACTGCATAAGTTTAAGTGTTGTATCGAAAATAATTATTTCTAATTCACTCGAATAAATCAAATCAATGAGATTTCAATTTTTTGTCTGGTTTTGAATGGATATAGTACAATTATTATTCTGTGAAATTACTTGGTTGAAATAATTTTTTTTAGGTTCTTCCAGAAATATTAACCTCGGCCGCCATATTATCGCAAAGATCGATTAATACAGTGATTCTAGCGTTATGTAAGCTGCATACTGCACAGTTTTATATGCTTTATTTTCTGTTGTACGAAATAATCGGTCGTTTCCACTATGAGCTATGTTACCTTAAAAATGGTGACCAGGAAGTTGATCTCCTGGCAGTTGATCCCTCTGCCAGTTAATCCCCTGCAGGATTTTTGTTGTTGTACGTAAATTCCTATTTCGTAAAGTAAGTACGCAGAGAGGATATACGGCCATTTAACCAAAGTCGATATACTTTTATATCTGCAGGCATCTTGAGTGAAAATCTGCTAAACAAATATTTTGCTAACAATAATGCCGTATCCAGGGTATGCCGCGAGGATATTCCACCGAATAACAAAAACCGTACACTGTGCACACTTACTTCACGAATGAGGACGTATAGCAGAAATAATCCTTTAGGGGATCAATTGTTCGGGAAATCAACTGTTGTGGAAACTTAAAAAATATTTCAAAAATAATTTTAAAAATGTGATAAATTTGTAATTTAACGTGTAGTTAAAGTACGTATTTGTATTTAAAAAATATATATTGAAAACTTCTATAAAAAGTACCAATCAACAAGTTGGTTATTATCTATACCGATTCTAAATATTTTGGGAATCAAAAAATATGCTTACTTGTTAGTCAGCATTATTTAAATCTAGCCAACAAGTTTTAATTTTTCAATTCATTTCTAGTCAACAGTTAATTTTTCAATTCATTGTACGACGCTCAGGATACTATTTATCAAAAAAAACAGCGCTTTTAAAGTAACTTTTAAAATCCTAGATCATACATATTTGTCTTTGAACTCTATGATTAATGTTACCAAAGCAAAATTTAATTGAAAATCTTAATAATAATCCCGACAAATTAAAATAATATGTAGATTTTTTTTGCATTTTAATGTTATTTATTTGTCTTTTCAAGTTTGCTTTAAAATAAAATGTCTCGGGCACGCTTGATACGCAAATTTACATAAATCAAGTAACGGAATTTATACATAAGGTTATTTTGATATAAATAATGAGGTGTTGAAACCGTCACTAAATCTTACGTGGAATTTGTGAAATATATTACATCGACATAGTCACAATTAATTATACATTTCGATAAATTAACACTTTGGAAACGCTAATGTGACAGTTAAACATACGATAAAGTAGTGATGGTCAGAAAATAACGTTTTTTGTTATGTTTTGATAGGCGTACATCACAATACGACCTTAGGAGTTTCTGTGTGCATTTTATTTGTTACATTTGGTCAGTCTCTATTATTTAGAATCGAAAACATTCAAGTGTTTTTTGTTTGATAGATAAGACCCATTTCCTGGGTATTAATTCATTATAATTTACTTCCCTATACCATTACGCAGAAAACACAACTTATTACCAGCATAATGCAATTTATCTTAAAGTAAAATAAATAAATACCATTTGCGAAATATTAAAATATTTTATATTATTTAAATATTTTTGCGAAGTTTGAAGAATTACCATTTTAATTACATTTTTTATACGTTAGTATTACTGAACATAAAAGTGTTATGTTTGTTGTGCCCTAAAAGTTCAATATTCCTTTACGTTGGCTGAAATTAATAAAATTCAAATACTTACAAAAATCCCTTTTTAACATTATCTCTTCACAGGAAGTCCAGAGGAAAAAAAACAGGGCCTTTGTCTTCTTTGGGTATGCTGGGAGGAGGGTCTTTTCAGGAAAAGGAAGGAAAGGAAATTCTGGGAAAAAGTACGAGGGGTGAGGGAGGGGGTAAGAATTTGGCGTTCAGAGAGTCTCTCTCGATCCGGCCGATCAAGCAGCAGGTGGACAAAAGCATTGCCACCAGAACTTAGACAAACATCACTCCGTAACTTCGGGCACCCCTAGTAAGTCACCAAACGTAGCCAACCACTTGGGGTGACTTATGGCAGGTGTGGTGGTTATCCAATAAATGGCTTCCGGGAAAGTAGTACCCACACTCACCTCATAAAATAAAATTTCATTTTCTTACTTAGATAGATCATCAAATTTATAGGAATATAAAAAGCCTAGAGTTGTAAGTTTTTTACCTGCTCAGGACCTTGTCCGAAAGGCGTGCAAGATGGATCGGCCATATAATACGACAAGAAGGCCTCTTGCATGCCATAATGGAGGGTATGACCGAGGGGACAAACTCTAGGGGACGCCCACGCCGAGAGTACCTGGAGGACCTGTTGGTGGACATGCGCTGCTCATCATATGCAGACTTCAAAAGAGCCGCACAAGACAGGAAAGAATTGAAGAGAAAAATAGAGGAAATTGCTGCAAACCAATCCCAGGATTGAAACTAGAGAGATAGAGAGAGAGAGAGAGAGAGTAGTAAGTCATATTTCTATTGGCGACATTATTTTTTTTTCATCGCTTTAGATCCCATTTCTTGGGTTTACCTACTTAGTGAGTTTCAAAAAAATAAACATAGATATATATATTTACCATAAGGAAATAATACTTAAATAATAACGTAGGCTGTAAATTTTCTATTATGGAATTATTAAAAAATGTGTTTCGACGGGCCGTATTTCGGAGATATTATTTACGGCATCCGCACGCTAACAAAAATGAGAAATTTTATCAAAACAGTACATATTTTACTACTGATAAGGGTAATAATCTTTGACGCGTCATAAATTCCCTCATCAATAAATATCACGATAAAAATAAGCAGTATACCTTAAGCTGCATCCCGCATATAAAACCATCCAAGCATGAACGCCTGGCAACACGAACAAGAGCAAAAAGGAACCTTTCTTTTTTCACCATTTCGTTTTCAATATATATTTATTTTTTGATTTGTTAACGCCCAGTTGGGCTCATATTATTGCACTCTTATTACTGCTTCTCTTCAAATGCAATCTCCATTATCCTTTACAGTCATAATCAACAATAATAAGCAGATCTTCGACAAGCTTCACCCTTAATATTTAATTTTAAATGTACCACTCTCGGACTAAGACATTTTAAGTAATTGCAAAGCATATAAATATGGTAATCAAATGCCTACATAATTGAACTAATCTACACACTATAATCTCAATAAGATACAGTGATTCGATCTGGATAAAAACAAAACATACAGAATTTTTCATATCTTAATTGATTTATTTATTTATTTGTAAAAGACAAAGCTAATATACAACATTAAAATAGAGATAAATATATAAAAAGTTAAATTGAGTCAAGCCAAAAAGGTCTCCTACGTTAAAATTACTTTGGAGATGGAATTTTAATATATCTTAATGAATAATATAAATCATATAATTACATAATCTTAAACACCAAATTAATTATAACACAACAACTATTTACATTAAATATAATTATTAACTGTGTTGTTTGTCTTTCTAGAAATATTTTAAAATAATTATCTGGGGCCTAATGCTAGAATTTCCCATGTTAAATTTGTAAATCGCTCAAGAATGAAGATTATTTATCGATTAAAAAACCTGAAACAATTTTTAACTTCTACATTAGATTGGTGAGTATTTCATAAATTTAGAACCCTTGACACAGGTTTAATTTAATGGGTTGTTTATATAGTATTTTCTGGAATCCTAATCAAATTACCAAAAGCTGACAGGCAATTTCAGCGTTAATCCCCGATGTAACCAGTTCACAATAAAAGTTTATTAAAAAACAAGTGAACACTTCAGCAGAGGTTTTCCAAGTAAGATATTCACCAAACAATATATCGTTGTTATACATGCATCATTTTTACTTTGATCAGGTATATACTGTCTATAATATAATATAAGTTGTGTCCGGAAACTCGTAGTATAAGCGTGTAAAGGTAGATTCAGACTGGACGACGTACGTACGCATCGCTACGCCAAAAAATGCTTAGCAACCCATACATTTTCTATGAAAATGGCCACAGACATCGCACGTCGCGATGCGTGTGGCCAATGTGATTCTAAAACATAAATTTTCATTGAAAATCTATGGTTGCTAAGTAGCCCAGATATTGTTAGGCGTAGCGATGCATACGTACGTCGACCCAGTCTGAATCTACCATAAACGGTGAATCTACATAACAGGAAGAACTTAATTTCTTCTCAACTGAATTAACTTCTTTTTTTATCTGTAAACGATTTTCTTTTATTTTATCAATTTTTTTGGCAACTTAAGGGTTACAACAATCTTGGAGCCAGACTTAAAGGAAAATTCCTCCAAGAGCTACGCTTCCTCCAGGTCTACGCTTCGACGCATTTTAAAATACACTAAACAACTGATATTATCGCCCTAGCGACAATTCGTTTTCAAATAAAATTTCCAAAAATCTCTTGATAAATAATGTATTTATCATCAAATTAATGTTCGCTCGCCACAAAGGTGCTTTAGATTTATACGACATTGGAGTTTAATAGTTTTTTTTTTTATAAAAACGTGCAATGCCACTGCTGAAAGAAGGGAGGGAATAAAACTGTTATTTTACCACTTTAAATTGTAAATTTCCGTTTATCTTTCTAGAAGTTTTTTAATCACACCAAATCATTAAAAAAAGCTTAAAAATTATGATTTACTTAAAAACACTTGCATTATTATCGAAGACCATCATTATAGGGCAATGCGCCGCGTTTTGTAGTCATTAATAATGAAGCATAAAAAAGACAGTGCAAAAAGAAATTTTTAAAAAATCTCAAAAGTAGGAGAAAGAGAGATAGAAAATAAATAGATTCAATAAAACACATTTTTTGTCGCCTCTTGATCACTTCTATGTCACATCATTGTAATAATGCCCGTGGCTATCCTAAACATAAATGAAAATTCATATTTTTATAAGAAAAACTCTCTTTTTAACTTTTGAAGGTTATTCCCATCAATGTAATATATCATTGAAGAAGAAGATAACAATTATAATCAAATTTTTAAAAATATGAAAATGAACAAGACACAGAAAAATAATAAAAGATAACGGTTATATTATTATTTTTATTATTTATTAAAATTATTTCACAGCTTTCAAAATTCATCAAGACACCTAATAATGATAATGAAGTTAATTTAAAACGCACTACAAAAGAGTAAGCACTCCAATGTAATCTAAATAATAAACCACCAAAATCATGCAACACTTTTGACACAGTGTCTTGAATTTCACTGCCAATTATAAAATATTACATTAAAGTTAATTAAAAACGCACAACAAAAAAGTTTATACACCTTCAAAATATAAATAACAAACAAGTAAAGTGGTACAACCCTTTTGACGCAGTGCCTTTAATTTCGCTCCCAATTCAGCGAGTTTATTCATCTCGGATCGGACGTGCGGGGTAGCTCGGTAGCTCCGCCGAACAAAGAGCTTCCAGCGCCATCCGTCATTATTAAGTTTGGCCGGAAAATGGCGCTGAATAGCCGGGAAAATGTATTATGACTGTCATTAGGTTCATCACATTATTACCATTGAGGGTTGCCGCGGGAAATGGCGATTTGTTTTGGTCGATTATCCTTTGCTGTTTCGTTCTGCCGCTCCTCTGAAATATCTTTTTGTTTATTATACTTATACAATACACTATCGCCTGGTTTGATTGATTAAATGACTTTGTCGATATTGTCTTGTGAAGAATTGCGGTAAAGTTAACGAAGCAAGTAACAAAAAATGATCATATATCAATATTGTTATTTTTCTTATTGTTAAAGGAGTAAAACTCGCGAAATGCTTTATGAAAACTGCACAGGTCTGTCTTGAAATTACAGGTCATCGCAGATGTTTTTAGCATTCATAATTATTTTCATTTGTGAGATCTTTGAAATTTTAAAAATGATGTAATGAAGGTATTAGATATTTAAAAATAATATGTGGATATAAAACTCTGGAACGGCTAGTTCTGGCGTTATGAATTTTGCACAATTTTGTCTATCTGCGGTTTATAAGTCAACGGTCAATTTGTTTTCAAATAGAAACTGCATTTTAATCATAAGCCATATGGCTTTGAAATAGCCAAAAATATTCATGCAAAAATATTTTGCGACGAAACTGCTTTGGCATTATTAAATTGGCACAATTTTGATTATCTAAAATTTAAAGGTGTCTTTGAAATATTTGATCAATTTATTTTTTTTAATTGAAAAGGAGTGCAGTAATTACGGGCGAAGCCGGGTAGTAACAAAATGTTATAATAATAAATTTAAACAAAATCGCATTTTAAAAAAGGTATCTTTTAGCTTATAAGTTACGCTAAGTTACTTCTGCAATTCGAAACAGCTGTTGCGAGCAATGAGTAAAAAAATGCTTAAAAAAAACATCCTTTGGTTAGATTTCTTCAAATGAAGCAATGTTCTTCACATAAATATCTCTAAAACTAACGAAGTATACTCATATGTATAAAATTAATTACGAATGAAATAGGTACTTTGTTAATACTACACGGTCAAAATATTATAATTCGGTAATAAGTTAATTTGTAGCTCTATAATAACTTCGGCTTCTGTATTTTTTATTTATTTTGTAAAGGAATGTGTGCATCCTTGGCGACAGGTTACCGAAGGTGGCGCCGCGATAAAAGTTGAATGTCATCAATTGATTCTATAAATGTGAAAGTTGTATACGACTTCCAAAGCGTTTTTAGATATAATAACACTGGGAATCCACGACCTATTTGCATGAATTATGCCACGGGTCACGGTTTGCATTATTTCACGGTCATCGAAATCGGTTTAATGAAAAAGTTAACAACAATACGCAATTTTTTTCTTCTAAGCAGAGAGACTGATCATATTATTAACATAAAGGAAAACTGTCTGATTAATGTGACTTGTGGAATTCTATACCCAGAAGACATTAAACTCAATGCATTTTAACGTTTTGTTAAACTATATAATTCATCGATAATATTTTATAGTGAATTGCTATCTGATAATCTCCGTGGTCGAAGGGCAAGACTCTCGATTAGCAATCCGGAGGACGATGGTTCAAATCCCGGGGTACGCAAAATATATTTTATTTGAATAATGTGTGTTATTTCTCAATTTCATTGATTTAAAATATATATTTCCGGCACGTTCCAGAGTGGAAGATTCTCTCAGTATCAAACTGGGGAAAGATTTAGAATTGATTGAAACTTGAAAAGAAATTGAAATTGATTAAAAGATTTAGAATTTGAACATTCAAAATTAAAAAAAAAACACCATTCAGAATTCAAACATTACTTGAAATGGCTTTAGCCGTGATTAGTAACCAATCTGAATAGCCAGGTACTTCCTCACCTTCGTTCTCCCGTTTCCTTCTCCTCTCCATTACTTTTTTTATATTTTTTTTATATTAACTCCATACATGAGGCCCTGAGGAAAATAATTCCCTCGGGGCATATGTCATCTTTGAAGATGCTGCGTGGAGGGTCTTTTTGAGGAGAGGAAGGAGTGAACATGGGTCTTGAAGAGACCCATGTTGTAGGAAGGAGGAAACACAGAGGCCGGCAAATCGTTCCACAGCCGAGCTGTTGAACTTAAGAACGAGTCGTAAAAACGACCAGTTCTCATGTGACAAATGTCTACTACTTTCCGCCTCGCAACATATCTCATTTGGAGATGCCATGGTTTCAGTTGCTCCAGACGGAAACAGTTGGGACTCTTATGAGGTATTCACATTAAAAAAAAAAAATTGGATGCGCAGTTGCACCAGTTTTGAGTAATTGTACACTTGTGATTGTGTTCATTGGTGTACATGTGCGCACACTTCCGATGCTGGTGTCCTTGCTAAACATCATTTTATTCATATATGCTTCTACCTATTGTTTATTGCATAAAGGTAACAAGTTTAAATTATGTCTTTATTAATTTAGATCATTTTTACTGATCCATCAGTTAAGCGAGGAAATTGTATATATATATATATGCTCAGTATCAGCTATCTGAAGATGCTGATGACGGATAGATGATATCACAATATCATCATAAATAATCCGCGGTATTTAATTACAGCCCGATTGACCTTGCGACCGTTTGGTTGAAAGGTACTCAGGCAAAATTAGATGGATTGCATCCGCTAGAAATAAAAACGTAGAATGCTGTAGATTATTATCAGAAGACACGAGCTATTTAACATACCGCCTTCTTGGTTTGTCTTGACATTTAAATACTGATCTACATTCACGTTACTTTGTTACTTATATGATGTAACCATAACAATTAGATCATCACTCGATTCAAAGATTTATCGTATAGTTTTTTTTTAAACTAATAATATGTGGTGTAGGTGTTATTTAATGGAAAGTTTTCTGTGTCGAGACTTTGTTTATAGAATTTGAGGTTGGAAAATTTTAAGGACAACTATTTTTAAAAGGAACAAAACAAATAGTCATCTGATAAGTTTGTATTAAATCGGGAGCTTTCGTTTCCACGGGGTTGAGCACAGGAAAATCGATAACTTTACAATATCGGATCGATAGGCGTTACTTCCGATGTTTTTACATCGACTTCCAGAGCATAGTTGCACTGTTGACAGCTGAACCAGCGTTGTTTTTACATTATTTATTTTTTGTTTTATTTATTACCAAAATAAATAAAAAACCACTTTTGCCCTTGAAATTGTGACTTCCAGACTCCGTTTGTTAAGCGATTTGTATGCCTATTACATATTATATTCATAGCAATATAATGCACGCTAATAATACATACATTTCCACCTTCCAGGGGTGCTAGCATGATCGATCGATAAGCATCGGTAGGATAATTGTCGGTAACTTCTCACCGTTCCCTAGGACAACTGTATATCGCTAACGTACAAACAACAGTTGATATCGAACATATTAAGGATACTGTCAATATCGCCCTGGTAAAAGACCACAATTTAGAATCGAAACCTTGCTCGAAATGGCTTTAACCGTAAGGTCTAATGAATAGATCTTGTTAACTAGTTTCTTTCCTACCATCTTCTTCCCCATTTCCATATCCACCTACTCCCCTTAGTCTCACAATATACCCCCATTGGGGATGCCTTAGACCTATTTATTGTCTTTGATTAATTTGCACTCTATCGAGGTATTCATGTAGAAAATAGATTCAATAGGACAAACTACTAAAAAATGAGAGCTTTATCACATCGACGTATTTTCATGAATAAAACCATTAAAGTAAATTTATCGAATTGTTTAAAAATTACGTATTCATTCTGTTTCAGTGTCAACACATCGTTTCTGCATCACTAATCCTGATATTTATCGTGAACGTAACTACATAAATAAGAGCTTTTATTTACAATACTAAGACGCATTCCTTAGCGTTGCAATATTCCGATTCAATATCAAGTTACGTACATTTCCTCTCAAGACATTTCAGTAAAACCATCAAATAATATAAAGTATATTACACAGTATCCTTTCTTCCAAAGTGCTCTAGTGAGCATTTAAATTTTATGATACTTTAACTGCCGAAGGACCCATATAATACGTACTCGGGCATCCTATCAAATCACGGTCTTGGAATCCGGAAAACGTTCGTTTTTTTTTTTATATATTTATGAGTTTACTGTATTATTTCGTTAATTTGATAAAATAAAATTTATAGCTCTTGGCAGGACATGATAATTCACTTAACCTTGCTATCTCTTCATTGTTGCCATAAGGAAAATAAACGTCACACAATGATCTTTCTTAATAAAATGCAACAATGTGTATTTCTATGTTGAAAGCTTCCTACTGTGTCCATTTTAGTACCTTGTCTTGATAATTCTCAATCTAATGTCAATAAATAAATGCAATAGTAAACAATTTTGTTTTTCATAAGAAAAACTATCTTTTTAACTTTTGAAGGTTATTTCCATCAATGTACCTATATATCATTGAAGAAAAGGATAACAATAATAATCTAAATTAATATATGAAAATGAAAATGAACAAGAGAGTGCGACCGTTATCTTTTATTATTTTTCTCTGTCTTGTTAATTTTTATATTTTAATTTAGATTATTATTGTTATCTTCTTCTTCAATGTAATATTAAACCACCAACCCCAATGATAAATTGATTGTCTGAAACCATAGTGAACTAACTCACTTTTTGGAATTTCTGAGTTGGAGCTTGAAATGAGGGCTTCAAATCATAATCTAGCTCTTCCAGAGAGAACCAACCCGAGAAATACTATCTATGATTGGTCAAGACAGAATTTCTCTGGTTGGTTCTCTTTTGCAGAGCTAGATTATGACTTGAAGCCCTCATTTCAAGCTCTAACTCAGAAATTCCAAAGAGTGAGTTAGTTCACTATGGTTTAAGTGTTTAAGACGATCCAAATATGAGATTGTATAAATCAATATCAGTAATTCTTTCACTGCCAGCGGTATAAGTTTTCAGAGTGTTAAAGGACGTAGGTACTTGACTTACTTTAATTGGCGATTCCTGAAATTATTTTTAGTAACAATGTAAAAAAAAATTTGGTCTCCGGAGACATTTTTGATTTTTTAAATTTATTTTATTCTTAAAATTCAAACAAAACAAAAACATTCACTTGTCGTCACTGGTCACTCAGCCAAGTAACCTCCTTACTTCTCACACCGCTCCTAACTATCCAACTGTGATTTTTAAGTATTTAGTTGAAAAAAAAAACTTCATGAATGTCATTGGAGATCAACATTTTATTTTAATCACTGGTTAAAGTAAGTCAAATATGTGTATAATTTTTTTATAAATTGGGAATGCCTTATTTATTTATTTTAGGAAAAGTTGACAGCAAATCTGAGATTATACAATGTTACAATAAAATATAGTTAATTATGCCAGTTATGTGGTAAGCATAGTTTTTTTTAATGTATTTTCTTAGTTATGAATGTTTACCTAAATCGTATATTGTCTACATACTCTGAATGGTTTTAAATAATGTCGTAAATAATAGTAGACAATGTCAAAATAACGCTGGCTCCGTATTAATATGTAATATTGTATTGCGGCGTTTGTCAGATTTCATCCTCGACTTTCGTATGTGTTCATAAATCCAATTGTGATAAAAATTAAAGAGAATGTGGACGCGTAATCGTACAGAGGTCTAACATGGTGTCGCATTCTTTGTTTCTTATAACTTAAGAATAGCCAGGGCCGGCCCGGGCCAAACGGCCAACGCCTGGCGCCGTTTTAGGTATTAGGCAAGGCATAATCAGCGCCTTGGCTCCTTGGCTCTTTGGTGCCTTGGCAAATCGGCACCCGGAGCGGCTGATCCAATTGCGCCTGCTCAGGGCCGATACTGAGAGTAACTTTGTCATGAACACTTAATATTATTATTATATTATATACATTGGCCCACTTAGTAGCATAGTGGCCAAAAAATGTAACACAATGTACCCGGCAATTTTATTCAATTCTCCGGCTAGCTAACTAGTTTGCACATTACGTAATAAATATTTTCGACTTATTTTGATTCGAGGTTTTTAATTGTTTTAATATAAATATTTGTAACCTGGGAATGTAAGCCTTTCTTTAAAAAAAATTACAATAACATCTTTATAAATACATCATCTAAATAATAAAAATATGTCATTCTATTCGTTTTATGCTGACTAAGAAATCATTGGTTTCGAAACATATTTATAATTTTGATTCAATATGTGGATAATAAAAAGTGATCTGTTTTTGGCGAGCAGGTGCAGAAAGAGGTTCTGAAATGGGCGAAGGATCTGGCGGGAGAATTATTCCAGGAGGGCTAAAAATACTCGTGTTACGGCTCACCACATGCATTAAATGCGATGGCGATTATTTGGAATAATAGTTAACAAGTGGATAAACAATATCCAAAAATTTTTTTCAAATACACTTTTGTTAAAAAATATAAAAATCTAATACACTTACTTTCTGAAAATGCCTCGTATGTGATATTTACTTTAAGTTTTATCGATCACCGTACTTGTTTACCATAATACGGGCATTTGCCTAGCTTGGTAGTCAAAAAGCCATGTAAAATAAACCTGTAACAAAGAAAATGAATAAAGAAAAAAAAAAAAAAAAAAGTTTACGAGTATAAATCATTGGTTCAAATAAAACAAAAAAACAATAGAGTTAAAATAAAACAAAAAACTCCGAAGGAAATCTCTAGAGTTTTTACTTTATTTTATTTTTACTCACTCTTTCTTATCAGTGAATCGTGAAGTGTGACAACTAACAAAGTCATCCTTTCCCACAATCTTCACAGATCTATAATCCTCGTATAAATCCGACATCTCCAGCGGTGCACATTAGCTGGAATTGTCACAGCGGGATCAAGTAAGCTTTGTGGTCGAACAAAAGCTGCAACTGGGTGGCGGCGGGTTTCGGAGCGGGTAACGGGTGGCGGGGCGGGTAGCGGGGCGGGCAGCGTCGGGGGTAGCGGACAGCGGCGCGGCGGGAGGCGCCATAATAAGATAATTACGAGCATTGTTTGCCGCGAACAATGTTCCCGATTAAACATTATATTTCGGGGTCAAGTGACTCAATGCAGCTTTATGCAGTCGCGAACATTAATTTTAGTAGGTCAACTAATACCAATAATTGTATGGTATAATATTTACCTACTGAGGTAATTGGAGCAAATTCAGTACCAAACAAATAGAATTGAGTGATAATAGAAATTTTGATGACGGAGTTTCATAGAATAATCGACACTCCCAAATTTAATATTGAATTAATGCTTGTTCATACGGTAAGTATATGTAACTTACACATACTTACGATATTGGAGAAAATTCAGTACCAAACAAGTGGAATTGAGCGACTACAGAAATTTTGATGAGTTTCATAGAATAATTGAATTATTGCTTGTTTATACGGTTTAATTTATACATACTTACGATATTAGAGAAAAGTTAGTACCAAACGAGTGGAATTCATAGACATTTTTATTATAGAGTTTCATAGGATAATCAACACGGGAACATATTGAATTCTTTCTTATTTCTTTACAAGGTAGGTATTATTATTCACAAATCAATATTTAACCTCCCTAAGATAAGATAAGTGTTAAATTTACTATGTTATGAAGTATCAAAAATAACAGAAAATAATAATATAGATATTGAAAGAACGTTACATTAGTGATTATTACAGATAATGGGTAGGTACCTACTGAGCTGAAGGAAGCTAATACATTATAATGAAAACATGCAGGGTGACCATGTGTTGAAATTTGATTTGAAATAATTTAATAGATTTAATAATATCGTCTTACGTATCATTTACGAGTATTATCCGCAAATTCATAAAGTCAGGACGAATAACTCACCATTAAATTTTCGCGTTTTTACATAAATCTTAGTCCAAAAATATATTCTTTTCAACCAAAGAAACGGACAGCAACATTGATTTTTATATCCCCAAATATGTCAAGACGCGATCTCAGTGAAGAAGATATGAGATAATTCGTCCTCGATCTTGACTCTGAAATTGAGGAAAGTGAGGAGGACTCGGATTTTATAACAAAACTTAGTGACAATGAAGATGAGCCTATGGAGACTGAAGGGTTATGTCTAATCGGACTCTGAGATCTCAGCGTCTGAATTCCCATAGTAAATTTATTCAGACACGATACTTCCTCACATGATAATTCATCACATCATAACTGACATTAACCTAACCTAGCCTAACCTAACCTAACCTTACCTAACCTAACCTAACCTAACTTAACCTTGGGTTAAAACCCCCAATTATTATTTTTCGACGCTTTGAGACATGATGAGGAATTAACATCCGATGAAAAGTTTGTACTCAATATTCATACACTTAAAAAGTTTCCACTCAACATTCTGGTCACCAGACTGAAGACACCCAAACAAGTTCCTCGGGAAATTGGACTGTGAATTTGGGAAATTTTATACCAATAATTGTCCACCAATTTAATGATTTCCCATCTGGGATAACCGCGAACCTATTATTATCAGAACATTTACCAGAAATTATTGAACACTTTCTGAAAAGATATGGTGCAAATATATTGTTGCATTTTCCAAGATCATGTCATCCACGAGTAAAATTCTATTTTTTTCCTACGAAGTGCTGAGGCTGATGGGTGGATTACTTCCTACCCCCCCCCCTTTTATAACACGCCCATGATTTCACATCATTGAAATCGTTTACAGTAATAATAATCGTGGTGTTAAAATTATTATCTTAATATATAAAACAAAGTCGGGTTAGTTACACCATTTATAACTCCAGAACAACTGGACCGATTTTTATGATCTTTGATTTGTTGGATTTGTCTCCGTCCCGATTAACAGAATAACTATCGGAATAAAACATCGGAAAAAATCACGGGAAAATTAATTATGAATAAACAATTTTTTTCATATACAACATTTATTGATTCTGAGGCGGTACGAAGTTTTCCGGGTCAGCTAGTTATTAATAAAAAAATAATAATAATGACCATCCGTGGTCGAGTGGTAAGACAATTGACTCCCATTCGGAAGGTCGCGGGTTCGAACCCGGCGTGCGCAAACAAATTTTATTTGATTAATTTGTGTTATTTCACAATTAATTAATAAAAATAATATATATTATATTTGCGGCACGTTCCAGAGTGGAAGAGACTCTTAGTATCGCTCTGGTGTAAGACCACCATTCAGAATTGAAACGTTGCTTAAAAATGGCTTTAGCCGTGTTTAGTCACTAGATCTGAATAGCCAGGTACTTTCCCACCTTCCTCTTTCCATCTCCTTCCCTTCCCCGCTTACCTTCAGCCTCACAACATACTCCAATTGGGGATGCCATAGTCTCACTGGCTCCAGAAAGGAGTAGTTGAGACTCTTGTGAGGTTTCTCTACAAAAATAAAAAAAATCGTAGTGCAGACACAGTAAAAATGCACCAAAGGGCAAACACTTGATCGTACTGTCAATAATAGCACAAACGTAATGAAAAGCGGCAACCGGCCGATTAATACGCGTGTCGCGCAGATAGCGCACCCGGTGACTTGCATGTCGTTAATGAGTTCATTGAGCTGTCAAGTGCGTCCGCGGCCTGCTCGAATATTAACCGATGCTGCGAGCGTCATATTATGCAGATATCCGCCATACTCGATAATTGGTTTATCATCGCGGTGCAACCAGACAGGCATAAAACTGTCGGTAGCACTCCGGAGGTTGATTAATTACTGCCTGTGATCTTCTTCACAAACATCGTCTACATCAGGGGCGTAGCGCTGCCCGGGCGGCTTGGGTTACTACGGGCCAGGAATTTCAAAGTACTATACCTTCAGAAAGGTCATCAACAAACATTCTATGGCCAGATTGCTGACAGATTGGTTTTTTATTTATTTATTTGCGTTATAAACAGTCTTTATACATGTATATCCATTCGAGCACTTTTTGCCACAATATGGCACTATTTCCACAACTATGGATTGCTTTGTTGCCAAAATGTGGCAGTTTTTATTTTATTTTTATTAAAGCAACTTTATAATATGATATATATTAAAAATATAACAAAATAAATATTCTCTAGATTGTTTAAAATGTTTTTTAAGTTAACGATTTAATAATATATTTTTTTATAAATCTTACGAATATGATTGTGATAATAAACCAAATATAGGTCAATTCATTAGCTATGTAGAACTATAATCAGTATGTTTGTCTCTATATTCAAATTCGGAGGTATGATTTTTTTAATGTGGGTGAAAAAATTTCCTTTAACAATACGAGGAAAAAGATTTAAATTGCTCTGTCGCTCCTGTGGTTCTATGACAGTGATAAGTATATTTATGTCATTGATCAATACAATAACGACATTGAAATTCAAGACCATAATAGAAAAATACACAACAATATATTATATACCTAATACAAACAATTCTGATAAAGTGCATCTTCAATTTACAAAAAGTTTTCTATGATATATTTTAAGGTTTACATTTAAATTTTAATGGATATCAATAATCTCTTTAAGAGAACCATTCATTGGATAACCAACAACTCAGCTACTCATAAGTCTCTCCAAGTGGTTCACGGGGTGAGGTTTGTTCAGGTCTTCACGGCGGAGGCGTCTGCCTGAGGGAGATCATTTGATCTCTCCAGCCGAAACCTCTCGATCTTTAGTCTCGCTCCGTAGTGAAACAGATGAATTCATACTTCTCTCCTTCATATTGACCCCAGATTTTTAACCACTTGCTTATATAGTTTCCTTCATATTGACCCCAGATTTTTAACCACTCCTTATATAGTTTCCCTTCCCAGAACTTCATCTCCTTCCTTTCCTTAAAAAAGTTCCTTCTTACATTGCATTCATTCATTCACGTAAACAAAATAAAATTTTAAACAGGTGCATTTAAAGATACGGACGATGTTTATTATTTCGCGAGCAGGGTCGGTATAACCAATTTAATCGATTGCCTGGGAGTCGGTGAGCTGTCGGCAAGCCACTGTTCTGCAATATTGGACATGTCCTGTGGCTCGGTTGACAAAGGCCCCGTTGCACACTGTCAGTGCTCATCCGGGTTCGATCCCAGACCCGCCCTCACTATCACAGCGACACTATTAATCACGCTGACAGAGTGTTTCGTGTATTACTTGAGTAATAAGCAATGTCATAGCTCCGTAGGCGGAGCAACCTAGTTTAGATTCGTCTGGAGGTAGGAAGGTGGGAGGACAAGCGAGGACAATTTGCTACAAACTGGTACCTACATTTAAACAGATTATTTATTTTATTTGCACCCCTAAAGGCTTTAAGGTCATGGTGGTAGTTTTTCTCAATATCGCACTGGTGAAAGACAATCATTCAGAATCGAAATATAGATATATATTTCTTTACTTATTTTTTTTTCTATTCCATTTTTTTTTTTTTTTTTACAGTGAGCACCTGACAAGAGTCCCAACTGCTCCCGTCCGGAGATATAATGAGACTACGGCATCCCCAAATGGGGTATGTTGTGAGGATGAAGGTAAGCAGGGAAGGTAAGGAGATGGGGAAGAGGAAGGTGGGGAAGTACCTGGCTATTCAGATCTAGTCACTAAACACGGTTAAAGCCATTGCAAGCAACGTTTAAATTCTGAATGGTGGTCTTACACCAGGGCGATACTGAGAGTATCTTCCACTCTGGAACATGCCACAAATATAGTACATTTTTTTAAAATTAATTAATTGTGAAATAACACAAATTAATAAAATAATATGTATTTGCGCACGCCGGGTTCGAACCCGCGACCTTAAGAACGGGAGTCCAAAGCCTTGCCCCTGGATTACGCCGGCCGTAAAAGTTTTTGTTTCTTTACTTAAATTTTTCTCTCTAAATGTGTACAACTCCCCACAACCTGGAATAAAACATTATTATTATTTTAACACACTTCCCTTAACAATTTAAGTTTTTTGGCTCGTAAAAATATATGTGTTAGTTTTTAAAATCTCTATTCAGATGTCGAGTTGAAAAATTAATTATGAGAAATAGGGATGTTACGAACATTCGCATTCGCATTCGCATATGCGAATAATTCGCATCATTTTAAACATTCGCATCGACATTCGCATTCGCAACAATTGATGCGAATGTTTAGCGAATGCGAATGTGTGCAGATCATGTCGTGACTCGCCCACTGTAAACGTACCCTATATACGAGCCCCTTAGAAATCGCCTCATGGAAGAAAAGGCTGAAAAATAGATTTTTTCTGAAATATAATATGCCTCTTTTGAACTTCGATTATTAGATTGCTTATTGTTTTATTGTTTTTATTTTTTTATTAAAACTATTATTAATGTTGACTAAAGTTTTTTTTTATGTGATTCCTTAACATTCGCATTCGCATTCGCACATTCGCATTCTAAACATTCGCATGTGAAAAATATCACATTCGTTACATCCCTAATGAGAAATTCCATCGATTGAAAATAAAATCGGAAAATATAAATTATAAAAACCGTATCTGATTCTGTTGTAAATGGTACATGAATGAAAAAATTCACAGTTTCTTTAAATGTTAGAAGTTTTCAGTCTGTTTTGCCGAGTCGTGTATTATTCAATATTTTCGCAACAATCATTCATATCGTACATTCAAATTAAGAATATTTTCGCTTGTTATTAAAAGAAATTCGTTCATTACAATTATTCATTTTTTTAAATCGTAATTTTAGCCAGCAAATAAATAATACTATTCACATACTTTGAGAAATTTTCCACATTTTTACATCAAAAGTGAAGTTGGCTGCCTAACCTGTTGATTCAGCCCCGAGAAGAAAAAAATATCAAATGACTAATTATCTATATCATTGAAGAAGAAGATAACAATAATAATCTAATGTCTTGTTCATTTTCATATTTAAAAAAATAGATTATTATTGTTATCTTCTTCTTCAATGATATATTACATTGATGGGAATAACCTTTAAAAGTAAAAAAGAGATTTTTTCTTATATAAAAAAATATAAATATTCATTTAGACTTTTATAAAAAGTCAATAGGTGTTCCGTAAAAATAAAATCGGATATATTTATCCGAGACACTATCTAGGTAAAAAATACATTATTTGATTGTTTCCAATAATAAAGGTAGCTGCCAATAATATGGTAAAAGACATTAGTCGAAGATAATATTATTAATTCTGAAATTTGAAATATGAAGTTGACAATTACGACAGTCTCATAATATATCGCAGTGGCCCAATTGGTAGAGGTGTATGTCCCGGTAAGACGTAATGTTCTGGATTCTAGTCCCATTTGCGACCATTATTTTTTATTATTTTTCTGTATCTTGTTCATTTTCATATTTATAAAAATTAGATTATTTTTGTTATATTCTTCTTCAATGATATATTACATTGATGGGAATAACCTTCAAAAGTTAAAAAGAGAATTTTTCTTATAAAAAAAAAAAAAATTAACTAACTGACCATCATGCCGTTTCTCCGCGGGGGTAGACAGATATGACGGAGCGCCAAACAACTCTTTCTTGGCATATACTACTTGCTTCATTAACATTCATACATCGTCTCATACATATCCTTCTGTTATTCTGTCTCCTGACATGGCACGACTGAAGTATTTGATTCACCGTGTCATGTATTCTCCTTAGACTCCCCTATATAAGCTCCCCTGTCTTAATTTTAATCATTATGCTTACATGAGTTTTGCATTTTTGCGAATCTCTACATTTCTCACATGATCACTCATGGATTTTCCACTCTTACGCCTCAGGAGTCTCGGAGTTATAAGAGTATTTTTTAAACATAACCATAATATATACTATAACTATAAACAATGTCAAACTTTTTTTTGTTTTTTTTTTACATTAGCTCCACACAGGAGGCTCAGAGGAAAACTAATCCTTCAGGGCCTACGTAATCTTTGGGGATGCTGGGTGTACGGTATTTTCAGGTAATGGAAGGAGAGAAAGTTTTGGGAAGGATAAAGGTTTGTGGGGTGGGTAGGAATCTGGGGGTCAGTGTGTCCGGGAGTGACGGAAGTATGAAACTCCCGATCCAGTCTGCCACGTAGCAGTTGGGCAAATTCATCCGCCGCTAAGACCTAGATAAAACTCACCACATGAACCCGGGAACCACTGCTAATTCACCAACTATATGACCAACCACTTTAGGTAACCTATGGCAGGAGTGTTGGTTATCTAGTAAATGGTTTCCGGGGCGACGGTACCCATACTCGCCTCCCAAATTGAGAAACAATGAAATAAAAGTTCTAAATAATAATTATAATAGTTAATATTATAATAGTTGCTCCATTTTGATAAGGTTCTTATTTTATACTTGAAAACTGTAGATGTTTACATTTTTAAAATTTTTTTATTTGAGTAGGAACCTTTCGTAGCATCTCACCTACATGAAAGGCAGTTTACATGATACATGTTTTGCTGTTATGGATTCCAGATATCATATTTACGATCGCGTCGACACAGAAACATCCCTTCTCATAGCTTCTGAACTCTTGGTACTTATCACAAATTACAATATAATGGGATGATAATATTTTGGAGCGATGTACAATATTAAGGGTCTACGATATAATTTACAAGGTCATGATAACAAGATCATATGCGTACCTTCTTATAGAACACATGTATTTATTTTTAACTATATGATTTTTTTACGCTTAAAGAGATTAAAAATTATTTTAATTTTTCCAAAATTGAATTTTCAACAGGGCCAAAAAATACATGTGTGTTTATGTCAACGAGGTCGTCTAAGAAATATGTTCAATAATCTTTTTGAACGCTGTATTTTTTTATTTATGCTCCACACGGGAGGCATTGAGGAAAATAATTTGCCTCAGATCCTATGTCATATTAGAGTATGATATGGGCAGGATCTCTTTAAGGAAAGGGAGGAGAGAAAGTTTAGGGAAGGAAAAATTATCGAGGGGTGGGTAGGAATCTGGGGGACAGTTGTCCAGGAGTGACGGACGTATAATACCATTCCTCCAACTGCAGTGCAAGGCAAAGGGTCGAGAGGAGAGGTCAAACGGCCTCCCTCAATCAGTTGCTGCCACACAGTAAGTGGGCAGGTGTATCCACCGCCAAGACCTAGAAAAACCTCACCCCATGCACTCCTAAGTCGCCATACGTAGCGTACCACTTGAGCTGATCCATGGCAGATTATCCAAGTGTTGATTATCCAATAAATTATTCTCGGGGCAGCGGTACCCATACCCTCCTTCCAAATGCCCAAAATGTTGTATTTATTAACGCATTTAGCAAAAACAGAATTTTTAGCGATATACCTACAAAATTTATGAATAAAGGAAGCTGGAAACATTGTGAATTATTTCCAAAATCTCACAATGAGCCCATAGACCCTCATCAGTTGGAACATAATACTAGAGATCATAACATCAGCGTTCCTCTTTGACATAGAATACCCAAGATGGGTTAACCATGATTATATAATAACTTTCTAATTAAAGTGTGTTTATCGGAAGTGACCTGCCAGGTAAGTATGTTTTCTGTATCTATTTGTAAATGATAGATTTAGATATAACCTAATAATAAATTGGAGATATATTATGACAAACAATATAATGGTCAGAATAGACAGTCGACAACTGAAAGTTATAAGATTGGTGATCGTATTTTTGTCTAAAGTCTAAAGGCATCTCAAGTTTTTTTAATGTAATTCTGTTATTTTGATTGTTTTGTATATTATATGTAGGACCCCGTTCCTCCTTACACCGAACCACAGCTTTTTATAGAACTAAAAACAGAGACTTGTCTTCTATTTGCTATCAGGATAAACACGTGGAGTGCAAGGAAATAGATCTTTATAATTATTATCTTTTTATTATAGTATACACTTTTATTAAGGCTCTGTAGTAAGCATTCAAAAAGAAGAAGGGATATGTGTATATACAAATGTTAAAGAGAGCGCGTCAAATGTATAAGTTACATTTAAAGATACAATGTGAATTTTATAACATGTTAAATAATAGAACAAAACATGTTTTTTTTTCGGAGCGTACTATCGAGGGAGTTTCATACAATTATCCTTTCGGCTCTGCAAATGTATAGATATTATCTTAAAAAATAACATATATTTTTTTAGGATGTTAAAAACTTAAAGTTATCAAAATAAATATGTAATAAATCGGTAGAACCTTGCAGACATCACAGGAGAATGAATTAATTGGAACAGTGCGAAACCATCATGAGAAACAGGATCCAGTAGGTGTAGATCTGAAACAAAATAACTTTAAATTAAACAAATAACTTTGTATCAACCACTATTATATAATCACAATTACCTACATGTTTCAAAACCGATGGTTTCTTCGTCAGGGTAGTAATGACATTAAATAACAAAAGAAACAAACAAGTATAGACTAAAAAGAGAAAATATTATTTACACTAAACTTGTTAGAATCTTCATATTTCATCACTATTTATTCGGGCAAGAGATATCACCATAGAAAGTGCCTTCGGAGCTTTGGTGACTTCAGTTCATCGTAGTTTTTTAGACCTAGTACTACTTGCATATATTTAAATTTGTAATTCCTCCCTTTTTTGGGCGACCTTGCATGTCCATTGCCCAACCTCCGAAATTTAAATATTTTGTATTATATTTATATCTTGTAATGTAATAAACAAAAACGCTTTGGTATCTCTGTATGGTATTTTATACGTGGGGATTATCTAGCGTATTCAATATGAATGGTATACGCATGTTGAATTAGGACAAAAGCTCCGTGAAATCGATTTCCCGTCCCTCGTGTGGAATTACTTCAACGGAAATTTCTAAAGCTTTTTATGGCTTATCCTCTTTAAGGCCACTTTTTGAAGTCTGTTCGGTTTTCAGTGCACTGTTCAGGCTAATTTATGGAGCCGATCCCCTTTTCTGCTGTGCTGTTTAATAGAAGTTACATAAAAAATCAGATTTTTCCTGGTTTCAAAGGATTAAGGATTTTCGTGGATTAGGCAAACGTAGTGTATTATTTTATAGAAAGTATCGCCGAAAAGATATTTTTTATGTGTATTGTTTGCACTCATACACTTATATATAAAATTATTTAAACATTAAAAATATATATTTCTAAGACACACTTTTTTTAAATATGTGAATCAACAGAAGGAAGGATTTTAATACTTATGTACGCATAACACAAGTATGTTGACTTGAAGTATAATGGATTAGGTAAAAAAAGATGACGGTATTATCATACAATATTGTCGCCATTTTTACTTCATGAGAATAAAATAATAAAATAAAGTTCGATACATTATAGTTATAGAGAAATCCAGAATCGAAATAAACACTGGAATGGGTTTTAGCTTTTAGTTTAATATCAAGGATGTAGCGGATTTCCTTATTTTATCACTTTACATCTAAATACAACATTGGGGGGTTAATATTTTAAAAGTAATGCTACATTACCAAACATTACGTTTTATGCGAAGGTCTAAAGTCATTTCAATGTCAGAAAAATATTGTTACCTACTGTAAAACAAACGCAAAAGAGACATTGAAAATGGATACATCGTTTGTTTATAAAAACAATGTTATGTCGGTCAAACCAACAGGGCGTGACTTACATATTGTATCCGCCATAAGAAAAATAGGTTTCCTTAACGTTTTGGTTTTAAGCACCTATTGTGCGACTAAAATTAATTACATACGTCTTAACCTTAAGCCATGTAACTACTGTCGCGAGTTATATTTGAATATATTAAACGAATTAGCGCTCGTTTTGAATCAACAAAACCATAAAATAAATTAATTTGTGAAAGCCTTCAAAGTATCAAAGTATATGGGTATAGAAAATGTACAGAAAATATAAATATTTCATTTATTTCTGATTAATAATTTGTACATTTATTTTATAAATTACCCTATATGACTATATATATAGGTACTATCACATTTTATATTTCTTAACTTATTGCTTGAAACCTATTTTAAGTGTATTAATTGGCGTAGTTTTTATAGCAGCGCATTATAATATTTCTTCCCTTTGTAGAATAAACTTTTTTGCCTATTGGCTTAGTCCTTTTTTGGAAGTCTAATTTCATTGCATGTTTTTCTGAATTTTCCTGTTGTATATAATTTAGTTTAAAAAGTATTTTGGTAGTTGGTTGTTTATTATTTTATGTTCAATATCATCATCTGTTTCTCTGTTAGCCAATTTAGCTCCTTTAACATTTGAAATATTATTTTAATAAAAACGGAGAATTCTCTATATATGATGATGTAGGATACGTTTTTGCAATTATCGTGTTGGGATAGAACTTTTGTCACGATTATGAAGATGGACGCCATAATATAGGAAAACAAATAATAGTTTTCAGGAAGAATTCTTGGAGGACTTCCAAAGCTCGTAGAGAGCAGTGGATGGTGATAGCCAAAAATGGACATGGTACAAATCAATCCTCAGCAAGCGAGTTGTTGGTCACGCTTCTGGTCACTGCTTCTGGACAAAGTGGAGGTTTCGAGTTCAAGTCTCTGTCACAAATTGATATTTTTATTTTATTTGTCTTTTTCTACTTTTATTTTATTCGAAGATTGTTAATATTCCTTCAGTAATTAATTCGTTAAGAGGGTATTACCAGAAAATACCAGAACTTAGTCCTTTTTAAATCAAATTCTAGACGTATTGGCACATTTTTACAAAAGCATATAACTTGGTTTTGAAAGATTCATCTGATACACGCAGTTTTAAAATTTTGAAAAACCAAGTATTTTTAATATACTAACGTTATACCGTTGGTCGTTGGGAGATTTGTTCAATTTTCAAATGATAGATTCTATTAAACAACACAAATTTCAAATCAATAAAATTTTGAAAAACCAAGTATTTTTAATATACTAACGTTATACCGTTGGTCGTTGGGAGATTTGTTCAATTTTCAAATGATAGATTCTATTAAACAACACAAATTTCAAATCATATAATCATACAACAAAATAAATCAATACATAATCTAGTCCACACAGTTTTAAAAATTAAAATGTTAGTTAAATTAAAATCATTAAAGAATAAATCCGAGAAAGTGTTTTGTGACAAAAATTCCTCAGTTTTTCTATTTATTTAAAGTCTTACAAACTAAAATATTTCAAATTTATTTTACACACTTATTTTGTTTATACATTAATGAAAAATCATAAATACTTATGATCAAAAAATACTTACAAGAAGTACACGATATTTAATAATTTATCATCGTGCGTTTTTATTGCTTACTTGAATGTAGGTATATATTAAAACAAGTTTTTAATGAAATAAATCGATATAAAATTTTTAAATTTTAAAAATTTGATACGGGGAATAATTGATCTTTCTCATTGGAACCTCACTGAACAGTTGCAAGCATTTTTAAACTTTTATTCTCAGCCGTTGGTCAATCACTCTTAAGAAGTGAATTTAATTTTTACAAGATCAATGATCCCGCTGAGTGGCTAGTGAAACCTCTGTTGTATTTCAAGCAGCCTATATATATTCTAGGCGGGACAAAGGCCACAGCTTGTCAATTTAGCGGATCTAGTTTTGTGAGGAGCTCAATCAAAGGATTAGCGCGGCCGGCTGAGTCATCCGTCAAAATTAGAAGGGGCACTTGTACGAGCCGCAAAGGGTTAATGTTAAGGTTAAAGAATAATCCTTTCGGGCAGTTTCACACTCTGCTGAACCCCAATTGGGGACACCCAAGAAGAAGGGCATATATTATCAGATTGGAAGTGGTTTTCTGTAGCGATTGGTGTTTTTGTTTCTATTATCGTGAGCGATTAATCATTGATTTGACGTATTTGGCTAGATCCAGGGGTTGCGGGCTTAATAACTGAATAGGTCAAAAATAGTAAATTTACATAATATGCGTTTTTTTGTGTTCGCTCTTATGTGAGTCCACTAAACTAAATGTGATTTATGTACATCTTGATTTAATGGTGATCAATACCTATTAGAATAGCATTGATTGATAGTGAATAATAATAATTGTGTTAGAGTTTAACAGGTAAAGTTTTAAACGTTCGGAAAGTTAAGTTAGGTTTTTAATATCATGCCGTCTCATTCATGAAATGATGTTTAAATCTGATTTCAATTGTGTGAAGTAAAACAATGTAAATAACCTAGTCTCTACTTTGTAACCTTCTCCAGCCTATTTTTTCACACTGAATTTTATTCCTCCTCTTTGACACAGAGCTGTAGTGTTGGTATGTAATATTCATATATATATAAAGTGTTTTTTAACGAACTTTGTGAAAATTTGCATTTTTTAGTGACCCGTTGGACCCAACAATTTGATCTTTTGTAGCCGGGATTGTGAAGTTAATGTAAATGGAAAGGAAGAAGATGAAGAAAAAAGATAAGGCATTGTTTGAGATATATAAAGCAATCAATTTATCAGAACTGATAACTAAGTAAAGTTAAAATCATTGCCGTTTTCACAAAGGATGCTGGTGTCTAAACTCTTTAATTGATATGAATTTTCTACTCGAACGAAACGAAACGAAAAACGGAACGAAATGCAAAACTCTAACAAACCATTCAATTTCATATTTGCTCGCACATCTCTACATCTAATTATCCTGACATTGGGGTATTTTTGTTTGTATGTACATGTCGTAATAATAGTAGGTAGGTCGATATCTAAGAGTCAGCTTATCAGGGGCGGTTTGCCATCGGGTCCATCCCAAAAACGGAGCACGACAATTTTATTATTTGTAAAAAATCTAATTTATCAGAAACCAACTGATAACAAGTACATATAAGGAGCACAATAAATAAATTAATTATTAATCCCTTTGTAATTGTTCATCTGAAGTGTGCATTGACCTTCCGCGACTGTAACTGAGATTTAGCGAGATCAAAATTATGTATTTGTCGAATGCAATAAACTCTTCTTCCATCCACAAGCAAATGCTTTTAATGGAAGACCAGTATATATTAAAATGTACCATTTTTAAGATAAATAAATAAAAAATTTTATGAAATATCTAATTAAAGATTTATTTTTTATAACTGTAAGTATTATAACTGTAGGCACACCCGACGCCCACACTGCCCTAAGTAGGGTGAAATCTGGCCAGCTTATCCAGTATTATCCAGTCTGACCTACTTTGGACTGAGAGCATTTTAAATTTACACCTCATCTATGCGATATTATCTCCGTGCAGAGAGACTTCGTAGCCCGTTGCCCGTTGGCCGTTGCCGACGCCCGCCGTTGCAAGGCGCCGCGACGGAGCACGTGCTTTCAACGCCGGTTAAGCGCCTTCCCAGAGATAAAACGGTTTGATTACGCCACGGTACTTGGATCTTCTTGATTTATACCGTCCATTTACGAAACGTTTTTGTTTGTACATTTTTAAATTCCGCTTAAGGGAATGGATTCGCTAGATTGTCGCGCGCCGGGTAAATAATAACACTTCATTTATATGCGATTATTTCGTTGTCACAAAACGAAAAGGGCGCAGAAATACGATAATCAAACTTTCCATTAAGCTGTATATGTCTAGGGGCAATCCTTACTATCCCGGATAGAAATGACGTGATTTCTCACAAAAACGGCGCTATACAAATTGTCCAATTATTATTACTATTATTATTAAATAGGACACTGTGGATATTAGCTAAACAAAGAAATAAAAAAATATTTTGATCGCTTCATACGAAGCCACGATTAAAATTCTAATGATCTGTAGGAAGATTTATGTTAAGATGCAGGTAGTAAACGAAGAAGCCGACTCCAATGGCTTCGAAATGTACGTGACTGTTTCGAGTGCAGTTCCGAGTTGCGATCTGCTGGGTGGAGATTGTCCTGATAAAAAACCTTTAACGGGTTAGAACACCAAAATAAAGTTGAGATTAGGAAAGAGTTTTTTTGTAGAGAGAAGTTTTAGGATGATATTTCTAAAATGGACCTCCTTTCAGCAAAATGCATAAAACTATTTTACGTTAAGTTTAAATCTTCAGTTCCAACTCTTAATTCGGTAGAATTGAGGGTAACATACCAACATATCGATTGTTTGGGTAAAGTTGTAAACATATTCAGAAAGTTTAGTGCCTTTTTGAAATATTTTCAATATCCGACACAAAACTGACTAAGTTATTAAACAATTTATACTGAATTCTCTTATATTATACTCGTATTTTGTAATTATTGTACTTGAAAATAAAATTAATAATAACTACCTGAAACCCAAGGCATTCGTTGAAATGCTAATCAAATATATAAGTTGCTTCTCCCTTCGTGTCATTTCCCATTCGCCCCCGTTCCCCTTTTGATTCATATTCCTCTTCCGTCCCACGTCCCCTTCCCCTCCTGCCTTCCCTTTTCCCCTTCCGCGTTCCCCCTCCCCCCACCCGCTCACCCCTTTTTCGCGAACCCCCCCCTCACGCATTTCTCTTCCACCTTTTTTTCTCCTTCCCCTCTCCCTCGTCCCTCCTCCCGCGAAGCCCCCCTTCTTAATTCCCCAATCGATTCTCCCGCATACCCCTCCCCCAGCCTCTTTTCCCTGCCGCCTGTCTCCATAAAATACACCCATTTTTCGAACAACTCGCGTGACCTACTTAAATTTTTTATGCAAATTTCATAATGCCAGAGCTCCCTAGTATAGATATAGAAGTATTCACGGGCATGTTCACAACAATTCAAAAAAGTTTAATAGCAATCGGATAAACTTTTAATCGGAATTGTATGAATAGGAATAATTTTATAACGCCAGAGCTCACTATCCTATAACCATCCCGGGTATGCGCACATCATATTCCCAAAGTTTCATCGTAATCAAATGAACGGTACGAACAAACAAACAAACATTAATTTGTATATTATAGATAATGATGAATCGTTATATCCTGTTTTTGAAAAAAATCTCTCAAGCGAGTCAAATGAACAAAAATTACACTTTAACACAAAATACTCACAACTTTAAGGCGATACACCACGTCGTGTAATATTTGAAATCGGGCCGCTATCAACATCACTCCTTTAGTAGATGACGATACGGTAAAAAATCCCTGCTGTTTTGGTTCAAACAAGTAAAAACATCGCCAAAAAGTGTGTTTTTATTTTATTTTGCGGAGTTCAGGCACAAATATTTAAATGTTTTACGATCATTTAATTTTTTTTGTTTTTTTTTTTTTTTTTTTTAAATTTATTTATTTCACCTCTTACACACAACAATTTTACATTTTAATCATTGTTTAACAATAGAATAACTAAAATAAAAACAAAAATATAATAAAAAGGTATAACAAAAAGGTGAAAACATCATTTTTTTGGTTTATACACCAATTAAGAGAACTGGCTCTTGAGCTTGGTGTAGGTGTTATGTAAGAATATACAATTTTTAGTCCATAATTAATATAATATCTTAAGTACTAGATTAAGGACGACATTATACAATATTTGATGGTTTGAATTACAGGATTAAGGTTAATTAAACATATTAACATATTATTAATTAAACCACTTAGTTATAAAAAAACTTTATTTGCCACTTTATACAGTAAAATCATAATCAAAAATGTATTTTTCTCGTAGTTTTTAAATAAAGTATAAAAAATATTTATAAGCGATGAAAATCATTTTTCATTGCTTCGTCGTGCTTTGCCTCAAAGACTAAAAGCCATATGTATCAATTTTAGGTTATTATGCATCAACTTGAATCAATGACCATTAATGCTAAATTTTATTCCTGACAACTAAATTTTAATTATTTTTTTTCCAATAATTTTAAAACGACAAAACATTAGAAATATCACCTAATAATGGGTTAGGTTTTTTTGTCTGTTCGTTTCTCTTATTCAATTTCATAAATGTTCTGTTTTGTCACTGTTTCTTGTTCTGTTTTGTCACTGTCCTCTTATGTCAGTATTTTATTTTGTCAGTGTTCTGTTTTGTCACTGTTATGTTTTGTCAAGGTTTATACATGTTCTTTTTCTCACTGTTATATTTTTTTCGGTGTTCTTTTTTATCACTGTTACGTTTTGTCACGGTTTATATATGTTCTGTTTTGTCACTGTTATGTTTCGTCAAGGTTTATACATGTTATTTTTCTCACTGTTATATTTTTTTCCGTATCTTTTTAATAACTGTTACGTTTTTTTACGGTTTATATATGTTCTGTTTTGTCCCTGTTCTGATTCGTCATAGAATGGTTGCGAATAACTATCACCGAGGAGCACAATATACATATCATTCGATATTTTCAGGATGTGCAAATGTGTGCATTTAATAATCAAATGATTAACTAAAGGCTGTCCGCCGTAAAACTATCGATATTATCGTAAAAGCAAATAATGAAAGTGCACATAAAGATTCCTCAGTAAAACACAATGGAGGCATTATGCAGGGGCCGCAATAATATGATTCTGTTTGCCGCAGACTTTATGATCTCAGGCAGATTTACAAGGCTGCGTGCGTTTTGTGAATGCTCGCTTTATTGTGCGAGGCATACCGCATCCAGTGTACTAAATCCTCTCTCTGCACATACCTCCGAATAGCAACATTGGGTGGCCAGAATATGATATTGAGCATATTAAAGTATTATAAATAAATTGAACGAACAGCGTTTATTCGATGTGAACTGTTGTTTGTACCAATGTTAGTGATCTGTAGTCGTGCTCGCAAACGATGACAAGTTAACGAAATTATCGAGAAACAGTATATCAATCGACTGTGTTAGATATCCGTGCCGGTTCCACTACAACTCAGAATCATGCAATTCCAACACCACTTTGAAAAATCATTAAAAGTTATGTAAAAATATTAAAAAATAGCCCATAAGCTAACCTAATATAACCAATTTTTTATAAATTGGTTAAATTAGGTTAGCTTATGGGCCATGCCAATGCAATTATTGTTAGACACATATATTTAATAGTAGAACGAAATTGATTGCGTTGCGATGGTTTAGAATGCTTCAAATGGCAACATCATCATAGTTCATTGGAAAATGAAAGTATGTTTTAAAGAACATAATGATCCAAAAGCATATGTATTATTTACTTTGAACAAGTCAGTGTTCAGAAATTAGCGGTCCTAATTAAAATGTGATGATTCATCAACATATTAAAAAAAAAAACAAAATTTATTTTTAAAAATTTACTATTTATTGGATGGAATATCACAATATAATTGCACAATACACATAACGTTAAAAATCGAATTACATTGTTTTCGTTTGTACGCTTAAAACGTTCGTCAAACTCGAATGTGATGATATTTGAATGCGAAGAACACAAAGACAAAGTGAGCTTGATGGTGCCCAAGATTGATAGAAAATGTATATATACAGGGTTCGCTCATACAGGCACTTTTCGAAAAAAAAAACGCATTTATTTTTGACCACCTAAAGTTAAAATTGGACCTTTGTGTTACTCTATCCACTGGGATCCGGGCCAAACAATAAGAATGGACAATCAAAAACTCGCATAAAGTGAAATACTTGCATGCTTATTGGATGGGTATACTTGCTCGAGTTCCAACGTCTGCCAAGCTTACTGGACTACTAGGTACAAGGTTCTGATGTAGCGGATGGCCAAAAGTGAGTTGTACATTGCTGAGATAGGTATATATATGAGTGCTTACGGAGAGATGTTGTTGATCTAATAATTATTTTAGTCAAGATCGTTATTGTTTTTATTGTATACATTTGCAAGTGTTGTGGAATTATCTATTTTTCGGTAATATTGAAAAATATCGGAAGAAAAATGAAAAATTTGATGGAATTAAGTTAAGTTTTGTTCCAGTTACTGAAAAAAGTACATAATAAATAATATTGTTTTATTTTACTAAGAAATATAAATGGTGTAGATATTTTGACGAATGTTATCAGGTATACAAACATACACATGTAAATTATAATACATATGCACCTGCTGGCGAGCCATATTTTTGGCTTAGCAGAGTATCTAGCACGGTTGATCGATAAAGGATTTATCGATAGATGATGTCGAAAACTTTTCATTGTTCCCGAGCACGACTACAGATCGGTAATGTGCAAACAATAGAGCATGTTGAATAAATTAAGAAAACTTAGTCGTCATGTACTGTCCTTTCTTCGTCGGTAATCTGTAGTTTTGCTCGGGATCGATGATAGGTTACCGACATTATCGATAAACCTTTATCGATCGACCGAGCTAGAAAAGCACGAGACAAATATCTGCATCTTTGTAAATATTAAGATATACTTTTTATATTTTCGTTAAAAAAAATTAAAGAATATCTACGTTCTAAATCTAAGGCTGCCTTTATTCACGTACGGGACTTATGGCAAAAAAATTAAGTCGCTTACGTGAGCGATTTACGGGAAAAAAATTACGTATGTAAAGGCAGCCTTAATCATTCAACTATTCAACAGGCAACTTTAATTGGGTATCCTCACGTTCAAACACAATGCTTTCTCAAAATTAATACCTACGTTAATATTCAATTAACATGAAGTTAAAAAAAATATATAGCTTAAATTCACGCCTCGATTTCACTAGACAAGTTATTTTCGTAATGACAAAGGACTTGCGAATCAGAGAAAGGACTTTTGTACATCTAGAAAATGCTGAAGGTCATGCAAGAGGTGCAGCAAGAAATAAATATTTTCTGCTGTAGCCGTGTTGTTATGCTACATAAAATAACGCAATCAAGTGATTTTTTTGGATCAACTAGTGCAAAAATCTATTGTCTTTTAAAATATACATGTACGCGTAAATACTTACCTTTTAATAACGGTTCATTTGATAGCAGATTTTGTTTATTTCCGTCAAAAATAGTTCGGATGCAAGCAAAATTTTACAGTTTTGTACCTATCTCTGTTTCCTCAATAATTTGGAAAGGCTTTCTTCCTCTAAAATCTTTCTATATACCATAGAGTTTTTTTTGGATAATAATAACCTAATATTCAAATAAAATAAATGATTTATTTTAGGATTCAAGTATGATGTAGGTTTAACAACAAGTTTAGGTAGCTGCCTATACCTTTATTCAAATAATTTACAATGCAGAGAACCAGCTGTACGGAAAGTACATTTTTTGAAGTTAACGAATTGAAAAAGGCTCCGAAAGGTTTTCATTATTTATTTTTGTACACAACAATCTCATTACTCCTTAGAAGCCTTTTAAAGTTCATCAAGTTCTCGAGCCTCCTTCCCCCTAATCGCGAATATTTCAAATGTGCGCGAACATAAAAAATGTTTTAAGGGCACATATTATTTCCTACCCTTTGTCATTAGGCAAATAAAGTCTTTCTGGCGAGGGAGAGATTTCATTTTCTTTCTATTATTTTATTTTTCTGACCGTTCACTCTAACAATAAATCTTAGCAACATAAAAATAACAAAGGAAATGGCCCGGTGCCTTTTAAAACCGAGGCAGTCGGCCAAAACGAAAAGCCGGCACTGCGGCATAATATGTCTAAACAAATATGCTCGTAAAACTGAGAAAAATAACATTTTAAGCATACAGTAAAACATAAATTAAAAAGAAGGGTGCGATTCATATCCATTTGTACTATCTGCTCCATATTTACGATGTGTGAAGGTTGAGAAATGGACCATTCCGCTGATTTTAAAGTAACAATATATTTGACTATTGCGCTGTTATTATGGTATTAGTTTAGGACCTTTATTAGGTATATCTCAATGTCACCTGAACAACTCGGTATACATTTATTAATTCATGAAACGTAACAAAATTTTAATGTAATTCTTTCACAAGTTTTCTCCACACTCCACAACCATGCATGCCTTTTTAAACATCTGTAGTTTTAGAAGATTGAGTTAAGAGGAAACGCGGTCGGCGAGAAATTTTAATAATATTTATTTTACCAAACTGTCGCTGTCACTGTCGCTGTCGCCGTTCCTGTCACTGTCGCTGTCGTTGTTGAATAGTGACCGAAATGGACAACTGCACCAAAGGCTGATAATACCTAAATAAAATCGTCAAACTCAAGGTTTCTCAAGTGTTCAAAAAAAAAAATCTATGTCTAGTTTGTTTGAACGTCTGTTGATGGCGTTCAAACCAGGTAATTTTGAAGGTTTTTAATAATTCATATAATTAGTAATTTTTAAAGATTTTTAATAATTAATTTATATATAATAAGTAACTTAAAATCGAAACGCACTGGGCTCTAGTGGCCGATATCTATATTATAGATATTAAATAAAATATTTACACTAGAGTCAAATAATTTTTAATATAATTTCAATGTTCCTACACAATAAGAGAGAAACCGCTAAAATACGATGGTTGTAACAATTGATTATTATTGATCAAAATCATATTTTATGTAGGTAAAAACACACACAAGATATTGCAAGGTTATTAGAGCCAACAGGATTTGTACATTCAGTACACCGAACCTTTTCTCTTGCATCTAAGCTATTGGATCAACAATTAAATTTATTTTTAATTTTTTATATTAACTTCATGAGTTAAACATCAAATAATAATCATCACACTTGCAAACAAATTCACCTCAGATATCGACATATTTAATATAAGTTTATCATTCTTTAAGAGATACCTGAATGATATTTTTATGTAGCATATCTTTTTAAAATTGGAGCATCACATAAGGATGTCGGATATATTTTTTGTATTTTTTTTATCTATGTAAAATGTAAAAACTTGTTCCTTTCCTTTCTTTTTCATTATTCAGCTAAAAAAATATATATTTTAACCTACATTTTTATGATGTCTACAATTGAAAAATGGTTTCTATTTTGTTTTTTTTTTCTCTTTTTCTTTTTCCTATAATACATTATTTTCACTTTAATTTAAATTCATACCTACTATTTACGTAATGTTCATATTTTAAGTTGATCTTTTTTTTATCCAAACACTGTGTCTCTGTATATACCATATCATACACTTACTATGTAAAGGCCCGTAAGGGCGTTGAAAATGAATAAATAAATAAATAAAGATAATATTAGCGATAGTGAAACAAATTCTTAAACAGAAAAATCAAAAAAAAGATACGGATAGATCTGGGACTCGAACTCTGACATACATAAAAAGAAAGCAGTCAATAAAAATATGTGTTAAGAAAATGAAGATAATGTTGGTAGATCTGTCAAAGTATGATACAGTTAAATTTGACCTAATCGGAAAGAGATACTTTAGCTCAGTGGTCAGAGCATCTGCCCGGAAAGCCGAAGGTCCTGGGTTCGAGTCCCAGACGTATCCGTATATTTTTTTCTAATTTTTCTGTTTCACACTTTGAATTGACTTTTGCTATTATTTATTTGTAAGAGACAAACAGTTTATACATAAAATATAAAGATAAATATTAAATGAAGTCATGTCAAAAAAGTCTCTTATGTTAAAGTTGATTGGAGATGGAATTTTATTAGATATTCTCTCTCTCTGGTTTCAATTCTGGGATTGGTTTGCAGCAATTTCCTTTATTTTTTCTTCCATTCTTCCCTGTCTTGTGCGGCTCTTTTGAGGTCTGCATATGATGAGCAGCGCATGTCCACCAAATATATATTAAACTAGTTAAAATTGTGTTCTGCACTACGAACATTGAGTTGAAAACGAAAATACCAACTAAATTTATTATAAGGAAGGGATTTAATGGCAAAATCACCACTGATTGATGTCGAGTTGTGCCGAAGTTGATCGAAGTAGATTTACGAAGTCTTTAGGTTTTCAGGAGCTCTGCTGATCAAAACTAGCCTTCAGCCTTGTTTATAGTATTATTAAAAAAGCAATACGACAATAAACAGTCACTTACCACTTATGTTATTCAATAACCTAAGCGTTTTACTCAAGCATCCAAAGGGATAGTAAGCAGTGGAGAATACAGGTCCCAGCACTTGAGAGTATTCCCTAATCTGACCTAACCAATATTTCGTCGTTGCATATAGAATATGAATCATGTGAGACTGAGTACATTCTGAGAAAATCGATAAAAACTGTTTAAAAATAACGAAACGGAAAATAACAATTCTATTTATAGACAAAGTAGGAAAAGTATATTTCGTTCATTATAAGAATATATTTATGGCAAACATTAAGTATTTTATGCCAGAAAATTGAATTTTAACGCGTTTTTCTCCATGCTTCATATTCTATGCACAGTTTTCCTGACATGGTTCATATTACGTAAACAGTTTTCGTCATAATTTTAAATACCATATTGTCAAAATATATTTTTTTTTCTTCATTAATAATTTTTTTGTTATATACAAAATAGGTATAATTAAACTAAAAATATAATATATTGTGTATAAAGTATAATGCATAAGAACAAAAAAATCCCACATAGGCAAAAGCCAGTGCGTGGGTATACATTTTTTTAAAGCAGTTACATTTATTTATTATGATGTATATTTTATATGTATGTTTATATAAATATACTATATATTTTTTTTTTTACAAATTAGTGAGTTCCTTTATTAGGTTTTTTACTGTAGCAACAGTGTGTATAATAATACAATTTATGTATTCACACAGAACCTTCGGTGGAAAAGTTTGTTTTCGTAAAAAAAAAAGACAAATAGTTAAATAATTTTAAATGTACTTACATTTGATAACTAAGCATCACAAAATGATGTTAATATTATGTACATATCAAGGCAATTGAATTGTGTAGTGGTCGGCAGAGGATATGACTTTTTAATTTTTTTTATTATGTAATATTTTGATCGACCTCAATCACGTGGTTTATTTTCTATCGACTTAAATATTTGATAAATTTACATGGCTTGTATTGTAGAAGATGGAGAAAAAAAAGAAAAATTATTGTATTTTTAACTCATTTTCGTCAAAATCGTCACATTGTTCATATTAAATATGCAACGACGATTTGCACAATCTAAACAACTTTTCAGCCGTTTTATCACAGTTCTTATTGGAAAAGGTTTTAAAACGCAAAGCACTGCATTACTTAACCAATATTTCATATTATATAATAAGTAAACTCCGATAAGAAAAGCCTTTCTCTTCAATTTAATTAATACTTCACGTTAATCCGATTGCGTATGTGGTAGACCTAGATTCAATGGCTCCACGTTGATAAGTCTGACGGACGTAAACGTGACGGGCTGTCTTTCCCGCATCGCCAATATTGTTAGGCAAATAATAACACTCACGGAGATATGCTAATTTAGTACATAATAGCCTTTATCAAGTGATGCTCCAGTACTCAACCCGCCATCTTGCTCGCAGATCACGGAGAATTGTTTAGTGAATTAACTAAATTTATGTATGAAATATGTACGTAGATACCTAACACAGAGATGGGAAATGAAACATTATAAAAATGAAACCGCTCACAAGTGTCACCAACATCGTTCACTTGTACCACTGCATATCGCATCTCGCTCCACCTTTATTTTTATCTACACATCAAACTTATAACTTTCATTGACTCAGCCGGAGCGCCGCTTTAATAATCTTTGCTTTAATAATCTTTGGGTCTATGTTAAGTTTGGGGATGCTAGGCTAAGGGTATTTTTAGTGAAAGGAAGGCGAGGCTCTGGAAGGAAAAAGGTATGATGGGTGTGTAGGATCTGGGGGTCAATGAGTCCAGGTGTGCTAGCATGGTCGATCGATATGAAGTTACCGACCGATTGTCGGTAACTTCTCATCGTTCACTAGGACAACTGCAGATCGCTAACGAATATGTGACAGTTCACAATGACTAAGTGTCCTTAATATATTCGATATCAACTGTCGTTTGTACGTTAGCGATCTGCAGTTGTCCTAGGGAACGATGAGAAGTTACCAACAATCGGTCGGTAACTTCATATCGATCGACCATGCTAGCACACCAGCGGCCCTCGCACACTCGCTCGATAACGATCGACAGGATAACTATCGGTAACTTCTCATCGTTCCCTAGGACAACTGCACATCGCTAACGTACAAACAACAGTTGATATCGAATATGTTAAGGACACATAGTCATTGTGAACTGTAACTTATTCGTTGGCGATCTGTAGTCATGCTAGAGAACGATGGGAAGTTACCGATAGTTATCCTATCGTTCGTTATCGAGTGAGCGTGCTAGGGCCTCAGGTGTGCTAGCATGGTCGTTCCCTAGGACAACTGCAGATCGCTAACGTACAAACGACAGTTGATATCGAATATATTAAGGACACTTAGTCATTGTGAACTGTCACCTATTCGTTAGCGATCTGCAGTTGTCCTAGGGAACGATGAGAGGTTACCGACAATCGGTCGGTAACTTCATATCGATCGACCATGCTAGCACCCCTGGAGTGACGTATGAATTTATCTCTCCCACTGCGGTGAAAAGCAAGAAAGTCCGGCTGGATAGGTATAGGTAAGGTTTCCCTTAACCGTTCTCTCCCCCGATCCGGCCCGCCAAGCAATTGAAGGACAAATGCATTCACCGCCAAGACCTAGACTCCTTCCAAGTCACCAATCCCTGCTAAGTTACCAAGTAGCAAACCGTTACTTACCCACCTCTCAAATAAAAAAAATAATGATTATTTGAGGAAGCCACTAACTAAATAACCATCACGCCGTTTTCCGCAGCATAATGCAGATATGATAAACCACCACACAACTTGGTCTTGGCACACGCTGAGCTACCAGTGATATTTTATCAAGTGTTTCAGGACCTACCCCACCTACCATGCCATCTTGCTCGCAGATCACGGAGAATTATTTTGCAAATTATCTAAATTTGTCTATGAAATATGTACCAATTTGAGGAAGTAAAAAGCTATTATAAATCAACGCAGGAATTTGAATAATCCATTGTACCCTTTACAGTGCGGTATGCAGAACCTTGGCATTTTAAATGTTATTTAACAACTTACTATTAATCGATTTAACGTAACAGCGCTGAAGTAACTAACAAGCAATGACAGCCTCTCTAAAATCTCAATTCACACCAATTTTCGATGATTTAGTTATTTATTAATTGGAGTAGGGGTCACGGTCCTTAGCAATAAGGAACTGACCGAATAAGTCATTATCAAACAAGTTCCCATCTGCTATGCGTTTATACATTAAAAATATCAGTAATTTGTATGAATCTAGTAAAAGTTGTGCGAAAGAAAGCCTTGATTCGTGATATCCTTGTTCATTTAAAATAAACAGCCATGTTTTAATATTTCTTAAAAGAACTTTAAAATTATTTTCAAAATATATGCATAAAAAAAATAAAAGAGAGTTACATAATTAATCATTTTAAACAAATATGGATTTTGAATATTTTTTCTATTTGTAATTATTATTTATTTAATGAAGTAAATACTTTTTTACGCACGCTTGACTTGGGGGTAAACTGGCGAGAGCGTTACGAGAGGCGTAATATCGGGCGTTACTAACGTTACGAACGTTACGGAGGCGAACGATAATAAATTAAAATTAATTTTGAGGTTCATTCCTCACAATCTAATCGTAACAACAGTGCTCAAATCCATAGTAATGACGTTTGGAATGGGTGCTGGCATTTATGCTGACAATAGTTGTGTTGTTGTTTCTCACATTCTAAACGTTAAAATCTAACTAATAACTAGCACTATTTCGATTGGAATTTGTTGAATTTCCTGCTGCAAATGCGAATAAACGTCGCTCTCTAACTAGAATTCGCATCAAAAAAGTTTTTATCTTAAACTTATTAAGAATTAAATCAACAATCCCATTCTAAGCGTAATTCCCATAATAAAATTAATCAAATTTTCGTTTAGAGTGTGCGAACTCAATGCATTGAAACGACTGATTTGTCACGATGATTGGTAACATTCCAAACGAAACTTAAATATAGATTCTTATACACTGATGACTGGAGTGGTTTTATTCGATGCCAGGAAGAAAATTAGAATAGATTACTAAAGAAGTGTTTACTTCAGTCGTGTGGTCTAAAGCACACTTGTATTTTTTTATTATTTTATTTAATTGCCTTAATCTTCCGCTAGCCCTCATCTAATTAATAATCTATCACCGAAACTTTTAGAGCCACCCTGTTCTTCCCTATTTTTAAATGTGAATACCGCACAAGAGTCCAAATCTGTTCCCGTCCGTAGCCTGTGAGACTTGGCATCCCCAATAGGGAAGTTGAAATATAAAAAAAATATTATGACTTATAATAAACATGTTCATGTAGATGACATGCAAACTTAAATAGTTTTTTTTTTTTTAAGTTCGTTTTCATAAGTAAATTAATTCTACAAGTTTGAATTTTATTAAAGCCCGTCACAACACCCGGTAAGATGCGAGATATCGTGTGACGTCGTCTTACGTCATCTGGTCCCCGTTTGTGTGAAATATAAGGGTAAATATTTACAAAACCGGGACACGCTTAATACGGACTTAAAAAATAAATTTTAAAAGTTGTAGCAGTTAGATATTAACTAGTACTAATCAATTCAGTTACCGGAATTTCAAAATGTGTGCATTTTAATGGTTATTTTTTAAATTTAAAAACACGAAATGTCATTTTTCACCGAACGGTATGTAGGAACTATTGCATGTTTCGGTGAAAAATGACGTTTCGTGTTTTTAAATTTAAAAAATAACCATTAAAATGCACTTTTTTCGAAATTCCGGTATCTGAATTGATTAGTTCTAGTTAATATCTAACTACTACACTTTTTAAATGTATTTTTTTAGTCTGTATTAAGCGTGTTTGTAATATTTACCCTTATATTTCACACAAACGGGGACCAAATGACGTCACACACTCTCTCGTCTTTTACTGGGCATTTTCGCGGGCTTAATAAAATTCAAACCTGTAGAATTAATATAATTATGAAAACTTAAAAATAAAATTCTTGTATTTAAGTTTGCATGTGAAAATTGATAAAAAAAAAAATAAAAAGAACTCAACTTCCCTACTGGTGTACGTTGCGAGGCTGAAAGTTGTAGGGAGGGAGGGGAATAAGATGGTAGGAGGAAGGTGGAGAAGTACCTGGCTATTAAGAACTTGTCATAAAAAATGTCCTGTGATAATGAGTATTACATGCATCTGGTTTGCTCAAGCAGCTTATTACAAAATTACATGTTTGTCGTCAGACCAATTGATTGTGTCGGAAGCTCTTGAGGATACTAAAAAATACTCCGTATTACGACTATTTGAGAAATTTAGCAATAAGAATCAATTTAATTTCCAAAATTTGGGTTCTTTACGCATTTAGATTGAATATTAAAAAACGATCGGATTAAATAAAAAAAAAATTTAAATGAAGTTAACAAAGCCTCTCAATTAAAACGTAAGCATTGACCGTGCAAAATAATGGGCAAAAGTTGGTTCAGGAACCCGCCGACAAAACCTCCCGGTATCCCGAGCGACTTGAACCTGAGTTTTAAAACTTGGCAAAGTGTCTGCCCCTGATAGGTGAATTAATTTCCCCTATCGATATGTAGGGAAGGGGTAACAGAATTCATAACTAAAAAAAATAATATTTCAAATTTGAAAAAGCTCTCTGAAAAGGGGTAACTCTTTGTCGGTTTTTGTGTTATTGTGGATTTCGATGGGTTTATTCCATGGAGAAAATCTAAGTTTATCATAAAGGATTGATTCATGAGTTTGAATGGTGTTTTTATCAATACAATAGTGTAAAGAAAGGATTTTCTGGTATGCGTAAGTTTTATTCAAGATACGACGCATCGTGCGTCGCACGAGCTAGGCATGATTTCATTTAGAAGTTTTAATTATTTAATTAAAACTATTTATTTATTTAAATTTTTTATTTATTTAAATACATGATTTATTGAAAGTACATACAGTTTATTGTGATATTTCACCCTCCATGCTAGGGATGACCCTGTGTTATAGCTGGTAAGAAACTAAAAATAAATGTTCGTCTTAGACTAGCAGAAAAGTCAATAGATGTCGCGTATTTAACAAAAAATGGATAAATTTATCCAAGACACTATCTAGGTAGCATTTAGTTGACATGAATCTTACAATCATTTGCATCAAAAGGAAGATAACGTTGGTAATACTTAGGAAAAGTGATTTGGTTAAATATGACGAAATCGGATAGGGTTCCATTAGCTAACTGATAGAGCACCGCCCGTATCTTTTTCTTTCTGTTTCAGATTTTCTATTGAGTGTTGCTATTATATTCTTCATTGATTAAATACGTATAAGTTCGTAATTCCTTAAATCATTATTAATTATAGATACATAACACTTTTCATCCTGATGCTTTTCACTTGACACTTTTCATCCTGATGCATCCTCGCACCTCTTCTAAACACAAGCGCCCGCTTCAATAGGAGAGAAAAATCAATTTAAAAAATAAATCTGGGAAAACCAATTTTGTATTTTTTTGTTATCAACATTATTAAACCGTTTAAAACTTATTATTTAATAAGTAAGAAAGAACCTTGCTGATTTGCTAACACTAGAAAGGTGGCTTATGATTTTGATCCGTCAGATTTTCATCTCTTTTACTATAGGCTGCTATTTAAAATTGGATTAGCAATTTTCATCACTTCTAACTCGCTTGATTTAGAATATTTAGGTGTGGAAATAAATAAAAAAATAGTACTTCTTCAAATTTTGCAAATTCACTTTGTGGCACCATTTTATTAATGACAAATTAAAACACTTTGTTTTTACCACGATAATCTTTATTTTAACAAATCGACATGTTTCGAGAACGAAGTTCTCTTCCTCAGGACATAAAATGTACTGTACGTAATGTACATTTGAGTACATTTTATGTGATGAGGAAGAGAACATCGTTCTGGAAACATGTCGATTAGTTAAAATAAAGATTATCGTGGTAAAAACAAAGTGTTTTAATTTGTCATTAAAAAAATAGTAGTTGGGAGTCGTAAAGAACGCAGGATAATATTAAAAAAAACTCATTACGAACATAATATGTATTATGCATCTATCTAATATTTTAAAATAGAAGTTCCGGTCTCCGACGAAGATTTTGTTCTCTGTAACCTGTCCTTTGGAGTTATGACATTTTGGATGATGGATGATTGATTGAGTCGCAGCGCATTAAAATTCAAAAAACTTTTTCCGCAGGTTAAAAACTCTACCTCTAAAAAGCTTATATCTTTTTTTTGCCCTTTTGACGCTTGTACGTACCCACACAGAAGTCATAGTATAAATAAATAAAAAAAGATTTTTTGTGTTCAATAATATTATAATGTAATTTATAAAAAAAGTTTATTTCTAAAAAAGTTTTGCTATGTAATTTTTATTACGATTCGCCTTCTGCCATTATCAAACTACGGTTAGACAATATATTTATATTATTTCTATATTTTTACTTGTAATGAAAAACGTTATGCTTTTATTTTTATTACCTATGCCCTCATTGATTTCCAAACTTTTTAATAATTTTTCTTATTTTTTATAAATTAAATAATTTTTTTTTTTCACCAGATTTACAGGAACGGGTTTAGTTTTTCCCATAGGAAAAACTAAACCCTTTCATACACTTTTCCATATAAATGATCATCTAGTAAATCCACGTTATGCAAGTGTATTATATAAGTATATTTAATACAAAACAATACAAGAACAATACGTTAATCTACCAAACTATTAAATGGGAATATAATTCACCGTCTCCAGATATTTTCATATCAGAGGGTTCGGCTCTGTGGAATTCCTAATTTGACCGATAAATCCTACTGATCCCTCAATATAAATATTTAAAAAATCTTTCGTAATTCTACATGTATTTAAAATGACTGATTTTTGCATTTTTATATACAAATTCTTTGACAAATCTAATATGCCTAAATTTTTAATAAGAGAGCTAGGTATAATGCCAGTAGCCGAAATAACAAAAGGTAATATTTTTATAGTCTGAGAATGCCAAATTCTTTTAATTTCATTTCCTAAATCTGTATACTTTCTTATTTTTTCAGAAACAGATTTTTGAATATTACAGGAATTTGGAATAGCTACATCAATAATATAAGTTATTTTTTTAATTTTGTCATGTAAAACTATATCAGGTCTATTATGACCAATTGGTCTGTCTGTTAGTATAGTTTTATCATAGTAAATTTTAAAGAAATTATTTTCTAAAAATGAATTTGGTTCTTATTCATAATATGGTACTATATTATGACAGTCAATCAAGTTATGTTTAATTACCAAACTTTGGTGAATTATTTTTAAAACCTGATTGTGCCTAAATGTATACTCAGACGGCGCTAATATAGAAATATTATTGATTATTATGATTAATAATATTATTATTTATTTATTACCATTTTTTTTTTCACCAGATTTACAGGAACGGGTTTAGTTTTTCCTATGGGAAAAACTAAACCCGTTCCTGTAAATCTGGCTAAAATTTATCTAAAATTTTCATACACTTTTCCATATAAATGATCATCTAGTAAATCCACGTTATGCAAGTGTATTATATAAGTATAATTAATACAAAACAATACAAGAACAATACGTTAATCTACCAAACTATTAAATGGGAATATAATTCACCGTCTCCAGATATTTTCATATCAGAGGGTTCGGCTCTGTGGAATTCCTAATTTGACCGATAAATCCTACTGATCCCTCAATATAAATATTTAAAAAATCTTTCGTAATTCTACATGTATTTAAAATGACTGATTTTTGCATTTTTATATACAAATTCTTTGACAAATCTAATATGCCTAAATTTTTAATAAGAGAGCTAGGTATAATGCCAGTAGCCGAAATAACAAAAGATTACCATTAATTAATAATATTATTATTATTGATTATTATTATTATTATTATTATATTATGCTTGCTATTCAAGATAGAGTAATTAATACCAAAAAATATAGGAAGCATATAATCAAAGATCCAAATCAAATTGATGATTTATGTAGAAAATGTATGGCTTTACCGGAAACTATAGAACACATTATATCAGGACCGGAAACTATAGAACACATTATATCAGGATGTTCTATATTAGCGCCGTCTGAGTATACATTTAGGCACAATCAGGTTTTAAAAATAATTCACCAAAGTTTGGTAATTAAACATAACTTGATTGAATGTCATAATATAGTACCATATTATGAATACGAACCAAATTCATTTTTAGAAAATAATTTCTTTAAAATTTACTATGATAAAACTATACTAACAGACAGACCAATTGGTCATAATAGACCTGATATAGTTTTACATGACAAAATTAAAAAAATAACTTATATTATTGATGTAGCTATTCCAAATTCCTGTAATATTAAAAAATCTGTTTCTGAAAAAATAAGAAAGTATACAGATTTAGGAAATGAAATTAAAAGAATCTGGTATTCTCAGACTATAAAAATATTACCTTTTGTTATTTCGGCTACTGGCATTATACCTAGCTCTCTTATTAAAAATTTAGGCATATTAGATTTGTCAAAGAATTTGTATATAAAAATGCAAAAATCAGTCATTTTAAATACATGTAGAATTACGAAAGATTTTTTAAATATTTATATTGAGGGATCAGTAGGATTTATCGGTCAAATTAGGAATTCCACAGAGCCGAACCCTCTGATATGAAAATATCTGGAGACGGTGAATTATATTCCCATTTAATAGTTTGGTAGATTAACGTGTTGTTCTTGTATTGTTTTGTATTAATTATACTTATATAATACACTTGCATAACGTGGATTTACTAGATGATCATTTATATGGAAAAGTGTATGAAAGGGTATAGTTTTTCCTATGGGAAAAACTATACCCGTTCCTGTAAATCTGGTGAATAAATATAAAAGAAATCAAAAACTAAATTGGAGTTCCACAAACAATACATAAATCACATTATAACCTTTTTTGGAAATTCATGATCCTGGTTATTACTTCAAGACTTATATTTAACGTTTGACTGGAATTGAACTCCTGACCTCTTGATTATGCAGCGATCACATTAACATTATCCACCTTTGCTGTATGAATAAAATATCGAAATTTGGTTCGGATTTCATTTCCTTCGGTTCCAAGGCTCGAAAAGACGATTACTTAATCGATAATAGATTATTATTTCACTTGCTTTTTTCCCGAAAATCACCATAAACCTGTCGCAGAGGTATTGAAAATCAGAGATATAATATTTTTAAAACGATCCGATTATTATTCATAAAATGGTTCGAAGACGATCAGAACGATCAGGCCTCCTTCTTTTAGGCAAGTCGTCCTTTGGAAAATACGATTTTATTGTTACCGTATAATGTTATATGATAATTTAATGACATTTTCATGAATACCAGCTTAACAATGCAAAGTGACACATAATTTATTATTTAAATATTTCGGAGCAAGGAAATTTTAAAGGTAAGATAATTACATTTCTGGCATTGAGGATGGTTTACCTACCCATTGGAAATACTTAATCTAATCCATGACCTGCATTCTCGTTACACAACGTTAATGTTCTCAGCGATAATGTCACTTAAACCTTTAATTTATTGCACGAGTCCCTTTCGCGTGACAAATTATTTACTTGTAACGAAAAATTAACCGGTAACGATCCATGATACAACGAGTAATGGCGTACGAATCAGGCAAGTAGGTACGCTTTACAAATAACTTTTGTAATTCCGGTGAAATATTAGAAAAAAAGCTCAACTCGTCGGAAACAAAACGTTTACGTTTTATCTCTAACAAACTTGACGAGAACAAATGTTTCGCAGATAAATATGACAAACGTGTATCATTAACAAAGGATCGGCTTGTTATTTTTTCTCTTGCCTAAATGTCCCTTAAAAGAGTTTTGAAATTCGGAATATTAATCTGACAAGGATGAAAATGTATCGCTGGTAAATTAATGTGGGATTCGTAATAAATGAACCGCGGGCCTTGTTCAATTTGTACACAATAATTAATCAAAATTTGGAATCCCTATTTGATAAAAGGTTTTGCAACTGTTTGCGGTCGTAAAATTAACTTAGTTAATATTTCATATTGCTCGGTTTATCAGCTAACTCAGGTCTTACCTACCTAGTTTTAATGAAACATTATTTCGATGGGAAACCCAAATTCAACCGGTTTTTCGAAAGGATGTTATTAAAACGTCCCAGAGAATTATGGTTATTTGATAAGAAGTTATAGGAAGTGTTCAGTGGCAAAAAATATCGATTGATGAAGAGATTGAATTGATTTAACTTTTTGTAGAATTTATGGTGTTTTTTTATCCTCTTCATTGAAGGTTGAATAAAAAAATATTAATCATATTTGCAGATAATTATTTGTTTGTTGAAAATATTACCAGCGAAGCAGATAAATAATGATTGATGAACGGAAAAAAACCATCTTATACAAACATCCTTCCTAGATAATTTTACAGTATTTTTTTAGGTGAACACCGCACAGGAGTCACAACCGTCTGGTTTGTGGCATCCTCAATTGGATATGTCCTGAGGTTGAATGAAGTGGGTAGGGAAAGGAGTTGGAAAGAAGTGAAAGTGGAAAGGTATAAAGTACGTCGTTATTCAGATCTGGTCACAAAATTGAAGTCAATTCAATCAAAGTTTCGATTCTGAATAGTGGTTTTTCAACAGGGCGATACTGAAAAAATCTACCACTCTTTTTATAACACATACATTGCGACGTACATCTAAACTATGAAATAGACATATTATTATTATCGATTTTAGTAGCTACGATTAAGGACTAGGTTTGTTCCTAAAATAAACGATATTTATAAAAAGTCACATTAAATTTTTTATTTTTCTAGAAAGCTTACAAAACGTCCACATTGCTCTTCAACGGCGAGACAAATGAATATTTCTGTTATCTTACCAATTTCTAACGGAGATATAAAAAAAAAAATTGTATATATATTCTCCTTTCTTCCATTTAAAATTTACTTCCTTAAAAAATGGCATTCTGACCAAATTAAATTAATCTTATCACTTTTAGTAGCAATGCCTACGTAACAGCTGTTGTTCTAGTCAGAATACTCAGCGAATTTCTCTAAAAAGTTAAATATTCTTCGAACATATATATTAAAGCAGGAATTACAAATAATTTGCATTTCCTTGAAACAGAGTAATCAGCATAAATTTACTCGCCACAAGTTAATTTATGAAAAATTATGAAGGTATACACCGTGGCGCCATCCTCTGGCCACATCCTGTACTTTAGAGGAAGTATGACACTTTAATATACGTTTATAGCCTTTTCCTTAATCACATGTGTGAATTATCCTTTGTATCTTCTCTAAGAAAATCTTTCATGATTGGATTAAAAAAATACATGTGCATTTTTGATAACCAATACTTTTTCTTCGAATGGGGATTTTTTCTGGATACTTTTTTTTTACATAAACTCCACATGGGATAACACATTTCCCCCAGGGCCCGTACATCTTTGGGGATGCTGTGTGGAGAGTCTTTTTGAAGAGAGGAATGAGTGAACATGGGTCTTGAAGATACACGGAGAAAAATGTTTTTCTAAAATACAATCATTTTATTCGTAAAAACGATGAAAAACGGGACTGAAGTTCTTACGAACAAATTAACATTGTTTCAATGTTTATTGGCGGGAAAATGTAAGAATAATTTGTTGGTATACGTACGAAATTACGTATACCAAAAAAATATTCTTACATGTTCCCGCCAATAAACATTGAAACACTGTTAATTTGTTCGTAAGAACTTCAGTCCCGTTTTTAACCGTTTTTACGATTAAAATGATCGTATTTTAGAATAACATTTTTCTCCGTGTACCCATATTGTAGGAGGAAATACGGAGGCCGGAAAATCCTTCCACAACCGAGTTGTTGAACTGAAGAACGTGTCGTAGAAATGACCCATTCTTACATACAAAAATTCAATCGTGTACAAATATTCAGCGCGTGTTTCCCAACAATGCATCTGGTTTTCACGGATTTGTAAAAAAAATATATGATTTTTAAAGAAAGTAAATAAACTAACCATAAATAAATTTATCAATAAAATTACTTTACAAAACATCCACGTGATTTAAAATTATTTCATATTCGTAATAAGCATTTACTTTGTAGCTCGCCATAATTTACAATAAAATATATAAATTTGTTTTAGACCACTTTTGGTCTATAAGAAATTTATATATTTTATTGTAAAATTATTTCTTTTGTGAATACCGCACTAGAGTCCCAACTGCCCCCAATTGTCTGCAGCCAGTGAGACCATGGCATCCCCAACTGAGGTATGTTATGAGGATGCCGAAGGGAGCAGAGAGGGGAAAGAGACAGGGAAAAAAAAAAGTGGAAGGCTCCGAAATATCTGGAAACTATTTCGATTCCGAAGGGTGATATTTCACCAGGGCGATATTGAAAATATCTACCACTGTGGAAAACGCTGCAAATATAAGGCCCATACCTATATTATGTTTTAAAATTAATAAATTTACACAAATTAATCAAATAAAATATATATACTTGCGCACGTCGGGAATTGAATCCGCGACCTACAAGTCTTCTAAAGAGTTTAAGTATTAAGGATCTGTAATTTTTTTTTACTTTGGACATACTCTTGTATTTTAAAACAACATCATAAAAAACATACCAATACCCTATAAAGACCAAAATATTTTGAGAGTGTACTTACTGTCTGTGATATACAAAAATACCTTTATAATACTTGATATATGGGTACAAATAAATACGAAATATTAAATTTGACTTCAAATTAATATTATATAGCAGTACCGGAGTAGCAGAGAAGAAATTTTCGGCGCCATGAAATGTTTATGTATTTAGTCATAAAAAATGCCTAACATTAAAATCACCACAGCCATGAATTTAATGTGAAATTTGTAACACATTGTATTTAATTGGTATGAATAAACGATTCTGTACAATTATTTAAGGTTTTTGTATGTTTATTTCCTGAAGGTGGTTGGTTATTCTTGAGTCAAGAATGTCGTCTAAACGATTTTATGTAAATCGTGTGAATTTATTGCATCGGAATTCAGATTGTGGGACAATAAACATCTTCAATAACATATTATGGTTCATGTGTCGCCTACGCCTTGAAAGAAAAAAACTGGACCCCAACTTCAACCAAATATCAAAACAACAGTTTTGAAACACATTTTGCAAGGTTGAGAAGTGCAACAGATAAGGTGAACGTGAAAATATTTTGTTCTTATTTCTGACAGATTTAATGGTTCGAACGTTTTTACATAATGACATCTATTGGCATTATTTACTGGGAAATTATAAAATGGGACCAATGAAAAAACTAATCCCAAGAACTTTGATGATATTCTAATGTTTGTTTTTTGGAATCGTTCAATAAAAAAAAACTCCTGGCATATTTAAAAAAACCTGGCGCTAAAAATAATACACGGTATGAAAGAATAGCCCCCTGATGAAAAAACTTACGTTGCTTGTGAAATTAGATCAGGCATGGTTTTTAAAATAGCAATGCACGTTATTATTTATTATCGAAGTTGATTTTTGAGTAATTTGAAAATATCCAAAATCTATTTAATGTTAAGATTTCAATAAAGTACGTACACAGTGACATCATCTGAATTCGTTTTCAAGTTTTTTTCCTATGCTGAAAAGCTTAGCTGTGGAACAACTTTCATTTTCTTCTTCATAGCTTCCTTTTCCCTTCATGAGTCTCCTCGAGATTTACGTCATTATATCATTTCATTTCCAAAGATGACAGAGGTCAATGGGAAACCCCAAGTCTAGTGTATGACAGTTAAAAAAAATGTCTTCTAAACAATTTCGGAAACCAAAAATTGCATGTCTTATAATAAAAAAAAATAATTGATGCGTGTTCTAGTACAGAAAATCGTGATGGGCAATAATTTTATGATTTAAATACAACATGCGTGTCGTATAATTATATACGCCAACATTTAGTTAATGAGATAATAACTTTATTTATTAGGATTAGCGTCACGTTAGCATCAGCTCTTGTTGTGGCTCTGTGGCCAAATTTATTAATTAATTCCCCTTTTCATACCTACTAATATTATTATCAGTAATATTATGATCCGTAGTTGATATCAGTAATATTATGATCAGTTTTACTTCCAACAAAACAAGCCACTATCCCATCTTATTAATGAGATGTTTTTCGTGTTGAGTAGGTACAACGAAGATAAGAGTCTCAACTTCTCCCAACTGCCTGGAGCCAGTGAGACTAAGGCATCCCCAATAGGGTATTTTCACAAAGGAGGGATTCTGTTGAAAATATACTGATTATTTAAAGGTCATTTTTCCGATTTTAATCATCGTACTAATAATGTTTGTTTTTTACGTTTTCATCCTAATTTATTCATTTTAAAAACGCTTAAAAACCAACGAAACCAAAACGGCCCGTGATTGCCAACGCTTCGTACGCACGTCATCAAACAAACAAAGTAGTACTGTCGGAAATTTATCAAGAACGAGCGACTATTATGACGTCACACGTCGAAAATGCCGTTTTGGCGGGATTACAAAAATGGCCAACTTAAACTCGCTGTAGAAAATTTATTCTTTAACATAAAAAGAAAATAAAAATGCCATAATAATCGTAATTTTTTGCTTAATTATTTTTAAGCAATAAAAAAATTGTGGAAATACCAGATTGGGGTATGTTAAGGTATAGAGGCTGAAAGTAGAAGAGAGGGGAAGGGGATGGGTGAGAGGAAGGTTGGGGGTACTTTTTAAAGCGTGAATTTCAAAATATCATGCCTATTCCATCGAAATATAATTGGACGTATTACTGATATTTTATAAATTGTTCACACCTCAGTGAGAATAATCCTTTAAAAAAAATCAGTAATATAAATAATACAAAGAAGAATGATGATTAATTCCTTCAAAGGAAAACAAAGATGGGAAAGAGTAAAATCATAAAATACCGACTAACACAAAAAAAGATGGGAAAGATTAAAATCATAAAATACCGAAAAACACAAAAAGATGGGAAAGATTAAAATCATAAAATACCGACAAACACAAAAAAAGATGGGAAAGATTAAAATACCGAAAAACACAAAAAGATGGGAAAGATTAAAATCATAAAATACCGACAAACACAAAAAAAGATGGGAAAGATTAAAATCATAAAATACCGAAAAACGCAAAAAGAGGGGAAAGATTAAAATCATAAAATACCGACAAACACAAAAAAAGATGGGAAAGATTAAAATCATAAAATACCGAAAAACACAAAAAGATGGGAAAGATTAAAATCATAAAATACCGACAAACACAAAAAAAGATGGGAAAGATTAAAATCATAAAATACCGAAAAACACAAAAAGATGGGAAAGATTAAAATCATAAAATACCGACAAACACAAAAAAAGATGGGAAAGATTAAAATCACAAATAAAATTGAATTAGTAACAAAAAATACAAGCAAGCAAAGGAGAATGCGAGAAAATGGCAGAAGAGAGTATAAGAAACTATCAGAAACAATACGCGAAAACAGCTGAATTGAAAACAAAAAAGCAGAGAAAATATAAGAAAACAGCAGATGAGAATACAAACAAAAAACTATTAGGTTTTTGAAGTGTGGCGATGTGGTGCTAACTGCGGGATATCTCAGTGTGGCTAGCACCTAGCCCCAGTAGGTGGTGCTATGCGAGCGTGGGCGGGCAAGGCCGTTGCAAGAGGCTGTCCAACCAACTTAGTGGCATAAATAACCTTATTCACAGCAAAATGTCGACCGCTATAATATAGTAAATTATGCTGTTTCAGCCAGGCGCTCATTCTCAAGTAGGTGCAAGCGATTAAACCGAACGTTAAAATGCCAGCGTGGTCCAATTTAAGTTTTTTTTACGAATGTTTTTTTTTTGTAAATTCCTAACAGAGCTTTCATACAATACTTTCACTGCACTGAAGAAAAAGAAAGGGGACGATTTTTTCCTAATTGCGTTTACTCTTTTGAAAGAAGGTATAATTTTTTTCTAGGTAGGGCGGTAACATTTAAAAAATGACAACAAAACTATAAAAATTATTGGTTCCAAAAATTATGTAACGAAAACATTTATCAAAAAGACAGCGCGTATTTCGCAGTCAGAAGATAACAAGAAGCATCATTTTTTATTATTGTTTTTTTTTTTAATAGAGAATGGCTCACAAGAGTCCCAACTGCTTCCGTCTGGAGCCAGTGAGACTATGGCATCCCCCATTGGGGTATGTTGTGAGGCTGAAGGTGAGTGGGGAAGGGAAGGAGATGGGGAAGAGGAAGGTGGAAAAGTACCTGGCTATTCAAATCTAGTCACTAAACATGGCTAAAGCCATTATTAAGCAACGTTTCAATTCTGAATGGTGGTCTTACACCAGGGCGATACTGAGAGTATCTTCCACTCTGGAACGTGCCGCAAATATAGTATATATTATTTTTATTAATTAATTGTGAAATAACACAAATGAATCAAATAAAATTTATTTGCGCACGCCAGGTTCGAACCCGCGACCTTCCGATAAAGAGTCTAGAGTCTTACCAATCGACCACGGATGGCCGTCTGCAATGTTGGTCTGCAAGGAGCAAATTTGTCTCCCAGAATATTATGATGACGGAATCAGATGGGGAGTTAGGTTATAAAATTCCTAATAGGTGGGCCGAATTTTTAGGTAGAATTTATAGTAATCTAAGGATGATATTCCGACGGCCATACCGATAAAACTGCACTTTCATAACTCAAATAGCTGCCCGGATCCAGTGAAACTATTCCATCCCCGTTCATAAAATGAAAACAATTATTTTCTTAAAGGTTGTCTCAGCGGGGTGACAGGGTAATATTTCTCTCATTTTGATTTTAAAAATAGCAAGATTCGCCAAATCTCACTGAACGCTCTGCCTTTTAGTACAGTATTTGGGAGCGGGTATAGCCCATGTACCACCGCAACGGGAACTATTTATTGGAAAACCAACACTTCTGCTATAGGTCACCCCAAGTAGTTCGCTACGTTTGGTAATTTAGCAGAGATGTTCGGGTTCATGGTGTAAGGTTTGTCTGGTTTCCCGGCGGATGCCTACCAACTACGTTACAGGCCTGTTTGGAAGAGAATGGTTGAGGGAGACCTTTTGATCTCTCCAGCAGGACTTTCTCGGAACATCGCATCGCCTTGAGCCGCATTGGGAGAAGTAGATTCATAAGCCCGTCACTCCGCACACCTTTTTCCTACCCATTTCTCTCTCCTTTCCTAAAAAGACCTTCCACGCCGCATCCCCAAAGATGAAATAGGCCCTGAGGGGAATATGGAGTAGAGTAAATAAAAACTATCGGCGTTACTTAAAATGAAATGAATCCTGTATTAATTTAATATATTTTCATTAGAGTTTTCCTTCCATATTTTCGCAATGTCTGAGCAAATCTATCTTCCATGGCAGGTATTTGCAGAAAGAAAAGTCAGTTTTTTGAACCAAGGTTTTTTTCAATAACCATCGCTAAAAATAAAGTCAAGTTCGTTGATACTATTCAACAACATTTCCTCAACTTATTTTGCTCAAGTTCAGAATAGTGGGCGAAGTGCATCGGAAGATTTAAATTAATTCTCCATTGTGCTCCCACGTGGCTTGTTAGTGCGTTTGTTGTTTGTCAGTATTTAATCTCGACATCTCTGGGTTATTTTGATTTCCAAAACGGTTGTCATTTGCCCCCGATCTGGCCAGCCGAGAAGCTGAGCTTGGGATGGTGCAATCCATTCGCCAATGACCCGCTTAAATCTCAAATATCCCATCTCGTCTATGTATGTTTTGTTTTCAATGATCGTGCGAATGTAATTAAAATAAGAAATTGATTGTCAGCTGTAGGTCGAATTTGTTATTGTTATTTTTTTAAACTCTTGCTTGAAGGTCAAGTCGACAAACCCATTTTGAAGAGCGGCGTTATTATTAAAGGACATTCCACGGATTTCATTGGATAGAGAGAGGAAAAGATAAAAATATCTTATTGGAACAAGAACAGGAAAAGAGGTTTAGCATAACATATTTTACTTTCTAAGCTAGTTAACCACTCGAGCGCTTTTTGCCACATTATGGCACTATTTCCAAAACCCCGGATTGCTTTGTTGCCAAAATGTGGCAAATTTAATTAGTTTATTTTGCTATTAAAACGACTATATAATATATTGTACATTGAAAATATAACAAATTAAATATTCTCTAGATTCTTTAAAATTTTAAGGTTAAAGGTTAAAGATTTAATTTTTTTTTTATAAATCCCACAAATTTGATAATAGACAAAAGATAGGGGAATTCATTAGCTACATAGAACTATAATCAGTTTGTATGTCTCCATATTCAAATTCGGAGGTATGATTTTTTTAATGTGGGCGGAAAAATTTCCTTTAGCAATCCGAGAAAAAATATTTTAATTGTTCCGTCGCTCCAGTGGTTAAGAGGGTATGACCAGAGAATATCGGAAATTAGTCCCTTTTTAATCAAATTCTAGACGTATTGACTATTTTTTTAGAAAAAAACATAAATTGATTTTGAAAGATTATTTTTTTATCTGGTACACGCAGTTTTAAAACTTTGAAAAACTAAGTTTATTTTTAACATGCTAAGGTTACACCGTTAGCCGTTGGCAGATTTGTTCAATTTTCAAACGAAATATTGTATTATACTCTACACATTTCAAATCACATAATCATACAGAAAAAGGTTTTATGACGAAAATACCCCCATTTTTCAATTTATTTAAGATCTTGCAAAATTAAATATTTCAGATTTTTTTTACACACTTATTTTTTTTAGACATTATCGAAAAATCATTAATAATTATGATCAAAAAATACTTCAAGAATTACACGATATTTAATAATTTATCATCGTGCGTTTTGAGCATTTTTATTTCTTACTTGAATATAGGTATATAAGTAAGATAGGAATATAGATAAGTTTTCAATGAAATAAATCGATATTATATTTACGGGGAATAATCGATCTTTCTCATTTGAACCTCCCTGTACAGTTGCAAGCATGTTCAACTTTTATTCTCAGCCGCTGATCAATGGCTCTTAAGAGGCAATGCCTATACGTGCGTTTAAAAACACGTATTTTTAATTTTTTTTTTCTAGAGAATACCTATTCACATTCCTGTCTGGAGCCAGTGAGACTATAGCATCCTCAATTGGGGTATGTTGTGAGGCTGAAGGTAAGTGGGGAAGGGAAGGAGAAGGGGAAAAGGAAGTTGGCTGTTCAGATCTAGTCACTAAACACGGCTTAAGCCATTATTAAGCAACGTTTCAATTCTGAATGTAAGCACCAGGGCGATACTGAGAGTATCTTCAACTCTGGAACGTGCTGCAAATATAGTATATATTATTTTCATCAATTAATTGTGATATAACACAAACTATTCGAATAAAATTTATTTGCGCACGCCGGGTTCGAACCCGCGACCTTCCGATTGGGAGTCAAGAGTCTTACCACTCGACCACGGACGGTCGTCAAATGTATGTTGTGAGGCTGAAAGTAAGTGGAGAAGGGAAGGAGACGGGGAAGAGGAAGATGAGGACGTACCAGGCTATTCAGATCTAGTCACTGTAACTGTGTGAATTAATGTAACTGTAGCCTTATTATTACTATATCTATCGTGCAGTTGATTAGTCAGACATTTCCAAATACCAAGTTTTGAAATAACCACCATAAACACGTGTCTGTATTTACATATTAAATACGCTATAAAATAACAACGGGAAGCATAACGGTCCGGTACATCATTATGAAATTTTGTTATTTCCTATTATCATTTCATGTTATCCAGAATATTTTTTTTTTTTGTTATTTAACTACAATTTTTTTGTGTTATAATTGATTTGGTGGTGTTTATGAGTAATCTGATTATTGTATACGATAGAGGGTACAATTTTAGATATAACTGTTTACTCAACTCAAATGTCGATTTTTCGGAGATGTCTGACTAATGAACTGGGCGATAGATATTCCGTGTAGTTGAACACATCTAATGATATCATTCTGATGGGGTTTTCTCCTTAAAGTTATAAATAGTTCTATTTGTCTGCTTTACTAAGCTCAAGGAAATAATATTTCGGAATAGCTAATTTTTGTACTTCTTGACACTAAACAATAACAGAAGATTTTCGTTGTTTGTTTTTGGGGTGTTATGCCGTGTTGAGCACAACACGGCATAACACCCCAAAAACAAACAACGAAAATGCTTTTGGCCGTGAAAATCTAAAAACGTATCTAAATAACAGAAGACATTAAAATGTCATGTACATAGTATTGAAAAAAAATTCGCTTGGAAACCTAAAACGCAACGAAATTATTCATAAATCCATGATTTTTTTTTAAACGATAAAACGAATGTGTACGCTGTTTTTCAGTAACGAAAAAAATTATCCTCAAGCTGAAATAGATACCCGCATTATATTTTCAAATATTACTAACATTTCTTGTTGAATTGCAAAAAAGTGACCTTTCTTCGGAGTTTACATGTTTTTGATACCTTGCAGGATAATTTGGAATTGTGTTTAACATTTTTATGTGTGGGATTATTCAAGATTATCGTTATTTCTTTGGTATCCAGTGTGTTCATGTTTCCTTTCTTGATAGCCTGTTTAAAGGAATCACCTTGTATGCAATGAAAAGTTATTGTCCATTTTATCAATCAGCTTTTATTATTATTAATAATAATATTATTAACACAAATCTGATATTACTTCCAAATTATTAAAGACTTGCAATTAAACAGTTTATAATATTTCATTAGTTATCTACTGTGAATTTTCATCTCTATCCGTATTGCTTTGGTAGATTTATCGAGTATTTTATTCACTTAATTTACGGCCATAATACTTAAATTAATTTTCGCTCGATTATGCTATTCGCAAAACGTGTTAATTTATGTATAAACTAATTAGTAAGCAGTTGTTTTCTTCATCAGTGTTAAATTAAAAGTCAATTATATGAAATTTATTTATAAGATTGACTATTAAAGAATTTTAGTGGAGAATGACCCATTGCAATACGTAAACGGTTATCGCTTACCGTGATTGATTTAGAACGCGGTTAAAAATAATTAAAACGTCTATTTGTTTATTGCCGCTCATCCATTACTATCTAATAGCAGCTCGTCCAGGAAATGATCACAGAGTAATAAATTAATTTTGAAAATACAAAAGGTTGAATCATTTCAATAATTCTATTCGTATACTGCAGGGAGTCGTAAATGCGCTCGTGTCCTTAAAATTGATTGCCTGTATGTTTACCCTTTGTCAGAAGATTTGCGAGGTTTTGTCAGTCTGGCCGGTGACGACGCTCGACGCCACCAATTTCTTTTGAGATCCCCTCACAAAGAAATGCAGCCTTGGTCCATTACTGGAGAAGAATGCATCCTGCAGCCGATATACAGGGATATACGAGACGACGATAAAGTCCGGCCCTCAGCGGCTTGCACTCGCCCCGAGTTGTTGAACTTCAAAGTAATAATTTTATTGAGTTTGAACATGCATTTGGATATTTCTGCGTGTTCTCTCCATTGAAAATGGTCAGTGAGATCGTATCTTAAAAAATACACCGAAATCCTTCTTACATTAGATGGCACTGTGACTGTGTAGGTTGTGTGCGAGGTATTCTGGACGATCAGAATTTTCATAAATGAATATAAGTAATGAAGGGCAACCTTAATGATAATTTTCGGTTTTTTCAATGAGTTTTTTGCCCCACGGATTGGGATGTTGAACAAAATGTCATCAACTTGTATTAAATTTGACTTCTTATGGAATGTTGAGGTCGTTATGTTAATTAAACGTGCGACTTGATTAAGAAACGTGAAGAAATATTTCTAAAGATTTTGGCCGCGTTAGAATTGATGAGCATTTTACAAGTATAATTAAAATATGATTCGCCATTAAGTCAATAAAAATAATATAAACATTTAGGAATATTGTCAAAGGATTTTGTAATAGTTCACTTGTGAAGGCTTTTTTAATGTTTATGGTTTTATGCAACGGAAATTCGTGGATTTTGGGAAAAACTGAATATAAGAGAATTTATTATTCAAATAATATGCAAGCACATAAAAAATTATCCCTTGACACTATGATGGCGCCGATAATGGCGCCTTGAATAAGTCGAGTCAACACCTTTCAGCGCTGGAGAATTTGATATGGGATTACTTCAAAACAGAAATTAATTTGGACAGCAGTCGTAACATTTAAATATAAAATATTTTTCCCACAAAAATTTTACATTTATTTTCAAACATTTAAAAAAAAAATAATATTCTGAGTTTCGAAAATAATGTAATTGGTTGTCAATAACGTTAACGTTCTTCTTTGCATTTAAATTAGTATTTTATATTAACGTAAAAGTGTTAAAATATCGAAATAACTAAATAAGTACTAAATAATCGATAAAGGACCACGTTTTCAATCAAAGTGGGTATTTTACATTTTTTAGATTTAAGAAACTAATGAACCATGTAAAATAAATAGTAATTTTTATGGCCTCTCGAATAGCGATCCGGAGCATCTAGAAATCCAGCACTCAGAAATCTAAAAAGATGCTTGAAATGGCTTTGGTTGTGTTTGGTTCTGACCTTCCGCACCTTCCTTTTCGCCCATTTCCTACCTCTCCTCATTACCTTCAGTCTTATAACATACCTTCCACAATTTGGGATGATATAGTCTCACTGACTCTAGACGTTTGGGACGCTCGTATTTACATTAAAACATAAACGTAAAGCTAGAACTTCGTCTTAATTCACGAACGAACTTTGTATCTATAAAATACAACACATGGCTCTGTATTTTTTATTATTATAGAAAGGGTTTTAGCTTTAAAAGATCATTATTGAAAACAAACTCAATTAGAACCCTATCCAGCCAAGGTGACTGGGGATAAATAACTGTGGATATATTCCGTAGAAGCTTTTAAAATTGGGTTCAATGGCTCATTTTTATCCTGACCGACTGAGAAATGCACTCCTATTGTCTGGACATCGTAAATATTTTATAGTTCACCATCAAAAGGGCATGAACTTATAATGTGATATTTCTAAGAAAATGTAGGGCGGTAAAACTTCCAACTCCGTCAGCACTTTCCTTCTATTTATTTTATTATTGTCAAGAAGACTTTAACCTCCGTTACATTTAATTGAACATCAAATTGACGACTAGCATCCAAATATAACTATCATGCTCCCAACCAAACCGACCGTTTTGAGCCAGTGTATGTATCTCGAAATGAGGTATGCTGTGAGGTACAGTATATATTGTGGTAAAAGGAAGGTGAGGAAGTACCTGTCTATTCAGATTCACTAAACATTCGACGGCCGGGGTAATCTAGCGGTAGGGCGTTGGACTTCCATTCCGAAGGTCGCTGGTTCGAACCCGGCGTGCGCAAATAAATTTTATTTAATTGATTTGTTTCATTTCACAATTAATTATTAAAAATAATATATGGTATATTTGCGCACGCTCCAGAGTGGAAGATACTCTTAGTATCGCCCTGGTGTGAGACCACCATTCAGAATTGAAACGTTGCTTGAAATGGCTTTAGCCGTGTTTAGTGACTAGATCTGAATAGCCAGGTACTTCCCCACCTTCCTCTTCCTCGTCTCCTTCCCTTCCCCACTTACCTTCAGCCTCATAACATACCCCAATTGGGGATGCCATAGTCTCACTGGCTCCAGACGGGAGCAGTTGGGACTCTTGTGATATATTAACTATAAAAAAAAAAACATGGATAAAGCCAATTCGAATGGTGGTTTTTCTTTGCACTCTGACCGGTGAACGATCTCCGTTAAATGTCGGTTTTCAACCCGTTTTATCGTTTTATCAAATTGTTTGTAAATATTTAGACATTTGAACGTCAACCGTTAACCACCATTTCTCACTAATTGTCATGAGAAATCAAGCGCTTTATTAAAATTTCGTAAAAAGTCTGAGAATCGGTATTTATCTGGTTTAAAAAGTTGTCAACAATTTGTGATTTGGTGTTTAAATGTGGAGGAGGTTAAAAGACCCCAACTTTAGTTGGATATATGAACTCATTAAAAAATATTTTAATCCAATGGTAATTTTAAAGTGCATTCGCTTCTCGCATTGTTCTGATTATTTCACTCATAAATCAACATCAAAATGATTTATTCTCACAACGGTCAATAATATTTCGATGTATATTCTCAAGGAGAAACGTTTTGTGATTGATTTACACTAATATCAATACTGTCGTGCTGGATTCACTCATAAATCAATATTATTTTGATTGTTTCTTACAATGATCAGTAATGTTAAAATAGATGCTCTTCAAGAAAACATTGTTTGTGATTGATTTACAATAAGATCAATGGAATTATTGCTCTTATTTATCGCAAAAATCATAATAAACTTACTGTGATCCCACAGTGATCCTTACGAGTCCATACAAAATATTGATCATATAATAATATATTGATTTATTTTTTATTTAATAATTTTACCTACTACCATATAAAACAAAGGATATACAGTATGTGCAAAGCAATGCCAAGAGAACAAAAATTAACAATAACAGTGCTTTTTCGTTGTTTGTTTTTGGGGTGTTATGCCATGTTGCGCTACCTCCTTCTTTAGCCGACGTTTCGGATAGCGTTGCGGTGTCCATTATCAGGGCAGATCCGGCAGATCCGACGATCTTTTGCTTTTGCTTTTGGCCGTGAAAATCTAAAAACGTATCTCAATAACAGTGCTGTTCACAGGACAATAATTATACACAATAACGGTGCTATTTTAGCACAGGAATGCAATAATAATAAAGCTAAAATTTAATATAAAACAGGAGGCGGTTTACGTTCATAAATGAGAAACGTCTGAGTGGAAATTAAACATAAAAGATAAGGAGAAAACCGAAACCAAAGAATTACCGGAAATTTGAGAGAACGGCTTATTACTGAAATTATTGAAAATATGATTGAGAAGAAGATAAAATTAGTAAATGGTAAGATTTTAAAAATACTTTTGTTTTTAAAGGCCGATTAAATTCAACCAAATTCTGGTTATTAGTAAGAGCTGATGGATATTCTCTTGGTATTCGCTTGTTTTCTCCGATGAACAATACAAACGCGAATGATCGCGAGTGTTTATTATTGTCTTATTTAAATGAAATGATGCTATGTGTAAATTGGTTGCTGTGAGGGGAAATTGTCACGTAGGTGCCCATCTATCGATCGGATGTATTCGCCAATCTTCGAAACCGTTCGGGTAATAGTTGTTGTCTCTCTTATATAGTATAACTTAACTTACATCTGATGAGACACATTAAAACTAATTTAACTACCTAAATTAATGACATCTCTTGAGAAAAATTGAAAGTACATACATATTCACATACTTACTGCAATTATTTTCGAATTTTGGAAATTTTAAAATTATTATCATTTTAAATATGGTCAACATCATTTACCCATCATTACATCACTTTTATTGCATGTCTTCGATTGGACATCTACAGCCCAACTTATGTATAATTTAACGTCCTTTATATAAGAGGAAATCAAAAACAAGATTTTAATTAAAAATCAATTAGTACATAACTATACTTTACAATGATATATATATATATTCCAACGTGAATTAATGATTAACACTTTTATAAAATAAATCCACGTTTGTAACCTTACACGGCGTTAATTATGCTAAAGAGACATACACATTTTATAAATCCCAATAACGTCCAATAAATAAAGAGTAATGTGTTTTAATAAATTTAAATATCTTCATTCAAACAAGTGAATTTTGGTTAGACCATAACTGTAGCCGCAGATAGATTGGCTGCGAATCAATTGGACTGTAATCAATAAAGTGATGGGTTTTATAAATGACACAACTATGGGAATAGCTTGGTGAACAGTGGACATTGGGAAGAAATCTGACCTACCTTAATTTCGCACTCACATTTTAAGGTACAAAAATTACGGCACCGAGGGCTCACTTGGTTAAACACTGCACTAGTTTCCGTAATAATCGATGTTAAGATGAAACCCGGTGGTGGAGAAATTTCAAAAATAGATTTTACTAAATTGTTGCTGTCACTGTTGCTCTTACTCCACCGGATATGGAGCGAAAGGGACAATGCACCTCGGGATACTAATATCTAACTAAAATCGAGGTTTTGTATCCCCACTTTTCTCCTCCAAAAGTGGACTGATTTTCATTTTTTTTATTAACTACATAAGAAAAAACTATTTTATGTCTGTACGTTTTGCTTTTCTTAAAAAAACATTGTCTAGTTTGTATACTGAACGTCTTTTGACGGCATTTAAACCAGTCAATTTTATTGATTTTGGGAAGGTCATAACTTATATAAAAAGTAACTTATCAAAAAAAACAAAAAGTACCAACACGCTAGTAGTTAATATCTATTTTATGTAAAAACAATATTTTCTCTATAGTTAAAATCCAGAGAGATAAATAGGGAATACGTTTTTATGGAAAAATCACCGCCAAGTATCTCCTTAAAGTGAACGAGATGCCTTATTAGGTGATAACTACATGGGTTACTTCAATAGATTGGTTATTCCTTGGAAGCTATTGTTCCAAAATATTACATGTAGCTAATATTGGCACATATTATCAGATAGGATAGGTATGGAAATAAGGTTGGATGGAGGAAGTTAGATATACATAGTTACATTAACAATAGCATATCATGAATGAAAATCGATAATCCATAAGAATAACAAGTGAGCTCTGGTAAGAATTTTTCAGGTTCGGCCATTTTTAGTTGAGTACCTGTGAACCACAACCTCTTGTTAGCAGGGACATAAAAAAAGATACATCGCATTCTTAACTGTAAGTTCTCGTATTCCCGTGGTCGAAATAATTAAACTATATCGCAATCGAATCAGTTGAGTTATGATACCGAAACGAAAATGTAATCGAATACTCTAAAGCCAACAAAATGTGGATTGAACAATACCAAAAACAAACACGGCATGGGCAAAATGTTTGTAACAGATTTTTTTTCTGTAAGATAACAATGAGAATAAAATGAACATTTTTTTCTTCTTTTCTTATTGACAAAATAACCTAGATAAAATAACCTAAATAATTCTAGAATTTATACATAAAAATGCAAAAATCAGTCGATTTAAATACATGTAGGATCTATGTAGGATTTATCGATCTAGTTAGGAGTTCTACTGAGCCGGACCCTCTGATTTTTGATCTCTGGTGGGTTGACGTATTGTTCTTGTATTGTTCTGTATTTATTTTACTTAAAAAGTACAACTGCATAGCATAGATTGACTAAACGATCAAAAAATCACTTAATGATCATTGGTGGAAAAGTGTGTGGAAGGGTTTAGTTTTTCACGTGGGAAATATTTTACCCGGACATAAAGTCGTAAGAATATGTATATAGAGTGGAAGATACTCTCAGTATCGCGATGGTGTAAGACCACCATTCAGAATTAAAAAGTTGCTTAATAATGGCTTTAGCCGTGTTTAGTGACTAGATCTGAATAGCCAGGTACTTCCCCACCTTCCTATTCCCCATCTCATCCCTTTCCCACTTACCTTCAACCTCACAACGTACCCCAATGGGAATGCCATAGTCTCACTGGCTACAGACGGGAGCAGTTGGGATTCTGGTAAAAAAAAATATAAAAAATACAGGGTTTTAAGAGACATACTTGCCTTAATAACCAGTGATTCCTGACATTATTTTTAGTAAAAAATGTTAATGAAATTTTGGTCTCGGGTGAATTTTTTTTTTCAACTCTAAATATAAAAATCAGCAAGTATTGGACAACTAGTGTTAGGGCGAGTGGTTGGGCGTTTACTCGGCTGAGTGACCAGTAATGACAAGTGGAAGATTTTTTATTTGTTTGATATTACTTTAAAAAGACGATTGTTAACCAAATGATATTTATTTCAATAAGTTTTTTGGACTTGATCTTGTTTCCTTACTAAAATTCAGAACAATAAATTATGGAGATATTCATGTTTGGGTAGGTAGGTACTACAATTGGGTGTTAAACCGGAGCCGTGCTTTCACCGTGGTGAGTTAGTACGCAATATCCTATATACAATGTACTGTGGACAGTGCGGACGGTGGACATTGGACAGGTCGCAGCTGGCTGCTATACACCCATGGCTCAGATTACCGGGCGCCAATGATGGAATTCGGTGTCGCGTCGCGCGTCGCCCGAGAGGCGTCAAGGTAAAGAGGCCAAAACAACCAGGTAAGTAGATGGTAAAAGGTACTTCAGGTTGAGGATTCCCCGGAGTGGCGTAGCGGATAGCCAGCTCAATCGGCCAGGGATTATAGATACTGCGCTCTCAGGCGATGGCAGCATGATCGACTCGGTGTGTGAATATTGAAGCATTAGAAAAAAAAATCGAATAATACACTTACAGCCTTACTAAAAAAAAACACTCCGCGGCCGTTAAACGGTGTTTCTGTAGCACGTTGTGTAAAGTCTGTAAATTTCGTTTTTCAAAATCTTACTAAACAAAATATATGGTTTTGATCTGACAACGTCGTATTTTACCATGCTTACTAAAAAACTTTCTGAAAACTTTTTACAATGGTCAAACAACCATGTATGAAGAATCCTTAATAATTAAGAACTGACAAAAAATCGTTCATGGAAAGATATGTACATTGCTTACACGGCCAAGGAGGGTAGTTTATCTGTTGTATATATATATTTGTTCCATTTGTAATTTTCAACGAATTTCGATATTTTTTTTTTATGTCCTATATACGATTATTATTTTTTGAGATGTCGTAAAAACAAATACCATTTTAAAACCAAAATTTAATTACCTTTGAGATTTTTATATCTAAAATATACAAGTGTTTAAAAACTGTAGTATTTTAAGCTTCAAACATCAAGTTGCAAAAAAAACTTACTTAACCCAAATACTTTGTTAACAAACAAATTAAAACATTGAAATATTAGAAAAAATTCAAAATTAAAAAAACACAGTCCTTTTATTTAATGATTTTGAAATAAATCTGTCACCTCACTTTTTGACTCACTGGCTCCAAAACTTTCAAACTTAATTGAAAAAGACATTAAAGACATTCACCTGATAAAAAGCGTAAATCTAAAACACAAAATACATACATGGATTGTAAACTAGGGCATTGTTTACTGCGGACAAATTATAACTTCTTCAATATAATAGCTACCTGTATTAAATTTTATTTCTCTTTTTTTCAAATAATTTAAGTTCTTTATATCATCTCTTCTCCATTTTTTCTTTTCTTTTCTATTTCTCTTATTAATTTTCATTTTATGTTTATTTTTCAAAATTCTATTTATTAATTAATAATTTATTTTATTCTTTCTTTTGAAAATGATATAAAAAATATTAAATTACTGCCACCTCGGAACAGGCTCAGCCTAGTGAGGTGGCATATACCTAAAAGAATGTACACAAAATGTTTTTTTTGGTTAATAAAAAATAAAAAATAAAAAACACTTTTTACTTCTTCACACAATAAAAAATTATAAAAAAATCTTGAAATTCGCTTTTCATTCCCAAAAATTTACAATAAAAAAACTCACGTTTGAATACATTGCTTGCACATCTTAAGAAATTAATTTCTTTGATACGTTTACTAAAACATGTGTTAGACATTTTGGTCATCAAAAAACATCACTTTCAAGAATTTATAATAAAATAAAGATCTTAAAATGCAAATTATTTCTGAATATAACCTATAGAACCATTTTCTGACAGTTCAATTTAGAACACACGATTTAAGTGCCACAATTTGACTTAAACTAACGAAAAACAACACAAATTAATAGTAAATATATTGAGTACATGAATATAAGTGCGAATTGGTCATTAGGATTGAAATCATTAACTAAAACATCATCTTAATCACACACACATTCGCGACCGACTTTTTTTCGTAGAGTTCGCATTCGCGGCTATTTTTTTTTTCAGCGGGAAAACAATGCGCAGGCGCATCAATCACACCACCTAGCGGATTATTATGAAAACCACAATTTAAACAAGTAAAATACAGCGTTGCCAAATCTAAAGATTCACAAAAACACCGTTGAACGGCCGCGGAGTGTCTTTTTTTAGTAAGGCTGAAATTGTTTTTGAAAGATTGTTATTTTATCTGGTGATCTAATTTTTCAAATTTCGAAAAACTAAGTTTATTTTTAATATACTAAGGTTATACCGTTGGTCGTTGGCTTGTTTAATTTTCAAATGACATATTGTATTATTCAAGAAAAATTTCAAATTCTATAATCATGCAAAAAAATAAATCAATACGTTTTCTAGTAAACACATTTTTAAGATTTTTTAATTTTAGTTAAATTGAAATCATTAAAAAATAAATCCGAGAACATGTTTTATGACGAAAATACCCCAGTTTTTCTATTTATTTACGGTCTTACAAACTAAAATATTTGAGTTTTTCTTACAAACTTATTTTGTTTAGACATTATTGAAAAACCATGAATACTTATGATCAAAAAATACTTAAAAGAAGTACACGATATTTAATAATTTATCATTGTGTGTTTTGAACATTTTTATTGCTTACTCGAATGTAGGTATACATTATTGTAAGTTTTTAATGAAATAAATCGATATTAAATTTTTACTTTAAAAAAATTGATACGGGGAATAATAGATTTTTCTCGTCGAAACCTCCCTGTACAGTTGCAAGCATTTTTAAACTTTTATTCTCAGCCGCTGGTTAATGAATGGCTCTTAAATTATGTACGTAAATGGGATGTTTAAAAGCATTTCCCACAACATTTGATTCCACAACAATACTACTGACATGCGGTTAGTCTGACGATAAAAATATAAAATTATCTAAAATAAAACAATAACTTTGTATACACCACTTTTAATAAAAGTGGTGTATACAAAGTTATTGTTTTATTTTAAATTATAATGTCACATCACAAAGTAACTGCTTCATACGAACAAATATAAAATTATCGTTATCAAGCTAGTCAAGGAAATCATAGAGAAAGTTTATAGCTGTTTAAACCGGAAATAGAACCATTGCTCAAAGAAAAACATCATGTTGGTACTTTTGATGTGGACTGCCGCATAACTGGAGTGGACAGTGTATACCAAATCGAAGTTAATTATAGGATTGAACCTAATCGTAAATCGTGTTAATAATTTTGGAATATTATGCAATGTGGCGCTTCTTCCCTCTTTAGTCAAGGTTTTGTAACCATCTGCCCTGATGATGGATGTTGCGCTAGCCGAAACATTGGATAAAGAAGAAAGAAATGCATCTCGGCAGAGGACCCTAAAAAATAGTCACAATGATACCAACATGTCTGACCGAAGAATTTTACTAGTCATTATATATGACACGGAAAAGATAAAGTTAATTTTTCAAAAGATAAAGCTTTACCAGTTTTAGCTCTGTCAATGGAATGAAAGACGCCCAACATGCTAAAGATATAAATGCTTGTGAGCGTAAACGTACTAGTCCATTTAACAAATAATATAAAGCAAATACACAATTTTTCTACACATCAGATACTTGAGAATAAAATGGCAGATTTTAAATGGGATTCGGATATGGAATTTCGATTGAGCCACTGCTTCCTTGTATGGAGAACGAAGCAAGCAACAGGGCAGTAAGCGGCGACCTTGCGAGGTCAGAGGCCGGAGGAGGTCGTTGCTCCAGAAGCCAGATTCCTCAAGCCGGCCAGTTATTTACAGCCGAAAAGTTGCATCGAGCCCAGCGGTCCCCGATCCCCCACGCAAAAAAGACCCAAGGATTACCTACCCTAATTTGTAACACCTTAATAGTCCGACTCACGTTTTTACTAAGAATTTAGTGACCCACCATTATGTGCATTGTTGTAGCGCCTTATTAACAACGGCCTCCACACGATGGACGTAGGACGTTTGGTAATCGTCATTTTGGCTTACGTAAATATATTTCCAGTGAAAAATGTTCCGCGAAGTGGTGTTCCAATAAAAAGATACATAATTATGATAATTTCATGTATGTATGCGCTGTATAGTAGTGGGCAGTATTTCGCGTATTGTGCTGGACTGACCGTCTTCAACGTACTTGTAAAGTGAAAAACTAATAACATATCATTATCATTGAAGAAGAAGAATACAATAATAATAAAAAAAAATTAAATATAAAAATGAACAAGACACAGAAAAATACGCATTAACAAATTTGGCCATTGCACCCTATTATGACCATATATTTTGTCAACTTCATATTTCAAATTTCAGAATTAACAATATTATCTTCGACTAATGTTTTTTTCCAAATTATTGGCAACTACCTTTTTCATTGGAAACAAGTATTCAAATAATGTATTTGTTACCTAGATAGTGTCTCGGATAAATATATCCGATTTTATTTTTATGGAACACCTATTGACTTACTTTTTGTAGAAGTCTTAATGAATATTCATTTTTTTTATAAGAAAAACTGTCTTTTTAACTTTTTAAGGTTATTCTCATCAATGTGATATATCATTGAAGATGAAGATAACAATAATAATTTAAAACAATTAAATATGAAAATGAACAAAACACAGAAAAATAATCAAAGATAATGGTTGCAACTGGGACTCGAACCCAGAACCGGGTCATATAACAAGTTGCAACCATTATCTTTTATTATTTTTCTGTGTCTTGTTCGTTTTTATATCTAAAAAAAGTTAGATTATTATTGTTGTCTGCTTCTCAATGATATATTACATTGATGAGAATAGCCTTAAAAAGTTGAAAGAGAGTTTTTCTTGTCAAAAAAAACTAATAACATTAGGTGATCACGATTTGAAAACGCTTTTTTCCACAGTGGGATTTAGGCCTTTTCCATGAAAATGCTCTCCACCGGTTTCGAACCTTATGGCCAGTTATTTCGAAGAATTCGTCAAATTTCCAAGTATTTAAGTTCTGATATAATATCATTGTGGGCCAGATACTTCACAAAACTGAAGTGATAAGAGAACTTCAATCTCGAAAGTACTTTCGAATTCTGTGAAACAACTCGTTTTAACCCTATCATTTCGAGTCTCCACTCATTTCCATCCTGCTCCAATATTCTTCAACGCATGGTCCTCAGTCGAGGAGACCACTTTTTTTATAATTTTTGGTGTCATATCACCTGGTATCTTTCACGACAGTTGTTTTAATATAATTATATTATTTTTTGTGTATATAAAGAAATTAATTTACTGATGCCATGTGATCACTGGTCAAAAGAAGCAGATTCGAAACTAATAATTAATTGATCGGGCATTGCACCGCATTTTATAATTAACCCTTTTATTACTCTTACGTTCACGCTTAGTGACATATCGGGTATTATCTTATTAGTTATATTCCTTTTATTAATCGCTTTGGAAGCTTTGCAGGCATCTTTATTAGTTTTCACCCAATTTGAATGTGTGAATTAATGAGGGGCAAAAAGGTTTATCACGCTTCTGTGTGACTAATGGAAGGTAGTCATTTATTAATATTGTGATCACTGTCCCTTTTTGTGAGTCAGTTAAATAAAATTAATGATTTTAATAAAGGGAATAGCTACTCACGGTCAGAGGACAATCTTAAATGATATAATATATGTATAATTATACATAATGTTTTGTTTCTTTTGGAAAAAAAGGGTTTCTTACTTTGACAAACATTTGTTTTTCATTAAATAATTCAGGTGAAATATTGTAAGAAGAAAATATTTCATTTAACTTTAAAAATAAAACTAATTTCTAAGGGACCAACTAATATTATATTACAAACAGCACATCGACCAGAAGATTTGAATTGATAAAATCTCTTTATTTTATACCCTTCTATTAAAACATTAAAATTCCTAGAATACCTACTAACCAGTTTTGTGAAGGCTGATGTCAATGTCAGTAAATGTTAGCAATATAATGAGACGTATTTTAGAAAACATGTTATGAAAAAGGGCGAAAATTGATTTGAAAAACAATTAAACTAACTTATCTAGTTTTTTATTTTTTTTTAATTTAATTTAAATTAAATTTAGTAATGTTGATTATTAAGTTCTGAAAGTGTTTTAGTTTTTATTATTGTGATAGCTGTTTCGGCTTACAAGCCATTTTCAAACTGAAGTGTTCCACAATTAGACGACGATATTTATACGATTTAAAATGACAATTTGAAAGTGAGTAAATTGGTTTATTATCGGTAAAACCGATTTCTTGGAAAAGTAATAGATTCTCCCCCATGGGAATTTTGAAATTTGTAAATGTGTTCTTAATTGTTTAATAATTACGTTAATGACGTTACTGCGATGAATATTGTTTAGGTTTTGTGAAAATACTTAGAAGAGGTGAATAGATTACTTTTTTAATTAATGTTAAATTAGAGTCGTTCGTGCGTATATTTCTAACTGTTCGAGTAAATTCAATCGAAGACCTTTTCTTTCTACATGTAATGGTTTAGGTCCCTTGTTGTTATGTGGGTTTGATTATTCACCAAGAGATGTTCTCCGAATTTTGAAGATGTGTTTTTATTATTATAACATCGAATATGTTCTTTGAATCTAGTCGAGAATGCCCTTCTTGTCTGTCCGATGTACGTGGCATTACAGTCGGCGTGGTTACATTTTAATTCATATTTACCACTATTACTAAGTTAAAGATTTTTTCTTTTAATAAAAAATAAATAAATTATCTTGTTAGTACCACTAGCTGGAGTCTCCGGCATTGCCTTATTTTTCGAAATCAAATGTGGGTCTTCTTCTTGTTTTGATGGCTAAGTGTAGAAAAATTCATCAACCCCGGAAAAAATGGGAAGGATTTTTTATAATAATCAAATCCAAGCCACTCGCCTGTGTCACGGCAACATGGCCTCCTGCCACAGATGCTCTTTATATAAACTGACAGACAGAACATGTCCGTTTTAAATGTTAGACTAAAATTTAACAATGTGGTAGGCATTTGATAACGTCGCAAAACTGGACATTAAATTACAAATTAGATGTTACCACGAATTAACAATCCAAAAACTAGACTCATTAAATTAGATGTCCTAATTTATAGGAATTGAGTAGGGTCGGTCCAAGGGAATGCTACACCGGTATGAAACAAATTGAAACCAGCAGCGGTCATTAAATATTGAAATTTATGAGATAGGATGATCTGCGATCAAATGAACTTGTTTAAAATATGTTGTAATTTTATTTACAGTTTGTACTATACGTACGTACAGTTATTGAATTGTAAATACTTACGTCACCCCTCAAGTGGTTCGCTATGTTTGGTGACTTAGCAGGAGGGCCCAGGTACATGGGGTAAGGTTTGTCTAGGTCTTGTCTAAATTAGTGTCGTGCTCACTAGATATATGACGATTGCAGCTTTTTTCAGATTTCTTTCTTATATTAATCAGAATCACTTTCAGCATTGGATTCTACCTCATTTATGATTTTCGGTATACAAGAAAGTATATACTATACTATCAACATTATGTTATATCCCATTGCTCTTAACAGATAAAAAAATAATGAGTCTATTGGTCTCATGGAATGCATTCGTCAAAGTTCCCGAAGTAATTATAAACCATGGCAAATTTGGAAACGAATTGAGATTTTCACGGCTAAAAGTATTATGGTAACATTTTAAATCCCAATAATTTTAACACGTCCTGGTATCCACCAAAACTAAACGCCAAAAAACATTTTTTTTGTGAAACACCTGCCTTAAGAGGATTTTTTATTTATTAATTAAAAGAAATATCATATTTCGCGTTGTTAACTTAAGTATACATTGATACAAATAATATTAATAAGATGGTACTTAACACCAAGTAACACGGTTTTGCTCATTAATCTTAAGAGCAAACAGTTTTTTTTTAAATGTATTTATTCAGGAAGGAGATTATATATGTTTATACTCTCATAGTCTATGTTTCTTTTGCCACACTCTGTCTTTGTTGAATTTGTGTATAATTTATTACGTTGTCTTTTGTGGTGTTCATGTACTTGTGATGTTTTCATAAAAAATGTAGTATTTGTGTGTATAAAGCTATTTTGAATTTTGTAGATTAATAAGCACATGTTGTATTCGTACAGTTTTCTGATTTTCATCAAGTTAGTTTCTTTGTATACTCTTTTAGTGGGGGTATCTAGTCTATAGTTAAAAAGTTTTTTTATAACTTTATTCTGTATTATTTGAATTTCGTTTAAGTGTTTCCACATATTTCTATGAGATAATTAAGATGGGAATGAATTAAACTAAAGTATAATCCTCTATTTAATTGTATTGGTAGAAGATGGGCTATTCTACCAAATACACCAATTAGTGGGATAATTTTTTCTTTTACTTTTTGTATGTGGTGTTTAAAAGACAAGTAGTGTGTATCGATATAAAGTCCCAGGTATTTTTCACTATCTGAAATTTGTAGGTTTATTCCTATTTGCAAAGCTTTATGAGACGGCGTTTTTCTTTTTTGTGAACTTAAGATCATGTAATTAATTTTTTTAGTGTTAATACTTAATAAATTTTTAATTAGACAGTTGTTTAATTTATTAAGATCCAGTTGAACTTTTTGAAGTAAGTTTTTGCCAAAGTAAAATATAGCAGTAGCATCTGCTTATAAAAAAATTTCCCCATTTAGGTTTAACTGACAGATATTGTTAATATATATTTGAAATAATAGAGGCCCTAATATGGATCCTTGAGGAACTCCATAGATTATATTATTGTGTTGACTGTTTTTGTTATCTGAGCTGACATATTGCATTCTGTTATTTAAATACGATTTAATGAGTTGGAGAGCAGGACCGATTACACGGATTGTCAACAACAATTTACACAACTGTCCTGATGATGTATATTGTAACAGTCTGAAAAGTTGGCTAATGAAGTAGGAAGGGCAGCACATCAGAATACCCAAAAAATAAAATAAAAATAAATAAATTGGTACTTACCTACAAATATTAGTTGCATAATAAAAGTTTTCCATGCTGATATAAAAAAGACATGAAAAAGTAAAACATAAAATAAGTTAGTGTAATGCAGGAAATAAACACAACCACCTTGAACGTGGAATTTTTAGTGTCTGACAGATTTTGAGGAAAAATCTTATGATTACAATGTATACCACGATAAACAACACTTGTGATATAATATTAAAAAAATAAAATTTATTTTGAACATGCCTAACGAGCCCATATAGCAATTTCTGTAAAACTAAATGTCATTTCGACGATATCCGAATCAGCAACCTTCCAATTTAAAGTCCAAATTTTCATAGGTCGTCCAAAATAATAACCATAGACGTTATCTTCTTTTCAATATTCTTTAATGTAAGCTTACATAATGAAGAGTGATTCAAAAATTATCCACCGATGTCCCAATTAAACAGAACACATTAATGTCAGGTGACAGAAACTTAAACATTAGCTTCCAGTCTATAAAATTAACGGAAATGATCACCACGTTGAAATAATGAATAGCTTTCTTATGATAATAATATGGCCAGACAAAACGCGACTATCGTGAATCACATAATCGAATTAAACGACAGTAAGCTTTTATACAATTGACCCCAACATCGTTATCTGCTTACCGCAAAACCCGGGGTCAGGGATATTGGACAGCTTTACATAACATATTTCTAGTTTAATGACCCATGCTGCATAAGGTCACTTGAAGGATGAAAAAAAGTCATAACTACGCAAAAACACGCGGTGACATTTGAAAAATAATTAGACAAAAATGCTGTTTTCTAATATTTAAAACAATTTACTACCAATAGAACCTATTCAAAATGTCGCCAGTTAAGTAACGCTGCTTATAGTAAAGAATAAAAAACGTATGAAAATACATATAATTGATACCAATTATATGAGGTGAGGTAGCAAATACAGAGAAAACGCATGGATAATAATTATTTATTTCCAATTTTTTAAAATTTTTTACTGTGTTTTTAGTGTCCCCAAGACGACATGTCATATGACACTAGTTGGCTGTTAAATTTGAAAAAATGTTGTCTTTTATATTATTCCATGTTTTCATAGAATTCAAATTGTTTAATTTATATTATGCTTATTCTACTATATATTTAATATTTTCCACGCGGTTAACTAAATATTTATGTGATCAAATGTTTGATCCAAGAACTAGTGTTCTATTTCTATAGCGATAGGTACCAGATATTTATGAAGCAAGTAGTAAGTAAGATTAAATATTTAATCCAAATAAACATAAAACATTAAAAATCATGAACCTTGGGAGAAGGTTAAATGATAAACAATAACCTCTCAAAAACAACAATAAATTCCTCTCGATAATCCCAACATTTCGCTGGAAATTTGGTAAGTAATACAAGTATTATTTTTTTATTCCAGTTAAATGATTCCTTTCCTTATACAGTAAGGCCCTGTGGGATGGTATAAAGGTTGCGGATTTTCTTAATTCTTTCTTATTGATTTCAACATGGACAGGTTTATAACTTAAATTGTACTAATTTGACTGTTACAGGGGTAACTCAGAAATATGCGTTCAGAGGATTAAATAACATGAACCCAAAGTCGAGATTTACAGGAGGGTCAGATTAACATTTGAAGTTTGCTGAAGATTTCATAAATGTGTAGGCACTCTGTGTAAAATATAATTCGAAAAATTAATAACGAATTGTGGTCGGGGTGAGATGTATGGTAAATATAATGCGAGTTATGCTTTTGCTTTATTATTTTCTTACATGATACCGACGAAGTCTTCCCAGTACGGCGCCAGATGAGTTATGGTATTTCCATTTGTGAGACTTATGAATGTGGAAAAGGGAAGGAAAGGGTTAATATGATCGTCTGATAGTGTTTGTCTATTCAGATATAGTCACTAGAAGTCGATTAACCAAAGTTTTGATTGTGAATGGCGGTCTTTTACCAGCGCAATAATGCATTACTTCTACTTTTTTGAGTATATTATAAATATTAAGAAGAATAATATTTTTTGATGTAAATACTTCTTGAGGGGTAAACTGGCGAATGCATTACGGAAATTACAGCGTTACGAGAGGCGTAATATCGGGCGTTACGAACGTTACGGAGGCGAACGATAATAAATTAAAATTAATTTTGAGGTTCATTCCTCACAATCAAATCGTAATAACAGTGCTCAAAATCACAGTAATGACGTTTGGAAAGGGTGCTGGCATTTATTTTAAACTTTGTAAGAATTAAATCAACAATCCTATTCTAAGTGTAATTCCCATAATAAAATTAATCAAATTTTTGTTTAGAGTGTGCGAACTCAGTGCATTGAAACGAATGATTTGTCACGATGATTGGTAACAATCCAAACGAATCTTCAATATAGATTCTTATACACTGATGATTGGAATGGTTTTATAGTGTGTGAGTGCTTTTAGAGTGGGCGAACTCAGTTCATTAAAACGAATGATTTGTCACGATGATTGGTAACAATCCAAACGAATCTTTAGTATAGATTCTTATAAACTGATGATTCGAATGGTTTTATTCCATGCCAGAAAGAAAATTAGATTGACAATGCCTTCAGAGGGCGAAACAGCTGTAACACATAATAATAATTACGAAGCAGAACTTGTTTATAATAAACTGTTTTTTATACATTGAATAATAATATTATTGATTGTATAAAAGTAATAAAAAAATTAAAATGGAGTTCTACAAAATAAACCTAATAACAATAAATAAAAAAATTAGATTAGATTACTAAAGAAGTATTTACTCCAGTCTGCGGTCTAAAGTCTAAAGCACACTCGTATTTTTTAAATTTTAAGACACTTTTACACTATTAGACAGGCTCTGTCACGGATGTCGTCGAAATTAAATATCTATATTTTTAATTAGTTATTTTTTATTATAAACAGATTTTTAATTGTTTATTTTATCATTTTTATTGTTCATCGATAATTTTATGTGAACTTAATTATTTTTACAACCAATCTCTTGATAGGCATATTGATTAATTCGCAAAAATAATTACCTATAAAAAACAATAATATATGATGTTTAATCACCGCTCGTTAATATAATATTTCACCAGATATCGTAAATAAAATGGTAATTAGTTTGGAACGCACAGAAAAAAATAATGACTAATTCAATGATTTCTTGAAATTTTTTTGTTTTTGTTATATAAATTTATCTTGAGCTTTATAACGCTTTATTTTACTATCAAATTTCAAAAACAAATTTATTTATTGTAAATATTTGTATAAATTAATCTTGTATTATCAATTAATATTATACTATTAATAGAATCCTAGAGAGAAACATAGAGTTCTCTAACGCATTTTTCACAGGCAAATTTCCTATGATATGATATGAAGTTGTAACGGTAGAAATTTTTGAAGTAAATACTTCTTTCGCACGCTTGACTTGAGGGGTAAACTGGCGAATGCGTTACGGAAATTACAGCGTTACGAGAGGCGTAATTTCGGGCGTTACGAACGTTATGGAGGCGAACGATAATAAATTTAAATTAATTTTGTGGTTCATTCCTCACAATCTAATCGTAACAACAGTGCTCAAATCCATAGTAATGACGTTTGGAATGAGTGCTGGCATTTATGCTGACAGTAATAGTAGTTGTGTTGTGGTTTCTCACATCCTAAACGTTAAAATCTAACTAATAACTAGCAATTTGTCGATTGGAATTTTTTGAATTTCTTGCTGCAAATGTGAATAAACGTTGCTCTCTAACTAGAATCCGCATCAAAAAGTTTTATTTTAATCTTTGTAAGAATTAAATCTCATTCTATTTCAAGTATTTACTTCAGTCGTGTGGTCTAAAGTACACTCGTATTTTTTTTTATGTACCAACGCAGACCCATCAAGAATAACGGAATGTATGTATTATCTACAAATCAGTTCCAATTTTTAAAAAGACCATTTTTAAAAATCTATTAAAAATACGATGTAAAAAGTAGATTGCTTTGCTCTTCTGATATTTCCAAACAGACGTTCCCAATTTTGAAAATGACACTATATTCACTCAGAGTGTATTGAACCAGGGTTATGTACAGACACACACGCGAAATTATAATTACAATTTTGAAAAAGACAATTGAATTAATTATCTCCTTTTCTACTGTATTGCTTGTCTGAAATTCAGTTCTAATTTTGTCAAATGACACTTAAATTCAAAGCAAATTAAAGTTACACAATTCATTGAAGTTAGAGTTGCAGAGATATACAAAAATAAATTAGCATTTTTGATGATGATGATAATACTCTTGTATATATATAAGTAGGTACTAAGAATACCAGAAAACCGACTTAGAATTTCTCTTCGTTCCGTAGCATGATTGCAGATCGCCAACGAATAAGTAATAGTTCACAATGAAAAAATATTCTTAATATAGTAACTGTAGTTTGTACGTCAGCGATCTGCAAATGTATTAAAAGTTACAGAAAGTTATCCTGTCAATCCCTACCGATAGACCGTGCTAGGAGGCCAGGTATAGCTAGGTATAACTAGAAGAAAATCCAGAGTATGTGCAAGGTGAGGCTGGACCTACTGTGAACATCCCAAGCCTTAATACCCGCAGGTGCCTTCTCGAGGCGATGGGTCCCCTTACCCGAATAGGAAAATGGAAACAAGATGAGATAAGATTATGACGAGATGTTTTTTCTAAACACCTAAGTCTAGTTTTGTGTAGCGCCCTTTATACAGCAAAATTTGAAAAAGTTGGTTAAGAGGTTAAAAAAGGCACTGATTTTATTATTTTGGAGAGAACTTTATTTCATGTTTTACGTATCCCACCTTTGGCAAGGGCGTGCTGTGTCACACCCATTCATAGTCATGCAATAAAAATCCTTTTATATTGTTCATCTTCAAGCACGTAATACGATACAAAAACTACGTCTAAATGGATAATGGTCCAAAATTAATATAATGTTACGTTTTTCTTATTTTATTATCATAAGCAACGCAGTTTAGCAAAACAAGATAGGTTTTGTAGATTAGTAAATAAGTCCCTAATGTTAATTATTTTTGTGCAAATAACAAAAAATCTTAAAATTAACATATTTTGTTCTTAAGGGGCCGCCCTCCCAATTTCTACCGATTTCTTAATTTTTTTCCTTAGACGTTTGAAGTTTTTAAACGCTTAAAAAATATATGTTATTCTTTAAGATAGTATCTATACATTCCCCACGCTGAAACGGTAATTATTTGAAATTCCCTCGATAGAAATAAATCGCAAAGTATGCTCCGAAAATTATTATTTACGCGTTTGTTTCTGTTATTTTACAAGTTATACGTATGAAAAAATTCACAATGTTTCTTTAAATGCTACTTGACCCAGCCCCCAAGAGATTTTTGCTCTTTTTCAAACGAGTCGTCTTTTATTAAACATTTTCACAATTTTCGCATGAATTTTATGCTTTTTAACGTTAGCGCGCTCGCTCCCACGTTCGTATTGTCTTATCTCTCCATTTTCTTCTTTTTGAGCGAGTTAGCGCGGCCTTAATTAAACAACATATTTAGGTTCTGTATTCGACGGCAGGTGTTGCCCTGGAGCAAGGCTTTGGACTCTTTTTCCAAAGGTCGCGGGTTCGAACCCGGCGTGCGCAAAGAAATTTTATTTGATTGATTTGTGTTATTTCACAATTAATTAATTAAAAATAATATATAGATACTATATTTGCGGCACGTTCCAGTGTGGAAGATACTCTCAGTATCGCCCTGGTGTAAGACCGCCATTCAGAATTGAAACGTTGCTTGAGATGGCTTTAGCCGTGTTTAGTGACTAGATCTGAATAGCCGGGTACTTCCCCACCTTCCTCTCCCCCATCTTCTTCCCTTCCCCACTTACCTTCAGCCTCACAACATACCCCAATTGGGGATGCCATAGTTTCACGGGCTCCAGACGGGAGCAGTTCGGACTCTTGTGAGATGTTCACTGTAAAAAAAAATCTAAGATTTCTTCTTAGGCACGTATTACTGCGTATAAACAGATAGGTATTACTGCGAGCCGAGCCACTATTGGAATATGGAATGTGTAGGAATTATAGAAAGGAACGAAGTAACCGCAAGCGGCGTGCGCCGTTGCGATTTGGAATATGGAATGATAGGCGTTGAAGAAGATCAGGACTGTCATAAAAAAATTACGATTAAATTTTTTTTTCACGATATTTTTAATAACATTAAAGTATTATAGTATGTTACTATAGTGCATTAAAAATAGTATATTTGTGAACAGTAATTTCTTTCAACATAAATAAGTAAAAATGTTTTGTGTCTTGAATTTGAAGGTTGTAGGATTTATCAAAAAAAAACCTAAATATATAGATATAAACCTTTAAAATATATCCAGTCAATCAATGTCACATTCATATAATAATATGTAATGCAAACATTTTAAACATTTAAAATTCTAGAATTCTAGAGTACTGTTCTGAAGATAGCCAGTCGACAAATTAAAAATATCAAATATTAGTAGAAATTAACATTTTTAACAAATTTCAAAAGGTGAAATGTTTCTACGTTCAGACTAAAACAGTAACAACCACAAATACAAGTTATTTTTACTCACTACTAACCAGTATCACGCGTTTATATATCAACTACGAAATAATACCATCGTTTATCGTTTACCGTCAGCAAAATAATCACACAAAAAGTCATGTTGGATAGGTTAGGCGAATAAGACTATAAAGGTAGCTAATTATATATTAACATAATATATTCAAATTATGTGACGCGAGTTTTGTGGTTAGGTAAACGGATGACCGTTGAAGTGCACACATTATCGGATAACTTTGTTGAATAGAAAAGAAAAAGATATCAAGATGGACTGATGGATTAAAGCAGGCCTGGCCATCCCAAATTGCACCACGGGCCGCACTGACGACCTAAAATCTTCCAAGGGCCGCAAAGGGTGGGGGGAGGGGGTGCTCAACTGATTAAAAATATATTAAATTATTTGTTATAGCTCTTTAGTCCAGATTTTTGTTTAGCAAGTTAAAATGGCAATAATTCTATTGTATTTTAAGTACTGGGTTGCTACCTTCTTACTCTATTTATTGATTTATTACAAGCTCTATTGGGCTTCTACGTTCTAGTTTGAATCACACTTATTTTAAATACTTCAAAATTAAAACAATAAAGAAAACATAAAACACTGAAAAAAAAAAGTTGGAACAAAAGCATATAATAGAATAAAATACATTGGTAAAAATAATAAGAAGAAGTCTCACATAAATAGATATTATGTACAAACAAAAATTGCAGAAATTATATATGTTTATTTGTGTCTCGATTTTTTAAAAGAATTGAAATAAACAATATTTAAACTAATTATTTTTAAGGTAAAATATAAACTCGTATGTTATAATTAGTAGGCGGCTAGGCGGTGGCAAAACGAGGAATTCCAAGTTGAAAATTCGCAAAAACATCATTCGGAGATATTGAGGTTTGAAGTTTAGAATTGATTCGTTATTACAAAAACATATCATTTCAAAAATTCAAATTTCAATATCTCCGAATGATGTTTTTGCGGATTCGTGACTTGGAATTCTTCGTTTTGCCACCGCTTAGCCGCCTCCTAGTTATAATGAAATAATCATCTCCTCAATGGTTACTGATTTTTTTTTTCAACGAGTTTCCCTTTCTTAGAAATCATGTTTAACGGCTAAAAAAATAAAAAAATAAATTAATAATATATCACTAAAATTAGATATGATTTTAGATTTTCACGGCCAAAAGTATTTTTGTTATTTATTTTTGGGGTGTTATGCTGTGTTACGCTATCTTCTTCTTTAGCCAACGTTTCATATTTACATATTTATACATCGTATTATATCGTACATATTTTAGTATTTTATTATATACAGATGGCATTTGCCCTGATGATGGACACTGTAAAGTTGTCCGAAACGTTGGCTAAAGAAGGAGATAGCGTACCACGGCATAACACCCCAAAAATAAATAACAAAAATCACTAAAATTGTTTAGCCCTGGATACGCAACTTGTACGATCGCATTAGTGTGAGTAAATCTAAATACTAATCTGCACTGATTGGTCCTTGTTACACGATCGGACAAGTTGCGTGTTCAGAGCTCTACTAATTGCAAAAAAAAGAAGAAAATAATCTTCATACATGACCGCGGGCCGCAGGTTGGCCAGGGCTGGATTAAAGGAAACAATGTGCTTTAAATGGTCGAGAACCGCTAATAAAATGTTAAACTGGTCACATCCGAGAGAGGACTGTTTTAAAAGCTGAAAATGTATGTTTGCTATGTTTTGTTGCTGTTTTGATCCGGCTGAACTCCACTGAAGAGAGCTGGTGGCAAAAATGACGCAAGCGGATATTTTATTTGATAAAAGTAATTCATATTATTTTCTGTTTGACGGGCCATAATGCCTGAGAAAGGTTAAAAGTCCCCGGTCTTATATTTAAATTACCTGTGTATCATCATTACAAACATGTGAGCTCAATTAAAATATCCGGCAGTCTATGACGCTATAGACTATTGCTAAGCTGATCATATATAATTTTAAGATGTTAGTATCTGGTAATGGACTTCACAATTATGTTACTAAATTACATTAATAATTGTTATGATTTATTTTGTGGCGACCACAGGTAGAAGACGGCAAATTATTTACTTTGTGGTGACATAATAATATTATGGAATTTTTCAACGACTATAATAAAAAAATTAACATTTTTATCATTATTATCGCCCATGCGGAATTTTAATTTAGAAGTGCCTGTTTTATGGAAATAATATAATATATTTTGACACGTTTTAAAAATCAAAACAAAATAATATGTTTTGATTTTAAAAATGTAGGAAAATAACACTTTATATGTAGTTACCAAAAAACGTGATATAACTAATGATAGGTAAAGTAAAGATTGAATAAATTAATTCAATAATGAAAGAAACATTAAAGTTGAAGTAAATAAAAACATATTTTCTTTTTTAATATTTCAAAAGGCACGATGTTTTATTTATTATTTAGAAAGAATTAGTTTTTTTTTTTTTTACATTAGTTCCACACAGGAGGCCCTGAGGAAAATAATTTCCCTCATGCTGTGCGGAGGGAATTTTTAAGGAAAGGAAGGAGAAGAAGTTCTGGGAAGGAAAAAGGTATGAGGGTTGGGTAGTAATCTGGGGTTCAGTGTATCTAGATCATCCGCCGCCAAGACCTAGATAAACCTTACCCCATGAACCCGGGCACCCCTGCTAAGTCACCAAACGTAGCGAACCACTTAAGGTGACCTATGGCAGAGGTGTTGGTTATCTAATAAATGGTTCCCGGGGCGGCGGTACCCATTCCCGCCAAACACAATAATAGTTGGGCGCTGTCCGGAGGTACAACTAGTATCCAAAGGAACATTAACCCATGTCCAGAAGAACAAGCGTGTATTTTTCTTATGGACAATTTTTTTTTTTTTATAAACAATTAAAATTTTAAAGAATTAGAATATTAAAGAAAATTTATCCGAGCACCGAAAAAAGACTTGCATATTATTAAATAGTTTACAGTTTTAAAGAAAAAATACGTATTTATCAAAAACTGGGAATTGTCCAGAGGATCAAGTATTCCTCCTAAATGATAAAATTTTAATATCTAAACATGAAAAGTGATGTCAAAAACGCTTACCGCGATTTGAGTTGTTTTTTACTCCTACAATGAAGCACTCGATACATTTTTCGAAAACACATTCCCTTTGTTTGGGAAATTTGTAAGAAAATTGTAAATTTACTTTTAATCTCGTTCATATAATACAAAACGAGAAATATATTTTTAAAGCCCTGTTCAGACACAGCTATAAACTATAAAAGATCACAGCACGCCAATTATCGCTCTTCATACAATCCCTTCAGACCGTTCACACCTAAGCGCTTTATGTGCAGATCAACCATAGACAATGCACATCTTACGCCGTAAGGCTGGAATCAGACGGTTCACTCGAGTGAAGGTTTACTCTATGGTTACTCGAGCGAATGTTCCCAACTTCATTTCCGTAAAATAGGCCGAATGAAATACAGAAATGAACGATTAAGGAACTGTCTGATTCCGTCTTAACCGCTCCTGAGGCCCTAGCACGCTTGTTCTATAACGATCGGTAGGATAACTATCGGTAACTTCTCATCGTTCCCTAGGACAACTGCACATCGCTAACGTACAAACAACAGCTGATGTCGAATATATTAAGGACACTTAGTCATTGTGAACTGTCACTTATTCGTTGGCGATCTGTAGTCATGCTAGGGAACGATGAGAAATTACCGATAGTTATCCTATCGATCGTTATAGAGCGAGCGTGCTAGGGCCTCTGATGCAATATACGAATAGATAAGCGCCCCCCTCTCCCGCCGAAAATAGGAGAGGGGGTCATTTTTAGTAAAACGCGCGAATGTCAGCTGTCAAATTCTCAGATCTAGTACAAAATCTACAAAGAAATGGTATCTCGTATCGAACAATCTAAATTCGTTTGACCCCCTCTCCTACCATATGAAGAAATTTGAACAGTTCTTAAAGTAAAATCGAATGTTATAAAAATGGCGCGAATCACCAACTATTTATTCACTTTCTATATTTTTAGGATTTTATTGGTAGCACCCATAATAAGGTATACATTTGAGACGAACTGAGAAGATTTTTTATTTCACTCTCTGACCATTTACGACACTCGGCATTCTAGCCGTGATTGAGTGCTTATATTATTAGTGACCCGCGGAAACGGCACGGCGACGGTAATGGCTCGCACCATCTCATTTCTACGAGTGTGGGAGAGGCAATAAAATGATTACTTTAATCGCTTCTCCCTCACTTGCATTAAAGTGTGCCGTTTCCTCAAGTCTTCACGGTAGACTAAAAAAAATGTGACTTCAACGTTCTTGGAGTGGACCCTTCATTTGCTCATATTTTATAACTGGAGTCATCGAATACAACTTTTATTATAATTTTTTTTAATTTACTGCCGAAATTATGCATTAAGCTTTGTGTGGTTTTGTGGCTGCAGTAAAAAGGTGACATTATTTATCTCGTATTGCTCATAGGTTTATGCGATTTAGGTTGCTAGAATACCTGGTAAGATTTATAAATAAAATAAAAATATCGCATTACTTTGCCGTATGCTGCATAATAAAAATAATAATAAATGGATATTTTGCGCCGTTTCTATAAAAAAATAACATCAAGGGCGCAGAATGTATGGGAGCTTCAAATTATATATAATTTTGTGGAATATTTGTGAAACTAAATGACTTTTCAAAGATGTATTGAAATGACAATGTATTGAGTTGTTGTACCTCATCGCCTTTCACCACGGTGGAAGGAATGGATTTGTACATCCGTCACTCTTGATAACAATGGCCCCCAGATTCCTACCCATCCCTCCTACGGTTTTCCTTCCATGAACTTCCTCTCTTTCTTTTTCCTAAAAAAACTCTCCAAATGAAATCCTAAAGATGACGTGGATCCTGAGGGATTTGTTTTTCGTCAGGGCTTCCCGTATGGAGCTAATGTAAAAAAAAATCCCACGAGTTACGCCTGGTAGGGTCTGTGGGACCCGGCGAGTCTTATTCTATATTTTTCAATTTGTGTTCATTGATGTCTATTTTTTTGTTAATTTATGACCATGTAAATAAATACAAAATGTTTCAGAAATTAAATGTTCTTTCTTCACCATGAGCCAAAAACAAAACCTATCATTTTCATCTAACGAAAAAATTAAAAATACAGTTCACTTAATAATAAACAACATTACGCTTTGTGTGTAGTATAGGAACCATTTTTTTAAACTTAAAATGAAAAAAAAATTGTGATTATTTTTCGTTAGAATTTTTGGTTTAAAAAATGGCACATTTTCGACAGAAGAAAATTGAGCAAAATTAACAAATATAACTACCGCAAGAGTGACATGCATACTTTGCTCTTCGATATTTTATGTTAGAACATGTTGTAAGCTATGCTTTGCATCAGGGGTATAGTAAACAATCATTATGACAAAAAAGGAAAAGAAAAATGTGGTGGAATTTAACTAAATCAAATTAATAATTTCTTCAGAATCATTGTTTATTTCTATATCCTCTGCGAATATTCCAGAAGACAGTGAAAATAGTGCATATTAAATATAGTATAAAATTTAAAAAATATAATTAATATTCCTTACAGAAATGGAAATAAAAGCAATTGGAGCTACTTTGACCTGCTCGGACTTTGACGACGTATGGTTTCGTGGGCCGCGTGGATAGAACTAACTTCTCTCCATGTAATGGATAGAGTAACTCATTACAGGCACCTACTGAAACTCATGTCATTCGCGCTGAATATGTTAAATAGTTGCTTCAGTTTTAAAATGCTCTGGGTCTGTAAGACCTTACCCGGTACACGAAAGGTTAACAAAATATTTGATTTCAAAGCATATTCTGAAAATCATATCGCCTCAAAACCACATTGGTAGTAGGTATATATTTTTTTTAATTTCGGCAAAACACGAAAAATAAAATCTGACTTGTGTTTTTTATCATTCGTCGATCGATTATACGAAGAGAACCATATTACAGTTGATGGAGTGAGTTGATTTGTCTTGTAAACATTATTGACAAGTCAGAATAAAAAACGAGTTTTTTGGTCGGGTTTCACAATCTAAAGGACGAGTGGGGCAAGTAGGTTCAAAGGAATGTGGAAATGGAATAAGTAGTAACAAGAAAATAAACATGTGAGATTATGGCGAATCGTCATGCAATGCATATGCAAATTTAGAAAATAAATATGAAAATATTGTTTGACCAGAGCATCAGTGCAATTATACAATCGGAATGGAGCCATGGTTGTTCTCGACTCTTGTAATAATCGTAATGAGAATGTTGCGACATTTTCCTGTTGTTCGTAATATTATAATTATGATAACCTTTGTATAAAGGTATCTGTTTCTTAGGACTTTGGCATATTTAGAATGGCATTTAAAAACATTGCTAAAGTACACCAGAAAATAAAATAATATCTATCGAAAAAGGATGCCATTTCAAAATGCGTAATTCAATCAAGAATTTATTCTAGGAACGCCAACTGTTAATAGTGTTAACCCCTCAGGCTAAATTGTTCGTTTTTGGTCTCACATAGGTCTCACATAAATCTCTGTATCTCCCTTACTGTCATGGTGAGAAATGCCATAACGGTGCCAGAAAGAAAAAAAAATACCACGCTTTCTTTATATTTCAATCTACAAGTTGATCACAGAAAAAATAAAATGTGCACTTTTATGAAAGCAAAGTTTTCAACCGCAATTTAAGATATATATTTTTTTTCATTAATTATTATTTGATGAAACAACTTTTGAAAAAATGACTTTAGCTGTGTTTAGTTACTAGATCTGAATAGCAAGGTGCCTCCCCACCTTCCCCTCCCCCATCTCCTTCCCTTATCCACTTACCTTGAGCCTCACAACATACTCCAATTGGGGATGCCATAGTCTCACTGGCTCCAGACGGGAGCAGTTGGGACTCTTGTGAGGTATTCACTACAAAAAAAATCAGTTGACAATAAAGTTTATAATACATTGGACTTCTAAAATACGTTTGTGTTTTTATTTTTTTTCGTTACCAATATCTTTAGTAAATAATTCTTAAAAACTCAGCCACTATTACAACTTTACGTGTTTACATGCAAAATTTTAATAATTAAAAAACTAAAAAAAAGCATATCTCACCATCTGTCAGAAACAGTTTTTAGTTTTCGGATACATTATTATTCCATTTATTTTATTGCAAAGTGGAAATTTACTGACCTTCTGGAAAAGTGTGCCCGAGGCCTGAGGGGTTAATAATGCAATAATCAATATGACGTTTCCATAAACAGCACGCAGGTATAAAAAACATGTCATTGACAAATACACTTATCGCTTCATCGGAAAACAGTTTAAATAAGTAAGTTGATATTTACTAATTATTGTGAGTTACGAAGAGATTCACCAACCTAGGTAATAATTGAACTTGTAGGCACCTGCTGGTTTGTATTGAAATACTGTAAATGAATTCAAGTTATCTCGCTTGGTTACGGTAATCAAATACCAAGTTATCTGTCTCATAAGCCTTCCCCAGAAACAGTACAAACTACCGATTTTGATTACTTATCCCATTGACTACATCGTAAATTTCTTGATCACGGAAATTGATGCTAAATCTTAGAAGATTAACTCTTAGTTTGTGTGCACATAAAGTCTCCTCGCTTTGTTAAGTTTCATTTCATCCCATTTCCATAATTCAGACATTCCTAATCACATTTGATGCCCATCCGATGCTCGTTACCGTGATGTGATGTGGCTCCTTCGCATAAAGGGATAATGGCGGCGTTTATGGCGACAGATGACGGAGAACCTAATCTGTCCACCAAAAGTGCGGTGGCTTCTGCGGTAAGCTAATCAAATTATTTTAGCAGTACCTTATCTGGTGGTTTCTTGACCTATTTGAACTTCATATAACTTCTTAGACATAATATGGTGGCGAACGTTTGTTATCTGTAGTGTGTACTGTTTTTGTTTCTGTTCAACTGGATAAAAAAGTTATAAAATATCTATTTTCCCGTCAAAAAATGTCAATCTAAGGCCGGCCATACACGGACAGCTCGAGCAGTTAGCCAGTGATCAACATACACGAACCGCTCTTGCAGTCAGAGTCAACAGCTTGAAGCTGCCATTGATAACTGCTCGAGCAGTTGGCAATTTCAATTTTTATTCAAATCAGTAGCATCATGGGTTTGGATGAAGGAATGAAGAACGCGGGCGGAGGTAACTGCGCGAGAGCAGTCGTCAGCTCGAGCAGTCAGTGTATGCCTTGCGACTGCTTGACTGCACGATGAAATTTCACCGAGATGCCAACCGCCCGAAGCAGTTGCAACTGCTCGAGCGGTTCGTGTATGTACGCACGTAGAAGTCTGTAGTTCACTATGCAGTCGCAGCTTGAAGCAGTCAATCCTGACTGCTTCAAGCTGTTCGTTCTGACAGCTCGAGCAGTTAGCCAGTGATCAACATTGTCAGCCGGAGAGTTGAGTTGGTAATTCAAAAAATATTTCGCAGCAAACATCTTAACGAACAGGAGCATGTAGTACCTTCAAGACTCGGCACACTTGTTTTATGAACACCAGATCGAAAAAAAATTAGGTTTGGTGGTCCACGAAGCAAATTCGACTGCAGGTCAGCGGTTCCCGAAGTTTACATGGATGTCGGCGGAATCCTATTTATATTCGAAAAAGTGGAAGCGTCCTAAGCGCAAAACTTTCTAAGGTCAAACCAATGAATTTTATGTTAACGATGTAACGGGTTATAAGAAACCTGTATCTTAAGAAGCGCCGCAGATGATATTTTTTTCAACATAAAGGGAGAAACCTCAAAATATTTTCATTTTTATTAGCCCGAAATATTATAGTGTATGTAAAAAAAAATTGTAATTTTGGCTGATTCAAAACATTGTAGACGAACTAAACTTTGTCACTAAACCCTTCTTTCAAAACAGAATGAAAATCGTTGAATACCTGGGCAAAATAGTATGTTATTAAAGTAAACAGGTTGAAGTATATTTATGGTAATTTTTTGGCGAACGTCAATTTCTTAAAAAAAGCATATATTTAATGAAGACTTCCGTTTTTATTTCTTACCTTGCGGAAAAGACTTTGGACTCCTGCTGTTTTGTTTACCAAGAGTTGGGACACAGCCTTCAAGCCACATAAATTGGCTGTTTTGTTATATCTACCTAATGCGTAAATTAAAAAAAAAGTTTGAAATTGTAAAATCCCTTATTAGTTCGAGGACCAGATTAAAATGGGCAGCGGACCGTATATTGCCGAGCCCTGATGCAGTAGGAATCTACGAACCATAAATCTACAAAATATTACAACGGAATACACACTATTTTTAAATAGTATAAATCGGTTGAAAAGAGTATAGGTCAAACAGGTTTAATCAAATACTACTCTATTGTAAATGTTTATTATAAATCCTAATATACGTGAATGAGTTAATATAACATATTATATACATTATGTGGGTAATGTACATTGTATTGTAAGGACAGTGGAAAATGTATTCACCAGTACAGGAAATTCCAGCGGGGAAAACATACAAATATTAATGAAAATGTACACGTGGAAAGTCACGAGATCGCTGTATCTCACTCACGAACGAAGTGGACATGGACAATGAGTAATACAAGTTGATACAATAGTACATGCAGTTGCAGTTGAAAAATATATTCTTGGTCATGCTCCCTAAATATAAATTCCTTAATTACAAAGGAAATCGGACACGAGAAGCGTCGCTCTATTTACTATTTACTAAAGTTTTGGTTTCGGCCAGTTTCGTCCAATAAACAAGTTTCGCTTTCGGCAAAAAAATGCCGAAACATCCATTAGTGGATCTCTTAGTGGATTTTCTTAAAGTTTATGTAATTTTGATTTTTTTTTCTAAAATTTTATCGTTTAAATAATAATGTATGACTGAATTCGCTTTTATCTAACATAAAGACTATTTACAACTAGATAAAGTTTACTATAGTTATTAATTTTAAGATCTGTTTTATTTTTGTAATCCGTTTAAAGTTGAAGTACATATAGCACACATTGAATAACTGTTACAAAACGAGCCAAATGTATTAAAAGTAAACCATTTCACTCCATAAATTATTGATGTGTTTTATCAATTTCATCTTGCATTTGTGCAACACTTACTTTATTGAACTTTTACAATTTTGAGAATAAAAACGTCAAAAACACCATTTTAACCGATTTAAATAAGCTTTGCTTTCGGCCGAAACTAGAACTTATAGCCCGGAGAGATCCGATGAAGTTGAGGCATTCTTATAAAATATCTCCATGGTAAAGTGACTCAATAAAAGAGTCATATCAGAGACCCTACGAAAGATGCAGAACCGAACCGGTTTGTGACGGTGAAAGAATCGGCATCCTCATCCACGAAGACCATCGTCCAGACGAATACGATGATTCCTTTGATTCCTTAGAGACGCCATCACTTATTCGGTTGACAGATTACAGTAGTAGACGATGCCCTAACTCAACAAGTCAACCAGTGTCATAACCAAGCCAGTATGTATCAAGTTCAAATTCCTACGTAAAATATGCGCTTGATGTAACGAAATGTAATTTTTCACGGCCGTTTCAGATGTTATACCTATTGGTGGCGTGATTGATTGAGGAAATGGATTGGTATTTATTTAATGATTTATTTGTGATGTTGAATTCCTCAATCCGCCTCAGCGATCAGTACGAATTAAAATTTACAACTTGAAAATATCGGTTTGTTTTGAACGACGAAGAAAACATAAACAAATTATGTGTTAAATGTGTAAAACCAATATGCATGTCGAATTTTAAGATGTGATAATAAATGCCACCGTATTTAGCTTCTGTTGATTGATTGTTGTAAAAAGTATGTTTCTTACATTAATTTGCTGTAATTGAAATAAAATAAACCACGTTACTCCAAACAAGCAAAAAAAATAAACAAACTGATAGCCTCAATGAGTGAATTTTGGTCAAAGGACACAGCGCTCCCTAGGGCCAAAATAATATAATATAATATTATTTCGGTCGTAATTAAAACACAAAATAAAAAAACTCTCTCTTTCATAAACAAATAAAAACGAGATCAAGTTGACACGAAAAGATTTACTTAACAAAAAAAAAACAAACCGGAGGTATTTTAATACATGAACCATAATCACAGCACAACTAACAGAAGCAACACACCAAGATCTACTCTTTGTTGAAAATTATATTAGAAGTTTGAATCATCGCAGAAAAATGTTACATAATAATTGTAACACGTGTAGACCTCAAAACAGATATAAATACCCAGTGAGGACTTAAAGACAAAAATAAATAATTTGTAACTCTTTTTGAAAGTACCTACAGTAAAGTAAAATTAAGCACAGGAAACTGGAACAACAATAAATTATTCCTTGAGAAGAATAAGTGGTATCAATAAGAAAAAAAAAATAACAGACGAATTAGTTGCAATAAAATGAATATAATATTTATTTACTTGTTTAAACTTTTTTTATTTTAGTACATAAAACAGGCAATTTGCCCAAAAATTTACATACATAGATGAAAGAAACTTACATACAAAAGGTAGAATGCAAAAGGTTTAAAAAAAATATTATTGACACCTAAAGTATAGTACTAGTATATATACTAATGTCTGACCTTAAATAAATAAAAATCACAGTATCAGCTCTATATGATTGGTAAAATATATATTTTTAAAGTGATTAAATGGGTCTTTAAAAATGTCGATTTCATTATTAGAACAGTGTATAGAGTTATAATGTCTTAATGTTCGCGGTACAGGGGAGAAATATCCTGTATTTGTGTGCTAGGCTTTAATATAGAAAATGTCTTGCATCTCCTGGTTGAATTTCTTGATAGTGTTTTGATGTTAATTTGGGATAAGATGTTTGGCGTATCAACTGATACAAGTATAATATTGTGTAGAAGCAATAAATCGAAATTTTGCGTCTGGCTGTCAGAGAGTGTAGTTTGTAGTGCAAAATTCGGTCATTATAAGTTCCAAATTGATCAGATAAACTTTCGGGATTTACACGGGTTAATTTGCTTTGTATGGATTCGATTCTATGATTGTGAATCTCACAATTGGGAGACCAAATAATGGATCTGTATTCGAGAATACTTCACACAATTGATTTATATAATTTTAAAGTTAATTCTGCACTTTTAAAACCTAAGCTTAAGCGTTAGTCCTAATATTTGAACTAATATGTGACGCACTTTTTGAAAATGTATCTACGTGTTTATTGAAGCTAATTGACGAGACAAATGTCACGCCCAAGTCTTAAATTGAAGTTACCTTTGATAAATCGACATTGTTAGTGTGATATGTATTTGAAAATTTATTTCTGTTCTTTGTGAAGGAAATTACAGCACATTTATTTATATAAAAACTCTTCTTGAAAATAAGTGCAATCTTCTAAAGATGAAATTATTTTGTACAGCTTAAGGTCATCGGTAAACAAGAGATATTTGGAACATTTTATTCTTAAAACTATGTCGTTGATAAAGATTAAAAACAGCAAGGGTCCAAGATGAGAGCCTTGCGGAATTCCCGACGTTACAGTAAAAAGATCCGCGGAGTGCCTTGCTACAACTACTTGTAGTTTTCTTTTAGTAATGTAACTTTCATACCAATTAGCTTTCGATTTAATCCTTCTACAGTAGTTTTACGTTTCAAAGGAATTAACTAAATTTAGACATTTTGACCAAAAGCTTTCAATGTTAATAACGTGTCCTGGGTATAATGGGAGCAATAAAACCAATTAAAACAAAAAGATTAAAAAAGGCAGATATCTCAAGTTTCATAATGTTTTATTGTGATTCATTTTCGACACCATCATCATGCGGTCATCACATTATAAGGACGGTTCATTGTATCCTCAGTTCCGACGCAGCTGTGTTACAGGCCATTAAAATGACTGGCAAGTAAGTATTTATTGTAAAACCTTTTGGGCAACCGCCATATATAAAAGGAAATGGATGTGGATGGATTAAGATAAGGATTTCTAATTGTTGTGGTTATTCGGAATTGTTTGACAATTTTGCACGCTTTTGTCTGAATGTAATTGCTATGCAGTTTCGAATTACAAATTTATTGGGTTTTACATAACTGTTAATCGACATTTTTTTTCAATCTTCATTGTTTTTCATTAAAAAAGCAATAAGCTAAGAATTTTGCTACCGTACGATTGACTATAAAATAATAATGGTAAGTATATGTCTGGAAAATAAAATATTCCTTAATATTAATAACGATGTTTTCAGTTTCATTATTTCAATGATTTTGACAGTTTATTTTTCGTATACCTACTGATGGTTAAAATTTAAATTTTGGAGTTTTTGTGCGCTGCGTGGCTCGCCAAAGATGTTGACTTTATATTTAAACCAATAATAGAATTTTCAAAAAAAATTGTCATAAAAGTTAAATAAAATCGTCAACATCGCATTGGAAAATCGTTTTCCTCAAATTTATGCTGCTTTATCGGAGAAAAATGTTGTACCCTTTTTTGTTTTGTAAACGCTATCGAAGCGTCCATCTATTTTTTTTATTATTATTTTAAATCTGAATACCGAACAATGTGAGTCCCAACTGCTCCCAACGGCCTGGAAACAGTGGGACTATGGCATCCCTAATTGGAGTTGTTGTGAGGCTGAAGGTAGTGAGGAGAGGAAGAAGATGGGAAGAGGAAGGTGGAGAAGCAACCGGCTATTCAGATCTAGTCACCACACATGGCTAAAGCCTTTTCGAGCAATATTTCAATTCTGAAAGGTGGTCTTACCCCAGGGCGATACTGAGAGTATCTTCCACTCTGTTATGTGCTGCAAATTTACCTTACATTATGTTTAAATGATTAAATTGTGAAATTACACAAATCAATAAAATAAAATTAACTCACCCATCACTAGTGGAGAGCCTTACTCCTCGACCACGAAGGTCGTCTAATTAACGAAAAGTACGATAATATATTTGTAAGAAAAATAGTTCAAGCAAATTGGTTTACTAAAAAAAATACATGACTAACCATCACGCCGTTTCGCCGCAGGGTAGGCAGAGAGGAAGAACCGCCAAACAACTCGGTCTTGGCATGCACTCCTTGCCTCATTCAAATTCATACATCTTCTCATACATACTCTTCTATTATTCTGACTCTTGACATGGCTCGATTTAAGTATCTGATTTTACATATTTTATGATTTACCCACTTTTTATATTATTTTATTTAAATGCTTGTTATGTTCTTTACTTTACATATTATTTTATATTCTACTATATTCTTCCATACTCTCTTATAAAACTGTAAAGTCATTTACATTCCTTTACATTCTTTTATATTCTTTAAATTTCTTTAATATTATATTATTTTATAAATATTTTTTTAATATTCCCTCACATTATTTATATTGCATATTATATTAATGTACTGTATAGAAAGTCGACCACCATAACACGGGCATGTGCCTAGCATGGTGGTTGAAAAATCCTCAATTGTAACAAACTATACAATGAATAATCAAACATTAAAAAAAAACAAATACGGACTATCTCCTTTGTTTCTATTGAGCATATGCACCTACATGACATATGCACACGCGGTTACCAAACAGAAGGTTCGTGGTGATCAGCACGTAGTTTAAGCAGCACAGCTCTAAATCACACATGTTTCTTCGCCTCCATGGTTCGTCCAAAAATAGAGAAGAGTAAGGATACCTATGGTACTTTCAACAGTTTCAACCAACAGTATGGTAATAGATTTATACGCCTCATGTGACAGATGTCGCATGGGTCAGACAATGTCACAACCGCATTCCTACTTCCTACCTAAATTAGACATAAAAGGTCTGACCTCACTTTGTGGACTTTCCAAGGACTTTCTTATCAGACCGCATAGTTTTCATTAAAATTAAAATTAAATAATTTAATTAAAAATAATGGAATAATATTTCGTATTCACGCAGCGATTATTATTATTACAGCCACATCTTACCAAAGTGTAATTAGGTACGGATGCGATAAGAGAGTTCAGTTAACTCGATTCGTGTTTCGGAGAACTGTTACGCCGTTCTTCCATGGAGCTACGTTCAAGCGACGCGATCACCGCTCGTCTGTATTTTCCATACTATTATTAGTGTTTGAAATCGCCGCTAGGCGCTTCACTAGCAAAATAGTATGACATGTAGCGGTAGCATCGCTTGTAAGTAGCTACGTGAACGATGGGCGTTAAGGTATAATTATTGAGGTAATCAATTAAGTTATCAATGAATTATTAATGAATTCTAAAAAAATATTATTGATTCTGTGTTTTTTTTTTTTTAATTTTATTTTAGCCCACAATTTAATAAACATTGATAAAAACGCAAAGGTATAAAAATATTTTTGAATTCAACAACTTTAATATATTTAATTTCTTGACACTTTATTCTTCAATTATCATGAACAATAAATATATTTCTTACTTATTAGAGGTTAAACATCATCATTGGTAGATACCTAAAATAAGTTAGACTTTGGGTCAGCAATTCTCTTGCAACGTATGTTGCATTACCAATAAGCCGCGAGGCTTTTGTTTTAGATTTATCTTTTATTTATTTAATTTTTAAATTTACTCCAAACAAGAGGCATAGAAACGATATTGTTTAAATGATGACTTTTTTGCATTTAGTGTAATATTCATAAAGGCAAGTTTCTAATATGAGTGAAAATTTAACGAATTAATTTATTTAGAATAATAATGCACAAATGTTACCTTAATATTCAAACAATGTTATATTATATTACGTTAATAATGAAATGTACCTTATGTTTACAACACTATTATTCTGATATGGCTATAAGGAGCAAATTTAGTCGGTCCCCTCGTGCTCGTTTTAACCAAGTTTGACTTTTTTTTTGAAAAATCTTTTCAGCTTACTTTTAATTTAAAAAAAAACAAACTTCTAAACGACAGAATAAAAAATTTGACACTAGAAGTGCCTTTCATACAAATTTGAAGGGAAACAAAAATGTTCCATTTAGCCAAAACTCCAAGAGTTCCGTCTCACCTACACCATTGTATGAAATCGTAGATCTCCATTTTATTTTCAATTTAATTTTCAATATATCTATTTTCAATATCTCAATTTCATAAACACAGTTTGTATGGAATTATAGGCCCAAATTGAGCTTATAATTGGATCATGAAACTCGCCCAAAAGACACTTCTTGTGATATATTCTAGGGTCCAAACCGTGAAATATATAAGTCAAAATATTTTAAGTAGCAATATTGATTTTTTTGTGTTTGCCAGAATGTTAGTGAGAACCCATTAATTACCGCTACCAATAATAATTAATTTCTCGTTGTAAAATTCTGGAGGAAATAAATAAAATTAAAAAAAAAAAAAATTTAAGTCTGTGACGAGTCATTTGAATTGAAGGTCGAATAATTTGCAGTCAGAGAGAGTTCTTGAACCACGAAAGTTATGTGGCCGAATATTTTAACGACGCCCAGTAAAAGGAACATAAATTATTGAAAGCGCCTTCTAATCATACGCCAGCGTATTATCGCGAACCCATGATTCTTGTGATATTTTACTTGCAGACATTAAAAGCGTACGTCTTACGTGCAATCATTAAAACTTTCAAAAAAGATTCTGAGATTTTTTAAATTAAGTGAGCTTTTAACGCCCCGTTGAATCACCGTACAAGCTTCGTCCATATAGATTTCATTATCCGCTGTAAATTAAATATCACCGAAGATTTGGATAATCGTAGTATATTAATATGGAAATGCCCGTACGGTTCACATTAAGGAACCCGACTCCGAGTAAATCTCCAACGCCACACTGTATGGACACCGTTCTGAGCCGTCCGTGAACCTGCATTTTTCCACGGAGCTGCTGCCGTAATATACACAGTTAGATCTCGCCCACACGCGTTTTGCGAACGGAAGTGGCGCCATCTATAATACTATATTTATGGAAAAAAGTATGAAGAAGAAGAAACATTTTTCGCTTTCATTCAATTATAAGAAGATTTATGTTCCTCTCATTATTCACGGTCTTAATGTCTACAATTATGTATCTACCTATTAAATATAAGTATTCTGTAGTTTAATGTTAATAGTAGTTAGTTGTACAAAAGGGTGATGCCTTATAAATGGTCACCAACACTTAAACTGGGGGAAGGAGAACGAAAAGCCGCCCGCAGGGCCTAGCAGCAAAAACCCGCGGAGAGTGTTTTTCACTGCTAGTGAGCATATATTGTCCTTTGGAATTACTCATATGTTATATTCAATAAAATTTTTAATTTAAAAGTAGTTGCTTATAAACAGTTGTCAACGGAACCGAGGCTAGCAGGCTGTAATGATATCCTGATGTATGGCAGTGAGGTATGGAACTGGCTGAGAAAATTGCCAGTCAATCGTACTACAAAATATTGCAATGCCAATGGGACATCCATATTATCATATGGATAAGGGATTGCTAGAATAAAATTTGATGCTCTAGTAAATAAAAGAGAGAGAGAGAGAGAGAGTTAGAAAAAATATACAAAAAAAAAATAATATATGGACAGGTATAGGTTTGATTTGCGCTTTATATTACTTCTACTGATTTTAAATAATTTAATTGCTAACTACTTATCCAATGACATCATTTGAATGTAATAAGAAAAAATTGTTTACTTTAATAAAAATATTATTTTAGTTATTAGTAGTAGAAGGAGTCGGGAATATTTTACAAATAAAAGACATAGTCAAATGCCTCAAATACGTAGAAGTTATATCAATAGTTAGGGAATGAGAGGCGTAAAATGTGTGTCAAAAATTAAACAAACAAAAATATATTTACATGTCGCCATCGTCCAACCCCTAACCCCGACTTCATTTGACCAATTCTTAATGATTTTAAAAAAAAATTTTGTCCCAGTTGCGACCATTATCGTTTATTATTTTTTTTCTGTGTCTTGTTCATTTTCATATTTTAATTTAGATTATTGTTGTTATCTTCTTCTTCAATGATTTTTTAAATATTTTTAGTAAAAATACACAAAAAATGTCATCGGAGACCAAAATTTCATATACATTTTTCAGATCATGTCAGGAATCACAGGTTAAAGTAAGTTAAGTCCCTTCATATCCTTAAAGTCCCTTAACATCCTGTGTAGAGAATAACAATAAAAAACCTTCGGGTAGATATTTCTCTTTGAGAAAACGTCCTCATTTTAATGTCTTTATTATATTGAATTATCATAAAAAAAAATTCCTTTTTAAATTATCTGTAGTTTCAATGCAAGTAGGTATTCTGTTTAAAATATATCATAGCAGTTTTTAGTCTGTTTAAACATTATCCATTGTGCTGCGTTATCCGAATTCAATCAAAAATAACAAATCGCTAAATTTCATATTATTTCCTACTTTTTTATCAGGGACGCGAACCCAACTTCCACAAGACGCCACCGAGTGTCGCATTTAAGAAACATGGATGTAACATGTTTATTATATATGATTAAATTTATATTAAATTAATTCCCTTACAAATTGGCGACATTAAAATGAAATCAAATTTGTTATTTTGTTATTTTTTACGAAAAATAAAATACATAGATTTTTATCTACAATATCCATTATAGCGATATTCGGAATAACAAGATCGTTATACATTCCTACACATTGACATTCATAAATTAAACTACAATAGTGTTATAAATAAAAATTTAGTAAACAAATAAAAAACATCAACATTATTTTTTTATTATCATGTTTTTGTAACGGGGGGATCATCGTCACCGTACAACAACCTTCAAGTACAAATTCCAGACCAAGTTTGACATTTAATATGTTTTTCTGCCAGCCACGAATTTCCCAAATCACCTTTATGTTAATTTGAAGTAAAGGTGATAATCGATTGCTAATACACTGTCAATCTTTAAAATTGTTGGGTTTACGATTTTTTGTGCGACGCACAGAGGGATGTATTAACATAAGCTAATCATAAATAGAAAACAAAACTCTGTCATATTTTGTCTATTCTTAGAACCACCTGCTTAATAGTCAATGTTTGTAGATATCGACGGATGTTATTGTAAAAACACGCTTCAAATTCATTAAAAGCCACTGCTGTTATTATATACTACCTAAAAACGCCTTGTTCTGACTGGGAGAGTATTTTAGTCGAGTAGCTAATATATTAGTAACTAAACATGTCCGAACACCACCATTTTGTAGAGTAGACTAGTCAGCTCTTTAGTAGATTGAATCCATTTGGTTCTATTTTTTCGGCGAGTAGAGTCCCTCTTCACGCGTTCATTCATAGATCCTAAAATTATTTATTTTTGCGGCTATTAATCTATTTTCGTGACCATAGTTTATTTATTTTCATCTCACTAATTTATTCTTCCACTTCTTCTAGAATAATCATTACAATCAGTTTTATTAGCGTATTTACTTTATTGCGTTGCAGACCGTCATGTCGCGACGTGTCGCTTACTAACGAACTCTACTTGACAGCAGTGCGAACACTTTTTGGTGAGTCAAGTAGCGAGTTACTAAGAACTACAAATTTGAAATATTGATGTGGTTTATTCAAAACGGTGGGTGATGAATGACATTTTGCTTGGTTAAAAATAATTTCCATGTTTTTTCATTGATTTACATTATTAGTAATTTCAATTATCCACAATGGATACAAATTTTACTCAATACCTATATCAGAAAGTAGTTTTACTACCTGGTTTAGCCCGAGATTTCAATGCAATTTTTCTGTTTCCTTTGTTCTTTCAAGGATCCTAACTCTCGGGAGCAAGTGGGATCAAGTATTTGGGATATATTGTAAGGCTGAGAGTGTAGAGTATTTGGGTGAGAGTATTTGGGATATATTCTAAGTCTGGGAGTGAGAACGAGAAGGACATTAGGAAGAGAAGGGAAGTACATGGCCATTCAGATCTGATCACCAAATATGGATAAAGCCATTTCCAGCAACGTTTTGATTACAAATGGTACTCTCTGACAGGAGCGATATAATTGATAGTATCTATAACTTAGATACTATCAATATCTAAGTATAGATAGATACTATCAATATCTAAGTATATGTAGATACTATCAATAATATCGCTAGTAGTAGATATTATTGATAGTGTCTATAACTTAGATACTATCAATATCTAAGTATAGATAATATTAATAATATCGATCCGGTGAGATATTGATAGTATCTAATTTATAGATACTTTAAATAATATCGCTAGTAGTAGATATTATTGATAGTGTCTATAACTTAGATACTATCAATATCTAAGTATAGATAATATTAATAATATCGATTCGGTGAGATATTGATAGTATCTAATTTATAGATATTATACATTATATCGCTAGTAGTAGATATTATTGATAGTATCTATAACTTAGAAACTATCAATATCTAAGTTGTAGATACTATCAATAATATCGCTCCGGTGAGAGAGGTTCCTAAGAAGGGATTATTTAAACATTGTTAGGTTGAGGGATTTTTTTTTTAAATGCCCTACTGTGCAAGAATTAGATCTCTTTGTTTAACATTTAAAGATTCTGCCATCTCGGATTTTGGTGTAAAACCATTAATTTAAACTTTATGTCTTTGTTTGCCGAAATTCCTAAGAGTATTCCTATGGCGTCAAACAACAATTTTAAAAGGCGTCAAAACTAATTTGATATTAAAATAATTACCGATTTACATTTCAATAGATTTGAAGTGGATCAAGCCATAGAGTTTTTTTTATAATAAAAAAGCTGCATCTACTTTAATATGAAAATATTTTTCATATGTCGATGACTTCAACGTTCCCACATCCTTATTTTGTTTGTTGCTATAATTTCACTTTTTATTGATCCGGTTAGAGAATCATAAAATTCGAATCTAAGCATTGACACGGAAAAGTGAAGATTTTTAAATGTGGATAGAAATAAATATTATAATAAACATCTTATATATACGTCTCAATGAAAAAATAAAACTATGTATATTTTTGTGTATAGCTTTGGGAACTGTTCTAATTTTAAAATACACCGTGTAAGTTGTAGGTAGTAACTACCCATAGAAATTAAAAAAAAAAAAATGACACTCCAGAGAATAATGCATTTATTACAATACGTAGCCTAATTCTAATATTTTTATTTCACTCATAATATAATACATATACTGTCCTAAAACGGGAATTTCCTAAGTTTTTAATATTCTGTAAAATAAATTCCGTACTTAAATAACACCGTACCGTAATAAAAACAAAACTTTGAATATATGCATATACTTGTCGATATTCGTTTGTTTGGTTATTAAGCATTACCTAAGCTCTAGAATGAGATAAGGAGTTGAATTTAAGCAATTACAAAGACATGTTTCGCTTCAACTTGACCTCCAGGGTCACCGGAGACTGCAAAGGGTTAAATTAATGTTAAAAATCAAAATTTACTGGCAACAAAAAAATAACACCGCCATAGATAATATTATAATGCATTTGCTGAAGTGTGACGTGTACCCGGCGTTGATCAGGGTTATGAGAAATGGTTCGGAGAAAAGGAGATTATGGTTCGGAGAAAAGTTTTTTATGATGTGGAGTTTAGTTCTCAATTATATCCTGGATAGTTAAACGAAAGTAAATGTTCTTCCTCGTATGGCCAAAAAAATGCTCGTTACACGGCAGTGGAGGAAACGGAATATAAATAATATATGGATATATTTATCTTGGTCACATCATGAGAATCTAAAATACAACATAAACCGATGCGATTACCTAATCAAGAGGAAGGATTGAAGTAAAGGATCACGCTACATGGCATGGATTTGAAACTTACTTGACTTCTACGAGTGCAGTTCCCTGGAGCTGTTCTGGGCTGCGGTATGAAGTGGGAAAAGAACGCGTTGATAGGATGGCTCTGATAGGAAGGAGCATCAGTCAAATGGCTATTAATATTACGTATATAAAATTATATTCATTTAGTCTTAAGAAATAAACTTAATTTTTCAAGTGAGAATCGAACATCTCAATCGTATTTTTTTTTCAGTATTTTCTTGAATCCAGCATCTTGCATCGAACATTTCAATCGTATTCCTTATAGTATTTTATTGTAGAGCAACTTGCAATCGAACATTTCAATCGTATTCTTTACAGTATTTTCTTAGATTCAGCATCTTGTGCAATATCGAAAATTCAATCGTATTTTTACTTTATTTTCTTGGATACAGCATCTTGCATTGAAAATTTCAATCGTATTCCTTTTAGTATTTTCTTGAATAGAGCAACTTGCATCCAACATTTTAATCGTATTTTTAGAGTATTTTCTTGCATAGGTACTGCATCTTTAAATTGTTTCTCATGCGGTTCTGACTCCTGACCTGGCCCGTCATGAGTATTTGATTCTTGATATGCTTGATCGTGGCACGCCGAAATCGCTGAGCCACGGCGGGTATAGTGACATTGCAACAACACGAATTGATCAAGAATGAAATGCAACTTTAACAATCATGGCAAGGTCAGCACTTGGAAACAAACGCGATTTAATTAAATGTCCATTAAAAAATTTGCACTCGCATTAAGGATTTCAAATGTAAAACAAACTAATACAGATTTTTTGTGAGAATCGTGCACAACTAGTCTTATTTGCAACAAAATTTACTTCATTTATCGCCGATATATCGACTTGAAATAACAGTTCGATTAATGAGTTCTGCTTTAATTAATGATTAATGATTAACTCCTGGACCCCTAGAACGGTCGATCGATAAGGATTGTATCGAACACTTTCGGTAAATTCTCATCATTCCCTAGCATGACCGCAGATCTCCAACGACTAAATAACATTCATAATGACTAAGTGACTAACTAACTAACTAACTAACCATCACGCCGTTTCCCCGCAGGGGTAGACAGAGGGGACGGACCGCCAAACAACTCGGTCTTGGCACACACTCCTTGCCTCATTCACATTCATACATCTCCTCATACATACTCTTCTATTATTCTGACTCTTGACATGGCCCGACTCAATTATCTGATTTACTTGATCTTCCTTGGGCGTCCTCGGCTTCTTCTACCATTCACATTCGCGTCATAAATTCTCTTTACACTCCTTTCTTCATTCATTCGCTCAACATGCCCAAACCATCTAAGCGTCCCTTTCTTAATCTTACTTATTACGCTCACATCAGCCTTGCATTCTTTTCGGATCTCCACATTCCTCACACGATCATACATGGTTTTACCACACATACGCCTCAGTGATCTCATTTCTACAAGTGTTCTTAATATATTCGACATCAAGTGTTGTTTGTACGTTAGAGATCTGCAGTTGTCCTAGGGAACGATGAGAAATTATCGAAAGTTATCAAAGCAATCCTTATCGATCGATAGTGCTACGGCTTCAGCTGATTATAATGTTTCTTATCGAGGGCCAGATCAAATTTAGGAAGATACATTCTAATCAAATCCCGGGACCCGGGACTCCACACATCATAAAATTTGGTTTTGTATTTCTTCTTTTGTATATCTTTCAATAACAAAACTTCATTATTAATATACCCCAATAACATGCATTTGCAATATTATTTTTTCTGCGTGCAAAACTGTATGTAAAATTCTGTAATAAACAGTGTTAATCACGAGTGACCTGCCAGTTAAGTATGGTCCTGTGTAATTATCTGTCAGTACATAATTTAAACAATATGTAAATTTTATCGCAGCATCACCTTCATTGGTCAAATGCATTGTACATTTAATTCATCGATCGACTGTTATTCACTATATCAGCCGAACGTCGTTATAATCTAATTTTAGTAAGATACAGCATTGGAAAAAAATATGTGCACAGTACAGATCCCCCGAGGTGTTTGCAAAAATGGCGCCACACAAATCATCAAATATTTTTAATAAGCATATTACAACCTTTCAAACATAAAACAAATCTTCAAAGTCTTTCAAATATAGAAACCCTTTGGAAACAAACCATAGTATAGATTAAAAAAAAAACATTTGGAAAAATAATGGTTTGATTACTTGCAATAGCAATGATAGCATTAGCTATGATATTTTCCAGTAGCCGAATCGGAAAACCTAGAATATCCGAAGCATCTTTTTAACACTGGCTACGGGAATTCGGGAATACATTGCGATTATCGTAAAAAAACTTGTTTATTGTGATTATAATTAAATATTGTCAAGCTGTTGAGATGAAGACTTATCCTTGTAAAACATTTATTATGCAATCAACCGTCACCTTTATATTTTAATATTTAGTAATAAAAAACACTCAATGATGATTCTCTCCAAAAAAGCTGGATTCGAAGAAGTTTGTAAGAAAACTTTAATTTTCATTAAATTTATCGTGACTTTAAAAGGTCATTGAAAAACAATGGGAATAAAGACAATGGGGGGCTTCGGGAAGGCAAAGCACAATCGCTAATAAACACACATTTTTTCTCAGTTTAATTCCAGTAAAAGCGTCAAAGGCGGAATATAAAAATAAACCTTACAAGTTATTTTCCTTCAATCGCTTGTGAGACATTCAAAACACAAGGTGGCAAAATTACTGTGGGTAGAAGAACAATGGAGGCTTTCATGTTCTAAAAAGTACCGAATTCTTTGTTTCATAGATATTTTGCCTTCAAATATTGAAGGTTCCTTCTGACAAGTGATTCTAATTATTTACATTAATTATTTTTATAACATTTAAAAAATTAATTTTCAAGCATCCAAATTTTTTTATATTGTTTCCTCTCAGGTTAAGGATATTACCAGTTATTTTAGAGGTACAAAGAACCAACCATGTCTAATTACATTAAAACGATATCGAAAGGAAAACCAACTACCCTCTGATAAATCTAAATATTTAATAGTGCACATTACATCATCATCGGGGATATCTTAAACATCGGCCAAAATACCAATGTTGCAGAAACCAATCGAATTTAATATCATATTAGACTCTTACAAAAAGTCAATAGGTGTTCCATAAAAATAAAATCGGATATATTTATCCGAGACACTATTAAATAATTAAGTCCCAGTTGCAGACATTATATTTTTTTATTTTTCTGTGTCTTGTTTATTTTCATATTTAAAAAAATGTATTATTATTGTTACCTTCTACTTCAATGATATATTGTTTTTGATATTATTCGATCGTCACTCGCTTGCCTCGCGATACGTTGAAAATCAGTAGACTTCATCAATTATATGGAGAAATAATAAAATGTATTGCCAATGCATCACATATAGATTAGAAAGATTGTTAGTGTGATTTAACTTGTATTTATGGTTCGCGCAACACTGTTCAATATTTAATACTGATGGAAGTTGCATGAATTCATAATTCGGCCTATATTTACTCGATACCTTATGCATATTACAAGTGTTTTTCTGTGATAGAATTGACGAGCTGGTGATATAAAAGATATTAGGTATATGTATCATCAAACCACATCTAGGTACATCTAACATAAAGTATCACATACGTTGATGAAATCGTCTCACATCTAAATGGATTAATAAACTTTTTTTTGTACTTCTTGGACATTATCTACCTTAACAATTTCTAGACACTTATTCACCATGTACATTTGTTACTTAATTTTATTTATTTGCTACCGGTTTCGCCACATCCAACAAAAAAAATAACACCCTTTAAGTCACTCTTGTTAAACATGTTTCCTTGTTCTCTCTCTGGTTTCAATCCTGGGATTGGTTTGCAGCAATTTCCTTTAGTTTCTTCTTCCATTCTTCCCTATCTTGTGCGGCTCTTTTGAATTCTGCATATGATGAGCAGCGCAGTCCACCAGCAGGACCTCCAGGTACTCTCGGCGTGGGCGTCCCCTGGAGTTTGTCCCCTCGGTCATACCCTCCATTATGGCATGCAAGAGGCCTTCTTGTCGTATTATATGGCCGATCCATCTTGCACGCCTTTCGGATAAGGCCTTGAGCAGGTGCCTTCCTCCTTCGATTCTTTGGAGAACCTCCTCATTTGTAATGTGGTCTCTCCAGGAAATTCCTAATAGTCTTATTTTTTCCTTGTTATTCCTCCCTAATAATAACATGTATAATCATTTCTGTACTTGTATAATTCATAAGTTTTTAACCGCTTGGGCACATAAGCTTGTTTTCACAATAATTTAACGTAGGTAGACATAGGAATGACGTATGCCCCTTACCTGAGTTATTTTAAAGAACACTATTGAATGACACGATGTGTTGAAACCGGTAGCAAATAAATATAAATATTAAACCTTACAAGTTATTTTCCTTCAATCGCTTGTGAGACTTTCAAAACACAAGGTGGTAAATTTAAAGTGGGTAGAAAAACAAAGAAGACTTTCATGTCCTAAAAGTACGAATTTTTTTGTTTCATAGATATTTTGCCTTCAAATATTAAAGGTTCCTTCTGACAACTAATTCTAATTATTTCCAGTAACTATTTTAATAACAACTATTTTAAAAAAAAATAATTTTCAATCATCCAGAAAATTTGATATAGTTTCCTCTCAGGCTAAGTAAGTATTTTAATTTATTTTAGAGGTACAAAGAACCAATCTTGTCTAAATACATTAAAACAATATCGAAATGAAAACCAACCAACCTCTGATAAAATCTAAGCATTTATTTCAAAATAGTGCACATTACATCATCATCGGGTATCTTAAACATCGGCCAAAATATCAATGTTGCAGAAACCAATCGAATTTACAATCATCCATTAGATTATGATAATGCAATGTTAATTAACAATTATCGCAGATAAATGCTAATATTGTTGAATCAACGGGTTATAAAATTTGAATAAAAATGTCATTCGTCTTAGCGCGTTGGGCATAACGGCGCTTAACTCACTAAAGACATTTGAATTTATTGCTCACAAGGTCGTCACTGCCTTTGTTGAGTCGTGATTTGAGGCTCGTCAAATATCACATCCCAACAATCTCCATAGCATTTTACGGCAAGTACCGAGGAAGTACCGAAGTCGGTATCTCATCTCGGCTATTGTTAAAAGCTCCTTCGCATATTTAACGCCTGTTTCCGCTTATTCCGAAAGTCCAACTATTTCCCAACATCAGTCTGATATGAGCCGGCGACATCGACTGCCGGATATAATTCCACTTGTTGTTTGTTGTGGTGAAAGATGTCCGACGCTCTGAATGAATTCTGAAATATCATTAAATTAATATATTTAATCGACGCCTTATCAAGAATTTCAGGGTGACGTAGACAAGGCCGTTCCCCGTACCGATTGACAATAACAATAATATGAAACACATGTTAACAACTGGTTTCTCCTTGCTGATTGAGAAGAGAAATACCAGACTCAGTCGTTGACGCATCGGAGTATATTTAATATCGATACGACCATCGTCTGACGTCACGTTATTTAATGGGTTCAACATATGAGAAAGAGACGGGTTTTATACCGAATACTGTAATACGTTTATTTCTAGAAGAAATGTTTGTGTATTACAAAATATCTTAAAAAGCCTATCCCTGAAATAGTAAAACTAGTAAATAAAAACAACTCTTTGAAAATAATCTCTAAATTGACCTTTGTCAAAATAAAATTATGTTTTCGGTAGCATTTATGCAAATTTAGTTTTTGCCACAACAAGCAATATCAAATGAATGAGTTACGTTTCATAAAAAAATATTTAAGACATTTGTTAAGTATGAGGCTTTCAATCTTTAAATTGATATTTATTATGACATTGTTTTTTTACTAGAAAATAATAAAGCACCCAAAATCACTGCAAATAAATACTACATTATCAAATTTGTGCTGTAAAAACTACGAATCTGCTTTCAATTTTTTTTTTATTGTCAGGCAATAAATAAAAAATAAATTCAGTCAATTATTAATAAATTACTTTAAAACCTAAATAATATGCTACAGTAAATTATTATTATGTGTTGTATAACATCTAATCTTTCATAAAATCAGACGAAAAATTCCCACATTGTGACTCTGACCTCCAAGACGATTTAATTATATGTGAGAGAAAAACATTTCTCGCTTCAAGATTAAATCGCATATCCTCAATAAGTAAAACGTTTGTTAAAATGCTTTGTACTTACGCATACAAACACATAACATAAGATCATCCGGTATTTCCATAATACTGATTGTCAAAAATCAATATTTAGATTAAGTCTGTGATGCGGAGATCCCATCTTTAAACGGTCACGACTTCCCATGCCATCTATTTTATTGTAACATTGAAGCAATCATTTTTCAATTCTTCAGAAACTCTTAGATTGTTTTAATAATAATTTCAACCTTCGGCGAAACGAAAAAGGAAGTTTTGAGATTGAACCATCAAATTTGATCTTGCATAACAATGATTTCATAATTATTGTCTTTTATTTATAGCAATCATATTATTTGCGAGTCTAACGATCATAAATCATAAATCTAAATAAAACAACTTAATTCATTAGGCAGAAATTTATTTTGAATTTCACATTTTAAATTTAATTATTAAATTAAATGATCTATTCCAACAAATCATGTCCAAAAAATGTAACTGCATATATGTAAATATGATGCATCTAAACATGCGTTTGTTCGATTGATGTTTTATCTATTGTGTAAGAAATTGACATGACAGTTGATTGGCTAATTTTGATCGTCATAAAAATTTTATGGTCATAGACTCTCACCTGGAATGTTATGTCACAAAGAAAATGGCCATCACATAAATAATAATGGGAAGAAACTAGCTAGGTATCTCTGAGTTAGATAAAAAAAAACCGAATGATTTGATAAGCATTCAATAAAAATAGGTAGCCGATATTACTGTTATAAATTTCCAACACAAGATCACTAGCACTTAGCACTAGATTATCTTTGACTAAAGCCCTGTTCAGACACAGCTATAAACTATAAAAGATCATTGCACGCCAAATATCGCTCTCCATACAATCCCTTCAGACCGTTCATACCGAAGCGCTTTATGCGCAGATTAACCATAGGCAATGCACATCTTACGTCGTAACCGCTCAGAGGCCCTAGCACGCTTGCTTTATAACGATCGGTAGGATAACTATCGGTAACTTCTAATCGTTCCCTAGCATGACTACAGATCGCCAACGAATAAGTGACAGTTCACAATGACTAAGTGTCCTTAACATATTCGACATCAACTGTTGTTTGTACTTAAGCGATGTGCAGTTGTCCTAGGAAACGATGAGAAGTTACCGATCGTTATAAAGCAAGCGTGCTAGGGCCTCTGAGGCGATATACGAACAGATAAGCGCCCCCCTCTCCCGCCGAAAATAGGAGAGGGGGTCATTTTTATTAAAACGCGCGAATGTCAGCTATCAAATTCTCAGATCAAGTACAAAATCTACGGAAATGGTATCTCGTATCGAGCTATATAATATTTGATAGCGTCGTGCGAACGGTACAAAATATAAGCGCTCGCGGTTCAACAGATATCTGCTCGCGGTTTATAGCTGTGTCTGAACAGGGCTTAACCGATGACCGTTGTAAAAAAATATCGAATTTGATGACATGTCTTGCATATTCATATTGCTGCTGCAAAAAGCTTGTGAAGGAGGAGTAGCAATTTACCATTTTAAAAGTGTACAAATAGTATATTCTGGGATAACGTCATTCTACAGAACGACACCCAGTTAATCTATTTTGATGTACAACAGTCTGCAACAAAATGCATGTTTAAAATAAGTATTGAAAGTAAATCATTCAATTTTTCAAATGGCCATTTAGTAACACTATTAATTAAGAAACGCCCACATCAGTAAATTAGTGATTAGCATAATATTAAAAATAATACGGATACGTCCATGGATTATACATTTAAAATGTGGGCTGTAGGCATTTCGTAATCTTGTTAAAGAATATTTTTTTTATAGATCGTTCGGTTAGAAATATAATAAACAAAATATAAATAAAGCCTTATTTTAAATTCACAATAGATAATACTTATTTTCGTTAGACAAGCCTTCAAGACGTACTTGAGAGTTTGAACAATCCCAAAATATTAATTGTTATGTAAATATGTGTCTGTATTCACATTAAAATTATTATTGATTCCAGCAGGTATTTATGTAACATTTTATTAATATAATTGAAAATGATCAGTAAGACCTAATATTATCATGATTAAGATGTCTATTTATTTGCAAAAACAGTACAAAAACCAATACATTGCAAAAGCGGTAAATAAAATTACTATTAAGTTTTGATAAAATAAATTTATATAAATTAGGACAAAAAATTATACATAAGTACACAGTTAATATTTGCATGAAAATATCCAAGGTACCTGCTAGGGAGTTAATTAACGTAGTGAGTCTTCCCAAGAGCATCACCATTGGTAAGTTAGTTCTGCACCTGGAGAGAATTAAAAGCCTGTATTGGCGGCCTCGCGTGAAGTTATCCGGGACATAAAGTCCTATTTTAGCCAGAATATCTGGTTTTGTTAGTAAACCATTCAGAAGCTTATAAGCCATCAGCAGTAATGCGACGTCCCGCCAGGAAGTAGGGCTGCAGATACTCAGCATTCCCGAGATAAATGCTGTTGGAAACAGCCATGGGTAAAAATCAAAGTCTCTCATATAGAGGTATCGTAAAAATTTCTTTTGTATTTTCTCGACTTGGTTGAATGCATAAAAAACACTACCTACTGAATGATTATTTGCAACTACAAGTCATAATATTGTATAAAATTGACTAAAATTCAAACATAATATTTAAAAAAATCTTAATTTTAATTTTTCTTACGCTGTTCTGTTTAGGTACCAAAGTGTTAATATTGCAGCAAAAACAGAAGCCTGCCGAATAAAAATTTTTGAAAAAATAAGGTACCTACTTATTTTTCGTGATTTTATTACTGGGAAATAATCGATGGAATATTTTATTGTTATAAAGTATTCATATTATAACAATATATATATACGTAACAATATATCGATAACATATTACAATCATTGTGACTGTGACTTTGGAAATCCTTTTTCTTTTATACTCTTTTTTTTATTTTCTCTCTTCTTCTTCTTTTATATCTTTTCTTTATTCAATTTTCACGTATAATGTATGATATACATATATAAAAAAATTAAATATTATAATTTTCATTATCCTTACTACACATTTTAAAAATATATGTTGAATTGTTTTTCGCTGCTCCACCTTTTTTACACGAGCATTGCTCAAAAAAAAAAGGTGAATCACGATATTTAAAAAATGTATTAAAAATATATATATACAATGTATAACAACTGTATTTGTAAAAAAAAAATTAAATAAAAAAAAAAATATTATTATAGCCTACATTCTAAAGAAACCCTGATGATTATAATATTCATCCCAGCAGCCGATCAGCTTTTCCGCCAGGAATAAGAATTGGTCAGTAAAACACACAAAAGTTACAAAGTAATAAGAGTAAGGTACAAAATATCATTTTGAAAATTCGATCCTATATATTCCAACCCACACTTTATTGTCAATGCCCATTCATGAAAATGAAATGAAAAACATTATTATTTACATGAGTATAAAAAAAACTTTATCTGAACTTTAATATTATGGTAATAATTAATTCATCTCACGGATCGATAAATACATTAATAATAAAAGCAATAATTTATTTCTCCGAAAATATTGTATCTATGTAATGAAATATGCTAATGTAAGGAAGGGCGGATAAAATTAAATGTCACAACTGACAATTTATTCTTCCTGTTCTTTGTTCGACAAAACGAAACTGGATTACATCGTGCTGAGCGGAATTCGTCTGACGACCTTGGATTCTAATCTGATAAAGTTAAATGTTAACATCTTCAAAAGTCACTGGAAATATCACTCTTCCCGTATATGTTAATTGTTCATTTTCGTCTATTGCATACAGGATGTAACCATGATAAATGTAAAGTTAACTAGTAAAAATATGTCTTGGTCGTGGTTGCATACGCATTTGCGCTCTACATTTTTTACGCACGATGTAAAAAGCCACCGTTTTATAGAAATCCTATACACGTGCAGTACCTAAATTTTTTTAAAAATGTTCTTGTCGTGGTCAAAAAGTATGTTTCTAATTTTTTCTTATTAGTATATCAAAACGAAAATTTCCTGCTAAACAGAAGATTTGTAATTACGTAATTAAATATCTACCTTCTTAATTAAAAGCCATATATTTTTTGTTACTTTCTTAATTTCACATAAGGAATTATACAATTTGTCTAAATAAAAGTCACTATCTCTTATCAATTTATTATTTTTTCAAACTTTCTTCAGGCAAGAAGAAACCATAATATTGAATATTACGATTTGACAGCCTGTATAGGGATCTATGCGCATGCAAATCTAGCGGGATAAAAATGCAGTATCCGAACCATTCAACATCTTGAACAAGAAACAAACACACAAATAAATTTACAGGTAGTCGAAATGCCAAATTGTCTCCAGAATTATCGACTTTTGGGGGCACTCACCAAAGTCGTCAGCCCATCTCATCTGTGACCTGTAAATACTATATATCCTTCTACGTCACCATGCTACACAATATTTTTTTGTTTGTTTTTATATTATTATTTTTTGCCTTATTCTGTCTATATTAGCTTTGGCAGGTAAATCGATTTAATGATTTATTTGTATGCCATTTACATCAAAAACCTTATAATATGGTTAAATCCTACTGTAAGACATCCTGTATTGTAAGGTTAGACTCGACTTTTTGTACTATTAGGCAATGCGATTTATAGGCAACCCACGTTTGTTCAACACCGAACAATATTTTCATAAGAATTATATCCATTTACGATCCAACGTAGGTACATATATGTTGCCACCTCCAATAATTTTATGTTCGACTTTGTTATGATTTTTCAAGGATTGAAAGTGAAGAAGAGAAATGACTTAACGCTAATTAAGAAATGCGAATATTCTAATTTACTCGCAAATATCTTTTATTCTGCTTGCATACTTGCAATAAATTTTGAAATGGGGATTGGGGAGTTGTGAATCCATGATTGTATTAACGAAGTAGCAACACCCGCATACCCAAGGGAATAAAGAGAAGATTCCGCTTATTCTCTGGTCTTGACACACAAAAGACTTGTGTTGAATCATATTTTTAGTCAGGGTTCTGTACGTCCTACGATGCCTTCTGACAAGTGATAATATTTTTGTATTTATGGCTTTCTTAGTCATCCAAATCAGGGGTCTCCCTCAATACGATTAAATATCTAGACACAAGTTGTGGTTGAATAGAGAGCCGTTCAAAAAAATTATGTTTCCCTTTTAAAGAAAATTAAAAAAAAAATACATTTTTGGGTTTTGTATGTGTGTACGAAATATGTATTCAGCAGCTGCTTCAACTTTAGTAAACCAGTCTCCACATTGAAAACCGAATTCAAAATTTCTATCAAGTAGAAAAAGATGTTTTTAAATATCAACAAATTAACGAGCTTAAACAAAAAAAAACCATACATGAAACTCTATATTTTTTTCCAACTGTTTAGAAAAACTATCTCATTACAGTTAAAATATTGTCTCACAAAATTGATATGTTTCTAAATACAAATGAATCTTTCATAGGTTTTTTTTATATTTTTTTTTTATACTGAATACGTCACAAGAGTCTCAACTGCTCCCGTCTGGAGCCAGTGAGACTATGGCATCCCTAATTGGGGTATGTTATAAGGCTAACGGTAAGTGGGGAAGGGAAGGAGGCGAGGACGAGGAAGGTGGGGAAGTACCCGGCTATTCAGATCTAGTCACTAAACACGGCTAAAGCCATTTCAAGCAATGTTTCAAATCTGAATGGTGATCTTACACTAGGGCGATACTAAGAGTATATTTCACTCTGGAACGTGCAGCAAATATACAAAATATTTTTTTAAATAATTAATAGTGAAATAACACAAATCAATTAATTAAATAAAATTTATTTGCGCACGCCGGGTTCGAACTTGCGACCTTCGGAATGGGAGTCCAACGCCCTACGGCTGGACTACGCCGGCCGACAAAATTGAACATATGTGCATTGTGCAAGCAAATGTTTTTTGTTTGACCGTTTTAGTATGAACTTATATACTAATTTTTAAAAATATATTTTTTTTTTTATTTCGTATAAATTTCTCATATCATTCAGTGATCATGATAATTCATTAGAATTATCATGATCACTATATTAGGCTCATGGCCGTATCATGACAGACGTAGGGTATGTAGGCTATTTTTCTATTTTATATTTTATTTTATATAATTGTAAATGTAGACACAAAGATAAAAAACAATATTTAAAAGTCAAGAAAATATAAAGCAAAATAAAAATCAAACTAAAGTTAAACTGATTCATCAAATAGACATTTCAAAGAAAATACTGAAATAAAACTTAAAAGCTAAATTTAAAAAAAATACGCAAACGCACATTACCAGTCTACGAATTCATAATGAGATGTACAGCGCCCTTGAGGTGATTTCTTACAAAAACGGCGCTCTACAATTTTTCCAATTATTATTATTAAGACGTCTGTCTTGAAAGAAGGAAAAATCACGACGTCATTACAACCATTACAGACATTGACTAATACAAAAGTAAATTGTATACATTTGAAAAAAAATTATGAGTAATTTGGAGCATGAGTGCATAATACTCGCATTCGTATACCGTTAATAAAATTACCTGCGCCAATTTAGACAAAGCCGATAATACACCATAATATGTTGTTTCTATTGACACAGTAAAGTTTATACCAGTATTTAAATCACTGGAATTTGGCTGTTGCATCTCGAAATTATTAATCCATTGAGGAACACGACAGCACGATGATTATTTAAGAAGGTCGTTAGCAGAGGCACACCCCTAAATGTATTTATAATATTACATAAATATTATTCTACAAAATAGTATTCTCTCTATTATTATTTAAACAATGAATACCTCATCATACTTTGCATGTCAAATAGACAGTGGTGTACATTAAAAACATAATGAACAATTAATCATCACACCTTTCTTAATTAATTAGTGTCTATAACGTGATGAATTACATGCCACCTTCGAGTTTTAGATTGTGTTGTTGGAAGTAGGCGTCTGTATTTGCCTTCATTCTTAAGACAAATGGTTCGTTTCGTATGAACTTCATGATGCTTTTGTGAGATTTATATCTTCCGTAAGATTAATCATCAAGATTGTAGTGAATTTGAAAAAGCTTTCCATTTCACGACTTAATTTAAAGGGTCATTTATAATTCGGATAACGCAAAGTGGTGCGAGCTTTTTACTTCAAATGGATAACATACTACAATTTCTCTTTTGATATAAAAAAAAACTTATATTTAAAAAGGCAATTCATGCTGCATGTTAGTTCTTACATATTGTACTTTCCTTGGTAGATCTTACTATTATTATAAACGCGAAAGTTTGTATGGATGTATGTGTGTTTGTTACTCTTTCACGCAAAATTTACTGAATGGATTTTAATGAAACTTTACAATAATATAGCTCATACATCTTTTTTCGTGTTTAATTTTTTTTTACATTATCTCCATACAGGAGACCCTGAGGAGAGGAAAAGAAACTGAAAAGGAAAGAGAATAAGTTCTCGGATGAAAAAACGTGTGAGGGATGGGTAGGAATCTGGGGGTTGGTCCGTCTAGGAGTGACGGACGTATCAATACATACTTCCCACCACGGTGCGAGATGATGGGTCGAGAGAGCCTGGCTGGAGAGGTCAAAAGATCTCCCTTAACCAGTCTCTCTGAATCCAGCCCGCCACGCAAAAATTGGGCAAACGCGTCCACCACCAAGACCCAGATAAACCGCACCCGGTGAACTTAGGCACTCCTACTAAGTCACCAAATGTATAACTAAGGCAAGGGTTTTGATTATCCAAAAAAGGGTTCCTGGGGAAGCGGTACCCTTACTCGCCTCTCATATTGTTGCATATTCACAGTCACACCATTTTGATTTTATTTTAACCAAAATAAACTTATAAATAATCCATTCTTGTCAAACGTTTTTATTTTACCTAAAACATATTTATAAAAAAATCATTCTTGTTAAACGGTTTTAAAAACAATTATAAAATAATATTTTTAATCTCTGATTAAAAAAATAATGAACAGTTAAACTTAGATTTAACATTTATATTATAGCCTTTTTTGGAATTCCGTAGAAAATTATGGTTTTGATGTTTGGGAGTTTTGCGTAAATCCTGTTTCCGTTTTCACCTGGAAATTTGTCTGAAAACTGTCACACGAAAATGCATAGTTATATTATGCAATTAACTGTTAGGGACAGTCAGTAAACTCATTTATTCAAATCGCGAGTTGAGCTTTCAAAAATGGTCACTTTTCTGACACACCTCTCTTCAGGATAATTAAGAAAACTTTTGCATTTATTAAGTTAGGAACCCTCATACTCTAACCATTTATGTACGTAAATACTAAAGGGATGTTGTTGCTTTTCCTTACACAGTTTTTAAAGAAGATTTATAAAATAAAACGGAGTTTATAAATATTTATGGAAAAAAATAAATAAAATTGTAATCCAAAAAAAGGTTAAGTATTCTGTCATTACAAATATAGCAAAAATCGTAATCTTTTATATATATATATATATATATATATATATATATATACGTGTGAAAATTGGTAATGGTTTTATTGGTATGTTTTTACAGTAAGACTCCACACAGGATGCCCTGTGTAAATAATTTCACTCATGACCTATACTATATCTGGGGATGCTGTGTGGGGGGCCTTTTTAAGGGAAGGACGGAGAGGAAGTCCTGGGAAGGAAAAAGGTATGAGGGGTGGGTTGGAATCTAGTGGTCAGTGTGTCTAGGATTGACCTGAACAGACTACATCCGATGAACCCATGCACCCCTGCTAAGTCACCGAACGTAGCGGACCACTTAGGGTGACCTATTGCACAGGTGTTAGTTATCCAATAAATGATTTCCGAGCGGCGGTACCCATATCCGCCTCCCAAAATGAAAGTTATGACGGCTACAAAACACTATTAGAGAACTACACTTATTTTTCCCACTAGGGGACTTTTGAATATATTTTTTGTTAATTTTTAGTATTTTCAGGGATTTTTATAATCTTTTAGCATTTATAAGAAATCAAATTCTTCTTCAATTTTCAAAAGGTGGGATGCTGAAATTTGGCATGGGCATAATATTCATGTGCAGGTAATAAAAATTTAATGATTTTTTGCCAGTTTTTTGTTTCTTTCATGCACGTTTTTACAAGTACTTACCGGCTTAAGGTTGTAAAATCAACTGTAACGAACCCATTTCTCCTGCATCCCATAATTACATCATGTGGTTTCATCTTTCGAACATCTCTTTATTGGGTTTTATTGCACAACCCTGGATGAGCCTTCCTTTATACCAAAGAATATTTTTTTTATTATAGATGACAGCGAATTAATTATATGTTTTCTGGCGCAGAATGTGTGGAACAAGAAAGCTCGCCGATGTCAATAAAGTACAACTTTAAGATTAATATTATTGTAATGTGCATAGAAGAACACAACGAACAAATTTTAAATTTGCACTCTTTTATATTTTAAAGATTGACATATCTTAAGATATGTAAGTAACAAACAAACAAAATATTTTAACAAAATAAATTAGAGTAGCGAATCACTAGAATGCATAGAAACGTTTGTGGAACGGTACACTACTTTGCCATAGCAATAAGTGTGTAATTTTATATAAAATCTGAGGTAAGTTTACTTCGGACAGCTATTGAAATTAATTATCATCCTGAAATCAATCATAAACTATCAAAATAAAATTATTTCAATTCGCGTAGCACAGGGGAAGGTCATGAGCTTTTAGCCAGTTATCTTGAATTGATTCCCCCACGAAATAGTATTTATAAAAGGGTATGTATTAATTTTATAAAAATATTTTTATAAAATATTTTAAAACATGGAAACTAAAAAAAAATTATACTGCAGTTATGTTGTGAGGCTGAATGTGATGGGGAGGGAAGTAAATGGGGAAGAGGAAAATAGGGAAGTACGTGGCTATTCAGATCTGGTCACCAAACACGGCGAAACTCATAACTAGCAATGTTTAGATTATCATTGGTGATTTTTGCACTCTTTTATATTTTAAAGCTTGAAATAATTTTCAAAATGAATGATTTTCTTTAAAACGTATATTTTTTTAATTTCCATAATATCTAGAGTGATAATACACACATTTGCTTAGATAGTTATGCAGCAATTGATCGGTACACTCTGCATCCATAGAACACATTTAGAACATATTTTTCCATCATCGCCTATTTGTGGTTGGTTAGCTTCGGGGCAAATAATAATTAATTCTGAAAAAAAATCATCGACCTTCTCGTAGTCGTTAAATCTTAAAATAATTGCAATAATTCGCCCGCCTAGAATTGGGGTGAGTGTAAGAGCTTTTGGTCAGTAACTGACAAAAAATATTAATAAATAAAAAAAATCATCAAACAAACTTATTTCGGTTTTCGGTGCATAGTGAAATTTATTTGCTGTGAATTTAAGTGTCCTTTTAGAAATTGGAACTGATTATGTCAATAACAATCCAGACAAGCGATACAACGGGTACCTACTTAAAATATAATATTTTACAGAATCATAAAAAAAAAAAAAAAAATTTATGTTAATTCCACACAAGAGTCTCTAAAGCTCTCAATTATCCGGAGAGAATGAGATTATGGAATCCCCAATTGGGGAATGCTGTGACGCTGAAGGTAGTGGGTAGAGAAAGGAGATGAGAACAAAAGGGTGGGGAAGTTTAGTTGTTACCAGGTAATAACCAGTGTAATAACTGAAATAATTATTAGCAAAATAAAATATGAAATGTAATAAGTATACACGGAGAAAAATGTTATTCTAAAATATGATCATTTTATTCGTAACAACGGGACTGAAGTTCTTACGAACAAATACGAAACACTGTTAATTTTTTCGTAAGAACTTCAGTCCCGTTTTTAACGATCGTATTTTAGAATAATATTTTTCTCCGTTTACAGAGAGAAAATAATTAATGAAAAGAAGTAATAATAAAGCAATTACATGATTTTAAGTTTTAATATTTCTACTTAAGTACCATGGTATCATATTATTTTTAAATGAATAAATTGTGAAAAAGCACAACTAAATCAAATAAAATTTACTTGCGCAAGTCGGATTTTGGAAGTTTGCTAGTCGAGAGCTTGACATTGAAATTATAATATTTCGCAATTTTTCACAGATCTGATTTTTAAAGTGGATAATTATCTGAGTATGGTGATGATCGCATTCCTTCCGATTTATAAAATATTACATTATATAAGCTGATAAAATTAATTAAAAAGTTATTTTTCAAGCTTTTTTGAGTCTTCGCAAATACACTTTGGGGTTAAAGGAAGGCGTATTTGGGGAATCATTAAATGAGAAATGACAAGCTCTCATTCTGGGCAATGTTTTCAATTTAAAACTTGCGGTTTATGGCGGTCAGCTTTCCACAACGTGTTTAAAGTAAAGCAGGCCCTCTTAATATTTTTCCGTCTTATTTATTGCAATTGCATTCCTCAAAAGTTAATGCTCCCTGAATTAATGCGATAATTTGTAATTAAAGGTACCTATTGTAAAAAAGGAAACCAGAATAAAAAACTGACAAATATGTAAAGCATGTGATGGGAGGATCGTCGCCTAACTTTAAAAAAAGATTTTATGGTTTATTTGATAACCTCAATAAAATAAATAAATATCATGTTAATTACACAAAACAATTTTTTTGCTGCCTGAGGCTGAAAAAACATTTGACCGGTAATCTGATGCATTTATCTGAGTTTTTATTTTTTTACGTAATCTAATAATTTCCCTCAGTGCCTATACCATCTTAAGGGATGCTATGTAAAGGTCTTATTTAGGAAAGATAGGAGAGGTGCTGATGGAAAGAAAAAAGTATGAGGGATGTGTAGAAATTCGGGGGTCAGCGTGTCCTTGAGTTACGGACGTAGTCTCCCTCAACCGACTTCTCCCGACATTGTCTGCAAGGCAGTTAGTGGACGGATATATCAGCCGCCAAGACCTGGTAAAACACCCCCCATGGACCCGGTCATCTCACTAAGTTACCAAACGTAGCGAACAAGTTAGAGTGTTAGAGACCTGGGTCATCCAATGAATTCTCGGGGCGGCGCGGTGGTACCCCTATCCGCTTTCCAAATTGAAATTTTGCATGAAATCTATATTTCATGCAAAATCATTTTATCACTCCATCACATTACTTTCACCATGAACTTTGAAGTATTCTTAATTACTACGGAAACAATAACAAGGCCCATTAACAAAACATGCCAGCTTGTCCCTTTTTCGGTTCAATAACGAAAAGATCGACAAAGTATAACAAAAACAAATTTAATACCCGCAAGTGTTTAACAGTGTTTAAGCATTTTTATCTATGACTGTAAAGATATTAACATAAAGGAGCTACTCGTAAGTTTATTAGTTGCCTAATCATTGAAAGGTGTCTGTATTGTCACAACAAGGAGAAAATACAAAAATCTACTACATAATAATAATAATGTTATGCAAAACCATAACATTATGTATTCATTAATCTGCAAATTAGTAAAATAGACGAAGGTCGTTTGGAAAAACCGCTTTTTCACCAAAATATTTACGTATTTTTGTTTATTATAATATTTAAATGATTTGTATGTATATTAGACGTATACAAATGAATCAGCTAAAAATACTAAGAACCGTCTCATCTCAAATCTAAACAAAATCGTTAAATCCCCGAGAATCCGATTTTATTTGATCCGCATTCCAAAATCCTAGTGACGCCAGTGAACTGTCAACAAACTATAAAAATAATCTGAATTGTTCCGGAGATAATAAATTATTATAATTTCAATTTCTGAAAATATACGCATCCTTGTCTACATCCGATATCACTCACAAAGTAAGAATATAAATTATTAATGACAATGACTAATTACTAAAGTAAGTAAGTGTCATTCGAGAACATAAAAGATTTTATTGCCTTTATTGCCTAGATTTTTATCTCTTAGGCATTTGAGTAAGGGGTTGAAAATTTAAGGAGGAGAAGAAGTAAGAACTAACAGCTGCAGATGTGCAAGAATACCAAAGGAGTTAGGTACTTACAAGATATTGAAGGAAGATATGCCCTTACTTGGTCTCTCCATTGCTAACCAAATTGTGGAGAGTTTATTGTCCAGGCCGTTGACCCTAAGTTTGGGAAAGAAAAATGCAGTCAACGAGAAAAAAATTAAAGTATTAATCCAAATTCAGGATAAATTTTTTGAAAAAATAATTTGGATCATAAGATTGCCGATGATTGTACGTTAATACGGAAATGGACTAATAAATTTGCATAATATGCATTACTTTGCATACGTTCATCAAACGTTTATTTGTCGTGGTACAGATTGAAGGGTTTAAAATTTAGCAAAGCTATTGACATCCATTAGATTTCTTTAAAAGTTAAGTATTATGTACGTTCATTATTTTATTTAGTCAAATTAGAAATTGATGGAAAATATACAATAATAGTAGATTCTAAATAAAATTTACTGTGAGCTTATTTCAAAACATTTTTAACCCTTCAAAAATTTGGCGTTTTTTGTCAGAAGCTAAAATTAATCCCGCTTTGCAATAAACTCCAAATAAATGGAATGTTAACGTATCCGAAAAATAAAAAAACTGTTTTCGAAAGGTGGTGAAATAGGGTTCAAATTTTATTATTAGAAATTACTAAGTAGTATTTAAATATAAAATTTTTGGATGAAAACTTTAAAAAGTTTTAAAAATGGCTCACTTTACGTTTTTTCTAACTAAAATCACTGATATTGAAATAAATAAAAACACATACATATTTTATTAGACAAATGAATTATAACCGTTACTGTTGCCTCACTTTTTTGCCATTTCATGAAAAAAAAAAAATTTAAAAATTCACAAACTTTCATAATTTTTTTTCAAATTGCGATCGGAAACTTTGGTATCAAAAAAGAGCACATTTAATTTTTTTGTAGTTTACTTTTAGATTTGAATATATAGCGTGTTGTATTTTCTCTAATACCGTTTAAATCAAACTTCTCACTATGATAGTAAGGGAGATACAACGATTTTTATGAGACCTATGTGAGCTAGGACAAATACCGTCTTCTGTGATGATAGAATGAGCTTTCAACGCTTCTTGCATGCAAATTGAGAAAACATGATAAAAATTATAAATGTATGTAGGTTACTTAACTTGGTAGGGTACTCGTGGAGAAATGCAGTTGCATTCCATCACAGTGTACAGATTATGTATCGCGTTCGTTAAAATGGAAAGCATCATGTCAGAGGAGGCGCCACAGTTCATTTGCATATATTTTATTCACCAGAATTCCTTCGTCGGTTTTTCTAAATGCGTACATATTATATTTTTGTCCGCGCCCGCTTGTCAGCCTGGCCCGAGCTTTTATTATCATTTTTATTTCTGAATCACTCCACATGTTTTTTTTCGATCGCGGTAACTTCGTCGCGTATAAATACTAAGAGCCTGAACAAGGTTAGTATCATTCGCTCGCAAGCGTCGGTACGATAAGCTAACACTTCTCCTGCAATTTGGTCATTGAACACTTGTTGCAAGGATTCTGTTCAGAGTTATTTAATATTACATCCGTGGATTGCAGAATAAGATTATTGTGATTTCTATACTCGATTCGAGTACTAACTATCAGTGATTCTAAATATTATTATCAATTTGGTGCGGGAAGCTAATTTTGTGTCAAGATGATGTACTTTTTCCTTACGGTAAGATTCTACCTTTGTTTACATTTTTATAGTGAAAGTGATTATTGTTTTTTTTTGTGCTTCGTTTTAAAGATTAAGTTTCTGTAACTGTTCAGCATTGGTCCATATTACTCCAGACATTTTTTTAGGGATGAAACTAAGCTTATAATTTCATAATCAATTCTTTTTAGTGTCTTTAATTTAGATAAATACAGCAGTGCTCCGAAAAATTCTATTATATGATCAGCTTTTAAAAAATACATTAAAACGCTACTTACCTAGTTTTTGATAATTTTATAAATCACTTTTTAAATAGAATTTTTTTCCTTGCAAAATATTTTGTTTGCAATTTTTTACTGCAGAAATCCTGGAATAAAGAAAAATCTTGGTCAAACCTGCCATGAATAGTAGCAACAGACATTTTTTTCTTTAATTTTTTTTTTATATCCCACGATTAAAAAAAATACTTAAATGAAATCAATTACTTATATAGTGGTTTACACAGAGCAATTTGTTTCAATTAAATAAAATGATGCCACAAAGTAATTTTGCGAAAATTGAAGAAAAAATACGGTTGTTTATATATAAGCAATAGTTACATCGAATAATTAAATTTGTTTTTAATTGAATTGAAGGTTTATTTTATGTTGTCCTATATCTTAAGCCAGACGTTTTGTAACTATGCAAAGATGTAGGTATTCCTTTGAACAACCTTGTTTCTTCCTGAGGGGATATAAACATCAATCGATATTGATATTGACTTCGTATTATCCAGCTACTTGGTAATTAACATGTTAAGCATCTTTCGAGTGCACCAATAGTAATTTAATAACATGCAATAATAATATTATAAAACCATTTATTCAGTGTTAACATGCCTTCATACGATGTTTTATTATAATTTTATGGAAGAAAGAGTAAATTGAATTAAGCTATTATAAATTCAACAATAAATTAACACCCGTCATTAATGAACCAAACAACGAATTTTAAGATTTTTTTCTACAACCAATTAGGATAATTTTACGAATAATTTCGTTATAAATCGCGCATTATTAAAATAATTATTTCTTTAAACAACAATTTCGCAACACTAAATGCATAAAAAAAAATTTTTCTATATTTGGTATGCCTACAGACTTTTCAGTTGATACATGCAATCTTTATTAATGTAATTCCCATACTGTACGAGTTTTACAATTTAAATGCAAAAGTTCATTGCACATTTTTTAGATATAACAATTTAATGGTTTGCATTGGATTGTGTTTTTAATTACAATGATTTAATATGGAGTTAAATCTCTGTAATTAAATGCGATTTTCCTTGTTCTTGTTCTTGTTGTATTTGCAAATAGTTGCTCTCTCTTGTACATGAACAAAACGAGATGCTAGATATTGATTTGTTAATAATGGTCTTCTTCATTTCCTAGAAAATTATCTTTATCCGATCTTACTCTTTTTTAAGGGCTTTCGAGAAAATTAAATAGAAATTTTAAAACTCTTGTTGCTAAACATAAATACCTAGGTTACGATTTTGACAATCTGCTTTATTTGATATTATCATTTTTTTAAATAGTGTTTTAACTATTCGAAGCCAGTGGCAAGAAATCTGAGATTTTCAAAGTGCTGTCAGGATGGAAAAAATAGGAAGGGAAAGAGATGGAGAGGAGGAAGGTTGGAATATGTAAAATGATCCCGTGAGATCTGAACTTCCAGGTCTAAAGCCTTTAAGCTTACAGTTCCGTTTTGATGTTACAATTAATTTTAGAGGTCAAAATATTTTGATAATAAATAGTTTAGACATACGAAGATGGTGTGTTACCCTTGAGTAATTAAAAAAATATAAACTCTTGATGATTATGACCAATAAAATAATTTTAAAAGATTTGTCTAACTTGTTAACATTCCGAGTTATTGCCATAATCGTTAAGAAACATAATAAAAAAAATACATTTCAATGCGTCAAAGTTCAATTTCTAGCTCAATTGAGTAATCAAAAATATTAATATAACAAATATAGTAGTGAATTAATGCTAATAAAGTGATATAAATACACAACATTTGATATCAACCGATAAAATACCCACTCACTCTAAATCGAACAAAATTATTATCTCGCTTGACCTCGCGTTCAATATTCTAACAAAGACTTCTTGCAAGAACCAAGAGAAGACGCGAATAGATTCCGAACAAACTGACATTTAAACGGAAGCAACAAATTAATAGCGTTTAAATTTTTTTATTGCAAAAGAATTGAATTAATTGTTTGTTTATTTTGTTGGTATTTAGTTGGCCATGGTGACCCTAGCGGCTGGAAACATCGTGAATAGGAACAACGCCAACGGTGTGGACAGTGACAACAGCGGAAGATACATCCCCAAAAAATACGACCAAGAAGGAAGGTGAGCGAGCTGTCAATAGTTCTGGCAATAAAATCTTAGATTTATGTCCACATGTTAAAGAGCGCATTCCGATTATTAAATACGATGTAAAACGTGAACACTAACAGATAATCAAATAATATCGAAAGGTCGGGGCCACGAGGATGAAATTAAAGCATTCCTTATAACAGTTTTTATACTAAACACAGACTTTATTGATTGATTTCGTTTTTTTCTTTTATCTGACTGAGATTATTGTTGACTCATCTGCCTGAAAAAATGTACAGTGGATGGGACTTATGCAAACAAATCGTCTTTAACATTTTACAACCAGAAAGAAAATGTCACGATAATGTCAAATAACTGCATCTAATTAAAGCGTCTCATAGTACCTGTGAAGATATATTTAATGCAATTAGTTAATTAGAAGTATTGTACATATCCAATCCCACCAAAAACTTTTAAACGGTTTAAAAAGAATGCCAATTTTAATACATGCACTTAGATCAATTTGAGATTGAGATCATTCGCGATAAAAAGCTTTTCGTTTTAAATGCCACTGTAGCATGGTTCGTATACAAGTAGTGGATATAGGCATGACTTTTACTGTATTCACAAAACAAATTAGTTCACGTAGATTCATTTTATGGAAAAAGTATGTATTAATTCAAACACATAATGTGTAGGGAATCAAAGTAAAATGAATTCATCGAACTTAAAAAGGAGTTTTGGATGATTGTAATACCTTTTTTTATATACCTATCCTAAGGTCAGTTCTTCAGTCAGCCGTCGCTTATCCACTCGTAAAATTTTACGATCTCTGTCAGTTTTTATGAGTAATAAAACGCTAAAGGATTAACCTCGAAATTCCGTCGAGTTTCCTTCAAAAGGAGCAGAAACGATTTAAACTCAGTCTTTTGTACGGGACCACTGCCCCCGCTGACCGGAAGGTGGGACACAACATCGGAAGTCAATTTAATGAGACTAGAATTTCGGTTGAACTTTAGAGTCTCATAAAACGCATTAAAAATTAAAAGTTACGTCGAATCAAGGTTTTTTTCTCTCATTATAATGGGAGAAGTTTCGAAATAGTATGAATTTTACTAATGATAATTGACGAAGATGTTCAATAATAGATACCAGGAAATAATTTTTAAAAATCATGACTCAGAGTAAAAATATGATTTTATTTCTCTTCATTCTATCTTTCTGAACTATGAAATTGTGGCATTCCTTTTAGGGAATATCGTGAAGCAAATACAATGGGCAAGCGAATAAGGGAACTAACGGAAGTATCCACTTTGCGTGGAAAAAACTCTCCAGAGTTGATCACTAAATAATGATTATTATACATACTAATTTCGCTAATCTGTGACATGAAATATTCCAATGTAATGCTCTTAAATTTTCTTAGAAATTTTAAAGATTATATTAAATTAATATCCCGTGATGTGTATAATCAAATCTGTCATAAATATTGGTCTTTACACGGAGAAAAATGTTATTCTAAAATATGATCATTTTATTCGTAAATACGGTTAAAAACGGGACTGAAGTTCTTACGAACAAATTGTCAGGGTTTCAATGTTTATTGGCGGGAAAATTGAAACCCTGTTAATTTGTTCGTAAGAACTTCCGTCCTGTTTTTAACAGTTTTTACGAATAAAATGATCGTATTTTAGAATAACAATTTTTTCCGTGTACTTTCACTGGTATAATACTGAGAACATCTTCCACTGAAGGACAATAAAAAAATATTTTTTATTGGAATTTTATTATTCAGACCTAGCATTATGTCTTGATTATCCTATGCAGAAGGAGAACCGTACAATATTAACAAATACCTTTATTTTCTCAGATACACCCGACCAAAGGATGAGGGGAAGTATGTCCACATCCCATACCCATACGACGGAGGATACGGTCCGTACAGCGGGGACTGGGAAAGGTACAAGCACCAGTTCGATGGCAACCTCGAGGGATCCGCCAGCGACGTGAAGCCTGTCACAGCCAAACCCACCACCACCACCACCCCCTACCCCACTATCAAATACGTCAACAACGGCAACCAGATCATCAGGCAAGAAGGCAATGTCAAGGAAACCGGATTCAACTACCTGTAAGTAGTGTTAATCATTAGTAACATTGTACACCCCTTTGAGACAAAAGCCGTCTGTTCATAAAATTACTTACAAGCGAGTCACTATCCGATATACAATTTTGCTAGTGCAGCGCGTAGCGGTGTGTACGAACACTAGAAAAATAGTATAGCGGGAACTGACGAGCGGTGATCGAGTCGCTTGTAAGTAGCTTCATGAACGGATGACTTAACCGCTGGCGCGACAGAGCAATTAGAATATTTTTTTTCGGATTGCTAAAGGAAATTTTTTAGCCCACATTAAAAAAATCATACCTCCGAATTTGAATACGGAGACATACAAACTGATTATAGTTCTATGTAGCCAATGAATTCCCCTATTTTTTGATCGATTATCACATATTTGTAAGATTTATAAAAAAAGTATAATTATATCTTTAACCTTAAAACATTTTAAAGAATCTAGAGAATATTTATTTTGTTATATTTTGAATGTACAATATATTGTACAATCGTTTTAATAAAAAAAAATTGAAAATTTGCCAAATTTTGGCAACAAAGCAATCCGAGGTTTTGGAAATAGTGCCATAATGTGGCAAAAAGCGCTCGAGTGGTTTTAGGTGTGAATTCAAATGCACATTGCATAACGGCTAAACTGTTCGAAAAAAACCATACTTAATTTCTTTAGGGTGTTTCCAAGCATTTTTCAACTTGGGAGTAGTCATTTTTAGCAGAGGATTAAAAAGCATTATGGTTTTTGGGGCTGGTCATTCTCGTTTATACAGACCACATATTGCACCAATTGCATCTTGAATTTGAATTCGAACGCTTCGGTTCCAATTATTGAGACTTGTATTTTGTGTTAGATGCAATCTTTTAAAACTGGTTTGTTGCCGCCTCACTAGTCGAGTCTGTTTTTGGATAGAAATAAAGATTACAAATGAGATCATACCTGGATAACATTAAATATCAACATTCAAATAGTGTTCAGTAAAAAGATGATAATATACATAATATTATGGTCATACTTCTGGGCCAGAACACATCGAGTTTGAATGAACGTCATAGGTATCGGGTACCGAAGAATTCCCCTTTCACAACAACTTATGTTTATTTAAAAGGTTGTGTATGTGTATAAGAATTTGAGAATGCTTTTTTTCTTAACTATGACCTCCGATTTGAAAGAGATCAACGCCAATAATAGGATTCATGCGCTGTTTCAACTATGTTTAAACCACACCTTGAAATGAAAGTTTTCACACTTTGTCATAAGAATTATAGATTATCCGATATCTCGAAACTTGTAGAATGCTGCTTTACTTTCCATCTGTAGCATCTCTCACTTATTACGTAACAAATATTGAAGAAATAAAATACATTGGACGGGAAATAATTCTGTAGCTTATTATCAGTAAGCACAGTAATACATATGAAAATCAACATGGCCATTATTGAAAACACGCATTGTAAGGATGCTCATGAACATTCTTGAAACATTATTTACACATCAATCCACAATTAAATTTTCTCAACCAGTTTTAAATAGAAGCAACTTCCTCGTTATGTGACAGAATAAATGGAGATGCTATCTAATCATTACCGTGTTTATTATTACTTTAATAGACACATGGTTACATGCGCAATATGCATTCGCGTTAGTCATAAAGTCTAATGCGTTTTTAAATATGATATAAGAAACGTGGCGCTTGACATTAGAAACATCGTGCGATTTGTCACAAACAGTTCTAATAATGGATTTCATAATGAATGTTAGTCATTAAAGACAGCAAATTATTAGTCTTCATATTTTTAATTAACATTCACGCCCACATCTAATTTTCATAGGTGTAAGGGTTTTTTGTGATCCAATTGCAATTTCATATAATACATTCAAATCACTAAAATACATTACATGTAAATAACTGCACGATACAAGTATTCATTATATTCAGTAAACAGTATACAAGATTGAGTAATGTTTGGGTAAAATATGTATTCATTAGTTGCAAGGTCGTTTTACTAATACCTGCGATCATCCTTTCGAGAGGTTTTAGAAAGACTTATGCCCACGCTCCAGTGGTATTTAGAGAAGCTCAACTTCTGTTGTTCGTTTAGAATAGAATTTGTAGAAGCGTGAGAAGAGTTATCTAAGTTTAAACCACGCCTCAAAAAACATAATAATGTAGTGTCGAATTATCAATAATTTTTGTTTTCTTTTTTGCCAGGTACGAAACTGAGAATAAAATCCTCGCCGAAGAGAAGGCCATCGTCAAGAATCCCAACACTCCTGATGAGCAGATTGCCACCTCGGGATTCTACCAGTACGTTGGTCCCGATGGAGTTCTCTACAGAGTTACCTTCACTGCTGATGAGAATGGCTTCAGACCCAAGATGACGAGAGTCAAATACCCAGAGTCCCTGGACGATGGCTTCACGAAGATCAAGAGCAAGAATTAAGTGTAATTTTAATGGAACGAAAGCAATATTAAACCAAACAAGGGGATACGATTAGAAATACTCAGCTTTATGAAAATGCGTAAAATTAGAGAGTTTTCTTACTTCATTTTTGTATGCGTTTGTGGTGTTAACTATTACGAAGGATAGCAAGCATTTTTCAAAGTATCGTTTGTTTTCATGCAATATCGATCTATCGTTTTACGCATCTCTAATGTTTTCACTATAAATGCGCCTAGTTTGAATTTAAACTAAAATCATCATCATTCATTTTTGTGGGAGAAATAACTCATATTTATAATCGTTCGTTCACGAGCTTAAACCTTAAACTTAAAAGCAGTCATTATCGATATTATGTTTCACTAAACTTATGTGTTTACGTAATATATCATTGAATTAGGCATAAAACAAATGTTTACAAACTTGGAAATTGCATTCCATGTTTTTATCAGAATTTCAAAGTCATTAAAGAGCGATGGTAAAGGCCACACCAACGCTTCTTTCAAATTAGACACATGACGAAATTTCATTCTTTGAGTAGCGAGGAAGTTATTATCTTTAAATTTGCATATAAATCTTTAACAAGACACTATATGTCTTTATAAAAATGTATTATTTCTGTTAAAAAACACCATTCGATTTTAATTATGTTTGTGACGTCACAAATAAGTATAATTATTGTATCATCATCTCGAATTAATTTATTATCGAAGATAGCAGCGCATTTCAGAAACATTCCATTTTAAGGTTTAGTTTTAAGTTATTCGTAATCTCATTTTTAGCGTTAAGTGTCATTATTCCTATTAGTTTAATCTTACTTCTTTTATACTAGCATTAATGTGATATGGATGCAATAAACATAATATTTTATAATTATTTGAAATTTTACTACCAATACCTACCGCAATTCTTATTTTACCACCAATACCTATCGCCATTCTTATTTTACTACCAATACTTATCGCTATTCTTATCCTTACATTCCCCAAAATCCAAAAATAATCTTAATTTGTTTTCAGAAAAGTATTACGATCTATTTATATCATTTGAGTCTGAGCTACCAGTGCTCAACGAAAAAAAATTATCGAAATAAGTTAAAAAAATAAGTTAATAAATGGTATAGATCAGCGGTTGTCAACCTTTTTGAGCCTGCGTACCCCTTGGCGCTCACGTCAAATTTGTTGTACCCCTTAAATCTTGTGTATACGTTTATAATGAAAGTCATATTTTTTTTGTCAATTTTTAATAATCTAATTTTACCTGTCAATATCAACAATCAAGTCACACAAATACAAACACGACTTCGGGTATTTTTACCAGTGAAATAGAACAATTTTTTTCCACTTCTTTTTGTTTCGACGAAAAATAATTCGTGTTCTCCATCGTCAACTACAAACTCACAAAGTGTATTGAGGGGATGAATTTTTTTTAGCTCAAAAAAATTTGTAGAAAAAGGTTTCGCATGTATCAGTAGTTAAAATAAAAACCCAATTTCCTGTCACATCCTGTATAATTAATCATACAATGTTAACATACAGTCAATGTGATCCTTGAGCTTGGTTTGCAGAGCAAAAACAATGTTTGGCTCATTTTCACATAGGTAGAGCCTCAAGTCTGGTTCAGCATTCAGGCGATATTTATCTCTCAATTGTCAAAAAAAATCAAAACAACTGTCAAAAAAAAAAATTTTGAAGCGATTTTGCCCCTAAGGTATAAAGAAATTGTGTCAAGAACAAAGTCAGTATCGCTTGGGCCGTTCTCGTTCTCAACGTAACAAAAAGCCGCATAGCGCCTAGCTTCTCGGAATAATTTACATAAAATATCTATGGTGCACTTGGCGTCACTTTGGCAGCCGTTTTTGGACGGACGGACATAACATGAATGGAGTTTCTTTGTTTTTGATATAAATTCACTTAACACTGACAACTACACATCGTCGGATCTGCCGGATCTGCCTTGATGATGGACACTGCAACGCTGTCCGAAACGTCGGCTAAAGAAGGAGGTAGCGCAACACGGCATAACACCCCAAAAATAAACAACGAAAATATGTTATTTTATATCTTTTATGCATTTATAAATGTCCTATCGTCGGCAAGTTCCTCTGGATTTTTAATAAAAGCCGCATTTTTCTGCTTTTATTTCTTTAAGTTTAGAGTTTAATGCATATACATCTAACATTAAATTTTGGAATTATTTGACAAATTTTCTTTAAAAATATTAAATGTATTTGATGAAAGTATTAGCCGGTGTAATAACATGAAATTCAAGGTGCAAAAATAAACCTTTTAATTTAAAAAAAACCCAAAAGAATTCAATAAAATCCATTAAGACTTAATAGTATAGGAATGTATATAAAAATAAGATGAAATTGAAATTATATCGACTGGGCTAGAAGCGCCTCCACACTTTTTAGAATAATAAACAACATAGAAAGATTTAGAATAATTGTGCATTCGTCACTCTATTTTTCCTGAATAATTTGTTATAGTTTGGTCTTAAGTCACATGACCAACTATTGAAAAACAGATTTTAAATTTATACAGAAAAACTAAAAAATCCGACTAAACCTAAACATTCCTTGTATAAGTAATATTTCATTCAAAGTGGTCATCATTATAATAGTTTTACCTATAAATTTTATTATGAATTACTTATCTAATTACCTAAGTAAATGAATAAATTAATATCTTCATATAGATGGTTATTTATTCAGGGATTTTCATAGGGGTCACATAAGTAGTTGCATAACAACCTGCAAGCAACGTAGATTTTTTTTAAATATTATTATAATTATTATCAGGTGCTTTTTTCGTTGTTTGTTTTTGGGGTGTTATGCCGTGTTGTGCTACCTCCTTCTTTAGCCGACGTTTCGTACAGCGTTGCAGTGTCCATCATCAGGGCAGATCCGGCAGATCCGTCGATGTGAATTTGTTGTGGTAGACTCTTTTAATAATACATTTTGTTTTTTATCGAACAAGTATAAAATTTTATTGACACCGAAATAATACAACCCGAGGAATTTAATTTCCCCCCAACGGAACTGATATGTGTTTATTTCTAGGTGGTTTAATGCAGAAAATACCAATAATTAGCTTTACAAACAATATATTAATATCAGTTCTGTTGGGAGGGGTGAAAGGAGCCTGCCATCTATCTTAATAATCTCAAACTATTTATTCAAAATCTTATATTAAGTTCTGACCTAGATTCAAACCTTAATTTCGGACATAGGTAATAACACCGCTCCATCGAGGCCAGAGTTAAGTTAGCCTCTCAGAAACTGGGCATAATGTACAGGGCCCGCAGATACTTTAATAGTACACAACTGCTAACCCTGTACAAATCGCAAGTGCGCCCCACGGTTGAATTTGGCAGCCACCTCTGGTCTGGAGCCCCAAAGTACCTGAAAAACACCCTCCACTCTGTGCAGAAACGGGCGGTCCGTTTGATAGATTCTCCCATCTTAACAAACGGATTGCAATCTTTAGAGCACAAGCGTCAGGTAGGAATGCTATTCTTGTTCTACCGGTATTTCAATGGAAGATGTTCCGAGGAACTAGCCTCATTGATCCCCTCGGCACCGGTGCATAGTCGGGAAACACGCCAAACGCTCGCCCAACATATGTACACGGTTGACATTTGTCACATGAGAACGGGACGCTTCTACCACTCGTTCTTGTGTTCAACAGCTCGGCTGTGGAACGATTTGCCGGCCTCTGTGTTTCCTCCTTCCTATAACATGGGTCTCTTCAAGACCCACGTTCACTCCTTCCTCTCCTCAAAAAGACCCTCCTCACAGCATCTCCAAAGATGACATAGGCCCTGAGGGAAATTATTTTCCTCAGGACCTCCTGTGTGGAGTTAATGTAAAAAAAAAAAAACACAAAATAGTTAAAAATTGGAATACTCATTATTTATTTTATTGGTATGTAGAATATTAACAAATTTTAAAAAGGTTTTGATGAAATGGATCTTTCAGTAGGTATCAGAAATCATATCAAAATATTAACTAATTATAACTAATATCAAAATATTAACTAATAATAACTAATATTAACTATTAATTATAAAATATTAACAAAAAAGCTATATGAATAACACCTGGAGGTCTATTACGCTCGATACGCTGTAAAGACAAAGCATTTTACACACGATACCAATATTATATACACGATATTGACCAAACTCGTCATCTATGGTTAGTTGGCTTTATTTGCGAGCACGGTCAACATATGATTCCCACATTCATTTATTTTAACGCGTCATCCTGAGTTTCAGATAAGCTGTCAATATAGACAAATTTTGAATTATGTTGTTCGTTATACAAAATAACTGGCTTACAAAGAGCTCTTAGAACTGAAAGAAATCGTTTGCGAAAATCATATGCTTAATATTCATCTAAGTCGCAATCTATTTATTTCGTTCGATTTCGAAGATACGAAAATGGTTCAAATATGACTAAAGACCTTATACCTGATTAACTCCCGTTTAGTGTCAAAAAGTACAATACGTGAAATGCCAATGTTTACCAAAGTCAGTATTTCAATTCGAAATTGTCTATTTATTAGTATTTTTAATTTTTACGCAGCGGTTTGACGTTTATGAATGTGAATCCATAGATAGATCCACCAGTGCTGCCAGCATAATATATTAATTTCTTTTTTATTCTCTGCCAATATTGATTCGGCTGTCAACACGTAACCTTGCTCGGGATATCGTTATAAAATCATCGCAAATTACGCGTATCCACGGTAACTGTAAAGACATCGATTTCACTGTGATAGACCCCCGGAGGCCCTAGCACGCTTGCTCTATAACGATCGATAGGATAACTATCGGTAACTTCTCATCGTTCCCTAGGACAACTTCACATCGCTAACGTACAAATAACAGTTGATGTCGAATATGTTAAGGACACTTAGTCATTGTGAACTGTCACTTATTTGTTGGCGATCTGTAGTAATGCTAGGGAACGATGAGAAGTTACCGATAGTTATCCTATCGATTATAGAGCGAGCGTGCTAGGGCCTCAGGCCTTGCAAAACTCGAAGGAAATGTATTCTATTGCCCGGCAAGCGATATTAAAAGCACAATGTTAATAGATGACTCTGTTGGCGAGGCAGTTCGATTTACCGATTAGAAACATCGAGATCTGCTGACCTCAGTAACCTGTCAATTGCTTAGTTCTTGTTGGACGTAGTATGATAAATACATTGGATAAATTGCCCAACAGTGCCAGTTCTTTAAAGGTCGTGAAGCATATCTAAAACTCTGTTTAAGGGCATTTTGGCCGATGTAGGTGTTCAGTCTGTAAGGTGGGAAGGTGAATCATTTATAATGGAAAAGATTATAATTTTTGATAGGAATTAAGTTGTGGTTTAACAGGATGAAAGGGAATGCAACCTTCTAAATGATTTTAATCATCCTTAAGCGGAAATAAAACAGAACAAAAGTATTTATTTTTTGGGAAATAAGAACTTTACTATAGTGTATATAACTCAACCAAGACATGTATCCAATATTTTACCAATGAGAGTTTGGAATGAATAAATTTCGATTATGTAGGTAATACAATTTGAGAGTCGGGAAGGGATACCGCCGTCCCAGGAACCATTTACTGCATAATCTCCCATAGGTTACACCAAGCGGTTTGCTACGTTTAGTGACTTAGCAGCGTTTGTGAAGGGAAGTTTTTCGAGGTTTTTCGAGGTCTTTTTTCGAGGGTGCGTTTCCCCAACACCTCTCATACCTCTTTCCTTCCCAGAATGTCCCCTCCTTCCTTTCCTGTAAAAGACCCTCCACATAGCATTCCCAAAGATGAAATAGGCCCTGAATAAAATTATATATCTCAGAGCCACCCGTGTGGAGCTCCTGAAAAAAAAATATATATACATATATTTTTTTCTCGAACATAACACATATATTTTTTTTCGTACATAATGTAGGTAATATGTGAATGAAAAATCTTATAATGAGTCATGCCTTATTCCCCAGAAAAGGTTTTATTTATTAGAATTATGCAAATAGATACATTATTAAAAATCGATAAAGTATTTAGGAATTTTGTTTAACGATCAATGCTAAAGTAATATTTCAACATTCTTCTGCAAAGTGATACCAGATATTGTATTTATGGTTATGCGTCATCAAATTACGTTCGAAGAAAGGTCTGGTAGTCCCAGCGACCTCCAGGATGTCAGAGTTCGATTCCGGTTAAGATGGTTCCTAATGCTGCCTTCTAGGAAACTTAAAGCGTGCATCTGTGACGAAACAACTTTATTAGAAACGTGGTACCTTCGGGCCTCGATTTAAATCACATTTCTAGAACGATATTACTGCGATAACCGCAGAAATACACCTCTCCTTGGAAATTATCGTTTCACCACAAGATAACCTTATAAAGACTAATTTAGGTTTTATCTTGTTCCAATTAGAGAAACCATAAAGTAGGACGTGCATAATTTGAGGTAATTCCACAATACCTCAAAAATATTGATTTTGCATCCGGGATGCAGTTTTTCCCTTAATATTATTTGATGGATCGGGAATTTTGACACGATTTAAAAGTTAGGTCATTTCGATGAATCACATTATAATGACTATCTTTGTAAAGAGTAAAGATATACGCATTTTACTTTTAGTCAAGTGGTTGTTGGTTTGATTCCGGTGGCAGTAAAATCTAGCAAAATTGGCATAAAAACTATCGTTAAAACATGTTTTTAAAGTGAAGTGTTCCAATACCGAACCACTGCACTGGAATGTGTTTTTTTTTTTACTACAGGAGCCCCCGAGGGAAAAATTCCCTCAGGGCCCATGTCATCTTTGAAGATGCTGTGTGGAGGGTTTTTAAGGGAACTGAAGGAGAGGAAGTCCTGGGAAGGAAAAGGTTTGAGGTGGGTAGGAATCTGGGGATAAATATGTCCAGGAGTGATGGAGGTGCGAAGCCATCTCTCCCACTGCGGTGCAAGGCAATGGGTCGAAAGGTTCCAGCTGGAGAGATCAACAGGTCTCCCTCAACCAGTCTCTCCCGATCCGGCCAGCCACGCAGATGGTCGGCAGACGCGTCCACCCCCAAGTACCGGAAAAACCTAACCCCATGAAACCGGGCACCCTTGCTAAGTCTAAACTTGGGGGGACCTGTGGCAGAGGTGTTGGTCGTCCAATAAATGGTTCAAGGGGCGGCGGTACCCATACTCGCCTCCCTAATTAAAATGATAAATTTAGAATTTTATTAACATAACTTTCCAAGCATTCACAAATACACATCATAAACAATGTTTACAGAAATCAGTTCTCAGTTAGGTGACTTACTTACTATTAAAATTTTATTTAGGACAGAATTTGTACTTAGTAGTAGACTAGTAATTGCACCCTGTAGCTACTTATTGATATAGATACAGAACATAACAACAAAAATAATGAAGCTGTAATATTAATTATTATTAGTAACATTATTTCTTGTTGTTGAGATAAATTATCGTTTATGGTGTAATTGGTCTCATGGCTATTTTAAAGACAAACACGTGCCTTAAAAAACATCAAAACTAATAAGACATATTTACTATATTACACGTGCCTTAAAAAACATCAAAACTAATAAGACATATTTACTATATTACACGTGCCTTAAAAAACATCAAAACTAATAAGACATATTTACTATATTACACGTGCCTTAAAAAACATCAAAACTAATAAGACATATTTACTATATTACACGTGCCTTAAAAAACATCAAAACTAATAAGAATTGCGTATGTTGTTAACACTTATTTGAAAAATTGATGATAACTTTGAGTGTAACTTTTTTCAGAAATATATAAATGTTTTATAAATAACACAATCTTTAGATAACTAAGTCTATTCTTACACCTGGATTTTGATGATTGATTCTCAATTACACGAAGTGCTTAGTAATATATTCATAAAACTATAGGTAAAATAAACTGCCAGTTTATAAATATAAATCGGCCCTTTAAAACGGCATAAATCGTCTTATTAAAATATTTCAAGATAAAGTAAACAACCCAAGTAATCAATATTCCGGCGTTTAATGTTGAAGGTCCCATTACTTTAAAGTTACATGAATAAGCAAGAATTCGTTCTGTCTACGACGCTTGTCACAAATGGCGCCTATGTTAATATTATCAGCATTATCGCAAAGGTTCACCAGGCTTAAAAAAATTTGCATTCGCATCTAATCTAAATTATTGAAGATTTAGTGCCTTTTTCAATTAAGCAAAACAACTTGAATTTCATTTTCAAATCACAACAACGTTCGTTGTTAATATGTTTTTAACTATGTTTATGTAAAAAAATTAATTGAAAGTGAAGGTAAACTACATAGAACCTCCTGTATAATGTGTATTTTGAACTTCTTATTTGCAATACAATGATGAAACAACCATGAACTGCAGTTTTGAATTTTTTCTTTCTCCAAACAAACATCTTGCGATATTTTGGCGCTTGGCTTTGATATTTATCTATTAGATTTTAATCTTTATAGTTTTTTAATAACGATCCATGTTGAAATTCAATCCGGCGTTTGAATAATATCTATATTAACAGTAGTTTTCATGGCAATGATTAATATTTAAGATTCATGGTAACATTTTTCTCACAAGAAAATTTGAAATGAATATCTTAGATTGTATTACCGAATTGCTATGTGGGCGTGCGCAATATTGCCTTCATCGCTAAGTTTCTGGGTTTTAAATGTTATCTGTCTCTTATAATCGTTATTGGAATGCATTTTGGTATAGATAGTTCAAGTCATTGGAACTGGCAGAGGAAGGATGAAAGTAGGCAGAATGCTGTGGAAATGAGATCCCCGAGGCGCGTGTGTAGAAAAACCTTGTATGATCGTGTGAGAAATGTGGAGATTCTAGTACTAAAAACCAATATTTTATGAATACTGTATTAACTGACCGGACTTTGGGACCTTCAATTGGAGTATTTTGTAAAGTTGAAATGAGCGGGGAGGGAAATGACATAGAGAAGAAAAATGCTAGATAAAGAGGGCTAAAGCTATTTCGAATAACGTTTCGATTCTGAATCGTGGTCTTTCACCGCGTCGATAATAGGTGAATATGCAACTCTATTATCAATAGATGAGTATATATTATACATAATAATTATATTATAACCTAATATTAATGAAACCTAAATTTTTAGGTTAAATCAATAAAATTAATTTAATTTTTTTTAAATAAAAATTTAGGCATATTAGATTTGTCAATGCAAAAATCAGTCATTTTAAATACGTGTAGGATTACGAAAGATTTTTAAAATATTTATATTGAGGGATCAGTAGGATTTATCGGTCAAATTAGGAATTCCACCGAGCCGAACCCTCTGATATGAAAATATCTGGAGTCGGTGAATTATTTTCACATTTAATGCCTGTCTGTCAAAGTCTGGTAGGTTAACATGTTGTTCTTGTATTGTTTTGTATTAACTATATTTATATAATACACTTGCATAGCGTGGATTTACTAGATGATCATTTTTATGGAAAAGTGTGTGAAAGGGTTTAGTTTTACCCGGACCTAAAGTATGGTGTGTAAAAATTACTACTACATTATAATGTTATCGCATGAAGCAAGTACGTATTGTTTATAACCTTTTTTGGATTATTTGGAAAGAATTACTTAACCCACCCATCAACATAACACGATAAACTTCCCTTCGCCAAAAGCCCACTTGATAAATTAACAAGAGAAGCGACTAAGAACGCGACATTACGGCCCAATGAATATTGTGAACGATGACATGTTCTTATAATTCTGACGTAAAATATTATCAGGGTGATGGCGCCATCTCTCGGGCGATAAGAACAGTTCCTGTGGGTAGGAATAGTGTTGTAAAAAGCGATCGGCATAGTCATCAATCACCTTGTTAACCCTCTCCGCACAACAGAGATATTAGAATTGTCCTCGAGGAGGGAATAATCGGTTCACGCGCTCCGAGGATCCAAGGGACACGCTCGAGTTAACTTTTTTTCAATAAACTTTTTGGCGGCATTTGGATAGGGTGACAGGAGAAATAACTCATGACGACGCCACACAATCAAGTTTTTCATGCATCACACTGTACAGAGCGCGATGTAAAACTGTGGATTCATCCTTCTTATTTACTTATTAGCTTTAAAAGCTGATAAATTATTAGTTTGAGTTTCATCTATATCTATTTTTGAAAAGACTGCTATAACCAATGAAAATCGGTCGTGAAAACTATAATGTTATCATATAAGCTGTAAAAAGTTAATTTATCATGATCCCGATGCTGATGACATCTCCAATTGTAGAGCTGCAACTTGTGTAGAAAAAAATGCCTGAGATAGCTATAGTCTATGGGATAATGCTGATATTGATATCCATAATATGCTAGAATTTTTGTAAGTGGAAGATTTAAATTTGATATATTCCTACTCCATCCTAAATTAAGTAGTAGGTTCTTAATCAGTTAGACTCATCACTTCGTTATCATTTTTTTGCATCCCTCTATGGATTAAGGAAAATCAGATAATCTTTTGTACTGGTACGAAAACTTTTATTATTTAATATTTATAGGTAATAATTTAATTACTAGGATTCCTCTTTTATTAGCAAATCGAACGCTTTTTGCCACATAATGGCACTATTTTCAAAGCCTCGGATTGCTTTCTAGAAATATTCTTTAAAATGTTTTAAAGTTAAAGATTTTATAATATTTTTTTATAAATCCTACAAATATGTGATAATAAATAAAATATAGGTGAACTAATTTGTATGTCTCCATATTTAAATTGGGCGTATGATTTTTTTTAATGTGGGCGGAAAAAATTCCTTTAGCACTCTGTCGCCCCAGTGGTTAGCCACATTTTCAAAATAATGTACGCTTTTATTTTTAATTTAGCTTAGCAAAATTGTTAAATTGTTTGTTTTCCTCGCAGGGTGTAAAACTTGCCCTATGCAAAACAGCTTTTCGCTATCCGATGGAAGTAGACATTTTAAAAATTAATGTAAAATTCAGATAGGTTCCAAATTAATATAAAAAGGTTGTTTTACAATTCACGTATTTATAATAATTTCCCACAATATAAATATGTTTACCTTCTTTAAAAATATGATTTCTTCGCTTTAAGTAGGTACCTAAAAAAAAACAAAGCAAATCACCCATGCCTGTAAAACCAAGAAAATTTAACACTTATAGTTACCTTTTTTGTTCAAATCTTTAAAACAATAAATCAAATTTACTGTAGCATCATCAAGCAAGCGATGATAATCGACGATCAAATCAAAATCTCATAATAAACATCTCAATTTGTTTAAACTTATTGACCTTCAGAAACCCAACGACCGTCCTCGGGACAGTGCGCGACGGAGCGAAAAATCCCCCGGAAATACGTCTGTTATACGCCATCAAGCAAATTCGTATTTGGCGCGCGGCGCGGAGAGCTTCCGGTGGGAGAGGGTGGAAGGGGGGAGGGTAAGGGAAGCAGAGCTGGCAGCACAGGCGACGCCGGCGCCCCCTGGCGGCGTCAAGATTAATGACTGGATAGGGGTGTGAATATGAAACATGAAGGCACCGGTGACGGAACGGTGTCGCTGCCCGCCATTGCACATTTGCCGACGTCAAGGAGATTAAGATGTATCTGGAATAGAATCAGATTCCAGCAATTATGAGCATCTCGGAGATACGTGCAGCGAGTTGTTACTTTCAAAATGCATTAGGTTAATGAACTTAAGCAGTAAGCACCTATAGCTATAGTTGAACCTTCGTTTGAAAACCTAGGTGGAAGTCGTACCTCGTAAGGAAGCTGAACGAATTTGGAATATCGTGATTTATTTTGGTGGTATTATGCCGTGTTGCGCTACCTTCTACTTTCGCCAAAATTTCGGTCAGTATTATAATGTCGTGTAACAGATGTATAATCGAAGATTGAAGTGTGTGCTTATGTATGCAAATTGGATTCTGTGTTACCAGCTCCAATCATCTACGGGCTGGTTATACAGTATAATTAAAAATGGTTTTCTGCGTTTAGTTTTGGTATAGCCGTCAATTAGCGGATACCAAGAAGTATTGAGCTTGGTTCGTCGTCTGTGAAATAGGATTTTTGTGATTTCAATTGCCTCAATACGTGCTTTATTCGTTTTGGGTTCGGAAACGTTGGTTAAATAAGAAGGAAGCGCAACATAGGTAATAACCCCAAAATAAACCACAATAATGATTTTGGCCGTGAAGTTCTCTTATCATATCCGAAATTTAGATAATTTTAAGCGATTTTTGTAAATAATACATATACGTGAAAAATCACTTTTTAATTTTTTTTTTATCAAATCAGCTTTTCATTCATTGTTTTCCAAAATAAAAACAATTTTAGAACAGCGTTAGTAAACTTGAGGAATCATTATTCAGATAATAGATCTTTCAAAAATGTAAACAAAAGAAACAAATTTTGAAAAAAAGATCTCTATTTTACCGGTTGTCCGATATGATATAATTCTTATCAGTTCCGATTTTAAAATTTAAGAGTTTTTACACATTACGCAGGAATATTTTAAATCACGCATGCATGCACTAATAACCGAAATTAGAATTTTTATATTGTTAACAGATTACACAACTCAATACTTGGTCATCTTTGGTCTCCTAATGGTCCCGCCATAAGTTATATATTATGTAATACATAAATCGTGAAAACCTACAAAGAAAAAAAAATCTTATACCCAGATTACTGGTAACATAAGAGTGAGGTATCTTTTGTGGTAATTTCATTTACAAGTTAATAAAAATCATTAGTTGTTTACATTAAAAGAATCAAGTATGCAAGATGCATTGTCACATTCAGTGGGCACCGAAGCGCAAGGGTGGCAGGGGTGGTTGTGACGTCACATGTCACGTGACAGTGTGCAGGGACCTAATGATTGTATCATCCGCTTCATAACATGTGCCATGACTGCATTACTTTCCCCACCAGAGCGCGGGGGGATGTGTGTAAAATCTGTATCAAGTAAAATAATAAATAAACTGTTAGGATATGTGTACATCGGTTTGTCACTCTTAGATACAATAGATGACTTGTACTTAGTAAACCGGATGAATGGGCCAAATTTACGCCAGGTTTGCACCAAACTTATTTTAAAAATAATAAATAACAATGTAGAGTCCCCCCTCTTTGTTACAATCATAAGACAATTTGATATCCTCTGTGGTAGAGGAGTAAGGCTCTCGACTAGCAATCAGAAGTCGCGGGTTCGATTCCTGGCGTGCACGAGTTCATATATAGTATATTTGCGGCACGTTCCAGAGTGGAAGATATTATCAGTATAGCCCTGGTGTAAGACCACCATTCAGAATTGAAACGTTGCTTGAAATTTTGGCTTTAGCCGTGTTTGGTGAGCATATCTGAATAGCCAGAAACTTCCCCACCTTCCTTTTCGCCACTTTCTTCTTCTCCTCACTACCTTCAGCCTCACACCATACCCCAATTGGGGATGACATGTTCTCACTGGCTTCAGACGAGAGCAGTAAGGACACAAATAACCAACATAAACTTATCTCTATCTGTTGTGCAAATGCGTCAATATATATTATTCTTCTATCTCATGTGTGCATTAAATATCGAAGGCGAAAAATTAAATTTAAATAGGAGAATAAATCCAAAAATGGGTATGTAATTTTTCTATTTCGGTCTTTCTATTAAAAACTATTTAATCAAAAATAAAACGTTCGAGCCATAATTTGTTCTCAGTGCGCCTGCTGTAGGCAAACTGCATAGCATGTTGCTAAAATAAAGAAAAATCTAGGTGCCTTCATAAAAAAAGCGTCAGGATTCATTGCAATTAATTAATTAATTGCAATGAATCTACTAATAATTAATTCATCTACTTTAATGCACACATTAAATATCGACGGTGGAAAATTAAAATGTAAAAAATAAAAATCAAATTTAGATATGAGAATAAATCCAAAAATGGGTATTTAATTTTTCTTCGTTTTTTTCTATTTCGGTCTGCGTCGTCGAAATATTTCTATGAAAATAAATGCGTTTTTAATCAGACATTCAGAGGTTTTTTTTCTGAAAAATTAAAAATAAATTAAATACTGTTATAAAAGATATTTTAAAGATGAATTATGAAAGATCTTTACATTATCACTTTATAACTAAATTTCATAACTATAGGTCCACTAAAACAGGAGAAATGATTTTTGGAAAAATTTAAAAACTTTCTTTTCTATTTCCTGAACTATTAACATTTTGCCTTTAGGGCATTTCAAATTTCCGCGATCGATATATATATATATATACTAAAATACACAAAAGAGGTGCGGAATCCACCACGAAATTTTATGCAAAATATCAAACAATTTTAAAAAAATCGTAGAAGCTTGATGGTACTTTCATTCAACCATTTCATGGAATTTTACCTACATAATTTATTGTGGGATAGTTCATTCGCGAAATTATTCATTTAATAATAGTGAAAAATACGTATGTACATAAAAACATCAAATATAAATAGTTTTTTATTGTTGTTACTAAATTCTTCGATAAAATTCTTAACTTATTTATACTACAAAACGCTTTAGTTTCTTTGCATTTTCAAATACAGACTCCTGAAATAGGCTCTTCATTAATAATAATAAATGTCGACTAAGATTAAAATTTGCAAAGCGGAGAAATACGTTTTTTCTTCTTAATTTTGGTTGATTTCATCATTTTTTATTTGAATTCGCTAATTTTCAGGCCACTTCACCGTAAAGCCCTCGACAATCTGAACGATGCTGTAGATTTGATGACGGAACATGAAGTACTAAAAATAATTATTTTCCTGAAAAATGTTTATCAATGCTTCAAAAGAACCTGTCCAGTCAAAAAAATTATGGTTCTTACCGTCTTTTGTATTAATAATTTGAACTAACTTCCTTCAAACTCTTTTTTTGGAATTATTAAATTCCTGCAATCATTTTTTTAATTTGCAAATTAGATGATTTTAATTAAAAAAATACAAAGCACCTATAAAAACTATTTAATTATTAAAATAAAAGGTTCTAGCAACAATTTATTCCCAATGCGCCTGCTGTAGGCAAACTGCTTAACATGTTGCTAAAATAAAGAAAAATCTAGGTGCTTTTTTAAAAAAAGTATCAAGATTTATTGCTCAAATCTACTTTAATGTATATACAAAATTAATCGATTTATAACGATATTCTGAAACACTAAGAAATTCCTTGTCTATCTTTTTACTTCTAAATAACAACCCCCCACCTTTACATCTCCGATAATTTCTGGGTTTTGTATTGTTATTATTATTACTGACATTTTTACACGGAGAAAAATGTTATTCTAAAATACCATCATTTTATTCGTAAAAACGGTAAAAAACGGGACTGAAGTTCTTACGAACAAATTAACAGGGTTTCAATGTTTATTGACGGGAAAATGTAAGAATCATTTGTTGGTACCTATACATAATTTCGTACGTATTACAAATTAAAATGTTCTCACCAATAAACATTGAAACCCTGTTAATTTGTTCGTAAGAACATCAGCCCCGTTTTTAACCGTTTTTACGAATAAAATGATCGGATTATACAATGACATTTTTATCCGTGTAGGAGAGAGGTATGGAGATGTTTTCCGGAGGCGGCCACAACTTTCTAAGGGTTAAAAACCTGAAACAATTATAAACAATTTCATAATTGGTATTTTGTGTAGTGAAGCTTACTATATGTAGGTTTAATTAAATAATTATGCAGTGTATGTAATAAATATCGCAATGAAAACGCAGCACGTTTCTTCCAAACAATGTGAGCGATATGTCAAAACATTATGTATGCCAGGAGTGCAGAGTGTCGAGTCGGTGTAGACGGTGTAATGCCACGGTTTAATTATTTAGTCAGAGCGCGTATGTTTTTAATTAACTCCGCTAACGAGGGCCATTAATATGTACGTTCTCTTTCGGTGGCAGCTACACACATTTCTCCTTTACTTCAAAAAATATTGTAAGCCAGCCGGCGCGGAAGTGGAAATTTGTCGCAATCGGAGAGAGTAAGTAACGTGCAACTAAATTGGAGTCCCGTACAAAGGGTAATTCTTTTACTTTAAAATTTAACTTTCCAAACTTTAGAATGGTGGTTCTTAAAGATTGGTACTTATCTTTTTATTTTAGCAAAATAAAGCTGAAATTTTAACAGTTTGGTTAAAAATATTCGTTTTTATGTGAAGACTTAGATCTTCTTCCTTTCTCTCCATATTATTTTTTAAATTTTTTTGTATTACATATGACGAGGGTGTGTACACGTACAGTGTAAAGACAGGGGAAATATATCGCCACCTCCGAGAAAGCCATCATTGTGAGACGTTTGAAGGTTAGGGCTATATTAAGGGATTCATTAATGCAAATCTCGAAGAGACCCGGATTACACGATTGAGGAAAATAAATACAAATGCATTTGGCCGTGAAAATCTAAAAACGTACCTAAATACAACCATTTTATTTTTGTACAAAACCCAGTTGCAAGGATAACTGAGCCAAAAACATCTTCAGAGTTATTGATAAAATATGTGTAATGAAAAAAACGTACTCAATTAGGCTTGCAGAGAGGTACATATTTTGCGGTTTGCTTCTTCGGCTAACATTTTTGCCTTACAGTGTCCATCATGAGGTCAAACTCAAGTACAAAGTACACGTGACAGCTTATCCCTTATTTACAAAACGATGTAATACAAATAGATATTAAATCAGAGATTTTATTGAGGGGGCCTACCCCAACACATAATTATATTTGCTGCAAGAATCATAGATTAAGTCCGGTAGAAATGAAACTGTAACACTTCGATTCTAGTTTCGTAATGTGTAGAAGCAGAGAGAAGAACCATGCATGAGCATTGCACATATTGCTTATAGAACATGGGTATTAACCATATCCACATTTTCTTGGCACCGGTTTGTCGGTCGTAAAAGCAGACGATATTGGAAATAGTCCCGAGAAGAGCCAAATATATTTCACCTCTGTAACTATGGAATTGGATAAATACAGTCATATCTTCAAATTAAACAGTATTCCGTTCATTTAATTGGGTACTTACAAAGAAACTCTCATAATAAAATGGAATTGAACGGTATCGTACAAACGTATGTAATAGAGATATGAAATAATATTTTTCAAATTATTAAAAATCTCAAACTTTGAAATGAAAATGTCAAGTGTTTCCCATGCCTCAAATTTGGCGAAGAATCTGGTGGAGCAAATCATCGCAAATCAAAAATATGTTAATTTTCTTTGATTTCTCTTTTATGAAAGCGAGCAACGGTTATATAACGAACATAATAAACACAATGGTGGAAAACGATCCAGCCATTTTCCGTTATTCGATTCAATTTTGAAATTTGGAAAACGACCATCGAAGCGCAAAGTTTCAAAGCTTTTGAAATTGGTGCCGGAAGTCGCCATTTGGCGGGCGGCGCGAGCATATCCGGTGGCTCCCGTAATTGGCGGGAAAGTGGTAAGCCTGTGTTTAAACAACGAAGGTCATACGCGGGCCGCATATTTATTTTTCTTTGATCCCATAAAGCATTTTCTAAAATTGTTAAAGGTCCGATGGACCCAATAAAAGGTGATGTAAACAGCATTTGAATGGATAAAACACGTGCTTAACAATATTATTGGTTTGATGTAGCTTATACCTAAAATGCTCATTATCACATTAGCATTATTATATAATACCAGCGCAAAAATTTGGGATAAATTAATTGTAAGATTTGCGAAGCTGAAAGTATTCATGAGAATAATATTATAGATATATCAAAAATATATATATATATATCAAATGTTAGTTAAATTGAAAAATGTGCGACATCTATCCAATGACATTATAAAAATATGTGTAAGACGCGTCATCTTCACATTAATAATAAGTTGGCATGAATATCAAACAAAATTTATTTTTACTGTCGTTTTTTTTATTGTACGATGGTATAGTTTGTATATTTATATTTATATTATAAGTAGTTTTTTCTTTGATGCATTGGAATGAAAATATGATTTATATTTTTGTTATTTGGAGGTACATCCTCCCTGCAAACCTCTTCGGGGAAACCATAATTATATTGTATATATATTCCGGGGGTTAAACTGTCATGGAACCATCGAACCATTTTAATGGTTCGATGACCAAAAATTAACCATTCAAAGAATATGTCTAAAAACGGCCCGCTAAAGTATGTCCATTGGACCTAGATCGGTCAAACCATGAGCATTTAAGCATCTGGCAGTGATAGAGCAGTTGATTCCGATTACTGGATATATACCTAGGATGGTTCAATCCTCAGACGAATCATTTTTTAATGTTTTAAAAGACATTTAAAAATAGATGTCCACTGGAGTGAAATCGGGCCAAATTTTGACAACTTTTATTTTTCTGGGATTGATACCGGTCCAATTTTGGACCACATTTTGCTACCACTCGTAAAACATTTTTTGAATTCTTTTCAAATGTTCCCGCATCCTGCTATCCTGCAGATAACGCTGTATGAGAACTGGAAATCTACTTCTATTAATGATTAAAATATGTCACTGTTCTTTCGTTTACTCTTGATACCTCTCACTTCAATTCAGTTGATAGCAAAAGTTTTTTTTCAAACTACCAACTGTCAAAATCTTATTATTTTAAAATGTCGAATTTACGTGTGTTTTGTCGCTTTTTCTAATATATTTGTGTACCAGTATAATAATGATTGAATTATCAATGTTTAACCTGTTTAAATGTCGAAATAATAAAAGGAGGCAGCTTCCTTAAAAATAGTGCATTTTTGTTTTTAATCATTAATCGAGTTAATTATTATTGTAGAATAAAGATAAAGAACGTATCTATCTGGTGTAATGCATTTTTTTTGGTAAGTACATTAAAAATCATATTTTATTGTAATCAAATTTGTGCTTTCACGAACAAAATTTCATACGATTTTTTTTTCTTAGGAACCATATCAACTCTTGAAAACTTATCAAAATTCAGTTTTATTATAGATATTTCTATATGGAATTATTAACTAGACTATTCGTAAGGAACTTCATACAAAACATTTAATATTGACGTCAAATTAAAGTCTCCACGGCAGATTTTATCTAGAAAACCCAGAAAATATATCCTTTTGGAATGTTTACGATTTTTTTAATAATGGTTTTATGAAACCTACAAATATAGGATGATTATTAAAATATAGGTGAATTCATTGGCTGCATAGCACTACAATTTTTTTTATGTTTGCGTACACAAATGTGGAGTAATGATTTTTTTTAATGTGGGCGGAAAATTTTCAAAATTTATTTTCAAACGTGGCGAGCAATCGAAGCATATTAATTTATTTCGCGTGATCGCTCGAGGGGTTATAGTAACTCCATTTTGTTTAGTAGGGATTGGTTTTTTACATATTTAAGTGAGTGGTAGAAGAAACCGGAGATGGCTCAGTAAAGTAGCGTCATATCAAGAGTCAGAATAATAGAATAGTAAGTATGGGACAATGTATGAATATGAATGAAGTAAGAAGCCTGGGGGTCAGATAGAGAAGCGTGGCGGCCAATCCCCTTTCTGCCGTTACGGTTAATTTGTTAGTATGAAAAAAAATACAGAGCACACAAAAATCTGCCCAGAAATAGCAATTATCGAGGCGTTGCGTCATGTCGTAGAATTGACTTCAGTTTCAGAAGACTATAATATTTAGTCAGCTAGCTTGTTTCCCGCACGATAGAAAGAAATTTATAATTTTAATAAGGTTCCTACACACAATCGATGTGTTTAGAATAGAAATCCTTTCTCGAAAGTCCGACGACTTGGTTGTTGGCCGAGGCTTACAAGGCACGATAAATAGAATCGATATGAGCCGTACTGTGAATATTACTCCTTGGCCACAATGGAAATTCTTAGAAATGTAAGCTGCCTTGTAAAGTTTGGAAGCTAAGATTGCGGGTCTAAGTCGAGTGATGGCAGTAAAATTTTATTAAGAAAATTATTCTACTTGTGAATTGCCTTTATTGTTCAGGAACATTTTGAAATATAATATGAAACATCTTATTTATTTGAATGGCATCATCAAACGCTGAAAATTTTATAATTATACTTGGTTAATTTACATAGCCCAAATTTGCGAAATATAGTGATCACGGGTGTGCTTATCAAAATAAAATGGTTAAAGCGTAAAATGGGCTGGTTTTTAGCGTCAAATCACCATTATATTTAATATTTTTTGTCTATTGTCCTTATTAGTGTACACTTGTTTGTTTATTTTGTTTTCGTTTGTTACTTTTATTCATATCATAATGAATTCAGTATGTCTCGCAAAACTTTTAGTTTTAATATGGTGCATAAATCTATTGATAACCCATTTCTTTTGGAATGATATGGCTTATAAAAATACCTGAAAACTTCAGTTATAATCGTCAACTTGATTAATCTCGACTTGTTCAAGACACCACACGGCAGAATGATATATAGATATTTTTTTAGAGAACATATACAAGAGTCCCAACTGCTCCCGTCTGGAGCCAGTGAGACTATGGCATCCCTAGTTGGGGTATGTTGTGAGGCTGAAGGTAAGTGGAAAGGGAAGGAGATGGGAATAGGAATGTCGGGAAGTACCTGGCTATTCAGATCTAGTCACTAAACACGGCTAAAAGCCATTTCAAGAAACGTTTCTATTCTGAATGGTGGTCTTACACCACGGCGATACTAAGAGTATCATCCACTTTGGAACGTGCCACAAATATAGTTTATATTATTTTTATTAATTAATTGTGAAATAACACAAATTAATCAAATAAAATCTATTTACGTACGCCGGGCGACCTTCGGAATGGAAGTCCAAAGCCTTGTTTCTGGACTACGCCGGTCGTCACTTCTGAAACAGTAGATATAATATGTAATAACCAAACTTTAAAATAGCTTTAAACCATTTTGAAGGTATACCTATCTACCCAATTCTTGAGAAAGTAAAAATGAGAAATTTTGTAAATAGGAACTATAAATGGATGAATATTCTGTCGCACATTAAATTAAATATAACAATTGTCAACGTATTTGTACTCTTTTCAATACACGTCATCATCTATATGTGATGTTTATCTCAACACAACGACTAACCTAATATATGTACAATACTACCACCATGACTAACTACTCTTCCACTACTACAACACATTGAGGTATTTCTTCTTACCGAAACCTGGCTTGACTCTGATATTCACACCGAGGAACTTGGATTTTCATCTTACAACACCTACCGCCTAGACAGAAATCTAGCCACTAGCACTAAAACCAGAGGAGGAGGAGTTCTCATTTCTGTTAAAAAATCACTGCCATCCACTCGATTAATTTGTAAACATCTGGACGTGGAACAGGTATTCGTTTTACTAAAAACTAAATCAGACAAAATTCTACTAGGATGTGTCTACATTCCTCCAGGATCCAACATCACAGTCTATAGAAACCACATAGATGACCTCGAAACCTTTAAAAATAAATACCCTGATGCCAGAACAATTTTATTCGGCGACTATAATACCCCTAGCATTGATTGGATGGATAAGAACTCTAATAACAACTTAAACCTTCCAGAAAATGCTCGCGAAATAATAGATATGACGAATATACTCTCCCTACATCAAGTCAATCAAGTATACAATACTAATAATCGGCTGCTAGATTTAGTATTCTGCAGTGATCTATCAGTTCATATTGTTAAATCAGTTGATGAGCTCCTCCCCTTGGACTGCCACCACCCGCCCTAAGCATAACCATCATGACTAATAACTCACCAGACAATACGACTATTCTTCCTAACCTTACTTATAATTTTTCTAAAGCTGATTATTCTAACATGAATCAATATCTTGCAAATGAAGACTGGTCATTTCTTCACCACAATAATAATATCAACTATAATCTTGAAATATTTTACACAATTATTAATAGGGCAATTGAAAAGTATGTACCACTATCACACTTCAAGGAAGCAAAGTTTCCGAAATGGTTCAGCGGCGAGCTAATTAACCTAGTTATCTGTAAAAAAATTGCACACAAAAACTTTAAAGAATCGAACTCCCTTAGCGACTATAAGATATTTCACAACTATAGAACTCAATGTAAAAAACTATCAAAAAAATCGTACTTTAATTATATAAATAAAATCGAAAATTCTATACCTTCTAACATTAAAAACTTTTTCACACATGTAAACTCTCTCAGAAAAAACAAACAAGGTTTACCCATCTCAATGCATTTCAAAGAAAAGAGTAGTACTGATATGAAAGTAAAAGTTAACTATTTTGCTGATTACTTCAAAAGTGTCTATGACGAAGATATCCAAGACGATTATTTACCACCTTCGTCACTTAACGAGAGCATACATATACCTGCCATACACATCAATATAAACGATGTGAAAACTAAAATTAAATCTCTAGACAGAGAAAAAAAGGCAGGGCCCGATAATGTACATCCTAATATCCTGATAAATTGCGTAACTTCACTGGCTGAGCCGATTTGTTTATTGTTTAATCAATCCCTTGACACAGGTTGCTTCCCTGATATTTGGAAACTTTGTTATCTAACACCTATATTCAAAAAGGGTGATAAAAGTGATATTACTAACTATAGACCAATTTGTAAGCTATCTGTAATTCCGAAACTTTTTGAAAAACTATTACTTGATAAAATTTCACCATGTATTAAACATATCATTGTTCCGAACCAACACGGATTTTTGTCGGGCAGATCAACTCAGACAAATCTCTCGTTATATGAAAACTATATATCGAACGCATTAACTAACAGAACTCAAGTCGATTCCATATATACGGACTTTATCAAGGCCTTTGACAAAGTATGCCATAAAATTCTCCTGGTCAAACTACGTAAGCTCGGTTTTGATGGAAAACTTTTAGAATGGTTTGCTAGCTATCTATCTAATAGAGTTCTACTTGTAAAAATCAATTTGTTCATTTCCTATCAATTTATAGCTACCAGTGGTGTACCACAGGGGTCTCATCTAGGCCCAATATTATTTTTACTGTTTATAAACGATGTTGTTAATATATTTGATAATGATATAAATGTACTACTTTTTGCTGATGATTTAAAAATATTTAAAATAATTAAAAGCGCTGAAGATTGTATTTGTCTACAAAATAACCTGAACAGGTTAATTAATTGGTGTTCTCTTAACAAACTTTATCTGAATATAAATAAATGTCATTCAATAAGTTTTTACAGAATTAGTCAACCAATTATTCATCCATATGAACTTAACAACTCAACCCTTACCTCTGTCGAAGAAATTAATGATCTGGGCATAACTTTCGACTCTAAATTAAACTTCATATCACATATAAACACAATAAAAAATAAAGGGATGAAAATGCTTGGCTTCATTCTTCGAAATTCCAGAGGTTTCAGGAATATTTCAACATTAAAAATTTTGTATACATCCCTAGTTCGTAGTCAAGTCGAATATAACTCCTCGATCTGGTCCCCCTATTATAAATTACATTCAGACTCAATAGAAAAAATTCAACATAAATTCCTAAGACACATTAATTTCAAACTCGGTATTCCCATTGAAAACATAAACTACAATTATTTGATGAAAGAATTAAATTTATTAAAAATCTCAGACCGAAGAATTATATTCGACTTAATATTTATGTTCAAAATTGTAAATGGTAGTATAGACAGTCCCGATTTAACTAACCTCATTGAATTTCATATACCTACGAGAGCTACTCGGTCTAAAGTCCTGTTTAAATGCAACAACACCAGGACTGCGTATTCCAAAAACTCACTTGTACCTAGGTTGCATGCAGTTAGTAATATATACGCTGATGTAGCGGATATATTTAACTGCACGGAAAGTAGATACAAGAGGGCTATGCTATCTTATATTTTCGATCAATATTAATTCAATCTAAGTTTACCTTATTTATACTATAGAATATGGATATATTTGTTATAATTTGATATATTCTCTTGCTCATATCTCTGATGTCACTTCACAATCAAATGCCACAGTTAATTTGTTATTCTTTATTTAAAATGATTGCTAATATTTTCTTATGGTTCTAATTGTGTCATGTAACTACTGTTTATGGTATATTCTACCGTAGAAATAAATAAATAAATAAATAAATGAGTGGAACCACAGTTTCCTCCTAGTCTTCTACTTATGACGGCAGAATAACACTTTTTTTTAAATATGCTAACACCTCAACATAAGTTCTCCTAGTGAGGTGTTCACAAAACATAACTACTTGTTTTAACCGTTTTCATACAGTTGTTGATTATATCACACTACGTCTTAATTATTAGTATACTTTAGATATTTATTTATTTTTATTTTAGTACATAAAACAGGCAATTTGCAAAAAAAATTACAAACATAAGTGAAAGAAACTTATACACTAACGGCCTTACTAAAAAAAAACACTCCGCGGCCGTTAAACGGTGTTTTTGTGAATCTTTAGATGTGACAACGCTGGAAATTTTACTTGTAAATTGGAGTTTTCATAATAATCCGCTAGGTGGTGTGATTGATGCGCCTGCGCATTGCTTTACCGCTGAAAAAAATAGCCGCGAATGCAGAAGTTAGTCGGTCGCGATTTTGTATGTGATTAATATGATGTTTTCGTTAATGATATCAATATTTATGACTAATTCGCACTTATATTCATGTAATCAATATATTTACTATTAATTTGTGTTGTTTTTCGTTAGTTTAAGTCAAATTGTGGCACTAAAATCGTGTGTTCAAAATTAAGCTGTCAGAAAATGGTTCATAGGTTATGTTCAGAAATAATTTGCATTTTAAGATCTTTATTTTATTATAAATTCTTGAAAGTGATGTTTTTTGGTGACTAAAATGTCTAATACATATTTTAGTAAACGTATCAAAGTAATTAATGTGTTAAGATGTGCACGCAATGTATTCAAACGTGAGTTTTTTTTATTGTAAATTTTTGGGAATGAAAAGCTAATTTCAAGATTTTTTTATATTTTTTTATTGTGTGAAGGAGTAAAAAGTGAGGTGACAGATTTATTTTAAAATCATTAAATAAAAGGACTGTGTTTTTTGAATTTTGAATTTTTCCAAATATTTCAATGTTTTAATAGAAAGTGTTTGGGGTAAGTGAGTTTTTTTTTTCAACTTGATATTTGAATCTTAAAATACTACCGTTTTTAAACATTTAAGTATATTTTAGATATTAAAATCTTAAAGGTAATTAAATTTTGGTTCTAAAATGGTATTTGTTTTTACGACATCTCAAAAAATAATAAATATATGGGACATTAAAAAAAAAATTCGAAATTCGTTGAAAATTACAAATGGAACAAATATATACAACAGATAAACTACCCTCCTTGGCCGTGTAAGCAATGTACATATCTTTCCATGAACAATTTTTTGTCAGTTCTTAATTAGTAAGGATTTTTCATACATGGTTGTTTGACCATTGTACAAATTTTTCAGAAAGTTTATTAGTAAGGCTGGTAAAATGGCGACGTTGTCAGATCAAAACCATATATTTTTTTTTAGTAAGAATTTGAAAAACGAAATGTACAGACTTTACACAACGTGCTACAGAAACACCGTTTAACGGCCGCGGAGTGTTTTTTTTTAGTAAGGCTGTTAAGGTAGAATACAAAAGTTTCACAACAATTTATTATTGACAACTGCTAGTGGTGATGGAATTAAGTATGTACACTAATGCCTGTCCTTAAATATTCAGTCCTTCATCACAGAATCAGCTCTGTGTGATTGATGGTAAAATATTTTTTTTAAGTGTTCAAATGATTTGTTTATAATGTCGATTTCATTATTAGAACAGTGTACATATATTGTTATAATGTCTTAATGTTTGCGGTACAGGGGAGAAATATCCTCTATTTGTGTGGTAAGGTTTAATATATAAAATGTCCTGCATCCTCCTGGTTGAATTTCTTGATGGTGTGTTGAAGATAATTTGGGATAATATATTTGGCATATCAACTGATGCATGTATACTTTTTTGTAGAAGCAATAAATCGGAAAGTTTACGTCTGGCAGAGAGTGTAGTTTGTAGTGCAAAATTCGGTCATTATAAGTTCCAAATTGATCAGATAAACCTTTGCAATAAGCAATTACACGGGTTAATTTTCTTTGTATGGATTCGATTCTATTATTATATAAATTGAATCCTTTCATAGGAACCTCTGGTATGATAGAAGATGATTGTTTTTATTTATTTATTTTTTTTACTTTTGTTATATATATATTATACATTATTTAAAGAATGTTTTGGCTGCCCAACTAGGAAGAATCCCGTTCTAGGGCAGTCAAATTAGGATGATATATGGAACACATGGAACGTGCCCTGTACAATAAAAAATAAAAGGAAGAAGTAAAAAGAAGAGAAAGAATAAGAATAAAAAAGATAAAAAATAAGAATAAAAAAAAAAAAGTAATAAAAGAAAATAAAAGTTTTAATTACAATAACTGTTGTTTGTTTAGCACAGATACTGAAATAATATAAAAATAATAATAATGGGTATGCACTTAATAACAAATTATAACAAACCAACATTAAAAACAAACTAATGTTTGCGTTGCACGTAACTCTTCGAACAGTCCTACATACATGTGTTGGATAAAAAAAAGAAGAAAAAAAAGAGAAGAGACAGAATAAAAATAAATAACTAACCAATTAAAATATGAAGATAACCGTTGTTTTTTTAGTAAAATTATTTAAACAATAATAACAAAAAATAAAAATTTTATCTACTTAAAAACAAAGTTAAATAGTAGTTTAATTGCCAAAGAACTCAACAGTCCTTTCTTTTTTTTATTCAGTGCAAATAACAAACTTTGCAGTTTGTCATTTGCACTGAATAAAAAAAAGAAAGGACTGTTGAGTTCTTTGTTCAATCGGTCACCGAATAAAATAACCACAAAACGCGAACAAACCAAACTGTGATGGATTAAAATTCACAAAAACAGTGTTGTGCCTAGAGTCAACCGAGCATGCAAAAACCAAAGATGTGTCTTGTGAAAACACAAAGGGTTTGCAAAGAATGATGTCTCCCTGTGTACCAAGAGAATCTCACTATCATGTGCCACTGCCTCGTTCTCGGTGAACGGATCCTCAAACTTTGCAGACTGTGGTGAACTGAATAATTCAACACGTTTAATAATTAAATTCTCCACCTGTCCCGAGATAGTTGTAAGTAATTTTTCAAATTTCTATCCAGAAATTAATGAAACCTAAAAGCCATATAGTGCTTATTTATGATTTTTTTAAATTTAAGTATTATTTTTGCGGGAACTGGATTTAGAAAAGCACATTTAAAAAATGGTAATATTGGATTTCATTAATTTCAAGACTCAAGTACAATAGAATTAAAAGGAAAATTAACGATAAATAAGATAACAATAATCTACAAATATAAAACATGGAAATAGAGTGTAAAATAAACAAAAACTGCACACGGAGAAAAATGTTATTCAAAAATACGATCATTTTATTCGTAAAAATGGTTAAAAATGGGACTGAAGTTCTTACGAACAAATTAACAGTGTTTCAATGTTTATTGGCGGGAACATTTCGACTGCTCCAAGGAAGACCGCAGTAACTCACTTTTTATCATTTTGCAGGAGAGCGATTTTAAAGTTCAAAAAATGTTGCATAATCTAACATGAGGGTAGTGAATTTTTTTTAAATTGAATAAATATTGTTGGTTAATACTCTTTCTAACTGTATAGTATTTTCTTAGTATTTTCTTCGAATTCACACAAATTTTTAGGGTTTTCGGACTTACTGCTGTTTTCCTCGGGGTTTATATAATATCAGTATGTAGTATGTTGAGTTACTTCTTTTTTACAGGGAAAAATTAAAGAATTTATAGAAGTAGCAACGAGCTGCTTTATTTTAACAGTATAAAACATAATTTATACACATTTAAAATACACAGTTGACAGTTTATCATTACCTAGTTACGGTGTTTCAGTGTTTTAATGCAAGATAAAAAACTTTTTAGTTCGATCAACTGAAAAAATAATATTTTTTTTAGAAACTATTACCTATTTAAAATAGAAGAGATAGCTAACTAACTAACTAACCATCACACCGTTTCGCCGCAGGGGTAGGCAGAGAGGACGGACCGCCAAACAACTCGGTCTTGGCACACGCTCCTTGCCTCATTCACATTCATACATCTTCTCATACATACTCTTCTATTATTCTGACTCTTGACATGGCCCGACTCAAGTATCTGATTTACTTGATCGTGCCACGTCTTCCTTGGGCGTCCTCGGCTTCTTATACCGTTCACATTCGCGTCATAAATTCTCTTTACACTCCTTTCTTCATTCATTCGCTCAACATGCCCAAACCATCTAAGCGTCCCTTTCTTAATCTTACTTACTACGCTCACATCAGCCTAAATAATAGAAGAGATTCTTAAGTAATTACATAAAATGAAAGAATAAAAAGAACATTATCAAGTTTCATTCACTTTCTGAATCATCAAATACCCCATCTCTGGCATTAGAATCTCCAATGTTTCTTCAATGGAAGAATTTAGTGAAATATAGAAATTATGGTATGACTTTGGAATACGCTATTGCATAATGCTGGCAGATATTTATGTTTAAGTATATCGATGTTTTGTTTTTTATTCTACTAAGCAAATGGTTCAACTAATCTGTCCAGTCGCCTGCCTCTTGTCCGTTTTTCTAATATGACGGTTATGGCCTGAACTTTATTTTTCTGACGCGTTTCATACATCTTTCGATAGTATTTTTTCTTCTGTGGCTATTTTAAATTTCTCACACACCTCATACTGGTCTTTTTTAGGCTTGTGAAAAGCGTAATTATAATGGAAATTAAAAACATCTTAGTACTGTCTCAGTGTAGCAGATGTTTCAATGCTTCTTTCTTTCTGCCAATACAGCCTGTACATTTTGGAAATACTCAGATCTTTTTCTAGGTAAAGCTTCTCGGATGATTTCCTGGTGTAGTGTGACTCCACTACAGGAAAGGCTCAGATCTGTTCGTGTACCGAATCATTGATATCAGGAAGAATTTTATTAGGTCTTGTGAGATGTTTCCCAGACTGATCGTTAATTTTTCCACATGCAGTGGTTATCATTCTATCAGAGATCCCTAATGTTTGCAAAAACATTGTTTGGCAAACATGTTGCTTATTACTCTGATTCATATTTAAATAATATTCTCACCAAATTCCACGCCTGGAGTTGTTACGCTTTGCAGCAGGAATTTTTTTTGGCACTAATTTTACGAATTGACAAATAAAATTCGACTGCATGGCATGACATCCTAATATCCAGAACATTTTTTTCACGATTCTTCGCGCAAAATATTCTTGCATTTAAAGTGGAAGTTTGATGTGCAACCTGACCCCATTTTCCCGAATGTGGTTGTATTTAATCCGCAGTATCATTTAAATTTGCTGAGCTTTTAAAAAAAGTAGGTTGGTTAAAACATTGAAATAATTTTTTGAAGTATTTGAAAACGTTATCATTTTTATGAATTATATACGGTGCTCGGAATATCCGTATTATCAGTTGTTTTAGTAGAACAATAGAACAATCCTCTTTCCTAATTAAGAAGCAACATGCGATCAGGAGAAGTTAGTCAACAAACACTCAATTCCATAGATCTTGAATTACTACATTCATCAGGCTTCCAATAATCATCAGAATTCACTCCACTAAAATCTTGCTGATGAAGGACCCAATAAGTCATCAGACTCTTTAATAATATATTATAATATGAACCAACAATATGTGAAGAATAAGAATTAACGAGCCAATTTTTTGAGGCTTTAGAATTTGGTATTAAATAAAAAATTTGGTTATGTCTGACATACTCGTATGTTTAGACTTACCAGACTGCATTGTAGACGATAATGCTCTACCTACTAATAATGTGCTTCTACATATTCTCATGTTTAACACTTTCACGGTATAATTCTCTTTATATTTATACACAGCGTTCATCCGTCCCCACTTAGAACACTGCACACCGATCTGGACTCCTTTTTACCAAGCTCACATTGTTGGAATCAAAAGAATAAAAAAAAAATTAAACACATAAATAAACAAAACTTAAACTTCTCAAATTACACCGAATCTATTAATTACCATAACTTCAACTCCCTTCATACACAACGTTTAATTTTTGACCAAATCTTATTATTTAAAATTCTTAATAATGGCCTGGACTCGCCAGAACTAACCAATTCAATAAATATTCATATTCCGACAAGATCAACACGGCAATCCCATTTGTTTCATTTGCCTACATATAGAACTAACTTTAGAAAAAAATTCACCAATTCCCCATGTACGTGCACAATATAACAAAAAATTTAAAAAATAGACATATTTAACGATACACTTCATAAATATCGATTAGAAGTAACATGTACGATCGAAAATTAATACAAGAGTGTGGAATGTATCCGGAGCATCTTCTATCCTTATCCTATATTCTTCTTCCTCTCCTCACCCAAAACTAATTTTAATATGTAATAAAACTCCTTCTCCAATGAACTTTAACATAGGAGACTTTTTTGGCTTGACTTCATTTAACAATGTATATATTTATCTTTATATTTTATTTATAAGCTGTTTGTCTCTTACTTAATAAGTTAATAAATATTTTCCATTTTTATCACTGCAATAGGCAAACCGCAATGACTGTAAAATCAACGGACAAACGCAATTGAAATGATAATATCGATATTTCTCCGTGGATAAAAGAAGTAAGTCTGACTTACGACCGTAGACAAAACAATCATTTCCGAAGAAAAGGGCAGTAACTCAACTTACTTCTTTAGTACATGGAAAACTAATGACTTCGTGACTTACGACTATTTTGAAATGGGTTTTTCTCGGGGTGTATTAATGTTAGAGTACAGAATGTCTTCTTGGGAGGTAGATAATTATTTATGAAACCCGAAAATGTAACTAACTCAAAAACACCAAATAGTGAGTTACTGCAGTCTTCCTTGGAGCAGTCGATTTAAGAACAATTTTTTGGTATACGTAATTTCATATAAAAGGGAATTTTTTGTTATACATAATTTCATACGTATACCAACAAATTATTCTTACATTTTCCCGCCAATAAACATTAAAACACTGTTAATTTGTTCTTAAGAACTTCAGTCCCGTTTTTAACCGTTTTTACGAATAAAATGATTTTATTTTAGAATAACATTTCTCTCTGTGCATGAACATAATTTGTTAATGGTTTAATAGTATTGTTTTATAAACATCTCACTAGAAAAACCCGTGTTGAGGTGTTCGTATGTTTTAGATAAAGTATTATTGTAAATATTTAGATTAGTAGCAGTTAAAGTACATAAAATTTGAGAGGAAACATTTATTGGATAACCAACACCCCTGTCATAGGTCACCCCGCTATGTTTGGTGACTAAGCGGGGGTGCCGTGTTCGTGGGGTGACGTTTGTCTAGGTATTGGCGGCAGATTAGGATTGGTTGAGGGAGACCTCGATCCATCGCCCTGCACGGTAGTGGAAAAGGGATGGATTCATACCAACACATTCATCACTCCTGAAATCATTGACCCCGCCATTCCGAACCATCCGTCGTACCCTAAGAGTATGGATATTAGAGAGACGGCATCTGAAGTGTGCCCGCACGCTCCAAGTGTGCCTTTTCGAGAATTCTACCCACACGGCTGACATTGGCTGTCACCATGTAAAATGGCTGCTGTCGGAACGTATTAAACGGCCAAAAACCAGCAGCCAATGTAAGCCGTTTGGGTAAAATTCTCGAAAAGGCACACTTGGAGCGCGCGGGCACACTTCACATGCCGTCTCTCTAATATCCATACTCTTAGGTCGTACCTATTCCTTCGCAGAACTATCTCTACAGCTTTTCCCTAAAAATACTCTCCTCACAGAATCCCCAAAGATGATATAGGCTCTGAGGGAGATAATATAAAAAAAATATTTAGAAATACATAGTAACAAAATATCAAAGTAGTAAAAAGAAAAGAAAAGGAAACTGCATTGAAAACTTTTTTCTGAGCAAAACTAAGTCAGCCGAATAGGGTGACTGAAATGAATTCATTCGTAGACAGATGTTACTGGCAGATAAAAATAATGATTTAAAAAAACAGAGATTTGAAGAATCATAAACATGGGAAAAAATAATTATCCAATTTTGAATATTACGACAAACAGGGAACAAATCTAGGTGCTAAAACATGTCAAAGAAATGTAATTCTGCATGTAGAGAAAACAAATTCATTCGGCGAGAGTCAAAAAGGAGATCGCTGACCAAACTCTCACTATTTTCTTTGGAAATCACATAATAAGAATAGATAATGTATAAACCAATAGCATTCAAAATAATAATCTTTTTTGTAATACTTTCCAATAAAACGATTCGTTTTAATTTAAAAATCAATCGTTTCACGAGGAAATTAAGAAGCATTTGTTCAAATTTTTTGTTAACGTACACCGGCTGCCTAAATAGGTTGATCAATTAGGTCAAGGGTGGCCAACCCGCGGCCCGCGGGCCGCATGCAGCCCGCTGGGTGTCTACTTGTGGCCCGCGGAGCATATGCAGAGTTTTTTTTTCTTTTGGTGTACATAAAACCATCAAAAGAACATTCCAACGTGTGTGGTTCGTATCATATCTCATGTATGGAAGTATCTCAGTACATTAATTCAAACAAAATTCAAACATTGAAACAAAATCGTAGCCATATTCAGATGGTGAAATGGTTAAGGAATGTTTGGAGAGTGTTTTTGAAATTCTGTGCCCAGAAAAGAAAACGGATTTCTCAAAAATAAGCCTGTCTCGTCAAACTATCACTAGGCGTGTCGACGACATTGGAAACCATATCGAAGATAATTTGAAAAATCGAGCATCCAAGTTCATATTTTATGCTCTAGCATTGGATGAAAGCACAGACCTGACAGATACCGCCCAAGTGGCGATTTTTATCAGGGGTGTTGATGTCCACATAGAAGAATTAGCGGCACTGTATCCACTTGCTCACGAGATTTGTTTGGAGCAGTTATTTCGACATTGAATCGCTTTTCGTTACAACTCAACAACATATCGGGCATAACAACAGATGGTTCTCCAGCAATGGTTGGGAAACACGAAGGTTTAGTAAAATTGATTGAAAATGAGGCCTGCAAAGTTGGTAATACGTCGATGCAAAATTTTCATTGCATTATTCATCAGGAGAATTTATGTTCCAAGTCCCTTAAAATGGATCATGTCATATAGGTGGTCATCAAAACAGTTAACTTTATTAAGTCGAAGGGGTTGAATCACCGTCAGTTCCAAGAGTTTCTCAAGTCTTTGGATTCACAGTATTATGACGTTACATTTTATGCAGAAGTAAGATGGCTGGCCCGATATGCCGGGCTTATTGTTATTTATTAATTATTCGTTATCAACATTGATGCACTTAGTTCTGACAAACAATAATCAGACGTCTCACTAAAATTTATTATATTTGTTTATTTTTTATTAGTATTTTTTGTATTGCAGAACTTTAATTTAATAAATATGTTTGATTCTCATTTTGGTTATATATTTTAACCGCTTGGGCACATAAGCTTGTTTTCACGACAATTTAACGTAGGTAGACATGGAAATGACGTATGCCCGGACCTGAGTTATTAAAAAAACAATATATTTCTTGTTTTCTTTGAATAATAAAATAAATTTTGTTGTGTGGCCCGGTAGGAAATCTCATTTCTAAAATCTGGCCCGGCTGCTGAAAAGGTTGGCCACCCATGAATTAGGTCCTTTGACCGCGCGCGTGCTTTTAGTTGGAGTTATGGAAAATGGCTGGAAATGAAAAACAACATCGTTATTAAAAAAATGTGTAGAAATAGATAAAAACTAACACTTTAAATTAGACAATAAACCTTCAATAAACAGTAGCCTACTCGTGTTATCAAAATGTTAATATTTTATTTAATATTTAATAATACGGGTACACAATAAAATATCGTTTGAACGAATTAATTTATTACAGTTTTTAATATTATTGGAATATATTTATTGGAATATGTTGATTCGAGTTAATGAAAGCTGTGGTGTATTTCTATATATATTAATTATATAAACTGAAGTAAAAAATAACATTCGTCTTTTTTGTGCTTTCCATAAATTTGAATGAAGTTGCGTTGACTAAAATTTAAAAGATTTCGTTGGCAATTTATTTGTACTTATGTTCGCATACGAGTAGGTGTGTCACCTTTATATATTATATATGTTGTTTTTAACATTCAGATAACTTTGTTAGCCTATAAGAGTTATAGATTGTAATTTGCAATAGTTCCATTAAAGTATCTATGTGTCTTTCAAGAGGGATTTTGTTATGTTATAGCAGCCATATTGTTAAATTGACATCTGTCGTTTGCAATGCATTGTTGTCAATTGTTTATTCGTGTACGGCAAATTATCATGGAAAGTTATAGGGTTAAACATCGTGTGCATATCATCAAATTTGAAATTTGATAAAAAAGGCAGGTTCAGTTAGTGTTCAATTTTTCTAACTAACTAACTAACTAACTAACTAACTAACTAACTAACTAACTAACTAACTAACTAACTAACTAACTAACCATCACGCCTTTTCCCCGCAGGGGTAGGCAGAGAGGACGGACCGCCAAACAACTCGGTCTTGGCACACGCTCCTTGCCTCATTCACATTCATACATCTTCTCATACATACTCTTCTATTATTCTTACTCTTGACATGGCCCGACTCAAGTATCTGATTTACTTGATCGTGCCACAATTTTTTTAAAATTTTAATTTTTCAATTTAAATAATATCATTCCTTAAAATATCAATATCGAAACACATAAATTGTTTACGGCGGTTTAAAGCTAACGAAACCACCTAGATTTCACCATTTATCCCATATTGGTAGGTTCGTTAAATGTGGTCTAATTTTGGACCGATATCAATCGCAGAAAAATAAAAACGGTCCAAATTTGGACCTAAATCGCTCCAGTGGTTAGACTTCTTCCTTTCGGGCTATCTTAAATCAAAGGTCTAAGGGAATATGAACTTATTTCCTTCCTCAAAGTCAACATAACAAAGGCCATCAAACAAATTCAGTCAGATTTATGCGACAAAGTCATTGAAAATTGGACCTCCCGAATACGAGCCACCAAACAATGAAGAGAAGCAAAGTTATATTCCACACTTATTTTCATAAAATATAGTTAAAAAAATTTTTTTTTGGGTATCTCACACACAACTTGTTGTTTTATTTACATTTTAAAATCGAGCGTCCTTCTGAAAGACCCTATAGAAGTCGGACTTGGTATTCATTCTGGTTATTTTATTCTCGACTAATCAACGGTTACTTATAATTAATTCTATGGTCTGATTTAATTGATCTGTGATACCTTAAATAAATATCTAGAGCATTTATTTTATAAAAGGGGCGCGCCCAGGTTTAGGCTTCATCTCATTGAAACACAGAAGAACGGAGTTCACAGATGGTTATTTGCCCCACCGCCGAGGGCTGTGGGACTAACGCTGGTTGCGACTAACGCTGACTGGGATGGGACGACAAGAGGCTGCTGCGCCGCTGTGCATATATGAATCGGTGATTGGATCTTATGAATCAGTGTTCTAGGGTTCGTTTGGGGAATCCGGGAAGTTTCTCCTTCCACTACTTGCCGCCGGTTCTTTGTGGAATTCCCGCGATACAATGTGTGGAATTGTGGAATATGAAATGTTTTGTAACTTCGCGCATTGTTCGCTCGTTGCCGGCGCTGCATATTCATAAAGCGATAGTCTTTGCAATCTAGGCGCGGAAATTCTTTTTTGCAATCAGAAACGTGTCATGAAATGCGAGCGCTCAAAGCCGGCGTCATTTAAAAGCGAAATATTATGCACATTCAATGAACTAGACGGATGAAACGAAACGTAAATGGAAAATAGCTCTTTAATATGCCCACAGTCAAATGAGAAAAAAGCTAAAATGTTTTCTCTCTGATGACAGTGGAAATTTGCGCTTGTTTGCAATCGTTGGTGTCTGATTAAAACATTTGTACGTGGTCGTGTATACAATCCTGCCTGTTTTTTGTTTACAGTAGTGCACGCTTATTACTAGCTCTATGGCGGCACCTGACAACTTTTTAGTGATGGGGGACGTTTAAAAATGTATGTGTGTAAGATAATAAAACTCATATTATAATTCAATTTACTTGAAACCCTAGCATTCATCGTTTGTAGTTTGTGTAATGTGAAGAATGCTGAAGAAAGTGTTGGGGGTCTATTAATTCAGGCCACGACTATACACAGCTGAATTCATTTTAAAACTTCGATTGTAAATGGTGGTATCTGACTGGGCGATACTGAAAATATCTTAAATTCCATCGGAATATTATATTTAACAACACGTACAGCCGGGTCTTCCTAATGTATCATTTTACCATATCATATCACCGTGTCGCACTGTCCAAGCGTATCACGATCTTTAGTGTCGACGATTATGATATGCAGTAAGAGACACATGATACATCGCTTTGAAATGATAAGTGATACAGCCTGCTTCATTTCGAGTCTGTTTTTGCCCGTTCATCAAAGGAGACTCGGATATATTAGAAGTATTTGGATTGTGGACTTATGAAAACTTAATGCGAGGATTGTCCTGATATGGTGATGCTTTAGGGTTTAAAAAAGTTGATTTGATACGCAAAAATGGTACGTTTATGAACCCACGAAAAATAGTTTAAAATATTCTGATACGGTAAAATGGTACGCTCGTAAAAAGATTTTTATAATTCAGATGAAATCTGAGAGCATTTTTATTATTAGATAAGTTTTAGTCAGATGTCAGATGTATTACTTCAAATCTTTATTTTGTTACGTATAAGTATAGTCATGGAGTTTCAACATCATTCAACAGATGTCGTTAGTATAGTTTATTATAAGTAGTTTTGTGGTATCTCAACGTATGTCAATTAAGTAGTATCTTAGAAGAGTATCGTCTATGGACGATCGTGTCTAATGTACGAATGGTTAAGGTAAAAACCGAAGGCATTAAGCTTAATCAGTGTCGCAAATCTAGCCTAAGAATAAGATAATATAAATTAATTAGATAACAAAAAGATCAAAATAAATAAATAAATATCCGAGCCAGATCTGGTTCAGTTATATATTTATTGTAAACATTACGGTAAATGTAAATGAAGTAACTAAAACCGAGGTTTTGTATTCCCCACTTTTCTCCTCCAAAAGTGGACTGTTTTTCAATTTTTTTTACCAACTACATAAGAAAAAACTATTCTATGTCTGTACGTTTTGCTTTTTTTAAAAAAACATTGTCTAGTTGGTATACTGAACGTCTTTTGACGGCGTTTAAACCAGTCAATTTTATTGATTTTTAGAAGGTAACTTCTATAAAAAATAACTTATCAAAATAAAACAAAAAGAACCGACACGCTAGTAGTTGAAATCTATTTTATGTAAAAACAATATTTTCTCTAGGGTTAAAATACAGAGAGATATATAGGGAATAAGAGAGATAAATATCCCCTTAAGTTTATTAGTATTTTTTTTTAATTTCATAATTTTAAAGCTGCACATCTTGAAACAGAAATGCCCTAGTGATATGTGCAGCTTCTGTTTTTATTGAATACATTAATTTTTTTTTATAAATAAATAAATAATGACCAATAAAAAAGTATTTTTTCTGCCTTCTAGTAATGAAATAGTCACAAGCCGCCACTGGTTAGAATGAGTAATCTACGCTTAGATTTTTTTCCCTTTGAAAACATTCATTTTTTAGATTACCGCTTCAGAATCCATTTACGTAATTTTCTATAATTGATGTGAACGCCACCGTAATAAAATGTAGGCGAACGTTCTGCTTGTAAGTTCGGCGTGTTGCGTACAAGGCGCTGGGTCAGAGTATTGTATTTTTTTTCGCTTTGTTGCATTGCCGTAAAATAGGCGAATTCATGAATAATTTTAAAACAATGTATTGTAAGTAATTTAAGGAAATAAGTATCGTTATATTTTAATCAATATGTGGCTTGTTATGTATCAACATTGTTGAGTTTGTAAAAGTTATTGTTTATTTTAAAACCTTGTATAATATTTGTTGTTTTTCTTACTCTTTTGCATACTGCTCTGAAGAAAGCACGGCTATGATGGAAGCTGGATGATCATAAAGTCAAACCTTATGTTAATTCAAATGTTATCATATTCTATCCCATTTTTACTAATTTAAAAAAAAAAAAAACAGAAAATTTTTCTACAGTAAAATTTTTGGTGAAGTGAAATGATTATTTAGAGGCTTGTGTCAAGATTTCACTATAATAAAATAAAAAAAATAAAACATTTGTTGTTGTCAAAATAAAAACAAATTCAGTTGTCGTATTCTTAAGATTACTCCTGCGGTGCTTCTATGAAACAAAAAATGTACGGTACATACAAGGCAATAAATATGGGGACAAAAAAAATAACAATGCTATTATAGCACAGGACAAAACCAAATCATTAAAACTAAAATGCAATATAACACAGGATATGTTCAGAAATAAGAACGTTCTTAGACACAAAAGTTAATCAAGGAGAAAACCGAAACCAAAAAATTACCGGAATCTTGAGAATATGGCTTATTACAGTATATTTACATAATTAAATATTTATGAATGGTAGGTAGGCTTTTTTAAATAACTTTGTTTTCAAAGCCCAATGAAAAAATATATATAACATGTATATAACCTTCATTTGATAGAGGTGAACACTCAGGATTTTTAAATATTGCTCTTCTTCTTTTTTTATTAGGATTTTTATAATATTACCTGTTCTTCTTCTTACCATCCCCAAAAATTCCATTCTCCGCACAGCATTTTTCAATAAAGAGTGCATCAATCTTAGTGACTCCTACCAAGCAAACATTTCGTTGAGAATAACAAGAGAGAATAACAAGAACAATAAATTGGACGTGGATTAAACAAAAATACGCAGATAATTTGAATTAGATTTTTTTGCCTTCTTTAGCCAAAAGCGTAAGTTAGCTTTAGTTAGCGTAACATGGCATAACACCCCAAAAATAATCTGAAAATTAGTGAAAAAATTAGTTAAAAACATATTTGAATTGGATTTATTTGTGTTATTTCTTTAATTAAAATAATTAATAGTAGATATATTTGCGGCACGTTCCAGAATGGCATATGCTTTAAGCTAGTGAAAGACTACCATTCAGAATCGGCGTTGTTTGGTGACCAGATCTGAATAGCCAGGTTCTTCTCCACCCCACTTCCTTCATCACAACATACCACACTAGCCATACCAGAAAGCCATAGTATCACTGACTCCAGACGGTTTGAAGAAGGATTCCGAAAAAAACTACATAAATACGTATTCTAAGGCCTAACCTACCTTTATAATATTTGATATTTCCAATAAACAATGTTTCGTATTCGTGCGCAACTTTTTTAATATTTTGTGCTTGCATGAAATTTTTTGCTTTACCGATGGAATATAAATATTTTCCGTGTAAAGTCCGCTGATAAGCCTGCCGCCTACCGGAAGAATAAGGTAATTCAAACCATGATTTTAGTATGCAATAAATTGTCACAATGTTTCCCAACCCATTGTATACTAACCCTTTTATTTTTTTTAAATATCGGTACAGGTCAGCTCTTTACAAGAATTTTCCGGAAATTTCCTTTTGAAAAATTTACACCTTGCTTTTCTAAAGCCAGTATCAAATATACAAAGAGTATTTTTTAAATTGTTTTAGAGCTGTTCTTTGCCTCCATTGACTTACTGAAAAACTATATTTTATCATGCGTAAGTATTGGACAGTTAGGGTCAGGGTGGGGGGTGTTGGTTGGACGGTTGCTTGGCTGAGCGAACAGTGACGAAATGCGAAAGTATTTTCTTTTGTTTATTTTAAAAAAAAAACTTTAAAAAATAACTACTAGTATCATCTGATATAAAAAGTTCATTCGGGTTCTTTTTCTACACCAAGTAATGTCAGGAATCACTGGTTAAAGTAAGGAGGGTACGTCTCTTAAGAGGAAACCCGGTCGCCGAGAAATTTGAATAATATGTATTTTATCAAACTGTCGCTTTTGCTTCCTCTGACACTGAGGGACTGAGGGACAACTGCACCTCAAGCTGATAACACCTAAATAAAATTGTGTAAATCGAGCTATGGTGTTCCCCATTTTATTAGATCGATTCTTAAGTGTTTTTTTTTTACCAAGAAAAGAAAATGTTCTGTCTCTACGTTTTGCTTTTTTTAAACACGTTGTCGAGTTTGCATACTGGACTTGAGTTGATGGCGTTCAAAACAGGCAATTTTAACGAATTTTTGATGGTCCTAACTCCCATAAGAAGTAATTTATTAAAATAAAAAAACCGAATCGTATCGACACGCCAGTGATCGATGTCTTTAAAAATATTAGCACCGGTATCAAAATCCAGAGAGGAAATTGGGGAATAAGTTTGTACGAAAAAAAAACCCTGCCAGATTTTCTCTTGCAAATGATGACTCATGGTTTTTTTTATAATTTTTTTTTAATATAATAAAAAAAAAACATGAGTCAAACATTTGCAAATGACTAACAACATAATTAGAGTGCATAGCGACCTTCAGTTGAATTTTAACAATGCAATTTGGGAATTTACAATTAGGGAAATAACAACCATTAATATCTTCAGCAATTATACTAAGAAATTAGAAATGAGTCATCGTAAATATCGATTCAGATTTAGTATAAATTCATCGTCTGTAAGTGGTTTTGACACCAGTTTGACAATGCCATCAGAGGGCGAAACAGCTGTAATACATAATAATAGTTACGAAGCAGAACTTGTTTATAATAAACTATTTTTTATACATTAAATAATAATATTATTGAAAATAATTTGCAAGGCAGACAGAAATATTTCACCTTTAAATTTATACGACGAGAATGCCAACATTTTTATAAATACCAACCAGGAATTATTAGATTCCTGGTCAAATAAAATTATTCACGCAAAACACTTCAATTATCTCAACCAAACGTATGTTGACAAACTTTCGTCAAACAAATGGTTGAGTATTGGAGAGTTGAGCGCAGAAATAGAAGGTTTTATGCTTGCTATTCAAGATAGAGTAATTAATACCAAAAATTATAGGAAGCATATAATCAAAGATCCAAATCAAATTGATGATTTATGTAGAAAATGTATGGCTTTTCCGGAAACTATAGAACACATTATATCAGGATGTTCTATATTAGCGCCGTCTGAGTATACATTTAGGCACAATCAGGTTTTAAAAATAATTCACCAAAGTTTGGTAATTAAACATAACTTGATTGACTGTCATAATATAGTACCATATTATGAATACGAACCGAATTCATTTTTAGAAAATAATTTCTTTAAAATTTACTATGATAAAACTATACTAACAGACAGACCAATTGGTCATAATAGACCTGATATAGTTTTACATGACAAAATTAAAAAAATAACTTATATTATTGATGTAGCTATTCCAAATTCCTGTAATATTCAAAAATCTGTTTCTGAAAAAATAAGAAAGTATACAGATTTAGGAAATGAAATTAAAAGAATTTGGCATTCTCAGACTATAAAAATATTACCTTTTGTTATTTCGGCTACTGGCATTATACCTAGCTCTCTTATTAAAAATTTAGGCATATTAGATTTGTCAAAGAATTTGTATATAAAAATGCAAAAATCAGTCATTTTAAATACATGTAGAATTACGAAAGATTTTTTAAATATTTATATTGAGGGATCAGTAGGATTTATCGGTCAAATTAGGAATTCCACAGAGCCGAACCCTCTGATATGAAAATATCTGGAGACGGTGAATTATATTCCCATTTAATAGTTTGGTAGATTTACGTGTTGTTCTTGTATTGTTTTGTATTAATTATACTTATATAATACACTTGCATAACGTGGATTTACTAGATGATCATTTATATGGAAAAGTGTATGAAAGGGTTTAGTTTTTCCTAAAAAAAAACTAAAGGGAAAAACTAAACCCGTTCCTGTAAATCTGGTGAAAAAAAAATATAAAAGAAATAAAAATTAAAATGGAGTTCTACAAAATAAACTTAATAACAATAAATATTTTGTATTTCAAAATAAAGAAGAATAAACTAAAATGTAATGAAATATTGCCGTGATCCATAATTTAAATACAATATTACAATTGAACTCGCCACAAAGCAATAAATATTGCAATATATTATTATTTTTACAAAACTACAATGGTCTAATAAATTAACTGTAGTTTATACTAGTTCAAATAATTAATGGTTTGCCATATATTTTTAAACTTTCCATACGCCAAACCAACCAAAAAACCACAATGCAAAACATAATAATTCACATGTAAAAGTTAATCACATTAATCTCTCAGTTACTTGACTACAAATTGCATTGCTTTGTTTAGAACGTATATCGATGGAGCACGTTGGATTCAACAGTATATTCAGCCTCAAGTACTTTCACACAATGGCGGTTAAACCTTCGGGGGAGGATTTGACAAATGGCTCTGCTACAAATAAGTCATTTTTATTTGGAGAGTGCACCCCTGCGGGAGATTGCGAATCACGTATAACGAGTAAAGGGGAGACAAATTTTCGTCCTGCGTTATTTAGGGGAAAAATGATATTTATGATATTATTTGTTTAAAGCGTGTTTCCACATGTCCAGTTTGTTTTTTATGTGAGCTTTTATGTACAGCATGTCTGGAGTGCCGGGGCTAAAAGTGTTTCCGTGAAGGGTCAGAGCCATTATTATTTTTATAATGCTGACTGTTTGTTACTACATGAAAAAACATTTTTATAATACGTTACATGTGTTAAATTGATTTATTGTAGCAAAATATTTTACAATATTCTTCATGTAATTTTGAGCGACTTGCCTATACGACTTCACATAACAAAGAAATATTTCTTTGTTTATAAAATAATGTACCTACGTGATTTCCTTGAAGTTGAAAAAACGTTTTGCTAACCTAAAATATATATTTGTATAAAGTATGCTTTAGAATGGGATAACTTAGTGGAAGAATAAAAAAGATGTACCATTACTAGTTACTCTACGTCGGAATTAAAAATAAAATTATTATATATATATATGTAACAAATAACCTGTACATTATTACCATAGGCGGCCTAATATGGACAGTGACAAATTAGATACAATTCCATCAAAACAAGATTGAATTTTTGTATAAACCATAATATTTTGACGGCCTGCGTAATCGAGGGGTAAGGCTCTCAATTCCCAATCCGAAGTTCGCGGGTTCGAACCCGGCGTGTGCAAATACATTTTATTAGTTTAATTTGTGTTATTTAACAGTTAATAAATTAAAAATAATACATAGTATATTTGCGGCACGTTCTAGAAAGGTAGATACTCTCAATATCGCCCTTGTCTAAGACCATCATTCAGAATTGAAACGTTGCTTGAAATGGCTGTAGATGTGTTTGGTGACCAGTTCTGAACAGCCAAGTACTTCCCAACCTTCCTTTTCCCCATCTCCTTCCCCTCCACACTACCTTCAGCCTCACAACATACCCCGATTGGGGATGCCATAATCTCACTGGCTCCAGACGGGAGCAGTTGGGACTCTCGTGCAAATTCTCATCATCAGTAATTTTTCTCCTATGCATCACGAACGTGTTTCATATTGCTTTCCATATACCTTATTACTTTTTTTCATTTGGCAAAACGGATGTAATTGTATATCATCAGGCTGATTTAAAAAAAATTATCCTTTAGCAAAATTCTAGTTAGCGTTATTCCATTAGGAACATGATACAAAATCAATTGCAATAATGATCGCTTATGAAAGAAATCCTTCAAAGTTAACTGTGACTTATTAAATCAACTTATGCAGAGAAAAAATAAGAAAACATTTATATGGATTTATTTATTTGATCACGATTTAACAGAATTATGGACTGTTTCACGGCTAGGAGGCAGTGTCAAATTAGCGTAAGTACAACACTACTGACAAAACAAAGCTTACCGTAAGCTGTACCGTCGACAGTCTTAACTTACAAATAATAGAAGCGCCTTCCACGTAGATTTGAATCAATTACTTATTAGCTTTTTGGTTCTAGCCCAGAGAGAGCCAACGAAAATACAGCGCTCTGTCTTTATTACACTGCCTGACGTCCTTATTAAATTCTGTTTGATTTTGAATTTGTTCTAATATATTTAAGGCCCGATTGATCACACTTTTTGGATAATGAAAAACACCCATATCGTATTTTTGAAATGTTCAATAAACAGTTCTGAAATGGGATACAGTGACGAAACAGGAACATTAAGAGGGTATAACCAGAGAATACCGGAAAGTTGTCATTTTCAAATCAAATTCTTGACGTATTGACTCTTTTTTTACCAGAAAACATAAATTGATTTCGAAAGATTGTTATTTATAATGTTATTTATGATAGGTTCCGTTAATCGCAGATTTGTTAAATTTTCAAACGAAATATTGTATTACACAACACACATTTCAAATCATATATAACCATTTATAATCATACAATAAAACAAATCAATACAAAATCTAGTAAAGACACTTTTCAGAATTTTCATTTAAGTTCAATTAAAATCATTAAAAAATAAATCCGAGAACGTGTTTTGTGACGAAAATACCTCAGTCTGTCTATTTATTTAAGATATTACAAACTAATTTTTCAATTTTTTTTACACACTTATTTTGCTTAGACATTATTGAAAAATCATATTGAAATATTTATGATTTAACATTATTGAAATATTTATGATCAAAAAATTTATGTATTTTTATTGTAATCTTTGCTTGTTCATATTTTATACACAGCATACCGTTCATCTGATTGCGATGAAATTTTAGGTGCGCATGCCCGCGATGGTTATAGGATAATGAGCGCTGGCGTTGTGAAATTATTTCCTATAATATATTTATATACACGATATTTTAAATTATATGCACGAATTTGAGCATTTTTATTGCATACTTGAATGAAGATATATATTAAAACCATTTTTTTTATTGCATGCTTGAATGTAGGCATACATTAAAACAAATTTTGAATGAAATAACGTCAATATTGAGTTATGTTATAAGTTAAACTTTTGGGTACGGAGAATAATCAATCTTTCTCATTGGATCCGCCCTGTACAGTTGCAAGGGCATGATCGCAAGTTGAAGTTTGAATTATTGGCACTGGTTAATAAAAAACTTACTTGCGTTGAAAAAAAACTAAGTGTAACCAACTACGAGTATTTCACCAAGCGTAGGAGACATGTCAAACGCGTGCTTGACGTCGGTAAGCGATTAGCATTTGCGACTTGAGAGTGGAAAAGTTTTTATAGCCCGTTCTTAATTTCAAAGACTATTTTCTTAATTGACCTATCGACTTTCGTCTTAAATTATGGAAACCGCCAATAACATTATGTTCATTCCTTCTTATACTGCCAAATACCCTCCAAACAGCATCTCACCAGTTTATTTTTTAAACTGGGGAATCTACTTTAAGTATAAAACATGTTTCAAAGTATTTACGTTGAAAAAGTATTTATTTTGTAAGTAATTTGAAAAAAAATAAAATATAATTACCAAATGAAACAAATACTTTGTTTCAAACCGCTTTATTTTGATTTATATTGGTCGACCGGTTTCGGTTGAACTCAACCTTCTTCAGGACAATAATATATAAACTTTATATAAGCTTATATATTATTGTCCTGGTGAAGGTTGAGTTCAACCGCAGCCAGTCGACCAATATAAATCAAAATAAAGTGGTTTAAAAAAAGTATTTGTTTCATTTGGTATAATGTCAAGCCCCAAAGTTTTGCTTTCTTCGATAATTTAAAAATATAATTTTATGTAACATTAGTCTTATTATTATTACTCTTAGTGCTTTAAACTACAGTCACTATTAAAATCCTTAATTAGTAGTATATTATGTAATGTGTGTTAATACATTAAAAAGTATAAAACTGTTCGCATTTCCAAACGAATAAAAGCATTTCGTCGCTGGGCACAAAATATTATATATGTTATGTGAAAAATAAAATTTACAAAGGAGTTCAAAAACTAATTGATGATTGATGTAGGAAAATGAAGGTTGACCTCCAAATAATATTTTTTTTTTAATAATGAGTATTTTATAACACACAATAAATTAGACCCGCAAGAAATCTAAGTCTCCCTTCATTTTCCTTCTTAAAAATGGTTTTTTCACGCTCCTGTGCAAAGTTAAAAATAATTAAAAGTATTACGACCCAGCGACGATTTATCATAACTTATAATCCACTAACTATGTTATTTCTTTAAAGTAAATTTAATTAATCCATAAATTTTATACATTTGCCTCGCGTGCTGACAATTCCACAAAATATAATCTTTCTCCTCGGTGTTAGCGTATTTTAAGTGAGAGATAAGATTATTGCATGCCGGATTGAATCAAGTATTAACGTAGTAACGTTTACATAGGGTTAACATGGTATGTAAGTTATTCCGTTGTTACACGAGTGCAAAATTTCAACAAACACATATTTTAATTTAAAATACAAACACACATTTTTCATATATTTACTACTTACCTTTTTTCTATGTTCTCTTTTTAACCAGAACGTTTGTATTTGAAATTTGGATAACTCATTTAACCCTACTGATAGGCAACGTTCGCCAAAATGACGAGCATCAAATTCAAATCTATATGTCTCTTTTGAATGATTTTACCAAAAGTACAGCCGTCACATGTCAACAGAAGAAAAAATGCGCGAGCCGAACCACGAATCATGGGAAAAGGACGAAGCATACACAAACGGCTCGAAAATTCTTCATTCCTTTCCCATAATTCACGGTTCGGGTTTGGCATTTTTTTTCCTATTTATATAATAATAATAATAGGTATATTTTTATAAAAAAAACTATCTTTTTAACTTTTGAAGGTTATTCCCATCAATTTAATATATCATTGAATAAAAAGATAACAATAATAATATACTTTTTTTAAATATGAAAATGAACAAGACACAGAAAAATAATAAAAGATAACGGTCGCCACTGGAACTCGAACACAGTAATCTTTTATTATTTTTCTGTGTCTTGTTCATTTTCATATTTAAAACAATAAGATTATTATTGTTATCTTCTTCTTCGATGATATAATAATAGGTGTTTATTCCAGTATGTGGGGAGGTAAGTGCAGTCCCACACATTCTATATGCAGCATTAGTGGCCGTAAAGGCTTGTTCGCCACTTGACTGACCGAAATAGTACTACTAACTACTAAATTTATGGTATTCGGATACATTTAGTTACTAAAATACTCGCTACTCGACTAAACTACTAGCCTAGTCCGTACGGGCCATTAGACTCGTACACGTGACGCCTGTGTTTAATTGAAAAGTTATTTTGTTTTGAGATACTTACTGACTACTCATCACTTTGTCGAACTTGCGCCTAAAAATTAAGTGATTCGATTATCAACGTCGATTTGTAACATTCCTCTTTACGACGTCAATTTTTTTTTTCCAATTACAGTTCTGTATATATTAATGACATGTGAAATTAATCTAAAAAATTTAATGCCATTTTAGATAGGTATGTGATTTAGTAGGTAAAACTGGAATAAAGATACATTTTCGTTCTTAAGTTGTTTAACTTCTAACTTCATTATTCTATATTTTCCTGCATATATTAAAAAAATCTAATAAAGAAATAATACTCCAAAAAATGTTCGTCAAAAAGTCGAACGGTCAGCTTTTGAGATAAAACATATCGTTAAAGGGTTAATAATACTGTTCCATATTTTGAAGTAGGTACATGGCAACAGAATATTTGTATACCTACTGATCGTTATCAGGTGTTTCAAGATACAGTAGGATTAACCCTGCTCTCCCAACGCCTGAAGCCTAAAGCCTGAGGGTTGTTGGTCGCCATGAAACCCCTGATATCAGGTATGATTTCAATCAAGGGTAGGTTCGGTTTGATGTAGGGTTCATACCAATCACATTCGTCAGATTCCTCTGCATCGGTGTGCTTCGTTAGTAGCCTCTCTGGATGATACAAAACCGCCAGCAACGCCGGGTAGAACCCTTGGGATATGCAAGCGTTGAAAGCCTCTCATTATAACCAGGAGATTCTAGACTAAAACAAGTGGATAACGTTAAACGCCGATGTAACCGACGAAGCGGGTGATCAAGGCTTCCCTAGAGTATTGATATACGTATTTGATTTTGTTGCCGGTTCGATTTCCGCCGCAGCTCTAAAATATATTCAATTTTTTCATAGAATAACTTGTTTAGTCTTATAAACCTCAGTGTACAGTTTAATATTCGAAGAAGATAATATCAACATTTTTGTAAACAAAATGTTTAAAATATTGAAAAGTTTTGACCCATTTCCATTTTGCATTTCAAATGGTTTTGACCCATTTCATTTTTGCATTTCAAATGGTTTTGGGGACCCATTTTACACATCTCTGATGTTTTCCATTAGACTTATCTTAAAATTCGTGAAAAGTTATTCAGTAAGTAACTTATACCAGAAGAGCAAAACAAAACGGTCCATAACAATAACGTGACTGTGTTTATTATTTACGAAAACTTGTTGTTAGGCAGCTCTGTTTAGAAATATGAAAATGGGCTAATTTCACACACGTGCTCGTAGCTCTGTTAGTAATTTGAAATTCTCGAGTCAATATAACATATGATGATTGCATTAATTTAACGTTATTTAATAATGTGTGTTTATATAGCACATATTGTGATGTTCCCCATTTGTACATAGGAGCATTGCGTTTGGTTTGCGGTTGCGTTGTAATTAAATTTAAATGGGATTTTCGGAATAAGCGGGCGCGTGGTTACAATAATACGCAAAATGTATTAAATTGTTTCCATTTGTTTGACAGTTTTACTACCCATTCTTCAATTAAAATTTAATTTCAACGCGGCAGAGCAATTATGACGATTTTAGATTAATTCTTTCTGATATAAGTACATTAAGTACCTACCTATACCTTAATTTCGAGATACACTGCTAATATTATTGTGCACTTAAACGTAAAGGAGAAAATCTATGTGCTGGATTAGAAACGACTCTCAGAAGCAAGGATGCCCAACTCCAGTGTGGCCCGCGAATTATAAATGGCCCGCGTGAGCAAGTTTAAAAATTCCCAACAATTCAAAAATATTTGTAAATCCTTTCACAATCAGTTTGACTGAAATAATCGATTACAACTATAACACACAACTTTGAGTGTAACGAAAATTACACGATGACGGACTTTCATATCCTAAATATTTCTAGCCATCCCCCCCCCCCCAGGATGGATGGAATTCTGACTGATGATCCGGTAACCCTATCAGTGGCCCGCCTGTGATTTTTTCGCGTCAATTTGGCATGACTGTTAAAAAGGTTGGGCAGCCTTTCTCTGAAGTCTCGATTACATTGAGCGAGTTTACAAGCTACTAGCTGGCTAATTCACTATCTGCTATAAACTCGCTCAGTGTAATCATAATTACAGCTAACTGGCAGATTGTACACTAAGTGATTTTACTAGCAGATAGTGAATTCGCCGGCTAATAGCTTGTAAACTCGCTCAATGTAATCGAGACTTCACAGTTTTTTTTTTAAATGTAATTTCCCTTCTTCAATATATTATATTTTATTTTAATAATATTGGCAACGTTCCGAACATGAATCATAAATATTTATAAATAAAAAAATAAATATAGCGTCTAAATTTATCTTTTGATAGTTTAATACAGTGTTTCCCAAATTGGTACAGGTGGACCACCAGCGATCCACGTAAGACTCGATGGGGGTATACGTTGGGGTGGGTCCACAAGTTGTATGTTGGGGTCCACGGAAAATTATCTGGTTTCGATAGTAAAGAACCAAAATGTTGTCTTGGCTTTACCTATCAATGTAGGTCAGTGGTTCCCAAATAGTAAAGTGGTCTGTATGGACTCCGAACAATGTCAGGGGGTAGACACATTTTTATTAATATGGAAGTTATTTGCAATTTTTACGTCCGAGGTAAAATATAGAATTCATAATCTGCAATTCTCTAATTCTCTGGCCACTCCCCACACCCAGAATGGATTGTTAGGAATTTTGGTAGGATCACTCATTCCTTACCCCGGGGTCCATGGGCAAATTTTGACTATGAAAAGTGGTCCGTGGGCAAAAAGAGTTTGGGAACCACTGGTTTAATAGATATATTTTAAAACTAAGTGATTCACATTTTAAAAATGATCATAGGTAAATTTAAACCAAAATTTATCATGAAAAAGTGCTTAAATATGTATAAAGGAATAATGTGAATTTAATACTTTTGATAATCTGTCTTACAACCATCAACACGCCCGAAGTTTTAAATATTTTTTCATTAGTTCTTCTTTGACATGTCGCTAAGATAGACCTACACAAAAGTTTATTGTATTATTCACGTTTAGTTGCACACGTGATATGCATGTGAAAATTACACATGTTCAGAGAGAGGTCAAAAGCATTTAAAAAAGCTTCCTGTGAGGATGTTCGGTAATATCTATTTTATCATCGAGCTATCTTTCACAACTCTTTCATTATTTATCCCGTTAATGTTGACCGTCTGAAATCATTCAAGATGTTTACAGATTAATAACAGACCACCAGCGGTGTTGGTCCATTTCATCTTGCTAATTTTAAGCCGTGTAGGATATTGCGATAATGTAATGTGGACAGCGATAGGCGTCTTGTTGGAGAATATAAGTAAGTTAGCGAATATGTGATTAATATAGTCCAAAACTAGGAGATTTTTAAAAATATAATACAACATAGTGGTAATTACTACATTTGTTTGAAAAGCAATATGCTTGAAAACAAATATCTTTGCCCTCTGTGGAGTAAGAACTCAAACGCATTAGATTCGATACCTAACTGACTTAACTAGCCGTCAGTTATGTTTTTAATTAATATATGACTCTAGTTTCTTAACTGTTAATTGATGATGGATGGTCACAAACCTTTTCAATTATAATCTCTATATAATATATAATTGAAAAGGTTTGTGATTACTGATATTTTATTTTGGTAATGTTGGGATATTCCCTCCTTGTTGCTTAGGGCTTAATTGACAAATATTAATAGCACCGTAGTAATAATTGTTATTAGGGTTATCCATATATTTGGGTTATTACATTTTTAATTAAATACTTAAATTACACCACTGCTCTCTGAAGTAAAATTATTTTAAGTGAATTATAATGTATATATTAATGGTGATTGAGCATTATGTTCCAACTGTTTATTCATGACATATTTACGATCGATTTTCTTCGTTAGGCGATTAATTCATATTTAATACAATGGAATTCCACCATGAATTTTGAGTTAAAAAACTAGATAATTCATATAGATTCATGTGAATTAAATATATTTTTTTACTACGTATCATCATTCATAATATTAATAATAAACTTTATAATTACCTATATGTACCTTAACTTAACAAAATAACTTATAATACCTTAAATTAACAAAATGGAAACATTCGCCATATAGAGACAATGTTGTGTACCCCTGCCTAAGTTTGTATAAATTCCGCAGCATAAGAATTTCAACTACCAGTCTGAGAATGTCCGTAGTAGAACGAAACCGGTCCTGGTGTAAATAAACAAATGAAAAAAATGCTTAATTTCATATCCAATTAATATATGATCAAAGAGTTTTATCTCTCCACCAGGCGTAATGAGGAGCATTGTTATTATTTGTTTCTACTGCGCTAACAGTTGTTTTGTTTTGTTAGTGTTAGTTCTTTAAAATCCTCTGTTTGTAAATAAAATAGGATTCCTTGGATTCTCCTCTTTTCTAATTTGTAAGCGGAATAATGAAGTTCCTTCAAACCCTAAGAACTTTGACTCGGCCGGTCTCCACTTAGGTAAAATAAAAAGTGCAAAAATCATGTATAAGTAATTGTAAAAACTAACTCAGAATGCTTGTTTAATCGGAGTTTGTTTTTACTGATGTGACCTGAAAACAAAACAATATTAAAACCACTTTTTTCGGTGAAGATACGGTCAAATACCCAAATCGGATGGACCCTGTGAAAATTTTAAATGACTTAATGTGGCTGTATGAATACGAAATAATGTTGAATCTTTCACGATCTCGATTCATTAAAAAAAAATAAGAAGGGTGTGTAATATGGGTGTGTCATGCTTTACTTGTGAATAATTAATCCGCCAATTAATGATAAAGTTATGGATAGGTAATTGATTGATTGAAATTTATTGATTTCGTCTAATATCTTTGAATTTCCTATAAACGCGCTTAAGTTCGTAATTAATTCGAAAATAATACAGTAAACACTAAAGATGTGTTTAATAAACCTGGTATAAATCTATCATTGGTAACTAACTAAGATGATTGATAAATGTGTGCACCACATAGTAATAAAACATTAACGTTTTAAGCGCGTTAGTTATTTTATAGCGTTTGGCGTGAATGCAAAAGCAATGAAAATGCGTTAACTAGCTACAGAGCCATTGCGAATGTCTAAATAGTTCAGATTTATCTTGAGAACACCGTAAACTGTGCATTTCTCTTTGTGGGGCGAATCGCTTGGCTAGAGAACGAAGCTGGGGTAACCAAATACTTAACATGTAAATACTAGGATTGGGTAATTTCCGATGTAGTTTACAATAATTTTGCCTTACACACTCGCACTTCCAACTCGGAGCAGCAGTTTTCAGTAAATGGTTAAATTCTTCTCGGAAACTGCAATCTCTCTCATCTGCATCAGGTGAACTTAAGCTTTCACGAAGGCTTTGTAGTTTTAGTGGAGCGAATGGGAAAGATCCATAAGGAGAATGGAGTGAACGATTTTAACAGAAATTAGAGAGGGCTTAGAAGATGGTATTATTTTTGATTATGATATAACAAAATTCATTGAATCCTTGCTTACCAAAATAAACCGCCATTAATATAACCGCATTTTTGTATGCTGTATTAAGAAGATGGTATGTACGAGATAAGGTTTTTGCCTTAGTTTAATATTAGAGAAAATTGTAAACCATAAACACTTACAGCCTTACTAATAAACCTTCTGAAAATTTTTAATAAAAAAACGACCGTGTATGAAAAAACCTTAATAATTAAAAACTGACAATTTTTGTTTTTCGTTGTTTGTCGGATCTGCCCTGATGATGGACACTGCAACGCTGTCCGAAACGTCGGCTAAAGAAGGAGGTAGCGCAACACGCCATAACACCCCAAAAACAAACAACGAAAATGCTTTTGGCCGTGAAAATCTAAAAACGTATCTGACAAAAATTTGTACATGAAAAGATATATCATTGCTCACACAGACAAAGAGGGTAAGTTTATCTGTTGTGCATATTTACAATTTCTGAACAAATTTCTAATATTTTGCAAGATATTTTAAAAGTCCTATATGTTTTATATTTTTGAAAATGTGTTAAAGCCAAATGCCATTTTAGAACATTTTAGATTTTTGCAATGAAATATACTTCAGTATTTACAAATGGCAGTATTTTAAACTTCAAACCTGAAAAAAATTGAAAAAGAAGGTTACACTGAACATGTTCTATTAAAACGTGAAAATTTTTTGAAAATTTGAAATTAAAAAATTACAGTCCTTTTATTTAATGAACGTGCAATAAAACTACCTCTTAAACTACAATTAAAAATCATAATAAAATAAATTTATAATTCCCCAAAACTGACTGTAAAATCTGACATTTTGTATTCATTTTTGTACAATTTAGATGTTGATTCCCCGAATTCATATTTATTTACGCATGCACAATACACTTATGTTATTAAATAACATTACATTTATGAAAGTTTTATTAAACTCAATCAAAAAATAAAATTTAAAAGTAACAAATCCGAAATAACCCATATTTTTTTGGTTTACAAAATTAAGCTAACATCATGACTTTAACTGACAAAATTAACACAAATGATAGTAATTATGTTGAATTATACTAATAGTGAATTGGTAATTAGGAAAGAATTTATTTACATAAACATTATACTAATTGCACGTAAAGCATCACAACATGTCAAAACTGATTTGGTAAAACAACATGGTGGATTCACGGATTGACGCATGCGCAGATCCACAAAAGTTCAATGTTACCAACATAATAAATATATATTTTTAAAATTTTATTTAAATTTAATAACATTATTAAGTTCTGCAAGTATTATAGATTTGTATTTTAATTACAGCTGTTTCGGCTTACAAGGCCATTTTCAATGCACGTTCAAAATTGACATTTAAAATCGTATATAAATCGTCTAAACGTGGTGTCACCCACAGTTTGAAAATGGTCTTGTAAGCCGAAACAGCTGTAAAAAAATACAAACCTATATTACTTGCAGAACTTAATAATAACATCATTAAATTTAATTTAAAAAAAAATTAAATGGAGTTCTACGAACTAAACACAAAAACAATAAATAAAAAATATATTTTATTGGTAATATTTTTTGTTAGTCTTTTTATATAACGTGCAGCAGAAACACCGTTAAACGGTCGTGAAGTGTTTTCTTTATTAGTAAGGCTGTTAAAGAGTAGTGGATTTGTGGTTAATTGTTCAGCAATATGTGATTTATTTTTCACCAGATTTACAGGAACGGGTTTAGTTTTTCCCTTTAGTTTTTTTTAGGAAAAACTAAACCCTTTCATACACTTTTCCATATAAATGATCATCTAGTAAATCCACGTTATGCAAGTGTATTATATAAGTATAATTAATACAAAACAATACAAGAACAACACGTAAATCTACCAAACTATTAAATGGGAATATAATTCACCGTCTCCAGATATTTTCATATCAGAGGGTTCGGCTCTGTGGAATTCCTAATTTGACCGATAAATCCTACTGATCCCTCAATATAAATATTTAAAAAATCTTTCGTAATTCTACATGTATTTAAAATGACTGATTTTTGCATTTTTATATACAAATTCTTTGACAAATCTAATATGCCTAAATTTTTAATAAGAGAGCTAGGTATAATGCCAGTAGCCGAAATAACAAAAGGTAATATTTTTATAGTCTGAGAATGCCAAATTCTTTTAATTTCATTTCCTAAATCTGTATACTTTCTTATTTTTTCAGAAACAGATTTTTGAATATTACAGGAATTTGGAATAGCTACATCAATAATATAAGTTATTTTTTTAATATTATTATTCAATGGATGCATAATTATTAACTAGCGTTTGATTAGTGTGAACTTTAAAATAATTTTTTTCATTTTCAAAATGCGCAAAAAAATAAGGTATGTCTTTTATTCACATTTTATTGGACCTATGTGTAAAAAAGAAAGCGTTCTATTTTCCTAATTTACGTCTAAAAGTCATTTAAATTTTCCGAATTGAATTCCGGATATAATATTTCATTAGTATGCATTATATTTAAATGACTTGCAGTCGAAATAACCATCCGTTGTCAGGTGTCAATTCGTTAACAATTAAATTTGATTTTCGTTTTCACGAATTAACTTGGCATCATAGCAAATTAATATGACAACCCTCGTGTCGGGGCTCTCGCCACGACAGTGATTAGATATTTGATATAAAATTAATTACGATGCTTGTAAATGGTGTTTCCGGAGCAAAAAAAAAATCATGAAATAAAGAATCTGTAATATTTGAGCATTTTTTTCTACTTCTGTATGGGAAATCGTGCGTTTAATTAATGTATTTTAATGCAGCAGTGTTCTGGAGATGATCTTAAAATATAAAATGATTAATGCAACACATTGATTAATCTACCTTTCCCTGCCTCTTTGTGGTTCGTGGACCTTTGCGTATTAGTTTTACAAGATTTTGACTAATATAAGATGTAATCGACCACAATATAGACAATTTAAAACATGGAATGTAATGATCGATAACTTTTGTTTACAACAAAATTATTCCCCCTTTGCAAAGTGAAACATAAAAAACATGTCCATTGATAAAAAAGATTAATAAAAATCGGTATGTACTATTGTGACAAAACATCTAATTATCTTACTAATATTATAAACGCGCAAGTTTGTATGTATGTTTGTTACTCTTTCACGCAAAATTTACTGAATTGATTTTAATAAAACTTTACAATAATATAGCTCATACATCAGAATAACATATAGCCTATAACTCATAAAGCTAGCTATTTGTTTTCAATATATTGAAAATAATAAGAATTGTTTCATAGAAAATGTCAAAATTTGCGAATGACATTTTGCAAAACGATGATTGTTAAATCAAAATTCTATATTGGAAAATATTTAAATTTGTGCATGTATTTGAATTACTCGCCTAATACTTTGAATCGAATCAAGATTTATAGATATTTTAAATGAATAGGTTAAGAATTTATAATTTGTATACGTACGAAATTACGTATACCAACAAATTATTCTTACTTGTTCCCGCCAATAAACATTGAAACCCTGCTAATTTGTTCGTAAGAACTTCAGTCCCGTTTTTAACCGTCTTTTCGAATAACATTTTTCTCCCTGTACCAAAAATAAAGACTAATTGTCAACGCTAAAATTATGCATTTATTTCATTATCGCGTTACACCATCTATTTCCAAAAATAAATCATTTTCGTAGAGAGGATAGAATAAAGAACAACATTAATGCTTTGACGTGCTGAAGTGAACGTAATTCATGATCCAAATATTTGGTAAATCGGGCCTTAAATTTCCAATGCAAAACTCTGTTAACGAAATTCAAATGGAGTAGAGATCTGTGATGTTAGGCTAGTATTTAGTGAGACAGAGCCCGTGCTAAATGGGCTAAATGAAACAGTTGTTTCCATTAGAATTTGTATGGAAGGCACCTTCAGTTTTCTATTTTTTGGAAGGAATATTTAAAATTCTCTGCAGATGATAAATTATCAGTGAATTTTGATCAAATCAACCTAGACAAAAAAATTAATGTGATAATAAAAATTCACTTCTACACACATAAAATCACACAAAAAAACTTCTTTCTCGTAACACCCTGTTGAAAGAGTTAACGGTGTTGCCAGAATCTCGTTAATTCCATCCGTATTAAATGACAGCATCCTTTTCAATTCCCATCAAAAGGAGCTCCGTGTTTATGGTGCGTGAGACGAAGTCTTTTTCTTCTTATTGCCAGGAAATCTTCGTCACTAGATGTGTCATTTATTTTGTGCCGTAGTGAGAAGTGATGATAACAAAACTGTAAAGATACAGCAAAAAAACGTAATAATTATCACGAGCTAGTTCTATTAAATACAAATGTAGGTAGGTACCTTAACGTAATCGGCGCTACAATTAAATGTCTTTAAGTCTTTGCCGCCACAAGAAATGCCTCCACTCCTACAGGTCTCATGCTATTTCCTTCCAGTACGGTATGAATAGTATAAAGATCATAGAAACAAAGCGAGTTATGTATCATGGAAGCCTGCCTACTGCCGCGAAGCTACGACCAAGCTGCACAGACTATCGAAGCCACGAAGCCAATGAAAGTTATGCATTTGGTGTAATGGTAGAAACAAAAGCAACAGCGTGTGTTGAACGTGTATTGGTTAATGCTTTTGACGACACGTGACGTTCGTACAGTTTTAAAGGGGCGACAAACGCTAAGCTCACATCAAAAGATACTTTATTACACAATAGAGCATACAATCCCATACAGACCCGCCAGACGTAAAAAGATCATGTGTTATAAGCGCGGTTTGAGTCTTCGCTATTTATTATTATTCTCTGTCAAGTTGACATATCCAGTACAAAGAAATGATATTCCCTCGGCCGCTTCCGAATTCAACTGACCCCCTCTCCTGCTGTAGGAAGAAATCTTTTATAACGTAGTGTGTCGGTAGAAAAGATAAACAGCATCTTTTGGTGTAGTGTCAGGTCTGTCCATACCTTTATACTTATAATGGCTGGTGACTCATCTGCCTTGTTTCGCTTTTCCTTCTACTCCAGATAGAATTCTAGTTATTGGCTTTAAACATGTTGTCGATGGCATTCTGTCGACTTTCAAATGTCATTTAGCAAAGAAGGATTGCGTAGGCATTTAAAACTATTGCGGGAACTTAAAACAAATTAATAAAACCATAACACGGGCATGTACCTAGTATGGCGGCCATAAAATCCACAAATGTTATATTTACTATTCAAAGAATAAGGAAACATAAAAAAAAATCTTGCTGGCCTTCGTGGTCGAAGAACAAGATTCCAATAATACAGAGCAGCGTTTCCCAGTCTTTTCAGACCTGCGGACCGGCAATACAAAAATAATTATTTCGCGGACCGGCTGCCGCCTAAAACTAATAAGCGGACGCTTTAACTTTTTTCTTTTATAGTTGATTCAGCTATTCAACCTGTTTTCTATTCCATTCTCATTTCTGACTACAATTTTTACAACAACACAGCGTATATGAACCATTCTCGTGTTCTGACTGCAGTATTTGTGTTCATGATAATTGGATCAAAAATGCGCACTCATATTAACTAATGCATTCTGGGACTTTTTTTGTAGGCTGTCTGGACTCTGTACGAAGTTAGTGAGTGGTTCATTATCTGTAGCGTACGAATCTTTCGCGGACCGGCAGGAAATCTTCGCGGACCATGGGTTGGGAAACATTGATATAGAGTATAACCTATATTTGAAGCATATAATTGATAATCTCAGAATTGCTCTGGCAGTAGGCCACCATTCAGAATAGAAACGTTTTTGTAATAGCTTTAGCTGTGATTGAAGATTCCCTTGTGATTCCCATCTCCTTGAAATATACACCATAAATAGTCTCTCAACAAATTCCGATTGGAGATACCATAGTCCCGATGGCTCCAATGAGATCCTTGAGCTGTGTTAACATAAAAAAGGGATCCGCAAAACACAATATGAATGTTGGAAGCTGAAATAAAGATGAAATCAAATTAGAAAAATCAAAATATAGATTTGTGTAAAAGATCCAAAAAAATATTATATTTAATGTGACGTATCGCTTATAACTCTTTAATCTTTGTGAAGCAGTCATTCAGCTAAATGTTTAATTGTCCATTCAAGGAAACTAAATTGAATTCACATTTTCGTCTTTCAAGAGAATTTAGTTCATGTGTGTACTCGAATATAGGAAGGTACTCAAATAAACTTCTATGAAAAACTAACTCGCATCAATATTTAACAAGCAGATATGTTATCCATGCAAGGATTTTACATAGGTAGGTATATTTTTTATCATCTTTATTTATAAAAATCTTGCGTCACAATGTTCGTCCAAGATAAACTGAGAAACTACTTAACCGATTTTGATGAAATTTGGGTTAATGTGTGTAAAATGGTCCTACTTAAATGTTTAGATAGTTTTATATCGATTAGTGACCTTAATATTTATTATTGCGAATTAAATGTTTGTTATGGGACAATTATTTGAAATTATTTGTAAGTTCCATAAGTTTCTGACAGATGGCGATGTGAGTTAATTTATTGATACAAAACTTGGTTATCTGGGTTAGGTAACCATCCAGCAGATGGCGTTATGTTTCGTTAGCCACAGCAACGCGTGGGCGGGTCAGCTAGTTTCTTATAGTTTAATTTATTTTAATTTTTTTTTATTTTTTATTCTTTCGATGAAAACATATTTTGCTTTCTATTTAAATGCATTCAAAGCTATATAATATTACGTTCACCCAATTGCGATGAAACATTGGGTATTTGATGTGCGCATATGATAGTGAGCTCTGGCGTTATGAAATTATTTCCTCAATATTATTCATCTAATTACGATTATTTTTTTTTAAATTATTGTGATCACTGGGCCCTCCTGCCGCATAGCAGGCCGGATCGGGAGAGACTGGTTGAGGGAAACCTTTTGATCTCTCCAGCCCGACTCTCCCGGAACATCGCCTTGCACCGCAGTGGGATGGATGGATGGATTCACATGTTTGTCATTCCTAGAGCCACCGACCCCCAGATTCCTACCCACCCCTCATATATTTTTTTTTCTCAGAACTTCCTCTCCTTCCTTTGCTCAAAATACCTTCCACACAGCATCCCCAAAGATTACATAGACCCTGATGGTTTATTTACATTTTTCTCAGGGCATCCTAATGTAAAAAAAAAAATGGCGGGTTACATTAAGTAATATTATAACAAATTGAATATACCTTAAAAATTAATCCACGTTAAAGTACATTATAATTACGTTCACTTATCTTTAAAAAAATTGGATTATCCGTTTTCTGGCGGGAAGGAAATAGCTTTTTTTAAATGTTATTTTACTCTCCAATCAGAAAAAAATAAATCAGGGAAAAAATCCTCTATAAAAATACTTTTTCTGACACATAAAAATTATACATATTATACCCTTATCGATTTTGTTATTCGTGACCTTTGAACAATAAGATTCCACCGGACGCGACAAAAATGTGTTATAATGAACTCTAAAGTAGCACTCTCTGGAGCCCTTTATTAAACAAAGTCGAGTGAGATGATTACAAGACACGTAATACCAGAGTTTCATCAAAGCAATACAATGTTAACCACAATAATCGTACGGAAATTGATCATTACAATGTCATATCGAACATACTGCAGGAAAAATTATTAATAAAAGTATCATTTAACAATATTTCCTAATACTAATAGGATTGTTTCTTTGTAAATGTAAATGTTACTTTGTTACTGTTAAATGAATAGTGGTTTTCCTGGAAATTTTAATATTTTTCTCTAGATTGTGATAGATTTTCACGAAAGAAGAGCAATGTGTTACAAGGTCTATCGTAAGTCAACCATATCCCCGTATCTCCTTAGCATTTAATGTATCTGTAAATAAGTATGTATTTCAGAATTTCAGGACATACACACGATATTTCAGTCTGTACAATATTTCTTTCTCCACCGCACACCGTTAAGCGGGCATTAAATTCAGGACCACCCATAAGCCAAGTCTTATAAGAAATAAGGAGAATGCGTTGCGTTGGCAACTCGATACATACAAAAAAAAACCGTCTCTTGATCCCCGACAGTTACCCTCCCCGACAGTTAAACCCCCGAAAGTGATTTCTCCCGCACAGTTGACCCCCCCCCCACATTTCATCCCTCTTCCAGATGATTTTTATTATATTGTTTTTATTCAAACACTATTTATAATTGTATGATTTCGTAATTGACTTGTCCCATCAATAATATTCGCTCCAGATATGGCTTTTTCCCGCACAAATAATATAAGTCTTTGATACGTTTTTAGATTTTCACGGCCAAAAGCATTTTCGTTGTTTGTTTTTGGGGTGTTATGCCGTGTTGCGCTACTTCCTTCTTTAGCCGACGTTTCGGACAGCGTTGCAGCGTCCATCATCAGGGCAGATCCAGCAGATCGTGTGATCACACATCGTTGGATTTGCCGGATCTGCCGGATCTGCCGGATCTGCCGGATCTGCCGGATCTGCCGGATCTGCCGTATCTGCCGGATCTGCCGGATCTGCCGGATCTGCCGGATCTGCCCTGATGATGGACACTGCAACGCTGTCCGAAACGTCGGCTAAAGAAGGAGGTAGCGCAACTCGACATAACACCCCAAAAACAAACAATGAAAATAAGTCTTTGATTATTACCACCCTTTTTAAATCTTAGTTGATCTACGGCGTGGTATTACTTTACCACTAAGAACGTACATCAGAAATAATCCTCCGGGGATTCAATTGCCCGAGTGATCAAATGGCAGATGGATCAACTGGCAGAGGGATAAAATGCCAAGGGATCAACTGTCCGGGGGATCAACTATCCTAGAGGGGTCAAATGTTTGGAAAAAAAAGATTTCATATCTGTGTCAACTAAATATTAAGCATATTATTACATATTAAGCTGGATTTGCTGGATGCTGTCTGCAACGACGATAATAATAATAATATGATTTGGATGACTTGTATAGCGCGGTTTTTGTGAAAAATCACCTAAAAGGCGCTGTACAAATTTCAATACATTTCTACAATTTTACTTCTAACTACAAACTAGACAAACATTATAAAAAACTAATATCCAAAACATTGCATCCTCTGGTTCTTCGATCAGTGATACAGAACTATATGTACAATGCATCCGACCAATTAACGCGATGCTGCCGAAAAATGTACATGAATTTTATTTTTTATTTATTTTTATTTTAACTTTTTTTTATTATTAAGAAAATATACAGGACCATACTTACGGTACTTACTTTTTATGGTACCATGATACCATAAAAGGTCGTAAATTTAACTTTGCTCTTATAATACGGCCGGCGTAGACCAACGGTAGAGCGTTCGACTCCCATTCCGAAGGCCGCGGGTTCAAACCCGACGTGCGCAAATAAATTTTATATAATTGATTTGTGTTATTTTACAATTAATTACTTAAAATAATATATAAGATTTTGGGGCACGTTCCAGAGTGAAAGTTACTCCTAGTATCGCCTTGGTGTAAGACCACCATTCAGAATTGAAACGTTGCTTGAAATGGCTTTAGCCTTGTTTAATGACTATATGTGAATAATCAGATACTTCCCCACCTTCGTCTTACTCGTCTCCTTCCCTTCCGCAGTTACCTTCAGCCTCATAACACACCCCAATTGGCGATGCCATAGTCTCACTGGATCCAGACGGGAGCAGTTGGGACTCTTGTGAGGTATTCACTATAAAAAAATAAAAAAAGTCATAAAAATATTACTAAATAAATAAGTACAGCATATTACTTTTTCTGTGTAACTTTTGGAAATTCATGTCTCTACAGTTATATAATCAAAGTTTTGCTCAGCGCCAAGCGCCAAGCGCCATGGAGATGTTCGTGTTAGCGGTAGACCGATGAAAATTGTTATTGGCCTATTCCACTTTATTTATTGTCACGCCCCGAACAGGCGTTTCCTGCTGTTGGAAGGGTTAGAAATCAAACCCTTCCAACATGTTTTTGCACACTTGAAAGAAAATTACACGTTCTTGAGGATTCGTATGTTTTTATAAATTGAATTTTTTACTTCATGTCAGTGGACATACTGTAAATACTCGAATATCCACAGGGCACACCAACCATATTCATTAGTTTAGATATAAATAAAAGTGAATATATTATTTGAATTAAAGTTACTAAAAAACCTTATCGATTGTCCATATCTCCTGTCCTGCTGTGGCTTATTCGTTTCTGATAAATACTGTCGAACTCGTAGCCATGACCTATTCTGCATACCGCAGGGTCGGACAGATGTCATGGCTCAACATAGTATGACAAGAGGTATGACATTGCTTAATGCCCTACCAGCGGATATAGATGTGTTTAATATCACTTTACCATGTTTAAAAAAATTATGTACATGTACATGTACATTGTTAGTTGTAAGAAATTTGTTCCATAATTGGACTTATCTGTCTGTCGTACAAAAAAAAAGTATAGATATCTTACTAATATTATAAATGTGAAAGTTTGTATGGATGTATGTATGTTTGTTCCTCTTTAAATCGAAATTTAATGAATGGATTTTAATGAAAGTTTACAATAATATAGTTCATACATCAAAATAACACATAGGCTATAATTTATGAAAATAGCTATTTATTTTCAATATATTGAAAATAATAATTATAGTTTAATAGAAAACGTCAAAATTTGAGAATGACATTTTGCAAAACAATGATATATTTAAGGAAAATATTTAAATTACTGAATTTATTTGAAGAACTCGCCTAATACTTTGAATCGAATAAAGAATTATACATATTTTTAATAAATAGGTTAAGAATTTTGGCATAATAAACGTAGATGGGACCTAGGAAAAGAAAGTAGATTACTCGAAGTACTAATCCTACGCAGACGAAGTCGCGGGCAGAAGCTTATATATATATATATATATATATATATATATATATATATATATATATATATATATATGTTATGATTAAGGTTTTCACGGGTGTAAGATGTAGAATATTTTCTCGGTTTACCCGCGCAACGTTGTCCTTAGAATGGCTTTTAACTCCTGACAATCCGGACAGAGCTCACTGTCCATCTTCAGAGGCCTTATGTCTTGAGTTTTGCATTAAACTGACCGATTGCGCATGTCTGTTCAGTCCAGAAGTCAAGACTTAAGTGAATGCATTTTAATGCATTCACTTAAGTAGCGCTTTTGATTTAGATAACTGAGTACGAAGGTTCAACTCGCAATCAAATCAAAATTATCATTATTATTATTTTTCCTTAATAGATGTTTCATAGTAAAAAGTAGTTTTTTACAGGTTGATTTTTTTTTTGAGTCCGGAGCACTTGGGATTATGTTAGCCCCAAAAATTTTTGGAATAATGATGAAGGGAGTGGAAAAGGGAAAGAAATGAGAAAGAGGAAGGTTTGAAAGTACCCGACTATTCAGATCCGCTCATCAAAAACAGCTTAAGCCATTACAAACATCGTGTTAGTTCCGAATGCTGGTTTTTCACCACGGCGACTATGTGAATATATTATTCTGTAGATAAATTAACAGAATAATAATAATAATTGGATAATTTGTAGAGCGCCGTTTTTGTGAGGAATCACCTGAAGGGCGAAGTGAGTTTGTAGGTAGGTTTAGCGACCCACCGGCTTATTTCGAAGAGTCTTTCAATGTCAAGAGATTTTAAATGTAGCAAGTAGTGTATGTCAAGACCAAGGGCGTCGCCAAGGGGGGGACAGGGAGGGGCAGCTGCCCCCCCTAGAGATTCTAAAAAAGTTGCCAAATGCAACGCAACTAAAGTCCTAAGTCTTTGACTTGTTTAGCTTGATCATTCATTCCCGTACATCAAAACTCTAATGAATTTACCAATTCTATTCCTAATATCTACGAGCAACTACGCTCTGCTCTATGCTATTGTTAAATTCCGACATGGAAAAAGCATTGAAAATTTTGATCGCTCTTTCGTGCACAACGTGTACGGTAGAGCGATCGTTTAGCAGCCTCAGGAGACTTAAAACTTGGCTAAGAAGCACTATGGGACAAAATCGCCTCAATGGTCTGGCCATGATGAGTGTACACAGAAAACATATTCATGGAAACTTAGAAGATTTTCATAATAAAGTGGTCGAGAAGTTTACAAAAAACCCCCGAAAATTTTGTTTTAATTAACCTAATCTTCGTTGACCCTTATATTAAAATCTGGTAATAACAAAAAAAATAAACTGTACGCTTATTCAAAAACAAATTTCCAAATTATTTTTATGGAATTTTTCTAATAAATGTAATACCTAACTTATTTGCAAGTTTTATTTATTGTACAGTCAAGAGCTCGTGTAGCTTTACATGTTGGACCCTGTATCGTTTATTACAATCGCCGTAGATGTAAGGCTCATATTACAAGTGAAAAACTTCATGTGCTCTCGACTTTACATACAATTCATACTTTTCTCATTCTCCATATCAACTTGCCCCCTCTTGGCTATCGGCTAGCGACGCCCTTGGTCAAGACCGAGTTGTTTGATAATAAATCCTATCTGCATATCCCTGCCAAAAACGGCGTATTATTTAGTAATAGTATTGTCAGTGGATTCCTTATCTACTACTGCAACTAAAATAACATCTCCTCGAAGGGAAATATTTCAACTAACGAGACATAACGCACAGTTCAGTACAAATATAGTCCAGATCTTTTACAAGTAGATGAGTTAATGTCATGAGCCGAGATTAATGATCGTCTTTATTATATCTGTGTATTTTTTCGTTATTAATAGGTTGTCTTGTATCCATTCACTGGTAGATTAATCAGCTGACAGAGAAATCAAGCGAGGAATAGCATTAACTAAGTAGAAAATTTAAAACGACTCCACAATCCGCGTGTCATTCTCAAATTTCTGTTTCTTGGAAGAAGTTCACATAAGTGGAATAAATATAAGAACATAGATCAGGGTTCCCACACTGTGAGTTGTTTTCATTAATTCAAAGATAACACTGCATAATTATACGAGAGGCCAAAGAAATCCAAGGAACTTGACTTTTTTGGATATTTTTGGCAAAAACATAAATATTTAAAAAAACATCATCGAATTTGTTGTACTGGACCCTGTCCAATCGGACTATTATTTTTCATATTTTAATAGGGACCATTATTTCAATTTGGAAACCATTTATTGGATAACTAACATCTCTGCTTGAGGTCACTCCAAGTGTCAGCATCTACAAAGGCGATATACGCCCCGAGGGAAATCATTTTCCTCGTGTGGAGCTAATGTAAAAAAGATAATTTATTGTCCAATTAGACAATGCCAATGTGCAAAAAAAATATTTTTTCGTTTGGCAACACCAACCACAAACATCTTCATATTTGTTCATTTGGACAGCATCAACCACAACAATAACAACCATAACAATCATAACAATTAAATCATTTACAGACACCACAACCACAATAACTTCAACCATAAACAATATAACAACAAAAACCACAACTACATTCACAATTATTTGGACTACAACAACAACAAAAAAATCACAACATCCTAAAACACATTCACCATAATAACGACAACCACGACAAAAACTACAACAACAACAGCAACAAAATCAATCACCATAACAACAACACTTACAGCAACAACAAAAACACGTCAAAAATTACGAGCGTAGCAAAAAAAAAGCAACAACACTCAAAACAATAAATCACACCCAAAACAACAACACATACAAAACAATAATAACAATAACAACAATAATAACAACTTCCCTGTTTTCAACAATCACAACAAACAGAACCAAACCATTAACAATACCATCAACAAACACCACAACAAAAACAACTAAAATAACATTCACAATCACAACAATCACATTAACCTCAACTTAATCACCACCATAAAAACAACATAAACAACAATAAAAAAAAACAACAACAACAAAACCATACAAAAAACAAAAACATTTAAAAACACAACACAAAAACCACAACCAAAAGATCAACAATAACAAAATAATAAACAATCACTACAAGAACCACAACTGCAAAAACTACCAAAATAATTAATCACGTGCAAGCACATATTATGCAAATTTCAAGGAACACAAGTTCTGCATTATATTATAGTTATTCCCTAGTCCCCCAAAGCTCCAAGACTCTGCTTGCATCATTTGGTGCACAGTGCACAGTTGACACTTGACACATAAAGCTCACTTCCGTCACGTGATTAGTGCCATCCATCGCCGCGCCCGCGACGTGGCGCTAGTTTAACCGTTTCCTGACAGCCAAACCGTAATAGACAATCCCTACAAATGACAGATACACAACACACCGAATAATGATAACGGCGAAAGACGAAGCTTTTGTAGGAAATGATTTAAAACTTTAAGCTTTTATATTTACAACCCTCAATAACGCGGAAAAAATGTTGTTTTTTATTAATAACGGCCAGTGCAAATCATCAAAACTCTCGTTTGGTGAGTTGCACTAGCCGACAAAATCGCGTGATTAAACCGTTCCAGACTTCTTTTTGTGGGGTTTCTTGAAATTATGAGTCTATGTCAACAGGCTTCAGACTCTTGAAGCCCTCGAAGAGAATATCTGTCAAGAATGCGAGAACCTATCGCCGGAAGGTTGATAGAAAATGTCATAAATCGAGCCTGTATGGTTACATTTCTGGTGGCGGCCACTTGGCCGATATCATTTTTATAACTTAATGAAAAAAAAAATTAAGACATCAAATAAACATAATCCAAAAGCAAAACTATTTTTTTTTAATAAAACAAAAAATTACAGCCAAAGAACATCGGATGACAACTTTTGCGCCATCCGGTACATATTTTAAAATTTCATTTAAACCATCGGGCTCCATATTTTGACATGGCCCGACTTGTGTGAAGTATTTGATTCTCTTAATCGTGCCAAATAATAAAAATAATTCGGTCTTTGTATAGCGTTGTTTTTGTGAAAACCATTTCAAGTTGGCTGTACAATTATTATCTACTTGTTAGGTTTTATCTTATTTTGTTCAAACAGACACAGAAAAATACCTGTCGTGTCTTCTGTCCGGGCTGTTACGGAGAAAAGACACGAGACAGAATGCATTTTGAAGGTTGTCCTAAAGAGAGGCAACCTCCAAAAGGAATGGAAACCAAAGAAACAAGAAAAATTTCTGAGCACAACGTCAAGGTTACATTAACCTTTTTTTCTTCTGTAGAGCTGAGAAGAGGTTTGATGCTTTAATCTACTTTTTGTTCTTAAAAATAAAATTACATTTTCATGAAAAATTATTCCGTCATGAATAATTCGTAAAATATTATTCAAACAACAGCACCCGCGAGAGAAAGGATTAAAAATGCAAAACTAACAGTCAAAGACTCATAAAATACTCGCTACAAAAGGTTGGTTTATTTTTTACATTGTCATATGAGGACCAGCGCTACGTGGCAAAGTCGTTCCGAAAGATAGGATGCTGTTTTCTTTTGTATGCAAATAAATTCCGCATTTACACGTGTAAATAAAACTTTACAAAACGGGCGAGCCATGGCGTGGATTACAGTATCACCGTAGCAAATTCTCGACGATCTGTTTTGTAGTGTGTTTTTGTTGGGTTCGCTGAATTTATGTGAGAAGTAGTTTTTTTAGTTTGGCTCGAAAAGCCGCTGTACCCTTTTCATGTTACCTTTTTATCACGCGGGAAAATAGTGTTACAAATCATGTTTTTATTCATTGTAGATAGGAAAGGGAGTGAGAAAGGGGTTGCTAGGAGAATGTTTGGAATTTTCATAGGTTGATTGCTATTCGGTCGACTGTATAGATGTGTTTTTCAAGTTATCAACTGCGTAGCCATTAATAAACACCTTTCTTTTTAATACCTGTTCCTTTGAATAAAACAAAATTCTTAACCGTAAGTTTTCGAATATAACCATGTCTTTTCCAGGACAGATATCAGTAGGTATAAGGGGGCATACATTAATTACGTGAGGGAAAAATAGAGGGGGGGGGGGAGGTCTATCAAAATCTCACCAAATCTCACTTTACCGAGGAGGGGAGGGGGTTCAATAAAAATCTCACATCAACTTTAAAAGAAAGATTATGGAGATAATAAAAAATAAAAATAAAATTGTTTCACTTCTTTTCAAGTTTCCGATTTTGCCCCTATTATGAAAAACATTTATTTCAAGAGTAAGAAAAAAAATCTCACGTGAGGGGAGGGAGGGAGGGTCCCGCTAAATCTCACTTTATCTCACCAAGGGAGGGGGGGTCTAATTTTTTTTTTAAACTGCTCACGTAATTAATGTATGTCCCCTAAGCTATCTGTGTCTTTTAGAACTGACATAAACTCAACTACAACTAAGAAAACTCGATAGAAAGTAAAAAATCTCTCTGCGTTTATAAATCAAAGCATATTTTCTTCTGGATTCTAACGAGCAATGGAACTTTGAAATATGGATTTAACTATAAGAAAAAAGTTTTACAATGCATATCGGTAAGAATTTATTTTCATAAAAAAGCGTTGAAACCCGTTCAAGGTCAGGTAGCGAAACTAGTTTACATATATGATCCAGGGACATTTCGTCAAGTTTTGCGATTATGTTAACAAAAATTAGGACCATGAAACCACTTTAGATACTTTACTGATCAGTAGTACTTTCCTAATTACCACCATTCAAAATAGAAAATTTTCTCGAAATAAGCTATGCCGATATGCTGGATACTTCCGAGCGTTTCTCTTCTATCTCTCCCTCTCCTTCCAAATTTACTTCCGCATCACGACTTTCTGTAATCGAAGGTGACATATCGTTTCCTCGGAACCACTGGGACTATTGTGTGGTGACACATAAAACTCTTTTCGCGTAAAAAAATATCGAGACATAACTTTTTGTTCTGGAAAAACGCGAACATCGAGAAAAAGACGCGGCATACCACTCACACTCATACTTCTTACTTAAAGCCTTTGAGAAAAACTCTTATATGAGCATCTAGATTTCTTTGCATCCTCCTTGAAACTTTGGCCACTATGAATTCCAGTGTAAATTTGGGCACTCGACTGTCAGCCAACTTGCCCACGCTTCTTGCTTTCAAAGTTTGTTTCCTCGAGGCATTGAAAGTACAAGATAGACTCTTGCTTCACCTAAAATGACCATGTCGGTTGCACTTATAAATATATCGTTTTTAAAATCTTTGTTCGTAGTTATGTGACAATGACATGGAAAGCAAAAGAATGACTCTCATAGTATAAGAATTCACCACATTTCGATCAGTCAGATTCAAATCGATTTATGGTTTAGTCACTTTCATTCTTTATCAATAATATTGCTGAAATATGTGTTTATTTGATATCGTAATTCACATTGTAAAACACTGTATTAGCCACACAAGAAATGGCTTTAATTTAGATATTTGAGTAGGTACTGTTGGCTTGAACAAAAACCCCTCGACGGTTAATAAATCGGCAGACAATGGAAAACTAACGCTGCAATACAAATTGATATGTTCAACTGCACGGAATATTGAAATAATAAGGCTATAATAACAAACCTCAATAAAAAATAATCACTTTTAGCATAATACTATTCTTCTGTATGGGTTCTATATAATTTAAATAACATACTATACTTCATGATCACTGTTCCATAAAATTATTATATGTATCAAATGTCTGCAAAAGACAATAAAGGCATATAATAATATAAACAAACAAATTTTTACGTGATTACTTTAGCTGAAATTTTGTCCTAAAAATTGTCCTGCTAACGATCACAATGTTTGCAGCAGAAACACATTTCTTCAAATATGACTTCAACGGAAAACAGCGGTTATCTCATTATCGTGATAAATTTTTGATCATTATGTGGCATTGCGCTTCCTCTTTCTACAGCGAAAGTTCCCGAAAGCGTTACAGTGTCCATCATGAGAGCAGATGTAAATAACCTAAATGATGGACATTGTAACGCTGTCCAAAAAATTGGCTAGAGAAGGAAAAAGCGCAACGCATAATACTTTTGGGTATGAAAATCTCAAATCACATCCGTTAACTTATTACTCACAGGCCCATCTAGTAAATTATTCTACATCATTTCTTGAAGGAGATAAAAGTTGAGCACAGCAAAAACTTTTTTGCCATTTTCTTCCGGCGGCTCATACTCGCTAAAACATTATTTATGATGGCGTGTGTATCTTGTCAGTTTGAATGTAAATTATGAGACATGATATTCTTTATTCATACGAGTGCTTCGGAAGCGAAATTCTGCATCTTAAAATTATTGCGTTTAATTTAATATCTTTGTCACACAATTTCCTCTCGATTGTTTGCTTACTGAAATTAGATAGAATGACAATTATTACTTTCATAATAACAGCTATTAATTGTTTTGAAGATTTTATTTCGCAGTTTTGGATTTCAAAGATCTATCTATGATCGGAGGAAAATTTTATTGTCAATATTTTAAGACTTATCCCAAAAACTACATAAACTATTACAGTTTCGTCAAATACTGGCAACGTTCTACATTGCGGGCCGCTATAGGCCCAAATAATTGAATTTGTACGGGTGAAGGGGATACCCGGCGGTGATTTTTCCCTATTTATCTTTCTGGATTTTAACACCTAAGAAAATATTGTTTTTACATAAAATATGTATCAACTACGTGTCGGTACTTTTGTTTTTTTTTTGATAAGTTACTTTTTATACAAGGTATGACCTTCAAAAAATCAAAAAAAAATGACTGGTTTAAACGCCGTCAAAAGATGTTCAGTAAACAAACTGACAATGTTTTGTTTTTTAAACGAAAACGTACAGACATAGAATAGTTTTTTCTTATGTAGTTGGTAAAAAGAAATGAAAATCAGACTACTTTTGGAGGAGAAAGGTGGGGAATACAAAACCTCAATTTTAGTTAGGTATTAGTAGCCCGAGGTGCATTGTCCCTTTCGCTCAATTTCCGGTGGAGCAACAATTTAGTAAAATCTATTTTTCAAATTTCTCCACCACCGGGTTTCATCTTAAGGGACGTACTTGACTTACTTTAGGCAGAGATTACTTATTTTATTTGTGGTAAAAAAATGTTAATTAATTTTTGTCTCCGGTGACATTTTTGATGTCTTTTTCAACATAAAAAATACGAAATCATTAGGTATTGGACAATGAGGGATTGGGCGGTGGTGTGTGACCAGTGATAACATGTGGAAGATTTTTTTTGTTTTCAAGAAAAAAAAATACATACATCAAAAATATCACTGGAGACCAAAATATCATTTACATTTTTTTAATCCAAATAATGTCAGAAATTAATCGTAAGTGACTTCGGTAGCGTCCCTTAACAACCTGTATAGTAATGTAATGTAAAAAATTAAGAAAAAATTAATCATTGCATTGACACTAATTTCTTTTCTAAGAAATTAAAATAAACAGAAAGTGCATTTAGCGATTATTGTAAGTACAGGCTCAATTCAAAACTAATTAACTTTTTAATATTTTTAATGTTTTAGCAAAAAAACAGTAATGCCTACAGTGGGTTACTTAATATCAACTATTTTAATTTTCTATTTACATAATTATTTGTTAACGTAAAACTATCTAATAATATATTTCACATAATATCTATCAAAGTATACGAAAGAAAACCAACCCAACTTTCTTCAACTTGGGAGGTGGGTTTGGGTACTGCCACGCCCTCTCAAAAACCATTTACTGGATTACCAACACCTCAATTATAGTTCATCCCAAGTGGTTCGCTATGTTTGGTGACTTAGCAGGGGTGCCCTGGTTTATGCGGTGAGATTTGCTTAGGTCTTGGGATTTTTTCCCCCGGGATCTCCTTAGTGGAGCATATGGAAAAATAGTGAAGCTAAATGAATTTTTTTAAATCAATTTTTACAGAGACCTAATACACATAGAAACTGTTATGTGTAATATTATCATACTTTTAGGCAGATATTCAGTTTCTATTGAAAACGAGATTTCTAAGGACACCGAAGCGCGCGTCTGTATTTCAAACTTCTGTAGTATCTTTTGTTTGTTTTTTCTTCCTACTTTTGTTACTTAAAAGTCGTAACTCATCTTCCGTGGCGTTGGGCGACGAAAATAAGTCATTATAGTGATATAAAAAATACCAAATCATGAGATGAATCTTCCGGCGGCTGCATCTGCGTATAAATAAAATATTAAAGCTTCACTGAAACCACATTTCACCAAGCTAAGCAGAAAACGTTCAAACCATAAAAAAAAAAAAAATATATATTTTTTAAAGTTTTTTCGACTTTGAAATGCAAACCGTAACATTGTTCTTTTGAGTACTGTATGTATACGAAACATTTTTAAGTAGATATAAAAATACTTATTTCCCTTTGCTTAAAATTTTTTTTAAATTATATTATTTTTAAAGTGATATTCGCACAAGAATCCAAACTGCTCCCTTCCCGAGCCAATACGACTATTGCATCTATGAAAGGATTGAACCTACGAAATCTATATTTAATTCTTACAATTTGGCTACTATCCGTTCCTGGATATTCTATTCTATTAAAAAAAAACGGACACCCGTAAAAAATCACAGGATAGTTTGATTTCTTGACACATCAGTTCCAATCTTGAAAATGACAAATAAAATAATTTTCTGTTAAAATATATTTTTTTTTTAAAAATATTAATTCCACACAGGAGGACCTGAGGAAAATAATTTCCCTCAGGGCCTGTGTCATCTTTGACGATGCTGCTTGGAGGGTCTTTTTGAGGAGAGGAAGGAGTGAAAATGGAGAGAAGGAAGGAGGAAACACAGAGGCTGGAAAATCGTTCCACAAGTAAATATTAAAGGTAAACCTGCCTACGTGCTTTATCGCTTAACTGAATTCTTTACAATCTCAATTCTAAATTTTGGAAATGACCCAAATGCAAAGTAAATCTCAGTTATTTATTTATTTGCGCTTTTGTACCCCCATGGGGTTTTTAAATTGGGTAATAACATCTACATTTTTTTACACAGGAGTTAGTAATAGACAATTGGTTGCAAAAACAATTCCTCACGTTACAGTGGTTTACAACTGGATAAAATTTAAAACAAACATAATAATGATAAAAAATAACTGAAATAATCAGTAATAAATAATATGTTACATACAAAAAAGTATGTTTTAAACATCCAAATAGTTCACATAAAAATGTAGATATCATTTGTATATTTGTTTGCTAAACTATGAAAGCGATGAATTGGCGGGTTTGCTGCAAAATTTATTTATGGACACGTTGAAATAGGTCATAATGCCTAGTTAGTCGAGTAGGCACTCTTAAATTATTTTTTTAAATTGAAAAACTAATGTTTTAAGACAAGATTTTTTATGAAAGCACAAATGGTAACAATTATTATAAGCAATAATTATTAGCCTGAAACACTCATCAATATTGAAAAACTCTCCCGAGAAAAGATACATTTCGCTGACGGGACTCGAACCAGCACCCCTCTGTTTGCCGGACAGGAGCTCTATAATTAAGCTACGGCTGGTTACCTCCTACCCGCCAAATGATTCAATATAATATACCTATTCATTCAACAATTATCGCTTATTATATGTTTTCACCTGCAAACAACTAACTTTAAGTTAGGGTAGGAGGTAACTCGCCGTAGCTTAATGGTAGAGCTCCTGTCCGGCAAACAGAGGGATGAGGGTTCGAGTCCCGTCGGCGACATGTACTTTTCTCGGGAGAGTTTTTCAATATTGATGAGTGTTTCAGGCCAATAATTATTGCTTATAATAATTGTTACTCTTAAATTGACTACACTCGGGAGTTCGTTTAAAATTTACAATTTATTGAATCAGAATTACACAGACAGAACAAAAACAGAAATAAGAATTTTCGATGATTGATAGAACATGATCAGATAATCGGTTGGGCTAGGTCTTATTGTTTGTTTGGTTTGTTTAACCACTTTTTTTTTAATATTCTATTTTCTCATTTAACAATATTATATTTATGTACAAACATATATACGTATTCATAACGATGTTATTTGTAAAATATGTTGGGTGGTTTCAGCTTAACTGTCGGTTCAGTTATGAGTGCAGATCGTTCGGGCTAAAACAACAGTCAGCTGTAATACAGTTTTCGTCGTAAATATTTTAATTGCCCCGGGAGGAGTATTTTGTTTGGCGCCGAGCTTTATTGTTCTATGCGAATGGTCGTTTTTAATTTAAGCTACTCCACTGTGTTATTAAAACATAAACATAATATTGTGATATGGCCGCTCTGACATATGTTGTGGAGGAACATTCACGGTGGTAGAGCATAGGAAAAATATTTGTTATTTTTTTTAACCATTAAAGAATTATGGAAACATAAAAAAATCATATATTATTATTTGGTCGGTAGGTACATACATTTTTTTTATTTCATAGAAGAGAAGTGAAAAACAGAGGGATTTGTGACATGGGAGCCAGACGACGTGTATGGTCGTACTAGTACCAAACTGCACGGACTTTTTCGAGTTAATATACGTTTGGTGTCTACGTATAAACTATTTGAGCTGAAAAGCATAAATTGCTTTAATTATTTTTACAAACGTTACAATTTTTTTGAGATGCTTCGTGGAGGATCTTTTTAATGAAAGGAAGGCGTGAACCCGGGTCTTTGTAGGAGGGAGGAACCACAGAGGATGGCAAATCATCATACGATCAATAACGAGTCTGTTCTCTGTTCTGTTCTCGTGTAACAAAATTGTCAATGTACAATTAATGTTTGCACATTGCCGGTGCCGTGCATAGTGCCGAAGGGATCAATTACGTAAGTCCCTCAGAGCATCTTTTGACAAAATACCGCCAGAAAAAAAATTCAGATGGATAGAAATGTTAAATAGCTCCGGATAGCTCTCACTTCTTCTTCTCACCGTCATTACAGACCGATAAATTATTATAAGAGAACAGTGGCTTTCTTGTTGTTCTATTTTATGGTGAAGAAAAGACAATAAAAAGGCAAATGCTGATGTGGATAATGTCATCACACAAACAAAGGATTACTTGCGATGTGCAGTAGTAGAGTTACATGGAGTAACCGTCAGCGGAGTGTAACGCCGTTCTTACATGGAGCTACTTTCAAGCGACTTGTTAGTTTTTGTAAACGCCGCTACGCGCTGCACTAGCAAAATAGTATGACAGGTACAGCGCCGGTTCTACGAAATCTGGCGCCCTGTGCAGGAAGTACCGATGGCACCCCCCCCCCCCCAACATTTTTTTAAAATTCAGATAAAAAATTTATATACATATAAAAAAAAAAAAAAAATTATGCAATACGTTTAAAATAAATTAATATCCCGCCAACAAGAATCAAGAGTAACTTTTCCAAGTGACCTGGCGGTAGCTATCTATGACACTGGACAAAATAATAACATCATAACAAAATATAATATAAAACATGAGGCAGTTTAGTTCAGAAATAATAATATTCTGATCAGTTTGTTTAATATGGTGCCAAATTGCGCGCGAATGGCAACATAAATAAACCAATAACGCGGCGAAAGCGACGAACTATCATCAAAGAGCAACTTGTAATCAACGAAGGGAGATCCGTAGGAGAAGCGATTAATGAACCAATCACAATGTTTGTTGAATTTCGAACGATACAATGGTCGTAAGAGCAACAAGGAAAAATAGGTCTTACGTTCGTATGAAATATATTGTATTTGGAAAAAAATTCCTTGACGTAAGTCAAATCCGTATTTCGTTAAATTTTAACCATCGATGCGCGCGCATTAGGTTCACGCATATGGAAAGTGAGTGTTGCCAGCGCTAACTAATAATTCCGTATTACGAGTAATTTTTAAACGATTCGGGGAATATTTTAATTGAATTTTAAAACAATATTTATTTTATCACGGCGCCCCTTCGTAGTGGGCGCCAGGTTTTTTGCACGTTTTTGAACGTATGGCAGATCCGGCGCTGGACAGGTAGCGGGTAGCGGCGATTGAGTCGCTTGTAAGTAGCTTCGTGAACGAAGAGCGTAAGTGTTCGCAGTGATGTTTCCGACAAAATCGTGCTTGTTTCGCGCCCGCGCGAAAGTGGTAATTCTACTAAAAATAATTACTAATCTGATTTTAAAAGTTTATTTAATTTTTGTGTGATGAGGGATGAGTGCTGGGGTAAGCGTGCGCAGTTGGATGAGTGCAAACACTTACCCCTCTAGATAAAATTGGTTTGTAGCATAATATTTCAACTCTCGTTATTTTTTTAGAGTGAAATATGCTGTGTGTGTACGTCATAAGTTCCCGGAGAGGTCAGTGGTCAGGCCCAAGAGCAGATTGAAACTGCAAAAAGGCTTATAAAAGAGGGGAAGAGTCAGCGGGCTGCTGCAGATATTGATAGGATCAGTGAAGCCACTTTGGGCAAGGTGGCGTGATAACTGCAAAGACTATGATAAGGGGCAATTTAAGTGTGATAATTGCAATGGGGGGGTAACTGTTCGCGGTGCGAACACTTACCCCGCACGTGGGGTAAGTGTTCGCATTCGACATGCATGATAACTTTTGTACATAATATTTTTGTGAATGATTTTTACAATGGTTTGAGATGCCTTAATAATCAATCATATTAAAAAACTAAAAGAAAATGACTAAAATACTTACAGCTTTTTAATACAAAAATTCCAAATTAAAAATTGCGTACGGTTACCCTATGAGTGAACGATGTTTGCAACAATTTTTTTTGCGTTTCTTACTAAACATGGTTAAATACCTTTTCCCCTTGATCCTATTACGTGTATTATATGGTTAATTATATACAAATAAATATACCAACATTTTAAAGGTACCCACCCACAAACTTGAATACACTGTTAACAAATGATTCAGATTACAAATGATCTAAATATATTTTAATTTTTTTATTTTTTATTTGGAGATAAAATAATCTTAAAAAGCAAGTAAGTTACCCGCCTCACTAGACGATGTCTGTTCTAAGATTTGATTACATGACTTTATTACAGATGATAATGTCTTGAAAGATTATCATTGATGTTTGCAAAATATGCAATGTGATTCTTCCCTTCTTCAATTATTCAGAAGCACGGAACTAACGACACCTGCTTTATATTGAATATAGTGTCTTCATTAATTATTTAGTAGTGAGATCTATCAAACTTCTCTGTAGGAAGGTACTTAAAGCAGTAGCATTTTAACGACACGTAAATAATGATTATATGTATAAAGTTAATTTATACAGTCATTTTATTGAGATATCAGTTGAGTAAAAAGCACAGAAATTTTTTATTAGTGTTATTATTCAATCAAGAATATCAAGAAGAGCCTCATATATTTAGAATTTACTTGGGACGGGAATGTTTACAAATGTTTAATTTTATATTAAAAATTTCACGATTTGTGAGAACCAATCACAAGTACCTAATAAAATCTACTATCTCGAACCTACTTCGAAAATAATTGAACCAAAACTTTGGCTATGGTTAAATTTTGAAAGATACACTGTAACTAGGGACAAAAAGTGGTCCACAGTTAGTTTAGAAAGATGATTATAATTTATAACATAAACCAGTAAACAAAATCCTTTGTCTTTGTTAATATTCAAAGTATTCAAATAATGTCCGGGTCGGGTCAAAATTCGAAACATATTTGCAAAATATCACGAAATATTTTGGGTGTGTGTATCGGAAACCTGAAAAATATTTTGAATACCAACCCTTAATTTAACCCGTAAAAGTTTTTTTACACCTTATTCAAAGCCTCGAAGTTGAATGGAAAGGGTATCTACCCTTAACGAAATAAGTTTTTCGTTAACAAAATGTGTTGCTTGCATTTAATTCGTACAGTACAAGTTAGTAACCGTTTCGTTAACAAAATTAATATATTTCTATTTGTAAGCTCCAAATTAGGCGGAGCTATTGAAAGTACCCCAGGGGAGGTGAAACAGGGTTGGCGTTAATGAACTCAGTGAAATCACTTCGGCTTTTATTTGAACGCCCCTAATTTGCGCACACCTGCCGTAGGTACTTCAGCGAAAAGCTACTTCTACCAAGGAATTTAACTACTTTTTAGGAGTTAATCGATTTCCAGAGCCCATTCCGGAATATAAAGTTATAAAAACAAAGAAAAAAATATTGATCGAGTATTATAGTAAAATAAACTAGTAGTTATGTGAACCCTATTAAAAAAAGTGTTCATCAAATTTTCTTTTATAATAAACCAACACCAAAATTTCTCCTGAAATCATTCAAAACCATTTATAAGTAGGTACTTATTTACATATCTGACTAACTACTAATTATGAACCGTGTATTTTACGTAACATTTTTTAAAATAACAAATAAGGAATTACACAACTAGGCGATCCGCTCACTGAAGAAACTGAAACCAAACTACGGCGATTCGCTCACTGAGGCAACTGAAAACTAGCAACTGTCTTTGTATGACAATGTGATGACCCGTACACTACACAATCACTCGCACTGTTGATTGCCCCGGCCGGCTGTTGCTAGTTTCCAGCTGTCAGCTGATCGTTCTTCGTCTATGGTTAAACAAGCTTTTTGACCAATTAAGACATAGAAACCAGCCGGTTTTGGTTTGGTTTCAGTTGCCTCAGTGGGCGGAGGCGCTTAGACGTTACGCGCTTAGGAAAAACTGAAACCAAACTAAAACTGGCTGGTTGCTATGGTTTCCAACCAAACTTCTATCACCGCGCTACTCAGTTTTACGATTTCAGTAATTATCTCAGTTTGTTTAACCATAGACGAAGAACAATCAGCTGTCATTGCAGCAACTAGCACGGCGAGTTTCGAGGCACTACTTGCGATGCCATTGATAACGGGTTTTTAAAAAGTTGTGTGGTGTGCGGACCATCACATTGACATACACGGATAGAAGAAGAACAATCAGCTGACAGCTGGCAACTATCAATGGCCGGCCAGGGCAACCAGCAGAGCAAGTCGCAAGTCACCGCTTGCGTTACCATTGACAACGGGGTTTTGTATGATTGTGAAGTGTGCGGGCCATCACATTGTCATACAAAGACAGTTGGCAGTTGAGAGTTTTCAGTTGCCTCAGTGGGCGGAGGCGGTAACTGCCTCCGCTCACGAGGCAACTGAAAAAAAAAACAGTTTACAATTAAACTCGCTATCCTCTGTATGTAAATATGATGATCCGCACACTACACAATTTCCTTAAAACCCGTTGTCCATGGCAACGCAGGCAGTGACTCGCGACTCGACATGCCAGTTGTGTGACATGACAGCTGATTGTTCTTCATCTATGATGGTTAAACAAGTTGAGATAATTAATTAATAGCAACAAGCTATGTTTGGTTTCAGTTTCTCCGGTGAGCGGAGCGCCTAACGCTGACGGAAATGCTGAATAAAGAAGGAGAAGCGCAACACGGCATAATAACCTAAAAATTAATTTCGGTAATAAATACTTATGACTGAAAATCTCAAATCAAATCAAATATTGTTTTTTATTGCAGTTTATCACACAAAACAAAGTATTATTGAATTCTTTAAAATACCTTCTTACATTTCGATGTATTTTTCCATGCGCGGAAACTGAGCCTGCAATCTCCCATCTCAAAGTCAAACACGTAAACCACTATTGAAACAGCCTCTTTCACCAACCACTTCAGGGAAACGACGTGACGGTTTATTTAGCTAAATAAATTTACTTCCGTAATAACTTTGAAAGCTGTCAATGCCAAATTCGGCGAAATTCCAAAGTTTTCCTACCAGGAGCACAGAAGTTGAAACACGAAATATTATGTCAATTATAATGCTCCGCCAAATTGGTGGAGTCGGGAAGTTGGATGTTCGGCGCGCGGTTTCTGCGGCCCGGGAACATTACAAGATATTTTCAAATGAGGTGGGCCGGGATTGCATGCTGAGGACTTGCGGTCAGGAACCAGGACCGCAGGAGCAGAGAGTGGTACCTATTATAGTCTGGGCGGAGGCCGCAATAGAGGCCTGTGGGAAGTCTGGCTTTGGAGAAATAGAATTTATTATTGAAATGTATTAAGCAATTAGATAATTTTAAAAATAGGTTTGGCCTCATCTTAAAAATAGATTTGATCTCAGGCTAATTTGTTCGCTTTTCGGAACAACTCATAGGTCTATAGAAATCGTAGTCTCACGACATATGATACAAACGTTGTTAGAGTAAACACCATGCTATTTATTCAGATCTAAAAGTTGACCATACAGCAATATATACCTACAGATTTATGAAACTAAAGTTTCGGATCGCAGTTTGTAAAAAAAAAATAAATAAAGCTTTGGGAAATTTAATGAATTATTTTTGCATGCCATGACAAAAAGCGAGGTGACGGACGGTATCGTTTATAATACATTTATCTAATAAAATATGTTTGTGTTTTTTTATGTTTTTCGTTATCAGTATTTTTAGTAAGAAAAAACGTAAGGTAAGCCATTTTTAAAACTTTTAATGTTTGCAGGCAAAAAATTTATATTTTAAAAATGATGCGTTTATTTTGATTTATAAAATTTGAAAACGTATTTAATAATCTTTCACATACCGTTTTTAGTTTTCGGATATGTTTAAAATATTCCATTTATTGGATTTTATTGCAAAAACGGAAATATTTTGAACATCTGACAAAATATGGTCGAGGTCTAAGGGGTTAGAACCATTTTAATTAGAAAAATTAGGTTAGGGAGCGACCGAAAATAAATATCGATGAAGGCGGGAATTAATTACGCCACCTAACCATTATTCCGGTAATATTTTTATTTTTATTATTATTATATATTAGCTTTTAACACTAGCTCAGTCACACCTGTGAAAAATGATGCATTAGTGATAAAGGCACTATTGCGAACTTATGTCTGGTCAAAACGTGGTGCACTATTATCGCCGCGAGTAGCACTTAGGACTGAATTCAGTGGTTTCCAGTCTTTGGTGTTAGAGATTTGGAGGTCAAATTGGAATATTTAAAGGTAAAAAAGTGAAAACAGTTGTTTTGCTTCGTGTTTCATCTGAATGAATTACACCAATGAGGGTAATCTGTCCCGACAAACAATTCCAATTGACATAATTTTCTATTAAAAATATTGTATAGGTTAAATAAAACACTTAAAATTTTGAAAATGAAACATTAAATCAAAGCAAAGTATTCGTTGAAGCGGAGTTACAACCGAAATTAAAATGTTTAAAAGTTGACTGAAAAATTTAACCACTGGGATTACATTTTAATTTGTTTTGTTGCTATTCTGCTCTGAAGGAGACACGATGGTATTTAAAATTAATTGGCCTTTATTACAAAAAGAAGTTGTGTACCAACTGTAATCAAATGACTCCTAGGACCTAGAATGGTCAATAAAAATGATTTTCCTTTCAAGAAAGATGTTAAATATTTGAAAAGTTTGATAATTTTCATCTGAATTACCTAAGGGAAAATTGACTTCACACCACACACACCCACAATACATTTCTATAAATTTTTCTCTTCAGTGGGAACAATTCTCATAAGTCTCATGGGCCTGAAAAACCAATTTATCAAAACATGTCTGTAGTTTAGCAAGAATTTATAGATAACCTAACGGCTATCCGAAAACAATCCAGAAGTTTATTATTTTCTTTTTTTAAGTGCTAACAAAATCTTCACATACATAAAAACGTCAAAAAAATGCGGTTTTTCATGCTTGAACGGTTACCGCGATAATTCGATCCTCCTATCTAAGACCACGGTTAAAAACCATAGATATTGGGTGAGCAATCTTTGATATCAAAGAAAAGGGGATTATTCTTGAGTAATGAAACACGGCGAAGTTTTGAAAATGAATCGATATTTTGACAAAGTTCCCGGCGACTGGTGAGATTTCTGTGCCGTGCTAATTCTGAGAAGCGCGATATCGGAACCCAGATTGATGACAGCGTGATGGCGGGCGATTCAATCAACGGCAGGAGCGTAAAGAGAATGTTCTGGAAGATGTTTAGAGAAGGTTCTGGGAGATACTTAGATAGGGAAGAATTCAATAGCCCTTCAGCAGAGATGGACTGGTCTGGCATCCACCAATTTCTTGGAAGCCAGTTTTCAAATAAAATATTGGGTAAATAATTTTTTTGATTTTTATTGACTTAAATATTTATTTGGTGAATGCCCCCATTACTACGTTAATCGGTTACGAATACGCAAGTCGCTGGTTCTAATCCCAAATTTCATTTGATTAATTGTGTTATTTCACAATTGATTTATTAAAAATAATGTGTGATATGTTGGCTGTACTTTCAGAACTGAAATGCTTGCTTTAAATGGCTTTAGTCGTGTTTGGTGATCAGATCTCAATAGCTAGGTAAGTTCTTCCCCACCTCCCTCTTCCTCAATTCCCTCCCCTTCACACTAACTTCAACCATACAACATACTTCAATGGGAATTTAATGGAGATTTCATGATTTTTGTCAAAAAAAGTTGGCACATTTAGGCTTTTCAGGAGGTGCTCCTAATGTAAAAATGCCCAATCAAAATTCCAAAAACATATAGGACCTTAATATCAAATGTGTTTTAAATTATACACAACCGATAAACAACCATTTATGTATGGCAAATAATTGTATCAGGTTTGTAAGATTTAATACGCATTTATTAGTAAGGGGGTATGAATTAAAAAAAAAAACACGAAGCTTTCCGTTTTACAGAAACTAACTAGGTTCATATTTTTGAACTAATAAAAAAACAGGCAAATAAAGTGCACACTGTTTATTCTTTGTTTGTAATAGTGCATTAATAATGTTATTGAACAAGAAAAACAAACATAAAATTAGTGCTGTATTTTATTTTTCCGCGCCGGCCCTAACTGTAAATGAAAACATTGATGGGCCAGCACGGAACAAGGGGAACCCGTTTATCAGCTAAATTGGCCGGATGATAAAATAGCTGATGTCTTTTCTGCGGCTCGGGGAGGGATGGACGTCTTTTGTTTAGCACAATACGGACATTATTCGGCGGGGAATATTGCTTATCTGATTGAGAATGCGGACTCAATAATAACCCTTCATATAATGGGCCCAGACCTTTTTACAAATATTCGAATGAGAGCTTGTTTTAAATAAGTGTTTTTAAAAAAAGAACGAAAAGAATACATTAAAAAAAAAAAATGAATCAAGAACTGTCACTTAATACAAAAGATTGTTGCAAAAATGGAACGATTAAAACTTGTTTTAAATAAGTGTTTTTAAAAAGAGAACGATTGAAATATATTTTTGAACTTAAACGTATCACGTAATATTCAAAATCGGGTAAGAGCTTGTTGCAAAGATTGGAAGAGAGGCTTATTTAAAATAAGTATTACTTTTCAGAAAAATTATGAATGGAATGTTTTTTTATGATTTTGACCTCGATAATAAAATCTATTTATATCTATAGGTCAAATCATTCAACAGATAATTCCTAGACCGATGATCTATTATTGAAGAAGAAGATAACACTAAAAATTTAATTGCAAATATGAAAAAGAACAAGACACAGAAAAATAAAAGATAACGGTCGCGACTGGGACTCGAACTCAGAAACTCTCGTCACCCCAATTAGGCCACTGCTATCAATTATTTAAACGTCATATTTTGCAATCTCATATTTCAAATTTCGGAACTAACTATTTTATGTTCGATTTTTTTTTCCATATTTACCTTTTTATTTTATTTTATTTTATTTTTCTGTGTGTTTTTCTTTTCGATATTTTCGTTTAGATAATTATCTACTGTTATCTTCTTCTTCAATAGATAATCTTCAAAAGTGATAAAAAGATAGTGGTTTTAATAAAAAATGAATGATCTATACTTTACCACATTGTAACGATGCATGATTTCGCAAGATTATTTGAGAAATTTTAATATCACATAGACTCCGACGTGCTACTTACGTTTGTTATTTGTTTGATTTTTGTTCAATAATATTTTTTTCTGTATTATAGAATTATCAATAATATTATAGCACACATTCAACAATCTACAGAACCCGATAATACACATGTGAAACAATAATCCGTTCCTTACGTTCATTCTGCCATGTGGAATTCGTTGCAGGTCGTGGTGTCGACCCTGGCAGTAGTTGTTCGTTAGACATTGGGTAGTTGAAAATGTTCAATCAATTGAAGAAGTAAGGACAAAATATTTTTACTTCGGGCATACGGATAAATTAAATACCTACGTACATAAAATGTGAGAGGAAATCAAGGCGGCTTCAAGGTTAAACATTGAAGTTTTTAAACGAACATTCGAGATAATATGGCTGTTTTTGAATACCTACCCAAAATAAAGTAGATTTAACAGAATTTTATTTACACGAGTTGTATTGAGCCTAAAAATATTCCTTTCCCATAAAAATATGAAACACCAATTTATGCCAATATACAAAAAAAAAATTATTCACAAAAAAAGATTCAAAACATCGTAAAAATTTGTACAAAAAGTAATAATTGGGCCTTTACCAGTGCACTCACCCAAATTCGAAGTAATTGATGCAACCAACCTACACTATTGAGTGAATATACCTATTTTAATGTGTCCCGTGCCATAAGCACGACGGCGTGCGCGGTACAAATTTTCTTTTTTTTTTAAATGCGATCTTAACCCTTATGTATAAAGAAACTGTATAAAGGACAAGGTCAGAATCGCTTGCGCCAATATCTTTCTTGACGTAACAGTTGATTTGATTAATCTAGCTACTCTGAAATTATTTTTAAGTAATTATCTACGACATTCGGGAGTCATTCTTTTTCTCGCTTGACCAGCTGTCAACTTCGTAAAGAAGTATCAATGTCATTAATTCTTCGAAAACACCTTTGAATTGTTGGTTTTCGTGTGGGGTGTATATTCAGGTTTGTTTTGAAACAATAAAATATGTTTATATTCGTATAAATATATATTATTAATAGGTAGATTCGATTTTAACGAAAATAATAATCTCATTGTAAATAAATACACAACGTAAAGAAACAATGTGTTGTACAAGACATTTTTTTGCAGCAAAATTTTGTTTAATTAAATTAAATTGAAGGGGACCTAAAAGAAAATCCCATATTTCATTAAATTTGTTACCGTCAACCATGAATTGGTGATCAAAAAAAAAAATACGTATTAATTATTATGAATTTCGGATACAATACGTACGATAATATTTCAAATTCCCTGAAAAAACCCTTGAAAGATGTAGGTACCTACTTTGTACCTTCAATAAAATTGAAGTACCTACTTTGGGAGGGAGGGATGGAGATGGGGGAAAAGAAAGGTGGGGAAGTACCTGACCATTTAGATCTGGACAGCACAAGTGATCAAAGCCATTTCAATAAGTGGTCTTTCACCAGAACGATACTGAAAGTATTCACCAATCTGAAACGAGCAGCAAGTTGTTATTTATTTTTGGGTGTTTATGCCATGTTGCGCTACCTCCTTCTTCAGCCAACGTATCAGTTTTTCATCAGGGCAGATGTGTGATGATGGACACTGTATCGTTGTCCGAAACGTTGGCAAAAGAAGGAGGTATAAGCGCAATGAGGTATAAATATCCCAAAAAAAAACATATTGCGTCTTTATCTTTTCCCATTAATCAGGAAGTATTGGTCATCAAACGAGCCCGTTGACCATTATGTCAAAACCATAGATATTTGATATAAAAAAAGATATGCTGTCGAAGCGTACGATTTACGATCAAGCTGCATGTACTATAAAAGCAGCGGAGTCAACGTAAGAAAGCTTTTGGTGAACAATTAGGTGGAAACAAATGGCGGATTTGATCAGGGTTGGCGACAGTTGGGTGCACTCGGTTTCATGCTAATTATGGTTCATGGATCACCATTTATTGGATTTTCAAAATCTCTGCTACGGGTCTTCCAAAGTGGTTCGCTTCGTTTGGTGGATTAGCAAGGGAGCCCGAGTTTATGGGGTGAAGCAGGTAAGAATATTGGCAGGGGATGCATCTGCCCACTAACTGCATGACTGACCGGATTGAGAGAGACTGGTTCTCTCCGGCAGGACTCTTCCGAAATTTCGCATTGCACCACAGTGAGAGGGATAGATTCATACGTCCGGCACTTCTAGACACACAATGACCCTTAGATTCCTAACCACCTCTATCCCGAACTACCTCTCCTTTCGGCATTTCCTTAATAATACCCTCCACATAGCATCCCCTAAGATGCATAGGCCCCATATTCCCTGTAGTAGATATTAAATCCATGGAGAAAATTTTTATTCTAAAATACGATCATTTTATTCGTAAAAATGGTTAAAAACGGGACTCAAGTTCTTACGAATAAATTAACAGTGTTTCAATGTTTATTGGCGGGAAAATGTAAGAATAAACATTGAATCCCTGTTAATTTGTTCGTAAGAACTTCAGTCCCGTTTTTAACCGTTTTTACGAATAAAATGATCGTATTTTAGAATAACATTTTTTCCATGAATACATATTTGACAGATACTAATGAAAAATCTGTTGTGGTCGACGCTGAAACTGGCAGAAAATTATTTCATTGTGCTATTTACGGTTTCTTATTGATTAAATTCGGGTCCAAAATAAAGCCGACTCCAGAAGATGAATGCTTTTCGTGATTGATAAAAATATATTCCGTCCGTCTTCCTCACCCCTCTCTCCCCCTGGACCGAGGGGAGCTGCAGTCAATTTAGATTGAACTCCCAATAAGGGTTGGTAATGGTTGGGGAGAGGGGGGGCATTGACTGCTAAAGCGATTCATTTGTAACTCAAGAGATTAGAAACGTTGGAATTCTGTGGTAGATTCAAACCAATAAAACGTGTTCTCGTTTATTGCTAAGATGGTATCAACACTATCAATATATTGTATTTATTTATCGCACAAATACTTTTAAAAAGAGTTTTTTTTTTTAAATTGAAAAACTAATGTTTAAGACAAGATTTTTTATGCATTGCACAAAGGGTAACAAAAATTATAAGCAATAATTATTAGCCTGAAACACTCATCCATATTGAAAAAATCTTCCGAGAAAAGATACATGTCGCTGACGAGATTCGAACCCGCACCCCTCTGATTGCCGGTTAGGAGCTCTACCATTAAGCTACGGCGGGTTACCTCCTACCCGCCAAACTATTCAATTTATACCTAGTGTTTCATTAAATAATTACCACTTATTACATTTTTTCTCCTGCAAAAAACCAACTATATTTTGTATATGAGAAAGGCATGTAAGTGCTAACGAGATTTTTTCAATATGGATGAGTGTTTCAGGCTAATAATTATCGCTTATAATATTTGTTACCTTTAAATACAGTTTAAACGTATTACACAAAATATGGAATATAAAACAATTTTATACAGTACAAACTTATGATTTTCTTAATTAACAAAAATTTACCATTTTGGTAACAAAATGTAAAAAAATAACTTTAAAAAAAAAAATGTGAAATGATTTTTTGATTAGATTTTTCGGTGCTATAGAAAATATTATAAATAATATATTATATTATATATTATGTACTCATGTAATAAAACAAAGAAACTTAAATATTAAACCATATCAAATGGTTAAATAAATAAATCTTCGACCACACTTCTCCGGGATTTCAAATTTTAATAACCGAACAAGAACAACAAAGAAAGACAATATGTAATTTTAAATTTTTTTTTACATATGGAGTAGGTAGAGAATACCAGAAAGTGGATGAGTTGTGGGTAGGTACCGGGTACCACGGAAAGACATTGGATATTCCCTCTATCGGAAGGGGCAACGGTGAAGAACGCAGCGCCCCCAAGCGGGATGGGATGGGGGATGGGCCGTTACGTGAACGTGAAAGGGTAATCGTTATAACAGGGGTCTTAATGGGCCCGTTTATAGCAATTGGCCATATGTACGTGAGTGTGTACAGCGTACGCATGGGGTGGGAGAAGAAAAATTAGAAGATATGTTTCAAATAATAGTGAGCATTGCATATCCAAGATTTAAAGAGAAGGTTTTTTTTCTTCCTCTTCATGGACATTTTGATTTAATTATATCGTGTAGTGATTCTGAAACGAGTATAGTTTTGTAATTGGCTCTGGAATATTTTACGGCGAAAGAAATCAGGGGACAGAGAAGGGAGACCATTATTTACGAACGTAATTGTATTATTAACAATAACGAACGATATTGATTTTAATCCAAAATAATAAAGCCTTTTAGTATTTGTTATAATAATTGTTTGCTAGTAAATATTTACGCTTTTAGTAATAAGATATGTTTATATATATGGTGGTAGTTTCAGTAAAATAATATGTTAACAACTTGCAATTTTGGGCAACTGTTGATTTTCATCGTTCGGAAAGTTAAATAAAATTCAGTAAAAAGAAACATTTCACGACGTTTTAAAACGACGTTTAAACCTCAGCATTAACTAAATCTAAAAAAAAAAGCGTTAAAAAAAAAATTTATGGGATTTTAATATGAAGGTGAAATGTTTTCTATGGGCCAACCGAAAATTATTTAATTATTAAAGCAGTTAATTTTTAAACAATATGTAATTATTATTACGTGTGACAGCAGTTTCAATTTCTGAAGGCATTTTGTCTGAATGGGCTTCCTACAGTTTGATAATGCCTTCAGAAGGCGAAACAGCTGTCACGCATAATACTAATTTACATAGGCATTTTGTCTGTAAGTGGGCTACCCACAGTTTGACAATGCCTTCAGAAGGCGAAACAGCTGTCACGCGTAATAATAATTACATAGCAGAACTTAAAGAAAAATAAAGTGTTTTTATACATGAAATAATATCTAATATTATTGAATGTATAAAAAAAAATATATATATATATAATGGAGTTCTACAAATTAAACTTGATAACAATGAATAAAAAAAAATATACAAAATTGTTAACAAATAACAATTAAGGAGACATTATCTATTGCGACACGTAGAATTCTAAAATTAAATTAACAAAATAAAAACAGCAATTAAATTTTGCCTTCCGTTATTATGCTGCATCCTCTAATTTCACGACTTAAATAAAACGTACGAACGGTACAGCTTCCCTCCTCCATATCTGTACCTCTCCATTATTACCGAAATATTTTATGGGATTTTAATACGGAAATTTGCCCTTAATTGCCTCCGGACCTCTGACCGCCCCGGGCAAACGGTTGTCCCTCCTTACGCCACTGCGCGACTGTTCCCTGTATTCTGTTCCCTGTGCGTGGCCCATCGAACGTCGACTAATTACAGGGCCCGGGATTGGGAAATTACTACGAGCGCTTAAGCACACATGCCTTTGAATAAATTACGTCTCTTTTATCTTTATCTAATTAAGGATTATTATTTATTCGGATACACGTTGTGTTAATTGGAATAATTAACGCGAATTAAGATAATGAACAACCGTTGGTTTTCTCATTGAATGAAACACCTGAGCAATTTTTAATAGCCTGGTGAAAAGCCACAATTAGAAATTAAAAGATGCTTGCAATGGGTTTACCGTATTTGGTGATCAGATCTGAATAGCCAGGTAATTCCCAACCTTTCTCTCCTCGTTTTCTTCCCTCCACACTACTTTCTTTCTCCGAGCACACCCCTTTTGTGGATATCTTGGATACCATTCTAACTTTGGAAAATAGAAAACCATTAGAAGCAGAAAGAAATTCAAAATTAATAGAATACTTAAGGACCAGTTGTTTCGGAAAATTTCACGTTTGAATTTCCCTCAAATCGACATTCACCGAAAAATTGGGTTGTTTCAACCTCCGTCAGAAGAAATTTCATCGAAAATTCAATAGGACCAGTTGTTTCGGAATTCCCTTCAAATTTGAATTTCCTTCAAATCGTCATTCACCGAAAAATTGGGTTGTTTCAACTTCCGTCAGCAGTAAATAGCAACAAATAACGTTCGATAAATTTGAAAATTTTATTCAAGTGTACCCCGCCGAATCACAATTTTGACGTCTGCGCATGCGCCTCCCATTATTTCGCTAACCGTCCGGACTCGGCTGATCACATTCACATCACATTTCTATAGTATTTCCACTGCTGACGGAAGTTGAAACAACCCAATTTTTCGGTGAATGACGATTTGAAGGAAATTCAAACGTGAAATTTTCCGAAACAACTGGTCCTAAGAACAGTTCTTTCGGAAAATTTCACGTTCGAATTTCCTTCAAGCCGTCATTCACCCAAAAATTGGGTTGTTTCAACCTACGTCAGAAGAAATTTCAACGAAAATTTCATAGATATGTTTAAAAAAATTAAAAGATTCTTTTTTTCATTTCAATGACGTCTTCCTTCATTTCAAATACCAAATAAGTTGTTTCAACTCCAAAACAACGTTCGATAAATTTGAAAATTTCACTCAGTTTTTCCCGCCGAATCACAATTTTGACGTTTGCACATTGAACGCTAAACGTTCAAATTTGGCTGATCACATTTAAAAAATTTCACATCACATTTCTATGGTATTTTCGTTGAAATTTTTTCTGACGGAAGTTGAAACAACCCAAATAATTGACGATTTGAAGGAAATTCACACTTGAAATTTTCCGAAACAACTGGTGCTATGATATTTTCGTTGAAATTTCTTCTGACGGAGATTGAAACAACCCAATTTTTCGATTAATGACGATTTGAATTCGAACGTGAAATTTACTGAAACAACTGGCCCTTAGTTTTAATCAGATTTATTTAAATAAAACCAAGATGTTTCGTAAGGAATGCTAACTTCATCAGGGTATACAAATATTATTTTAATTTTTTTTTTATATCTAATATTGTTATATAATTAATAAAAACAGATTTTTTCAAACAAGTTCTGCTACGTAATTATTATTACGCGTGACAGCTGTTTCGTTAATAGTATTATTATTAATAGTAAAAATTGTCGTCTGTAAGTTCTAAGTAAGGCTCCCCACGGTTAGATAATGCCTTCAGAAGGCGAAACAGCTGTCACGCGTAATAAAAATTAAATAGCAGAACTTTTTTAAAAATAAACTGTTTTTTAAATTATTAAATATATTAAAAAAAAAAAAAAATAGAGTTCTACAAATTAAACTGGATAACAATAAACTTAAGTTTTAAGTAAACCTTGATGAAATAAGCATTGCTTACGAAAAATCTTGGGTTTTTAAACAATAAACGTGGATAAAATATTCTATTAATTTTGAATTAAATGTTGCCACAGAATAAATTGGCTGTGTTTGAAGAAAAAAAGAAAGTACTTCTTCAATATTTGCGTACTCACTTTGTGGCGACATTTTATTTAAATGAACCCAAATCACTTCTTATAAACCACTTATTTAAGATGTTTCAAAACATACATATATACAGGGTGTTAAGGTACGTACTTGAGTTACTTTAACCAGTGATTCCTGACATTATTAGAAGTAAAAAATGTAAATGAAATTTTTGTCTCCGGTGACATTTTTGATGTTTTTTTTTTTTTTTTTTTCTACAAAAACATAAATAATGGTAGGTGTTGGGTAGTTGGGGGTGGGGTAAGTGGTGGGGCGGTAACTCGGCTGAGTGACCAATAAGGTCATGTGAAAGAATTTTTTTTAATTTCATTTTGAAGAAAAAATATTTAAAAAAAAAAAAAATTTGACATAAAAAAAGTCACCGGAGACCAAAATTTTATTTACATTTTTTACTCCAAATAATGTCAGGAATCACTGGTTAAAGTAACTCAAGTACGTACCTTAACACCCTGTATATATATATATATATATATAAATATGTTATGATTAAGGTTTTCACGGGTGTAAGATGTTGAATAATTTTCTCGGTTTACCCGCGTAACGTAGTTTTTAACTTCTGACGTTTCGGACAGATCTCACTGTCAAGCGGTCAGTTTGATACAAAACTCAAGACATAAGGCCTCTGAAGATGGACAGTAAGATCTGTCCGAAACGTCAGGAGTTAAAAATCCTTCTAAGGACTACGTTACGCGGGTTAACCGAGAAAATTATTCTACATTTAGATATTTATTCTTTTTAATTTTTTTTTTTTAATTAAAATTAAATTCTAATTTTATCGTGACGAAGGAAACATTGGTTTCGAAACAAAGTGATTTCTTTTTTGTTAAATTTAAATAAACTAATTCAAATTTTTCAAAAAACATACATTAAATCATACGTGAAAAAATAAAATAGAAAAAGTCATTACTATAAGTAGATAAACGTAAGAGAGTGAAAATTTGCCCTTTATCTGCCTTTTACGAGTACTAAAGAAAGGACATTGGGAAAGTAACAAGTAACGAGATAAACAAAGGTGAATTGGGACTTGACAGACTACTTCTACGAATATCGAACCAAATAATCCAATCCATTTATAACGCTGATCATGATATATAAGAGTCGATTAAGCTGCTCTGCCAGGAAGTGTTTCATCTTGTAAGCGAGAAATTTACATTTCAAATAAAGCCTTCCTCGGTGCATATTAATCAATCCACTGCCTTAAATGCGACCTAATCCCGACGTTTCCTCTGTGAGTGATGATTAAAACAGACTTGTGAATCTTGTCACTTATTTGACTCATTGTTCGATATATTGTATTATTTGTGGAAATTTGGAAAGGAAATCCTTATTTTCAAATATTATTTTTTGTAGTAAATCACTTCCAGATAAATGTTTACTGATTAAAAACAATAGACGTTGGCAAGAATTTGAGCAATGTATTATTTATTGTTAGCAATAATACAACGCAAATTAAATGTTGATAATGAAATATATTGTTTTCACGGTAAATGACAACAATAATATCCAATACTCGACAAGATTACATCTCGCCATTCAAATTCACCAGCCGTGGCTTCCGAATTGTTTTCACAACACTGAGATTTAATTCAGGCGAATGAAATAAAAGTCAATGACACTTGTTTTTACGAATCGCACATCTGATGTTAAATTCTGATGCAATAATAAAATGTTTATAATTAAAAATTAAAGATATGTGCAATGTGCTTGTAATATCGACATCTGCCATAGTCTATATAATGTACGTATTAAAAGTATACGTATTTCATTTAATAAATGAGATGAAAAGTAAAATAAATATCACGAAAACAGACACAAATACATCTCTTCAACGATGCGAAATTTATAATGAAAACTGATATTATTTTACTCGCGATGCGCCAATCTAAATGGAACCGATATGAATAGGACATGCTGTAAGTTTCTAAACAATATTATTTTACGAGCATCGTATACACTTGTTGTCCCTCTTCCGCTAGTGATAAGAAGTAGGCGTAAACAAAATAAAGGGTTGTTTCTCGCCGGTGGAAGCATATATCGACGCATAAATACATTCAATGCTAAGCTTTTTTATTACTTCCAACTCTCGGTGGGTTTTATTTTTTTACAATACCTGCACACAGGAGGCCCTGAAAAAGGCCCTTAGGATCTATGTCATCTTTGGCGATGCTGTGTGGAGGGTATTTTTAGGAAAGGAATTAGAGGTTGTTCTGGGATGGAAAAGGGTATGAGGGGTGGGTAGTAATCTGGAGGTCAGTGTGTCCAGGGGTGACGGACGAACGATTCCATCCCTCTCACTGCGGTGCAAGAGATGTTCCGAGAGAGCCCTGCTACAGAAGTCAAAAGATCTCCCTTAACCAGTCTCTCCCGATCTGGCCTGCCTCGCAATTGGTAGGCAGACGCATCCGCCTCCAAGACCCAGATAAACCTCACCCCATGAACCTGGAAAACCCTGCTAAGTCACCAAACGTAGCGAACCACTTGGGGTGACCTATTGTAAAGGTGTTGGTTACCCAATAAATGGTTCCCGGGGCGGCGGTACCCATTCCCGCCTACCAAATTGACCTTACTTGTAACTCTGATTTGGTGGTACTTAGACAATTGTATAATATAACCAACAAATCGTGAATGACGCAACCACCATTTAAAATAAATTACATTCGTAAGCACCAGCTAATCTTTATTCCATGAAATAAAATAGGTTATCCTTCACACCTTTCTTGAACAAAAACTAATAATTGTTTAAAAACACACCTTGTTTTTAGTATATATTTTTTTATAAAGTGGAGTTTGATAAATTTTCAGAAACGATTTAGCTACGCATAATAAAAATAGGTACCTAGGTTTAACCTTCATTTTGTTTTATAATATATATATATATATTTTTAATGTGATGTTTGGAAAATTTTCAGAAACGATTTAGCTACGCATGATAAAATTAGGTACCTACGTTCAACCTTTATTCTGTTTATAAATACATAATATTCCGCGAAATAATTTTTTGAGTTTTCAGGCAATCGCAATGTTTGATGTTGTTTTTATGATATTTTTTCATTTACGCCGAGTAATTTAGTGATGATATTAATTTACGGCTTTTTAATTCATGAATATTTGGGCTTAATACATTTTTTTAACATTTAAAATAAATTAAATAACCTATAAAATGATCAAATGATCAAATTAATTTGTTACTCGGTAGCGAGTCCGAAGAAAATTCAAGACTGTTAAGAAAAATATTGAGAAAGGGATTAAGGTGGTTTGGACGTCTAGGGCTCCACTAAAAAAAGTGTTTTAAATTTTACACAATTGATAAACAATCATGTAAGGTAAATTGGTGGTTTATCCTGGTATAAATTTACTAATAAGAAGAGTTTATATCAAGTATTATGTTTATTAGCGAGAGGAAGGGTGTCGAGAGAGTATTTAAGGCTGATGGAAAAAATCGGCAAATCCACAGGCACGATCAAGTGATCTATATTATTTGAGTCGGGTTAGAGTCACACGAAAGAGTCGGTATAACAGAAGTAAATGCATGGGACGATGGATGAACATGGTTTTAGCAAAGAATTTGTGCAAAGAGATATGTACGGCGTTCCATCCTTTATAGCTATTCCTTCTGAGAAATTGTTAGTTGTTAAGTTAGTTAGTTAGTTATTATCCCACCTGTGTTTGAAATAAAGCAAGTAAAAGAAAATAAAATATACAGGGTGTCCAGGAGTAAAGTGTATTAACTTCGAGAGGTGATTCTACATGATGGCAGTAGTAAAAAAATTAACAATTTTTTCCGAAATTCCAACTTTTTTTCCCATACAAAAGACGTATCTATTAAAAATCCTTAGTGTAAGGGTACAAACTTAATCAATAAATTTGCTGTGCACCTGCCGGGCGCGATTGTGATGACATTGGATAGTTGTGATTGTTACGTATCGTAACAGTGGAAACTAAAAGTGCTGGCCGCACACGCCGGACTTATTTTTTCTTTTTACCAAAAAAGTACCCTTAAAAGTTGGAATTTCGAAAAAAGGTGTGTATCTTTTTTACTTATACTATCATTTAGAATCAACTCCCGAAGTTAATGCACTTTAACCCCGGACACGCTGTATGATCGTTAATAAGATAATATAGCTGCAGTTGGTTTTTTAATTTTATTTTTATCAATAATGGACCTTCTAACTTAATTACCAGCATATTTTTATAGTTAGTTAAAATAAGTTATTTCTGACAATGCCTACGTTATATTCCAATGGGTATTTTTTTGAATGGCGGCGTCGAGTGTCGATGCGTTTTTTATTCTTAAGTTTAACCGCTTTTAATATTAAAGAACATTGATAAACAATTTATCAGTGTTACAAAACCTGCCTTACCACGAAACAATGCATCTTATTGTCTAACTTAATAACATACTGTTATTTACAATATATTACTTGACGATCATTATCTCTTCTTTATTCAATTATATATAAAACTTACTTACTGTAAAACTTACAAATTCAGAATGAGCGTTTGTTGATCTGCGTAAATAGTACATACAGGGTGTTAAGCATCGTACTTGACTTACTTTAAACTGTGTTTCCTGACATTATTTTAAGTAAAAAATGTAAATAAATTTTTTGTCTCCAGTGACATTTTTTTTTCTTTCTCTAAAACATGAAAATCAGTAGGTATTGGGAAGTTAATGGCGGGGTGAGGGGTTTGTTGGTGACTCGAATTAGAGACCAGTGACGACATGTGGAAGTTTTTTAAAATTTGATTTAATAGATAGTTTTTGAAAAAAAAAAAAATCATGAAAAAGTCACCGGAGACTAAAATATCATTGACATTTTTTACTTTAAATAATGTTAGGAATCACTAGTTAAAGTAACTCAAGTACGATGCTTAACACCCTGTATATTGCAAATTTTATTTTTATCTGTTTCATATTTTCATTGAAAGTGAGTTGTTGATATTTTTTCATAAAATAAAACATATTAAAAATAGGTTTTTAAGCTTCTACTGGTTGTTCATAATAAAATAAAACAAATTGAAAACTTATTATTAATTTCTTCAAACTTCGCAAAATCACTTTGTGGCATCATTTTGAATTAAATTAAAACAAATAACTTTGTTTAAACCACTAATATAATCACAATTACCTACATGTTTCAAAACCGATGGTTTCTTCGTCAGGGTAGTAATGACATTAATAACAAAATAAACAAACAATTATAGACTAAAAAGAACTATGGACAAAAATATTTTAGAGAGAGGTGATTAATTAATAAAAAATATCGTAAAAAACAATTATTTAAAATTAAATATAAAAATTATTTAAAAAATATGAAAAATTATAAAATTTTTTTATATTGGAAAGACTGCTAGAAATTTTAATATTAGAGTTAAAGAACATCTAAGGTGTTTGAATAATAATAATTATTCTGAATTTGCCAATCACATTTTAGAAACAAATCATTCTTTTGATATAAATAAAGGGTTAAAAATTTTACACCCAAACTCAACAGATTTACAATTAGCAAACTTAGAAATTTTAGAAATTAGAAAAAGTGTTAATAGTAAATTAAATATTATTAATAACCAAATATTTTTTAAAAATAGCCATCTCTTAAATTTATTTTCTTATTAATAATTATATTTAAAATAATTTATTTTTGTTGTTTAAACATCTTTATTATGTTTTGATAATTTATATAATATAATTTTTCATATTTTTTAAATAATTTTTATATTTAATTTTAAATAATTGGTTTTTACGATATTTTTTATTAATTAATCACCTCTCTCTAAAATATTTTTGTCCATAGTTCTTTTTAGTCTATACTTGTTTGTTTATTTTGTTATTAATGTCATTACTACCCTGACGAAGAAACCATCGGTTTTGAAACATGTAGGTAATTGTGATTATTTTAGTGGTTTAAACAAAGTTATTTGTTTTAATTTAACTTATTATTAAACTTGTTATTATTATTATTACAAGAGTTAATAACACAAAAATTATGGAATCCGCCTTTATGAATATTATACTAGAAACCTAATGGTAAAAATATTTATAATGGTAAAGATGAACATTGGCAAACCGAAAACCGCAATTATTCATTTGATGGATTTTGATTAATTTGACAGCGTTGCTTTCCCATCAGAGGATCCATTACTCAAAAACTTTTGTATCTTGAATCAGAAATAAGAAGAATATTTATGTCTACTGAATTATTCGAATGCATAAAACATGATTTATGTCAGACAGTGGCGTGGCGATCACCCGGCGGGCTGGGCGGGCTGGGTGGTCACTGACCACCCGAGGCTCTATCTAAAAGACGTCTATCACAAAAAATGGAAATATATTGTGGAATATTATATATATAATATATAATTTCGAAAAGCCTCAGTTTTTCTTACCGTTGGTAGACGCACATCGCACGCGTCTAGGTATAATTTACTAGGTAGGCGAAACGTTATATCAAGGCGTTTGGCACATCTCACTCTGTTCGTGAATTGTATAAATTGATTCCATGACTGTTGATCCACCAATCGTTGGCCACCCGGCATGCTTATATTATACAATAAGCAGTCTGTTTAGGGAAAATGGGTTTTATTTTTTACAGTACTAACTGCTCCCCTTAACTGAAGTCGCTTTAGGTTTGAAATTCGTAAATAATACACATAAAATTATAATTTCAGGGGACCAACTGTTGGGGATCAATTGCCGGGTAACCATATAAATCACGTCCTTAATGCACTGTGACCGTATAAAAATATATTTGTTAACCCTTATAGTGATTATTTTTAGAGTAAGAGATATTCTCAGTATTAAAACAGACCACCGTTCACAAAGTTTTATACTTTACTAGCTGACCCACCCACGCGTTGCTGTGGCTAACGAAACCCAACGCCATCTACTGGATTCCCTTACCTAGATAACCAAGTGTTTTGTCAATTAATTGAAACACCGCCATTTGTCAGAAACTAATAGAACTACAAATAATTTCAAATCATTATCCCTTATCAATTATTTAATGACCATTTAATTTGCAATAATAAATATCGAGATCAATAATCGAGATAAAAACTATCCAACCTTTTAAGTTGGACCACATTACATACAGTACGCCAAATTTTATCAAAATCGGTTAAGTAGTTTCGGAGTTTATCTTTGACATACATCGGGACGCGAGATTTTTAAATATAACGAGATTTTTATATATAAAGAATAGCTGATCCGGCCTCGCGTTGCTGTGGCTAACGAAAAACAAAGCCATCTACTTGATGGTTATTTAACCTAGATAACTAAGTGTTTGTTGTGTCAATAAATTAACCGCGCTCCGCCATCTGTTAGAAACTTATGGTACTTACAAATAATTTCAAATAATTGTCCCATAAAAAACATTTAATTCACAATAATAAATAATAAGGTCAATAAGCAAGATTGAAACTATCCTATATTTTAGGTTGGACTAAATTACACATAGTGAGCTAAATTTCCTCAAAATCGGTTAAGTAGTTTCGGAGTTACCTTGGACGAATGTAATAATAATAACATCAACATCATATTATTTTACGGTAAAATTATTAACGAATAAGTATGTAAACTAAACTTCTACCTTTTGTCTACTTGCGAAAAAAATATTACCATAGTAATTTTAAATTTTCTTAAAATAGAGCATTTTTTTTTTTGCTTGTTTTTGTAACTGGCAACACCATAATTCTACAATTCAAAAGAAACACACTTTATCAATAGAAATATGATTTAGACATTCGACTTTCTAGTATCCTCTGACTTTTTCATTTTCATACAAGACGCGTGAGGAGGAAGACATTTTTTCTAAACGGATTTTAGAATGATCGTCGATGACGTGCATACGATATCTTTCTCGGACTAGATTACAGACTACACTCAACACAGCCCAAAATGTGCCGTACAGCCTTACACAAGTTGTTCCTTAATTATTGTAGATTTAAACATTGAGTGGCACATCCCAGATACATCCACATCACTGTCAAGTATCCCAGTACCTTCATCTTGTACCCATCTTATGTCCGCCATACGAAGTTTGCTGTCGAGGGATCATTAGCAGTTAGAGGTAAAACGCCCGCCTAACGATAGTTTAGCTACACCTACTCCAGCTACTGGTGCTTACACTAACTTGTTCCTGTACTTAAGCTACTTGTAGCGCGAAGTTCGGTGCTTATATCGCTTAATTCTATTGCAAGACTTCTGAGGGAATTAAGCGGGCTATTAGTGAATCCATTTGATATTCGCAGATCATGATAAGCACCCATAAGCGAGATCGCTTTGCTTTGGGAGCACTCGCAGATCGTAACTAAATAACAATACAAGCGTTAATTAAATTTTTGGGTATATCAGACATAATGACGAACGTGAGAAAGCACGTTATTGTATTTGAAATACACGATGAAAACAGTACTCAGTTATAATAATTACACGTAACTATGATTCAAGAATATTTGGAGAAAGTAGACGAGTTTGACTAAACTTAGCCACTCGAGCGCTTTTTGCCACATTATGGCACTATTTCCAAAACCTCGGATTGCTTTGTTGCCAAAATGTGGCAAATTTTCAAAAAAATGTTTTTTATTAAAACGACTATATAATATATTGTACATTCAAAATATAACAAAATAAATATTCTCTAGATTCTTAAAAATGTTTTAAGGTTAAAGATTTAGTTATATATTTTTTTATAAATCCTACAAATATGTGATAATAAACAAAAGATAATGGAATTCATTGGCTACATAGAACTATAATCAGTTTGTATGTCTCCATATTCAAATTCAGAGGTATGATTTTTTTAATGTGGGCAAAAAAATTTCCTTTAGCAATCCGAGAAAAAATATTTTAATTTCTCTGTCGCTCCAGTGGTTATTAGATACATTTTGCTAGAGACTGAAAATCTAATAGGGGGATTGATATAAGGGCTAAATTGGACAAATAATTATAATCGAACTTGAATTGGACACTTAAGCCCAATTTCTAAGCCCTTAAAAGCATTTATTTTTATTTATTTATTTATTTGATATAAAAAAAAATATATATATATATACACTAGCTGACCCACCCATGCGTTGCTGTGGCTAACGAAACATAGCGCTATCTACTGGGTGGTTACCTAACCTAGATAACCAAGTGTTGTATCAATAAATTAACTCGCACCGCCATCTGTCAATGTCTGGAACTTACAAATAATTTAAAATCATTATCTTATAACAAACATTTAATTTAATATATTTTATTTTAATTAAACGCCTATAATACTTTTACATATATAATACTAGCTTCTGCCCGCGACTTCGTCTGCGTAGGATTAGTAGGTAGGTACTTCGAGTAATCTATTTTCTTTTCCTGGGTCCCATCTACGTTTGTACCAAAATTCTTAACCTATTAATTTAAAATATTTATAATTCTTGATTCGATTTAAAATATTAGGCGAGTACTTCAAATAAATTCACTAATTTAAAATTTTTTGAAAATAGAATTTTCATTTAACAATCATTGTTTTGCAAAATGTCATTCTCAAATTTTGACATTCTCTATTAAACAATAATAATTATTTTCAATATGTTGAAAATAAATAGCTAGCTTTATAAATTATAGCCCATATGTTATTCTGATGTATGAGCTACATTATTGTAAAGTTTCATTAAAATCCATTCAGTAGTTTTTGCGTGAAAGAGTAACAAACATACATACATACATCCATACAAACTTTCGCGTTTATAATATTAGTAAGATAAAGTAATAAATGTTTTGATTAATTACAGTGAAGATGAACATTTAATTCGCAATAATAAATGTTGAGGTCAATAATCGAGATATCTTTTGAGTTGGACCAAAATACACAAAGATTTAAGTCAAACTTCATCAAAATCGAGTAGTTTCGGAGTTTATCTTGGACGAACATCGTGACGCGAGATTTATGTATAAAGATTGTAAGAAAGCTTGGACTGTCCAACTAAGAAAGTTTACCGTTTTAGGACAGTCAAATTGCCTAGTTTAGTTCATATTAGATCATATTCTTATTAATAGAACTTAATACTTAATGAATTACATTTCCATACTTTACATATTCGCAGTCAAGAGCAGTAAGTAAAGACCGCAAAGAAAAAAAATAATCTCCATGATTCATTAAACAAAAAATAAACTCATTAATCCATTAAACAAAAAATAAACTCATTGATTCATTAAACAAAAAATAAACTCATTGATCCATTAAACAAAAAATAAAAACTTTCTTAGATATATTTCCACACCCGAATGTTCGGCTAAGTTTTTATGAAAATACATGATAAATTTTATCAAGGTACATATTGTAATATAATATGTACAATTAAGAAACAATGTAATCAGGGTACATGGTATGATAACATAATGGAAAAATAAATTATTTTTTAAGATAATCCCTAATCGGATGCAGAGTTGAAAAAGGATAATAAGAAAATTATTGAAAAAAAACACACCTTGTTCTCTTATTTAACATGTTATGGGCATGCAATAGTAGTTCGCTTTCGCCTAGTAATTAAAATCATTTTTAATATAAGCGTCCCTTCTATCATTCGTTTTCATATAATATGTTTCCTTCAAAATATCTTCAGTAATATTCTTTTTCTTTTTGAACGCACGAAGCCTCGAAGTTCAACGAGTATTTTGTGTGGCGTGGAAAAAGCCCAAATGGAGGACGTACGTAGACCAAATGCCATGAATAGAGGGAGACCTCTAAGGCTTATTTGATAACACTATGCATGACTGAAGTACTAATAAGAATATAAAAAATTAGTATTAGGTAAAAACAGGCGTAGTTAATTATAATAAGAAAGGTGAAAGATCATTCAGATAAAATCATATTATGGTGGTGTAGGAGTCCAGAACATTTCAGGAAGATTGGTTAGACATCATAATATGTATTTGTTTTGATCTCAAAGTAATTTAAACAGTTACACCATAAAAAATTGTTATTTGGCCATCTCTATGTATTTTCAGAGATATATTCATACATACCATACATATATGACGTTGAAGTGTCCCTTTGGATACCAAATTTGAATTATTCAAATGTTATTGTGACACGAAAGAAAACGCAACCCGCCGCCAGATCGTAACAATGATGTTAATTTTTTTCTGAATTTTATTTACTCTGGTCGAATCAGCTTGGTAACCTGACCTGCGTCTGTCATTATTAAATTGTACGTGGTGATTCCTAACGATTCGGTGAACATCTAAAATCCACCTATGCAGTAGACGTCACTATTTAAGGTTGGTGTCTTTGAAGTACATTTAGATCGTTGCCGATTGCCATTTTTTTATGTATTTTGTTTCTGCGAAAAGTTAATTCATAAGTGAATATTTTTTATAAATAATACATATTATGATACAATGGCATAATATTTTCATGAGAAGGGTGGATTATTTTGTTAAATTAAAACAAATAACTTTGTTTAAACCACTAATATAATCACAATCACCTACATGTTTCAAAACCGATGGTTTCTTCGTCAGGGTAGTAATGACTATTTTGTTGTTTACTTAATTGTAATGAAAATTATTCAGTACGAAATTTAATATTTGTTTGAAAGTGTTGATTAGTAATTGTTTTTTTTTTGTTTTGCCTTAAAAATCTATCTATGAAATAATTTTACGGTCAAAATTAATGATAATAAATTAGGGAGGCTTTTAATTCTTCAACAACATCAAACAACGAAACTTTATGAACACATTTCTAATTAGCGTGTTGGTTAAACATGGACTCCAGATAGAGTACAATCATATTATACTTGCATTATATCTACTTCCAATTACTGAAATTAATTAGTTTAAAATAACGTCCACATTAAGAAATCATTAATGAAATATTTATTCTTGTAAAATGAGTATATCGTGATTATTTTTTACATTCTCTAATTTTTATAATTCAAAGTAACAATTTCAGCTTGGAAGATAACTCAAATTTTTTTATTTATTTGTCGTCTAAGAAACAAGTGTATTAAAAATCTAATGAAGTCGGGTAGTAACTACTGGTACATAAATGCCGTTATGAAGTTACTAACTAACTAAACATCACACGTTTCCCCGTAGAAGTAGGCAGAGAGGAGGACCACCAAATAACTCGGTCTTGGCATACACTCCTTGCTTCATTCACATGCATACATCGTCGCATATATACTGGTCTTTTTCTGACATGGTAAGAAAAATTCTAAAGTTCACATTTGCATCATATATATTCTCCATTAACTCCATTCTTTGGTTAATTCGCTATACAATCCCAAATCATCTAAGTGTCCCTTTCTTAATCTTACTCTTAGTAAGTACTAAAAATGTTAATAACATAAGAATTCATTTGGCATTTCACGAACATTTGGTTCCTTAGAACAGGAAATTTGCCTAGCTAGGAACAAATTTCGACCAAACAAAACGTAATAACACTTGAAACACACAGTTTAAATAATATATTCTGTTATTATGCAATATTATTACCGTTATTTATTTATGTGAGTAGTCTCCAATGAAAAAAAAAAATATTAAAAATTACTAGTATAGTAAGGTCTGAGGCCCTAGCACACTCACTCGATAACGATCGATAGGATAACTATCGGTAACTTCTCATCGCTCCCTAGGACAACTGCACATCGCTAACGTACAAACAACAGTTGATGTCGAATATGAAGGACACTTGAAGGTCATTGTGAACTGTTATTCGTTGGCGATCTGTAGTCATGCTAAGGAACGATGAGAAGTTACCGATATTTATCCTGTCGATCGTTATCGAGCGAGTGTGCTAGGGCCTCTGATGGGTAGGTACATAACTTTTTTTTTAAATGCCATGAAATTGATATATTTAACAAAATTGCTTCTTATTTTTCACAGTGCAACAAATGTAAAAAAGCCAAAAGGAAATATTATTTATTAATTTATTTGTATTTCACGCCATGCTGGGTTTTTACGTGTTTTTTTTATTAACAAAGTACATCTAATTCATAAAAAAATTTGTTGGCTCTTTTTCACACAAAAGCAAAAAAATAAAATTAAAAAGCGAAGTACATCTAAATAAGCATTAGAAACAATTCAAACAAAAGCAAAAAATAAAATTAAATAACTGAATCTAAAACAAAAACCAAAACAAAATCATAAACAAAATCAAAGTCAAAATCAAAAACAAAATCATCAACATAATCAAAAACAAAATCAAATACGAGTTTGATAAAAGCAGGATACCGTACCATGCAAGGTAGAGAAACAACAGAATGGGATAAGTACAATTCGTAGATTGAGTCAAGGAGAACAATTTGGTATATTCAATTAAATATTATTGATCTTTTTTCCGATAAATATCTTACTATGAGATGTTTATACTTAATAAATGATGTGTCAAACATATCCGCAATGTCCTTGTATTCATTTCCCAAATTGGAATACACAATTGTGATTATAAAAAGGTTACAATTTGAATCATCTGTTTTGATAGCATCCATTTGCGCCAGGCTGAATTTAACCACCTACTAGTTACAGCAGTGAAAGAGGAAAATTCAAATGCCTATAAATTAATATTAATCGAAGCAACCTGTATCTCTACAGAAGTAACATTCACTTGCATTAGCATGCCGGGTGTAAGCATTTTCCAGTAATGGCAGTTTGTTATTGTTGAAGGATACATCTGACTGGATAATGACGAGGGAAGTCTCGGGGTAATTATCGGTGCACACAGCGTCTATCAGTACACTTGTGTTGGTTTGTGGACCGCTTTGGGGCGATAATGACTTTGTTCATTTGGTGCCATCACACTCATTAAGGGATGATGGTTGTTGGTGATTTCATTTTATATCAAACAGTAGGTACCGTAAATTTGGTAACTTTGATCAATTGTCTACTTTAAAACAATTTTTTTTTATAAAATCGTATGTTTTTACATTTTTACTAAATACTAAAATTAGTCTCGGAAAACTTTGGCATATTTATTGTCACATTTATATTTAACAAAATTATATAAAATATAATATTATATAAAATTATAATATTAATCATATTTATTGTCACATTTATATTTAACGTTATTATTGTACACGTATTCGACTGTTGCAAAATCCTGAGTGAAGTCAATTTAAGAGTATCTTCTTACTCAACTCATTAGGCATAAGGACCCATTTCAATGTGACCAATCACAAAAAATTAAATAGCAATCATTTCAAGTTTATCAAACAAATAAAATAACTAACCATCACGCCGTTTCGCCGCAGGAATAGGCAGAGAGGACGGACCGCCAAACAACGCGGTCTTGGCACACACTCCTTTCTTCATTCACATTCATACATCTTCTCATACATGCTTTTATATTGTTCCGACCCCTGACATGGCCCGACTCAAGTATTTGGTTCACTTGATCGTGCCATGTCTTCCTCGGGAGTCCACAACTTCTTCTTCCATTCGCTTTTGCGTCATATTCTCCTTTCTTCGTTAATTCGCTCTACATGCCAAAACCATCCGATGGTCCCTTTCTTAATCTTACTCATTATGCTTACATCAGCCTTGCAATCTTTACGGATATCCACATTTCTCACACTTGATACATGGTTTTACCACACATACGCCTCAGGGATCTCATCTCCACAGCATTCAGTCTACTTTCATCCTTCCTCTGCCAGTTCCATGCTTCACTACCATACATCAGGGTAGGTACCAGCACTTCATTGTGGACTGCCAGCTTCGTTTCTTTGGACAGCTTTTTGTTGGCGCCAACATTAATGGATATACCAGCATTCACCTTCTTTCAATATCCCTATCAGCCTTCCCATCTCTCGTAAGCATACTTCCCAAATACACAAACTCATCCACCTGCTTCAACTATTTACCATTCACAACTATATTGCACACTGTTTTCGTACTCTCTCTTTCAAACACCATGACTTTAGACTTACTTACATTCATTAACTTATTCTTCATACATACTTCGTTCATCCTAGACACTAGAGACTGTAGATCATCCAATAAATTTATAATGATATAAACATATTTAATGTAACAATTTTGATGTTTAAAACATACTTAAATATTTTTTTTAATTTCACCATATTTTTTATTCACCAGATTTACAGGAACGGGTTTAGTTTTTCCCATAGGAAAAACTAAACCCTTTCATACACTTTTCCATATAAATGATCATCTAGTAAATCCACGTTATGCAAGTGTATTATATAAGTATAATTAATACAAAACAATACAAGAACAACACGTTAATCTACCAAACTATTAAATGGGAATATAATTCACCGTCTCCAGATATTTTCATATCAGAGGGTTCGGCTCTGTGGAATTCCTAATTTGACCGATAAATCCTACTGATCCCTCAATATAAATATTTAAAAAATCTTTCGTAATTCTACATGTATTTAAAATGACTGATTTTTGCATTTTTATATACAAATTCTTTGACAAATCTAATATGCCTAAATTTTTAATAAGAGAGCTAGGTATAATGCCAGTAGCCGAAATAACAAAAGGTAATATTTTTATAGTCTGAGAATGCCAAATTCTTTTAATTTCATTTCCTAAATCTGTATACTTTCTTATTTTTTCAGAAACAGATTTTTGAATATTACAGGAATTTGGAATAGCTACATCAATAATATAAGTTATTTTTTAATTTTGTCATGTAAAACTATATCAGGTCTATTATGACCAATTGGTCTGTCTGTTAGTATAGTTTTATCATAGTAAATTTTAAAGAAATTATTTTCTAAAAATGAATTTGGTTCGTATTCATAATATGGTACTATATTATGACAGTCAATCAAGTTATGTTTAATTACCAAACTTTGGTGAATTATTTTTAAAACCTGATTGTGCCTAAATGTATACTCAGACGGCGCTAATATAGAACATCCTGATATAATGTGTTCTATAGTTTCCGGAAAAGCCATACATTTTCTATATTTATAATATTATTATTATTTTATTTCTTATAAATTTTATGTAATTGTAAACCAATGTAATGCAAGAAATTATTTTTGGCAACCTATCATTGATTGCTATTGGTGTAAATGTAAATAAAAATATATTTTCATTATGTACCCAATGTAAAAGCCCAGTGGGCATATGAAATAATCAATAAATTAATTAATAAATAAAAATAAAATCTTAGATTTAAAAAAAAACAAAGATCAACGTTACCTTTCGAAGTGAGGAGACTTTAACATCACATTTTTATAAGCTTTTCTATTCTAGACCAATAGTAAATCTGTAAAAATGCTAGTTCGAACATTCAATTAGTTTTTAAATCGATGGACGCTGATAAACTTTACAATATATGATATATGCATCCTGTCAGTAAATATCTGAAAACAGATTCAAAATTCAACCATCAATATGTTTGAACATCACTAGAGACCAGCTAATTTGACACTTATTTTCGAAACGCTGTCTAAACTATCCACGTTCCCGAGCAAAGCTTTAAAAAGCAGCGAGTAATTCCGCGATAATAAAGTGGCCTTCCGATTCAAATGTCGCCCCGCATTACGGTACCTAAAACCTGGTGCAGTATTGTTAATGACGAGCTTTATATATTGTAAGTTGGGAGTGTTTTCAAGTACTTAGAACTTGCACTTAAACTTTGAACATAAATATTTATCTTACCTACTCCTGCAAGCACGCCACCAAAAGTCAAAAATCGGTTGTGTTGAAATGATTACTACTTTTAGGATCGTCTTAATTCGTCGTAAGTTAGGATCGTCTATGATTGTTCAAGACAGCATTTTTCTGATTGATTCTCTCTTGCAGAGCTGGATTATAATTTGGAGTCCTCATTTCAAGCTATAACTCAGAAATTCCAAAAAGTGAGTTAGTTCATTATGATTTCAGACGATCCTTTTGATAATTTAAAAACCGTTTGATATTATAAAAATGCCGGATCTCCAACTAACGTGGTCACTGCAATAAACAAACAGAATTATTTATTATTACTGAGCCCTGTTGTTCAAATTCCTCCGTAATTAGGCGTGCTCTAAGCGTATTGAGGATTCCATTCCCAGGACTTTAGGAACTTATCCAAACCAATGGCCAGTTTCAATTAAATGCACACTGTTCAAACGATTAAATAAGGAATTAGTGCAACACAGCATAATACCCCAAAAATAAATCACAACCATTATATCAATTTCACAAACAAAATATGCCTGAGATTTACACTACCTACTAAACTGAGATTGAAATCAAAATTGAAAGGAACCATGAAAGGACGGAGTTTTGCCACGATTGAGGGGATAAAGACCGCAACGCCGAAAGAGCTCAAGGCCATACCAAAAGGCATTTAACAGAAGTGCTTCGAGGATTGGAAAAAGCGCTGGCAGTAGTGTAATATATCTGAGGGGTTACTTTGATAATATATATTGTTGAATAAATAAATATTTTTTAAGAAAAATGAAGTCACCTTATTTTTTTAACAAACCTCGTATTCCACGTAAACTCAAGTAGCATCCCAATGTAAGTGACAAAGTAAAGCAGCAATGTTCCCTACAACTGACAACATAATATAAGTATTGTGAGTCCCAGTAAAGCCAGGTAACCTAGTGTGCTAGTTTTATTCTTGCAACAAAGAAGAACGGAGTCAAAGGCTATTGAAATAAACATCACAGAAAGAGCGGCAGAGTGTGAAAGTGAAGTAAGAAAGAGAGCACCTAGCGGATATGAATTCGTTGCATTTCTCAGAACATCGAACCGTGAACGCCGAGTGTGAAAATTCCTGGATGCGCATAAATATTGCTCGCCTTAGGATGGGACAAATACGAGAGCTCTCATGTACAAAAATTTACGAGTATCTTTAATGTTTATTTTATGTTGGCTAAGAGATATACGAGTATATTTGCAAAAAGGCGAGCGCCGAGAGCGGTAGACATGGCTGCGCCTGGAAACTTGGCATCTCTACAGAAACTGGTACAAATGCTGCAAATGAATGTGTTCGAGTGATACTATGCGGCAACATCGTATACTATCAGGCTTTAGTATCTATTGACATGTTAGTATGAACACGCGTATGAAAATCGTTTTTATTGGAAAGTAAATATATTTTCTATTTGATAATAAATATCTCGAAAAAAAAGAAATAATCAAATTAAAAAAAATATCATTTTATTATAATAACAACTCTCTTTTATAATAACCTATGATGGTTATTCCCATCAATGAAATTTATCGTTGAAGATGAGGATAATACCAATTTATCTACACGAAAATATGAAGAAAGGAACAGAAAAATAAAAAAGTAACGGTCGCAAATGGGACTCGAACCTAGGATCTCTCGTCTTAGCAGGATTATCGCCTTAACCAACTCGGCCATAAATATCTGTTTAACTTCCAACTATACTTCAAAATGGAATCAGTAGAAATTAGTAGGTTCCTTATCTGTTTAATTTTCAATATTATTCCAAAAAGGTAAAAGGCAGGATTTATAATGAACATCTCAGATAATCGATAATAACTTATTAGTTATTAGAGTCATACTTCAATTTGGTAGGCGGATATGGGTACCGCCACCCCGGCAACCATTTATTGGATAACCAACACCTCTGCCATAGATCACCCCAAGTGGTTCGCTACGTTTGGTGACTTAGCAGGGGTGCCCGGGTTCATGGGGTGAGGTTTGCTCTTGCTTCTTTGATTTTCCACGTGTGCGATGCGATGTTCCAATCGCACAATACTTCAACTTTCTCTATAGCGATATGCATTGCACCACTCACAGGAACGTGAAAACAGCTACAATGCACTTCACTCAAATTAGATACAATCGTTACAATGTAGGAATGTCAGCCAATGTATACGTGTGTTTAAAGATGGTGTTATAGTAAAAGAACAGGACATTTCGTTAGTTTGCATTATTCACGTTGTATATTTTCCACAGGAATACAATTTTGCTGATACAGTGAGGTTTAGCTAGGAGGGAAAGCACATAGTAGTGACTCACGATTCTTTGTTATGGCAAATTAGAATAAGAGGCAGAGAAGGCTTATACCGCGAATAGGGGTGCAAGATTTATTCGTCTACACCCCTTCGGAATAACATTGTCTGAAGAATAGTATCTGCATAATATATCTTGGCGGAATGGGAATATCTTAGCACTACCGATCACATTAAAATATTATTTTATCGGTGGCACTCACCATATTAAGGGGACCAATATTTACATAAGTAAGTATTTTAAGTTTTTTTACATAAGTATTTTATTTTTTATTTTTTATTTTTTTTTACATAAGTATTTTAAGTTTTGATTAAGCCGAGGACACTTTAATTGCTTTTTTAGATAAAGAATTCATAAAACATGTATGCAGTTTCCACCCAGCGCTAAGCCGAAAGGTAAGATGGAATGGTTACTCGGTCTTTACAAGAAATCTAATCAAATCCCCGAAGTACTTTATATACCGTCCATAATTTTTTTCCTTTCCTAAAAACGGACATCAAAGAACATAACTTGTTAAAATAAATACCTGAATGAAACTGCATCTCTATCCTCTAGGAAATCTTACCTATGTACATTTTAACGCAGCATCATGTTCATTGGACAAATGAATTGCACATGTGTACATAATATAATTATGTATTATCGATAGTTGAATTGGTAGAAGCAATCTGTTAGCTATAGGTTATTATAAAAGATTATATGTTGTAAATAAATAGGATAGAGCAGGGGTAACCAAATCCGGATCCGGACCGCCAACCTATTTTGTGCGGACCTTTTGTTAACGATACAAAATATTTTAAACATGTAACTTGAGTACGTAATTTGATAATTTTTCCCGTGCAGTGACACCTAGCTTGACGTCGGCCAATACAAGACTTTCAATAAGAATCTTAAATCAGAATTTGAATTAATAAAACAACGTTCTCGAACCCATTCGTTTTATTTGTTCATTGATATTATATCTACACATATTTAAATAGTACAGTTTATTATTTCAATTGTGAAGACAGTGGAGGGGGAGGGGGGGGGGGGGGTTAGGCTTTGTTCCTTCCGGACCGCGTCGGTTATATTATTTAAAAAAGCGGACCCTAATGAAAGTAATTGGTGACCCCTGGGATGGAGAATTGAAAAAATATATTTGTTCAGCGACCTTTAGGTGATTTGATTTGATTGATGAGGTGAAAAACTGCGCCTTACAAATCATATAATATATTTTAATAATATTAATTGTTTGTTTACAAATTTTTTACTTTGTTCCACTTTTTATTGAAACAGTATAAAAAACAATATATTGCAAAAGCGGTAAACAAAATTACAATTAAATTTTGACAAAATAAATTCATTTACATTAGGACAGAAAGTTCACAGTTAACAATAAATATAATATAATATTTCGCGCTTAAAATCGTTATATGACATTTGGAAAATATCCAAGTTAACTGCGAGGAAGTTAATTAACCTAGTGGGTCTTCCCAAGGGCATCACCATTGGTAAGTTAGTTCTGTACCTGGGAAAAATTAGAAGCCTGTGTTGGCGGCCTCGCGTGAAGTTATCTGGGATGTAAAAGTCCTATTTTAGCTAGTCTTCATTTTATGTCGTTCGAAAGCAAAAGCCTCCCAAAGGGCTCTTATGGAATTTCCTGCACGCCCCGTTTTAATAGTGTTAATATAGTAACATTAATACAAATTGTTATGCCTTTTCTATTCGAACTTTTTGCTTCGTGGATAATAATATTTAACGATATTAAATTGTCAATAGAGAGATGATGGATAACGTTGACAATCCGTTATCACAGGAAGGAAAGCACCCCATTGCAAGTATTGGCCCAGGATCTTGCATTTTGAACTTAGGCACGGTTGGTGTTTGCAATATTAAACCGCTTATTTTCAGTGTTTCCGCCCCAAAGAAGGGTTTATAAAGTTTTATCAAGTTTGGGCCTCGAAGCGGACTGAGAAGCGAAAATACTTGGAATTTGAAAGTTAGTGGATAATATTACTAGCATTTTTGTTCTTTTCGAAAGTTTGGCTAGTTTCAATACAAATTCTCGGCACGCACTGTTCAGAAATTAACTTAATTAAATTAAATTAATCTTAGTTTTTTAATAGCGCACAATTAATTAAATGAAAAACCTGGAGCCAGTGGGACAATGGCATCATGAATTGGGGTATGTTCTGAGGCTGAAGAAAGTGGGGTAAGGAAGAAGAAGGGATAGAAGAAGGTGGAAAAGTACTTGGTTAGTGTAGTTACCATTACTTTTTAATTAATCAAAAAACCTTTGAATTCTTTATTATTCCTTTTATAATATTATTTAGAGATTTTAATTTTAGTATCTTTATTAACTCTATTATCCTTATCTCTCCCCCCTCTCGGTACAAAACTGTTTAAGTTAGATATTAATTTCCTTCCAAACGTTACAACTGCTGCTTCCAAACCCGTTATGCAGTATGGTGCATTTCTGTAATCAACTAGAAAACTTCCTTATTTTTCATCGTAACCTGACTGGAACTTATTTCCTATCATCATTTTTTTTTAAATTTTACTAGTTTTTACTGCGTTTTCATATAACCCATTCGATTGTATATGATTAACTGGTGTAGTTAAATGTTTGATGCTATTCATCTCACAAAACTCTTTGAAGTCCGCCGACATGAAGGCTGCTCCATTATCTGACATTATTACTCCATTATCTGTACACTCCCGAAATAACTGAATAACTTCTTTAAGATTTTAATGGTATTATTAGAGTTAAATGAATTAACATTTTTTTTACATTAACTTCACACCAGAGGCCCTGAGGAAAATAATTTCCCTCAGGGCCAATGTCATCTTTGAAGATGGAAGAGGAGTGAACGTGGGTCTTGAAGAGACCCATCTTGTAGGAAGGAGGAAAAATAGGGCCGGCCGACCCGTTCTCATGTGACAAATGTCAACCGTGTACATATGTTCGGTGCGCGTTTGGCGTGTTTCCCGACTATGCACGGGTGCCGAGGGGATCAATGACGCTAGTTCCTTGGAGCATCTTTCATTGAAATACCGGTAGAACAAGGATAGAATTCCCACCCGATGCCTGTGCTCTAAAGATTGCAATCCATTTGTTAAGACGGGAGAATCTATCAGGCGGACCGCCCGTTTCTGCTCAGAGTTACACCGAGCATATCAATGGAGGACCTGTTCGGAAGAATGCTATCGTTGAAGGAGACTAGATTGTCATTTCGATCCGTTTAGACGTAATCAGACATGATTGAGTCTTTGAAACATTGAATTCGACGAGATTAAAACACAATATAATCATTTTGATGTTGAGTCAATAATCACTAAAAATACTTATTTGCAATAGGTCCCATATAGTCAATCTGCACCCTGGAGACTGCACAATCCTCAATATATGCAGCCCAACTGTAGCAAGAATCCTTTTTTCGACTGTGCCAACTGAGGTGGGTTGCACCTGGAGTGGTGCAAGGTTCTAGTGGTCGAGGGCTTTTACAGATTTTATATTGGTGGTGATCAATACATAGACTTCGGTTCTTCTTACTGAGTTTTAATGAACAAGCAAGTGCCTAGAATACAATGTTGTATCAAGTGGAGATTTCAAGTGAAGAGACACAATGGACAAAGTACATCCCTTATATAGTCATACCTGCTCTTTCATGCATACGATCTCTCTCATATCATCATACATACAACAATCACCACAGTTAGTTGCCACCGAACACAGCTAAAACCATTGTAAGAATCATCTTGATTCTGAATGGTGGAACAGGGAAATAATGAAAGTATATTTGTGAAATATCTGAATTAACACAAATTAACTATGCCTCTTAGTCTTAATTTGGGGATAGAAAATGTTTTTAAACTATATCAATTTAACACGCTTTTAAAATATTTGACTATGTTTTTGTTGTCATCTCGACGACAGTAAAAAAATAATAAACGTAGGGACGTACCTAATCCCCAATTTTCTTCTTCCTCGAATGCGTTATATTTGTGTATTATAGGTACCTACTACTGTTTCTGTGCATCGCAATAGTTGAATATTGCAACATCAAAAGGGGAATATTTAACTAGAGACCTCCTTAGTATTATATCCCAATCAAAAGAGATGAAAACGTTTCTGAGCATTATCTTAGCGTGCTACCAAGACTTGATCTCTAAACCAGAAATTTTAACGAGTAAACTCTAAAAGCTCATCGGAAAGTTCACCTTATTACTGAGAACTCTAAACTAACACCGGGCAAGTCCTCGGCTTTTGTTACAAAACTGTTGAAATTAATTTATTATTTTTTGAGCATTTGTTTCGTTGGGGATTTTCCCCTCTTATCTCTGTGGGAAAGTGAGGATGCAGGAAGAACGAACCACAGCGGTTTGTATATATTTTTTTGCTCTATAATCGGTCCTCAACTTAATCTATTTCACTCTTTATGATAATGTTAAGGATAAGATCACGAATATTTTCTCAGTAAAATTATTAAAAATGTATTTTTTTCAATGTAAATACTTTTGTTTTAATTCATTGGTAAAAAATTAAAAAATTAAAAATAGATAATATTGTTAATTCTGAATATTGATATAAGAGATTGACATATCTATATCCACTTGAGCGCTTTTTGCCACATTAAGGCACTATTTACAAAATCTCAGATTTCTTTGTTGCCAAAATGTGGCAAATTTTCAATTTTTTTTATTAAAACGTCTATATAATATATTTTACATTCATTTATTATAGATTTAATTATATTTTTTTTATAAATCCTAAAAATATGTGATAATAGACAAAAGATAGGAGACTTCATTGGCTACATAGAACTATAATCTGTTTGTATGTCTCCATATGCAAATTCGGAGGTATGATTTTTTTTATGTGGGCGGAAAAATTTTCTTTTAGCAATCCGAGAAAAAATATTTTAATTGCTCTGTCGCTCCAGTAGTTATGACGTTTAAATTAATGGTGGCAGTAGCCGAATTTGTAGACGAGAGGTTCTGGGTTCGAGTTCCAGTTTCAACCGTTATCTTTTATTTTTCTGTGTCGTGTTCATTTTCATATTTTCGTTTAGATTATTAGTGTTATCTCCCTCTTTAATGATATATTACATTGATGGGAATAAACTTCAAAAGTTATAAAAAGAGAGTTGGTCTAATAAAAATGTGACTCTGAAATCGACTTATTTAATTCTTATATATGTAATTTTAGTAGGTGTAATTTACGACTGTGTTTTTTGTTTTTTTTTTTTAAATTTTTATATGAATACCGCACAAGAGTCCCAACTGCTTCAGTCAAGAGCCAGTGAGACTACGGCGCACCCCGATTGGGGTATGTTGTGAGGCTGAAGATGATGGGGAGTGGAAGGAGATGGGGAAGAGGAAGGTGGTACCCGGCTATTCAGACCTGGTCAAAAAACGCGGCCAAAGCCATTTCAAGCAACTTTTCAATTCTGAATAGTTGTTTTACTCCAGGGCGATACTGAGTGTATCTTCCATTCGGGAACGTGCCGCGAATATACTACATGTTATTATTAATCAAATAAAATTTATTTGCCGGATTCGAACCCGAGACCTTCAGATTGGGAGTCGAAAGCCTTGCCTCTAGACCACGCCGCCCGGCCGTCATAATCGTTGTAATTTCAACCTTACACCGAATTCACCAGATCTAGGACCAGTGTGAATTAGCTCTCCTCTTTTCTCCGAAAGTCATCGTTCCCTGTAAAAAAACACTTTATTTGTGTGTATATTTTTATTTAAATGTAAATGCTAAGTGTATTGTAAAAAAACATTTCTCTGTATAAAAGCAATCTGTAAATGCAAATAAATATCAACACCTCTAGCATTTTATAAAAGGAAAAAAACTTGACAAAATATTCAGTAATAATAGTGGGTAGGTATTCCTTGAAAAGGTCCTTTGTTTTTCTCGTTTGAAGCTTTTTGCCTGGAATATGGACTTTCAAATAAAATAAACTTGTCTTCAATTGACTGAGTTCATATTTGGTGCTTTAAAAATATTTTCGGTACCGGCAATAAAATTGTGTTCAGACACTCATGAATACAAAGAGAAGTGGATAAAATTTATATTGAATCCCCGGAAAATTCCAGGAATCGCTTAATGTGATTTATTCAAAGGAAATTTCGATATCTTCTTTAATAAGAAAACCGCAAGGTCGGGAGAGGTGGGGGAAGACAAGAAATAATGGTCCTTGAGAGGAATACTACCTATTTTATCATAATAAAAATAATCATGCATCACTAGATATCAGAATAATTGAGTAGTTGAAAATCAAAAGGTACTTAACCACCATTTTGACTTTTTTTGAGATTTGAATGCCAACACGTTCTCTTGGATCATAGCTATGTTTGAAATATTATTTTAGTGCCAAAACATGGTTAAATCCTTAGTTAAAGCTTGTTAAAAATCGTCTTCAATGTCAAAACGTATTTATATCCAAAATCATTTGTTTTCAAAACGTACTCAACTCCAACAACCAATAAGGGACATGGAATTGGCAGCCATATTGGTTTTTTAACCAATCAATAACCTACTTTCTGTGTAATGGACACCAATATAAGAAACACATGTTTTCTGAGTGGTTTTGAAGTTGATGTGATCGTGATTTTTGTGAGATATTGTTGTTAATATGAATTATGTTTTATCTATGTATATATAAATTATGTAATTTCTTCACTACACCCTAGCAGAGAAGTATTATCAAACACAGTTTATGAGTTTCAAAATGTGACAAAATCCAAATACTTCACTTTCAAAATGTATCTAAGTCCGTTTTTAAATATTAAATATTCCTTTTTCTTTTATACTCTTTTTTTATTTTCTCTCTTCTTCTTCTTTTATATCTTTTCTTTATTTAATTCTGTTTCACGTATAATGTATGATATACATATATAAAAAAATTAAATATTATAATTTTCATTATCCTTACTACACATTTTAAAAATATATGTTGAATTGTTTTTCGCTGCTCCACCTTTTTTACACGAGCATTGCTCAAAAAAAAAGGTGAATCACGATATTTAAAAAATGTATTAAAAATATATATATACAATGTATAACAACTGTATTTGTAAAAAAAAATTAAATAAATAAAAAATAAAAAAAAATATCTAATTAATTATATCTATCAGATTTATATTTCAAGTATGCATTTAAAATGTTTTATTTTTCCGTTATTTTTATAAAACTTTTAATTTTACTTTATTATACTTAAATGCTATGAAACAGTTTTCTTGCTTTTGCCAAATTTTGGTTCATGGAGATAAGTTTGTTTTGATATTCAACTACTCAATTATGCATACTGCGTAAGAGTTCTGACTGCTACCATTTGTACGTAAAATAAAATGCTTTCTTCAATTAAATGCATTTATAAGAAAAAAATACCTTACCTTAGATTCTATAGAGCTATTGAGACTGAAAATCGCCAAAAGAGGGGTAGAATACTGATTAATTTATGTGGACAGTGTTCCATATTGATAGAACGGGAGACATTGCAACTGAAATGGATGATAACCCAGGTGAACGTTGTCAAAGAGACCGACTACACTGTCAAGATAATAAGGTGCAAAGGCGTATATTATATAAGGGATCCCATCGGCCTTCAGTATTAAGTAAAAAAAACTAATAGTACTTGTAGATTACAAGCCTGAAAAATACAACAAAATTATTTGCACCATCTCTTTTGCTTTTTATTTATTTTTTTATCTTTCCACATAAATTACTCAAAAGTTCATTTGAATTATCACGGCCAGCATACGCAAATCATGCCCGTATCATGGCGGTCGTATATAGGCTGTATAACAATATGTTATTGAGAATACGAGAATACTAAATGGAGACACAAAAATATAAAAAAAAAACATTATTTAAAAAAACACACCTGCACCGGAACAAAAATTGAAAATATACTTAAACTGAATGATAAAATAAAACATTTTGAAAAAATAAATAAAAATATGTTTTTATTTTTAACTTAATGAGTAAAACCACAAATTTTAGTAATATTAAATTACGACAATATCAGCGAAACTTAATTGAAAATCTGAAAAAGAAAAACCAGAATAAGTTACGGTCCCATCTAACGCCGTTCTTCCATGGAGCTACGTTCAAGCGACGCGATCGCCGCTCGTCTGTGTTTTTCATAATATGTTTTGTTTCATATGGTGTTTGAAATCGACGGTAGGCGCTGCACTAGCAAACAGTATGACAAGTAGCGGTAGCGTCGCTTGTAAGTAGCTACGTGAACGATGGGCGTAACGCCGTTCTTCCATGGAGCTACGTTCAAGCGACGCGATCGCCGCTCGTCTGTATTTTCCATACTATTATTATCGCCGCTAGGCGCTGCACTAGCAAAATAGTATGACAGGTAGCGGAAGCGTCGCTTTTAAGTAGCTACGTGAACGATGGGCGTAAGAGTCTCCTTGTCTTCATTAATTAAAAAAAAATACTAAATATTATTGAATAATTTATCAACGTGATAATAATTAAATAATAATTCGTGGTAAGTATAAGTGCCAAAAAACCATCTATTAAATTTTCAAATTCCTCCTTTTCTCCTTCCCTCCCCTGGTATTGACCCCCTCTTAGGGTCGAACCCCCCCCTATTATAATGCTATTGCTACGCTCTTGATAAGGTGAAAGGTGAGAGATAACACAAAGAACCAGAGGCTTGAGTTTACGGAATTTATATAGACCGTTCATGAATCAACTGATAAACAAACTCCAAGAAATTACCTGCTGACAGGGTTAATTTTTACCCACAAGACTGCAGACGGTAAGCATGCCCACACAAATTGAGCTTTTCGCATAAGTTTATCATAAATTATAAGTTCCCGTCAAAGCAAGTTTATTTTATGCACCGAAACGAGCTTTTATTAGTTTCCCCAGAGTTTGGGTGCAATGAGAAAGCCGATACTTCAACTCATAAAAACAGCAAGGTGTTTTTTACTACCAAACATGAATGGCTTTTAATACTTCTTAGTGGTCGTCTTTAGTAAAGTGTAATAAAATAAAGAGAATATTTTTGGTACTAAAATAAGATATTTCTAACCATTATAGTATTATTGCCGAGTTTTGATTTTTAACTACGCCTTACCGAATGAAATAGATCCTAAAATAACATATTTGAATTCATGAATAGTATCTCAAAATAGAAAATAAGTAAAGTGTAATAAAATAAAGAGAATATTTTTGGTACTAAAATAAGATATTTCTAACCATTATAGTATTATTGCCGAGTTTTGATTTTTAACTACGCCTTACCGAATGAAATGGATCCTAAAATAACATATTTGAATTCATGAATAGTATCTCAAAATTGAAAATAAGTAAAGTGTAATAAAATAAAGAGAATATTTTTGGTACTAAAATAAGATATTTCTAACCATTATAGTATTATTGCCGAGTTTTGATTTTTAACTACGCCTTACCGAATGAAATGGATCCTAAAATAACATATTTGAATTCATGAATAGTATCTCAAAATTGAAAATACCTTTTTAAGAGCAGTAGATTTTTAAAATCATCTTCAAGTCTAGACATGGATAACCAAAGTTTTTTTATGATTTTTTTTTTACTTCTAATAAAAGTTCGGTTAAAAGCACGATAGGAAAAAGAAAGGTAAGAAAATGTGCTCAATACCATAATATTGTCAAAAACATAATCATATTGAAAGATATGGAAGTAGTATAGAATTGAACCTGAATTGTAAGAAAATGTGCGCAATTACATAATATTGTCAAAAACATAATCATATTGAAAGATATGGAAGTCGTATAGAATTGAACCTGAATTGTAAGAAAATGTGCACAATAACATAATATTGTCAAAAACATAATCATATTAAAAGATATTAAAGTAGTATAGAATTGAATCTGAATTGTAAGAAAATGTGCGCAATAACATAATATTGTCAAAAACATAATCATATTGAAAGATATAAAAGTAGTATAGAATTGAACCTGAATTGTAAGAAAATGTGCGCAATACCATAATATTGTCAAAAACATAATCATATTGAAAGATAATATATGGAAGTCGTATAGAATTGAACCCGAAGGAAAATACTATTAAAAGTTATATAAACCTTTTTTTTTAATAAAGCAATACATTCGTGTAAGGCTCACTTCTTCCTTTCCACAAAAATACACTTCACACAACATCCATAAAGGTGACATAGGCCCTGAGGGCAATAATTATTTTTCTTCTAGTATTCTAAATAGAACTCATTCCTCAAATAATGATGTCACATGCGGTTACTTATAGAGTGAAGTGAAGTAATTTGAACAAAAAAAAATACTTAGATTTTTTAATGCACTGCACAAGAATCCCAATTGCTCCCAACCGTCTAAGCCAGTGAGACTATGGCATTCCCGATTGGGGTATTTTGTGAAGCCGATGGTGGTGGATAAGGGAAGGAAATCGGGAAGAGGAAGATGGAGACGAACCTGGCTATTCTATTATAGGGGTTTATGTCAAATCATCAACTTCTACAAATTTTGCCTCACCTTCGTCAATACTTATCCATTTTTGTTACAATCTCTTTCTGCATTTTCTCCGTTAATGCGATAGTTATCCTAATAATTTCGAGTTTAATATAATACCATTAGGTGTAGAATGTAGAGCAAGAGCAGTTTCACAAGTTACGTTGTGTAAACCTTTCTTAATGTGTTGGTGTGCAAAATAATACAATAATTTGCAAATATGATTTGAGATTTTCACGGGCAAAAGTATTATCGTGATTTATTTTTAGGGTATTCTGCCGTGTTGCGCTCCCTTCTTCTTTAGCCAACCTTTCGGACAGCATTACATCGTCCATCATCAGATTCAAAACTCAGCCACCCTGACAAATCGCTATTGCCGAGCATCCAATTGTCCTGGGATGACCCAAAACTCATAGAAAACGCCTAATTAAGGAGGCAATTGAAATACGGAAAAATCGTATTAATATTAATAGAGAAGACGGGGTTAAGCTCAATGGTTCTTGGTATCTGGAAATTGATGGCAACACAAGATCATAGGGGATTGGAGCTGGCAACACATGATATCGCATCTATATGGATAAGCCCACACTTCACCACGACCTTCGATTACACAACTGCTCTGGCCGACACTGCAATATTAAGCGAAACGTTCGCTACAGAAGGAGGTAGGTCAACACGGCATAATAACCCAAAAATAAATCACGATAAATAATCTGCACTCCATTCAAGAGAATGAAACTTATTCTAAAATCCAATAATAAACAGAAAAATAACTTTCAGGCAGTATTGCGAAGGTCGTTCAAAAAGCCCCGGGCGATAGACACCTTATCTCGGTAACACCACAGTGTCAGACATTCGATAAGTCGGTGATTATTCTTTCTTCTTCCTCGGGGTTTTTACCTTCCTTAACCTCTCCTTCTCTTTCTCTTTTTCTTCTCTTTGTTCTTCTATGCCCAACTTCCAGGGCTGCAAATTTCCTATTTGTTCGAATGATTTTTCTATTTCGATTTGAACATTTGACGTGGTTTGTTATTTGAAAACCTAAGTGCCTTTTTTACTCAATTTATGTATACAAACGCACATTTCTTTTGAACAGCACTATCCTCCTGTCACCAGCTTATAGTAATTTGATTTTCTGTGTGATTTACGTAATAAATGACTTTGTTGAAAAATAGGAATTACAAATCTTAACGAAACCAAATGATTTTATTATGTGAATTTAAAATTATATTGGACAGGTTTTGTAATTTGTAAGTTCCGTGATTTTCTTCAAAACCCCTATGGCACTGACGCGTTTTCAAACAAAACATAATTAAATGAAAACAAATACCACTTATAAAATAACAATTATCAACATGCTTCGAATCCTAAGGTGTCTTCGTCACGATGATAAGAACACGAATAAAAAATGACAAACAAGTATAGACAAATAAGAACTATAGACAAAAATATTATAGAGAGTGGTGAGTAAACACATTAAAATATAAAAAAAAACAAAATTTGATAAAAATAATATAAAATGAAATATAATAATTATTTTAGAATATGTGTGAATAAATTAATTATGTGTTCTTTCAATCTTTGCAAATTCACTTTGTGGCGTCATTTTTGATTAAATGAAAACAAATGACTGTGTGTTCACCACTTATATAATTACAATTATCGACATGTTTCGAAACCAAAGATTTCTTCGCCAGGATGATAAGAACATGAATAAAATTAACAAAAGAACAAACAAGTACAAATAAGAAATTTAGAAAAAACATTTAAATTAAAATTAAATTGTGATTAAAATCAAAACGACTTTCTTCACAGTCACAAAACACCTAAATTATCACTAACAAATTTAAAGGGTGTATGTACAAGGTGTATTATCGGATGGAAAAATGATGTCTACGTTTTCTCCAAATATGTTAAAATCCTTCAGGTACGTGCTGATTTATCCTAATTAAACATCACGCCATTTCCCCGCAGGGGTAGGCAGAGAGGATGGACCGCCAAACAACTCGGTCTTGGTACACACTCCTTGCTTCATTCACGTTCATACATGCTCTTCTATTATTCCGACTCCTGACATAGCCCGACTCAAGAATCTGGTTTACTTGATCGTGCCATGTCTTCCTCAGGCGTCCACAACTTCTTCTTCCATTCACTTTTGCGTCATATATCTTCCTTACACTCCTTTCTTCATTCAATGGCTCTACATGCCCAAACCATCCGAGGGTCCCTTTCTTAATTACATATTACGCTTACATCAACCTTGCATTCTTTGCGGATATCCACATTTCTCACACGACCATACATGGATTTACCACACAAAAGCCTCAGGGATCTCATATCTACAGCATTCAGTCTACTTCCATCCTTCCTCTGCCAGTTCCATGCTTCACTACCATACATCAGAGTAGGTACCAGCACTCCATTGTGGACTGCTAGCTTCGCTTATTTGGACAACTTTTTGTTGGCGCCAACGGCGTTCAGTCCACCATTAATGGAGTTACCAGCATTCACCCTTCTTTTAATATCCCTATCAGCCTTCCAATCTCTCGTAAAAATACTTCCCAAATACACAAACTCATCCACCTGCTCCAAGTATTCACCATTCATAACTATATTGCACACTGTTTTCGTACTCTCTCTTTCAAACACCATGACTTTAGACTTGCTTAAATTCATCATTAACTCATTCTTCATACATACTTCGTTCATCCTAGACACTAGAGACTGTAGATCTTCCATACTGTTAGAAATCAGCACCGCATCATCAGCATACAACAGGCAACATACTTTCAGATTACTCAATTTCACGCCCCTGTATTATACATAAACAATATCATTTCAAGCAGAAATTATTAAGCCATGAGTAGGTACTAAGCGTATACAAAAAAAAATCGACATGAAGACCAATTCCACATTGGAAAAAAATGTCTACGTCACATTCTATTTTCCAAGAGATGGGATTAGATTGACACACATTTGTTCGTTCAAGAAGACAAAAAAACGAGATAAGTAAAGTGCGGCTTTTCTTGTTTGAATAGAGGCATCCCTACCCACAGTTTCTAGTGAAACATTAGCGGGTGCCAGCCTTCTTGATAAGGAATAAAAGTTAAGTAAAAGTTCTTCCAAAACGCAAACGCGCCATTGATAAGGAGCCAGAACAAAAGGAAGCCCCTAAGCCGTAACTCGCTTGGTTTATTTTTATATATTTCAAATGAAGATGTATTCCGAGATTAGTTTATCCTGACACCCACTTAACTCATTGCTATGAGAAACGTTTTAGCCGAAGCCTAATTTGTAAGGAATCGTTTTAAATTAGGCAGGTTTATAATATAAAAAAACCATACTTCATTATTCGTTATAAATTTTATTTAAGTTGGTCCTACGCTTTAGCTATGTTAAATAATGTAACGAGAACTGATCGTGGCGATGTCTTATTTCAACTCGACCACTTTGCATTTCATGCGACTGTAAATTTGTTTGTATGTTCTGGGTCTGCTCAATTCTGTCAAGACAGAAAGAATTTGTGTTATTTCAAAATAAATTAAGCACAAATATTATTTTTGCTTAATATTATAGAGCGCGCTCGTACGCGGGCGCACGAAACTGTCAAATCAGATTATCACCATTACGCAAAGTCTACTCACAGTCTGTTCATAGAACTACTAGTTGGTGATCATACAACTCAAAATCATGCAACAACAGCTTAAAAATATTGATTGAATAGGTTACGCTAGGTTAGGTTATGGGCTATTTATTATTTTTTTTTGTTAAATATTTTAAGGACTCTCCAAAGGAGTGTTAAAATACAACTTTGTTGCATTGTCGTGGAACCTTTCTTGCTGAAAATGTGTGTTTTACCTATCATATTATTTATGTGATATTATTAGTTCGTAGGAAATTATTTTCTGGATAAAAACGGAGGTGGAAAAATAAACGTACTCGTCAGTCAAACAATTCGAAATTCTTTCAATGTGTCAAGAACTACTTCTTTTGTATTAAATTTAGTTTGGCAATATCACGAGTGGAAAAACTAAAACACTTATTCTGTACAAGAAGATGAATCTAATTGACAAGGTGAACTTTCGATTGCCCCAACATTTCCCAGAGTGGAAGATACTCTTAGTATTGCTCTGGTGTAAGACCACCATTCAGAATTGAAACGTTGCTTGAAATGGCTTTAGCCGTGTTTAGATACTAGATCTGAATAGCCATTCCTCCTTACTCTTTCTCGTCTCCTTCCCTTCCTCACTTACCTTCAGTGTCATAACATACCCCAATTGGGGATGCCATAGTCTCACTGGCTCCAGACGGGAGCAGTTGGGACTCTTGTGAGGTATTCACTATAAAAAATAAAATAAAAAAACATGGAGACAATTTTTTTTTATTGCACTGTACATATGTCGATCTGGACGATTAGTTATCCATTTCCAAAAAATCAAAATTTAGTTGAGTATGTAAAAGTGGCGATTTGTGTCCTCCTCGGACCCAGAGAAAAAAGAGTTTCGAATTAGTTTTTTGTTTTTTTAAATTGTATTTCTAAAAAACTACATAAAATAATTTTATTAAAAAAATATTTTTTTAATGCTCAGTTTTTCCAGAATCGAATGTCTCTTGTAGGAGACGTTGGGTCTCTGGCAACTCATTTGAATCTTATAATAATCCAGAAATCACAACACTTTTTTTATGTCGCCCACAGAAGACGCTGGGACCGAGGAGGTTAAGTATGTACAAGTGTGTCTTTTGTCTGGTACAATACTCAGCTTACTCATAAAGCCATAAAATCAGTTATAAAACTTGCAATTGAAATAAATAAAAAAATACGTTTTCTGGGTTACTAGTCGGAAATTTTAAAATGTCTTACTAAAATTTATACCGGACCGAAATGTTTCCCGATGGTATTTTATAGTAAATTTAATATGAAAAACACAAATAATATTAAATTTATGGTGAGAATTCAAATATTTCTTTCCTCGTTATCTCAGAACTTAGAGGTATTTGGAGTTGTCTAACTAATCGACTGGACGATCAATAATGTGTATAGGTACCACCTATATCAATGAAAATAAATTAGCTTATTTTTTAGAAAAAAAAATCGACGATACTACGTTATATCTGCCTTTTCTCCACTGATGAACAGAAGTATATATACTTTTGAAATTAGCTATTACTTTGTGGTTATCCATTTTATAATTAAATGAAACAATATATCTTAGTTACAACACTGATTTATTTAGTTACACGCCGACCGGTTTCGGAACAACCGTTCCTTCTTCAGGGCAAACATATAATGATGACAATTACAAAATAGTGGGTGGGTACATTTTATCAGTAGGTGTTATGGTAGGGGTGGGGGCGTGGCTAGGAATTGATGAAGAGTAAGTGGGGACAGAATGGACACCGAATGGGAAGAGATTTAATATTGGGCTATAGGTTAAATAAATCAGTGGTTGTAACTAAGATAATATATTGTTTCATTTAATTATAGAAGTATATATTTTTGAAACAAACCATGAAAACAAGTTTCATGCTCGCAACTTTAGTAAAGATGAAAACTATTTTTTGTTCTAATTTATCAAGCGTTCTACCTAACCTTAATAATAATACAATTAATTATTTCATAAGATAGAGAAGTGCGAGATGGTGGGTGGGTGGGATGGGGTGAGGCAGGGGGAGGTAGAGACAGTGAATGATCGTTCTCTATTAGGGCGGAGTCCAGAGTGATATTTTACTCAGTATAATCCTCGCTTGTACCCAGCAAATAGCCATAGAGAAAGCAGAACAGCAATGAACTCATTTAATTGAAACCAGTGCTAAGATGGCTGTTTTAAATTATTTTAGGAGATTAGAGTCCCGAATGGAGCCCAAGATGTCGAAAAATGGAGTGATTTTTCACTTTTGCATAGGCTACACTTATTATTCTTTTGCAAAGTAATATTTAAATATTTTAAAATATTATCAAAATGCTGTGCACATCGAGGGGGATTTGATGTTCTGGTAAATGACCTTCGTTGGTTGCGGCCCATAGCCACTTTTCTCCAGTTCTCAGGCCTTCCGATCCAATCTTCTTCCCCGCAATCAGTCTTCGTCTTCCATGGTCTGTCTCTAGTTCACTTGATTTTACCCTTTCGGTCATGGTTTACGTGTATTCCGTCACTTGGTCTTCCAACATAACTGATCAATCGAGGACTTACAGAGGCCCTAGCACGCTTGCTCTGTAACGATCGGTAGGATAACTATCGGTAACATCTCATCTACGACAACTGCAGAACGCAAACGAATAGGTGACAGTTCACAATGACTAAGTGTCCTTAATATATTCGATATCAACTGTCGTTTGTACGTTTGAGATCTGCAGTTGTCCTAGGGAACGATGAGAAGTTACCGACAATCGGTCGGTAACTTCATATCGAGCGACCGTGCTAGCACACCATGACTCATACACCTTTTAGATGCAACAATTAGATATCCAAAGCATTGCTTCTTTAAATTTTATACCTAATGTGAGGTGTATAAAAGCAAAGGCAGCCGATTGCTATGTTTGCTTTTACCTGCAATATTGCATACAAATATTGTGTACACGTATATTACATACAATATGTGTATGTAATGTTGTAAGTAAAAGCAAAGATGGCAATCTCCTTGTCATTTCAAAAGCAAACATAGCAATATGGCCGAAATGGAGATTGCTGCCTTTGCTTTTTCACACCTCATTTGATCCATTGTGTGGCGTAAGTAAACTTGATATCATTCCATGATTTGGCATACATACAACTCAAACCAATAATGAACATAATCTGCAAAAAGGTGGTTCACACTGAGCGTCACTCTCGTATCCCCCCTAGCAAGATTAAACGTGGAACTGGTGAAAAACACAGGTGAAACCATAGTAGCGTAAAACGAGTTTTAAAGACGAGAAAATAATTTTCCATGTTATAAAACTTAAAAAATAAGTTTTAAGTTTCCTGTGAATGACACGGATGTATCGAAACCGGTAGCAGATAAATAATAAGTAACACATGTACATGAATAATAAGAATCTTCAAAACAAAATATCTAGAAATTGTTACATGGTTAATGCCCAAGAAATATGAACAACCATATCACTACATTATCTAAATGATTTATTTTCCCAATCTATCAAGTAACCCTTAACTTTCACGTTCAGGTTTAACTTTATTTTCAGATTTGGTTAATTTCTTTATTTGGCGAGTCTTCACATATTTAATTTGTTGTGTCTGTTTAGTTACCACGTGCAACACAGATTAAAGTATTATAATATGAAAAATTTTGATGTTACAATATTCCATTTATGTAATTATCATTTATTTATAAATTTAAACCCAATACCGATCCTTGAGGAACTCCCAAGATGATCCAAAATTAAATTGAAAATCTGATAGAAGGGAGTATTTTATACTTGAAATCTGTTATAGTGTCCAATTCACGTCCTCTATAAATATTACAGCACTGGTATCATGAAACTACACACAATACGGACGCGTACCAGATTGTCCACATGAATGTTTTACGTCCGCGTGATTGCTTTGTGTCGTCATTAATAACACCGAAATCATCTCTCTTTGGGGAGAATTTTTGTACTGCGGCCAAATGAAATTCCCTAAATTAAACACGATCGATGATGAATCACAGTGACATAGTTTCTGTGCACATTAATTTACTAATGTTTAATTAAGTAATGTATTTCATTTTTATAGAATACAATCAATTACAGGGTAAAAATCTACTTATTGTTATGTGTTACCATGATTGAGCATTGTTAAATAAGGATAAACTAGCATCCCAAATAAAATATATTGCATTTTTTAAAAATTAAACCTACTCATCAGAAAAAATCGTCTTAAGAAGAAAATTTAATGAACATATTATTTACGCTCTACTATTTAACAATAATTGTGGAAAAGAAATGTTAAACCGTAACTGGCTATTCAAATCTGGGTTCTTAACATGGCTTATGGGGCCAATAGACCTAGCTATAAAAGCTCAAGGCGTTATTTGGCTTGGCCTACTTCAGCATATCGCTCGTCATACATTCCCATTGAAAATGTACGGCAGCCGATATGCCGAAATACGCCAAACCAAATGACGCTTGAGCTTTTATAGCTAGGTCTATTAGCTCCATAAATCATTTAAAGTAGCGTTTATCAGAGTAGGTTCTGGGTATCAGATGTAAAAAAAGACAACATTTTAAGGCTCATTTTATGTGTACGGTCTTGATTCTAAGATTATAAGTTAAAGTGGGCTCTCTCCGGTGAAAATACTGGATTTAAAAGTACATCGCGTCCATTGATTTTTGAGTACATTACAATTCGTTGCTGTTCTGAGTTAACGTCATTTCTGCAAAAATTAGTATTTTTTCTCGGTAGATAAAAGAAAAAACATTTTAAAAATAACTCTGAAGTCATTATTTTTATTAATATAAATGAAATTTTATTGATATAGCCATTTTTATAAACTTTGAAGGTTTTACCCGTCGATATTATATATTGAAGAAAAAGTTAAAGATAAAAAATATTAATTCAGAATTAACAATATTATCTTCAACTAATGAAATCGACAAAAATTACGTAAAATAAATAGGTCGCAATGTTGTTAAGGCGCTATGTTTGGTTGAGTTAGTTAAGGCGCTGTGTCCAGAGAAGACGAGATCCTGGTTTCGATTCTCAGTTCTCAGAGACCGTTATCATTTTTTTTTGTGACTTGTTCTGTTATATATTTTGTTACAATTGGTATTATCTTCTTCTCCATTGATATTTTTCTTTTATTAGTTAATACATGAATTTAGGTGTAATGTGAATAATGAAATAAAAACTGATTGTGTAGTTATTTAAAATAAGGGAAATTTGGTAATTTTTGATCTCCTTAGAAAATGTCTATAGAAAACTTTTTTTTTTAAATTTTTATTGGGTACAAAAGGATACATAAATCACAAATTTATATTTTTTTACAGTGATTAATGACATAATATATGTATTTGATGTACCTCCATAAATAAGCAGGGATTGTGTTTATGGGGGGGTGTTATTACATTGGTTATATTTAACATGATTCAGTTCATGTTTTCAGTATAATTTTTAAGGTGACTTTTAATTCTTTTATGTTATTATTCATCTTTCTAATTTTTTCTGGTAATGAATTAAAAAAATTTACTCCGAGATATTTATATTGATACGACTACGAGTCAAAACAGCGACGAATTACAAAAAAAGAATCTCAATTCATTATATAAATGTGTATTTATTTTAAGCACAATCGGATCTCATATAAAAACAAACAACTTTTAGAGAATGTCTAGACTTCTTAAGAACATGTTTACTAAAAACATCAATACCTCTTATAAAAAAGAATTTATCGTAATGTACTTTTAAGTGAATACTGCGTCAATGTGTTATATCGCTTGCTGAGGGTTGGTTTGTACTATGTCCATTTTTGTTTTTTTTTCAAAATGTGAACGCAGTAATATTAATCATATTTTTATCTACTATATCCAAACCCAAAAAAAAAAATTAATTACAAAAAAATGTGGGTTGGAGTGTACGATGTCCATTGGCCAATACTAATTTGTTCCTATTATTTATTAAAACCTTATGTACATTCATGTAAAAGTTACTAATGTTTGATTACTCCATACATTTTATTTATTCATACGACAATACTAAATTTTATAATTTATAATGAAGAATTTTTAATATTACTTAATATAATATTATTTATTTATTTTTATATATAATCTTAAATTTAAATTTTTCTAAATTATTATTGTTTGATGTGCCATAGGATGAAATTACTGTTGGTTTTGTCTATCTCCGCTCAGAGTATGGATATAGTATAAACCAAGATTAAGTATGGTCATGGTACAAACCAACATTTATTTTTATACTATTTTGTTTAACAAATGTGTCCTTTTGCGTTCTTGATTATGCTTTTATTCAAATAAAATGTCAATCAATTATGTCGTTCTTTTACTTATAGGTTGATTAACCCTTGTGTTTTATATTATTATTTATAACAATTAGTTTGAAGTAAAGGACACAAAAAAATGATACAATAATACGAGTTTTTATGGACATAGTACAAACCAACCCTCAGCAAGCGACATCTCTCTGAACTCCAAAAGATATCTCCAAAAGTAGAGTACATCTGAGTAAAACACTTTTCGTGAAAGTTTTCATACCTACCTCCATTAGACGTTTGGGAATGGCTATCTTTATTTAGCAATAAAGACCACGCACATTTATTTGAATTTTCTACACGACTTGTTTAGAAAATCCTACAAAAACTGTATTTTAAGAAATTAGAGTATTTATAAGATCCGATTTAAACAAATTAAAAATCATACAATAACAAATTAATCCGATTAAAGATGTTAATAAAACCAATAAAACATTGAAACTAAGTGTAAGAATAAAATAATTAAGAAAAAATACAGCATACGTAAATAATTATTCCTCTGTTGTCTAATTTTTCTCTCTAATAAAGGAATAACCGCAACATTTCGGAAATTTTTTTGTTATAAAACTTATATCAAGAAAGTTCTGCGCTAAATAAAATATCTAGAGGAATTCAAAGAAATGAACACAGAATTTTATTAGCGTTAGTGGGAACTACACTGTAATCAATATAAAAAAGGAAATGCAACAGTTATTGGACGCAAAACTCTATTTCTCTCTATTAGTATTCTGAAGATGCTCATTATTTTATCTCCTCTTCACAACATCCATAAAGTTCCAATGTAAAAAATATATCTTATATAATATTGTACGTAAAAGAGTGAAAATGCATGTGGGTGAAAGTGAAAAAGTGTTCGTCAAAACAAAAATTGTTTTATATTATATAATATTATGGAACATGCATTATACTTAGTTTATTAAATTGGGTTTCATATGGTGAGGTACTGGGTCTGCGTGATGGGTCGGATCGGGAAAGGCTAGTTGAGGTATACCCTCTGACCACCTTGCACCGTGGTGGGAGAGGTAGATTTATAAATCGTCAATTCTGGACACCGTATGACCCATTATACCTTTTCATTCCCAGAAATTCATCTTCTTCATTTTCACAAAAAGACCGTCCACACGGCCGGCATAGTCCAGCGGTAGGGCGTTAGACTCCCATTCCGAAGGCCGCGGGTTCGAATCCGGCGTGCGCAAATAAATTTTATATAATTGATTTGTGTTATTTCACAATTAATTATTTAAAATAATATATAGTATATTTGCGGCACGTTCCAGAGTGGAAGATACTTTTAGTATCGCCCTGGTGTAAGACCACCATTCAGAATTGAAACGTTGCTTGACATGGCTTTAGCCATGTTTAGTGACTAGATCTGAATAGCCAAGTACTTCCCCACCTCCCTCTTCCTTGTCTCTATCCCTTCCCCACTTACCTTCAGCCTCATAACATACCCCAATTGGGGATGCCATATTATCACTGGCTCTAGACGGGAGCAGTTGGGTCTCTTGTAAGGTATTCACTATAAAAAAAACAAAAACACAGCATCCCCAAAAATTATAACATGGGCCCTAGGGTAAATTATTTTTCTATTTTATTTTTTTACAATAGCTCCTTACAGGTTAAGGCACTGAGGAAAACTATTTCCCTCGAGGTCTACGTCATATTTGGAGATTCTGTGTGGAGGGTATTTTGAGGAGATGAAGTAGGTGAAGTTTTATGATAGAAAAAGCTATGATGTATGGGTAGTAATCTGGAGCTCCAGGAGTGACGGGCGTATTAATCCATCCATCCCACTGGGGAGGAAGGCGATGTTCCGAGAGAGTCCTGCTGTAAACTGTCAACAGTTCTTCCTTAACCGGTATCTCACGATCCAGCCTGTTACGCCGCTGGTGGGCAGATACATCCACTAAGCCACGGACAAGCCTCACCCCATGAACCCGGACACCCTTGCTAAGATACCAAACGTAGTAAACGACTCGAGATGACCTATGGCAGAGGTGTTGGTTATACACAATGGAAAAACGTGGATTTATTGTAAAAAAAATATAATAATACGGGAGAAGGAGCTAAGAAATTTGTAAGAATTTTTATCTATTACCACTATTTTACTTAATATTTTGATGTCACTATTCCTCTTGTACGTAGTATTTGTTCACATCGGAAGCAAACAGTTTAACGGCACGGCAGCACAGAAACAGGATTGCCCCGCTAAGAAGGGATATATAAATTTATTGGTATTTCCTACATATATCGTCATCGCTGCAGACTTTATGCAGATCCAATAAACTTAATGCTTTTGGGCACGTCGCGCACTACTGGCGGTATCAGCTTCCCTGGAATTCTCAATATGTCCATACTTCCTTTTATAGCGTAATAAGTAATGAGGTTTATAGTAATCTTTCGGTTTTCTGGGTAAAATGTTATATAGCTTCAAAAAACTGAAGATAAACACCGAAAGCAGTGTGTGGTGAGAGTGTCTGAGTGCCCGCAAAAAGGTCAATTTTATCTTACTTTGGGGGAAATAAATCAACCGTCTTCAAATTACAAATTTTTTTTGTACTTTGAATAAATATATGAAATATGTGAAAATCCCACAAGAGTCCTTATTGCTCCCACACGGATCCATTGGGACTATTTTTAATATGTTTTTGCAAAAAAGTAATCCGATTCCAAAAAATATGTTACAGTTTACATAATATTAATTATATATATAATACAATATATAAGATGTACCACCATAATAAATCTGAGCTTCTGTATATGAGGGATGTGTTAGTATATTATAGTTATTTGTTTGTTTAGAGTTTTGCAGTATTAAGGTTAAATAAAAAAATCCCTAAATTGTATTTGGTTATAAATTAAAAAATACAAATCTTGCAGTTAGAAATATGTTTTCTCGATTGAGGAGTGAGGTTTGTTCGGGTCTTGGCTGGTAGGCCGGATGAAGAGAGACTCGTTTTTTCAAAAAAAAATTCTTCAAATTCCAACAAACAAAAAATTTCCGTATGTCGTTACTAGTCACTCATCTGTCCAATACCTACTACTTTTTATGTTTTTGTAAAAAACAAAAACAAAAAAAAAACATCAAAAATGCCACCGGATCCCATTTTTGAAATTTTTTTTTTTACTGAATAATGTCAGGAGTCACTGGTAAGTAAGTCAAGTACGTCCCTTAACACCCTGTATATTATTATTTTTTTAGCAGAAACTCATCTTTAACATTATATTACATTAAAAATATCCTAGGTAGGTATTGTATTTTTATTTATTTAACGACCAGCTAATACGTATTTATTGTTTATTGTATTTATTTATTTATTTATTTATTTATTTATTATGTATTTATTGTTTTTTTTTACATGGTAGGTATCATTGTTTACATTTCAATATTTATCATCAAAATTTAACCTGTCTAACACTAGGACAAGCCTGTGTTGAGGTTAATAATAAATAATTATTAACAATATAAAGTTTATTACGAAAAAATAGTTAAAAATATCTTCAATTTAACGAGTTAGGTATATTTTTGTGATTAAATATCACACTTGAATTTACTTTATTACTAGGTACTATCTACAAACATAATATTTTCTTCCGTTTAAATTTAGCGAGTGGAATAAAAAAAAGTTAATCATACAGAAAAAACTCTAATAAATCTATAGAATAAGGAATGAAATTAGTTTACCAATAAATCATTTATCTAATAATCAATAACCTATCCAATTTAATAGTGTGTTTATATAAAATCTAAAGCAACGATATTTTTACGGTCCATTTGGTGAAAAAAATGGTGATTAAGTAAAAGTTTACCATCTTCTTTTTTTAATTCTTTTAGGATTACCGAGATGCCTTAAATCTCTTTTACAAATTGACAAGCACACCAATCATAAACATAATTGAAGCCTTTGTAAAATTCTTTCAAACACAATTAACTTTAATTGCCCTTTTTGTAATAAGCCGTTATTCGAACAATGCAATGAAAGTCTGTCTAGGGATAGACCAACACCAGATTGCCAATCAATCGCTTTATTTCAATGGCAGCTACTTTCTTAAGTTCTATTTGACCCTCTAAGTCTCGAAGACCTGATATTATTTTTTTAAAAAGACATTTTTCATCGATGTGTTCAAAATCTACTTAAGAAAAGGATCGATACCACTAAGTCTACTTTCAGATTCTAGAAACTGCCCAGAAGTTCATCATTAAAATAATGTACCAGAAGACCAAAATTTATCCCACTAATCAGTAATTTCAGGAAACTAATTATGGAACTAAAGCGAATCTACTGTTTCCAATGTCTTAAATTTATATTTACTCGTCCTAACAATTTCGCTAAAAACCTAAATCGCTCTAGTCAAAGATTCACCACTTGCATGTACAAAGTGCCTCATTGCTAAACCAGGCTGGCCCAAAGGCAAATTAACAGTTTGGCCCAAAATTGTTCAATTCCTTATCCAATTCCATCAACACATGCCAAAACCTGAACTAATATAAAAAAATATTAAAAATTGGGTAAAAAATGAAATGAATAAATTTTTCCTATAATTTGTACTATCTACACAACAACTAAAATATACCATGTCTTTCTGAATATTGATTTAAAAAAAATATAAATACATAGGTTGGGCAATGAACTAACAGATGTCGCTGACATATTTAATTTAAATTTCGACACATTTAAAGCTTAATTAGAGTTTTAAAGTCAATTATTATTATTAAACAATTAATAAATTAATAGTGCTCATTAAAACATATTTCGTATGTCTGCCTTTAAAGCAGTACTTTCACAGTTATTTCATACAAAATGAGCAGAGTTTTGAACGATCTTTAACGTTCGTTGTTTTAAAGGCATTTTATACAACGAATATAATCAATTGCACATAGGTTATATTTTTTTATTTTTTTTATTTATATTTATTTCACCTTTTACACACAACAATTTTACGATTTTAATCATTGTTTAACAATAGAATAACAAAAAATAAAAACAAAAATATAACAAAAAGGTGAAAACATAATTTTTTTGTTTCTACACCAATTAAGAGAACTGGCTCTTGAGCCTATGCATACATAGGTTCATTGCACGCATTTTTAAAGTATGTTAAAACCAGAAATATATTGGTATGCAATTAGCTTGTAGCTTAAGGTCATAACAAAATTTCACAGAAAAAAAATGATGACATTTTATATTGTTATCAGCAGAAGACTTAGTTTGGGTGTCAGGGGGTTAAGACGTTAAAATAAAATAGTGAAAGGAATCATAAATAGTAGCTACCAACCCCTACGAAGAAAATCCCTCGAGCAATTTTGGTATCGGCGCGACGTCTGCGGGCCCGCTACCCCCAAGATCACGAATATGATTGCTTGGGATGCATCACAGCTATGAAGTAAGTACGAAGATTAGTTAATAATTTGATATAACTGAGGAAAAGTGAAGAATAAGTGCGAACAACCTAATTTAACCTAACCTAACACATACAATTTTTTCCTAGTGCAGTTTTTATTTTATTGCAGGTATTCTGTTTTTCTGGTCGCAGTCATCTGTTGCTGTCAAATTGAAAAAACAGAAAAAAACTAGAAAACTGACAACAAAATTGGCGCAACCATGGCGATCGAGAAAACTAGCAAAGGCTGGCCACGGCAACTAGCAGGGCGAGTCGCAAGTCACTGCTTGCGTTGCCATTGACAACGTGTTTTTGAGAAATTGTGTATTGCGCGGGCCATCACATTGACATACACAGGATAGCGAGTTTAGTTGCAAACTGGTTTTTTTCAGTTGCCTCGTCAGTGCAGGCACTAACCCTCATTATAGTCCGTTTAACCGCGATGGCATAGAGATCTGGATGGGGTGCATTGGGATAACAAGAACAAGCCGGAGTATTTAGACCTTTGAGTTTTTTCATATTATTATAAAAATCGATTTGTTTTTTGTACGAATTTAAATGTTCAATATGAAAATTTTTCTATGAAGATCCACCAAAATTCCTCATTATTTACGCCAAAAAAGTAATTTAATAAAATGGTTGCGACGTTTACTAAAATAAGGTTTTTTTTAAAGACTTTGTGAAAAGAATCCTCGAATTTTCTTGGACCACTCGCAACCCCATTGTCCCTGGACGTATTTTCTTATATTTTCCGACGCCTCCCCGAAATCATCTGTTCTCCCATTGTGTATATTTTCTAGGCGTTCCGCAGTTCTACGCTCGCATAATGGGAATGAAAACAAATGGATTCGCGTAAATTCGTTGTAGTAATGCAAAAAAGCCTTATCGTGACTTGTGACAGAGATATCCTCTTGCAATTTAAAAATGCCTGCGTTTTACATACAGTGCAAACCAGTTACGTTTTACTTTGTGTTAAAAAAATCACAGGACCAAATATTTGATTATAAAATGAAAATCTAATTTTCGATAAATAAAAATTATAAGAAAATTTAACGAAATCTTCTTCTTACTTTCTGACTATAATTATTGAGAGTAATGAATAAGTTTAACAGCGTGTTAATTGTCGGTTATTATGACAATTTATCTGACTATGGTCATATTAAAAAAAAATATACATATTAATATTTATCAGCTATGTTGTTTTTACTACTATTTGCTTCGACCAACATATACTTGGTCGATGACTATTTGTCTTGGAACGGGATTTTCTTCTGGTTGGGATAGTCAAAACATTTTACAAATGTTCCAGTACTCAATAAATATGCCGATAATTTTGATTAAATAAATGGTGTGAACAAAGTGATTTGCTTTCATTTAATTAAAAATCATGCCAAACATGATTATGTGATTACTTAAGAAATAAATAAAAATAAGATTTTCACATACAAATTTTCAATAAAAGGGTTTATTAATTTCTAGCACACTGACTTGTCGCTTTGTCAACCCACTTCTGGAAGAACGCCTTGATTGTTTTAGTTTTACCTGTGTGTATATAAGTATTTGTTTACATTTTACAACACATATGATCTGTTAAAATCAATGATGATTTGTATTAGAATCATGTGAAGATGATATTTCTAAATTAGGGGGCTCTTGTTTGCCAATTCCCATTCTGTAATAACGGGATGAAATACGAAGGCTATGCTTAACCGCGTAGATTATTTGGTTTCAATGATCTCACTATTGACAATTAGGAATGACCTTGAATACCAAATAGTCATGCGTTCAATGTCAAATGTAAGTACTCTAATGAACTAGGTATATGGAATAATATTGTGGTTGCAAACCAATATAACCACATTCATGTGCAAATTTAATCATGATTAAACATTAATTTGTTCATGCTGAAATCAGAAATAGTAATAGATCTTAATTCAACTATTTGTATTATGGGAATCTACGTCATTTTAATTTAATGTGTTTCATTACTGTATTTGTTTCCTTTAATGAATTACATGTGAACATAATTTACTTAGTATTTTTATGGGTATTTCTCCATCTTTCGATAACTATCCATTATAATAAATAAATACTAGCAATAGGTAGAAAACTCGGCTAACGTAACCGATATTTATTATGTAACCACTATTCATAGGTCGCAGCGGCGAATATTAAACCCGGACTTTATATATAAATAAATATATCGTTAAATCGAAAATGTGCATTAACAAAGGATGGTGCTTTTGAGAGTTTATTGAGAGAACGATGAAATACACTCTAAGTAGTGATAATATAATAATATTTTGGATGACTTGTATAGCGCCGTTTTTGTGAAAAACCACCTCAAGGGCGCTGTACAAATTTCAATACATCTCTAAATCTTACTTCTAACTACACACCAGACAAACATAAAAAACCTACGGCTAAAACATTGCATCCACTGGTTCTTCGATCAGCGATAGAAAACTATATGTACAATGCATCTGACTAATTAACGCTGCCTAAAAATGTACATTAATTTTTAATTTTTTTATTATTATTACTATTTTTTTTAAAGATGTAGTGGATACTTTGTTACAAGTTATTAGGTATAAATATATACATGAATTTTAAAAATTTTACGTCACTATAATAAAATGCTTGTTGATATATATATTCAATAATAAATTTACACATAAAAATCCTTCTGATTAAGAAGGAAATGTTTTATCGGATAAACCTATCTACATACCTACTGTAAAATTTTATGAAAACAATTTCAAAGTAAGAATCGTGGCTCCCTTTTCAGGCGCAAGAACTGCTCTTTTCTGATAATATAAGGTGTACAAGACTAAGAATGCCATAAAATTTAATAAAAAATGTTTCGGTGGAACTATTATTTTTTTATACTACAATAATTCAAAAAGTATATTATTTTTTATGGATAAATGGTAAAGTATCTCTGGATAACTGTAAGAGTAAATAATATTTCTAAAAGTAAAAAAGATCGAAATATAAATAAAGCATTTGTGAAAATTATTTGATGTCTTCAGATAAATTGAATGCATGAATAATGCATTGTGTCGAATGTGAAAATGAAAGAACAGAACCGCGGTAGATTGGCGCATCGCTCCCTCATGATTGCTTGTTACCGTCTTGCCTCGGGCCTCTCATCCCTTGTCTTCCCTTTCCTTCTTCTCCCACTCCCATTCTCCCCTTCTATCTCTGCTTCATCTCCTATCTTCCTAGAAGCCTTTTGTTATCTAGCCTCCCTGCAGCATCGCCAAGTTTGTGTTGCCTTTTCCCATGGGTCTCATATTTTCGTTTATTTTTCATTTTTTATAGAGGCCGAAGTTATAAGGGGGGTCACGGTAAATATAACATGAACAAGTGAAGTAAGAACAATTTAGATATGAGATGGTATCTATATAGACCATTCTTCTCCGGCGATAGGCGAATTGAATTTGAGATTTGCGGAAGCAGCGTTAAGGGAAAACTGTTAAGTTTATGTTCTTCGAAAAAGAGCGACAAAATGAACTTGAGATATTGCTGAAAAGTGAAAGTTTAACCCATGCAATTGCAACAACTGAATTGTTGAAGACGTCTCGTATATATATATATATATACAACATATTTTATATCCTCGACCAAAATATACGAGGTGGGTACTTATCTTTTTGTATAAAGACCTTTATTACTTGAGGATATAACATTACAGAATGTTTGCAAATATTTTTTTATTTATTTACTTATTGATTTTTTTAGTTAGAAATAATCAATAGGTAGCAAAATGTAGTTTCTTACTTTACAGTGGTTTATAATTGGATACAATTTTAAAGAAAAATGACTAATAAAACTAAACTGAAGTTATCCGAAATATTACGTTGACATAAAAACATAGCTTATGTAAGTTTTAAAAAATAGAAATTGTTAAATTAAAAATGATGAATTTTGTTTGCTAAACTAAATGACCGAGGTATTGGTGAGTTTGCTAAATAACTTGTTGTAAAATTGGTGTTACTATTTTATTTTTTTTACATTAGCTCCACACTATTTCGCGCCTATGCCATCTGTGTGGAGGGTATTTTTAAGGAAAGGAAGGAGGGGAAGTTCTGGGAAGGAAAAAGGTATGAAGGTTTGGGTAGGAATCTGGGGTTCAGTGTATCTAGATCATCCCGGGCATCCCTGCTAAGTCACCAAACGTAGTGAACACCTTGGGGTGACCTATGGCAGAGGTGTTACTATTGTAAATAACTGTGGTTTACCGAATCATTTTCACCACAACCCTACCACAATATTCATAATTCAGCCTATGGAATATATTATAGCATTAATTATAAAGTCTACCATTTCGTTTTTTAAGGGCGTGAGATTTATATTAGAACATTTTTAACCTACTAATGGTGTACAAGACATTTCACGTGCGGTTCACCGGGAAATGTACATAATATTCATAGAGCTAAACTTAAAACTCACCTTTTTAGACAGTCGTACCCATAAAGCCTAAAACAAAAACGTTCACTTTTACCTTATCAGCCCGCGACAAAGTAAATAACTAATTGCATAAAAATGTTAACAAATTCTTAATGGTGAATTATTTGTACATCTAATTTCATTCAAATCCTCCAGTCCTAATGAGTCCTAAATTCTCAAGTCTTTCGAAATAACTTCAATTTATTAACTCCATTTTTGGCAGTAATCTTCTTATAAATGTAATATGAAAAATGATGGTACAGCAAATGTAAAGTTACGCAATGTCCAGTGTTTTAATATAGCCTCCTCTGCGTGCAAAGTCGTATCTCCTCCAAGCATAAACTTTCTAATTAAAGTATGTTTATCGGAAGTGACCTGCCAGGTAAGTATGTTCTCTGTGTCCATTTGTAAATAATAGTTCTAGGTAGAGCCTAAGAAGTCATAATAAAATGTATAGCGCCCTTGAGGAGATTTCTCACAAAAACGGCGCTCTACAAATTATCCAATTATTATTCTTATTCATTATAAATATATTCATAAATATATTTAAACATCGGAATAAGATGATATTAATGTATTTCGGTGAATATTGAAAAGAAGAATTAAAATTAAAAATAAATTCGGGCAACGGACATTTTTACTCGTCTTGTAGTTACCTACTATTTTGATAAGATAATGATGCATATAAAAAGCTAATCAAATTGCACCACCGAACTAAAAAAAAGCTGAAAAAATGGTTAATAGATAAAGATTTTTTAATTGACATTGTTACTCTTACCTACACATTAGTATCAATTAGTTGGTTGTATACCTTCATGTAATCTTATGTATAAATAAACCTTTGAGTGTGTGTATGTCGTGTGCCTATGAGTGCGTGTATGCCCAGGAGAACGTTGCATCTATCTATCTATGTATTTTATGCCTTTGCATTGTGGTGACTTGAAATGTTATTATATTTTAATTAATGAAGATAATATTAGCGAAAGTCAATCGAAAATCTGAAACAGAAAAATCAGAAAAAGATACGGATACATCTGGGACTCGAACCCAGGTCCTCCGGCAATCCGGGCCGACGCGCTAACCAACTGCGCCAACGTATCCCTATCCGATTCGGTCATTTTTAACTGTATCATACTTCGACTGAGAACCACCAACATTATTTTCATTTTTCTTATCGCATATTTTTATTGGCTGCTACCTTTATGTGTGATTGCAAGATTCAACTCGAACTAAATGCCCTCTAGATAGTGTCAGGATAAATTTTATCACTTTTTATTAATATGCGACATCTATTGACTTTATCTGCAAGTCTAGGATGAAATATTTTTATTTTTATTTTTAACTTTTTAACTTAAAGAGTTAAACCTCAAATTATTATATTTTAATTAATGAAGATAATATTAGCGAAAGTCAATCGAAAATCTGAAACAGAAAAATCAGAAAAAGATACGGATACATATGGTGATAAAGGTAGCAGCCAATAAAAATATGCGATAAGAAAAATGAAAATAATGTTGGTGGTTCTCAGTCGAAGTATGATACAGTTAAAAATGACCGAATCGGATAGGGATACGTTGGCGCAGTTGGTTAGCGCGTCGGCCCGGATTGCCGGAGGACCTGGGTTCGAGTCCCAGATGTATCCGTATCTTTTTCTGATTTTTCTGTTTCAGATTTTCGATTGACTTTCGCTAATATTATCTTCATTAATTAAAATATAATAATTTGAGGTTTAACTCTTTAAGTTAAAAAGTTAAAAATAAAAATAAAAATATTTCATCCTAGACTTGCAGATAAAGTCAATAGATGTCGCATATTAATAAAAAGTGATAAAATTTATCCTGACACTATCTAGAGGGCATTTAGTTCGAGTTGAATCTTGCAATCACACATAAAGGTAGCAGCCAATAAAAATATGCGATAAGAAAAATGAAAATAATGTTGGTGGTTCTCAGTCGAAGTATGATACAGTTAAAAATGACCGAATCGGATAGGGATACGTTGGCGCAGTTGGTTAGCGCGTCGGCCCGGATTGCCGGAGGACCTGGGTTCGAGTCCCAGATGTATCCGTATCTTTTTCTGATTTTTCTGTTTCAGATTTTCGATTGACTTTCGCTAATATTATCTTCATTAATTAAAATATAATAATTTGAGGTTTAACTCTTTAAGTTAAAAAGTTAAAAATAAAAATGAAATGTTATTCTTCCCTTAAAAAAATTGGAGTATTTTGTCAGAGGCTAAAAATATTCCCGCTTAGCAATAAAATTCAAATAAATGGAACATTTGTTAACATATTCGAAAACTAAAAGCTGTTTTCGAAAGGTGATGAAATAGGCTTTCAAATTTCTATATTAAAAATTACTATCTATTTTTTTAAATAAATTTTTTTTTGCGAAAACTTAAAAAAGTGTTCAAAATGGCTCACTTTACATTTTTTTCTAACTAAAACTACTGATAATGATAAAAAATAAAACACATACTTATTTCATTAGATAAATGAATTATAAACCTTACTGTCACCTCACTTTTTTTCGTTTCATCTAAAAAAAAATCTTAAAAAATTCACAAAGTTCCATAATTTTTTTTCAAATTGCTATCGAAAACTTTGGCTTCAGAAAGGGGTAAATTTTAATTTTTTGTGGTTTTTTTTTAGATTCGAATATATGGTTTGTTGTATTCTCTTTCCAATACCGTTTAGATCACATTTCTGACCATGATAGTAAGGGAGAAACAACGATTTCTGTGAGACCTATGTGAGCTGGGACAAATATGGTCTCCTGTGATTAAACGGGTTATTGTGGTTTCCGTTATACGTGTAATTTAGTGTTATATTATTGTTGTTAAAATGACCTGCTGACAAACTGTTTTGGCATATGAAGAAAAACAAATAAAAAAGCTAAAATACTTACTGAAGCAGTCCACACGACACAGAACTATCCTTATACGTACCGAAGATTTGTTAGGTGTTAAATAATTGCGGTAATCCCTTTTTTAATACGAACTGATTTGAAAAGTTGATCGCCAATTCAGTATTTATGGAAGCCTCGATTTATTGCTAAACTATGATTTTTAAATATTTTGTATTGCGCAAACTGATTTCTTAGTGAACTCAGAAAAAATATTGAATTAAATCAAATTAGTTTTGTTGCTGTCATCTGCAAATACGAGTATATGACGAAATTAATAATGTAAGAATTGTATGACGGCGATATGATTTAAACCACGTTGCCTTGGCATTTAGGGGTCACACATACATTGATGTCCAATAGAAAGAATCATAACAGGATTATTTTGTTTACAGTCTAGTACTTATTCTATTCAATACGTGCAATAACATTTATATTTGAAAGTCACTTACAAGTCTGAATAAGACGGAGTTCAAACATGGTTGAATTCACATATTATTTAGGGGTAGAGTTTTTGGAATACAGTCTTTATAATTTATCGGGTAAGCAACGCGGTTAGTTTACAGAAATTTGTTGTATTTTTTATCACACAGAGACTTAACTGCCCAGAGCGAATAGATAAATTATGGCACTCGCTAATCAAAGATTGTTTTGAGACCGAAAGACATGGGGGAGAGAAAAATCAATCAGAAGGAAATTAGTGTACTCTTATCAGACTACTAAAAATAGCAGTAGTAATTTGTGATTGTTTGCAATATCGATCTAGATAAAATTGTAGAACAGTTTGAAAAAACAAAATTTATTAATTGATATGACTGAATATTTCCACAGCAGGTACTGTTAAGTACCTTTACATTTTTTTTAAAATAATAAAATACTTAGTTTTAACCATGTTTATTGTTTAAAATACCACCATGTTTCGTAAGTAATGCTTACTTCATCGTGGTTTATTTAAAACTCAAGTTCAACTACCATACCATAATACGGGAATTTGCCTAGCTTGTTAGTCGAAAAGCCGTGTAAAAAAAACCTATAACAAACAAAATGAATAAAGAAAATTAAAAAAAAAAAAAAAAAAAAACTTGAAACAAACTCAGTTTTAAACTCTGATCAAGTAAGCACTGGTAACGAAACATGTTGGTTTTTAAACAATAAAGACAGTTGAAACTAAATATTTTATTAATTTTGAATTAAAATGGTGCCACAAAATAAGTTGGCTGCATTTGAATAATACGTTTTGGAATATTTTTTTTAATACCTCGCGTAATGAATGAAACACTTAATTTTTACGTTATTAAGGTTTTGTGATTGAATTTGAGACAAAAGTTTGCGAGAACGATTAAAACAGCTGCCATAATATACCACAATAGAAAAGCACGGCCACAATCCCAAATATCACGTTCTGAGAAAATTGCATTTGCAGTTTTCAACTCTCTTAATTTCTTTGACAAAATATACATTAAAACATAACTGAACCAAACTATCTAGATAGTGCATACAGAATGTATATGTTTTTTGAACTTGTGATTTTAGATTTACAAAGTAATATGTGGTTTTAAACATATTTGTGCGATGTTATTGTGGGTTCTTATCAGCCCCTGTATCACCGCTACATAATAAGGTTAGGGTTTTATTAATTTATGACTAGTTACTATAACTAGTAATTACGGCTTGCAAATTATAGCGACTTACAACTAAGAGCTTTGAGAACAACCACTGAGACTAATACAAGCTCATTTTTGTGTTTGTTTGCTTTTGCAAAGATGTTTGATAAATGAATAAAAGAAAAAAGTTTTCTTTTTTATTTGTGAAGCGTTCGTTCTTATTTAGTGTTATCCGGATGGTTTCATCTCACGCCAAATGACACCACCTCCCCCAATGCGCCAAAACACAGCAAAAACAAAACTCTGCAACGAAACTTACTTATCTCTTCGGTTTTGTTCGCATCCAATAGCCGTCGCGGGAAGAGTGTTGCGTGTTTCATTTATCTTTATTTTTTGCAACGCATTCTCTCTTTTCGCTTTGCTGTGGCTCCTGCAGCTGCTTGGGCGGTGCGGCTTTCCCGCACATAACGACCAATCATCCCCTAGTATGGTGACCCTCTTTAAAGGATGCATATGGGATAGTGCCAGATTTAAATGATCTTAATGCATTTGCTTGAGTGTTGAATTTTGTTCAAATGCCTAGCACATACAATCAAATGAGAAAAGCGTATTTTAAATGATCTTATAATGAAGGAATATAAGGAATATTCCTCAAAGATTTTAATGTTCTCGTGATATAAATTCTGCAGAATGTATGAACGGCGATCCAATTTATAAAACTCGAATGAAATAATGAATTTCTGGAGGCAATGAAGTTCAAAATGCGACTGAGCATACGTTGGCTGCCTGTTCAGATCTATGCCAAAAACACATCGCCAATTATTTTATTTTGTGAAGCTGAGGCACAATTATCATTCAAAAGTCAAATTCTAAAAGGCCTAATTTAACACATTTCACAATACAGGTAATTCTGAAAAAAATGATTCTAAGTAGAAGTTTTTACATTAAAATTATTTTTTAAATGCCCAAATCAGAATAATTCAAGGAAGTGTTTAATTGTTTAAAAATCTTTAATATTTGTAGGCGATTACATCTTCATACGGTTTTGCATTATTTCGCCGTGCATAGCTATTATCGTGTGGTTCAACTCCTGGGCAAACAGTTTTTAAATAATAATTAAAATGAAATAATTAAAAACACTTTGTTTTTACCACGATAATCTTTATTTAAAAATCAACATGTTTTGAGAACGATGTTCTCTTCATAAGGACATTAAATGTACTAAAAACTAAATTATTGACATTTTTCAAATATTATTAATAATCAAATTATTTTTTTGTGAATAACCCTATCTTAAATTGCTATCCAACCCTATCCATTGTAATTTTTGTCTTTTATCTTCTAAGTACATCCCCTTTCACCTCTCCCCCCCTCCCCCTGTTGATTTTCTAAGTACCTCTTCTTTCCACCTCTCTCCCCCCACTACTTCCATTTCTACCCACGCCTGTCTTTCTATACTAGATAATTTAGTTTTTAGTACATTTAATGTCCCAATGAAGAGAACTTCGTCCTCGAAACATGTTGATTTTTTAAATATAGATTATCGTGGTAAAAAAAGTGTTTTAATTATTTCACTAATAAAATGGTGCCACAAATAAACTTGCGAAATTTGAAAAAAAATAATTAAAATGTTTTTGGTCGTGATAAATAAACGTCACCCTATCTAGCAACACCAAAATCTTCAAATCCTTTTCTCCTAGCGCCAGTGGCGGAATGTAGACATTTTTATCTGCCCCAATAAATTGTTTCGTATATTTTGTGTAAAGCTCCCCACGCTCATCGCTCAAGAACGGATTAGCTTTGAACGGCTTCTTTAACAAAGGAAATTTTATTTAACTGATTGAGCTATTCTTTGGCTTACTATTTATACACATTTTTTACACGAAAGTAAGAATGGATTTAAATTTATTAACATTGCTTGCATCATTCGAATAAAAAAATAAAATTCTAACCATCAATAACTTTATGAATTTTGCTTTCACCCTCCAAGATTTTTTTTTACCATTGACTCAAAAGACGGAGAAAGGGAATGCGAACTTATATTATATATTTCAAGTATCAACTTAGACATATGTAAAAATTGCAATGCAATTTAAATGGATTTGGATATGTAAATAATATTATATTATATTATAAAAAAAAACTTTGCACGTGATGAATGATATATTTAAATTTAAAAAATGGGTATAAAACAACAAACCAAATTGACCTAACGGTCAATTTGATTTATTGTTTTTATCCCCATTTTCGTCTGTGGTGAATTTTTCTCCAAATTATTGTTTCGTGGCGCCTTGTGGCTCCAAGAAAGTATGCATTACTAATTTTATACCAGGTACCTATTTTTATATGTTTTTTAGGCCCTGAGGAAAAAATATCCTTTATGGTCAATGTCATCTTTGAGGATGCTGTGTGGAAATTATTTGAGGGGAAAGGCAGTAGAGGAAGTTGAGGGAAGAAAAAATACGACACAAATATGACTGATGGGTTAAAATATGGGGGTCAATACGTCAGGGAGTAATGGACGTATTGTATCCATCTCTCCAGCGGCGGTGCAAGGCAATGGGTCGAGAGAGTCCGGGTGGAGAGGTTTAGGTTAGGTCTCCCTAAGCCGGTCTTTCCCGATACGGATCGCCACGCAGTAGATGGGCAAACGCATTCGCCGTCAAAACCTCACCTTACGAACACGCGTGGTGTAGGAAGAGTCACTAAACTAGTTATATTTCTCACTCTTCTGGAAACTGTCTTAATATATTGTTGAAATTTGATTTTTGCTCTCAAATTATTTTTGTTCCATATTTTTCAAATGCAAATATATAAATTACAGTTAATCCATAAAACAACATGATTCTTTCAAACAATTTTACGGCTATTTCTTAAATTCTATAAGCACTCCATCAATCAATCAAACAAATGATCAAATTGTCAAAAACAAGATCATTGATGCAAAAAACATGATAACGTTCCATTTTCACCAAACAGATATCCCCCAATAACACACTGAAACAAAGATTGAAGACGGGAAAATGATGCAGAATTGCGTTATTTATTGTTAGGTGTAAACAAGGAACCCCCGGTACCTGTCAGTCACGTGACACGCCCCTGGCGCCGGGACGCGACCCAGCATTAGGCACACCTGATGCCTCATTTCAAAGAATAAATCTCTTGCTTTCTCACATATTATTTTTATGTATCTTTGTATGAAATAGTTTTTTTGCCGTCTGATAAAGTGAGAGATTAATCAATTAATAATTATAAATATTTTTACTTCTTCAATCTTTGTGGCGTCATTTTAATTAAACGAAAACAAATTAGATACGTTTTTAGATTTTCACGGCCAAAAGCATTTTCGTTGTTTGTTTTTGGGGTGTTATGCCGTGTTGTGCTACCTCCTTCTTTAGCCGACGTTTCGGACAGCGTTACAGTGTCCATCATCAGGGCAGATCCGGCAGATCCGTCGATGTGGGATGTCTGGAACGCTGTACGAAACGTCGGCTAAAGAAGGAGGTAGCACAACACGGCATAACACCCCAAAAACAAAAAAAAACGAAGAAGAAAACAAATTACTTCGTATTCACCAATTTTTCAAATTTTTTTTTAATATTTTTTTTTTAACTGTTCTAATTATCAAGGTTGTATTATCCTGACGAAGATACCTTTGGTTTTGAAACGTGTAGATAATTTTGATAATACAAGTGTTGTAAACGAAGTGATTTGTTTTCACTTAAATAAATATAATTTTTAATATTTACCACATCGTATAAAATAACATGATGCAACCTTTGGTTTTGTATTCATTTTTTAAAACACACCATTGAATTCAAAAAATGACTGGAAATATGAATCAAATGTTGTATAATATCACCCATTTATTTACTTCATAAGGTAATAAACACCACTAAGGGTAGGTACTTTCCGTGTTACTAGCAGTGAATTGTATTTTAAAAGCATGTAATTTACAAAAACCTCCCGTATTTTAATAAACCCTTTAATAGACCTCCATGTTCGAGGGTTAAGACTCGCGACTACGAATCAGGAGGCTATGGATTAAAATCAAAAGTCTAATATGATTAATTTTTATAATTTAACAATTTATTAATTAAAATTAAAATGGCACAAATTTGTGGCAGGCCCCAGAGTAGTAGATACTGTCAGTACCACCGTAGTGAAAAACCGCCATTCAGAATTAAAACGTTGGTTGAAATGGTTTTAAATGTGTTCAGTGACCAGATTTATTATTTTATTATATATGTATTTATTTAAGGCTTTAATCCAGCAGGACTAGTGGGATAGTCCCATAAATCCCAGTCTGCCATATTTCGATAATCATTAATCTATAATATCGGCCACCATAACACGGGCATGTGCCTAGTATGGCGGCCATAAATTCCACAATTGTTATATATTTACTATTCAAAGAATAAAGAAACATTAAAAAAAAAAAAAAAAAATTGTATCACTTTTAGAGCGCAATTTTTTTGAGAAATCACCTTAAGGGCGCTGAGAGATATATATAGAACTAATACAAAAAGAGAAAATAATGTATAATAAATAGAAAAAAATAAAAAAGGTAGGTACCTTATGGTAACTTTATGATAGAATTAAATTAAACATCGTATACTCGTATAAGTACAATTGAGAGCAAAAATAAAATAGAATTGTAATTAAAAGATCGACCCGGCGTCATCATTCTTATTATTTCGACCCGACGTCATCACAAGAATAAAACTACAATAATGACGTTGTTGCATTCCAAGTCCTGCTCCAGAAGCTGACTAGTCATAAAATCAAAAATATCATAAATCCTTTACACGAGTTAAAATGTATGAATCTGAATATTCCCATACACGGAGAAAAATGTTATTCGAAAAAAACGATGATTTTAATAGTAAAAAAGGTTAAAAACGGGACTAAAGTTCTTACGGACAAATTAAGGCCCAGGTTTTACGGTAACATTTTGGAAATTATTCAGTGTATTCAGTAATGAGTGGACATTTGAGGGGAGAGGTCGCGCGCTCGCATTGCAGTTCCGTCAAGGAATTAATGGGGAAATGGGTGTTATACAAGCAAAGTAGAAATTAAATAATTAATTATTTTATTGTATAAAAATGAATGTTTCTTTGTTTGTTCCTCATGCGGAACCTAAAGCATTTATCCGATAGCGATTTGTCGTGTATGAAATTATTTCCTATCTAGCGTTTTGAAATTATTTCCTATACCATTTATCCGATTGTGATAAAACTCTGGTGAGTTGTTATGTGCACACCCGCCAATGTTTCTATAAATAATAGTGAGCTCTGGCGTCATGAAATTTGTAAAAAAAAATACATAAAAAATTAATGTTTCTTTGTTTGTCCCTTATTCGGTACCTAAAGCATTCATCTGAGTGCGATGAAACTTTGCCGGATTTTTCGTGTACGTGTACATGCCCTTGAAGGTTTCTATATATATTATAGTGCAAGTGAGCTCTAGCGTTATGAATTTATTTCTTGTACTATTTATCCGATTGTGATAAATAGTACAGGACTGATGTAATAGTATGACTTTTGTAAGTTGATGCACACCTTCGTAATTCCTTATACGGTACCTAAAGCATTACTCCGATTGCAAAGAAACTTTGGTGATTTGTTGTGCACATACCTGTAATGGTTTCTATATGTAGTGCTGAGCTCTGGCGTAATAAAAAATTTCCTTCATTCATATAAAAAAAGGAGTGGCGGACGTATGAATCCATCTCTCCCTCAGCGGGGCAAGGCGATGAGTCGAGAGAGTCAAATAAATTTAGGGTAATTTGTACACGAGCTGCCAATAAGAAGGAACAGCCTCAGAAGCACATGTGCTTCAAGAATTATTCAGGGTCGTCTATCGCGATGGAATCCTTGTTCTACCGTTATTTCAGACATGGAAGATGCTTCAGAGAGGAACTAGCGTCATTGATCCCTTCAGCACCGGTGCAAAGTCGGGAAACACGCCAAACGCGCGCCCAACATATATACACGGTCGAAATTTCTCACATGAGAACGGGTCGCTTCTACCACTCGTTCTTGAGTTCAACAGCTCAGCTGTGAAACGATTTGCCGGCCTCTGTGTTTCCTCCTTCATACAATATGGCTCTCATAAAGACAATTTTTCTCCGGGCCCCTGTGCGAAGTTATATATAAAAATAAAAAAAAGATTCTACTATTATTGTTGAGAGGTTTAAAAATTCCGTACGACTAACACTGTTTAACACAAGTACTAAAGATAAAATTAATCTAAAATCCACAAGTCTTGGCAATTTTTGTAGGATATTATGCTGAATATTTGCATACCAAGTTTACATTTAGTTGATTTTATATCAATTTGTATTAAATTTTGTGATTTTTCGTTTACGTGCGTCATTCTACTTTTTGTTTATCTGAGCTAATATTTTGAAATATATTCTTTCTTGAGTACGAAAAAATTTGTCTAAATAAACTTTCAAAAACAAAACCACCTTTTGTCATTTCTATTGCACGTACTTAAAAATTTTTGTCCCAACTTTATTTTATGATCTCCCTTTATTCACACCCATTATTTTCCGGTAATATTATAAATACAGTTATTACCATTTTATAAACCATACAATCTACGTCAAAACACCATTAGATTCAAAGTCTCATTGAGTAAAAAACTGAGACGTCAAAAAAGGTTCAGGACGTAAAAGATGTTTATATCTATCCATTCCATTGCTAATATGATTTTTTGTCTGTCTAGCTGTATCCATTATCTAGTAAACAAATTTAAATTTTATAGAGCAAGTGTATTTTTTATTTCGTACTTTATCAAAATGCTAAATGGTTTACCAATTTGGTGTCAATCTTACCCGAGTCTGCCCCATAGACGCCTGAAATTGTAGCTGGCTAGCGGGCCGTACAAGTACCAAAAATACCTAACTGCAGTAAAGCCGAGTTTTGATATCCCCCCCTTAACTGTTTTTCAATGTTTATTGGCGGAAAAATGTAAGAATAAACATTGAAACCCTGTTAATTTGTTCTTAAGAACTTCAGTCCCGTTTTAAACCGTTTTTACTATTAAAATTATCGTTTTTTCGAATAACATTTTTCTCCGCGTATTAGGACGAAATCGGTTCGGTACCAAATATATAAGTGGTTCAAGGTTTTCAGGTTTTTTGGTAAGAATATGACCATGTAAAAAATTATTAAATGTGCAATATAAGACTACTTCCATTAAAAAGGTTCATAAATTTTATCTAAACTTTCTTATTAGCGCTGAAAAAAATTACAAATATGTACCAGGGACAGACGATATATCAAATATGAAACCTATTAGGTTGATACTTCTTTATTCAAGGGACATACAACAAAGCACGTGCTCTTACCATCATTACAAATCTTGTCGTTTTCATTTTAAAACCCAACTCAAAGCGTGGACCTACGTACGTGGAACACCGTTTTGAAATTTGTTTCCCTTCATGGAGGGGACCTGCGAACCCTTTCTGAATTATGATTCCACTTGATAAATGGGCCCCTATCGATATTAAATAAATATATTGAATTCTCCGGTCCAACATGAGATCCGGAACAGGCCAATCTCTGCAGCTTCATGTATTATTTACGATTTATGGAAATATTGGTTGGGGTGGCAGGTTTTACTATGGATCTCTGGGGATAGTTTACGCGGAATCCCGTTGATATATTCATTCATATTTTACCCGTTAATGCATTTTTTTGATTTATGAACGGCATTATTTTTTTATTCGCCGTACGCGAGAGCAGCGACACAAATGCTTTCACGAGATATAAAGCACTTATTGCATGTTTATACAGGGACATTAATAAACACGATCAACTTTTTATATGTGATCTCTGGCGTCGAACACATTGCGAAGTTATTTATTAAGAATACCATCGTTAAACGTATTCATATAATTTGATGGTGTTCACATATTTTACTTATTTTTGTTCATTATAAATCGTAAAGCCACTTTTTTAATTCATTTCTCTTGTGTTTTTGTTTTTTCCTATTTTCAGTTTTATTACATTGTGATACATATCTGGAGTTAGTGCTAGAAGTGTCTATGGTAGTTTTCGGAAATTTGATTTATCTACCAGAAAATACTTTAAAACAACTTATTTTGAACGTTATAAATGCCTACGTCAGCTTCTGTAGTTTGATAAATATGTAGCTTATCTATGTAGTTGATTCAATAAAAATGTTTTAGTTTTTCTTACGCCGAGAAATCGATAAACAATTTCTGACGGTTTCACATGTTTGACTGTTTACTGTTTATAAGATTTTATTTATTTATTTTATATTACAGAAACAAATAGTACATTGGTTACAGTGATGAGACAGTTTACATATATTAAATGATATTTCATGGTGGGTACCTATGATATGTTTCTATGAATGTCTTATTTGTAATTACCGGGTGATGTGCGTAGTGTATATGTGTGTGAGTGTATGTGTGAGATTTTACTCTTTTTTTATTTCTATTTTGCAATCATTGTATTCTCACACAAAAGTGCAAAAGTATTATATTTCACTCAATAACAATAATTGATCTACTTCCAAAATGTTAAAGTAAAGGAAAATGTCTAAAATTTTGAGAAAGAAGTAACGAAATATTTTATTATGCATAAAGAAATTTTAATTTTTTTGTAATTTAAAAGATTAATTGGTATATACAGACAATCTATTTTGCGACTTAATGTGTTAAATTTTTATTTGATTTGTACCATTTAATATGTTTATATGCATTAAAAAATATTATGTATTCATTGACTGCATTCATAGACTGTATTCGTAGACTGAATGCTGTAGAAATGAGATCCCTGAAGCGTATGAGTGGTAAAACCATGTATGATCGTTTGAGGAATGTGGAGATCCGAAAAGAATGCTAGGCCGATGTGAGCGTCATAAGTAAGATAAAGAAAGGGAGGCTTAAATGGTTTGGACATGTAGAGCGAATGAATGAAGAAAGGAGTGTCAAAAGAATATATGACGCAAATGTGAATGGTAGAAGAAGTCGAGGACGCCCGAGGAAGACATGGCACGATCAAGTGAATCAGATACTTGAGTCAGGCCATGCCAAGAGTCAGACTAATAAGAGCATGTATGATTAGATGTATGAATGTGAATGAGGCGAGGAGTGTAGGCCAAGACCGAGTTGTTTGGCGGTCCGTCCTCTCTGCCTACCCCTGCGGGGAAACGGCGTGATGGTTAGTTAGTTAGTTATGTATTCATTGAGTAAATATTACACCACAAACCAGGCCTATTGTTAATTAAAATTTCCAAGACAGTTACAACAAATAGAAATAACCTTTATGTTTCTTGCCTCAAATAACCAGAAAAAATTAGGTGTGTGAAAATTTTGCCAACAGTTTTTAAGCCTAAGTACGAATTGACGTCTCCCGAACACTTTTGAATATGAAATTTCCCCCCATAAACAACACGTAAAAGCAAAAAATTTTAGCTCAATCAATCAAACGTTGCGGCGGACCCGGACCGTTCAGCGAACCGCGAACACGTCGGAAAAAACGGAACGGCAACTTGCTAACGGCGCGGCGGCGAGAAGGCAAAAGCCACCCCAAACCTCATGAATTCTTCAAAAGCAATTTGGAGGTCAAACGCCCAAAAAGACTAGACGTATTTTCGACATTAACGACAGGGGTGGCGCTTGCCGGAATAATTATTATTGCAATAGCTTACGCCGGAATACACAAAACAGCTAAATAAAAATTCTGAATGGGTGTTTTGTAGGGCAGAAGAATATTGCGAATCAAATTAGCATGAAGTAAGTCGGAGTTCTAGGGGAAACCGCACGCTGCGTCGTCGCTGAGTTATGCAAATGGTAAAACCTACGAATTATATTTATGTTTCGGAATTCGGGATAATGTTTTGGTATTCTACTCTTATTAGATAATGGAATAAAATTGGTGAAAAATTTGTCATGTTTATCATTTTCTCATTTTACTAGAAAAACTAAATGTGGATCTGTTTTTTTTTACATTAGCTCCCAACAAAGACCTATGTCATCTTTGGGGATGTGGTTGTGTGGATGGTCTTTTTATGAAAACGAAGTAGATAATGTTCTAAAAAGGCAAAAAGGGTGCGTAGGAATCTAGGGGTCATTGTTTCCAGGAGTGACGGACGAATGAATTCTTCCCATCAACTGCGGTGCGAGGCAATGTCGAAGCTGGTTGTCAGACGCGATTGCCGTCAAGACCTAGGCAAAACTCTTCCCATGATCCCGTTTACCCATCCGCTTGCCGTATGTAGGGATGGTGGTTATCCAATAATTAGTTCACGGGCAGCGGTGCCAATACCTGCCTCTCTATCAGATTGATATTTATCTGTATACAAATTCTGCCGGCAAACTTAACACGCGATTTAAGAAAATCTTACAAAGTTTTATGTAATGTTCTTCAGTTAATTAATACAGTCCGCCCAATATGTATGCTTGTATGGTTTCAGTAAAATATATTAGACAAATCCAAGCACAATAGCAAATATACAATCCTTCGAAATTCTTGAATAAATCCAGACGTAGTTTATTCATCCAACTAGACTTATGTAGTTAAGTCTAGAGCCTACAATAACGGGTGTTAACTTGGTCGGGGGTAAGGTTGACATTTGTACGTCACCTGTCTTAGCCTTCTATTATTAGTTCACCCCCATTCACGGTGTTTGCATGCGGGCAGACGTACTACAGTACAGTATAGTAACTTTGAAAGGCGACTTGACGAGTCTAAATAATACTAAATCCTTAACGAATTAAAACCGTAATAGGGGCATACATCAAAGCACAGAAATTAACAATAGTTGGTAATATGCGAGTGTTTAGTATTTTGCAATGCTTGGAATGTGATTATTGAAATTCTGATTTATCATCATAATGAACTCGAGATATGGGTGTACACGAAATTTGATCATGAATCACATATCAGAGAGTACTGCTTTAATAGGGTAGGTATATCAAATTGTATTGTTTGTTGTATGGTTTTTAATCTTATCACTGACAACCCTGGCAAAACTCGAATCATATATTTTTAAATCTCGTAAGTAAGTATCTATGTTAGTTGTAATTCTGTTGTAAATATTTAAGTCATTATATCACTAGTCAGTATAAGTCTTAGATGTAAGTCACTAGTTAAAACTATAAATCTTAGATGTAGGCCAATTATATTAATTTTATTATATATTTATTTGTGAATTGATTTTGAAAAACGGCGGTATATAAATCGGCTAAATATTATAACTATTATATTAATGCGTTCTTGGCCTTTTCACATGTTACAGTTATCATTCATTATAATCATTCCATTTTTATACGAATACCTCATAAGAGCCCTAAATTTACTATTCCCAATAATCATATCCGAACAGGCTCAGCCTAGTGAGGTGGCATATACCTAAAAGAATGTACATAACATGTATTTTTTTGGTTAATAAATAATAAAAAATAAAAAAATATATATCCTTTATTAGACAGTGTGGAGAAGCACCAAATACGGCTAAAGCCATTTCAAGCAAGTTTTCGATTTTGAATGATGCTCTTTCACCAGGACGATGCTGAGAGAAACTACCTATCTGGAATGTGCTAAAAATATTCTTTTTACCATTTTGTATTATCGAAATGTGAAATATCACCACAGTAAGTACCTACCGTACGTGTGCAATAATCAGAAAAATCTTTACTTTCCAAACAAAATGTTGGAACTCATAGCATTCTGAATTAGTCTCCTGTCTATCATCCTTTGGATTTTCCGTTTTTGTCTTTCTGTCATTGACTTTCAACTGTTTTTCAAATATTCAAAACAAGTTCGACGAATGGTCATTAAAAATGTTAACTTTTGTATCATTTTCCAAATTAGAAAATAATGACCTCCTTATAAATAAATGCTTTTACTAACAAACCCCACCCGCCCCGTTTTAATTAAAAATCACACAATGAAAGAAAAAATCTATTCGCTTGCCTAGAAAAATCTTGGGAATAATTTGAAAACAGACGAAACAAAACAAACAACACAATGAAACGGAAAAACACTGCGCGAGGCTTGGGAAATCCCGGCAGCATATTTAGCGCCCCTCCGCCGCTAGGGGTAGAAAGAAGGGTGAATTTTCCGCGTTGTCACCTGCCCGTCACTGCGGAATTGCATCTGCCACGCTACAGCATCCGTCTAGCGACATGCTCCTGCCGGGGAGGCTGTGTGATGCAGAGGGCGATGGGTGCTGAACATCCCGAGGGACGGGGAGGTTCTATATGGGACTGGATAAATGTAAACACACTGATTTATCTGAATGCATGGAAAACGGGAAAAAACGAATACAAAATAAAACAGTGCGGAGACAATATTTCATTATTAAAAATGTCAATGGGAAATAAAATATATTTACATTTTACAAATTCGTATACACGATAAAAGATACTTAAGCAATTGTAGTCTAAAATTGCTTAATCCTGTATTTTTCATTGAGTATTTTCTTAACTAGAGACTGAACAATGACTTACGATTACTGTGACCCTAGATTTTTAATTTTTTTAAATTTAATGACAATACAAATTAAAATTAAAATACAATATTAATTAAGAATACAAAGTGAAGTATTTTATCCTCAGTCCTCCTCACTAGGTATTCCTGTTCCGAGGTGGACTGCAGGTTATTGTATGATGTTGATCATGATTTTCTCATCATTGTTGTTGGTTTCCACGAAATATAAATAAATAAAGCAAAAAGTGTTTATGTTTTTTATCTTGCGTTGTTTTAAATAGTGTTTATTATCTGTAGGTTGCGTTGGGGTTACTTAATAATTTTAATTAGTTCCTCATCTTCATGTTTAGTTAGCCATAATTTGATGTTCTTTTTAAACTTTTGTATATCCATGGTATTTTTAATTTCAATCGGAAGGGCATTATATAATTTTGTAGCATGGAAATAATGGTTTTTCTAGCCGAAAGCTGTATTTAATTTTGGAATGTTTAGTAGATTTGAAGATTTTGTAGATTTATTGTTTTTTTATACTATTATAATGGAATTCCACCACGAATTATCAGTTTCAAAAATAGAAATACTTAATTTTAATTATGGTCCTATGCAGTTTCTCATATGTATAGTACATCTCTTGTTTCCATTCCAAGTATTGTTAAGTTAAAAAAAAAGTTAAATTAAATCGGAGTAGCGAGACATTGTTTTAAAGGCTGTCCAAATTTAACAGGCGACGGTGCGAGTTTTAGTGCGTTTTTATAAGTAATTTTCCTAGTACCAATTTTAATAATAAATTATCCTAGTACCTCATTTGAACCTCGTCCGATTATAATCATTTTTCCAGAAATTAGCCTCAACCGAAAATCTTAGGCGTAATAATTATTTCTGAAATTATTTTACATTTACTCATTCCTGATCTACTTACCACGGAGTGAACGTGTACGTGTTAAGGTGAAATTGTCTTAACAATTTTCAGCACGCAGAATGGCAACGCGAAAAATATTTAAAAAACGCACTGCTATGAAAATAGAACTCACAACCTTACCCTCGCTAAATCAAAAATGTTGACCTCGGTATGATTTCATGCTATGTTTGACGTACTAGATATATGCTAAATGTACATTAATAATAATAATAATAATACTAGCTGTCTCATTAAAAATTTAGGCTCATTAGATTTGTCAAAGAATTTATAAATAAAAACGGAAAAATCAGTCTTTTTAAATACATGTAGGATTACGAAGGATTTTTTTAATATTTATATTGAGGGATCAGTAGGACTTTTTAATATTTCTATTTTTGAAACTGATAATTCGTGGTGGAATTCCATTATAATATTATAATAAAACAAATTTAAAACTTTTTCCACTTTAATTTAATGACCGTAACCGGTTTCAGCTTGTCAAAGCCATCTTCAGACTGGTGAAAAATATTCTTAACCTAGGGATTTTATAAAAAACATATTAGGGAGGGGGAGGAGGGGGCGGGGGGGAGGGAGGGGTGGTCTACAGGGATTTTATTCAATTATGGATTTTATTACATTTGTTGTTAAGTGGTCTTGAGTGTCCAACTATCTAATTATTTTTTTGGTTATTCCCAGTAGGCTAATTACATAGGGTTGGTAGCTTACATATTTTAGTATTGTTTGGGAAATACCTTACAAGTAATGTGAATTATTAGCACCTAATTTTATTGTTGTCAAGTCTATTATTAATTACAATCTTTATTATATTTATGATGTTATGGAATTTTTTGATTAAACAATTGATTTTATAAAGGGGGATACGTTGGAGTAGGATTATTCTTATAATGGACCTAATACAAACAAAGTACATATTTTACTTGGAACATATATGATAGAAAATTACAATGGATACAATAGTGGAGATTTTGCAAATGATATTTGTAATGAATAAGAAATTAGAATCATTTGCAAAATCTCCACTATTGTATCCATTGTAATTTTCTATCATATATGTTCCAAGTAAAATATGTACTTTGTTTGTATTAGGTCCATTATAAGAATAATCCTACTCCAACGTATCTCCCTTTATAAAATCAATTGTTTAATCAAAAAATTCCATAACATCATAAATATAATAAAGATTGTAATTAATAATAGACTTGACAACAATAAAATTAGGTGCTAATAATTCACATTACTTGTAAGGTATTTCCCAAACAATACTAAAGTATGTAAGCTACCAACCCTATGTAATTAGCCTACTGGGAATAACCAAAAAAATAATTAGATAGTTGGACACTCAAGACCACTTAACAACAAATGTAATAAAATCCATAATTGAATAAAATCCCTGTAGACCACCCCTCCCTCCCCCCGCCCCCTCCTCCCCCTCCCTAATATGTTTTGTATAAAATCCCTAGGTTAAGAATATTTTTCACCAGTCTGAAGATGGCTTTGACAAGCTGAAACCGGTTACGGTCATTAAATTAAAGTGGAAAAAGTTTTAAATTTGTTTTACTATAATATCAGTAGGACTTATCAGTCCATTTAGCCGAACCGAAACCTCTGATATGAAAATATCTGGAGTCGGTGAATTATTTTTCCATTTGGTTATCTGGTAGGTTAACATGTTTTATTTATTTATAATGGGTTTGACAGATGTTCTCACTTGCGTGCGAACAATCCAGTTATAAAACTCAGTTAATATACAATAGCAAAAATCTACAATTACATACAATTAACTACAGATACATTGACACATTACATCAATGTTGTTATTGTAATGTTTTGTATTAATTATACTTATATAGTAGGACATTACACTTGCACAGCGTGGATTCACTAGATGATCATTTGTGGAAGCGTGTGTGGAAAGGTTTAGTTTTTCTTGTGGGGAAGATTTAACACGGACATAAAATCTGGTGACAAATAATATTTTGGTTATTTCAGCTGAACAAAGCGGTGTGTGTAATACTCTGCATGACGTATAAACTTATACATCTAAATAAAATATCTACATAATATGAAATTCAATATAAAAATAAATCAAATAAAATGGTGACCACATTAGGACTTTAACTAGAGTGGCTTGAGAAAAATTAAATTAGATCACACATTTTTGAGAAAAAAAAAACAAATTTGAACAAACACCAACCATCACTAACAGGCCAGTTAGACAAGCGTACGAAAAAACATAAAAAACCTAGATTAAACACATGCTTTGAATACATAAATACCAGGCATTAAAAGCATTTAATATAACAATGTTTCACTTATTTTTGTTGTTTATTTTTGGGATATTTTGAAAAATTAGGAAAACAAAAATCAATTCAAATACAAAAAAAAAACACACGGAGAAAAATGTTATTCGAAAAAACGATCATTTTAATAGTAAAACCGGTTAAAAACGGGACTGAAGTTCTTAAGCACTAATTAATTAGCACTAGTTTCAATGTTTATTGGCGGGAAAATGTAAGAATAATTTGTTGGTATACGTACGAAATTACTATACTAACAAATTATTCTTACATGTTCCCGCCAATAAATATTGAAAACCTGTTAATTTTTTCTTAAGAACTATACTAACAAATTATATATATATATATATATATATATATATATTATTGTATACTAACAAATTATTCTTACATGTTCCCGCCAATAAATATTGAAAACCTGTTAATTTGTTCGTAAGAACTTCAGTCCCGTTTTTAACCGTTTTTACTGTTAAAATGATCGTTTTTTCGAATAACATTTTTCTCCGCGCATAAACGAAAAAAAAAAATATACACGTAACCCACAAAACCATTATAAAACACACATCATTTATACACAATCGTAAGTCATAATATTTGATTTTTAGAAAAAACATATTTTCATCACCGACTTTATATATTTTATTAATATTGATTACTTCATCTTATTGAATTTTGTTTTACAAAATCAGTATTTTTTACAAAATCAGCAATTTACCCATTGAGGCAAACATAATCAAGTTATATTATAAAATGTTAATTATTGTACAAAAAAAATAAACGAAAGTGTCGAGTATTTCAGTTCTTTATCCATTATTAATCGTACTGTTGTTTTGTCCACGTGTATATGTGTATAATCCTCCTTCAGGGTGTACGTGTATGTACACGTGGCGTTTGTCTCCCATAGATTTGTGCAAACATTTGTCTATTTCCTCAGACACCTTAATACGCCTGGACATCTGCGGGTATTGGTCAATATACTCGTACCTCGTCTTGTATTGGTTGTTCAAATACAGGAACACACGTATTATAATATATATGGCAAGCACAAAGGCGGCTTTAGTTCATATTGTATGGGATTTTCTCGCATATGAGATACGAGCGAAACCACCCGGTGTTGCTCAGAAAGTAGCCATTATAAATCAATATGTTCATGAAGAATCCTAGAAGCAGCATGTGCTGTCAAATAAACGTCCTTAAACCAAAGTCCTTTAATGTTTTGGAACCGTTTTTTCCTAAAATAATTAAGAAGGTATTACCAGAAAATACCGGAAATTAGTCATCTGTAAATCAAATTCTAGACGTATTCACTCTTTTTTACAAAAAAACATAAATTGATTTTGAAAGATTGTTATTTTATCTGGTACACGCAATTTTAACATTTTGAAAAACTAAGTGTATTTTCAATATACTAAGGTTATACCGTTGGTCGTTGGCAGATTTGTTCAATTTTCAAACGATGGATTCTATAAAACAATATAAATTTAAAATCATATAATCGTACAACAAAATAAATTAAAACATAATCTATTGGGTTCATGGGGTAAGGTTTATCTAGGTCTTGGCGGCGGATGATCTAGACAAACTGAACCCCAGATTCCTACCCAACCCTCATACCTTTTACCTTCCCAGAACTTCCTCTCCTTCTTTTCCTTAAAAATAACCCCCACACAGCATCCCCAAAGATGACATAGGCCCTGAGGGAAATTATTTTCCTCAGGGCCTCCTGTGTGGACCTAATGTAAAAAAAAAAAAAAAAATCTAGCCAACATAGTTTTAAAAAATGAAATTTTAGTTAAATTAAAATCAAGTACACGATATTTAATAATTTATCATCGTGCGTTTTGAGTATTTTTTTTTGCTTACTTGAATGTAGGTATGTATTTAAGCAAGTTTTGAATGAAATGAATCAATATTAAATTTTTTATTTAAACAAATTGACACTGGGAATAATCAATCTTTCTCATTAAAACCTTCCTGTAGAGTTGCAAGCATTTTAAAACTTTTATTCTAAGCTGCTGGTCAATCGCTCTTAAACGCGCGCCATCTAAGAAATACTTAAATATGAATTCTTTGACAACCACAATAACATGGTGTATACGTAATATTAAAACTGTCTTGATTATATAGCGTTGTAAGCACTATGTATTAAAGTAACGAATAACATTATTTAGTACTGCACATGTTTTCCTCAAACCGCGTGTTATTTTTGCCAGCAGAATTTTGCATGAAGAGAAAAAGAACGCTTACAAAGAAAAAAAGAAGCGAAACAATATGGTCTACGCAGGGAGTGTTTTAACAAGTCGTGAATTTTCATGTTGATATTCTCGATTATTCAAGTAATAGTGGTATCGGTAAGTTTCAGTACACGCCTTCTAAAAGTAACGTCAACTGTCAAGAAAACCATTTTTCAGGCTCCCGAATCTCTGGTGGGAACATGAAAATCATTTCTTACAATGGTGATGAACGAATGCCGGAATACATTAAACGAAATGAATAAGCTAATGATGAGTCGGAATATTAATGTGAAATGAATAAATCATAAGACAATCTGCCCATTCTTGGTTAGGGATTTGGAAGAAAGACGAGAAATATAGAATTATTATGTTCTGTCATCCATCTTAACATTTTATTATTAATGATGAATAATATGCATTCTCTGTGGGGATTTTTCTTAGTATTTGCTAGTATTATTTTAGTTATTTCTAAGACGAAAAATAACGCTACGATAACTTGTGGTCTTCCGAAATGCTCTATCACTGTGAAAAAAAAAACTGTATTTATTTATTGTTTTGGAACATTTGGAGAGTGTTAACATGATATTGCTTGCTAGTGTTACAAATCCAGATAAAAAAGGTTTACAGAATGCATAATTTATGATGAAGGTATGTAAGTATTATTAAATCACCTAATATATTTCAATATTCGGCTTACCGAGATATTTACTGGTGAATTTTTTTTTATTATAAAGTTGTGAGGGTGCATACTACTACGTTTATTAGTCATCAAAACCGATAAAATCGCTCTTCATCCTAGAATATCTATTTTTGCATTTATAGATGTTCAAGAACAAAACTGAAGGATTTAATGGCTTAAGAATTTTATTTTAATTATCATAATAAGCTGGGTAAAAATAATGCAAATATTTCTTTCCTGGAGCAGTCGCTTTTATATAAATGATACCTAAGCTAAGAAATAGTTACAGCACAATTTAAAATAACTGCAATAAAAAAGTAACGATTCACGTTATACATTATATCGGGGCGTTACTCAGGATTTGAACAATGTCAAAGTTATTTTTCAAGTTCTGGGAAGATTCTAATCAAGTTATAATATATTTAAAAAAAAAAATTTGTCTCATAAAACATTGAAACGATATTTTGGGAAGAAGTCATGAACATACCAACCAAAGCATGCTTTGTTTTTGTGAAATGAATTTTGTTTAAATTTTATACTTCAAAGAGGCGAAAAACATCGATCAAGGGTCGACAGTCGATACCACCGCGCGCCGTACATCAAAGGTTTTTGGCACCCTTAATGTACTGCATATATCCGATAAAACATTATATCATCACGGTGCATCAGTAGGTCCAATTGGGGAGATTCTCGCATCTATTTCACGCCTTTCCCCCAACCGCCGACACCATCGTGCCTCCCCTACTTTTTTTACCCCGTTTCAATCAATTCTAGTGAAATTGTTTTCCTTGTTTCGCTTTCTGTCAGTGTCACCGATACAACCCGTCGGATTCAAGTTTAATAACTTGGCGAGCGAAATCCGGCGGTAAGCCCCTGTCTGGGGTGCGGTTGCTTTGAAAAATTACCCCAACTTCTTTGATATGTCAACGTGTTTAAACTTTAGCTGAGGATGGGAGATAAACAAACAGTATGTTTACTGTAATAATAATAAAATAACGCTTTATTATTGTAACGAGGATATAATATGAGGTAAGAGTACTATATAGATTAACCACAGGAGCAAGAGAGCAAGAGAGCAATTAAAATATTTTTTTCTCAAATTGCTAAAGGAAAATTTTTCTGCCCACATTAAAAAAAATCATACCTCCGAATTTGAATATGGAGATATACAAACTGATTATAGTTCTATGTAGCCAATGAATTCCCCTATCTTTTGTCTATTATCACATATTTGTAGGATTTATAAAAAAATATATAATTAAATATTTAACCTTAAAACATTTTAAAGAATCTAGAGAATATTTATTTTGTAATATTTTGAATGTACAATATATTATATAATCGTTTAGATATATATTTTTTTTTTTAAATTTGCCACATTTTAGCAACAAAGCAATCCGAGGTTTTGGAAATAGTGCCATAATGTGGCAAAAAGCGCTCGAGTGGATAACAAGTCATTTTAAATAAATAATAAGTCTCAATGCAGGTAGGTGCCACTGTAGGAAAAAAGGTTATAATCATGTAATAATGTTATAATCGGTACATATATAAATCAACACAAATAATTTACATGTCTGCGCTAATAAATTGTGATGACCTGCTGCTAAAACGGATAAGAGTGACATATCGACACCCTTCGAAACGCTCTGTTGCTTGTCCTCTGTCACGCGTTTCAGGCCGCGGAACCCGGCGACCAGAGGGTACCAGGGGCACATATATTTCACTCAATACTCAATACCCATCGCACAGCGGCACAGTCGCACAGATGGCCGGACGCCATTGTAATCAAATCTCCGCGGCGTTATCTATCACCATAAATCTGAATGGTTTATCAAAGGATTTGGGCGGCACGTGTTTTCATTTCAACCGAAATTGGTGAATTTTCAACCTTCGTCCAGAGCCATTCATCAATGGAAAACAGTAACTTTGTTTTAAAATCGATATTTGCTATATTTTTTTTTAATTTTGAACAATTTAGATTTTGCCCAAGCTTTGATAAATCAATTCAAGAATTAATATTTTCTTTCATATGGGAAGTCTACGTGTCAGTCTAGGGAGAGGGCCTCAGAAGCCGCCCAGTGGATCTCATTCATTTTCATTTCTACCAATAATTTAAAAAAAAAAGTTTTGGATAGTTGGGTTGGGAGGTTACTCTAATTGGGTAGGCAGTTACTCGACAAGTCACCAATATCGATATTTAAAAAAAATAGTTTTAACATAATATGTAGGTATATACGTGATTTCGAAAAATCATTATAGAATGGACTGCTTATATCCAGTGGTTTGAACATGCGGATAAATGAAGAAAATAGTGGCGGAAAAGTATGCCTGACGTACTGTGGTAATAAAAGTCGGGGACGTTTCTGGATATGTCGTGACCATGACGAAGTGAATCAAATGCTCAAACATCTAGTGTCAAGAGTAAAAGTATTTTTTAATGTTTCTTTATTCATTGAATAGTTTGTTACATTAATTAATGATTTTTCGACCACTTTGCTAGGCACATGCCCGTGTTATGGTGGTCGATTTTCTATGCAGTATCTTCTCTTCTTCCTTGCACTGTCCCAACTTATTGCCTAGGTAGGCTGTTGGGGTCGGCTCTCCTCGTTCTCAGGTTGTAGCTTCTTCGGTTCTGGGTATCGCTCTCTTCCAGGCCGTTTCTACTTAGAATTTTAGAGCATTGAGTCATCCAGGAGTTCTTTGGTCTTCCTCTGGATGACTGTCGATGAAGCTCCGTAGACATTCCCTGCTTCACTGTGTGGTCTGGTGGTCTCCGTTTTATGTGACCATACCATCTCAACTGTCGTTCCTCTAGCTTATTGTTTATGTCTGTGACACCCAGGCTACCACGAATGCGTGAACTTTTAATTTTATCTTTTAGTGACACTCCTGCCGACCATCTAAGCATTCGCATTTCTGCTGATTCAAGTTGCCTGGTGTAGGAGTTGTACATGGTCCAGCATTCGGAGCCATACATTATCGCGGGTCTAACAATAGTCTGGTATACCTTTCCTTTTAGTTTTATAGGCATTTTTGTGTCACACAGGATTCCTGTTACGGATCTAAATTTACTCCATCCCACACCTATTCTGTGGTTAACATCTGCTGCACATCCTCCATCTTTGTGGATGAGTGAGCCGAGATACTTAAATGTGTCACAGTTAGCTATGCAATATAAAGAATGTGAGAGTATATAAAAAAATAATAAAAAAGTAAAGGAATTTAAAGGAATGTAAATGACTTTAGAGTAATATAAAGAGTATGAAACAATATAGTAAAACATAAAATAATATGTAAAGTAAAGCAAAAGCATTTACATGAAAGAGTGTAAAAAGTATGTAAATCATAAAATATATAAAATCAGAGTAAGTAGTACAGAGCAAGCAAATAAGAAAGGATTATTATTATGATGAAAATCTATATGTACGTGTTATAGAACAAGAGTATTAATGAGAGGATGTATCAACGTAGTTAAAGCAAGGAATGTGTGCCAAGACAGTCTTGGGTGGAATTTCATTGTCGTCTACTACCCCTACGAGGAAATCATATTATGATTTTTTTTCTACGGTCGCAAATATAGTCTAAGTTTTACAGATTATAAGTAAGAATAATAATGATGTGTACTGTAATTAATTTTAATATTTTATTGTTTCGTTCCCTTTCTCCCTATGTAACCCCCATCTTTCCTTTACCCCTCCCCATACCCCTCTTCCTACCCCTCCACCGACCAGTCGCTGATGTTCTCTCCCTCTCCTATATGCTTTCTCTCTCTACTGTGTTTACCTAATATTATTTCTTTGTATTATGATTTAGTTTATATATTATTGTCCCGAAGAAGGTTGAGTTCAACCGAAACCGGTCGATCAATATAAATCAAAATAAAGTGGTTTTAAACAAAGCATTTGTTTCATTTTGTGTGTTTAGCGAGCACCTTACCAGGGAACCTTTGCTGAGGTGAGATTTCTTTTTGGTTTTCAGACAATTACACACTTTTTATTGGAATGTGTTTTGGGAAATACTTGAAAAATAAGAAGATGTATGGTATTAGGAAATACCTAAAATAAAGAATTAGAAAGAATGGACTGTCCAGAAATAATGATTTCAAATATTTTTTTAATTGGGTTCGGTTATTTTTGTTTGGTTAGGTTAGGTATTTATTTTGTTTGATGTTTCTATTAAAGTAAATACCTTAATGATGACTGAATACATTTTTACCAAAGAAATAAAATAACGCCATTGTGTTTAAGAAAAAAAAATCTACTACAAATAATGGTAAATCTTTTGTTGTCCGAATATCCACGTATTTTACTCAACTCCATAAATATTTCGATTCACAAATTGAATTACCCAGGCGGGATACAGGGTAGAGTCCGCTTTCCAACATGATATACGACTGTTTTAATCCCAAAAATATTTGCATATTGATTGAGCTTCGTGAGGAAGAGAGCTTTATGGTTGAAAATTGGACGTCTGGCAGATTGAAGTCCTAATTTCATTAAACTTGTTACCCCGTTCCGATTACGAATCTTTTTTTAGAAATTCAATGGAAAAGTTGATTAGAAATCGAAGGTTAAACGAATTATCACCTTTATCCGGAACTGCGAAGGTGTTAATTTTTAACACCTTCATTTTATTTCAGAGACAAATTTGAAATTTGATAAATTGAACATTTTATACAAGCTTTGTTTGGCGAAGTTCTTGGAAACTTGTACTATGAATAGTATTCATACTTGTTTTGTATTCTTATTTATATCATTTGAATTTCGATGAATGAAGAAGCAGTGAAAAAAACAGATAAATATGTCCAACCACGATGAAAAACTAATTTATTTTAATTTTATTTATTTGCAATAAACAGTATAAAAACCAATACATTGCAAAAGCGGTAAACAAAATTACAATTATTTTGACAAAATAAAATCATTTAAATTAGGAACGACATTTCATACATTAGTTCACAGTTAAAACATATATATCTAATATTTTGCGTTTAAAATCGTTATATGACATGTGGAAAATATTTAAGTTACCTGCGAGGGAATTATTTAACCTAGTGAGTCTTCAGAAAGGGCATCACTATTGGTAAGTTAATTCTGCACCGGGAAGAATTAAAAGCCTGTGTTGGCGGCCTCGCGTGTAGTAATCCTATTTTAGCCAGAATGTCTGGTATTGATAGTAAACCATTAATAATCGTTTCTTTATAAATATTTCTAAGCAAATTATTAAAAAACAGGTTTGGTTTCAGACTCCTTACAACAGTCCTAACTTTTCTTATATCACACTAAAAATAATCGCTTTACCTTTGAGCAAAAGTTTATTTATTGGAAAAGCTAAAAATAATTCCAAGGTAAATTTTAATTGTGAACAGAATCTTAATTTTCAATTTGGGAGTCGGTTATGGGTACCGTCGCACGGGATCCATTTATTGGATGACACCTCTGTCATAGTTTACCCCAAGTTTGTAGTGGTGACTTAGCAGGGTTACCCGTTTCATTACCCGGATATTGGCAGCGGATGCGTCTGGCCATTAACTGCGTAGCAGGCCAGCTCGGGAGAGACAGTTTGAGACCCATTTGACCCCGCCAGCATGACTCTATCGGAACATCGCCTTGCATCCCAGTTTTCCTATCTTTCTTGTTCCAAAAATATCCTCCACACAGTATCCCCAAAGATGAAAATATGCCCTGAGAAAAATATTTCCTCAAGGCCTCCTGTCTTAAAAAAGACAGCATGTAAATGATATCGCCCTCGATACTGAAAGTCTTTCTTTCTCTCTGAACGAACATAAGTTTTGGCGATGTACTAAATCTCACCTTCACGTGCCGTCGTGTATATATGGCAGCTTTATTACTCGAGAAGTACTGACAAAAGTCTCAAACTTGTTCATAGGAAAGATTCGAACAAATTTAGTTCGGCAAATCTTGCAAGTAACCGTTTTAAAGTGTTCCACGACGGTGCAGTTGGAAATTCTTGGTGCGGGCTGCAGGAACTAGAGGAGTAGCGAATATAGTATAGAATATAGAGTATAGAGCATGGAAGTATAGGGTGTAGAGAATAAAACGAGGAGGATAGTACCTACATAATATAGACAGAGCCGTATCAGGAGGGGGTAACCAGAGTTAGGTCCCGGGTGTCAACTTTCTTCATTTGTCTCCGAAATAAAATAAACATTAGGTGAGTGTTTAATTTAAGGTCTGTTTAAAAATGATATCCAGATTTTGGTTAATAGTACCAGCAACTAATAATGTCAACAGATATCTCTGTGGATCTATTAAAATGTCAATATTAGAAATTCCTGTTTTACCACGGTAGCCATTTACTTTTATTATGAAGAGAACACTATTATGGTATAGATTTCTATTTTACCATAGTAAGTGATATCTATAGATTCCTGTTTTATCATCTCAACATTTTTTTCTTTTCTTTTACGGGGCTGAATTTATTGACCTCTAATTTGCAATCTCATCGAACAACATCTTGTGACCAAAGCGTCATACTGTTTTTAATATTATAAAAGGAAAGGATTTGATAATATATGTCATTGACCTAACAAAAAGTGCCCTTTATTTAACAATGAGTTTTGTGAAAATCTTTTGTTCCTTTTAATAATGCGACACTACAAAATTGTCCTAACTGCTTGGAGCCAATGTGAGTGTAGCGTCCCACTTTTTAGGAGAATTTTGTTCCCTGTTGTTCCCTTTTACAATTCGACACCAGAAAAATTTTCCTTTTATTTGGAGCAAGTATACCTATAATAGCGTCCCGGTTTAACTGTGATTTTATTTATTTTTTTTATAGAGAAACCTCACAAGAGTCCCAACTGCTCCCTTCTGGAGCCAGTGAGACTATGGCATCCCCAATTGGAGTATGTTGTGAGGCTGAAGGTATGTGGGGAAGGGAAGGAGATGGGGAAGAGGAAGGTGGGAAAGTACCTGGCTATTCAGATCTAGTCACTAAACACGGCTAAAGCCATTATTAAGCAACGTCTCAATTCTGAATGGTGGTCTTACACCAGGGCGATACTGAGAGTATCTTCCACTCTGATATTATTACTTGTTGTTCTTTTTTATACCGGAAAATATGTAAACAGTATTTGAACGCGACAAATAAAAATATTCGCCTGGTTATAAAATCGCGTCTTTTAGCAAAGGAGCCTATCGTACTGCACCAAAGCTCATTTACACTTGTCCGTCTTGTCTTATTTTTTGTAAATCAATTTTATTGTTTGTACGAGAAGTCTGCATGCTTTGATAACTCATCACTATGGATACACCTGCATTTACAGAAAATTACAAAATCCTCTATTTAGTAAGAACAAATGTTTAAATTAATGTCATTTTACCCAAATAAAACAAGTTTTTGTGTGAGGACAAATCGATCATCTAATTGATTTGTTAGACATCTCAAAGTTTACTCTCTCTGGTACAATACTCAGATTACTCATAAACACCACCAAACCAATTATAATACAGAAGAATTGTGCTATTTTAACCAAATCTTGATGTTTTCTGGGTCACTATTATGATATTTATGCCTTTCGGCGTTATTTTAAAGCATATTTTATATGTTTAACAACATTATAATTGATTTAGGGTAAGAATTCAAATATTGCTTTTCTCATTATCTCAAAACTTTGTATTTGGAGATGCGTGAATACTCAACTAAACGATCGTCATTAAGAGGAATATAAAAGCCTGAAATATTTGACTTCTTACGGCTTTAGCACACAGCGTATTTTTGGTATTATCTGAACGAGGAAAGTAGCGCCAAAGATATATATATTTTTTTTATGAATAATTTTACAAGAATGAAAAAAAGTTAGTCAATGGAAATAGTCAAAAATAATCTTAGCCGTAATAGGGTATTTTTTAAAAGTTGTTTCTTATGTAACACGAAAAAATAAATTATTAGGTACTTCACGCTTATATTTTTTTTAACGTAATTAATAATTTTATTTTCATTCCAATAATTAGAGTAGGTAGGAAAAGCTTCGATGTATCAATAACATATTTTTTCATATTCATAATGTAAACCGATTCGTAGTAAAGATAAATCTAAATAGTAATTTGGCGTATATATTCATCTTAAGTGTCCCCCAAACGCCATAATGCCTGGCTTCGGCCCTGCTGCCGGAGCCTCGTACACGAATTCCCGCACTTTGCAACTACTGTTCCGAATTCAAAGTTCGCCTTTCTAACAGCGATATCTGCGGACGACTAGAGCAAATAGCAAGTTATCCAAACAATTCCCAATTCATAACTCGCAGCATTTTGGCAATGCATTCTATTCGAGGAATTCGAGAGAATCTTGGTCGGAATTCAATTGCATTCCCGTCTATGTGTGCCAAGAGAGTACGTTTTTAGTGCATCTGATCTGTGCCAATAATAGATGGAACTTCCTATTGCGCAGATGAACTTGGAGCGGTAAAGTCAATGCTGTAAAATAAAGTTTGCAAAGTTCAAATGTCGAACGGATTTTTATTTTCGTCTTGTAGGTACCAATTTCTGTATATATTGAGACATTAGAAAGTAGGTTGGTACTAACGGACAAAACTTTATACAATTGTAGTTTTTTTTTAAATTAAAAATCAACTAAAATATTATCTTCAAAACGAAATGTAAAGACGATCTCAGCAGCAGAATGTTTAGTTCCTTAATTCTATACCTAGAGTTTGGGGGTTCAAATCCCGGAAAGATCAATTTGTTTTTTCCATATAATAAAAAAAAATATTAAAAAAGTATATATTATTTAAAAAAAAAACTGAACACTTGTTACCATTAGGAACAAAAAGCAGTAACTCCTTTTCAAATCATATTTCTATTACCTCACCCTATACTTAAAATATTTTATTGTATAATGTGCACTACATAATATTATTTTTTACTCCTTCACCAAACTCAAGAGCTAGTTCCCTCCATTGAAGTAGAAATACTTAAAACATGTATTTAACAATTTCTTCTTGTGACATTGTATTAGGTATTATTGAAGCTATATTATAAATTACATAAATTACATAACTACAGCAGTTATTTGCACCACATTCCGGATTAGCACATTTTTTCAGAATTTCCATGGTAGAAGACCACCATTTCGGATAAAATCGTTTGCTGTTGATTTAAATGGACTTAGCCCACTTAAGGGACCAGTTCTGAACAGCCTTTTTAAGTACTTTTAAACCTTATTTTACCTATCTCATGTCCCTTTCTCCTTTCTACTAACCTCACAATATACCCTAAATAGTAGTCCTACCGGCGACGGCACCAAGTAGCCTACTGCCACACTAATTTAAAATATAATCACAAGAAGAAAAGTCCAAAAAGTCTACCAAATCCCACAAATGTTATAGGTTTTAAAGAAGAAAATTTTACATTCTAGTTTATAAGTTGAGAAGTATCACACTTATTTTACAAAACATTATTTTTCTTGTAAATACCTTAAAATTATAACAATAAATAAAACATAATACAATGAACAAAAAAAATGTTACAACAAAAGCACCTAACAAACTGAAATACATTGGTAAAATTGAAAGAAGTCTAACATAAATTGATATTCAATATAAACAAAATAAAGAAAAAAATCTGAAATTAGTTTAAATTATTAGTCTCTCGATAATGAAATAAACAATATTTAAAGTGATTATTTTTAAGCTAAAATATGTCTCCCAGATCAGAATATTTATTTCCGAGACTTCGGAATCGGGGAATTTTGATAAGACGTGTCCTGGTGTGCTAGCATGATCGATCGATATGAAGTTACCGACCGACTGTCGGTAACTTCTCATCGTTCCCTAGGACAACTGCAGATCGCTAAAGTACAAACGACAGTTGATATCGAACATATTAAGGAGACTTAGTCATTGTGAACTGTCACCTATTCGTTTGCGATCTGCAGTTGTCCTAGGGAACGATGAGAAGTTACCGACAGTCGGTCGGTAACTTAATATCGATCGACCGTGCTAGCACACCTGAGGCCCTAGCACGCTCGCTCCATAACGATTGATAGGATAACTATCGGTAACTTCTCATGGTTCCCTAGGACAACTGCACATCGCTAACGTACAAACAACAATTGATGTCGAATATGTTAAGGACACTTAATCATTGTGAACTGTCACTTATTCGTTGGCGATCTGTAGTCATGTTAAGGAACGATGAGAAGTTACCGATAGTTATCCTATCAATCGTTATAGAGCGAGCGTGCTAGGGCCTCTGGTGATGTTAAAATAAAAAGGTAGTAAATTACGGCAACATCTTTTAGGTATATACATGTTGATTATGTGTAAATCAAAGATAAACTAGTAGTTATGTGAAGAGTAGACGTAATTGATTGCTCGGTCTTGACAGCTCGCGACAGTCGCAACACTCATTTGCTCTGGCTACCATATCGATAGGTTTGACCGAAAACGGAACAGACAAACAAATTTACAGACAGGCTAAATAAGAAACGACTTATAAGCAGTGGCGGTTTTCTCTAAAGTGCGATTGTGCGGTGAACCCCCATTAAAAAGATGATAAAATATAACAATCTTGTTGTATAGTAATATAAGCGCATCACAGATAGCTCGACATTAAAATTCCGTCTTTAAAACTCGCGCCACCTATCTATTCCCATTTTGTGCGCGTTGCGATCCGCACACATTTGTCCATACGAAAAAATCATAGCCGATACGAATCGCTGTGGCGGTAGAATGGACAAAACTACCCAGCTTGGTGCGCTGCTCACGAGTCAAGATGTTCGAACTTTGACGAGTCTCGCCGAAACGAAGCCCGAGATTGTCGTATGATGACCGGCTGACGGTCGACTTTTGCACGACGGATGCAAGTTAAATGTTATATATTATGGTATTTAACTTTGTAATCATTTTTGTACATTTTTTATTTTCTTGTTTCTGCATATCTCCACCGTTTACTAATGGCATTTGTAAATCTACTATTGAAGTGGACCGATTTTGACTTCTGTTTTCGTATTTTTTTTTATAGATAAGTCGTTATATCCCTTATTTACGAGTACATTTACTAAAGTTTCGGCAAACAACGTTGCTAGTTATGCAATTTTGTGTTGAGCTTTCCTAGTATTGTTTCGGCTTTCAAATTGAAAGTGGTTGCGTTTATCGGTTGTCGCGAATATTCTGTCCTAATTTTTTTATCACAATGACGGAATACAGTGTTATATAAAAAAAACGCTAATGCTTATGAAAAAAGTTCGGAAATTAAATATAATTATTTTTTGTATACGTGTATAATGGATTTTTTGTGTAAGTGAAAACAACTAATTTTATTTCGTAGTCACCTTTATTTATGTTTCTTGTTTTTTTATGTTTAATAATATCAATTATATTATATTCTACATTCCACGCAATTTTTCTTATTGAAAAAAACAATAATAATTAGCAACGTACATTGAGTGTTGTAAAAACCATAAAACAATTTAAATCCTCTAAAACCATTTTGGTTGTTTAATAATTGTGTCGAGGAGTACCAAGTTATTTAAAAACAATAGTACCTATTTAGGTACCCCTCCAATAACTTTATTTAATTTGTGTGATAAGAGTAAATTTTGATTAGACAATATATCTTCTCTTGAATTTCTGAACCCCCGTTAAAAAGACCACGAACCGCCACTGCTTATAAGCAATACAGAATAGTTAATTTACGGCGAATATGAAATGCTTATAAAATTTGAAAGTGAACATTATTTCTACACTAAATAGTTTATGTATTACGAGAAGCACGGGTAGAAGATAAGAGATTTCTGTATTGTTTCTCAGAAATTTATTAAGATGAATTGAGCATATATTAAAAATAAACTTCTCTTTTAAATTCGGTGGGTGATAAGAAAGATCAGTTAAATCACAAAACTATGTAGGTAAGATTTTTATCAACCAGAGGATTGTGAAGACTGATATTATGGAAGAAAAAATGTTTTAAATAATAAAGAACATCCCAACAACTCAACGTGCTTTCCCACGATTCTAATATTCAGTGTCCCACGTAGGAGTGTAAGCTGACACAAGTTTCAAATTGATATCTAAGAATAATAAGAAACAATAACAACCGTTAGATGTTTTAGTATAACCGTTTAGTTCTGGAAGCTTCCTTCCATTTTACTTTAATTATTCTGAAATCGTGTTAATCGCTATTAATTTGAAAAACAGCATATGTGGTTAGGTTTGTCTCGGTCTTGGGGTGGCGAGTGTATTTGCGCACCTACTACATGGCGGGCCAGATCGGGAGACTGGTTGATGGAGATCTTATCAAGACCGATCTCTCCAGCCGGACTCTCTCGATCTATCGCCTCGTACCGCAGTGGGAGGTATGGATTTATACGTCCGTCAATCCTGAACACCTTCTCACCCACCCCTCTTACCATTTTTCCTTCACAGAACTTCCTTTGTTTAAAAAACCCTCCACCCACAGCATTCCGTAAGTTCACATAGACCCCGAGGGGAATTATTTTCCTCGGGGCCTCCTGGCTGTAACTAAAGTATAAAGTACTAAGTACTAAAGATGAAATAGTGCAAATCCAAAACAACACAGGATATTTAAATTTGTGGCATTTGTGAAGCAAGTATTTAAAAAAATATATACTTGCATTAAGATCAAAAGACGATCAGAAATTCACCTTTCGAATGTTAGAAAACAGAATAATTATTCATTCATATTATAAGTTTCGTAGCTACTTTATCGCTTCTCTGAATCGTTCCCACAATCACATCCAATTTTGGAAGGCAAAGCAAATCTTAATTTCGGAGGACTTTGTACTGGAGTTATACAGAAACACGCCACCTGCAACAGTAAATGTTATCTAATATCGTCGTTGCGCCTGCAAAATCCGACAAACGTTTTTTTTGCTAATATCGGTTTTTTACGCTTTGTGATAGAACGAGACGTGGCGGATAGGCCTATAAAACACGTTTTCTAATATTTAAGCTAGTTTAGAAAAATGCAAAATCAGCTATGTATTTTCGCTAAAAAAATGGCTTACAAAATACTCTATGAAGATTCCTTCACATATCGCATTTTGGACTAAAGTCAAACACTTAATATTGCGCCAGTTAACGACACATAGCGGATTTCGCACTGACTCTTGGTTCAGAACGCGCATATTACAAATCACGTGACTGGACAGTGGACATTTGGACAGTCTTGTTGTGATAGTCAGTCTTGGTGGACGTGCCGGTGGATTACTTACGTTCGTCAAAAAATAATATCTAAGCTTTTAAAACAGTGTGAACTTACATTAAAGTGCACAATAATTTACGTTTACTTAAAGAAGAGTGTTAATTTTTCTAACCCGGTAAGTAATACAACTGTTACACTTTATCTAATGTAACTTTCTTTGATTTTTTACCAAACTTACTTACAACAACTAAAATGCAGAATATATCTGTCTATTATATTTATAAATAATTAATACCTAAGTTTCGCTGACATATTATTATAGGTAGTTATTTCATAAACATTTGCCTTCAATCGGTTATTGAATGAGCATACTTATTTTTTTTACAAAATAACAATAGCCTGCTAGGTACTATATAGCATAATATATAATTTAAATATTTTTATGTAAGTTGTAAAAATGTTTTAATATCTCTTACCTTAATTTGCGATTGACGAAGGCAAGCTTAATGTGAAAACTCTATGTTCGATTAATATTTACTGCAAATGGTTTTACATAATGAAAACTACAAAATATGTTTTGGATAAATTGAAGCTTTGCCTATCATTACGCTTGAGTAGAATTCAAATAATTACTTTATTAAAAATAAAAGTAAATAATATTGCACTAAAATCGGCATACTTTAAGACTCCGTTTGCCAAGTAAATTTATGCCTATTAGCTCTAACCATGGTGATATAAGGCACACTAAAAATTTACACATTTTTGACTAGCGTATGACACTTAATTAACTAATTTATTTTCATTATGACAGGAAATACCCGCCCGCACCGAAGATGAGATCCTCTAGAGCTCGACGTTTGGTAAACATGGTTCTGAACAATCATCGTCAAGCTGAAGTCAAAGACAATCAAGGAAGTATTAGTAACTCTAGAGCTCAACGATTTGTGAACATGGTTCTGAACAATCATCATCACGTTGAACTTAAAGAAAACCAAGCAAGTATTAGTAACATCCAGCCTGTTGAAAAGCAAAACCCAATAATAATTGATATGGACGTCACAAATATTAGCATCTATAGTAACATCCAACCTGTTGAAACACAACAACAAATAATTGATATGGACTTCATAAATGATATACCAATTCCACTTGGCATAAATAATTCTGATTTTAGTGGTTTCTACGATATAGAAAATATGGATCCGAACGTCTCACATAATTTGGACATTTCTGAAACAGTTTTGGAGAAAGACATGGGGAATATATCCCCACCTGTAATCTTGACCATGAGTAATGATGCTGACAGCACACTCAACCCTGAAACAGGACTGTTTGAAAGAATTGCACTTTCAAATTCTAACGAGAAATGTGATGAGGATCAACCGGGCACAAATAATCATAGGTTTATTTTGAATCACGAAACGGGACAGTTCGAATGCTCTGATGTTAATTCTAATTCTGAAGACGAGCTGTTGACTAATGTACCGAACATAAAGGACAAACGAAAGCTGAATAAAAATTTACGAGTCCTGGGGAAAAAATACAGCGGTGTTAAAACAGTAAGTGGCCGTCCAATTTACGTTCAAAGGCCTCAAAGAAAAATAAAAGAAACACCATGCAATCATCATGGCTTGAATTTATCCAATAGATCTTTTCTATGCGGATTGGTTAATGAACAAGCTCGCCTAGACGTGTTTAACTATTTCTGGAGCTTGTCAACGTGGGAAGCTAAGAAAGCCTATATTTTCGGACTTGTAAACATCCGAAGAGTACTCAAGAGGCGACAACAGCGTCAGCAATTAGAAGGTAGAAGTGCTTGGAAGCGCAAAATCGGGATCGACTGCTCCTTACCCAAGGTTAATGGTGAAAAAGTTAGAGTTTGCAGAGAGTTTTTTAACGCCACATTGAGTATTACGAAAGATACGTTTGCTCAATGGATATCATTAACACAGATTGATAACGAAGACGAAACTCAAACAGCTATGAAACGAAAGACCAGAGTTCCTCAGTCTTTGAAGTCAGATTCCGTTAAAAAATGGTTGGACCTATTGCCTAAAGTTCTGAGTCATTATTGCCGCTCGACTAGTTCAAGAACATACGTGGAGGATGCTTTTAAATCTAAAACAGAAATGCATAAAATTTACATGTCGTGGTGTTCAGAAAACGGCATTACTTGCGTCCAAAGAAAGAAGTTCTGTTATATTTTAGAAAGTAACAAAATATCTATATTTAAACCTCGCAAGGATCAATGCGACACATGCGTGTCCTACAATCAAGGAAATCTAAATGAAGAAGAATACCACATTCACATTAATAAGAAAAATGAGGCAAGAGATGCAAAGAAGTTGGCTATTGCATCCTGCTCTGATCAACATTTAGTAGTAACAATGGACCTTCAAAGCACACAGCTTTGTCCGAAACTATTAGTTTCCTCTCAATATTATAAGCAAAAACTTCAGTTACACGACTTTACAATTTATAAAAATAATACGAAAGATGTTTTTCTGTACGTTTGGCATGAAGGCGATGGAGGTGTTTCAGCAAATGAGTTTGTTTCTTGTATTATCGATTTTATAGAAGGAGAAATTAGAAAGGGATTCAAAAAAATTACTCTGATATCAGACGGCTGCGCTCATCAAAACAAAAATAAATTCCTCAGCAGTGCTCTGGCAGATATATCGAAGAATATGAATATAGAAATAGAGCAACTCATATTAGAAAAAGGACACACAATGATGGAGGTGGATAGCGTCCACTCGACATTGGAAAAGCTTTGTACTCCTCCATTATACTCCCCAACGGATTATGTGAACCGAATGAGGAAAGCTAGACCATCCAAACCTTACTTTATTAAGTATCTCGATTACAATTTTTTTAAGGCTTACGATACACTCCCCAGTAATTATTGCACTATTCGTCCAGGCAAAAAGGTTGGAGATCCTACAGTTACCCAGATAAGAGGGCTGCTGTACAAACATGGTGAGGTTATGTACAAACTCCGACACATTGATAACTGGACACTTCTGCCTCAAAGAAGGAGGCAAGATTTATACACAACACCACAACCATTGTACACAGAACAAAAAAAAATTGATAAGTCTAAGTTTGAGCAATTACAATCCTTAAAGTTATATATGCATCGGGATTATCATTCATTTTACGATAATCTTATATACTGATTTTGTTGATTACTTATCGTACCTTCTATTTTTATAATATTTTAAAGATCTCAATAGTTATTAGACGAATGTTAAGTTTACTAGCAGGCGTTATCATTGTTTAATTATGTAACTGAAATGTTAATTTGTTTTGTTAAAATGTTGAGATTAATATGATTGCATCATTGCTCAATAATGTTTGGTTTGTAATAGGTATAATACTAGTTATACTCTACTTGTTTTTCTTCTTTCATTAAATAAAATGTAATGTGTAATAAACTTGTTTTTCCATCTTACTCAAAATATTTTTAGTTCACCTTTACTCGATAATCACTTATTTAAAAGTAATCTTTCAGCTGGGAAAGATAAAGATTCGTTAAAAATAAGCTATTGGGTTGATAAAAATGCTTTGCGCATACGTTAATACATTTAAATTATACGCAATTAAAGATTTACAATCATTTCTAACTGAATGCAAAATCCGTTATATCTAAAATATACGTACATCAAAATCCGCTATATGCTGTCTCTAACACAAAGCGGATTTAAAGACCCATACAAAATCAGCTATGTGTCATTTATTCACAAAAAGAAATATTACTACTAAAGTACTAAATATTTAATTATAAAATATCATTTATACAAAATCCGACGTAAAGATCGAATTTTCTGTTTATTTGGATTGTAAAAAATGCGAGCCATTGATGAATAAATCAGTTTTTTCCTTCTCCTGAAAAGTAACGTTTTTTTACATAGCGGATTTTGCAAGCACAGCGACGATATGCATTTAATGTGATGAGATTAAAGATGTAGGCTAGCTCAGAATATGTGTGGCTTTTAAAGGAAAGTGTGCGTGAAATCTGTAACTACACAATAAAAGTAAATCTGAAACACCATACATTTATTTATATAACACACAATAATCGGAAAATGGCAAAACATCATTCAAATGTTAAACTCTATAATTTATCTCGGGTCATGTTCGAGCCACGAAGTTATTAATCTCGCAGATTAAATATTCAACTAAAATGCGTTTCAATATGCGAATGAAGTTAAGAGACATGTTTAGGCGCCAAGCTCATTATAACCAAACGGCTAAGGTTAACGTTAAAAATTGGTAAATCAAAGAGGAATATTATTTAAAAACTATTACGTCTGTGATGAATGATGAAGGCCGACATTTCCTCCATGCTGGCTTCTGTGGGTAAGTCTAGACTTTGAAATGATTCTTCTTTTATCAAATACTTTTATTTTCCAATTTTCTTTCATCGTACACGTTGTTTTTCAGGCTTTCCACCCTTTCTTAGAACCTTAGAGTTTTACCTCTATAAAGTCGAACATACGTGAATTTTCCCTCCCCGTGATCCAAGATGTTACTCATGTTCACGCGAACTAATTGGAAAATGTTATATCTTTGACCCCTAAACTTCCTTCCTCATTTAGTCGTGATTTACATCCCCCTTTCCTTCAAGGCTTTGTCCTATGTAACTAAGAGATGAAGAAAATTCTCCCTCTCAAATCACAGAACTCTCTGAAAACCTTTTCTTTCCCCAATTTAAATACTCATTAGAGTATTTTGATGCATTATTTTTATCAAATATATATGCATCTAATTTGTCTACGTTATTTACGACTTTGAACGCAAAACTACGTGACTATTTATTACGTAAAGAGACTTCGAATCATACGTTGTGCATATTTTTTTTTCATGATATTAAAGTCTAATTACATTTTGTTTGTGGTATCCCTGATTCTTTTGGATGGCGTTGCCGTTGATAATTGAATCTCAAACAGAATGTGTAGTTACTTTTAGTTATATAAATTTATTTAATGTGCTTTTAAATTCCCTCTTATACTGTGATTCAACCTCATCCTAATCTGTTTTTATTTTTAATTTAAACATGTTGATTGCTATCTTTTTTGTTAGTTAGTTAGTGTACAAAATGTGCAATTATGAAGTCATTTGGTCTGCTCCCGTTCGCCTGTCCTAGGTTGAGGGTTTACATACATATATAATTTTGTCTTATTTGGTTAGTACATTTTATAGATCGAATAAAAAACGAAGGCGGATATACTTGTTTGCAATGGCTTGGCACCTGCCTCCTGCGTAACATTCGACTGATCGAATTCGAACTAAACCTTTCCGATATAACTGAGCGCGAATTAATTGGCTGGTGCTAAATCTCTTCAATGATTTTTCCGAGTTCCAAATCAACCCTTCCATGCTCTCCAACAGATTAGAAAAGCCTTCCTCCGAGGTCAAACGTACCCAAGCCCTTACTCCTCCATAAATTACGACTACTGAAAGCGAACCGGTTTCGTTTTCCAAACAATCATATACTCACGAGGTTTGTGACAGCCGGGTTTCCTACGTCCTCCCGCCACATCCAAGAGAAAATGTAGAAACGTCTAGTGGCGACGGGATTACATTCTCCAATGAATAGTACATTAAAAGATATATATTTATACATAATTTTTTTATAACCTGCAATGTCCACCTTTTCAAATGGCATTACGAGGCCGAGAATTCTCAGTATCAGGGGCTCACATCACCCGGATCCAAGTATCCCGATATATAATTAATAATATAAAAATAAATAACACTGTACACATAAAATATATACTCCGCTCGTCTGTTTGGTTTTGGTTGATATTTTTTTTTGATAGAGTTTATCCACTCTATATTTTGCAATTACTTACAATTGCACACCCCCTCTTCTCTCTCTAATATTTGTATAGAACATATCTGTGACATTCTATAACATGGTCCTCAAACCATTTTAACTCAGTGTAGTCATAACACTTTATTTTGTTGTTTTCTCTCATTCCCTTGAATTTGTCTATTTACTAACATAGTAAATATTTAATTTTCCACATTAATTTCTTTTGTTTATTTTTATTTAAGTGAATTTTCCTTTCGTATCCATGGTTAGTCATCCCCATTATTTGAAATAGTTTTGTCTCCGATTGCTTGTTTGATATAAAACTTCCCTCCTCGAGTGCAACCTCAGTAGTATTTTCCTACTATCCCGTGATTTTCCCAATGTTAAATGTAGATGTTGCTTGTAAAATAATTTTTCCTTTTTCATCTCCACTATTTGAAATAACTATCGTTCCCGATTGCTTGCTTGATATTAATCCCCTATGAAATGACATCCCCCATCTAAATTGATAAGTACCTACATTTAAATTTAATGGTAACCTAAGTAGTCCTTAAGTACTTTATCCCCCTGACCTACTCAACGTCAAATAATTTAAAGATGAATCTATTACTGTACATTAGATTCATAATGTCCTCGACCTTGTAAATCATGGTATATATAATCCACCAAAGAACAAAATTATGAAATTAAAACCCATTGCTCTACTTGTGTGAAATTTAATAATCACTATAACTCTTATCTGATTGAATGATAATATTATAATAATATTTCATATTGTTTGATTTTTTTTAAAATTTGATAACGTTCCTTAACCTTGGCTTTGAAGCTTAAATTAAATATCGTAGTCCATGAATGTCAATATTTATTTAAAGGAAGGTCGTTGTTACACGCCGAAGATCGCTTGAATTGACCTAGGGTATGTTAATAATAAACATAAACAAACTCAGAATGTTTATGCATTCCGATCTCTTGACCTACTAACACATATATCACAATGAATGGGTACTTTCCTCGGAACGCATTCAATGTCAAACGCGTAGTTTTGATCTACCTCAACCATCAGGATTAAATATCTAATATTTACTGTTTCCTTTGGTTCTGAAAAATGAACATATGATACATACAATTTTTCCAAATATAATATGTAAGTTATAATAAATAATAAATATATATATTTCTATTCAAAATATCATTTAATTATAATAATAATTGGAATTCGAATCCAACTCAATCAATTTAGGGATGATTTGATTTAATTTTTTTTTTCTTTTGAATTGTTAATAATCATATACCTACATATATATTTATATATATATTTTCAATATATAATTTTTTTTTTTTTTTTTATAAAAACATAAAGTATATAGATATCACACAGTCACCCGAGTTTTCAGCTACCTCCCATCTGTAATCTGGAAATGATTAATTATGAAAATAATTGACTTACCGATTTAAGACTTTTCCGTCGGGTGTACACGACAATCTTAATTAATTTTTTCTCTACCTAAAATGTATACATATCAAATATTTCAAGTGAGACCCTTTTTCCTTATTTTAATTAAATTTGAAATTTGCAAAATTTTTATTATTAACTCTCCAAAATTGATTTTAATTATTTAAACAAACACACAATTTTAATTTTAATTTATTTTAAAGATGATGATTATCTCCAAAATTGATTTTAATTATTTAAACAAACACACAATTTTAATTTTAATTTATTTTAAAGATGATGATTATTACTATTATTTTCATTTTCTAAAACGTAATTAGTACTAATTTTTATCTATTTTTATTTTGCAATGAAGATTTGCTAAGTGTTTTAAATAAATTATAACCGTTAAAGATTTTATCAATTTTAATGAACACTTAATTTCGAATAAAGACGATAAATGATCACTTTAATTAAAAATTTTAAAGGTTTATTTCTTTATTTAATTTTATAATAACTTTTATTTGATTTATACACTTTGATATTAAATTTTATCACTATTTTTATTATTTGGTTTTAATCTCCTTTATTCCCATCGTTTAAATTTTCACTAAACTGGATATAACAATTTCTCACTATTATATAACTATTATTGATTTTATTTTATTTTGTAACGTGAAATACTCTAAGTCCATTTCTTTTTTTAAATTAACACTTGGCACTTTGGACCTAAAGTCCTCGAATATCAGAATTATTTTTAAATTCCAAACACTTATATTACCACTTTAACGACGGCGTGACGTAAGGTATATTATTGAGATCTCCCGACCGACAAACGACGACTGCCTGAATTTTCCTAAGTACCCGTATATATACCACACTGAGATCTAGAAGAGCCTAAACGAATTTTCTTTGATATAAAATAATGTACAATATCAACTCGTATATTCATATTTTTTTTTTCATTCTTGCATCCAAGATCTTAGTACAGCCCTTCATGGCTCGTGAAGCTATGTGTCTCTCTCTCTCGTTCTATCAGTACCGAACCTACAATTCTCCATCAAATTGCCCAGATTCCTTTGTTCATCTGCACTTAGAAATTTATGTAAAATTACATAATTTTCTTGTTTTCTTTTTAATAATTCGAGATAGGTCCATACTTTGCTTAAACCGTTTATGCCCCCACAAACATCTACGCTTGTAAAACACGATTAATCTCATACCGAAATGTTTTCTATAAAATTTTCATGTTTATTTATTCGATTTTTCCGAATTTTAATGCCATTTCTATGAATAATTCCATTTGAAACCGTATTCACTCTATTTACGTTGTAAATTTGAACTTTATTTATAATGTCGTAATTTTCTATGAAGTCCTGTCTCCAACCCATTGATATGTTATATTATCATATAAATAATTATCATCCAAGACTGTATTTATTCAATCACTTTAATTTGGGACTTTCACAAATAACCCTTCCCGTATCTTATTTTCTCTCTCGTTAAATTTCCAATTATCCTATGCATTTATAGAATATCATTTTCCATGTCTATTTAAACACATGTTTTCAAGTAACTATACCTCTATATTTTGTATTGTCAGATAAATTTTTCCGTTTTTTTATTCAAATTTTCTACTAATTTCACCAATTCAACCCTCGAATTCCTATCAAACCGAAGACCCTCCCCTCATTTGATCAGTTTTCTCTCCTCCTTGCTCATGTAAAGCGATTAACTTTTTGTGTTGATGTTAATTTTTGTACGTACTCGGTGAGAACTCTGAACTAATCGCTTCCCCATTAAATTTAATATTTTTTGTATAATATAAACACTGCCATATGAACCATGTAAATTTTACGACAATATTCCAGCTAAATTGGTCTGTTATAATGTTGAAGTCATGTAACGAATATTCTTTGAGAAGAACAATACCCTCGTTGTATTTAATGTCAGCGGTCAATAACAATTCGCTATTCTACCCGTTATTCTGGACCATTTCACAGACTAAAATTACTGTTTTTTTCGTGTTTCATTCCACGCTTTTTTTGACAGATATACATTTACTATGTAATTCTCAGTTCAACAATTTTCTTCCCAAATTCATCTAAAGTTTCTTCTTTGATGTACGTCACTTTGTAATAATTTTCTGCTATTTGATGATATTTGTTAATCTTATGAACCTTTTTTGAAGTGCACGTAGTTAGATGAAAAGTCTACCCGTCTTCCCAAGCACTTTCGACTCCTTTTCTTGTAATTTTTTATAATAAAATGTGAAAATTTTTCTCCACCAAATCGTTGGTTCTTGATCGCTTAATTCTTTCGTGAGAAACAGACTATTAAGCAATCAATGACCCCCTCGGACACGTGTGCTTTTTTCAACCATAAATCAAACGTATAATTGATAAGCGTAAAGTTCAAATCCTTTGTCTGACTTCCAACACGCCCACATCACCATTCCCATTGGCTCACTTGCATTTTTATCGCTTTATGACACAAAACAAGGTATTTCATTGGAGAGATCCCACTCTTAAATGATTCGGCGTGTTGTCTCACTCCTATGCATGTCACCCCTCTCTCTCCTTCTATCCGTAAAACAGTTTCCGCTCTAATTCGCAGCTTATTCAAAAGATGTCACCCTCGTGATGGTTTTCTCAACTAAGTGAAAATCTCCAAACTCACTTTTATCCATTGTCATATCAAATCATTAATTAATTTCTTTGTGGAAAAACCCATCTCATCACAACTTCAAGCTTGTATTTTTCTAATTTTAAGCCACGCCGCGTGAATCCTCCCACGGACCGAACCAAAGCAGTCAGGCCAACCGCATGATTTGTAGTATGCTATGGCAAGTTTTGAAGAAATTGGTAGATACCGGGCCTGATTGAAAACAAACTGCTACACGAAGAAAAACGTTATTCTAAAATACGATCATTTTATTCGTAAAAACGGTTAAAAACGGGTCTGAAGTTCTTACGAACAAATTGACAGTGTTTCAATGTTTATTGGCGGGAAAATGTAAGAATAATTTGTTGGTTTATGTACGAAATTATGTATTAAAACTAATTATTCTTACATGTTCCCGCCAATAAACATTGAAACCCTGTTAATTTGTTTGTAAGAACTTCAGTCCCTAATCGTTTTTACGAATAAAATGATCGTATTTTAAAATAACATTTTTCTTCGTGTACACACTGAATATCTTTTTTTAATGCAAAAAAGATATTTCTCTCAAAAGCGCGCAAAATAATGAAGAAATTTATAGAAAATTGGCGATGAAATTACTTCAAAAATTATTTCTCGACAGACTCGTAATTTCTTTAGAACAAACTTCTAGGTTTCTGGTTGTTTATATTAATACCATCAATTTTGTGAATAAAATTTTCCAACCATTCGTAGAATATAATTTTCTTGTTGTTTTCCTTAATACTTAAGATGACTTTCCCCCGGAATATTCCATGACACCATTCCCCGAAGTTTCACTATTTAGGAGGTACTTGTGATGTAACGATAATTTATCGTTGACGTCTTGCCTTAATTAAACCACGATACTGTTGTTAGACACAACTTGTTAGTTCTACGCGTGATATTAACTGGAAGTTTCGATATTGTAAAGGTATCCAGGGAATTCAGAGGCATGCTAATAACGATATGAAAAAACTTTGAAATTTTGCATACACTTTTTATGAGTTTTTATCCATCCGAACTATGATAAAGGATTTAAGGAATTTTGTGAGGCTTAACAAAATGTTGAAAACAAAGGAAAATAAGGAAAAACAGAGAGCTTAGAAACTACCACCATTTTTAGATCTGGCCGCTAAACATTGCTCAAGCCATTTAAAGCCAGGTATCGATCCCTTATGGCAGTCTTTCTTCTAGCGATACTGAGAGTATCTTCCATTCGGGAATGATGTGTGAACTACGATTGTTAGTTAATATTACGATAGTATTCGATTTCTTTACCTTTGTATTTTTTTTTCCTATTTATTTTTATTAATATTAGGTTCTTTTCCAATGATTTATATTAAATTTATGGGTATAACCTCCAAAAGTTATTCCAACGAAATAATCATTCTAGACTTGTATAAGAAGTATATTATATATTGTATAATAATTAAAAACCAGCTCCCCTAGCACAGTCGATCGATAAGGATTGATCGGATAACTTTCGGTAACTTATCATCTTTCCCTAGCATGACTGCAGATCGCCAACGAATAAGTAACAGTGCACAATGACAAAGTGTTCTTAATTTATTCGAAGACAACTATTGTTTGTACGTTAGAGATGTGCAGTTGTACTAGGGAACGATGTGAAGTTACCGAAGTTATTCTATCACAATCCTTATCGATCGACCGTGCCGAGGGCCTTAAATATGTTCATCCGAGACACTATCTAGGTCACAAAAAAATTCTTTAGAACTTTGTAATCATAATAATATTATAAATTCTTAATTTGAAATATGAGATCGACAATATGACATAAATTTTGTTATAGTTAAGCGCACTTAAAGTGAAACATCACAAAACTGCGCTATACAAATGCTTTGTTATTATTATTATTATAAATGAAATATGTCGCAATGGCCGAGTGGTTTAAGGTGTTGTTACTGGAAGAAAGAGATCCTGGGTTCAATTTCCTTTTGCGACCTTTGCCTTTTTTATTATCTGTGTATTGTTTTCTTTCGATTTTCATTTAGATTTACTTAGATAATCTTCTTCAATGATTAACAATATTATAGTATTCACTAATAACTTATTACAAGAGTGTTCACCAATTGATTCAATTTAAAAACGCCAATGAAAATTGTATTGTATTTTTATTTGTTCGTGTCTGACCTCTACGTGCACATTTCACTCAGATTTCGATAAAATTTTTGATCCCGCGCATTTGCGGTATTTTCATGTGCGGGAATTGTGGGATTGTGGGAATGAAAAAAAAATCACAACAAATACATTGCGTTTTGTTTTGAAAATCGTGTAATAATGACGATGACTGCCTACCATTTGTATTGCAGTCTCGAGCTACTATCAAAAAGGAAGTTAAAAATAACTGTTAATTAGATCAATAAATAATTTGATATTTTAGCAGGGCGTGAAAGATATAAGCAGTGGTGAATATTTTACAATGAAAGAGAAACTCAACTCTATGCTAGAATGATTTAGGACCTACAATCTATTTTGGAGAAAAAATATTCGTTTTTACCTTTTTTAGAACGGAGGTATAAGATGCAAATACTTTCATTTAACTCCCAGCTTCTTGGTGACAGTTTCACCTATAGAGGAACTAGACTTAATGGGAAGAAAAATAGAGCATTTTTCGCTGCTGGGCTGCAGTGCACAAATGCCCATACACATATTTATGTATGACAGGGCCCCATGTTTTTTACGCTCTAGCTTTTGATTATTCTTCTTAAATTAAATTCAGACTTTTTTTTGTAACCTTTTCCATGTCATTTTAGAATAAAACTTATCTCAATTTTGATAGCCTCTTAGGTCTTCAATTGCTATCCGGAGGTCACGGGTTCAAATCCCGGCGTGTGGAAGTAAATTTTTTTAATTGATTAATGTGTGTTATTTCACAAAAATTTTAAATCTTACGTAATGTATTTAGAGCACGTTCCAGAGTGGAAGATACTCTCAGAATCGCCCTGGTGTAATGCAATGAGTCAGAATTGAAAATTTACTTAAAATTACTTTAGCCGGGAGGCGTAGTCCAGCGGTAAGGCTTTGGACTCCCATTACGAAGGTCACGGGTTCGAACCTTATTTCGAATTTTATTTGATTAATGTGTGTTATTGCACAATTAATTAATTAAAAATAATATATGCTATATTTGAGGCACGTTCCAGAGTGAAAGATACACTCAGTATTGCCCTGGTGTAAGACCGCCATTCAGAATTAAAACGTTGCTTGAAATGGCTTTAGCCGTGTTTAGTGATTAGATCTGAAGAGCCAGGAACTTCCCCACTTTCCTCTCCACCATATCCTTGCCTTCCCCACTTATCATCAGCTTCACAACGTACCCCGTTAGTCTCACTGGCTCTAGACGGGAGCAGTTGGGACTCTTGTAAGGTATTCACTATAAAAAAATAATAAAAAAGCGGTATATGGTGATCAGATCTGATTATTCAGATACTCCCCCACCTTCTGCTTACTCATCTCCATACACTCCCAACCACCTCGGTCTCGCTTGGGGATGCCAAAATCATACAAAACAAAACTAATAAAAAAATATTAATTAATTAAATTGGGTTTATTGAAATTTAATACCCCATAATAAAAATTCCTTCTAAAATTCTAAAATTCTATCCCGCAATCGCCCACGAGATGTGAAATTTAACACCTCATAATAAAAATAAATCCTTCTAAAATTCTAAAATTCTATCCCACAATCCCGCGAGATATGAAATTTAACACCTCATAATAAAAATAAATCCTTCTAAAATTCTAAAATTCTATCCCACAATCCACCGAGATATGAAATTTAACACTTCATAATAAAAATAAATCCTTCTAAAATTCTAAAATTCTATCCCGCAATCCCGCGAGATATGAAATTTAACAACTCATAATAAAAATAAATCCTTCTAAAATTCTAAAATTCTATCCCGCAATCCCACGAGATATGAAATTTAACGCCTCATAATAAAAATGAATCCTTCTTAAATTCTAAAATTCTATCCCACAATCCCGCGAGATATGAAATTTAACACCTCCTAATAAAAATAAATCCTTCTAAAATTCTAAAATTCTATCCCACAATCCTGCGAGATATGAAATTTAACACCTCATAATAAAAATAAATGCTTCTAAAATTCTAAAATTCTATCCCGCAATCCCACGAGATATGAAATTTAACACCTCATAATAAAAATAAATTCTTCTAAAATTCTAAAATTCTATCCCGCAATCCCGCGAGATATGAAATTTAACACCTCATAATAAAAATGAATCCTTCTAAAATTCTAAAATTCTATCCCGCAAATCCCGCGAGAAATGAAAAAGGAGGGGTATTAGCAAAACCTAGTTTCTTCGAATAAAGCCGGGTTTATCTCCTAGCGTAATATCGAGGGCAAGCTCCAGTGTTTTACGGACCTGACATCATGTTCTCTTTTTATTGATAAAATCATAAAAATCTCATTTTCCGTTTCTATACAATCTACACGACAGGAATACTACTCGCACCGTCTTCGTTCGCCCCCAGACGATTGCTTATTAGGATGTATAAAAGATATAACGCAAAAAATAGAAAATTGCTCGGCACCCCATTCTTGCGTGCCGTTTTTATTGTGCAGTTCGCTGCAGTTTCCAATATTCTGCCGATGACTTTTTACAACAAACAGAGAGGGCTTCAAGCAGCGGTAGAGAAAGCTTCCTGAACGAACTAAAAGGAAATCGCGTACACGGAGGAAATTTTCGGATTTCCTTTGATATTTACCTTTCCGGCTCAGAGGTTTCGCTTTTTAGCTCCGATCGCTCCTATCAGGATTACAGTAGGACGCAAAACTGAACGGAAAAGCGATTTTTCTCCTCTCTGTTTGTTTAACTGAGAACATTGTGTAGTGTCGGTATAGCGGTTTCCTTCTGCAGTAATCCTTCATTCCACGTATCGAATTGAGTTTCTCGGTACAAAGAGGACAAATGAAGACTGGAGTACGTGGAAACTGAATCATTATAACTTAAAGAAAAATCTCTTGAAAATATCATTTTAAAAAGAGAACGATGTTACGTTTCATTTTTGTTATTTGATAAGCACACACAATGCAATGCTTAATCCAATATCTGCACTAGTATCAGTATTTAATACTTATTTCCTCGAATTGAATTCCGTTTAACTTATAAAAAAATTGACGCTTCATTTCAATTCAGAAATTTAAAGCTACTTCTTACATATGTTACGGCTTCCGTGGTCGAGGGGCAAGGCTCTCTGTCAGCAATCCAGAGGTCGCGGCATCAAATGACAAAAATGAATCCAAGAAAATTTTAATTGAATAATTTTTCTTACATCAAAATTGTTTAATTTAAAAATATATTTGCAGCACGTTCCAGAGTGGAAGATACTCTCAGTATCGCGCAGGAGTAAGATAATCAATCAGAATTGAAACTTAGCTTCAAATGGCTTTAGCCGTATATGATGACCGGGAACCCTAGCACACTCGACCGATAAGGATTGATACAACAACTTTCGGTAACTTCTTATCGTTCCCTAGCATGACTGCAGATCAACAACAAATAAGTGCAAGTTCATAATGACTAAGTGTCCTTAATTTATTCGACATCAACTATTGTTTGTACGTTAGCGATCTGCAGTTGTCCTAGAGAACGATGAGAAGTTACCGAAAGTTATCATATCAGTCCATATCGGCTTAGTGTGCTAGGGGGCCTGATCTGACTACCCACTTACCTCTTTCTCATCTTCTTCTCCTCTACACTGCCTTCAGCCTCGCTTGGGGATGCCACAGTCTCACTGGCATCAGACGATAGGGAGCAGTTGAGATTCTTGTGCGGTATGCACATAAAAAAATGTACGTGTTGATACAAAGTCTTTTACTAGTCTTACTAATATTATAAACGCGAAAGTTTTTGTGGATATATGTATGTTTGTTACTCTTTCAGGCATAAAACACTGAATGGACTTAAATGAAACTTTACAATAATATAGCTCATACATCAGAATAACATATAAGCTATAATTTATACCAAAAGCTTGCTATTTTCCATGTATTACAAATAATAATTATTGTTATAACTCAGGTACGAGCCATACGTCATTCCTGTGTCTACCTATCGTGAAAACAAGCTTATGTGTCCAAGCAGTTAATAGAAAATGTCATAATTTGAGAATGACGTTTTGAAAAACAATGATTGTAAAACCAAAATTCTATTTTAGAAAATATTTACATTAGTAAATTTATTTGAAGTACTCACAATTGAATCGAATTAAGGACCAGTTGTTTCGGAAAATTTCACGTTTTAATTTCCTTCAAATCGTCATTCACCGAAAAATTGGGTTGTTTCAACCTCCGTCAGAAGAAATTTCAAGGAAAATTTTATGGAAATGTTTCAAAAATGAAAAGATTCTTTTTTCATTTCAAATTTGACACGCAATCACGTCTTCCTATATTTCAAATACGAAATGGGTTGTTTCAACTCCAAATAACGTTCGATAAATTTGAAAATTTTGTTCAAGTGTTCCCCGCCGAATCACAATTTTGACGTCTGCGCATGCGCATCCCATTATTTCGCTAACCGTCCGGACTCGGCTGATCACATTCACATCACATTTCTATAGTATTTTCACTGCTGACGGAAGTTGAAACAACCCAATTTCGGTGAATGACGATTTGAAGGAAATTCAAATTTGAAGGAAATTCAAATTTGAAGGGAATTCCAAAACAACTGGTCCTATGAAATTTTCGTTGAAATTTCTTCTGACGGAGGTTGAAACAACCCAATTTTTCGGTGAATGTCGTTTTGAAGGAAATTCAAACGTGAAATTTTCCGAAACAACTGGTCCTAAGAATTATAGATATTTTAAATAAATAGGTCAAGAGTTTTGGTATAAACATAGATGGGACCTACGAAAAGAAAATAGGCTAATCGAAGTACAAATCATGCGCAAATGAAGTCGCGGGCGGAAGCTAGTTATATATAATAAGTTTTTGACAAAATGGGACATTAATAATTAACGATCACATTGTTACAAATTTCCCTCGTTTAAATCTCATTAAATTCTAATAATGTTACGTAATTTTGATTAGAGTTGATAAGCACACACTTTATTGCAATAATTTATCCAATATCCTTCGTCGCCCCAGCCACAGTAGGAGTATGTGTACGTATTTCCCGGTACATACAGTCAGCTACCGAGTCCACAATCCACATACAGAGGGAGAGATAAGGCGTTTGTTCATCTCAGCACGGTCCATGTGATGACATCTTGCTTTGCTTTACTCGCAAGAGGAGTTTTGGACACGTCCGCAGCTCCTATAAGTAATAGAACGGAAGAATTGAATTGTATCCGACACGTTTTGCGCCAAAAGCCGTTTCAGAATTGCATCAAGGAAATTGGCTTTCCGTACACACACAAAATATTATATGTAATTTTTAGTTCATGGTTTGTGAGTAGGTGTACGTTATAAAATATTTAATATCAATATCGTTCCCCCAGCGCACGTCCCATATACGTAGAAAAGTGTCATGAGTTAAAAAAATGTTTGTTTACAGGAGAGCGATAAGAAATGAATGAATGATGAACATATGGTCCTATCGAAAATAGATTTTAGCGACATCTAGCGAAATGGAGATATCTAACTTAATACGGTTTCCGTGTGGCATACATAAATACAATCATTTTACTTACGATACCTTTATATGGGATGGGGGAAGTGTGTACTTAAATTGTATAAGTTTCAAGGATGAATGGAAAGCCATTTCAAGGAAAAATTTAAGGAAAACATGGTGAAGCAAGTGATCTTTTACCTGACTGTAAAACCTTCTGGATCTTGCTCTATTTTGAGGTTAGAACATGTGTGAAAAAAACAGTATGAATTAAAAGTGATTTTCGATAGAAGATGAAAACACATGGAAAAAAAACAAACTGTATCAGCACATACCCAAAACTATTCAACCAGTAAGCTTCCTGAGGGTTGGTTTGTACTATTTCCATTTATAGTTTTTTTTAAGCTGTAAATGCACACAAAAAAAAACTAATTTTCATACGACAATATTAAAATTTATAATTTCTAATGATGAATTTTTAATATTTTTTATTTTATTATTATTTGATATTATTATTTTATTGATGTGACATAGGATGAATTAACTGTTGGTTTTTTCTATATCCGTCCACAGTATGGATGTAGGATAAGCCAACATTAAATATGATCATGGTACAAACCAATATTTTTTGTTTTGTTATTTTGTTCAAAAAAAGTGTCCGTTTACTTTCTTGATGATGTTTTTATTAAAATAAAAATTCAACTAATTATGTTGTTCTTTTACTTATTGGTAGATTAACCCTTGTATTTTGTATCAATATTTATGACAATTAATTTTAAGTAAAGGATAATAATAGATTTTTTTAAAACTTCAAACAATCGTTTTCTCAATATAAGTTTTTGTGGATATAGTACAAACCAACCCTCAGCAAAGTTGTTGTGTTAATGTTACAAAAATTCTGAAGAATATTATGTCATCATATCTTGGAATAAACTATGTCGTGAACTAGAAACGAATTATTCTAGTACTTGAATAATTCCTTTGTATTTTAAATTTCTACAAAATATTGATTAGAGTTCACCATTTTTATTTGAAAATATAGCACTAGATGAAGTAACTCATTAGCTCGTAGGGCTTGTTGTAAAATATCTGATCAGTTGGAAAATCGTTACTGGCGATTAACTTTCTTCTTAGGGTGAATTGCCTTATACACAAAAAAAAAACTTATTAAGTATTACCTAAAAGATAAAAGTGAGCGTTTTATAAAAATGCCTAATGAAAATAGGAAAGACAACTTACTGACAAAATATTTTATAAATCTTATTTTAAGAGAATCGTCGAAGAGTTTAATTTTTCAATTTATTAATAAGGTAGCAACTTATAAAAGAGATGTGACGGCCTCCGTGGTTGAGAGATTTAGCTTTGAATGGAAATGGCTTTAGCCGTATTTGGTGACCACATATAAATAGTCAGGTGCTTCCCCACCTTCCTCTAACTCATCTCTTTCTCCTCCTTACTACTTTCAGCCGGACAACATACCCCTGGAAATGACATCGTCCCACTGGAACCAGGCGGTTGCGAAACAGTTAGGACTCCAGTGCTGTTCTCACCTAAAAAAAGTAAAAAGGCTAAAAAGCACCTGTAAAATATAAACTATTAGGTAACCAATATATTTTTTTTTTTACCTTTGGGTGGAAAATAAATTATTTTTTACCGGTTGTTTTAATTGCATCCAAGCTGTTCTTTAGTAAATGTCATTAAAAAAATACAGTAAAATTTTTCTTTTCATTTGTAGCAATTTTTTTTTTTTTTTTTTTAACATAAAGTGAAAACAAAGGTCACACTTGAAGAAATATCAAATCTTTTGATATGGGAAGAATTCGAATACTTCAAACGTGCGCGTTGGAAGGAATGAGAATAAATGGGGACTATTTAGGATACTGTTAGCCTCAGTATTCTCAGCTATCCTGAGCAATCAAAAGAAGGCTGTTTATGAATATGTATGGAAAAATAATAAAATCACAAAAATAGGTACCTATGTATTGTTCGCCAGAGAGCAAATAGGGAGCCTCGTACATTACTGCGCAGAGACGATGAACATACAAATGGGTAATTTTCTCGCTTGACTCGTTTTTATGAAAGAGACGATATTATAATTCGATAATACCCCATCGAATCTGTAGACCCCTGGGATAATAATTGAACTAAGGCGCCTTTAGCGAGACTTGCAGGCGAATTGGAGGCATTAAGAACTCAGCCTAGTTCCGGTCATAAGGAGGTCATTGTACCGCCAACAAAGGATCCCTGCAAGTATTTCGTCATTGTTATCTAGAGTTCTAGAGTGCTGTGCAGAATTACTTAGTAAGGTGGAACTATTGGCCATTATAAGTTACCTTTAGAATAGCCTACCGTCATTCTCACTTGGGGTGAATACAAAGAAAAGGTGTTAAGGAAAGCGTGCAACATAATATAATGAATCTTTTCTTTTAGAATCATATTCTGTCAGTAACTCAAAATTGCTACCATCGATTCTTACGTTATTCGATTTATTTTCTTAAATAACTCCACTTGTATTCACTCGGAACCAACATTAAGTTAAGAGCAATTGACCAGCAGCTGAGAATAAAAGTTTAAAAATGTTTGCAACTGTGCAGGGAGGTTCCAAAGAGAAAGATCGATTATTCCCCGTATCAATTTTTTAAAATTAAAAATTTGATATCGTTTTATTTCATTCAAAACTTGCTTTAATATATATTTACATTCAAGTAAGCAATAAAAATGCTCAAAACGCACGATGATAAATTATTAAATATCGTGTACTTCTTGTAAGTATTTTTTGATCATAAGTATTTATGATTTTTCAATAATGTTTAAAGAAAATAAGTGTGTAAAAAAATTTGAAATATTTTAGTTTGTAAGACCTAAAATAAATAGTAAAACTGAGGTATTTTTGTCACAGAACACGTTCTCGGATTTATTTTTTAATGATTTTAATTTAACTTAAATTTAAAATTTGAAAACTGTGTTGACTAGATTATGTATTGATTTATTTTTTTGTGTAGTTATATGATTTGAAATTTGTTATTTGAAAATTGATAAAATCTGCCAACGACCAACGGTATAACCTTAGTATATTAAAAATACACTTAGTTTTTCAAATTTTTAAAACTGCGTGCACCAGATAAAATAACAATATTGCAAAATCAATTTATGTTTTTTGTAAAATATAGTCAATACGTCTCGAATTTGATTTAAAAACGACTAATTTCCGTTATTCTCTGGTAATACCCTCTAAATCTGTGAAATTATCGACCAGTCGGTGGCTGTGACTAGTCACAACTGTGTAATGATGAATTTTTTATTATGTTAGCTGGTTGATAAAATATTGTCAGGTTATTCATAACCCTGTTTTGCATTAAAAAAATGTATTCATAGATGTGACACCTACCTACTTAGAAAATTCATATTAATTAATTGTTTGAACAAATGCGTCGGGTTCACCCAGAAGACGTGTCGTGGGTTTAATTTCTTTACTAGCTTAGATTCCCTTCACAGCACTAGAAAAATCCGCTTATAATGATGGAAGTAGGACTTTTTCAAAGGTTTATATTTTTGAAACTGACAATTCGTGCTGGAATTTCATAATAATAATATATTAAAATAAATTTAAAACTTAGTTCGATTTAAATTTATTTGAGACCGTAACCGGTGCCATTTTCAGATAGGTACAATTTTTTTCATTATCTACTCTTTATATACATAACATATGTATTGGGGGAGGAGAGGGATGGTCTACAAGGATTTTATTCAATTTTATGGGTTTTCTTATATTTGTCACTAAGTCGTCTTTGACTGTTGAAATTTTTATATAACCAAATACTTAGAAATTCAATGGTCAAAGACGGCGTAAGAAATTTAAGAAATCCCATATAACATAATAAAATCTTTGTATACCACCCCTCTCCCCCCCCCCATACGTTATGCATATAAACCGTAGATTAAAAATAATTTGTACCAGTTTGAAGATGGTCTTAACAAACTGAAACCGGTTATGGTCACAAATAAGTTAAAGTGGAAATAAGTTTTATATTTGTGGGGAATGATTGTTCTTCACCAATAAAACTTATATCTCAGTAGGTACTATACAATAATGGTCCTCTACATATAATTTTTCCTCTAACCACTCGTACTGTATACACAAAACCAACTGGTTATACTGGATTAACTTTTATTTAAGATGTTAAATCTTTTATTCCCTTCGCAATTATAAACTGTTTAAATCAACTGTGTAACATGAGTTGATAAACTTTTTATACATTTTTTTAAATACAAAACATGTCCGTTTTTAAATAATAAATTAGTTTTGAAAACTTTCATGCATTGCAACAACCTTGTGCATCTATTATCACGGCACATCATATTATCATTTTTTTTTTAGCAAAGTTATTGAAAACTTATACCGGAGATCCTAGGAGTAAATCTTCCATGATTAATGGCTTTGATAGGTTAAACTCTGGCCGGGATAAACTGAAGTCAGATCTATTCTCGATATTCCGATACTTGGTCTAGCCAAGTAAAAGCCTTCACTTGCCATGACTTGCTCTAAAGAACGTGTAACTAAATTCAGGCTTCAGTCCGCAACTTGAGGAAGGCTTCACTATCACGAATAGTGTTTCAGTTCACAACTTAAACATGGTTAGGGCGAGATGGTTTTACCCCACTGTTGAAACTTTGCTCTATGAAATGGTTAGAATATTGTTATTTTATTTTAACTTTTGTAAGGAAAATCTTTGGAAATATTAAGCTGACGAATTAAAATAAATAACTATTTGTTACAAAACGGTAGGCGTCACGTCCAAAAAGTGTGTTTCTGATTTTATCTTATTTGATAAATCAAAACCAAAAGTCTGTATTTAAGGGAATACCCGGCGATTATTATTTTATACAAACTTACTCCCTATTTAACTCTCCGGATTTTAACCCTAGAGAAAATATTGTTTTTACATAAAATAGATATCAACTACTAGCGTGTTGGTACTTTTTGGTTTTTTTTAAAGTTACTTTTTATAGAAGTTATGACCTTCCAAAAATCAATAAAAATGACTGGTTTAAACGCCGTCAAAAGACGTTCAGTACACAAAATAGATAATGTTTTTTAAAAAAAAAAGCAAAACGTAAGACATAGAATAGTTTTTTCTTATGTAGTTGGTAAAAAAAAATGGAAAATCAGTCCACTTTTGGAGGAGAAAAGTGGGGAATACAAAACCTCGATTTTATTTAGGTATGTAGCCCGAGGTGCAGTGACCCTTTCGCTCAATATCCGGTGGAGTAAGAGCAACAGTGACAGCAACAATTTAGTAAAATCTATTTTTCAAATTTCTCCACCACCCGGGTATCATCTTAAGGCAGGAATCTGGTCCAGCCGATCCAAAAAACCCCGCTTTTTGTTATCTAAAAATCTTCCTAAACATGTGGAGAATACATTAAAAAAGTTAGGGCGTCAAATTAGACCTTGACATTGGTTAGCTTAGGTTAGGCCAAGCATGGTTAGGTTAGATTAGGTTAGGTTAGGTTAGATTAGGTTAGGTTAGGTTAGGTTAGATTAGGTTAGGCCAAGCAGGGAAACGAATAATGGTAGATTCAGACTGGGTCGACGTACGTATGCATCGCTACGCCTAACAATATTTGGGCTACTTAGCTACCATAGAGTTTCAATGAAGATTTATGTTTTAGAATCACATTGGCCACACGCATCGCGACGTGTGATGTTTGTGGCCATTTTCATAGAAAATGTATGGGTTGCTAAGCATTGTTTGGCGTAGCGATGCGTACGTACGTCGTCCAGTCTGTATCTATTTTAACGGAGCGATCTGGTTACAAGCGAAGACTTTAAACGCGTTTTTCTCAAAACCACCTTTTTTAAGATGGTTGGAATTGTACCTCAATGGATTTTTATCCGATTCACTTCATTCAATATTTAAAATAAAGAGAATTAAATTGTTATGCGGATAAACCTTGAATTATGAAAAATTATTATTTTCGGAAAAGGTTATTGCAAAATTGAGGCCGATTTTTTCGTCAATTTTCAGTTTATGTCCGCCATTTCCAGAATCAACGGGTTTTTGGCTAATTGAGGGTTCATGCGCATACGACATTTCTCATACTATCACGATTTTTTTTTTTGAATTTCATGTTTTAGATAATTCCAGCCGATTTGGTCGGACCCACTATATCTAATATATAGTTATTCAAGTCAAATTTTCAATAGTATTTTTCCTTGCTCAAATGTACCTTTATATATGTAACAAAAGTTTCGTGAACGAAAATTAATTATATCTTGAAAAAAAAAACACAATGGAAAAAACTCTCGGCTGGACCAGACTCATCTCTTAAAAAATACCTACATATCTAAATAATTTATTATAAACCACATATTTTACATAACGATTTTATAATTACAAACATGGAATGAATTACCTCTACGGTTTGTCTAAAGAAACGTTACTATCTCAATGACAATTCTTTTTTTAATCATTCAGGTAAAGGATCCACGCTCATGCGTAATCTGGCGGGAGAAAAATATATTATCCATTATCATCATGACTACCATCATGAAACGGAACGTACAAACACATTTATACGAGTTAATCCAAACAACACATAGCTTAATAATGTGTGTATACGCTTCCAATAGTAACGTCCTTGTAAAACGTCACTGAGAAACATTATTTTCTCTTGCTCTCCACCTCATAGCAAAAAGTAATAAGAAAATTTTTATAATAATAATAACAAAGCATTTGTATAGCGCAGTTTTGTGATGTTTCACTTCAAGTGCTTATGATAATGAAATAATTATACTTTTCAGTGGAATGTTCTTTTTCGGAATAAAAAAATTAAAACATGTTGTATGCTAGCAATGCATTATTGTGTTACTGTGTTCGTGTCAGTTCTGGCTGTGTAAAAAGTTCAGAATGTCTGAACTTATTACACAGTACTGTATACTTGGGTCGGTTCATACGCAGATTCGGAAAAAATGGAAAAGAAATTAAGAGGCTAATTTTGAACGACACGCGGAACACCCACGACTGTCATTCTGTCCCGCTCACATTAAGCTCACGCACACTTACAATACATGCGAATGCGAAATGTGTAAATGAGACAACGCTCAAATTTACCTACAGAAATCGCTCGAAAAGGGGTTTATGGAGAATACACTTTTCTACACCGAAACTTCCACGAATTTGAAATTTAAAAAAAATATATATTTTTAGAAAGAAGAAGCTACGTCGGTAGCTTTTTATAATTTTATAATTCTTTATGAGAGTTGAGTTAGCAGCACTTTTTCCTTAAATAATATTTTTTGATAAATCGTACATGTTTGACAGCGAATGTTTACGTTAATACGAAACGCATCGAAAATTTTAAAACATACCGACATAGTTTTCACCCTCTAGAAGGCAGTATAAAAAAAATATAATCATTTTGTGCAATTTTCGGTGTAGAAAAGTGTTTTTTTCCCGGGCGTCCTTTTTGTATGGGCCGAAAAGCGAAGTCTATCGTCTTAAATGCCCATTTACAAAGGAATGTTTAATCCTTATAGATAATCCCTACGATTGCTGGTGCAATAATAAGGTATTAGTTGAATTTCATTTCCTGAAAAGCTAATATGTAAAAGCTTTATCAAGTAGATTCTAGATCAAAATATTTTTACTTTTATCGTAAGAAGCAATCACTTTGTGGTTAGGCATTATATTTTAAATAAAACAAACACTTAGTATTTAACCACGTATATTTATTATTTGATATATCACGTATATTTATTATTTGATATATCGACCGGTTTCGCTCCGACCGAGCTTCATCAGGATATAATAATAACTAAATACATATAACCAACAACTCTGTCTTAGTATTTAGTTATTATTATATCCTGATGAAGCTCGGTCGGAGCGAAACCGGTCGATATATCAAATAATAAATATACGTGGTTAAGTGTTTGTTTTATTTAAAAAAATTTAGTTTTAATTTATCTTACAAAGATTCTTGCTCTTTCGCACGAGAAACTTAATGAATTTGTTACTTTATTTAGTTCGGTTTTATTTCCCTCGCGTATTGTGTCCAAATTATTCATTTAACAAAATTTCCCAACACGTTCCAGTGAAATAAAGATCTCTATAAAAGACAACTACGAGTATCTCGTCAGACATTTGGGATGAACTCTTCCCCGCTTCTAGTTTAATAGACAGAGAATTTGGACAAACCGTGCAATAGCAGTACCTCCCCCTGCCTCCACTGGTAGTGCGGCAGTACAAATAGTAAAGGAAACAGAAAAGAGAACACGTTTACTTGGAAGTATAAGAAAAGCTGTTATTTTACGGCAAGCAGCTGCACAGAGACTCACGACCAGTTCTTTACTCCATTTACGTGTCTTGGGAGTGAGATTACACAGTTTTAGCGGAAAGGCAATTTCTATGAAAATCCATTATAAAATACCTACAACTTGTGGGATTCAATTTTCCATCATTCTTGTGTTTTCTTTAATTTTTTGCTTGTACTGTTTTATTTTTATTTACACCAAAGAAATACTTTAAGGAAACTATATTTTGCTATTCCTGTTTATGTAGTTATTATGGTGAACTGTTCATCGGAAGTATATTACAATAGTGCAGATTTTCTAAGAATTTGCCCTTCGATAGCGCTTTACGAAGCTACAAGGAATATATGAATAAATTAATATGTTTGCCTCTCAGAAACTGGGCGTACTGTACAGGGCCCGCAGATAATTTAATAGTACACAACAACTGCTAACCCTGTTCAAATCGTTAGTGCGCCCTACGGTTGAATTTGGCAACCACCTCTGGTCTGGAGCCCCAAAGTACCTGAAAAAGTGAAAGTTCAGAAACGGGCGGTCCGTTTGATAGATTCTCCCGTCTTGACAAACAGATTGCAATCTTTAGAGCTCAGGCGTCGGGCGGGTATGCTATCCTTGTTCTACCGGTATTTCAATGAAAGATGCTCCGAGGAACTAGCGTCATTGATCCCCTTAGCACCGGTGCATAGTCGGGAAATACGCCAAACGCGCGCCCAACATTGATATTTGTCACATGAGAACGGGTCGCTTCTACGACTCGTTCTTGAGTTCAACAGCTCGGCTGTGGAACCCATAACCCCAATCGGCTCTTCATAACCCATGTTCACTCCTTTCCCTCATGATGATATAGGCCCTGAGGGAAATTATTTTCCTCAGGACCTCCTGTGTGGAGTTAATATAAAAAAAAAAAAAAATAAAACACTCGAAGAAAATAACTGTTTTTAAAAAATGTACACACACCATAGAAAACATCTGTAAAACCAATCGCACTAAATACGCACATACAACCTTACGTAAATAAATTAAAATAAAATAATATAATCCTTTTAAATCTTACTTACATAATCATAATTTCAATATTTATTTTACTTCATCTTTCTCTTTATTTGTTGTAGTATCCTCATGTTTATACGCCTTTATGTACCACCTATGTCTGTCTCAACACAGGTATCCTAGCGAGAGACAGGCATCGTAAAAGCACCTGTAACCAAACATTATACTTATAGATCAAAAAAAAAATTTAAAAATTAAACGAAAAATTTCTACTGAATCAATTTACATTTTATGAATAATGTCGACATTTTATTGCGTTGAAATTGTACTGCTCTCCAATTTAATACATACATTTTTGATTTTATGATAATTGATTTTAAAGTTTTCCACCATACCGTCAAATTACCCTTGAAAGGTGATCCACAAAACAGTGAACTCATAGCGTACAAAAGAATAAGCCCGTACAATCTCTGCGAGATGAATAATAAAAAAGTACCTAGCTACTCATCCATAAACCTAATATTAAATATCCCTCTAAAAATATAAGTGTTAAGACGATTTATTTGTAATAACAATTACATTTTATGTTGAGAACATAAATTATTGTTTTATCATTAGTATTCTAAAACTGTTGGATTATTTATATAAATAGAGATAGCGACAATATATGAGAGGATTAATTAGATATTTGTAAAATACTGAGATTTATAGATTGCCTATCGTGAGAGATTTGGTAAGGTACACATTCAGAATGGCATTCGGTAAACACAAATTCAAACACAATAATATCCGAGTTAACTCCGAGCTGTATTTTCTATAAAAATGAAATATTAACCGGTCCAAGTAAAGTCCACGTGAAAGGCCGTGCGGGGAATGGAAAATGGAGAATGGCCATGAAAGCTCTGTAAGGCGAGTGTTGTTTCTTAAGAAAGCTCTCCATTTATTAATCAAGTGCTGTTATTATTACGATATTTTCAGAGGGATATATACAAGTGGTTCTTGAGTACAGGCTGTCCCCAATTATTTAACATAAAATGTTAGAAAAAATTCTATTTTAGTGTCAATTTAAGAGGGGTTATTTCCCCAAGCTTTGTGGTTCCGGTTATCCTACCCTAAACTACTAATGTAATTTTTAAGAGATCCAATAAATTCTCATATCAAAGAGGTTTAATTGTTTTTATAAATGTTATAATCTAAAAGTTTCCTATAACATACACCCAATGCGATGAAACTTTAGTAAACTGTTATGCGCACGCCCGCGAAGTTTACTATATAATAGTGAACTCTGGCGTTTTAGAATTTGTATAAAAAATAACAATAATGATACCAACGGGCTTCGTGTGTGCTTTGTTTGAAAAATGTGTGTTTAAAATGGTTTAGCGGTAGGGAGGTAAGGAGGGAAGAGAAGGGAATCGGGGAGGAGGGGAGAGGGAGAGGGGAGGCGGGGAAGGTGGAAAGGGAACTAGGGAGGGGAGGGGTTCACGGGACGAGAGAGGAACTGGGGCAGGAACCTGGATTCTTGGGAAAGGACACGCAGGGGAGGGGTGACAGAGAGGTGGGAGACATAGTAGCAGTAGGGGATAGCAGGGGGTAAATTTGGTAAAAACATGCTTCTCACATGGATAGCTGTATATGGCCTGCTAACGCTTCGGAAATCCTTTTGATGTATGCGTTTATGCACCAGTCTGAATTTCTGAATAACTGTACTTCAATAAATTAAAAACAAAAATGCTTTCTTTCTTTGAGTGGCAGCGCAACGCATATCGGGTACTCTTTTGTATAAATCTAAGAATGATAGAAGGAAACCGTATATACTTTATTATTTGTCATGGTTCGTTAGCGATTAACCCAGCTATAGGCCAACCTGTACTTTCATGATATACATAATATACCTGTGCTCAATCAAAGGTTTGCTTGACACCGCTTACCAATATTGTGGCACCAGTTTATATCGTCCTACGTCACTAGTTTACGCCCGGTAGTAGGCCACCCTGTATCTTACAATATAGTATGGTGTGTACAATGTGCCCCATTGTATTATGTATTACGTATTACAGATGTGGGTGGCACTAAGTCGCCATCCGCCTTTTAGCCGAGACCAGTCACCCGGGGAAAAATTCAAAGGTCTTACTCGGGGCAATAATGGCGATGGGCAATCGTTATTTCAGTTATTAACGGTCCAGTTCACACAGCATCAAGCCGAGGAACTTTAATGGCTCTCAGGGCGGGAATCCTGAATCAATATTGCCGGGTTTTATTCTCTATGAATGCTGGTAACGCCGAGTGCCCGGACGGCAAATCGCGGATATTAATTATTATTGTAATGATTGTTTGACAATGCATAGAGTAATGGGTTTGTTCTTCAAGCTATTTTTTCCATTTTAATTGTGTTCCGCTGGTCAGTTCACTGATCAAAATAGTAATTATTTTTATTTATTTACACCCTAGTGGGCTTTTACATGAAAATTTAACAAAGTTGGTTACTGCAATTAAGAATAACAAGATAAATGCAGTTGTAGTAATTTGTAAGAAAACAACACATATGTGCAAATTAGCAACATATTAATACGATGATTTATTATAATATAAGCCTGAAATAGTTATTAAAAGAAAGTAAAAGTAATTATGTGCGTATACTGACGTGTGCTACAAACCTATAAAACAGATTAAATTATATTAATATTATATATAGAGCATTATAGCTTTAAAAAAAAAATAATAAGAGTTGCATCTATAAAAAGCTAATAAAATTTAGCAAATATGTACATTTGAAAAAAAAAATACAAATAAATTGTATACATTAATTAATTACATAATAAATTTACTTGATGTACTCCCATAAATTAGCAGGGCTTGTGTATATAATAAATAATAAGATCTGAAATAAAACAAAGTGTAATGTATAAAAGCTAGTTAGTATGTATAGGCCTACAATTATACGTGTATATTATGGAGAATAAAAAAAAATAAGGATCTAATTTACTGATGGTTTGGAATGAGAGAGATGTTATAAAAAAATAAAATTAAAAAAATTTAGCAGATACAAACAGAAAAATCTGAAAAAGATCGGGTCACATCTAAGCCGCCTCTCGGCCTGAGTCTCGGTTCGAGTCCCAGATGTGACTTGATCTTTTTCAAGTTTTTCGTGTTTCAGACTTGATAGAATTTCACTAATATTGTCTTCATTTATTAAAATATGTAATATTATTTAAATTAATAAAATGTGAAACGATATAAATTAAATTTATTTGCGCACGCTGGCTTTAATCCTGTGACCTTCAGATTGAGAGTCGAGAGTCTTACCGGCCTAGGGTAAGACCATGGAGGCCGGAACTGATGGAACTGTGGCTTTGGTAGTCTCAGAGAGAGATCGTTCGTGATTTCATTTACGATATTCCTAAAATGTTTTAATAAAAAATCCCTTCAACACGTCTTGTTTGTCTCTCTCTGGGGCTTATAAAATGCTATTACGTTTCAGTCAGGTACCGAATCTTTGAAATAATGCAATCGTTGAAAAGATTCTAGGAAATTTCAGAAGGATTTGCTGATGACGTGGAAATTTTAGAAGCAATACGTTTTGCGATCCGTCATTCCTTCAAAGTCAGTATTGTGAGAGCCAGTTGACCACTATTTGAGGCAGCTTATACGTTAGTCCAAGGGTATATGTTATATTCTGCTTAGTTGTGTCGTGGCTCACTAGCCCATGATGTCTTCTTATTAATAACAACGTAAGTTCGTTTCCTCGTTTATTGCGAATGATCGTAAAGACAGTGGTATTGTACGTAACGTCTGATCACGGGTATGCTCTATTTTGGTCTGGCGGTCGCGACGCGCTCCGACCGTGACTGTTTGCCAATGCGTTCATTCGGGAATCTTCGGCTGTGCCGATCATCCCCGAATGAACGTGGACTATTAAATAGGTATATGTTTATAGCTATACACTACAGTATATCAAATGCCTAAGGAGAAATAAGGGGTTCGAATGGTAACAGGAGGGAGGCAAAGGTAATAAAAAGTCGTTGAAATTAAATTGTATTGAATCTGCATTCTGTAATGTAATCCATCACTAATGCCTTAGTTCGGAAACCTATTTGACGCGAACAAAGTGACCAAATGACTTGCAACTAAAACTTTATATTGTGTGAACGTAAGCTGGTTACAATAATTTGGTCAGACTATTGGCAGTTAAGGCTAAAACTGGGCCGCGACCGCACTTAAGAGCTCTTCCTGGTCGACCGCCTTGACGTCTAATAAGTGACCCAGAAACAGTTAAGTGTTTTTAGACAAAGGATAAAAATTGTGCTGCGTGGAGACAATTTAATACTGTTTTCAAAGCGAAGTGTTTCAAAGCTCATAAGCTGCCTCATGAAAATCATATTTCGTTAAATTGAAAACTTGTAAATATGGTTTTGGTCATTATTGGGTACACAGTACACACTTAAATTTAAGAAAAGAAAGTCTCCAACACGAAAATCGGTTTACAGAAATCAATGATTAAAAAAAAAGTAAATACCTAGCAACGTTTTGCCCGATTATTTATGTAGAAATGTGTAGAATTTGATTTATATTAATTATGATATTATTATTAAGGTTTGGGCCAATTTTAAAAAGAGCAGCATGAAAAGGCTTCGCGTGGAGTATGACAACGTCAATCGAACAATGTTTTTGACCTTCCCAGATTCTGCAGTGCTTCCAACATGAAAGAGGACTGACGAGTTCGTGGGCCCGATTCGCAGGAATAAATTATGGTCTACACAACTCCGAAAATTTCTTTATATTAGAATCCCTCCAGATTCCAATCCCAGCATCAAGAAACCGCGAGGGTACTTATCTTTCTAATAACTTAATCTCGAAATGAGAATCTTTTTAAATTCTAAAAAATTAATACTCCGTGTTTCTCTGGACATGTGAAAGTGTCGCATAAATAAATGTTTTTTTTTTCAATAAAATATTGTTTTATTATGGTTAGCGGAATTGTGTAGGCCAAAATCGGGAAAAATACTTTGGCACGTGCCTAATAAGCCATTCATTTTACTCCAGTAGTATTTTTTGTGAATGTTTTATTACCTATATAAAAAAATAAAATGACTCTAAAATAGGTTTTACCTATCTAGGAAGACAGTACATAATAAAATATACTAGGCTATAGCAACTGTTCTATTATTTAAATAAATTATGTATTGCTGTTATTGTATTAAGACTTAGAAAACATTAATTGATCACTAGCTTTTGCCCGTTGCAACGCAACTAATTGGTTAAAGCACTAAGCGATTTGACGTTTGAACGTGGATGATGCAAGAAGTGTGTGTCTACATTTAAAAAAAAAAAATAGTTAAAGAAAAAAAAGATGTTTGAATGTGGATGAAGCAAGGATTGTGAGAACTACTCAAAGGGTCCTGTGAGTTAATCGCTCAATTTTGTACACCCGCTACTTAGCCACTTTGGTCGCCCTGGTTAAGGCGTTCAGTATGGGCCTTTTCTCGCAAAAAGGGGCCTAGAAGTTTACGGCTCAATTTTTTCACTAATAAATTGTTTCTAAATTATATGATATGCACTCACTTTTCTAATAACTCCCGTTACACCTATTTAAATTTTTTGTATGAATTTGATAACGCCAAATCTCTGCATTATATAAAGAAAACTTCGCGGGCTTACGCACAATAACTCACCAAAGTTTCATCGCAATCGGATGAATATTATTGTAGATAATTTCATTACGCTAGAGCTCATTATTATATTTTAAAACCATTTCGAGCATGCACACATCATATCCCCAAAGTTTCATCGCAATCGGATGAATAGTATTGGAAATAATTTCATAATGCCAGAGCTTATTCTTATATATAGAAACCATCCCTAGCATGCCAACATCGAATTCCCAAAGTTTCATCTCAATCGGATGAAAAGTAAAGGAAATAATTTCATTACGCCAGAGCTTACTTTTATGCATAAAAACCATCCCAGGCAAGCACACATCAAATCTCCAAAGTTTCATCTCAATCGGGTGAATAGTATATGAAATAATTTGATAACGCCAGAGCTTATTATTACGCATAGAAACCATCCCGGACATGCACACATCAAATCCCCAAAGTTTCATCGCAATCAGATGAATAGTATAGGAAATAATTTCATAGAGCCAGAGCTTACTATTATGCGTAGAAACCAACCCGGGCATGCACACATCAAATACCAAAAGTTTTGTCGCAATCAGATGAAAAGTATTGGAAAAAAAATCATAACGCCAGAGCTTACTCTTTTATGTTCAAACCATCCCGAGTATCCAACATCAAATTCCCAAAGTTTCATCTCAATCGGATGGAAAGTATAGGAAATAATTTCATAACGCCAGATCTTACCATTATGCGTAAATAATTTCATAATTCCAGAGCTTACTATTATGCGTAGAAACCAACCCGGGCATGCACACATCAAAGCTCAAAAGTTTTGTCGCAATCAAATGAATAGTATTGGAAAAAATTTCATAACGCCAGAGCTTACTCTTTTACATAGAAACCATCCCGAGCATGTCAACATCGAATTCCCAAAGTTTCATCTCAATCGGATGAAAATTAAAGGAAATATTTTCATAACGCCAGAGCTTACTTTTATGCATAAAAACCATCCCAGGCATGCACACATCAAATTTCCAAAGTTTCATCTCGATCGGGTGAATAGTATATAAAATAATTTCATAAAGCCAGAGCTTACTATTATGCGTAGAAACCAACCCGGGCATGCACACATCAAATCCCAAAAGTTTTGTCGCCATCAGATGAATAGTATTGGAAAAAAAACCTAACTAACCCTCAAACAAAAAATATTTGTTCAACAAAAAACCATCTTATCAAACTCAATTTTACTGCAGCAAAAAAATTACACAAAGAAATTCTTTAACAATATCCGGCTACCCGTGCACACGTATAATTATTTTTATTTTAAAATTGAATAATGTCCAAAGTAAACGAACGAATCCTGACCGATCTATTTTTCGATTTATATGCATATAAAAAATCTGTAGCACTGCATCGAACCCACCTAATTTATAAAAAGTACCTTCATACATACCTACCTACCCAGAGTACCTGTTCAGTACTTAGTTCCTACCTACCTGCATATCTACCTACCCCCGTGTACACCTACATTTTTTTGGAAATATCCATCTTTGGTTACTTTTTTTTATTTTATATCATATTTTTTTTGTGATTTAAAGGAAAGAAGTTCTTACTTAGAGTAAATATCGATATTTGAATTCAATGCAATCCGCATGCCTACTGAACTCCCTGATTGGACAGTCGAAATGAACGACAGGGTCCGGCAAAATTTCCTCACTCATTATTACAAAAACCAATCGATTAAAAAAATGATTTTTTTTTTAAATCGACTCTTTAATATTTTTTTATGGAAATGACATCTTTCAAGTATCCACCTTTTGATGTCACGGACGCCATAACTCTTTTCGTAATCAATAATTATTAATAACGATAAATGTATAGAAAATTAGAAAAAAAACTTTGCATCTTATTTAGATAAATTTTAATGCGCCGCAAAAAAGTTGGTCGCAAACGCAAAACAATATTGTCTAAACAAAAAAAATTAAGGAAAAAATCACGAGTTTTAATAAAAAAATTAATCAGTATATTTCGAGCGGAATTTTTTTTACCACCCTGTTTCTGAATTTGAATTAAAAGACCGACAAACTGCAATCGGCATTTTTCCAGAAGAAACGCATTTAGTACCTACCATCTTTGGTGATTTCTCTTAATTTCAAACCATTTATTTGTAATTCGATGGAGCAAAGTAGGTACCTACCCAGTGATTATTATTATACCAATCCACCTGACCAGTAATATTTTTAAATCTTGTATAATTTGTTAGCGGATTTTTCATGGATTTTTTTGTAAAATGTCAAATTTTTAGCTCGATATTGTGGAATATTTTCAATGGAATGCCACTAAAAAAACGGTTGAATAAGTTTTCGAAACCTTTTGCCATTGAATATATCAAAAAACATTTACGCCAGAGGCCGTCATTTTGACGCAATTTCGTTTGCAAATGAAGGATTCTCAAATACGCCAAAGCTCAATTTTTTTAAAGGCTAAAGTCTAATTTTTTGTTCAGGCCCTAGCACGCTTGCTCTATAACGATCGGTAGGATAACTATCGGTAACTTCTCATCGTTCCCTAGGACAACTGCACATCGCTAACGAACAAACAACAGTTGATGTCGAATATGTTAAGGACACTTAGTCATTGTGAACTGTCACTTATTCGTTGGCGATCTGAAGTCATGCTAGGGAACGATGAGAAGTTACCGATAGTTATCCTATCGATCGTTATAGAGCGAGCGTGCTAGGGCCTCTGACCTACCGCAAAAGCCGTGAGGATCTTACGCTAAAAAAATTCGCTGGGTGGGTAGGCCAACGCCTCTGCAATAGGTCATTTCAAGTGGTTCGCTATGTTTGTTGATTTAGAAGTGGTGCCTGGGTTCATGAGGTTTGTCCTGGTCTTGGCGGTGGATTCGTCTGCCCACCAATTTCGTGGCAGACCAGATCGGAAGAGACTGGTTTAGGGAGACTTTTTGGGTTCTTCAGCAAAGCTCTCTCGGAACATCACCTTGCACCGCAGTGGGAGGGATAAAATCATTCGTCCGTCACTCCACACACTGATCCCCAGATTCCTACCCACCCCTCATAACTTTTTCCTTACCAGAACATCATCTCCTTACTTTCCTAAAAAGAACCCTTCACACAGCATCCCCAAAGATGACATAGGCCCTGAGAGGAATTATTTTCGTCCGTCACTCCACACACTGATCCCCAGATTCCTACCCACCCCTCATAACTTTTTCCTTACCAGAACATCATCTCCTTACTTTCCTAAAAAGAACCCTTCACACAGCATCCCCAAAGATAACATAGGCCCTGAGAGGAATTATTTTCTTCAAGGCCTCCTGTGTAGAGCTATTATAAAAATTAAATAAACTTCTCTTTTCCCGGTAGATTTTCCTAATTTTGTTTTAAATTAGTCGAGTAAGATCCATAGTTTATGCATAAACATTCACACGAAAAAGCCCGCCCTTAGGATTGTGTGTATTGGTGCATATAACGATGCAAAACGTCACTGAGATACATCTTTTTGCCAACCTGAATATATTTAGATATTCTTAAATCGACTCAGATTAACCGGTTATAAAGGGTTTGGTCATCCAACAAATGATTCACGGGGTGGCAGTACCAATGCACACCACCCACGCCGAATGATATTATAATAACACTATTGTGCACTATTTAAAGAAGTACCTACACCATTAGGCAAAAAAAATGGATTATCCTGAGTTATTTAAACAGTTTTATTCATCATGTTAAATTCTCAATATTTGAAAAATAACGTTCCCACCCAAGTAGGTACCTACCCACTGGTAAATTATTTTCTATGATCTCGGCAGCCTGAACCGTTCGAATTTTATTTGTCTTTACAAAAGTACCAACCCAGCAATTAAAATCAACGTTATGTAGCTGGCCGGTAACGTTTAACCTGTTTTTATTTTGCATTTCTTCATAAACGTCAGAATTTTTTCAACTTTTGAAGATGTATCCTGAAATAATTTACATGAAATGTGGTAAATGTAGTGTATTATTGGAGTTCGGAAATCTATGGTTTTCAAAATTATAGAAAAACATCTTATCCACATATGCTATTTTTGACGTAATATTGATACACATGAGACTCGTCGAAATGTCAAATTAACATGCGAGACGCCATAGAATAATTTTCAAAAATGCCCCAACATTTCAGTACTTTGAAGGTCTGACGATAATTTTTTCCTTAATAAAGCATTTTTTTACTGGCTACGAACATTTTAACAGTTTTTAACTCGGAATTTTTTTCGTAAACGTCAGAAATTACCGACGTTTGAAAACGAATCCTGACAAAATTTCCATGAAAAGTCATAAATATAATATATTATTTATGTTCCAAAACCTGTCGTAGTCGAAATAATACAAAAACATCTAAGCCAGGTATCTTTTTTAAGTCGCAATTTTGATTTACCTCGAGGCTCGTCGGAATGTAAAGTTTTGAGGTGAGACGCCTTATATTTAAAAAAATATACACTTTACGATTTTAGTACTGAGGCTCTTTCACAAATTTTTCGTGAAGGTCTGACGATAAATTTTTCCTTTTTTGATGGGCGAACCTGGCGGCTGGAAATACAACTTTGAATTTCTTCGTCGAATAATGAGCGCTTCTAGTTTTCGCCGCTAGGTTTTCATACATCAGTTTTATTAGCAGTTTATTTTTTTTGCATCAGTTTTTTTATATGAAAATTTGCAATTGGTAAAATTCTGGCTGAATTTTTCCCATACAAATCAGGTCTGAAAAAATCGTATGTATTTTTATCCACGGTCGATGTCTCGCGAAAATCAGCTTTGAGGTCGGTTAAACTTGAGGGGCAGAGTGGTCGTTTTTCGCAAGACTGCGATTGACTTAAAATCTGGTGGTTACGAGCATTAATATATAACTAGCTTTTGCCCGTTGCAACGCAACTAATTGGTTAAAGAACTAAGCGATTTGACGTTTGAAGGTGGATGAAATAAAAAGTGTGTGCGTACATTTTTTTTTCATATTAAATATTTGGAGAAAAAAAAACTATGTATGAATGTGGATGAAGCAAGGCTTGTGAGCCTTCACAGGGATGGGAAAATTGAATATTTTTAAAATATGAAGTATTTTTTAAATTAAAGAATTTGGAAATTTGAATATTTAGAAATTTTGGGTTTTTTAAAATCTACATGGTAACCTAAAATTTAACTAATGTGAAATCCCCATCCTCGGTTTGTCAGAATCGAAATGTCACATAACTAACCTAAGTAAAGTCTTAAAATACAAAATGGCAGCCGTAATTTTGACTAATATGAAATCCCCATCCTCGCTTTGTCAGAATCGATATGTCACATGACTAACCTAAGTAAAGTCTTAAAAAACAAAACGGCGATCGTAAATTTAACTAATATGAAATCCCCATCCTCGCTTTGTCAGAATCGATATGTCACATGATTAACCTAAGAAAAGAAAAAACAAAAAGGCCACCGTAATTTTGACTAATAAAAAATCCCAATCCTCGCTTTGCCAAAATCGACATGTCACATGACTAACCTAAGAAAAGTCTTAACAAAACAACATGGCGACCGAAATTTTGACTAATATGAAATCCTTATCCTCGTTTTGTCAGAATCGATATGTCACATGACTAACCTAAGTAAAGTCTTAAAAAACAAAATGGCGACCGTAATTTTGACTAATATAAAATCCACATCCTCGCTTTGTCAGAATCGATATGTCACATGCCTAACCTAAGAAAAGTCTTAAAAAACAAAATGGCGACCGAAATTTTGACTAATATGAAATCCCCATCCTCGCTTTGTCAGAATCGATATGTCACATGATTAACCTAAGAAAAGTCTTAAAAACAAAACGGCCATCGTAATTTTGACTAATATGAAATCCCCATCCTCGCTTTGTCAGAATCGATATGTCACATGACTTACCTAAAAAAATTCTTAAAAAACAAAAAGCGACCGTAATTTTGACTAATATGAAATCCCCATCCTCGCTTTGTCAGAATAGATATGTCACATGATTAACCTAAGAAAAGTCTTAAAAAACAAAACGGCCACCGTAATTTTGACTAATATGAAATCCCCATCCTCGCTTTGTCAGAGTCGATATATCACATGACTAACCTAAGAAAAGTCTCAAAGAAACAACATGGCGACCGAAATTTTTACTAATATGAAATCCCCATCTTCGCTTTGTCAGAATCGATATGTCACATGACTAACCTAGGTAAAGTCTTTAAAAACAAAATGGCGACCGTAATTTTAACTAATATGAAATCCCCATTCTCGCTTTGTCTGAATCGATATGACAAACCTAAGATTCATCGCAATCTGATGGATAGTAGATGAAATAATTTCATAACGCCAGAGCTTACTTACTGTTATGCGTAGAAACCACCCCGGGCATGCACACATGAAATCCCCAAAGTTTTATCGCAATCGGATGAATAGTATAGTATGAAATCCCCATCCTCTCTTTGTCAGAATCGATATGTCACATGACTAACCTAAGTAAAGTCTTAAAAAACAAAATGGCGACCGTAATTTTAACTAATATGAAATCACCATCCTCGCTTTGTCTGAATCGATATGTCACATGATTAACCTAAGAAAAGTCTTAAAAAACAAAACGGCCACCGTAATTTTGACTAATATGAAATCCCAATCCTCGCTTTGCCAAAATCGACATGTCACATGACTAACCTAAGAAAAGTCTTAAAAAAACAACATGGCGACCGAAATTTTGACTAATATGAAATCCTTATCCTCGCTTTGTCAGAATCGATATGTCACATGACTAACCTAAGAAAAGTCTTAAAAAACAAAATGGCGACCGTAATTTAAACTAATATGAAATCCCCATTCTCGCTTTGTCAGAATCGATATGTCACATGACCAACCTAAGTAAAGTCTTAAAAAACAAAATGGCGACCGTAATTTTCACTAATATAAAATCCCTATCCTCGCTTTATCAGAATCGATATATCACATGACAAACCTAAGTTTCATCGCAATCGGATGGATAGTAGATGAAATAATTTCATAATGCCAGGGCTTACTATTATGGGTAGAAACCACCCCGGGCATGCACACATCAAATTCCCAAAGTTTCATCGCAATCGGATGAATAGTATAGGGAATAATTTCAGTACGCCAGAGCTTATTATTATATAGAAACGCCATGCATAAAATCCCCAAAGTTTTATCGCAATCGGATGAATAGTATTGGAAATAATTTCATTACGCCAGAGCTTTCTATTAGGTATATATAGAACCCATCCTGAGTATGCACACATCAAATTCCCAATGTTTTATCTCAATCGGATGAATAGTATATCAAATAATTTCATAACACCAGTTCTCACGATGACAGGGCATCGATGACGGGCATCAGAAGCGGCGCTCTACAATTTTTTATTACTGAGCAAAAAATATTATATCAAACTATATTTCATTGCAATAAAAAAATAAGCGAAAAAATCTTTCAAAAACCTGTTAAAAAAATAAATGTCTATAGAAAAACCAACAATTATCTACCATCTTTGGTAATTTAAAAAAAAAAAAACATTTCATTAATTTGTAATACGATGGATAAAAGTACCTACCATCTTTGGTACCTTTAATTTGAAATACGATGGAAAAAGTTTTATCTTCAGTTTATACATACAGTACCTACCCAGTTATAATGTTCTATCAGTCGTGAAGTTAGTCGCAAGCAATAAAGTACCTACCCGGTGGCTAGAGTGTTCGCACTTCTACTGGCCGCAAAAAATTTTCATTCATGACGAAACGTTTTTTACACAATTTTTTCGCTAGATGTCAAAAGTTTGGCAAAGTTTAGCGGCAAATTTATAATGAAGAGGGTTAGATGTTTTGCCTGAATAAGATGGCCAATCCTCTCGTCTACGATCCTATTCAAAAACATTGCCACCAGAATGATTTTTTACGACCCAATCTCGAATGCCGTGGAACCCTCTCATATGTAAAATTTTCAAGCGAGTCGCCTAAGAAAATTTAAAAAACACACCTCAAGATACTGTTTTGTACTCAAATTTGTCGTGAAGGTCTGACGATAAATTTTTCCTTTTTTGATGGGCGAACCTGGCGGCTGGCAATATAACTTTGAATTTTTTCTTCGAATAATGAGCGCTTCTAGTTTTCGCCGCTAGGTTTTAATACATCAGTTTCATTAGTAGTTTTTTTTTTTTGCATCAGTTTTTTTATATGAAAATTTGCAATCGGTAAAATTCTGGCTGAATTTTTCCCATACAAATCAGGTCTGAAAAAATCGTATGTATTTTCATCCACGGTCACTGTCTCGCGAAAATCAGCTTTGAGGTCGGTTAAAATTGAGGGGCAGAATGGTCGTTTTTCGCAAGACTGCAAAACACTTAATCGGTCATCCACGGTCGCTGTCTCGCGAAAATCAGCTCTGAGGTCGGTCAAACTCGAGGGGCAGAGTGGTCGTTTTTCGCGAGACTGCGATTGTCTTAAAATCTGGTGATCAAGAGCATTAATATTAATACTAGCTTTTGCCCGTTGCAAGGCAACTAATTGGTTAAAGCACTAAGCGATTTGACGTTTGAATGTGGATGAAGCAAGAAGTGTGTGTGTCTACATTTTTTAAAAATTAAATATTTGAAAAAAAAAAATCGATGTTTGAATGTGGATGAAGCAAGGATTGTGAGAACTACTCAAAGGGTCCTGTGAGTTAATCGCTCAATTTTGTACACCCGCTACTTAGCCACTTTGGTCGCCCTGGTTAAGGCGTTCAGTATAGGCCTTTTCTCGCAAAAAGGGGCCTAGAAGTTCACGGCTCAATTTTTTCACTAATAAATTGTTTCTAAATTATATGATATGCACTCACTTTTCTAATAACTCCCGTTACACCTATTTAAATTTTTTGTACAAATTTGATAACGCCAAAGCTCTGCATTATATAAAGAAAACTTCGCGGGCTTGCGCACAATAACTCACCAAAGTTTCATCGCAATCGGATGAATATTATTGTAGATAATTTCATTACGCTAGAGCTCATTATTATATTTTAAAACCATTTCGAGCATGCACACATCATATCCCCAAAGTTTCATCGCAATCGGATGAATAGTATTGGAAATAATTTCATAATGCCAGAGCTTATTCTTATATATAGAAACCATCCCTAGCATGCCAACATCGAATTCCCAAAGTTTCATCTCAATCGGATGAAAAGTAAAGGAAATAATTTCATTACGCCAGAGCTTACTTTTATGCATAAAAACCATCCCAGGCATGTACACATCAAATCTCCAAAGTTTCATCTCAATCGGGTGAATAGTATATGAAATAATTTGATAACGCCAGAGCTTACTATTACGCATTGAAACCATCCCGGACATGCACACATCAAATCCCCAAAGTTTCATCGCAATCGGATGAATAGTATAGGAAATAATTTCATAAAGCCAGAGCTTACTATTATGCGTAGAAACCAACCCGGGCATGCACACATCAAATCCCAAAAGTTTTGTCGCAATCAGATGAATAGTATTGGAAAAAATTTCATAACGCCAGAGCTTACTCTTTTACATAGAAACCATCCCGAGCATGCCAACATCGAATTCCCAAAGTTTCATCTCAATCGGATGGAAAGTATAGGACATAATTTCATAACGCCAGATCTTACCATTATGCGTAAATAATTTCATAATTCCAGAGCTTACTATTATGCGTAGAAACTAACCCGGGCATGCACACATCAAATCCCAAAAGTTTTGTCGCAATCAAATGAATAGTATTGGAAAAAATTTCATAACGCCAGAGCTTACTCTTTTACATAGAAACCATCCCGAGCATGCCAACATCGAATTCCCAAAGTTTCATCTCAATCGGATGGAAAGTATAGGACATAATTTCATAACGCCAGATCTTACCATTATGCGTAAATAATTTCATAATTCCAGAGCTTACTATTATGCGTAGAAACTAACCCGGGCATGCACACATCAAATCCCAAAAGTTTTGTCGCAATCAAATGAATAGTATTGGAAAAAATTTCATAACGCCAGAGCTTACTCTTTTACATAGAAACCATCCCGAGCATGCCAACATCGAATTCCCAAAGTTTCATCTCAATCGGATGAAAATTAAAGGAAATATTTTCATAACGCCAGAGCTTACTTTTATGCATAAAAACCATCCCAGGCATGCACACATCAAATCTCCAAAGTTTCATCTCGATCGGATGCGTAGAAACCAACCCGAGCATGCACACATCAAATCCCAAAAGTTTTGTCGCCATCAGATGAATAGTATTGGAAAAAAACCTACCTAACCCTCAAACTAAAAATATTTGTTCATTTACCTACGTAATTTCTAAAAAAAAAAAAAACATTGCAATTTTATTACTTATCAAAAAAACCATCTTATCAAACTCAATTTTACTGCAGCAAAAAAATTACACAAAGAAATTCTTTAACAATATCCGGGTACCCGTGCACACGTATAATTATTTTTATTTTAAAATTTAATAATGTCCAAAGTAAACGAACGAATCCTGACCGATCTATTTTTCGATTTATATGCATATAAAAAATCTGTAGCACTGCATCGAACCCACCTAATTTATAAAAAGTACCTTCATGCATACCTACCTACCCAGAGTACCTGTTCAGTACTTAGTTCCTACCTACCTGCATATCTACCTACCCCCGTGTACACCTACATTTTTTTGGAAATATCCATCTTTGGTTACTTTTTTTTAAATTTTATATCATAATTTTTTTGTGATTTAAAGGAAAGAAGTTCTTACTTAGAGTAAATATCGATATTTGAATTCAATGCAATCCGCATGCCTAGTGAACTCCTGATTGGACAGTCGAAATGAACGACAGGGTCCGGCAAAATTTCCTCACTCATTATTACAAAAACCAATCGATTAAAAAATTGACTTTTTTTTTTTAATCGAATCTTTAATATTTTTTTATGGAAATGACATCTTTCAAGTATCCACCTTTTGATGTCACGGACGCCATAACTCTTTTCGTAATCAATAATTATTAATAACGATAAATGTATAGAAAATTAGAAAAAAAACTTTGCATCTTATTTAGATAAATTTTAATGCGCCGCAAAAACGTTGGTCGCAAACGCAAGACAATATTTTCTAAACAAAAAAAATTAAGGAAAAAATCATGAGTTTTAATAAAAAAATTAATCAGTATATTTCGAGCGGAATTTTTTTTACCACCCTGTTTCTGAATTTGAATTAAAAGACCGACAAACTGCAATCGGCATTTTTCCAGAAGAAACGCATTTAGTACCTACCATCTTTGGTGATTTCTCTTAATTTCAAACCATTTATTTGTAATTCGATGGAGCAAAGTAGGTACCTACCCAGTGATTATTATTATACCAATCCACCTGACCAGTAATATTTTTAAATCTTGTATAATTTGTTAGCGGATTTTTCATGGATTTTTTTGTAAAATGTCAAATTTTTAGCTCGATATTGTGGAATATTTTCAATGGAATGCCACTAAAAAAACGGTTGAATAAGTTTTCGAAACCTTTTGCCATTGAATATATCAAAAAACATTTACGCCAGAGGCCGTCATTTTGACGCAATTTCGTTTGCAAATGAAGGATTCTCAAATACGCCAAAGCTCAATTTTTTTAAAGGCTAAAGTCTAATTTTTTGTTCAGGCCCTAGCACGCTTGCTCTATAACGATCGGTAGGATAACTATCGGTAACTTCTCATCGTTCCCTAGGACAACTGCACATCGCTAACGAACAAACAACAGTTGATGTCGAATATGTTAAGGACACTTAGTCATTGTGAACTGTCACTTATTCGTTGGCGATCTGTAGTCATGCTAGGGAACGATGAGAAGTTACCGATAGTTATCCTATCGATCGTTATAGAGCGAGCGTGCTAGGGCCTCTGACCTACCGCAAAAGCCGTGAGGATCTTACGCTAAAAAAATTCGCTGGGTGGGTAGGCCAACGCCTCTGCAATAGGTCATTTCAAGTGGTTCGCTATGTTTGTTGATTTAGAAGTGGTGCCTGGGTTCATGAGGTTTGTTCTGGTCTTGGCGGTGGATTCGTCTGCCCACCAATTTCGTGGCAGACCAGATCGGAAGAGACTGGTTTAGGGAGACTTTTTGGGTTCTTCAGCAAAGCTCTCTCGGAACATCACCTTGCACCGCAGTGGGAGGGATAAAATCATTCGTCCGTCACTCCACACACTGATCCCCAGATTCCTACCCACCCCTCATAACTTTTTCCTTACCAGAACATCATCTCCTTACTTTCCTAAAAAGAACCCTTCACACAGCATCCCCAAAGATGACATAGGCCCTGAGAGGAATTATTTTCGTCCGTCACTCCACACACTGATCCCCAGATTCCTACCCACCCCTCATAACTTTTTCCTTACCAGAACATCATCTCCTTACTTTCCTAAAAAGAACCCTTCACACAGCATCCCCAAAGATAACATAGGCCCTGAGAGGAATTATTTTCTTCAAGGCCTCCTGTGTAGAGCTATTATAAAAATTAAATAAACTTCTCTTTTCCCGGTAGATTTTCCTAATTTTGTTTTAAATTAGTCGAGTAAGATCCATAGTTTGTGTATAAAAAATGCATAAACATTCACACGAAAAAGCCCGCCCTTAGGATTGTGTGTATTGGTGCATATAACGATGCAAAACGTCACTGAGATACATCTTTTTGCCAACCTGAATATATTTAGATATTCTTAAATCGACTCAGATTAACCGGTTATAAAGGGTTTGGTCATCCAATAAATGATTCACGGGGTGGCAGTACCAATGCACACCACCCACGCTGAATGATATTAGAATAACACTATTGTGCACTATTTAAAAAAGTACCTACGCCATTTGGCAAAAAAAAAAAAGGATTATCCTGAGTTATGTAAACAGTTTTATTCATCATGTTAAATTCTCAATATTTGAAAAATAACGTTCCCACCCAATTAGGTACCTACCCACTGGTAAATTATTTTCTATGATCTCAGCAGCCTGAACCGTTCGAATTTTATTTGTCTGTACAAAAGTACCTACACAGCAATTAAAATAAACGTTATGTAGCTGGCCGGTAACATTTCACCTGTTTTCAATTTTCCTTTCCTTCATAAACGTCAGAATTTTTTCAACTTTTGAAGATGTATCCTGAAATAATTTACATGAAATGTGGTAAATGTAATGTATTATTGGAGTTCGGAAATCTATGGTTTTCAAAATTATAGAAAAACATCTTATCCACATATGCTATTTTTGACGTAATATTGATATACATGAGACTCGTCGAAATGTAAAATTTACATGCGAGACGCCATAGAATAATTTTCAAAAATGCCCCAACATTTCAGTACTTTGAAGGTCTGACGATAAATTTTTCCTTAATAAAGCATTTTTTTTTACTGGCTACGAACATTTTAACAGTTTTTAACTCGGAATTTTTTTCGTAAACGTCAGAAATTACCGACGTTTGAAAACGAATCCTGACAAAATTTCCATGAAAAGTCACAAATATAATATATTATTAATGTTCCAAAACCTGTCGTAGTCGAAATAATACAAAAACATCTAAGCCAGGTATCTTTTTTAAGTCGCAATTTTGATTTACCTCGAGGCTCGTCGAAATGTAAAATTTTGAGGTGAGACGCCATATATTTAAAAAATATACACTTTACGATTTTAGTACTGAGGCTCTTTCAGAAATTTTTCGTGAAGGTCTGACGATAAATTATTCCTTTTTTGAGGGGCGAACCTGGCGGCTGGCAATATAACTTTGAATTTCTTTGTCGAATAATGAGCGCTTCTAGTTTTCGCCGCTAGGTTTTCATACATCAGTTTTATTAGCAGTTTATTTTTTTTGCATCAGTTTTTTTATATGAAAATTTGCAATTGGTAAAATTCTGGCTGAATTTTTCCCATACAAATCAGGTCTGAAAAAATCGTATGTATTTTCATCCACGGTCGCTGTCTCGCGAAAATCAGCTTTGAGGTCGGTTAAAATTGAGGGGCAGAATGGTCGTTTTTCGCGAGACTGCAAAACACTTAATCGGTCATCCACGGTCGCTGTCTCGCGAAAATCAGCTCTGAGGTCGGTTAAACTCGAGGGGCAGAGTGGTCGTTTTTCGCGAGACTGCGATTGTCTTAAAATCTGGTGGTCAAGAGCATTAATATTAATACTAGCTTTTGCCCGTTGCAAGGCAACTAATTGGTTAAAGCACTAAGCGATTTGACGTTTGAATGTGGATGAAGCAAGAAGTGTGTGTGTCTAAATTTTTAAAAAATTAAATATTTGAAAAAAAAATCGATGTTTGAATGTGGATGAAGCAAGGATTTTGAGAACTACTCAAAGGGTCTTGTGAGTTAATCGCTCAATTTTGTACACCCGCTACTTAGCCACTTTGGTCGCCCTGGTTAAGGCGTTCAGTATGGGCCTTTTCTCGCAAAAAGGGGCCTAGAAGTTTACGGTTCAATTTTTTCACTAATAAATTGTTTCTAAATTATATGATATGCACTCACTTTTCTAATAACTCCCGTTACACCTATTTAAATTTTTTGTACAAATTTGATAACGCCAAAGCTCTGCATTATATAAAGAAAACTTCGCGGGCTTGCGCACAATAACTCACCAAAGTTTCATCGCAATCGGATGAATATTATTGTAGATAATTTCATTACGCTAGACCTCATTATTATATTTTAAAACCATTTCGAGCATGCACACATCATATCCCCAAAGTTTCATCGCAATCGGATGAATAGTATTGGAAATAAGTTCATAATGCCAGAGCTTATTCTTATATATAGAAACCATCCATAGCATGCCAACATCGAATTCCCAAAGTTTCATCTCAATCGGATGAAAAGTAATTTAAATAATTTCATTACGCCAGAGCTTACTTTTATGCATAAAAACCATCCCAGGCATGCACACATCAAATCTCCAAAGTTTCATCTCAATCGGGTGAATAGTATATGAAATAATTTGATAACGCCAGAGCTTACTATTACGCATAGAAACCATGCCGGACATGCACACATCAAATCCCCAAAGTTTCATCGCAATCGGATGAATAGTATAGGAAATAATTTCAAAAAGCCAGAGCTTACTATTATGCGTAGAAACCAACCCGGGCATGCACACATCAAATCCCAAAAGTTTTGTCGCAATCAGATGAATAGTATTGGAAAAAATTTCATAACGCCAGAGCTTACTCTTTTACATAGAAACCATCCCGAGCATGCCAACATCGAATTCCCAAAGTTTCATCTCAATCGGATGGAAAGTATAGGAAATAATTATATAACGCCAGATCTTACCATTATGCGTAAATAATTTCATAATTCCAGAGCTTACTATTATGCGTAGAAACCAACCCGGGCATGCACACATCAAAGCTCAAAAGTTTTGTCGCAATCAAATGAAAAGTATTGGAAAAAATTTCATAACGCCAGAGCTTACTCTTTTACATAGAAACCATCCCGAGCATGCCAACATCGAATTCCCAAAGTTTCATCTCGATCGGGTGAATGAAAATATAAAATAATTTCATAAAGCCAGAGCTTACTATTATGCGTAGAAACCAACCCGGGCATGCACACATCAAATCCCAAAAGTTTTGTCGCCATCAGATGAATAGTATTGGAAAAAAACCTACCTAACCCTGAAACAAAAAATATTTGTTCATTTACCTACGTAATTTCTAAAAAAAAAAAACATTGCAATTTTATTACTTATCAAAAAAACCATCTTATCAAACTCAATTTTACTGCAGCAAAAAAATTACACAAAGAAATTCTTTAACAATATCCGGGTACCCGTGCACACGTATAATTATTTTTATTTTAAAATTTAATAATGTCCAAAGTAAACGAACGAATCCTGTCCGATCTATTTTTCGATTTATATGCATATAAAAAATCTGTAGCACTGCATCGAACCCACCTAATTTATAAAAAGTACCTTCATACATACCTACCTACCCAGAGTACCGGTTCAGTACTTAGTTCCTACCTACCTGCATATCTACCTACCCCCGTGTACACCTACATTTCTTTGGAAATATCCATCTTTGGTTACTTATTTTTATTTTATATCATAATTTTTTTGTGATTTAAAGGAAAGAAGTTCTTACTTACAGTAAATATCGATATTTGAATTCAATGGAATACCATGTCTAGTGTATTCCACCTCCACCTAATACCACCTCCCTGATTGGTCAGTCAAAATGAACGACAGGGTCCGGCAAAATTTCCTCACTCATTATCACAAAAACCAATCGATTAAAAAAATGACTTTTTTTTTAAATCGACTCTATTTTTTTATGGAAATGACATCTTTCAAGTGTCCACCTTTTGATGTCACGGACGCCATAACTCTTTTCGTAATCAATAATTATTAATAACGATAAATGTATAGAAAATTAGAAAAAAAACTTTGCATCTTATTTAGATAAATTTTAATGCGCCGCAAAAACGTTGGTCGCAAACGCACGACAATATTTTCTAAACAAAAAAAAATTAAGGAAAAAATCATGAGTTTTAATAAAAAAATTAATCAGTATATTTCGAGCGGAATTTTTTTTACCACCCTGTTTCTGAATTTGAATTAAAAGACCGACAAACTGCAATCGGCATTTTTCCAGAAGAAACGCATTTAGTACCTACCATCTTTGGTGATTTCTCTTAATTTCAAACCATTTATTTGTAATTCGATGGAGCAAAGTAGGTACCTACCCAGTGATTATTATTATACCAATCCACCTGACCAGTAATATTTTTAAATCTTGTAAAATTTGTTAGCGGATTTTTCATGGATTTTTTTGTAAAATATCAAATTTTTAGCTCGATATTGTGGAATATTTTCAATGGAATGCCACTAAAAAAACGGTTGAATAAGTTTTCGAAACCTTTTGCCATTGAATATATCAAAAAACATTTACGCCAGAGGCCGTCATTTTGACGCAATTTCGTTTGCAAATGAAGGATTCTCAAATACGCCAAAGCTCAATTTTTTTAAAGGCTAAAGTCTAATTTTTTTGTTCAGGCCCTAGCACGCTTGCTATATAACGATCGGTAGGATAACTATCGGTAACTTCTCATCGTTCCCTAGGACAACTGCACATCGCTAACGAACAAACAACAGTTGATGTCGAATATGTTAAGGACACTTAGTCATTGTGAACTGTCACTTATTCGTTAGCGATCTGAAGTCATGCTAGGGAACGATGAGAAGTTACCGATAGTTATCCTATCGATCGTTATAGAGCGAGCGTGCTAGGGCCTCTGACCTACCGCAAAAGCCGTGAGGATCTTACGCTAAAAAAATTCGCTGGGTGGGTAGGCCAACGCCTCTGCAATAGGTCATTTCAAGTGGTTCGCTATGTTTGTTGATTTAGAAGTGGTGCCTGGGTTCATGAGGTTTGTCCTGGTCTTGGCGGTGGATTCGTCTGCCCACCAATTTCGTGGCAGACCAGATCGGAAGAGACTGGTTTAGGGAGACTTTTTGGCTTCTTCAGAAAAGCTCTCTCGGAACATCACCTAGCACCGCAGTGGGAGGGATAAAATCATTCGTCCGTCACTCCACACACTGATCCCCAGATTCCTACCCACCCCTCATAACTTTTTCCTTACCAGAACATCATCTCCTTACTTTCCTAAAAAGAACCCTTCACACAGCATCCCCAAAGATGACATAGGCCCTGAGAGGAATTATTTTCGTCCGTCACTCCACACACTGATCCCCAGATTCCTACCCACCCCTCATAACTTTTTCCTTACCAGAACATCATCTCCTTACTTTCCTAAAAAGAACCCTTCACACAGCATCCCCAAAGATAACATAGGCCCTGAGAGGAATTATTTTCTTCAAGGCCTCCTGTGTAGAGCTATTATAAAAATTAAATAAACTTCTCTTTTCCCGGTAGATTTTCCTAATTTTGTTTTAAATTAGTCGAGTAAGATCCATAGTTTATGCATAAACATTTACACGAAAAAGCCCGCCCTTAGGATTGTGTGTATTGGTGCATATAACGATGCAAAACGTCACTGAGATACATCTTTTTGCCAACCTGAATATATTTAGATATTCTTAAATCGACTCAGATTAACCGGTTATAAAGGGTTTGGTCATCCAACAAATGATTCACGGGGTGGCAGTACCAATGCACACCACCCACGCCGAATGATATTATAATAACACTATTGTGCACTATTTAAAGAAGTACCTACACCATTAGGCAAAAAAAATGGATTATCCTGAGTTATTTAAACAGTTTTATTCATCATGTTAAATTCTCAATATTTGAAAAATAACGTTCCCACCCAAGTAGGTACCTACCCACTGGTAAATTATTTTCTATGATCTCGGCAGCCTGAACCGTTCGAATTTTATTTGTCTTTACAAAAGTACCAACCCAGCAATTAAAATCAACGTTATGTAGCTGGCCGGTAACGTTTAACCTGTTTTTATTTTGCATTTCTTCATAAACGTCAGAATTTTTTCAACTTTTGAAGATGTATCCTGAAATAATTTACATGAAATGTGGTAAATGTAATGTATTATTGGAGTTCGGAAATCTATGGTTTTCAAAATTATAGAAAAACATCTTATCCACATATGCTATTTTTGACGTAATATTAATACACATGAGACTCGTCGAAATGTCAAATTAACATGCGAGACGCCATAGAATAATTTTCAAAAATGCCCCAACATTTCAGTACTTTGAAGGTCTGACGATAATTTTTTTCCTTAATAAAGCATTTTTTTACTGGCTACGAACATTTTAACAGTTTTTAACTCGGAATTTTTTTCGTAAACGTCAGAAATTACCGACGTTTGAAAACGAATCCTGACAAAATTTCCATGAAAAGTCATAAATATAATATATTATTTATGTTCCAAAACCTGTCGTAGTCGAAATAATACAAAAACATCTAAGCCAGGTATCTTTTTTAAGTCGCAATTTTGATTTACCTCGAGGCTCGTCGGAATGTAAAGTTTTGAGGTGAGACGCCTTATATTTAAAAAAATATACACTTTACGATTTTAGTACTGAGGCTCTTTCACAAATTTTTCGTGAAGGTCTGACGATAAATTTTTCCTTTTTTGATGGGCGAACCTGGCGGCTGGAAATACAACTTTGAATTTCTTCGTCGAATAATGAGCGCTTCTAGTTTTCGCCGCTAGGTTTTAATACATCAGTTTCATTAGTAGTTTTTTTTTTTGCATCAGTTTTTTTTATATGAAAATTTGCAATTGGTAAAATTCTGGCTGAATTTTTCCCATACAAATCAGGTCTGAAAAAATCGTATGTATTTTCATCCACGGTCGCTGTCTCGCGAAAATCAGCTTTGAGGTCGGTTAAAATTGAGGGGCAGAATGGTCGTTTTTCGCGAGACTGCAAAACACTTAATCGGTCATCCACGGTCGCTGTCTCGCGAAAATCAGCTCTGAGGTCGGTTAAACTCGAGGGGCAGAGTGGTCGTTTTTCGCGAGACTGCGATTGTCTTAAAATCTGGTGGTCAAGAGCATTAATATTAATACTAGCTTTTGCCCGTTGCAAGGCAACTAATTGGTTAAAGCACTAAGCGATTTGACGTTTGAATGTGGATGAAGCAAGAAGTGTGTGTGTCTAAATTTTTTAAAAATTAAATATTTGAAAAAAAAAATCGATGTTTGAATGTGGATGAAGCAAGGATTGTGAGAACTACTCAAAGGGTCCTGTGAGTTAATCGCTCAATTTTGTACACCCGCTACTTAGCCATTTTGGTCGCCCTGGTTAAGGCGTTCAGTATGGGCCTTTTCTCGCAAAAAGGGGCGTAGAAGTTTACCGCTCAATTTTTTCACTAATAAATTGTTTCTAAATTATATGATATGCACTCACTTTTCTAATAACTCCCGTTACAGCTATTTAAATTTTTTGTACAAATTTGATAACGCCAAAGCTCTGCAATATATAAAGAAAACTTCGCGGGCTTGCGCACAATAACTCACCAAAGTTTCATCGCAATCGGATGAATATTATTGTAGATAATTTCATTACGCTAGAGCTCATTATTATATTTTAAAACCATTTCGAGCATGCACACATCATATCCCCAAAGTTTCATCGCAATCGGATGAATAGTATTGGAAATAAGTTCATAATGCCAGAGCTTACTCTTATATATAGAAACCATCCCGAGCATGCCAACATCGAATACCCAAAGCTTCATCTCAATCGGATGAAAAGTAAAGGTAATAATTTCATATCGCCAGAGCTTACTATTATGCATAAAAACCATCCAGGGCATGCACACATCAAATCTCCAAAGTTTCATCTCAATCGGGTAAATGGTATATGAAATAATTTGATAACGCCAGAGCTTACTATTACGCATAGAAACCATTCCGGGCATGCAAACATCAAATCCCCAAAGTTTCATCGCAATCGGATTAATAGTATTATAAATAATTTCATAACGCCAGAGCTTACTATTATGCGTAGAAACCAACCCGGGCATGCACACATCAAATAAATAAATTTAGTTAAGTAAGTAAAAATGTTATTTTCTTTTTTCTGGAATAAAAAAAACTTTAAACTTAAATCCCGAAAGTTTTGTCGCAATCTGATGAAACGTATTGGAAATAATTTCATAACGCCAGAGTTTTTAGATTTAGAAACCATCCCGAGCATGCCAACATCGAATTCCCAAAGTTTCATCTCAATCGGATGAAAATTAAAGGAAATAATTTCATAACGCCAGAGCTTACTTTTATGCATAAAAACCATCCAGGGCATGCACGTCAAATCTCCAAAGTTTCATCTCAATCGGGTGAATAGTATATGAAATAATTTGATAACGCCAGAGCTTACAATTACGCACAGAAACCATCCCGGGCATGCACACATTAAATCCCCAAAGTTTCATCGCAATCCAATAAATAGTATAGGAAATAATTTCATAAAGCCAGAGCTTACTATTATGCGTAGAAACCAACCCGGGCATGCACACATCAAATCCCAAAAGTTTTGTCGCAATCAGATGAATAGTATTGGAAATAATTTCATAACGCCAGAGCTTACTCTTTTATATAGAAACCATCCCGAGCATGCCAACATCGAATTCCCGAAGTTTCATCTCAATCGGATGAAATGTAAAAGAAATACATTCATAACGCCAGAGCTTACTTTTATGCATAAAAAACATCCTGGGCATGCACACATCAAATCTCCAAAGTTTCATCTCAATCGGGTGAATAGTATATGAAATAATTTGATAACGTCAGAGCTTACTATTACGCATAGAAATCATCCTGGGCATGCACACATCAAATCCCCAAAGTTTCATCGCAATCGGATGAATAGTATAGTATGAAATCCCCATCCTCTCTTTGTCAGAATCGATATGTCACATGACTAACCTAAGAAAAGTCTTAAAAAACAACATGGCGACCGAAATTTTCACTAATATGAAATCCCCATCCTCGGTTTGTCAGAATCGATATGTCACATGACTAACCTAAGTAAAGTCTTAAAATACAAAATGGCGGCCGTAATTTTGACTAATATGAAATCCCCATCCTCGCTTTGTCAGAGTCGATATATCACATGACTAACCTAAGAAAAGTCTTAAAGAAACAACATGGCGACCGAAATGTTTACTAATATGAAATCCCCATCTTCGCTTTGTCAGAATCGATATGTCACATAACTAACCTAGGTAAAGTCTTAAAAAACAAAATGGCGACCGTAATTTTAACTAATATGAAATCCCCATTCTCGCTTTGTCTGAATCGATATGACAAACCTAAGTTTCATCGCAATGGATAGTAGATGAAATAATTTCATAACGCCAGAGCTTACTTACTGTTATGCGTAGAAACTACCCCGGGCATGCACACATAAAATCCCCAAAGTTTTATCGCAATCGGATGAATAGTATAGTATGAAATCCCCATCCTCTCTTTGTCAGAATCGATATGTCACATGACTAACCTAAGTAAAGTCTTAAAAAACAAAATGGCGACCGAAATTTTCACTAATATGAAATCCCCATCCTCGCTTTGTCAGAATCGATATGTCACATGACTAACCTTAGTAAAGTCTTAAAAAACAAAATGGCGACCGTAATTTTGACTAATATGAAATCCCCATCCTCGCTTTATCAGAATCGATATATCACATGACAAACCTAAGTTTCATCGCAATCGGATGGATAGTAGATGAAATAATTTCATAATGCCAGGGCTTACTATTATGCGTAGAAACCACCCCGGGCATGCACACATCAAATTCCCAAAGTTTCATCGCAATCGGATGAATAGTATAGGAAATAATTTCAATACGCCAGAGCTTATTATTATATAGAAAAGCCATGCATAAAATCCCCAAAGTTTTATCGCAATCGGATGAATAGTATTGGAAATAATTTCATTACGCCAGAGCTTTCTATTAGGTATATATAGAACCCATCCTGAGTATGCACACATATAATTCCCAAAGTTTCATCTCAATCGGATGAATAGTATATCAAATAATTTCATAACACCAGTTCTCACGATGACAGGGCATCGATGACGGGCATCAGAAACGGCGCTCTACAATTTTTTATTACTGAGCAAAAAATATTATATCAAACTATATTTCATTGCAATAAAAAAATAAGCGAAAAAATCTTTCAAAAACCTGTTAAAAAAATAAATGTCTATAGAAAAACCAACAACTATCTACCATCTTTGGTAATTTAAAAAAAAAATCATTTCATTAATTTGTAATACGATGGATAGTACCTACCATCTTTGGTGCCTTTTTTATTTCAAATCATTAATTTGAAATACGGTGGAAAAAGTTTTATCTTCAGTTCATACATACAGTACCTACCCAGTTATAATGTTCTATCAGTCGTGAAGTTTGTCGCAAGCAATAAAGTACCTACCCGGAGGGTAATGTGTTCGCACTCCTACTGGCCGCTAAAAATTTTCATTCATGACGAAACGTTTTTTACACAATTTTTTCGCTAGATGTCAAAAGTTTGGCAAAGTTTAGCGGCAAATTTATAATGAAGAGGGTTAGATGTTTTGCCTGAATAAGATGGCCAATCCTCTCGTCTACGATCCTATTCAAAAACATTGCCACCAGAATGATTTTTTACGACCCAATCTCGAATGCCGTGGAACCCTCTCATATGTAAAATTTTCAAGCGAGTCGCCTAAGAAAATTTAAAAAACACACCTCAAGATACTGTTTTGTACTCAAATTTGTCGTGAAGGTCTGACGATAAATTTTTCCTTTTTTGATGGGCGAACCTGGCGGCTGGCAATATAACTTTGAATTTCTTCTTCGAATAATGAGCGCTTCTAGTTTTCGCCGCTAGGTTTTAATACATCAGTTTCATTAGTAGTTTTTATTTTTTGCATCAGTTTTTTTATATGAAAATTTGCAATTGGTAAAATTCTGGCTGAATTTTTCCCATACAAATCAGGTCTGAAAAAATCGTATGTATTTTCATCCACGGTCGCTGTCTCGCGAAAATCAGCTTTGAGGTCGGTTAAAATTGAGGGGCAGAATGGTCGTTTTTCGCGAGACTGCAAAACACTTAATCGGTCATCCACGGTCGCTGTCTCGCGAAAATCAGCTTTGAGGTCGGTCAAACTCGAGGGGCAGAGTGGTCGTTTTTCGCGAGACCGCGATTGTCTTAAAATCTGGTGGTCAAGAGCATTAATATTAATACTAGCTTTTGCCCGTTGCAAGGCAACTAATTGGTTAAAGCACTAAGCGATTTGACGTTTGAATGTGGATGAAGCAAGAAGTGTGTGTGTCTACATTTTTTAAAAATTAAATATTTGCAAAAAAAAAAAATCGATGTTTGAATGTGGATGAAGCAAGGATTGTGAGAACTACTCAAAGGGTCCTGTGAGTTAATCGCTCAATTTTGTACACCCGCTACTTAGCCACTTTAGTCGCCCTGGTTAAGGCGTTCAGTATGGGCCTTTTCTCGCAAAAAGGGGCCTAGAAGTTTACGGCTCAATTTTTTCACTAATAAATTGTTTCTAAATTACATGATATGCACTCACTTTTCTAATAACTCCCGTTACACCTATTTAAATTTTTTGTACAAATTTGATAACGCCAAAGCTCTGCATTATATAAAGAAAACTTCGCGGGCTTGCGCACAATAACTCACCAAAGTTTCATCGCAATCGGATGAATATTATTGTACATAATTTCATTACGCTAGAGCTCATTATTATATTTTAAAACCATTTCGAGCATGCACACATCATATCCCCAAAGTTTCATCGCAATCGGATGAATAGTATTGGAAATAATTTCATAATGCCAGAGCTTATTCTTATATATAGAAACCATCCCTAGCATGCCAACATCGAATTCCCAAAGTTTCATCTCAATCGGATGAAAAGTAAAGGAAATAATTTCATTACGCCAGAGCTTACTTTTATGCATAAAAACCATCCCAGGCATGTACACATCAAATCTCCAAAGTTTCATCTCAATCGGGTGAATAGTATATGAAATATTTTGATAACGCCAGAGCTTACTATTACGCATTGAAACCATCCCGGACATGCACACATCAAATCCCCAAAGTTTCATCGCAATCGGATGAATAGTATAGGAAATAATTTCATAAAGCCAGAGCTTACTATTATGCGTAGAAACCAACCCGGGCATGCACACATCAAATCCCAAAAGTTTTGTCGCAATCAGATGAATAGTATTGGAAAAAATTTCATAACGCCAGAGCTTACTCTTTTACATAGAAACCATCCCAAGCATGCCAACATCGAATTCCCAAAGTTTCATCTCAATCGGATGAAAATTAAAGGAAATATTTTCATAACGCCAGAGCTTACTTTTATGCATAAAAACCATCCCAGGCATGCACACATCAAATCTCCAAAGTTTCATCTCGATCGGGTGAATAGTATATAAAATAATTTCATAAAGCCAGAGCTTACTATTATGCGTAGAAACCAACCCGGGCATGCACACATCAAATCCCAAAAGTTTTGTCGCCATCAGATGAATAGTATTGGAAAAAAACCTACCTAACCCTCAAACTAAAAATATTTGTTCATTTACCTACGTAATTTCTAAAAAAAAAAAAAACATTGCAATTTTATTACTTATCAAAAAAACCATCTTATCAAACTCAATTTTACTGCAGCAAAAAAATTACACAAAGAAATTCTTTAACAATATCCGGGTACCCGTGCACACGTATAATTATTTTTATTTTAAAATTTAATAATGTCCAAAGTAAACGAACGAATCCTGACCGATCTATTTTTCGATTTATATGCATATAAAAAATCTGTAGCACTGCATCGAACCCACCTAATTTATAAAAAGTACCGTCATGCATACCTACCTACCCAGAGTACCTGTTCAGTACTTAGTTCCTACCTACCTGCATATCTACCTACCCCCGTGTACACCTACATTTTTTTGGAAATATCCATCTTTGGTTACTTTTTTTTTTATTTTATATCATAATTTTTTTGTGATTTAAAGGAAAGAAGTTCTTACTTAGAGTAAATATCGATATTTGAATTCAATGCAATCCGCATGCCTAGTGAACTCCTGATTGGACAGTCGAAATGAACGACAGGGTCCGGCAAAATTTCCTCACTCATTATTACAAAAACCAATCGATTAAAAAATTGACTTTTTTTTTTTAATCGAATCTTTAATATTTTTTTATGGAAATGACATCTTTCAAGTGTCCACCTTTTGATTTCACGGACGCCATAACTCTTTTCGTAATAAATAATTATTAATAACGATAAATGTATAGAAAATTAGAAAAAAAACTTTGCATCTTATTTAGATAAATTTTAATGCGCCGCAAAAACGTTGGTCGCAAACGCCCGACAATATTTTCTAAACAAAAAAAAATTAAGGAAAAAATCATGAGTTTTAATAAAAATATTAATCAGTATATTTCGAGCGGAATTTTTTTTACCACCCTGTTTCTGAATTTGAATTAAAAGACCGACAAACTGCAATCGGCATTTTTTCAGAAGAAACGCACTTAGTACCTACCATCTTTGGTGATTTCTCTTAATTTCAAGCCATTTATTTGTAATTCGATGGAGCAAAGTAGGTACCTACCCAGTAATTATTATTATACGAATCCACTGGCAAGTAATCTTTTTAAATGTTGTAAAATTTGTTAGCGGATTTTTCATGGATTTTTTTGTAAAATGTCAAATTTTTAGCACGATATTGTGGAATATTTTCAAGCGAATGCCACTAAAAAAACGGTTGAATAAGTTTTCGAAACCTTTTGCCATTGAATATATCAAAAAACATCTACGCCAGAGGCCGTCATTTTCAGGCAATTTCGTTAGCAAATGAAGGATTCTCAAATACGCCAAAGCTCAATTTTTTAAAGGCTAAAGTCTAATTTTTTTGTTCAGGCCCTAGCACGCTTGCTTTATAACGATCGGTATTATAACTATCGGTAACTTCTCATCGTTCCCTAGGACAACTGCACATCGCTAACGTACAAACAATAGTTGATGTCGAATATGTTACGAAGGACACTTAGTCATTGTGACCTGTCACTTATTCGTTGGCGATCTGTAGTCATGCTAGGGAACGATGAGAAGTTACTGATAGTTATCCTATCGATCGTTATAGAGCGAGCGTGCTACGGCCTCTGCTGACCTACCGCAAAGGCCGTGAGGATCTTACGCTAAAAACATTCGCTGGGCGGGTAGGCTAACGCCTCTGCAATAGGTCATTTCAAGTGGTTCGCTATGTTTGGTGATTTAGAAGTGGTGCCTGGGTTCATGAGGTTTGTCCTGGTCTTGGCGGTGGATTAGTCTGCCCACCAATTTCGTGGCAGACCAGATCGGAAGAGACTGGTTTAGGGAGACTTTTTGGCTTCTTCAGCAGAGCTCTCTCAGAACATCACCTTGCACCGCAGTGGGAGGGATAAAATCATTCGTCCGTCACTCCACACACTGATCCCCAGATTTCTACCCACCCCTCATAACTTTTTCCTTACCAGAACATCATCTCCTTACTTTCCTAAAAAGAACCCTTCACACACCATCCCCAAAGATGACATAGGCCCTGAGAGGAATTATTTTCGTCCGTCACTCCACACACTGATCCCCAGATTCCTACCCACCCCTCATAACTTTTTCCTTACCAGAACATCATCTCCTTACTTTCCTAAAAAGAACCCTTCACACAGCATCCCCAAAGATGACATAGGCCCTGAGAGGAATTCTTAAATCGACTCAAATTAACCGGTTATAAAGGGTTTGGTCATCCGATAAATGATTCACGGGGTGGCGGTACCAATGCACACCACCCACGCCGAATGATATTATAATAACACTATTGTATACTATTTAAAGAAGTACCTACGCCATTTGGCAAAAAAAAAATGGATTATCCTGAGTTATTTAAACAGTTTTATTCATTATATTAAATTCTCAATATTTGAAAAATAACGTTCCCACCCAAGTAGGTACCTACCCACTGGTAAATTATTTTCTATGATCTCGGCAGCCTGAACCGTTCGAATTTTATTTGTCTTTACAAAAGTACCTACTCAGCAATTAAAATCAACGTTATTTAGCTGGCCGGTAACATTTAAAGTTTAGTTTTTTTTGCATTTCATAAACGTCAGAATTTTTTCAACTTTTGATGATGTATCCTGAAATAATTTACATGAAATGTGGTAAATGTAATGTATTATTGGAGTTCGGAAATCTATGGTTTTCAAAATTATAGAAAAACATCTTATCCACATATGCTATTTTTGACGTAATATTGATATACATGAGACTCGTCGAAATGTCAAATTAACATGCGAGACGCCATAGAATAATTTTCAAAAATGCCCCAACATTTCAGTACTTTGAAGGTCTGACGATAAATTTTTCCTTAATAAAGCATTTTTTTTTACTGGCTGCGAACATTTTAACAGTTTTTAACTCGGAATTTTTTTCGTAAACGTCAGAAATTACCGACGTTTGAAAAGAAATCCTGACAAAATCTCCATGAAAAGTCATAAATATAATATATTATTAATGTTCCGAAACCTGTCGTAGTCGAAATAATACAAAAACATCTAAGCCGGGAATCTTTTTTAAGTCGCAATTTTGATTTACCTCGAGGCTCGTCGAAATGTAAAATTTTGAGGTGAGACGCCATATATTTAAAAAATATACACTTTACGATTTCAGTACTGAGGCTCTTTCAGAAATTTTTCGTGAAGGTCTGACGATAAATTATTCCTTTTTTGAGGGGCGAACCTGGCGGCTGGAAATACAACTTTGAATTTCATCGTCGAATAATGAGCGCTTCTAGTTTTCGCCGCTAGGTTTTAATACATCAGTTTCATTAGTAGTTTTTTTTTTTGCATCAGTTTTTTTATATGAAAATTTACAATTGGTAAAATTCTGGCTGAATTTTTCCCATACAAATCAGGTCTGAAAAAATCGTATGTATTTTCATCCACGGTCGCTGTCTCGCGAAAATCAGCTTTGAGGTCGGTTAAAATTGAGGGGCAGAATGGTCGTTTTTCGCGAGACTGCAAAACACTTAATCGGTCATCCACGGTCGCTGTCTCGCGAAAATCAGCTCTGAGGTTGGTCAAACTCGAGGGGCAGAGTGGTCGTTTTTCGCGAGACTGCGATTGTCTTAAAATCTGGTGGTCAAGAGCATTAATATTAATACTAGCTTTTGCCCGTTGCAAGGCAACTAATTGGTTAAAGCACTAAGCGATTTGACGTTTGAATGTGGATGAAGCAAGAAGTGTGTGTGTCTACATTTTTTAAAAATTAAATATTTGAAAAAAAAAATCGATGTTTGAATGTGGATGAAGCAAGGATTGTGAGAACTACTCAAAGGGTCCTGTGAGTTAATCGCTCAATTTTGTACACCCGCTACTTAGCCACTTTGGTCGCCCTGGTTAAGGCGTTCAGTATGGGCCTTTTCTCGCAAAAAGGGGCCTAGAAGTTTACGGCTCAATTTTTTCACTAATAAATTGTTTCTAAATTATATGATATGCACTCACTTTTCTAATAACTCCCGTTACACCTATTTAAATTTTTTGTATGAATTTGATAACGCCAAATCTCTGCATTATATAAAGAAAACTTCGCGGGCTTGCGCACAATAACTCACCAAAGTTTAATCGCAATCGGATGAATATTATTGTAGATAATTTCATTACGCTAGAGCTCATTATTATATTTTAAAACCATTTCGAGCATGCACACATCATATCCCCAAAGTTTCATCGCAATCGGATGAATAGTATTGGAAATAATTTCATAATGCCAGAGCTTATTCTTATATATAGAAACCATCCCTAGCATGCCAACATCGAATTCCCAAAGTTTCATCTCAATCGGATGAAAAGTAAAGGAAATAATTTCATTACGCCAGAGCTTACTTTTATGCATAAAAACCATCCCAGGCATGCACACATCAAATCTCCAAAGTTTCATCTCAATCGGGTGAATAGTATATGAAATAATTTGATAACGCCAGAGCTTATTATTACGCATAGAAACCATCCCGGACATGCACACATCAAATTCCCAAAGTTTCATCGCAATCAGATGAATAGTATAGGAAATAATTTCATAGAGCCAGAGCTTACTATTATGCGTAGAAACCAACCCGGGCATGCACACATCAAATACCAAAAGTTTTGTCGCAATCAGATGAAAAGTATTGGAAAAAAAATCATAACGCCAGAGCTTACTCTTTTATGTTCAAACCATCCCGAGTATCCAACATCAAATTCCCAAAGTTTCATCTCAATCGGATGGAAAGTATAGGAAATATTTTCATAACGCCAGATCTTACCATTATGCGTAAATAATTTCATAATTCCAGAGCTTACTATTATGCGTAGAAACCAACCCGGGCATGCACACATCAAAGCTCAAAAGTTTTGTCGCAATCAAATGAATAGTATTGGAAAAAATTTCATAACGCCAGAGCTTACTCTTTTACATAGAAACCATCCCGAGCATGTCAACATCGAATTCCCAAAGTTTCATCTCAATCGGATGAAAATTAAAGGAAATATTTTCATAACGCCAGAGCTTACTTTTATGCATAAAAACCATCCCAGGCATGCACACATCAAATTTCCAAAGTTTCATCTCGATCGGGTGAATAGTATATAAAATAATTTCATAAAGCCAGAGCTTACTATTATGCGTAGAAACCAACCCGGGCATGCACACATCAAATCCCAAAAGTTTTGTCGCCATCAGATGAATAGTATTGGAAAAAAAACCTACCTAACCCTCAAACAAAAAATATTTGTTCAACAAAAAACCATCTTATCAAACTCAATTTTACTGCAGCAAAAAAATTACACAAAGAAATTCTTTAACAATATCCGGGTACCCGTGCACACGTATAATTATTTTTATTTTAAAATTTAATAATGTCCAAAGTAAACGAACGAATCCTGACCGATCTATTTTTCGATTTATATGCATATAAAAAATCTGTAGCACTGCATCGAACCCACCTAATTTATAAAAAGTACCTTCATACATACCTACCTACCCAGAGTACCTGTTCAGTACTTAGTTCCTACCTACCTGCATATCTACCTACCCCCGTGTACACCTACATTTTTTTGGAAATATCCATCTTTGGTTACTTTTTTTTATTTTATATCATATTTTTTTTGTGATTTAAAGGAAAGAAGTTCTTACTTAGAGTAAATATCGATATTTGAATTCAATGCAATCCGCATGCCTACTGAACTCCCTGATTGGACAGTCGAAATAAACGACAGGGTCCGGCAAAATTTCCTCACTCATTATTACAAAAACCAATCGATTAAAAAAATGTTTTTTTTTTTAAATCGACTCTTTAATATTTTTTTATGGAAATGACATCTTTCAAGTATCCACCTTTTGATGTCACGGACGCCATAACTCTTTTCGTAATCAATAATTATTAATAACGATAAATGTATATAAAATTAGAAAAAAAACTTTGCATCTTATTTAGATAAATTTTAATGCGCCGCAAAAACGTTGGTCGCAAACGCAAGACAATATTTTCTAAACAAAAAAAATTATGGAAAAAATCATGAGTTTTAATAAAAAAATTAATCAGTATATTTCGAGCGGAATTTTTTTTACCACCCTGTTTCTGAATTTGAATTAAAAGACCGACAAACTGCAATCGGCATTTTTCCAGAAGAAACGCATTTAGTACCTACCATCTTTGGTGATTTCTCTTAATTTCAAACCATTTATTTGTAATTCGATGGAGCAAAGTAGGTACCTACCCAGTGATTATTATTATACCAATCCACCTGACCAGTAATATTTTTAAATCTTGTATAATTTGTTAGCGGATTTTTCATGGATTTTTTTGTAAAATGTCAAATTTTTAGCTCGATATTGTGGAATATTTTCAATGGAATGCCACTAAAAAAACGGTTGAATAAGTTTTCGAAACCTTTTGCCATTGAATATATCAAAAAACATTTACGCCAGAGGCCGTCATTTTGACGCAATTTCGTTTGCAAATGAAGGATTCTCAAATACGCCAAAGCTCAATTTTTTTAAAGGCTAAAGTCTAATTTTTTGTTCAGGCCCTAGCACGCTTGCTCTATAACGATCGGTAGGATAACTATCGGTAACTTCTCATCGTTCCCTAGGACAACTGCACATCGCTAACGAACAAACAACAGTTGATGTCGAATATGTTAAGGACACTTAGTCATTGTGAACTGTCACTTATTCGTTGGCGATCTGTAGTCATGCTAGGGAACGATGAGAAGTTACCGATAGTTATCCTATCGATCGTTATAGAGCGAGCGTGCTAGGGCCTCTGACCTACCGCAAAAGCCGTGAGGATCTTACGCTAAAAAAATTCGCTGGGTGGGTAGGCCAACGCCTCTGCAATAGGTCATTTCAAGTGGTTCGCTATGTATGTTGATTTAGAAGTGGTGCCTGGGTTCATGAGGTTTGTTCTGGTCTTGGCGGTGGATTCGTCTGCCCACCAATTTCGTGGCAGACCAGATCGGAAGAGACTGGTTTAGGGAGACTTTTTGGGTTCTTCAGCAAAGCTCTCTCGGAACATCACCTTGCACCGCAGTGGGAGGGATAAAATCATTCGTCCGTCACTCCACACACTGATCCCCAGATTCCTACCCACCCCTCATAACTTTTTCCTTACCAGAACATCATCTCCTTACCTTCCTAAAAAGAACCCTTCACACAGCATCCCCAAAGATGACATAGGCCCTGAGAGGAATTATTTTCGTCCGTCACTTCACACACTGATCCCCAGATTCCTACCCACCCCTCATAACTTTTTCCTTACCAGAACATCATCTCCTTACTTTCCTAAAAATAACCCTTCACACAGCATCCCCAAAGATGACATAGGCCCTGAGAGTAATTATTTTCTTCAAGGCCTCCTGTGTAGAGCTATTATAAAAATTAAATAAACTTCTCTTTTCCCGGTAGATTTTCCTAATTTTGTTTTAAATTAGTCGAGTAAGATCCATAGTTTATGCATAAACATTCACACGAAAAAGCCCGCCCTTAGGATTGTGTGTATTGGTGCATATAACGATGCAAAACGTCACTGAGATACATCTTTTTGCCAACCTGAATATATTTAGATATTCTTAAATCGACTCAGATTAACCGGTTATAAAGGGTTTGGTCATCCAACAAATGATTCACGGGGTGGCAGTACCAATGCACACCACCCACGCCGAATGATATTATAATAACACTATTGTGCACTATTTAAAGAAGTACCTACACCATTAGGCAAAAAAAATGGATTATCCTGAGTTATTTAAACAGTTTTATTCATCATGTTAAATTCTCAATATTTGAAAAATAACGTTCCCACCCAAGTAGGTACCTACCCACTGGTAAATTATTTTCTATGATCTCGGCAGCCTGAACCGTTCGAATTTTATTTGTCTTTACAAAAGTACCAACCCAGCAATTAAAATCAACGTTATGTAGCTGGCCGGTAACGTTTAACCTGTTTTTATTTTGCATTTCTTCATAAACGTCAGAATTTTTTCAACTTTTGAAGATGTATCCTGAAATAATTTACATGAAATGTGGTAAATGTAATGTATTATTGGTGTTCGGAAATCTATGGTTTTCAAAATTATAGAAAAACATCTTATCCACATATGCTATTTTTGACGTAATATTGATACACATGAGACTCGTCGAAATGTCAAATTAACATGCGAGACGCCATAGAATAATTTTCAAAAATGCCCCAACATTTCAGTACTTTGAAGGTCTGACGATAATATTTTCCTTAATAAAGCATTTTTTTACTGGCTACGAACATTTTAACAGTTTTTAACTCGGAATTTTTTTCGTAAACGTCAGAAATTACCGACGTTTGAAAACGAATCCTGACAAAATTTCCATGAAAAGTCATAAATATAATATATTATTTATGTTCCAAAACCTGTCGTAGTCGAAATAATACAAAAACATCTAAGCCAGGTATCTTTTTTAAGTCGCAATTTTGATTTACCTCGAGGCTCGTCGGAATGTAAAGTTTTGAGGTGAGACGCCTTATATTTAAAAAAATATACACTTTACGATTTTAGTACTGAGGCTCTTTCACAAATTTTTCGTGAAGGTCTGACGATAAATTTTTCCTTTTTTGATGGGCGAACCTGGCGGCTGGAAATACAACTTTGAATTTCTTCGTCGAATAATGAGCGCTTCTAGTTTTCGCCGCTAGGTTTTCATACATCAGTTTTATTAGCAGTTTATTTTTTTTGCATCAGTTTTTTTATATGAAAATTTGCAATTGGTAAAATTCTGGCTGAATTTTTCCCATACAAATCAGGTCTGAAAAAATCGTATGTATTTTTATCCACGGTCGATGTCTCGCGAAAATCAGCTTTGAGGTCGGTTAAACTCGAGGGGCAGAGTGGTCGTTTTTCGCAAGACTGCGATTGACTTAAAATCTGGTGGTTACGAGCATTAATATATATACTAGCTTTTGCCCGTTGCAAGGCAACTAATTGGTTAAAGCACTAAGCGATTTGACGTTTGAATGTGGATGAAGCAAGAAGTGTGTGTGTCTACATTTTTTAAAAATTAAATATTTGCAAAAAAAAAAAATCGATGTTTGAATGTGGATGAAGCAAGGATTGTGAGAACTACTCAAAGGGTCCTGTGAGTTAATCGCTCAATTTTGTACACCCGCTACTTAGCCACTTTAGTCGCCCTGGTTAAGGCGTTCAGTATGGGCCTTTTCTCGCAAAAAGGGGCCTAGAAGTTTACGGCTCAATTTTTTCACTAATAAATTGTTTCTAAATTATATGATATGCACTCACTTTTCTAATAACTCCCGTTACACCTATTTAAATTTTTTGTACAAATTTGATAACGCCAAAGCTCTGCATTATATAAAGAAAACTTCGCGGGCTTGCGCACAATAACTCACCAAAGTTTCATCGCAATCGGATGAATATTATTGTACATAATTTCATTACGCTAGAGCTCATTATTATATTTTAAAACCATTTCGAGCATGCACACATCATATCCCCAAAGTTTCATCGCAATCGGATGAATAGTATTGGAAATAATTTCATAATGCCAGAGCTTATTCTTATATATAGAAACCATCCCTAGCATGCCAACATCGAATTCCCAAAGTTTCATCTCAATCGGATGAAAAGTAAAGGAAATAATTTCATTACGCCAGAGCTTACTTTTATGCATAAAAACCATCCCAGGCATGTACACATCAAATCTCCAAAGTTTCATCTCAATCGGGTGAATAGTATATGAAATAATTTGATAACGCCAGAGCTTACTATTACGCATTGAAACCATCCCGGACATGCACACATCAAATCCCCAAAGTTTCATCGCAATCGGATGAATAGTATAAGAAATAATTTCATAAAGCCAGAGCTTACTATTATGCGTAGAAACCAACCCGGGCATGCACACATCAAATCCCAAAAGTTTTGTCGCAATCAGATGAATAGTATTGGAAAAAATTTCATAACGCCAGAGCTTACTCTTTTACATAGAAACCATCCCAAGCATGCCAACATCGAATTCCCAAAGTTTCATCTCAATCGGATGAAAATTAAAGGAAATATTTTCATAACGCCAGAGCTTACTTTTATGCATAAAAACCATCCCAGGCATGCACACATCAAATCTCCAAAGTTTCATCTCGATCGGGTGAATAGTATATAAAATAATTTCATAAAGCCAAAGCTTACTATTATGCGTAGAAACCAACCCGGGCATGCACACATCAAATCCCAAAAGTTTTGTCGCCATCAGATGAATAGTATTGGAAAAAAACCTACCTAACCCTCAAACTAAAAATATTTGTTCATTTACCTAAGTAATTTCTAAAAAAAAAAAAAACATTGCAATTTTATTACTTATCAAAAAAACCATCTTATCAAACTCAATTTTACTGCAGCAAAAAAATTACACAAAGAAATTCTTTAACAATATCCGGGTACCCGTGCACACGTATAATTATTTTTATTTTAAAATTTAATAATGTCCAAAGTAAACGAACGAATCCTGACCGATCTATTTTTCGATTTATATGCATATAAAAAATCTGTAGCACTGCATCGAACCCACCTAATTTATAAAAAGTACCGTCATGCATACCTACCTACCCAGAGTACCTGTTCAGTACTTAGTTCCTACCTACCTGCATATCTACCTACCCCCGTGTACACCTACATTTTTTTGGAAATATCCATCTTTGGTTACTTTTTTTTTTATTTTATATCATAATTTTTTTGTGATTTAAAGGAAAGAAGTTCTTACTTAGAGTAAATATCGATATTTGAATTCAATGCAATCCGCATGCCTAGTGAACTCCTGATTGGACAGTCGAAATGAACGACAGGGTCCGGCAAAATTTCCTCACTCATTATTACAAAAACCAATCGATTAAAAAATTGACTTTTTTTTTTTAATCGAATCTTTAATATTTTTTTATGGAAATGACATCTTTCAAGTGTCCACCTTTTAATTTCACGGACGCCATAACTCTTTTCGTAATAAATAATTATTAATAACGATAAATGTATAGAAAATTAGAAAAAAAACTTTGCATCTTATGTAGATAAATTTTAATGCGCCGCAAAAACGTTGGTCGCAAACGCCCGACAATATTTTCTAAACAAAAAAAAATTAAGGAAAAAATCATGAGTTTTAATAAAAATATTAATCAGTATATTTCGAGCGGAATTTTTTTTACCACCCTGTTTCTGAATTTGAATTAAAAGACCGACAAACTGCAATCGGCATTTTTTCAGAAGAAACGCACTTAGTACCTACCATCTTTGGTGATTTCTCTTAATTTCAAGCCATTTATTTGTAATTCGATGGAGCAAAGTAGGTACCTACCCAGTAATTATTATTATACGAATCCACTGGCAAGTAATCTTTTTAAATGTTGTAAAATTTGTTAGCGGATTTTTCATGGATTTTTTTGTAAAATGTCAAATTTTTAGCACGATATTGTGGAATATTTTCAAGCGAATGCCACTAAAAAAACGGTTGAATAAGTTTTCGAAACCTTTTGCCATTGAATATATCAAAAAACATCTACGCCAGAGCCCGTCATTTTCAGGCAATTTCGTTAGCAAATGAAGGATTCTCAAATACGCCAAAGCTCAATTTTTTAAAGGCTAAAGTCTAATTTTTTTGTTCAGGCCCTAGCACGCTTGCTTTATAACGATCGGTAGGATAACTATCGGTAACTTCTCATCGTTCCCTAGGACAACTGCACATCGCTAACGTACAAACAATAGTTGATGTCGAATATGTTACGAAGGACACTTAGTCATTGTGACCTGTCACTTATTCGTTGGCGATCTGTAGTCATGCTAGGGAACGATGAGAAGTTACTGATAGTTATCCTATCGATCGTTATAGAGCGAGCGTGCTACGGCCTCTGCTGACCTACCGCAAAGGCCGTGAGGATCTTACGCTAAAAACATTCGCTGGGCGGGTAGGCTAACGCCTCTGCAATAGGTCATTTCAAGTGGTTCGCTATGTTTGGTGATTTAGAAGTGGTGCCTGGGTTCATGAGGTTTGTCCTGGTCTTGGCGGTGGATTAGTCTGCCCACCAATTTCGTGGCAGACCAGATCGGAAGAGACTGGTTTAGGGAGACTTTTTGGCTTCTTCAGCAGAGCTCTCTCGGAACATCACCTTGCACCGCAGTGGGAGGGATAAAATCATTCGTCCGTCACTCCACACACTGATCCCCAGATTTCTACCCACCCCTCATAACTTTTTCCTTACCAGAACATCATCTCCTTACTTTCCTAAAAAGAACCCTTCACACACCATCCCCAAAGATGACATAGGTCCTGAGAGGAATTATTTTCGTCCGTCACTCCACACACTGATCCCCAGATTCCTACCCACCCCTCATAACTTTTTCCTTACCAGAACATCATCTCCTTACTTTCCTAAAAATAACCCTTCACACACCATCCCCAAAGATGACATAGGCCCTGAGAGGAATTATTTTCGTCCGTCACTCCACACACTGATCCCCAGATTCCTACCCACCCCTCATAACTTTTTCCTTACCAGAACATCATCTCCTTACTTTCCTAAAAATAACCCTTCACACAGCATCCCCAAAGATGACATAGGCCCTGAGAGGAATTATTTTCTTCAAGGCCTCCTGTGTAGAGCTATTATAAAAATTAAATAAACTTCTCTTTTCCCGGTAGATTTTCCTAATTTTGTTTTAAATTAGTCGAGTAAGATCCATAGTTTATGCATAAACATTCACACGAAAAAGCCCGCCCTTAGGATTGTGTGTATTGGTGCATATAACGATGCAAAACGTCACTGAGATACATCTTTTTGCCAACCTGAATATATTTAGATATTCTTAAATCGACTCAGATTAACCGGTTATAAAGGGTTTGGTCATCCAACAAATGATTCACGGGGTGGCAGTACCAATGCACACCACCCACGCCGAATGATATTATAATAACACTATTGTGCACTATTTAAAGAAGTACCTACACCATTAGGCAAAAAAAATGGATTATCCTGAGTTATTTAAACAGTTTTATTCATCATGTTAAATTCTCAATATTTGAAAAATAACGTTCCCACCCAAGTAGGTACCTACCCACTGGTAAATTATTTTCTATGATCTCGGCAGCCTGAACCGTTCGAATTTTATTTGTCTTTACAAAAGTACCAACCCAGCAATTAAAATCAACGTTATGTAGCTGGCCGGTAACGTTTAACCTGTTTTTATTTTGCATTTCTTCATAAACGTCAGAATTTTTTCAACTTTTGAAGATGTATCCTGAAATAATTTACATGAAATGTGGTAAATGTAATGTGTTATTGGAGTTCGGAAATCTATGGTTTTCAAAATTATAGAAAAACATCTTATCCACATATGCTATTTTTGACGTAATATTGATACACATGAGACTCGTCGAAATGTCAAATTAACATGCGAGACGCCATAGAATAATTTTCAAAAATGCCCCAACATTTCAGTACTTTGAAGGTCTGACGATAATTTTTTCCTTAATAAAGCATTTTTTTACTGGCTACGAACATTTTAACAGTTTTTAACTCGGAATTTTTTTCGTAAACGTCAGAAATTACCGACGTTTGAAAACGAATCCTGACAAAATTTCCATGAAAAGTCATAAATATAATATATTATTTATGTTCCAAAACCTGTCGTAGTCGAAATAATACAAAAACATCTAAGCCGGGTATCTTTTTTAAGTCGCAATTTTGATTTACCTCGAGGCTCGTCGGAATGTAAAGTTTTGAGGTGAGACGCCTTATATTTAAAAAAATATACACTTAACGATTTTAGTACTGAGGCTCTTTCACAAATTTTTCGTGAAGGTCTGACGATAAATTTTTCCTTTTTTGATGGGCGAACCTGGCGGCTGGAAATACAACTTTGAATTTCTTCGTCGAATAATGAGCGCTTCTAGTTTTCGCCGCTAGGTTTTCATACATCAGTTTTATTAGCAGTTTATTTTTTTTGCATCAGTTTTTTTATATGAAAATTTGCAATTGGTAAAATTCTGGCTGAATTTTTCCCATACAAATCAGGTCTGAAAAAATCGTATGTATTTTTATCCACGGTCGATGTCTCGCGAAAATCAGCTTTGAGGTCGGTTAAACTTGAGGGGCAGAGTGGTCGTTTTTCGCAAGACTGCGATTGACTTAAAATCTGGTGGTTACGAGCATTAATATATATACTAGCTTTTGCCCGTTGCAAGGCAACTAATTGGTTAAAGCACTAAGCGATTTGACGTTTGAATGTGGATGAAGCAAGAAGTGTGTGTGTCTACATTTTTTAAAAATTAAATATTTGAAAAAAAAAATTGATGTTTGAATGTGGATGAAGCAAGGATTGTGAGAACTACTCAAAGGGTCCTGTGAGTTAATCGCTCAATTTTGTACACCCGCTACTTAGCCACTTTGGTCGCCCTGGTTAAGGCGTTCAGTATGGGCCTTTTCTCGCAAAAAGGGGCCTAGAAGTTTACGGCTCAATTTTTTCACTAATAAATTGTTTCTAAATTATATGATATGCACTCACTTTTCTAATAACTCCCGTTACACCTATTTAAATTTTTTGTATGAATTTGATAACGCCAAATCTCTGCATTATATAAAGAAAACTTCGCGGGCTTGCGCACAATAACTCACCAAAGTTTCATCGCAATCGGATGAATATTATTGTAGATAATTTCATTACGCTAGAGCTCATTATTATATTTTAAAACCATTTCGAGCATGCACACATCATATCCCCAAAGTTTCATCGCAATCGGATGAATAGTATTGGAAATAATTTCATAATGCCAGAGCTTATTCTTATATATAGAAACCATCCCTAGCATGCCAACATCGAATTCCCAAAGTTTCATCTCAATCGGATGAAAAGTAAAGGAAATAATTTCATTACGCCAGAGCTTACTTTTATGCATAAAAACCATCCCAGGCATGCACACATCAAATCTCCAAAGTTTCATCTCAATCGGGTGAATAGTATATGAAATAATTTGATAACGCCAGAGCTTATTATTACGCATAGAAACCATCCCGGACATGCACACATCAAATCCCCAAAGTTTCATCGCAATCAGATGAATAGTATAGGAAATAATTTCATAGAGCCAGAGCTTACTATTATGCGTAGAAACCAACCCGGGCATGCACACATCAAATACCAAAAGTTTTGTCGCAATCAGATGAAAAGTATTGGAAAAAAAATCATAACGCCAGAGCTTACTCTTTTATGTTCAAACCATCCCGAGTATCCAACATCAAATTCCCAAAGTTTCATCTCAATCGGATGGAAAGTATAGGAAATAATTTCATAACGCCAGATCTTACCATTATGCGTAAATAATTTCATAATTCCAGAGCTTACTATTATGCGTAGAAACCAACCCGGGCATGCACACATCAAAGCTCAAAAGTTTTGTCGCAATCAAATGAATAGTATTGGAAAAAATTTCATAACGCCAGAGCTTACTCTTTTACATAGAAACCATCCCGAGCATGTCAACATCGAATTCCCAAAGTTTCATCTCAATCGGATGAAAATTAAAGGAAATATTTTCATAACGCCAGAGCTTACTTTTATGCATAAAAACCATCCCAGGCATGCACACATCAAATTTCCAAAGTTTCATCTCGATCGGGTGAATAGTATATAAAATAATTTCATAAAGCCAGAGCTTACTATTATGCGTAGAAACCAACCCGGGCATGCACACATCAAATCCCAAAAGTTTTGTCGCCATCAGATGAATAGTATTGGAAAAAAAACCTACCTAACCCTCAAACAAAAAATATTTGTTCAACAAAAAACCATCTTATCAAACTCAATTTTACTGCAGCAAAAAAATTACACAAAGAAATTCTTTAACAATATCCGGCTACCCGTGCACACGTATAATTATTTTTATTTTAAAATTGAATAATGTCCAAAGTAAACGAACGAATCCTGACCGATCTATTTTTCGATTTATATGCATATAAAAAATCTGTAGCACTGCATCGAACCCACCTAATTTATAAAAAGTACCTTCATACATACCTACCTACCCAGAGTACCTGTTCAGTACTTAGTTCCTACCTACCTGCATATCTACCTACCCCCGTGTACACCTACATTTTTTTGGAAATATCCATCTTTGGTTACTTTTTTTTATTTTATATCATATTTTTTTTGTGATTTAAAGGAAAGAAGTTCTTACTTAGAGTAAATATCGATATTTGAATTCAATGCAATCCGCATGCCTACTGAACTCCCTGATTGGACAGTCGAAATGAACGACATGGTCCGGCAAAATTTCCTCACTCATTATTACAAAAACCAATCGATTAAAAAAATGATTTTTTTTTTAAATCGACTCTTTAATATTTTTTTATGGAAATGACATCTTTCAAGTATCCACCTTTTGATGTCACGGACGCCATAACTCTTTTCGTAATCAATAATTATTAATAACGATAAATGTATAGAAAATTAGAAAAAAAACTTTGCATCTTATTTAGATAAATTTTAATGCGCCGCAAAAACGTTGGTCGCAAACGCAAGACAATATTTTCTAAACAAAAAAAATTAAGGAAAAAATCATGAGTTTTAATAAAAAAATTAATCAGTATATTTCGAGCGGAATTTTTTTTACCACCCTGTTTCTGAATTTGAATTAAAAGACCGACAAACTGCAATCGGCATTTTTCCAGAAGAAACGCATTTAGTACCTACCATCTTTGGTGATTTCTCTTAATTTCAAACCATTTATTTGTAATTCGATGGAGCAAAGTAGGTACCTACCCAGTGATTATTATTATACCAATCCACCTGACCAGTAATATTTTTAAATCTTGTATAATTTGTTAGCGGATTTTTCATGGATTTTTTTGTAAAATGTCAAATTTTTAGCTCGATATTGTGGAATATTTTCAATGGAATGCCACTAAAAAAACGGTTGAATAAGTTTTCGAAACCTTTTGCCATTGAATATATCAAAAAACATTTACGCCAGAGGCCGTCATTTTGACGCAATTTCGTTTGCAAATGAAGGATTCTCAAATACGCCAAAGCTCAATTTTTTTAAAGGCTAAAGTCTAATTTTTTGTTCAGGCCCTAGCACGCTTGCTCTATAACGATCGGTAGGATAACTATCGGTAACTTCTCATCGTTCCCTAGGACAACTGCACATCGCTAACGAACAAACAACAGTTGATGTCGAATATGTTAAGGACACTTAGTCATTGTGAACTGTCACTTATTCGTTGGCGATCTGTAGTCATGCTAGGGAACGATGAGAAGTTACCGATAGTTATCCTATCGATCGTTATAGAGCGTGCGTGCTAGGGCCTCTGACCTACCGCAAAAGCCGTGAGGATCTTACGCTAAAAAAATTCGCTGGGTGGGTAGGCCAACGCCTCTGCAATAGGTCATTTCAAGTGGTTCGCTATGTTTGTTGATTTAGAAGTGGTGCCTGGGTTCATGAGGTTTGTTCTGGTCTTGGCGGTGGATTCGTCTGCCCACCAATTTCGTGGCAGACAGATCGGAAGAGACTGGTTTAGGGAGACTTTTTGGGTTCTTCAGCAAAGCTCTCTCGGAACATCACCTTGCACCGCAGTGGGAGGGATAAAATCATTCGTCCGTCACTCCACACACTGATCCCCAGATTCCTACCCACCCCTCATAACTTTTTCCTTACCAGAACATCATCTCCTTACCTTCCTAAAAAGAACCCTTCACACAGCATCCCCAAAGATGACATAGGCCCTGAGAGGAATTATTTTCGTCCGTCACTCCACACACTGATCCCCAGATTCCTACCCACCCCTCATAACTTTTTCCTTACCAGAACATCATCTCCTTACTTTCCTAAAAATAACCCTTCACACAGCATCCCCAAAGATGACATAGGCCCTGAGAGGAATTATTTTCTTCAAGGCCTCCTGTGTAGAGCTATTATAAAAATTAAATAAACTTCTCTTTTCCCGGTAGATTTTCCTAATTTTGTTTTAAATTAGTCGAGTAAGATCCATAGTTTATGCATAAACATTCACACGAAAAAGCCCGCCCTTAGGATTGTGTGTATTGGTGCATATAACGATGCAAAACGTCACTGAGATACATCTTTTTGCCAACCTGAATATATTTAGATATTCTTAAATCGACTCAGATTAACCGGTTATAAAGGGTTTGGTCATCCAACAAATGATTCACGGGGTGGCAGTACCAATGCACACCACCCACGCCGAATGATATTATAATAACACTATTGTGCACTATTTAAAGAAGTACCTACACCATTAGGCAAAAAAAATGGATTATCCTGAGTTATTTAAACAGTTTTATTCATCATGTTAAATTCTCAATATTTGAAAAATAACGTTCCCACCCAAGTAGGTACCTACCCACTGGTAAATTATTTTCTATGATCTCGGCAGCCTGAACCGTTCGAATTTTATTTGTCTTTACAAAAGTACCAACCCAGCAATTAAAATCAACGTTATGTAGCTGGCCGGTAACGTTTAACCTGTTTTTATTTTGCATTTCTTCATAAACGTCAGAATTTTTTCAACTTTTGAAGATGTATCCTGAAATAATTTACATGAAATGCGGTAAATGTAATGTATTATTGGAGTTCGGAAATCTATGGTTTTCAAAATTATAGAAAAACATCTTATCCACATATGCTATTTTTGACGTAATATTGATACACATGAGACTCGTCGAAATGTCAAATTAACATGCGAGACGCCATAGAATAATTTTCAAAAATGCCCCAACATTTCAGTACTTTGAAGGTCTGACGATAAATTTTTCCTTAATAAAGCATTTTTTTACTGGCTACGAACATTTTAACAGTTTTTAACTCGGAATTTTTTTCGTAAACGTCAGAAATTACCGACGTTTGAAAACGAATCCTGACAAAATTTCCATGAAAAGTCATAAATATAATATATTATTTATGTTCCAAAACCTGTCGTAGTCGAAATAATACAAAAACATCTAAGCCAGGTATCTTTTTTAAGTCGCAATTTTGATTTACCTCGAGGCTCGTCGGAATGTAAAGTTTTGAGGTGAGACGCCTTATATTTAAAAAAATATACACTTTACGATTTTAGTACTGAGGCTCTTTCACAAATTTTTCGTGAAGGTCTGACGATAAATTTTTCCTTTTTTGATGGGCGAACCTGGCGGCTGGAAATACAACTTTGAATTTCTTCGTCGAATAATGAGCGCTTCTAGTTTTCGCCGCTAGGTTTTCATACATCAGTTTTATTAGCAGTTTATTTTTTTTGCATCAGTTTTTTTATATGAAAATTTGCAATTGGTAAAATTCTGGCTGAATTTTTCCCATACAAATCAGGTCTGAAAAAATCGTATGTATTTTTATCCACGGTCGATGTCTCGCGAAAATCAGCTTTGAGGTCGGTTAAACTTGAGGGGCAGAGTGGTCGTTTTTCGCAAGACTGCGATTGACTTAAAATCTGGTGGTTACGAGCATTAATATATACTAGCTTTTGCCCGTTGCAACGCAACTAATTGGTTAAGGAACTAAGCGATTTGACGTTTGAAGGTGGATGAAATAAAAAGTGTGTGCGTACATTTTTTTTTCATATTAAATATTTGGAGAAAAAAAAACTATGTATGAATGTGGATGAAGCAAGGCTTGTGAGCCTTCACAGGGTTTGTGAAAATTGAATATTTTTAAAATATGAAGTATTTTTAAAATTAAAGAATTTGGAAATTTGAATATTTAGATATTTTGGGTTTTTTTAAATCTACATGGTGACCTTAAATTTAAGTAATATGAAATCCCCTTCCTCGCTTTGTCAGAATCGATATGTCACATGACTAACCTAAGAAGAGTCTTAAAAAACAAAATGGCGACCGTAATTTTGACTAATATAAAATCCCCATCCTCGCTTTATCAGAATCGATATGTCACATGCCCAACCTAAGAAAAGTCTTAAAAAACAAAATGGCGACCGAAATTTTGACTAATATGAAATCCCCATCCTCGCTTTGTCAGAATCGATATGTCACATGCCTAACCTCAGAAAAGTCTTAAAAAACAAAACGGCCACCGTAATTTTGACTAATTAGAAATCCCAATCCTCGCTTTGCCAAAATCGACATGTCACATGACTAACCTAAGAAAAGTCTTAAAAAAACATGGCGACCGAAATTTTGACTAATATGAAATCCTTATCCTCGTTTTGTCAGAATCGATATGTCACATGACTAACCTAAGTAAAGTCTTAAAAAACAAAATGGCGACCGTAATTTTGACTAATATAAAATCCCCATCCTCGCTTTATCAGAATCGATATGTCACATGCCTAACCTAAGTAAAGTCTTAAAAAACAAAATGGCGACCGTAATTTTGACTAATATAAAATCCCCATCCTCGCTTTATCAGAATCGATATATCACATGACAAACCTAAGTTTCATCGCAATCGGATGGATAGTAGATGAAATAATTTCATAATGCCAGAGCTTACCACCCGGGCATGCACTCATCAAATTCCCAAAGTTTCATCGCAATCGGATGAATAGTATAGGAAATAATTTCAGTACGCCAGAGCTTATTATTATATAGAAAAGCCATGCATAAAATCCCCAAAGTTTTATCACAATCGGATAAATAGTAGCTGAAATAATTTCATAACGCCAGAGTTTACTTTCTGTTATGCGTAGAAACCACCCCGGGCATGCACACATGAAATCCCCAAAGTTTCATCGCAATCGGATGAATAGTATAGTATGAAATCCCCACCCTCTCTTTGTCAGAATCGATATGTCACATGACTAACCTAAGTAAAGTCTTAAAAAACAAATTGGCGACCTTAATTTTAATTAATATGAAATCCCCATCCTCGCTTTGTCTGAATCGATATGTCACATGACTTACCTAAGAAAAGTCTTAAAAAACAAAATGGCGACCGTAATTTTGACTAATATGAAATCCCCATCCTCGCTTTGTCAGAATCGATATGACAAACCTAAGTTTCATCGCAATCGGATGGATAGTAGATGAAATAATTTCATAACGCTAGAGCTTACTTACTGCTATGCGTAGAAACCACCCCGGGCATGCACACATGAAATCCCCAAAGTTTTATCGCAATCGGATGAATAGTATAGTATGAAATTCCCATCCTCTCTTTGTCAGAATCGATATGTCACATGACTAACCTAAGTAAAGTCTTTAAAAACAAAATGGCGACCGTAATTTTAACTAATATGAAATCCCCATCCTCGCTTTGTCTGAATCGATATGTCACATGACTTACCTAAGAAAAGTCTTAAAAAACAAAATGGCGACGGTAATTTTGACTAATATGATATCCCCATCCTCGCTTTGTCAGAATCGATATGTCACATGATTAACCTAAGTAAAGTCTTAAAAAACAAAATGGCGATTGTAATTTTTAACTAATATGAAATCCCCATCCTAGCTTTGTCTGAATCGATATGTCACATGACTTACCTAAGAAAAGTCTTAAAAAACAAAATGGCGACCGTAATTTTGACTAATATGATATCCCCATCGTCGCTTTGTCAGAATCGATATGTCACATGATTAACCTAAGAAAAGTCTTAAAAAACAATATGGCGACCGTAATTTTAACTAATATGAAATCCCCATCCTCGCTTTGTCAGAATCGATATGTCACATGATTAACCTAAGTAAAGTCTTAAAAAACAAAATGGCGATTGTAATTTTAACTAATATGAAATCCCCATCCTAGCTTTGTCTGAATCGATATGTCACATGACTTACCTAAGAAAAGTCTTAAAAAACAAAATGGCGACCGTAATTTTAACTAATATGATATCCCCATCCTCGCTTTGTCAGAATCGATATGTCACATGATTAACCTAAGTAAAGTCTTAAAAAACAAAATGGCGATTGTAATTTTAACTAATATGAAATCCCCATCCTAGCATTGTCTGAATCGATATGTCACATTACTTACCTAAGAAAAGTCTTAAAAAACAAAATGGCGACCGTAATTTTGACTAATATGATATCCCCATCCTCGCTTTGTCAGAATCGATATGTCACATGATTAACCTAAGTAAAGTCTTAAAAAACAAAATGGCGACCGTAATTTTGACTAATATAAAATCCCCACCCTCGCTTTATCAGAATCGATATATCACATGACAGACCTAAGTTTCATCGCAATCGGATGGATAGTAGATGAAATAATTTCATAATGCCAGATCTTACTATTATGCGTAGAAACCACCCCGGGCATGCACACATCAAATTCCCAAAGTTTCATCGCAATCGGATGAATAGTATAGGAAATAATTTCAGTACGCCAGAGCTTATTATTATATAGAAAAGCCATGCATAAAATCCCCAAAGTTTTATCTCAATCAGATGAATAGTATTGGAAATAATTTAATTACGCCAGAGCTTTCTATTAGGTATATATAGAACCCATCCTGAGTATGCACACATCAAATTCCCAATGTTTTATCTCAATCGGATGAATAGTATATCAAATAATTTCATAACACCAGTTCTCACTATCATATTTAGAAACCATGCCGAGCCTCGATGACGGGTATCAGAAACGGCGCTCTACAATTTTTTATTACTGAGCAAAAAATATTAAATCAAACTATATTTCGTTGCAATAAAAAAATAAGCGAAAAAATCTTTCAAAAACCTGTTAATTAAAATAAATGTCTATAGAAAAACCAACAATTATCTACCATCTTTGGTAATTTAAAGAAAAAAATCATTTCATTAATTTGTAATACGATGGATAAAAGTACCTACCATCTTTGGTGCCTCTTTTATTTCAAATCATTAATTTGAAATACGGTGGAAAAAGTTTTATCTTCAGTTCATACATACAGTACCTACCCAGTTATAATGTTCTACATATTTTTTATAAGGGCAAGACTGAACCATAAAAATTAGCATAACTTCCTTCAATAAAAGCCTGAAAATCGAATTCCGCCATCTTTTTAAAAACATTTTCATACAAAACCTACACGGATAATGTTGCGGAGGTTTTGATACAGGCTAGGTCACTATACTCGTTGTGATCAGTCGTGAAGTTAGTCGCAAGCAATAAAGTACCTACCCGGTGGCTAATGTGTTTTCGCACTTCTACTGGCCGCAAAAAATTTTCATTCATGACGAAACGTTTTTTACACAATTTTTTCGCTAGATGTCAAAAGTTTGGCAAAGTTTAGCGGCAAATTTATAATGAAGAGGGTTAGATGTTTTGCCTGAATAAGATGGCCAATCCTCTCGTCTACGATCCTATTCAAAAACATTGCCACCAGAATGATTTTTTACGACCCAATCTCGAATGCCGTGGAACCCTCTCATATGTAAAATTTTCAAGCGAGTCGCCTAAGAAAATTTAAAAAACACACCTCAAGATACTGTCTTGTACTCAAATTTGTCGTGAAGGTCTGACGATAAATTTTTCTTTTTTTGATGGGCGAACCTGGCGGCTGGCAATATAACTTTGAATTTCTTCTTCGAATAATGAGCGCTTCTAGTTTTCGCCGCTAGGTTTTAATACATCAGTTTCATTAGTAGTTTTTTTTTTTTGCATCAGTTTTTTTATATGAAAATTTGCAATTGGTAAAATTCTGGCTGAATTTTTCCCATACAAATCAGGTCTGAAAAAATCGTATGTATTTTCATCCACGGTCGCTGTCTCGCGAAAATCAGCTTTGAGGTCGGTTAAAATTGAGGGGCAGAATGGTCGTTTTTCGCGAGACTGCAAAACACTTAATCGGTCATCCACGGTCGCTGTCTCGCGAAAATCAGCTCTGAGGTCGGTTAAACTCGAGGGGCAGAGTGGTCGTTTTTCGCGAGACTGCGATTGTCTTAAAATCTGGTGGTCAAGAGCATTAATATTAATACTAGCTTTTGCCCGTTGCAAGGCAACTAATTGGTTAAAGCACTAAGCGATTTGACGTTTGAATGTGGATGAAGCAAGAAGTGTGTGTGTCTACATTTTTTAAAAATTAAATATTTGAAAAAAAAAATCGATGTTTGAATGTGGATGAAGCAAGGATTGTGAGAACTACTCAAAGGGTCCTGTGAGTTAATCGCTCAATTTTGTACACCCGCTACTTAGCCACTTTGGTCGCCCTGGTTAAGGCGTTCAGTAAGGGCCTTTTCTCGCAAAAAGGGGCCTAGAAGTTTACGGCTCAATTTTTTCACTAATAAATTGTTTCTAAATTATATGATATGCACTCACTTTTCGAATAACTCCCGTTACACCTATTTAAATTTTTTGTATGAATTTGATAACGCCAAATCTCTGCATTATATAAAGAAAACTTCGCGGGCTTGCGCACAATAACTCACCAAAGTTTCATCGCAATCGGATGAATATTATTGTAGATAATTTAATTACGCTAGAGCTCATTATTATATTTTAAAACCATTTCGAGCATGCACACATCACATCCCCAAAGTTTCATCGCAATCGGATGAATAGTATTGGAAATAAGTTCATAATGCCAGAGCTTATTCTTATATATAGAAACCATCCATAGCATGCCAACATCGAATTCCCAAAGTTTCATCTCAATCGGATGAAAAGTAAAGTAAATAATTTCATTACGCCAGAGCTTACTTTTATGCATAAAAACCATCCCAGGCATGCACACATCAAATCTCCAAAGTTTCATCTCAATCGGGTGAATAGTATATGAAATAATTTGATAACGCCAGAGCTTACTATTACGCATAGAAACCATCCCGGACATGCACACATCAAATCCCCAAAGTTTCATCGCAATCGGATGAATAGTATAGGAAATAATTTCAAAAAGCCAGAGCTTACTATTATGCGTAGAAACCAACCCGGGCATGCACACATCAAATCCCAAAAGTTTTGTCGCAATCAGATGAATAGTATTGGAAAAAATTTCATAACGCCAGAGCTTACTCTTTTACATAGAAACCATCCCGAGCATGCCAACATCGAATTCCCAAAGTTTCATCTCAATCGGATGGAAAGTATAGGAAATAATTTCATAACGCCAGATCTTACCATTATGCGTAAATAATTTCATAATTCCAGAGCTTACTATTATGCGTAGAAACCAACCCGGGCATGCACACATCAAAGCTCAAAAGTTTTGTCGCAATCAAATGAATAGTATTGGAAAAAATTTCATAACGCCAGAGCTTACTCTTTTACATAGAAACCATCCCGAGCATGCCAACATCGAATTCCCAAAGTTTCATCTCGATCGGGTGAATGAAAATATAAAATAATTTCATAAAGCCAGAGCTTACTATTATGCGTAGAAACCAACCCGGGCATGCACACATCAAATTCCAAAAGTTTTGTTGCCATCAGATGAATAGTATTGGAAAAAAACCTACCTAACCCTCAAACAAAAAATATTTGTTCATTTACCTACGTAATTTCTAAAAAAAAAAAACATTGCAATTTTATTACTTATCAAAAAAACCATCTTATCAAACTCAATTTTACTGCAGCAAAAAAATTACACAAAGAAATTCTTTAACAATATCCGGGTACCCGTGCACACGTATAATTATTTTTATTTTAAAATTTAATAATGTCCAAAGTAAACGAACGAATCCTGTCCGATCTATTTATCGATTTATATGCATATAAAAAATCTGTAGCACTGCATCGAACCCACCTAATTTATAAAAAGTACCTTCATACATACCTACCTACCCAGAGTACCTGTTCAGTACTTAGTTCCTACCTACCTGCATATCTACCTACCCCCGTGTACACCTACATTTCTTTGGAAATATCCATCTTTGGTTACTTATTTTTATTTTATATCATAATTTTTTTGTGATTTAAAGGAAAGAAGTTCTTACTTACAGTAAATATCGATATTTGAATTCAATGGAATACCATGTCTAGTGTATTCCACCTCCACCTAATACCATCTCCCTGATTGGTCAGTCAAAATGAACGACAGGGTCCGGCAAAATTTCCTCACTCATTATTACAAAAACCAATCGATTAAAAAAATGACTTTTTTTTTAAATCGACTCTTTAATTTTTTTTTATGGAAATGACATCTTTCAAGTGTCCACCTTTTGATGTCACGGACGCCATAACTCTTTTCGTAATCAATAATTATTAATAACGATAAATGTATAGAAAATTAGAAAAAAAACTTTGCATCTTATTTAGATAAATTTTAATGCGCCGCAAAAACGTTGGTCGCAAACGCACGACAATATTTTCTAAACAAAAAAAAATTAAGGAAAAAATCATGAGTTTTAATAAAAAAATTAATCAGTATATTTCGAGCGGAATTTTTTTTACCACCCTGTTTCTGAATTTGAATTAAAAGACCGACAAAATGCAATCGGCATTTTTCCAGAAGAAACGCATTTAGTACCTACCATCTTTGGTGATTTCTCTTAATTTCAAACCATTTATTTGTAATTCGATGGAGCAAAGTAGGAACCTACCCAGTGATTATTATTATACCAATCCACCTGACCAGTAATATTTTTAAATCTTGTAAAATTTGTTAGCGGATTTTTCATGGATTTTTTTGTAAAATATCAAATTTTTAGCTCGATATTGTGGAATATTTTCAATGGAATGCCACTAAAAAAACGGTTGAATAAGTTTTCGAAACCTTTTGCCATTGAATATATCAAAGAACATTTACGCCAGAGGCCGTCATTTTGACGCAATTTCGTTTGCAAATGAAGGATTCTCAAATACGCCAAAGCTCAATTTTTTTAAAGGCTAAAGTCTAATTTTTTTGTTCAGGCCCTAGCACGCTTGCTCTATAACGATCGGTAGGATAACTATCGGTAACTTCTCATCGTTCCCTAGGACAACTGCACATCGCTAACGAACAAACAACAGTTGATGTCGAATATGTTAAGGACACTTAGTCATTGTGAACTGTCACTTATTCGTTGGTGATCTGAAGTCATGCTAGGGAACGATGAGAAGTTACCGATAGTTATCCTATCGATCGTTATAGAGCGAGCGTGCTAGGGCCTCTGACCTACCGCAAAAGCCGTGAGGATCTTACGCTAAAAAAATTCGCTGGGTGGGTAGGCCAACGCCTCTGCAATAGGTCATTTCAAGTGGTTCGCTATGTTTGTTGATTTAGAAGTGGTGCCTGGGTTCATGAGGTTTGTCCTGGTCTTGGCGGTGGATTCGTCTGCCCACCAATTTCGTGGCAGACCAGATCGGAAGAGACTGGTTTAGGGAGACTTTTTGGCTTCTTCAGCAAAGCTCTCTCGGAACATCACCTTGCACCGCAGTGGGAGGGATAAAATCATTCGTCCGTCACTCCACACACTGATCCCCAGATTCCTACCCACCCCTCATAACTTTTTCCTTACCAGAACATCATCTCCTTACTTTCCTAAAAAGAACCCTTCACACAGCATCCCCAAAGATGACATAGGCCCTGAGAGGAATTATTTTCGTCCGTCACTCCACACACTGATCCCCAGATTCCTACCCACCCCTCATAACTTTTTCCTTACCAGAACATCATCTCCTTACTTTCCTAAAAAGAACCCTTCACACAGCATCCCCAAAGATAACATAGGCCCTGAGAGGAATTATTTTCTTCAAGGCCTCCTGTGTAGAGCTATTATAAAAATTAAATAAACTTCTCTTTTCCCGGTAGATTTTCCTAATTTTGTTTTAAATTAGTCGAGTAAGATCCATAGTTTGTGTATAAAAAATGCATAAACATTCACACGAAAAAGCCCGCCCTTAGGATTGTGTGTATTGGTGCATATAACGATGCAAAACGTCACTGAGATACATCTTTTTGCCAACCTGAATATATTTAGATATTCTTAAATCGACTCAGATTAACCGGTTATAAAGGGTTTGGTCATCCAATAAATGATTCACGGGGTGGCAGTACCAATGCACACCACCCACGCCGAATGATATTAGAATAACACTATTGTGCACTATTTAAAAAAGTACCTACGCCATTTGGCAAAAAAAAATGGATTATCCTGAGTTATTTGAACAGTTTTATTCATCATGTTAAATTCTCAATATTTGAAAAATAACGTTCCCACCCAATTAGGTACCTACCCACTGGTAAATTATTTTCTATGATCTCAGCAGCCTGAACCGTTCGAATTTTATTTGTCTGTACAAAAGTACCTACACAGCAATTAAAATAAACGTTATGTAGCTGGCCGGTAACATTTAACCTGTTTTCAATTTTCCTTTCCTTCATAAACGTCAGAATTTTTTCAACTTTTGAAGATGTATCCTGAAATAATTTACATGAAATGTGGTAAATGTAATGTATTATTGGAGTTCGGAAATGTATGGTTTTCAAAATTATAGAAAAACATCTTATCCACATATCCTATTTTTGACGTAATATTGATATACATGAGACTCGTCGAAATGTCAAATTTACATGCGAGACGCCATAGAATAATTTTCAAAAATGCCCCAACATTTCAGTACTTTGAAGGTCTGACGATAAATTTTTCCTTAATAAAGCATTTTACTCTACTGGCTGCGAACATTTTAACAGTTTTGAACTCGAAATTTTTTCGTAAACGTCAGAAATTACCGACGTTTGAAAAGAAATCCTGACAAAATCTCCATGAAAAGTCATAAATATAATATATTATTAATGTTCCGAAACCTGTCGTAGTCGAAATAATACAAAAACATCTAAGCCGGGAATCTTTTTTAAGTCGCAATTTTGATTTACCTCGAGGCTCGTCGAAATGTAAAATTTTGAGGTGAGACGCCATATATTTAAAAAATATACACTTTACGATTTCAGTACTGAGGCTCTTTCAGAAATTTTTCGTGAAGGTCTGACGATAAATTATTCCTTTTTTGAGGGGCGAACCTGGCGGCTGGAAATACAACTTTGAATTTCATCGTCGAATAATGAGCGCTTCTAGTTTTCGCCGCTAGGTTTTAATACATCAGTTTTTTTAGCAGTTTATTTTTTTTGCATCAGTTTTTTTATATGAAAATTTGCAATTGGTAAAATTCTGGCTGAATTTTTCCCATACAAATCAGGTCTGAAAAAATCGTATGTATTTTTATCCACGGTCGATGTCTCGCGAAAATCAGCTTTAAGGTCGGTTAAACTCGAGGGGCAGAGTGGTCGTTTTTCGCAAGACTGCGATTGTCTTAAAATCTGGTGGTTACGAGCATTAATATATAATATATATTGTACAGAAGGGAACAAGTACTGTTTAGAGGAACATTACACAGTGTCTAGAGAAACATACGTACAGGGTATTGTTCCTCTGGACAAAAAACAAGTGTTATTTCTATTGCATTTATTTCACAATTTCCAACTAAAAGTAACAAATAAAAAATCGGATTACAAAATATCATTTATGAGCTCCAAATATGTAATTTTATAAAATAAATCGCTAATAGTTTTGAAGAAAAAAAAAACTTTTCTAAAAATTGGGAAATGTCCAGAGGAACACTTATTGCCCATACTAAATAAAAGAAAAATGCGTAAATATTTTTGTTATTGTTTTGCTTGTAATTTATCATTTTTTTATATACTAATTTATATAATAAATTATTATTATTATTAAAACACCTATACAATATTATGTGCTCAAATAAGTATTTAATTTTAATCTTTTCTTTTCCACATGAAATCGTTCCGTTTCATGAAATTTATGAACGGCAGATAACATAACATTTAATACGTGCTCATGGTAAGAAATGCAATAAAGTCGTCTTCATATACATTGGTTCAAATGCACTGGCCTCCGGGCTGTGATATAATGTTATTAAAATATTATTCAAGTAAAATAATTCACCCCAAGATATCAAAGAGTGGGTAGTGTGATTTACATTATAATTCCCAGTGCAGGGGTGAATTTTCCCATTCTAAATTGAGCTCTTACATCTCTTTCAGTTGTGTCTACGAGATGAAAATTGTAGGAAGAACTTTCGGATACTAGTTTCAATTTATACAATTGAAATGTAAGACCCTAGTTGTTTATAAGTCATATAGCATGCCCAACATATTTATAAAGCCTTTGAAGGCCGAAATAGCTTTCACGATAACAAAATCTAAAATACTCGCAGAACTTAATAAAAACATTATTATATTGATTTAAATAAAATTTAAAAAAAAACTGAGTTCTGCGAGTGAACACAAATAATAAAATCAAAGTAAAATAATAATAAAAAAATTAAAATAGGTATTTACTAATAAATGCATAATTTTTAAATACCCTAAATTTCTCACATGCACGGGTGATATTATTTATGTTTATATATGTGTAAATAAATGTTTACATTTATATATACATACATATATGTTCGTGTGAACACATATATATGTATGCATGAGTGTGAATATGTGTGTTCATGTGTATGTATTATATATATATGTATTTTTATGCATATCTATATTTTAATGAGACATTTTGTATACTTTGGTCTCTTTTCACTCTTGATTAATACGACTTTTATTTTCATGTTTATTTTGTGTTCATTTTTATGTACAAGTGTTTTTTTTTTTTAATATTTAAATTATTACACGTCTCAGAACAGACATCGTCTAGTGCGGCGGGTAACTTACTTGCCTTTAAAAAATTGTTTTACCTCAATAAATGCACGGGTTGCAGGAAATTAAATTAAATTAAAATTCTATTGATAGGGCATTTATTTTATTTTAGGGAAATCATTAGTCTAGTGAGGAGGACTGATAACAAATTCCTTCACTTCGTATTTTTACTTTACTCTGTATTGTATTTTTACTTTACTCTGTATTGTATTTTTACTTTACTTTATATTGTCGTTAAATATAAAAATAAATATAACTTTATTTAGCAAACCAAATATAGATTTCATCATTATTAGATGAGAACAAACTACTTTACTGAGAAAAAACTACTTCGCTTTGTATTTTTACTTTACTCTGTATTGTAGTTTTACATTACTTTATATTGTCGTTAAAAAATGTCTAACGGTTGGTTTTATTTATCAAATCAAATACAGATTTCATCATTATTATCTATAATATGTGCATTATGAATTTAATAATTAAATGAATATGTTAATAATTTCAATCGAAGCTAAATGTAAATCCTGTATTCAGCAGAAGGGGGCATTTTAAGCACAAGTCATAAAATATGTACATCGGAGGATTTGAATGATTCTAGACATCAAAAAATGTTTTTAAGTCCAGTTAAAAGCAGGCCACCCTTAATGTCATCTGCATTATTCACGTATTTGGGTTTATCTAGAAGTAGAAAAAATCTCACTTTTGAAGATTGAAACGTTACAAGATAAATACAGATATACTACTTTTACAGTGTTCAACATATAGCTAATATCGTGTATTATTCATTAACAAGCTTTTTCGAGAAATGGAAATGTTAAAAAAAAATTAACTTACGTTTTGTGTAGGTACTGTAATCTACGGTATGCACACACATAATACCTACATAAGTACCTACATAATGTGTAGGTACTATTTTTTCAAATCCCACAAATATATGAGAATTTTCATAATCAGTGAACTGTATTAAAAAGGCAAAAATATTTAAAAAATTCTTAGTGCGATGACCTATATATTATGAAGAATATTTTTATTACATTATCTCTACATTGGACGTCCTGTGGAAAAAGTCAGGGCCTATGTCATCTTTAGAGATGCTGTGTGAAGGAGAGAAAGGAAAAAGTTATGAGGGTTGAGTAGAAAAGCATGGGTCAGAGTGTTTAGTCGTGAAAGTCGTATAAATTCATCCCCTCCACTGCGGATTTATCTTAAGGGTATTTCTAATTGTGTATTTCGAAAAAAGGGTGTGAAATAAAATAAATATTATATTGTACCTTATGATTAGATATCAAATAAAATATTAGTAATTCGATAAAACTCAAACGGTGGGTTGCAGGTTGGTACGTAGTTTACGCTCTGTGAATTCGTTAGAGAAAATACCGCAGGATAAATAAAACTCGCTTTTCCAACCCTATTGCTTCGGCATCGGGAAGCTTGGCTGAGTGGCTTTAGGGCACTTGTATGCAAATGAAGGGTAGCCGAGGGACCGGGTTCGGTGGCTGGCTGGATGGCTGGTTCGCTGGCTGTGTGAATAACAGTGCTGCGGCCTAAAGGGCTGCGGAGTTAGCTACCCATTTCTCGCCCTCCCTTCCTTGTTTGACATTGATTCTTTCGAGTACTTTTCGAGCACGAACTTTCGATAAGTCGCCGGAATTTATTTGAATATTTTAAGGTTTCCCATTTCACGTCGCCAATATTTCCCCGGGCATAGTGTACGTTGAACATCGTATTTTACTAGAGACCTTTGTGTATACATAAAAAATCAACGTTTTGGGTTCGACAAATATATTATGGGGCCAATATATTCTTAAGTATGTACATATATATCCCTTCGCCCGGTCGTATATTGGATAAAAAGCAATTCACATTGTACGTTTTATTTATACCTAAACAACTTAACAAAGGGATCGCGTGAAAGTTGTGACATATTACATATGTTTCCATATACGAAATATACCGGTTAAAAAATTGTAAATTGAACTAAGTAATTTAAACTCGTTTGTTTTAAAATTGTATGCAGATAATAAAATACGGTGCAAACACTTTTTTTTATTGAATCTTCCAGCCTGATTTAATATATCCTCAATTTGAATAAGACCATGCTCGTTCTGAAAAATGATGCACCCACCTTACCGCACTGGTTATCTTAAGTTTTATATAATTATTTAGATACTAGGGTCAATTTTAAAAGTATATATTTATTAAGAATTCATTCACCTTCTGACTTAAATTTCAGTATTTAAAAAAATATTATTTTCGTAGAATTTAATGGGCTGATTTTTTAAAATTTATCTAATTTCTATAAGAACCCGTTGACCAATCGCATGGCATTTAGATCTCTTAAGATTTATCGTTCCAAAATAATAATATTCTATTCAAAATCAGCGTTTATTGATCTACGTGAATATTTTTTTAAAGCGATAATATTTATCATTGTAGTTTCTTATTACTGACATTTCAGTTTATTCCTTTACAATTTATAAACTGGAAAAAAAACGTATGAAAAAAGAATCTGAAGACACCTTTCAAAAAGATTAGTTTTTTATCAATAATTAGAATACAAACCTTCACACTCTGCATGTGTGGACATTTTTTTAAATATTTTTATTATAAATCTTTATTAATTACAAATTTGGGAAGCTGAATTGGGTATCGCCGCCCCGGGAACCATTTGTGGATAACCAACACCTCCGCCATAGGTCACCCCAAGTGGTTCGCTACGTTTGGTGACATAGCAGGGGTGCCCGGGTTCATGGGTTAAGGTTTGTCTTGGTCTTGGCGGCGGAAGATCTAAACACACTGAACCCCAGATTCCTACCCAACCCTCACACCGTTTTCCTTCCCAGAACTTCCTCTCCTCCCTTTCCTTAAAAATACCCACCACACAGCATCCCCAAAGATGACATTGGCTCTGAGGGAAATTATTTTCCTTAGGGCCTGCTGTGTGGACCTCATGTAAAAAAAAATCTATTGTAATTGGAGAAGTGCATACAAACTCGTATGTTGAGAACAGGCGCAGTTTAAAACAAAAATACAAATAACAGTACAATATTTCTTTAAAATAAAAGACAATTTTACGTAAACTTCTAAATATTATTATATTAAATATTTTACCACATTTTAAAGTAAAGCTTTTCCGTCTCCAGTTAGAATCGCAGATTTTTATGGCGGCGTATTGAAACTCCTTTTCACCGCGTCACCAAGACTCTATTCCCAGAGGCGAGAGTTAGAGGCAGTATTACCGCCCTGTTCCACTGTCTGGTCCCAGAACCTGTTCCCACTGCCTGCAGTGCCTGCACCCTAGCGGAAGGGAGGAAGAGAGGCTGCCAGTCCTCAAACGATAGCCGCGGGCCTCAGACGGTCCCGTCGGAAGCAAGAGGGTGCTGTTATTATACGACTGTACTTGTGAAAAGCTCGTACGTGCGGATTGAAAGAGTACAGGCTCTTGTATTCAGTTAGGCTTTAATGAAAAATAAGCCAAGTGTAAAAATGCAAACGGTAAATACTGAGACTCTTAAACCTGGGAATGGAGCTGAAAGCAAATACAATATGCACATTTTTTACTGCTGGATTTTGTCTTCATGGAAAATGGAGAAATTCACATTTTGAAACCAGAGAAACCCAAACTACTGCTCCCGGTTTCAAGTCATTAATTTTATTTATTCAGATAATATGAAATCTAATGTTTTTCTGAGCGATGTTCCTTATGACAGCTGTAGAGTCATTTCTGAAAAGTCCATCTAGCTTTAACACCATCACAACACCAATACCTGGAAGTGCTCATATATATGCCCACATATATGAAAAAATATATTATATTTTATTAATAAGAATACCGTACCAGAATCAAGAGTCTGGAGCTAGTGAAACTTGGCACCCCTAATATGGGTATGTTGTGGAGGCTGAAGGAGATTTTTTTTTTTTTTATAGAGAATACCTCACAAGAGTCCCAACTGCTCCCGTCTGGAGCCAGTGAGACTATGGCATCCCCAATTGGGGTATGTTGTGAGGCTGAAGGAAAGTGGGGAAGGGAAGGAGATGGGGAAGAGGAAGGTAGGAAAGTACCTGGCTATTCAGATCTAGTCACTAAACACGGCTAAAGCCATTATTAAGCAACGTCTCAATTCTGAATGGTGGTCTTACACCAGGGCGATACTGACAGTATCTTCCACTCTGGGAGATGGAAAAGAGGAAGGTGGGAAAGTTTTACTTGTGTGCCTCCGGATTGTTAAACGAGAGTCTTATCCCCGACCACGGAAGAAGTCTAATATAACGAAAACTAGACAACTTTTTTTGCTATGTGCGAGAGTCGAACTTGTTATCTTCATACTCAAAATCAAATAGGTAGAAACCTTCCTCAGAAATTTTATGCCAATAGGACGTAAACATTGTGAAGCTGAATATTTATGATAACTATTTAACACAGTATATTAGTTATTTATACATAATTAAGTTTTCATAATATGCGTCAAATTGGATACAAAAAAAATCAATCTCTTTTATAATTTTCACTTTGTTTTCCTTTGAGTGTAAAAACCAAATACAAAAAACAAAACACTAGTTGTTTTGGAAAATCACTCGAAAGAAATAAACTTGTTGAAGACAAAATAAAAAAGCCATTTCTGTAGTTCATTTAAGAAAAAGAAAAATACTTGTTATTATAATTATTTAATCCAGGCAGTGAGATCTAAGCCAAAGTCTTTTTAATTAAGTGAGCCCCGTAGCGCCGCAAAGTGTATTAGGAAAAACCTTTTGTACGTGACGGTCAGAGGAAAATAATTTCACGAGACACTTAGTAGACATCTCTATTCATTGTGTAATGTCTTACCAACGAAATGTCAAACTGTTCGATGTTTAATTTAGGGCCGTCTGTTTTAACGCTAGCTACAGTAAAAGTTAAACTGGCTAGCTTTACACTTGTAAGTTTCTTCGTAAGTTTACGACTTTTGGACAATTGGCACATTGGATTTTTAAACTGTAATATGCATTTTGAAAAACCAATGTGCCAATTGTCCAAAAGTCGTAAACTTACGAAGAAACTTACAAGTGTAAAGCTAGCCAGTTTAACTTTTACTATAGCTAGCGTTGAAACAGCCGGCCCTTAAAAGAAGATTCTTTACATATTACGCAGGGAATTACTTATATTGAATTTAATTGCGTAACGAGTATGTGTCGCCACTGAAATATTCTCTATTTTATTCTATATATAAATACATACTATCCATCGAAAAAATAGACATGTTTTTATTTTGTACTTCTCGTTAGTATTTAACTTTTACCAGTATAGAAAATATACGTCCAACGATCATTTTTTTAAAGAGCTTCCGATATGCCAATTTACGTCTTTTGTTTGGAAATTTAAAGGTAATTATAATGCCATTATTTTAATATTTTCATACCTAATATTATGTATACAAAATACTCTTCGTAGTATCTACTTGATGATTATGTATTCTCAGGTACGACCCACTTTTTGCGACAATTTTCTCATGTCAGACCATATTAACGTAATGTGTGTTTATTATACGCTTTTTGGAACTGCGGTCTAGCAACCGTTTTTATTTTACACAAAAAATATTAGATTTGGGATATGTAATTTTCTGCAGAAAAAGGTTTTGAAGCGGTCAAGCTCTTCAAGTAGTATACATAACTTTACAACATTATTCTATCATACAAAATATAAATTTTATTACACCAGAAGAAATCTAAATAAAATTTGATTACAAAAAATAATTAGCTACATCGAGGCCAGAGTCATGTCAGCCTCTCAGAGGCTGGGCGTACTGTAGAGGGCCCGCAGATACTTTAAAAATCCCTTGACAAATCGTAAATGCGTTCCACAATTGAATTTAATTTCTATTGAGTTCTGGTCTGGAACCCCAAACTGACTGAAAATATCCTTGCCTTGACTTAAATTGTGCAGAAATAGCCGATCAGTTTGGTAGATTTTCCTGTCTTAGCAACTGGATTGCAATCCTTAGAGGACAGACGTCGGGTGTGAATGCTGACATTGTTTTTACCGGTTTTTTAATGTAAGATCCTCCGAAGAACTCGCTTCATTCATCTCATCGGCACCGGTGCATAGTCAGAAAATACGTCAAACGCGCGCCCAACAAATGTAAACGGTTGACACTTATCACACGAGAATCGTTCTTGAGTCCAATAGCTCAGCTATGGAACGATTTGCCGGCTTCTGTGCATCCTTCCTCATACAAAATGGGTCTCTTCAAGGCCCATATTCACTTCTTACTCTTCTCAAAAAGACCATACGTACAATCATTATTCATACTCTGATATCTATTTATTTATTTTTATTTTATTTATTTATTTATAGATACAAAAGAAAGTACAAGTTACACATTAGGAAGCTTTGCCTGTCCAACTAGGAAAATTTCCCGTTCCAGGACAGACAAATTGACAGGTTTAGTTCATATTATTCCTTAAGTACATAATTGCAAACAAAAATAAAACCAAAGATAAAAACAAGAAAATTCTTTTTTTTTTTTAAATTGAGTTGTGTTATGAAGAAATATATAAAAAAGATACATACATTTTTTTTGTGACTATGCAAAAAAGTAATCTGTTAGCATATTAGCTATTCGGATTTACCGAATTAACCTGGTAACAAATAATATATTCAGAATTACAGAGTATGGGACAGGTATGTAAGTTGGGAGTGTTGAAAAGTGTAAACAAGGTATCTGATAACAAGATAGAGGAATAACAATAAGATTTACAATATAAAGATATAGAAATGTGTTGAGAAGTGTGAACTTATAATACATATAGATATAAGCATGATTATTTTCACTAATTTAAAACATGTTTTCAGTACAAAATATATTATACGACAATACGAGTATACATCGCGCTCATGTCTTGAACAACTCATGCTGAAATATAAAAACAATAACTATAAATATAGAATATAAACAGAAAGTATGAATACAAATAAATAGTACCTGATTTAGAGCTACTTTGGTAAAGATATTGTGAAATTGTTGCATTGCTTCGTACGTCATACATGCTGTGTTATGTATATTTATTATAAATAATCACCACTGTAAGGTACCAAGTTTCACACAGCTAGTCTAGTGTGTGCGTGCATGATACGACGCAGTGATTTACCTACTCTGTGCAGAAGTATGAAGGGGCGCACAACCATAAAATCCCAGGTATAAAAACATCAAAAAGGATGACGTAACATTGCGAAGCAATATCGGACTCAATGAAGTGTGGTAGGAATTTTTATATAGTTATCTGGAAAGTTAGGTGATTTTGTTTATCAGTTAAACAGCATATGTTCACTTTCAACTCTCCCTAAGTCCAGAATCCAATAATTGACTAATTTACGAAGGACGTTTGCACTTTTCAATTTCCAAGAACCGGGTATAAGATTGAACATTTTTGGACCTAGGTAAGAGTATTGTCTTTGAGCAAGAGATGTCATAGTAGTAAGTGGAACAATTGGTTTCCTCCCTGCATGTCGGGTGTCGTGATAATGTACTACGGAGGGGAAGAGGTGACGATATTTTTGCGTGTGTAAAATAACTTTTCTTATGAATAGTTGCCTCACATCCAGAACTCCTATCTCTTTGAATAAATCATTACTGGGGTATCTAAATGGTTTTTTAAGAATGACCCTTAGAAGTGATTTTTGTGCTTTGGCTAAGGGGTCCAGTATTGATTTGGCACATCCTCCCCATCCTAAGGATGCATATTCAAGTAATGAGTTGCACATGGCATAGTACATTAGTTTCAGATCTTTGGCGCGTAGAATATTTCTAGTAGCCATGAAAAGATGCGTGAGTTTTCTGACCTTTGTGGAAATTGAGTTGATATGTTCATTCCATCTCAGATTCTTGTCTATGATAATTCCTAGATATTTTATGCTATCCACATGTTCTAAGGTATTGCAATTGCAAATGTTTGTGTCATTACAATGGTGTATAATGATTCTTTGCGTTTCTCTTGGTTGTCCCGCTTGAGTTGCACTGAAGTGGATGAATTTAGTTTTGTCAGTGTTGAGAGTGAGAAGATTATTGTCAAGCCATTGTTTTACCTTGTTAATGCCAATTTCTGAATTATTATGAACTTCATTCCAATTTTTGCCTTCAAATACTAATACCGTGTCATCGGCAAAGGTGATAATGTGATCGGCAAATGAACTGTTACATAATTCATTTATATAGATATTGAATAAAAGTGGTCCTAGAGTGCTTCCTTGAGGTACACCAAAGTTAATATCAGCTGGATCGCTTAGAGTATTGTTAATATTCACCCTTTGGCTCCTATTTCCTATATAACTACCTAACCACTTAAGTAGCTGACCCTGAATGCCGATGCGCTGTAATTTTTTTAAGAGAATTTTGTGTGAGATAGTGTCGAAAGCTTTGGCTAGATCTAAAAAGAGCGCAATGCATTTTCTTCCTTTATCAATATTGTTGGAGATGATGTTCGTCAGGTTTGTAATGGCATTTTCGGTGCTCAATCCTGGTCTGAAGCCGTATTGTCTATTGGAAAAGATGTTATTTTTTTCAAGGTAATGACTAAGACGATTCTTGACGATTTTCTCAATAATTTTCGAGACAGAATTGAGCAAAGAAATTGGCCGGTAATTTTGTATCTGCGATTTATCTCCATTTTTGTGAAGCAGTATAACGATAGAGTGTTTTAAATGATTTGGAAATTTTCCTGAATCGAAGCTTAGATTGGAAATATATGCGATTGGAGTTGCTATGAAGGATTTAGTACTTTTGAGCAGAATTGATGAGACGTTATCAGGACCACAAGCATTCGATGACTTGAGTTCGTCAATTATTATCATGACTTCGTTTGAAGTTGTTTGGATACTGTCTATTTTATGACCGAAGTTAGAGATGGTTAAATTAGCGAGATCGGACTCTGTTGTATTAAGATTGTTGAGAATTTTTTTCGCGAGTGTGACTCCTACTGACGTGAAATAATTATTGGCAAAATTCGCAATGATTTTTGGGTCTGAGGTGTTTACGTTATTGATGTTCAATGATTTAATATCGGAAGATTTATTTATTTTTGTTTTAGTAATATTGCGAAACGCATCCCATAAACGTTTTGGAGTACAGTTATTTTCGTAAATAAATTTTTTATAATAATTTTCTTTCACCGATTTTATTAGTTTTTTGCAAAAGTTTCTATATTTTTTGTAATGAGCTTGTACTGTAATATTCTCTGGGCACCTATTCGCCTTTTCATGAAGTTGGTTCCTAATGTTAATCGATTTGATAAGGCCACCCCTGGCCATCCATGGCGTGAGTTTTATTTGCTTATGTGGTATAGGTTTATTGGTTGTGTGTTTAGATATGTATGAATGTAATGTAGTGATAAATTCATTCATTGATGAGTCGGCATCAGTTTGGTTTAGAACATTTTGCCAGTTTTCTGAGCTCAAGTCCTCGATTAAGTTATTATAGTTTATTCTTGCAACATGTTTAATTTTAGCAGGATTAGGAGGTTTGTTTTTAAGGCAGAGTGCTGTTGTATAGTGATCTGAGATTGTAGAGTGAATGACAAATGAGTCAACATGGTTAATTTTTTTGACGTTGATGTGGTCAAGACAAGATTTACTCCTGCCCTGCTCACGAGTAGGGCTGATAATTGTCTGAATGAACCCGTTTTCAGTTAGCAGACATAGGTAATCGTTGGATTGGCGGTGGTATTCGGTAATCGTATTGATGTTGAGGTCGCCTATAATTATTTGTCGTTCTATTTTTTTTGAGCTGTTGATAATTGATTGGAGTGAATTCAGAAAAGTGTCAATATTTTGAAAAGATGGTGATCTGTATATTGCAAAAATGCATAAGTTATTATTCAATACAATTTTTAAGCAGTTGGCTTGTGATAAGAATATTTCATCAACTTGAGCTTGAAGTATATATCACATACAGTGATTTTGGAATGCACTCAGTTTCCACATATTTTCAAAAAATCAGACCAGACTTATCGCTGGCTGTATTGTACGATATTCTTCCAAGGGCTCTAATCCTGCTGCGGATTTCTTCTAGTGTTCAATACTTGGGGGGGAAATTAACCTTTTACCATTTTCTTTATCCGTTTCGTAATCTTGTTTCAGGCAGGAATAACTTCAAAGGTTTATTTTAATCGTTTCTGTTTAATTAATTTTCCTCTATTGATGAGCTCTGTGAAAAAGAGATTACGACGCTGGTCCTGGTGCTAGAGATTGCGAGTACAAGTCCCAGTAAAACTCGAACAGATAAACATTTAATTATTGTTTTATTTACATCATATCTGTCTAGTTCTTTGTGAATTTTATTTTATTTTATTTAATGTTTGCTTTAAATGTATGGGTCATTTTCTAAATTTTAACTGATTATGTGAAGAAATCGGAAAAATTATAAAATAAACCTAATTGCAATATAATATTTTAAAGTAAAGATATTTTAATTGTCATTTTCAAAATCAGAACATATTTGTCATGATTTCGGAACATTCCGTAAATTTCACAGGTCCGAAGATCCGAAGTTAAAGATACTCTCTATTGCCAGCTACGGAATTAAGAAATTTTGTTTATTTTTAATGACTCCATGTATATGTCGTCTTTAGCGATGCGAGCTGTTGAACTCAAGAACGAGTTGAAAAAAATACCCTTTCCCATGTGACAAATGACAACCTTGAACAAATATAGGGGGCGCGTTTGGCGTTTTTTCCGCTGTTCGAAATTACTTAAGTTGTTTTCCACTTAAGTTAACGCCGTTCTTCCGTGGAGCTACCTTCAAGCGACGCGATCGCCGCTAGTCTGTGTTTTCTATACTATTATTAGTGTTTGAAAACGCCGCTAGGTGCTACACTAGCAAATTTGTTTGACAGGTAGCGGTAGCGTCGCTTGTGAATAGCTACGTGGAAGAACGGCGTAAGAGTCACCTGTACGCTACGAGTGTGATATGCTTTTGTTGAAAAAGAAAATGATGTTAGGTAATGTTTTGGCATTATACCACGTGTCTCAATATGTCTGAGACGAAATACCATACACGATTACGCGTTAAAACAAATTAAGGAAATAATTTTTTTTTACATTTATCTTAGAAGTATGTCTTTTTTTCTCAAATTTTAGTTAAATTTACTAAGAATGAATAATTATCACTCTTTAACGTTAAATAGTCAGCTTTGCGAATACTTAACATATTTCAAATTATTATATATTTTTTTTTACAACGAAGGGTCCCAACTGCTCTCATCTTGAGCCATTGAGACAATGGCATCCCCAATCGGGGCATGTTATGAGGTTGAAGGTAAGTGGGGAAGGGAAGGAGACGAGGAAGAGGAAGGCGGGGAAGTACCTGGCTATTCAGATCTGTCTGATGGTCTCTAAATACCACTAAAGCCATTTTAAGCAACGTTTCAATTCTGAATGGTGGTCTTACACCAGGGCGGTACTAAAAGTATCTTCCGCTCTGGAACGCGCCGCAAATATATTATATATTATTTTAAATAATTATTTATGAAATAACACGAATCAATTAAATAAAATTTATTTGCGCACGCCGGGTTCGAACCCGCGACCTTCGGAATGGAAGTCCAACGCCCTACCACTGGACTACGCCGGCCGTCAAGCCTTCCGGCCTATGATAAATTAACGTCACATTTGAGTCAGTATTTGCCATCATTAAAGTTAAAGTTTATGAATCTTTTGTGACGTGGCTTCCGGTGCGACGGTAGTGACGTCACATCCGCCGCGAGATCACGTGGCCGGCGGCCGATTTTCTGCTTGGAAAACTTTTCAAATTGACATTAAGTAAGAAAATTGTACTTAACATTAATCAGCGGCCCACAAAGACGCGATAACCGCAGAAGACGTGTTATTAATAATTTTACAATGATTTGACAGGTGTTTGAAAGAGTTGGTAGGAATTTTATTTGTGACATAAATGGTGCTAACTGTTTCTGTTGACGCAACTATATGCATCTCCTTCTAACATATGTTCCTGTATATCTCCACCAACTTATTACCCAATTGCCTGTCCCTGTCCGACAGTGTTGAGTTTATGCCCACATCAGTGATATTGCAGGACTTGCACAAAATCAGTCTGGTAAGAAGCTTGTGTAGTGATCATCCTATGTGCTCTCTTAGTGTATAATATCGAGTCCTCTATGGAAGCTTGTGCAGTGATTACCCCCCGCAGTGTCCCTCAAGGGGTATAAAATGTTGTAACTCGATCAAAAAATATTGTAGGTCGATTGCGCGTTACAAGTTTTGCCAGAAATGAAATGACCGTTAGTCAGTGTAGCCATATGACAAAATTACTTGGCGTTTATATATTTTAGTAAATTTTAGGTTGCTTGGTTTGTGATATATGCTTAGAGTTTGCAAGTAAAGCCGTCCAGGTATAACAGTTGCCCCTACCATTTTAGGCGCTCCATTGACGAGGAAACTGTAACCAAACTAAAACCGGGTGGTTTCTATGTCTTGATTGGTCAAAAAACTTGTTTAACTATAGACGAAGAACAATCAGCTGTCATGTCACGCAACTGGCATGTCGAGTCGCGAGTCACTACTTGCGTTGCGTTGCCACCTACCAGCTTATTGTTCTTCGTCTATGGTTAAATAAGCTTTTTGACCATTCAAGGCATAGAAACCAGCCGGTTTTAGTTGGGTTTCAGTTGCCTCGTCAGCGGAGCGCATTAAATTCATCTTTTTGAAGTTCACTTTTGTTTTCTTGATGAATGACGTGAAATTTTGGAAGTAGAAATTAAACCATACGATCGAGGTGAAACCCGGCAGATAGATACTTCGTTGATGATAATGAATTTTACCAACTTTTGGCGGCAATAACGAATACGTACGCGGATATTTACGCATTTTTTTGGAAATTTACTGGAATTCGAAGAAATGAAGGCACTACACTAAATAAATGCCGACCTTATCAACTCATGATTTGACCCAGTTGGTATAGCGATTGATTACGATCACTGGGTAGGAAGGTTCAAGCCTCAGTAAAATAAAATAAAAAGTTTTAAGAAATTTGAGTAAAATATCTTTTTACGGATTGATGCGTCCTCCGGAGTTTAAAAATCCAAAGGTAGTGCTGCCTGGTATGATGTTGGATATAATTATAAATATTTAAACTTCCCTGCCTCTCCGACAGATGGTTAAGTGTTGCCAGATCGAGGGGATATTAAATTTTGATTTCGGAACTAGACCACTTTTCAAACGATATTGTCATCAAATTGATTTGTAATCTATACTCAACTGCTGCTGGGGAAATGAGTTTTAGAGAAAACAGTACCTTATATTTAATGGGCAAAACTTATTAATGGTTGACGTTATCTTCCCGTGTAACCTACGGAAAATCGGAAGCGACATTTCTACTTTAATTTTTTGAAGCTTTTAAGCGTTGAACGGTATTTTTGGATCAATAATAATATTATGTGGGTATAATGAAAAAATATTTTATAAGATTTTAGTTTTTTTAAAGTTTTATATTGATCGAAAGAAAAATGATAAAAAGCAATAAAAATTGTTCTAAGAAGTTGAATACGGGCATTTTGAGAAAAAAATCCTCTTTGAGTATACTGCTGTCAGAAACTTGGAGTATACTGCTGTCTTTGGAGTATACTGCTGTCAGAAACAAAAACCTGAAAATTTTCAGTGGTCACATTCTAATACTCAATACTTTACATATTAATCATTCTATTATTTAAAAAAAATGCACCACAATGTGACGATTTGAAAATTTCCAGCTGCATTTTTGATTAAAATGGCTGTATAGAAGTTAGCAAATAAGAATAATAAGTAATAACCAGTAGTAATAATAAGTTAATTGCCACAGCAAAAATTTTCAAATGGGGCTCTATTGAAAGCTTTCGAAAATGTTTCTGCGTCCAATTGTAATAAGCCCGGTCACTCCTCGAAAAGCCTACAAAGTTGTATCTCCCAATTTTACCTTCACATCATTTATTCATTTTCACGTATTTTCAGTGAAGGTCGTCTGGCATTCTTAATTCAATCAGATGCAAAACTCAAAGAACACATTTTCGTAGCAATATAAACTCATAATGTTGGAAAAAAAACATTTTATAGATTATGCTTATGATTATGCAAAGAGTTATTCAAATAACACACCCCTAAAGAAAGAGTTACGAAGACGTTTACCGTTTATATTTTTTAGAGCTTTATTTATGAAGCTACCCCCTTACACGTTGCCATATTTCAAAGATAAAATCGCGGGGTAATTAATATTTACACACTAAAAGCGAACTTTATATCCTCGTCTATGAATACCACAAACAGAAAATTTGTAACGCACTGCAATCATTGATTAATGATTGAATGTGTTTGTTATGAGTATCACCAAAAAAATGGTATTTTAATTCTGAAAATTGGTAACTCTTGTTACCTTAGTGTTTTTTTCGTGTTTCAGTTAGGCAACCAGACATAACTGGTTGTAGCACTGTGATGTACTGTTATTTATTGGGTAGATCTATCACGATAATCCTCTTGTTTTACTCCTAGATAAGGAGGCCAATATCTCCCTCATCTCCCGAATCCTTTAATGATAGACTTGTTGTATTCGTTGCATTTTTGACTTGTAAGTCATTCCATTTTTGTTACTGGCCATTTTCCTAGTTCCAAAATATTTTAAGTATTGCGGTTCCCAACACATCAATCTACGATTAAACCATACTTATCAGTACAAATATACAACAACTGATTTATCAGATTGATCTCTATCTTATAATTCAATTTCCCAACAAAGCTGATTTCAGAGTTACCTAGTTGTAGCATCTATAAAGTAATAATTTAATTACAGTTAGTAAATGTAATCACCGAAACCAGCAGGTTTACAGGATTAAGCTAAATACCATAAAAATTAAATAATATAATCCCAAAATTAACTGTGTGCACTGCGCAGTGGATTTAATAATTCAAGTACGGGCAGTATGTAGGACGTATGTACAGTGGCTTGTACATAATATGGACCGTGTCTGGGCACCAGGTGAGAGTGGGCCCGGGGGCCCAGAGGTCGCGGGGCGTAGCTAATCCTCCCCTGAACGGGAGCACCTGAGCACACTGGCTCGCAAGCTAAACTAACCAAACTAAATATTGCGGCAGTACTGCGTTATTGTTTTCCATAGGGGATTTGAGTAGATTAGGAATTTATCACGATTACATTTTTACAACAACAATAACAAAGTCTCTAAAATATAAGATATACTTGATTTACTTTAATCAGTGATTTCTGATATTGTTTAGAGTAAAAAATGAAAATGAAATTTTGGTCTAGTGACATGTTTTATGTTTTTTTTTCTTAAAAATTTAAAACATAAAAAAACAGTAGGTATTGGGGTCGGGCTGAAGGATTGGCTGGTTACTCGGCTGTTTTGTTGTTGTTTGGTTTTGTTGGTTGTTGAATAAAAACAATTAAAAAAAACACAAAAAAGTCAACGGAGGTCAAATTTCATTTGCATTTTTTACACAAAATAATGTCTGAAATCACTGGAGTAAGCCCAGCACGTCCCTCAACACCTTGTAACATTCATACCTACTCCAAGGGTAAGAAAAAAATTTGCAATGAATGGCGAAGGTGCCCAATAAAAAATAGAAGGTATATGTAAAGATTCCACTGCTATTCCAAAATTATAATAAAGGTACTGATGGAGTTGATGTATTGGATCATTCTATATTGCTAAACCGAATTGAGATTCATGACAAAAAATGGTGGTGGGTTTTATTCACATACATGGTGGATATGGCTGTAGCAAATGCTTGGCGCTTGCATGTACTGAGCAACGAACATCCCATGGTTCAAATTTTGTTTCGACGCTGAATTGCTCTCTACTATTTGCGGCAAGAAACACGAAAAAAGACTCAACCGTCTTCGTCTTTGGTTGGTCGAGGATTTACTCTGAGATGGCTTGGGACACTATAAAAAAAATGAGAAGCAGATTCGATGTGTTGTTTGCCACTCAATAGTACACTGGGAGTGCAAGAAATGTCTAAAGATCCTTTGCGTCGAAAAGCTTTACTTCGAAAAATTTCACCTTTGGGGCCAGTGTACTCAATCGAGTACACCCCCTAAAAACCTACAAAAAATTATTTTTTTAAATTTATTTTTTAATTTTCTATTTCTTACTGCTTATTATAAAAATAAATAATTTGAAAGAGCAATGCTTTTAATTTACGTTTGGCCATTAATGGGTTAAACACCTTTAGTAATGTTACGTTGAAATAATAAAAGAAAAACTCTTCCTCCTGTAAAGTTTGCTAATGGTCGTTTGGACAATTAAGAACTAAGGCGACGATTTATAAGTCGGTTAGTAATGTGAAATTTTCCCGCGAAACGTGTTTGTTTGTAAAAGTGCAGTTTTATTTTATATCCGAAATCGAACCAAGGGTCTCCTCATAAAATTAATTTGCCATATAGAGTACAGACCCTGAGCTGGCTTAATCCGGCACAAAGTAGTTCAAGATATTTTAGACGATATCTCGAAATATAAATATATATATGTTTGAGGTTTGTCAACAGAAATAAGCATTGATTTGGGTTTTCAAATGAATTCTGACGTATAAAACAGATCGTCTGTTTGTTACATCAATGAGTTTTGAAATACGAGAGAATCGATTTGTCTGCGATAATGAATCGAAATAATTGGATTGTTAAAATAATCGAACAAAAATGGTCGACCATTGGTAAATTGTGCTCATCGCTCTCGACTGCCGTTCGCCCACCGGTGGCCGCAGGTCGAAATTAAAAAAAAAAAAATTAACCGATTTTGTCCCTTATGTATAAAGAAGTTGTATGAAGAACAGGGTCAGAATCGCTTGCGCCGTTCTCGGTCTTGACATAACAAAAATCCGCATAGCGCCAACCCATCTGAATAATTTATAATAAATATCTATGGTCAACTTGGCGTCACTTTTACAAACGGTTTTCAACTGTCATTTCATTTTCAAATAAGTATTTATGTCATTACTTCTTCGAAAACACCTTTGAATTGGTTTTTTTTCATGTAGGGTTTCCATTCAGGTTTGCAGAGAAATAAAAAAAAAATGATCATTTTCGTATGAATATATTTTATCTACATTTTTTTGTCGAATGGGAAATATTTTCACATTTTTTTGTTAAAAATAGCTATTCTGGGAAAACTTGTAACGATATTATCATGAAATATATATGAATTATAAGGTACATTATCTGGCAAACAGAAAACAATCAGAAAAAAAACAGTTCCGTTGTTTTTATACGATATTTGAGCAAAAGCCGGGAAGAAAATTTCACGCGATTTTTTCCAAATACACCTGGCCTTCGAGAGGTTAAATTATTTCACCTTTTTATTAATCGTCTCCATCAGTAACGTCAACTTTACCTAGACAACATTTTAATTGAATTTTCTTACTTGTTCCTTTGAACACTAGTTTTTTTTATGATTGTAATAATAAATTAATTGTTCGCACTGAACAACGCAACACTGCACTATACAACGTATTGCACCACAGGTGTCATATATGTTAAACTATGTGCTAAGGAATTTTTTAACACTTGATGCCATCTAAACTATACCATCCATAGTGCACTACGAGCTATGTGCGTTATACTATGTACCGAGTTGCCCCAAGGAAGTTTGGCGGTAAGTGAGTGAGCGAGGTTTAAAAACGGAGTCATTAAAAATTTCACATGTAAAAACTTTTCCAGCAGCTTTTTATATTTTCGTTCCGTTCAAAGTTTCGACGTCGAGAGCTTTTTGTAGCGAGGAGATGACGAATGGCCAACTTTTTCCATGAAAAGAGATTGATTTTACAGAAATTACTCATAGGATGGATTGTTTCAAAACCTTTGAACAATTCATCAAATTTTTAAAGTTAATTTTCAATTAACTGTGAAAGTTCCATTCAAGTTCTGTGATTATTTCAGTCTTATGAAGCAACTGGCCTAAAATGATATAATAAGAGAACTTTTTTTATTAAATTTAATTTATTGTCATTTCTTTATAATATATAATATAATATAATAACAAATGGTATAAACAAGAAATGAAAACCCACTAAGGCACTGTCGGGGTATAGGTAATAGGTATAAAAACAAATACTATATTTCTAAGTACCTAAAGTATAAAATAGACTTATAAAACATATACAAAATAATAAAAAAGTTAGTATTACATAAGTAGAATACGTGAGAAAGTTTTTTTTTTTTTTAGTAATTATATAAAGAAAATATAGAAAAAACATATTGTACAACAGTATAGAAAGTTACACAAAGTGATTTGTGGAAGGATAGATAAATTTATAGAAAAAGCGTTTCAATGTCTGCATCATTCAGCCATAATTTTACCTCTTTTACATATTTTATCATTATTTGAGTTTATCGTGGTAGAAGGTAAAATGTGCGAGGACCAATGAAACTGTTGTGTCTGCATTAATTTAGTATTGGTTTGTGGAAAGTAAATAGAACTTATACAGATGGTAAAAATTATCTTCAAAATCTGTTAAAATTTTTTGAATCAACCCGTCCTTAATAATATCTGAACGAAAATCCACATGAGGTAAAAATCCATTATCAAAGCAATGATTTTTCAAGTTACATAATTCTTAGTAAATGTGAGAAATCGCACCTTATGTTTGTATTTTTTAAAATTATATTGGTGCGTTAATTTCACGTTTCCTTTCATTATTTGGAATATTTACTTATAAAATTATTGGAAAACTATTATAAATTACATTAAGCCTTTAATACATTAGTAGTTGCCTGGAACACTAAGGCGATCCGCTCACTGAGGCAACTGAAAACTCTCAACCGACAATGTGATGGCCCGCACACTACACGATCACTCAAAAATCCGTTGCCAATGGTAACGCAAGCGGTGACTCGCGACTCGCACTGCTGATTGCCGTGGCCGGCCGTTGTTAGTTGCCAGCTGTCAGGTGATTGTTCTTCGTTTATGATTAAACAAGCTTTTTGACCAATCAAAGATATAGAAATCAGCCGGTTTTAGTTTGGTTTCAGTTGCCTCGTCAGCGGAGCGCCTAAGGGTTTGTTTGGTGTCTAATACTTACATACAATGTTGATAATATTCATTTGCCGCTTGAATAAGGTGACTTATGACCATTTTCATTAAAAAATACATTTGTTGATAAAATAAAATTTTTAATTAATTTTTTTTAAATGGCTTGTTTTCCACCAGTTTTCCATCCCTGCGCTAGACTCACGCCGAGTCCTAGTTGGCTGGGAAGTTCAGAACTTGGATTCATTGTCCGCGGTCGGATTTAATGGCTTGCCGTGTTTTCATTGTATTTATTTTAAATTGCGTCAATTCATATCTGCTTTAGGCGGATAAAAGAGATTTTAAAAAGGTCGACCACGAATTTAGATTTTTAGTCCAAGAAATTTCTTAACTATGTGGATAGAGTAAAGACGCCATTTACCGGGTACTTTTTTTTGATCAGCCATAAAAGGAAGAAGATGATTGAATTTTCTGAAAATGAGTTTGTAGGTATATAACTGTATTCATCTTTTATCATATAGGTACAATGTATACATAGTAGGTACAATGTATACATAGTAGGTACAATGAAAATAGTTTAGCGGCCATGCTTAAAAAAATAGAAGGAAAAATATGTGAAAGGAGATATTTTGTCTTTGAAAAAAAGAGGTCCTTATATCGGGTACCATGCCTGCCTTTTATCGGGTACCCGGTGATAGGATGCCTACCATTTATCGGGTACCCGGTAATACGCCTAAAAAATATTATTACAGGTACTTTGAAAAAAATATTAATACACAGTAAATTATGTTATAAAAAAGGTCTTTCTTTTTGTACTGTGGGTTACGTTCAACCGTTAAAGCAAATATCACATATATATGAAATCGAAATTCTCGTTACCGGAGCATTCTAAGCGAGCCCATTTTTTAAATGCAATGCATTTTATCCATTTTTCTCCTCTGAAATTAGATGAATATGCTTTGTTACATTAAACACACGCTGCATCTTCTTCATCGGTAACTGGATCATCGTCGGTATCCATGAAAATAACAGAATCATCGTTGCTCTAACCGCTAAAATGCGTCCACTTTATTTTTGCTTCCGTTTCATCTTCGTTGTATTTTCTTCATATTGCGTTTACCTTTAACCAACTTTACTTTACTGACGCTTTCTTATCTTGTTTGGCTATAGACTCATTTCAATTGTTTTTGTGCGGGGATCCACTTTTGCGAAAACCATTGATGGCTACTTCAACAGTTGCACTACATTGGTATGCTTGCCCCATAAGACTTGCGACTTGTAATGGAGTCACCATCCTTCCAACATTATTCCCGAACTCCCGACCTGCTTTCATACATCCCATCATCTTGTTTTGAATAGCTTCTATAGCTCTTTTCATATCTAAAGGATCCCATTTTTTACGTGCTGAAGTTGCCATCTAAAACAAATATAAGCTGAATAGATGAAGCCTTTTATCGGGTACCCGAAGTTGGCCATTACCGGGTACCCGGTATTGGGATGACATGAATCTGAAACAACGCAATGATGACAGAAACGTAACAGAGCAATGAAATGTCCAAATAATGCATGTCGTGTGAACTTTACCACATGGGTTAACAGTAAATATAATAATAATCCTACAAACACTTACCCTTCATTAAAAAAAATGCCTTTTTAAAACTGCCTTGATAAACTATTTATCTGATTTTTTGCAAAAATGCCTGCTACTTAATGAATGTTCGAGTGACAGTTGTCAATCTTCGCCTTATAATAGTGGATGGTAAAATCTTTGTTTTTCCGACCGATTAGTTTGCGCAGTTGGCCCCAATTTCGACATAAGGGGGTACCCGAAATTGGGCAACTACCCGGTAAATGGCGTCTTTACTCTACTGTTGACATTAGGTATTAGATAATATTATACTGTTCATTAATAAAATGTGTTATATACAATGCTTGCAAGGAAAATCGAACAAACGGAACAATTTTTTCTGTTTATTTTTAAATTGTATACCACACAATTATTTTCTATATATATCTTTTTAAATTTCAAAGCGAGGCATACAATAAAGCTTGTGGTTTTAAAGCTGATTCGTAACAAACAACAACGTTCCTAACCACACTGAGAACAATGTTATTCTAAAATACGATCATTTTATTTGTAAAAACGGTTAAAAACGGGACTGAATTTCTTACGAACAAATGACAGGGTTACAATGTTTATTGGCAGGAACATGTAAGAATAATTTGTTGGTATACGTAATTTCGTACGTATACCAACAAATTATTCTTACTTTTTCCCGCCAATAAACATTGAAACACTGTTAATTTGTTCGTAAGAACTTTAGTCCCGTTTTTACGAATAAAATGATCGTATTTTAGAATAAAACTTTTCTCCGTGCAAAAACAATAATATAATTTGCTATTTATACAAGCGATTTAAATAATGGTAGGTACTAGCTTACATAACTTTAGACATTCTGAACAATCGTCGTAAGATAATAAAAAAGTGTCTCGAAACGTTTTCAGATATGCTTACAAAACATTGCTTAGTTAAGTTACTAGATTTAAAGGTAAAGTCTTTAGGTACCCTTTCACCATTTACAAGACAACGATCTACAATAAATTATTGATGCATATTCTCACTGGCAGTGGAGTGTGCGCGTGTTAAACACGATTGTTTAAATAACATAACAAAACAAAATTAATCAATCACTGAATTTGTTCAGAATTTTAAACCGAAACAAAACACTCCAGTATTTTCTCAGTTTCCTTAAACAATTTATCCTCTGAAGTAATTTCATCATTCTTAGAAGCAGTTGGAATGTACCTTAGAGCGTGTTATCTAAAGCTGCCGCCGGACATTCACGGGGATTTAGTTAATTTCCTTCACGTCCCCGCCATCTCCACTCCGAGATGAAATATCGGGACAATATTTTGCCACGTTGTTTGGGATTGTTTTTTTACGAGTTTTGGAGATCAGTTATAATACAACTATTTATAAGTCGGCTGCTTTATTTGATGGAAAGTTTTATTCGTATCATTTAGGTTTATTTTAAAGTTTAAATGCCTTAAAAAAGCACGGTATATGTCTGAGTGAAAGATACTCTGTGTGTAAAGTGCAGCCCTGGTGTAAGACCACCATTCAAAATTTTAGCTATTGTTGGTAAGGAGAACTGCATAGCCAGACACTTCCCCACTTTCCTATACCTCAACTCCTTCCCCTCTCCACTTCCGTCAGCCTCACAACATACTACAATTGGGGATGCCATAATAACACTAGCTCCAGAGGTGAGCAATTGAGACTATTGTGAGGTATTCACATAAAAATGGTAAAGGTTAGGTTATAAACACAATTCCATACGCATAAGTCAACCACGATTGTAAAATTAAATAAAAAATTGGTTGCATTTATTTATTTGGGGAAAGATTTTATTAACTATATTATGCCCACACGGAGAAATATTTTATTCTAAAATACGATCATTTTATTCGTAAAACGGTTAAAAACGGGACTGAAGTTCTTACGAACAAATTAACAGGTTTCAATGTTTATTGTGATTATATTTTCATAAAAAAATTATGAAAATATAAGAATAAATTATTATTTTTTTTTTTTTTTTAAGTTAAAAGAAATATACATATTTCGCTTTGTTAACTTAATACATTGATACAAATAATATTAATAATGATGGTTTACTACATAACACCAAGTAACACATTTTTTTAAGTGAGAACATTTTGGTTTTGCTCATTAATTTTGAGAGCAAACAGTTTTTTTTTTATATACTTATTTTATTTTCGGTTGTCAGGCTATCAGGAAGGAGATTATATATGTTTATACCCTCATAGCCTATGTTTCTTTTGCCACACTCTGTCTTTGTTGAATTTGTGTATAATTTATTACGTTATCTTGTGTGGTGTTCATGTACTTGTGATGTTTTCATAAATGTAGTATTTGTGTGTATAAAGCCATTTTGAATTTTGTAGATTAATAAGCATATTATGTTGTATTCGTACAGTTTTCTGATTTTCATTAAGTTAGTTTCTTTGTATACTCTTTTGGTGGGGGTATCTGGTCGATAGTTAAAAAGTTTTTTTATAACTTTATTCTGAATTATTTTAATTTCGTTTAAGAATGTGATATTTGTGTTTCCCCATATTTCTATGAGGTAATTAAAATGGGAATGAATTAAACTAAAGTATAATATTAATTATTATAACACATTTCGTACTTATACATTGTTGGTACAACATATTTTTTCGTTGTATGGTCATGTTGTATTATCAGGGCAACTATAATATATAAAACAATATATAAAATATATAAAACATTTCTAAGCGAATGTTTTATAAATATGGTCTGATAAATTATCTAGAGGGTCAAAATCGATTGTTGTCAGCTTGCAATTAAGAAAGGATTAGAGTTAATTTTTATATGGCCCCTGATATACTAGCAATACAGCAGGAAACAAAAGAGTAGAATTTTTGTTATTTTTATTCATATTTTAATCCTGACGAAGAATGCTACCGTCAATGTGACATCGGTTTCGAAACATGTAGATTTTTATCGTTGATGTGTCATCGGTTTCGAAACATGTCGATTTTTATGAATAATATTTAGTAATGAAAACAGTTATTTCTTTCATTTTATAAATAGTGACGCCACAAATTGAATCTGCAAAGTTTGAAGAAAGATTAGAAAATCTTCAAAAAACAGAACTGAAACATTCTTTAACTGGTTTGAGTTTTTTTTTTTTTACATTTGCTCCACACAGGAGGCCCTGAGGGAAAAATTCCCTCAGGGCCTATGTCATCTTTGAAGATGCCGTGTGGAGGGTTTTTTAAGGGAAAGGAAGGAGAGGAAGTCCTGGGAAGGAAAAAGGTTTGAGGGATGGGTAGGAATCTGGGGATAATTATGTCCAGGAGTGATGGACGCGTGAAGCCATAACTCCCACTGCGGTGCAAGGCGATGAGTAGAGAGGGTCCGGCTGGAGAGATCAAAAGTTCTTTCTCAACCAGTCTCTCCCGATCCGGCCTGCCACGCAGATGGTCGGCAGACGTATCTGCCCTTAAGTCCCGGACAAACCTAACCCCATAAACCCGGGCACCCCTGCTAAGAATAACCTGAAAATATTAGGAAATTTCCTACCAATACTATCACAGTAAGCGTAAAATATTGCGTGTGGTGATGGATGACTTAGCCAGCCGAGGAATTGAACTCAAGCCGCCTCTGACCGTTTTAATCAAACCATTAACATCCAATTTAAGAGGCGGGTACGAGTACCGCCGCCCCGGGAACCATTTATTGGACGACCAGCACCTCTGCCACAGGTCACCCCAAGTGGTTCGCTACGTAGTTCGTGGTTAGTACACCAAACGTAGCGAACCACTTGGGGTGACCTGTGGCAGAGGTGTTGGTCGTCCAATAAATGGTTCCCGGGGCGGCGGTACTCATACCCGCCTCCCAAATTGGATTCTACTGGTTTGATTAGAACGGTCAGAGGCGGCTTGAGTTCAATTCCTCGGCTGGCTAAGTCATCCAGATACGCAATATTTTACGCTTACTGTGATAGTATTGGTAGGAAATTTCCAAATATTTTCAGGTTATTCTTAACCTGGGAAATCTTTCTTAAAAAAAAAACAGCTGCCAACAAACGATCATCTGTGACTTTCGCAAAACGAGAGGTACCTGTATTATTAAATTAATGTAGTTAGACAGAAATAATATTGTAACATATATTTTTCCGTTGTCAAAAATAAACGGTCGATCTCTCACAGCAATGATATAATACTCTTTTAATAACTTGATTAAAGCTGTGAAACGAGGAATTTTATTATTGATTTATTGTCTAAGGAAATGTTTACACGAAAATACATCGTAGATATTGAAATACACGGATGTTTTCAATAAATTTTTAATCTTCATCCGATTTTTATTTACCTGTATGATTTCGGATTTGTTCGAGACTTTTTATTCAGATATACAATGCTTGATTTGGCAAAGAAACCTTAGAATATTTTAATATCCCCTCAGGCGAACTAGGCGAATACTATTTTTTGTCTTCTCCGGAGAAAGGTATTCCAATGCCTATTTGTTTAAGTGAAGTTTACCATTTTATGTATTTGATCTTCCTTTGATTCAGCTACATCATGAGATTTTTCTTATTTTTCGTCGGAGTAGAAAAAAACAATTTTGAATTGATCGAGAAATCCGGTCCTATTTTATCTTTATATGTAAAAATCTCGTGACTCAATGTTCGTCCGAGGTAAACTCCGAAACTACTTAAGCGATTTTGATGAAATTTGGCTTACTGTGCGTAACTTGGTCCAACTTAAAAGATAATAGTTTTTATCTCGATTATTGGCCTCAATATTTATTATTGCGAATAAATATTTTTTATGGGACAATTATTTGTAAACTCTATAAGTTTCTGAGAGATGACGGTGTGAGTTAATTTATTGATACATCCAGTAGATGGCATTGTGTTTCGTTAGCCACAACAACGCGTGTTTATATATATATATATATATTTTTTTTTTAGCCCAGACTTGCAGAAAAGTCAATGGATGTCGCATATTAAATAAAAATGGATAAATTTATGCCTTGGCTCAATAATTTGCTCCACAAGTTTCCAATCAACAATAAATAAATATAATCGAAGAACAAACGTTCTTTGATATTTCAAATTAAACTTACGTAAGCTTTTATTGAACATTTTTGCAATTCTTTCAAAGCAAACTTAAGTATCAGTAGGTTCTATCCTGCATCTAATTTTGTTTGGATTCGCCAATAATATGTATGTCTAGGAGATAAAGAAATTCAGGAATTGGCCGGCTATCAAAGGGGAGGAAGTCTAAGCGTCAAATACGCAGAGGAATAGGGATGTGGGTAAAAGGCCTTCAGAAGGGTGGATTATCAGCTATTTGAAATAAAAACATCCGCATAATCGAAAGTATGGTTTGTTTACAACTGAAACGCTATAAAAATAAACGTTTCTAACTAAAGTATGAAGCTTTTTTTAAACATTATAGCTCCAAACAGGAAGGCCTGAGAAAATAATTCCTTTCTGGGCCTATGTCATCTTTGGGAATACTGTGAAACTGATTTCAATATTTTATTATAGTTTTCAATGGATACAGATACGAAAATCAGATGATGAAATTTGGGTTTTGTTTGCATAAAAATTTCTTTGTTATTGTATCAGTTGTCAAAATAAAAAAATATAATTTAGGCTCTCAAAAATTAAAACCCTTACGGAAAATAAAGGATTTCGGTTTAATTCAGGGCAATCAGATAGGCTGACCGTAGCGGACAGAAATTATCATTTTATTCTGTATAGTATGGACTACAGTAGTGTAGAATTTACTGGAATAACAGCTTCTAAGTAAAAACGTCATCTTGTTTCTCAAAAGTCATAGTTTGATGTTAAAATACATTTTTGATTATGTATCGCTGCCCTAGTGCTTGTATGTTCAATAGACCATTTGCAAATTTTACAGGGGACATTTGTTTTTGTTTTTTACAGGCAAATTCTAAATAATTCTCGACTTTAGTCATTTCGTTTTATACATGTCTATTGAATACGGCATAAAACGAAATGACTAAAGTCGAGAATTATTTAGAATTTGCCTGTAAAAAAACAAAAACAAACGTCCCCTGTAAAATTTGCAAATGGTCTATTGAACATACAAGCACTAGGGCAGCGGTATGGTAAGATTCAAACCGTTTGACGGTTGATAGGTCACAAGAAATAAACCCTGTTTTATTATGTATTGTTTTGAAACGCGGTTAAAGACCACGGAGGGTGATAATTTAGTGCGGTTGTAGTGTCAATTTCTATATTTAACCTCATATGGGCGTCAGATTGTTATGTTAAATTTAACGCTGAGTACTAATTTGTTATTTAATAGTAAAATATGTATTAAGTATTGTTATAATTCGAAAATAGTGGATTTGTATTTAAAATGGGCGCCAAATACTGACTTCGAAGTCAGAGTTTGCCACTCTCGCTGGCAGATACGAGGCACTCATCCCCTAGGTCGAGGTTACTGCTTCGTGATCTCCATCAAATTAAACAAAAATGGAAAAACCAATGAAAAGTTATATATTGTAAAATAACGAATACAGTAAATCTCTCTACAGGGATGATTAGGTTATTGTGTGGTAAACACTCACTTGAGGATCCGCACAATTAATTAAGGCTAAGCTAACTAATCACGACACGTACGTCCGATATTGAGATATCTTGGGGATCCTCCGTATGGCGATGTCCAAACAAACGAGCTGATGATGAGTAGAGTGGGGGCTACTTGTAACCTATTAGTATCATGTCATATTTGAAATTTTCGTGGCAATGCCAATTTATACATCACTGGCAGATGCGTTCACGGATGTATTTTTAAACTTTGGTAGAATACATTAACATTAGCGATGAGGTGATAACATTTAACAAAGTGCTTTTTTTTCTTTATTAATAATTTTTTTGTTACATACAAAATAAGTATAATTAAACTAAAAATATAATATATTATGTATAAAGTATAATGTATAAGAACAAAAAATCCTTCAAATGATGTTCTTAAAATTGTTTAAAAAAAATAAGTTTCCACAAAAAATATTGTTTTTCAATACGATAAGAAAAAAAGAAGGATTTTGAGACAGATGACGACACCCAGACATCTATAGATTTGGTATAAATAATCAAAATAAGTATAAGTTAGAATGCCATTATTGGCAAAAAAAAAAAAAAAAAAACCGAAGTTCCTTTTTGCTAAAAATCCCATTCATCATTGCCATTATTTTTTGGACTTTTTGAACTGTTTTTTTGTTTATAAAGTTGCCATCCTAATCTTGAACATACTTCATGTTTCCATTACGGTACGGTTGGTAAAATTGATATTAAAAAAAATATTTATGATAAACCATAAATTATACGCACTGTACATTCAAACATACATAGTTTAAACATTATTGAGAATGAGATGTACGATGTTTTGAAGTGTCGAAAGTAAATTTAAGAGTTGAACTAGAGCTGTATCATTAAAGATGGCTTTGGGACGACATCGATTCCGTAACAAGAGGGGAGGAAGGCAGATGCGTCACGTGGGAACGTTAAAGGCGGATAAATCTATGAGAGAAAAATATATGAAACCAACTGACCGAGCCGAGGATAATGTAATATAGAGAAACCGGAACACATTCCAATAATAAGGTTTTTTCATTATTTTAATGAAAATGTATATATGTTTATTTTATCGACATATATCTCTAAAAATGACGAAGTTATGGGCCTTTAAGGTTGGTTAAATTTATGTAACTATATCTCGTGATATCACACAATATAATTAATTTTGTTTTGAAGAGTTTTATTTTCCATGTACTTAATGTATAACTCAGGTCCGGGGCATACGTCATTCCTATGTCTACCTACGTTAAATTGTCGTGAAAACAAGCTTATGTCCCCAAGCGGTTAAAGATATTTAAGACAAGCATACAGTTCCAATTTTGAAAATGAAACTTAAATTCAAAGCAAATGACAGTTTGTAGTACTCTAGAACTCGGATATGCCTTCCCACACAAACCAGAAATTAGTATTTTTAATAATTTATGTATGTAGTTATTATCGCTGCATGTTTTCTTATCCCTCTGTTTTGCTGATTCTCTAAACTCAACACAAACCTGATATTATTAGTGTGATATATTTTTGGGATGTTATGCCTTCTTGACCTACCTCCTACCTACAGTGTCCAGGGCAGATGTATAATTGTATAATCGAAGACTGGTGAAATGTGTGCTTATGTATACAACCTGGCATGATACCCCAAAAATAATCACGATAATACTTTTGGCCGTGAAAATCTCAAATCATTTCAAACATGATGAGATAAATAAATTTTAAAGTTTGTATTCCAGCAATTATGTTGAACTACAATACTCTATATTAAATGATAGTTCAGAATTGATTGCATTGATTAGGTCTGGGGTCCATTACGTAATAAATACTAGAAGTCGGGATTTATTTCAGTGTAGAATTAAATAATGTATTCCTCTTTGTGCAGAATTTTAATGCAGAGAAATAATTATACCAATTGGACATCTTCAATTTATCACTAAACAAATACAACATATTGTTACTGAAGCAGTTCAATAATGCACATCAAATACTATATAATTTTTACTATCCATATACCAAAAAATTTATTTTCTTTTCTTTTACTGTTTTCTGTATATTTACTTCAAATACACTTTTTCTTGTATATTAATTAGATATTAAATTGATTTGATTGTATATTAGATACCTAATTGATTGGAAATTGTTTAATACTTATATGAATCATCATATACCTACCTACCTAATATAAACGATACCTGTAAATTAAACTGTCCTAGAACGGTAGACCTACCTAGTTGGAGAGTCAAAATGTTAATACAATGGAAATGTATTTTTGTTAAAACAAAAAAAAATAAAAACAAAACATAATAAAAATATCGTAGCAGGAAAGCAATACTGCTGTAACCACCACTATTTACGGAAATACTTTTTACACACCATTTTGAAGGATTTTTTTTCTGCGTCGATCTATCTGGGTCCCGTGACTCTACAGTGATAAATAAGAACTATACACCGTTTTGTCAGTAATACGTTTTTTAACTGATGTACACACCTCAAAATCATGTATTTTTTTACGTTTGACGGATATGACAAAATTCAATTTTGAAAAGATACGATAAAATCACTTACACGGAAACATTACACGTTCGTTTGGTACTTACACCATTTTCAAAGATTGCATTTCAGTGTTCGTGGCGGTTACTAAATTTAATTGGTATTTAATAACACTTGTCGTTTACTGCAACTTGTCAGCACTTTTTAGAATGAGTTAGTGTATTTACAACAACTATAAAAGTCGTGCGTTATCGTTATTTGTATGTTACGGTGTTGTAAACCAAACGAATTGAGCCCAAAAAAATAACGACACACATTTACAGTTATTCAAAATTTTAATATTGATATACTTTGGCGCTTACAGCAATTTGTGCAGCATTTTTTTTTTATTTTTTTTTATTTTTTTTATTAATAATTTTTTTGTCACATACATGTTACAATAAAAGATTTATTTTATTTTTATAAACAGTAAAAAGCGAGAGCAATGTAGTTGTGTAGACAAAATATTTAAAAAAATAAAATAAAATAAACTAAATAGACTTAAAAACAGAAAAATATAAAAAAAATAAAAATATATGTACATATGTATGCATGTATATGTATATATATGTATTTATATATATAAATATCTATACATGGGGCATTAGACGCTATATACCAACATACACACACAAACACACATACATATATTTAATATAAACATAATTTATAATAGTATGCATAAATGTACGATACCAAAAAAATCCCACATAGGCATCGCCAGTTTGTGGGTATACTTGTGTTTTTTTAAAGCAGTTTAGTTAAATTTACTCTATATATGTATATTATCTTTGTAGAAATCGCAAAAAATAAATAATAATATAGTAAAATCAGTATTTACGGAATTAAAAACTAAAATACGAGAATAAAAGATTACAAATTTGTTAAAAGTTAATAGAGATTAAGATCAGGTGTTACAGCAGGTAAATATTAATATCAACACTATTTATCCAAGACTTTATTACATTTTTATGTTTGCTGAAGGATGATATATTTTCACATTTGATTTCTGTAGTCTTATAGAATGCATTATAAATTTTCGGTGCAATAAAATAAGCATGTCTTTGCGCAAGCTTTGTTTTGCACAGTGGAACTTTAAAAACATGATTTGTCCTATTACTAAATCGATTTTCATTTTTTGTAAAAAGAATATTTCGGGTAAATATATATTTTAAACATTGCATATAGTAAATTTTTCTTATCTCTAACAATTTAGCTTCTTGGAATAATTGCAAGGAGGGGTAAGTCATATTTTTACGCAACATTATTTTTAGTATTAATTTTTGGGTTACTTCTAGAGGTTTAACATGAGTGTTATAAATACCCCCCCAAGTAATCATTCCATAAGATATTGATGATTGAACCAATGCATGATAGACCAAGTTCATTCTTTTGATATCAACTGTGTTATTTAAACGTTTAAAAATATAAGTTAAATACCTAAGTTTGTTTACAAGCTTTTCTACGTGATTTGTCCATTTGAGTTGGCTGTCTATTATAATTCCTAAATATTTAACTGTATTCCCCGAATTCATTTCTGTACAGTTAGAGCACGAGACAGGATTGCAAGAATTTTTGTGAAACCTTATATTTAGAATTTTTGTGAAACCTTACATTCAAACGGTGTTTACAACATTTTTGGCATACACAAAAAATGTCAACTGCTGTAAGTGCCAAAAACTTTGTCCTTCTTCACTTATACAAGATTTAAATATTGCCATTTGATAGATCATATTTTTCAACTAAGCATTTTAAAAGTGGAATTTCTGTAACCACTAGTTTAAAAGTTATGAATTTTTTCCTAAAATATGAAAAGTTTTTTGGCTCTGGTGAACAATTTGGTTTTTGGCTGTTACAGCAGTTTTGCTTTCTTGCGACGATATGTAAAAGCCCTAAAAAGGGCGTTAATGAATAAATACATACCCAAAATGAACTCAAAAAAATTATGTTTTCTATATAACAAAATGTTTTCTTTCTCGTGCTGAGTCCCCTTTCAAAGGGGAGCATAAACATTTTTTGTACGTTCAAACGACCAATTCTAGGAGGGACTAGTTGATTTTTTGTGCCTGGCTTCAGCCCGGCTCCGGGGAAAAAAGGGCCTGGGACGTTGAGTTATTGCCTCCAGCGAGAGCTAAAGGCGGTAGTAACGGGGATGCGAACGCGTTATGTGAAAACGTAACGGCCTAATATTATAAGTCCTGTCCGATCAAATGATACAATAAAATAATTTACAACTGACCCCTGTGTGGTAAATAAAGTGGGTATTATCTTTGATTTTTTCTAAGTTCCTCCATTTAAATTTTCCATTTTTTTCTTGATTGAATGTATGCCGCTGAATCTTGAAAGAGGAAATAAACCCATTTCCAGACATCAGATCAAGCTGAAACTCGGCATTTAAACTCGTTGTCGATAACAACGCAATCAATCAATTTTTGCTGGCAATCACGTACACATACGCGGACATATATGCATTTTTTTGAACTCGCGATTTAGCCTGGCTGGTAGCGCGGTTGATTCTGATCACTGGGTAGGAGGGTTAAAACCAAAGTCACACAAAAAAGCTAAAGACCGTCGGTATTAGATGTATTATAGTAAAAAATGTGTTTTACTGTTTGATGTTTTTTCTAGTATTATGCTTTTTGCTTTTATGGAAATGGAATTTAGAACCTTACGCGGGATATTGACATACTTTAACCAATGATTCCTAACATTATTTGGAGTAAAAAATGTTAACGATGTTTTGGCCTCTGGAGGCTTTTTGGATGTCTTTTTCTATTTTTTTCAAATTTATTCTTTAAAATCAAACAAAAATATTTTCCGCATGTAGTCCCTGGTTACATAACTGGCCGCGTAACCAACCAACCCCTCACCCCTAACTGCCCAATACCTACTGATTTTTTTATTTTTTTGTAGAAAAAAAAAAAATGTCGTCGGAGACCAAAATTTTATTAACATTTCTTCCCCCAAATAATGTAAGAAATAAATTTTTAAAGTAAGTCAAGTACGTCCCTTTTAACGCCCTGTATAAGGTTTGCACATACATACATGAGTAGTTTTATTAAGGAGCCTTGGTGATGCACATTGATTTTGTTTTATAGATTTTTTTTTTTTTTTAAGATAGACAAACGTAGAAACCTTACAAAGATTGAAAATCTCCTACTACCACCACAGTAAGCTTAAAATGTTGCTCGTGTTGTGATGGAGGACTTAGCCAACCGAGGACTTGAACACGGGATGACTGGGTGGGACCCAAACGCAATGCCCATTTAGCCACTGACCGGTATATCTAGATGCCAACATACTTTCTCTTTGATGGTGAAATAGTTGATTTTTATGTCAAAAATATTTTTATTTAAGTGTTGAACTTATTTTGTCCCTTTTACTACGACATCCACTTTTCAGACGTTAAAAGTGGAATGGGCTCTGTGATGAATACCAACTTAATTGGTGTTTCATTACTGATTTTTAATGTAATTGAACCGTAAAATCAAGGACAGACAACAATGCTAATGTTAAAGGCTGTTGAAAGGTGTTCTCCGTATTTTTAAAACACAAAATTAACTTTAATTCAGTTATAGTCATTTTAAGTTCTATTCCGACCGCTGTTTACTAAAGTTTTTTTTCATTATTCTTTAAGATTGACGTTTCCAAACTTAGCGTTTAGCTGTATAAAATGAAATTCACCGGCTGACAATAAATGTAAGTGCCAAAACGCATTAATATTTCAGAATTCTAAGAAGTCACCATAACTGGGTGAAAATTTTCGTAGCATTTAGAAAATTTCCACCCTATATGCATAATTAATAATATTTACAAAATGTCGTTCGCTCAGATTATTTCCAAAAGCCTTTCAAGATAAAATTGAAACACAAATACAGAAAGTCACAACAAGTTGCCGTGACTCAATTAAGGACCCTGTGGTACGCCGGATTTGACGTCGGGTTTGACATATCGTAATATTTTACGCAGGATTTAAATATTCAAATGAGTGAACGCGGGTGCTTCCGGCGACAACTTTTTTCCCGAGTTTCCCCGAGTTTTCTCTACTTTCCCCGCTCCTCGCTGCTGGAGAAAGGTTTGAATCTACATGTGAGTTTTCCAAGATAAACGAGAATTGTAGATTTCGAGTGTCGGATTCGCTTGTTGATAGAGTTTAATATACCAAGACGACAGTTAATGACACGAAACAGGAGTTTAAAAAATATGTAATGTTGAGTAACATAATATCTGTAGAGAAAACAATTAATAAAATACTGTTTTCAGGTTTGATCATAAAATAAGTTTTTTTTAAATTTTAAATGTGCTTTTCGGATAGCCAATGCGTACATTATAGATTATACTTTACATACATTATAGTTTAACATGCCATGTTCAGAAATACTAAGAAATTTGGTACGCTTAAAGTATCGAAATCGGATCATTTAGTAGCAGGTCAGCAGGTACATCAGTCTCTTTATTCACAATACGATAATATTATATGTGTGCATAGAAAAACTTTCAGTACAGTATAAAAAGTACACATATAATATTAGGTATTTTTTACATTACCTCTACACAGGTTGTCCTGAGGAAAATAATTTCTCTCGAGATCAATGCCATATTAGGGAATGTTGTACGCTGGGTCTTTTGAGGAGAGGAAGGAGTAATCATGGATCTGTCCTACAGCCGAGCTGATGAAGCCAAGAACGAAACGACCATTTTCTCGCATGACAATTATTACTGTGTTCCGAAACTGGACCGGTGCCATCAATGATATAACACGTATGATGAAATACCGATAGAACAATGATAGTATTCCCACCTGACGCATGTGCATTAAAGATTTCAATTTATTTCTTAAGATAGGGAAATATATAAAATGGACCGTCTCTTTCTGCACCAAGTGAAGGGTTTTACTCAAGTATTTTGGGGCTGAGTTAGGTTAGTTTTAGAATAAAGGAATAAAATAACTAAATGAAACAACTAACACACCACTACACTTTTTACACCACTATATAATCATAATTACACACATGTTTCGAAACCGATGGTTTCTTCGTTAGGATAAAAGTGATTTTGCGAAGTTTGAAGAAAGAAAAAAAATATATTAACAAGATATTATTAACTTGAACGATCAAAATCAAAAAAAAAACAAATGTCTTGGTATTTTCATTGATTTACGAAAGGCTTTTGATAGTATCTCCCATTCAAAATTAATTAACAAATTAAATGATATTGGTATTATTGGTAAGGTAAGGTATTGGCTACAAAGCTATCTAACTCAAAGAAGTCAAAAAGTAAAATTAAATGATTCACTAAGTGTAGATGAAACTCTAGAATTTGGAATTCCACAAGGGACTGTTATTGGACCAATTTTATTTATAATTTACGTTAACCAAATGTTTAAGTTACCACTTAATGGTAAACTTATATCTTTTGCTGACGACACTGCAATAATTATCGAAAAAAAGACGTGGAACGATATTACCAATGCAGCCAATCAAGACATGAAGGTTATAAAAAAATGGTTCGATAACAATTTATTATCACTTAACACAGAAAAAACATATTATATCCCATTCTCTCTACAAGAAGAAGTGCCAAATAACTTAATTAACATAACAATTCATTCCAAAAATTGTGTAAATGACGGTACATGTAATTCGGACTGCGCTAAGCTAAATCATAAATCAAATGTAAAATATCTTGGAATCTTAATAGATCAAAACGTTAAATGGAAAGATCATATCAATCTCACCGTAGAAAGAGTAAGAAAACTTATCTACGTTTTCTATAACATACGAAACATCTTAAACAAGAAAACTATCAAAATCGTCTATTATGCATTAATTCAGTCCTTATTACAGTACGGCATTATTGGTTGGGGAGGGGCCTTTAAGGCTTCCTTACAGCCCATAATTACAATACAAAGAATAATTATTAAAATCATCCTGAGAAAACCATACGACTTCCCTACTTTAGAGATATTTCGGGAATTTAATGTACCATCTATCACAGAATTGTATAAAAGAAACGCCTTATATCAAATTTATAAAGAATATTTTATTAAAAAAATTCACCCCTCAGATAACATAAGCAATAGATTCAAAACTAAAGGCTTAATAACCATCCCTATGCTTAGAACCACCACGGCTCAGCATCACTACCTGTATTTAGGTGTGAAATGGTACAATTTATTGTTGTCCAAAAACAAAATTAGTATAACCGAAACTTTGAAATATGAACAATACAAAAAACAAATTAAGTCCCTGAAATTGGATAATGATATATTGTAACCTTAATTTACTTTTAGTTTACGCTTAGTTTAATCTGCACTATTCAATGTAAAAAAAATATATATGTATTATTGTCTTTCAATAAAAATTTCTTTCTAAATTGTAAACCTATGTAATAATGTTTGTATTTATCTTATAAGTTTTTGATTATTGATTACAAATTTAATTAGAACTTTATTTTTTGCTGTAAATACTCCTCCCATAAACACGAGCTCTTTGAGCTCAACTTATGGAGTAGTAGAATAATTATGTATAATTGTATAACTTGTCAATATATAACCACCTGTATGTAAAATCTTTTTCTTATTAATAAATAAAAAAAAAAAAAATAAATAAAAATAAACGGATCACCCAAAGTAGATTAGTTAAAGAAAAAATTATTATATATTTTTGCAGCAGTAAATGAAACCTGAATCCCTGATTCCCGAAATTAATCAATTGCCGTCCATCATTTCTGTGTTTGTTATGGATTCTTGTAGAAACCTACATTAAAAAAAATAATTATGCAAGGTAGGTTAAATTGAAAAAAAAAGATTTATGTGCATTGGTAACCGAATATTACATTATTCTATTTGCTGTATAATAGACGCTTTATTACTGAAATAAAAAATTGCTGTCGACAAACAAAACTGAATTCAAAATAAAATAAAGCACCACCCTTATTCGAATTTTACGTGCAGTCTACTCGATTTCTAAATCTACTGAAAGTCCTTCTGGCGAAAACGTAAAACGTGAATACTCGCTTCTCGTAGTAGTAAAGTACTTACTGAGACGGGTAACTTTGACAGAGTAGTAGATGTGGAAGTTACATACTTTTGTGTCACACGAGAAGAGTCGTCGTGTTGAATCATGAACTATAATCTTCTGCAAGGGTGGCGCTATTAGGGGTACGTTAGACGGTTATTCCCGCTGTGATTGTGCGACGTACGACAGACTTACGAGTATGTCATTCGACGAGTACGTTCGTTCGGCAATTATGCTAATTCGGATGAATGTAATATTATTATCATTGGAGTAGAGCTCTTCTTTACAATGATTTTACTTTAGTAAAAAGATGATGATAATTTTAGTGTAATTTATACAATGCCACTTTATAGGAAAAGCTTTTGGAAAATGTCCATTATATATAATATTAGCATTAGTACTTGACAGATATAACTTTGGACATAAGGTGGAATCATTTTAATAAACTAAATATGCATTATCGAAGAAAAGAATCACTTTGTGGCTTGACATTGTACGATGAAAATTTAATTATTTTGTATCAATTTATTAAACACAGTTATCCAATTTTCAGTTCCACTCTCATTGTCGAATGACTTCATTGACTAAGGAATAATTAATATAATTCGTATGATTTGGATGAAATTATGTAAACATTTTCGGAAAGATTTGATTAGATAAAGAGGAAGTTGAACATTAATCATATTTCCGATAGATCTGCAATCAAAAGCAATACTTCTTTAACCGCAATTACCATTGAAAATAACATCACATCACAGGTCAATCCCGTGGCAATTTTTTTGGATAATCTAATTGTACGGGTCTCATAGCTTTGTAAAATTTCTATTTTCAGTGGATTAGGTCAAAAAGTCTAATTTGAAATAAAATTGGCGCATGTGTACTGTCGCTATTATGGTACTTAAAAAAAAGTCTAAATTGAAATAAAATTGGCGCATGTGTACTGTCACTATAATGGTACTTAAATTAGATTGATATACAGAAATTTGTCGTAAATCCGTAAAATTCTCTGCAGCCACTGCAAATCATGGTTATTGTTTACACAATGTTAGTAATATGAACATAAAATGCATTGGGAATTATTTGGGGATAAGGGATGATTTAATTTGTTGTTTATGGCGCAATTAGTCGGAAAGGCAGATACGGCCGCGGCCCGCGAGCCAATCACGACTATTTGTCACTCAGACCGATTTAAGAGCCTCTCCGATAAAATCTCTTTGTTTCCGCGTTCACTGCTACGCCGATGTGCGCTGGGACCAGTGGCGGGACCAGAGGAATAAACGTCAGTTGAATCCATTGATTCACTATACAATATAACTATATTATATTCATGCAAAAACACTACTAAAAAGTCTACCGAAAATGCAAAAGGTAAAAAAAAATATTATTGTTGAAAGCAATCACTTTGTGGTTTGACATATTTAAATAAAAATAAAACACTTGTTTTGTTTAAAACCACGAGTTTTTATTAATTTATTTCACCGACCGGTTTCGCTTTACTCAAGAATCTTCAGTGCATAAATTAATACTAAACAATAACTACAAAATGTGTGCTTATATATATATAAATAAATATAAAGGAAGACAACACTATGAAGGGAAAAAACCAACAGATAGACTAATGGCTGTTTTTTTCCAATTCATTTGTATTTATGTAAATGTTTCCTCACTGATTGTAATAATTTGATAGTGTTGTCTCCCTCCTATTTATTTATAAATAAGCTCACATTTTGTAGTTATTGTTTAGTATTAATTTATACACTGAAGATTCTTGAGTAAAGCGAAACCGGTCGGTGAAATAAATTAATAAAAACTCGTGGTTTTAAACAAAACAAGTGTTTAATTTTTATGTAAAAAAAATGTTTTGCGTTTTAAATTTTGGTTTTTCTGTCCACAAAAGTAATAATTGGATAGTTTGTAGAGCGCCGTATAAGTCAGAAATCACCTCAAGGGCGCGATAACAGCGTGCTAACAGTTCAGTAAAACTAGTAGTAGTTATTGCCCACTCCAACTTGACAGCTCGCAACATTCGCAACGATCATGCGCTCTGGCGGAATAAATAGGTACTAAACACGGCTACCATCTTGACAGGGTTGACCGAATACGGAACATAAAAACAAATTCATAGATATATGCGCAGAAGTCAGTATACTGTTATTTGGAATTGCATGATTATGATAGTGATATGAACGAAAGAAATTAAGCCTATTTTTACAATAAACTTTTTTGATAATTTTATGAGAATTCTTCATTGACAAGTTAAAGCGACTCCTTCTGTCTTGCTGGACAATTAGTATAATAAATTGATTATATTTGTATCGAAGAATGTAAGACTAAAGGACCTAAGACTAAAGTATCTTCAAATAGCTGTAGATTCAAAGACCAACATGCGAAACACACATTATAGACCAGCAATTATTTTGACGGAAGCTGCCGCTTGTGTTCCGGTATTGAAGATGATTAATATAAGTTAGGTGAAATATCACAAAAAAGAATCGAAAATTTGCTAAAAACCACAAAATGTATAATATTGGACCTTAAAAGTCTTTCTTTTACCATTCTGCTTCCCTCCTTGTGATATGCATTTATGCCCTACACCATAGCCTCAAAAACTCCCCATTTTAAAACTCGTATCCAATCTACGACATGTAGTGTTTTATAAAAAAATATTTTTTTAGATTTTTTTAAAATTTGTGTGTAACAAACACAATTCTGAAAAGCGGATGAAATTGCGATCCCTCTCCCAAAGGCATGCTAACGCACAATGTTCATAAAATAAACGGTTTTTAAAACTGCGTATTAAACTACTGACCACCAACTACATTGTAAAAAAATAGGATACACAGATACCAACAGTCACTAAAACATCCAGCGTCCGCCACTGGAATGCGCTCACAGATCCCAAGGGCATTTCTTTATGGTAATAAAAACTGGATGAGGGTTGTGATGAACAATTCTAAAGGCCCATACACCCGCCCTAAGCACCTAGTAGAGAATTTAGGGAATATCAAATAAAAGGGTACCGCGATAAAAAGGGACCGACCCATTGTTTTATATTTTATACTGTTGTCCATTAGATATTCAGCCAAATATCTATTTAATGAAAGCATTGGCTGTAAAAATAAAATGTTATGTTAATAGAATAATTATTTTAGATTGAAGATTATGTACCATAAAGACTTTGTACAAGAGCTGTTTTTGCTTATTTCGTTTAAATATTCTACATAAAATCCTGGCCCGACTTTTGTTGGTATCTGAAACTACTTTATTTTACTACTAAAGGCGTTTACTCTAATATAAAAGGGGTTATAAGCAGTCAGGAGACCGAAATTTTTTTTTTTAAATATCTGAAAAGACATTTTAATATATTATTATTTTTTACTCTGTAAAAATGTTGCAACTTTTTACTTCTATTTGTTTTGAATATATTTATTTTTGTTTTAAAATAATGATTTTTAAAGCTGCTGTAGATTTTTTCCCAAAACTGTGTTTTTAAAGTCGGTGGATAAGATTTCTCGGAAACGGATCAGTCTATAATTTTCACAAAAATATTTTTTTGTAATTTAGAAGGTTTTTCTCACCGATAAATAATTTCAAGTTTATAAATAATTTAAAGCCAAAATTTTCATCAAAAAAATTTTTTTTTAAAGCCGCCATTATGTTAATAAATAATATTTTGCATATTCCTAGATTTTCTTACAAAAATAATAACGAAATTTATCTTCGAAGCAACAAATAACCATTATTATCATCGTCCGATTCAGGAACATAACATTATATATTTTATGGCGATTTTTATATTAAATTATTACCATCTTAAAAAAAGCTTGGCGCTGTAACCCGAAAATATTGAGACCGTTCATATTTTGCATGGATATTAATTTAAATTTCGACCTTCAACTGGTTTATATCTCGAATACTTTCCTCAGAGAATATATAACTTGAAAGACATAGCCTACCAATGAACTTCCAAACAACATATTTATATATTTTGTATTAATTACTTAACATGGTACGAGCTACATGTCGACTTATTAATCCCCCAATGAGATCGCCACAGCAAAAACTGTATTTTTATAGTATTTTAATTAATGACGATAATATTAGCGAAAGTCAATCGAAAATCCGAAACAGAAAAATTAGAAAAAGATACGGATATATCTGGGTCTCGAACCCAGGACCTCTGGCAATCCGGGCCAAGATGTATTCGTATCTTTTTCTGATTTTTCTGTTTCGGATTTTTGATTGACTTTCGCTAATTTTATCTTCATTAATTAAAATATTATGATTTTGAAATTTAACTGTTTAAGTTAAAAAGTTAAAATTAAAATAAAAAGAAAAACTCTCTTTTTAACTTTTGAAGGTTATTCCCATCAATGTAATACATCATTGAAGAAGAAGATAACAATCATAATCTAATTTTTTTTAAATAATAAAATGAAAAGACACAGAAAAATAACAAAAGATAATGGTCGCAACTGGGACTAGAACCCAGAACCTTACGTCTTACCGGGACATACAACTCTACCAATTGGGCCACTGCGATCTATTATGAGACAGTGTGCAAAATTTCATCAAGAAGGATGAAGTTGATCAAGGGGTGGGGTTAATATTTCGAAATCTTATCTAAAAATTAACTTTTCTCCTGTTTCGAAGATCTGGCGTGCACAAATTTAGCAGTCTTGTAAAAAACTATTGTATTTAACCTTTTGCGAGAATTCAAAACAAATGTATTTTCTGTATTTTTGTTGTCAAATGCATTAATTAGGCGATTTTTCTCATCTGCGTTGAGGTAAAATGAGATATAATATATATTATAAACCTTATTGCATTTAAAACAAGAATTCTATCATTCCTATATTTTTTTATGAAAACCACACGAGAGTCCCAACCGATCCCATTGTTAAGACTATGGCATACTCAATTAGAGTATATTGTGAGCCTCAAGTTTGTACGGTGGGGAAGAAAGGTGAAGGATAGGAAGGTGGGGAAGTGCTTGGCTATTCAGACCTGGTCACCAAACCAAGCCTAATGCCATTTCAAGCAACGTTTGAATGTTGAATGGTAGTCGTACACCAGGGCGATACTGAGAATATCTTCCACTTTGGAAAGTGCGTTAAATATACCTTAAATAATTCTAAATGATTAAATTGTGAAATTACACAATTCAATAAAATAAAATTTACTTGCGCATGTCGGGATTTGAACCCGAGAACTTCGGCTTGTTAGTCGACAACCTTACCTCTTGACCAAGAGGGGAGTAGTTAGAATAGTATTCAGAGCAATTCTAGGGCAAGGTTAAATTTTCTCATCCATGCTAAGAGGACAAGATCCTTGTAAAATTGTTGTCGTAGATCTCAACTTAACCCCAAAAAAATAATGCTTGTGAAAAAAAAGGTAAATACAACAAGCCGAAAAAATCAAATATAATATTAAAAGGATTGTTGCATTGACATATCAGTGTATAGTTACAAAACAAAATCTCTCCAAAAGCTACACTGGGTTTTTTGTTTTAAAAAACAAACATTTAAAAGAACACTTATAATTTCTTTTTCATCCTACGTTTTCCCTAATGCGACATTTCGTATTTGCGCGTCTGCCATTAAGGCATCTAAATTATGTAAGTGAATTCTGAATTAACATCCGCCCGATGTAGATATTGTTGATGTTGATGCCCCACCATAACTGAAGTATGCTAATGGCGCGTGTGTTTAATGTGACTATATTAGGTTATTACTGGAGGCCAATGGTATCCGTTTTATCGCTATTACTTTAATTTTTGATAAATGTTTACTATTTATTATTAAATAAATAGTAAAGAGGAACTCCAATACGTATTTTTAAATCAATATTAGAACAGTGTCTAGGAACTGAAAATAAAAATAACTTACAATCACGATATACACGGATGCGGGACGAAAAATTAAAAGAAAATTAGATTGTCGACGAGGAAGATATCACGCATCGAGAAATCTCTTATGTAATATAAATACATTTTTGTTCGGAACCAAAATTGGTACGGCAGGTCATGTAGGTTAAAGTTGGAAATTGAAGGATTCGTCTGCCCATCAACTGCATGGCAGGTCGAATTGAGGGAGACCTTCTGACCTTTCCAACAGGACTCTCTCGACACGTTGCCTTGCACCGCAGCGGGAGGGATGGATTCAAACGTCAGTCACTCCTGGACACATTGACCCCCAGTTTCCTACCCAACACTCTTACCTTTTTCCTGCCCAGAACTTCCGCTCCTTCCTTTCATAAAAATACCATACATATAGTTCCAAGTCTTTTCCTCAGTCCCTCCTGTGTGGAGCTAAAAAATATTTGCAGGTACGTGGTAAGATTAGGTACTGTTTATCTGTAGTTGTAGAATATGCCTCCTTGGAGCATAAACAAACTCTACAATATTTATGTGCTTCATTTCTGTTACATTATTCCACAACCGATTTTATTATTATATGTAAGGGCTTCTAGATATCATTTCCCTGTGTGCCTCAAAGTCAATTTTGTATACAATAAATTCAAAGAATTACTGTGTATGAGAATTCTTTCACTGACTCCATTATGCGGGCACATAAAGGATGCTACAGGACCCGTGTAAAGAATATACCTTATTGTGAGCCTCATATCGAAGGCTGTGTCTGACTGAAGTTCTTGCAGATGAAATCATAAGCAATCGGATTCTATCTATGGTGGTTGGCTTTCATGCATTTCTTGTTTGCAATAAAATATTGGCTCCCTGAGAAAACTTGCTAGTACGAGTATTACAATGTAGTACCAAGATTATAAATGTAGGCACTTTTCTTTAGATTGAAATAATGATAGAATTATATCAACTTATGTCACTTGAATTTCACAGTGAACATTTTTATATGTGAATGCCGCACAAGAGTCCTAACTGGAGCAATCGAGTCAGTATGTTGTCAGACTGAAGGTAAGTGGAGAGGAAAAGCAAATGGGTAAGAGGATGGTAGGGAAGTACCTGGTTATTCAGATCTAGCCACTAAACACGACTACAGCCCTTTAGCAACGTTTCAATTCTGAATGGTGATCTTATACCAAGGCGATACTGAGAGTATCTTCCACACTGACCCAATGCAATGTTTTATTACATTTCAAGTTGGTAAATAAAAATGGCTACAATGCGTCTGCGTTATGGATGCTGTGAATTTATCAAGTCCTAATTAAAATTTTCATATAATAAAGCATCAAAATAAAAATCCGCTCTTTTTATGTAAACACCAATCCAATCTGCTCCTAACTCTCTTAAGGGGGTATTCTAGTCAGAGGCACAAATTTACAGCATTTTTCGAACTCTGTATAAAATAAACGAAGAATATTTTTAGGATCTTTCTTTTTATGGTTTGTTTATTTATATTTTGAGAATAAATTAAAAATTAAACAAAAAAAAATCGAAACTCGAAAAGTAATCGGCTGGTAAAGTGGGGGATCCAAAAAAACGGGACGCCCTGGAGTACATGATTGCAACCCATCTGGTCATCTGAAAAAAAAATCGAAAAGATTCTTAATCAGTAAGAGTGTCGATATCGCCGGGACCTCAATTTAGTTTAAATAGTAAAAAATAAAAATAAATCCTCTGATTCTGCTTGGGGCCATAAAGGATATGTGAAGAAATTGGTTCAGTAGAACTCTAGATATCATGTACGCCAGCTTGAAAAAATTAGTTTCGAGAAAAGCGCGTTTAAAGTTTTGAGTAAAATTTTAGGCAGATGTATTCATATAATGGGTACGGTGTTCTTACATTACGTTACTAGGACTCTCAGTTAAAAATACTTTATATCTGCATTATATAGGTTTACACTAAAAAAAAGGTTTTATGACGTAATCCATCTGCAGGTAGTCGGGCAACGTCTATCATGTATTGTTCAATTTGTTCCGGCCAGAGGCCAGACTGATATGTTGGCGCTCCACAAAAAGAGCAATAACTCCGATAATAATTCGAAATTCGAAAAATCTCTCTGAGGACATTTTTAAAGATCTAAACATTGACAATACGTAATAATTTTTTTTTTCGAAATTCTAGACTAGAATACTCTCTTAACATTTATTACCAGAGAATACCGGAAATTAGTCCGTTTTAAATCAAAATCTAGACGTATTGCCTCTTTTTTACAACAAAACATAAATTGATTTTGAAAGATTGTTATTTTATCTGGTACACACAGTTTTAAAATTATGAAAACTAAGTGTATTTTTAATAAACTAAGATTGTACCGTCGTTGGCAGATTTGTTCAATTTTCAGATTCTATTAAACAACACCAATTACAAATCATATAATCATATAACAAACTAAATGAATACATAATCTAGTCAACACAGTTTTCAGTTAATTTAAGAGATAAATTAAAACATTAAAAAATATATCCGAGAACGTGTTTTGTGACAAAAATACCTAAGTTTTCCTATCTATTTAGGGTCTTAAAAACTAAAATATTTGAAATTTTTTTAACACACTTATTTTGTTTAGACATTATTAAAAAATTATAAATACTTATGTACAAAAAATACTTATGATCAAAAAATATTTACAAAAAGGACAATATATTTAATACTTTATTATCGTGCGTTTTGAGCATTTTTATTGCTTTCTTGAATGTAGGTATATATTAAAGGAAGTTTTGAATGAAATTCATCGATATTAAATTTTTGATTTAAAAAAATTGATACGGGGAATAATCGATCTTTTCTCATTGGAACCTTCCTGTACAGTTGCAAGCATTTTTAAACTTTTAGTCAATCGGCAACTAAGCCAGTGGGTCTGGCACCCCCATTTTATGTGAGGCTTATGGCAACCTAGCCAACACACGTGGTTAAAGCCATTTCAAGCAACGTTTCAATTCTGAATGGTAGCGATACTAAGAATATCTTCCACTTATCTTGCAGTTCTAGCAGAAAGGAAATCCATAGCTTGCGTATTAGTTTTAAATTCTAGAATGAGTATTAAATAAAAAAAAAACAACTTTGTACATTATTCAGATATTCCAAATCTTTTCATTGATAAATAATTTAAACAATTTTCACAAAAAATAAACGCAATATATTCGTTTCGATAATGTCATTCGACAAGTGAATATCCGAATAGTAAAACTCCGCTGTAAATAATTCATCCCTTGAGAAATACATTCGTTTAATTTGAATATCTTCTCCTTTGCTACTTTGCTGCTGCCCAGCCAGGGGTTGAATTAAGTAGATCTTTGGCTACCATTTCCCATCAAACAAATTATTTTTCCTTGCGCGCCCTTAAACAGGCACCCTTAAGCCGGGCGCACCGTACTGCAGCCAGATTTATGAAGCCTTGATTCAGGACTATTCCCCCGTGAAGGATTTGGAGTAATATACGAGTTCCTTACGCCTGGAAAAAGTCGGACAGCGAATGCGGAAGAAACAGAGCATTAAAATTGGTGTTTTATTCAGTGGCCAAAAAGATTCCGGAATTTACGAGCGGGAGGAATCATAAAATTTAATGTATTCCCAGAGTAATAAAAAATAGATACCTACAGATTAATGTAACAAATCTCTTTGTGAATTATTTTTCAATTCAATGACATCTTTATTTTTCTAATTTACATAATCTTAAACTTCTGTCTTCGTCAACGGTTGTAAGAATTCGAAATATCTATTGGAACACACGCGTTATGTAGAAAAATGTGTTCACGTTAATTTTTTCATTTGTGATCAAATTTGATCTGTTTAATTTTAACTTATAAAAATATGAACCAGTAAAACACTTTTTTTACTACAATATATCTATTTCCAATTTTGGTCCTATTTGCGTTATCTTTTGGGACGGCTAGTAACAAATTTCAAAGATAATAAATCTTTTTTGGAGGATTAAACCTCCCCCCCAGGGACTGATGTAAACATTCAGATTGTCTTTTAAAACTAAAAATAAATATATATTTATAACAAAAATGTTTAAAAAAAATAAAAATTTATATATTATTAAGAAACACCGCTAATCCTTAAGATAATATATTAATTGGATAGTACCGATAGAATTTAAAAATGTAATGTTATCCAATTTCAGAAAAAATGTGTGTTTTGCGTGCCACCAAAAGTTGATAGATCGCATTGTCATCAAAAACATCTGTCTGCTGAGTTTTAGAGCTCAATCGGAAGTCGGAAAGTGAGTTTATTTCCACATACAAGATTTGTATTAATTCATTCACGAAAGCAAAATCGAAATTAAAATAGACGTAAATGAAAAGAAAGTCCATAAAAAAAAATTGTGATTCAAAGAAGCCTATGAAGAAAAGATATTTAAATAAATATTTCGTTAAGTCCAAATTATGGATCAGATCAGTAAAAAAGTGGAGGATGGAAAGATAGAAGACAGACATACCTGTGTTTAATTTAAATACATAGATCAGTGTTTTAAATAAAATTGCTCCCATGAGTTAATCAGTAAATAATTCTTTTGGTGGAAGCAAAACCATAATATTTTTTAATTGTTTTTTAGATTAGATTCAGTTGGGTATATTTTCCCAATAAATTTTCTTCTCATAAACACTGTTAAATGAAATGATATTTTTCCTCTGAATCATGTTGAATGGCAATGTAATTGCCATTTAATCTGAAACAATTTTAATCTGAAAAATTTTTTGATTTGAAATAATTTTAATCTGAAACAATTTTAATCTGAAACAATTTTAATCTGAACCAATTTTCTTTTAAGTTGGGAGGAGGGAATGGGTACCGTCACCCCGGGAACAATTTGTTGGATAACCAACACCTCTGCCATAGGTCACCCCAAGGGGTTCGCTACGTTTGGTGACTTAGCAGGGGTGCCCGGGTTCATGGGGTAAGGTTGATCTCGGTCTTGGCGGCGGATGATCTAGACACACTGAACCCCAGATTCCTACCCAACCCTCATACATTTTTCCTTTCCAGAACTTCCTCTACTTCCTTTCCTTTAAAATATCCTCCACAGAGCATCCCCAAAGATGACATAGGCCCTGAGGAAAAAATTTTCCTCAGGGCCTCCTGTGTGGACCTAAAGTAAAAAAAAAAAAATTAATCCGAAACAATTTTAATCCGAAACAATTTTAATCTGAAACAATTTTAATCTGAATCACATTGAATGGCAATGTAAAACTGCTAATTCGAATGAAAACATATTTTTGCAGAATTACTAAATTTAACATTTAATATAATTTGCAACGTTTCATGTTTATTTCCGATTAACTTTATTTCCACTTGTATTAATTTATCGTATTTGCCCGGCGAGGTACTGTAAACATGGCAAAGCTATGCCGTGCAATTTTTGAATATGTCCAAGTTGCCTTTCAACATCAGTATCAGGTCTAATCTCCCCTATAACGTACAACCCCCATATTATATGATTTAAAATAGATAGGTATTTGCAGTGATTGATAATTTACAAGATGAACCCTTTCAAAGAAAAATAATAATAAAAAAAAAATTGTTTTAAAAATAAATTATTGGTAAGATATCGATCAAAATTACTTGATTCACGATAACTGCGAAAATAACGTGTAAAAAAATTATGTTTTACTCGTTTTTGTTATTTAATAATGGAATATTTAGAAAACGCAATCAATTTTTATTTTATGGATTTCTTTATAACGCAAGTATTAGGAATTAATCCTTTAAGAAATGTTATTTTTTATTGAAGATACTTGAAATACCACATTGAGAACATTATGTAAATGGAGTGAATCAATAATTAACTTTTATTTTATTAAATTTAATCCGTTAAATCTTATAATTAAATAAATCATTTTTAAAATACATTAAAAAAAATCTCGGTGAGGTAAATTGCTATTTAAAACACTGAACGCTGTTGTAGTAATTTTTTTAAGGAAAATTACTTTACTGAATTGAAAATTATCACAATAGTTTTGAAAACATTAATAATTATTAGCATTTTGAATTTTTCACCAACTTTCGTAGCGTCCCTTGAATATGGATGTATTATTAGTATCAAACCATCTCCAACTCAAACTCTTTTTTCTAGGTTTCAATAACAGGGGCACGGAGAAAAATGTTATTCTAAAATACGATCATTTTATTGGTAAAAACGGTTAAAAACGGGACTGAAGTTCTTACGAACAGGGTTTCAATGTTTATTGGCGGGAACATGTAAGAATAATTTGTTGGTATACGTAATTTTGTACTTTGGTATACAAATTATTCTTACATTATCCTTCCAAATAAACATTGAAACACTGTTAATTTGTTCGTAAGAACTTCAGTCCCGTTTTTAACCGTTTTTACGAATAAAATGATCGTATTTTAGAATAAAAATTTTCTCCGTGGGTTAAGATAGCCACATCAAAAAGAATGCAAAATTCTCAATCCCTTATTTCATAGAACCAGTGTAAAGAACTATGAAATAGGTGTTATTGAACTGCCTTATTGTGCAGATTACGTTGTGTAAGTTTTGTTAGTTGGGTAATTTCACCATTATAAGATCCTTTACTAATAATTGCACGGAGGTACGCGTAAGTGTGTTAATGTCCGATACGTTTTTAGATTTTCACGGCCAAAATGGCATTTTCGTTTTTTGTTTTTGGGGTGTTATGCCGTGCTATCTCCTTCTTTAGCCAACGTTTCGGACAACGTTGCAGTGTCCATCATCAGGGAAGATCTGCCAGATCTGCCCTGGTACAAGCTCTTCACAGAAAGCCAATGAAAACGTTGAAGCAGTGAAGAAAATTATTACGGACAATCGTCGAATCACTATTAGAGAAGTTACTGAGGATGTCGGCATATCAATTGGCTCATGCAATCACATTTTTTTAAGCAATACGAAGAAAACGCCCGGATTTGTGGAAAAAATTTGCATCACGATAATGCACCTGCTCACACATCGTTGCTTGTTCGTGATTTTTTGGCCAAAAACAACACCGTTCATGCCTCAACCACTGAATGCACTGGACTAGGCCCCCTGTGACTTTTTCCTATTCCCAAAACTGAAAAAAACCTATGAAAGAACGAAGTTTTGCCACAATTGAGGAGATAAAGACCGCATCACCGGAAGAGCTCAAGGCCGTACCAAAAAGCGCTCATCAAAAGTGCTTAAAGGGTTAAAAAAAGCGCTAGCACAAGTATATTATATCTGAGGAGGATTACTTTGAAGGGGACAAAATAGATATTGGTGAATAAATAAATATTGATCGAGAAAAACAAAAAGTCACCTAATTTTTTGAGCAGCCGTGTATATATTATCTACTAATTTGGTAATTTCAGTTTGAACGAATATAATGAGAAAATATTATTTAATTTCTACATGGAAAACTTTGCTGACCACTTAACAACGAGGGCAGCTTTTTTGCATTACCACGGCCGTTCTGTATCTGAACGGCTATGGCTTTGCTCATTGTTATAAATTGGTAACTATTGGCAACCCAAGGATCTTATAATAGTTATTATTGTCTGAAAAAGGTATTTTTTTAAAATTTTATGTACAAATATGGTCTCCCTTGCGTATTCTAAGCCAATGGCACTTATATTGGGAATCCACACCCTTCCGTTGTAAGCTGCAGGTAGCACTAGATGATACCCACAGCATAGGCAAGGGTACGCTGATTTACATGAGATGTGGAACCGCGGCGTCAGATGAAATATATCCCAAATTGAATAACCGCAAAATAAACTTGGATTCCACTTGACGTGCTTATTTCAAGGGAAACCGGGAAACTTCCATTAGCCCGGCCGATTCTGCGGCCTCCCAATTTACATTCACTGGAGGGGCTGGATATTTGCATAAGCGTCTAATCCCCAAATCAGCTATCAAATATAACAAGATTTAGTAGGTACAAAGTACAACCCTTATTTAATATTCCTCAATATTGGGATACTTAGGTAGGTACGTATATATATTCAGATAAAAAATCCGCTAAATAAAAGTTCCATTGATAAGAGTATTAAAAATGACACAATATATTTTTTTACATTACCTCAGGAGATCCCAGGAAAAAAAATCTCTCAGGACCTTTTTCGTATTTGAGGATTCTGTACGAAAAGTCTTTTTATGAAAAGGAAGGAAAAGATGTTCTCGAAAAATAATGTATGAAAGGTAGGTATGAGAGTCAGTGTGTCCAGGAGTGATGGACGAACGAATCCATCCCTGCCACTACATTGCAAGACCATGGTCGAGAAAGTCTGGCTGGAGAGGTCAAAGGGTGTCCCACAACCGGCCTCTACCGATTTGGGCCGCTATCCAGTTGGTGGGAAGATACATCCGCCTCCAAGACCTAGACAAACCTCACTCCATTAACCCATTCACCAATGCTAAGTCATCAAAAGTAGCGAACCACTTGGGGTGACCTATGGCAGAGGTGTTGGTTATCTAATAAATGGTCCCGGAGGCGGTGGCTCTTGTGCGTTAATCACAAAAAAAAATATTTTCCAAGTAGCCGAAAAACGTCCCCTATCTCAATGGTTGGTTTATCTTGTGCACCTGTCATAATATACGCCATTGTCTCACTGCTGCAGTTTTGTTGTAAGCTGTCAGCTGAAAGGCATCTCCCCACTCCCTGCTAGCCAGGTAAAGTCTCAAACCATAGTCATTCTGTATGTAATCCCACCTGACCCCTGGGCGGTGCCTTCTTGGTACATCTTGACCTAGATATGTAGGAAGAAACCATTATCATTACTGAAAAAATGAAAATTTTATGAAAACACATATGCTGACATCTTGAATACGAACACATCAGCCGATTTTGCGAAACGCGTATCTGCGCAAGGGCAGTTTTAAACTGTAAATATAGAGATTTGAGTATCTACTTATGTAAATGATGTTTTAAAAATAACATACTTGTGGGATTATATAGTCGCTAAATTGATTTAAGTACAGAAACCTTTATTATAAATCATCTTCCAAGTTAGACGCCAGAAGGCTATACCAGATGTTATCATCATCGATATCAATCATCATTACAAAAATAAGAACATGACGTAAAGTGTTTACTAAATAAAGTAAAGTCAAGTGTTTCCTAAATAACTTAACTGACATAAACACTTAAAAAAATATTTACGCAGCTGGTAGTACATAAAATAAGTTCAATTATTTTTGAAACAAAGTGGGAATAAAATAAAGTGATAAGTCGTAGTCTTCGTATCGCCCTATTGAATGACCACCATTCAAAATGCATAGTAACGTTGTTTGAAATGGCTTCAGCCAATTTGGTTACTAGATCTGAAGAGTTGGATCACTTTTCTTTCAAGCTCACAACACACCACATTAACCGGTATCTAATGCCAGAGTTGTACTGGCTTTGAATATTTGTGACTCTAGTCCAGAATTCCAATTAAAAAAAAACTTTATTAAAAGAAGAGGAAGAAAAAAAGTTATATTAACGATGTATAGTTAATTTTCGGCAGTAATTTAAGGCTTTAGAAAGTAATGTGTATTAGTTTTTTTTTATAGGGAAACCTCACAAGAGTACCAACTGCTCCCCTCTGGAGCCAGTGAGACTATGGCATCCCCAATTGGAGTATGTTGTGAGGCTGAAGGTAAGTGGGGAAGGGAAGGAGATGGGGAAGAGGAAGGTGGTAAAGTACATGGCTATTCATTTCTAGTCACTAAACACGGCTAAAGCTATTATTAAGCAACGTTTCAATTCTGAATTGTGGTCTTACACCAGGGCGATACTGAGAGTAACTTCCACTCTGGAACGTGCCGCAAATATAACATATATTATTTTTATTAATTAATTGTGAAATAACACAAATTAATCAAATCAAATTTATTTGAGCACGCCGGGTTCGAACCCGTGGCCTTCCAAATGGGAGTCAAGTGTCTTACCACTCGACCACGGACGGTCCCGCAGTTGATGTCTCTCTGCAGTTTTGTATGACTTGCCTTGTGATATATATACATTAGTAGAAAAATCATGTAGATTATATTCAACCATTTAATCATTTTAATTAATAAAACTAGCACACATTTTTAAAACAAATATTTCATTACAACACATTATTGACGTCCTGTGGTTTTTGCAAATTGAAATCCTAAAAATATGTCAAGCCTTAAAACACTTAGAAATATATCCCAAAGTGCTTTTAAAAGCTTTACAAAACATTCGTCAGAGGTGTTAATTCAATCATTGTTAATTAATTACCGAGTCATTATGAGTACGACAACGGGTAAGGGTTTGACTAACTTGAAGCAAATTAAAGCTGACGCTAATCCTCGGCGTTACCTAAATAAATGACGAAGGAAGGCCAAACTAATTAAGGAGTTAATAAGACACCGAACTATGTTTAATATTTACGTAGCAAATTCATACAAGTAGTCAACATGGTGAGCTCTCCTGAGCAAATATACTTTTGCTTTTGGCGGTAACTCGTGCTCATATTAGCCTCGTGTCCCAAATTCTAATTTTGGCCTGCCTGGAAACTGAACTAAACTTTACTTTAAGTGTAGATCAAGTTTTGTCGAAGAAACAAGTTAGAAAGCAGTGTTACATATATGCAAATCTGCTGCATTAAACAATAAACTTTTCTATTTAGAAACCAATCGCTGCTATAAGGCATCGCCTGTAATCTACGTACATATTGTTTCGTATTTACAACTCTCTCAGTAATCTCACAGTGGATAGTGTGTTTCATGGATTTAATTTATCTTTTAGCGGACCCAACTTCTCCCATCCGTCTGGAACTTGTGAGACTATTGACACGCCAATTGGCTATTTTCTAAGGCTCGAGGTAGTGGGGAGAGAAAGGAGAACTAGGGAAAAGTCCCTGATTGTTTAGATCAGGTCACCAAACACGGGAGAAGCCATTTCAAGTAACGTTTTGATTCTGAAAAGTGCTCTTTCACCAGGGTGATACTAAAAGTATCTACCACTCTGGAACGTGCCGCAAATATGCTATGTAATAAATTGTGCTTCAATACAAATCAATCAATAAATGAAATAGTGCAATTACTCTGTTTATAACCACAAAATTTATTCAATTTATTACAACCGACCGGTTTCTCTTAATACAAGCATCTTCAGGGTACAAATTACACCTTATGATGCTTGTGTTAACCTTATGAGGCGAAAACGGTGGGTCGTAATAAAATTATAAAATGTTGTGGTTTTAAACAAAGTAATTGTTTCAATTATTATAAGCAATAAATATAAACCTGAAACACTCATTCAAATTTAAAAATCTCGCGAGAAAAGATACATGACTCCGACGGGACTCGACCCGTCGGGACCGACGGCGTCATGTATCTATTCTAGGAAATATGAAAATAAATTTATGCATAGCACATGCATAAAAATCTTGCCCTAAAAATTCGTTTATCAATAAAAAAATAATAAAGTCATAATTACAATTACAATTACAATTATTGTTTTATTTCAATCATATGTCAAGCCACAAAGTAACGGTTATCCACCAAAAATAATAATAAAATATATTGGATAAGAACCCGCGATCTCCGGATTCGTAGCCAAGGATCGTAACCATTTAACGGCGGAGACATCCAATGAATGGTATAGTTTATTCACAAAGGGTAACTTTTTAAAGTTGACACAGTCCTTTTTAATAAATAATTCGAAGTACAACGGATGAAAATACCATCAATAAGAAATATTTCCATTAGGTTTAGAGACAAATTTTTCTCAAATTATTGTAACTAAATAATTTTTGAGAGACGGCAATGTGTTATTTAAAACTATTTTGCTTGTATATATTCACATCTAAGTACCTACGTCTTTTACTGATTTACGTCTAGAACGAATCATCCCTTATACCATCAACGAATCCGTCCGACTTTTCAATTTGCAGCCACTGCGCGGCCCGTAATTCTTTTGTCGTCACGTGTGTCGTTACGGTGCCGTTAGTACGTTATTGGATATTTGGAGTTCCGCCGTATCCTGCCGATTGCCGTGTGCCTCATGCCCCGTGCTTCATGCTTCATGCCTCCGCCGTATGCCTTATGCCTTGTGCCACAGCTGAGCGGAGTGAGGTTAAGGTCACGGGCCACATTTGAGCGGAATTGCTGGAACGGCTCTGGAAATGCTTCATACTCCATTAGAGATTCCAAATATTTCCATTATCCCAAAGTAATAAACGGTTGAATTGAATGTGAGGTGCTACCTACCCTTAATTCAAGTGTTGGATTATATACCGTCAAGAATGTTCACAACCCTAGTTAAATCTTAAAGTAAAGTAGAGATGTATTACATCAACTGTAAACAGCAAGAGTTAAATTCATTAAAATGAACATAAAGCTTTGCATATTTTATAGGAAAGAAAGTAAAAATATTTTTCAAAATTACATGGTAGGATAAAGTACCAAGATACTTTAGTATTTTTTCTTTTGAATTTTTGCTGTACAACAAATCCAAGACATTTTCTTTTGAAGATTTTCAAAACTGTACGTTTATAAATTAACTTATATAAGCCCTTCAAAACAAAACCTAGAAAGTACACAATTTTAAAATAACTGTTTTTTTTGTGTTGGCTAAAGCCCAGAGCTGGTGTGCTATGGCAACCAAATGGCTTCAAGCAATGCCAACGTTTTGATTCTTAATTTAGATCTCAAGCTAGGCCGTTACCAAGTATGTATTCACTCAAGATTGACGTTCAAATAATGAAACAAATTTTGTAATATTATAAAATAATTTTTAAATTTCAAATTAAAATTTGAGATCGATGAAAGTGACTGAAAATAATTGCGACAGAATTGCATAATAATTTACACAAAAATTAACAGAGGTTTCTTTTAAAAAAATACTCAAATATCTCACAAGAGTCCTAACTGCTCCGGTCTGGAACCAGTGAGGATACGGCACTCCAAATATGGGTATGTTAGACGATACATTAGGGTATGTTAGGGTATGTTAGACGATATATTAGGGTATGTTAGGAAGATACCGGGGAGGGAAAGGAGATGAGAGCGGAAGGTGGGAAAGTACTTAGCTATTCAGATCTGACCACCAAACACGGCTAAATCCATTTCAAGCAATATTTCAATTCTGAATAGTGGTCTTACACCAGAATGATATTGAGAGTATTTTCCACTTTGAAACGTGCCTCAAATATACTCCATATTATTTTAATCAATAAATTGTGAAATAACACAAATTACTCAAATAATTTTGAACCCGTGACCCACGGATTGCTAGTCAAGAGCCTTTCCTTACGAAGACGAAGGCCGTTAAATTTTCACGGAGAATTGTTGATATGATATACTTCAATGATTAAATTGTTTTTAATTTTTAATATTTTAGACAAGTTGGTACATAGGTAGGTACAAATTTGATCCGGATTTATATAATGAAAATTATAAAATAAAATAACACGCTCTATCTTATAATAATATAAGGGTGTACAAATGCACTTCATCGTAATAAAAAAAAACCACCCCAATATAAAATAACCTCCATTCTGTCTACGTAATAAAGAAGTTAGTTGGTTCTATACCCAGAAGCAGCAAGCAGTAGACCAGGGTAAACATAGTGCAGTCAAGTGCTTACACGGTGGCGATAGGTGTTAGCCAGCCTTCAGTTTACCCTATGTGCCTAAACTGTCAGAGGTAACTTTGGGCCTACAGGAAACCGCCGGACCACGAAATGCTAACGATCTGGTCACCCGGCCGGTCGGGGGTGCCGGCACAACCTTAATCTAGAACCTGGGATGTTAGCTAGACTGACAACTGTGTAGTTGGGCTTTTGATGGTTTTGTTAATTGCGGCTGGGCTGTTATTTGAATTTTTAAAGCACATTTTAAATTCTTCCCCAAATTAATGTTCTTAATTGTTGTCATTGCTATGTTAGTTTTACAATTTTGTTTGTAATTAAACGTGAATTTATTTGTAGGAAAACTGCTTAAAGGAATTTAAATCAACGCAGCACGAATTTAAATTTAATTAAAAAAGCTTTTATTTCATTTGGTATTTAACTGGTTAATAAAATTTACTCTTTAAACTCGTAGGAGGAAACCGGACCACGTTTTGTCCACACAAACGTATTCCTAAATTTCTTCTCTGGATTTTAACACTAGTGCAAATATTTTGTAAATTGAGATAAATATTGACCACTAGGAACACCTGTCAAGATGGGCTGGCACCTGCTACGTTTTTTTCACCAGTTAAAAGCTAGATCAGGAATCTTACGATTTGTACCTTGGTACTAAATGGTCAATTATCAACCTCAGGATGAGTTTGATTGTGTACCTAAGTTAACCTATCTCTCTTGTAGAATTTGATGTGCTGCTAAATAGATATTTCTTGTTTTCAATATGAAATCTACTCTTTCATTTAACCCTTGGAACCACAGAAATCAATTAATGCATAGAGTGGATTAAGAATGATACAACCCCGAGATATTATTACTATGTTCTGCCCGGGCTCCGCAAGACAGCAGCTTGTATGGGACAGCGAATCTTGAGTTTCATCTCGGGTTCTGGCGCTGTAAAATGTTTACAAAAGTTGTCTCATGACAGGTGGGTATTTACTTCTCCGATACTTCCAGGTCACCTTGAACCTGAATATAATTCCTGCATCTTATTTTAGCACCCAATAATCTATCTATGTAACTAAATACATAACAATTTGGCAAGAAAAATATCTTAAAAATCGGTCCAATTTTGGAGGAGAAAAATGGGGATTTACATTTGTCTCTTTAGATCAGAATTCCGCGCGCATGGAAAGGGTGGGGGGGTGTAAAAGACTAATTACTGTCTGTAAGGAATACGAGAAAGACAGGGAAACTATATCGCAATGGGTGGGGGAGCCCAATATCGGATTTACATGAAGGAGGAAAAACAGATGCCTATAGACTAACACAAAAACTAATAGGAAAACATCCACACATCATCCCCAAAGATGACTTAGCCCTGAGGGAAAATATTTTCCTCATGGCCAATTGTATAGAGTTTAAAAAAAACAACTGTTCGGGTGTTACGTTCGTTTCCGTCGAGTTTCACATACAGAGGATCAAAGCTGCTAGTTCTTTCGAACAGGCTCCATTAAAATACCAGAACAGACTCAACGTGCTATGTATCTATCTTTTTTCAGATTTTTCTGTTTCAAATTTTCGATTGACAGTCGCTAATATTGTCTTTAGAAAAAAAATAACATTGAGAAAGAAGATAATACTAATAAATCTAAACTAAATAAATATTTCAAAAACATTCAATTAGAAATAAGCGCGTAACTATTAATTAATCAAGTCCTAGACTTCAATGCCTATTCACGGCTTCTTTCACGCTCATTCGCACACAGCGAGCTTTCGAATAGCTCTGAGATTATACAGAAGCTCAGGTGCTTCCCTCAAGCAGCTTAGGAATTACTCTCCCATTAACATATACCTCAGGGGTATACGTGAAATCCACCCCACAACTGACATTAAGGGTTAAACATATTTTATAATCTTTAACCCGGTAGGCCGACTTTAAAAAAACATTTAAATAATTCCCGTCCTATTTTGCCTGCACGTACGAACCTCAACACAAATAAAATTACAAAGTTAAATAAATTCGTTAATTTAGTTTATCTTCCCACCAAGAAAAGGTCTCCGAAATTGAGTCCGTAAAGAGTAAAACAAAATAAAAACACGAAAATCTTTTATCCTGAGCTGTTAGCCGTGTACGAACTGGATGTTCAGGTTCAGTATTATAGCAGAGTAGCTATTATTATGTCGACTGCATGCAAAAGTAAAATTTTAAACTGTTGTTCGTTCCCATGTGGCGTGTAATGGCTTCAGTGGCATAATGTTATTATCGTATGTTTCCTTGCAAACCCCACAACGGTGTCCAAATAAAACCGTTGCTTTTTATTTTTTCCTTTTAATTTTACATTTTTTGTCGTACCACCGTGTTGCCGTGCGTGTGCCTAGATAGGCAGTTTAATAAAATGCTTATTACCGATGTTCGTACACAGTAACACACAATGCTGGTTATTCGAAAAAATGCACGCGAACTTTCCAGATGGAATAGAGTTGGCTAACGATAAGCTGGAGATATTTTTTTTTTCATAAGTTATTATCTCATTTTATTTAGGAATGCTCTCAAATGTATACTTGCAAAATTAAATTTGTGAATTGCGACATTGAAAACACTAACGAAAGAATAATGGACTAAGTAATTACTAATTACAGATAATTTTCATTTTTTAATAATAAAAACTTTTTAACTTTTGAAGGTTATCTCTATCAATGCAATATAACATTGAAGATGAAGACAACAATAATAACCTAAATTAAAATATAATAAAACATAATGGTCGCAACTGGGACTCGAACCCAGATCTCACGTCTTACCGGGACGGCGCTCTACCAATTCAGCCATTGCGATCTATTATGAGACTGTGGTATTTATCAACATAACATTTCAGAATTAACAATAATATCTTCGACTAATATTTTTTCCATATTATTGGCAGCTACCTTTATTCATTGAAAACCAGTATTCAAAGAATGTATTTTTGTAAATGGTTGTTTTTTGTTGTTGCGAAAAGACATTGAATTTGTGACTATTGCTGTAATAAATTTATACTGTAAGTAAAAATTTCAAATAATGTTATTGATACAGACTTGAGTGAATTTATGACTTGGAGGTCGAGGAATCTAATTCTAGAGTGAGATTTTTTTTGCATGGATACATTTTAATTGAAATATTTCTGCACTGTTTCCCTGTAGCCAAACGTCATTCCCCAATCGTGTAAGCCATAGTTCTACTTTCTCCGGGTATAATTTAATTTACTTACTATAATCAGAAAATAATTAGTGAAAATCAATTTTTATTTTTAACCTTTTTTTCGAAACAGCTTTGTTATAATTTGGAAAGTAATTAAATAACGGTGATCTCGTGTCCCAAATTAGAATCATTTTTAGTTAACTCTGGTGAAGAATTAAATATATCAAGCATACTTTAACTAGATGCAATAAGTATGAACTACATAGATATTGATGACCTCAAACCCAATAGAAGTTCAGAATTCAACAACTGTGTTGATGATATTTGTAAGATAATTTAAATTGTAAAATATTTGAAATCTAAGCCTTACACAAAGATCTAGGTCATAGGTGTTTTTTAAAGAATATTAGATTTTATAAGGATTAATACAGACAATACAAATATTGTTATTTAAAAAAACTTTAGGCAAATATGTGACAACCCTATTAACAATTTTTAATAATTCTTTTTAATGTAAATATAAGTATGTGATATTTTATGTCCTTTTTCTCTTTCATTACTCCTATTTCGCATTTTTCTTCTTTTTTATTTTGTGTTATTTTTATGTACCTACTCCTCTTACATTTTTTATAATCTTTTATTTTTTTATATGACTATGACTACCCGTCTCACACATTGTCTAGTGAGGCGGGTAACTTACTAGCATTACCTAAATATTTTATCTCAATAAACGCTTGGGTTTCTGGCAATAAATTGTTTAGATAAAAGTTATATGAAAGTCTCGACAATACACCAAAAAATAATAAACAAAAAATGGCACTTAAGTTGACGTGCAGTGAAAAATAATTAGTGTTTCACATTTCATGCATTAATTTTTTTGTTGTTATTTAGTAATGAAAGCGTTTGACACAAAACCAGGAATTAGATTATATTGATGAAAATTTTCAACTTGTTGAATGCAGATCGATGTCAATGATGATTAATAAGCAGTTGCAACACAATGAGCATCGCGTGAATAAAACCAATAGCTGTTATTTGTTTGATTCAAATGAGCTTTGTGCTCGTAAATAATAAAAAAACTTCCGATAAAACTGACACTCAATGGCAAATTATTTTTTAATACGATTGATTGCACCTTTATGCGACCATTCAATTTCTCAGATCTATTTAGGCTTCCTTTAATGAATAATCCGATAATGTAATTTCAATAAACACCCTGGCCGAGTGTGGACTAGACTGGAATAGGTGTTTTTACTCAGAGGGGAATTCAATTATACTGAAAAAAGTTGATGTTGATATCGCCCTTCTGGTTTACCTATCCGTGTAGCCATGAGCTTAAAAGGATTAGAATCTGCTAGGGGACGTTTGGACTGGTGCTTGACAGTGGTTTCAAAAGGGGTCTTGTTTATCTTTTAATATTAGGCATATTTCTAAAATTAAGCTATTCGTCAATTTTACGACATCATTTCAAATCGTCATTCTTCTTCTTCTCTCATTTATAATGTTATGGTTATTCTCAGTTTGTAACTCTTGAAAACTCTTCACATGTGTTGTTAAACCGAAAAATTGTTACGGTTTTCTTAGAATACGCAGAATTCCAAGAGTGCATACATTTTTGCAAGTACCTAACACTTATCCCAGGTATAACGAAATTTTATGCCTCTCTCGGTGCAACAAGAAATCTGAACGATAGATATAAACAAAACATTTGATAAAATGTGTAAAATGATAGCGAAGACAGCTACACCTAAGCTTTTAAAATGCACATTTGTTACGGGTTGTTTCCCAGAATTAAAACAATTCATCAAATTTCAAAGTTAAAATTCAAGTTCTGTTATTACCTAAGTAGGTTCTGTGAATAAAATGGCATAATATGATGAAATTAAAACAGAATTTGAACAGGACTTTCATGGAACTTGAATTTTAGCTTAAAAAATAACGAATATCTCAAATTCTATGAAATAATATTCTTATACAGGGCATTTTTATAAGAGCCGATTCATCCAATAACTTGAACTTTTACAGAATGTAAAGAAGAAAAAATGGGATTTTGTGGAAATTTGCTATCTTTAAACCATTTTTTTGTTCTTCTCAGTTCTTCACATTAGGTTGTTGGTTCATATTATTGAAACCGAAAACTTTTTATTTATCGAAGTCAGTGGTTCAGTCGGCATCGCGTTTGGGTCTCACCCAGGCGTTCCGTGTTCGATTCCTCGGCTGGCTAAGTCCTCCACCACAACACAAGCAACATCTTCCGCTCAGTGTGGTGGTAGTAGAGATTTTCAAATGTTGTTGGGTTATTCGTAACCCGGGAATGTTTGTCTTTCTTTTAAAATAAAAAAAAAACTGAAAAAAAGTGCGTGATTCCTGAAAAGCGTTTTCACTGCACTGTCAAGTTCCATGCACGCCACTGCTTTCCTAGAAGATGATTTGCTTAGTTTTTTACGAAATAATACATTAAAATCTTGATATGTATAGAAAATAATTATACACTGCAGCAGCCAATCTTTTGCCACACAACAAATGTTTCATTAAAGTTTTCCATTGGATTTTTTTAACGCTAGGTACTTACTAACAAAGGAAATTTAATAAACCTTGAAATACAACGAGCCAATCAAATACCACGCACCTTCCACACTGCATTAAGCAAGAATCAGTAATAATTTGCAGGGGCTTTAGTTACCTAAGTCACCCCTAATATGCGTGGCTAGTTTCGTGTTTACTCCGATAAAGGCAGAAGGGGAGGGCCTGATATGCCGGGGCCCTCTGGCGGGGTTCCTCGAACCTGGGGCCTGGACTACCCTGGGAGGGGCTTAGATAGGTTCATAACCTAGGTTCCTAGGTATAGTTGCAGGGCGGGCTTCCAGTAATGTACCTTAAATCAAATAGTTTTTTAAGTATATGACATTGATGGGAATAACCTTCGAAAGTTAAAAAGAGTGTTTTTCTTATAAAAAAAAATAGGTTTTAAGTTATTTATAATTTGTACTCATTTTTCTATTTCATTTAAATCTACAGACTGATCGTGATTATTAACCTTTTTCATGAAAGGTGGGGTATTTCGATGAACCAATTGCTACAAACTTATTTTTTCCAAGAAGGTATTTTACAAATAAAAGTTGGTTGGTCATTTTTTTTACATTAGCTCCACACAGGAGGCCCTGAGAAAAGGCCACAGGCCCTGTGTCATCTTTGGGGATGCTGTCTGAAGGTAGTTTCTAAGGAAAGGAAGGAGAAAAGGAGAGAAAGTTCTGGGAAGGAAAAAGGTATGCGGGTTGGGTAGGAATCTATTATAGTATATAATAGGCATCCGATTTGTTGTAATCGAAGTACCTCTTTAGAATCTTCGATACAGGCGTAAAGCTTTACAGAACATCAGTTTTCATCATAGAACAAAATTCAGGTAAATATAAATCTCTTTCAATATGAAAAGCATAACCTGCACACTCCACATATTACTTTAATTAAATGTGACCAATGATTAAACTTAACTACCTTAAGGTTTATAATACCTACCGTCATTTTCGTTGGCGATTACTCGTGGTTTACGGGGTGAGGAAATCATTAGTTGCTATGGAATCGATTTCGATTTCTACTGCCATCTGAGCTATTCAACATCTCTTTTGTGTGTAATGTTATAGTCCTAAATGTTTTTAAATTCTTAAATTAAATCCTAAATTCATAATTTTATTATAAGAACTCGGGACGCCTTAGAAAAAAATATCACAGTCAAGTAGATCAAATAATCTGTCTGTATTCTACATCAGTAATCCGAATGACAGACATTTTTTTTTAATTTAGGCAATGCAAAAGTGTAAAGTTCGAAATCGGGCCGCTAACAAAAACACTCCTTTGGTAGATGGCGATAAGGTTTAAATTCACCTTTAATTGTTTGATTGAATATCGCCTGTTTTGATATATATATACACAAGAAAAAAACATCAACCAAAAGCGTGTTTTATTTTATTTAGCAAAGATCATTCACAAATATTTTAATGTTATATGATCATTTTCTTAAACACTCAATATTCCACATTTTCGAATAAAATATAATCCAAAACTATAAGGAGATTTTGAATTTTAAAACCATTTTTATAGGTCAAATACTTTTTTTTCTGGGCTTATAAAAAGACACATCAAAAAATTATTTGAAAGGCCAAGATGTTTTCTACTCGCAATATTTAATTAAAGCATCTATCATAATTATTTCGAAGCGATCAAATTTTCAAACCAAAAACACATACTTCGTAGTTCGTAGTGCTCCGCTTTAAATTTGTTCTTTTTTTAAAATTTATATACCTACATGAAGCAAAGAGTACCTACTTGTCGAACCAAATGAGCTTTTCAACTATTTAGTCGCTAAAATGGTTAATTAATATTTAGTTTTTTATTTTCTTTTTTTATTGAAAATAATTGAATACATAGTATCAACAAACAAGTCCTGCTAAACCAATTCAAATGGCTTGTCAACAGGTGCTTATATTTTACATTCATAAAAAATAATTTACATCATAAACCTACAGATTCAACATTTTTTTCATTCATTTTGTTCATTCATTTTTACATACATTTTTTAATACATTTTTTCATACATTTTTTCATACATTTTTTCAAACATTTTTTCATAAATTTTTTCATAAATTTTTTCATACATTTTTCATACATTTTTTCATAAATATCAATATAAATATTTTTTTTCCGATAGCCAATTTTTCACAATATATTTAACCTTATTCATAGAATTAACATTGCTTTATAGTGTCAGGTAATAAACTAAAAATAAAATAATAAATTTAAAAAACTTTAACCGTTATTTAAAAAATTTCTTGGGACTGTTTTGATTGCGATTACGGCCCTGGGGTCTAGTTCGTTGTGGAGGTTCACCAGTTGAGGCAAAACTAGTCGTGTTGCTCGCATTTTCTAATAAAAAAAACACCGCTGTCATCCAAAGCAGTTCATGTTTACACGTAAAGTGCTGATCGCTGTTTGATAATGAATTACGAATTCCCAACGGTTATGTATTATTACAATAATAAGCAATGCGCACTATCAATGAAGACATTTATTTCATAAATACTTTTTAATAAGTAGTGTATACTTTTGTAAGGCACCGCGAACAAATTGGTACAGTTCGATGTATTACAAAATTGTATTTTCATAGTTGTGACAAAAAATATGCCCATTTCCAAACTATGTCCTTTGTTCGATGAGGGGTAAGGCTCTCGACTAGCAATCCGAAGGTCACGGGTTGAAATCGCTACGTGCACAAATTTATTTGATTAATTTGGGTTATTTCACAAATAATTTATGAATTAAAAATAATTCATAGTATATTTGCGACACGTTCCAGAGTGGAAGATATTCTCAGTCTTGTACTGATGTGAGTAGGACCACCATTTAGAATTGAAGCTTTTGTTGAAATGGCTTTAACCGTGTTTGGTGGCCAGACCTGAATAGCCAGGCACTTACCCATTTTCCTCAGCCCCATCTCTTCCCCCTACTACTTCCTTCATCCTCACAACACACCCTAACAGGGGACTTCATAGACCCACTGGCTAAAGACAGGAGCAGTCGGGACCCTTGTGCGGTAATCACATTAAAATAAAATAGAAACGTCTTTGTAAAAATACCGATCAAAATCAATCAAATCAATTACAAAATGAATTTAACCTGTTTATATATATGTATATATACCTACATGAGTATCTACAATGTTATTTAGCAAATTTCGTTAGCACTTTATTTTCAATATTTGAATTAAGGTGATTTACGTATTTAATATTCGCAAATTCATTTTATGACGTCATTTCAATTACATGAAAACAAATCACTTATTAAAAATAAAATTTAAAAAACACTTCAATTATCTAATCCAACTTTTTTTTTAATTCTATATAATATTACGGTGTTCCACATAATTATTAATATATAAACATAATTATAAATTTTTTGAACTTTTTATTATATTGTGTGTAAGGGTAGGTTTGAGAAGGTGAAACTGGTTGGGTAATGTTGTATATTTCGTGAACACCTCATTATGAGAACCAGTGCTGAGGTGTTAACGTGGTTATGTTCAAGTGTGACATGTATTTATGTGTTGTTGCAGAAAGGTTCTTCTTTATTTATTTTTTAAATTAGTGGTTATTTTTAATTGATTATTTATAAAAAAAAATACTATAAATAAATATATATATATATATATATATATTTTAAGAGTGTGGTTGTTAAATTCTCGAAAAATGTGTTTAGTTATTTAACACTTTAAACATTATTAACATATTTCGAAATCAATGGTTTCTTCGTCAGTTGAAAATTAAAATTATTTAGTGGTGTAAACAAAGTGATTTGTTTTCATTTAATTAAAATAAAAGTCATTTAATTCACGAGAAAATTTTCGCATGTACAAATATCGTTTCGCGAGAAAGTCATGTACAAATTATAACATGTTTGCCGTTAATACGTTAGAAATAAAATTTCCATTTAATAAGGATAAGGAAATAAACAACGCTGTTATCACGACTATTTCAAATGAATTATTTGTTTAATTTAGTATCCCGTAGAATTCGGGCGGACATTTTAATTATTTTTGTAATTTATTTTCTTGAAATTTCGAGGGAAACAAAAAGTAAATATTAAATATCTAAATCGGAGGGTTGGATTCGGATCATTTGAATCTAGGGGTGTACTTTAAGGGTTGCGGGGAAGGGAGGTAGTATAAGGCTTTCCTTATGCTGCCATGATTAGTCACAATTCTGGTGAAGAAGTTGGATACTCAAATAAACCGGGAAAGTTTTCTTCTACGCTCTGAATAATACTCCGTGTAATTTCTCCTCCGACTTCATATTTTAAGCGTGTTCTTGCAATAAAGCGTCCGACTGCCGTCTATTAAGCGGAATTGTCATCTGCAACCGGCAATGTTATTTAAAGGCAAAACAATTTCCAAAGTTAATTAGAAGCAAGAAAAGGCAATGAAATTTGCAGGGAATATCGATTTGTGAGACACTTAAAAACAATCTTCCTTTTTCTTATTTTTACAGTTTTAGTTCTTTAAATATTTCATTATTTTAAATATAATAGTAGTATAATATAATAATAGTAGGCAACTAGGTTGTAAAAGTACTAGCGATTTGATGTTTGAATGTAGATGACGCAACGAGAGTCATCCTTCCAATTTAAAAAAATTAAATATTGAAAAAAAAAACGATGTTTAAATGTGGATGAAGTAAGGTGTGTGTGCCTCCACAAAAGGCCCAAGGAGATAACCGGTCAACTTTGTACCCTGATACTGAGCCACCTCTCTCGGGGCGCGAAGGCCTTCTGATGGTCTGATCCCCGAGTCAGGTAGTCAGTATGGGCCTTTTCTCGCAAAAATGGGCGAAGTGGCTTACCGCTCAATTTTTCACTGTGCCATACGGGTTGTGTATGTTGATACGTGTAGTTTGATACCCATATCGCTTACTTTCCTATTCCAAAAAAGGCTTCTACCACTGAGCCAATTTGATCGCCGACACTCTTAAAGGCCCAGGGAGCTTACCGCTCAATTCAGTACAACTGCTACTGACCCACTTGGGTCGTCCGTCTCTAGGCGTTCAGTATTTTTTTTTTAAACTAACAGAGCCATGTTTCTTTAAAATAATATAATAAGACCATTATTATTGGTCCTACAACACTGATGCGATGCGATTATGATATCAGCGTTAATTACTAATGAGAAGTATTTCTGTAACGCTATTTTCTTCGTATTGATTATGATATGCCGTCTGGATGATTAATTTGGTCGACCAGCAATTTGAATCACTGTGTATAGACGAGGTCAATACCTTTTCAATCTATTTTTTATTTTAACTAAACATATTAATTATTAAAAAAGATTGAATGTTGAACTCCTCGAGTTCCCCTTTTGTTGTAAAGGACATTTTCAATTTATTAGAATATTTAAAAATAATAATGAAAAAATATTATAAAACATAGGAGCAGTAAAATTTCATCACAAACAAACTGCATCTTTGAAGATGCTGCGTGGAGAGTATTTTTAGGGACAAGAAGGAGAGGAAGTTCTGGGAAGGAAAAATATATAAGCAGAGGATAGGAATCTGGGGTCAATAGCTCCAGAAAGACGGAGGAGTGATGAATCCACCCTTCTCACTGCGGTGCAAGGTGATAGGTCAAGAGAGTCCGTCTGGAAAGATCTGGGTTAGGTCTCCCTCAACCAGTCTCTCCGGATCTGGCCCACTACGGCCCGCAGTAGGTGGTCAAAAAAGTTCGCCATCAAAACCTTAATAAACCTCACACCGTGAATCCGGGCACCCCTTCTAAGTCAACAAATGTGGCGAACTATCTGTGGCAGGGGTGTTGATTTTTCAAGAAATTCCGGGGTGGCAGTATCCCAAATTGACATTTATCATATAAATTGGTTTCGTCATTCAATACATGTAACTACTATAACAATAAATTTTCAAATACAGAAACATGTGCTAACATATTCACTGCTAGTTATTCTCGCTAAAGAATTTCTTTGTATCATACTCTAGGACGATTAATTGTACCTAATACAATCATATTACCTGCGTGGCAACTTTCCCTTATCCCTGTCTTCCCCTTACCCATCCCAACCCAAATACATATTTCGCAGTCTTATTGTTGTGTATTATAGGTTTATCATTTGTATTATTATTATTTTTCTAGTTTACATGTCTAAATATATATCTGTGAACATTAATAAATGGTCTGCTTTTTTGTCATCATTTTATGTATGTTAAACTGTTAAGACTGATATGTTCCTTAAATAAATAACACAAACTTTTCTAGCATTATGTAAGTAACACGTATTTCTCTTCAGCGATACAAATAAAAAATAACCACAATGTGAACTTTTTAATGAACTCTCGGGGAAGCAAAATAAGTAAAAGTAAATTCCTCCCTTCATTTCTTTGTTTTCCCTTTTGGCAGATTCGTGCGTTTAATTACATTTTTTAGTGCTCGTAATGGATGACTCCACCCGGCCATTGCCAGCGGTGCGGTAATGTGGGTAGGTACCGACTAGGTAGGTGCTAGGCTGGTACCCCCTCAAACATAGCAAAACACGAGACTGACGTGTGCACGCACCCTAGGACAGTCGACACGGAACTAACTACCCTTAAATAAAAGAAAAAAAGACGGATAATTTTTTTCATATTCTTTGTTTTCATTTATTTTGTTTCGAAATAAAAAACAAACAAATTATTTATTTTAATGATTTTTTATTCGTAGTACGAAAACAATATAACGTTTTCTGCCTGTACAAATATAAATAATATAACAATGTATGTACATTTTAACGCAGCACCACGTTCATTGCTCAAACTTGTCAATTAATCTATTTTTTACTGTATGTTGTTATAATATCGTATCAAAGGTAACAATCGTTACTTGACAAATAATATGTACAATGTAAATTTAGTAGAATATTTATTTATTTATTAATTTACGGCTAGTAAGGCTTTTACATATATATAACAATATTAACGAAATTTTACTCGTAAACAGTGCAGGAAACCACTTTTTAAAACACTTGCACAAAAATTAATATAAAGTAAAAATATATATTTTTTTATTATTATTATTTTTTTATACACTTTACAAATATAAGACAAAAAGTCCCGATAAACTACTTCTTAGTAGTTTGCCTAACGGGTTCTTTACATTAAAGATCTTATTATAGTGATTTAATAGTTACATTTTTACAATTATAGTTATAAAATAAAGTTAAACTTTTTACAGAATTATAGATAATTTTTTTTTTTATGAAAACATAAATTACAATTTTAAAGTATTTAGAATAATATGTCATTTTAAGCTTATACAAATTAATTCTTTCCGTAAGCCAAGTCTTCAGTAAATTCACTAACTGTTTGTTTTGGGCACAGTTTTTAATTTCAGCAGGTAAAATATTTAAACAACTGTATTTTATTGAATTTGATCCTCACATTATGTAGGTACAAAATATATTTTTTCTTTCAGCCGACCAAATACTGTTATTGTGTAAATATCACACAATATTTCAAACACACATGAAACGTATAACGTTGTCAGGCTTACGAGCCATAAAAAGATCTGCTTACTCATACAATTATTTTTACTTTTATTTTATATGAATATCGTGCTCCTTTTCAATAGTACGTTATTGATATAAAGTTTTTGTTTTACGGTCGATTTGTAAGTACTATTCAAACACAAATGTTTAACTGTATTGGTTATTTGCGTAAATATAATGTCAAACAAGTAATACAAAGTGATAATATTATATATTTTGACCGATCAATGTTTGGCAATGATTGCGTTTGGATTCAACCCATGCGTCGTGAGTTCAATTTCCGGGCTGGCTAAGTCCTCCATCACGACAAAAGCAGCATTTTCCGCTTAGGGTGGTGGTAGTAGGAAATATTATATACATAACATATTTTCAGGTTATCCGTAAAGTATTCGTTTGCCTTCTTTAATAAAAATAAAAATATGCATAGATTAACGGTGTGTTTTAGGAGGTTGAGTATTAGTTGTAAACAGTAGAAGTGATATAGTAACGAAATTCCAGTAAATGTTCAGAAAACTAAAAGGTTGTGTCTCAATGTAGTGAAAAATTTAGTACGTAGGTAGAAGAATATTATGATAGTAGCTTTAGAATTGATATATACTAGATATAAGATGTAAAAAAATTATGGCTTAATAAAAAATACTTAAAAAAAGAAAAATGAAGTGTTAAAGGACATTTAACAAGAAACAACATTTCATAACGCCAGAGCTCACTATCCTCTAACGATCCCGGTTATAGGATAGTGAATACATCATATTCCCAAAGTTTCATCGCAATCGGATGAACGGTATGGCCGCGCCTACGAACACATAAACAAACAAACATTAATTTTTATATATTTTTTTTTTTATAGAGATTACCTCACAAGAGTCCGAACTGCTCCCGTCTGGAGACAGTGAGACTATGGCATCCCCAATTGGGGTTTGTTATGAGGCTGAAGGTAAGTGGGGAAGGGAAGGAGATGGGGAAGAGGAAGGTGGGGAAGTACCTGGCTATTCAGATCTAGTCACTAAACACGGCTAAAGCTATTATTAAGCAACGTTTCAATTCTGAATGGTGGTCTTACACCAGGGCGATACTGAGAGTATCTTCCACTCTGGAACGTTCCACAACTATATTATATACTATTTGTATTAATTAGTTGTGAAATAACACAAATTAATGAAATAAAATTTATTTGCGCACGCCGGGTTCGAACCCGCGACCTTCCGATTGGGAGTCAGTTGTCTTACCACTCGACCACGGACGGTCGTCAATATATATATATATTAAATTCATCTATTTGAATGTCGATTTTCTCTTCATGAAAGAATGAATGCAAATCTTGGAAGTGTAAATAAACCCACTTCCCGATATCCGATCAACTAAAACTCGGCAGATAGATTCGTTGTCGATAAGAATGCATTCAATAATTATACTGGCAATCACACACTTAGTGAAACCCAAATAAATTGTGCACATCACTTTTTCATAATTATTTCAAAAGTTTCTTATTTTTCATTATTTAATTGGACTGGGTATTAAGTTTTTAAAATAACGTATTTATATGTGTCATGTATCATGTATTTATACTTCATGTATTATATTCTGATATAGTGCTTTATAAACTTTAATGCTTTCACAAATTAAGTTACTCTGAGAATTTACGTTGCAATAAATCATTCCAACGTTTGTTTCTTGAACACACTTATGAACTGAAATATAGTAAGAAGGAATTGCAAAGTGCATACCCGTCACTGCACCATTTATCATTCGAAATTCAGAAATGATTTCCAGTGATACGAGTATGTATGCATTTTTGTTTGGGTTAACGGTCATGATAAAAGGTTAACATTAAACAGCAGTCCTAATATTAATGAGATAATCTTAATATTATTAATATTATTCAAGATTAATGAGCAAAACCAAGATGTTCTTACTTAAAAATGTGTTACTTGGTTTTAGGTAGTAAACCATCATTATTAATATTTTTTGTATCAACAAAGTAAGTTAACAAAGCGAAAAATGTAAATTTCTTTTAACTTAATAAATAAATAAAAAAATTAAATAATAAAGTGCAATTTGATTTAATAAATAAATGAACACTTAATTCTTGACTCAATTTGAAAGGCGGGTATGGGTAACGCCGCAACCATTTATTGGATAACCAACAGTTCGCCATTGGTCACCCCAAGTGGTTCGCTACGTTTAGTGATTTGGCAGGGGTGCTCGAGTTCATGGGGTGAGGTTTGACCAGGTCCGATGCTCTGCATAACTGCTGGGTGAGACTAGTTGAGGGACGTCTTTTGACAACTCAAGCCAGAATCTATCGACGCCTCGCCTTGCGCCGATGATGCGTGGATGTGAGTGAGAGGGATGGGATCGTACGTCCGTCACTCTTGGACGAATTGACTTTCAGAACCTTACCCACCCCTCAGACTTTTTTCCTTTCCAAAACTTCATATCCTTATTTTCCCTTAAAAGACCCTCCACTAAGAATCTCCAATGATGACATAGGCTCTGATCTATTTTTTTTCCATCGAGGCCTCCTGTGAGGAGCTAATGTAAAAAAAATTAAAGGCTTGTTTATCTATAATTTGGGGTCGTCGAAAAAGTTGTCCGAGTAAAGTGAAATAACTATATGTGTATTTAAGTTATTATATATAATTATACACCAAAACACGCAAAAAATCAGGGCAGGGCTTCTACATGGCCCCTAAACAAGACCATTCCCATCAATTCAATGGAATCTATTGTTGAGAGCAGGAGCCTCGTGCTATACCGCACAGTTTTTATTAAATTAAAATCAGAAATCGAAATCGGTGACCGAATCATAAAAATGAAGTGCCTGAATTAGTTTATTTGATGATTAATTTCCTGTTAGGGATTGCTTGATAAAATTCCAGAAATTCCAGAAATTATCAAATATTTTCGTCGACGGATATTAACAAATCACGCGCGACAATAAAAATCGATGTCCAAAAAATTTGTCCGAAAATTAAAAAAATAATGACCCCATTCCACAAAAAATTCACAGACGTCTGGATAGCATAAAATGTCTTTTGTTGGATGTTAAGTGCCGATGTTTCATTGTCCACATTTCATATCTTTAATTCACACATACTTTGGCCATTACTTTTTATTTTTTCTTGAATCATTTCAAACTTGCAAAATAAAAAAGCCCTCCATATAAAAAGTTTCGTCAGAACGCTTTTTCATAAATAAAGATTGGCTTATACCCTCAACTTTTAACATCATATCAAACAAAAGCACTCTTCTTGTCCGCTAAAAACACAATTCCACAACTTTTGCGTATAGGGCATTACGGGAGTGTGCTTTAGACGCCCGACTGGACAAACATTATAAGGCGATATCGACTTTTGCGGACGATGGAGCTTTTTTATGGAAAAAGTTTTAGCCCAGATGCAGGGCGATCCATCAGCAATGGCCGACGCGAGGTGAGATTGTGTTCACACTCGAAATGTGACCGACCAGCATGAATTCGCATTAAGACTTGACTTTAGGGTAGATTCAAGTAATAAAAAAAAGATTGTCCGTACAATGGGAATAGATCTAAAAACTCTGGTTTTTTCTGCGAATTTATTTCGATTAAGATGCTTGTGTTTTTCAGAACAAGGACTAGTAGTGAGGCGGATTACCTAACTATTAAGATAAGTTAAACTCTTTTAAATGTGAAGATATATTATTTCATCAATAAATTACAGAAAATGCTCACCAACAAACAGAAAGAGTTATTGTTAATTTTTTGTTGACTTTTGTTTTATTTTTTATTTTTTTTATTAAAAGAAACATTTAAAACAAAGAATAATACATACATATCAAATAAAAACATAATACAAAAACAGAGAAAAAGTCCCAATAAACTACTTTTAAGTAGTTTGTCAATGGGTTCTTTTAACTTAATGGATTATAACAAAAATTAAATTAATTATTAAGAAATAATTGTTTACATTCATAGAACAAAAAATATATTGTATACACTCATACCATAAGAAATATAGCCTAAAAAGGTGTAACATGATATAAAAATAATTAAAAAAAAAAAAAAAAAAACTATTTAAAACATCAAAGTAAAGTAGTTTATTCACAAAAACATTCTATTCCTCACTAGGGAATCTTTTTCCGAGGTGAACTGTGGGTTGTTCTATAGTTTAAGTTTAGACTAACGCCCTTCGTTCTCGCAGCTACTTAAAAGCGACTCAATCGCCGCTACCCGTCATACTATGTTGCTAGTGCATCGCGTAGCGGCGTTTACAAACACCAATAATAGTATGGAAGGTACAGACGAGCGGCGAACGCGTCGTTTGAAAGTAGCCCCATGGAAGAACGGCGTTACGAAATTCGTTTGTGTGAAAGCACCATGAAACAATAATACATCATGATTTCATCGTCTAACGATTGTTTGTTGATTTCTACAACATAAAAAATACCAAATGAAACAAATACTTAGTTTAAACCACTTTATTTTTATTTATATATGTCGACCGGTTTCGATTGCACTTAATCTTCAACAGGACAATAAAATATAAACTTGGTTTATGTTTATATTTAATTGTCCTGATGAAGATTTAGTGCTATCGAAACCGGTCGACATATATGTGTGCAGTATCTCACAATATATATGTATATTTTTAATATTAATTTGATAATATGTTCTATCTATAATATGGAGCTCGTGGGATTGCACCACCCTCCCCGAGATCTGGAATAAACAATAAAAAAAAAAAAAAAAAATATATATATAAATAAAAATAAAGTGGTGTAAAATTAAGTGTTTCTTTCATTTGGCATAATGTCAGCGACATAGTGTTTGCTTTCTTCGATAGCATAAAAAATAAATCTTCATGTTTGGTGACCGTAAGTTGTGTTGGTGTTACTTCATAATTGCAATGATTTCTTTATTTTCATGTTAGATGTCGATGTCGATATTTTAATTTCATGCTTATCTTTTTTAAATATCTACCCTGTTGTTAATTGGAAGGGCATTATTTAATTTTGTAACATGGAAAATGTAACTTTTCTGGACAAAAAATATATAAAATTTAGGGATGTTCAGTAGATTTTTGGTTTTCGCCCTTGTAGTGTAGGTGTATTGGTCAGTAAGGTACTTTCCTTTAATAATAAAATAAACATTTTAAAAATTTCATTTGATGGACTTCTTATGGAAAGAATACTTTCAGAATTATTTTTATTATTACTTTGTGTTTAGGCTTCTATGGGTGTTTGATGCAGATCCCGAATAAAGATTTATTGTGTTGTAGGATTCAAGGAAGATTTTTCAGTTTATCTTTAAACTTTTAATATATTCAAATTCTGTGTTCTTCACGATGAACTTGATAAAATAACTGGTAATTCCATGGAAATTGTTTACCCCTCTGTAAATGTGAACGATTATTCCAAAATCCAAAATATTACCCTTGTCAATTAAAATAAGTATTTTTTTGTAATATGTTATTTTCACTTTTGCTTATGTTGTCATTGAAAATATTTATAGAAGTTCGTCATCAGAAGGGAGAATTCCATATAACGCGACACGTAGCGATTATTACCCAAGAGTTATGACAATCAGAGGGTACGTTAACCTGATACGAGTACATGCTGGAGTATTGTTTATATGTTTATTGTTAGACAAGAATATAAGAATACAGATATTATACAAGCTCTTTGCTTACATGTACAAGCTAGTCTTTTTTAATAATTTGGAGAGTCCTTAAGACTGGTCGTCACTAAATCAGCCAGTTGTAACGTTAGCCTATTATTGAGCCTCATCCCGATAGAAAGGGTCCCAAAGTATTGATACTTAAGAACTTAAATAAACGAGAACTGATAACCAAAAGAGTTTGAGTAGAAATGGCCAGAGAAGCTTTTTTAAGTTCGCCCCCTACCTTCTTGATGTATGTTTTCACGACATCATTTTTCTCGTATAGGGAAATAAATACCCCTTTGTTTATAACCAATTTTCATTTTACCAAAAAACCATAAACCTTTAAATCTAGCTTAATGAAAAAAAAAATTAAGAGTAGGAGGATAAATAACAATTATTAAGGAGTGTTTTTGGAGATTTACAGAACTGGGTTACAAACGAGAAACTAAGTTCTGAGGGAATTTAACAAATATAGAAGATACTGAAAAATAACGAAAATACAATCAACGATCAAAGTACCCTTTAATTATTCCCTAGCAACATACCTAAAATAGACTTTTCAACATATCGAAAGGAGAATAGAAAAACAAACAGGTGTAAAAGTAGAATAGAAAAACAAACAGCCATGAGAGATTCCGCTAAAGTGAGTGAACTGGTGAACCTGTAGGTCTTTTGCGAAACCAAATCAACTCATTTGTCTCAATGCATGAATATATTTGATTGATCAAACCGATACACAAAAATCAAGCCTACCTTCTTATATTTCACGTAATAATACACCGATAAACAATTGAGAAAATAATTACATTTGAAGCCAATCATCCCACATGAGAAACTTCAGAAAGGTCAGATGCCGAAATTTCAAAATTCAATTTACAAAGTTGTAGAGCCAACCAAACCCTTCTAATATTCGAGTATTAACGTATTTTTTTCAATATTCTATTTTTGGCAACTTTTCCGCCCCGATCTCTTCGATGAAAAGTAATACCTTTGCGCATTATATTTTTTTATACTTTCTGGATAATTTAATCCTGGAAGGGTGAACAAGGACGATTTTCACCACACCTCAATTCACGCCATGAAACAAAATGATCTCCAGTTAAAAAAACGCATTGTATAATATAGCACATTTATGACATTACTAGAGCAGACTCTTGGAAAATTACTGGATAGTCTTAATTATTGGAAAATCAAATTATTGGTAATAAAAAAAAATTTCTGTTAAAAATATCATATAATTTTTGGTAGATTTTGTCGCTGTTGTGAGTTATTCACATAATCAGTTTCAATTTTGGAAATGACACTTAAATTGTAATTTATTAAACCAGAGTTAAACACAGACAACTGACGTTAGTATTTTTGATAAAATTATTATTATTCACGATAAGACGATGAAATATATTATTTGATTATTTTACAATCAAAATTTATTGATAATTAATAATCTAATATTCCGGTGTGATTTATACATATTAGTTCCATTTTTTCAGATTGAAAGATCATCGAACTTTTTTTTTTATTTAACATTCTTTTTTTACATATCTCAACATTAGGTCCCGTTAAACTGATTTATATCAGTTTGTCAACGGGTTCTTTTAACAATTATTTTTTAGAGAATTTAAACAGGTACATAAAATATACACATTATTACATTATATATACATACATCCACATATTTTTATACATATAAAATAAAGAGCAGAGGAAAAACGAAAGAAAGAAAAAGAAAAAAGATTATGATAATGGAAAAAACATTAAAAACGAAAATTAGAAATACTGAGGTTAGTACAACAGAATTCTTTCACATAACCATTTTTTTAGCATACATTTTCTTCTGAAAGTCAATTCACAGTTTTTTATTGAATTGGGTAACGTGTTGTAAATTATTGGTACGGGGTATTCTAGAGTTCTTTGACCGTATTTATTTAGGTATCTGGGAATAATAAGTCCATCGTTTGCAGTTAGTCTTGTATTATGAACATGTACCACTATTTTAGACGATGTATGAACGTGAATGAGGCAAAGAGTGTGTGCCAAGACCGAGGTGTTTGGCGGTCCGTCCTCTCTGCCTACCCCTGCGCGGAAACGGCGTGATGGTTAGTTAGTTAGTTAGTTACCACTATTTTATTATACTTGAATAGTTGTACGCATTATGCAGGAAAACAATAATTTCAAATCACGCGCCCACCGATGCACCGACAGCCAAAATTGGTATATTTAATAAATATTATAATACCTTCTCTGCTTTTAGCTATGTAACAATTTTCTACGAATTATTGATTTCAATAAACTGAATCAAAGGCCGATATACTTGCAATCTATGGGGGAGGGATATTCTCACCCTTTGCATGAAATATTTATGGGATTATTTCCATGGCCGGTCAAAGCTTTCATCTTCTGGAGCATTGAAATGTATCTTGTGTTGTGTTTTATCAGGATACGATAAACACACACGTGAACGGCAAGGGTCAACTATCAAAGCGGTTTAGTGTTGCTAATACATGGAAAATAGGGACATAATATTACATACCAGCATATTGCTTTTCAAAGCATAATTTATCATCTTTATATATCTACACCCTACTCAATGCATGGAAAATGCATAATTCCTATAACAAAAACCACCTTTGTACAGAGAAAAGTTTTCTAAAATATTCAACACACTGAATGACGACATAAAAAAATAAAGAACAATTCCTTTCTAAGCAACCAGTGTCCAAAAATGAATAGGTATCTAAAAAAGAGCTAAATTTCTTTAAGGATCTAATTGTTCATGACGTAAGCCACATAATACAAATTTTACAGGAGAGCGAAAAATAGCAAAACTTTACAAAAAATAAACATAAATAAGTATTGTGGCTTCCAACTATTCTCTTAGAAAAAATTAAGTAAAATCTAAAGAATGTGTTGATATAATATGTCGAATCGTTCCTAATGTATCTTACGACGTATTGCAAATTGCAACTGAGCGATTTTAACCCAAGTGGAACAGGACATACGTTAATCGTAGAAAAATAGAGATCTAACGATTTTTCTAGGTTTTTATATTTGGCTAGATAATGTGTTACCATCAATACATTGGAAAATATTAAAAAAACATTTTTGATTCGTGGTGGCGTACGACATATTACGGTGGTGTGTTAAATATATCTATATCATTAGTGACGTTTTTTTTTGTTTTTAAATATCATTTATGATGACAGAAAGTTATTTTTTTAAAAATATTTTATACTTATAGGATATTTAATACGTAAAACACGGATACGTGGAAATAAAATTAATGTTGGGCCAGCATTCGAATACTGATTTCCTAATTATCTCAAAACTTAATATTTTGAGATGTCTGACTAATCGATTGGACGATGGATGTGCCTAGCATGGAAAATTTTACAACAACTGTAATAAACAATGCATTGAATAAAGAAAATTATTTAAAAAATATATATTTTTCAATCAATTTTTGCAAACCATGTATTTAATTCGTAGTATTTTTGGGCAACACAGGTAAAACTCGTAAAAACTTGTTTACGTAAAAAAAATCAAAAACATCGTTATCACTTAACAAGCCTTGGATTTTTTCTTTGAAAACAACTTAACAAAAAACTGAATGTGGAAACGGTTATGAATATCGATTAAAGCAGGTGCGAACATTATTTTTAATTAATAATTCTGCATTTGAAAGATATATTTCTTTTGTTTAAATGTTTGACAATTAAAGTCGATTTTTTCAAAGTTTACTTACTGTGTTTATTCGAAAGGTATATTTAAAAAGTTTATTTTTTAATGTTTCTAATGTTTGTTCGTGAAAGGCGACGATGCTGTGGCAAAGAATTTTTTTTATAAATTCTTTCAGCTGCACAAATCCTACAATTATAATATCTGACGATTTTTCATGTGCCTGCGTAGAGATAATTTATAGTATAGCTACACAAAAACTAAACACCGAAAACCATATTATTTATCTACACATCTATCTTGACGATGGACACTGTAACGCTTACTAAAGTATGAGGAAGCGCAGCATGATAATATTATAACCCAAAAATGAATCAAGATAATGACATATTTTATAAAGTTCCATCAGCATTGGGGATGCAATGCAGATGGTCTTTTTGAGGAAAGGTAGGAGTAAACCACAGTCTCACATCTCATGTTATAGAAGGGACAAAACACAGATAGAAAACGGTGCACTAGCAAATCATAAAAAGATCACACTTTGACTGTATTTTTGTACGCAGATAGTATCGAAATTTGTGAAACGGTGCTTAGCTAAGTTTATATTTAGATTCGCGATTCAATTCGACAATGTTATTTTTATGACATAAATGAGTCCCAGATGTGCCCGTAACATTTTCCAATTTTTTTGTTTCATTTCAAATAAAATAAAATATTTTTTTATCCATCCAGTATATCTTACTAATATTATAAATGCGAAAATTTGTATGGATGCATGTGTGTTTGTTACTCTTTCACGCGAATTTTACTGAAAGGATTTTAATGAAACTTTACAATAATATAGCTCATACATCACTATAACATATAGGCTATAATTTTTAAAGCTAGCTATCAATTTTCAATATATTGAAAATAATAATTATCGTTTAATAGAAAATGTCAAATTTGAGAATGACATTATACAAAACAATGATTGTTAAATCAAAATTCTATTTTAGAAAATATTTAAATTAGTGAATTTATTTGAAGTACTCGCCTAATACTTTGAATCGAATCAAGAATTATAGATTTTTTTAAATAAATAGGTTAAGAAGTTTGGTATAAACGTAGGCGGGACATAGGAAAAAAAAATAGATTTATCGAAGTACTAATCCTACGCAGACAAAGTCGCGGGCAGAAGCTAGTTTACAATATGACTAAACAAGCAAGGAAGAGTCTTTTTCAAATGATTTAGCTTTACAGGCTGGTAAACGACATTTTTAAATTAATTTAATAATGTAAAATTTATATTATTTCGTATGCATCATAGTCTATACTCTGTACCTATATATATTAAATCGATTCCATTTGATATGACCCGTCTCAAGTGTTTTCTTCATTCGATCGTATCTCGTCTCCTTGAGACGTACTTATCTCATGAATTCATTGGCTTTTATATCACATGACCGTTACTCGTAAGATGGATAACCCATACCTTAAATAAAATAAATACATTACATCAGTATGCACGTATTTTTTAAAAGAACAGTTGTTTTTCCAGTGATATTTTGTGTGGATTAAGTACAATACAAACCTTTATCAAAATTGCACTGAAATACGTACAGGGAAATCGCATCTATTTTCTTTGTAATCTTATATCATGTATAGTTACATTAGTTTCATCCAAAGATTATTTTCTTACCTATAATCTTTGTGAATGACGTATTTATTAAGAGGATACCCGGCGGTGATTTTTCCATACAAACGTATTCCCTATTTATCTCTCTGGATCCGGAGAGAAAATATTGTTTTTGCATAAAATAGATATCAACTACTAGCGTGTCGGTATTTTTTGTTTTTTTTGATAAGTTACTTTTTATAGAAGTTATGACCTTCCAAAAATCAATAAAATTGACTGGTTTAAACGCCGTCAAAAGATGTTCAGTATACAAACCAGACAATATTTTTTTAAAAAAAGCAAAACGTACAGACATAGAATAGTTTTTTCTTATGTAGTTGGTAAAAAAAAAATTGAAAATCAGTCCACTTTTGGAGGAGAAAAATGGGGAATACAAAACCTCCATTTTAGTTAGGTGTCAGTGCATTGTCCCTTTCGCTCAATATCCGGTGGAGTAAGAGCAACAGTGACAGCAATATTTTAGTAAAATCTATTTCTGCACCACCGGATATCATCTTAGGAGGAATACCGGAAATTAGTCCATTTTAAATCAGATTCCAGACGAAATAACTATTTTTTGCAAAACAACATAAATTGATTTTGAAAGATTGTTATTTTATCTGTTACACGCAGTTTTAAAATTTTGAAAAACTAAGTGAATTTTTAAGATACTAAGGTTATACCGCAAAAATACCTTAGTTTTTCTATTTATTTAAGGTCATACAAACTAAAATATTTCTTTTTTTTTACACATTTATTTTTTTTAGATATTAATGAAAAATCATAAATACTTAAGATCAATAAATACTTACAAAAAGAACACGATATTGAATAATTTATCATCGTGCGTTTTGAGCATTTTTATTGCTTACTTGAATATAGGTATATATTAAAGCAAGTTTTGAATGAAATAAAAAGATATAAAATTTTTAATTTAAAAATTTTGAAACCGGGAATAATCGATCTTCGTCATTGGAACCTCCCTGTACAGTTGCAAACATTTTTAAACTTTAATTATCAGCCGCTGGTCAATCACTCTTAACAATTTGTTGTCTATTTCAAGTTACATATTTTTAACAAGTATTTTATTCCATTATTTTTATTTGCCCTACTTATAAATAATTTGCTTAACTCAAAATGTGTAACACGCCTATAAACCCTTCCGACGGTGCTTATATTAGTGCAAATAAGGTGATTTAATTTACCTACTTGTTACACGCTATGCGCATAAAACTAAATAGTGTCATTACTTCTGCGGTAAATAACATTCTAGAGAGCTTACGCAGTGTTATTATTAATGTTTGCATAATGTCTCCGAATTGTTTATAAACGCTCATATCTGTTTGCTTTTCAATGAATGCCCCAAAATATACCTTTCTAAATTTTCTCACTTAGCTTTGTCACGTACCTACTTTTTTTCTGTATAATATTACAGTATTCACATAATTATTAATATTTATACATAATAATATAATTTTTGAACTTTTTATTATAGTGTGAGTAAGGTTTGAGAAGGTGAAACTTCCAACGTACGAAAATACTTCCAACGAACGTTTGTCCTATTGTCGACCTTGAAGCACACGAAGAAAAATGTTATTCTAAAATACGATCATTTTATTCGTAAAAACGGTTAAAAGCGGTACTGAAGTTCTTACGAACAAATTGACAGTGTTTCAATGTTTATTGGCGGGAAAATGTAAGAATAAACATTGAAACCCTGTTAATTTGTTTAGAATAACATTTTTCTCCGTGCATCTTCGTTCTTATTTGACAGCCTCGCTCTCAACTAGAGATCCGGAAGTCGCGGGTTTAAATCCCGGCGTGCGCAGATAATTTTTTTTGATTAATTTGTGTTTTGGCAATTTACTCATTTTAAATAATATAAAATATATTGGTGACTTGTTCCAGAGTGAAAGATACTCTCAGTATCACCCTGGTGTAAGACCATTATTCAGAATTAAAACGTTGTTTGAAATGGCTTTAACCGTGTTTGGTGACTAGATCTGAATATCCTGGTACTTCCCCACCTTCCTCTTCCCCAACTCTTTCCGCACCTTTAGCCTCACAGCATATCCCAATTGGGGATGCCACAGTCTTACTGGCTCAGACGGGAGCAGTTGGGACAGTTCTGAGGTATTCACATAATTAAAAATAACGCGGCAGTAAACCAAAAATTTGTCAAATTTATTAATTAATACTAATAGTTCTGTAAACAGTAGACGTGTATCTCTTATTATTTAATAAATGAAAATCAAATTTCCTAAAATCTTTTTTATGTGTTAACTGATTCATGATTTTTAATTTCATGGATATGTGCTTTCATTATTCAAATGATTTATTAAATCCCTGCAGATAAGTGAGTAAGACATTACGGTATAACAAAATATAACGTACAATGCTAATAACTAAAACAAAATACTTTTAGGGGTGGGGGTGGCAATGTTGTAACAATTTGACGGGGAGAACAAATGCCTTGCCAGAGCTCAATCGAAAGGCATCCATATGGGGTTAGAACAGGGGGTGGAGGGGTGGTGTCGTGTTTGCAACCATTTTAGCGCGAGCCCGATAAGAAATGTATAATTTGCATGTATTAACGGGCAATGGCTGTATTTAGTGATATATGCTCACTTGATGAATCGCTCGCCCGCGGTTCGATTAAGTGCGATGCCTACCGTATGCCGTATATTCGTGCCTAGTTAGGCCCGTTTTAACAAATTTATAGCGAGTGAATCAAGTTGGCTTTAGCTCCATAAAAAAACAACACTCCCTAAGTAGAAACTTCATTGAAGCTCTGTTACAGAAATAGTAACTTTATTTTTCAACCTATTGTGTACAACAGATTTGTGTAGTATAAAAAATTGTTGGGAGTTGAGAGATTACCAACTTTTAACTTATTTATTGTTTTTGTGTTTAATTCGTAGAACTCCATTTATTTTTATAAAAATTTAATTAAAATTATTAGCCATTTTCAAACAGATTGAAAATGGCCTTGTAAGCCGAAACAGCTGTCACAATAATAAAAAACTAAAACACTTTCAAAGATACATGTCGCCGACGGGACTCGAACCCGCACCCCTCTGATTGCCGGTCAGGAGCTCTAAAATGTAATAAGCGGTAATTGTTGAATGAAAAACTAGGTATATATTGAATCATTTGGCGGGTAGGAGGTAACCCTCCGTAATCACCGACAATCAGAGGGGTTCCGGTTCGAGTCGGGTTCGGCGACATGTATCTTTTCTCGGGAGATTTTTTCAATATGGATGAGTGTTTCAGGCTAATAATTATATTTGTTTTTAATATGATCGTTGATACGCTTAGAAAAATAGCGTATTTGTATTTCAAACGGCAAATATTTCGGCGCATTAACCTTTTCCACTCTGACCATTAACTAAATAAATTCGTTAATTTATTTATTGGTAAGAGTATATATAAGGTAAATACTTTATGCATAAAATATAAAGCTAAATGAATTAAAGTCCTGGAAAGCAATCCACGATCCACGAGTGACGGAGTATGAATCCATTCCTTCATCGAGGTCCAAGGCGGGTTCCGTTGAAAACATCAAAAGGTCTTCCTCAGCCAGTCTCTCTCGATCTGGCATATCACGCAGAAGGTGGGCTGATATATCCGCCGCTAAGACCTAGACAAACCTCATCCATGACTCGGCACCCCTGCTCATAACATCAAATATGTCACTTGAGATCAAAATGTAATTTACATTTTTTACTCCAAATAATGTCAGGAATAACTGATTAAAATAAGTCAAGTAAATATCTTAAGATCCTATCTACAAATACATATAAAGGCATGTTTTGTCTACGGTTATGTCAATACCATTATCGTCCATTATATCAACAACAAAAAAAATCGTCAACGTTCGGAAATGTATCGTGAAACTAATTATTTTTTCTATTATGTATATGGTAAAAATCTGATTAGTCAAATGGCGTTTACTACGGCTTGGGGTTAGGCTTGATTAATACCTGTGAAGAATTAATGGAGAGGGCATTGGTTGACTACGTGTTCGGTGGTCTGTACTGCATTGCATTCACACCGAGCCGACTCTTTGACCTCACTTGTACACCATGTGGGAACAACGACTCGGAGAGTACCTTTCCCTATTGATGGAGGTGCTGAGTTTAGGAGACACTGAGAAACCAGACTATCTTTCAGTGGGGTCGGAAATCGGTCCTGTGGGATAATGCTAAAGCATAAGGCCTGTTCTGCTGTGTTACCAATATATATCTTTACATCAAATCTATAACGCTATTAAACACCAGTTTAGTCTTTATACTACGCTACGTTGGTTACTTAGCAGGGACACCCAGTTTATGGTGTGAGGTTTTTCCGGGTCTTGGCGAGGGATACATCTGCCGATCTACAGCATTGCGGGCCGGAGCCAGAGAGACTGGTTGAGGAGGGCCTTTTGATATCTCCTGCCGGACTCATCGGCTTTGTCAATCAGAGATTGATTCATTAGTCCGTTACTTCTGGACACACTAACACAAAGATTCCGACCCACCCTTGTACCCTTTTCTTTCCCAGAACTTCCTTTCATTAAAAATACCCTTTACACGGTATTCCCTAAGATGGCATAGGCCCTGAGGGAAATTATTTTCCTTTATGGCCTCCTGCAAAAATGATAATTAATAATTTTTTTACATAATCGATTGTTGTCAGTTGTATAAAATTTTAAACACGTTTATTCGTAAGACCGTATATGTAATATAATTTTGAATTTATAGATGAAGTTGTTTTGACTTAGAAGGCACTTATTATGACGTTATGTAAATTGTAAATTTGTTACGAGGAGTGTAAAAGAAACAACAATAGACAATCAACTAAAAGTATAGGCTTCATATTTCGAAGAAAATCCATGTAAGCCGGCTTGAAACCTTCCCGCTAAAAATTCAGGCGAATTCTTCAGACTTAAGTCTGCGCTTCCCCTCGCAGAGTATTTTCTTATGAAATGAGACGTACAAATAAAACGCGCCTCCCTTGTATTTGGTATTCTCGCAGTAGAAACCACTTCGCATAGATGTCAGATAAACGTAGCTATTTTACTATGCAAACAAATTCTGCTTTTAAAACGAATCACAACAAGCGAACGGCAGCAGAACCTGAGCAGAACCTGTATCCCGTGATATATACACACTTATATGTGCATCTGAAACATAAACATTACGTATGCTTTTAACATTTCCATGAAACATAAAAGTACTCACATACAATACTTGCCTTCGTACATTTATCCCAGTGTGAATACAAATTTGGAGAACTCATGGGTTCGTTCTTTGTTGCATTGCAGAAAACGTTTTCTCAAAGGAAATTAAGGTACGTTTAGAATTATTGTGCTCTGTTGATTACGGTCAAAGCTAATTTTGCTCTGGTAGCGTGTAGTGGTTTTTGGTAGACTTGCATCAAATGAAAGCTAGCTAGCCAAAACAGCATCAGGTTTTATTAAATCTTTCATGTTTCGAAGCAATTATATTGGTCGCCTTTCGAAGGCATACAAATAATGTTATAAATTGAACTTATAAAATGCAATGTGCATCGATTGTTACTTGTACCTCCAACATCAATAATTTATTTATTGTTTCTTTACATGGTAGGTATTATTGTTTACAAACAAATTTTTAACCGCACTAGGACAATTCTGTGTTGAGATTAATAATAATTTAAAAGTAGGAAAATAATATAGAAATTGAAAGAACAATTTTGATTCCTAAATTTTTCTTATATTTTGAAATTTACTTTGAAATAATACATTATGTAAAAAAGAACAAACATGAAAAAAATATATAATATATGTATGTATTAATCAATTTGGGAGGCGGGTATGGGTACCGCCGCCCCGGGAACCATTTATTGGATAAGCAACACCCCTGCCATAGGTCACCCCAAGTGGATCGCTACGTTTGGTGACTTAGCAGGGATGCCCGGGTTCACGGGATAAGGTTTGTCTGGTTCTTGACGGTGAATGCGTTTGCCCACCTACTGCTTTGCGAGCCGGATCAGGAGAGACTGGTTGAGGGAGACTTGATTTAGACCTCTCCAGCCAGACTCATTTGACCCCTCACCTTGCATTGTAGTGGGAGGGATGGATTCGTACATTCGTCTCTCCTAGACACATTGACCCTCAGATTCCTACCCACCCTTCTAACCTTTTTCCTTCCCAGAACTTCCACTCCTTCCTTTCCCTTAAAAGACCCTCCAAACAGCATCCCCAAAGATGACATAGGCCCTGAGGGATTTTTTTTCCTCAGGGCCTCCTGTGTGCAGCTAACGTAAAAAAAAAATACATTATGCTATTAATTTAAAATGACGAAAACGAAAATACAAAAATAAACAATATAGTATGCTAATAATATAATTCGAAATGAAGTTACCCACCTGCTATTTGTTCAGAACTCTTTTTTTTCATGTAGGGATGATATTCCTACATATATTATGATATCTAGGAATTGGAGTTCATATTTGAGGGACCAACCACATTTATAACCCATTCTTATGTGAACCGTATCTAAATATACAGCAGTTGACTACGCCAATACGGGAGTCTATGAAAAGGAAAATTTCAGACATAAATTTACAAAGGACAAAGTTTAAAAAAAAATCATTTTTTAGACTGAAATTTAAACATTGCAAAATAAAATTTACCAACAAAGAATACTAGCTAACATGAAAACACCCATTTCAACGTTAACGGTTTAAGCACGGGATTTAAATAAAGAAAGATTTCTCTCATTTTTGTTTCTCCAACTTATGATTACGCCATTGATAAGAACCCTATAAATGTCTCCTTTATAATCAGTATTTTTTTTCGTACAAAATGGAACCCCTGCTTGCGCAGACACGATTTACTGTTATCTGAATATTATGCAAATTTTTATAATTAAAAAATAAACCGTTTTTTGGTAATACTGAAACGTTCATGTTGTATGAAAATGATTAAGATGTAAATAATAATATAAAATGGTTTTCTCATTAAACTTAGCACGAGTTTAGAAAACTCCTTTTCTAATAGGGAGAAATTATTATTCTAAAGCTCTACGCTCACGCACCGCTAAGTACAGAGCTTTCGTTACAGTAATAATACCTATAGGCTACTAACAGGTAAATGGGACAAGGTACAAGGCACATCGGGGGAGAGTACATGGCTCTTTAGGAGGTAGGTGAGTGTGAGATTATTTCCACAACATCTATGCCGGGAACCATATCGATGTCAAATGGTTGATGCTTGTTAAAATGATTGTATACGAATATAAGTTGGAGCGACTTTGAAAAATCATGGAATCTATCAAGCATCGGTTGTTTTTTTGGTTTTAATTGGACGAATTTTTAATTAAATTAATCGTTTTTAATATAAATGAAAGATCTTCTATGGAAATGCAAGGAGTAATATAATTTTACCAGCATTTACTAACCGTAGAAATCAACCTTGCGTAACGAAAATATGGAAAACTGACATACAGCATCATAAAATTAATTAACACGTTGGGTGCAAAGTTTCACTGGTCAAAATATTTGATAGTACATTATTGCTTAATTTTAACAAAAATAACTACGGATAAGTTGTTTCAAAAATGAAATTCTTATTCTGTGAAAGGTCTATTCAAATTCAAGTTATTATTTCACAGCGGGCCGGTTATTTTACAGTACTTGGGTAATAACAGAACTTGAATAGGACTTTCAGCAAACGTAAAAATTATTTTTGAAATTTGATGAATTGTTCATAATGAATAATTAGAAACCACCCAAACTTAGTCAAACTACTTTGAAAATGAATGAAGGCAAAAATCAGCGCCCCTTAGGTGATTTCTAAAAAAAAGCGCTCTACAAATTATCCAATTATTATTATTATTAAAAGATCTCGAAGAAAGTACTGCCCAACGTATTTATTACATAAACAAACAAAGAGTATTTGATTTTTTTATTTTTAACGAGTGAAAGCCCCAAACCACAAACTTTTAATTAATGAAGACAATATTAGCAATAGATGTCGCATATTAAATAAAAATGAATAAACTTATCGAATACACTACCTGGAAAGCTACTTCAGGTTTGAATCTTGTAATCATACATAAAGATAGCAGCCAATACAAATATGCATTAAGAAAAAGAAGATAATGTTGGTAATTCTTAGTCGAAGTAAGATACAGTTAAATACGACCGAATCGGATTGGGACACATTAGCTCAGTTGGTAGAGTTGCGCCCGGGCAAGACTGAGGTCCTGTGTTCGAGTCCCATATGTGACCGTATCCTTTTCTGATTTTTCTGTTTCAGATTTTGGCATTACTACGCTGGCATTACTGCCTGCGCGGATCTATGTGCGCAAAAGGCAGCTTGCCATTCTGACTTCGACATCCTAAACGCTCGGCAGCAAAATTTTGTAATCCTTCTGTAATTTTGTCGCGGAACTTTGTGATATTTAAATAAAGTTTGTGATATTCAAATAAATAACTAACAGATCTCAAAGTGTGTTATTCTTTATATTTCTGGAACCCTTTATATAGGAATGGTTTAGGTAAGTGACCAAATTCCCCTATACAACTATTGAATTTTCTGTATTCAGCTAAAGTTGTACTGTATGATGATTATGCGTTGTTTTTATTTTAAAAAATATAATAAAAATACAAACAACGAATACAACCTATTTTTAAAATATTAAAAAGAATTTTTAGTTGACATGTTTAAGAAACAGTTTCTTATCACTCTTTGATGCATGCAGACTTAAATTTGTAGATGTTAACAAAACATCAATGTGTTGTCCCATCCCTGTGGGTCTGTGAAATGTGGGTGTGCGGGAGTGTGGGTGTGTGGGTGTGGCGGCGCTTGTAGTGCCTTCATTGCGCCGCGTCCATTACGGTAACAGGAGCACAGGAGTCACTGGCGTGATTGTACACAAACACACCACTTTATGGACCTTGTTCGAGCGACAACACCGCGATATTTTGTACCCAAGGCTTTAAGAAATACGCTACCGATTTTAAGCACACTGAAACTCAGCGGAGCGGAAGGGAAAATTATTTTGATTATAGTTAGGTAATTTCATTATTGTCATTGAGTTTTACAGCATTATTTAATGTGATTGGGGTAGGAGATTTGCACCCCTATTTTTAATGCCAACATATTTATTAAAATATCATATAACACAAAACGTTTTTATTTTGAAAAACTCTTGTTATAATAATTTTTGAAGGTTCTACTTATCAATGTAATATATCAATGAAGAAGAAGTAATACTAATAAATCTTAATAAAAATAAGAAGAAGATCAACAAACATGATGGATATAACCTTCAAAAGTTATTATGACAAGAGTAATTCAAATAAAAATTGTATTTTCCTTTAGACTTTTAGAAAAGGTCAATAGGTGTCCCATAATATAAGACTCCCATATAAGAATAAATTAGATCGGATATATTTGTGATCGACTCTATAGAGGTAACAAACCAATTCTTTAGAAGTTTGTGATCGTAAAAGGTTGCAGTCAAAATATGGGAAAAATTAGTCGAAGATAATATTGTTAATTCTGAATTTGAAATACGAGATCGACCAAAATGACTTAAAAATAAGAGGTCCCAATGTCCGAATTTATTAAGGCGTGGTAAGACAAGAGTGAGACAGTTCGATTCTCACTTGTTACCGTCATCTTTTATTTTTCCGTGTGTTGTTCTTTTTAATATATTTATTTAGATTTATTTATTAGTATTATCTTTTTAAATTAAACAAAAACAAATATTTAGTAGAAAATCTGAAATATTTTAATGAAGCCTAAGTTACAACGCAACTCCTGGGGAAATATTGTAGGGTTGTCATCATTAAAAAAAAACTTTTTCAATGTAAAATTTATCGTTTTCTAGAGAAGTCGTAGGTTTTATTGAATTTTTGTTTGTTATACTTTGGATACGCATTTTTTTTTAAATTGCAAGATTACAGTTTGTTATAAACCTGAAATATTGCATAAGCTTGTCATAGTAAATTATCGTTAATATTTTTCTAACATGAAATTTTAATTTATTGCTTTCTTTATCGTGATAACAATTTTAACATTTCTTGTAGTATCCGGTTTTCCAAAATGAAACCTCATATAATAATTTAAATTTTAATCGTTTTTTCGCCTAAAAATGATCACTCTATTAAAACCCACATATTATTAGATTACCTGAGATAATATCACCCCAAAATAAACTTACCATGTGCAATGGTTTAAGTACCAACTCACTATTACTACACTCACATGCAGGAGTGATTTCACGATTTATTGCTTTATATCGTGAGTATTGCCAGTATAATAAAGTACTAAGATATAATAAATAGAGTTATCAATGGAAACGATCGATACAATGTTCCTCTCCTGCAATAAAGTAAAACAAGTTGAAAAACCGAAAACAAGTTGAAAAAAGAGTAAATATAAATTTGAAAGGGAAAATCGACAAATAATAACTATTTATACAAAGAAAAATATTTTGAACAGCTAATCAACAAACTCAAAATAATTTAAACGCTTCTCTGAAAAGTTTTTAATTATACATCGTAAACCCACTATTTTTATGTTTGTTTGTTTATTTATTGTTATCAAGTTTAATTTGTAGAACTCATTTTAATTCCTTCGATATGATGAAAAGAATGATAATGCCTTCAGAAGGCGAAACAGCTGTCACGCGTTATAAAGAAATTAAACAGAGAGTTTTTTTTGGAAACATAGAAAAGGTTTTTTTTATTTTTATTTGCAAATTTATTTATTTACTGTGTGGAGTGACTTTAAGAAGAGGAAGGAATGAAACTCGAACTTGAAGAGAGACGTATTGTAGGAGGGAGGAAGTACATTAAACCGATAAGTGGGTAACCAACCGAGCTATTGAGTTCAAGAAAAGTTGTCCCGTTTTAACTTTTCAAGTATCAATTGCTCACGAATGTTTTGCACGCGTTTAGTGTGTCACCAAACTGCGCACCGGTACACAGGGACGAGATCGAACGGTTATTTGGAGGACCTTCCGTAGGGATACTGGTACAATAAATACGGCAAAATTTTATTATTAAACAATATCTTTTTCTATATACATATAGGCTTTATTATTTCTGAAACATTAACAGTGATTTTTTTTAAATATGGCATATGGACATTATTTTCCTCACGGCCTATGTCATCTTTGCGGATGGAGGATATTTTTATAAAAGAAGGAGAGGAGATTTTTCTAAAGAAGGAAAAGGTATGAAGAGTGGGTAGGAATCTGGGGGTTGCTGGGACCAGGAATAACGGATGTATTAATCCAACCCTTCACTGCTGTGCGAGGACATATTCCGAGAGAGTCCTGCTGGAGAGATCAAAAAACCTCACTCAACCAGTCTCAGTCTCTATTGATCCGGCCTGCCAATTAGTTGGGGGGCAGAAGCATCCGCCACCATGACCCTGAAAAATCTTATCCCATACAAAAACCATACTCTCTGTCTGTCTCTCTCTCTCTCTCTCTCTCTCCGATTACGCTACGGCCCATATCGAGCTTTGGCCTCGTGCAACTTTCGCCTCCAACTCCTCATGTCCTCAGCGGCAGACTTCCAGTTTGTTATCTGGAGAAGCTGTGCTGCATCTCCCCTTATCTACAGCCTCCCAAATTGAGAATTTGAGAATCATATTGTGGCTTGACTATTTGTTAAAATTCAGACTAAAACTTGGGGTGTAAGCATGAAACGAGACTATGATGTTATTTTCTTTATACATTTTTCTAAACTTTTAATTTTTTACGAGTATAATACATGTACCCACAGCGAAGTATTCAAAAGTATTTTAACGCTTTTTACACCATAGCACAGAACTTTCATGATTTGATCATGGTACCTACCGAAATAAAAAAAAAAACAAATTCTAACGAAATTACCTACTCATTGGTAACCTTTTAACTCAAAATGCTGATTTTGTAAGCAGACATAAGTACTTTGCATATTCTTACATTGGTACTTGCACCCAATAAAATTGCGTGGAGCATCCACACGCAAGTAAATCCTTCATATCCTGAGGGGGTGTGTTTAGCGATAGTAAGCCCTCCGCTTTGAATATTAATTTCTTCGATAAGTGACGCAGACAATATCCACCGGTAGGGCTGTGTTCAGTAGCGGACTGACCTGGCGGGCTTCTGGGTATTAACTAGGCGGACCAGTGCCCATTCGACCCGGAGTGTTCGGTGACCGTGAACAATAATATCTACTGTTAACCCTGAAATAAGCATATAAACAGGGCCGTTTTAATTAAGGAAATAAATCACAGCAAAACTAGTAGACGTTACAAGTAAATCAATTTCATAAAAATTATAAATAATATGTAGAATGGGTAGATCGAAATTAGAGAAAAATCTCAATAAATTAATACTTTACTAATATTATAACATGTTTTGTCTATTAAACCGATGATTAATACCACTTTAAATGTTTTCGGAAACTTCCACAGACTTGAGTAGGCTCTAGTTCTGAGGCTGCCAGCTACCGGACTGAAGGTGCTCGCCCTATTCTACGATGCCTTTGGCAATCATCATAACCGTTCTTATAATATATAAGACACGAACAACGATAGATGGTACTCTTACTATACTAATAACTTATTTTTAAAGATGATCAAAATACATTAACCTCTACAATGGTTACTGTGTACTTCCGCGAATAATTTTTTTTTCTTAATATTTCAAAGCATAACTTGTAAAAAGCGTTTATAAGTAAAAATAATATACCTGCGCCATCTACGAAAGCGTAGAATATGAATTATTTTGACATTCACCAACAATTGTTCATTGACAACATTTAAAATGTGCAGTTGAATTCAATACCACGTTTTGACAATTTAAGAGAGAATTTCATGTTTATGGTAAAGTTTTAAATGAAACTTCTTCGTACATTTCGCGGAACTCTTTCCATCCCCAGTACGCCCCTGGTTGTGTACAAGTAATAACGATATAGGTAGTAAGATTGGGCCTAATCCGAGCCTGTGTAATATTAACCGTTTATAACATTACGTATACCTACTAGGAATATCACGCTGATTTGCGCTATTGGAATATTCAATGTAAATTGGGATTAAGTGGGAGTGATTGAGCAAATGTGTGTCGCGTGTGACGAAATTCGAAAACGGAATTAATTTATTAAAGCATTCATAATGAACAGAGTTTAACGCGCATATCATTTGCATTACAATTTGTATAAAAACATTGTAATGTACGGGAATTTTTAATTTCGTGATTTCGCGACGTTTGCACAACACATAATTTTTAAATGGTTTGATATTAATTAAGGCTCGTTCCAGGATATTTAACCCGTGCAACTTGTTAAAAAGCTTATTATTTAAAATCAGAAAAGGATTTAACGTTTTTTTTTTTGGGCGTTAAATAATATTTATTTTTTATTAACATTATTGAATTATTATATAATCTTACCCACGAAAATCATATTGACCTATATTATATTTATTGCATCATCAAATAAAAATCAGGCAATCTTTGAGGAGAGTATTGATGCTTTGCTAGTCAATCCAAGGGAGCCTGCTATGATTAAGGGGGGGTCTCAAAACTCGGCTTTACTACAGTTAGGTATTTTTGGTACTTGTACGGCCCGCTAGCCAGCCGCACTTTCAGCCGTCTATTTGGAGCAGACTCGGGTAAGATTGACACCAAATTGATAAACCATTCAGCATTTTGATAAAGTACTAAATAAAAAATACACTTGCTCTATAAAATTAAAATTTATTTACTATATAATGGATACAGCTTGACAGACCAAAAATCATAGCAATGGAATGGATACATAGAAACATCTTTTACGCCCTGAACCTTTTTTGACGTCTCAGTTTTTATTCAATATGTCTTTGAATCTAATGGTGTTTTGACGTGAATTGTATGGTTTATATAATGGTAATAACCGTATTTATAATATTACAGGAAAATAATGGGTGTGAATAAAGGGAGATCATATAATGAAGTTGGGACAAATATTTTTAAGTACGTGCGATGGAAATGACAAAAGATGGTTTTGTTTTTGAAAGTTTATTTAGACAAATTTTTTCGTACTCAAGAAAGAATATATTTCAAAATCTTATCTCAGATAAACAAAAAGTAGAATGACGCACATAAACGAAAAAACTCAAACTGAGACTGTTCCTTTTTATTGGCAGCTCGTGAACAAATTACCCAAAATTTATTTGACTCTCTCGACTCATTGCCTTGCCCCGCTGTGGGAGAGATGGATTCATACGTCCGCCACTCCTTTTTTTATATGAATACCTCACAAAAGTCCCACCTGCTCCCGTCTGGAGTCAGTGAGACTATGGCATCCCCAATTGGGTATGTTGTGTGGCTGAAGGTGAATGGGGATGAGAAGGAAATATTGTAATTATTTCTACAAATCTCATGACGTCAGAGCTAACCACTATATGTATATAGAATCCTTCGCGGGCGTGTGCACAACAAATCACCTATTGTTTCAGGGCAATCGAATGAATGGTATAGGAAATTTTTTATAACGCCAGAGTTCAGCACTACATATAGAAACCATTACAGGTATGTGCACAACAAATCACCAAAGTTTCTTTGTAATCGGAGTAATGCTTTAGGTACCGTATAAGGAATTACGAAGGTGTGCATTTAACAACTCACAAAAGTTTCATCACAATCGGATAAATAGTACAGGAAATAAATTCATAACGCTAGAGTTCACTTTCACTATACTATATATAGAAACCTTCAAGGGCATGTACACTTACACGAAAAATCCGCCAAAGTTTCATCGCACTCAGATGAATGCTTTAGGTACCGAATAAAGGACAAACAAAGAAACTTTTTTTTAAATGTATTTTTTTTACAAATTTCATAACGCCAGAGCTCACTATTATTTATAGAAACATTGGCGTGTGTGCACATAACAACTCACCAGAATTTCATCACAATCGGATAAATGGTATAGGAAATAATTTCATAACGCTAGATAGGAAATAATTTCATAATAATTTCATACACGACAAATCGCTATCGGATAAATGCTTTAGGTTCCGCACGAGGAACAAACAAAGAAACATTCATTTTCATACGATAAAATAATTAATTATTTAATTTCTACTGGCTGGTTGATTGCTTGTATAACACCCATTTCCCCATTCATTCCTTGTATAAAATACGTGAATAATATTTTCGTTCAGCGGATGGAACTGCAATGCGAGCGCGCGACCTCTCCTCTCAAAAGTCCACTCATTACTGAATAAATCCACAAAATATTACCGTGAAACCTGGCCCTTAAACGATTTCCTAATTTTTCTAAAAAAGAAACTTCCTCACTTGTTAGAATGAGAATCGTACATTGTTCCGTTCTTTTTCATCTTTTTAAAATTCACGTCCTTTTTTTTCCAGATTGTACATTCTTTAGTCTAGAAGTGGGAACTCTAAATCACAGGTCAGTGGTTGAGTGGGCATCGCGTTTGGGTCCCACCTGGGCGTTCCGTGTTCCATTCCTCGACTGGCTAAGTCCTCCATCACAACACAAGCAACATCTTCCGCTTAGTGTGGTGGTAGTAGAAGATTTTCAAATGTTGTTGGGTTATTCGTAACCCGGGAATGTTTGTATTTCTTTTGATAAAAAAAAACATGTTTTTTGGTTGTTCATCTCTAAACAAATTCCTCTCTTGTATCAAGCGTTATCTAAAATTGCCTCATCTCCATTTAACATATCCGGCTGGTTAGATTGGTTATTACAAAAAAATTTACTAATTGCGGACTGGGTGTTGATTTGCGTCAGTGATTAGGTTCTTTAGAATAGCTGTGTACACAAAGAGACTTAGTTCCACTACTACTAAAAGGAACAATGATAGGTAGGCTGTGGAACGAAATGTGTACCCAGATATAAATATTCCACTAAACCCTTCCTTTCCACTAAACCAGAGAAGAATAGTTCAATGAATAAATAATAATAACAATCCAATCAGAGGGAACAAAGGTAATATCAATGAATCTGTTTTAAACGGGTAGGTACCAGTCGATTAGTTTCACAAAGCTGACCGCTAATTGTAAGTAATGAAATCAATTAGGAGGGATCTCCAATAGTATCAATGTCCCTCTAATCCACGGTGCTGATAGACCATATAGGCACTTCCACCATCGTATCAGGTAGGTACTGCTTGCGCTAAGTACATAGATAAGGGTAGTTAGGGGTGGTTAGAAGCCGGGGATGATAATTCCATGGACAATTATGCGGTTATGGCTGAAATGGAATGTAAGGAAGATCTTCAACATATTCATTGAAGATATAGATATGTTAAATTCTTCGGAGGTTTCCAGGAAAATACTCGCTTTTTAGTAGGAAAAAATAATATATTTTAATATTGTGACAACTAAACAACACAATATAATACATTAACAATGATTTAAAAGCATAAAATGACATAGTGCTCCCTTATTAACTGCTATATCTTCAATGAATATGATAAATTCTTCGGAGGTTTCCAGGAAAATACTAGCTTTTTAGTAGGAAAAAATAATATATTTTAATATTGTGACAACTAAACAACACAATATAATACATTAACAATGATTTAAAAGCATAAAATGACATAGTGCTCCCTTATTAACTGCTAACTAATAATATGTTCCATGAATATGTTCACAATAATCATATGATTAGTTGCCGAGATTTGAGACTTTCCAAAACTAAACTTACTTGCACACAAAACAGCGTGTTTTTATGAAGGACGAAAACTTTATAATAACCTACCCAAAGCCATAAAGGAAGTCACAAGCCTTGATACCTTTCATAGGATATGTGCTATACGTGTAATTACAATATTTAGTAACATATTTTAGTTACTCTTATATTTCCTGTATTATGTCTTAAACTGTATTTTATATTTGTATTTTATGTAATGAAATGGACCTCTTGGATATGCGAAACAATATTGCATAGATCTAAGTGAAACAAAAACAAAACAAAAATAAATTAAAATAGTTGCATCGAACTGTAGACAACCGAAGAAAGGCTGGATTACGATAACGTGGGAATGAAGGGATTATCTAAGGAAAAGGAAAGGGATGAATGGATAAGGACTATTGCAGAAAATTTGTGGAGGATTTCAAATTTCCACTTGGAAATGTAGTGGCCAGATGATGTTTGAGGTTTTTCGTCAAGTTTTTTTATATCCCAGATTTGGTTAAATCTTGTTCGGGATTTGTTCATGTATAATCTTGAAGCCAAAGAACAAGAAAAATTAATACAAACTTGCCATCATTAAAAAAGGGAGGAAACAAACATTTCAACTGTAAGTTTTTCAAACTATTATTGATTTTCTAAATAAATTACTGAATAAAGTAACATAAACAAATACAGTCCGAATAACGGAAATATTTTAATTATTGTTATCAAGAGGGTTATCAATTGTCGTTATCTATGTTGAGGGTATTACCAGAGAATACCGGAAATTAGCCCTTTTTAAATCAAAATTCTAGAGGTGTTGACTCTTTTGCAACAAAATAAATCATTACATAATCTAGTAAACACAGTTTCCAGAATTTTAATTTTATTTAAATTAAAAATAAATCCGAGAACATGTTTTGTAACAAAAATACCTCAGTTTTTCTATTTATTTAAGGTCTTATAAACTAAAATATTAAAATTTTTTTAAACACTTATTTTTTTATACATTATTGAAAAATCATAAATACTTATGATAAAAAAATACTTACAAGAAGTACACGATATTTAATAATTTATCATCGTGCGTTTTGAGCATTTTTATTGCTTACTTGAATGTAAGCAAAAGCAAGTTTTGAATGAAATAAATCGATATTAAATTTTTTCATAAAAAATTATTTGACAACAGGGAATAATCGATCTTTCTCTTAATTTGTAGAACTCAAATTTAATTTAAAATTCTTTTATGTATGCATTCAATAATATTACCATAAAATTTATATAAATGGTTTATTTATAAACAAATTCTGCTATGTAATAATTATTAGGCCTGGTAGCCGTTTCACCTTCTGAAGGCATTATTAAACTTGTGATGGCTTCAACACTACGTTCGAAAGAAAAAAAAAAGCATCTTCTTCATCGGAAGAGCTCATACAAATTTTTCCCACCTAAACGAAATTTCAAATCGATTAAACTAGGTGACTAGGTAAATCAAGGTGACGAAATAATCAAAAGTTCTAAGTCCAGTTACATAATTGAAGAGTGTTGTTATAAATTCGTTCAAAATAATTTTCAACACTTAGAGTTTTCTTTAGAATTTGGTTTTATTCTTATCAAGTGAAAGTAAAAGAGATGAATTAAATAATAATTATTAGTGCTAACAATTAAAGTGACTTGCATTTAAACGGAAAAGTTTTAGTAAAAATAATTACCTTATTAATTTAGTTATAAAAAAGAGTGATTAATAAAAATAAAGGGTGTTGTGAGTGTAAACAAAATGATTATCGTGGCCCAAAATGATCAACACTTCAGTGAAGTTTATAAAATATATAAAAATTAAAAATTAAATAACAAAAGTGATTAGTTTTATAAATATTAAACAGTGCCTAAAAATAAAGTTTAAAATAAATCCGAGTGTTTAAATTAAAGTGTGCGTACATCTAAGTGTAGAAAAAGTTTATTTTAAAGTTTAAATAAAATAATAATCAAAGTATTGATAGACAGAGTTCGGTTATTATTGTGAAATAGGAAAGCGTTCGGAAAAATAATAATTATCTAATTTGATAAATTTATGTGAAAATTAAAAATTATTCGCGGTTATTATTTAAATGTGATTGAAAAGAGAAAAATCCCAAATAATTAAAATAAATCAACAGTAAACATCGTGCATTATTATAACACAAGGTGATATAAAAATAAAGGAAGGAGGATTGTTCATTACAACTGTTGCCGTGACCTCGGAGACAAAGTCTTACAAGTGAAAGATTTTCGAAATTAATAATAAATTGGAAATAATAAGCTTTTCGAAATTAAAATTAAATTGAAATAAATAAATAATAATTTAAAACTAAAATTGAAAAACCGAACCTTAAATGAACACGCATACATAAATACTCGAATGATAACGTTAAATAAACAAACAAATAACCCATCTTTCAAATAATAAAATATCGTATCTCGGTCGTGTTATTAAATAAACATCAAATACGGGTCGACTCAATGCACAAAAAATAGAGCATCCGGGGTAACCATCCATCATTGACGTTCAGTCTTGTTTAGAAACAGGTACCTAGTCAAGTAGATGAATGAATCCAACAAAAAATGTAGGAGGACAGGGGCGAATTGGATAAAAATAAAAATAAGAAAAAAACAAAAAAATAAATAAATAAAAAAAACCGACATACAAGAGAAGAGGGAGTAAAATCTTAGGGGGGGGAATATAATCTTAGGGGGGGGGAATACAATCTTAGGGGGGGGGAGTAGGACAGCAAGGGGGAGAGAAAGATTTGTACAAGTAGGAACATACGAATAGATCGCCGACGGAAAATGGAACTAGTTTCAATAAATAACACATGAAGTAAATGGGACGGAACCCTGCAAGATTTAATAGCAAGGATCAGGGGTACAGAACATCAATAGAAAATTGAAGGAATTAAATGACCTATGGTGAGTTCTAATCCCATCGACTAACACTAGGAGGCGTGTTTACCGCTGGATTTAAAACTCTAGGGGGGCTGTGATGGCTTCAACACTACGTTCGAAAGAAAAAAAAAGCATCTTCTTCATCGGAAGAGCTCATACAAATTTTTCCCACCTAAACGAAATTTCAAATCGATTACACTAGGTGACTAGGTAAATCAAGGTGACGAAATAATGAAGAGTTCGAAGTTTTCAATTGATACCACGTTTAAAATTTATCAATATTGAATGTAAGCCGACACTTCAGACGACCATAAATTTAAAATTCCAGAGCGTATACGAAGAGGGTTTGTTTAATAACAAAAAAAACTAACATGGTTTTGAGGAATAAATGGGGTAATTAAGCCCAAATTACCACTACAGAATACAGACGGAGTATTGAGAAAACCAATTAAAATTAACGACGTATACAATCTATGAAATAGTGCTACAGATTGAGATTTTTCAAAAGGTAAACAAAACACTCAGATTAAAAGTAAATAAGATTTTTGAAAGGCTACACAAAAAAATGAAGTCAAACAGGTACGTACTAGACTTTAGAGCTATTTGAAACGCATTAAGAAAATGAATTCTGAATTAATAAGGTGATATTAGTTATTACCAGACAAAGTTTTACGAATATTATATCTGATCATGAAAAGGGACGAAGGATAAAAAATAGTTGTAAACATCTGCAAGGAATGTGGTGAATCAAGTAAATGACAGAAACAATTTCATGTCACCATGAGAATTAAGCCGGAATACTACTGAATTCAATTTTACCTGCCGCAAACGTTAAACAAAATAATAAATGGAAGAGTGGAAAGTGATAATTATTATAGATATAAAGTCACTATTAGCCGAGATAATTTACCGATTATTAAGGAAAGACCGATTGCAGAATTCTAGGAAAAGTTTAAAGCAAAATTGCATCAAAAGGGTGAGTTACACTTATCGGCGGCCAGACAATGAAATAATTAAACGGACATATTAAGATTGGAGAGGGATAGAGAATCATGAAAAATAACATATCAATGAAAGTTGAAATTGCCCGAATTTGCAATTATAAAACGCCCTACGGAAGACGAGATGTACGTCCTGAGTCCACACCTGGCGTTTTTTTTAACAAGATATTCGAGACGGTACCAGCGATAGGACAGTCGGAGTCGAGTCGAGGGTCGAAGGAAGACGAGGCTATAGAGTGCTAGCAGTGATAAGATCGTTCGTATTTAGCAATTTAATTAATCAATATTATAAAAACGAGTGCTGTGAGTAATAATCCAAGGAAGAATGAACAAAATAAAGTCGTGATAAACAGTGACAAGTGTTTGTTAATGTTGGGGGAAAATATCCCTCGTAATATTAAAGGGTTTTAAGTTGTGACTTCGTGAGGAACAATAGTTCGTGTACATAAATTAATTATTCGGCTTGTTAAAATACTCGATTGAAAATTAGCTGCAGTGAACGACAGTGCGCCGCGAGTGGATTAATTAAATAATAAAATTAATTTGAATTATCAAAACCAAAATAATAATCAAAGTGAATGAAATACTTAGCTTCAGTGAGTTAATAATAACGTAACTTTGTGTTTTAAAAATAGAAGGGGTGTGCATCGCGCGAATTTTGGTTTGAAATATAAAATTAGCGGAGTCAATAATTACGTACAAATGTCATCTTCAATCTTCCACACACCAAATAATAATACCAAAACAACATTTAAAGATACACCTACGTACTTAAAATTCCTTCAATGTGCGCCGAGCAAAAAAATAATAATAATACAAAATTTACCTACAAATACCTACGTAATAATGCCTTGCTCAATCTTTCGCAAAAACAAAAAAAAAAAACAAATAATAATATTAAGTATAATGTATATAAAAATATAAAATACCTATATGGTTATAATTTATCCAATCTTCCGAAACCAAATAATATTATAAAGTAATACTCACAAGTTTATATTTTCTTTAACCTCCCGCAAGATAATAATAATATAAAATAAAACCTACATGTACCAACTTTCTTCAACTTCTCGCAAACATAATAGTAAAATAATATCAACGTATACCTAAATACTTTCTTCAATCATTCGCAAGTCAGTGATGTTCTGACAATAAATTATTCTTCGACATAATATATTTAACCAATTCATAACAAGACAAAAATGAGTAAATGAACCGCTGTCAAAGGTCCGATGACCAAATTGTTCAACGATAATAAACAATACCTACGCGCTTGTAGTTTCTTCAATATATCATATAATCAAGATAATACAAATATTCAAAATAATATCAACATATACCTACGTATGAATGTCATCTTCAATAATATTAATAACCTACGTATTTTCTTAAACTCAAATAAAAAGTGTGACATAGAGTCCTGGGTGTTACTACTTCTAGGAACTAAATTACCGAATCATAAATATAGGAAGGTTCTTTCTTTGTTATATTCCCCACATGTATTTAGTGCACTTAATCAGGCTTCGTTCAGGTGAGTGAAAGAAACATTTAAATTAATTACAGTTCGTACATGGTCCCGATGCCTGAGAGTTCCAGTCAATCTATAATAACTAATAACAAAATAAGTTTATGTTCCAGGATTTAATTGTGTTCTAAATATTTTTCTCGATGTGTAATTACGAGATTTGTCCCAAATTAAAGCTATTATCAATGTTGGTTCAACGAACTTATATATTTTGCGTACTAGTAAGGGTGAGGTGAATGCATAAAAAAGGGTCTCGGCCATAAATCGTAGCTGGGATGAACATCGTACGGTCATCCAAATTAGTAGGGTTTTTTTCCTGAGGTGTGCCGAACCAAAGTGGGAGTGACGGAACATCCATACCATACTGGATATTAGTTCAAAAATGAAATTTGGAGAATTGAATTTAAACATTATAATTGTTTACTAACAACAATATTATCATGTCAAATTTCTTTCAGGCTTCTTTACAAAAAATGAAATCAACATTATTTCGGTAATGTTCTCTCAATCAAACCCTTCCAAAATCCAAATTTGACCTGCGAAACATAGACTTCACGATTGGAGGATGCAATAGCGTCACTGAAATTATATCCCGTCAGATATGAGACAAAGAGGGCTTTTTTTCTTGCGCTATCATGCGATAGGGGATGTCAACGTAACTGAGCAATCACGCGGGGTACTGGAAATTATTCCCTTTCGCGGGGTCATGCAGAGTGAAAAGGCATGAAAGGCAGGATAAAAAGAAAAACGCCACTTGGAATGGTAGGGTATGATTCGCTGTCGAAGGCGTTTCGACCGAAGGTATCCCAAGTTTTGCGAAGTTATGTGGAGGGGACGTCGGCGTGGTATCCCGTGAGAATAAGTCTGTAGCACTATCGCATACTACCATTGGTGTCGACCTGGAAGCTGATGTAAACCAACCGGAACGCTCCCTTGGTGCAATTACAGCAGATTTCAGAGGTGGGGAGTGTGAGCTCAAGTGTATCACGTGGGAGTTGAGATCCACTTAAAACAGCTACACGCCACATTCAACGTGAGTAGAATCGTGATAAGGGAAGAAATGGACATACCCCTTCTAGAATCAGTCGAGTTAAAATCAATTCTGGAGGATAGGAAGTCGGGATAATACTGGAAGTGACATGAGGACTCTGCGCGCTTTCATCTGGCGTGAAGGGACCCTTTCGTAGCAATGAAGTTCATGCAAGAGAACAAAATCAGGACTTAAGGACCATCCTAGCAAACGTAATGATTGAGTCTTTGTCCGGAATGTTGGTCACCAGTATCTATTTGGTTAGTGGAGGAGCCGACTTATTCAGGAAACAATATTCCCCAAAGATCCTCCCATCACCCCTCCTCACCTTCCTCTTCCCCAGTACATGTAGTGTATATTAATAACAATAATAACTTGACCATTTAGGTGCAGTACGACGACATTGAGAGCTTCGCAAGGATCCTGGCATGCATGTCATAATTCACACTGTCCATGTCATGTTAATATAATCCAATGTAAATCTAGACAGGAAAAATCGGGTAAGAAAAACAACGACTTTGAATTTTATAAACCGGGTGACAATTTACGGTAGAGTTAGCGTCAATGACATACTTGTCCAAGTTGAGAAAAGGCGGGTAATACGGATAGGCTTGAAAATAAAACAAAACAATCTAAAAACGGGGTTAGTTTATCAAACGAGATTCATTCACACTTTACTCCGAAAGAATCTGAGGTTACCACACACTACATTATTTCCTCTACATGTGTATGTGTATTAATTTACACATACAAATGTAAATACTGAAACAACAAATTACACAACGTAGTATATAGGAATAATGTGCAATAAAATCTTAAATCTTATTTACTGTGAGAAAATCGCAGGGGTTTAAGGAAAAGTTAGGTGTAGCTAGATATAAGGGTATATTGATCGAAGGCCAAAAGATAAGGGTAGCGTAGCCAGTAGATCCCGACAGCTAGTGTTAAAGGGAAAGAATAGAAAAACCAAGGGTAGACGACTACGGATCATTACAACGGGTGCCGGGTATCCCCACAGGTACAACACAAATGGTCCCGAGACCCATAGAAGTTGGTAAAGGCAGACGAGACGGTTCATTACAAACTGTGGTTAGGCCACATACGTTTAGATATTTTTATTAAGTACCTACTTATGATGAAAAATAAAAACGATAATGTATTATAGTAACATCCCGCCATACACAAAACTTCAGCTTATTTTTGGGGGGACTTCTTTATATTTTTTCATATAAAATCATTATTAAATTGTAACATATTTTATTGAAAATGTTACCTTTTTGAATTAACAAATTTAAAAAAAAATCGCGGTTCTACTAGCAAAATTAATTAACAACATACAAATAAATAAAGGGTAGAGGTTAATAAATCACTGTGGATTAGGGCAAATATGATTTCTCGAAGATTTAATAAGCGTAGCCCAGAAGTAAAAAGGAAACTTTTTAACACATACTGCACGAGCCTATATACCTCGGAGCTGTGGACCAACTACAACAAAGCATCTCTGAAAAGACTGGAAGTACAAGTACAACAATTCATACCGAATACTTTTTGGGTTGTCCTGGTACTGCAGTGCCACTGAGATGTTTGTAGAAGGGCGTGTTCCTGAGTTCCGAGCACTACTCAAAAAAAGGATCACCAGCTTTAGAACACGACTAGACACGAGTGAAAACGGTCTTGTGATGGCAGCACTGAACTTCTGGCAGGGTCCTATTTACAAGCAATGGAGCCAACTCCTGATGTCATAGATTAAAAAAAAAAAAAAAAAAAAAAAATATATATATATATATATATATATGTATATATATTTTTTTATTTTGTTTTAAAAAAAAAACTTTGTTTTCATGTTCTTTCTGTATTATTTTTATTCTGTTTTCTTTTACTATGTGTGCAGTATCTCACAATATATATATATATATTTAATATTAATTTGATATGTTCTATGTATAATATGGAGCTCGTGGGATTGCACCACCCTCCCCGAAATCTGGAATAAACAAGAAAAAAAATCATGTAAATAATTTGTCTCAATGTGGGATAACCACAGATTGATAATGACCTTGAAAGCCGAAACAGCTGTCACCGTAATAAAAAATAAATACAACATACATAAATCCTTGAAGACTTGGAAAATTTTATAAAATTTAATAAAAATACAATTTTCCATTTAAAAAGCTTGAAAAATTACTTCCGTGAAAATATTACTAAGACCTTTTGAATTCAGGGTTTAACAAAACAAATAATCATCAATTCCAACATTAAAATCACGTTTCGTAAAGGCATCTTTTCTATTCGTATTCTGTAAATCTGTTTACATTTCCGTGCGGATCGTTTAAAAGTACGTAGAAGCGTAAACATTTTCCAACCAGAAACAATGTCCTCCATTTCTAGAGGCCAATACAATATGGGAGGGGCCAATAAATGATATCCAAATAACCGGAGGGCTTTCAGTAATAATAGTAAGAGACGTATCTTGGATGTTTATTCGGAAGCTGTTTGGAAAGCTTAACAACTTTTTGCTCGGAATACCAATTTTGTGTTGGCTACAAGAATATTTTATTAGAATACATGAATTATTGTTTGTTGTCAAATAATAATGATTCATGACCATCGTAGCGTACAGGAAGAGCGGTGATGCTGGGTCGAAAGGATAAAGTCAACAAAAACCTAATCAAAACGATCGTAATATTAAAGAATAACATTTTTGAAAGGTTTTGTTGTTAAAAACACAAACGAAAAACTTTTGAAATTAATTACAGAAGCAGGTATATTTTATGAAATCTGTTTGCCAAAACCTTAAATAAATGTCTTGACGATAATATACAGGATGTGCGGGGGGTAAAGTAAATTAAATTCGGGAGGTGATTCTACATGATAGTGTAAGTAAAAAAGATAAATAACTTTTTTCGAAATTCCAACTTTTAGGGGTATTTTTTTGGTAAAAAGATAACATTACTACGGTGTGTGCGGCCTGCATTATTAGGTATTTTCCGCTATTACGATACGCGCCAATTAAAACCAACGTCGCCACAACGCGCCCGGCTGACTCAAAGCCAATTTATCGGATAAGTTTGTACCTTACACAAAGGATTTTTAATAGGTACCTTTTTTTCGTAGTAGAAAAAAAGTTGGAATTTCGAAAAAGTTAATAATCTTTTTTACTTAATTTATACGTAAATTCACTTTACCCCCGGACACCTTGTATAATATACGCGACTTGTACAATGATAAGAAAATAATAGAAATTATTTATTTGTTTGGCCCGAGGCCAAGTGAATGAAATTAAAATGTTAAACCTCAAGTGACCAGTCAGTGCCTGAGTTGGTATCGCGTCTGAATTCAACCCAGGCGCCTTGAGTTGGATTCCTCGGCTGGATAGGTCGTCCATCATGACACAAGCAATATTTTACACTTACTTTGATGAAAGTAAAATATTTTCAAATATATATTAAGAGGTTATTCTTAACCCGGGAATATTTGTATTTCCATTAAAAAATCTTATATAATAATATGTCATTGGTGCTATTTCTTGAGCTGAAGCACATAAAACTCTCCAACGATGATAAGGTCTGGTAGAGTTTCTTAATGACTATTATATTATGGGCTCTATTATATTATATTATGTTTTCAGTTGGCAGTGTAATTGACTTAAATACCTTATTGAACATTAAAATGCGAGTGTACGAACTCGAAAAAAGGGTCGAAAATCGGGCGTATTGTAAATACCCTAATGGATAAAACTATCTGTATGATTACACAACGCCTTATACATATCTGTAAAATTAGATTTTCCAATTTTATCTCACATACCTCTTTGTCGGAGAACTACCAAGCATATGATTATAAATACCTGATTTTCAAAAAACCTATTTTGTATGAGCATTAAAACCTTTTCATATCGCTTAACCACTCGAGCGCTTTTGCCACATTATGGCACTATTTCCAAAACCTCGGATTGCTTTGTTGCCAAAATGTGGCAAATTTTCAAAATAATTTTTTTATTAAAACGACTATATATATTGTACATTTAAAATATAACAAAATAAATACTCTCTAGATTCTTTAAAAAAATGTATGGTTAAAGATTTAATTATATTTTATATATAAATCCTACAAATATGTGATAATAGACAAAAGATAGGGGAATTCATTGGCTACATAGAACTATAATCAGTTTGTATGTCTCGATATTCAAATTCGGAGGTATGATTTTTTTCAATGCGGGCGGAAAAATTTCCTTTAGCAATCCGAGAAAAAATATTTTAATTGCACTGTCGCTCCAGTGGTTAAGATGAAAATAGAAAAAAAATAGGAAAATGTTAAGTCCAACAGACGACATTTCAAACGAAACCAACGGAATGTGCTGTAATTTTCGCCGAATTTTCCGCCCTCTTCAATGCGATCGATTTTCATTAAATTTATAGGAGCAAATTCCATTGGCTCTGCGCGGTCATCAAGATTGTGTATTTTCTTCCGGTTGTCATTGGCTGCATTAAACCTTCATTTAATGAATGAAGCATTTCAATTTTGTATATAACGCTTTATGTTATTACAATACGCAAACCGGTTTCGTATTAACCGTGCTTTCGTCAGGGAAAACATAAACAGGAAAAATATTTTGGAAAAAAAGTCCGCAAATTTATTACAGTGTATTGAGCAGCATTTTTCTGACATGACTCAAAAATTAACAAAATCTCTACCCTGGGAAAATAATCCCTGAAATCCTATGTCATCTTTGGGAATGCTGTATAGAGGATATTTTAAGTAAAAGGAATGAGAAGAAGTTCTGTGAAGGAAAAAGGTATGAGGGGTGGATAGGAATCTGTAGGTTAATGTGTCCAAGAGTGATGAACTTATGAACCCATCCCTCCCAATGCGGTGTAGGGCGATGGGTTGAGAGAGTCCGTCTGGAGAAGTCTAGATGGCTAAAATGGCTAGTGATATCAAATGTAGTCATGTCCACTACGATAAAATAACATTAAGTTGACGACGAAACCGGTTGGCAATAAGCTTCGGTAAGTGATGACGCGCTCAAAAGGCTAAAAAATGAAATCATCACAATTTTTTATACATTCGATGTAAAACAGCCTAAAAAGAGCAAAAAAATTGGTTTGCTAAATCACAATTCTACTTATTACATGTCTTTCTGAAATTCTTTAGGTAGATATTGTAGCTTTGGAGCTGTTTTTCAAATTTTATAAATTAATAAGAAAATGCTTCTCCAAAATACGTAAATTTCGCAACATCAATTTCCTCCCTCTTCCGAAACAAAGACATTTCAACTGATTGAAATAATAATTCATGTAAACGTCATTTTAATTTTAATTTCCCGCGCGAACGGTTTCGTAAAACACGATTTTATGCTCCAAGTTGCCCCGTGTCCAACGTTGCGTGCGTTTTGACGCCATAGCTCCCCGTACATAATTTAGTGCAAGGCCCCGGGGCCGGTTCAACCCGCACCCGATCGGGATACTTCAACCCTTTATTGTTTTAGCAGCCCCGCCAATTAACTATCTGTTTACTCAATGATGGAGGGAAGAATTCCGATTCGTGCCGTGATTAATTGAAGGTGCACGTGAATAATCGACCGGTACACGGGTTTCAATTTGGATGAAATTAGATACGAGTACTAGAGGGCCGGCATCGAAGGGATAAATGGTTTTATTTGTCGAACAAAATGCAATCAAATGTTGGAGTAATTCCGAATCCGATCTTCAACATCACTGTTTTTAATCGACAAAATAATAATAATGGCTCTTTTGGATTTTTTTTTTTTACATTAACTCCACATAGGAGGCCCTGAGGAAAATAATTTCCCTCGGGGCCTGTGTCATCTTTGAAGATGCTGTGAGGAGGGTATTTTGAGGAGAGGAAGGAGTGAACGTGGGTCTTGAACAGACCCATGTTGTAGGAAGGAGGAAACACAGAGGCTGGGAAAAACTTTGAACACAAGAACGAGTCGTAGAAGCGTCCCATGTGACAAATGTCAACCGTGTACATATGTTGGGCGCGCGTTTGGCGTGTTTCTCGACTATTCACCGGTGCCGAGGGGATCAATGACACTAGTTCCTCGGAGCATCTTCCATTGAAATACCGGTAGAACAAGAAAAGCATTCCCACCCGATGCCTGTGCTCTAAAGATTGCAATCCGTTTGTTAAGACGGGAGAATCTGTCAAGCGGACCTATTAATGTTTAGCACATCGATCTTTTAGTTGATCAGTCAGACATCTCCAAATACTAAGTTTTGATGTAATGAGGAAAGCAATATTCGAATGCTCACCATAAATCAAATATTATTTAAAGTGTGTTACGTAATGCTATAAAATAACACTGGGAGGCATAACGGTCCGGTAAATTAGTATCTTCTTCTTCTTCTCGTGGGCAATTCTGTTGGCTATGCGGACTTTGTTTACTGCAGCCCAGAACAGCTCTACAGTAGACTGGCCAAACCAGTGTCTCAAGTTTTTCAGCCACGATGTCCTCCTTCTTCCAGGGCCCCATCTTCCGGCAATCTTTCCCTACATTATGAGATACAAGATCTCGTACTTCTCCGGGTATCTCATCATGTGTCCTAGATATTAGAGTTTTCGGATTTTTATTGTTTTAATAACTTATTTTTCTTTATTCATCCGAACCACAACATCTTCTTCATTCGTAACTCTGTCCATCCAGCTTATTTTGAGTATTCTTCTGTAGATCTACATCTCGAATGCCTCAAGTCGCCTTATCAATTCTTCAGTAACTGTCCATGCTTCCATTTCATAAAATAATACTGAAAACAAGTAGCATCTGACCATTTACATTCGTAATCCAACGTAGAGATCATGACTGCAGAACATCTGAACATTAGTATGCCACTTTGAAATATACTACCAGCGATCCAGGAAAATATCAACTTTTGTCTAATTCACTCAAAGTTTTTTTAATGCATCATAATTGATTTGGTGATGTTTATGAGGAATCTGAGTATTGTACTAGATGGATGGTACACTTTTCCATATAGCTGTATACTCAACTCAAATTTTGATTTTTCAGAGATGTCTTACTAATCAATTGGACGCCCGTGATAACGGCAGAGTTTACAGCGCTGCACATATAAGTTTGCGTCAATAACATAACGACAGTCGACGTGGTTGTCAAATTAAAATATAAAAATACTGTCAACTTATACGTGTTGCACCGTAGTGGCAATTACTTCAACTCTTTGGTTGTGCTCGAGGTTATGAAAGCTTTTTTTGACGTTTTGAGAATTCAACAATGCGTACACAGAGAAAAATGTTAGTAAAAACGGTTAAAAACGGGACTGAAGTTCTTACGAACAAATTAACAGTGTTTCAATGTTTATTGGCGGAAAAATGTAAGAATAAGTTGTTGGTATACGTACGAAATTACGTATACCCACAAATTATTCTTGCATGTTCCCGCCAATAAACATTAAAACCCTGTTAATTTGTTCGTAAGAACTTCAGTCCCGTTTTTACTATTAAAATGATCGTTTTTTCAAATAACATTTTTCTCCGTGTCAATTAGACGCATATAGCTTGTTTTCAGTAGCTACGCATACGGAATGTGCGCAACAACTTGTTTGAAACATGAATCACCTTGTGGAAGAAAGGCCTTATAAACAAGAAACTCGGAAAAACACGACCCCTTTATAATTTTAATTTCTTTTATATGTGAATACCTCACAAGAGTTCCAACTGCTCCCGGAGCCAGTGAGACTATGGCATCCCCAATTGGGGTATGTTGTGAGGCTGAAGATAAGTGGGGAGGAGGGGGGGGGGAGATTTGGAGAGGAAGGTGGGGAAGTACCTGGCTATTCAGATCTAGTCACTAAATAGGTTAAAGCCATTATTAAGCAACGTTTCAATTCTGAATGGTGGTCTTGCAACAGGGTGATACTGAGAGTATCTTCCACTATAGAGCTAATTAATTAATTGTGAAATAACACAAATTAATGAAATAAAATTTGTTTGCGCACGCCAGATTCGAACCCGCGACCTTCGGAATGGGAGTGCAAAGCCTTATCCCTGGACTACGACGGCCTTCATTATTATTTCTATTATTTATTATTATTACTATTCTTTGTACAGTATTAGCTGAACCGTGAATAAGAATTTAATTTAATAAGAATTGAATAATTTAAACCAGACGTTTTCCGAGCTTTACGAAATTTTTTCCGAAATCAGACGTAGAAAGTGACATTTTTCTTGCTTTGAAAGTCAAGTGTGCAAATTTCACCAATCTCGAAATAAAACTGTTGATTTGCATAAAAATAAAATCCACGCCACTCGGCCCGCTAAACTGAATTATGTATTTTTATTATATTTTAAAATCTCATTTAGAATAATTGTATTTTAAGTAGGAAAGAAATTAGATAATTTTGATTTAAATGTTTGTTTTTTTTTATAGAGAAACCTCACAAGAGTCCCAACTGCTCCCGTCTGGAGCCAGTAACAATTGTGGAGTATGTTGTGAGGCTGAAGGTAAGTGGGGAAGGGAAGGAGATGGGGGAGAGGAAGTTGGGAAAGTACCTGGCTATTCAGATCTAGTCACTAAACACGGCTAAAGCCATTATTAAGCAACGTTTCAATTCTGAATGGTGGTCTTACACCATGGCGATACTGAGAGTATCTTCCACTCTGGAACGTGCTGCAAATATAACATATATTATTTTTATTAATTAATTGTGAAATAACACAAATTAATCAAATAAAATTTATTTGCGCATGCCGGGTTCGAACCCGCGACCTTCCGAATGGGAGTCAAGTGTCTTACCACTCGTAAGTCTAGGTACACATTTGTACATAGACCCGAGTCTAGTACAAATTAAGAGTATACCTGGAAATACAGACCACTATTAAGAGTATACCTGGAAATACTTACCCTTATTTAACAAACCTTTCTATAATTGCAAGTAGCGACAACAAATTTTCTTTATTCAGACTATTTGATTTTTAAGAAATATTTATAAATAAAATATATAAAAAAATGAGACTTAAATATGAAAAATGAGGAAATGTACAATGTACCTTATGAGACTTTTTAGATAACATAGAATACCAAAATAAAAGTTTATACAAATTTTCACCTTATTCGTTTCATTTAGGGGTGAAATCTTTATTTGACTGGACTATCGGGAATCGCTGGTTAAAATTATTTGTGTACGTGCTGTTATACCCTTGGAAATAATAATTATAGGAAACTTGCACCTCAAAATAATTAATTATAAAGGCAAATACTTTTGCATGAAGTTAAAAGGATTACGTTATCTATGATCTAAATGGCAGGTTTAAAAGCGATTTTCCCAAGTAAAGGAGAACACAGTTTTAACGTCTCTGACTCATACAACTAATTTAGTTTCCATCGATAAGTACCAAGAAATTACATTCTACGTGATTTTACGATTCTTTTAATGACCCTTTCCGCAATTTCCTACCAGCAGCAGTTTCATGGCATAATGTGGTTCATAGCTTTACACCGTAAAATAGTTAACGAGTTACGATTTTCACACTACTTACGAACATCACCGATATCCAATAAATATGTTCTTGGCGTGTGACGAACAAGTTACTGTCATTAAACTCATATACAAATCGGAAGCATTCGCCATTTCCAGGAATTACTGATCACGTCGTTTTGTGAAACATTGTGCATAAAGTAATTTAAAGCCTGGTTCTCGTTAGTGGATTTAGTGTTAAATTTGTAACGCCACATTGTAAGAAAATGTATGAAATTTAGTAGGAACATTAAATAAAGCTTGTCAATTTTTATCGAATGTTTGTCATGCCAATGACAATTAAAAGAAATTAATATTATCTGAGATGTTTGCATTAAGACAGCATTAATAACGAGGGTTGTTTGCTATTTCATTTTAAATAATTTATTTATTGTTTCTTTACATGGTAGGTATTATTGTTCACATTTCAATATTAACCTCACTAGGACAAGCCTGTTTTGAGGATAATAAGTTTATAAAGTATTACAAATAGAACAAAAAATATTTAGATACCTATTTATAAAACAACAAAGGACAAAGATGAACCAATTGATGGCAATTTTAACACCGATAATTTAATATTTAAAAATAAGATAAAAAAATGCACAAAATGTCTTAATATGTGTTCTGGAAGGATATTAAATATAAGTGTAAACTGACACAAATAATTTCTTTGCCCAAGAGAAAATTTATTTTGAATTTGAATTCTGACGAATTCTTAAATATAACATACTTTTTTAGACTGATACCCACGGATGTAATTTATTTATATTTAAGATTCATAAAAAACGCTACCTTACCATTAAAATATTTTATCTAAAACGGTTTGAATTTTTTATAAAACGTTTTACGATTATAAAAATAAATAAAATTAGTAACATTTAAGATTTTTACAGTCAAAAGAAATTGGATCGTGAAAAACTTTAGCCAATATTTCGGACAACTTTACAGTGTCCTTCTGTGTACATCTGCCCTAAAGATGAACATGAACAATGTAACGTTGTCCGAAATGTTGGCTAAATTAGGAGGTAGAGCAACACGGCATAACGCCCTAAAAATAAATAACAAAAGAGATGAATTAGTAACTTCCCGAGGTATTCGTTTAAAAACAAATGTGATTTTAGTAATGCGTTTATCAGAATGAATTAATATAAATCGCGAGGAAAGATAAATTTTCTATACCGAATTCGACCGCAGGTCTATCCAAAACACCGAGCCGCGCACCGAATATTTCTGTACACACTCTTTTAATTGCGTTGTCAAGATTTCCACTTATTTTTTGAGCATTTGTTGGCAAATTTGACCGTAGGTCCATCCAATACACCGGGGTCGCGCGTCGCATATTTTCGTATATGCCTTCTTCCATTCCATAGTTTATTTTAGGGTATTGTATTGCCTTGACATGTAACTGATGTATTATTTTATAACTCAATCCATAACATAGATATTTTATATACTCGTACCTATTTTTGTACATCTGCGAGTATGTTAATGTAAGTAATTCTATCACGTAAGTTGGTATGTATAATGTCTGAACTCAAGGGACAAAAGGCACACTTTGGTTGCGTGCAATGTCATCAAGAGTCAACGTTTAGCTTTTCAGTGTGATATTCAACACAGGTTCGCAGCCGAAAACACAACCGGCGACTGCATGGTATTATTTGCCCGCATCTAGAAAGCCCTTAGGAGGTCAACTGTCCATTTTGTAGACGATATGAAAGGATCGACCTTTTGTTTTGTTGGCGAATGCACTTATGTAAGTTCTGGATAGATTGAGAAATAGAGGCACGTGATTGAGGGTCAAGGGAGTTGAGTTTCCCCCTATACAGAGTCAGATTGGTTTGTATGACTATTTTAGCAGTAAAATATCATCAAAATTATCTTCTGTCCGTCGCGTCGCGTTGGTACGAATCATTTGTTCGAGTAGATTGAAAAAGCTTGTAATTTTTTTGGGAAAGCAAGTAAATTGTTGAAAGTATCGCCCATTTATATATTTTTTTATTATAATATAGGTAAGATACATTTTTAATCAAATTAATAAGAATCGATGAAACTAAAATAGAAAAAACCGAAAACAAATGTTTTTTTCAATATTTTTATTACATTAGCTCCACAATTTGCTCCCCGAGAAAAATAATTTCCTTTGGGGCTTATGTCACTTTGGGGATGTTGTGTGGGTTATTTTAGAAAAGGAATAAGAGGAAGTACTGGGAAGCAAAAAAGTACGAGGAGTAGGAATCTGGAGGGTTGGTGTATCTAGGACTAACGTACGTATGAATACTCCCCTGCCACATGGTTGGTGCCAAGACCCTGACTAACCTTACCCTATGAACCCGGGTACTCGTGCTAAGTCACCAAACGTAGCGAACACTTGGAGTGATCTGTGGCCGAAGTGTTGGATATCCAATAGATACGCATTCTTCTAAATTGAATTTCTTTTTCATATTCTTTGCATTTTATCTTTGTTTAATACATTTTAATAATCAATGTATTTTATTACTTCCTCCATAATTTCTATTTCTCACTGGAATTGGTAAGCATTGGTTACAAAACTCCGCTGTGGACTGTTGTTCTTGCATACTTTGACTTCATTAGCGACTATTGCAATCAGTCGTCCATTAATTCAATTTCCTGCATCCACCCTTCTGTCAATGTCCTTATCAGCCATCCTGCCTCCCGCAAACGTACTTCCTAAGTATACAAGCTCATCAAGTTGCTCGACGGATTCTCCGCACTTAACTAAATTACAAAGTGCTTTTGCATCTTCTCTTCCAAATGCACTGATTGTGGACGGAGACATTATTTTTATTTAAAAAAATTGTTCCACTTTCCAAAATCAAAAGCACTTTGTAATTATGAACTAAGCTGAAGCCCTACTAAATATTTGCGCACGTTACTCGAAGACGTGTCATTTCGCATTTCCACATGGCCGACTACAGTGCTGGCCTTGGGGCACGAAGGATTTTGAAGTGGCACGTGATCAAGTCAGTGCCATCGAGCAACGACAGTTTGCAATGACGGCGATTGTTATTGATACTCGTTGCTACTTCTAAATTCTGTGTAAATTTGCTGCAAGTAAATTTAATAGACAGTTTGATTACAGATTGACAGCAAGAACTGCAATAATGTTCAATTTTGCTTTTATTCAGAGGGCTCCTTTTTGACTCTAGGTATCAACGTCATTCTAAGGACCTACAACTTACGGGATGTGTAAATCTTTGGTGACCCTTAAACACCACTATTGGATTATAATGATGTCTTGACTATTTTATTTTATCCGCCGCTTTTAACGACTTGTTCTCTAAGGATGGATGAGATCTGTAGTGTACCCATCATTTATTAGAAACGTACACTGCACAGGTTTCTACTTTACTCTTTTCCTTATTACTCCCAGCATTCTAAATTGATGTATTAACAACCTATTTATTTCCTGGATAACGTTAAAAATGTGTGGAATTGTATTTTTCATTTATCTTTATATATATTATGGATTTATTTGGCTTTTACGCCATAATAAGGACATTGCGGACATGTTTAACACATCATTTATTAAGTATAAACACCTCATAGTAAGATGTTTATCGGAATAAATAATATTTAATTGAATATACCACATAGTTCTCCTTGACTCAATCAACGAATTGTACTTATCCCATTCTGTTGTTTCTCTACCTTGCATGGTAGGGTATCCTACTTTTATCTAACTCGTATTTGATTTGGTTTTTGTTTATGTTGTTGATTTTGTTTTTGATTTTGACTTTGATTTTGTTTATGATTTTGTTTTGGTATTTGTTTTAGATTCAGTTTTATAATTTAATTTTTTGTTTTAGTTTGAATTGTATGTAATGTTGATTTAGATATACGTTGTTAATAAAAAAAATAACATGTAAGAGCAGGGCGTGAAATACAAATAAATAATAAATAATTACGCAAGTAACGCTACCGGTTGCAAAGACCACTATCATCGGAAATCTACCGCTGTTGAGCGGCGTGACTTCACCAAAGCCATAGTGAAGAAAAAATATATATTGTTTAGGCGGTAAAAACAAACATGATATATTTTAAACCATTACAGAAAACTTTTTCGTAAAAATACATAAATCCGCTTTCAAATATAATATATAAAAACAACCAGCATAATAAATAAAAAATAATCAAAGTAATGCTTTACAAGAATTTTTTAAGGACATTTAAAAATGAAAATATATAATTTTCTTGTATAATATATAAGATAATATAAGATTTCTTCTAACTTGTTTCTTTTTCTTGTCCTTTTTTTTGAAATCTTCTATTTTTTGTTTATCCTTATTTGTTACTTTATTTGTTTTCTCTTGTTATTTGTTTTATTGAACGCGTATTTTATACAAATTTTATGCTATTGGATGTTAAACTTACATTTTTATTATCAAAATACCTATATAAAATTTTGACTTTTTCCTCCCATTTATGAATTGGAAGTTCCTCCCTTCCTAAATGAGTTTTGTTACTAGCAAGAAAATAAAACAAATATTTTTTTTCCTTATAATAAAGAAAATGTGTCATTACCGTAATTTTTTTCTTAATTTTTTCGATAATATTTTTTTTTAAATATAATCCCTATTCAGAAGGCCATATTATCACCCGAGCCCTCCACCAGTAAGGGTATATAGCTTAGCGTGTCAAAATATTTACAGTGTTATGTTATGAGCAAGGAGCGTAAATAATGGTGAATACACATATTGTAATCGCGGGCCTTCCCCTATTCCCTGCTAGTCCCTGTTCTCGTCTTATGACTAACCGCTCGGACCGTATTCCTCGTTAAATATCATAGTTGCCGTGCTATTTATCATCGTTCATCTAAGCGTTTTCAATTAATTCATGTTGAGTAGGGTGGCGTGTTTCATCACTCAAAATATAATTTCATTAAATAATATATTTTATTATCATTAATTTAATTATTTTTTTACGCATCAACTTCTAATTACTAATATGTTCGTAGTCTGTTAGACCAGGATAATTAATAGCCTATTAATATAATACAAAGATATTTAAGTCAATGTATCAGGATGGTGAAAATAACCTTTTTTTATTGTGTGATTTTAATTTTTTTTTATTATATCCTCCAGTTGGATGTGTGTTTTAATGATTGTGATGGTACATACATAGATATACATTTTTTTAAATTACATACTTACCGCAAAAAGGACAAATTTGACCATGACTTTTACTTGCCTGACTGAATATCATTTTTATTTTATAATTGAGAGTACCCGGCGTGCGTTGAAATGCTACTCAAAGAAAGGGTTTGTGTTATAAATCTGTCTCTCTCTCTGCTTTTCCTTCACCCTCCTCCCCTCCATCACCCCTCCACTGCGTGTCATTTCTAGAGCATCCCCTTTTCCGCACCTGTTCCCCTTCCGCATTCCCCTTCCACCTTCCCCGCCTTTTCCCCTCCCGCGTTCTACTTCCACCTCCCATATATCCTTCCCTCCCCGTTGCTAAACTATATGAACTTCACACATTTTTTAAACTGCTCGATCGCCACCTATTGTAATTAATTAATACAAATTTCATAACGCCAGAGCTCACCATTGCATACAAACCTTTGCGGGCTTGTTCACAACAACTCACCGAAGTTTCATCGCAATCGGATGATTTTTTTTTTTACATTAACTCCATACAGGAGGCTCTGCCATCTTATGGAGGCTCGGCCTATGTCATCTTTCAAGATGCTATGAGGAGTTTCTTTTTGAGGAGAGGAAGGAGTGAACGTGGGTCTTGAAGAGACCCATGTTGTAGGAAGGAGAAAACACCGAAACCGGCAAATCGTTCCACAGCCGAGCTGTTGAACACAACAACGAGTCGTAGAAGCGTCCCGTTCTCATGTGACAAATGTCAACCGTGTACATATGTTGGGCGCGTGTTTGGCGTGTTTCCCGACTATGTACCGGTTCCGAATAGTATTTTTTAAGTACCATTCATCCGGTAAGGTAATAAGAGACAAACAAAGAAATATTAATTTTATACGAGTATAAATGGATTATAGATTATACATACATACTTGTTTATATCTGTTTGACATTTTTTTATAAAGGTGAGTAATCTCCTTGTTTATTTTTAATAACACGTTTTCAAAGTATGCAGCGCTTCATTAAATATTCATATTATTTATTTGTTCACTATAATATTACTAGGCTAGACCATCACAAGAGTCAAGGTACGGCACTTTGTCTTTAGAAAATGCTTGATCATATATTACGTCAAGGCTCGTTGCTTTCGCGCTGTTACTCTGTCGTTTGTTACTTTACCTAATAGCACTGCATGACTGCAATACTAACACTAGGAAAATGAAGGAATAAACATACAACATTGTTTACCCATTCTAACCTATTGCGCCCCAACACCATCTCCCAGACCCCAGACCGGAGTACCGCGATGGTCATTCTGACAGATCCTAGTCGCTTTGTCCGGTTAACGTCGCGTCATTTAAGTATATATTAAATATTTTCAAAATGATAAAAATTCAAATATAAATAAAGGTTTATATATTGTACCTACTAAATATATTGGAAACATGTTTAATAGATTAGGATATGGGCTATTTTTAAAATATTTTTTTTTCAATTACCATTTATGACTTTACGAAGGTGCGTTGAAATACCACATGAGTTGCCATGGAACCCTGATTAACAAACATAGTAGTATTAAGTAAGGTTTAATTAATAAACTGTATAAATGTGAATGAGGCAAAGAGTGTGTGCCAAGACCGAGTTGTTTGACGGTCCGTCCTCTCTACCTACCCCTGCGGAAAATGGCGTGATGGTTAGTTAACTTTGACGATCTTGAAATCAAAAATGCTACTTATTTGAATATATTTTGTATTGTCTTTAATAGAGACATTCATAAATGAGTGATACAACTAAATATACTAATTTAATTCAAAGATCATATTACAAACTCGTTTAATATGCATGTCGTAACAAAATTTAATAATTACAAATGTAAGTTCGTTAAGTTTTTATCACAGTTTAAGCGAAAAAATCGAATAAACATCTGTTCTGAAAACTGATTTAAAGCTTTTTTTTAAGATATCTAAAGAGGGTATTACCAGAGAATACTGGAAATTAGTCATTTTTAAATCAAATTCTAGACTATTGACTCTTTTTTACATAAAAACAAAAATTGATTTTCAAAGATTGTTATTTCATCTGGTATACGCAGTTTTAAAATTTTGAAAAACTAAGTTCATTATTAATATACTAAGGTTATAACGTTGTTCGTTGGAAGATTTGTTCAATTTTCAAACGATAGATTCTATCAAACAACACAAATTTCAAATCATACAATAAAATAAATCAATACATAATCTAGTCAACGCAGTTTTTAAAATTTTAATTTTAGTTAATTTAAAATCATTCAAAAATAAATCCCGGAACGTGTTTTGTGACAAAAATACCTCAGTTTTTCATATTTATTTAAGGTCTTACAAACTGAAATATTGCAATTTTTTTTTACACTTTTATTTTGTTTAGACATTATTGGTAAATCATAAATACTTATGATCAAAAAATACTTACAAGAAGTACACTATATTTAGTAATTTATCATCGTACATTTTGAGCATTTTTATTGCTTACTTGAATGTAGGTATATATTAAAGCAAGTTTTGAATGAAATAAATCGATATTAAATTTTTAATTTAAAAATTTTGATACTGGGAATAATCGATATCTCTCATTGGAACTTCCTTGTACAATTGTAAGCATTTTAAAACTTTTATTCTCAGCTGCTAGACAATCGCTCTTAAATGTTTAATTAAAAGAAAATAGGCTCTAAACCTAAAGAATATTTTTAATATCAATATTTTATTTATTTATTTTTATTTATTTATTTATATATAGATACAAAAGAAAGTACAAGTTACACATTAGGAAGCTTTGCCTGTCCAACTAGGAAAGTTTCCCGTTCCAGGACAGACAAATTGACAGGTTTAGTTCATATTATTCCTTAAGTACATAATTGCAAACAAAAATAAAAACAAAGATAAAAACAAGAAAATTCATTTTTTTTGAAATTGAGTTGTGTTACGAAAAAAAAAATATAAAAAACATACATACATTTTTTTTTTGTGACTATGCAAAAAAGTAATCTGTTAGCATATGTGCTATTCGGATTTACCGAATTAACCTGGTAACAAATAATATATTCAGAATTACAGAGTATGGGATAAGTAGGTAAGTTGGGAGTGTTGAAAAGTGTAAACAAGGTATCTGATAACTATATATGATTAGCATTGTATCTGCGATACCACAGATTAATATTGTGTTCATCTTGTGTTGTTTATATCTATTTCTTTTCTGTCTTCTATTAAAACTTTTGACGAACAGTTGACATTTAGAACGCAAACAAAAAACAAGCTTTTATATGAAAGCGTCAGTTCCAAAACGACCACATTCATTCCCGATATTCATCAAACAAAAAGCATACTGCAAGTTCCAAAATTAGTGTACATTTACAGTCCGGTAAGTGTGTATACTCGGCTGAACTGCACTGGCCAGTGAAGAGACCGTGTCACGTTCGGCCATACACTTTGGAAGTAAATTGACCGCTTGGCCGTTAATTTCCGGCCAAAACACGATCCTCCGTGGCTATATCGCCTGGAGGACACTCTGCACTCATTCTGCCCCCGAAACCAACCCCACCACCTCCCCCAACCCCTTATTCTTTTGTGTGCCTCTCTACCCGGGCCTAGCTAATCAGAGACGAACTGGCTACCAAAATTGGAAAAATACAATATAAATATATCGATAAATGGACAACTAATAAAGATTTACTGTTGTTATCCACGTTGAATCATAATGTCTGTACCTTATAAGATAAACCACGGAAGTCCACTTTTTGGCGGTTTTGAGTTGGATATGCAGAATTTTTTCTGTATTTCATTACATTATTGAATGAAACAATGAAATCTCCCGAGGACTTCCGTGGTGTATCCTTTAAGATAACCCTAAACTCGCTGATAATAATACCCTATAAAAATATTTATGAATTTACTTTACGCGGACACAAATTATATTTAAAAAAATGGCAATCGGCAACGATGCCAATGAAAATTAGAAGACACCAACCTTTAGTGACTTCTGCAGCATAGGAGGCCTTTAGATGTTTTCCAGTCCACGTTAGAAACTCTAAGCACAATTCAATGTTATTTTGTGACAGACACAAGTCGGGTTGATTGTCATTGTCATTTCGGATTGTCAATTTGAATCAACCACAGTAAAATTCACAATGATCGAAAATGACGATGATATGAAAGTTTTAATTTTTTTCATGTCACAATACCATTGCAATAATTTGAATTTTGTATCCAAAAGGACACTTTAGTGATATCTCTGGCCCAGTTGTGGTCATTTTGCAGTTTACGAGCACAATATATTTTAATATCTTTGAAATACTAGAAAACCGCCAAACAACCATTTTGATAATATAAATATTTCGAATTATTATCGAGACAAAAAAAAAAATATTATAATGCCTGAGCACATGTTTTGGTTTCCGCATGTAATAAGTATTGCAGTTAGATTTTCTTAAAAAACAATATAGAAATAAATGGTAGGCTTAGTGGCATATAGCCAGTTAGCCGCCGGATAAATGACCACTGCGCCACTGGTCTAGTGCCCCGTTCAATATGGCCAAGCTACCCGCACTCGACAATTTGCCTCTTAATTCAAACATCACGGAATTCAAATGTAGCTAATTACATTTATTTATTTCTTACTAACAAGTGGTTTATTTATCTTCAACAAAGCACAATACTTTAAGCATTTTGTAAATTTGATCTTTGGGAAGTAGGTTAATTAATTAAGAATTATTTTTCCCTGAAAATTATTTTTGAGTTTAAAAATATTTTAAGTGGTTTTTCGTGGTAGTTGTTTTAATTTTTACATTGTGTTCTAGTAAACATGAGATATTCAAATATATTTATTTATTAACATAAACCAATAAACTGTCAACTGTCAACCTGTTTAGGGAGACCCCTTCAAATCACCTTTAAAACTAATAATAAATGCTAATAGTTATGTGAACACCTTTTACCATTTCACACCTTTTTTTGGGTGCATTTGAATGTTTCAAATAGGTATGTTATAATTTTATCTTATTTAATAAATCAGAACCAAAATATCCTCTGCAATCATAGTATTTATAAGGAGGTAGGTACATAAATACCAAACTACTTAATTATAAATAATGGATTTTTAATAACACTTTTTTTTTATTTCAAATAAGTAATTATTCAATTTAAAACAATATTTATTTTTTCCTAAAGTATTTGAATCTATTTTATTAACGAAACTTAATAGGGAATTAATTAAAGTTATTACACCATTTCAACATGGATTCATTCGGGAAAATCAACTCTAGCTAACCTTATGATTTATCAACATCATATAATTGAAACATTGAATAAACGATCTCAAACTAATTCAGTATACACATACTTTAGAAAGGCATTCGATAAGGTATCTCACAAAATTTTAATTCATAAACTAAAATTTCTTGGTGTTTCTGGTAGTATGTTAAAGTGGTTCAAAAGTTACTTGTCATCTAGAAAAATATCTGTAAATTTTTTTGATTGCACTTCAAAGCAATTTGTGGCTTCCAGTGGAGTTACACAAGATTCTCATTTGGGACCTGTATTATTTTTAATACTTATCAATGATATTGTACAAGTTTTTAATGAAGTAAACATACTCCTGTTTGCTGATGACTTCAAAATTTACAAAACGATTACCTCCATCATTGATTGTAATATCCTTCAATCTAATGAATAATAATGAACTGATTAGTGTCAATGTATATCTTTCTGTAGAAACAAAAAACCTATTATGTCTCATTATAGTATCAACAATATTTCTCTTAAAAAGATGTCTCATATCAAGGAATTGGGTATCATATTTGATGAAAAATTAACGTTCGTTCTACACATTAATGAAGTTACTAATAAGGCTATGAAATGTTTGGGATTTATTTTAAGAACAGTCAAAGATTTGTTTGACACTTTATTCATTTAAAATTCTCTTCACTGCCTTAGTTAGAAGTAATTTAGAATACAATTCTACCATTTGGTCCCCATACTATAAAGCACATCAAATTAAAATTGAGACAGTTCAACATAAATTTTTAAGGTTAATTAATTTAATTAATGAAAGGACTTTTTAAAACTGACTTATCTTGTAAAAAAACCAAGAGAGATCTGGTACTTTTACTTAATTAGTTAATGGCACAATTGAGGCACCTGACTTAATAAAGCTAAATAACAATCCGAGTACCAAATCGTAACACGAGGCTTCCAGAGCTGTTCTTTGTTTATCCTTCGAAAACTAACTATTTCATTAACTCCTCAATCCAAAGACTCCATGGGCTTGGAAATAAATTTAGTTCAGTTAGTATTTTCATTCATTCATTACCAAAATTTATTTCTGAAATTTCAAAAATTCTGTTTCCGTTTTCCGAAATTTGTATATTATTGTTTCTTTTTCTATTGTTTTTGTATTATGGTTGTTGTAAAAGCCCTAAGGGCGTAAATAAATAAATTTATCCGACGAAACGTTTATCTTAAAAACATTATTTTTTCAAACTTTCTTCCGGAAAGTAGGTATATAATATTCTAAAATTGTGAATAAGTTAGTCCAAGTAAACTCGACTATTTCGCATTTTAAAAAGAATCTTTATTGAACCATTTAAACAGCCAGCATCTTGAAACGAAAACAGAACATACAAACAAATTTCCAGACGGACGAAATGCAAATTAGTCAAGTTATAATACGACTTAGCTACGCTCAAACAACAAAATAGGTACCTACTTGTATCGTAATAAATTATCATTGCCTAATTGAAGACGACGACAGTAAATGTGATTTATAAATACGCGTACACTCTTCTTGTCTATGTTTTCAATTAAAATACCTGGGTACAGTGTTATTAACACTTGTTGTACTTCAAACCATGCTAAACTTCAAGTTTGTTAGAAAATAAATAAAAAAATATTAAATGCCTACTATATAGTGAAGTGGTTCATAGAAATTTATATACGTTAGTAGTTAGTTATGAATAATTTTGTGAAATGATAAATGATTTGTTAATTTAATTAACAAATACCCATTGCGCATCGGCGGCACCATCCTTTGACATTCAAATTACGTCTAAGTGGTTTGAATACTAATTTACATTAGTAACAGGATGCTTTTAGTTTATTGCTAGCAGGTAGCTAATAGTAGAGGATACTATTCTGCCAAATTTGATAAAGCTCCTGCGCAATGATATGGCTTTCCGGAAATATGCAGCATCCATCTTTCTGCAGACAAATTGAGGCTAACAAGCCATGGCAAGGCTGTGCAACGTATACTACGAAGGCTGTAGTAAGCAGTGAACGCCGTAAGGTTTGCCAGGGGAGAATAATATATAACGGGTATATTGCATTTTGCACTTATCATTCCGTATCGGTTTCGTTACCACCCTTTCTTATTTGCATTCTCCCTGTGTACAATAGAAGATTATATGGAAAGTGGGCAGAGAATTGCTTCTAAATAAACTTGGATACTTATCGCTATGTTGAATGCTTTGTCTATGGTTTTAGAAATTCACACTGAAAGACAAAATTTTAATTATATATTTTTTTATGTCGGGTTCCACGTAATGCTTCGTAATCTATGAAAAAAGTCATGTTCGGGAAAAGAAAAAATAGTATTTTGAACCAGTCACCCAAAACTCCGTTTGATAAAAATCAACCATATTTGCAAACACAATTTATATATATACATTTTTCTGGCTACCGAACATGACATCGCTTGCTGAGATTTGTACTATGTCCATTTTTGTTTTTTTTTTAACTGTGAATGCAGTACTATTAATCATATTTTTATCTTCCATATCCTCTCACAAAAAAAAAGAAAATTTCAGCGGAAACTTACATTTTGAACATCACTTTTTGTTCTATCTCCGAAGTAATTACAAAAATGAGGGTTGGAGTGTACTATGTCCACTGGCCAATACTATTTTTATTATTATTATTTATTAAAATCTTATGTACGTGTTTGTAAAAATTACTAACGTTTGATTACTACATACATTTTATTTATTCATACGACAATACTAAATTTTCAATTTTCTAATGAAGAATTTTTAATATTTTTTATTTTATTTTTTTTATTATAACCTCATGTGTGTGAATGTTAACCCCTAAAAAATTGGCGTATTTTGTCAGAGGCTAAAAATATTCCCGCTTTGCAATAAAATCCAAATAAATGGAACATTTGTTAACGTATTAGAAAACTAAGAACTGTTTTCGAAAGGTTATGAAATAGGCATTCAAATTTCCATATTAAAAATTACTATGTATTTTTTTAAATAATTTTTTTTTTGCGAAAACTTTAAAAAGTGTTCAAAATGGCTCACTTTACTTTTTTTTCTAACTAAAATTACTGATAATGAAAAAAAAAATAAAACACATACTTTTTTATTAGATAAATGAATTATAAACCTTACTGTCACCTCACTTTTTTTCGTTTCATGTAAAAAAAATTCTTAAAAAATTCACAAAGTTCCATAATTTTTTTTCAAATTGCTATCGGAAACTTTGGTTTCAGAAAGGGGTAAATTTTAATTTTTTTGTGTTTTTTTTTAGATTTGAATATATAGTTTGTTTTATTCTCTTTCCAATACCGTTGAGATCACATTTCTGACTATGATAGTAAGGCAGAAACAACGATTTCTGTGAGACCCATGTGAGCTGGGACAAATATGGTCTCCTGTGATTAAACGGGTTAAATTATTATTGTTTAATGTGCCATAGGGTGAAATTACTGTTGGTTTGGTCTATCTTCACCCATAGTATGGATATAGTATAAACCAACATTCAATATGGTCGTGGTACAAATCAACATTAATTTTTTGCTATTTTGTTTTAAAAAAATTGCCCTTTGACGTTCTTGATTATGCTTTTATTCAAATAAAAATTCAACCTATTATGTTGATCTTTTACTTTAACTGATTAACAGATATATTTTATATTATTATTTATAAGAATTAGTTTGCAGTAAAGGAAACCAAAACTCAATTTTTTAAACTTATAACCTTGTTTTTTCAATACGAGTTTTTGTTGTCATAGTACAAACCAACCCTCAGCAAGCGATATTATACCAACTGCAATGAAATTGTATTTTCACACTACCATTATTTTGTAATTTTTCGACATTGAACAGCCGATATATTATTATTTTATCGTATTTTTAATGGAATGACGAGTGCGTTCTTTAGCTTTAAAACACTTAACTTTGTACGATGTTATCAAAATATTAAAAAAAACATTTTCGAAAATTAAAACTAGCTGAATAATAATGGGAAAAAGTGTGTACTAACAACAAATTGTAAATTTAGTTTTTTTATTTATTTTTAAGTTGTAATCTTAGCAGGTACTTACATAATAATATAAACAAAGAGTTAAATTAAACAAATAACTTTATATAAGCCACTATTATATAATCGCAATTATCTACATGTTTCGACAAGTATAGACTAAAAAGAACAGAAAGAAATTGTTTGTTTCTTTTGTTATTTAATGTCATTACGACCCTGACGAAGAAACCATTGGTTTCGAAACATGTAGGCAATTGTGATTATATAATAGTGGTTTATACAAAGTTATTTGTTTAATTTAATTCAAAATGACGCCACAAAGTGATTTTGCGAAGTTTGAAGAAACAAAGAGTGTTTGTTATTTGCCAGTGCATTTTATTCATTATTGTTAAAGAAATATAAATATTTCGCTTTCTAACTAAGCACATTAAAAACTTTTATTTGCATTATCTAATATTGCATCATATTATTTACATAATATATATAACTTCTGTAACTATTACAGACATACATTTCAGAGTAGCAATTAGGCAAGTAAGCGATATCAGGGATTCCCGCATAGTTCGATCGTATTATGTAAATTCCGTCACTACGTTAAGTTCTCAGACTTTACTGAAATGATTGTCTAGTTCGTGTGGGGAGATGTCGGGAGATATTGCTTACGGAACATAGAACCTAAGATCTCGCCATTGTTAAGGATGTATGAAAGGTAAGTTTAATCATTATGACCGTGTGATGAGAATATTTTTTCAATTAAAATCGAAAATGATGAACGTGAGGCAAAAGACGATGCTCCTTCCTAGAAAACCAAAAATATGTTGTTTAGGTAATTATCATTATGTACTAACTCCGTCCTCTCTTTCTGTCCCTGCATGTGTCAGTTAGTTATTTACTTACGATGATTATGATTATGGACTAAACATATAATGCTTTTTAGATCGGGGCAGACCGGCTGATGATGGACACTGCAACCGGCTGATGATGAGGTAGAATAACACGGCATAACACCCCAAAAACAAACAACGAAAATAAATATATAATTATCGTACTTACAGTGAGGTATATATATGATAATATTATGTGTAAAGGTAGCGTGTAAAATTTGAAATGAAATGATAAAGAATAGCCTGCGTCCTGAAATAAAAGAATTTGGGGTTTGTATTCATTCAGTAGTAAGTGCCAGATTAAAAGTTTAACCGGAAAAAAATTTTTTTTCTGCAGCAGATGAGAAAGACTCTCAGAAGATGAGCTCTGTCATCATGAAATTAGGAAAGATGTCCCAGTTCAATGCAACTATTTTCAGCTTTAAAAGGAGCTTTCGAATATATAACCGTAAAAACATAATTCAATGCGCCACCCACTTTGATGCAAAATTTTAAAATAAAATCTTCTTTGAAATCAGAGTTTTTTTTTTAATATGAGATAATCGTTTTGATAATCATGAAAATTTTAAAATACATATTATACAATAAAAAAATATATATATATATTATTGCTTAAATCATCAGTTTCGCGAAGCAGCATTAACACAACCATGAATGTATTTTATTTAAAATAAATCACTTTGTGTACTATTTATTAATTGATTTATTTATTTATCTAAGTAAAGTTTTTTTACATGCGGTTTTTTTATGCCTGCCTCACTAGGATATACTTATGTCGAGACAGACGTAGAGGTACCTACATACATTTATACACAATAGGTTACGTGGATATTATTAAGGTGAAATACATTTTAATTTCTATACAATCAAAAAGGTAATTGAAAGTGTATTTTAATCCTGTAAAGAGTGTGGATCTTACAATTGTGGGAAAATATGATGTGTAATTGATATTAAAATGATAGTTAAATACGTTAGATTTTACAAAATTATCTTATTTTATTTCATTTATAGGTTTGGTCATGTGTAAATTGTATTTATTATCCATGTGCAATTTGGTTTACAGATGTTTGCAATAATGGGCCGTCCTATACTTGCAATGCATTTCTTTATTTCGTATTTGAATTTGGTCAATTTATCTGTTTGTCTAATCGTACCTGAGGCCCTAGCACGCTCGCTTTATAACGATCGATAGGATAACTATCGGTAACTTCTCATCATTCCCTAGCATGACTACAGATCGCCAACGAATAAGTGACAGTTCACAATTACTAAGTGTCCTTAACATATTCGACATCAACTGTTGTTTGTACGTTAGCGATGTGCAGATGTCCTAGGGAACGATGAGAAGTTACCGATAGTTATCCTATCGATTGGCATAGAGCGAGCTTTCTAGGGCCTCAGGTAGTGTATTGTATAGTTTGCAAGCTATTTAATAAAAATAATCAACATGATTCGAAACCAATCGCTTTTTCGTAAAGATAAAAGTTTAATTATTTTTGGCCCAGTCATTAAGGCCCAGTTGTTTCTCAAAAATTCACTTGTGAAAAAGTCATCAAATGATCAATCACCGCCCATTTTCATTTTTTCATTCAATTTTTGATAGTTGAAAGGTTTCTGAAGTACGTTTCAGCCAATTCAGGTTTTTTAACAAATTGTGATCAATAGAAGAGAGATAGCCAAAACGCACCGAGAATTGGCGTTTAACGGGGATCTTAAAAAATGTAAAATAAAAAATTGTATTAAATGGGTATTTGATGACAAGATTAGGTTTAAATTTCTGCGAAACAAATACTCCTAAGCCTCCTTCTATAAACGTTACTAGACCTTTCTTTCATCGGTAAAGTCCCTTTTTCAGTGTAAGTCCACTTACAACCCGCCCTCGCAATCAATTATACGATATTGAATTATAATTAATTGGTGGTGGGATGGCCCGCTTATCTTCCGTCCTGTTCCGGTCTGCTCGGTTCCGTTGTTCTGCTGGTCTGCGGCGGAAGTATCTTTTTGCCGTGCCGCACTTTGCATGTTTACTAAACGGAATCTATTGTTTCCATTTCAAATCGTGGCAAGTCTCAAGCACGCCTCTGATACTAATATTGTTTTTTTTTTGCAACAAAGTTGCCTGTTCTTTTCAACTTTCAACTTTAAAATTTATTTTTAAATTGATTTAATATTTCAACAACAAAACAATGTTTTCAATAAAACAAATGCAAGGGTGTGCCTTCATACATTATTTGAAAAACATAAACCTGGTTGGCAATCATTTATGGTAGATTCAGACTGGGTCGACGTACGTGCCCATCGCTACGCCTAACAATATCTGGACTGCTTAGCAACCTTAGATTTTCAATGAAAATTTATGTTTTAGAATCACATTGGCCACACGCATCGCGACGTGCGATGTCTGTGGCCATTTTCATAGAAAATGTATGGGTTGCTAAGCATTGTTTGAGTAGCGATGCGTAAGTACGTCGTCCAGTCTGAATCTACCATTATTAATTCAATAAAAGTGGTGTATTACACAGATGTTTTTTCATTTAATAAACAAAATAATGCTTTGCAGCTGCAAAAAAAGGGTTCGGATATAAAAAAAATTATAATTCTTGGAATAAATATTGACCTTTTTTCAGTAAATTAGTATCTTTTATTAACGATTTGCGATTTTAACCCTTAAAGAAACTGAACAAGGACAAGGTCAGAATCGCTTGCGCCAATATCAATCCAGACTTTGCTTTTAATTTCAGTAATGTAGCTTCTCGGAATTCTTTGTAATTAACGATCAATATCACGTCTAAAGCGTTTTGAAGCAATTGTTTTAACCCCAACAACTCTGCCATAGGTTACCCCAAGTGGTTCGATACGAGAGGTCCGCGGATTCATGGTGTGAGGTTTGTCTGGTTCTTGGTGGAAAATGTGTTTGCCCACTTACTGCGTGACGGGGCACATCGGTAGAGATTGGTTGAGGGAGACCTTTTGACATTTTCAGCAGGACTCTCTCCACCCATCGCTTTGAACCGTAGTACGAGAAATGGATCCATACGTCCGTCACTCCTAGTAACATTGACCGCCAGATTCATACCTTTACCGCATACCTTTTTCCTTCCCAGAACTTCCTCTCCTTTTTTTCCTTTAAAATATACTCCACACAGCATCCCCAAAGATGACACAAGTCAAAATGGGTTTTTTTACTCAGGGCCACCTTTGTGGAACTAATGAAAGAAAGGGCGATACTGAGACTAAACTTAAGAGGATACCCAGCGGTGATTTTTCCATACAAACGTATTCCCTATTTATCTCTCTGGATTTTAACCCTAGAGAAAATATTGCTTTTGCATAAAACAGATATCAACTACTAGCGTGTCGGTACTTTTTGTTTTTTTTTTGATAAATTACTTTTTATAGAAGTTATGACCTTCCAAAAATCAATAAAATTGACTGGTTTAAACGCCGTCAAAAGATGTTCAGTATACAAACCAGACAATGTTTTTTTAAAAAAAGCAAAACGTACAGACATAGAATAGTTTTTTCTTATGTAGTTGGTAAAAAAAAAATTGAAAATCAGTCCACTTTTGGAGGAGAAAAGTGGGGAATACAAAACCTCCATTTTAGTTAGGTGTCAGTGCATTGTCCCTTTCGCTCAATATCCGGTGGAGTAAGAGCAACAGTGACAGCAATATTTTAGTAAAATCTATTTCTGAACCACCGGGTATCATCTTAAGGCTCTTAGTACTAATGTATCTTTATTCTCCCCTATCATTTTTGGCACTGTTTCAGTACGTATTCATTTCATCCACAACCGTATATATTTCTGTTTTTTTCTACTCTCCAACTGTTTAACAATCGGCAAGATAAAAATTAATTTCCTAAGAAACGGAAAATCTAAGTAAATTTTCATATTTTTATAAGAAAAACTCTCTTAACTTTTGAAGGTTATTTCCATCAATGTAATATATCATTGAAGAAGAAGATAACAATAATAATCTAATGTTTTTAAAATATGAAAATGAACAAGAATCAATATTATCTTTGACTAATGTTTTTTACCATATTAAAAAAAACATTAGTCGAAGATAATATTGTTAATTCTGAAATTTTAAATATGAAGTTGACAATTACGACAGTCTCATAATAGATCGCAGTAGCCCAATTGGTAGAGGTGTATGTCCCGGTAAGACGTGAGGTTCTGGGTTCAAGTCCCAGTTGCGACCGTTATCTTTTATTATTTTTCTGTGTCTTGTTCATTTTCATATTTAAAAAAAATTTGATTATTATTGTTGTCTTCTTCTTCAATGATATAAGTAATTTTTTGTTGGAAACATATTGGCGTAACTTAGCTAAACGATTTACGAGTTTTCGGGAATATATTTTATTTGTCTTCAGGCATAAAAATATTTAGTAATTTGTTATAGCAAAACATTAATGCAAAAAATATGTGTTTGCGATGGTAATGAGTACGTACGACTAATTTTAAATCTTCCTAAAAGGATTACAGAAGTAATAGTGCTAGCTTCACCTATTCTGAATTTCGGCGGGATAAAGTTTAACCTGAAACGTTGCCATAAACCTTAAAAATGCATTTTAATCTTAGGATTCCCCCAGAGTAATATAAAATGATCTATGGCTTACACTTGGTGTTTCAGCACCTAACTTTTGGGGAGAATCTTTACTTTACATTATTTAATGCCCACCAAACTGTGTGAGGCCGAAATCATAGGAATAAATTTAAACTTTGTGGATTTTTTTAGTCTTTGCGGATGCCAAATGCACATTTTACATTTAGTCGGTATTTATAAAATATCTTTTCTACCAAAAAAACATACTTAAAAAAAAATGTTTTTAATAGAAAAATGTTATAATGTATATTTTTTGTTTATACTCTGTGTCCCTATCAATTATTTTAGTTATATTAGTTCAAACTTTGAAATAAAAAATAAATAAAAATACTTAGGTAGAAGGTGCATTCTTTACTGCCAATTTGTTTAAATATTGTAAACATCTCTCGGTGGACTTGCAGGCGGGTATGGGTACCGCCGCCCCGTGAAACAATTATTGGATGACCAACGTCTCTGCCATAGGTCACCCCAAGTGTTTCGCTACGTTCGGTGACTTAGAAGAGATTCCCGGTTCGTGGGGTGAGGTTTGTACGTTTTTCTGTTTAAAATTTGTCTGTTTATATTCATACGTCCTTTACTCTGGGACACACTGACCCCTAGATTCCTAACCACGCCTCGTTCCCTTTTCTTTCCCAGAACTTCCTCTCCTTCCTTTTCTTAAAAGACTCAGTACACAGTATCTCCAAAGATGACATAGGCCCTGAAGGGAATTTTGTTTTAGGGCCTTCTGTGTGGAGCTAATGTAAAAAGGACCATATTCGCTTTATTGATCATTCCCCTTAACGTATTTTTATATGATTACATATTAAACATGTTACTTAACTCACTTTACCATAATAGGTATGTGCAATACAAAAATATTACCGTAGAAAATTTGAAGTGTACTTTTCAAATAATGTTAATTTTAGTTCTTATTATTATCATATCTGCCATTGTGTATCTAAACATATATATACAACATTACTAACGTTTAATTTTTTTAAACTTTACAAAGCATTGAAGTTTAATTAAAAATTACTTTAGAATAAGCGATTATAGTAGGATTAAATGTGGCATTATGTTAACCGCCTGCTTTGCGCTATCGATTATGCAAACATTGTTTAAGAGAAACGTTTGCGCGGCCCGTTTCAAACCAAATTAATGTTGGATTTGAGGCCAAAATACCCAACTAAACTGAAATATATTTAAGTTTTTTAAAAGAAACTCTTTTTAACTTTTGAAGGCATTGAATTTTACAGCGTAATCTGCATAATGTACATACTTAATGAACTATTTAATCTCTGTGTAGGTATATATTTTAATAAATATGTACGTAGTAATTAATAGGTCTTGTCATGTTCCGCTATTTAAATAGTTGTGAACTGGAATTACATTCCTCTCAAATAGACTTACAATTAAAACATTCAAAGGAATAGATAGTTAAAGGGTAGATAATTATGCATCTATTTGAACCGGTGGATTTGGATGATCAATTTAATTAATTTCCTGTAAGTCCTGCAATAATTATTACTGTAACTAACTATCTTCGTACTTGACATTATTATTAATTATTATTATATATTTTTATGATCATTACAAATCCAAGAGTGAACGAATATGTGACTTTGCTTGTTTTATTTCAGTGTGCAGTAATTAGTTGCAATCATTGCCCGGGTTCATGGGGGTGAGGTTTGTCTAGATCTTGATGGCGAATGCGTTTTCCCACCCATTGACTGGTTGAAGGAGACCTAACCTAGACCTCTCGTGTGAAGTAGCCAATTAAGTTGAATTAATAATTATAAATAACTTAAAATAAAATAATAACATAGTAAACACCACTTTTATTATTAATTTGTACTTTATGCCGATTGGGTTTCGCTACAACCGTAGCTTCTTCAGGGCAGTATAATACTCAGCCAAAAAACCCTTTTTACCCGTTTTTAGTAAAGTATTATACTGCCGTGAAGACGTTACGGTTGTAGCGAAACTCGGTCGATATAAAGTATAGGTATATAAAAAATGATGTGTATAAAAGTGGTGTTTATTTTAATTATAAAAGTCATTATTTTATTTTAAATTATTTATTTATAGACATTACAAAGTACCTGATTCATATGAACAAATATAAATAACTTGTTTCGGAATTCTTCTAACTTAAAGCATTGGAAAATAGTAAGTTTTATTTTTTTCCAATCATGTAGAATCACATCCCGAATTTAGTGCTCTTAACCCCCCTGGCACCTCGTATAACCACCACCGTGGGTTGTCGTTAATTTAACGCTATATTTTGTTAAATTGACCCGGCGAACTCTAAAGAAGTACCTACTCTGTAGAGCCCATTATCGTACAACGTTGTGTCAGAAACCCTGTTATTCAAAGAGTACGTTGAGGTGAGTTTATATTTTAATGACGAGAACAGTGAAAAACTTTGCGTTAGTAAAAGCTGAACAAACCTAATGTTACGTGTATTTCATATCATTAATTTGTTGTTCTCAAAAATTTTTCAACATTAATTTTATTTGGCTGGTACTGACCTACCTAAGAAAGATTGGTACATAAAAACTCTGCAAAAAAATACGTATATATGAGTAGTATTCAGTATTTTTCACGATAATTTTACAAATGACTTCTGAGAAATGTGCAGACTTCATCATACTGAAAGCTGCTAATTCAAGCATCAACATAATCATATTTCTGGCGCCATCCTGCTACTATCTGCAATACTCCACAGAAGGAAACAATGGGATAACGACGCCGGTCTCGCCATAATGAAAATTTTTCAAAGTAGGGATATCCTTTCCAGCCAACGAGACCCCCAAACAAGGGTAAAAAAACCCTATTATCCTGAATAGTTGATTCCAAACTACATCTTTGACTTGCAAATGAGCAGATTTCTCGCTCCGAATTAGCGGAATTCTCACTGTCTCCACACAGTTTTATACCCGTTAATAACGCCAAGCCACTCCCCTAGATTTATGAAGGGAGTGATTGGACGAAGCGAAGAAAAACACGATGAAGCGAATTAAAATGCGTAGAGAGAAAATTATAAATCTCGCGAAGTTCGACTTCGTGGTGGGGAGATTAATGGGTAGTCTTATAACTTGCCAGCGAAAAATAATGATCTTCCGAAATGATATATTCCCTCGGGATTGAAACAATAAGTAACGTGAAAAAAATAATTTTGAAGAAATAACTTTTTTTAAACAGTAATTTAAAATCGCTTCGTCTTGCTTTTTTTGGAAATAAACTGACCTTTTAATATTTGGGACGTTTTTATGGAAAAGCATTAACAATAATTTTGGCACGCCAGAAAATTCAGCACACTAGTTAAAATGATGAACATTAGAGATTTAAAAAAAATTAAATTCTTTATCATTTGCCCTTTTCCTGAATTAATCGGTGACACTTTGTTTCTGTTCACATATAGGCGCGTTTATCTTGCTTTACTTTGGTAACTTTGGTACATTTGAGACCTTGTCTCTCTTCTAACAGCACCTGAATAAGTTTCGTCCTCATCTTTCATGAATTCCTAATTGAGAAACGAAAGCTCCATAAATTAAATTGAATCCTTGATTAGAGATAACTAACAATATCTGAATACATTAGATATCTCTACTTTCATGGATAAGAAATACATTTTGAATGTTTTGTTTTAGGTAGTTTATATATTGACACTGAATTTGGTTAGGTTTTTAAAGATAATTTTATAGATAAATAAAATAATATTTTTTTTTTATAGAGAAACCTCATTTACAAATACTATTTGTTAATAGGAACATAAAAATCTACCTTATTCTATCTTAATAATAAACCATAAATATTTTACGTAACATTTTTTTTGTTCAAAATAATGAATTATTCATTTTTATTTTTTTTATATATATTTTATAATATTATTATTTAATTTATAAAAACAGTTGGTTCTTAATAAAAATTCTGCTGTGTAATTATTATTACGCGTGACAGCTGTTTCGCCTTCTGAAGGCATCATAAAACTGTCAACAATTTCTACAAATTAAACTTGACAACAATAAATAAAAAATGAAGAGAATTATTCAATTTGTCCAAAGACAATTTTTGTACCAAGCTTTCTCCAAGACGGTAGGTACCTTATTGTTAATTCCAATTTTACCGCTCACCATGCGAACTCTGACGGGATTAAAAGTTAGTATTTTATATGAATACCGTACAAGAGTCCCAACTGCTCCCGTTTGGATCCACGGAGACTATGGCATCCTCAATTGGGGTATGTTGTGAGGCTGAAGGTAGTGAAGAGGGGAAGGAGATGGAGAAGAAAAAGGTGGGGAAGTACCTAGCTATTCAGATCTGGTCACCAAACACGGTTTATGCCATTTCAAGCAACGTCTCATTCTGAATGATGGTCTAACACCAGGTCGATACTGAGAGTATCTTCCATTCTGGAACATACCGCAAATATACTACAAATTATTTTTAATTAATTAATTGTGAAATAACCCAAATTAATCAAATAAAATTTGATTATTTTTAATTGATAAACTTAACAAATTTAATTGTTTAAAGACAATTTTTTTTTGCATAGCACAAAGGGTAACAATTATTATAAGCAATAATTATTAGCCTGAAACACTCATCCATATTGAAAAATTTTCCAATAAAAGATACATGCGGCCGACGGGACCTTCTTATGTCCGGTCAGGTACTCTGATCGTCTCCCGTCGGCGGCATGTATCCTTTCTCGGAAGATTTTTCAATGTGGATGAGTGTTTCAGACTGATAATTAATATTATTTTTTTAAAATTGATAAACTAATGTTTAAGACAAGATTTTTTATGCATAGCACAAAGGGTAACAATTATTATAAGCAATAATTATTAGCATGAAAAAAAATATAATAAGCGATAATTGTTGAATGAAACACTAGGTATAATTGAATCATTTGGCGGGTAGGAGGTATCCCGCCGTAGCTTAATGGTAGAGCTCCTGTCCGGCAAACAGAAGGTTGCGGGTTCGAGTCCCGTCGGCGACATATATCTTTTCTCGGGAGAGGTTTCAATATTGCCGAGTGTTTCAGGCTAATAATTATTGCTTATAACAATTGATAATTATTTCTTATAATAATTGTCATCAAATAAAATTTATTTGCGCACGTCGGGCTCGAACCCGCGACCTTTGAATTAGAAGTCGAGATCTTTGCCCCTTGACAACGCCGCTATACTGCACTCAGCCAATTAAAAAATGAAAATTTTGTTGATTTCCTACTTTCCTAATACTTTTTTACTCCACAATCCAGCATTGGATTACGAAATAGCTTTTAGATATATAATAATTATTGTAGATAAGATGGTTGGTTGGTTGCGCGATCCTAAAACCAACTCCTTCCTTCTCGAGCAAACGCGACAAAACTAAGACGGCATTAGTTAGTCAGGAATAATTAGAACAAGACATGTAGTATGTAGATATTCCCCATTAAAGAGGTAATTTAATGCCACAAAACCTGTCGCTGTCGACTGAACAAACCGATTAATTAAACATGCAAATTAACTTCATGATTAGCGAAAAACTTTTCTCCCCTAGCGATAAATAGTGGATTCTAATTATATGAAGTAGGAGATATTCTTTGATCTTGGTCCCGGGATTTTAATTATCTGCCTTCCCAATCACATTTAAAATATTTAAACATTGATTTAAAGAATAAAGGCACCAGTGGTTAAGGGGGAAGGCTCTCGACTAGCAATCCGGAGGTTGCAGGTACAATCACATCAAATTTTATTTGATTGATTTGTGTTTTTTTACAATTTAATAATTTCAATTACGTAAAATCGTATATTTACGGCGCGTTCCAGAGTAGAAAATATTCTCAGTATCGGCATTGTAAATGGCTTTAGCCGTGTTTAGTGACCAGATAATGCAAGCTATGTATTGTAGATGACTTTAAAATAATAAATACACATTAATATTAAAAAAAATATATATATATTTATATATATATATATATTATATGTTATATATATGACAAAACAAATGCAACAAAAACAACTCTATAATTACTTTCGTCACCGTCACTGAAACAACATGTGTTGGTGTCTGAAACGGTATAGGTTTTGTAATCTGATTTTGCACAACAAAACCTATCCCATTTCAGTCACCGCATTATCTGAACTGGTGTAGGTTTTGGAAATACGCAGCCAGGTACTTCCCCAACTTCCTCTTACCCCAACTTAGGATGCCATAAACTCACTGGCTCCAGGCGGTTGGGAGCAGAATGGACTTTAGTCCGGTATTCGCAATAAAAAAAATAAAATAAAAAATTGAACTTTTAATGAAAAATTGTAATTTCATTGAACCTCTATTTTTTGTATAGATTAGAAAATAATTTTTGACAATGCCTTCGCCTTTGATTGAAGTTTGTGAACAGAAAAAGAGAGATTGATCTATTTATTTATTTTATCTAAAAACTAATATAATAATTGCTATTAAAAGATGTCTTGTCGTCTATTTTTTGAATCACCAAGGAAAAGAGCTTTATTTTGTTATTTAATATATAAACGATCTGAAAATAAATTAAATGATCCTTAATCCACAGAATATAATTTTATATTACATAATTTGTATTTCCTTGGTTTTCGTGGAAACAACGTTTATATTCGGACTTCCATGTAAATAAATTGCCCTCAAGTTAAAAACAGTTTTTGCTGTAGTTTGAGTATTTATTTTGCAGAAAAATATTTCAATAAACAAATAATTAGCAGTACCTCCCTATATACCTAATTGATCAATTTAGTTTTTAAATAAAACATTTTTTGTTGTGTTGTTATTTTGATAATTTTCTCACCAACGCATTAGGATTTATCATTGGTCATAATTCTTCAATATTTAATAAAATTTTGTACTTTTTTGTCTACATTTTAAATACTGTTATTAATATCAAATAATCCGATTCAAAATCCTCTTTTCCCATCCTGAAAAATATTAGTTGTTAAATTTACAAAAAAATTTAACAGCTTCCAAAAAAAAAATTTATGGAGATAAATCAATGTAGGGTATAAATTAATAAGCATTTCGTTTTTGAAAAAAGCTTTGAGCAATATCAATCGGATGCAGTCAGCCGGAAGGGGAAGTGGGAAGGCGAGAGGGGTGGGGTTTTGACCAATTAAAAAATGAACATCATCAAAGCCTCGTCGAGAACAATGAAACATTTCTAATTTGTCTTTTCATTTAACAATTTTCCTTTGAGACTCGTGTTTGAAATCGATTTACGGCGTATACTAGATAAATGGAAAATTTCAATTTAAAAGTAGGTACGATTAATTATTACTGATATTTTGAATATATTTTACTTTTTTTTAATATACGATTTTAAAATAGTGCCTTCTAAATAACCTCTGAATAACCTTACGTCGCCCAAGTGCTTAATTTCCAAAACGACCATTATGATAGGTGTTTAAGATGAAGTTATTTCTGTGACGGTAAAGGTCTCATTAAAACAATTCTTAGTTAAGTGATTAATTATCGTTTTTGATACTTTATTTTCAATTTTAAAATGGATATTGAACAAATACTAAAATGGTCGATTAGACAAATGTTTATAATTTATAAGGAAAATAATTTAAGTAATAAGGAAAGTGGCGATATCGTAACCAATGAGGTTTATCCGATGTGCAATTATTGCTAGTTGAAAACTTTCATCCACTCGAGCGCTTTTTGCCACAATATGGCACTATTTTCAAAATCACAGTTTGCTTTGTTGCCAAAATATGGCAAATATTCTCTAGATTATTTAAAAGTTAACAATTTAATTTTTTTTATAAATCCTGCGAATATGTGATAATGGACAAAAGATAGGCAAATCCATTGGCTATATAGAACTATATTAAGTTTTTATGTCTCCATATTAAAATTCAGAGTTATGATTTTTTTAATGTGGGCGAAAAAATTTCCTTTAGCAATCCGAGATAAAAGTTTTAAATTGCTCAATCGCTCCGTTGGTTAAATGGATCTTTCAGAATACTTTTTGTAAATTTCTTTAAGAACAGAACATTAGTTTTTTTAAAGGTTTTAGAAAAAAAACTATTTAATTACACATTTTATTTTTAAAGTACACACATATATTTTTAAACATATTTTGATGACGCAGATCGAAAGAGAAAACAAACGGAAAGACAACAACTCATTTTTGGATTTTTCGTCCTTTAGAGCATTTCAAATATCCATGATCGAGATCATATCAGTCCTCTTATTTTATTCCGACATCACGTATTCCCGAAAAGTCCCCGATTATTTCTTCTGTGTGCTTCGTAATATAGCAACTTTTACATCAACGTTATAGTAACTCGCCTCAAATCTATTGGTTTCAACGACGTTAAGTACTATCGTTCCTAACATACTATTCTATTGATAGCACTCGACTTTGATATTTGACTCATTTGAAAGTACTAGGTATACCTTCTTTGAGCGCCCTTGACTTCTTCAAGAACTCCTTTTCTTCCAGTTTCCGTAAATTTCAATACATTTCATAAGTTCTATAATTAAACTCCTTTATTTTATTTAAATTTCGACAGACCCACATTCTTCTAGGTTTCCTCGTTTGTATTTTATTTATACTTGGATTTAAAACACCGCACCTCATGATCATCTTTCTCACTGTTGTCCATGGAGTGCAGAAAACAACTAACTAACTAACTAACTAACTAACCATCACGCCGTTTCCCCGCAGGGGTAGGCAGAGAGGACGGACCGCCAAACAACTCGGTTTTGGCACACGCTCCTTGCCTCATTCACATTCATACATCTTCTCATACATACTCTTCTATTATTCTGACTCTTGACATGGCCCGACTCAAGTACGTATCAAGTAAGTATGCAGAAAACAAATTAACAAATAAGCAATTACGTAGAAGTAAAACGTTTTATTTGCGTTGTTCGCTGGACACTTAGTGCTGGGACGCCGCCGGTCTGACGTGGCTAATGCAAGATATCAAATTAGTTACTTTTGGGGGCAAAGTTGCGCGGTGCAATGCCAAAGTTGTGACGGGTCCGTGTGTGAAATTTCATTAAACATCATCTGACGTTGGAGTGACGCTAACTGAGGTTACGAAAATGAATTATGTTTATAGAAACCAAGAGCAATCCATGAAGTTTATCTTGGAGCAAGTTCCAGACCTGAGGAGTTGCCCATGAGTCAGACAGAAATGAAATAATTTTCTTAAAGATTCTGTTGGTTCTTTTGTTCATCAAATGGGTTATTAAATATTAGCTTAGTAATTAAGTGTACAATGACGACACTAGTTATTCGTAGGTAAACACTTGAAGGTATCCGCGATGGCTCAATGGTGAAAGCAGTATTGCGGATCACGATAGAAAGCCACCTTTAACCCCCTTTATATTATTATAATTACCTTTTTCAATTTTTTTTTTAAATAGCCTTTTCTTATGTTTATTTTATAATGAATTCTCATATTAATAATAATTTATGTTTGTTATTTAAGCAGCTTGATTATTTTGTGATAATTAACAAAACTTATAAATATATAAATGTTTACCACAAGCCGTTTGCGCAGGTGGATTTCGAATTTAATTATTAGAATGATATTAAAATAAAGATTATTTAAAATATCCGCAAAAAAAATTCAAAAGATCATTAAATAAAATGATCAAAATATACAAAACAATGAAAAAACATTTTTTTTAAATAATTCATCTCATTTGGAAAAAAAGGAACTATCACGTATTCTAAAATATTTAAAAAAATATTTTTTAATATTTTATTTTATATAATTGTTTTTATGATCACTTTAACTAATTAATCACCACTCTTTGTGGTGTTTTTTTGTCTACGGGTACTTTTTTGAATTTAGTTGATTTTATAGGTATTTACCTAAGAGTATGGATATTAGAGAGACGGCATGTGAAGTGTGCCAGCGCGCTCCAAGTGTGCCTTTTCGAGAATTTTACTTATACGGCTGATACCATGGAAGATGGCCGCTATCGTAAAAATGTCGGAACGTATTAAACGTCCAAAAACCAGCAGCCAATGTCAGCCATTTAAGTAAAATTCTCGAAAAGGCACACTTGGAGCGCGCGGGCACACTTCACATGCCGTCTCTCTAATATCCATACTCTTAGGTCCTGACCAAAAAACCATTGGTTTCGAAACATGTTAATAGTTTTAATTGAGTTGTGTACATGTAATATATTATATTATGATTAATTAAAATATCCCAAGAAAGCGAATTTGCGAATATTAAATAATAAATTAACTCTATTCATTATTTATTATAGAATGAAACCTTCTGGAACAACGGAGAGATATTTTGTAAGGTTCTCACCCCATAAGCCAGGTGGAAAATCGAGGCACTAATGTGAGAAGTTCGCATCTCGTCTCTGACCCCACTGAAAGACAGACTGGGCGCTTAATGTCCAATATATTTTCTGGACCTCTTTTTTAAGAAATATATGGTAGCTATTGTAGCCATATGTTGCTTAGGTGGGTTCCAAAATTCTCTCAAATACTAAGGATTTTCTAACACATGTAAACGATTGCCCGCTTCACTTATTTCGCAGTGACATCAGCTGGGAGGGTGAAGCGTTGAATACGAGGATGTAAGAGGAGCTCAGGCAAAAAAAATCTGTATCATCCATTATAAAATTAGAACGTTAAACCATACAATGAAATAAAAATTTATTGTATGTAAAGGGAATGACCTGTGATAGAAATTTTAAAATCTCAAAAGTGATAAGAGTTTTTGCATTAATCAGTTAAACCGATGAAAAAAGCCACGCTGCTTGTGTGCAGATGCATCCATCTCCAAGTCCTGGACAAACCTCACCCCGTGAACCCGGGCACCCCTGCTAAGTCACCAAAAGCGGCTACTACATGGTGTGACCTAAGGCAGTGGTGTTGGTTATTCAATAAAATGGCGGTACCCACAATCCAAATCACAAAAAGTGATTATTTTTACCTAAGACTAAAAATGTTTACATTGATTTCAAGAATGTAAACATATAAATAGTGGAAAACAGTTTTTTTTTTATGATACTGAATTTTTCAGGAATTTCATAACTGTGCTGCATCATCGGGTGTTATAGTATCTGAGGCCATCCTACTGTTGACGTATTTCTGCAAGAATCATAATTAACATGATGCAAGGAAAATCGGCGGTGAAGAACTTTTGTTTTACCTGAGAACTAGCTGCCCCGAGATGAAGTTATGGACCACTTTATATCTATATATTATACTTAATAACATTATGAAGTGGTTGACGGAAACACGGCTTCTTTAAAAGATCACTTTTTAACCATCGGTCAATAATTTTTTTTACTATATATATAAATCATTCATTACCTGTTTTTTTTAAATACATTTTCCGCGATGGATGAAGAAAAATAAACTCTAAAGGGCGATTACTTAAAAATTATTATAAAAAAAACTGTAATTTTTCGAATGATAAGCGTACATTTTTAAAAGTTGTTTCTATTAAAAATAATTTATATGTACCTACCAACCAAGCACCATTATGAACACAAAAAAAGACTTAAATTTTAACGAGAAAGAGACTAAGGCATCCCTAATTGGGGTGTGTTGTGAGGCTGAAGTTCGTAAGGAAGGAAAGGAGATGGAGAGGAAGAAGGTTAGGATCAGATCTGGTCACCGAACATAGCTAAACATTTCTAGCAATATTTCAAGTATGAATGGTGGTCTTCTCTCTATAAGTGGTATTTTCCTCTCTGGAACTTGCAGCAAATATACCATGTATTATTTTTAGTTAACCGCTTGGGCACATAAGCTTGTTTTCACGACAATTTAACGTAAGTAGACATAGGAATGACGTATGCCCCGCACCTGAGTTATTTAAATTATGAAATAACACAAAATTAATCAAATACAATTTACTTGCGCAAACCGGGATTTGAACTAGCAATCCCGGACTGATAGTCGAGTGCCTTACCCCTAGACCACGGAGCTGGCAGGTACTTCTAGATACAATGGTTTAAATGGTTTTTTCAGACAACTTTCATACTTTTTTAACATTACCTTTACACAGGAGGCCTTAACCACTGGAGCGAGAGAGCAATTTAAAACCTTTTTCTCGGATTGCTAAAGGAATTTTTTCTGCCCACATAAAAAAAATTATATCTCCAAATTTTAATATAGAGACATACGAACTGATTATAGATCTATATAGCCAATGAATTCAGTTATCTTTTGTCTACTATCACATATTTGTAGGATTTATAAAAAAAATATTATAAAATCTTTAACTTTGAAACATTTTAAAGAATTTAGAGAATATTTGCCACATTGTGGCAGCAAAGCAATCCGAGGCTTTGGAAATAGTGCCATAATGTGGCAAAAAGCGTTCGAGGGGACAAGGAAAATAATTTCATGGATAATATCGTATTTGGAGATTCTGTGCGGAGGAACTTGTTAAGGAAATGAAGGATAGGAAGTTCAATAAAGGAAAAAAGGGGTGTGTAGAAGCTAGCGATCTGTGTGTCTAGGAGTTTCGGATGTATAAATCCATTCCTCCCATTGCGGTGCAAGGTGATTGATCGAAAGAGTCCGGCTGGAGAGGTCAAAGGGTCTTCCACAATCGGCCTCTCCCGATCCGGCCTTCCACGCAGTTGGTGGGCAGATAATAACAAGGCGGAAACATTCCTTTCCGTATTGCAATAAAAATTAAAACTTAGCATGAAATTTTGTGTTTTTAAAAAAAAAAAAATTAATAATGAATACTTTACAAGAGTCCCAACTGCTCCCGTATAGAGCCTGTGAGACTATGGCATCCCCAATTGGGGTATGTTATGAGGCTGAAGGTACGTGGGGAAGGGAAGAAGACGAGGAAGAGGAAGGTGGGGAAGTACCTGGCTATTCAGATCTAGTCACTAAACACGGCTAAAACCATTTCAAGCAACGTTTCAATTCTGAATGGTGGGCTTACACCAGGGCGACACTAAGAGTATCTTAGACTCTGGAATGTGCCGCAAATACACAATATATTATTTTAAATAATTAATTGTGAAATAACACAAACCAATTAAATAAAAATTATTTAATTGATTTATTTAATTCGCGGCCTTCGGAATGGGAGTCTAACGCCCTACTGCTGGACTATGCCGGCCGTCAAGTTTATCTGAAACAACTTTTCCAGAACAATCTTATTTGATTTACAGAATTAACACATTAATATTTATGAAACATTAATAATTAACCAACCCTCTTTCAACTCTATTCCATTTTCCTTTAATGCAATATTGTTCCTACAGTTGTGGGCGTCAACATAGACAAATTGTGACATCCGTTACCTCTTCAGCCATTTTGAACTTTGCTCTTATCAGCACCTACCGCTTCAAAAGGAAGATAATATTATATTATACCTTTACTATGTATTTACATACTTATACCTTTACTATGTTTGTTACATCAACAAGTTTTACTTCCTGAGTTCGGAATACAAGAATGATTTATTAACTAAGTAACTTCCAGTTTGAAACTTGTATTCAGGGAAAGACTATTGCTTTTTTATCTTGTATCTAATTAATAGATAATTTTTGTAAAGTCAGCAAATTTGAAGGGTGCTTAACTGATCTTTATTGTAACGCCGTAATAAGTAAATCCACACGGAGAAAAATTTTATTCTAAAATACGATAGTTTTAATCGTCAAAACGGTTAAAAACAGGACTGAAGTTCTTTCGAAGAAATTAACAGGGTTTCAATGTTTATTGGCGGGAACATGTACGAATAATTTGTTGGTATACGTAATATCGTACGTATAACAACAAATTATTCTTACATTTTCCCGCCAATAAATATTGAAACACTGTTAATTTGTTCGTAATAACTTCACTCCCGTTTTTAACCGTTTTTACGAATAAAATGTAATATCGTACGTATAACAACAAATTATTCTTATATTTTCCCGCCAATAAACATTGAAACACTGTTAATTTGTTCTTAAGAACTTCAGTCCCGTTTTTAACCGTTTTTACGAATAAAATGATCATATTTTAGAATAACATTTTTCTCCGTCACAGGCTGAACTCGATTCATAAATAATGTGAAACTTTTCTCTTACAGGCAAATACAAATTACTCACAGGTTTTGTTTTTATTTTGTACCTACGTCTTCAATTTATTAGTTTGGTACGCTATTATAGGTAAACCATTTTAAAGAGATTTTTGCCTGTGTGGTAGTGTACTGGATGGATAAAAACTATAGAACAACCGAATACTGTACCAGCACATTCCTAATTTCTACTAGTTATTATTTTAGCGATTTGTCTTATAGTACTGCTTTAGTATCTATTTTAATGTTACTGTTTCATATTTTATTATTGTTTTTGTGATTAATTCTTATTCAATTTGGAAGGCGGGTATGGGTACCGCCGCTCCAGGAACCATTTATTGGATAACCAACACCTTCGACATAGGTCACCCCAAGTGGTCCACTACGTTTAGTGATTAAGCAGGGGTGCCCGGGTTCATGGGGGTGAGGTTTGTCCGATGCATACAGCGGTGTATGCATCAGACCGCCAGCTGCGTCGCAGGCCGGAATGGGAGAGACTGCTTGAGGGAAACCGTTTGATCTCTCCAGCCGGACTATCTCGGAACATCGCCTTGCACCGCAGTGGGGGGGATGGATTTATATGTTTGTCATTTCTAGAGATACTGACTCCCAGATTCTAACCCACCCCTCATACCTTTTTCCTTCCAATAACTTCATCTTTTTCCTTTCCTCAAAATACCCTCCACACAGCATCCCCAAATATGACAAAGAAATTATTTTCCTCAGGGCCTCCTGTGTACTAATGTAAAAAAAACACCATTATTTGTTTTTAAATTTAATAAAATCAATATTTATCAATATAAATTATAAGTTTCTGCTATTTTATTATTTTTTTTTTAATATTGTGACAGCTGTTTCGGCGTTCAAGACCACTTTTAAATTGTGGTGAGGTCACGTTTAGACGACTTATTTTTATGATTCTATTAACCCCCGATAAGTTTTAATTTTTATGGTGCCTAAAATTAATGATCTATTACCCTTTATGCCGATTTACTGAGAAAATAATTGTGAGAATATTCTATACGATTCTCTACGAATAGAGAATTCCGTTTTCCTAAGATTTTATGGTAACGTTTATGTGTATTACGTTTATGAATATTTGTTTTATAATTAGTTTAAAAGATTCACATTACTCAATGTTTTAAAATTCGTTTCATATTTTTAAATAGCTCATTCTCTATATATTCTGTTCTGATAATCCATGCGAAAGTCCAGCCAGGTGTAAAAACCAATGAAAAAATTCGTGGCTTTAATTCTTTGAAAATAAACAAGCATATTAGGTAGGTACTAGAATTTTTTTTGCTGTAAATGTCTATAAATAAATAATTGGACTGAAGATGTCTACAAATAAATGATTGGACTGAAGATTTTATATCGAGTTGAAAAACAAAGACGATATGCAATTTGGCAAAGTATTCAAAACCTGGAATGGATCTCATAGCATCTTCCATTATCTGTAGGTATAATAGGATCCACATTTTTTTCCCATTATCATCGGACTTAACGCGGAGTATAAAGAAAAAATAAAAAACAGTGTATAGACGTATTAAACCGGCGCTCTATTCCGGAAAAGTTAAGAGCCAAGATAAATTGTAAGCAATTACATGAAATAAATGGGACGCCCTAAACGGGACTCCGGGTGGGCTGCGGAGGGATGGGGGGCAAGGAGGGGGCTCGGGATCATTTACATTTGGAATAAGATCAGCGAGCAGATATACTCGTAGGCGTGCGGTGCGTTCGAATCAAGGACCCAAGAATAATAATGGACACTTTTGTTAAGTTCTTCACTCACTGGGATGGTATTTCATGGAAATTAACAATTAGAATAACTTGTGATAAAATGGTCTTATTTGTAATGGTATAGAAAGTATCTATCCGTATGCATTTCTTTCGTACTAGAATTTGAACAGATTTTTGTATGTCCGAAATATTGAGATCGATTCAACTATTTTAACTTGCAACTTCGCTTAAATTATGAGCTAAGGCATCTTCGGAATCAACTGAAACACCGCCAGAGAGCAAGGGTACCTTATTTTAAAGAAGCGTGATTCCTGTGTAATTTCAGATGTGTTTAGCTCATGTGTTTTGCTTTGTACCTATCTGATTTATTATTTATTTATTTATTAATTATATGCATCTATATCAAAAGGCTTACATTTTTTTGGCCTTGCCTGTCTCACTAAGAAATCCTGTGTCGAGACAGACTAATTTACAAATATTAAATAAAGTACATTTTTCAATAAAGCAAAAATATTTGACAAAATTTTCAGGTTGGTAGGTAGTAGTCATGTTGATTACTTGTTCTTCAATTGTTACGACGATAGATAGTTACGTAACATTACTGTATAATTTTTTTTTCATTTAGAAAATAAAACATTAGGGCGTAAATAAATAAAATATCGTATTTTTTTAAATTGTTCAACAAAAAATACATCATATGAACACATCTAACATTCAAACGAAGTGTAGCCTTACCATCAATGTTCCAGTATTTGTTAACAAACTTGCTAGTTCTTGTGCTCAGCATGTTGTGCGAGCCTCACGTCGCGCGCCGTGTGGATGAAACCAATGATTGTAAACAAATACGAGTACACAGTCAATGTTGAAAATAAACATACAATTTTAGTATACTTTGTTTGTATCAGTGAATGTTTTACAAAAAATATATAGCATTTATTTTATATTTAAGATTTAGCATTAAATAACTACCAAAGCTTTACATATTCGTATTATTACTTAATTAAGTTCTTAAGTTCTCCTTGGCTCAATCTACGAATTGTACTTATCCCACTCTGTTATTTCTCTATCTTGCATGGTAGGGTATCCTGCTTTTATCTAACCCGTATTTGATTTTGTTTTAGGTTATGTTGTTGATTTTGTTTTTAATTTTGAGTTTGATTTTGTTTATGATTTTGTTTTGGATTTTGTTTTAGATTCTGTTTTATAATTTTATTAATGAAAAATTAAAACACTTTGTTTTTACCACGATAATCTTTAACGATAATCTTTATTTTAATAAATCGATATGTTTCGAGAACGATGTTCTCTTCCTCAGGACATTTAATATACTAAAAACTAAATAATCAAGTTTATGCCACAAAGTGAATTTGCAATATTTTAAGAAGTTATAATTTTATTTTTTGCTTTTGTTTGAATTGTTTGTAATGCTGATTTAAATGTACTTTGTTAATAAAAAAAATAACATGTAAAAGCCCAGCAGAGCGTGAAATACAAAATAAATAAATAATGTCGGAAGGCTTTACCGTGATGCATGTTTTACAATTTCAATTTTAATAGCTTCAGTGTCAACAGAAGTGTGCATAAAATATTTCTTAGTATAATTTCTCCCTTACTTAATAGGTTCTATTTATAAATATTTCTAGACTCTGAAGTTTTTTTACAGTTGTATATTTATCTTGTGTACTTCTGGTGACCTCCACGCAGCGTTTATTTCCGTGGTTCGAACGCATTTGTCTACTGTCGGTTACATTCGCCTTAGTACAATCTAGTTAGCTATGCTAAAGGGCTGGCTTTAATGACACTGCTGCTTTAAAACAAGGACTTCAAAGTGCCCCGGATGATGCATGTCTTGGCTGAATGTTGAAGAAGTTAAACGAGCGTGGTGTAATGCAGATGAGGAAGATGTTGTGTACTGTTAAATAAAGAATTATCAAATGAAAACCGCTTTACCGCCGTACATAGACTTTTGCTCTAAGGCTCATCCTTACCAAAATCACCCCTAAGGCTCTCGAATAAACATCTGGATGACGCAGATTCAAATCAAAGTTCAAAATTAGAAGATTGCTTCGAGGACATATCTTCAATGAAGCGTCAAAATTTTGGATTTACACAGCAGTTTCCGCCACAGAATAATTTTCCAGAATGCTCCCATGATAATTAATAATTACTACAGATAAGAGAGACAATGTTGCACGAAATTTTGAATGGTTAATTAATAAAACAATGTACGTCTGTCTTTATTGCGAATAAAGCATTTGTTTTCTAAATGGTGAAATGCCTAAAAAACAACTTTATAGGTTAATTAATTCCCTCAAATTGATTGGCTACCATTACAACTGGAAACATCAATGTTGTGCGTTTGGAGTAGTTTCACGACAAAATATTTTTAGGCTGGCGCTAAGTTTGATTGGAAACAACGATCAATAAACGATTAAAAGTGGACAAATAAGTCTGTCCATGTTGAGAATATTCTTAAGGAATGCACACTGCACTAGTGCCTGTCATAGGTCACCCCAAGTGGTTCGCTACGTTTGGTGACTTAGCAGAGGTGAACGAGTTCAGGTGGTGAGGTTTATCTATCTTCGTGGTGGTGGATATTTTCTTTCCTTCCCAGAACTTCCACTAAAAGACCCTACACGCTGCGTACCCAAAGATGACAAAGGCCCTAAGGGATTTGTTTTCCTCGGGGAATCCTATATGGAGAAAATGTTTTTAAAAAAATCATATCAAACAGTACATTACCTAATTTGTGTTTTAAAATAGTATTATCGGCATAGAGAATTTATTAACTACCATTAGAGTGTCTGAAGTTACGATTATTTAAACCACAAATTGCAAGACGCTATTCAAACAAAGTCTGGCATAATATTCATGTATCAAGCGGGCAACAAGCTACGAGCACATGAAATATCTCCTGTGAAGGTGTCTGCCGTACCTGTCCAATCGATATCTATTGTAAGCGTTTAGCCCCCGGCGCTGCACGGAGAAACAAAGTGAGTAATCAGCGCTACAAAAGGAGCTGGAATTAACTATTGATATTTATCACCGAACTTCGGCACTGGCCGTGTTGGGAGTTGGCTGCAGCCGGTGATCGATCTTATTCTTGTTGATGTGAATACCACCCTCTACCAAATTCCGGGAATTTCGATGAAGACTTAAACCATGAATAAACTATAAGGTAAAATAGGTTTAGATCCGTATTCACTTGTCGCAGCAATAAGTTTAATTCATATTTTAATAAATACTTCTTTGAATGGCAGCATTTATGGCTTTGGTCATTTTTATCATTATTGTTGTATTATTTATTTATTTATCGTGGAAACATGAATGACCAAAACTGGGCTACATAATATGTCATTGAAGTTTCCTATTGGAAGACCAAATGTTATTTTGACATGAAAAAACTGCAAATCATTGTAATTTTGAAGCATTGTGAATTTTATTGTGGTCGAATCAACTTGATAACCTAACATGTGGCTATCACAACATTGGCGCTTGGTGATTCTGAACAATTATGTGAACATTTAAAGGCCTCCTATGCAGCACACTTCTCTCTATGAGGTGTATTTTGTTGTACATTGAGTCTATTGCTTATTGCCATTGTTTAAATATATTTTGTGTCCGCGTAAAGTAAATTCATCAGTCAATTTTTAGAGTATAATGCCCAGCAAGTTTGGGATTATTTATACACCCCCAAGATAACATATTATTATGATACATTATTATAATTTTTGATTTTATGATATGATTTTTGAGTATTTTTCTGACAAATATGTAGATAATTTGTGAAGTAAAAACAAATATTAATTCAGCTTTACGGACAAATACTTCTAAAAAAATATATTTTATTTTCATTCCGGTGTTCACATTTGCAAAAATTAGTCGCGTATTGTTAGTGATATTTTTCAGGTCTCCGTAGAACATTCAGGAATCAGATTTCTCCTACGCACTTTATATCTTATTATCCAGCCTACTCAAAAGCACACAATTAATAACAGTATTTTTTGATAGTTTTTTCGTTTACTTGTATATAATGTATATTCTATTTTGTTATATTTTCACATCAGAAATGGCAGCAGTCTCGCGAGTAAAATGTCAAAAATTACCAAATCTTCGTTTTAGATTAGAGGTGTGCCAGCAGCATAAGGGTCGGCATGTAAGCACCATTTTTTTAATAAAAAAAATCCATTTTATTGTCTGTAAATACAATATAAAAAACCTATTTCATTATTTATATATTTTTTTTATTCAACCATAGATAAATAAAAGTAAGAATATAGATGTAGTAAAATAATAATAATATTATTACATTTTAATGAATAGGTAGGTAGTAGGTAAGTACATGAAGTTGATTTTAACGGTTGAATGGAAGAGCTGACAATATTTTAAAAGCAGGCATGCACATAAGTTGCGACAATAAGCATTTGATTGTATAATAAAGCCCAAAAAATTTCTTGTTTGTTTTTAAAAGAATAAGTGCAATCAACACTCCTTTATTTTTTTAATTCGCGACCTCTCCATCCGGAGATAAAAAGCAAATGGCTTTGCCACGGACTTCTCAACAAAAGCTTTTCGTTATGCTGATAAATTTTATCGAAGAGCATAATATTATTTATCTATAGACCTCGGTTTATTATTTTACTTGTTTTATGAAAAATGAATCCCTCCAATTACCTCGCTGTTTTCGATAAAACAACAACAAAGACTATTTGAGCCAGACTTAACGAAAACAATCGTTAACGAAAAGTGTTCGTAGCAATTATCGTGTCTGGGCCTTGATTCGATCCGTTTACTCTGTAATTTACGCTCACGTTTTCTTAACGTCACATCGCTGCACAAAAAAAGCTGAAAAGTGCCCATAAATCTGCCGCTCAATTTTCCGTTTTTCTCTACACGAAGGGGTGACGGTGCCGTGACTGAGCACAATATCACCGGACGCACGAGGGTAGAAGGCAGAAGGTAGAATGTCCCGCTGGGAGGCAAAACGTCCCAGTAGGAGGGTGGAAGGTCCCAGCGGAGGTGGGTGGTGTCCCGTCAGGGTAGGCACTGCCAGCGATAGCGGGGGCTAAACACTCACTCAACCACGCTTATCGCCGGCCTAACCGACCGATTAATCAAACAATACGAACACGACCAGCCGCTGGGTACTAGCTTGGGTACCCCTGTCAAGTCACTATCGATACAACCAACGCCGATATTGTCAGATTAGTTCAAATACTTTGGCGATTTTATTTACACTTCCGAGTAAAATTGTTTTATTTTTGGGTTAAGTGGTTATTTTAGTTGATTAGTGTAACAGGTAACACGTTAACCCTCTCCGACCCAGTTTCATTCATCAGGTACCTAGATAAAATACTAGATAATAAAAAAAAAACTCTTCAACACATTTCATTAAAAAATGATCATACTAACCATTTAAAGAAGATTTTAAAGAATCAAAAACTTTCAAGTCATGAGTTCTGGTGTCTTGGAATTTTCCGACCGCTATTTTCCGATCAACTTAACTTCATTTCAGTTACAAGAAGGTCTGATTCTGATCAATGAAGTAGCTATTTTATAGCATAAAAAAATTCTTATGAATCTACTGAGATATAAAAGAAATTATTTAACGGGTCACTTTATTTCATGCATGCTAAACTAGTAAAAACACACAAATACATCTCAAACTGAGAACAGGCAATATGTTGGCGATTGTTCCATGCATACATTTATTTTATATATTGTGAAAAAAGGTTTTTCATAAAAGTAAAGACATTTTAAGGAAAATCACTGATATGTAAAAAAAACATTAGATTAAATTATTTTATATAATGTACTTACAAAGTTCTTTGGATAGAAGTGTTAGGTTTCCTTCTACCTACTCAAAACCGATGACGTAATACATACTTACGAAGGTGTTGTTACAAAAGTCTACAATTTCACAGCGAAGAGTTTCACAAAACTTCAGTGCAAAAATAACGTTCAAACGAGTGGCAACGTCATTCATCTTTTAATAACTTTAATAACTTTAGTGTGTTCTACAAATAAAAAGGTGTTATGAGGTGTTTTATTCAATTGGAAGCTAGCTGAGCTGATTATTTGATGCTACCCAATTTTTCAAATCCAGTCATTATCTCTTACATACCCCAAGTTGTCGGTCCTTCGAGCCGGATAATTCAAGAAATTTAACATTTACTTTGCTTCGGATTTCCGATCGCATACATAAGGATTCTTTCTTCTTAAATCACCTACAAAATATCAGTACATTTAAATTCAATAATAAAGAGTTACATAGTGTAATATTCGATATAACTTCGTATAGATATAAGAAGGTAAGTACTAGAATTTCTAAGGTATAACTAGTAAACACTTCTAATTCGATTAAGTGGTTAACTATATAATATACCTACTGTACTCTATTATTTATAGTGAGCATATTTATATATACAGGGTGTTAAGGTATGTACTTGACTTACTTTAACCAGTTATTCCTGACATTTTTTGGAGTAAAAATGTAAATGAAATTTTGGTCTCCGGTGACTGTTTTTTTTTTCAAATTTATTATTTCAAAATCAAACAAAAACAAATCTTTCACATGACGTCACTGGTCACTCAGCCTAGTAACAGCCCCACTATTTACCCCGCCCCCAACTGTTTAACAGGTACTATTTTTTTTGTGATGAAGAAAAAAAGAAATAAAATTAAAAATGTCACCGGAGACAAAATTTTGTTTACATTTTTTTCTCCAAATAATGTCAGGAATCATTGGTTAAAGTAAGTCAAGTACGTACCTTAACACCCTGTATATCTTAAAATATTTTAACCAATGCAAGCATTGACTAAGTGGTCGAAGAATGCAAGGGTAACTTCGTAAAATATAGCTATCCTTCTCTTTTACATGTATTTTACTACCATAATGTTAACTGATTACCTACAAAACAACCTTTCATTGTAGTAATTTTATACATATTCTTTACTTTTGAAATTTTCTACGTTTCGAAAATCATTCTTAATCAAGTAGTAGATATAATATTCTCAAACAAAATACACTCGATTACTTCTTTGCAGTGAGAGGGTTAAAACCGAATAAAACAATGTAGCTAGATTATATCAACATTTTTTTCAGCATTCTAACCTCATTTCTACCCTTCACACTTCCATCATGATTCTCTACGAGGTTCTGTAAGGGAATGCAACTCATCATCTCTCTCGCTACACAAAATACCTTAATGCTTTATCATCGCCACAACCCCATTCCCTACACCACAAAGAGGAGATAGCATGTCGGTAAAAAAGGATCATTAACTCTAACTTGGTAATTAATATAAGTGGCAAAAATTATTTTATACCCTTGTAAATAAAAAGGGTTGATCAATCAAATTATTATGATCTTTAAAGGCTTATCTTAATGCCTGGTAATATTCAAATGTCCACCCAGAGGGGTTGAAAAATAATCGTTGCAACGGTTCGATAAGCATGATTTCGTTAGGGGTAACAAAATGCACAGTTCTAGGTAAGTGCATCATGAAAGCCGGTAACGGCGTTAGGTTTCGTTACAATAACTCGCTGGCATGAATTCCCTCACGAATAATAACGAATACCTGAATCACGAGAGCCTCGAGGGATTACTTTTTGTCATAGAAAATAATAGCCTTGGCGACAAAGTTAAATAACTTTCTGGCACACACCATCAAGGCAGTAATATTTCCATTCCGCTCTGTATGCTTCATAGAAACCTCGTATAATTTAACAACTCTATTACTCGTACCAAGTTAAAATGGTAAATTGAAAAATGTGAATGGTTTGGATAGTGACTCTGACTTTGGTAAGAGTTTTAGATTAGAAATTTCAGATTCAATAGTGCAGTTATTGTGAGCTCACGGAGTAATGGTCCACGAATTTAATTGTTAATCAATATTAACTCTGAAATCAAAACCAGTTCATTCTTGTAGTAGGTTATCACTAAATATAAAATTATTGTTTTCTGTTATTATTAATTAAATGAGGTGTTTTAATAGTGTTTTATGACTGTATAACAATCGGGAATGCCATAGTTTCACTGAGAGCAGTTGCGGTAGCAGACCTTGTGCGATATTCACATAAAAAAAGAAAATAGTCTTATAAAATAACCCTTTTGATTTTTACAAATAAATTTATTTTTATTAACTAGGCTTTCGTCCTGAAGTAGTAGACTTCTCTATAATTAAATTCTTCGCTTTATTTCAGATTGATCCGTCGAAAAATATGGATCAATAATTTTAGATTGGGTTCACAGGAGGCCTTGTGAAAAACTCTTCCCCTCGGAGTCTATGTCATATTTGGGGATACTGTGTTAAAGGTCATTTGAGGGAAGGAAGGAGGTGAAGTTCTGCTACGGAAAAAAAGTTATGAGGAGTGAGTAGGAATCTGGGGGACAGTGCCTCCAGGAATGACGTACGTATAAATCCATCCGTCCCACCGTTGTGCCGTGTTCCGAGAGTTCAAAAAGTCTCTCCCAATCCGACTTGCCGTGCAGCTGGTGGGCAGAAGCATCCACATAATACCCGAACAAAGCTCATTACATGTTTCCAGACACCCCTGCTAGTTCACCAAACGTAGCGAACCACTTGGGATGGCTTATTGTAGAGTTATTGGATATCCAATAAATGATTACTTGGGCGGCGATAACCATCCCCGCCTCCCTAATGCAAATGAAGAGTTTCTGTAAGATAGAAAAATTGTAGAAATTAAATTCAAAATCACTATTCAAGAAATTTAGCTGCTATAAAGAACATATCTGGTATAATGTTTCATAAAGAATTTCAAATAGTTTTCCAATAATTTTAAATATTTAAAAATTCATAAATAAAATATTAAAAAAACTATTCTCACTTTCAATTTTAAAATTAAGATTTACCAAAGAAATGCACCCACAAATAGACACCTGAAATATTAGGTCCTTACATGTGAAATTGGCGTTTTGCCGTAAAGGTCCTTAGTTTACAAAATGGAAAACTTGAAATATCGGAGAGACTCAAAGAAAAAAAACAATTAAGGAAAACACAAATGAATTATAATTTTCGAAACACAAATACATGAGTAAAAAATAACTGTTTAAATTTGAATTTGGAATTCCTAACCAAAGAGAAGACATTTGAGATCAAAGTTGCCAGTACGGAAAAACGCCAATTTTATATGTAAGGACCTAATATTTGGGGGTTGTAAATTGGCCTCCGATCCATTATTAGAATACTGTGATGCCTAACATTTCTACAAGCAAGTCGTGCATGAATTAACTAAATTATGAATATGTATTTTTATTATTAGATTTTAAAATGTTGATAAAATGTTGCAGGTGTGGCAAAATGGCATATTTTGAATGACAGAAAATATTGCATGTTTTAAATAGGTTTCATAATACTGAAGCCTCGGTTTTTCGTAAACAAGAATGGGCCTACCCACTACAGAAGATTCCTCGAACATCTCCGAACTAAATTTGTTTTCATAATAATGCGAATTTCACAATCGTTTGCTGCCTTGAGACAGAAAAACAGATTAGACAGAGCGTTTGCAATATAAGTTGTACCTATTGCAGAGATGTACCAACGAACAATACAAGTAACGCAAATCTATACCTGATTGAAATCTAATTTGAACCTCCATCTATGTAATTTAATAAGACTACCTATTTGGATCACGATCCATAGATTGATAAAACGATCAATTCAATTTAAAAATCTGTGAACATTGACCTTGAAGAGTAATCGCTTGCGCTTTGTTATCGGTGCTGATTTAACCCAAGCTTATGATAAGAGTTTCTCGGTTCTTTAGTAATGCACTAGACTTTCTCTATTAGTTTGCTTACGATGGAGGTCTCCTCTACTATATTTTATATCTACTTATTGAGGTGATTGCATGTTTATAAGAGAGGTGAAAAATCAATTGTACAATAGCGTTAAGGTAATAAATATTTAACACATACTGTCATGAAATTTGTGGGAAATAGTACAATGTAATAAAATCAAACAAATGGCTTTTTGACATTGCAACAAATTATATGTTATTTAATATCATTGTAATATAATTTTATTTATTATCACTCCTCGCTAAAGCAAATAAATGATTACGTTTTTTATGTAGAACAATTATTATTCATAATGGTTGGTTAGACATCATAATCTGAATTTGTTTTGGTTTCGAAATAATATTTATATATTTATATCTTTACCAGCTGACCCGGCAAACATTGTTCTGCCATATAAATTATTGAAGTCAATAATCGAGATAAAAACTATCCTTTCTTTTAAGTTGGACCAACTTACACACAGAAAGCCAAATTTCATCAAAATCGGTTAAGTAACTTCGGAGTTTACCTTTGACGAACATTGTGACGCGAGATTTTTATATACGGGTGTTAAGGTACGTACTTGAGGTACTTTAACCAGTGATTATTGACATTATTTGGAGTAAAAAATGTAAATGAAATTTTGGTCTCCGGTGACTTTTTTTGACAACTTTTTTTTTTCAAAATTCTTTTTCTTCAAAATCAAACAAAAAAAATAATCTTTCACATGACCTTATTGGTCACTCAGCCGAGTTACCGCCCCACCATTTACCCCGCCCCCAACTACCCAACACCTACTATTTTTTTATGTTTTTGTAGAAAAAAAAACATGAAAAATGTCACCGGAGACCAAAATTTTATTTACATTTTTTACTCCAAATAATGTCAGGAATCACTGGTTAAAGTAACTCAAGCACGTAGGTACCTTAACACCTGTATAAAGATAAATGGTTGTTTGGCGGTCTCTCTCTGTTTTCGTGTTACTGTGAGAAGAAAAACTCAAACCTTCAGAATCATTTTGAATTTTACTCTCTTCTCGAAATGACTTGTGTTGATGTAGGTATCCATCTGTTTCTGTCAAAAAATATTATTAATTTTACTATTATGCGTGGTTTTTTTAACATTTGGAGTTTACCTAATAGTCTATGTATATATCATATACCAAATTTGGGGTTATTTACACACCTCAGATTTATATATTATGATACAATGGTAAATGTAAAAATAATATTTTTTCAATAAACACAAACAGTACATAAACATGGATGCAAAGCATGGGTCCTTAGCTTACTTAAAACAATTAAACTGATATCTCAGTAAAAAGTCACCTAAAAGACTCAATCGCCGCACATATGGTACATACAATACACACAATATGTTATATTTGCGGCACGTTCCAGAGTGGAAGATACTCTCAGTATCGCCCTGGTGTAAGACCACCATTCAGAATTGAAACGTTGCTTAATAATGGCTTTAGCCGTGTTTAGTGACTAGATCTAAATAGCCAGGTACTTTCCCACCTTCCTCATCCCCATCTCCTTCCCTTCCCCACTTACCTTCAGCCTCACAGCATACTCCAATTGGGGATGCCAAGTCTCACTGGCTCTAGAAGGGAGCAGTTGGGACTCTTGTGAGGTTTCTCTATAAAAAAAAAACTCAGTATATGTCATCAGTTTGGCTGGTTGGGTTTTCTGCCTGTACTTGAATTACTCCCGGCTAAGCGTTGAACTATTATAACAGGGTGTTAAGGATCGTACTTTTTCACAAAAACATAAAAGTTAGGCGCGGGGTGAGGGCTTGGTTGGTAACTTGGCTTGTGACGACATGCGGAAGAAATTTTTTTTGTTTGATTTTGAGGAAAAAGTTTTTGAAGTCACCGGAGAACAAAAATCCATTTATATATTTTACTCGAAATAATGACAGGAATTACTGGTTAAAGTAAGTCAAGTACGATCCTTAATACCCTGTACAAGTCACTTCAGCACAGTTACACAATCTCACTTGAATCTGAGTAAAATTCTTATACGATAAAAAGAGTTAATAAACGTATTTTACATAAATAAAGTAATACATACAATACATATGATATCAACCATTTAAACTAAGCATGCTATAGATACAGGAATATAGTTACATTACCGAATTGAAAGGATTTTAACCCGCCATTCCTAAAGATTTTCGGAGTTAAAAATTTAGATGTCTGATCTATAAAAAAAAAAAAAAATTCTATCACACGTTGCCAGGGATCACACTGCCACTTGTCGTAAAGGATGTGTCAAGTGGCCACGTATGAGGGGACAATATTTTTTTGGTTTTTAATTAACAAAATTAACATCTATAATTAAAAAATTGAATTTTTTACTTCAAATATGCTCTGAAGCCCTAGCACGCTCGCTCTATAACGATCGATAGAATAAGTATCGGTAACTTCTCATCGTTCCCTAGCATGACTACAGATCGCCAACGAATAAGTGACAGTTCACAATTACTAAGTGTCCTTAACATATTCGACATCAACTGTTGTTTGTACGTTAGCGATGTGCAGTTGTCCTAGGGAACGATGAGAAGTTACCGATAGTTATCCTATCGATCGTTATAGAGCGAGCGTACTAGGGCCTCTGGAATAGCTAGATACACACTTGAAACTTGTAATTCAACCTTAACAATTCCAATATCTTTATTCAAGTTTTCAAACCAAAATAAAACGAAGTTACAATGTTTTATTTGTGAAGTATGTGTACGTTATATAAACCTATACACTTTTTTTGCCATGAAAACTAAACTGATTTATTTTATGCGACTAACAAAAAGAAACAATCGCGTAACGATTAACTTTTTGTTCCCTCAACATGTTATTAATTTAAAACATTTCTTCCGAATTCTTTGTATCTTCCGGTTCTTGGCAAAATCCCAGAATGATGTCATAAACTTTGAGGGGTATCCCGAAAATCACTTACCAAATTAGATGTTCTTCAGTCAAGCAAATAGAGTATTGTGGGGTACTTTGGCATCGGCCTATATCGCGGCAAAATGAAAACCACACAAAAAAAATTATTTCCTATTACTTCTCAAAGTATTACTTCATAAAGTACCATTCGACTCATGTGAATTTTAGTATTTCAATTCAGATACCGAAAGTTTGCCAATATTGACGGGAAAGTTATATAATATTGTGTAAGTGAAACACATATCAAAGCCGGAACAAGTTAGAATTCGAAATCTATGTCGTGTGAAATGTATTAATTTATTTTAAGAACGTTAAAAAAAAGTTTATCGAGTCGTTTTATAAAGTTTCATCCATACTGATTGTATGATTTTGCATCAAATTGAAGTATATATGTTATATTTTATGTCTATTCTTCTTCGTCATCATCGAAGTTTGGTCATCATCGCAATTTGGTCAGAATCGGGGTTTGGTCATCACAAGAGTTTGGTCAGAATCGTAGTTTGGTTATATTAAGAAATTGGTCATCTTCGGAGTTAGGTTAACATCCTAATTTTATCATCTTCGGAGTTTTGTCGTCATCGGAAATTGGTCAGAATCAGGGTTTGGTCATCATCGGAGTTCGGTCAGAATCAGGGTATGGTCATCATCGTAGTTTGGTCAGAGCCAGGGTATGGTCATCATCGGAGTTTGGTCAGAACCTGGGTACGGTCATCATCGAAGTTTGGTCAGAACCAGGGTATGGACATCATCAGAGTTTGGTCACCATCGGATAGTTTTTGTCATCATTTCACCAAAGCAGCATCGATCAACTCAGCAAAGCTGCACTCTAACACTCATTTAGGTTTGACATGTTTCTCTGCTCCTTCGACATATCTTCTCTTAGCTAGGGTAACACAGTACGGATGAAGCATGGTAAAAATGTTATTAATTTTTCAAAATTTATTATATAATCACAAAAAACTCGATGATTTATTAAATGGCGTTTAATAACGTCTTCCTTATTATAATGATTTTTTTGTATCCTATATAACAGGGATGGCTAACTTGATTGGACCCACGATCTACTGTTTACTGACGAAATCCCGTGCGATCTACTAATTACATCAGGGGTAGGAAACCCGCGGGCCGCACGTAAAATTTTAAGAGAGCGAGGGAAGGGGGGGAGGGGGAAGATGAATCAAAATCATGTATACAAATTCTGCAATCAGATATTTATAACTGCTCTCGGAAAGCGAGAATACACATGGCAGATTTTAACTTAAGATTGATCTTGCGTAAGGCCCCACAAACATAAATAAGTAAATTACACACGGAACAGTTGATTTCTTAGAACTTTGCCGCATATGTAATGCTATGCTTCAAATGTAATGCTTCACTTTTTGCATTAGAATGGCTTCCTTCGATAATTCTGCAACTTGTTATTTAATTTATCGTTATATTCTGTACATAAAACTGGTTTTAATTAAATCTGAATGCGGGGATTTAAAACTACACCCAGAACATGAAAACGTTTTTTTATTCTGGCAACACATACATTGTCTACAACTAGAATTTTATAACTGCACTTCGAATAAGACAATGGTGTCCTTTGAAATGTGTAATGTGTCACAAATGGAATTTAATTCTGAAAACAAAACTGGTTTTTAATTAAGAGTGAATCTGCATGCGATTCCCCAGCTTTAATTAGTATTGTTCTCATAAAATGCATATGGTTTTTCTAAGAATTACGAATTTTGCAACATATTGTTTGAAACAAAGTTTTTAAAAACTATAATTTGAAACATTAGAATGGTTTTCTTCGAAATGCGTCAGCACATTAATCCGTTGGATTTTGGACGGATCATTAAGAACATGAAACTGGTTTTTACTTTAGAGTAAATCTGCATGCAAGCCCCCAGTTTTAATTGATAATACACCCAGAACACGAAAATGGTTTTTCTCCGATTTGTTTACTCGGAACACATGGATGGTTTTGTTCGAAATGCGTGAGCTTATGAATCCGCATCTGGAATTTGCATTATAAACACAAGTGATATGACGTAGACTAGTCCACCAGCTTAAATTATATTGTACTCAGAACACGTGATGTTTTTTCCTACATTTTACAGCAAATTTATTGACTGCAATAAAAATTTTCTATTTACAATAATTTAAATGGAATAATTTTTTTAAAGCGTATCATATTTTTATTGCCTTGAATGGAGTAGAATCAATACTGAGATATTTTTTCAATATTAATTTCACTATGGTATAAAAAAATTAAATAAAACTAAAAAAAAGATGTTGGATCACATATTTATTGGTGTCTAATTGATTTCTAGTAACATAGGTGCATATATAAGCACACACCTGGCAGGTGTGTTATAACTATCTCTGAGTTTTGTAAATATCATTTAAAATGTTTCTGAAACACCGCGAAAGAAATTTGTCACAATGTGAAACACAATGTGGTGCTTTCAGCTTGCCGCACCAAAAAGCTCTTGTGCGGGTACGGATACGGGTTCTATTGGGTTCGAGTCGTTGGTCGGACCCGTGCGTCCGATCGACTGGACTAATAGCCCGGATTGATCGGTCGCTCGCGATCGATTGGTTGGCCACCCGTGCTATATAACTTTAGTTGAGTGTGGATAGTATTCCTCTTTTGTCTTCTATAAACTGTTTAGCATTTTTTTTAATAAGAATAACTCTCTTTTTAACTTTTGAAGGTTATTCCCATCAATGTAATATATCATTGAAGAAGAAGATAACAAAAATAATCTAATTTTTTTAAATATGAAAATGAACAAGACACAGAAAAATAATAAAAGATAATGGTCGTAACTGGGACTGGAACCCAGAACCTTACGTCTTACCGGAACATACACCCATATTATGAGATTGTCGTAATTGTCAACTTCATATTTCAAATTTCATAATACTAATATAATTAATAATATAATACTAATGAATTTATATCCCAAAACTGTAAAATTCACCCGCTACCGCTAACACAGGGTCACCCTGGCATGGAGGGTGAAATATCACAATAAACTATATGTACCTTCGATAAATCATGTATTTAAATAAATAAAATAAAATGTTTAGCATTTAATTGGGGTTTTTTATGCAATCAACTTACTCACCTGACAAATATTTATTTTGTGCCAACATAAATTGTAGTCATATCCTAGGTCGTGTTTTAATAATAATTACACTGTAATAAACCAATCCGTTTTTTTTTCGAAATATTCGAGCAGTCTTGTTATGTAACAGTATGCAAGAAATTCTTGGCAGAGGAAGTTGACTCTCGCAAAATTAATAAATTGTTCAAACACAAGGAATCAAAATCAGAACTTTTAGTTTTTCAGCTCCGAATCCGTGAGTTCCTTCACGAAATCTTGATTTTGTTTCATTCCATTAAACACAAAGCTAATTTGATTGGAAAAGTCTCGGAAGATTTGTACGGATTTGAATAGCGCTGACTTAATTTTCAAATAGCGCACTCCCCTCGATAAGGGGCATAAAGATGGCAGCAGAACTATAGCCCGAGCAATAAAAGTAAATCTGCTTATATCAATCTTAACTGGACTCCCTTTTATATCTCAAGCACTCCAAAGAAGGGTCCGGGAAAAACCATGAGAGATTCGAAAATGGAATAAGTAAGGAAATATGGTATGAACATTTAAAAAAGATTTATAATTTTGGTGATGTCCGGGGAAAAAATGTAGAAACTTTGGTAGATGAGTGAGAGTGCCAATATCGCACAAATATTTATGATCTGTATCTATGAAAACTGCACGCAAACACAAAAAAGCAATAAAAGTTTTGACAACGTTGTTACCTTAAAAGTATACTGAAAATTATGGCAACAATTTATTCGTGAGTTGTAGGTTTCTTGTACTGTCATGAGTGGAATCACTTCTCGAAGTTACTGCGAAAAAAAAAAATTATATATTATATATTTTATATAGTATGTTCCCGTGTCTTCATTCCCCTCCTCCCTCCAACAACTGACGCGCGTCCCACTCCTGTATAGTGTCCCTTTCAGTCATAACATTATGTATATATATATATTTTTTTTTTTTTTAAAAAGAAAGACAAACATTCCCGGGTTACGAATAACCCAACAACATTTGAAAATCTCCTACTACCACCACACTAAGCGGAAGATGTTGCTTGTGTTGTGGTGGAGGACTTAGCCAGCCGAGGAATCGAACACGGAACGCCTGGGTGGGACCCAAACGCGATGCCCACTGAACCACTGACCGGTCAAATAAATGTGTACTTCTGTATTTGTAGACATTATTTTTGTAACAGTCCTGATGATGGTACGGAGGAACCGAAACTGACTTAAATAAAGTATTTTCTTTTAATTTATTAATATAAGTAACCTACACGTTGAGGGATACTTCGAACACTCGATGTAAATCTCATCTTTGGATCTAATTGGTATAAGTGGTAGAACTAGGTAGGCACCACAGTACCAATTGAAAAATGTGTTTTTTTAATGTATGTGTTTTGTTAAACCACTATTGTATAGAAAATGAACTTTTTACAGTACTTGCTTAACTTATTTAATATTTTATTTACGTTTTATATTTTTATTTTAACCATTTTTAATACGTAACCTAAGTACGTAATAGTATTATTATGTTCTATATTTTAGTGACAGATGATGGTGAATCTCGAAAACAACACAACTTTTGAAATTTTTAGGTTAAGGGAGTCAAAAAAGACATATTACCAGCATCACTTTTATATACATTTTTGCTAGTACGAATTAACGAACAACTTACATATTATATAATTTTAGGAATATTATCCAATATTTTATTTCGCAAAACATAAATGGAACATTTTTATTTAGGCCATTAATTTATTTATCTACTGCGGAAAACCATAAATTTGACGTCTATGTACGCACACAAGAAGAAATTTGGCATTCGCAAAAATTGGCAAAGAAAATGCTTTGTTTCGTTTTTATCGTGTTCCTCATATTTTTCGCTTTAGTTCTGTTATTTCTTTAGTTGTTCGGGAAACGCATAAAGACAGCAATCTTTTTACATTGCATATTTTCTAAGATAGTAAACTGTTCGTCAGAGTCTGTAACTTATTTGATATATTGAGTACCAACATAACGCAACATTACACAGAAATAAATTGGCAATATAAGTTCACCATTATCTTGTATTTTCTTCTTATTGAAAATATGATTTAACGTTATGGTGTGAATAATTTATTAACCACGTTATTACGTGTTCTGAAGGATTTTAATTGAAAAAACTATAATCTACATCAATCCATATGCCGACACTTATCATCATCATACAAAGTAACCCTACTCCATTGGTAACTATGAAACACGTAACAAACACGTAACACGAAATTTCCTTCAAACCGTCATTCAACGTCCGTCAGAAGAAATTTCAAAGAAAATATCATAGGACCAGTTGTATCGGAAAATTTCAATTGTGTGAATTTCGTTCAAATCGTCATTCACCGAAAAATTGGGTTGTTTAAACTTCCGTCAGAAGAAATTTCAACGAATATACCATAGAAATGTGATGTGAATTTTGTTTTATGTGATCAGCCGAATTCGAATTCGGCGGGGAACACTGAGTGAAATTTTCAAATTTATCGAACGCAGTTTTGGAGTCGAAACAACCCATTTCGTATTTGAAATGAAGCAAGACGTGATTGCGTGTCAAATTTTAAATGAAAAAAGAATCATTTTCATTTTTAAATATTTTTATGAAAATTTCGTTGAAATTTCTTCTGAGGGAGGTTGAAACAACCCAATTTTTCGGTGAATGACGATTTGAATGAAATTCAAACGTGAAATTTTCCGAAACAACTGGTCCTAAATGTATCTACTCTATGTAAATGTCTTAAAATATCACGTATTTAATAAATTCAAAAAATAAATAAAATCTCTTAGCATATTGAAGTGTTTTATCAAGAAGTCTTTTCAAATGTTTACACTGTTTTATATTCTTTCCCCTTTTTACATTGCCTTCAAAATATAATTCATCATAATTTAAAAAGATTTTAAATAAAAAAATGTGGGCACTTATAACTAAAATAGTCTACATCGGAACAGAAATCCTTTTGAGACTATAAATAAACTATGATACTATGTATTTTATAGACATAAATAAAATATTTTAAAAAAATTTTAGTGTTCTTTATAATGGCGGTTTGTGTTAATAACACCAAAAAAACGTAAATATCTTTTTAATACGAAGAATGATGGTAAATGGAATTGAAAATCCATATACGTTGTTTGTTTTTGGAGTGTTATGCCGTGTTGCGCTACCTCCTTCTTTACCTTTCACACATCGTCGGATCTGACAGATCTACCCTGATGATGGACACTGCAACGCTGTCCGAAACGTCGGCTAAAGAAGGAGGTAGCGCAACACGGCATAACACCCCAAACACAAACAACGAAAATGCTTTTGGCCGTGAAAATCTAAAAACGTATTTGAAAATACATAATTTGTTGACTCTAGCCATTTTTTTTTTTTTAATAGAAACCTCACAAGAGTCCCAACTGCTCCCTTCCGGAGCCAGTGCGACTGTGGCATCCCCAATTGGAGTATGTTGTGAGGCTGAAGGTAAGTGGGGAACGGAAGGAGATGGGAAGAGGAAGGTGGGAAAGTACCTGGCTATTCAGATCTAGTCACTAAACACGGCTAAAGCCATTATTAAGCAACGTTTTAATTCTGAATGGTGGTCTTACACCAGGGCGATACTGAAAGTATCTTCCACTCTGGAACGTGCCGCAAATATAACATATTGTTATATAACATGCCATACTCTAGCAGGAACCTTGACTCCATACTACGGTATATCATGAGATGTAATGTTTCTCAGAAATATACTTACTTTACCAGTATCCAATCTTTAGGCAGGAAATAGTACCATGTGTAACGTCAGTCGTCCGAGGACCCAATGCTGTCGGACTGGATCGAAGGTCCTCTTATGCAGCGCATAGCGAATCGCGTGGCACTACAAATCTATTCATTCACCAACAGATTATCGCAAGCGACCGACGTACGCGTGGCAATATTTCCAATCGTAATTAATTTTAAATTTGTGAAATATCTCATCATGAAACTTACCGTTATGAGAGATCTAAATGCGCCCATAGCGACATATTTAATGTTTATATTCAGCGATCAATATATTCTGCATTATCTGTTGTGGGTTTCGACGCTGATGCACGATATAACCTTGATTTTTTTTCCTCGTGGCCTATGTCAACTTTTGGGATGCTGTGTTGAGGGTCTTTTTAGGAAAAGGAAGTTATGAGATGGAAAAATGTGAGAGGGGTGAGTAGGAATCAATGTATCCATGAGTGACGGACGTACGAACCAATCCATGTGAAAGGTGATGGGTCGATAGAGTCCGGCTGGTTGGGTCAATAGATCCTGCCCGCCACGTAGTAGGTTGGCAAACGCATTCACCTCCAAGACCTGACTAAACTCCGTGAACCTCTGCCATGTCACCAAACTTACCGAACCACTTGAGGTGACCTAAGCAAGAGTGTTCGTTATCCAATAAATGGTTCCTGGTGCAGCAGTACCGATACTTGCCTCCCAAATTGAGTACAACGTTTTTAATGTTTATCTGTGACAATGGACTTTCTGGAATCTCAAGAAAACAATCGCACACCATCTTGCAAAACAGTACGCATTCCATTCAATGTGATCTTTTTTTTGCGGATCACCGAAGTAGAGCCCACAAAGATGGGGTTATTTTTTGCTTTATTTTAAAAGTAGATACATTTTTGCTTTATTTGAGAAATCCACAATTTCAAAATATATGGTTGGTGGGAAATTTTAATAAAACATCTAATTATTAATAATTGTTATTCTTTATTTATTGGTGTGTAAATTCACAAGTTATTTTCAATGCATATTTAATAATTATCCAGCCTCACATTCTTGTTGTAATAATTAACTAACATAAAATCTTTCTTTGTGAAACTTTTACAAAAAAAAATACAACGAAGTTCAAACATTGTTAAAACGATAATTAGAATTTTTAAGCAATTTTTGAGATACATTCAAACATAAAGAAATGTTATTAAATATTCATGATTTTACACAAGTAAAACTAAACGATTTTAAGAACAGTATTTCAATAAAAATATCATAACAAAACAACTCATTCCTATGACAAAACTATCTTTTTCTATCTTTGATGAAACCGAGTTTTATCATCTATGAAAAATTAACAAAGTTTTTATTTTATTTGAATAGTAATGAATTTATATAAGTAATTAAAAATATTTATTGATTAGGGAAGAGGAAATAACTTAACAAGTAGAATAAAGAGCTAAGTCATAATATACAATCTTCACGACATAGGTATAATAATAATATATTCCAATTGCTATGACCATAATATTACTTTATAACGATACATTTTGTAAATTTATTTTGTGTGTGAGTAATATTACCTTAATAGATTCATATTACCGTGAGATCACTATAACAGGGTTCTAACTGCCAAAAATCTAGTATCTACCTACTAAGATATACGGTTACACATTTGAATCATAAACTGACTGGCACAAACTGATTAAATGGTAATAAGAAGTCAAATCGTATGAAATGTTTTTTTTTTTTGTGAACAATTTAAAGCGATTTGGATCAAGTGGTGGTTAGAACTCTGGTATAGTCAGTTCACGTCATATTTAAGGTTCTAAGCTTATATACTTTATTAATTAATATTGCAGGAGTTCAGAATATATATATGAAAGATGAATGGCATTATTTTTGGGTGGGTATAATAAAGTTAAGAGTACATTTAAATAATTTCACAGTCGGGTTGAGGATGATTGATTATTGGTTAGGTTTATTTTGGTTTTATTTTAATAAGATTCACATAAATATTATTCATGTATTTTCCAAAATGTTTTTTTTTAAACTATTCTCAGAAATATTATTATTTTATTGCTTACATTGATTTGAATTTTTTACGGTTATCAATAATTTTATTTACAATTTTAACCATCCTCATTCATTATGTATAATTTGAGTCACCTTTTCTCAATCTACAAAAAGACAAAAAATCATATTTAATTATATAATATCTGCATTTTTTAATAACATGTTTATGAAAGATCTAAAAATATTTAAGAATTTGAAATAATGTACTTTTGTAAAGATCGCGCCAAATATAGTTGACTCAAACAACTCTCCCTTAGAATTGTGGCTATTGTTACATTTTCATCTTAATTTTTTCTTACTTACGCTCATTTATTGATTTTAGCGAAAAGGGGACACCAAACTCAGTGTAGGCTCTGTTTCAATATGAATTATCGAAAAGTTTCATGGTGAATTTGTTTTATTACATTAAAAATGAAGTTTTTATGAATTTCATTTTATTTTAGTTTATTTGAAAAATGTTGTATGCAATCAACGTATCTGTGTTCATGTCAAATCTGGCTACGATACTTATGTAATGTTATTTAAATACGTGTTGGTATTATGCAATTGTTAATATTTTAACATCAAAAAATAAACATGTATTTTGGCATTCCAAACAAAAATTCAAATTTTCGAAAAAAAGACACAAAAATACCTAAACAAATAATATCTAGGAAGACCTTACATTCTGTTTTTTATTTATTATTTGCTATAGACGACACAATTTTCTTACATTTTACAAACACTTTACATTAACGCCTTTGAAAGGTACATGGTTCCTATCAGTTTTATTTATTTTCCAAAAATATCATGACAATGAATATTTCCTTTAATTTTGTGTAAATTCTTAGGTTATGTTTACGAAAAGAAATTTACTTCTAATATGTTACACAAAATATAAAAATACTTCCAAGTTATGATTTTTAATATAATATTATATTATATAAAGACAATATACAAAAGGACTGAAGATTAATTATAGCGAAAATTATATTATTATCGCACATACATTTTCATACAAAACTTTACATAGTATATCTATAATATTGTATACAAATTTGATGTTCGCTACAAAACATATTATTTTCTTATTTACACGTAGACTATATGGGGCCTATCCATTGTTTTGTGATGTGGAATAGACTCGTATCCGAGTTGTTGGTACATGTTCTCAAGGGAATCCCCGTTCATTGGAGTCTTGTTCTTAGCGTGCCAAGGAGGAGTGCTGTGGTAGTTGTCTGGGATGGGAGGAGCAATCATCAAGTAACGGTTTATCTCCATCTTGTCGTCGGATGGCCTCTGGTGATTAGTCCCGTACATTAGGCCGTTGCCTAGCCTGGGTAAATCGCTGGTCAAATCGGTTCCACCTAAACCGTGCTTTGATTTTGCTTTTGAGCAGCGCTTAAGAGCTCCCAAATAGTACAGAATGCTCCCTGCGACGCTAATCAGGATACTCAACGATAGTACGATGGTCAATATCGTAATCCATCCGATTGAGCAGCGAATCGCTGACTCGGGAACTTTGAGAAGTAAAGAGTTGTGCAAGTTCTCCGGAGTTTCGCAGAAAATATCAGGGAAATCCACAAATAGACTGGAATACTCGGTAGCGTTTGGCAGAGGGAACGATAGCTTCGTTTGTTCCTGTCCTAATTTCCACAGCCACAGAATAGTACAATTACAGTGTAAAGGATTTCCAGCGAGCTGTAAGGAGCTCAACTGATCCAAAGGGAAGTGAGAAGCTTGAAGAGTAAAGATGTTGTTATTTTTAATCGATATTTGTGTCAGCCTTGGATTTCCGTGAAACGTTCTAGTGGGAATCGCGGTAATGAGAATGTTATCGTTCATCCAGATCCGCTCCAAGTTGATGTTATCTACAAAAGCTCTGGCGTCAATCCTGAAAAGCCTCGCGAGCCCACTCAGGTGGAGGTGACGCAGGTGGAAGAGACTCTGAAAGGAAACGGGCGGTATCGTTTCGAAGAAATTTCCGTTCAGCGATAGATGCGTCAGATTAGACAATTTAGATAAGGCGGCTGTGGGAACTGCCGTCAGGTTGTTATCGTTAAGGTTAAGGTACTGTAGAGCCACCAGCCCGTCGAGGGCGGCGGGGTGTATCACCGATATTACATTACCAGCCAATTCCAACCTCCTGGTCCGTCTGAGACCCGGAGCCGCAGACTCCGAAATATTTTCTATAAAATTACCGGATAACGACAACAGTTCAAGATTCACGGTGTACGCTAAATTTTCAGTCGGAATATCGAGAAGTTGATTATTTTCTAAAAGAAGCACTCTCAAGTTGATCAACGGACGAAACACTCCGTCGTCAAAACTAATAATTTTATTGTTCGATAGGTTCAGTTCTTCTAAGAGGCCCAAATCCCTGAAAGCGTGGATGCTCAGTTCTGAGATCTTGTTAATGTTCAAGTTTAGAGATATTAAGGATTTGAGTCCTGTAAAAGTATTTTTGTCCAGCACTTCGACACTATTATCACTTATGTCCAGATGCACGAGGTTGGCGTTGGACTCGAAGTTCCTGGAGCCCAGATCATTGATCTGATTGTGCGAGATGTCGAGTGTGACAAGCTCGGTGTAGAAGCCGAGGGTGTAGTGCACGTTGTGAATGCGGTTGTGGGTGAGGTTGATGTGATTGGCCTCCGGGTTGAGCTGAATGGGCACGACCTCGAGGCCGGAGCCGACGCAGGCCGCGGCCCGGCGCGTGTCGTCGCACTCGCAGCGAGGCGGGCAGATTCCTCGCGCCCCCGCGCGCCCCCACACCACCACTCCCCACACTAGCCACAGCCCCAGTACCCATTTCCCCGCATCACCCATACCATCTCACGACCAACACACGGACTCTGAAACAAAGAAAAAACATAACTATTAACATTTTTCATTTTAAAAAGATGCATCTAAAAATACAGGACGGTAAATAAGGTTGTTTTCCAGAATTCTAAGTCCTATTCAAGTTCTATTATTATCCACCTAATGTCAAACAACCGGCCCGTGATAAAAATGTTAACAAAACTTCAATTGAACTTTCATAGAACTTAAAATTTGATAAATTGTTATAATTTTGTAAAACATCCTTTACATGGTGATTTAATTATCAAAAGCGCGACATCCGTTGTTCCTGAAAGTATTGAGCGTAAAAAAATTAACGATTGAATTACGTTTCCCATATTTTGCAAAATTAAAATTTTTATGTTTTAGTCAATTATTTAGGCCTCAATGAAATTGAAAACCACCAAAAATATGAAAAACAACCATATATTAGAAAAACACCATTTATTAAAGATTGAGGTGATTTTTTTACTTTAAATGCCCTTAAATGTCCTTAAACAGAATCGAAATGCAGCACGTTGCGGGGGAAAAGATTTTGGACTCTAATCAGGGCGCGGACTTTGATCCTTCTTTGGCGGCATCACATTATCTTTCATGAGATGGCGTTAATGACTATTTTTCGACTAAAAATGAACTCTAAACGTTATATTCCGTCATCTTTCAGATGTGTCCGGCAGAACTAAAGCCCTGCGATTTATGGAGCTTAACTAATAACTGGCCTTATACTTGCTATAATTTTTATTTTAACTCAGTACACCCGCCTAATAGCAAAGGCTTTCAACTAGAGCTGGCCCTGGGCAGACGCAATCGGAGCAGTCCGCTTCGGGCGCCGACTTGTCAAGGCGCCACAAAGTCAAGAAGCCAAGGCGCTGATAATACCGAACATCCAAAACAGCACCCTTAAGGTTTTTACTAGTGTCAGGCGTAGTTTGGCTCAGGACTGGCCGTGCTTTCTCCAGAAAGCAGCCTTATTATCAATATTCCCCGTCCAGAAAAAATCTTATGAATGGGACAATAAATGCTGACTTTTTAATAATGTAATAACGTTCAGTAGGATTTTATGGGACGTTGATGGTTTACATGGCGAGAAAATACATTTCGGTGGTGATGGCCAAATGAATAAAACTGTTTTTTCAGGAATACGTGATATTACAGCTTGTTAAACTCAGTAACCTCGAGAAAGTTTGATAAAGAAACATAATTATTTCCCAAAGTTCTTGATTGCATACACCTAAAAGTGCATGATTGTAGGTTCATCAAAATCAACAATCTACATTCAACTCCCAGACCCAACGGCAAATTTTGGTAATTTTGGTATACAGGTGAAATTGAGCCAGTAACCTTCTGACTCAAACAAAAATACGTAGACCACTATTATACTATGGCGTGCAAGGGTTTGATAATTAGTATTGTTAAGAGAGCTAAGCAAATACACACTATTACAAAGTAAATACAAATAACATCAAAGAAACATAAATCCTAGAGGGTAAAGCCCTGCCTAATGAACGGTAAAACGTCATAAACTGAAGCAATAACACAATATCAGCTCACGTTTAATCCTTTCAACAGAAATATAAATATACAGCTTAGCAGAACTACCAACAGTCTTGCAGTCTTCAACAAGCGGGACGGCATTCTTGTCAATAGTCGTAATGCAATTAGAAAAGAAAATCCTCGGATGCATTGCATAACCGTTATTACAGTTGGCTTTATTAGTCGCGCGCAATTGCAAAAATGGTTCACGGCAGTCATGAATCACGTGACCATACGTCCAGCTTTAAGCGGAACCGTCCCGTTTTTTATTACCTACTTATCCCGTTGTGCAGAAGGAAATTTTAGGAACACCGCTTTCAGAAATTGGGCACATGCAACATCGAATTAATAGAAAATAGATATATGAACTTTTTAAAAAGTTTAATTTGTGAAACTTGTAGTAAAATGCTATCGCACAATAAGGAAAGGCGTTTCTGCGGCGGAGTGCTGGAATTGTACTCGGATTATATTATTTAATTTATTATTTGTCCGCAACAGGAAAACTTCAACACGTTTCGGTTTAATCGTGTCCTTAAGGAAAATATTCGAGTTTTTTTTAATTTCACGCCTACCATTTCAGAGTAATGGTAAAATACAACCACTGAAATTTCAAACGTTGCTTGAAATGGATTTAGCCGTGAAGTTTTGTGCATTATTGACATTAATCAATAATCCTACTCCGATTGGAACTATTATTGTGAGAAAGAAATATGAATTTAAATGTAATTTATAAAAGAATGATTCCCGGGTTATGAATAACTCGAAAATATTTGAAAAACTCCTACGACCATCAAATATCTATGCGGAAATGTTTCTAGTTTCAGCCGTCATGGAGAAAATTTTTATTCTAAAATACGATCATTTTATTCGTAAAAATTGTTAAAAACGGGACTAAAGTTCTTACGAACAAATAAACAGTGTTTCAATGTTTATTGGCGGGAACATGTAAGAATGATTTGTTGGTATACGTAATTTCGTACGTATACCAACAAATTATTCTTACAATTTCCCGCCAATAAACATTGAAACACTTTTAATTTGTTCGTAAGAACTTTAGTCCCGTTTTCAACCGTTTTTACGAATAAAATGATCGTATTTTAGAATAACATTTTTCTCCGTGTTTTTGAGGTTCGTGACCCCTACTCCAACTTCCATGGTGGATAAGGCTTCTCCACTCATGGCCGTGATTCTTGGTCACTCCAGCGCATTGAAGATCTTCTTCTGTTTAATTTAAAATTTAATGATGTGGAAAAAATATTCTTGAATTCAAGTGCGATCAATGTTTGTCAGAAAATACTCCCGCCCTTCACTATTTTTGCCCATTGGTAACTTTGGTGAAACAATTTGACGCTTCCATTGAAAGCTTTTTTTTGTTCCCCATGGCCAGTGTCCCGTTGTAGTTCAAAAAATTCTGGTTACATTAATCGTGATGCATGTTTGCCCGTAGGTATTAAACCGTTGCAATTGTTCTCTGGCGTACAGTTTCCCGTACCCGACACGTGATTACAAGTCGCACACACCGCCCTATGGTGGACGGTTAAATTACATGGTGGAGTGTGATATACGCAAAGAGATTTATCTCGTGCAATTAATCCACTCACTGTTTTTGCAATCTATTTTGGTTAGAAGGCAGCTTGACGTGCGACTTGCTCTGTGCTCCGTGATGGATGCTTTAGGGTTTATTTTTAGATTACATAACTTCTCACTTGATATATGAATAATTACGAAACATTTTGCTTAAGATGACCTCTGTATGTAACGGTCTACGCATTTGACCTCCAATCGTTGGAGTAAAATATATTGTGGAGTGGAGTGGAAGATCTCTCTGAAACAACCTGGTGAAAGACCACGATTCAGAATCGAAACTTTTTTCCAAAATTATTTAGCCGAATTTGGTGACTAGATCTGAATAATCTGATATTTCCTAACCTTCCTCTCCACATCTTCTTCCCACCCCCATAACTAAATCTATACTACACACACGGAGAAAAATGTTATTATAAAATACTTTCATTTTATTCGTAAAAACGGTTAAAAACGGGACTAAAGTTCTTACTTAGAATATGTGAGAATAATTTGTTGGTATACGTACGAAATTTGTTCTAATAATAATAATAATTTATTCTTGAATTTTCCCGCCAATAAACACTGAAACCCTGTTAATTTGTTCGAATATATACCAACAAATTATTCTTATATTTTCCCGCTAATAAACATTGAAAAACTGTTAATTTGTTCGTAAGAACTTTAGTCCCGTTTTTAACCGTTTTTACGAATAAAATGATCGTATTATTATTTGGCGGTGGCGTTCACATAAATTAACGCTATAACTTTATATTTTATTATCGCAACCATAGCTACTATCGTTATGTCACAGTCGACAGCGCCCTTCTTTTTCACCAACTTACATGTGTTACTGTACATTCATGGGGTGAGGTGCAAAGCGGATCGGGAGAGACTGGTTGAATGAGACCTAACCTAGACATCGCCTCGCACCGCAGCGGGAGGGATGGATTCATGCATCCGTCAGTCCTGGACACATTGACCCCCAGATTCCTACCCACCCATCATATATTTTTCCTTCCCGGATAGTCCTTTCTTTCCATAAAAAAATACCCTCCTCACATAGCATTCCCAAAGTTGACATTAGCCCTAAGAGATTTTTTTTCTCATGACCTCTGTGTGGAACTAACGAAAAAATGCAATGTTTGTTTTCATTCTTGATTCAGTTTAAGTACCTACCTACAGCTCTAAGTATATGAATAAGACGGCGGAATATGAATATGAACTAACGCAATATCGTTATATTTTAATCTTGCAACTGCACCTACTATCGTCATGTCATGTATAGCAGCGCCCTCCCCTTTCGCCAACATATACATTTTATACTGAAAATTCCAATACGTATTGTTGGATTTTTGGCCAACTATGTACAAATCTACATCGTCATGGAATATTACGCAAAAGATTTTAGCTCCGATGCTGTTGCAATAGACGGCTTTGCTAACACTTTGAATTATTAATAGAGACCGTCTGGTATGCCGAATGCGTTTTGTCATACGATGGTGCCATCCAAAATAAACAATACTGTCCGAACAATGCACTCAAAAGAAAGAAAAAACCATATCAGACGCCACATGCTGGACGTTTGTCATACTAATTAATGTATTCTGTATTCAGAGTTACGCTGCCATGTCAAATAAAAGTTGACAATAAATATACTGTATAATAGTTTATATGAAAAAACAATAAAACACAGTAATATTATTGACTGAGCCTAGTCCTGATTTAACTTGACCGTTTCCGTTTCACATTGGTGGCTGTTGATATGGTTCAGAAAAGATGATTTTTTTCGAATCTGAAATCTTTCGGTTTTTTTATACACAGGATGTCCGGGGGTAAAGTGCATTAACTTCGGAAGGTGATTCTACATGATAGTACTGTTTAGTGTTGAAATAACTTTAGGACATTAATCCATTATACCCATGTTCCTTACCAAATATTCCTTCCTTGTGATTCCCTTCCTTTCACATCAAGGCCCTTACCCAAGAAGCAAAGAAGATGATTTAAAACACTTGAAAAAAGAACACTTTTGCACTTCCTTGTTTTGAATAAAAACATTCAGTTGTTCTTGAAAATTCGACCAAGCTTGTACAAGCATTTCGCAAATCTCGCAAATAACAATAATATAAATATATTATAATTGTCGTGAAGACCATCGGGTCATCATCATTGGAAAGTGATCGTAAAGAAGAGCTGGGAACTGTCACCTCATCATCAAGGTAAGGGCCATTCCTATCGTTTCCTTCCTCCCTTGTCGATTTAAAAACACAATCTTATACACTCGTAATTTCGCCACATAATTTAGTTTTACAGTCCACACGGTGTCATCGGACACTTAACATTTTGGTCCTTCGAGCCGGATATAAATCACATTCCCGCTAAATTACATATTGTTGTTTTTTAGCAAAAAATTCGCCAAATTGAATATCGTTTCAATTCAAATGATTGTGTTTTTAAACTCGCATCCTTTCAATTCCGTTCCTGTCGTAAAGCTATTTCAACAATAATTCATTATTACGCATAAAGATTAATAATTAATTAGGTAATCATATTGACATGATTTGTTTGCAATTCCGGTAGCATTCGATGTAGGCATCAGTTTGAAGTCGCGTCGGTAACGTAGAGCCCTGTTAATGGTAACCATAAATAAACCAATCGTCGGTAACGTAGAGCACTGTTAATGGTAACTTATGGTAACGTAGAGCCCTGCTTCCATAGATACGCAGTGAAGTTTGTTTATGATTTCGTTGTCAAGGTAAACTGTAAAGAGTGACAGTTTTTTACGCAGTTCTGTTATTGTTTTTTTATTTGGTTTGAATATTTTTTGGTTTTATATATTCAAAAATGGCATCCAATTCAATTAAATATAGATTGTCAGTGCTGGATATGGAGAGTATTCGTGCGTCGGCTTTGAAAGCAATTCAAACAATGAATTTATCTGACAAAGATGCTTTCAAAATACGTTACACAGATCTCGTAATAATACGAGAAAACTTTATTCAGGCTCATATATCTCTGGAAGCTACAAAAAAGGATGAGGCTGATGTAACGGTATTACAATCGAAATATTCGGAGATACAAAATATGTATTACGAAATACAATCATATTTTAACCAACTGTTTCCTGAAAAGTCAACAGTTGCAATCGACAATAAAACAATGAACTATAATTTGACTAATGTTTCGTTACCTAAGTTGAATTTGATAGTCTTTTCTGGAATTTCAACAGAATGGATGAATTTTATTAACACTTTTGACTCGTTAATTCATTCAAATAATTCATTAAATTCCGTTCAAAAAATGCAATATTTATTAACTAGTCTCACTGGTGAGGCATTAATATGCGTGAAACATTTGCCTATTTCGGAAGGAAATTACTTTATTGCTTATCATATTCTAAAGACGAGGTATGATAATGTACGCCTAATGGCTGATATACACATGGAGGTAATTTTGTCATCCCAGCCCGTAAAGGCTCATGACAATTTGAGGCAATTTATTTCAATGCTGAAAGAAAACATTGCCGCTTTGGAAGTTTTAAATTTTCCGGTACGTGAATGGAGTTTCATATTGTTACATATTGTTCTACGCAAATTACCAAAAGAATTGCGTATTGATTTTGAGTTACAACATAAGTCGGAAAAAATTCCTTCATTCGATCTACTATTGCAATTTTTGGAGGGACAATGCTTAGCTAAGGAAATGGCGTCAGGTATTATTCCGGAACATATGACACAAAAGGAAAATGTTAATAAAGTTCCATCGAAGGCCTATAATTTTAAAAGTCGTTCGAGCAATAATAGTAATGTTAATTCGTTTGTATCGAATATTGAAATCAAGTGTCTTGCTTGCAAATCGCCACATGCTCTTCATAAATGTGACAAATTTTTAAACCTTTCTGCAAAGGATAGATACTCATTCGTAAAAGAACATAATCTATGCCTTAATTGTTTGGTCCAAGGGAGACATAATGCGAAAAATTGTCAATCTCGCTTTTCTTGCAAGCATTGTCAAGCAAGACATCATACCCTGTTGCATTTTCCAAAGAAAATGTTGGAAAATCCAGAACCTCAAGAAAATTCGTCGGAACCAATTGCTTTGACAACGGTTTACAATAAAACTAACACATCGGTGTTGTTATCTACAGCCTATGTTGAAATATTGGACAAAAATGGCGTTTTCAAAAAGGCTAGAGTTTTGCTCGATAGCGCCAGCCAGGCTAATTTCATTTCGGAGAATTGCGTCAAACGCTTAGGTTTGCCTCGTCAAAAGAAGCAGTCACTTGCAGTGCTAGGTATTGGCAACATTCCTACAATTAATTCCAACGGATTAATAAAAACACAATTTCGTCCCGTCGCCTCGAAGGAATCTGGTATTACGACAGATTTCCTTATTTTGAATAACATTTGTTCAAATATGCCGTCATCTCGTATCGTCGAGCATGAGTGGTCACACATCGCAGGACTCCAATTGGGAGACCCTACATTCTACATACCTTCAGAAATTGATATCCTATTCGGAAGTGATATCTTTGCGTCGCTATTGTGCTCAGGTAAATTAATTGGCAATCAAAATGAACCTGTAGCCATTGAAACCAAATTAGGTTGGGTTTTGATGGGAAATGTCAAACCATCAAATCATTCTATTAACTCATTTTTCACTTCAATGGAGGAATCAATAGATGAAAAACTTAAATGTTTCTGGGAAATCGAAAACGTTCCTCTTTTGAAGAAAATTAAATTGCCTGATGAACTTCGTTGTGAACAATTATATGTTGAAAATACCTACCGTAACAAAGATGGGATATATGTTGTATCATTACCATTTAAGGAAACCCCGGAGAAGTTGGGAAAATCATATGACACAGCATTGTCACGTCTCACGCATTTAGAAAGGAGACTGGATCGAAATCCTGATTTTAAATCCCAATATATTTCGTTCATGAGAGAATACTTATCGTTAGGACACATGATGGAAATACCATCTCATTCGCCAATTGTTGGTAATTACTTCATACCTCATCATGGAATAATAAAGGAGACGAGTTCTACCACTCGCTTAAGGGTTGTTTTTGATGCAAGTGCTAAAACGTCATCGGGTATGTCATTGAACGACATACTTTTGGTCGGTCCCAAATTACAAAAGGACGTCGTCGAATTGATGTGTAATTTTCGAATACACAAAATCGTATTTACCGCTGACATACGTCAAATGTATAGACAAATATTAATGGACAAGAACTCTCACCGTTTCCAACGTATTTTGTGGCAAGAATCGCCTAGTCATCCTTTAACATTTTACATAACAGAACTTCCATCCCTCGCCAATCTAAGAATTGATCGCTATGTCACAACATGTCTACAAAGTCGTTGTATACTTGTTGGATTTTCAGATGCCTCTGAAAGAGGATATTGTAGAATTGTATATTTAGTTGTAATTAACAACAAAGAAATATCGAGCCATATTTTGTTGGCTAAGTCAAGGGTTGCACCCATCAAAGTGACATCTATCCCACGATTGGAGTTGCTTGGAGCAGTTTTATTGGCAAATTTGTTGACTTATTGTAAAGAAGTATACAAAGATAGACTTCAAATAGAAAGAATCATCGTTTTCACGGATTCGACCATTGTATTGGCATGGTTGAAGACACCTTCGTTTCTTTTGCAAACTTTTATAGCAAATCGTGTTGAAGCTATAATTGAAAATATACCGTATGAACATTGGTATCATATTTCCTCGCAAGATAATCCCGTGGATTTGGGAACACGAGGAGTTTTTCCAAATGAAATCGCTGAAGCATCATTATGGTGGTACGGACCTAACTTTCTATCATCACCTTTGGAAGAATGGTTACTAGTTAAACCTCAAACTATTCCCGCAGAACAACTACCAGAATACAAATCGAAAAACTTGATCTCATTCGTAACGAATGTGTCAACTTGTGACCAAGAGTTTCTACTGAAATTTTCTTCATTATCGAAATTATTACGTGTTTTATATTGGTGTCGTCGATGTATTAATAAATTACGTTCGAAATCAATTGGCACTTTCAACGTATTTTCCCCACTCTCTTTAAAAGAAAATAATTTATCTTTGGCTTGTTGCATTAAGCTCGCTCAAACTATTTATTTTCAACAAGATATAGACAATATACATTCGCATCATGTTTGTTCGACACAACTTCAAAAACTCTCTCCATTTATCGATGAAAATGGAATTTTAAGAGTCGGTGGTCGTATTCGTTATGCACAGGTCTCGGAAAATGCTCGACATCCTATTATTTTACCGAAGCAATGTCATTTGACAACTTTAATAATAGACCATTACCATCGTATGTACTTACATCCAGGTCCTCGTGCATTGCAATCCATAATATCATTAAAATATTGGATAATTTCGGCTCGTAACGAAATTCGACATCGTCTTGTGTATGCAACTGTCACTCGTTCAATTACCTGGCACTTTAATCCTCCCTCCGCACATCATTTCAACGGATTGTCGGAGGCTGGAATTAAGTCAACCAAACCCCATTTGAAACGGGTTGTGGGAGATCAAATCCTCACCTTTGAAGAACTAACCACAGTTCTGACTCGCGTCGAAGCAATTTTAAATTCGCGACCCATTGGAGCGCTATCGCCGGATCCATCTGAAATGGACCCGTTAACTCCTGCCCATTTTTTGATTGGGGCTCCCCTCGTTTCTGTTCTTGAAGAAGATTTTGTGGATGTACCAATGAATCGTTTATCGCGTTGGCAACTATTGAAACAAATGTCTCAACATTTTTGGAATCGTTGGCGGAAGGAATATCTACACACTCTTCAACAACGAAACAAGTGGGCTACGACAAACCCTAATTTGAAAGTTGACGACCTAGTTATGATTGATGATTCGCAATCAGCCCCCATGCGATGGCCTGTCGGACGAGTCGTTGAACTATTTCCCGGCGCTGATGGAATTATCCGTGTCGTTTCGGTATGTACTCCCCAGGGTGTTTTTAAACGTCCCGTGGTAAAAATGTATCGACTACCTATCGATTAAATATCTGTTTTGCTTAGTTTATAATTTTAATTTCGTTATTAATTCTACCATTTAATTTTGTTTGTTGTCGTTTTCTTTTTTGCTTTCTTTTTCTTTCGTGTCGTTGATGCACAATTATTGAGAAAATTATCACATTTTCTCAAGGCCGGCGGAATGTTTAGTGTTGAAATAACTTTAGGACATTAATCCATTATACCCATGTTCCTTACCAAATATTCCTTCCTTGTGATTCCCTTCCTTTCACATCAAGGCCCTTACCCAAGAAGCAAAGAAGATGATTTAAAACACTTGAAAAAAGAACACTTTTGCACTTCCTTGTTTTGAATAAAAACATTCAGTTGTTCTTGAAAATTCGACCAAGCTTGTACAAGCATTTCGCAAATCTCGCAAATAACAATAATATAAATATATTATAATTGTCGTGAAGACCATCGGGTCATCATCATTGGAAAGTGATCGTAAAGAAGAGCTGGGAACTGTCACCTCATCATCAAGGTAAGGGCCATTCCTATCGTTTCCTTCCTCCCTTGTCGATTTAAAAACACAATCTTATACACTCGTAATTTCGCCACATAATTTAGTTTTACAGTCCACACGGTGTCATCGGACACTTAACAAGTACAAGTAAAAAAAGATAAATAACTTTTTTCGAAATTCCAACTTTCAGGGGTACTTTTTTGGTAAAAAGATAAAATTACTCCGGCGTGTACAGCCAACACTATTATTTTCCGCTGTTACGATACGTAACAATCACAACTGCCACAATCGCGCCCGGCTGATTCACAGCAAATTTATCGGCCAAGTTTGTACCTTACACTAAGGATTTTTCATAGGTACGTATTTTTGTATGGGAAAAAAAGTTGGAATTTCGGAAAAAGTTATTTATCTTTTTTACTCCTGCCATCATGTAGAATCACCTCGCGAAGTTAATGCACTTAACCCCCGGACACCTGTATATTATGGTACATACCAGCCTGCAGAAAGTTTGGAAAAGAATTGTAATTGGGATAGCGACGTTTTTTTGGGCGAATTACCTTTCGTTTTAAAAAACATATTACCTGTATGTTACATATTACTTATATCAATCTCAAAGAAAGAATGTTAAAATATTTTATCCTTAGGATTTATGTATCCTAGTGAGACAGGGATCAAAAACACTTTTAATGAATCTTCGTGTAGATAAACAAATAAACAAAACAAAAAACAAATATTAACCATTTACCTACTGTATTTTCATAATTCTGGAACTATCCACTCTGTGAACATAAAAGCCATATAAGCCCTGCAGATTTCAACTTAGAAAATCTACCAGCTATCTTCTACCTTCTTCCTATCGCTGATCCGTTTCCTTTAATCTTCCCTTGATTTTTTACTTGGATCATATTTTTCTAAATTTTTCTCACAATGTTGGGAAGAAATGGCAATTTTTCATAGTATAATATCCTGAATTTTCAACAATATCAGAAAGGTAACGTTACATTAGTCACCCCCGTGCAGAAAATATTTGCAAGATGCATCGATAAATCTCCATTTATAAAGTTGTATCTCCTTTTTCAGGTTCTCCTACACTAAATATATTAGTAGTGAAAACATAATAGCAAACCTTTCTTATTTAAATGTTATTGTAACAAAATAGTCTGTTCTTCTTACTAAAGACGTTCCCAGTCCTTTGAATGTGAAACCTAATTTCTCTAGTTGGACCCCATCTGTCATTAACCCAAGTTCCTAAGTAATATTATATAGTTGTAATGAATCATTACAGTAAGAACTAGAAGTTTTGTCATGTAAAAGTACCTCTGGTAATTGTTATTGTTTTTGAAAGGTGTTCGCAAGCACTGTACTAGTTTTAGTAAAAGAATTTTAATGTTAAAATTTAAATTAATTAACCATAAGAAGTAAGTAATGTACTGTAAGTATTTTCAACATAATAAAGACACTATACTTAATTCGAGCCCATTGTTTACAAAAGTAGAAGCTAGCGAATTAAACTTAAAATAAATATTTATTTTAATAACACGTCTCCACAGAAAATAAGTTTTATCCAGCTCTTAGGAAATTTCAAATGGATGTTTTTTTCGTCAAAAATTTGGTATTCATTTCACAACAACTGATAGCAGAGCTGCATCACAAAGATTTATGCGGAGGAGGATTTAATTAAGAATTTGCCTAAGATTCTTAAATTCTGAGAGATTGTTCCCCGCAAATGGGACTATTACTTTACCGGGTTCGAGAAAAAAGAACCCTCCGAGATAAAAATGTAATTACATAGTTGAATCATGAACTCGTAAAACAAGTCCTTATCTTTTGCAATTATTCCAGCTAGAGGCATCTCTGTCCCTCCAATAGAACTTCACAAAATGAGTCGCATTTGATGATGGAGAGTGCAGTGAAACACCTACCCCAGCCAAGTCCCTTCAGAATGGGGCTGAATGAATAGGGTGGATTTTCAGGGATTTTTTCCGGAATCCTGGATTATATTTAATAAAAAAACATGTTGTGTGTACGTATTCAACGGTGTTTCGTGCACAACTGGCATGCTTTCACATTTCTTCTATGAGGTACGGAAATCTGAACTCATTAGTTAAAACAGTAACATGAAAATTACCTGTAAGCTTTAGAATTGTGATTTTATAAGCATGTTTAAAACAAACTCTGGCCCGATAGGGTGACAGGATGCACAGTAGCATCTTAAAATAGTTATATTAATACGAGTAGGCGTGAAAGATTTTTAAAAATATTATAATTGAAGTTTCAGGCATTTAATTAATCAAAAAATAAAAATTATTTTTTAATTTATTTATTTTATTTTGCAGACACAAACAGTACATAATTACATGGAAGAAAATAGTTACAAAGTTATAGAAAATAATTCAATAATAGGTACCAATGACATGTCGCTGTTATATATATATATATATATGATATATTATAAATTATACCTAAAATAAGTTAGTATATTATGGAAGGAGAGAGGGAATAGTGTTTGTGTGTGTGTGTGTGTGTGTGTTCGTGTGGATGTGTGTGTTATGTGTGCGAATTCAGTATGCTAGAAAAGTTTTTCTTAAAAACAGGGAGAGAATCAAAAAATATATCGGTGTTTGTGCTTGTTTGAATTGTGTTGAATGTTTGAAGGATGCGGGAAATTGGGGAGTTGGCTGCAGCGTTTGTTTTCTTGCTAGTTGTGTAGAAAAGGTTGGTGAGTTGAGTTCTTTTAAATGAGATATTAAAATTTATTTGGGATAGAAGTTCTGGTATTTAAATAAATTTAATATTTCGTTAGGTATTATTTTATGAAGAAATGTCATGTCAGCTACCGTTCGCCTGGATTTCAGGGATTGGAGTGCAGATATAATTATTGTTGTATTTATAACCAAGATACTCAATACATTTATTTTTATTTTAATAAAATTATTCACGTATCACTTGTAAAATAGTCAGTAGATGTCGCACATTAAAACAAAAATGGATATATTTATCCAAGGCACTATCTAGATTGTATTTAAGTAGAATCTCGCAATTGTACGTAAGAATAAAAGCCATTAAACATTATGTTTTTATTTTTATTTTTAACTTTTTAACTTAATGAGTTAAACCTCAAATTATAATATTTTAATTAACGAAGATAGTATAAGCGAAACTCAATCGAAAATCTGAAACACAGACGGAAAGCCGAAGGTCCTGGGTTCGAGCCCCAGATGTATCCGTATCTTATACCGATTTTCTGTTTCAGATTTTCGGTTGAGTTTCGCTAATATTATCTCCATTAATTAAAACATAACAAAAAATATGCGTTAAGAAAATAGATGTAATGTTGGTAGATTTAGGTCAAAGTACAAAACGGTTGTATTTGCTCAGTGTTCAGAAAAAGAAAGAGGTCCTGGGTTCAATTCATAAATGCGACTGAATCTTTTTTTGTCTTTTCTGTTTCATTTAAGAGTCGTTAATATTGTTTTCAATGATCAAAACAAAGGTTGACAAAATTGATTCTCCAGAAAAACAATGACGTAAGAAGAGTTTGAAAAATAGTATAGGTAATTAAATTATGTTTTTGGCACAGAATACAGAGGGCAGATGATAAGAAAAGGTTTTTGTATTCAAATGGCCAGTTGTTATTCAGTAGTTAATTACTTGAATTTAGAGGGCTCAGTTATCTGAATACTAAAAAAAAAGGTCACGTTATTCCGAAGATAAAAACCAATTATTACCTTTTTAATTATAAATATATTCCATCAGTAATTTATGCAAAAATTACTCATTTTAATAATTATTTAAAATCTCTCCGACCTGCCCGAAATAATAACGCATAGCTGTAAAAGAAGTTTATGAAAAGAGGGGTCGTAGAAAGAATGGTCCGGGCCGAGGGTGAAATGGTGAAATTATTCATTCTGGGGGGACGACACCTGATAAGAATCGCGGACACGGAAAGAACCACTCTGGCATGAAAATCACCGGCGGGACCGTAAATCCCGTATGCAGATTCAAATGGTCAAAGTCTGTTATTAATGTCTTAATAAAGGTGAGTTATTTAAATAGCTGAGATGGAAAGGCAATTTCGTTTTAAATTGTTAACTCTAATTCATTTTCTCTTGTTTCATAATTTGCATCGGGCGAATTCTTGCATAAACAGGAGGCGTTAACACGGTTGTTAGAAGCTCAGTTAACTAAGGAAAATGTTAATTTCAGGCTTCAAAATCAGTGAAAATTAGTGTTTGAGAAATAGCATAATCTCTATTGAAAAAAACCTAGATTCAAATTATTTTTGTGACATTAAAGCCTTCATAGAACAGTTTTCATATTATGGCTTCAAATGCTGTACTGTACTTTTTATTACTTTATTAGTTTCATGCATGGTCGCAAATCCGAACCACTCGCGCCGTATCAATAATTTCAATAATTGCCACTAGTTCGTTTTTGACATTATCAAAATCCTATGCATGAATTCAGGCTTTGTCGGATTTTGATCGGAATATAAAAATGAATCAATGTTACTTTTTGATGAACTCGTTTCAGAAGCCAGAATGGAAAAATATGTTATCTTAATTAGTCATAATTAAGCTCAAATTGTCACACACGTATTATGTTATGTTACATAGTTTTTGTGCTAGTATGACTGGGCCAAATGGCAATATTCCTGATGTCAGGCTCGTCTTCCCACTGAAAACAAATCATCGAAGTGCATATTGGGAAACATAATATATAAATATCTATATTTACAAATTTGCGCATTCCATGGAGCTTAAACAATTAAACACCCACTTCCAGTGCCTACTACTAATTTTAAGTATGCTTCTAAAATAACCTTTCTTGTTCGACAAGCTAAGGGTTTTATTTATACACGAAGAAAAATGTTATTCGAAAAAACGATCATTTCAATAGTAAAAACGAACAAATTAACAGGGTTTCAATGTTTATTGACGGGAACATGTAAGAATAAAATGTTGGTATACGTAATTTCGTACGTATACCTACAAATTATTCTTACATTTTCCCGCCAATAAACATTGAAACACTGTTAATTTGTTCTTAAGAACTTCAGTCCCGTTTTTAATCGTTTTTACTATTAAAATGATAGTTTTTACGAATAACGTTTTTCTCTGTGTACTTTCTCACTAACGGGATCTTTATGAAGAAAGTTATTAATTATTATAAAATATTATGAAATCTTTTCGCTGAATCTGTAAAATTTCATAAGTGGTATAACCTATTTCTTAAGATTCAAACAGCTCAGCGATAAAAACATATTAAAAATTAAAAATCCCCATCAAAAAAGCAGATGGGACGCAGTGTAAACACTTGGCTCGCGGTTTAAGGAAAGGTTCCTGCTAAGGAAAATAGGACGATGGAAAGCCTTACTTGCTGGCTCATCAAATATTAATTAGCATTTAATGAAGCCTACCACCCCCGCCCCCACCACCGCCCTTGTGGAGTTCGGTATAATGCCGAAGGGGGCCTCCTTACAAATAACTAGACAGAACTGATTTCCTTGATAAGGCCTGTAGATCGGTGTGCGAAGGAACTTATGTAATATGTAAATGAACCGTTTGTTTTAATTTGATTTGCAAAATAAACATCAGTGTGGGATAATGAAGCCTGCGAATATCGTTTTCACTCTTGCAATATAATTTATTGATCTCAGGGGCGCGGCGTATTGTGACTATTTAAAGATATTTCTATTTTATTTAGAAGTAATAAATTGTGGTTAATTAAAGTTTTTCTATAACATTTACACAGCACATCTAACTGCTTGGAATATGTGGGAATCAAAGCATTTGAATAATTCAAGTATTTTCGTGTAAAGTTAAGTATATTTAGTTTCTTAAGTGTGGACCATCATCGCAGTAAACAAGAGTGCATTTTTACAATTTGTAACACATAACATATAAACGCCGTCCAAGGTAACATTTTTAATAGAGTTTATAAAGTGCGATGTACTCCACACTAGGAAATCATAAATGTATGTGTTTTCGTCTTAATTAGTTAAATAAAATTTAAAATTAAGGTAAACTCGTTTCTGATTACACATCACGTTTATCTTAGGAAAAAATGCAGTTTATTAAGGCAATTGAAGAGATTAAATTTAATCATCCATAAAAATCGCATAAAAGTGATTGATGTACTATTAAGCATTTCAAAATCATGTGAAATTAAAATATGTTAGTTGCTTTAGTTAAATACCGCGAGTATTGTTTTGATCAGTCTGTTTTATAGGCCTAGAAAAATATAAAGTGTCAAGCCTATAAAAATTGCTTAAAAATTCAAAATTTCCTACTGACGAACCCCTTTTCGGTTATAGTTTTATTTTATAACGTGGATAATTAAATTCTTTAGAAAATGATTGCAAAACATTTGAATATGTGCCTGAGCTTTTCAAAATGAAATAAAATAACGATTTTTGGCGATGTTTTTTTCGTGACTAAATCAAAACAGGCGGCTGGTGTTAAATGGGAATTGAAATCTTATTGCCATTTATAAAAGGAGTGTTATTGATAATGATTTGATCTCCAATTTCACACGACGTGATGCACCTTTTTTTACTGCTCCCGTCTGGAGCCAGTGAGACATCGCCAATTGGGGTATGTTATGAGGCTTAAGGTAATTGGGGAAGGGAAGGAGACGCAGAAGAGGAAGGTGTGGAAGTACCTGGCTATTCAGATCTAGTCACTAAACACGGCTAAAGCCATTTCAAGCAACATTTCAATTCTGAATGGTGGTCTTACACCAGGGCGATACTAAGAGTATCTTCCACTCTGGAACGTGCCGAAAATATACTATATATTATTTTAAATAATTAATTGTGAAATCACTTAAACAGAATAAAAATCTACTAAACCTGAGTTTTCTTAAGTTTTAATTACGTTTCAGGTATCGGAAGCTTTATTTAAATGAACATGCTGTGATTTTATTTTACTTTAACGTATTTTACGGGGGTAAATTTTAAATTAGAAACAGAAACAGTCAGATATCTGTTTTGACAGCTCCTCTTGCGGAATGTCCTGAAATCACCCAACGCCTGAAATTTGTAATTCGTTAAATAACCGGCTGAAACCTTTTGACGCCGAGGCAGCAGGAATGCGCATATCTCCGGGCCATGCCAACTATTTTGTCCATTAACACACGAGCTGGTCGGTACGGATTTCCCGACAATTTTGTTATGAGGCAACCGAGAATGTACGCCATTTTGCATACATTACATTGTTATGTCTGTGTGTTTTACGAGTTTAACTAAATGGAGCCATAAATGGTTGTTTCGAAGCCGTTTTCTAAAAATAATATCTATTGTAAAAAAATTTGGTCAAAAGTTTTAGGAAGTACTGAATTTTTTTTTATATACGTTCCGTATGAGTTTTTTATTATTTTTTATTTAAGCGTGTTTAGTGTTACAATATTTACAACTTAATATAATATAACATTTGAATCACTCTCCTAATAAAGCAGATGCTTGTGTTTAGGAGAGGACAACTATACATTTTTACATCTATTTAAATTACAAATATTATTATAAAAACTAATTTCTAATTTTAAAAGAAAATATATCGAAAGTAATAAAAACATAGGTGAGTTATAAATGATACAAGACCAGAAAGTACAATAAAAGTAATACAAAGTAAGTTAAAAATGAAACAAAGGAAACAATAAGCAAAACATTTTATTAAACAATAAGAAAAGTTATGAGGTGGTATTAGAGAATTTTTATTTTTTTTTGTAATTCTCATAGTTTTCTTCCGTTCTTATTATATCTAGGGGAAATTTGTTAAATATTTTGTACCCTTAAATATATAGTGATGCTGTGCTGTTGAAGTTCGTACTAGAGGTACGGTTAGCCCTCCAACTGAAATAATTCTTTTGCTAATATTTAACTGTGGGATATTATTTTTATCAAAGAATTCTTTATGTAATTGAAGTAGTGCAATTTTGTCATAAATTTTTGAAAGAGAGGGCACTGGGAAATTGTTTTTACAAAAACTGTTTCTACAACTAGCATCTCCATTTTCGGAATGTCATTAGGTTGAAGAAAGTTGTATCTGGGAAAAGAGGCAGAGGAAAGTGGGGAAGAAACCGGCTATTTAAATCCAAGCACTTTAAAGCAAAATTTCTAATACAATAGTCTCCCACCTGAACATTTATGGATCACGTACCCTGGAATGAAGTGACAATATTTAACTTAATATATGTGTCTTTATTAAATATGCGTGAAAAAATGTTTTCTTTGAATTTAAGTGCCATTTTCAAAATTGGAAATGAATCTGTGAAGAATTTAGACAAGCGATAAAATTCCCACTTATAATTTATTTTAACAGTCAATTATAAAAATTGACATTTTTAGAATTAAAATTAATTTGTCAAAAATTCAGACTATCCCTGCGCTAGTAATAAAATAAATAGTCAGGTCTCAAACTCTTGATATCTGTGTTTAGAGCAAAGGAGCTTCCTCTTCTGTTAAGAAGGTTGTCGATTTTAACATAGGTCGTGAATATATTGTGAACCTGACCTCTTCACATTTATTCTAAATTGGATACTCGCATTTATAGGGTCGGGTCCTCGATATAGGTACCCCAGTAATGGCAATGCTCAGTAGACTGAAGTCGAATAATCAAAGCGCTTCTCGGAAACAAAATGTTGTAAAAAGTCAAGTGCTGCTTATGCGATGTCATTTTGATAAATTACTTTCGCGTTCCGAGTTTGTATTGCAGCTACGGGTTTTATTTGTCTGAGTGATTGAAAAAGCTGGCAGTTTTATGAAGAAGAAAAACTATAAACATTGATGTCCTAGTAAGATTCTGAAGCGACAAAGCCGGCAGTACATTACCCTAAAACTTGAAATACAATCCGTCGCAATCTAGGCGTAAAACTCTCCACATTAACCGCCCAACTTGCGTATCTTCGCAAAGTGAAAAGTTGATTTAACGGCGGCCGCTTCTGAATCCAAACATCCCCGAAACAGGAAGGGATGGAGAGAGATCTTCACCCCTTCTCCGTATTCTCTTCGGGACTCTAAGGAGATATTATAACTTATTGCAGTAATGTTTCCTTGTTACCCCTCCCTTTGCACGTGCAGTGGAGGGAGCGGAAAGGGGCAAGCGAGACAGCAAGTTGTTATGCTTATTTTATTTCTGTATGCATAAGGCTGTTTTACGACCGGAGCCGCGTTTATTTTTGCCCCAGATATAATTTACAGTTAAGATATTTCAGGAATGATAAATCGAGCTGCTTTATCAGATTTCAGGTGCTCTACTCGAGACGGTTTATGCAAATGCACTAGACATTTAAAAAATATTACACGTAAATCATGATAAAGTCTAGATTTTTCCTCAGCAACGTCTACGTGCTATGCATATTTGTACAATGTCGATTATTCCTTCCCATAAATTTGTTATTTTTATAAACATTAATCTTATTTTAATTTATATAATTTATTTATTTATTGTTTCTTCACGTGTTAGGTATTACAGTTAAAAATACAATTTTTAACCTCACTAGGATACGCCTGTGTTGAAGTTAACAATTATTCAAAGTAACAAAAATAATACAAAATAATATAGGTAATACATGTGATCTTAACAAGTTCCAAAGCATTACTAGAGTACTAAGTGAACATCATCATAATTTTTAAAAATTAATGTATCTTTGGTTGACCCTTATGTGTCCCTAAACTATTCAACCGATTGCGATGAAACTTTGGGCCTGTTCGGGATGGTTTCTATATATATATATATACATATATATATATATATATATAATAGTAGCGTTATGAAATTATTACTTATATTATTCATTCTATTGCAATGAAACTTTGGTGAGTTGTTGTGCACATGCCCGCGAAGGTTTCTATGTATATATATATATATTGGTGAGCTCTGGCGTTATAAAATTTGTACAAAAATTGCAATAACTGGCACGCGAGTGAAAAGTAAGTATGTTTTTTTATATATTATATAGTATATTGCAAAGATTGAAGAAATATTTATAATTAATTTATTTACGTAAGTGGCATTGCAAAGCATGCCGGCGATAAGCTAGTAATAAAATAATACGAAAATATATCCATAAAACCTTCAGGTAGTTTTCCGAATAAAGAATTTCGTTACCTTTAATGATGACTAAATAAATACTTTTATATCATTGAAGAAAAAGATAATATTATTAAATCTAATCAAAAATATGTTTTTATTTCAATCTTCATAATATTTCTGTAAGACTTTAAAATGCAATTAAAACCATTTGAGCACATCTCTTTATTAATTTCCTTTTCTCCATTTCCTAATGTTATTATGCACAACAGCGACAGAATAATAATTGTAGGTCCTGGCGAGCTAAGGCGATTAATAGAGTCGGTGTAACGGAACGAGACAAACAGCGAGGCTTCGCGTACTTCCAGAGAAGGCTTCGACGCTGAAGGTTGCTGGTTGCTGCAACACTTTTACCCCCTTCAAACACCCCTTCGCTAGCCCCTTTCATCTTTTAATTTCCTGTTCCGCCCTGCTTAGTGCGCTGAAGCTTGGAACGTAGCGGGCTGTTTCGGATTTCACCCCTGGGATTTTAGGCTTCTTAAATGTTAGCAATTAATTTTTTTTCTTACTACTTATTATCTGTAAAAAAAATAATAATAACGAGTGTTGAAATATCTAAGAATACAAAACAGTAGAACGGATTTGAAATGTCGAATGAATGTTTTCAAATTAAAACATTTTTTTTTGTCCTGACTTTTACTCTTTTTATAATATTCTATATATTTTTGAGTTTTTTTATTTTTATTTTTATTTTTTTTTGTGATTTTTTTTATCACTTTTATTATTTTTATTACTCTGTACGTGAATTATATAAATCGATTCCATAACAGTTGATCCTCCAAGAGTTGGCCTTCTGGCACTTTTATATACAATATGCAGTCAGATTAGGGAAAATATTTATTTTTTTTACATGAATACTGCACAAGAGTCCCAATTGCTCCCGCCTGGAGCCAGTGAGACTATCGCAAACCCAATTTAGGTATGTTGTGAGGCTGAAGGTAGTGGGAAGGGGAAAAGATGTCGAGGAGGAAGGTGGGGAGGTACCGGGCTATTCAGATCTGGTCACTAAACTCGGCTAAAGCCATTTCAAGCAACGTTTCAATTCTGAATGGTGATCTTACCAGGGCGATAATAAGAGTATCTTCTTCTCTAGAACGCACCTCAAATATACTATATATTCTTTTTTTTAATTAACTAATTGTGAACCCTAGTACAGTAGTTAAAAAAAAATCAAAAACTGTAACATTTAAAAATGAAAAAAAAGAATATATAACATAAATTAATCAAATAAAATTTATTTGCACACGCCAGGTTCAAACCCGCGAGCTTCGGATTGAGAGTCGAGAGCCTTGCCCGTCGACCACGCCAGCCGTCGAATTAGGGATACAAACAGTTATACATGTTTAATGAAATAATTGTACATAATTTTGATTAAAATAAAACCTTTGTGACCAAGTCATATTTGTTTTATACTCAAATTCATGACAGTAAATTTTTGAATATGTCTTAATTCTGAATGCACTTTAAGAAGCACTTGTTTCTGAAGAAAGATTGCTCGACACCGGCAACTTAATATATTATAATTCATTATTCGCTTACAATTTTCAGGATATATTTGTATTTGAATTCCAAAACAGTTAGGGTTGGGGACCTTACAAAATAATTCCATAATATTACATTAATCAATTCTTAATTTACATTCACAACAGAATCAGTATTATTTATTGTATTCTTGGTATATCGGTGCACTCGAATTAATGATTTTTTATTCAGAAATATTGATGCGTTGCGTTGCACGAATCATAAATTATTGACTTTTTACAAAAATAATTGGCAAAAAACAAATGTATATGGTAACAGTTAAAGGGTAATGAAATAATTCATCAATTAACAAGAATAGGGACTAATTAATTAAGACTAATTAATTAGGTTTTTCCACAGAACATCAATCAGCGCCAATTTGTTTTTTTTTACACTTAAAAGTTCTAGTTAAATGTCGATTCTAAGTCCGTTTCAGGTTTTGAACAAATTGTGAATAGCAGAAGCGCACAACTACCATTTTGTGAAGCTTGTCAGCTTATTACAAATTGTAAGAAAGCTGAAATGCACCTGGAATCGGCATTTAATGGAGACTTTTTAAATGTCATTTGATGACAACGTTACATTTGATTTTCTACGAAACAACTGGGCCTTTGTGTTACTTTCGAAAATGATTAGTCGAACAGATAACCAGATACTACAATTTCTCGGTGTCATTGCATTAAATTTATAGTTCTCTTGAAAGCGTTCTCCTGCTTATAATACGACTTAATATGCAAAGTTAGTCAATGCCTGACATAGTTCCAGTTGTCGGGATACTTGTTCTTGTTCATCCCTTCTTGCCCATTAAAATCCCTAGTTTCAAGAGCTTCACTGTAATATTTGGGACTGGCAAGAATGTTCACCCCTTTCAGGCGAATGGAATAATTCTAGGAAAAAGAGTTGATCTCCTCAACAGAGAGTGGGCATCCACTTCAGGAAGGACAACGATACACGGATGTTTTATGTATGTATTTTCACACCAAGAATTTATTTAAATATAACATGACTGAAAGAATCTTGTTTCGATAGGAGGCGAAGTACTAATATTTTATTTTAGATAACAATTGGTAGTAACAAGTTATTTGAATGTATTATTTATATCACGTTTACATTTAATATAATTCATTAATTTCCACCAGAAGGACGCACAACGCTCTTTAGCCTCTCCCAATTAGCAAGTAAGTTAATAAATACTTGAATATTGATGGGAAGGCCCGAATTCACTACTATAATGACAATTGATTTCATACATTTCATTTTGCCATTTTGATTGATTAATTATAATTTTTGGAAGAAACTACTCGCGATTAATCCATATTTTCCTCGATTACAACTTTCGGTAGAACAGATGCAGAAACTCAAAAAATAATAAAAAACTGCAATAATTTTTTGTAGAAATGTATCAACCTTTTTTTCCGTCTATTTTGATGGCAGCTTTGATATTGTATTCGTCCAAATACAGATCATAGTTTTCACCACAGAACCGCTCAGTGAATTCAGTAGGTTTGGGAAACTATGTATCCAAAAACACTCAGCAGAATTCAAAGAAAATTTATTACGTTAACTCGAGCACAATATTTTAAAATACGGTCTACTGAATTCCACGAAATACTTCGCAAATATGAATACGTGAAACTGAGTAGGTATACAAGACACGTGATAAGGTTTAAGTGCGTGATGTTGCCATGTTTTTCATCATAAGTTTCTTCGTACAGTTCCATTTAATTTCTGAATTTGCGGTGAGGTGTTGACGCCAAGTAGGATAATTAAAACAGTTATTATGGAAAGTGACGTGAATTAGGAGTCTCTTTATTACAGAGTTTAGTATAAGTCGCGTGCCATTTACATAAGAATCCAGAACGGATCTACACGCTTCAATACTTCCCAGTGCCTTGGGAATATTCATAAAGCTATTATATTCAGGGTGAATGGTACCAGTGAGGAAAAATAACTGTTGCTTTCATTAAAGAGCATAAAATTTCAATATTATTATGCTTAGTGAGATTCTGCTTTTGTTTAGTTACGAAATTATCATTTCTTGAGGGTCTGAAATTTCACAAAGTTTTCCCGTAGTTTTACATATAACTCTAACTATTTTTTTTAAACCTAAGTAATTTATTATAATTAGTATTGTATTTTAAATTACCGGAATGGCTGACATGCATAAAATATTAATGGAACTGAGCTGAGAGTGTGTGCTTTTATTGCGAAAAACATTTTTAAACAAAACAAAGTATTAACATGTTTTTTTTAATCTGCTTAATAAATGAAAACGACAAACCTTCTTTTAGTAAAACAAAAACTAATTATTTCACGAAACAACCGATGCTTTCCTACATACTGCGCAGGTCTATTATAATAAACGATCTTTTGTTTTGATACAATTGATTTACTACGATTCTGTTTAGCAAACTGCTTGTGCCTGCAATAAACACTACTTTATTTGAAAAAAAAATTTCGTTTACAACCTCTTTGTCCAATTTAAGGGATGAAAACGTCAGCCTCCACATTGACAAGGTACTTAAAGTAATTTAGTCGGTGAGATGGCATACGGTGTGCGATTTTTCTCAAAACAATGGCATTTTCCATTAGCAGTTTCGTTTTATGGAAAGAACCGTGCGCTGTAAGATTACGGAAAATGTATGGGGAAACTAAAGGATGAATATGGTTTATATTAAATTTTAATGAATCGCAAGGGTGAATTTTAAAAGGACAAAATTTAAAGTCGGAGTGGAAATAATTGATAATTCAATTCATTGACATTAATGCTCAAAGATATTACCGTATTTTTTTGAAAATCTTTATTATGTAAAACACTGTCTTTAAATTATTGTATCCTACTATGAAGGTGATGGATGTGGATAATAATTGGTTGGATCCCGATCGAGACTGAAAGTAAGTATTTAGCGAAAAGGCCTGTGTTTTAAATCTTAAAAGCAAACATTTAAGATTTTTATAAAACCCTTTAAAGTTTTTACAGAAGTTTAAATTAATATCCCAATATTCTATTGTCTAAATCATTTTTTCATCTTTGTCGTGCTAAATTAATAGCATAATATATTATATACATATATTTATTATTTTATCTTAGTCCTTCAAAATTCAAATCAACTATGGTCACCCTACTTTGTTTACAATGTAATGTACCAAGGGCCTTTAGCTTACCCATTATCTGTGTAACAATATTGTTCTTTGAAGTATCATTTTTATTTTACCTATATTATTTTGTGTTTTTGAAGTGTTATTTTTGTTTTTCGTTTTGTGTTATTTTTGTTACTTTAAGTAAATAGTTGTTAACCTCAACACAGGCTTGTCCTAATTATACATAAAATGTGAAGAAACAATAAATAAATAAAATAATAAAATTAGAGCGGAAAACAATTGAATTTTAACGTACTAGCTAAACAACAGTATATAGTATATAGGCAGCAGTTTTCATTTGGGTTGCATAGATACGTCAATATAGATATTGTGAAAAGCTAATTTTTCATGCTGAAAATCTAAATGAAACACTTATTAAATAAAAACATTATGGGTAATTTGAAAGGAATAATTTCTTCAAACTTCGCAAAATCACCTGGTGATTGTGATTATATTAGTGGTTTAAACAAAGTTATTTGTTTTAATTTAATTGAAAGGAATAATACCGTTTAAAATGTTCAATGTTTCAAAAAATAATTCCAAATACGAGATAGATAGACATTTACGATCGTTTTGCACTGCATTCGGTCCGCCGCGCACCGCAACATGGCAGTAAAGTTGTTAGCTAAAAACAGAATTGTAACAATTTGCTTAATGGAATACTGCGTCTTGGGATCCAGTCGTATTAAGTTAAGGGTTAACAATGGTCTGCGGAAAAACCACGCTTGCTTGTTTTAAAAAACAACAATGTTGCCGTATTTAACAACGGAACAAACGGTGTTGCCATTGAAACTCCTGCAGTGAATGCGGCTCTGATTCATTCTGCAGAAAACGCTGAAATAGAAAAAAATCACGATGGGACATGACCAATCTAAATAATGACAAAATGGATCTGGAAAATACGCATAATCATTTGTTTTTATGAGGTTTTCATGTTTATTTGAAAACATGGAGACTTTTACTTACTACCTGTGATTTTGGCTGCATTATTATATCTCATGTATTATGACAAACTGGGATTGCACTATCCTGCCAGTCCTGTTGGATTAAACATTAACAGCCTTACTAAAAAAAAAACACTCCGCGGCCGTTAAACGGTGTTTTTGTAAATCTTTAGATTTGGCAACGCTGGATTTTACTTGTTTAAATTGGAGTTTTCATAATAATCCGCTAGGTGGTGTGATTGATGCGCCTGCGCATTGCCAAAAAAATAGCCGCGTATGCGAACTCTACGAAAAAAAGTCGGTCGCGAATGTGTGTCTGATTAAGATGATCTTTTAGTTAATGATTTCAATCTTTATGACTAATTGGCACTTATATTAATGTACTCAATATATTTGCTATTAATTTGTGTTGTTTTTTGTTAGTTTAAGTCAAATTGTGGCACTAAAATCGTGTGTTCTAAATTGAACTGTCAGAAAATGGTTCTATAGGTTATATTCAGAAAAAATTTGCATTTTAAGATCTTTATTTTATTATAAATTCTTGAAAGTGATGTTTTTTGGTGACTAAAATGTCTAATACATATTTTAGTAAAAGTATCAAAGAAATTAATGTCGTAAGATGTGCAAGCAATGTATTCAAACGTAAGTTTTTTTATTGTAAATTTTTGGGAATGAAAAGCGAATTTCAAGATTTTTTTTTATATTTTTTTATTGTTTGAAGGAGTAAAAAGTGAGGTGACAGATTTATTTCAAAATCATTAAATAAAAGGACTGTGTTTTTTGAATTTTGAATATTTCCAAATATTTCATTGTTTTAATAGAAAGTGTTTGGGGTAAGTAAGTTTTTTTTTCAACTTGATGTTTGAAGCTTAAAATAATACAGTTTTTAAACACTTAAGTATATTTTAGATATTTTAGAAAATCTTAAGGGTAATTAAATTTTGGTTCTAAAACGGTATTTGTTTTTACGACATTTTGTATCTAGAGAGAGAACCAATCAGAGAAATACTATCTTGACCAATCGTCGCTTGCGTGCTTAATTGTCCAATCGACTATTTGCAAGTTTTACAGGAGGAGGAGGTTTTGTTTAATTATTTCAATGAAACATTATGATAGGTGTTTAAGATGAAGCTATTCCCGCAAAGGTAAAGGTCTCGTTAGTTTAAATAATTCTTAGTTAAGTGATTAATTATCGTTTTTGATACCTTTTTTTTTTCATTTTAAAATGAAGACTGAACAAAAACTAAAATGGAGATTGGACTATTAAGCACTCGGGCAACGCAATCACAGACAGTTTTTCGCTGATTAGTTCCGTCTGGGAGAGCTACATTATAATTTGGAGCCCTCATTTAAAGAAACTCCGAAATTGCAAAAAGTGAGTTAGTTCACTATGACGATCCAATTAAACTTTTCTTGATAAATAAATTAAGCAAGTCGAAGCAGAGCTAGGCAGTTTGTTTGTTTGTTTACTTAGATGTGTTGTTCTGCTTGTCGATATAAATTATGATTTATTTATAGTCCCCACTAGAGTCCCAACTGCTCCCGTCTGGAGCCAGTGAGACTATGGCATCCCCAATTGGTGTATGCTGAGGCTGAAGGTAAGTGGGGGAGGGAAGTAGACGAGGAAGAGGAAGGTGGTGAAGTACCTGGCTATTCAGATCTACTCACTAAACACGGCTAAAGCCATTTCAAGAAACGTTTCAATTTTGAATGGTGGTCTTACACCAGGGCGATACTAAGAGTATCTCCCACTCTGGAACGTGCCGCAAATATACTATATATTATTTTAAATAATTAATTGTGAAATAACACAAATCAATTAAATAAAATTTATTTGCGCACGCCGGGTTCGAACCCGCGGCCTTCGGAATGGGAGTCTAGCGCCCTACCGCTGGACTACGCCGGCCGTCGAATATAAACGATATAATTTGAATCATAATTACTGCGAATGAATCATAAATACTGCGAATGAATCATAAATACGGCGAATGAATAATAAATACTGCGAGTGAATCATAAAAAATGCAGCAGTAAGTGAAATGAATCCGTCAAACTTTTGGAAATCTGTATAAAAGCGTAGTAAATTTCAGCCAGAAATAATCGAAGCGAAAACATTTGAAACTCTGTAAAGCTTTCATTTTACTTATAGAAAGAAGTACGGTTTGTTTACAAGTAATCAGAAATCAGGTAAAACTTATCTTGACCCTTCAGTTCAACTTTTAATGAAATTTCGTTCAGCTGGTGGTACAATTACACGCCATATTAAAATGTTTGAAGTTATTAACTTATAAAGGTAAGTATACCGTTGGGTATATTAGGCTTATCGGATCCATGGAGAAATTTGAACGACAACTTTTTCCTTTGAAAACTTTGGAACAACTTTATCAAATTGGTTTCAAACTTTTTTTATATTCCGGACAAACAATATTGTGCACTAGCTCTTAAAATTTTATTCTATTGGCAGGGATTTCGAAATAATTTAAGTTTTTGAGATATTATTTAATTTGAGGGTACTTATATAATTAGATGAGAAGATTCCTTGGTATGTAAGTTTATTTATTGATTTATTTACGCCCTGGTGGGCTTTTTCAAAGATATAAATATTTTGACGAAAATGAGTTAAATATTTTTCTTTTTTTTTCTCCATCTTCAACAATATGTAATAATATCAAACATTTAAGGTGATAGAAAATATACCATGTGAGGACGATCAAAATAGTACATAATAAAAAAAATTATAAATAAAGTCATATACTTTGCATACCACTACACAATTCAATTGCCTAGTTGTCAAATTTGAATAAATTAAAACTAAATATGTTGATATAATATGGTTTTTAAAATTATGACGAAAACTGTCTATAGGATATGAACCATGTGAGAAAAACTGTATATAGAATATGAAGCATGTAAGAAAAACGCGTTAAAATTCAATTTCCCGACATAAAATAATTAATGTTTGCCATATATCCTTTTTATAACGAAAAAAATATATTTTTCCATAATAAAAAATATAGTTTGCCATAATATCCTTTTTATAACGAAAAAAATATATTTTTCCTACTTTGTTCATAAATAGAATTGTTATTTTCCATTACATAATTTTTTAAACTAGTTTATGACGATTTTCTCAGAATGTACTCATGTGGTTCATATTCTATTTGCAACGACGAGTATAGAGTATAAAGTATATCTAAGAGTATCTATTATTATATACGTTCGCCAGATTCTCGCAAGTTTTGAATATCATATAAATAATAATCTGAGGCCACAACGACAATGCATCGACATTCGATAAAAGTATATCTTTGGTTATTTAAAATGCCAGCCTCCAGACAGAATAAAAATCGCGACTCAATTATTTAACGATGTGAGATCAAAGTGCAAATTAAATTTCCATTTCTCGGACCTCCGAAGAGAATGAAGCTTAATCCCTCCTATTAATAGATGTTTCATTTCTCTATTCAGCCTATTCTATTAATTATTGGAAAAAAAATCAATTGGTTTATTAACCAATCAATATTTTTTACCATAATATATAAAAATAATTTTCGTATTTTTTTTTTGAAACTTAAAAAAGTGGTTTCACTGATGATTGAACCTTCCTACCTAGAAACTAAAGTCAACCGCGCTACCAACTGGGCCAATACCTCGGGCAAAACCTTCATTTTTTAAAATTATTTATTTCTAAGAATACACATAATATAGACAATAAATAGGTAGTTTCGCAAAGCTGCCACATGGCTGCTTGTTTGCAGATTCTACCGCAATAGGTATACAAAAATAATACAATATATGTCTTCTTATGAATCAAATAAATAATAAACTCAAACACACAAACACTAAATTTATTTAGAAGTCCCAAGTATCCAAACATTTTACACGACAACACGATAACATAAATGTAAACACAATTCATGCTAATTCCAATTTGGGAGGCGGGTATGGGTACCGCCGCCCTGGGAACCATTTGTTGGACCACCAACACCTCTGCCACAGGTCACCCCAAGTGGTTCGCCGCGTTTAGTGACTTAGCAGGGGTGCCCGGGTTCATAGGGTTAGGTTTGTCCGGGACTTGGGGACGGATGCGTCTGCCGACCATCTGCGTGGCAGGCCGGATCGGGAGAGACTGGTTGGAGGAAACCTTTTGATCTCTCCAGACGGACCCTCTCGACCCATCGCCTTGCACCGCAGTGGAAGGGATGGCTTCACACGTCCATCACTCCTGGACATATTTATCCCCAGATTCCTACCCACCCCTCAAACCTTTTTCAACCTCTCCTTCCTTTCCCTAAAAAACCCTCCACACAGAATCTTCAAAGATGACATAGGCCCTGAGGGAATTTTTCCCTCAGGGCCTGCTGTGTAGAGCTAATTTAAAAAAAAAATGCGGTAAGCAATCCATTACTTACGAGGTTATTAGTTTCGTATCTTAACTGCTGTAATTTCATCGAATTTCAGAGAAATGCGTATTTCCGCGTGTGTGTACGTGACTGCCACCAAAAGTTGACAAAATGCATTGTCATTGACAACGAGTCTATCTACCGAGCTCGATTGAATGTCGTGAAGTGGATTAATTTTCACTTTCATGTTAAATTTCATTCATACATTCGTTCAATCAAGAAAACGAGTGAAATTTAAATAGACATATTTAAAAATTTCATTTTAATATGAAACATAGTGCAAAGACATGTAGACATAATTTATTCATCCATAGTCTGACCTACTTTAAATATTGAAGAATCTGGTGATTTCATATATTAAATCACAATTACTGATATGATAATATAGGCCATAGGGTAAACAAAACTTTAATTTTTGGAGAATTAGAATGTTTGAATAATTAATATAAAGAAAATACTTGACTAACTTTAACCAGTGATTCCTGACATTATTACTTTGGTAAAAAAATTAAGAAAATTTTTCTCCAGTGATTTTTTGCAATTAGTACAAAATTTAAAAAAATCTTCCACTTGACATCAGTGATCGCAGAACTTTGTATTCCGACCCCAGCTGTCCAATAAAAATATAATTTTAAAAGAATAATTTAAAAAAAAACATCAAAATTGTCACCGCAGATCAAAATTTTATTTATTTATTTTACTCCAAATAAATAATGCCAGGAATCACTGGTAACAGTCGGCCAAGTGCTTCCCTTTTAACACCCTGTATATCTTTATATATAAAAATCTCGCGTCACAATGTTCGTCCAAGGTAAACACCGAAACTACTAAACCGATTTTGATGAAATTTGGCTTACTGTATGTAATTTGGTCCAACTTAAAAGACAGGGCTTTTATGTCGATTATTGACATCAATATTTATGTTTGCGAATTAAATGTTTTTTATGGGACAATTATTTGAATTTATTTATAAGTTCCATAAGTTTCTGAAAGATAGCGGTGTGAGTTAATTTATCGACGCAACACTTGGTTACCTATTTTAGGTAACTATCCAGTAGATTGCGTTGTGTTTCTTTAGTCACAGCAACGCGTTTCGGGATCAGCTAGTAATTACTATAAAAAATAGATAAATTTTCTACAAAAAGAAAATGTGAATTTGATTATGAAAATAACCAACGTATTACCAACTGAGCCTAATCCTGATTCAGTAAAACCGACAATTATTTCCTGTATATTAACTGCTGTAATGTCATCGAAATACTATAATATATCATTACTATAATTAATATAGTAATATTTTCAACAAAAACAAAATTTCGCCACAATAATTCGATGTGAGTTTCATTATGACAACAACCAGCTGTTTACCAATACAAATTATGTATTCGCCATATCTTTCTCACCGATTTTCTTAATTGTTCATTAAAATTCAGATTATGTTCAGTGCTTGGTATTTTCTTTTTTTAAATTACCGTACTAAACAAAATATAGGCAATACTTTTCTATCCTATGTACATTTATACAAAGCTCTTGTTTAAAATAATGTAACAAAAAATTCAACTGCATAAAAATATAGACGTCAATTTCTATTATTTGAAACAAAAACAAATAAACTAGTTATGTAACTAGTTTAATTTCATTTATCGGTAGGTACTGTGTTTAGTTTTTAATTATCGACTTTACTCTTTAGGTTTTGGGTCTGATCCAACAGGATAAATTTAAAATGTGGATGATTATTGTAATGTACCTCACAAGAAATGCTCACAAGCAGACATCAAAAGCTGCAACAGAGTTATTCTAAGAAGGATAGGTAACTGTAATATAGGTACTATTATCTGATATCGGTCCTGTAATAAAGGCTACAGGACTATCTGTTAAGTGGGGCTGACTAGACAGTTTCTAGATCCTGGCACGGAGTGTCAACTGTTAGTCTGCTAGATTTTATCTCAGATCGGTGGATAAGCGGTCAGTTTAGAAGCTCTTACCTTAGCAGTTTGGACTTTGGAAGCACCGTAATTGGATATCACATTACGTACCTATTTGTGGTACAATTATAGAAAGGGTTATGTTGAATTTCAACAAAAACCTTTCATTGATACGAGTTTTTACGGTTATTTTGTTGAAAACCGAATTACGTTTTTTATGTAGAAAATAGTTTACAAAAAAGCATATACATTTTTATGATGGTTCAACAATAAATATACGAAACACATTTAGGGGAATTTGCTGATGAAGGTAATTCCTTGATTAAGACCTTTCAAAGCGCCAATAATGTGAAATGAAAGGCCATGGCTAAGACATTCAAAGGACGAACGGCAAAGGGGCGAAGAAAATGCAGTTTAATAAGAAATATCGCCTTCATAAAAATTCTACCGTCTAAAGGGCATTTCTATGGGCTTTTCTCGCAAGGAATGAGATGTTACCTACTCACCCTTTTTTCATCAACGAAGGTGGGGATGAAAAAGGGTGTGTTACATCAGCACATGTGATTATCTTCCTTTTCTATGAAGGGTAGTTTATCATTGGAGACGTGCTGTGTGCGGAGGGAGGGGAGGGGGGCGGAGGGGTATTTCTCGCTTGAACAAGAGGTGAAAGGAAGCCATTTGTCGGGAATCGAGGGTAAAATTGAGAATCAGCCTTTTGTTTATTGATGGTGAAATCAAATAATTGTCACTAATTGGCGTTGTCATGATGAATTGAAAATGCTCTCTTGCCTGGATGTGAAGAATACAGAATTCTCGCCAGATTCATACGCATACAACTGAGGTAAAAAACATGAATAAATCTTTTTTATTTTTAATTTCTGAAAAAAAAAATTTACAGATTTATTAAAATACTATTTTGGATTATCGTTTCACTCATTAAGTTGTATATACAATATTAGCTCAGACCCGTGAAAAGTTACGGAATATTATAAAAATAGGATTTGTGAAGCTGAAAGTATTTTTAATACATTTTTCTCAGGATTATCGGACAAATTAGAGACTGTCAGAAATTTATTTTTCGAATGAAAACCGTTAGTAAACTTGAAAATGTATTTGTTAAAATTTAAAAAAACAAAAGAAATACATATTTAAAAGAAGGATTTATTAACTAAATAATTTAATAATGATTGATAAGTTCCAATTTTGAAACTTTCAAATTTTTTTTGAGTTCATAAAGTGGGAACATTTATATTCACAACAGACAACCAAAGTTGGTAAGTTTTATTAATATCAAACTAAATATACTAGTAGCTTCTGATTCAGTTCCACAAAAGTCACCATAACCACAAAATACCTCAAAACAATATTAATATTGCTGTTAAAAGATCACCGAAATCTCACGTATAAACGAGCTTTTTCTCGGGTTTTCGCCACCCGCTGCTTTCAGTAACGGCCACCGAAGCTCACAGGCTCGCGTCCTTGCATAAAGCTTCCGTACGCTTTAACAAGCCGCATTATTTCGCTCAGCCTTTCCAGGAAACTTAAAAAAGGCCGCCCGTGTAAAAAATAATACTTGGAGCATTTTTTTTGCGAAAAAAATTTAGTTTAATAAATTCACAAAGGTTTATGTTTTTAGACACTGAGAAATAAATTAGTTTCGAGAGTGAATTTAAATCGTTAAACGGAATTTATAAAACATTTTTCTTGGATACTGAAAATTTTAAAACAATAATATTTTGATAAAATTGTTTAATAACAAGTAAGTTAGTCATCGCTGATGGTAAAATTCAGATTTTTATTAAAATGTTTTCCTAATAAACAAAACTTTTCTCCGTTTTAATTATCGAGCTTGAAAATATTTTTCTACAAACCAAATTGTTGTCAATGTCCGGTGTTAACTCTATTATTATAAAATGAAGAAAAATCACTCATTTTAATATTTATGTTATATCATTAATTTAATCAAATTTATTAACATGTTTCTAAACCAATGTTTTCGTCAACAAGATAAAATGAAAATATTTTTTTATTTATTTTATATTTATTCTACTTTATTACTGATTAGTTAACCAAGTATTTGTTTTTAATACTATGTCAATAGATTTGTAATCATTAGTTTAAAAAACAATGATATACTTACCTCTCAAAATAAGTTTAGTAAAGAAAAGGATGGTGCAATTGGTACAAGTATTTTTTTATTTATTTTATATTTATTCTACTTTATTACTGATTAGTTAACCAATTATTTGTTTTTAATACTATGTCAATAGATTTGTAATCATTAGTTTAAAAAACAATGATATACTTACCTCTCAAAATAAGTTTAGTAAAGAAAAGGATGGTGCAATTGGTACAAGAAACTTTCCAACATTGAAAAAATTGTTGAAGAAGTATATTAATATAACATCGTATTATTTTTGTTCCTCATTTTCAGTAACTCTGTCGCGTCCTTAACGCCGTGTTTAGACTTAAAGCTTCGCGTTATCTCCGTCATCTTGTATCAGATCCCCGCTGTATCTCGCCTTGTCTTTATGAAACTTTTCTATGTGCCAGTAATGAGTTTCGTCGCGGGCATTTTAAAGTTTCAACGACAAATATTGCCTTTTAATTGAATTCTTTTTCTCAGAAGTTTTTTACAAGTCTTTGCAAAGCTGGATTATTTATTGAAAATCGAAGGCTTGACTTTCGTTATTTTTTATTTAATTTATACATGTAAAAGATGAAAACTTTTGCGTTTTCTTTGTCTAACAAAATTATTTTGTAAGAAGAAATAATATATCGCATATCCTTGGCACTGTTTCCTTGTTTGATAATTTCAAACAATTTTTTTTGTTGTTTTTAAATTAGATTCTTGTTTTGATGCGATCGCCGCTCGTCTGTACCTTCCATACTATTATTAGTATTTGTAATCGCCGCTACAGGCTGCACTAGCAAAATAGTATGACAGGTAGCGGGTAGCGGCGATTTAGTCGCTTGTAAGTAGCTACGTGAACGAAGGGCGTAAACCTACCGCAATTTCATTCCATCGAACTCTCATTTACCTAGAATATTTTCAAGGGTAAACATTTTTTTGGTGTATTTGAGTAATAATTTATGGAGCACATCCCTTGTATCTGAAACTCGGGAATAAAACGATGGACGTTTATTTTATGGGAACGGAGGCTGGCGAGGTGATAGATGAGCCGCACAGGGACCGGGAGATGAGAAATCGCTCACTCTGAGAGGCTGGGAGGGGTAAAGATAGGCTGGGAGAGGTAAAGATATGGACCGCAGCCGTCACAAATTATTTATCAGATAAGGATTAAATAAATTTCATGGTCGCTTAGCATTTTTTAAACGTTAGCAAACTTTTTTGTTAGATCCTTACTGGAGCACCTGTTCTAAGTTTTCAGTGGGTAAATGTATTTTGTTTAGGGAATAGTAAATGTTAGTGTGCGTACAATAAACATAAACAACTTAATCACCATGATAATGTGACGAAAATGTGGTTTAATTGGAAATTTGCAGTTTCTTCCTGGTTTCGTATTAAATGCAGTTAATTTCGAAAGACAAAATAATTTAATTATTTTTTTTATTTAATTTAATAAGTAATTTATTCATGATAACGCAAAAAAAACCCTTATGCTTTTCATCGCATTTTCCTGGTTCGTTCGTTTTTTTACGCCTATTCTGTTTATTTAATATTTAATTTTCTTTTTAAAATCATCAAATAAATCATCTAAGTGGGGCCTAACCAAACTTTGATAACGGTCTTGAACGCCTAAACAGCTATCACAAAAATAATAATTTTCGTCATTAACACTACAGGCCTAATGATGATTGGGCTAGGAGCATAAATGATGAAATTGTTTCCAAAAGTCGAATCAAACACTTCTACTCAACGTGGAAAACTCATGCAGGTGGTACGCGATTGGATTCCGCATACAAGCAAAACGACTACAGAATGGAGATATATCTTAATTTCTGAAGGAAGACGTTCTATCAATAGGACTGTACACGGAGAAAAATGTTATTCTAAAATTCGATCATTTTATTCGTAAAAACTGTTAAAAACGGGACTGAAGTTCTTACAAAAAAATTATTCTTACATTTTTCCGCCAATAAATATTGAAAACTGTTAATTTGTTCGTAAGAACTTCAGTCCCGTTTTTAACCGTTTTTACGAATAAAATTATCGTATTTTAGAATAACATTTTTCTCCATGTAAAAGCTACAGAAAACAGCTGTAAAAATTGGGTCTTGTCTGAACGGAGGTAACCAAATAAGTGCATAATAAGGAAGCCTTCAGACCAATAAAAAAATACTCGAACATAACTGAATGTGAAAAATATGTTAACCATATTTATGTCAACAGTGCGGAAAGGATCAATGACATGAGATGAACATTATAACGATGATGACGGTTCATTTAACTTTACTCAACTTAGGCCTTAGAAAATATCTGTTGTATTTTTTTTTCAAGCTCTTTTCTCTAAAAACTTTGTTTTGCAAATTTTGCTCCATCGTTTTATTCGAGATTTTCGTTAAGGCTAAACGATATCGCTTACAAAAGTTTCGCTGCTTCCCGTAAAAGTTCTTATCAATTTCGCAGTTAGAACTTTTCAATCTACCATAATGCCTACCGTGGAATCACCGAACCGTCTCTGGTAAATAGTCCTCATTGTAAGACACTAATAGAACTTCTCGGGAAGGGGAGGATCGCGAGAGATGAGGGTGGACCGGAGGTATTAACAAAAGTTAACTTGGAAACTCTCGCACAGTAAGTGAATAGTGAATACTGCATGCCACTGTACACTGTTCGCGTACTCGTACACGGTATCCAGGCTTGGGGGAATGTTATTCCCACTCACACCCAAGTTAATCCCAGCTCGAGATATTATATTAAATTCTTGTAATATCGCATGTTTGTACCTGGTATGAGGTACTTGAACCGTCTTGGCAAGAAGAGTTAATATTACTTGGCATTGAACAGTTAGTCATGGACACTTTACATCTATTAATCTAACGACTAACGATGTACGAAACAGCAATAATTACGAGTATATCGAACGCTTCACCAACGTGGTTTACATTTCCGCATGAGCGGGTCGTTTTTTGATCACTCTTTCTTATGCTCATAAAAATAAGTTTTCTTTAATGCTCATTGCAGCTTGACGAAACCTACAGGCCCCATATGCTGCCAAGTTATCTGAATAGTAATATTATGTATCACTAAAATGTTCATAATTATCCTACGAGAAGATGCAGAGATTTTAGGCTTCCCAAAACTAAGCTTTCGTGCACTCAAAATAGCGTGTTTTATAAAGGACAAAAACTGTATAATAACCTACCGAATGCCGTTAAGGAAGCCTCAAATCTTAGCACTTTTCGTAGGACATGTGCTATATATGTTAACAATCTTTGATTAGATTACAAATATTATACTGTATTTCTTAAATTGTAGTTAACTGTATTTCTTAAATTAATCTCTTAAATTGTATTTTTTAATTTTTAATTTTTAATTTGTATTTCTTAAACTGTATTTATTAAATTGTATTATCGTATTTTCTTACTAGATGTATGAAAAAAATGTGCATACATCTAAATAAACATAACAAAAACAAAAATTAGTGGGTAAAAAATTTTTTTTTTTATCAAATCTTTTTTGAGCATATTTAACATTGCACAATTTATGGCAGTTTTTGGGAAACCATCGGGAATTTAATGGTTAATAAAAGCCAGAATGCTCTTTATTTTATGACATTATTTAGAAATAAAAGTCACAAGGCACAAACTATGTAACAGCGTAAGAAATAAATAAATGCCAAACAAAATTCTTTCTTGTCGTTGTTATAGAGATAAACCCTTCTGATAGACGTTTTCCTTCATAAATATTTCTTACAAAAGCGGTTTAACAGCTTTTAGGGTAGCATTAGGCAGGTACTTTCGAATTTACGCGATGTGAGCTTATTTTTATTGCCACTACCCTCATTTGAACTTCATGAGGATTGTGGGGTCCGAACGCTACCCCTTCTGACCGTGAATGAGATCATGTGCCTCGGTAATCCCAGATTTGGACTTGGGAGATGATGATGGGCTTACGGGGACTGCCGATACCCCCGCGAGGACCGTGCACTAACACCTACGGACGGAACTAGTATCCGAGTGCGAGGTGTCCACTCGTAATCCGGGCTTAGAATTTAAGATATATCTTAGTAGCTACGAGTAGCCGAGGATTGGGAGATTTCTCTTTTCATCTTATGTGATAAAGTGCAGTGTATGAATGAGAGGATTTCTATGATTTATTTCTCAACCTGAGGGGGAATATTTCACGGGGGACGCTGGACGCTATCGCGAAATACAGAATATGAGCAACACAGCACACCTCCGAAGGTACTTAATCAAAAGCTTGCAGTAATGGATCTACTGGCACGTTGCACTTTTAAGATAATTTATAGATCTTAACTTTTACCAGCGATATATGATATCAAGGGCTTTGTATCATAAAACACCGGACACGTGTTTTCAGAAATGTAATAATGTTTTGTAAAATTATCAGAAATGTAAAAATAATGAACGATGTTGATAACAAGTCCAAAATAATTCTCCAAAGTCTTAGGTATTATAGTCATTGTTTTTACCAATCAACCTACAACATTGCATGTTAAAACCGTTAAATAAAGTATTATGGCTTCCACTCTACTAGAAAGGACTCATATTGATATTATCATCGGAAAATACGATATATTGGACTGCGCAAAATACACTTGACATACCAACCAATCCAATCGATATATAAAGTTTTTAATTTTTTTTAATGTTTAAAGTGATTATTATATGATTTTCCTGTAGATAAGAAAAATAAAATAAATTTATTTTGTATTGTTAAATAGTGCGACTGCATAACATGCCATTTAAACCCTCACGGACCAACAAGTTTTGATAAAATTTGTGCTCCATAGCTTGGGAGTGTTAAGCTAGCGCTAACGTGAATCTACTGCGGTGAATAATATTTGCAATTAGCAAATACTTAAATGAACGTATTGGGTTCACTTTGGTAATATTGATATTGCAACAACGTTTAGAGGTGCAATATATTAATAGATGGGTGGATTATCATAATTTAGTCACAAATGCTGAGGAATAGCCTATTTTAATTAGTAAAAAGGTGTTACCCTTGTGTTCCCATTAGTTCGTTTATAAGCAAGTTATAAGGTTATGTTTGAGACCGCGGAATCCGTCCCGTAGTCAAATTAATTCAAGAAAATAGTGATTAAAGGGTGCCATGCAAATGACGTTGCAAATTATTTATACTATTAGGAACAATAAATAATTGAGGTTCAGGGTGTGAACCTATGGATGACGGACTCTGTACTCTGTGTTCAGACTATAACTGTGTGATTTGCAAGTTTGGCAACATGCTACTCGAAATGTGAATATTCTAATGCTGAAGGTAACCATGCATAGATATTTTAAGTAGTCCATTGCTAACTGGGTAATAGATACATTCACTAGCTACTGATCCTCTTCGTAACAACGGTACTGTAAAAACATTTTTATTAAAACAAAAATGAACACAGTTTTCATGAAACTGAAGTAATAAATATGTGATTCATAATCAAAATGTTTTTGGATATGGATGTGAGGCGCTGACACTGACGGCAAAGATGGCTGAAATGCTGGATACTTTTGAAAGAAAAGTGTTGAGGAGAATATGTGGTCCCGTGAAAGAGGGGGAACAGTGGCGCATCAGGCACAACAAAGAACTATACGATATATATCAGGCCCCCAACATCTCAGCCCATATGAGACTCCTCAGGTTGGGATGGGCTGGGCATGTATAGAGAATGCCGGACACAAACGTCCCAAAAAGAATTATGACTGGACACCCAGGTGGAAAGAGAAAAGTGGGAAGACCCAGACTGAGGTGGGAAGACGAGGTAAGAGGGGATGCGGCACAGCTTCTCCAGGTAACAAACTGAAAGTCAACTGCTGAGGACAGGAGGAGTTGGAGGCGAATGTTGCGGGAGGCCAAAGCTCGATATGGGCTGTAGCGCCATCGAAGAAGAAGAAGAATCAAAATGTTTTAAAAATGCACTTATAACGGATTGTTTCACATAATTTGAACAGTTCATCATTCAGTTATGTGAAACAACTGTCCAATAATGATAGGATAACAGAACTTAAATAGAACCTTAACAAAACGTTATGAAAACTTTCTTTGAAATTTGATGAATTGTTCACTTTCTGTGAAATAATCTGCCCCTAATGGATGACAGATAACATTCATAAATTGCGTCCCGCGCCTGCAGCATTAACTCGATTCGTTTTTTTGTCTGTTTTATGAAATATATTGCTAACTAGGTAAGGGAAATCGGATATCAGGAATCTAGTATATAATATTAAATTTTTTTATCATAATTAAAAAATAAATCAATGTAGGTAAGTTGAATCGGTCGGTTATTTCGAGTCGAAGAATTTTTCTTTGGAATGTAAAAAATAAAAGAATTACAAGAAATCGCTTCGTGGTGCTTGCTATCATGAGTATTTTATTTCCACAAAACAAAGGAGAGGCCTGCAAAATTTCGGCATTGGCGCAATTCTAATTCGTTGTGAAGAGTTTATTCTCTGCCCTTGGCCCAAGATATGTCGCTACGCCAATGAGTATAAAATTCATTTTGTTAGCATTAAAACCATGCCCAAAAACCATTTGCGTTAAATTTCTGAAACATTAATTTATTGCTACCAGCACCATGGTGATTTTCAAAGGATTAAAGAGCTTATATAAAAAAAAAACACGTTAAAGCTATTTTCTTGAAATCGCGAAATCACACGCAATTTATCTTACGTAACGTATTATTAAGGTTTATGATAAATTATTGAAAAATCTTTTATGGTTGAATGTGAATTATTATTGTTACAGGTTTATTAATTAAATCAATATTCAAACGTGTTATTTCTGCGGCAAGTGCTTTGCTTGTATTTAAAAAGCTCGATTTTATTATATGCTAGGATGTTAGAGTATTTTACTTTATGATTTGTTAGTGGTAGAAGTGCCTCATTCTCTAGATGTGTATTTGTCACCTGTATCACGTCTCTATGATAAAGTACCTGTATTTTTACTGGTTTGTTAGTTGTATATTAGTTTCAGAGTGGGTATTGTTGGTGGGGCCCTACGTTATAATTTCGTTTCTCACGGATATGCGTTTCTATCTATTTTTTGCATTTACTGAAATAAGCATGTTAGAAAACGTTTGTTAATCTTCAACCTTTGTTGGAATATTTTCGTTGTTTGTTTTGGGGTGTTATGTCGTGTTGCGCTACCTCCTTCTTTAGCCGACGTTTCGGACAGCGTTGCAGTGTCCATCATCAGGGCAGATCCGGCAGATTGATGTACACATCTCAGATGGTTATATACATCAATGTTTTATATCACTGGAGAAGGAGAAAATCGAATAAATCTAAACGAAACCTGAAACAGAACAGAGGTAGAAAAATATAAAGGTAAAGGTTATTCTGGTTCTGTTTAATATTTCGTTTAGATTCATTAGTATAATCTTCTTCTCCAATGATATGTTAATCTTTTTGAATGGTCGTTTATAATTTCCGTCCATAAAAAATTCTTGGTTTCAACCCAGTTTCCATGCATATTATAAAAAGATAAATATTATTATTAAAGCTAGACCTAAAAAAATTACAGAATTTTCTGTTAACCTTTTTAACCTAATATCTGTTTTTATAAGGGAAGGTTGCTCCTCCAAAACTAACATTATCTGCTAAAATAATTTTACAATTTTTTTAATCCTCAGAATACTTTATACATTTTTAAATCTTAATTACTAAAGCACTTCTAGGAAAACTGGTGCTAAAATAATAATTTCTGTACCGAATTTCACCAAAAAACTTAATTAACACAAGAGCAATTTTTCTTTCTGTGTTATTTTTACGTAACTCATTCTGCATATAGTAATGAATTGAAATATCCCATGTAAAGGTAAATAATAAAATAAAATTAAAGGGAACACGTGAGATCATATTTGACGGGTAATTTTTTGTATTTTTTGAATGTAAGTATTTATGATTTTTCAATAATGTCTTAACAAAATAAATGTGTAAATAAAATCTGAAATATTTTAGTTTGTAAGACCTTAAATAAATAGATAACTGGGGTATTTTCGTCACTAAATATTTTTTAATGATTTTAATTTAACTAAAATTAAAATTCTGAAAATGTCTTTACTAGATTATGTATTGATTTATTTTATTGTATGATTACATGATAGGAAATTTGTGTTGTATAATACAATATTTCGTTTGAAAATTGAACAAATCTGCCAACGGTATAACCTTAGCGTATTAACAGTAAACTTAGTTTTTCAAAATTTAAAATGCGTTTTCCAGATAAAATAACAATCTTTCAAAATCAATTCATGTTTTTTTGGTAAAAAAAAGAGTCAATACGTCTAGAATTTGATTTAAAAAGGACCAATTTCCGGTATTCTCTGGTTATACCCTCTTAATAAAATACGTATATTACTATAAATAATTATGACAATATTATTATAATAAAAATAAATAAAAGAGAGAGCCTTTAATACTTCCCCTACTGAGTATAACGTAGCGTAGCAGTTTACATATATTATTCCATAAAGACCCTGTATTAGATTTGACTATCCTTTATTAGTTTTGATTTACTTCATAGGTCTATTTGCGGTGTTTACCCTTAACAGGTAAGGGTTGCAGCCTTGGCCTCCCCCACACCCCCTCGACCCCAAAGTCTCCAGCCACTATGGGAAGGCTCTAGCCAAATAATGCCACTTGTGTGATAAATGTTCCGGCCAAAATGTAATTAATTCACAAATTATGATACAGTGAAATTCGTGACGTTTCGGAGTTAATTTTGTTGGTTAATTAAAAATAACACTAACAAGGTTTTACCTAAAACAATAAACTGTTCATATCATAAGTTTATAATAATAAATGTCTACGCATTTGTTTTTAAAGTTAAGTTAAGGTCAAATCAAGCTTTTGACTAACAAGTTTATGTAAAAGTGATATATTTTCATATTAAATTATATAAAAAGTTGAAGGTCATATAAGTTTTAAATGAAACACAAACATATTATAGTTTGTTTTGGCATAATTACATGCTGCATAACTATTAACATGAACTATTTGGGGTTACCTATGGCAAGGTTGTTGATTGTACAGTAAATAGGGCGTTACCCGTAACCGCCTTCCAGATTGTTTCATTTTTAACGCTTCAGTGACTGTAGTCATAAATTTCAAAAATCCATAGGCAAGAAATGTCTTACAACCTCAGCTAAGAGGAGATAATACATAAGTAAAGATAAAATTATGCACTAGTGTAATGTTTAACTTAAATTACATTTGGGTAAGCCCATACATTATTCTAAGATTTAAAAATAAATGTTCATGTTAATGCTCAGTCAGATTACAAACATGCACGGGATACAAATCTCGTAAAATTTAATTACGAAGTGCTACTAAATAATTACGGCAACAAAACAAAGCGTGACTTTGCGTGTCACAAACGCCCCACTGCGGCGGGCTCAGTGTAGGAGCTAGAAAGCCTCCCAGCGACCTCTGTAAGCCCCTAAAGCCTGATGGGACGCTGCGGTGCGGACTCCGGCCTCCGCTAAGGACAGACTCCGAAACTCCACTTCTACTTGTGGTCCAAATATTCTGCCAATGAGTCCTTGACACTATTCTGGGGTGTGGGATATTGCAAACATAAAAGCATCAGCAGAAAGATTTAAGTACATTATTGTAATATCTTAAATGTTCTCTCCAGTAACATTCATTATTTGTAAGGCGAACCCTAGACGTTCAATATTTATTGTAATCCGTCAATATTTATTAAATATCTAGCGTGACGGATCACAATATAGATCACAGAAGTCTAGATTTCTGAATACCGTATGGCGAACCCACGGATCGTGATACATATTGACGATAAATATTGAAGGTGTAGCCTACGCATCAATATTTATCACGATCAGGTGGTTCACGATACGGAATTTCGGAATCTAGACATCTGCGGTCCATATTGTGATCCGTCAATACACTAATCAACACGTCCAATAAATATCTCAATATTTATTTGATAAATATTCACGGATCGCAATATATATTGAACGTCTAGGGTAGTATTCTGATCCGGATTGACGGATCAAATCCATCAATATGGATCGTGATAAATATCAAACGTGTAGCCTATACGCCTTATAATTGGGACCAGTATTCTCCAGTACTGAAAGAATTAAGTTCTTTAAACCACAGCTACATATAATTATAATTCGGAGGACTAACGTCCTTTCTGAGTGAACACTAAGGTTTGTCTGCGGAGCTCAAGAATTATAATGACTCTGCAAATCTACCTTCAGTTACCTTCAGCACATCTCGGAAAAGATTTGGATATAAAAGTGTGATGATGTCCTACATATAATTAACCACAGCTACATATAATTATAATTCGAAGGACTAACAACCTTTCTGAGTGAAAACTAGGGTTTGTCTGCGGAGCTCAAGAATTATAATGACTCTGCAAATTTACCTTCGGATAACCTTCAGCATATCTCGGAAAAGATTTGGATATACAAAAGTGAGATGATGTCCTGAATAATTTTTTGACAAAATATTTTGCCTAAATATTGAAAAGTTCCATATGGATTATATAATTAAATACTCGATGTGCTATTCCCCATTCTCCATCCATATGAGTCAATTATTCCGTAATCTACCAATGTTAAAAGCCTTGGAATAAAGTTTTACTTTTTACCTCATCCGTAATAAACAGAAAAAAAATCAAATAAACATTAATGCTTGTAGATATATGTACATGTTTATTTTATGTTATAATTATATTTATGTTATGTTTATTTTATATATACATTTTATTGTTATTTTTTGGTTAATTTAAAGTAAACCAAATTCAGTTCTGAAAGTATTTAGTAAATTATGGGAGAGGTAAATAAAATTTTATAAACTAGTTGTCGAACAATAAAATGGCTTACTCGATGACAACTAAAGTACTTATTAAAAATGTAACATTTCTTACACTTTAAGTGTAATGTCTTTCGTAACACAAATCACCTTATTAATTATAACCATTACCAATACAGAAGATTTATGTTAACCTTGATCTAGTTAGTATATTGGAATATATAAATCTTACCTAATAAGTCTATACAAAACTATGCAGATATTGTGAACTTGAATTAAAATTAATGACTGATTTAGACTGAAATTAAGCCCACGACCTTTGGGTTTGTGCTCACCCCTCAGCCAATTCAGTGATACCCATCGATGCCCTTCAATCACCCATCAGAACTGACTTGATTAATGGTTTATCACCGATGTAATTCCCAATATACCGAATATACGCACCACCCTGGATAATACAATTCGAGATTACCATACCGGGCGTTTAATAATTATTGTTTACTATTGAATTAGTTTTCTAACTTGACGTCCCCGGAACCTTACCAAAAGACTTCCATCTGGAAAGGATAGGTACCCAGATACAACCTTGTTCATAAATCTAGATACTCCTATGCTCAAAGGTAAAAAAACTCCACATAAAAAATACGGTGGAATATAATCATGAATATAAAACAGCATTCTGTTTCTTATTTAGGAAAGCAAACGGTAAAATATGATTTTTCCAATACTTTTTCTGATGGATTTACGCGTATTTTTTTCCTATCTTGAGCTATGGAGCTTCGTATGGATTATTTTAAAGTCAAAATATAAAACAAAATTATTCGATTATGTTAGGTTACCAAATACGTATCTATTTGTGAATTGCACCTACTACTCGGAAGCACAACAAAATGCATTAAAAATAAATCATTATTTAAGCCGATACTAATCAATGAATGAATAACCTAAATACATCTACCTCACATGTAATTAATTAATAATTTATGTGATGTGGATTAATCTATTCATGTAATTAAATAAGCTTTTAGAATTTTTAATTCTTTCCACAGAAAAAATCAATCAATTTGTTGCTTTTGTTAAATTTTACTAAAAAATTGTATTTTTACCAAGAAACTTTAAGATTTTTTTTACTTTTCAATATTATACATATTATTATGAGCACTAAGCTTATATGCAAATTATGTAAGGGGCCAAAGACGGTTGTAATATCTGAGGTGAATATATTAATACGACTACTTTCGGTTGCTATCCACAGTTTTCGTTGTTTTTCTTTTGTTATTGAACCAATTATAGTATGACATAAAATATACACAATATTATTTGTTAAGTAATTGGTTACTCCAAGGCTCTTTCCAATACGATCATGATATTGCAAGGTGAAAAAAGTTACGTTAACATTGAAATTTTAGAAAGAAAAATGTACGTAAATTATGTGATGCCAGAACACATTTATTGAAGCTTCAAACCTCCATTGATTTTCTCAAAGTTTTAATAAATTACACACTTAAAATATTTTTTTAAATATTTCGCAATACTATTTCTTGGGGGTATGTAAATATTCTCCGTGCAGACCACCATTTAGAATCGAAACATTGATTATAATGACCATAGATGTGTTTTAAATAGCCAGTTACTTCCCACACTTTCCTCTTCCTCATATTCTTCCCCTTCCTACTCCTTCAGCCGAATTACATAACCCAAATTGGGTATGCCGGAGACCCACTGACTCCAGACAGTTGGGAGTAATTGAGACACTTGTGCGGTATTCACATAAATTGAAAAATCTTGGTACCGTAATTTACATGTGGGATGTTTCTGAACTCGCGCACATCAGTGTGCCTTCAAGCCATTTACCTTGAGACGAGGATGAAGTATGTTCGGAAGCTCCCAGCCACTAGCAATGGCAGGGATATAGCCCGGCGCCGTGTAGGATATACCCGTAGGATGTATGTGCCGGGATAACAACAGTAGGTGAAGTAACGTAGCAATATTCCCGCACAGCAATATCGACGGCGGGGGTGGGTGCTTTAATAAATGTATCACCCTACACGCGGGAGATGGTCGTGCCAAATTCGATCAGCTGCAATATGTTGCCATCTCTGCTCGACTTATCTGATAAAGGATGTATCGGTACGTGACCTGGTTATATTGAGCAGGATAACGTATTATATTGATTAAAGAGGCAAGTAGCTACCTGAGTCAACAAGTGATTAATTGTAGGTCGTTTCAAAGTCGTAGAACAAAGGTAATGTTGTCACGTGAAAGCTATGCCGTTGTATCCGCCACTACCCACGAACATCTATTTTGGCGACGACTTATCTTAGATCCAAGGTTTTACGAAATTCTTTTATCTTGGTTTGAGAAGTCATTTTATTCGAATACTTAAAAAAGTATAACAGCAGAAGGTCTTTACCACTTTCAGCATTTTAATATTTTGATGGTGACCATCAAAATACAATTTTTATATAATTAGCTAACTAACCCAACGCTAATTTCTCCCCTGGGCTAGGCGGGAGAGTTTGAACGCTCTGCAATTATAAAAAGTCCGTCAAACAGGAGGCGTACTTATCGCGGCGTCAAGGCATCGGTACCAAAACGCCGTTACGTCGCGTACTTTCTATTTGAACGGCTTCAGTACAACTGAACGCAGCGTTATAGCGCGACGTCCTGTTTGACGGAGCCTTTAAAGAGACTAATTTCGGTTGTGATTCCTCATCTAAACCTATTTGATCTGCGCCATCGTCCACCTAGCGAACATTATTCACGAAAGAATTCTAACTGAAAAAATATACATTTTTGAGGTAAATATCTAGATTCCTACCCATGTATGAAATTTTATATCTTATCTGACCTCTAACTACTGAGTAGTCGGTAAGCAAACTTTCAAATTTGCCTGGAGCAATACGAGAATTCAAAAGTTTTCACGTCGGTACCATGGAACTAGCTGCTGTAGTTAGAATCCTGTTATGGAATCGTTGGGCTGTTACAGCAGGTCTCACCAAGACGTTATTGTTAAATTTTTGTACTGTGGGCTCTTTTTGAAATTAAAAAAATCTCACAGAAAGATTAATATAATATAGATTAATAAATATTATTAGTAGATTATATAAATTAAAATTCTATGTTCCAATATGCACACTTCGGATAATTTATTTATCATTAGCTGAATCTATTATAAGGTATGGAATTACAGCTTGGGGATTTTCCTGTAAAACAAATATAAATCATGTTCAATCAGTTCAAAATTCATTAGTTAAATTATTAGCTCATAAAAGTTTATACGAACAAAGACATAATGTTCCATACCTTTATCAAAATCTTAAAATTCTCTCAGTGAGATCAATTCTATGGTATAAAATTATTTTTCAACATATAAATAGCCCTTTGTACATAAATAGACTAGAACACTCTTACAATACTCGTTTTACGTTAAATGAAGGACTAATCGTTCCTAAGCATTTAAACAAATATGGGCAAAGAACGCTGGACTACATGATCCCAAATTGCTTAAATATGTTACCTGCAGCAATAAAAAAATGTACAAACGCAAAAATAAATATCATGTTAAAAAATTGGCTCGCTGAAAGACATAGTTTGTATTAGATTCTAAGACAAACAATTTATAACTTCATACACTTTATATATATTTTAAATTTATTTTTATATCATGTTACACCTCTTTTTTATTTTTATATCATTTTTTTTAATTTTTTTAATTATTTTTATATCATGTTACACCTTTTTAGGCTATATTTCTTATGGTATGAGTGTATACAATATATTTTTTTTATGAATGTAAACAATTATTTTCTTAATAATTAATTTAATTTTTGTAATAATCCATTAAGTTAAAAGAACCCATTGACAAACTACTTAAAAGTAGTTTATTGGGACTTTTTCTCTGTTTTTTGTATTATGTTTTTATTTGATATGTATGTATTATTCTTTGTTTTAAATATTTCTTTAAATAAAAAAAAAAAATAAAAAATAAAAAATAAAAAATAAATGAAATTTTTGAACCATAATAATATTTGTTAAAAAATCTTTTTGGTCTCTCTAAGTTGCTAGTGGTCACACTCTCTAGTAACGGGTAATTTTTTGCTTAGTGGTTAGAAATCTTTCATTAGTACAGAAATTGCTATTTATTATTAATATTTGTAATTGTACATTTTTGGTATATTTTTGAGCACCACCTGAGTGAGTTTTCTACGCTGATTAGAAGTTTTTGATTCTATTTTTCGAAAACCAACATTTTTTGGTTTGTATTAACACCACACGGGAGGGTTTTTTTAGGGGGAATTTGTGGGAATAAAAAAAGGTATGAGGGGTGGATAGGAATTTGAAGTTAATGTGTCCAGGAGTGACGGATGTATGAATTTATCCCTCCCACTACTGAGAGAGTCCAGCTGGAGAGATCCAAGTTAGGTCTCTCTCAACCAGTCTCTCAATCCAGCCCACCATGCAGTAGGTGGACAAACGCATTCGCCGCCAAGACCTAGCAAACTTCACCCATGAACCGGGCATTCTTGTTCAGTCACCAAAGAAACACTTAGGAAGTCCTATAGCATAGTTGTTGGTTATCCAATAAATGGTTCTCATGGTAGCAGTACCCATTACCGCCTCCCAAAATGATGGCTAAACAATACTCAATTGTGTAAAACCTTATTCAAGATAAAACGGTAATAATAAAGTTATTTGTGATATAAACACCATAAATTGAAAATATTTGTTCATTACTTACTTGAGAAAACGTATTATAAGACAATTATTCTAAAGAAACTCCGGTTCAAAACTACAGTTAGGTACTTAAATATTACCTTTGCACCTGCGTGATGATATCCAATATTTATCCCTTACTAGCTGACCCGCCGACACGTTGTAGTGGATAACGAAATACAATCCCATCTAATAGATGGTTACCTAACCTAGATAAGCAGAGTTGTGTCAATAAATCAACTCACACCGCCATCTGTCAGAAACTTATGGAACTTACACACAATTTCAAATCATTGACCCATAACAAACATTTAGGTAGCAAAAATAACTTTTGAGGTCAATAATCGAGAAAAAACTATCCTTTCTTTTAAGTTGGACCAAATTACACACACTAAGCCAAATTTCATTAAAATCGTTAAGTTGTTTTGCAGTTTGTCCTGGACGAATATATTATTTTTAATGTATATGATATAAATCATTCACAATTTAAAGCTTTCCTAACTATGACAAAGAACCCGCGAACGAGTTGCAAACAAAACATTAGAAAATAATAAAGATATTTGGTGTCGCGTTAAAAAGCCATAGCGTGGAACATTTCCGCTGATCACACACTGGTGGGATAATACTCGAAAATGCACTTAGCACATTTTTACCGTAAAACGGCTCTTAGGACTATTCCAAGCGACGGCGGACCTTTCAGCGGCGGGATATTTAAGCGTGTAACGACACCTTATAAATAGCGGCGCAGACTTGTCGAAGAAAGAGGGAGAGTTAAGGCAAGTGATGAAAAAAGTTACAATCGCTTTTGTTGGTTAGTCACATTGTGTCTGGAGCAAGCATGTACTCGTATGTCATTGTACTAAATGAGGAAAATCATTTTATTACATGAAATTGTGACGAGTTTGTGAAGGGGGACACTATCGATTTGGAATTAGCTAGTCATTCTAATCTCGAATAATAATATTTGTGGCAGGTAAAATTACCTATGATTTTAATTGCCCTCTTCCTGGAAGGTGATCAATGATAAGTCAAAATTTATTAATTTATTCTCAATTAACGTTGATTGACGGCTTTTACACGGCAATTACATTAATTTGACATATGGATACATAATATTCATAACCACTGGACAGAGCAATTTAAAACTTTTTAGAATTTTTTCCGCCCACGTTAAAAAAAAATTGAATTATTGACGTACGATCTGATTATGTTCTGTATGGCCAATGAATTCATCTATCTTCTGTCTATTATCACATATTCGTAGGATTTATAATTTTTTTTTATAAAATCGTAAACTTTAAAACATTTTAAAGAATCAAGAGAATATTTGCCACATTATGGCAGCAAAATTATCCGAGGCTTTTGAAATAGTGCCGTAATATGGCAAACAGCGTTCGAGTTGATAAATTATAAGTATAATAAATATAAATGAGAAAAATACAAGTTAGAAATTACATGCGAGTTAGATGAAAAGTTTACATGACAAAAAAATTTAAAAGTAAGTTCGCAGTAACAACACAAAAGTTAAAAGAGTGATTTATTATAAATTTGAAGAAAAATACACCACGGGTACATTATATGCAAGATATTTTAAAAAGTGCTCAAGAAGTTCTTCGTAAAGTAAGAAGATAATAAAAATAAATTTTAAAATCCCGGAAGTATACTGTGTTTTGAAGAATATAAACATTAAAAAGTATGTTTGATTAATTGAACCTGAGAAGCTAAAAATAAACGCTAATAAATGAACTTCATATTTTGTCGCAATCGTATCATTAAAATACAGAATGATTTCATAACCCTCTTCAAGCTTTAATTTCTTTTTATTTATTGATTCCTCGCTTATTTTCTTCGCTTAATGTGTATCTAAAGGATAACTTTATGTTTAAATGACTGAACTCAGAACTCGAAATTATATGAATATTTTTTTTTCTTTCTTTCCAATTTTGAACGTAATCTACCACTTTGGACATATCCTCTATTTACATGTTTCAGGTAAAGACATCTTATAAATAAATACCGTCGCGACGCGTCCAAGAAAGCGGGAAAGTGACGCCGCAACGCCCAGCGCCTGGCGGACGTCGCGCGGCGTCTGTCACGGAACGTCCCGTTGTTCAGACAGATGGCTTGCTCCCTGCTCGGCCATTATGTTAACATGACAGCCGGACAGATATTTTCAGACAAATGTTTTTGTCAAACAAAAGATTGAAAAAAACAACGACTCGATTCCCGGGTGACGAACGCCGGCCTGTGTTTTGAAGTGTGTATTTTAAACGCTTACAAAACGCGCTAGATATGTTGGGAGTTGTTTCGAAATCAAAAAATCATATATCATGTTTCCTTATGTATTTGCTGAATCACTTCTCTAAGAAACGTAGATTAAACATTGATATGCTTTGGGCACCATTATAAATGGGAAAGGGAAATTAAAGTAAACAACACACATATTTTTTCCAGACTGTAGCGGGAAGATTGCGCTGATGATAGCCAACCGAAGAAGAACAAGTTACAATTTATTTGGTCGTAATTTAAGTAGGATACTTTGTTTAGAATTACATTCTTCTAAACCACAACCTATTAAATTACTTTAACAGTTTGTCAACAGGTGCACCAACACGATATTTTCATTAAGGAGTACAAAGTAACACAGGTACATATTTAAAATGTAAAGAAAAAAAATTATGAAATTGCTTTTTTAGTACGACACTTCACATACATATAAAAAAAAATATTATATAAATAAAAACATGCCTGGAAAAGTAGTGTATTCTGAAAAACTTATTACGAATACACTTACAACAGTTTTGACGTTTTGCCTCTACGACACAAAATCGCGATAAAACCCCCTACTGCGTTCTAGTTTTGTAAACAACCTTCGAATCAAGTATATAGCTTTCAATAAATTAAGATTTTGAAAAATTTTGAAAAGTTTTCCAAAAACTTTTTACATATAAATTGTGCAATATTATAGCATAAGGCAGAGTTTAGAATGCAATTGTGATACTTCATTTTTCTGACAAGAATATCGTATTATTAATCGCCTTGAAATTATTTTGGTTTACGTAAAAATAACCTTTTTTTAATGGAAAAATATATATTTTTTTAATTAAATGAAAATAATAAACTTTTTAAACTACTATTTTAATAAAATTATCTACATGTTTCGGCAACAAAGGTTATTTCATTAGCATACAAAGTATACTGAAAATGAAGATATATTATATGAAAAAATAAAAAAAAAGCATAGATATAACAATAATTATTGATTCATTTGGTATTAAAGATTTTTTTAAGTAAATTATTTAAAACCAAGGAGAAACCAAGTTGCCTAAATAACATGTGAACATAAATTGAGGAGGTCGCTATTAAAAAAAAGGTCTAGTAGTACTGTTCAAATGTTGTTATTTTTTTTTAAATTTTGTATGCCCGTTCAAAATTGTTAAGGTGCAAACTATTCAATAAATTTCTCAAAGTAGAAAAGAATGGCGTTGTTCCGAAGGAAATATGCAAGATACCCTTTAAATTATAAAATCTTACGAAACACGCCTTGTTCATTGGACTTTCCTAAATAAATCAAATTAAATTAAAACAAAAAACTTTGTTTAAACCACTAATATAATTATAATAATATATATATATATATATATTATATTAGTGGTTTAAACAAAGTTATTTGTTTTAATTTAATTCAAAATGACGCCACAAAGTGATTTTGCGAAGTTTGAAGAAACAAATAAATCAATTTCCTAAATAAATAGAGCTCTTGACCGGCAATCAAAGGGGTGCGGGTTCGAGTCCTGTCGGCGACATGTATCTTTTCTCGGGAGGTTTTTTCAATATGGATGAGTGTTTCAGGCTAATAATTATTGCTTACAAAAATTGTTACCATTTGTGATACGCATAAAAAAATCTTGTCTTAAATATGTATTTAAATATTAGTTTATCAATTAAAAATAATCAATTTGAAGATAGTTCAGTTAAGTTATTTTGATAATAATAATGGTGACCGCTAACTATCTGGGATTAGGAACATATTTTATGCCATCGGAATAGTTTTTTAAGCAATTATACCCATCCTTACCATAATAAATAACGACCACCGCAATTTTTTTGCTTCAATCTGCTTCTTGTAACTATCTCTGTGTTTTTTTTTTCCGGTAATTCAATCGTACGGGATCTAAAATAGTTGTGCCTTATCCTGATACTATATCATGACCAGTTTAAGTAGTAAGTTTACTAATTTCTTCAAATGACCCCTTAGCCCAGCCTTACCTGAGATTAAACAGAACAGTTTTTTCGTAAAAAATGTATTGAGTCTCGGGTCAAATAGGGTAATGTTACTACGTAGTAAATGCAATTCTATAATTACATTTTAACTGTCTAGACTTTAGAGTCTAGACCAAAGGAGTCACGAGCCACTCTGATTAAGACTAAATTAATAAACCACAATACACTGTATTGCTCCAGTAGCGAATATCCCAAACCTTGTTCAAATTAAAGAATAGAAGCATCCCAACCACTACAATTTAATTTGATTTAAATCAGCAGCAAAACGTCATTGTTCGGATTCAATTATTTATATTTGCTAAACACAGAGTAACCCTTGCGTGTATTGTCGAATACTAGACGCTTAAAATGTTCATCGGGCTATGAATAAATTGTATTACCTATTCATACGTTTGAAACGTATCTACCTATTCGTATAAATAACTACGATTTTTTCATTCACAGAAATATGTAAATTAATCATTTATAAGTGCCAGCAGTATGGACGAATAGCTTAATTATAAAAAACGAATTATAATTTTTCCGTTTCTTTTTCATTTTCATATTTTAATTTGGATTATTATTGTTATCTTCTCCTTCAATGATTAATAATGGTTTGTGTACAAAAAATTAATGATATGAAAGCTTTTTATTTGAAGAGTACAATTCATTATTCTGGTTAAAACAAAACTTAAAATTATACACATAAAAACTAATAGACTAAAATTTAGCGTAATTCAAAGACCCCCTCCTTATTATTTGAAAAACTCGAATGTTAAAAAAAAATAGTAACCAAATTTATCAAAAGAAATTTCTGTTTATTTTATTTATTACTTTTAAATATCACTCAACAATTCGCGTTGTGATATTATTTTGGTCTTAAAACATTTCTGTGAAATTATTGCCTAAATTATCTTACGAGTCTACCCTCATTCACCCCCAGTCATATTCCCCAGCCCTCGGGGTGTTCGACTATACGTCGTATGTAGCCACTAGCCGCTTCTAAAGAGCCCCAATTGTCTAAAGACGGTTCGTTAGTCCCGCCACAGGAGCCAGCATCCAGCCACCTTCCTCATCCCCGTCTCCCCTCGCTCAAGGCTCAATATACCCAACAACATGTCAATTTCAATATTGCAGGAGATGCTTACATCAAGGGTCGGACATTAAAACAGGTAAAGCCTACGCTATCTATCGTAAAATGAAAATTACGAGCCATGAATATCTTGATGATTAGGCTCAAATAACAATGTTAAATTTTGTGTGGCGCTATAATAATTGTTAGTTGTAGTTAGACAGGTAATCAAATAATATTTATATGTGGGAGACTTCCTTAAAATTTAAGCTTACATAATATATCTAGTAATCAGTGCATGCTGTCCATTTTTCTTTGTTTTCGGATTATGCACTCCCAAATAATCTCAGAATAATAAAAACGCCCTGAACTTACGTCTATTATTATTTTTTAATTGATAATGTATCCAACGAGTATGAAATTGCACACAATTTGCGTACACAGACAGAGGTAAATTTTGTTAAAATATTTTTTGTATTTATTTAAAAGTTAAATCGTGCATAGCTGTAAAAAATTCTCATTACTTTCTAAAGGATCCTTGAAGCAACATTCTTTCCCAAATAATGCTAAGCAAATTGATATAAATTCGTTACTATTTTCACCGTTTCTGTATCCAGGTACAGGCAATCAACCCAAACGCATACAATTCTAAAAAGCTCATCAACAGAGTCAAGTTTTGATAGTGTTCGTGTTGCTAATTTTCCCCTTATAATTTCACTGTTTATTAATTATGTCGTTGTTCGAAATCAGCACGTCACTAATTTTAATCAAATTACAAGGCACCTATCTAATATCAAATTCTCCCCGCCTGGCGTGCCTTGTGTCTAGTGCTAGTGTATCCTAAGCCAGCCCTGGAGGGACACCGTTTCCCTTTGGATAGTTAATGCCTTCGGGGGTCTGTAAGACCCCAGCTGCTTGGAATGCATCCGAAGTGTCGTGGGGTTACCTTACCGACACTCGATAAGGGTAGGGGGTGGATTACCGTGGTCAATATATTTCGCTTGAATATATAATTTGTACTCTGCTTTGTTTAGCCGGAACACGTGTTTGCACAGGCAGGTAAGTACTCCAAGTATTTAGCAACTTTGATTACGGCGATGAAGTTAGTTTGGACCGCTGTGCAATTCAGAATTGTTTGGAACAAAGGGTTAGTTTCTAGATTATCTTTGTCCATCGCTGTTTATTGATCGCTTATTGGATATTCATAAATTAATTTAAAATGCAGAGGTAGTCATCATTTACAATCAAATGATAAAAATGTTAGCAGAGTATTCCAGATTATCTGGAGTTGGATTCGATAATTGACATGGAACACTTACATTTTTTCACTATAATATAAAAAAATAGGGCATACATGTATATTTTAGCAAATATTATATCATTTGAGGTTATTATTAGTCATGTAAATCTTATCAGAAAAGAGGAGCTTTTTTGCCTGATAAAGGAGTCACTATTTACAAAGGTTGTATATATAATATGTTATGAATAAATTAAACATAAAATTTAACAACACTCGTCTTGATTAATCTATAAACAAATTTGAGTTGAGTATTTTCTATCGAGATATATAATTTAATTGTTTTGTAACACCTTGTTCGTACATCTGGGCAGCTTTTCCATTATTTTAATATCTTCTTCGCCCAACACATCACAATTATTTTGCACTTATAGCGATGCCACTATTTTTATTTATTCGGTTTGTCGTTGCAATATATTTACACCCAGGTAAGTATTTACTTCCCTACTTGAATGAGTTTCTGTTAACACAATGCACGCCATTTTTTTAAAAATCATTATTGATAGTTGCTAAAAATTCACGTATGTTCCGTTCTATACTTTTTACGTTAACGTGTAAAATTACGATATGAACTCTGATATTTTTTTAAAAATTTATTAAATTAAAAGAAATATAAATATTTCGCTTTGTTAACTTATATATAACTTATAACTTATGTACGTTAACTTATGTATACATTGATAGAAAATATATTAATAATGATGGTTTTCTGCCTAACACCAAGTGACACATTTTTTTAAGTAAGAACATTTTGGTTTTGCTCATTAATCTTGAGAGCAAACAGTTTTTTTTTTTAAATATTTATTTTATTTTCAGTTGTCAGGCAGGAAGGAGATTATATATGTTTATACCCTCATGGCCTATGTTTCTTTTGCCACACTCTGTCTTTGTTGAATTTGTGTATAATTTATTACTTTGTCTTGTGTGGTGTTTATGTACTTGTGATGTTTTTTATAAATGTAGTATTTGTGTGTATAAAGCCATTTTGGATTTTGTAGATTAATAAGCATATGTTGTATTCGTACAGATTTCTGATTTTTAATAAGTTAGATTCTTGGTATACTATTTTGGTGGGGGTACCAGGTCTATAGTTAAAAAGTTTTTTTATAACTTTATTCTGTATTATTTGAATTTCATTTAAGTATGTGATATTTGTGTTTCCCTATATTTCTATAAGATAATTAAGTTCTTTCAATCGCAGTACCGTCATTTGACTGTACTATTTCATCTCACACACACTTCGATGTTTGTTGAGGAACACCTACGATTATTGGCAAAGAAAATAAAACCATTTTTTGGTTGTATACACTGAGGCATAGATAAAACTGATAACTTAATTAATTGGCGTTTCAGAAGATTAATACTGATATTTCATCTAATGTACGCGATATCAAATACATATATATGTATATATATATTGGGCTCGAACCTTTGGAATAACAAGGTTCCATCTGTTGGGGTAAAGCCATGCGATAATGAACTCTAAAGTAGCTAACACAGATGGAACCTTGTTATTCTAATGGGTCGAGGTATTAAAAGGACGTGAGAGTATATTTGTAAAATAATTACCTAACAGCATCCTTCGTATTTTGAAGAACATTCCCGTTTTGATGAACAAACGAGTTCGCTGGCGAACCCGATAGACAGCATTTCTGAAAAAAAAGAAAACAAGAAATTAATTTAATGCAATGTATTTTTTACCAAGTGACCTAGAAAATTAACTTATTGTTACAACTGAAGAAATATCAGGTCTTCCACTTTAATGAAGTTCTTAATGGATACATACACATGGAATACATTACAATTACAATACCCATTCATTTTAAACTATCAATTTAATCACTTTTCAGACAAAACATAATATATCTTTATTTTCTATCTTAGCACTTAGCACCATAGTATGTACTAATAATCCCTCAAAAATTTTCATTTTCTAATAATTCTCTAACTTCTTCATCTTCTTCTTGTAATTTAATCTCTCTATACATTTTTTTAAATTTTATTATTGTAGAAGAATTGGATGCACAGTATTAAAAGCAGGCAAAACATAATTTATCTTTATTTTCCACCTTGATTGCTGTGATTATATATTACGATTATATTACGATTATATTACGATCTTTATACTAATAATTCCTTAAATTTCTCTTTTCCAATAATTCTTTAACTTCTTTATCTTATTCTTGTAATCCTATCTAACTACGTATAACTTTTTTATTGTAGAAAAATTGTGGGCACAGTATTAATTAATGAAAATTATCAACCAAAATTAATGAATGTATATCCCCAAACTCTAAAATTCACCCGCCATAACACAGGGTCATCCCTAGCATGGAGGGTGATATATCACAATAAACTGTATGTACTTTCAATAAATCATGTATTTAAATAAATAAAATAAATGAACTAAAAATGATCAACCCCAAAATAATTTTTACTAACTTTCGCACAAAAAATAGACAACCATTATTTTTTTTATTATTTATTTATGCGCACTGGCGAAAGTGTGGTTTTTAATACTTTATAACAGCGTTCTTATAAATTACAATATTTAATATTATTGAAACTAGTAGTATAAAGTCCGTCAACGATGACGTTGGAAAATATAACTCACTTGAAAAGCTTAGCAATTTTTTTTTATTTTAGCGAATTTGTTGCGAAGACATACGCCCAAATTCCCATAAAAGACCAAAATTAAATGTTGCAACTTTCTGTGAAAAGAAAATCAATAACAATTCGTGAACAAGGCGAATTGTATTTATTTGTATCATTCCAACAAGGGACATAATCAGGTAACTGCGTGTAGTGTGTTTAGTGACCAGTTTTTCTGTCTAAGATTTAGGTATGTGAATGCAAAGCTTGCAGCCTCGTTTATATCGTAAATATTTTTTAACTGCTGAAGGATTGGAAACGGTACAACGTTGATTTTTTCATAGTTTTCAATTCTTTAATTATAAAAAAATGGGACTTGGTCTAAACCCGGTATTAACTCTATCAATTATAAATGCATTTATGATTTCTAATATTCCGTAGGGTTGTTTATTGTTCGTAAAAAATAGCATCATGGCAAATTATTTCCTTCTTAGCCCTAGCGTTACAAGTTGCCCCAAAATCCTCCCTACCCCATGCGGTCATGGAACACTGAACTTGCAAGAGGAGAGGTGGGACGAAAGGATGGAAGGGAAAGTCCCTGACTAATTGCTTAATGGCGGTGTTTTTGGACCACCTTGTGCCGCGAAGAATGGCGTCCGACAGCAAATTTTTCACACTCCTCACTTCCTCTCGTAAAGAAAGACTTCAAAGCAAATTGCCTCGCAACGTCGCAATTGCGATTTATGGCCGCGTCCGATTGTTCTGCTTTTCCCCTTTTTAGATGCTGAATGTTGTTGTTTTATAATTAATTTAGTACCGCTTCTGACTGCGGAACGTTTGCTGCATTGAAATCGTAAATTTGTTGAAGCTTCTCGCTGAAGACAGTCGCTTTGCAAAAATATTAAATGATTTAAATTTATTTTTTTGAAATTTAATTTACATTAAATTTAATAATGTTTATTATTAAGTTCTGCAAGTGTTATAGTTTTTATTATTCTGACAGCTGTTTCAGCTTACAAGGCCATAAAAAGCAGTAACGTCGTTATTAAACAATTGAGAACACATTTACAAATTTCAAAATAACCATGGGGGAGAATCTATTACTTTCCCAAGAATTCGGTTTAACCGACAATAAATTAATTTGCTCACTTTCAAATTGAAATTTTAAATCGTATCAATATCGTCGCCTAATTATGAAACACATCAGTTTGAAAATGGCCTTGTAGGCCGAAACAGCTGTCACAATAATAAAAACTATAAACTAACTTGCAGAACTTAATAATAAACAATATTAAATTTAATTAAAATTGAATTTCAAAAAAAAATGGAGTTCTACGAATTAAACACAAAAACAATAAATAAATTTAAATTTACATTAAAATTTAAAACGTTAACCTATTTATTTAATTGGTTAGTTGATCGAGCGTTCCAAAGAATCAGGTTGCCTTATTATATCATATTCGTCAGGTGGAAATGCTATCCTTATTCTACCAGTATTTCAATAGAAGATGCTCCACGTATTAATCTCTCGGCACTGGTGCATAGTCGGGAATCACGCCAAATGCGCGCCGTACGCGCCCAACATACATATACGGTTTACTTTTGTCACACGATTTGGACTTAACGTCAATTTAATTCAATTTATTTCAATTCAAGCGATGTATCTTCGTAAATTTTTTATTTTATTTTTTATTATATCATAAATTTTTATAAGTTTTACAGTATTGACATTTTTTTAACTACCACACTAGGTTAGTGCCCGTGTTGTGGTAGTCAGATATGAAATAAATATTCAGGTTTTAGACCCAAACGGGCGACAGTTATCTCTCTCATATAGTACAACACTGATATCTCATATAGACACATAAAAACTACCTATACCAATGACATATGTTGAGAGATATTGAAACTACGTACATTTCATATACAATGCAAAAAATATGTGGTGCATAGTAAGAAAGATGCGTACCTACCGTAAATATACATTTATATTTATAAATTTATATTACACTTTTTCGTCACACCTCACTAGCACCTCACTGTGCTGAGCTGAATATATTTTAAATTATTATAGCATTTTAAAAGTAAAGAAAAGTATTTATTCATCTTTTTATTGAAAGTTTGCTGCAATGAATCAGTAAATTCATAGAAAAATCGTGCTGAAATCAGTCTCTTTGCCAAAGGAGTAAAATATTATGATGTTTTGTCGAGAACGCTCTTTAATACGATGTTGACATTTGACTTTCAAACATCATTACGATTGAAATATTGCTGGAAAAGCCGCTTAGCCAGAATTATAAAAATTCGCTAACAAAATATAATATTTTTCTCCAATTAAAATTCTAGGAACGCGGAGGAGGAATAATAAAAACATCTTATTTTGCAGTGTTCCTATGTATTATAGGTAACTGTCTCACAAACATATAGACATTTTCAATTTGGTAGGCGGTTTTGGGTACCGCCACCTAAAGTGGTTCGCTATGTTTTTTGACTTAGTAGGGGTGTCCGGGTACGTGCTTCTTAACTTCCAACCTTACTCTTTACCATATCTTTATCCTCCCCACACACTACAGACTCACGTTATACTATTGGGGATGCCATAGTCTCAACTGCTCCACAATCTATTTAGTACCCTCATTTTCTAATGTCTAATCCATAAGACGACAGTAAATACCAGAAAATTTCCGGAATTCTTAATTTTTTTGTTTGTTTTTTTTTCCGAATATGTACAGAAGGGTTCCTCTAACCCAACTTTTTGCTTCTTCGTCCCCTTCCCCTCGTCAATTCTGTCATGCACAAAAATTTTCGTATCGCGAATACCAAATTCGGTATTTTAAACAAAAACGCATTACTCTTGACAAATAGACGAGCTTAAAATTGTATGTTAGTTCCAAAGTTAGTTTTATCCACTTTTTAAAGCGAGATAAATCTAAAACGCCTGTTGAATTTTAAAAACGTGCATTGTTTTGTTTTGGAAGTTGTACGATCCGCCGATCAGAGGCAGATGGTCGCGGAAGAAATTTATAGTCTGTTCTTACAGGTCAACTAAAACTGCTCCCGCCACGAATTCCTGCTTCCCTGGTACACTCCGGCCCAGAGAAATAATACATGTCATTATATAAGCATAGTTTTGTACGGTTTTCACTGAATTCCGTGTTGAATAAAATGTTCGGTTTGTTTATTGTCGAGTTGCAACATTTTTAACCCCCACATACTAAACAACATAATTTATAACCGTGGCAGTGATATGTTGATATGGAAAGATCAGTGTTTCTCAAACGCGTAGCCTACATGTGAAACATTATTTATGGGTCCATAATAAAATTGTAGAGTTTGTGTAAATTCTAGGCATTTGAAATTTTGCGTTAAGACGATAGACTTCGCTTTTCGGCCCATACAAAAAGGACGCCCGGGAAAAAACACTTTTCTACATTGAAAATTGCACAACATGAATATATTTTCTTTATACTGCCTTCTAGAGGGTGAAAACTATGTCGGTATGTTTTCGAATTTTTGATGCGTTTCGTATTAACGTAAACATTCACTGTCAAACATGTACGACTTATCAAAAAATATTATTTAAGGAAAAAGTGCTGCTAACTCAACTCTCATAAAGAATTATAAAATTATAAAAAGCTACCGACGTAGCTTCTTCTTTCTAAAACATATATATTAAATTTCAATTTCGTGAAAGTTTTGGTGTAGAAAAGTGTATTCTCCATAAACCCCTTTTCGAGCGATTTCTGTAGGTAAATTTGAGCGTTGTCTCATTCGCACATTTCGCATTCGCATGTATTGTAAGTGTGCGTGAGCTTATTGTGGGCGGGACAGAATGACAGACGCGTGTTTTCCGCGTGTCGTTCAAAGTCTAGCCTCTTAATGAGTGAATGAGTCAAAGAATTATTAATGAAACTCAGCTTAGGTAAAAATACAAGGTGTCCGGGGGATAAAGTGCATAAACTTCGGAAGGTTTGAATGGGGTTGATGGTACAAGTATAATTTTTTTTTCGAAATTCCAACATTTCAAGGAAGTTTGTTTTTAATTAAAAAAGTTGAATTGTTATATTTTTCGATAGAAAAATATTTTGTGTGGGAAAAAACATTAGATATTCGAAAAAAAAAATACCTTTTTACTTCTACCATCATGTAGAATCACCTCACAAAGTTTATGCACTTTTCCCCCAGGACCCCCCCCCTGTATGTGTAAAAAAATAAGTATGTATATGTATGTATACAGGGTGTTAAGGTACGAACTTGAGTTACTTTAACCAGTGATTGCTGACATTATTTGTAGTAAAAAATGTAATTGAAATTTTGTTCTCCGGTGACTTTTTTTATGTAAATTTTTTTTTTCAAAATATTTTTTCTTCAAAATCAAACAAAAAAAAATTCTTTCACATGAACATATTGGTCACTCAGCCGAGTTACCGCCCCACCACTTACCCCGCCCCCAACTACCCAACACCTACTATTATTTATGTTTTTGTAGAAAAAAAAAAACATAAAAAATGTCACCGAAAACCAAAATTTCACTTACATTTTTTACTCCAAATAATGTCAGGAATCACTGGTTAAAGTAACTCAAGTACGTACCTTAACACCCTGTATGTGTGTACATATATATATATGCCTGTATGTATATGAATACGTGCTTATGCACGCATGTTCACATATATTATACAACTAGAAAAAAGAGTTATAAAGGCTGTTCAGATTTGGTCACCAAACTTACTTAAGCACTTCCCCATCTTTCTCTTCCCCATCTTCCTCTTCCCCATCTTCATCTTCTCCATCTCCTTCTATTTCCCACTACCTTTAGCCTCACAGCATACGCCAATTGGGAAAGCCTTAGTCTCTACTTCTCAGTGACTCAATCTTTTGAATGTTACAGTGATTTTTTTAATGAAAATAATAAAAAGGTGTGTTTAACCTTCCCTTGATTTACAGAAATGCAGTAGTGATGAAAACCGGTAAATATTTTGATATGTAACACGCTCTGTAATCATTAAAATAAGTATTTCGATCTCAAACTAATAAAGGTTTCTTTGTGGAATTTTGCCAGTGGTTCAAAAATACAATCAGTCTGTCCTTTGTGTTCTATATTTGAATCCCACAGTGGCGTGAATACGACACAACCTGTCCCCACACAGGATATCCCTGAAACAGGCACAGTACGAAATGAATAAACCTTCTACGTCCTTAAATAATCATTAATCTTATATATAAAAATGAACGTTTGTTTGTTTGTATTTTATGCGCTGAAATACTATTCATCCGATTGCGATGAAACTTTGGGGATATGCGTATTTCCTATACTATTCATTCGATTGCGATTAAATTATTTTTGAATTGTTGTGAACATTCCCGAAGTTTCTATATTTACGGGTGAGCTATGGTGAGCTTATTATAAGAATTTTGCAAACAAAATTTAAAAATAGTCACACGCGAGTTGTTGTGTGAAAATGGGTGTATTTTATTAAGTTTAGCACCAGGCAAAAACATCCTGGAGGGGGAGGGAAATGCGGGAGGGGTAGAGAGGTATTAGGAGGGGATTCACGGGAGGGGAGGGAGGGAGGAAGGTGGAGAAGGTGGAAGGGGAATGCTTGAGAGGGGGTTCGCGAGAAGGGGTAAGGCGGAAAATGGGGAACGAGGGGAAGGTGAAGGGGAAATGCAGGAGGGGAGGGGAAAGGACACGAAGGGAGAAACAATTTATTTATTTATGTATGGGAACTTTCTTAATTTGGGAGGTGGGTACCGCCGCCACAGGAATCATTTGCTGGATAACCAACTCCCCTACCATATGTCATCTCAAGTGGTTCACAACGTAGGTGATTTAGCAGGGTTGCCCGGGTTCACGGGGTTAGATATGTATAGGTCTTGGGGCCGGTGCTTTTGCCCATCTATGCGTGGCGTGCCAGATCAGGATCATTCCTACCCACCCCTCAGATATTTTTCATTCCTATAACTTCCTCTCTAAAATGACCCTCGACACAGCATCCCAATAGATAACAAAGGCCCTGAGAGGTTTGTTTTTCTTCAGGGTCTCCTGTGTGGAGAAAATGTTCAAAAAGGAACTTAAAACCGCTCGAACGTTTTTTGCCACATTATGGCACGATTTCTAAAGCCTCGGATTGCTTTGCTGCCACAATGTGGCAAATATTCTCTAGACTCTGTAAAATGTTTTAAAGTTAACGATTTTATAATATTTTTTTTTATAAATCCTACTAGAATATGTGATAATAGACAAAAAATAGGTGAATTAATTGGCCATATAGAACTATAATCAGTTTGTATGTCTCCATACTAAAATTCGGAGGTATGATTTTTTTAAATTTTGGCGGAAAAATTTACTTTAGCAATCCAAGAAAAAAGTTTTAAATTGTTCTGTCGCTCCAATGGATAATATATGAAATAACTTTTGTTTTTCAATGTAGGTTTAATTTTAAAGTACCTACATAAATATGTTACTTTAAAAATTATTATTAATGAGAATTTAAATATCAGATGTCTGTTTCAACCAATAAATGCTTGGTGTTCGAAACATTTCCTACCGTTCAATTCAATTAAAATCACACTTATTACCTGGTTGTTCTGTCAATGGTTTTTCACGTCAATACCGACGGGCTTGGTACCAGTAGTATAATATAAAGTTTTGGGGTGGCCACTAAGTATCGTAGTTCGCCCGTGAGCCCGGCAATTACCTACTGCGCCACTGGGAAGACTCGTGACATTATGTTGTATCGGTCCGCAATTAGAACTACTGTAAACTTAGTTGACTTAACGAGCAAAACATGCGTAAGCTCCCGTGATGTAAACTGCCAATCTTTCTCTCTTTCCCACCTCGCCTCTCTTCGGAAGAACGAGGGAGACCAGGCGAACAATGATCAGACATTTAATATTCTGATCGCTATTGTTGGCAATCGGGACGTTGGCACATATCACAAAATGAACGCAAGAAATGTTTGTGTTGGTTACACAGTGTGTTAATTATTAATTTAATTCGGTACCTAAATAACAAATGTATCTGGAAAACATAGCTGTACGTTCACAACTCTATTTGACAATATTGTAGAGACCGACCAGGTAGCTAAAATTGAATTGCGATCTGCATTTAAAATGTTTAAGTGACACAATAACAGGTATTAAAATTCCAATATCACGAAATATAATATTATAGAGCTTTTAATGTAACATAAACGTCAAGCAGACCAATACAAGGCCGACAAGAGGACAGGCCTGGACGCGCGAATGCCAAATTACGAAAGCAGCGCTTTTGCTTTTTGAGTCTTGTTCATTTTCATATTTAAAAAAATTAGATTATCATTTTTATCCTCTTCTTCAATGATATATTACATTGATGGGAATAACATTCAAAGGTTAAAAATAGTTTTTCTTTAAAAAAAAAATTTCTAATAACTTAGTTTATTCAATAGCAATAAAGCCACAAAAATCAGCAGTAATAACGAGTATCAACAACAATCGCCACCATTTGCAAACTGTCTTGCTCGATGCTCGATGCTCTATGCTCGATGCTCGATGCTCGATGCTCGATGCTCGATGCTCGATGCTCGATGCTCGATGCTCGATGCTCGATGCTCGATGCTCGATGCTCGATGCTCGATGCTCGATGCTCGATGCTCGATGCTCGATGCTCGATGCTCGATGCTCGATGCTCGATGCTCGATGCTCGATGCTCGATGCTCGATGCTCGATGCTCGATGCTCGATGCTCGATGCTCGATGCTCGATGGCAGTGACTTGATCCCGTGACACTTATGTACTGTTTTTAGTCAGTCTTGGGCCGATAACATTGAAAATAGTGGGCAGTACAGAATAGTATAAAATAAAAAATAAAAACATTATTAGGTATTCATAACCTACGAAATAACAACAGCGTTTCTTCATAAATCTTTTTGCTTACCTTCGCTTTCCTAGTCTAACAAAAATCATTATAATTTTTCGTTTTCACATATAAGCAAAGTATTATCAGATCTTTGTAGCAAAATAATATGAGCTTTCCCACGACGCGTAAAACTACCTGTAAGATTGAAAAAGAAGTTGCAAAGTCGTGACCGTTCACGAAAAACAACTGTCTTATAATTTTTCGTGTAACTCTGAAAGGTCAGAAAATGTTTTATTTTTCCAGTGCTAAGTCCACCGGCAATGTTTTATGCGAGAATCAATCGGGCCCCAAAGTCTTAGATAGATTATTCTACCAAGTTAGCGCGAGAAGAAACTTGTAAAAAAGCAAAATAAAGTATCGGAGTAAGTTTTTCAGAAGTCTGAGAGGAAAAAGAAGATGCGAAAAGAATAAGATACGAGAATGTAAATGAGTGTACCTAAATCATTCAGAAGTGAAATGGTTTATATTAAGAAAGTTAAATATATAAGGATACAGTGTGCTGTAACGAAATTGGGGTACGAAGTTTCATAGTAGGTTTTCCTAAATATATATTTCAGTTTTCAAGTATATTAAATCAATGTCAAATATGTATACTCGTATTTTGAGATGGGAGAAAAATATTTTTATATAAAAAAAATATTTAGCACAGTTTAAATGGAGGTTCTTTTGGAAATACAATAGTACTAGTGGTCAAATCATTCCGCAGTAAAAATAAATATAGATTGTTTATAATTTGTTATTGTTTTAGTAAAAGAAATCCATTGATTTATGAACATTTGTAATGAAATTATAATTTTCTAATTTTTTAATTATGACCGTCCGTGGTCGAGTGGTAAGATACTTGACTCCCAATCGGAAAGTCGCGGGTTCGAACCCGGCGTGCGCCAATAAATTTTGTTTGATTAATTTGTGTTATTTCACAATTAATTAATAAAAATAATATATACTATATTTGCGACACTTTTTTCACAGTTATATAAATAATTGATTAAATAAATAAATTAACATAATTTTGCTATTTTTTATAGTGCCTGTTGCCATTGGAATGACAACAACCTCATTTTTAATAAATTTTTTTTGTTAGCTCCACGTTGGAGGCCCTGAAGAATACAATTCTCCTCAGGCCTATGTCATGCTCTAAAGAGATTATTTTGAGGAAAAGAAGGAGATGAAGTTCTGGAAAGAAAAAATATATGAGGGGTGTCCGTGTGCCCAGGAATTATTATGAATCTATCCCTGCCACAAGGTGAAGTTCCGAGGGAATCCTGCTGGAGAGGTCAAAAGGTCTCCCTCAACCAATGAATCTATCCCTCGGCCTGTCTCGCAGCTGTTGGGAATATGCATCCACCACCAAAAACCGGTGGACCCCATGAACCCGGGCACCCCCGCTTAGTCACCAAACCTAGCGAACCAATTGTGTTGACTTATGGCAGAGATAGAGGTTATCCAATAAATGGTTTCGGCTGCGGTACACACACTTGCCTTCCAAATTGGAGAAATTGATTTCACTATCAAAAATCAGAAAGAGAGTAGTTTTTAATAGTTTTTAAATTTTGGTTTTGCTTTCAATAAATATTTAAAAAAATACTTTTGTAAGTTTTGATTTAAATCACAAAAAGTTAAGAAATACAAAAAATGAAGAAAAATTATCGAATAACAAGTGTGTTATGACCTTTTTGATAAGGAAAATTGCAATAAAATATCCATCTGTTTTAGATTACTTCCAATAATAAATATTTCTTCATCCGACTAAAATATAATAAACACCATCTGGAAAATATAAAGAATCCACAAAACGAATATTCTATTATCCTGCGAGTTTTCATTGTGAGACCTTCTTTTATACAAAACCAGTTGTTGTTATAATTGAAAAGACGTTCCGACAATTGAATGGATAAGAAAAAGTTTTACAAAGAAAACATTATTCAAACACAATTTCTAAGGGATGTTAGTAATAAATTTTTAAATTGTTTCCTTTCACTGAACCTCATTCGCTTTTCATATTTTGGGAAATAATCATAGGAAAACTGCAAATGGCTTTGGTATTTAGATTATATATTTTTAGAGAGCAGTCTATTATTTTTAACGCTTTAATTATTTTATTTATTTATTATAGAATGATACAAAAGAAAGTACAATTTACATATTAGGAAGCTTTGCCTGTCCAACTAGGAAAGTTTCCCGTTCCAGGACAGACAAATTGATAGGTTAATAACAAAAACTAAAAACCATAAAAAAACAAAAAATATATATATATTTTTCTCTGAAACCAAGTTGTGTAATGAAGAAATATATAAATATATACATACATTTTTTTGTGACTCTGTAGAAAAAGTAATATGGTAGCATATATTCTATTCGGATTTACCGAATTAGCCTGATAACATATACTATGTTCAGATTTACAGAGTATGAGATAAGTAGGTAAGTTGGTAGTATTTAGAGTGTATACCAGGTACCTGATAACAAGATGGAGGAATTACAGTATGATTTACAACATGACTATATGAAATTATGTTTGGTTATATGTTTAGAAGTGTGAACTAATAATACCTACATAGAGAAAGAGAAACTACATTAAAATTTACAATATTAGATATAATTTATGTATACAATAATATATATGATTTATTTTTTAAGCGTTGTAGCTACAATGTGTAATAAATTATTTGCAAGCATGATTATTTTCACTGATTTAAAACACATGTTTTCAGTACAAATTATATTATACGACAATACGTTAGATTAATTTTTGATCGTAAAAATGTATTATTAATAGATACATTGCTAATATTTTTGAAGGAATACTTCATTAGGTGGATTACGACAAGTAACCCACATCTTTTTTGGACGGAAGTAACATTTTTTTATACTTCATAATATTAACGTCGTAGGTATGGCAATAATGAGTGTGACGCCTAGCAACGAACAACAAAACGTCAAAGCAAACTCAAACGTCAGACGTAATCCGTTTATTTTGTTTACTAATGTAATAGGTAAGTTCAACAGGTTTTTGTTATATTTTGTGGATTATTATATGATTTAAGTAAAGATTTTAGAAGAACATATTGGTTTCTCTTATTTATCTCTGTGATTCTTGTGAATTCTAGCTATTGAAGTAAAAAGTGGCAGTAGTGTGACAACAAAATAGTGTTGTTTATAATTCAAATTGGTGAATCGCGGGATAATTTTACATATTCGTCTATAATTATCTTCAGTTTCCTGTTTTATTATGGATGGGCAGAAATTGTATTTATGGACTACGTGCGATATCCAGATTAGTAAAAAAAAATAGTCTAGATATTAATCATGGTTGTTATTTTGAAATTAGTATTCTAAAGTAAAATTGTGCTTTCTTGCAACAACTGTGAAAAGTCGTTTCTTTGCTTTTTACCCAAACTTCGAGTAACCTAGGTGTAGTTGAAAAGCCACAGTTGATGAATTGGTATGAAACGGCGGTGGTCTATCAATGTCTCAAAACACAGCTTTATTTAGAAAATCCATTTATTTCCTTTAGACTTATTTTTTGTTTTTTTAAAGAAACTGAAATAAACATGTGTTCATCGTTACTAAACGGGCATATTAAGGTACTTATAAGGAGTCGCAGGGATCAAAGGATCTAAAGACTCGTAAGGGAAACTGGAGAAGTAATTATTAGTAAGAGGGGTAAATAGAATCTTATAAATAAGTCGTCTCAATTTGGCCTAACCATTATTTGAAAATGGCCTTGAACGGCGAAACAACTGACAAGATAATAAAAACCTTAATAATTGCAAAACTTTAACATAACATTATCGTTATTTTTTTTGTGGTGTTATGCCGTCTTGCGCTACCACCTTCTTTAGCCAACGTTTCGGACAACGTTGCAGTGTCCAAAACATTGGCTAAATAAAGAGGTAGCGCAACACGGCATAACACCCCAAAAATAAATAACGATAATACTTTTGGCCGTGAAAACCTTAAATCATATTATCTTAATATAATTTTTAAATTTACATTAAATGTTGTAAAAAAATGGAGTACTACGTATTAAACCCAAAAAGCAATTAATACAAGCAAAACAGTTTATTCAACAGGTCGTTTCTCTGACTCGACTTTGTATACATGTAAAACGAGCAGTCGAAATCTTTGCTGTTTCCTCCATGATATAATACGCTTTAGTAAATTCTTTCCTACAGCCCCTATCCTAACCCGCCTCACAATGCCTCCAATCGGGTCACTATATAATTTCCATATCTTTATACTGTACAGACTGGGAATGGATTGTGGAGGTGTAACATTAAAATATATAATACATTTAGGACCAGTTGTTTCGGAAAATTTCACGTTTGAATTTCCTTCAAATCGTCATTCACCGAAAAATTGGGTTGTTTCAACCTCCGTCAGAAGAAATTTCAAGGAAAATTTTATGGAAATGTTTCAAAAATGAAAAAAAAATTTTTTTCGTTTCAAATTTGACACGCAATCACGTCTTCCTATATTTCAAATACGAAATGGGTTGTTTCAACTCCAAATAACGTTCGATAAATTTGAAAATTTTATTCAAGTGTTCCCCGCCGAATCACAATTTTGACGTCTGCGCATGCGCCTCCCATTATTTCGCTAACCGTCCGGACTCGGTTGATCACATTCACATCACATTTCTATAGTATTTTCACAGCTGACGGAAGTTGAAACAACCCAATTTTTCGGTGAATGACGATTTGAAGGAAATTCAAATTTGAAGGGAATTCCAAAACAACTGGTCCTATGAAATTTTCGTTGAAATTTCTTCTGACGGAGGTTGAAACAACCCAATTTTTCGGTGAATGTCGATTTGAAGGAAATTCAAACGTGAAATTTTCCGAAACAACTGGTCCTTAGTTTTGTTTAATTGACAAACAACAAATAATTGGAGACTATTCTTGCTTCTACTATTATAGGAAAATATGTAAAAATAAATCTTTAATAAAAGTAATTAGTCTTTAATTACAATTAATCGATTGTAGATTCAACAAAACAGGATATTACCAAAATAAACAACATCGATGACATTGAAAATCTGTTACAATTTTAACAATGACTAGATATACATATACGAGTATGAAGTGACTACTCGATTATTTATTACATCAATTCGAATGCGTGTTCAAAGATAATAGAAGTAATAAAGATATTTATCAATTGTCATATGAAAAACCCATATTTCGTTGAAACGCCTTAATCATTGGAGTAAAAGAAAACATTTACACAAAGATCGCAAACTTGAAAGGCGGCGGCGGGCGCTTAGGACTGAGACTGGGACAGGGTATTTGTGTCACGCACAAGCAGAAAATAACAAGCTTCACAATTTCAGACTGGTAAAATTCAGACTTGGAAGTAAATTACATGCTTCAGTATCGACTGAAACACTAGGCAGAACCGGATTTAGGAATATTATCAAAATTACTTCTTAAATAAATAGCATTGTAGTGGAACATTCGTAACACACTGTATACAAAATTTTGTAATAGTGAAAAGAAATAAGTTTTTATTATTTTTAAAGAAAGACAAAAATTCCCGGGTTACGAATAACCCAAAAACATTTGAAAATCTCCTACTACCACCACACTAAGCGGAAGATGTTGCCTGTGTTGTGACGGAGGACTTAGCCAGCCGAGGAATCGAACACGGAACGCCTGGGTGGGACCCAAACGCGATGCCCACTCAACCACTGACCGGTTAGTATACTTAAAGTTATTGTATCTTATTTAAGAGGAACGGCTGCAATACCGCTTTCATGCAAAACATTTTGGATTTGAGGCCAAAATATCTAACCAAACTGAAAAATATTTTTTTAAAAAAAGATAGGTCAAATCTCGATGTCGGACAGGAGCTACTTTTTTTTGGTTTTAAGTGAACTCGCTTAGGTAATTAAAGAAATCAGTTTTGGTTCATGTTGGAAGCAAGTTAGGAATTTTTTTGTGAGTTATTTATAAGTATAAAATAAAAAATCTGTCTTATTCTTGGTTTTAATATAATGAAAAATAAATAAAAAAATGAAAAATGCGTTTCTTGGGTAGTAATTTTAATATATAAACGACAAATTTTTGTTCCGATGTAAATAGGTAATTTGTAATTTTATTTGATTTTAATTTACACCCATCAAAATTGTTTCTAAATAAAAACAGCGTCTTCTTCTGAACACTAATAAATTTAGTAGTTTGACGCTTTCTGGGGCACTCTCTTTCCACGTTTTCAATCACATTTTCATTTAACACAACTGTTATTAACATCTCTCTAATTAGTTCGAAATTCATTTAAATGCCATTTTAATATCTCATATATATTTCTTATCTCTTCCCCCTTTATTCCTCTCTTTTATTTTTGTCTGTAGTTTGCCCTCTGTATTGCAACATACGTAATATAATTATTATGTATTACGAACCTACATTATACAATTCTGCTTTTTTCTTACTCTTTTCTCTCTTTTTTTTTACAGAGAATACCTCACAAGAGTCTTAACTGCTCCCTTCTGGAGCCAGTGAGACTATGGCATCCCCAATTGGGGTATGTTGTGAGGCTGAAGGTTGTTGTGTTGTAGTGGATATTAATTATAACACGATTGTATTTGGTACGTTATTTATTACCAGCCGAGCGGACATTTAGATTACAAGTAATGACAGGAAGGATTTATATACCACAGACCATCGGGTAGAAATGGGCATAGACAATAATACCAACAAAGGTAAGTGGGGAAGGGAAGGAGATGGGGAAGTAACTGGATATTCAGATCTAGTCACTAAACACGGCTAAAGCCATTATTAAGCAGCATTTCAATTCTGAATGATGGTCTTACACCAGGGCGATACTGAGAGTATCTTCCACTCTGGAACGTGCCGCAAATATAGTATATATTATTTTATTAATTAATTGTGAAATATCTCAAATTAATCAAATCAAATTTATTTGTGCACGCCGGGTTCGAACCCGCGACCTTCCGATTGGAAGTCAAGAGTCAAGCCACTCCACCACGGACGGCCGTATTGCTGTTACGGCCTGTTCTTATACAGGGTGTTGAGGGACGCACTCGACATACTTTGACCAGTGATTCCTGACATTATTTATATAGAGAATTTTGTTCTCGGGTAACATTATTTTTTTTTTTCAACTTAAAACATTAAAAAAAAACTGAATATATTGGACAGCTTGAGTCGGGGTGAGAAGTTGGCACTCGGATGAGTGATCCATGATGACATGTGCAAGAAAGTTTGAGTAGTTTATGAAGAAAAAAATCATAGAGTCACCGGAGAACAAAATTTCATTTACATTTTTATTTCGAAATGTCAGGAATAACTGGTTAAAGTCAAGTACATCATGTACTACACTGCATAGTATAAAAATAAATATTTAATGTAAACTTGAATTATATTATTATTTACGCTATATTTATTTTAAAAAAACGGTTTTCGCTTTTTCCAAATTCTTTATCTCCTTTCTCATTTGTTACATTATGTGCCCCTATATCCCATTTTTTATATACGTTTTTATTATCTGAACGATAAAAACTTTTTTGTCATGCACTATGTCAAGTAACACAAAAAAATCGTTTAGAAAGCCACATTGCGTTAAAATAAAAATAAAACAAAAATAAATAAATAACCTTACTATTTTAAAGTTTTATCTATGGCACGGTGACTTAATCTTCATTGACCCCTAAAATTGAAGCAAAACAAGTAATTTGTCGACCTACCATTTGTATTACACGTACGGTGACAATAATTTATTTCCGTTGGGTTCATCGTTCACAGTGGCACAGCATTTCATGGGTTCGAATCTTGGGCCAATGGGCTTAGTTAATATTGAATAGATATTTCTGGCCAAGAAAGAATTACATGCGCCCAGAGACAAGGTATGCTCATATAGAATGCACAGGTCGAACCCAAGGATTTGATGATAGCAAAAAGTTATCAGTAAAAAATTAAGCAAAATTTGAAAGTAAAAAAAAAAATTGTATTAATTTTTGGGTTTGTACTCCGGTCCTGATTCGAAGCATTATTCCTTATACCCCGCAGAAAGCCAGCAGGCCGTGAGAGAGACTTTTCCGTTACGGCGCCCTTTGTATGAAGCACTCGGATATTGATCTTTCAAACTTCCACGAGTTGATTTATTTTATTTTAATATTTAAACTTCAAATACGTGACAACCAAAATTATTTAGGAATATTACTTCTAAAATTAATACCCTGAATAAACAAAAGAGAAAATAAAAAAAAACATGTAATTTGGATCACTCTCATGAAAATAAGACTAGCTCACAAAAATACTCAGAACTAGGTATTATTAATTATTATCATTATTTAATAATATTATTAAATAATGATAATCAATAACTCGTTTTAAGCCATTACCTATCTAAATATTCAAATAAACGAGAGTATCTGTTTCGGGCGGACCGGGCTGGTACACAAGCGGGACACTGAATTTGAATTTTATACAAACCTTTGTTTTAAGTCCTAGATTGGTGAAAATTAGCTCACGCAACTTTCAAAATAAGAGAAAGGTCACTGTTTAAGTTATATTTTAAAAAACTACCCCCATCCTCTTTTCCCACCCCTTAAACAGTTTTTATAATTTCTTAGTGAAATTTTATAAACTTGACGTTCAAAATAAGAGGAAAATTACTATTTACTTCTGATTTCGAAAAAATCTGTGTAAAGCCCGGAAAACGCCAGGGACTTCAGCTAGTAATAAATATCAACATATTTCGAAACCAATGTCCTTCATTATAAAGTAAGTGCATTAATTTGTGCTAATTTCAATTCTATCTGCTAATATTTAACTTTTATTAGTTTTATTCTTTTATTACGTCTTTCATTCTAAACCTTACGTGTAAATTATATTATTTAATTTTTATTTTAAATAATGTAAACAAATAATTTTATGCTTTTACCTACTAACTAGCTTTTATACATTACACCATGTTGTATTTTAGGACTTATTTTATTTTATTTAACTATCTATATTTACATATATTTTACTAAATTGTATTTTTTTTTTTATAGATACAACTCTTATTATTTTATTCTCTGCTATAATGTTTCTTACCTCACAAGTATAGTAAATAATTAATAGTTGTACTTAATTACTGTTATACTTTGTATGCTGTATAACCTGTTATACTTAATTACTGTAATCGTTATGTAAAATGTTCATTAGGGCGTAGATAAATAATAAATAAATAAAAGAGGAAGGTAGGGAACTATCAGGCTATTCAGACCTGGTCGCCATATACGGCTAAAGCATTTTGACCACGCAACATTTCGAATATATGTATGTATATTTTTTAAGAAAAACAAAAATTTCTTGATTTACATAACATGACTATTTGAAAATCTCCTACTACTACCACAGTAAGCGAAAAATGTTGCTGTAATAAAAACAGCATAAGGTATCGAAGAAAACGGAAAATAAAGAAAAAAAACTATTATCGTGAAAAATTCGTTCCTCATTCTAAAGTGACGTTTCAAAAGATTTTTAAAATGTTGGTATAATTTTATTGTCAGTTTGACGTTTAGATTTGATTTTTATTTATTTATTTATTTACACATATACGGCACAACATGTGCCATTAACATAATTGACATAACATATAAATAGTACAACAACATAAAGAATAACTAACAGTATAAATGTAAGTTAAATATAAGGAAAAAAATGTTAAAAGTAAGTAGTAAGGTAATAAGTAGTAGGAAAAGGGTAAAATATAAATGTAAAGTGAAAAATATGGTACAAAGTATAAGTATAAAGTACAAGCTTTAAATTATTAAGCAAAGATAAAAAAGTTAAAAGTTAAAAGTGAGAATAAAATAATAATAATAAAAAAGTTAAATGTAGAAATATAAGATGTCTTTAAAAGGAACAAAGATTTAAATATAAAATATAAAAAGTAAGAAGTCCTCACAGGAGCAAAGAAAAATAAAAATAAAATATTTAATAGGTAGATATTATAGATTACAAATATTAACCGATATGATGAATTTTACAAGTACCTATGATTTCTAATGAATTAATGTTTTGCAAGTTCTGGTAAGCATATTATGTTTACATAATTATTATGTTTACATGGTACTAGAAGACAAATTTTGTTTAATGCATCTTTTGTATGAGGCCAGATTACCGGCGTGATCGATATTAGCATATTTATTGCCAAAAGTATGTAAGCGATTTATTGTTGCATTTTGTTCTGCGGTGGTCCCAGAGGTATTACAATGAAAAGGTGTTTGGAGTCGAGTAGGTCTAAAAGGTATGTGATAATTCACCAGTGAAACTAATTCAGGGGAGTCAAACCAGTTGTTATTTATTTTAAATAAAAAAATTAGATCATTAAGTATTCTTCTATCTTTTAACGATAAGAGTCGCATTTTTTGTAATAGAGAATCATAGTTTATGTCATCCGCGGGAATTCCTAATTTGAAATTAATTGATCTGAGAAATTTGTGTTGGATTCTTTCAATGGAATTTGCATGGCTTTTGTAGACAGGGTTCCATATGGGGGAATTATATTCCAAATGACTTCTAACTAAAGTTGTATATAGTATTTTAAATGTTTGGATATTTTTGAAATCTTTACATATTCTTATAATGAAGCCCAGCATTTTCATTGCTTTATTAGTAATGATATCAATGTGATTAGTAAATAGGAGTTTAGTATCGAAGGTTATTCCGAGGTCCCTTATTACAGGTACTGACAATAAACTGTGGTTGTTAAGTGAGTAACACTATTTGATAGGGTTTTTTATTCTGAAGAAACTCATGATTTGACATTTTTTAATGTTAAGTGTAAGTTTGTTGATGGTACACCATTCTGCGAATTTTAAAAAATTGGACTGTAGGGACAAGCAGTCGTATATATTTTTGATGATTTTAAATATTTTCATGTCATCAGCAAATAATAATATGTTAACATCGGAGAATATGAAAGTGACATCATTTATAAATAATAAAAACAGTATTGGACCAAGGTGCGAACCCTGAGGCATTTGACACACCCGTGGAGTGGGTGGCTATTTTCAATTCTTAAAGAAATACGGAATATTGATTTCGTTTTCTGAGGCAAATTGTAATATTTACGTACGACTTTTAACAATGGTTTGTATTTTTTGTACTATATTTTTTGTAGTTTCATTATTTTCCAATGATTTTAAAGTGATTTAGTAAAAAATATCCATTAGAAGAACAGAAATTATACATAACAAGGGTTTATTAACGTTTTCTGTTTAGAAGAGACAAAAATAAGAACCGTCGTAAATTGACAAGAAGTGTTCATTGAAGCATTAACGATTTAAACTGGTTCCTTTCAACATTGACGAAATCTAAAAAGCATGAGACTCGCAGAAGGTACTACCTGTAAATTACTGTTGTTACTGTAGTCCCTGGGAATGGTTTCAGTAGATACATCGGAAATAAAAGGTTTTTATATAGCTCCAGCAATCATTAAAAAAAAACAATAATTATTTCTTCAAACTTCGCAAAATCACTTTGTGGCGTCATTTTTAATTAAATTAAACAAATAAATTTGTACTAAACCACTATTATATAATCACAATTACCAACATGTTTCGAAACCGATGGTTTCTTCGTCAGGGTATTGGCATTAATACCCTGACGAAGAAACCATCGGTTTCGAAACATGTAGGTAATTGTGATTATATGATAGTGGTTTAATACAAAGTTATTTGTTTAATTTAAAACAATAATTGATCAGTTTATTTTATTTTTAATATAATTCATATTCGATTTAAAGATATTTTTGTTATACATGAACTCCTGGAAGATCTGAGGAAAATAATTCTCATGAAGGCCACTGTTATCTTTGGAGATGCTGTGAGGAGGGTTTTTTTGGGAAACGAAGGACAAGAAGTTCTGGAGAAGGTAAAATGTATGATGGGTGGGTAGGAATCTGGATGTCAGTGTGTCTATGGCGATGTTCCAAAAAAGTGCTAGAGAGGTCAAAAGTTCTCCCTCAGCCAGTCTCTCCCGACCCGGCCTGCCACGTTGTTGGTGGGCAGCCGCATCTGCCGCAAAGATACGGTCAAACCTCTCCCCATGAACCCAGGTACCTGTACCAAGTCACCAAATGTAACAAACCACTTAGAGGTATTTATAATTCAATAAGTGATTCCCGAGACAGCGGTACCTACACTCGCCTCGCAAAATGATTGTTTTCAACCATATAATAAAAAATCAAGCTTTTCCTTAAAGACTCTATTCTTGATATCATGGCTAAAAACACAGCCTTTGAATAAAAGTAAAAATAAATTCAACATATTTTCAGGCATCAAAACAATCTTGTTGTCTTTCCATGCTTAAAAACATATTATTAAAAATAAAAATATTTTAATCATCCTGACACTTTAATGATGGCTTTTCTAAAGAAATTCATTTTTTGTTCATGTTTCAAATATAACAAGATGACAAAAACTGTTTTATTTTCAAAGAGAATTTTTCCCCTGCCTAAACGCGCTTTAGTTTAGTCTCTTACGAAACATAGAATAAGACAATAAGAAAAACACTTAATTCCGGTATGTTTCACTAAGCATTTAGTGTATTAAACATGTGACATGTGTTTTCTGTACCCACTCTTTTTTTCCTGTTCTCAGAACGCTGCTAAGTGAGTGACATTTCAACTAATGAGCTACATTAAAGCAACTACGAGAACATAATCTTAATTCGTTTGTGTTTTTTTTTTGTTGGCTCATACAAAACCGTTTGCGCATAAAAACACATTTATCATTTCTTGGAGGGTTAATAAATCATACGGATTTCGGAATAAAATGACATTTCAACGTACCAGTATGTACCTACATACGAACATACAATACGCAACATGTTCATTTATCAACAATGCTCTCATTCCGAATTTGTATGAGTATAACGTCTGTAATAGTAATAAATCCTTTGTCAATAATTATGCCCGAAAATGCGTAGTAGGTATAAACAAAAACATTTTTAACTTGTAGGCTTCTAGAAGTTGGAATAAAATCATAAAGAAATTAGATAGCAGTATTTAAATGTCATTAATGAGCTTTGATAATACTTTTTATGTGACAGGTCATATTATATCATCCATCGAATAGCAAAATAAAAAAGAAAAAAAATGTCTATATAACAATTCCTAATCAGGAAAAATTGTATTGTTTTATTTTGAAATTGGCATTTTTACATTGAATTCGGAGGTTGAGAACAATTGCAATGCTTGTTTTGCGAATAACGTTAAAAAAATTCAAACACGTTTTTAAAAAGCTTCGTTTTTCTTACGAAAACCTACGCACACAAATCGGTATCTACATGCCGATTCGCATCACCACCCAGCGCAGAAGAGAGGTCTTATCCATACTTTGGTGACCCGAGCGACCAGAATATGCGAAGAAACAAAACTCGGAACAGAACTTATAAAGCTGACCGATGCACTGGAACGCAACGGTTACCCGACAAGGCAGACAAGGCAAATTATAAGAGCCAAATCTACACCGAAGGAAGTCAGAGTTGAACAAGAGTCAAAAGGCTGTGCTTTCCTTCCTTTCGTTCACAATGTGACAGACAGAATTGCCAGGATGTTGAGAAAAGAAAGCATCAAGACTGTCTTCGGAACCTCAACCAAAATCCAAGACCTACTGAGGTCTGCAAAAACTAAGTTTCCTCTGGAAGCAGACGGAGTGTATAAACTCAGCTGTTCCGGATGTGACAAGGTTTGTGTAGGCCAAACAGAGCGGACGATTTCCAAGAGGATAGCAGAACACTTTCGTGCTTGTAAACTTGGCCATCCTGATAAATCGGCAATCGCCGAGCACTTAATTGAAACCGGCCATTATTTTGGATTTGTTCCTGAGGTCCTGGGAAGACCTAAAACTTATAGATCACGCCTGATTACGGAGGCAATTGAAATCTACAAAAATCCAATTAATATTAATAGAGACGACGGAGCTAAGCTCAACAGCTCTTGGTATCCGGTAATTGACGGCTACACCAAAGCTAATCGCAAAAAACCATATCTAAGTATACTTTAATAACATATAATAATTCAATACAAAAGTATAAAACCATTTGTTTATAACTTGATATTGGCTACATTCGCTTCAGATTGGTTTTTTCTATTTCTAGAATTCGCCACAAGATGACACTACTTTCGTTTGGAAATTTCGTTACATTTCTCCGTGGACGGGCCCCAGGCTAACGTAAATACTGCGCTTTCACCAAATTTCCCTTTCAAAGTAGTTCACTTTCTTCTGAAATAAAGCTAACGGCACGGTATCGCTTCCAACTAAATAAGCACACACTTAACACCACAAATTCACATCGACGGATCTGCCGGATCTGCCCTGATGATGGACACTGCAACGCTGTCCGAAACGTCGGCTAAAGAAGGAGGTAGCACAACACGGCATAACACCCCAAAAACAAACAACGAAAATTCGTTTTTCTTGTTTACATTGTTAAAATAAAGTATCTAAACATTCGATCTTACTTCTGTACCCGAGAAGCATACGGATGCAAGTCCGAAATTTGTAGAAATGAGTTTTTGATGAAGATGTGTAGTAAATGATCATGTTCAGCAGTGGCAGAAAGATGGAAGTCATATTTTGAAGAAATATAGGGTTTTTCAAAAATGTATAAGGATGCAACTACCATTATTCTTAGAAGCAGAAAGACTCAAGTGCCTCCTTCTGCTTCTAATATCTTTGTTTTCTATAGAACTAAACACAATAACCTCATCTATCAACAAACGACACCTGTGATATTTGTAATCATTACACAGGGAGGTTAAAATTAAATTAAACTCCTTACCAGAACCTCCTTTCTTTCCTTACCCTAAAAGACACTCCACACAGCATCCCCAAAGATGACATAGGCCCTGAGGGATTTTTTCTCGGGGCCTACTGTATGGAGCTAATGTTAAAAAAGATCCACTGCACTTTTTAACAAAACTTTAAGTCGTACATGCCAGATTATCCTTTGTCAGATGACGAAGATAATGAAAATACCAATAATAAGAAATAATTATAAAAGAAATAAACAGTCAAATGTATTTTTTTTACCTGTTATGTATTGTTATTATTTTACTTCCAAACTAAATTTTCAAACATCGATCTTTTAATAATTCATCACTTGTCATAACAAAATTGTCTATTTCATTTTGAAGCGGAAGGACTCAAGTCCATAGTGATTTATTTTAAACATTTATTTTTAGGTTTTGCATGTAAAATAATTTATTTTATTTTCTCAATTTTAAAACAAAACAAATTGATTTAATAATTTAAAAAATTTCACCAATCATCATGAATATCTGCAGAAGTTATGAGACCATAATTACAGAAAAATAACGGTTTTGGCTCTCCTGAACATTTGGCTTTTTGGACTTGCATCCCTATGCTTCTCAGGTACAGACTTTAACGCCACACTTTAACTTGCAAATATCGTGCATAATATTATTATTAAGTTTGAGTTATAATGGTAAATTTATTTTAAGCACGTCTGTCTTTCGAATTGTTCGTTCAAACAATTCGAATGATCCTCGGAGTCCCCTAAACTATATCGGGATGTCTCCGTCTCGGAATAATATCGTCCAGTAAAATATATGAGGCACACCCATTTAGTGTAAAGTTTGTTTCTCCGTGCGTAGCAATGTCATCGCGTCTGGCTTTTGATGACTCAAACCCCTCCCTTTGCGAGTTAAACTCGGTCTTGGGTATATGTGCAAAGAATTCCTTTTCGTGTCCCTGGATTGTTAACATTCAAAGTTTTTTAAGGAGTTCAAAACCTTCGGAATCAGTTACTTAAGACTCGGTGTTCGAATATTTTATTACAGATAAAACGTTTAAACTGCAACACGTTGAAAACGTTTAAACTGCAAGCTGTTGAAAATGCAACTTTCAAAAGAGTTAAATATCTAGTCTCTCTCTCTCTGGTTTCAATCCTGCGATTGGTTTGCAGCAATTTCTTCTATTTTTCTCTTCCATTCTTCCCTGTCTTGTGGGGCTCTTTTGAAGTCTGCATATGATAAGCAGCGCATGTCCACAAGCAGGTCCTATTATAAACACCATTAAAAACACTTTAACTCGGAGATAAATCGCAAAAAAAAAAATTAAATTATCGTTTTCCAAAACGAATTTCTTTCTAACTTGATGAGAAACATAATGAAAGAGGTAAAAATTCAATCTGAAACATGAGACAATTAAGAAAACTCATATTCACAACTACGCCACACAATTTATTAAAGGTTCAGCTTGCACTTTCTTCTCATTATTCCTCCTCTCAAATATTTTTCATAAAGGCGATATTGATTTTTTTCATATTAGCTATACATTATGGTACATAATTATATTACTTTTAAAAATAGTATTTTTAATCAAAAATTCAATCGCCTTGTGGGCATAATCGGAATCCATTGTACCGAACCCTTTTTAAATACTAGAACCGTTGCGAAATTCGTTCTGCTCTCACTGAAATATGTCTTCTGACAAGAAACAACTATAATCATTTAAGAATTTTAAATTTCTGCTCGCCATCATATGTCTGAGAAAATAATTTGAGTTGTTTTCAGAGCTTAAATTTTAAACTATAAAAAGTAATTTATACGGTTAACGAGTCGTTGTTTTAGAAAAAGTTTTTTCGATTTCTGCAATTATATTTTAGTAATTTAAAGTTTTTATTTGTCAATTTTTCATTCCCATGCCAGACAAACGTGGTTTTGCGGGTCTCTCTGCAGTCCAGACAATTCTGCAGACGCGCCAAACTAGAATGTATTATTATCTTCATTTTATTCCAAGAGAGAGCTTTAACCGGACTCTATAGTTTTAGCCTATCGCCTTTATAGTCGCATTACATACGTGCCTGAATTTCTAAATTTAACTAAGTGTTTTAAATCGTTTTAAAGAGAAAAAAGTCTGGAGGCCTACTAATCCAAGATAAATGGTTTATCTGATTCGACATTATATAAAGTATTATATCACTTCTTTTATGCAGTTTAGGGAGAGATTTACTTTTATTTATCGCAAAGGCAATAGCAAAAGCAATCTTTGTCATGCCACAAAACTGAGCAAACTTATGACCCATTGACCAGCGGTTGATAATTAACGTTACAAAATGCTTGCAACTGTACAGGGAGGTTCCGATTGGAAAGACCGATTATTCCCCGTATCAAAATTTTAAAATTTAAAATTCATTAAAAACTTGCTTTAATATATATACTTTCTAATATCTTTGATATATACCCACATCAAGTAAGCAATAAAAATACTCAAAACGCATGATGATAAATTATTAAATATCGTGTACTTCTTGTAAGTATTTTTTGATCAAAAGTATTTATAATTTTTCAATAATGTCTAAGCAAAATATGTGTTTAAAAAAATCTGAAATATTTTAGTTTGTAAAACCTTAAATAAATAGAAAATCTGAGATATTTTCGTCACAAAACACGTTCTCGGATTTATTTTTTAATGATTTTAATTAAACTAAAATTAAAATTCTGAAAAGTGTGTTTACTAGATTATGTATTGTTTATTTTGCTGTATGGATTATATGGTTTAAAATTTGTGTTGTATAATACAATTTTTCGTTTGAAAATTTACCAAATCTGCCAATGACCAACGGTATCACCTTAGTATATTAAAAACAAACTTGTTTTTTTTTTAATTTGAAAAGTGCGTTTACCGGATAAAATAACAATCTTTCAAAATCAATTTATTTTTTTTTTGTAAAAAAGAGTCAACACGTCTAGAATTTTATTTAACGAGGATAAATTTCCGGTAATGTCTGGTTATACTCTTTTAAACATTAAATTTTAGGGTGATGTTGATTCAAATCATCTCCATATTTATTGTAACAATTTATTATCAGAATATTTCTTTTTCCATTTGAAAATGCCATTGTAAGACCGCCTAAAGCCAGTGCTAATACAGCAATCCGACGCAGAAAATACTGAGCTGGAAATTAAAGAGAGAAGGGAAAATGGGCAAAAATGACGGTTATGGTTAGGATGTAGCTATATCTACTTTGACATAGCCGTTTCAATTTGAATGATCGATTCCTAATTATTATTATAACCAATAATTATTAGCCTGAAACACTTATCCACCTTGAAAAAATCTACCGAGAAAAGGTAACTTCCCCATCGTCCCCTAGTGTGACAGTTCACAATGACTAAGTGTCCTTAATATATTCGACGTCAACTGTTGTTTGTACGTTACCGAACTGCAGTTGTCCTAGGGAACGTTGAAAAGTTACCAAAAGTTATCCTATCTATCCTTATCGTCAAGTGTGCCAGGAGGCCAGCTCCAGGAGATGGCCAATCGGTGGTGAAGTAAGGCTGGGAATGAATGCACCCTTCCTTCTGTGAACATCATGGAGGCGCTTCGGAGTGCAGAACCTTTGAAGTTACTTTATGAACCATTGCATTATGAACACGCATTGCTCTAGCCTTTTAAAACCGATTCAAAACCAGGCCAGGGTAAGTTAAAATATATATTTTATTCATTTTATAAATTGAATTTTCACGCATAATAATAAATATATTATTTTGGGCTACATGCATTAAGTGACATCTTGTAAATATCGTCATAATATTGATGACATGTTACCTTTTGTTTTCATGTTAGTTTCAGAGACATGTTGTTAATTTTCCTTGTTACAGCGCCTATGCATTATGTATGGAGCCTTAAATATTAAAATGTTTCATCAACCGTCACAACATGACGCCCTGTTAGAATTAATAATGTAGCCGACTCCCATCAACTTAATAGCTAATTAATATGTTAATTTCTTATTGTTGCTGTCATAATCAAATTTTAAATGTGACATTTAAAGACTCGTGAGCATAACATTAACGATAAGAAGTAAGTAACTACTCATTGGATGAAGTTTGAAAATCAAAATAGTATTAATTTATTAAATCCATATTTGGGATATACCTTCATTTTTACCGGCAATTATTCCTATTCCATTGCTGTTATTTATTGTTTATTTTATTTCCTTACTTTAACCGGATTTCATCACTTGTTATTTTTTATTCTCATTTTTATGTTATTCTCATATACACCTGATGATACTTATTAAACGTTTTCGGTTGATTTAAAAATAAATAAATATCCCAACTCACACATTTTTAAAATGTTAATCTCAAGTGACCTCCTTAATTATGGTCCGTATGGTAATGTGTATATATTTTTACTTAACTTCGTTGGTCAAATGCATCATACATTATAGTTTTTGTATTTGTGCCATAAGTTTTTTAGTCATAAATTGTTATAATGTTTTGTCTAGTCTGTAGTTAGAAGTAATAGTATAAAAATATATTGTAAATTTGTACAGCGCCCTTGAGGTAATTTTTCATAAAAACGGCGCTATAGAAATCATCTACCAACTATAATTATTATAATCCATTAAATAAAAGCTGTTTGCAGTTATCGTGATAATTTTTTTTTTTATTTCCCTTCATATACGAATTTAGTTGACAAATAATTGAGGTCTAAACAAAATTACGCACTGTTAACAAAATTACAATAATATAAACAAGGTTTTTAAATAATATCGCAGGAACTTTCATATTACTAGCACCATAAACATACATAGTAAACGACCTTCCTGATACAAAAAGCAGGTTTAAGAGGGTATTATTAGAGATTATTCATAAATATTTATGATCAAAAAATACTTACAAGAAGTACACTATATTTAATAATTAATCATCGTGCGTTTTGAGCATTTTTATTACTTACTTGAATATAGGTATATATTAAAGCAAGTTTTGAATGAAATAAATCGATTTTAAATTTTTAATTTTCAAAATTTGATACGAGATATACTCGTATCTATCTTTCTCGTTGGAACCTCCCTGTACAGTTGATAGCATTTTTAAACATTTATTCTCAACTGCTGGTCAATCGCTCTTAAATATAATGCACTTATGATTTTATCATTCATCATAATTGATCTTAACTCCGTCAATGATGACAATATCTTATTTTTGCCAAAATTGTGTACCAGCAAGATTTTTGCATAACTGATCAATTTATATCATCACTCTTACTCAATATTAGTTTCTACTCAGTCTTTATTTTAATAATTTTATTTTATACTCTCGAGCGGTAAAAAAAAGGATTTGAAAGTTTTTGTGTTACTTTACCGACGCTATTAATTTTATTCGTAGCGTCGGGACGCCCGCTAAGAATTCGGCCGAAATGAATTTCAAGAAATCTATAAACACCTACAATTACTGGTGCCTTGCAAAAGCAAAAATCGCTGTTTAAGTTTTTCATGGAATATGATTGTGTTAATTTGAGAAAATAATAACATCAAATAAGCAGTTTGATTTTTTAGGTTTAAGTTACATGAAAAGCAATTTGTTTTCTTAGAACAAATAATGTTGACAAGAAATTGCTGATAACTTAAAACTCATTTAGATCGTTTTGTTTCTTAAAATAAAATCTAATAAAGCCTCATATTTAATACAAATAGATTGGCTAGGTATATTTATTTACTAACTTGAACTATAGTTATTTTCTAACTTTGGCCTTCGAGGTAAAATTCACAAAAATACTCTTATAAATATAATAACAACTTCGCCACACAGTCTATAAATACCTACTGTATTTGTTATAAAGTATTTATGATTTATTATGTACACAAAACATTCCGCTTAGATATTTATGTGTGGATGTATGTTACATCTACCTAAACCCATCTTAGCTTTCATTTAAGATCCGAAGTTTCTTATCTCACGGACTAGAGTTAAAGTCGACTTCGAGCTTCGAGTTGACCCACACAGCAGAATAGAGAATTTAGAGCAAGATTAAAGTTTTCGCCAATTGTTTCACAAATATTATGCTATTTATAAAGCGTGTACTAAGAACGGGGTTAATTAAATAATAATTTGAAATATTTAATTGGGATTGTAACAAATCAACGGGAAAATGTTGTCGTTTGATTTTAAAAGATTGCAGTCGTCAATTTTGATGTCGTCGTGGTGATTAATTTTGGAAATACAAGATATTTTCTGCTCGTCAGGATCAATAAAAATAAATGTTGCTTTTAAATTTACAATCATTTTATCTTTTTGTTAGTTTCTTTGAATATATTCTATAGGTATCGGTAACACGTTGGTATGATAAGTAATAAAAATAAATTTAACTTTTAATGAGGTTTCTGATAAATCTGATTAATGATTTTTTGTTTTTATTATGGTGAGGATTGAAATATTATGACGGGAATCTTAACAAAATTGTTAAGGATGTTTAACATTTAAACGCCTCCGTACTAACACAACAGAAGTTTTTTTTAAAAAGCCATTCAAAGCCACGTAAATAAATGCAAAAAATACATCTGCTTTCATAAATTGTCGAAAACTTAATTTAAAATTCTTAAGCACAGTGTGTTCTTTTTTTAAACTTACTTATCTGACTTAACTAGTGATTCCTGACATTATTTTGGAATTTTGATCTCCGGTGACAGTTTCGACTTTTTTTTCAACTCAAAACATATAACATCAGTACGTATTCGACGGTTAGGGGCGGGGTAAATTTTTTTCTCCGGTGACTTTGTGATATCTTTTTTTTTTAATTCTTCAAAATGCAAACAAAAAAAAATTCTTCACATGTCGTCACATTATTCAACAGCCGAGTAACCGCCCAACTGGTTGTAGAGTTTGGACATCCCTCAGACTGAATAATGTGGCGACACGTGGAGATTTTTTCTTTTGTTTGCATTTTGAGTAAAAAAATTTAAAAAAGATATCACAAAGTCACCGGAGAAAAAAAAATCTTTTACATTTTTTAACCCAAATAATGACAGAAGTCAAATACGTCCATTAAAATTTTGTAAAATAAGTATGCTTATTTATTACATTTTGTGAATAGCGATTCATTTTTTAGTTTATTTTAATAACATTTCCAAGAAAACCTACTTTATATTTCATGATTTGTAATTAATTTTTAAATCCTTAACGAATTTTTAAATATTAAATAATATCACGTTTTGCCCCTACTATAAGTAATTTTCGTTTAAATATGGTATTAAAAAATTTCTGAGCACTTGTGTAACACCGTAATTAGAGTGTCGTAAAAAATAGCGCAAAGCGCAGTAAAGTGAAAGAAAGAATTTTCTTAATGAACATTCGTTACTGGCTCCCAAAGTCCTTTGAGGATTGAAGGAACTCTGAAGGCTCCCAGGCTACAGGCAGAAGGCTGTACCTACCCTTAACCCGTAAAGCGTATCGCGTACGCAGATTACGTCCCAGATGCTTTAACGAAATGTGATAAATTTCCAGTGAAGGGGTTCTTTGTTTCCTATTTTTTATTTGCAAGCAAGGCGCTGAGTTTAACAGCTGAGTTAACACAGGTCAAATTTAACACTGCATGCCTTAATGGGCTGTCTAACACTGCATCAGTTTAACCAAAAGTAAAATAAATTTTAGCATCTTGTGAGATGGCGTCGATGATTTTTAATCGTAATTTTAGTGTCAAAACCTCTTCCTACCACTGTCACTAGGTAAAATCAGATCATCAAGCATACTAATATCTGTGAATGTTTGTACCTCCGGTTCAATGAACTTGTATTTGTATGAAATTTTTATGTCCTTTTCAAAATTGAAAAGGATATTTCAAGAATTCATACAAACAATAAAGTATTAATATTAAGTTATAATATTCTCCTGACGCAGGAAGGGTTCTTCCGAAACCGGTAAGTTTAATTAAAATTTAAAAGTGGTCTAAAACAAATTTTTATATTTTTATTGTAAACAATAAAGTATTTAATATTTTTTATAGTATTAAGGTTTTTTTAATAGAAAATAATTTTAATTCTATGTTATTTAAAACGTGTATTTCATTTGTTTTAATATCTTAGGATCAATCTTGATAAGTAATATATAAAGATATATGTAGGCAAAAACTTCATACCTCTGTGTTTCCTCACTCTTACAAAATGGATCTTTAAAAGCCATGTTCACTCCTTCCTTCCCTCAAAAAGACTCTCCGAACCATCCCTCACAGATCATATTAGAATTAGATTATACAGAAAATATTTTTTGGAGTTTGTCAAAAAAATATCATTGAAATCAAAATATTTATCGTTGAAAATGATATTGTCATTAAGTTAAAAGTTAAGGATTTGATATTTAGGCTGACATTTGTACTGCAGCGAACACCCCATTAATATTTTTCAGTGCTGTAAAATATCATAGTTCGATATTAACTTTGATTTCTTAATACGTATTTTTCCATAAAAACGCTTGCTTACTTAGCGGTAGAAAAGTGTTCAGTGTCGTAATTTCATATAATATCGGCATTACTGCATATTGCTCGTATGCAATACTGATATTTATCGTATATCACCTTTCTTCACCTTTTGTTTAAAATGTCTTTTTTTTTATAGAGAAACCTCACAAGAGTCCCAATTGCTCCCTTCTGGAGCCAGTGAGACTATGGCATCCCCAAATTGGAGTATGTTGTGAGGCTGAAGGTAAGTTATTTTTCTATTGATTTTTATTATTATTTAAGTCTTGTTATTTTTCTATTGATTTTCCAATGGCTATCATGACACTGACTTGTAAATTGATAGGTCCAAAATCGTTGTCTCACTTACGTCTTGATAAAAGATCGATTAACAATGTCATTCATGTTAGATCATCATATCACCTATTTTAAGAATCATAAATTAAAAACAGTTCTAAACATAGGTGTGTTTTTGGATCATGGCTCCAGAAAGAAGTAATCACAAAGGAGGACGACTTAGACTCGGTCTTCTGACCTCAGAAATCAGGAAGTAACCCATACACATACCTACCTACATAAATAAATAAAAATGTATTTGTTTTCTAACGATTAAATAATGACTATAATCTCCATAAAAATCGAGTTGGAAAAAGCGAGACTTATTAAAACCTCATAAGTAAGAACATACAATACAAACTCAGCTCAAAAATCAACACGGAACTTTCCTCGCCATAAAAATCCCGACAGAAGTAATTTGCATGTGAAATGAAGAAACCTCCGGCAAGTGGAAAATGGGAAACCAGAAAACACAACCTTAATAAAGCTAACGCGCTTAAGCGACATTTACGAATTAAAGTACGAAAAATAAAGAATTTCAACTGGAAACGCTTGCTTTCCTTAATAATTTCAAGCAATTAATCTTTCTAATTGCCACCTTTCTTGGGATAACGCTGACTGGGGAAAAGGTAGCTCTAGCGAACTTTATCGCATAAACAATTTCTTAAGCTCAAAAAATATGTTCGGCTTTACAGTAATAACCTTTTAACTTTTAACTCTATTTACATAGGAAATAACACGTAGAGCGGTAGCTATCGCGTTCTACCAATCTTATTTCTATTGCCGCATAGCCTTTTCCAAAATAAAGGATGTTCTAGTTCACTAAGAGCTGTAAAATTTCGACTTGTATTTACACTTGTCAAAAGGTACCAGCTTTTAACACTTGTCCAGTGGCATAGTTTTAGAATACTAACCTTGCGGGCGGCATATGAACAATTAATTGTGCCTCCATTTATTTTGTAAATGTATCTCAGTGTTGTTATGTCTTCTGAGACAAGATTTTTAACACTGGGAAAAGCTGTATAGTTTGCATGCAACCAATTTAAGATGAACATTCAGTGTCAAAGACAACATGTAGATGTAGATATTACTTAAAAAAATTGCATAATTTCCATATATAATGTAGGAATGCGTAATTGTGCCGCGTTGTAACGGTGTGAAAAGAGTTTGACCCCCTATCTCGGGAATGGATGAAATGTTTTTTTTTGTTTTTAATTCGGGTTATGTACTAAATTTTAGTAAAAAATGTAGAGATGACATTTAAGATCACATCGATTTCTACAACAAAATTACTACAATAAAAATTCGCTAAAGTTACAAATGTGCCTACTCCGCTGGACTATTATATAGATTTACATCTAAATAAGTCACATAACAAGAAAAACTGTTTTAAGAGAATATCTACCGCATTCCGACTGCTTAATACTGTTTGAAGCCAGTGGGACTGTAGCATCCCTAATTGAGGTATAGCTGATGAGAGAGGGGAAGGGAAAGAGATTGCGAAGAGGTATAGAAGTACCTACCTGACTATTAAGATCTAGTCACCAAAGGCGGCTAAAGTCATTTAAAGTAACATCTCGTTTCCTTGATTCTGAATAAAAGTCGTACACCCGAGTACATCTATAGGATTCACACTCAAAACTTCAATCAAGCAACACATTTTAGCTGTATTTATCAACTTTCCCGAATATTAATATACCTTTAAAATGTAAACCAAAAAGAAGAAGATCTACCTAAATTTGAATATTATTTATGCAAGGGAATAATTTAAATTAAAACATTTAATTATAATTTCAAATAACTTTTCCCTTCCATAGCAATTATCATGTGTCTGTTTTCGTATTCAGGAATCTCCCGAGACGTGGTTTTATATTATAAAAGGGTTTTAATTCAAAGGATTTCATATAATATAACCCCCCGGAATAAAGGCTTTATAGGTAGGAACAACCTCCTACAATTGGGCACGATAGCGCAGGTAAGCGTTAACTTGTTTGTTAGTCGTAAAAAGACACCAAAACCTCACAATAAACCTTTTAGGCCACCATATTGGAGGGAAAAGTGTACCCGGCGTAATTCCCATACAGTTTCATGCGTGAGATATGCTTTACTACGTTTTGCCTGGAGCTTTGTCCGCTTAAGGATTCAGAACTTACCCTTGTAAATAATAATTGCTATTATAAAAGTAGTTGAAAAGTTTTAACAACTTCACATTATGGATTCAAATCGCTATAAATAATCATAATGAAATAGATTGGGTCACATCCAAAATCAAAAAAGCTTTATTATAATAATTTTCTGTCATTTATGGAGGTACATCAAATAAAAATATTATGTAATTAATCACTGTAAAAAAATAAAATATATATATATATATATATATTAAAAACATGCCAAACCATTCCTGTTGTAAGACTCCCTTTGGAAAGAAGTCAAGAACACAGAATTCACTATTTATTATTTCATTAATTCATAAAGGGGTGAAGATTTTCCAAGAAATACCGACCAATGTAAAAGAAGAGAGAAAATGTATTAAATTTAAAAAAAGTGACGATCGATCACTTAGTTTGTAACCTTATTGCTATATTTCATGTAATTTTGTATATATGCACAATATAATATGTAGCCATGTAACTTCTATTCACGATAAAAAAATAAATGAATATCAGTTAACTCATTCTCGGGTCGGTACGAATCCTATAATAATTATTAGATTGTGCAAATATGTAATGTCAAAAATTTTTTTTTGATGTTTAATTTTTATTAGAGCTAACTCGTTGAAGTTAATTCAGGAGGTTTTACATATATACTTCATTGTAAAATTTATTAATCATGGACGAAGATAATATCAACAACTCTCAATAAAAATTATGAAACAGAGAGACACAAAAAACAAAAGGTTACAGCCCCGTCAAGAATAGAACTCCTGGGTATCTAGGACAGTCGATCGATAAGGATTGTATCGACAACTTTTGCTAACATATCATCGTTCCTTAGCTCGAATACAGATCGCCAACCAATAAGTAATCGTTACCAATGACCAGTATTCTTAATATATTCGACTTCAATTGTTGTTTGTACCTATGTTAGCTATCTGCAGTTGTCCTAGGGAACGATGTGAAGATACCTAAAATTATCGATCAATCGTGCTAGATATCCTGAATTCGAGTCCCAGTGCGACCGCTACCTTTTTTTTATTTCATGTGTTGTTAATGTTACCTGTATTTTGTCAATGATTTGATAATTGGTAGTTTATCCCATTAACCGATTATTAAATATTTTTCTTACCACGTAGGTACATAATTAGAATTTTTTTATATAAATATCGCAAAAAAGTCCCGTCTGGAGCCAGTGATACTATTTCATCCCCGATTGCGGTATGTTATGAGGCCGAGGGTAGTGGGGAGGGGAAGGAGATGGGAAGAGAAAGGTGGGGAAGTACCTGGTTATTCAAATCTGGTCACAAGCAACGTTTGAATTCTGATTGGTGGTCTTACACCACGGCGATACTGACAGTATCTTCCACTCTGGACCGTGCCGCAAATATACTATTTTTTTTTAATCAATTACTTAATTGTGAAACAACACAAATTAATCAATAAAATTTATTTGCACACGCTGGTTTCGAACCCGCGACCTTCGCAATGGGAGTCGAGATCCTTACCCCTCAAATTATAACTCAAACCCCTAAATATATTTATAGGTAGTTAATTGAAGACGAAATCATACCAATTTAATAATATAAATTTTAGGAATCATATTTACTATCTTCTTTTATACAAGTTAATGATTGAATGTAATTTACTAATATTTGTATATCTATTGACAAAAAATAATATTACCAACAAAACAACCTCTTGATGAAACATTCTTTTTGTGTTTTCAATTGTATGATTCCCCGCGGAATTTGTGTGTTTATATTGAAAAGAGTGCGGTCTCGCATGGTCTCATTGGGGAAATTTAACAACAATGCCCCTGAGCCTTACCACACCTATTGCAATCAGACAGCTATGAAGCGAACAGAACCTGAGCCAAAAAACCAAACTATTTCCAATCTGTAATATTTTATCAATTAGGTTAACGAACATTGTTACTTGGTTCTCCATACTTCCGAAAATATTTGGTTTAATCGAGATACTATTTCGCGTACCATTTATATTCCCGGGCTCAAAAGACCTCTTTATCTGGAAAAAGTCCACAAAACCCTTTTAATTCAATGAGAATGTTATTTTCTAAAGATTCAAATTGGAAAAAAACGTTTCACCTAGTCCGCCATTGTAAGTAAGTAATTGGAGGTGAAATTGGCAAATTTTTCAAATAACTTCACGGCAAAAATGCCCTCTGATGGAACATTCCCGTTTTTTATCACGTTGCCCAGCCGGCATAAAATGCTATCTACATTTATCGGTTGGAGAATGTTAGCAGACCTGAGTGCGGGTAGCAAAGTGACTGTAAATATTCCGATTACAATTTGTTACCATAATCGCGGTGGCTAGTTTATCGGGGGTTAAAAATTTATGGACGTAAAAGTGTACCTAATACCTACATGTTACATATTATATATTGTGAACTCAGCTATTTTGGAGCGCGTGAGTCTCTATGTTCCAGATGACTATCTAAGACAGCGTCATCATAGATTATTCTACCTTCCTGCCTGTAGAACAAACCTGCCAATGGTTCTCCCGGTAGGAAGGAGTATATTGCTCCTGAACCAAATCTCCTTCGAGATTGATATATTTAACGTCGATGAGGAGAGATTCAAAAGGGAAATTCTTTCTATTCTTGAAAGAGTCTCTCCACATTGACTAAATCAACACCACTGCCTGCAATTTTCTTTGAATTTGCTACATTCCTATAAATTTCTTTTACACATATTCATAAACTATTTTTGGTAATGTATTTATGTGACATTATTTCTTACATGTATTAAATTAAAACTTGTAATTGTGTAAGAAAACAATATATATATATATTTTTTAATGTTTATGTAAATTGGTATATTATGTAATGTGAAGTTCTTGATGATTTCAATTTCATTTATTAGGTACCAATGTAGCACGATACCAATAGCTTGTCTCTTAGAAACAACTGGAATGATTATAATGATAGCCACCGTGGTCGAGTGGTAAGGATCTCGACTCCTAATCCGTAGATTGCGGGTTTGAAAGTTTTATGTAATTTATTTTTGTTATTTCACAATTAATTAATTAAAATAGTATATTTGCAGCACGTTCCAGGGTAGAAGATACTAACACCATTCAGAATTGAAACGTTGCTTGAAATGACTTTTGCCGTGTTTGGTGGCCAGATCTGAATAGCCAGATACTTCCCCACCTTCCACTTCCCCATCTCCTTCCCCATCCTACTACCTCCAGCTCCACAAAATACCCCAATTGGGAATGCAATAGTTTTACCTGCTCCAGACGGGTGCAGTTGGGACTCCGGTGCGGTATTCATATAAATGAAATATTATTATATTCATAAAAATCAGTCATTTTAAATACATGTAGGATTACGAAAGATTTAAATATTTATATTGAGGGATCAGTAGGAGTTATCGGTCCAATTAGGAGTTCCACCGAACCAAACCCTCTGATATGAAAATATCTCGGTGAATTATTTTCCCATTTGGTACTCTGGTAGGTTAACATGTTTTTCATGTATTGTTTTGTATTAATTATACAAAACAATACAATATAATACACTTACATAGTTTGTGGTCATATAGAACTTAGCCTTAGACTTAGGAACTAACTAAACACGCGACGCCTAGGTGAGAACCAAACGTGATCTAACTCAGCCACTAACCGGTCTGACAATTGATACGTGAACTACTGAATAAATTATTTGGTTAGATAATGAATGATAGGAAAAGGTATTTATGGTGCACAAGTGAATGAATTGAAACAGAAAGGACGTCCTAAAAACACATGACTGGAACAAGTTAATCATACATTCGAGTCCAGTCTTATCAAGAGATGGAATTAAGAGCAAGGATATTTGAAACAATGTATGATTTGTGATGAGTGATGATGATGAATGAAATAGCATGGTACCTACCTAGTGCCTACCCCTATGGAGAAACACCTTCTTAGTTCTTAGTGCTAGTACTTAGTTGCTTATTTTTCCCTATTTCCCTATGTGTTCTTCGGATAGAACTGCAGATGTCAAGAACATATGAATAGCCAGATGTCAAGAACATGTGCTCCTTCGTTGTCTTCCTCTAACATCTCCTGTCTTAAACTTTGAATTAATGGTTGAAAACATCATTTAAGGTTAACAGAAAATAAAATATTTAATAGTAAAATTACCATTTATACTTTGGTACTATTTACAGCAGCCAAAATGAAATAATTTTATTTGGGGGAATTAAACCGAATACATTCACAGAACATCTAATATTTAGTTTGGTATTCAATATTTAACTGTATTTACCTAATTGGGTTTTCATGTTCGGTCCAAAAATCTAAATAACCGTACTCAAATCAAAATATTACGTCCATTTCTATGTCATTTATTGCGAAAACATGTTCAATTCATTCCCAGAATCAGACCACGATGAAAATATATTTGCAAACAAGCTGACGTAATGGGAGTAATTACCTTTCGACTCGATCAAAAAACAATCCAATAATGATAATAGTATTGTAATTATTAATCTCTGTAACGATAAATTGCATTTAACCAAATGCGAGCCAAACCGCCAAATTGAGGTGTAAAACACCCACTGCCTCTGGGAAAGTTAATATCCTTTTTTTAGTACTAAACAAGCAAACCTCTCTCATCGTTCATCTATCACCGATAATGGTGGGGAGTTATGGGAATTTTCGGGGTGTTTTTCAGGGGTTGGGTTCTCTGAGGGCTCTCTGGGTGAGCTTTGGGTGTTTTGGATGGGGTTTGAGTGAGGTTCGGGTGGTGTGTGGGTGGTGTTTGGGTGGCAAAGTGCGGTGGTTAGGGGCGTTATATAAATCTTCAGTAATTAATATGGATGTAAGGGATCCAGTATTTTGTACGCCCCCCTATTTCCTACGAAGAGCATAAGGCCGGATGGCTTTTTAAACGTCGTCGGCATTTGGGCCGTTTTTGTGCCTTTGGGAAGAGCATTGTGTGTACATATGGAGGATATTTTTACTCATCAAACACCATTTATTATTTTAGGAGCAATAATTTGGTTTTTGAAATACCAATATAGATATCAATTTAATTCGATAATAGATACTTTTTCCCAGTGGACCATACCCGTGTCATACCAATCATCAAAATATTGCCTTAAATAACAACTTCATCGGAGTAGTAATTATTTACCCCTTGTTAACATTTTCCATGGCGCAAAAATCTCCAATTATTGGGAATGTCGGAGTTCCACAGCCTAGAACCGTCACAACTCTAGGGTTTAATCCAAAACTTATTTGTCAGCGATGAAAATAAATATCTAAATAAAATTATACCAAAAAAGAATGCTTTTTGAGATTAACTAGGAAAATATTTTCTCTCAGGGCCTTTTGCCATCTTTAGGGATGCTGCGTAGAAGGTCTTTTCAAGTAAATAAAGGAAAATAAGTATTATGAATTTAAAAGTATGAGGGGTACACGGAGAAAAATGTTATTAGAACAAAACGATCATTTTAATATTAAAAACGGTAAAAAACGGGACTGAAGTTCTTACGAACAAATTAACAGGGTTTCAATGTTTATTGGCGGGAACATGTAAGAATAAGTATTGGTATACGTAATTTCGTACGTATGCCAACCAATTATTCTTACATTTTCCAATAAACATTGAAATACTGTTAATTTGTTCGTAAGAACTTCACTCCCGTTTTTAACCGTTTTTACTATTAAAATGATTTTTTTCGATGTTTTTTCGAATAACATTTTTCTCTGTGTAGGTAGGAATCTGGGGGTGAGTTTTTATAAGAGTTACGAAAGAATCTATCCCTTCCACTGATGTGCAAGGCAATGGGTCATACAGCTGGTGGGCCTAAGTATACGCCACCGAGACCTGGAAAAAATTCAAAGGGCATCTTTGCTTTTGTTTCCGAGGCGGCGGTACCCATACTCGCAACCCAAATTGAAATGAAAACAAATGACCAAAATATGAGCACATAAAAAACATGTATTTGTCGCTGTTGAAAATTTAATTCGTCCAATTTTGTGCCCACCAGAGGCAAGGCGAGGCGGTTATCTAAAACACGTCCAAAGTAAACAGCCATTGTTTTTGTTTGCAGTGTGTCCGTTTCTCATGGGGTGTTTACAAAATAATTCTGCACACTTCTTTGATATCATCCCTCCCGGGGCGCTATTATTTAAAGCAGGGTATGTTTGCCTTTCGTACAATGGATGAGGTTCAAGATTGATGGCAGATGGGAAATGCACTTGGCAAAAAAATAGGCTTTCACACATTAGGTTTCCCGTATACAACGTAGGCACGTGTACGTTTACAAGCAAGTATTAATGAGATTATTTTGTACCAGTTATTTTAAATGTTATTAACTGACCAGCTCTGTGGTTGAAGGGGTAAGGCTCTCGACTAGTAATCCGAAGATCGCGGGTTCAATGAATTTTATGGAATTAATATTATGTGTGTATATATTTTATATACATTTTATAGTTTATTCATTTAAAATAATACATAGTACCTATAGTTGTGACACACAGTGGAAAATACTCTCATTATAGCCCTGGTGGAAGACCGCCATTAGGAATTGAAACTTTGCACGAAATGGCCTTAGCATTGCTTAGTGACTATATCTGAATAACCATCTACTACCTCACCTTCCTCTTCCCCAACTCCTTTTCCTCCCACTACCTTCAGCCTCACAACATATTCCAATTGGGGATGCCATAGTCTCAATGGCTCCAGATAGGAGCATTAGAGACTCTTGGGTGGTTTTCACTTTAAAAAAAACATTATATTTAATTTTCAAGTTCATAAACTAAATACATATGAACATTTTTAAATTTAACCCTCCCGTGGCCAACAGGTCTGGTGTAGTCGAAATCTATAAAAATATTGCCCTACATTAATATTTTTAAATGCATATCTGAGGCCCTAGCACGCTCGTTCTATAACGATCGATAGGATAACTAGCGGTAACTTCTCATCGTTCCCTAGGACAACTGCACATCGCTAACGTACAAACAACAGTTGATGTCGAATATGTTAAGGACACTTAGTCATTGTGAACTGTCACTTATTCGTTGGCGATATGTAGTCATGCTAGGGAACGATGAGAAGTTACCGATAGTTATCCTATCGATCGTTATAGAGCGAGCGTGCTAGGGCCTCTGGTATTATTTATATTACTTCACTTACTTAACAAAAACCTTCACTTTCACCTTCTCAGCCCGCGACATAGTAAATAAGTAATTGCATAAAAATGTTAACAAATTCTTAATGGTGAATTATTTGTACATCTAATTTCATTCAAATCCTCCAGTCCTAATGAGTCCTAAATTCACAAGTCTTTCGAAATAACTTCAATTTATTAACTCCATTTTTGGCAGTTATCTTCTTATAAATGTAATATGAAAAATGATGGTGTAGCAAATGTAAAGTTATGCAATGTCCAGTGTTTTAATATAGTGTCCTCCGTGTGCAAAGTCGTATCTCCTCCAAGCATAAACTTTCTAATTAAAGTGTGTTTATCGGAAGTGACCTGCCAGGTAAGTATGTTCTCTGTGTCCATTTGTAAATAATAGTTCTAGGTAGAGCCTAAGAAGTCATAATAAGATGTACAGCGCCCTTGAGGTGATTTCTCACAAAAACGGCGCTCTACAAATTATCCAATTATTATTATTATTACTACAAAACTTATGAACACATACTCTTCCATAAAAAACCGATCATAATAATATGACAGCTATTTTTTTAAACAAGTAGGTAACATTCCTTGCCACAAATAATATCTGGAACCATACCCCAGCTAAATCCATACACCCATCAGTGGGTGATGAGCCATCTCACTTTCTCTAGCTATTACCGAAGCTGCGTGAGAGGGCAAGGTGCCAAACCAGGTACCATTTTTTTATTCACACGGTCAAGTTAGTATAATTATGCAACCCCGGTCGTCTGAACCGCATCCCCGCGGAGACAATATTTATTGATAAATGAACAGTTTTTTTTAATAAATAAAAATAATAATACATTATTGTGTAAGCCATACGAATAATGAACAATTAAATAAATGTTATAAAATGTATTAAAATATAAAAATTCGTGGGGTAAACGAGTTACCCCTCATGGCAATACAAATTTTGTTTTGCATCTTGGCATGCCGAAGGTTAAGACTTAGGTTAGTTAGCGGAACACCACACAATAGTCTCGCTTTCCAAAAGCCAGTGAGACCATGGTAACCCTAATTGGAGAAGTGTGTTAGATTAAAGGAATTTAATTAGGAGAAGGGAAGGAGAAAATGTAATATAGGAATGCCCCTGATAATTTGATATGATGGCAAAACACTGCAAAGTAATGTAAAATCATGTGTTTTTGGTTTGAAAATTTGATCGCTTAGAAATATTTTGGAATACATCTTGGCCTTTGAAATAGTATTATTTAGATGAGTATTTTTGTAAGCATATAAAAAATAAAATCTCAGGCCTCTAAAAGCTGTTTAACCACTCGAGCGCTTTTTGCCACATTATGGCACTATTTCTAAAACCTCGGATTGCTTTTTTGCCAAAATGTGTCAAATTTTCAAAAAAAAAATTTTTATTCAAACGACTATTAAAGTTCAAAATCTTCTACTCCTTTTTCGGTTATGATTTTATGATCGAAGAGTAGCTTTGTAATGTGAGAAAATGAGTTCTCATCTAACATTAATTTGCCAATAACAACACCTTAATTAGCCGGGTTTTGATCCTGCGAATTCTCCGCCCAGTGCCAAATCTCTTATCAATAATTAGCCACAAAATTAGTCCATATTATTTCGGTCAAAGCTATGATGCATTAGTTTTAACAACATACCTGTCATATCCAAAATGAAGAAGTATTATGTAAGTAATCATCAAGTAGCTGAAGAATGTTACCTGAAAATAAAGAAATTAATTTATTAGACAATGTATTTATTATAAATAATTGAAAGACTTAACGAATCTTGAATACGATTAAACTAAAAATATTTTGGTGTAATGAGGAATGATAAATAGCGACAATTCAGTGGAACAATAGATTTTACAAGTATAATTAAAAATTAAGACGAAGAACATCTTTGAACGTCTTGATCGAAGAACTTCCGAGAAAAGTACGACTTAATGTTAATAGCGGATCTTCGATGTACTTGAGTTAAATGTTGTAGGTATTGTGTTTATTTAAGTAATTGCCTTGGACAGGTGTATTTCGTTCAAGATTGGAACATAGGTACATTTACGTACATCATCATAGAGAAAGGCCATCTTTCACATTTGATACGCCTTGCTTGATCTGGCTAAAGCTATGTTTAATGTTAAGATCTGAACAGCCATCAACTTCTCAACATTTTTCTAACCTACGAACATTCCATAACCACATATTTTCCCTATGCATTTCCCCAATATTAGATTACAAATTTCCACTAACTCCAGATAGATACAACGATTGATAGATACAACGATTACATGACAGTTGATCGAGCGACAGTCAAACTTATATAATAACAAAATAATAAAACAAATGTTCATTCAATTGAATCAATAATAAACCTACTTGTCTATGTTATACTGTATATACTAGCATCAACACAGAAATAACATTGTAAATAAATTCGATTTGATATTCATACCAACTTCTTATTAAAGATGTTTTTAAGTTGAGTTTATGTTAAAAATTATTATTAATTTCGGGGACCAATTTTCAGGGAATCAACTGTCGGGTCGCCAACGGAAACAGTTTGTTTAAACCAGTTATCTAGTTAAAAAATGAATAGATTGACAGGTAAAAGAAAAAATAGAGGCAATAAAGCACGCACCGGGTTCCATGAAATAGTTGACACTTGACGATTTGTAAGGAAGCGCCTACCTTCACGCGTGCGATCATTTTTCACGACTCTTCTCAACGAGGCGAGATTTTAATATATTATTATCGTACGTAATGTCACCTAAAGGCAACCACGGAAATAGCCCGCGGGCGATAACGGGCCGGCGTGTTTTTGTCCGTGGTCCCTTGTTACTGGAAAGTCAGTGTTAATTAATGAACGTGCTATGCGATCATTAATAACTTGTGGGCAGCGCATCACTCAGGCTGCGGGTCGGGAAATGTGCCTCGTCTCGGGGAGTTGGGATATGCTGCAAGGCGGGTTAATAGCAGTCTTAGCTTTTTTATTTGTACAGAGTAGACAAGACTCTCACTAGCTTGACACGGTTGTTTTATTGCAACAATGTAAGGGAATTCTATGTGTGTGATAAAGTAGATACAGTTAAGTTATTACTCCTGAGCGCAGAATAAAGATGGACACATGAAATGCGATGTGGGCATGTGATTGACAATGAAATTGTATTTCGTGACCCGAAAGTCTTGCCAATCTCAGAACTTGTGTTTCATCAACAAAGGTCCCTTGCAATCCGTCTAATGTTTTACAATAATAACTATTAGGAACGGTAAATTTACGAACACGAGTAAAGATTGTGCCATTATTTAATCAATCAGGAGTAAATTATGAACGGTTTCGAACAATGTTTTACATGTACCCTAAAGACAAAATCTAAACTTAAATAAAGTTTCTTTGACAGTTGTTATCGAATCCGCAACTTTGGATCGTACAAGTGTCTGATGATCAAGACAACAGAGGTCATCGAAGTCGGACAAACTTCCATCGAAAATGTTTTTTATTTATTAGTATCTTGTTTGTTCCAAAATCTAGTTCAATTACTAACCGACATACATTTAAGTTTATAAAGTATATTCAAAAGTTCTGGTTTCAGTGTCGGTTTCGATATAAACTTTATAAATTTTCAGTTCGGTTTTGGTAAAGGTTCAATTGATAAAATTCGGATGGACTCTAGACCAGAGGAATAGAGAGAAGGGGTAGTTAGGGTTAGGGATTACTTTGTTTTTCCATTATGAAGTTCTTTCTATAACTGAACTGTTGTCGTGCATGTATAACGAACTTCGTATATATATTTATTTGTTTATGAGAGGTAGGTATAATTACGAATATTTATTTATATTATAATAATAAACTAAGGCTTGAGGGAAGTTAAAAATTCCCTTTTAAAAAGCCGCAGCTGCCTATTTTTTTTTTAAATATAAATATATAAATAAGGATCGAAAAGTTACTTTTTATATCAATTTATATATATAATAATTTATAGAATATGTACTAAAACACAATTTGGCTGTCCTGAAACGGGAATCCTTCCCAGTTGGACAGACAAAGGATCATCATGTATTGTATGTTTGTATTATATAAATAAATAAATAAATAAATAAATAAAAAAATAAATAAATAAATTTAAATCTAAATATATATATATATATATATATATTTTTTTAAATATACGCCGAAAACTGTTTTTTTAATTTTTTATTTTGTGAATTTGAATATTTTATAAAATTGAACAAATCTACCAACGACCAATGGTATAACCTTAGTATATTATAAATACGTTTTTCAAAAGTTTAAAACTGCGTGTACCAGATAAAATAACAATCTTTCAAAATCAATTTATGTTTTTTTTTTTTTGTAAAAAAGAGTCAATACGTTTAGAATTTGATTTAAATTGACTAATTTCCGGTACTCTCTGGTAAAACACTCTTAAGAATATCCAGCACTGGTACACAATTTGGTATAAATTAGGTAGTAAGTATTATTTCAAACTACATAAGTAGGTATCGCAGTCTAGTTTTTAAGTGTCCCCTATCATGTGACTCTAATTCAATCTCTTTTTTAATTCGGTTATTTGATCCGTTGCGATTTAAATTCTCGCAAAGCGTATCTGTCTCCCTTCGAATGCTGACGGGTGTGAAAAAAGTCCTGAATTCGAATGATATAAAGAACGGCGGTCATTTTTCACCGTTTGCAGTGAGAAGGCAATTTATTGCACCGGAAATCGATGCACTTCCGGAAGTGGAACGCAGCATTCGAAATTGATTGATTTATTATTTATTAAAACCAGGAAACAAATTAAGTGCACTCAAAAATGCAATAAAAAGATCCATAAAATTTTTAATATTTCCCAGTGTTCAAATAGAGAAATATTGGATAAAATATTTTTGGACAATCATTCAGCAGCACATCGTTAAAACATTTTATGTGAATTTAAAATACTACCTGTAGGTACTCGTAAGTTTATGAATGCCCAAATATAGAATTAAACATAATCTAGGTAATGAACATACGTAATAACAATAAACTTGGACGCTTCTTCTGGTTTTTATGTTTGTACGTGCCTAATCGAAATATTTTTGTCGAAATTATCAAATATACATCGTCCGAAGAAATTACCAACTACGAACTACAAGTAGGTTTAATTGGAACGTTTTAATAATAGAAAAATACGCTCAATTATTCGTTTGGATTCGATACGACTAGAAATATCTACGCATTTCTACGTTTTATCTCATATTAGATGTTTAATTGGTGCGTAAATTTAAAATATTTTTACTTCAAGAAAATACAAAATCTCTGGCATATCAATAAAATTGCCACTTACGTCATTAGCCGTCATTACCGTCCAAGAAGAATGTTGTAACGTAATTAATTCGTGACATGGTATTATAGTAACTGATTCTTAACATGGTAATATGTATTTTTATTATATTTTTATATGTTTACCGCACAAGAGTCCCAACTGCTCCCGTCTGGAACCAGTGAGACTATGGCATCCAGAATTGGGGTATGTTGTGAGGCTGAGGGTTGTGTGGTGGGGAAGGAGATGGGAAAAAGGAAGGTGGGGAAATACCTGGCTATTTAGATCTGGTCACCAAAAACTGCTAAAGCCAATTAAAGCAACGTTTCAATTCTGAATGGTGGTCTTACACCAGGGCGATACTGAGAATATCTTCCACTTTGGAGTGTGCCGCAAACGTACTATAAATTAATTTTAATTAATTAATTGTGAAAAACACAAATTAATCAAAATATAAATTAATTGGGCACGCCGGGTTCGAACCCGCTACCTTCCGATTGGGAGTCGAGAGTCTTGCCCCTCGACCACGCCGGCCGTCAAAAACAGTGTAAACCATTAATAAAATCTTTAAAAAATATACGACAATAACATCATTATTTACATTTTTCTCTTTTCGGTTATTTTTTTTTTCGTTACAGTTCTTCCTCAAAGTGACGTTTGGAGACAGCCGCAGCCTCTTTGATTTTTTAATGCATGAAACTCGATACTGGAGGAAGGAAAAAAGGACTAACTGAAAAGCTCGCCTAAGGGCCGGAAATTTGTTGTAACGTTGACAGATGAACACAGTAGGAAAGACAGACCTAAAACTATGTACGTCGAACATTCTAGACTTCCCTAGAATAAACATTATTCCCACGACCTTTGATAATTAACAGCTTTGACTCCATAAAACTACCCAGGTGTATACACAATTACATAGAGTAAGTATAGTACTCGTGCCTTAATCTATTTATCAAACCTCAGATTAGTTAGCCGAGAATTTTGGGTCTTTATTCATAAACCCACGCTCACGTCTTGTTGTTGGAATCCCTCCCTTTTCTATAAATGCTCGAATAATACCAGACAATTACGTATATTTAAATTCGAATATCCAAATGTAATTGCTGCTAATGATACGGTCACGCAAAAGCCACATCAATCTCATAAACAATACATTAATTTTCGATTCCCAATCTTTTTATATACGATAAATTAACATTTTACATATTCCAGAAAGATTTTATTCAAATTGTGATTTCAATATTTACCACTGTTTTCTTTAAAGGAATGCTAATTAGAATGTAAATTATGTTCTCGTAATAATTTTGAATTAATGTAATATCAGTACATCAGTAGGTATAAGTTAAAAATATAACGCTGACCCCGTGAAGTAATTGACCAATTTTCCTTTTTTGAAGCGAAATTTATGAGTAATAAGTATTTTATTTACAAGGTAGCATAAGTAAACTTTCACAAAAATATACTCTGTTTATATATATAAAAAGTAGTAGATGTTACTGATTAGCTAAAATTCTAATTGTTTACAAGTACTTAATAGGATCGTTTGTTTACATTCGGAGTTCTGGACAAATTTGTTCAAGAGGGTTCAAGAGGGTACAAAATTATAGAAAAAGTAAAGTATTTTTCTAACTCACGTTAATTGTTCACAAGTACTCGTTTGTTTACATTCGGAGTTCTAGACAAATTTGTTCAAGAGGGTACAAAATTATAGAAGAAGTAAAGTATTTTTCTAACTCAGGTTAATTGTTCACAAGTACTTAATAGGATCGCTTGTTTACATTCGGAGTTCTGGACAAATTTGTTCAAGAGGGTACAAAATTATAGAAAAATTAAATAATTTTTCTAACTAAGTATTATTCGTCATATTTCGTTAAAATGGACATTTCTATTCGATGAGGCAAATACTTTACGAATTGATTTTTTTACATGACTTGTCGTAGAATCGCCGTTTGGTATTTAGCCGACTATAATATAGACATGTCAATAACATTGAACAGAACACATACACAGAAGTTATTATAAAACGAGATCGAGAAATGTAAGATGATTTTTCCACTTACCAATTACTCAAGATGGCTTTCAAATTGTCTGACCCATATAAAATTCCAAATAGCAGGAAAGTAGGAACATTTTCACCAGTGTATTATCATGAAGGTATACAGTAAATTCTATATCTTCTCGAAATTTTGGAAAGCTCCCAAAGATACTGTAAAATCTAATTGACAAGAAATTGGTAAGTACCTAATTCATATTTTGTAAGTATTTCATAATATTAAGGTTGTATTACATTATTCGCCAAAACTTAATTTATGTTCATAAATATATTACGAATTCTTGATTCTACATTAATGTCATTTCGAGGTCCAGAAGATCTATCAGCGGCGCGCGAGGGTTACAAATTCAAACCGATTAGTGTGAATAATTAAGACATGATTAACATTATATCCCAGAAATCGTGACCAGGCCTAATTACGGCTAATTGTTCGGTAACACGCCATTTCAAGGCGTTCAATAAGCATCATTAATCCAGGTGATTCTTTCAATTAATCCTAAATACCTAGGATAGTTAGATAGACAACAAGAAGTAATGGGAAAGTGGTTGGATAAAGAATGTTTATTTACGTTAGCAAGGTCAATGATAGAATATTTAAAAGGTTTTGTATTTTTGGTCAGTTTTTGACCGCGTTTAAAGTAGGTACTAAGTTAATTATTTTATTGATTCAAATTAATCCATGACGTCTAAATCTTTTCTCTAATAATAATAATAATTGGATAATTTGTAGAGCGCCGTTTTTTGTGAGAAATCACCTCAAGGGCTCTGAAACGCTTTGTCGCAGTTCTTTAAGATTTCTTTCTCCCAATATCTGACAATGATACATTTTATTTAATAAGAATAAATTAATTTGTGGTTAGGCATAATAATTTTAAATAAAAGAAAAACTAAGGCCAGATGTTTCGCAGAAATTCACGTGTGACAAATTTATCAAATGGCCAGATTTGTTTTTTTAACAGCTGAAAACTTCCCGTTAAATTTCGATTCTAAGTCCTTTTCAGCGATTGAACAAATTGTAAATAGCAGAAAAAGAAAACTGTCATATTTTTTAGCTTGTCAGCTTATTAAGTCAACTGAACATGTAAAACACCATATCTAGAGTTGAAATATCGATTGAAATAATACATTTTAATCAAACAAATTTTACTTGCGCACGCCGGGAATTGAACCCGTGACTTCTGGATTCGTAGCGAAGGTTCATAACCACTCAACTACGGAGGAGGTCATTATTTATATTTATACAACAATAACTTCGAGAAATTTAAACAAGGTCAAGTTGTCTCAGAGGAAGCGAACCTCAGACAGACAGAGAAAGAGGAGTAATAACTGCGTGGAAGATGATTTGAGTAGGATGGAGAGTCAGAGGACTGAATACGAATAACTAGAGACCAGAAAGACCTGATGAAGCCAACGCTTGTGATGTAGGCTAAATACCTCCTGGAATAGTAATATAGCTCCGTGATGACGATAATTTATTGATTTATTTATATAAATAAATAAATAAATTATAGATGACGATAATGACTAAATGGGTGTTTGTTTTTAAGTTAGGTGAAAGCTCTAAATCAGTGGTTCTTAACCTGGGTTCGGTGAGTCAATCTCACGAGTTCGACGGACGTCAAGACTCACCCCCGATTTGCAGTAAATATTAAATATTATGTTTTTGTTTTTGTGGGAAAATCATGTTTTAATTTTAATGGTTTTGTTCTGTATTCTTAGTGGTTTTGTTATAAATATATACCTATGTTTCGAATTTGAAAAAACCGTATTTTATTTTTCCAATTAAGAAGGGTTCGGTAAATGCGCATATTTATTTATTTATTTATTTATTTATTAAAGAATTTTATACATAGTGTACATATTGTGTTATTTCGCCCGCCATGCTAGGGATGTCCCTGTGTTATGGCGGGTGAAGTATGCAGATTATATGGGTAATGAAGTACATTTACTGATAATATAATAATTATGATAATGAGGTTTACAGTTAATGCAGCAATGAATTTATGATAATGAAATTTACATATAATATAGTAATTGATATGAAACTAATAGGGGTCATTACCTCCAACAAGGTTAAGAACCACTGCTTTAAGTAAAATCGATACGTTTGTATTTCCATTTGATTACTTAATAAAAGCTTCACCGATCATTCAGAGGTCAATCAATCATCGATTTGTAATGTTGCCGACACGATGTCAAGGGCGGCCAAACAAAATAAGTTATTAATCACTTTATTGTAAATCACTGCTTAAAATTTTTATTTCAACTCCATCTAAGAAGCCCTGATAAAGATAATTTCCCTCAGGGCCTATATCATCTTTGGGGGTGCTGTGAGAAGGGTCATTTTGAGGAATGGAAGGAGTGAACATAGTTGATGGAGGAAACAGAAACCGGAAAATTATTCAGCCGAGTTGGTTGAAGTTAAACTCTCGATCCGTTCTCATGTGACAAATGTAAACAGTATACAAATGTTGGGCGCACGTTTGGCATGTTTCCCGACCGTACACCGGTGCTGAAGGAATCAATGACGCTAGTTTTTCGGAGTATGTTCAATTGAAATACCGGTAGAATAATTACTGCATTCCTATTTTGTTTTTTTTTCATATGTATACCGCACAACCTTGGAGCCAGTGCGACTATGACATTCCCAATTGGGGTATGTTGTGAGGCTAAAGGTAGTGGGAAGGGAAGGAGATGGGGAAGAGAAGGTGGGAAACCTATGATCAAAAGATTGCAATTCGTTTATTAAGATAGGAGAGTCTATCTAGGAACGCCCATTTCTAGAACAAGGGTTTTTTCAGGTATTTTGGGGCTCTAGACTCACTTGCGATGTGTACATAGTTAGCAGTTGTGCATTATTAAAGTATCTGCGGATCATGAACAGTACTCCCAGCTAGGTTGACATTATATTTTTTCATATATTTTATTAACTTATTTGTCTATCGCCATGTTCATGTTATTATCCAGAAATTAGAAACAAAAAATTTCGAAACTATTAAAACTTAAAGTAGGGTATCGACCCCTTGGAATAACAAGGTTCCATCTGTCGCATCCCATTATCTTGCGGTAATGGCATCTGTAGTAGCTACTTTATAGTTCATGTTCGCATGACGTTCCCGCCACAGATGGAACCTTGTTATTCCAAAGGCTCGGTATGTATACCAAATATGAATTCAGAAAAGAAGGTTAAAATAACAAATGAGGGTCGTGAGAAATCTCAGTCTATCTCAGTTCTTTGTCCTGCTGGAGAATGAATGTTATTAAAAAATGTACCCAACCTCCGCTTCAAAACGACTCCAAGAGTTCAAACAGACTATAAATTATATCGGAGATTTTAAATAACACCCCTAACAAATGTTTTTAACGCCATCTGCAGTCATATATCAAACTTTAAATCCTTATTAACTGCCTTCATGTGTTGAAACACATCGTCTTGTAATAATGTTAAAAAATATTTTAATAATAGGCTATATGTTATTATTATAACAATAAATTTGGTCCATCAGTTATTAATTTCCTTTTGCCTAAAATTTATTTCCTTTACTTTGGTGCAAATTAAAAAGCTAGCAAAGGGCGTGACATTCAAAATCGTGCCTTAAAAAAAAAAATATGTATTTTTAAGAATTCGTGCGTGGCCTAACAAGAACTAGTCCTAGCCCACAAACATTTATTTATTTTGTACAACTTTCATTGAAATAATTTTTTTTTGGTTTATTCACTTTAGTTCAAATAATATATTTTGTGTCATACAATAAAGATAAACCCTTAGGTAATAGTTTTGAAATTATGTTTAAAATTATTGAGTTTTTGACAGCTCAACATTTTATTCATTTTTGAAAGAGCTCGAATCCTTTATCATTTTCATGCTCTTCCTGTATTATTGTGTCTTTCGAAAAGATTATTAATGGTTAACCTCATACCTTTTTCCTTCCCAGAATTTCTTCTCCTTCCTTTCCTTAAAAATACCCCCCACATAGCATCACCAAATATGACATTGGCAATTATATATATTGTCAGAGCGTCTTGTGTGGAGTTAATGTGAAAAACTATTTTTTAAGAAATATAATCTTTGCGGGTTACGAATAACCTACAATTATTTTTTTTATATTTCCTACTCTCATGACAGTAAGCGCTATTGCTGCTTGTATCGGGATGGAGGACTTAGCCAGCCGAGGAATTGAATTCACGACTTCTGGGAGGAAACCAGACCGGTCCTTTGCCTGTGCCTTTTTGATTACCTATTTGTGTTATGCAATCAAATGTAATTCCATAATGTATGAATATAATTAGATATTTTCTTTAAAACCAAACGCAACAACCTTCTGAGAAAGTTTGTTTTGCCCTAAGACTGTTTAGGTCAAGTTCAACTATATTAATGAAATTAAGAAGTATTTTATGATGCCCGAAAAATTGCGAGGCAGTCAGAATTGACTTAAAATTATCAATTAGGCAAATAAAAACGTTTGAAACAAAAATTATAAATACACCGCTCCCTGCTAAAGAAGTATTTGACTTTGCAGGTGTTATTCCAATTTTCTACTCGTTTATAAATAGAATTTAACCCGCCCCCCTTCCTTTGGAGGCCTTAGTTCGTGACCTGGGGCATGTTTTTAGATTTAAAAGGTTTTGTTGTGACTTATGCAAATGGCCCCCATTATGCGTGTGATTGAACATGAATCGTTTTGATTAATGTGAATTACTGAGGCATTGTTTTTGAGTACGAGCGTTAAAATTCATGCCTCCATTTCAAACATTTACAGTTATTGTATCCGACTCTGTCTCATGCCGAACTTTTGGCTTCATGCGATAGAAAGCTTTTAAGTTTTTACGATAGATTGAAATAGACTCCATTGGAAACTGAAACGTGAAATGAAAGTGTATATATGAGATGGTCATATAATATTCAGATATTTTCCGCTGAAAGGGTTCAAGCACGACAGGTATTTTATCGTAATATAATATATTAAAACAGTTCTATATATAGATATATATATAGATTCAGTATAGCAGTTATCGTAGGACACATTCGAAGGTATTTCAATGATGATGTATGACTATATATTTATTTATTTCAGAGATATTAATTATTGACAACCTACGTTGTGCATCTTGAATGTATTTTTTTTTAAATTATCTGTTGAGTTAGTTTATACTACATATGTATTAAACTAAGGTAACATTTCGTTTTATAAAATTATATTTTTACAGTAAGCATAACATCTCTTTTTAAATACACACATTCTTCCTTCATTCTTCTCACTTTCAGTTCTGTGACTTTGATTTTCTAATAAGGGGCAATCTAACTGTATGAATATTTCTTGTTTCGTAATTATGCATATCTCTATTGAAAACCATTTTGAATTCCAGATTTTTGGAATTAGTTTTTTCACAACACTATGCATAAAGATGAACAAATAGCAGTCGCTTTTTTATTGAAATCAAATTTAGCACCTCTGACATTTGATTGTACTTGCCTTTCTCCAGTATAGGTACATCTCGTAGCCCTGATTTATGTTACTTCTATAGTTCGTTCAAGTTTCTTCATTGGCCAAATATAACACCTTATAGCAGTAACTATGGAGTAAAGTACTTAAATGTGGAGTAACTATAGTTCTAAAAATAAGCTCTGTGGTATTTCCATTGCCATTTCTATTTTAGTTCTTAGTCTTCTGAGAAAATTGACTTTTTTTATACCTTCTTTAGCACATAATATATTGTGGCCAGTGGCGGATTATACCTAAGGCAAACTAGGCACTCGCCTAGAGGCGCAAGGTTACAAAAAGGCACCCCTAGAATTTTTAAACAAAAATAATAATATACTATTAATTGTGTAAGTAAGTATGCACCTACATACAAAATATAAAAAAATATTTAATTCTATAGAGATTTAGAGCTTCCGAAGCAAGCTCGCCTTTTTGATTATTCCAACATCGCATGATTTTATAATGGTAGTTAGTAAGATACAAGTGGTGAACGAAGTTTTTCCTGTCTAATGAGAGTGAAAAATTATCTTCGCTCAACCATGACTGATAAGATATAAAATTCGTTAGCAATACTTAACATTGAATCAAACTTATTGCTATTTTTAAACTGTGACGATGTTATTGACAACGTCGCAAGACAATAATGTAGACGCAATTTTTTTTTTTTTTTTTAACAGTTGTCGTTGAATGTAATTAATAGATACCAATTTATAACTAAAAAATTGATAACAATTTTTTTTTATTAATCAAATATTAGGTTATAAATTGTTTTATTAATTATCCCTACTAATATTATAACTGCGAAAGTGTTTGTGCTTCATGTAAAAAAATACTGAACACATTGTGATGAAACTTGGTATGTACAAAAAAAAGATAGCTGGAGAATCAGATTAACACATTTTATGCCGAAATTCCCAGAGCATTAGTTATTATATGTCTAAGTACTACTTCAAATTTATAAAATATGGCCGCTAAAGGGGCGTCGATGAGGTGCTTGCCTAGGGCGCTCTCAACATTTATCCGCCTCTGGTTGTGGGTGGAATCGTAAGTTGGAAGCTCCACGCAGACTTGAAACACTTATCGGGAGTTGCCAAGAGTCGAAATATTAAATGTTTACTATATGAGGTTATTGAGACAAGGACTGAGATGATTGGTATTGCGTCCCATCCTCTCTACGAACCTCCGCGCGAGAAATAAATGGCCAAAGTGAGAACCAGGTAGGTACATATTCGATCTGCTTATTAAAACAATGTTATTGAAAGTATTTTCGAAAAGCTGTAAAGTCATTAAATATTCAAGCAGGTACATTGCTTGTGTCAAATAAATTATAACAAGAAGTTTTAAGTTGACATTGATTTGTTTATTGCTTTATTCTAAGAATCGTCCTCAAGCATTGAGAAAGTCCGTAAAGTACCAACTTGATTGTTTTAAAACGTATAAATAATGGTTTTAAGTCCGTGACACTCGTGACAGTTCAGTATTCATGTAAATATTTTTGAATAATTTAAATCTTTTTCAAATCTAGTATTCATACCGCCTCTCAAGTCGACACCCACACTGGCCTAAAAGATATTTTTTTCTATGAGAAACAATGGGTGGTCTATGTGCTTTATAATAAAATAATAAATGTATGTGATTGAACATTACGATATTTTATAATAAATTCATCCAAACAATTTACATATCTGTATTAATAAATATACAGGTTGACTTTTGTTAGTTTGTAAAGAATCGATTAGAATGACAAATAAATTCGGCGACCTCTTCGGCATGAATAGAAAACAATTTCCCAACATAAACATGTCAAATGAATCGGATTTGTTAGTAGCATGAAACGAATTTGTTTCACAACAAAGACACAAAGACATGTTTACGACAGTTTCAAAGTATACTTGAACCTTACAGGTCCTACTATTTATGTTAGGACATAAAAAAGGTAATCGATTTGATTTGTGCCTTCTTCAAGAAAGATTAAGGTATTTGTTTATTTTTAAATGTCCATCAATAACAGCACCTGAACTTTCCAATAGTACATTGCTCGACTTATTTTAAATAGGTATTCTGAAGCAAATATTTTTAAGTATGGGTATATTTTTTGAATTTCGCAAATCCTACAAATATAATAAACAAGACGAAGCTAATTTTAATCCAAATAGTTGTCTTTTAATGTAATTTTTTTTTTTATAGAGAATACCTCACAAGAGTCCCAACTGCTCCCGTCTGGAGCCAGTGAGACTATGGCATCCCCAATTGGGGTATGTTGTGAGGCTGAAGGAAAGTGGGGAAGGGAAGGAGATGGGGAAGAGGAAGGTAGGAAAGTACCTGGCTATTCAGATCTAGTCACTAAACACGGCTAAAGCCATTATTAAGCAACGTCTCAATTCTGAATGGTGGTCTTACACCAGGGCGATACTGACAGTATCTTCCACTCTGGAACGTGCCGCAAATGTAGTATATATTATTTTTATTAATTAATTGTGAAATAACACAAATTAATCAAATAAAATTTATTTGCGCACGCCGGGTTCGAACCCGCAACCTTCCGATTGGGAGTCAAGTGTTGTTACCACTCGACCACGGACGGTCGTCAATTAAGGTGAATCAAAAGAGTTTTTCAAAAAAAGTGCGTATTAACCGTTTCCATCTATATCCAATAATTACCTCGATTATTTATTGAAACCCTCATAGAAAACAATTATTAATATATTAACACAACAAACGGATTATTAATGAATAATTAGACAACAATAATCTTCAGTACATTTTTACCCTAGTAGCATATTGTTATTTTTTTTTTTTTTTTAAAAAGAAAGACAAACATTCCCGGGTTACGAATAACCCAACAACATTTGAAAATCTCCTACTACCACCACACTAAGCGGAAGATGTTGCTTGTGTTGTGATGGAGGACTTAGCCAGTCGAGGAATCGAACACGGAACGCCTGGGTGCAACCCAAACGCTATGCCCACTCAACCACTGACCGGTTATGGTTGATAAGGAAAATTAGTATGAAATGACAAATCCATCTGACAAAAATGAATATTTGTAATATATGGGAAATAGCCAGCTTTATAAATTATGGTTATTCTGATGTAAGAGCTATATTATTGCAAAGTTTCATTAAAATCCATTCAGTAGTTTTTGCATGAAATAGTAACAAACATACATACATCCATAGAAACTTTCACATTAATAATATTAGTAAGATATCTCGTCTACATATATATATATATATATATATGTGGGTTGTAATACATGGGAAATAGCCAGCTTTATAAATTATAGCGTATATGTTATTCTGAGCTATATTATTGCAAAGTTTCAATAAAATCCATTCAGTAGTTTTTGCATGAAAGAGTAACAAACATACATACACCCATACAAACTTTCACGTTTATAATATTAGTAAAATATCTCGTCTACATATATGGGTCTACGCTAGTACTAAAAATGAATATCATGTTATATATACTGTGATGTAATTCAATCAAGTTTCATTTCACTGTAATATTTTCTGATAAAATTTTAATGATAATCCAGTATTATGAACATCCGTAATAAACGGCCTTCACAAATGATAATTATTTACATTATTTCCGTTAGTTAAAACGCACATGTTCAAATCCGTAAGTCCCCAAGGAATCGGGTCGTAAATTTTAACAAAATATATTTTTAATTAAGTCCGTCCCTTGGGGGTGACAGATTCGTTTAGCATCCACGCGTTGTTATAATTTATGTCCCTTTTTATTGCCTGGAATAAGTCCTTACGTGATGTTCCCGGGTCCTGGAGGGATTATCGAAGGGAATGGGATATTCTAATAAAAGAACGGGAATTGAATCATCTCTAAACCAACTAACCATCACGTCGTTTGCCGTAGGGGTAGGTAGAGAGGACGGACCGCCAAACAACGCGATCTTGTCACACAGAAATAAGAATGAACCCGATTGCCGCCTGACATGAATCTATGATTTTAGATCTATACATTCTTTGCTTACAAAACACTGTATTGTAACTTATCATATCAGGAGTATATTTTTTTATGAATTGATATTTAACATAAGTTAATGTTTGATAAATGTGGGTTTATTGCCTGGTGGCTTCTTTTATTGTCAGCCTACGTTGGCGTTTGTATTTTGTAATAAAATAAACTGGTGTTTTTTCCGCATCTGTGATGAGAGCTTTTGAAATAGCTACTTGCAAAGAGGAAGAATACAATAAGTAAGTTGGAAAGGGGGGAGGTGAAAAAGAGAAGTGGTGTATCTGTTGTATGCTGATTTGCTGTTGATGCGGTGCTGATTTCTAATTCTATGGAAGATCTACAGTCTCTCGTCTCTAGAATGAGCAAAGTATGAATGCAGAATGAGTTTCAGATGAATATAAGTAAGTCTAAAGTCATGGTGTTTGAAAGAGAGAGTATGAAAACAGAGTGCAATAGTGCAAAGTTTTAAATGATGAATACTTGGAGCAGGTGAAAGAGTTTGTTTATCTGGGGAGCATGTTATCGAAATATAGGAAGGCACATTGAATGAAAGTTAAATGAAGATAATTGCATTAATGGAGTACTGAATGCAGTTGCCGCTATAAAAAATGCTTATTTATTAACCAAAATGTTAATAAATAAATGTTAATACATAAATGTTAATACATAAATGTTAATACAGAAATGTTAATACATAAATGTTAATACATAAATATTAATACATAAATGTTAATACATAAATGTTAATACATAAATGTTAATACATAAATTTTAATACATAATGGATATAGACATCCATTATTTAGATAAGTTTAACAAAAACGTGCAAAAATTTAAGACCCTAATAAATTAATAATTTAATTAGGGCATTGGTTATATACTATGTAAATAAAAGCAAATTTTCAAAAGATTTTAATTATAAATATCTTTAATTTTATAATATATTTTTAAATGGTCTGTAAGTAGCTTCAGCGTAGATATTTTAAGTCAAATAAATTTCAAAATTAGAAACTTTAAAAAATATTGAAATGATAGTAATAAAAAAAATGTATTCACTCATTTACCCACGTAGAGTTTTGAATCCACCACTTCTACGTGGTTGAGGTCATCAGCTAATCAAATTACCCAGATACGTACTACGCAAGCTTCCTCTTTGCAAACCTATAGCCCTCTACCCCTTTCTCAAACTCTAAACGTTTGGCGACAATCTTAACTTAGAGTCGGGATGCCTTATTAATGTGCGATTATGACTTTTACGTTATTTCAATTTTTATGTTTTTTGAAAAGCAATGGGTTAATAATGAACAAAGTAAAGAGGTTAAGTCTAAGTGCGGGTTGTTTTACAGAATTTGAACAATTCATATTTTTCAAACAATTCAATTAAAATTTAAAGATGTACGATTATATTCAAGTTCTGTGAGAGTCATATTCAAATTCTGTTATTCTCCAAGTGCGAGTTCTCTCACGTACTTTGAAACAACCGGCCCATGATAAAATATTAACAGAAGTAAAATAATCGGGGCCGACAGACTTAACTATAAACGCGCCACCGTTATTTAGCTTGGCATATTTCAGCATACAGCTCACCATACATACCCGCTGGGGATGTTCGCGAGCGATATGCGGAAATACGCAAAGCCAAATAACGCTGGCGCTTTTATATCTGAGTCTGTCACAAGATCAGATACGCATTTTCGGTATCAGATACGCAGTTTAAGTATCAGATACGCATTTTAGGTATCAGATACGCATTTTAAGTATCAGATACGCATTTACTAACATAATGCTACGTGGGCGTGTATTCTTCATCGTATCACCCACTGAATTATCCCAACAAAAAACGCGAGTTATAAACTCAACAGACCCATCAGAATTTTGACAAGTAAAAAATCGGAAAAGAAAATAAATCACTTTTCCATAGAACTTTTTTTTTCAAGCCCGCCGCTATTTTTCACTAAAGGTTTTATACTCAGTGTAATGAAAACGTTAAAGCTCTTGAAACATAATTCATCAATCTTTTATGAAACTGCCAAATGAATACCAAAAAAATTTAACTTAATCTGTAAAGTAATTATGTAAACACGATTTATTTGATGTTATAAAAAAACTTTCTGGATATTTCTGTTTTAAATTTGTGTCTGCTTTAATAATGGAATATGAATTCTTGTTTTGCGTTTTAGGTAGAAGTTTTGCTAGGCGAGACAAATGTTTCGCCTTCTGAAAGTAAAAAAGTAAAAACACCAGGCGTAAAAATATGCGAAATGTACTATAATACAAGTATTTTTTGTTTGAAATTAGAGCAATCCCGATGATTTACAAAACTCATTTTAGGACAGGAGGAACTTACAATCCACAGGTAGGAAGTAGTAGGTACAATTTTACAGAGGTATTTTGATATCGTAATATAAGTTTTACATTCAGTACAGCATAAAAATAAAAATAAAGACAGGTTAAGTAGAACAAACCACAAGAGAAAACAAGTAAAGAGAGAAAAACAAGGATACTAGTATATAAGATGGAACAAAAAATGACAAGACAATTACATATTTTCATTTTTAAATGTAGTTAAAAAAAATCTTTTTAAATCGCATTTTATTTAAATGATACATAATATACAGAATAAAATAAAATTAAAATTAAAATTAAATGTTAAAGTACGAACCTGACTTATACTAATTATTGATTCTTGACATTATTTGGAGTAAAATATGTTAAAGAAATTTTGTTCTTCGGTGACATTTGTCACTGGTCACTCAGTAGAGTGACCGCCCGATCCACATTCCAATCCTAACTCTCCAAAACATACATATTTTAAATGTTTTTAGTGGAAAAAAAAAGTACGCCCAAAGATATCTCCGGAGAGTATAAAATTATTTAATTTTTTTACTCCCAATAATTTGAGTGACAGGAATGAGTTCCTCCGCCCCGGGAATCATTAATTGATTAACCAGAACCTCTGCCATAGGTTACCTCAACTGGTTTGCTACGTTTGGCGACTAAGCAGGGGTGCCCGAATTAACGGGTTGAGGTTTATCCGGATCAACTGCATGGTAGACCGGTTCAGGAGATACTGCATTAGGAAGATATTTTAATCCTGCAAAACTCTCTCGGAACATCACCTTACCGCAGTGGGAATGATGGATTCTTACCGTCACTCCTGGACACACTGACCCCCTAATTCCTAACCCCCTTCGAACCTTTTTCCTTCCTAGAACTTCCTTCACTAAAAAGACCATCCATATAGTATCCCCAAAGATGACATAGGTCCTGAGGGATTATTTTTTTCCTCAAGGCTGCCTGTGTGCAGCTAACGTATAAAATAAAAAAATAAAAAAATTAAAAATAAAAATGCTAGGAATCGCTGGTTAATTAATCACACTTAGGTAACACACGTTCCTTAACATCCTGTATATTGATATAAACATCTGCCTATTGCATGCACCAACAAATGATTATCAAAAATCACTCATTTCGACACATCTGTATTTTTATTTGCCTAATCTCTCCTTCCGCCTCTAGTTTCCTTCGTCAAAACAATACTGGCAGCCGTGACAAATTCTTTACAAATAGCGCGGAACAAGATACAACACGTGTTCCGCCTCGTCTTCTACATCAGCCGTGCCAACGAGACGTGAACATTTGTTTTTACTGCTCACCCTGTATTATTTCAGAAATACGAGCTTTTTTGAGTACGCAGCACTTGGGATTAAAACGGGGTAGCTAGTAGAAGCCAGAAGCAGTAGAAAGCTTTACATTATACTTTATACCAATACATGTTCTCCTGTGAAAGCAAAAGATTTTAACTCGCTTTTAAAACCACCCTTCGTTATCATTAAAAAGAGTCATATCGTTGTTAACTGAAATATTTTTGCAGTGTCATTGGGGTGCACCTTTTGCAACGGTATACGAAAATTGCTTGCTGCTTGAAACGTGTAGATATTTTCGGTTGGTATCACGTTGCTGCATTAGGACTTGTTAAATAAAAACGAGCCAACCAAAAACAATACATACAAACGCGGTGGAAATGTTGCCACTCTGATACGAAAAACGTGGGTGTGTCGAGTAAATATAATATCTGTAAATGGAAAGGGTATATACATCGTTCCTTTGGGACAACAAGGTTCTATTTGCATGAAACTGAGATGTTGAAGTTCAAACTATGAATCTTAAATAAAATAATGAAAACTGGCATAAGAAAAGGTAATAATAACAACAACAAAAAAACGACAGACATAACCTTATTGATAACAAATTAAAACACTTTGTTTTTACCACGATAATCTTTATTTTAACAAATCGACTTGTTTCGAGAACGATGTTCTCTTCCTCAGGAAGTGAACTCCTGAGGAAGAGAACATCGTTTTTGAAACATGTCGATGTTAAAATAAAGATTATCGTGGTAAAAACAGAGTGTTTTAATTTGTCATTAATAAAATGGTGCAGTAATAAAGTGGTGATGGAGGAGGTATACAGTTCGCTGGATAAACTTATATTAGAGATAAAAGCAGGTGAAAATCTGATTCTCCTAGGAGATTGGAATGCTGTTGTAGGAGAAGGACGTGAAGGAACTTGCGTTGGGCCCTTTGGGCTGGGTGCAAGAAACGACAGAGGAAACAGATTGACAGAATTCTGCGAAAAACACAAATTAGTGATAGCAAACACTTGTTTCCAACACCACCCAAGACAGCGATACACCTGGAAATCCCCTGGAGACAGACAAAGACTGCAAATAGACTATATAATGGTTAGACACAGATTTAAAAACCAAATAAAAGATTGTAGAAGCTATTCCGGTCCAGATATAGATAGTGACCATAATATGGTAATGGCCAAAAGTCTTCTAAAACTGAAAAAATTAAAAAAGAGAAAAAATTTCAAATGGGATACAAAAGTATTAAAGATAAAAGAGATCAGCGACAGTTTTAGGGAAAAGACGCAAGAGTGCAACCTAATGGAAGAGGAGAACGTGAATGCAATCTGGAAAGTGATAAAGACGAAGATTATAACTACGGCAGAGGAAACTATAGACAAGGAAAGACCTCAAGCAAGGAAGGAATGGATAACCGATGAGATCCTAAATATGATAAAGGATAGAAGAGAGCTCAAAAATGATAAAAGAGCTGAATCACAAAAGAAATACAAAGTGCTGAGAAACAAAATAAATAGAGAGTCCAGAATAGCCAAAGAAACATTCTACCAGAATAGGTGCGATGAGATAAATGACGACCTCAAGAGAGGAAATGTAGAAAAAGCTCACGCTGCGGTGAAAGACTTCTTTGGGATGAGAGTTGGAAAGGGTAATGCAATAGAAGGAGAAGACGGCAAAATACTTTTCGAAAATGACCAAATAGGAGAGAGATGGAAAAGATATCTTGAAATGCTGTACAATGGAAAGGGAAATAGTGACAACGAAACATTGATAGAAAGAGAAAATGAGGTAGACGCAGATGATTTGGGAGACCCAATCATTAGAGAAGAGTTTGACCTCGCACTCAAAAACCTCAAAAACGGGAAAGCACCCGGAATCGATGACGTTCCAGCTGAACTAATTAAGCCAGCAGGAAAAGGAACTACAGATGCCCTGTTTAAAATGGTACAGATAATGTATAAGACTGGAAACATACCAGAAGATTTCGAGAAATGCCTAATTGTCGCATTACCAAAGAAGGCAGGCACGACGAAATGTGAACAACACAGAACTCTTAGCCTAATATCCCATGCCTCAAAAATACTGACTAATATCATTCTAAAAAGAATCGAACCAAAAGTAGAGAACATCCTTTCCGGAGACCAGTATGGATTTAGAAGAGGTGTAGGAACCAGAGAAGCAATATTGTCGCTACGCATACTGCTAGAAAAAAGAATAAAAAGAAACCAAAACACATTCATTGCATTCATAGACCTGGAGAAGGCTTTCGACAAAGTAGAATGGAAAAGGCTCTTCGAAATTCTGAAGAGAATTGATATCAAATATAGAGATAGACGAATAATCCAGGCGCTATACAAGAATGAGGCCGCTATAATTAGATGTGATAATGGTACAAAGGAAGCCAGTATAAAACAAGGGGTGAGACAGGGATGCTCTCTGTCACCTGTTCTTTTTAACGCCTATATACAGAGTGCGATTGATGACTTGAGAGAGAGAATGAGTCACAGAGATGGTGTAAAGATACACGGACAAAAGGTGGATATGATAAGGTTTGCTGACGATATTGCTATGCTTGCTGAAAGCGAAGAAGAACTGCAAGAGGCCTTAACAATCATGCAAAGCATTCTTCAAAACAAATACAACATGAAGATAAATAAAGACAAAACAAAACTGCTGACTGTAGGCCGAACGCAACATCAGATGAGAGTAGAGATGTCAGGAGTTCCACTAAAGAACACCAAGGAGTTTGTCTACCTCGGGAGCAAAATAACATGGGACGGTCGGTCTAAGAGCGAGGTCGACAGCCGTATACACCAGGCTAGGCTTGCATTCAATAAAAGGTCGAAAATAATAGAATCGAATAATATAAACCTAAAACTGAGAATACTCCTCATCAAGACCTATGTATGGAGTATCTTGACGTACGGCTGCGAAACATGGTGCCTATCCGAAAGAGATAAACGGAGACTAGAGGCTTTTGAGATGTGGTCCTATAGAAGACTATTAGGAATTTCCTGGAGATACCACATTACAAATGAGGAGGTTCTCCAAAGAATCGAAGGAGGAAGGCACCTGCTCAAGACCTTGTCCGAAAGGCGTGCAAGATGGATCGGCCATATAATACGACAAGAAGGCCTCTTGCATGCCATAATGGAGGGTATGACCGAGGGGACAAACTCCAGGGGACGCCCACGCCGAGAGTACCTGGAGGACCTGCTGGTGGACATGCGCTGCTCTTCATATGCAGAATTCAAAAGAGCCGCACAAGATAGGGAAGAATTGAAGAAGAAACTAAAGGAAATTGCTGCAAACCAATCCCAGGATTGAAACCAGAGAGAGAGAAAATGGTGCCACAAAGTGAATTTGCAAAATTTGAAGAAATAACCTGATTGCTTTGAAAATCAGCTAAACTCGGAGCAACAGAGTTTTCTCTGCTAATATTTTTTTTGGCTAAATGACTTGAGAGAATGCAATACTTTATCCATATTGACGTTTTTACGAATGTAATTTTAATTTATTTTCTCACATTCACGCGATTAGCAGATGGAACCTTATTGTCCCAATTGATTTATTGAGCCATGGTGCTAAAAAAATTATTAAGTATGGTGGGTTGAGTTACGTAAGTTACCTGTTAAAATGTGCAAAATAATATAAAGTTTTTTTTTTTCAATAGAACTTAAATGCTTAGGGGACATACATTAATTACGTTAGCTCTTTTTTTAATTTACACCCCCCCCCCTTGGTGAGATTAAGTGAGATTTAGTGGGACCCCCCCCCCTTACCCCTTCCTTCACGTGAGTTTTTTTTTCTTACTCTCGAAATAAATGTTTTTCATATAAACCATTTTTCAGGAGGCAAAATGGGACACTTCAAAAGAAGTGAAACAATTTTTTATTATCTCTGTAATAATATGTACTCTTTTAAAGTTGACGTAAGATTTTTATTGACCCCCCCCCCCCTCGATATAGTGAGATTTGATAAGATTTTACTGGACCCCCCCCCATTTTTTGCTAACGTAATTAATGTATGACCCCTTAAATAAATGGCAAATGAATCTCCGTTGTTTAAAAAAAAATTGCGTAATTGTGGCCTAATTATCTCCGAATTTAGATTGGGTTTTAAAGAGAAAAAAGAGTTTGAACTTTGATGAAAAAACTTTATATTATAATGCAGCAAAAACTTCATTAGATAATAATTCATATTACTTGTAAGATATTCTCCCAATAATAGTAAGCTACAAACCGATTTATGCCTACTAGGAATAACCAAAATAAATAGAAAGTCGACAGTCGAAGACGATTAAGTAACAAATGTAAGAAAATCAATATAATTGAATAAAATACTTGTAGACCTCCCCTCTCCCCTCCACTATGTGTTATGTATATGAACCGGAGATTAATAATAATTTGTCTGAAGATGGCTAACAGGATGAAATCGGTTACGGTTAAATAAATTAAAATGGAAAAAAAAAACGTTTGTTTTATTATATTATTATAATGGAATTCCGCCACGAATTGTCAGTTTCAAAAATAGAAATATCAAAAACGTCACTTTTGGTCATAATGTCAGATGGCTCCTTTTTATTACTAGGGCATGATATGGATACAAAGATAGAGAGAGCGTCTACCAGGATACATAGAGCGATGGAGTTGGTTGGTTTGGTGAGGTATTCGAACAGGAGCACAGAAGTGTGTGGGAGGTACATGACGGGAGTGTAGGGTTATGTTATAGATAGGTAATGCACGCGGTAAGCCGGAAATGAACATGTCAGCTTTACAAATGGAATGGTGAATGTGTCATTATACATGCTCTGTGTGATTGATACCTTTCCCGCATATGTGGAAAATGTATACGGGGAGGTAAAAATCAAGTCTGCGTGAGTATAGCTTGACTTGTATCAGAGAAAAATGCTTATTTTCATCATACACATTCAAAATACAGCCTTACAACGCGCCGTAACGGAAACAGAGCCTCTTTTAAAAAAAAATAGTTCAAATCGTTTTTATATTCATGGCTTGTTTTTTAGAATTTGAACAAATGTTCAGTTTTGTCAAGGGTGCATTAAAGTTTTGTTATTATCGAAGAATTATGAAGCATCCGGTTTATGATTAAATAATAAAGGCACTTTTAAATAGAACTATATCAGTACTTGAAATTTGACTTTTATTAGTTTATGTACGAATAAAACATCCATAAAATAGAAATTAATTGTGTTATTTTATTTGGTAATTCAGTGTCTTGTTGTGTTACTTATCAGCAATTGGAACTTTTGCACGGTACCCAAACAAAAAATGAAAAACCACATCAGTACATAAAATCTTCTAAAAAAATCATACACACCTGAAAAGGTAACACTTTATTCCCATTGTGTCAAGTAAGTTCAGTGTTCCTACATTCTCGAACTATATATGTACGTTCATTCTACAATTATTTATTTGATCCAATCTTGAAACTACGCTATTTACAAATACCTACACCAGAAAAGTATCAGATAAAACACTAGAAAGGTGTTTTGTCGCGACAGGGATATTATTGAATTATCAATGCATATAATATGCAAAAAGGTCGAGTGTTTTTATCGACGTTTACCCTTTGTCCTATACCCTAACTTGGAATTATCTTCAGTTTAATAATATGAATGATATCCGCCTTTTCTTAAAACAACGCGATGTTAGAAAGGAAATCGTCTAGACGAGATACAATATACATACTAATATAAAATTATTCAGATATACGTGCAGGTACTTTGGTAAAATCATTGTGCCATGAATGTAAAGCTGAAAAATCGCCAATATTCAAATTACACAAGATAGGTACCTGTATGCATTACGAGTTTCTAAGAAATAAGAGTCAGTGAAACTATGGCATCCCCAATTGGGTATGTTGTGAGAAGGAGAGGATGTGTGAAAGAGGATGGCGGGGAAGTACCTGGCTATTCCGATCTGGTCACCAAATGCAGCTAAAGCCATTTCAAGAAAATTTTGAATTCTGAATAGCGGCCTTTCATAAGGGCGACTATTATTATTATTACTACATGATTATACTTTTTGAGGTCATTAGATATGCAACGGTTCTTTTTGATTTTGGTGTTTTAAAAAAATAGCTACTAGAAGAACTGTATGTACTTTTTAAATACTTATATTTGAATTTTCACTTTTGTTTTTATTGAATGAATGTATGAATGAAGCAGAATCTTGCAAGTGGAAGTTAATCCAATACCCGACATTCGATTAAGCTGAAACTCGGCAGATAGACTTGTTGTCGATGACAAAGCATTCTATCAATTTTTAGTATCAATCACGCACACACGAGGACTTATACGCATTTTTCTTAATTTGGAAGAAATAAAACCACTTAACATACGAGATAAATAATGTAGGCCAACCAGGTTAGGTGTAGGTTTACAAACTCCAGATTTGGCCCGGTTTGTAGCGCGGTTTCTCAGAATTTGCCGACGATTTAATTGATACTAATCACACGTTTAATAAAAATACTGGAGTCCAAATAATCCATAAAAATATAATAGTAATTACACCTGAATAATTTAGAAGCATTAGAAATTTCAAAATCAAAGAAAAATAATTGCCAAATATTATACAAACAGATAGAATTAACCAACAGTCCGATTTTAAAGTTCTTCGATTTCTCCCTATGTAAACCCCACCCTTTCTTAACCCTCCCCCTACCCCTCTTCATCCCTCTTCCTACCCTTCTTCCTACCCCTCTTCCTACCCCTCCACCAACCAGTCTATGATGTTCTCTCCCTCTCCCATATGCTTTGTCTCTCTACTTTGCTTACCTGATATTATTTCTCTATATTATGATTTAGTTTATATAATTTTATTATCCTGAAGAAGATTAAGTTCATCCGAAACCGGTCGACCGATATAAATCCAAATAAAGTGGTTTAAAACCATAGAGGTATTTTAAAACCAAGTATTTGTTTCATTTTGTATAATGTCAAGCCACAGAGTATTTGCTTTCTTCGATAATACATATTACTGTTTACACCCGAAGTGTTTCACACTAGAAGTGTCCCACCACCCAAGAGTGTGTCTATATCTATTGCACCCCGATTGAGCAGTTTTGCGTGCAGAAGTGCATTGGGCGGGTTGGAAAGGCGGAAAAGGGAAGATTCTGAAGTACCTAGCTATCCAAACCCTGTTACGATCGTTAGAGCTATTGCAAGCAACGTTTCATTCCCGAGTGCCGGTCTCTTCCTTTGTTAAAACCCTATGTTTCATTATAGTTCCTTCTGAGCACAATAAAGTTACGCCAGTCAAAGATGTATCCAGTGCCAAAGGTATTCTCTTGTTCAATGCAACATTATTTCATTTGCTAAAATTCTCCCTTCAAATTTGATTAACTAAACTTTATTTTTGTCAAGGCCACAAAAATATATTTCGCACAATTTTATCAAAGGGTCCTGTGCTTGCCTACTGGACATAAATTCATAAAATATTTATGAATAGGTAGGTACTTTTAAGAAATATGTGTATGACATACCTACAAACAATTTTATTTTCACATTATTTTTATACTGTTATTTCCTATAACTATAAGGAACTAACAGTAAAAGCTCTCTCCAGTTGCAAAACAAAAAAGGAAAAATATATACGCATAGACCTTATAGCATATTATATGCCTTTATCCTTCCCCAACTATAAAGCACTGGCCTTGACTACGTGAAAAAAATTTAAGTTAATATATATATCTTCATTATGCAAACATTTTATTTATGAAATTATTAGGTACCTACAAGTGGAGAAGTTATTTTACAATTGAAAATTAAAATAATTACAAGTAAAGAAATTATTATTTTACGAATTGAAAACTTTGACTGGCCAACCAGGAAAAAACCGTTTTAGGACAGTCAAATTGACGAGCTATTACATTAAAATAACTAACTACCTAAAGTCATCATGCCGTTTCTTCGCGGGGATCTTGGCACACACTCCTTGCAGCATTCACATTCATACGTCGTCTCACACATACTCTTCTATTAATCTTCATGGTCTGGCTCAAGTATCTGATTTATTTAATCGTGCCAAGTCTTCCTCGGGCGTCCCCGGCTTCTTTTACCAATCACAGTTGCGCCACGTATTCTCCTTATTCATTCGGTCTACATGCCCATACCAACTGAGCATGCCTTTCAAATCTTACGCATTACGCTTACATCCTTGCAATCTTTGTTTTTTGCAATGGATCACCACATTTTTCACATTTAATATAATATTTATTACGCCCATTTTTTTGTTAATAAGCTTAAATCCTTTTTTAAATCCATTCAAAGTATTTAATTTTTATTACTGTTTTTCTTAAACTTTCTGTTTTGTAATGTATTTTATTAAATGTAGATATGTTTGTGCCACGAAACTTAGTGTTAAGAGGAACATTATTATATTTTGACTTACCCTAAAGACTTTATTGTTCTGTAGATACCTAATGTGGCCAGAAACAACGTAACTAGTACTCCGTAGACGTCTGAAGTCTGAAAGGAGAAAGGATAAGTCTTGTACATCCTTCCGAGAAGCCTATTCGCAGCTTTAGGGCGGGAGGAGACGGCAGCCGATTAATGACTGTATCCTTAGGCAGGAACAGGACATAATAAATCGTTAAACTGCGTTCCAATCCGTTCTAATACCGAAAAGATACAAGTTTCCTTACAAAGGCGATGAAAAGAGATTAATTTGGCTTAAATTCGCTAACAAGAAGCTTCAGTTTTAATCTTTTTTGTCCAACTTGAAAGGGATTTTCACCTTTCAACGAGGACAAAACGTTATTTTAAGCTAAATTGACAGGATGAAATCAATCAATTTGTAGGAAATTTGTTTCCATTGAAGGGTGTTTGTTATTATGTTATGTATTCTATACAAGTTCAAATAAACAAATACAATGTCGAGACAATCGGGTGTCAATCTATGTGATTGACTCTCCACTAGCAATCCTCAGGGAGGTCGCGGGTTCAAATTCCGGCGCTCGCAAGATAAATTTTGTTTTATTTCACAATTAATTTATTCAAAATAATAGGTATATAGGTAGTATATTTGCAGCACATTCCATAGTGGAAGATTCTCTCAGTATCGCCCTTTAAAAAGGCCACCATTTAGAATGGCTTTAGAACGTTTCTTTTAATGGCTTTAACCGTATTTGGTGACCAGATTTAAAAATCCAGGTACTTTTTCACCTTTTTCTCCCAGATATTATTCCCCTCCTCACTACTTTCATTCTCACAACAAACCTCAATCAGAGTTGTCATGTTCTCACTGGCGCCAAATCGTTGTGATCAGTTGGGACTTTCGTGCGGCATTTATATTTAAAAAAAAAAAAAACAGTATAATTGATTTGGTAGAAAATTTTTAAGTTACCAGATTAAAAGAACCATCATTATGTGCAAATATTGTTTCGTTTTGAAATCTCCGTTCATTGTTCATTGGATGGTTAGTATTCGTGCCATCGATTATTATTAATATTTTATGAAGTACGTGCAGTATTTTGAAAGGTCCTCTGCGCCGTGAGGGCACAATGCATTCCACAGTCAGCCTTATAGCCACAGGTCCCAGTTATGGGAACTGCATACAAAGCCACACAACCGAGGAATATGCATACATAATATAATTATGGATGTGTGGAAAGGATCAAAGGACTTCCCATTGTCCGTCCGCCAGACGTGATTGTAATTATTTTCAAATTAATTAGTTTACTGTCCGCACTGTGGAAGTTTAACATACACGGCAGAGTTTAGCCATTGATTAGCTATAAATTATGTGAAACTAACAATGTTACAAGTTTGTAATTAGGTACATCGATTTACGGAACTTCGCTGCTGCCAATCAAATTGTGTTCAAAATTTCTTGATAAAGTGTGGATACATTATTTGTATGGCTTAGGGTAATGTTGCTTTAATAAACGTTGTGGATGAATTGTATAGCCTTTTTTTGTGAATAATTACCACAAGAGTACTGTTCAAATTTATAATATATTTCTACATTCTTTCTTCTAAATACAGAATAAACAAATCAATATATCGACTTATGGCAAAACAATTCATCCACCGGTTCATCGATCACCGATACAAAACTATATTGTACAAATGCATTAATTTGACAAACGAACAAGTTGCTGTGTAAAAATGTAAATACGTCCATTGTTTTATTTTTACTCACTCATTATAATGTTCTCTTTGAGAAAGCAAAAGCAATTTTTTTTTAATTTACGGTAAAATAGGAAAAGAATTTGATAAGAATCTTTATCTTCCTAAATGTGATTCGTCCGTAGTTAAGAGGGCCATTACCAGAGAATATTGGAAATAGTCATTTTTAAATCAAATTCTAGACGTATTGACTCTTTTTTACAAAAAAAGTACACGATATTTAATAATTTATCATCGTGCGTTTTGAGCATTTTTATTGCTTGCTTGAATGTAGGTATATGTATATTAAAGCAAGTTTTGAATGAAATAAATCGATATTAAATTATAAGTTTTAAAAATTTGACCCGGGGAATATTCAATCTTTCTCATTGGAACCTCTCTCTACAGTTGCAAGCATTTTTAAACTTTTATTCTCAGCCACTGGTCAATCGCTCTTAAGAGATATATTTAAGTGTAAGGGTTTGAATAATATTAATCCAATAAAAAGGTTATTAAGACGTATTATAGATATATAACAAGACATAGATAGAAATAATATAAGGAGTATTTTCGGCACGTTCCAGAGTATTAAAAAAATACAATATCGCCCTGGTGTAAGACCACCATTCAGAATTGAAACGTTGCTTGAAATGGCTTTAGCCGTGTTTAGTGACTAGATCTGAATAGCCAGGTACTTCCCCACCTTCCTCTTTCACACTTACCTTCAGCCTTAAAAAATACCCCAATTAGATCGTCTTAAACCATAGTGAACTAACTCACTTTTTGGAATTTCTGAGTTAGAGCTTGAAATGAGGGCTCCAAATCATAATCTAGCTCTGCCAGAGAGAACCAGTCAGAGAAATAATGTCTTGAACAATCAAAGACGCTATTTCTCTGATTGATTCTCTCTGGCAGAGATAGATTATGATTTAGAGCTCTCATTTCGAACTCTAACTCAGAAATTCCAAAAAGTGAGTTAGTTCACTATTGTTTCAGACGATCCAATTGGGAATGCCATAGTCTCACTGGCTCCAGATGGAATCACTTGGGACTCTTGTGAGGTATTCATATAAAAAAGGACTGATACTCTCAGATAGGTGTATTTAATAAATGTAACCCTTCAAAAATCGGGCGGAATTTGTCATAAGATAAAAATATTTCAATAAAATCCAAATAATTGGAATACTTCTGAACATATCAGAAAACTAAAAACAAACAAATTTTATTATTAAAAATAAAAATATACTTTTTGAAGTTCAATTGAAAAAATAAATTAAATTGAAATTAAAATTCGTAATACAAAAATAAAAAAAAGTTTAAAAGAAGGGATCACCTTACGTGTTTTCTAACTACAATAACTAATAACGAAACCAAATAAAAGCACATATATATTTTAATAGAAAAATGTTGCAGTCACCTCACTTTTTTATCATTCAACGTAAAAATAATTAATAAAAATTAGCAATGTTCAACATTTTGGTTTTACAGAGGTGCACATTCTATATTTGAATATAAAGCGTAGAGTTCTTTTTTTTAACACCACTAAAATCATATTTCTCACTATGACGGTAAGGGAGATGCAACGGTTTATATGAGACCTGAGAAAGGATATGATTATGATAGCCTAAAAAGGTAAGTTGTGTACATTTTAACTATAATGTCGATGTCCGAAAGTTTAAACAAGGAAAAAAACTCTACAAACATATGTTCTGACACTATTTGCACCACTTTTATAACAAAGGGAAATTCAAGGTCAATGATCGCTGTTATTATATTTAGGATTGTTGGTTTATAAGTTGGTTTAAAATTCGATTCCGACGCAGCAAAATATCAATATCCATGATTTTTTTTTCCTTTGGTGCTACTTAATGTTGCATTTGACGATCCTTACAAATGTGATTTTTATTGCTGTCCCAAGAACCTTGATAACCAAATATATTAAATTAAATTAATGTCTTCCTGTGACGTCTCCGACTCCTTCTCTGAAAAGCCCACGCGTCAAATTAAATGTTTTTCTGACACTCCTTTCTTCGTTCATCTGCAGTACGTGTCCAAACTACAAAACCATTCGTTTCATCTTATTCTTTGGCATACTTTGACTTTGCATTATTTTTGGCTCTGTTTGTTCTCAATTCTTTCGTTCATTGTTTTCACAATCTACATTGCTTTAAATGCTGTAGGTATTTGGTCTACTTTTATAATTACGCTATATCATCCTCATCAGCTTCTTGCTATATTCTTACGATCATTAAAAACTATCTTTGAAAATGTTATACCTAGGTTTTATTATTTTAGGTTATTATTATTATAATTTGTAGAGTTTGGAATGATTATTTTCTTTTATTTCATAACGTTTTTCTTGCTTTTCGATTGGTTACTAATGATACTATTTAGTTTTATTATTTAAATTAATTATTGGAAATTAAAAATATTAAATCAAAAACTACTTAATTTGAATAGTAGAAAAGGTTTATTAACTTCGATGGAAATTTATTAGTAAGACCGATGATCTCAGCACAAGAAGACAGGATGGTTTCTTGTTGATGAAGCCACGCTAACGGGTAAGCCAAACAATCAGAAAACGTAAGAGGCTAGACTTTGAACCACACGCGTAACACCCGCGTCTGTCATTCTGTCCCGCTCACAATAAGCTCACGCACACTTACAATACATGCGAATGCGAAATGTGCGAATGAGACAACGCTCAAATTTACCTACAGAAATCGGTCGAAAAGAGGTTTATGGAGAATACACTTTTCTACACCGAAATTTTCACGAAATTGAAATTTAAAAATATATATATTTTTTAGAAAAAATAAGCTACGTCGGTAGCTTTTTATAATTTTATAATTCTTTATGAGAGTTGAGTTAGCAGCACTTTTTCTTTAAATAATATTTTTTGATAAATCGTACATCTTTGACAGTGAATGTTTACGGTAATACGAAACGCATCGAAAATTCGAAAACATACTGACATAGTTTTCACCTTCTAAAAGGCAGTATAAAAAAATATATTCATTTTGTGCAATTTTCGATGTAGAAAAGTGTTTTTTCCCGGGCGTCCTTTTTGTATGGGCCGAAAAGCGAAGTCTATCATCTTAACGTACCGATTTCGCCTAAACGGTGGCAAAAAACTTATTAGAATTTAAGTGTTACGCAGATTTTTTTTACGCACATTGGACTATAGGTGCTTAATATGGAAGAGTACATTGCAAGCAACGATTTGATTCTGAATGGTGGTTATTGACTAGGACGATATTAAGGATATCAGCTACTCTGATTCTGTCTTAACACTGAAAAATGTCTATCCCCGCTCCAATACCTACTGAACTAACGCTAAATGAATATAATATATTTGTTTGTATTAACTCTGACCTTACTATTTGAAAACGATTTAATTAATCTAAAATAAATAAACTTCCATAATAATAAATTATTTGGAAAAATATAATATTATCTCAGATTTAAAAGTCAGAGTACAGTACAAATAGGGTGACGATAACTACTTGAAATACCTTTAGGTGTAAATTAATTCGAGAATATTTTCTTTTAGTCACTCTTGGGAACAACTGTCGACGATTTTAGACCCCCCACGATAATCTGTTGCGGAAGCTTACACAATTACATTATAATAATATATTATATAGCAGTTGACGTTTATCATAATATTTCACCTTCATCAGTAAAAAAGTCACGTGGGCAAAGTCCGCATAAATCTTAAATCTCCGGCACTTGCGTGTCATCATCGCGATGCCTCTTCGTCACTTTTCTCATTCTGCTCATTGGGAATTCCAAGGACGAAGCTGCAATCTGTTTGCCAACGGAAGTTAGAAGAATAAGAGAGTTACAATGGTGGCTATTAGTCTAGAATCTTATAGGTAACAAAACCAAAGAAATATTTTGAGTTTACGCTTATACTTTCCAGAGCCATTAATAATTGAACTGCATCTACTTATAGAAAGCAAAATCCGCCGCATTCCGAATTTCGGCCGATTAATATCACATTATTCTACAACACTTAAAGATTTTAAGATCCTAAAAAATATTTGTTGGTTTTTAAGTTAATATCTATACATTTGTAGAGTCATTCCCTTGGTAGAAAATATCGCAACTAAGCTCCGAGGGTTATTGAAAAACTCATTTTGTTCTGTTAATGCTATAGGTGTGAAAAAATCACAAAGTATCTTTAAATGCGACTTGAGCATGCGTCGACAAATAATTACTCTATTTTAAGCAAATCGTGTTTTAATAAATATTTTCATAATTTTCGCTTAATTATTATAGATTTTTAATATTAGCGCTCTCTCTTTATTTACATATCTCGTTTTCAAATCATTTTCTTTTTCCTTTTAAACGCTTACTACCGAGCCTTAATAAAGCACGGTACATATTTATGTAACGCAATTTTCATTTTTTTCAGAAAGTTATTTATTAATTTATTAATTTTTATTTTAGTAATTTGTACATTTAAGTTTACAAATTGCTAATTATGTACATATTTTATTCTATATTAAATTTTCTCCAGTTTCATGTTGCTCCTACAATACATCTTAAACTTTCCAATTGGTGCGGACTTTACAGTTTCTGGTTTGTTATAACACTTCATCCCTTTGTACAGTACACTATTCTGTGTGTTCGCTTTATCCTTTTTTGTAGCCTAATTTCCTTGCACGCCCTTGTATTATGTCTGTGAATGTCCTTGTTGTATTTAATTTTAATTGAAAAATATTTTGGTAATAAGTTGTTAACTATTTTATGAATAAATAAAAGTGATAAATTCATTTTTTTATAAGAAAAACACTGTTTTTAACTTTTGAAGGATATTCCCATCAATTTAAAATATCATTGAAGAAGAAGATAACAATAATAATCTATTTTTTTTAAATATGGAAATGAACAAGACACAGAAAAATAATAAAGGATAATGGTCGCAACTGGTAAAAGTCTTAAAGGTTAGATTCACTGTTAAAGTTAATAAAAAACATGTCGAGAACGTCTCAGAAAGACATTGTTCGATTGAAAGGATTTTTTACTTTTGTCGGGTCATGTAAAGAGTTCGAATGAGACCAAGTGTGAATGTGAAACAAGAACTGTGGTTAGTTAGATAATATAGTTATCCTGATATAATCTTCACTTCTAAAACTTTTTATCTATCAAATGTATTTTTTTTAAAGGAAAGACAAACATTCCTGGGTTACGAATAACCCAACAACATTTGATAATCTCCTACTACCACCACACTAAGCGGAAGATGTACTCCTTACGATATCCGTAACGCCAATTTTTAAGATTCATTTAGACTTATTTTAGACAGGTGTAGCGAGCCTAAAATAAATCGAACAATCTATCCCAGAATGGATTTTAAGCTGAGGCAGGAAATGAACCCGTTACTTTACGATTCAAAGCCAAATGCGTAGACCATTAAACTTAAAAAAAAATACCAACGGCAAGTCTTCACATTATGGAAATAGCATAATTAATCACACAAGCTCACATAAATCAAAATAATGTATTTGGTCACGTAGAAATTTCTAAACAAAAGAACGAACTAGGTGATAGGTAGGTAGTAAAAGGATGGCTAGCAAAGTGAGGAGGTAAAGGTAACTGAAGATATGGTTAGTAGTTTCGGAGCATAGACTGCCACAAACAAATTGACGATTTCTCGGAAGATGCCGCTGTTGCATCTCTGACATACAAATGGGCACATCGCTGAAGAAGAGGCTAATGGGCCGATCCTTGTTTAAGGTAGAATGTTACATCAACCACCATATCGCTGATTTTTCTAATACATTTCATAGAAAATCAGATAATTTAATTTTATAATTTAATCATAATAAATATAGAATTCCTTGTTATTTCATTTACAATTCTTAGGTTACTGGACTAATGTTAAATGAATGTGAGCTAGAAAACCTTGACTGAATGTTATAGCTCGTATTATTATGTACAAACTTTTACCCTTTCCCAGAAAGCAACAAAAAATTCAAGTAGCTTTGGGTATCTAGCACTAACGATCGGTATAGAATTTATCGATAATGTCGGTAACTTAACACTGTTACCGAGCATGACTACAGATCGCTAACGAACAATCAACAGTTTATGTCAAATAAATAAAGATTACTTAGTCGTTATGAAACGTTATTTGTTCGTTAGCTGTCTGCAGCCATGGTCGATGGATAATATTTATTTATTTATTTGAGACACAAACAGGATATTTATAGAACATTCTTGTTGGTAATATAAAACAAAATTAAATTCAAATATAAATATCCCCAGACTAATGTGTCTGCAGTAATCGAAACAAACACATAAAAAAAACAATGTCAGTATTTTTATACTTAACTAAAAAAACTTAATTATAATAATAAAAAAGAAAGAAGAAAAAATCTAATAAATCTAGAAAATGTTTATGAAAAAATAATAAAACAACAAACAATCTTTTATTTTTACTTTTTAGGTGCACAAATTGTGGAGATACTTCTTGAAACAAGTTATATTATTTACAAAATTATCTATGATAGTGTGTGATTTAGCAAGATCATTGTATGATCTAGACATTCTAGAAATAGGATTAACCTATCGAAACCTATATCGATCGACCGTACTACATCCTCAGGAGTCGCATTACTTACTACATCATTTTCATCATCAGCTATAGAGCTTTTAGATAAACATTTGACTACCAGGCTGCCTTAGTGTTTGTTCTGTATTTTTCATTTGATAACAAAATTTCACGATAGAGTTTTGAAACTTTCTCATTGCCAGTTCGTTCAACCGTAGAATCATCAAGTTTCCTGTGAAAACATGGCGCATGGTTAGTCCAGGGAGTTTTCGTTTGTCCCTCTACCTGTGTGTATTTGTATTCTGGACCCCACAGTCTCACCGCACGGGTCTTTACGCAATTTGCTAGGGGTAGCTGTAGGTACTAGGAACCAGGAGGTAACTACCCTCGCCTGCTAACTGCTCGCCACCGCCTTCAGACTTCCGAAACAGGACCAACTTTGACCCGAGTAACATTAAATTTATACAAACTAACGGAGAACGGAACCGAGGCTTGAAAAAATGCTTTTATTATTTAAATCTAAGGGTTAACTGCTGGAATTCGATAGCTTGGATTTTACCTTAAATTATATATTACAAGGCGTGATGTAATTCAGTTTTGAAAGCTGCGACGTGCTTTAGGATTTTTAATATTTTCAAGCTAATCTCAGAATCACATCAACACGTTCACTGCATGTGCAGTATTCATTGCACCCTTGGTGTAATTAATAGTTACTAGAGGGTAGAATCTGAAGTAGATATGCGTGTTAGATGTGAAATTCACTCTATCAACTCTCTTATGTCTAGACTTCTTTTTTTAAGCAATATCGGGATATATAATAATAATAACAAAGCATTTGTATAGCGCAGTTGTGCGATGTTTCACTTCAAGTGCGCTTAACTATAACAAAATTTTAAAATAATCCCACAGTGCTCCTTAGAGTCCTAACAAAGTATTGAAAAGTAATTTAAAATAAAGAATATATCAAGCTTTTATTTTGAAGCACGGAGCATACCTAAAATTAATAAGTTTCCATTTGTCAATTAGTGAATTTAATAACCTAATTTGTATGAATAAAGCTTAATTTGAATTGTTTTTTAATGCCTTCGGAAGGCGAAAACCTGTAACTTGTAATAATAATTACTTAACAGAACCAGCTCTCAAAACCACTATTTTTTAATAAAATAATAATGTAGATAAAAAACTAAAAAACAAATTTGATAAAATATTCAGCGTGATCATTCCCAAAAAGCTTTTAATTTAAATATCACCGGTAAGAATTTGGATTAACAAATCCATAACGATTTTCACTAGCTTTATTCGCTAAACTTCGTGTGACTAGATATGTAGTAGGTACTCTAAGACACTTTGCCTATACAAAATAGAAGGTGAGTTTTTACATATAAAGCAAAATTAAAAGAAATCATTATTTTCCATCTAGCCTTCATTTGCAATAAATGTTTAGGAGTAATTTGAACGAGCTTTTCTAAACGGGTTCAATTTCCGATGGAAAATTTGTTGGAAACGTAAATACCAAGTCAGACATCGACCATCCCGAGGGAACCTTTTAATGTGATAATGTTTGACTTTTATATTTTCTGAATGAAAGGAATGATTAACGAATTCACAGTCTGGTGATTTTATTACGAATTATAGCGCAATTAAACCTTTAAAGGACTTAATTATTAGTAAATTCAGTCCTTAGTTCAAATGATATCTCTTTTAGTTTTTACCATAAATATAATATCTTAGAATTTTTCCATCTGTTGGATTTTACAGAAAATTGTGTTGGGATAAAAATATTTTTCTCTGCCTTCAACATCAGACTAAGGCGATCAAAGTATTTGGTAGAATTCCGAAATAGAATTTCTACGTTTTTTTTCAGTTAACAATGAATGATGAAGACGAAGTTACTCCGCATATTTTGCAAGTTGGCAAATTCAAATTTCGAAACAACACCTGTCATGAGTGTGGAAAGGCGAAGTTTTTACGGTATGTTTAGGTCGGAGGTCCAAAAATGGCGTTTTTTGTTTTTCTTTGCGCTTTTCCGAGAAGATCGTCACGCTGAGACGTAGTGATGAGTTATGTTCAAGCGAATGCTTTGCAAAAACCATGTCACTTCCTTGGCGTTTCTGTGTACTTAACTTTGTATTTATATATGTTTCTCAGAAATTCACATATGTGATAAAGTTATCAAATGGCAATTCAGCTCTATTTTTTTAACAATTGAAAGGATCCCGTTAAATGCTTTTGAAGAAATTCTGATCAGCAGAAGAAGACAACTCGGTAGAAAAGTGAAACCCACTTAGAGTCGGCGTTTTGGGGACCTTTCATATGTAAAAAAATGAAGTTGAATGACCATTTGATGACGATGTTACATTTGAATTTCGGTGTGCGATAATTATTTACAAACATAATTATAAATGGTATCCGAGGGTAAAGTGCATAACTTCGGGAGGTGATTTTACATGATGGTAGGAGTAAAAAAGTTTAATAACTTTTTTCCGAAATTCTACCTTTTTTTCTCATACAAAAAGACGTACCTATTAAAAATCCTTGGTGTAAGGTACAAACTTACCCGATAAATTTGCTGTGAGTCTGCCGGACGCGATAATGGCGACGTTTGATAGTTGGAATTGGCCCGCATCGTAACAGCGGAAAATAATAGTGCTTGCAATTTGTATCTACCTGGTCTCTGAAAATAGTACCAGAACTGGTCTCTAAAAATTCTAAAGCCATAAAAAGCAATATCCAAAGTGGCGATGTCTGACTGGGCGGTAATAAGAAAATCTTCCAACTTTTTAGCGACGTGCAAGGAAAATCATATGGGAAAAATTAAAATGAATTTGTACCCTTCTAAAAACGCATCTGCGATCTTTACCACGTTTACCACCCTTATATGTATGTGTAAAATGTATTAAAATAAATCAAAAGTAACTGAGTCAGCAGTAGGTACCATCAATAACTTTAATAATATGTTGAACTTCTTGCAAGTTTTACAATAAAATCACTCCGCAATCTGAGCGCGACACGTGCTGCGGGGTAAATCCATCGTTTTGCCAAAAATAGAGCGATCAGAAGAACATTTCCTTTTATTCGATATCATCATGCGTGCGGTGTAGCCTCCCTGTTCTAGTTCCCTTCTCCTATACCTTCCCTTCCCCACCGCTTGATCCCGGAGGGTCCCTTAGGATCAACCATGTCCCCTTCTGCGTTCCGCGTTTCTGTTACAATTTCTTCATCCGTTCACTTTCTGCGTGAGTCTGTGGAATTGTGAAGTTTTGAATACTTCCATAAAAAAGGATGATGAGAAATATTTAGAAAGAATTTACTAATACGATTATTAGTTATTGGGGTAAAAATCGACATAGTTATTTTGTGGTAATAAATACTTTAAAATTATATTAGTAAACGCAATAGATTTATTATTTTCAACTGGCTACTGGCTGTAATACCCAAATTCTTCCAACTTTTAATAAATCTTTTCGAAATAGTTTATCACAGAAATAATAATATATGTACTTATTGATTGTTAATTTAAAAAATGTGTAACGAATTGTGCATGGTGTTTTGACTTATTTTTGATAGTTTGAGTGCATCTCTCTTTAGTTCTAAAGCATACTTAGAGGAGAAGATTTACAAAGCAGAGGCTAAAATTGTGCATACTTACCTACATCAAAAATGACTCAGTTCCAAGTGTGTGTTAAATCATGTATATGGGTTAAATCAATCTAGTACTTTTCTACCGGCTTCTCAAGAGAATTGTAATGAAATGTTTGTTTTGTAATTGTAATGAAAACTTTCTTTAGGAAGCTATCAATTCGTGTTAAGAGCCATTGACCAGCGGCTGAGAATAAAATTTTTAAAATGCTTGGAACTGTACAGGAAGGTTCCGATGAGAAAGATCGATTATTCTCCGTATCAATTTTTTTAAATTAAATATTTAATATCGATTTATTTCATTAAAAACTTGCTTTAATATACACCTACATTCAAGAAAGCAATAAAAATGCTCAAAACACACGATGATAAATTATTAAATATTGTGTACTTCTTGTAAGTATTTTTTGATCATAAGTAATAATGATTTTTCAATAATGTCCAAACAAAATAAGAGTGTAAAAAAATCTGAAATATTTTAGTTTGCAAGGCCTTAAATAAAAAGAAAACCTGAGGTATGTTCGTCACAAAACACGTTATCGGATTTATTTTTAATGATTTCAATTTAACTAAAATTAAAATTCTGAAAAATAGCTTTACTAGATTATGTATTGATTTATTTTACGGTATAACCATACTATATTAAAAAATAAATTAAATTGAGATAATACCACCTTTGCTCGAGATAACTGGAGTGCATGAATAACATTTTCAGAACTCACCGTTCGATAGTTTTTACTACTGAACGCAGAGATTCCCTGTTTAGTATTTACTGTTATTTCTACGAGTATATTATGTACCCTTCTTACTACTTATGGGCTTAAGTGGGATAAACCCGACACTGTTTGATAGCGAAATTATTCCAACGGATAAACATAATCACTTCGAACGGCCAAACAAAAAAAAAACACACTTCAAGGGTTGGCTTATCAGATGGTCCGAGTCAAGTGACTCTGAGAGGGAATTTATACAACGGTTGAATTTACAATTTATCCAGTAGCCGTAAGTAACTCTGAAAATGTGATCGATTTCAGATTCATCGTGCATCGGAACAATAGGTGGTGTTGAGGTTAGGGGGAGGCAGCCCAGAGGCTTTCATTTACATATTCCAGCGGCATGCCGGCTAGATGTTATACTTGTTATGGACGGAGTATCTGCTGGGAGAGGGATAGGAGGGAAGGAAATGTTATGGAAATATATTACCTTCAGTAGGAATGTGTAAATACTCCCTGATTTAACACACACTTGGAACTGAATCATTTTTGATGAAGGTAAGTAAGTATCAACAATTTAAGCACTTGTGAAACGATTAAAGTTTTTTCTTTTTTTTTCTTTGGGATATGAAAGAGACTAACTAACTAACTAACCATCACGCCGTTTCCCCGCAGGGATAGGCAGAGAGGACGGACCGCCAAACACCTCAGTCTTGAGACACACTCTTGCCTCATTCATCACATTCATAAATCGTCTCATACATACTCTTCTATTTTTCTGACTCTTGACATGGCCCGACTCAAGTATCTGATTCACTTGATCGTGCCATGTCTTCCTCGGACGTCCCCTACTTGTTATACCATTCACACTTGCATCATATATTTTCCTTACTTCGTTCACTTGCTCCTCCTTTCTTCGTTCACTCGCTCTACATGCCCAAATCATCTGAGGGTTCCTTTCTTAATTTTATTCATTAAGCTTACATCAGCCTTGCATTCTTTTCGAATCTCCATATTTCTCACACGATCATACAGGGTTTTACCACACATACGCCTCAGGAATCTCATTTCGACAGCATTCAGTCTACTTTTATCCTTCCTCTGCCAGTTCCATGCCTCACTGCCATACATAGGTACAAGCACTCCATTGTGGACTGCTAGCTCCGCTTCCTTGGATAGATTTTTGTTGGCGCCAACGGCATTCAGTCCTCCATTAATGGAGTTACCTGCATTTACCCTTCTTTCAATATATCTATCAGCCTTCCCATCTCTGTGATAATAAACACAATCCGTTTTTTTTTTAAATATTATGTGAACCGTTGGAAGATAGTGAGACCACGGCATCCCCAATTTGGGCATGTTATTAGGCTGGGGTAGTGAGGAGGAGAAGGAGATGGGGAATAGAAACGAGTGAAAGTACTGGGCTGGAACTAACGACTTCACGTAAGTAGTCGATATTCTTACCCCTCGACCACGGAGTTTCATAAAAGAACAAATATCTTCTCTTCCACTACTTACTTAATTGTTATCTTAACTATAAAACAAAAAAATAGTATATGAAGTATCAAAAACTCTTCATCTCGAAGTTTTGGTATAATGAAATTTGCACACCATTTCTGAAGTCTTTATATCATCACATTTGTTTTTAGAGCACAGTCTTACTTCCATTATTAGTTTCAGTCTTACAGAGCATTGAAATATCGAATTACCTCGATCAGACAACTACAATTTCTTAAGATGATAAACTTCGCTTTTCGGCCCATACTAAAAGGACGCCCGGGAAAAAACACTTTTCTACATCGAAAATTGCACAAAATGAATATATTTTATACTGCCTTCTAGAGGGTAAAAACTATGTCGGTATGTTTTCGAATTTTCGATGCGTTTCGTATTAACGTAAACATTCACTGTCAAACATGTACGATTTATCAAAAAATATTATTTAAGGAAAAAGTGCTGCTAACTCAACTCTCATAAAGAATTTTAAAATTATAAAAAGCTACCGACGTAGCTTCTTCTTTCTAAAAAATAAATATATTTTTAAATTTCAATTTCGTGAAAATTTCGGTGTAGAAAAGTGTATTCTCCATAAACCTCTTTTCGACCGATTTCTGTAGGTAAATTTGAGCGTTGTCTCATTCGCACATTTCGCATTCGCATGTATTGTAAGTGTGCGTGAGCTTATTGTGAGCGGGACAGAATGACAGTCGCGGGTGTTCCGCGTGTGGTTCAAAGTCTAGCCTCTTAAGAATTGTTAAGAAGTTCTGATTAATTTATTGTTCGTTGTAATGTTATTATTACAAACATAGTGGAAAAATCATCGTTAAATTTTGCACAGTTCATTATTAAATTCAACAAGTTAAGCTATGTTGTGGGATTTTTTAATCATTGTTATATTAGTATAATGGATTTTATGTGAAATACTTGAGGCGTTGTAATATTATCTTGATTCCAGGTGTAAAAGTTACAAAAAATTCTGGAATACCTTTGAGCTTTTACACTTTGTCTTTCCGATTCTAGGTAAAAACCGCGTGAAAATATAATATGATATCTGTTCATCAGTGTACCAGGAATTTTTTAAGTATTATATCGTGTAGTACTGAAAAAAATATTTATAAACAGGTATGTAATTGAAGGTGAAGTATGTTTTAAGTGGTAATTAGGAGTATAGTGAAATAGGTAACGAAGGCAAAACGTTGAGTCATAATATAAGATGGGTATACAGAGTATGGAAGTACCTGCGATTTTTTTTTTCTTTTGATTGCGACCTTTAACCAGCGATTCCTGACTACATTTGGAGTAATTTTTATCTTTATTTATTTTTAATAGCTGGCACATTTTGATTTTAAAATAAAAGCAATTGCCTAGTTTAAAAAAAAAAAAAATTTCTGTGATGAAAGAAATGAAGAATTCAGATATATTTTTAATGAACTTAAGAAAATAAGTTATCCGGTCATATTAGAATTTTACTAGCGCAAACTCTGGAAAAAACACGGCGTATTATAATTCCAATAAAAAAAATAAAAAAATAATATTCTGAATTGTCGACAATTAAAATCGATTTTTCTTTGATATTTTTGATGGGCCTTCAACAACTGTGTATCTATTTAAAACATCTGACGGTACTCGTACGATATCAATGAACAACCACAAACTTATGTCCCTAAAATTTTTTGAATACAATCACGGGTCGTGTAAAACTGAAACAATAGAGCTCTACCTCACAAAAGTCTCCATTTAAATATGGGAACAAAAGAAACCACGTGACGTTTCGGAGAACAGATATGATTCTAAATTCAAAAATTGGATTCAATCTCGATTTGTTCGTGTCGGCGGGTCCTATTACCGGAAGCTTTTATTCCACATCCTCTGGATACAAAATGGTGGCTTATTGTGACGTCAGACCGCTTCCGGTGGACACGGTTCGACCTGTTTGAGCTTCACCCCTCGCAAAGACAATAAGCAAAATTATTGAGGAATATTGGAGCTGATTCGGTTTATTGCTCCGAATAGGAAATTGAAAGGGTGATCGCTAAGGGATGCTTGCTCCAATTCGGTGGAAATTAGATATGGATTGAATTAGCTATTATTTATTTAGCCGCGCAGATAGATAATAAGAAATTATTATTGAAAGATATTAACCATTTTTGTAGTACAACTCAAATATTAATCAATGATCAAGAAATTTGGGTGCACGGTTTAACGAAAATAAACAATTATATGTTTTGCATAAATTTATATTGTATTTCACGCACATAGGAGAATGTACCGATCTCCATGGCCAAGCTTTTAAGGTATTTTATCTCATTATATGGTTTAGTAATCCAGAGTGAGCAAATAAAGTAAAATCAATTTTAGTGTGTTAATAAAATGTTATTATTTGATTATAGAAGAATGCTTTAATATCTAGTCACTAGGCACGCCTGAAGCCATAGGTATATATAAATAATATGTTTTTAAATATTTCATTTCTGTTTGGTTTTGAAATGAGAAAAATCTGGTCCCTACCTCTCCTTGATCATCACTTTGCTTGAATAGTATTTGAAATTTGGAGCAATGACAAGAAAAATAGTCGACATGAAATTCGACTGCATTTGTCTTTTAAACAGAAGTATTTTTGGATTTACCTTCAAAGTAAGTTGTAGGAGTTTTACGTGTACACAATCTCGTTTTTAAGTCAGATATTTCAGAAAAGGAATTTGACCATCTCATAAGCATATAATATCGTTTTATACACAGTCGTTTTGTTGTGACGATAATTACCCCGGGGTATCGCGGTGGAACTATAGGTATAACTATATTGTGGCTGTGTCCTTTGGTTCTTCGCAGAAATACAGTGGTTAGTGACTGGTTATCCCTTTTCCTCACATATCTTGTTTTTCCTACACATATTATTACCGAATTCCAACAATAACCGTTTTATTTTATTTTTAGTGAATAACAGTCCGTACCCGTGTAATTAATATAATATTATATTAAATATCACGCAGTAATAATATAAAGACATAAAGAGTGATACATTTTCTCATGAGTGAAAGACCCCATCTCGTGTTGGTAAAGTAGTGTAATGTCGTAATATATAAAAATGTAGGTTAATACCAATCAACATCAAAAACATTTTGTATCATTTCCAAGGGAATCAGGATTATTTATTGCTACCTCTATCAAATACAGTGCAATAAAGTAACAAAGTGGGGGTTACTTTCTGCCTGCTCATGGCCGATATAATCTTGTTAAGGTAGGTAGGTACCGTTATTTAATGCGTTTATTACTTTGGAACCCATTTGGAAACAAGCGTGTAAAAAAATCTTTCTAAAAGTCAAATTAATCAAAATAATTATATTTTGCGATTTACCACAATAAAAAGCGTTTATCAACTAGATTCACGACACATAAACATATTTTAGATCATTTATAAATACAGGTCAGTTATTTTCAGAGTGGAAGATACTCTCAGTATCGCCCTGGTGTAAGACCACCATTCAGAATTGAAACGTTGCTTAATAATGGCTCTAGCCGTGTTTAGTGACTAGATCTGAATAGCCAGGTACTTTCCCACCTTCCTCTTCCCCATCTCCTTCCCTTCCCCACTTACCTTCAGCCTCACAACATACTCCAATTGGGGATGCCATAGTCTCACTGGCTCCAGAAGGGAGCAGTTGGGACTCTTGTGAGGTTTCTCTATAAAAAAAAAAAAAGGTCATTTATGAACAATTTTCTTTTCGATTTCAGAAGCCATAATCAAACTGTAGTGATGCCTACTTACAGAAGATTAATTTATATTACTTCTATTTAGTAATAAAAAACATCAACGTGAAGACGGGGAAGTTCTGGAAAGGAAAAAGGTATGGGTGGGTGGGAATTGGGGGTCAATGCATCCAGGAATAACAGACATATGTATCCGACCCGCTTACTGCTCGATTGACCGGTTTCTCTCAACAGTCTCTCCCGTTCCGGCCTGCCACATCCGAGCACCCCTGCTAAGACACCAAACGTAACGAACCACTTGTGGTGACCTGTGACAAAGGTGTCGGATATCAAATAAATGGTTCGCAGAGTGGCGTTACCCATACCCGTTCCCCAAACGTGCAACATCCACTCGAGCGATTGGTGTTCAGTTTTTGATTTGGACAATCGATTTAATAAATATCATTTCTCAAAATATTAACATGGAAACATATAAACTGTTTACTGTGCGTTGCCCTAGTGCTTGTATGTTCAATAGACCATTTGCAAATTTTACAGGGGACGTTTGTTTTTGTTTTTTACAGGCAAATTCTAAATAATTCTCGACTTTAGTCATTTCGTTTTATACGTGTCTATTGAATACGGTATAAAACGAAATGACTAAAGTCGAGAATTATTTAGAATTTACCTATAAAAAAACAAAAACAAATGTCCCCTGTAAAATTTGCAAATGGTCTATTGAACATACAAGCACTAGGGCAGCGTGTGGTTAAAAGCTAATGAATCCACCTAGATTTCACCGTTTATCCTATATTTGTAGGTTCGTTAAATGTTGTCCAATTTTGGACAGATATCAATCGCAGAAAAATAGAAGCCGTCCAAATTTGTACCTAAATCTCTTAGTGGAAATTGGAGTTCATACATTTTAATATCAATTTTAATAACCCCTTTAAATGCATATTAAACAGTTGCAGGATTAGTAAATAAATATCATTATCCATAAAATTCTTTTCATTTCGTGATGTTTATAGTTTTAGTCCATCCGCCCCCAGTATTCGGAATACACACTTTATCCAGTATATTCAGTAGTTTCATGGATCGTGATTCGCCCGCAATAGTGAGTCGTTAACATAACCATAATACGCTGTGAACAATAAACCGAGTGGAATTAATTTATTAATGGCCTATTCGTTTCGTTGTTGTACTTGTTTTTATTCTGCCTCTGATGCACGAATCAAAATGCGTGCTATAAAAAACGCTGCGTAATAAAAATAAATAAACTCACACAAGCACAAAAATAAACTGCTCATATGATTAAAGTTATCTTTTTTATAAATGTTCTTCATTTTATTTCTACCGACTTGAATGGTCTGAAACAAAAGCTTCACGTTCGAAGCTTTATAACGAGCGGCCATAAATTAGAAAAAGCTGGCACATAGTCAACATAAAACTTCCACTCAATTAAAACAGTAAATTTTTATTAGGTTTAAACGCACTTTTTTACAAAGTGTTCTTGATATGATTGGTGGTAACTTGAGCGGTGTGGATGAAAACGTACGCGGAGTCGTTGTTTGATGGTGTTTGATCACGCTTTGAAGTTTTGAGCCGGAACACTTTTGTTGTTTGTCGCCGGTGTCTTAAGAATTCGGATATTGTCTGATGCTTTCTACCGTAAGCAGTGTTAGCTATAAACAACTTGTTAATTCAGTTAGTCGGGTATCTACTCAGATCTGCTTTAGTTCTCGTGTCGAGATTGTGATACGTAAACGTATACAGCAATAATTACTATCTCGTTAAACTTGGATATTCATTGTGAATATTTAAAGATAGATAAATTATTTACGGTTGTGTTTGGGTATCAAAATAGTTGACAATAACAGCGTAAAAATAACTCCTAATGTGAACGGTTTGTTTTTGTATTTCAGTTTGATGTTGATATTATGTACCCTAAAATAAAACTTCTAACATTGATCTATTTATAGAAGAGAAGAATCTGAAAATGTGTCTATTTCTGGAATTAAAGGGATGTTAATATTAATATTCTTTTGAAATTCTGGGAACAGACGTCATACATAAATAAAAATATGTGTTTTTAACATCAGTATCCGTAGGAGACCTACGCATTATTTCAAAGCCCTTAATTATTATTTTTAGTACCTAGTTTATTTACTTATATACAAAACAGGAAAAATGAACTAAATAAAGCAGTTAGTAATTTCCCACTCTCACTTGTCCTTTTCCCACCAACGTATGTAAATATTTCTCAGAAATCTTAGCAAATATTAATAATCAACAAATTGCTATATCAAACGACCCATATTGTTGAAAAGGGAAATCAGAGCATCATGGTCATGATTAATTTCGGAAACATCTCATCCCTAGGACAACTGCAGATTGCTAACGTAAAAAAATAGTTGAAGTCGAATATATTAAAAACCTTTAGTCATTGTGAACCGTTATTTATTATCTAGAAAGTTATCTATAAACTCCTTATGGATCGACAGTGCTAGATGCCCATGGCCCCTAGCACACTCGATCGATCAGGATTGACTCAGGATAACTTTCGGTAACTTCTCAACGTTCCCTAGGACAACTGCAGATCGCTAGCGTACAAATAACAGTTGATTTCGAATATATTAAGGACACTTAGTCATTATGAACTATCACTTATACATTGGCGATCTGTATTCAAGCTAGGGAACGATGAGAACTTACCGAAAGTTATCCTTTCAATCGTTATCAATCGAGTGTGCTAAGAGGCCAGATGTTGTAAAGCGCATTGAAGTTTTTTCCGTTTTGCAGGTAATTTTTATCTACTGTTTTACCTATTACTATTGACAATAAAATAAATTAATATTTTATTTTATTTTTTGTTTTATTTTTATTTTGCAGAAACAAACAGTACATAATTACATTTAAGAAAATAGTTACAAAGTTGGAAGGAGAGAGGGAATAGTGTTTGTGTGTGTGTGTGTGTGTGTGTGTGTGTGTGTGTGTGTGTGTGTGTGTGTGTGTGTGTGTGTGTGTGTGTGTGCGTGTGGATGTGTGTGTTATGTGTGCGAATTCAGTATGGTAGAATTTTTTTTCTTAAATAGGGGGAGGGAATCAAAAAATATATCGGTATTTGTGCCTTTTTGAATTGTGTTGAATGTTTGAAGGATGCTGGAAATTGGGGATGCTATATAAATATGGGTGTACTATCTTCAAATTGTCATATTAATGACTTCTAACGAATTAATAAAGCATTGTCAATCACAATGAATATTTTTTTGGTCATAAAAAATATATCAATAGTCGTAATGTAATTGATGGAAAGATTTGATTAAATAATTAATTAAATATTATTATTTTTATTAATTTAATTATTAATATTTTTTTGTAATACTAATTTGTGGATTGGTCGTTCAAAATCAAAAATTCCTTAAGTTGGCCACCATTACCTATTGTACCGTTATTAATAAACATGCAATAATCTCGAAATACTTCAGAGATTTAAATAGGCTCAAGTTTCTAACTTACATATACAGTTGAAGGGTTGTAAGTTACAACCCTTTAACAATTGTATGTAACACAACTTCTGTAAGCTAAAATGACATGTTGTATGTTCATAACATAACCAGCATGAATATTATGATTCAGCACCGTTTTTTACGCCATAAAGACAGAGTTACGACTGGATTAATAAAGATCGTAAACATATTTATATTTTATATCCCAGTTGAATTGAAGAGCGTATAAAATAAATGGTATGAGAAATTCTCAACGGATCTCTGAAACTTCTACGGAGTGTTTTTTAACGTCCCTCTTATATTCTTTCCAGAAAACCTCATTCACAGAAGGAGTCTTACAACGCGATGTAATTTTCGTCTCCTATTTTTCTATGTAACCTCATAGAATAAGTTTTTAAAGAGAAAATATTGACCAGGTGACTTCTATATTCTATAAAAAGAAGTTTTGAAGACTTACAGCTTTTTTGAACTAAGAATTTTAAGATTTCAGCTCGCGACATAAATTACATCGTGAGCTGTGGAGCTTTGAATTATTTGTATTTTTTTGCGTTAGCTTCACACAAGAAGCCTTGAGGAAAACAATTTCTTCTTATGTTCGGGAATGCTGTATGGAGGATATTTTTAGGGAAAGAAATGAGAGAAAGTTCTGGAAAGGACAACAGTATGAATAGTGGGTAGGTTGGAGGTCAATTTGTCCAGGAGTGACAGACGTATGAATCGATCCCTGCCATCGCGCTACAAGGCCGATTGTCCGGCTGGAGAGTTTAAAAGGTCTCCTTCCGATCCGGAGCGCCACGCAATTGGTGGGCAAACACATGTGCTGCGAAGAATTAAACAAACCTCACCTCATGAATCCGGGCACCCCTGCTAAGTCACCAAACGTAGCGAATAACTTGGGATGACCTATAGCGGGGGTGTTTGACAATAATCAGAAAATAAATGAAATATATATATAATTTGTTTTATTGTTATAAGAGACTCAACGTTAAAATGACATTTTGTGGCAAACTCCGCCTAGCCAGTGGTTTAGTAAATGATCATAATATTAGTATCAAATCAACTACCAGTCCATAAAAGTCTCGGCGCCGAATATTTGACGTCCGTCTGAACGCCGTTTAAGAGTGTCAGTTTCATAACACGGATGCGTTTTTATTGTTATTATTTAAATATAGCCAGAGATGGCCAACAATAATGAATGTCACTAAAATGTGTTTTTGTTCATAATTCCCTAATGAATGGATGGAAAAGGCTTATCATTAGTTCCATCACAATGGTGCGTTTATTTAATAATGCAAAGCTTTAATGACATAATTGCGTGATACAAGTCCGTTCATTTAAAATGGTTTAGTAAAAGAGGTAATCATTGGTTATCATGCAGTTATAAATAAACAAAAGTTGTTACATGGGTGAAGTTATCTAATAGATTTATGTGAGAGTCAGTGGCGCGGTGACCAAGTACCGGGCCTCAAGGCAAACCCGAAAAATGGGTCACATTTCACTCGAATAATAATACCTACTTTGTTTTGCTTATTACAGAAATCAATTGATGTGTTAAATCTCAAATTGTAATATTTTAATTAATGCAGACAATAAATGAATTTAATTTATCATACATAAAGATAGCAGCCAATAAAAATATGCGTTAAGAAAATGAAGGTAATGTTGTTAGTTCTCAGTCGAAGCATGATAACATAATGATGACAAAATCGGATAGGGACACATTAGCTCAGATTTGACCGTATCGTTTTATGATTTCTCTGTTTCAGAATTTCGATTGGGTTTTGCTAATATTGTCTTTATTAATAATAATAATAAAAAAATCTCACGTAAATTATCAGTAGCTGTAATAATTATTTGTGTTTACGTAAGATGTAATCATTTGTCAATGAAAAATACCAATTTCGGTCTATCCGTTATTCGGTTCACTGAGCTCTGGAACTTTTGCTTTGAATTTAAGTATCATTTTCAAAATTGTAAGTTTTTTTTGCTTTACCTACACGCAGAAGGCTCTAAGGAAAACAATTTGCCTCGAGGCCTATATCATCTTTGGGGATGCTGTGTGGAGAGTCTTTATAGGGAAAGAAAAGAGAAGAAGATCTGGAAAGGAAAAAAGTATGAAGGGTGGGTAGGAATCTTGGCAAATGCGTCCAGGAGTGACGAAACTATGAATCCATCCCTCCCACAGTGCAAGGCTATGAGTCGAGAAAGTCCGGCAGCAGAGGTCTAGGATAGATCTTCCTCAACCAATCTCTCCCGATCCGCAGTAGGTAGGCAAAAGCATTCGACGCCAAGACCTAGACAAACCTCACCCAATGAACCCGGGCACCCCTGCTAAATCAGCAAATGTAGCGAACCACTTGTGGACACCGGCAGGGGTGTGGTTGTGGTAATCCAATGAAAGTATCCCGGGGCGGCGGTAGCCATACCCGCTTTCCAATTTTTTTGTTTAGAGAATTCAGACAAACATTAGTACCTACATAATATATACATATATATATATATTTTTTTTCAATATTGCTAATTAAAAAATTTGAACTAATTTGTCAAGAATTCAGATAATACGTGATTTTTCAGGGGTCTGCGTTAGTAACGTACTAGTTTCCGATGTTTCATAAAAGTGGGGCCTTGAATAGGTATTATAAAATTTGAATTTTCCAATGACGAGTCAAGAAACTGAGAGAGATTGGACAGAAAATCTATCAAAATAGACGAAATATGTATGATCTTTAATAATTTTTAATTTAATAATTTTTTTTTCATTTTTTCATTATATGTCATTTTTGTGTTCAAAATATAAGTTAAAAGCAACAGTGACTGTTTTTTGTGTGTTTCTTTTCGTAAATTGCTCCCCCACCGATGATTCTTCCCAAATAATAATTACTCGAGAAAAACAAAGTAGCGAGATGATTTAATAAACTTTCGTCAGCCATTTTTATTGACTGCCATCTGTCGCCCGCTGCTGATTCATTAACGTTTCGAAAAAAGAAAATCAAAGGCACGTAAAGGGAGGAAATAAACACACTAAGGGGAGATTTAATAAAAATAATATGCCTTAAACGAAATTTCATTTCTTTCGTTCTAATGAAATCTGGGTGTATAAGATCGGTACAATCCACTGGAATAGATAATATGAGATTATTCTGACCACTTCTGAAAATCACAATAAGCGGAAATGTCTGGTTATAGTAAGAAAATAACTCATAGGCCACTCTCCGTTAGGGTCATATTTATGGTTTGTGATCAGAATACATAATGTTATAATAAGATCGGCTGTACCTAGTACAGATTAAGATCAGTTTTCACATAAAGGTTTTGTTTTATCTTGATTTTTTATAACAACATGTCCACTGTGTTCGTAAAACAATGTCATTGTAGTTTACGGCAACTTTTGTTAAAAAAACCATCAGTGAAAAAATTTTGCGTTAGAAGGTAGATAGAACTAACCAAAAATTTCTCTATCTGGTTTCAATCCTGGGATTGGTTTGCTGAAATTTCCTTTATTTTTTTCTTCCATTCTTCCCTGTCTTGTGCGGCTCTTTTGAAGTCTGCATTTGATGAGCAGCGCATGTCCACCAGCAGGTCCTCAAGGTACTCTCGGCGTGGGCGTCCCCTAGAGTTTGTCCCCTCGGTCATACCCTCCATTATGGAATGCAAGAGGCCTTCTAGTCGTATTATATGGCCGATTCATCTTGCACGCCTTTCGGACAAGGTCCTGAGCAGGTGCCTTCCTCCTTCGATTATTTGGAGAACCTCCTCATTTGTAATTTTAACAGTAGTAAAAATTTTAAAAGTAGTAAAAAAAATCTAGTTGAAATCAACTTTGAAGTTTGATGAATAGTTAAAATTCTGTTAAACAACCGGTCCTAGTATCTTACGCTAGTCATATTTTGATGCTTTCAAAATAATTTAACATTAACTTCGTCTGCGAATAAAATACGAAATCATTTTCGGTCTACGTGAAGCAAACGTGTATTTTTGATTCCATTAGTCTTCTGAATATTTAATAACGTCTCTAGTCCATTTTAAATCAGCGCAGTCACTTTATTTAGTAGACGAAAAGGCCGGCCGCCATGTTGTTTCTTTCGGCTGTCAAACTGGATGGTAGTAATTAATAAGTTTGGAGCAGCAGGGGTCACGTGGCTAGAAGTAAAACACATTTAATTTGAACAAGCCGAGTGTTAAATGGCCAAGATGCGTATGTGGGATGTGAATTCACTTGTGCATTTTAAACAGTCACATTAAAAAAATTATGACACGCAATAAATTTCAATGCAGTAAGTAGGTTCCTACCAAAATATCATATTGAAGATGTTTTAGTACCAAGTGTAAATATTGAGATAAATATATTTTTATTGTGCTTAGGTATGTTAGAAGCAGTAGCGGCTAGTGAGTTTTGCTCGTGTTATTAATGTTTTGTATCCACCGAACCGCATGCTACTGTCTGTTATAGAATAGATTATATGAATGCTGATATTAATTAATTGGTTAGCTAAAAGCAAGCCGATTTTTTGCAGGGGTAGGCAGTTGGTAGACGTAGGCTATGACAGTCACACAACTATATAATTCGCATTAATATATCGACTCATAAGTAAATACTTTTCTGTTATACAGACTCTTAATAGACATTTCTCGTATCTATGGACCCCGTAAACTGAATTTCAACCGACATAAGCATAATTCCCACTTAAGGTTGTAAGATCCGAAATAAATTCTAGTTATTTTTTTAAAGATAATCTCTATTCCGACGTCGAGTTAAAAAATAAATTATATAAAATTCCCTCGTCTAATAATTAACACATAACCCAACCTGACGTATTGAACCAATTTTTAAAATTATTATTTTTAAATGAAATTAAACAAATTACTTTGTGTAAACCAGTATAATCTATGTGATAATACTTACATGTTTCAAAATTTCTTCGTCAGGATAATAACATGAAAAAAAGATTTTTTGCAAAGATTGAAGAATTTTTTTTCTTCTTCACTTTTAAAGACTTTTCAAAGCAGGTGGTGCGGTTGTCTGATTCCGAGTTGTCCGGTCACCGACTGTATCATTTGTATCAAAACTATTTTTATTTGAGTTGGTTTGTATTGCAGTTAGGCATACGTACAAGGTTACATTTCAATGTTTATAAAATAATATTTTTATAGTACGCACAACAACTTTTTAAAATAGATTCATTCTTCCGACTTTCAGTCACTTTTAGCAAGTCCAATGAGTTATAACAGCTTTGAAACGAATATTTATCTAAGTATATATTTTTTATTTTTAACTATAGATAATAATAAATTATACAAAATTCCCTAATCTAATATCATATAAAATACATAAGGTTTTTTCATGTAATATTTATTTATTTATACTGGGCTTTGCAGAATCTGTAAGTGAGAGGAAACTTCTGAAGTTCTCACTTAAGTGAGAACAATTATTTATAGGTATGAAAAAAAAAATAATTTCATTAAATTCTACTGAACTCAGATGTGAAGAGATTTTTGCTATATTTTAAATAGTTCGGGATTTATTTATTTTCACAACAGTTGTGTTTACGCCTATTAATTATATTCGTACTTTATATTACTGCACTATTATGTCCTTCGTATTTACATAATATCTCTCTTTCAAACGATCTTGAATAATCATTTTCTTCTTTTTGAATGCTTATGTATAAGGGAGCTTTTTCTCGGCTCGTGCCTTCCTCGGGCGTCCCCGATTGCTTCTACCATGGTATATACTGTGTAAAAAAATATCCAGAGAATGAGCAAAAGAGGCTAACAGAAGGATGCAATGTCATAAAATCTGCAATCTAATCAGTCGATTTCAGATATTTGAATCCACTTATTTGTAAGATATAATATTGTAATATTATCAAACAATTTGAAATATATCTTATCAATAATTGGTAGTTGTATAAAACATTAGGCGCAAGAAAGAATGTCAATAATCGCAGACACGGATCGTTCAATATAGGCATACACACTCGAAAAAATTATCATTTAATCGTACAGCGAAAAACAACCATTGTTATAATAAATTATTCACTCTGGAGCCTTTCTGGCATGTAATAACCGTTTTCACCAAAAACATTCCATTTATCTTCATATTCATCATTATTCATATCATTTTAACTATTTTTGAAAACAAACGTAGAGAAGGTACTGTTTTTGACATTTAAACATAAATTGAATTACTTAGGACGAGTTGTTTCATAGAAATTAAAAAAAAAATCAGGATTATAATGAGTGTTTAGCAGTTCGTTAGGTTTCAAGTTCTGTTATTATTTCATCATAGGTCAGTTGTTTCTCAGTAGGTATTTCGATAGTAACAGAATTTGAATAGAACTTGAATACTAACTTGGAAATTTGATGAATTGTTCAAATTTTTTTTTTAAAACCCATCCTTATCTTTTTAAGGCAATTTCACGAAAATATTCCAGTGCCAAAAAAAAGTCTACTTGAGTCGGGCCATGTCAAGAGTCAGAATAATAGAAGAGTATGTATGTTAAGATGTATGAATGTGAATGAGGTGCGGAGTGTATGCCAAGACCGAGTTGTTTGGTGGTCCGTCCTCTCTGCCTACCCCTGCGGAGAAACGACGTGATGGTTAGTTAGTTAGTTAGTTTTTCCAGTGCCAAAACTGAACAATTAAAATATTCATATTTAAAATAAATAACAACTCTCTTTTTGCAAATAATCTCATAATAAATGTAGTAAAGGAGGGTAAATTAGTAAATTAAGTAAAATGATGCAAAGTCCAGTGTTTTTAATATAGCGTCTTCATGGTGTAAAGTTGAATCTTCTCCAGGCTTAAACTTTTTAATAAAAGTGTGTTTATCTGAAGTGACCTGTATGGTAAGTATGTTTTCTATATCTTTTTTTAAAATAATAACATTATACAGAGCCTAGGAAATCTCACACAATTGTAAAAGCGCTCTTGGGGTGATTTTTCACAAAAATGGCGCTGTACGAAATATCAAAAAATATTAACATTGTTTTAGAAAAACAACTTTATGCAAATATTTCCACTCAAAGCATAATGTAAAGCAAATAATAATAAAAACGATGCATTTTAAATTATGCTGAGAAATTGATATTTTCGTTCCATCATAAATGTTTGGATAATAATGCAAACCAATTTATACCCACTGCGCAAAAGGTTGCCATAACACATTTTGAAATTACCTCTGAATATTGCTGAATCATACCCTAAGGCCCCTGTACCGTCAGATAGCCAGTATGTAATATATTATTAATATTATGGATGACTTAAGTCCGCCGAGATATATCGCTTCGGACCGTTGACAGTTTGGTTGACGGCTCGGTTGACGGCTCGGTTGACGGCTCGGTTGACGGCTCGATTGACGTATCGTGCGACTATTTATTGAACCTTTATAATGCATATTATTCAGCCAACAGTTGTGACAAGTTGGGCATCCTCATGATATTTTCTCATCCCTCTGAGCAAAGTTTTAGAGGTAGAATAAATATTAAACATTTTCCGCGTAGTGCGAAGGTAAAAAATAAAAATAAATTATAACATTACCAACCAAAGAAAAGAACATTGTTTTTACAAAATTTCTATAAAATGGTGGGGCAGGAAAAGAAGATTTAAGGGTATAAGAAAAATAATAATTACGCTGGTCAGAATTCAATTAGACTATTTTATTTTTAAATAATAAGAGAATTTTTTTTAAACGAATACCGCACAAGAGTCCCAACTGCTCCCTTCTGGAGCCAGTGAGAATATGGCATCCCCAATTGGGGTATGTTGTGAGGCTGAAGGTAGTGGGGAGGGGAAGTAGATTGTGCAGAGGAAGGTTAGAAAGTACCTGGCTGTTCAGATCTGGTTACCAAACACGGCTAAAGCTAAAGCTGAACGCTTTATTTTTTTTTTATAACGTTTGTAAGCTTTTGATGGTAGTGTAACAAATAATAAAATCAAAATAAGAAGGTATGTAAATATTTATTATATACATTTAATTTTTGCTTTTTTGCACACATATCTTTTTAACACATATCTCTTTTATTGCATATCTATATTGAAACATATCTTTTTAATGCATGTCTCTTCTGATACATATCCTTTTTAAATAAATATACTTTACCCGCCTTATGTTATTTACCCGCCTCGGAACAGACAATGGGTACGACCATAAAGAAAGCGGGTTTCGGCTTTCTGGTTGGTCGGCACATGGACGGCCGACTGGCGCGGCCGCGCCGACGAGAAAGTTTGTATGTCAACGTATGAGGTCGAACACAATGAAGGCAGGTTCAGATTTGTGTCCGCGCGAAGCAGCGCCGAGAAGCTTTACCGGAATGAATTCTTAATTCCTGCTCGCCGGTGACGCCGGTCAGTGCAACTCGGTGTTGTTATGTTCATGATTTTTACCACGTTTTCATGGATTTTTGGTTATTTTATGATTTGGTGTTCTCTATTGTCACCTCCACGGTTATTTAAAAACTATGTCAAACATGTATTTAACTAACAAAAGTGTGTACTTTTGATTGGATTGCTGATTGAAATCTGGAATGTTATTCTTAAACTTCAGTTTAGTATTTTTTTTCCCTGAAACATGGTTTTTCATTTTGGCAACACTGGTGAAGCTTGTTTCTTGTTTTGAAGGAAGTCTATTTTCAAAATGCGCGATCTATTAATTGCCGCTGTTTTCAACAAATCGCCAATCTGGGATAAAAGAGATGCGTTTCATAGCAACAGAAATATTGTTGACAAGTGCTGGAAACATAACATAACATTTTGAAATAACCTCAAATGTCACAAGTAAATTCCTTGTAGGCGTGCGTGTGCAGAGTATTATCACGTTCTCCTGAGTTTTTTTTAAATATTTAAAGATAAAAATCATTGCTTTACCGTCTGCCTTGTATGAGGGTGATAAATACTAAATATTTTGTATGTATATTAAGTACTAAATGACATTTGCTGTTATTACAAAATACAAGCTGACAGCCGTTGTCAGGCTACCGCGCAGGTTGCGCAGGTTTTATCCGCGTTCTGTATGTCCACAACTCGGCGCCAATTGCCGTCGACGGACTGGGGCACTGAGCGCCGTTAATCTGAAAGCCAAACCCGCTTTCTTTATGATCGTACCCAAAGTCTAGTGAGGCCGGTAAAAGAACAGAAAATTGTAAATCAATCAATTTAAATTAAATAAACGCCCGGGTTGCCGGTACTGAAACTGAAAAGCCATTTCAAGCAATGTTTCAATTATAAATTAAATTTTTAAAAATTCTAATTGTATACATTTATGTATCTCTATGTCCGTCTTGGCACAGGTATATCCTAGTGAGACAGGCATCGAAAAACTGGATGAAAAAAAAGTTTACTTAGATAAATAAAAAAAATAATAATAAATAAAAAATGTGTAAAATGTGTAAAGTAGCACCTGGGAATTTAAAGGGTACTCTCTCATCAGTTGAGCAAAAAGAGATCCCATGTTTGAATAGAAAGTAAAAAATAAGACAAATTTCCAGAGTTGATACTGTAAAGAACCAATTTTGACGATATGAAGGTTTAGTTTTTTGTTCGATCGCCGGTTCGGTTGCCGGTTCGTTTTTCATATTATTTCTGTTCGGTCTTCGGTTGCCCGCCTCTGCCCTGCGTGCCGCTAGGCCCGGGTCCCCGGCCGGGCGAGGGGGGCGAGTCGGGTAATGGGGTAATTCGACCCGAGAATGTCTTTATCCCGCCGTATAAATAAAGGCGAACGACTTTTTGTGACTGTGACTAAATTGGTTATTTGTTTTTAATGGCGCGGGCACCCGAACATACGCGGCCGATGTTTGACAACCGAAATCGTAGGATTGAAGTGTGTGGTGGTTTATTACTGAGGCTTTATTGCGAGGCTTGATAAAGCGTGCAATTCACAAGGGTATGTTTCTTGTTCGCTGCTTGAAAGCGAGGAGTGTGTTTTACAGTTTTACTACGACTCCAACGTGATAACTACACTAACATATTAGTTTCGTATGTTTTGATGTCAATGATTTAACTTTATGGCATTTTCATTGCTGGCGAGGTTGCTTGGTACATGTTAGAGAAAAAGAGATGTTGAAGAAAAATGTTAATCGAAAAAACGATCATTTTAATAATAAAAACGGTTAAAAACGGGAAGAAGTTCTTACGAACAAAGTAACAGGGTTTCAATGTTTATTCTTACTTTTTCCCGTCAATAAACATTGAAACACTGTTAATTTGTTCGTAAGAACTTCAGTCCTGTTTTTAACCGTTTTTACTATTAAAATGATAATTTTTTCGAATAATATTTTTCTCCAACATATCTTTTTCTCTAACATGTACCAATAATAATAATAAAACTTTTGACCACCTCAAAGGAATAATTTAATAAAGTATAACAATTGAGAATTGTTAAGTGTCCGATGACACCGTGTGGACTGTAAAACTAAATTATGTGTAGCGAAATTACGAGTGTATAAGATTGTGTTTTTAAATCGACAAGGGGGGAAGGAAACGATAGGAATGGCCCTTACCTTGATGATGAGGTGACAGCTCCCAGCTCTTCATACACGATCACTTTCCAATGATGATGACCCGATGGTCTTCACGACAATTATAATATATTTATATTATTGTTTTTTGCGAGATTTGCGAAATGCTTGTACAAGCTTGGTCGAATTTTCAAAGATAACAACTGAATGTTTTTATTCAAAACAAGGAAGTCCAAAAGTGTTCTTTTTTCAAGTGTTTTTAAATCATCTTCTTTTGCTTCTTGGGTAAGAACCTTGTGTAAAAAGACGGGAATCAAAAGGAAGGAATATTTGGTAAGGAACATGGGTATAATGGATTAATGTCCTAAAGTTATTTCAACACTAAACAAGAATCTCTTTTACTGTTAAATATAAAGATCATTATTTTTTTTTACTGGTGTCCAGTAAAAAGTCGTTAGTTCTTATACTGTCATGAATCTAGCATTTTTTATAACAATAGTTCCTGTTAAAAAAAAAATTCTCAAGGCGTATGTCATATTTGAGAATGCTGTGTAGTGGGTCTTTTTGAGGTAAGGAAGGAGAGGAATTTCTTGGAAGGAAAGGGGTATGAGGGCTGGGTAGGAATCTGGGGGTCAATGTGTCCATGAATGATGTAACTGTGAATAAATCCTCCCACTGCGGTGCAAGGCGATGAGGCGGAGAGAGTCCAGTTGGAGAGAACTTGGTTAGGTTTCCCTCAACCAATCTCTCCCGGTCCAGTCCGCTATGCAGGTGGGCAAACACATTCGCCACCAAGGCCTAGACAAACCTCACCGATTAGTGCATCATCAACCCCTGAACCTTACTTACTTGATTACTTTTTTTATTTTTTATTTGTTGTGTTTCTGTTTTTCTAATTGTATGTATCTGTATTTAATTGTAGATTTTTTGTAATGGTATGTCTCTATTTGTACAATAACTGAGTTTTTATAACTGGATTGTTCTCACGTTAGTGCGAACATCTGTAAAAATCCAGTATAAATAACTTAAAAAAACCAGGGCACTCCTGCTAAATTATCAAACTTAGCGAACCACTTCCAATCCAAACCACGAATCCAATATATGTTTAAATGGAATTATTTATTTTAATTATACGCCCAGCTGGATTTTTATTTTTTTTAACACAAAGAACATCTAAATAAGCACAAAACATCACAAAAACAAAATACTCCTCCAAGTTAGAAAAATAGTGAATTCTCAATAGTGTTATGAAGATACGTTAAGCATAGTAGAATTGAGCCTTGAACTGAAGTTATCTGTAGGGAATACATTAAGTACAAATCAGAAGGTGCGCCAAAGGAATGTAACATTGTAAATAAATTTAATATATCAAGATAGAGATAGGCAGTTTGTTTAATTAGGCTTGCTATTCTGCTTTCCGATATTAATTCTATTAAGGCCTGTTTACATTTAGTAATTGATACGTTAAATATATCAACAAAATCCTTTTAACATTTCCCGAATTCTGCATTCGACGAACGGGAATATGTGATTCCATGATGGATTGTAGATATTCGTATATATGGTATATTAAATCATGCAGTTTATTTGTTTATGTTATGTTATTTGATTTGTTATGTACGGAACACCGTAGGAATGATTTTAGATTGTGACCGCTGAATACTAAATTTTTATTTTTTTTATTTTTTTACGAACCAGACTTTTTTTTTTAGAAAGAAAGACAAACATTCCCGGGTTTAGAATAACCCAACAACGTTTGAAAATGTCGTACTACCACAACACTAAGCGAAAGATGTTGCTTGTGTTGTGATGGAGGACTTAGCCAGCCGAGAAATCGAACACGGAACGCCTGGGTGGGACCCAAACGTGATGCCCCCTCAACCACCGACCGGTCAAGTTTGGTTTTTAGATCCGGGTTTAGTTTTTCCCATAGAATTATTAATAATTTTGGCTATCAATTCAACCGATATATCAGAAAAACTCATTTGTTCAATGTCTGAACAATTGAGTTCTTTATTTTCTATCCAGGGACCTGACTCATTGTGTTTTATATCTTTACTCCAAATTTTAATTTTTTAAATATTTTTATTTTTAACTTAAAAGAGTTAAACCTGAAACTGAAACCTCAAATTATAATATTTTAATTAAAGGTTTCGGATTTTCGATGGAGTTTCGATTTCGAAAAGATATTTTTTCTGATTTTTCTGTTTCGGATTTTCGATTGACTTTGGCTAATATTATCTTCATTAATTAAAATATTATTTTTAAGTTTATTACGAAAGCGCACTTGAAGCCAAAAAGTATAAAACTGCGCTATACGAGTGTTATATTACATATATTTTTTCATTACCATTAATAGACATTTCTGACTGAATTTTTATTGATAAAAGCGTTTTTTTCTGTTTGCTTAATTCGATTAGCGTCATTATAATCAATCAAATTCCTAAATTCTTACTATGGTACGCAGCAGTTATGATTTTTCCATTTGTTTATTTATTACAGTATGGTTTGATTTGTATACTGTAGGTTTTGACCGCATTGCCTAAAAACGCAAACGGAAAGGCGTCTGTCTATCAAGCGTCGAATATATCCGGCGATTACTGATTCGTACAAAAAGCGGGGCGGAAGTTGTGATAAAAGCGGTAGGACTAGTAAAATTAACGAGCAATCAATAAAGGCCGATAACTGTTCTGAATATAGCCTCAGGGGCTACAAAGCTTAACCTTTCGAACAATAAAATAGCCTTCCGAACGGCAACTTCAGTACAGCAATAAAGGGAAAATTCCCTCTTGGGTCCATTCCAAGCGCCCGCCCCCACCCCGGGGCTATCGACGTTTCACTTGGAATGCAACTGTAAAGGTCCTCACATCATCGAATAAGAGTTTCGGTGACTCCCCTCGCAAGCTTTGCGCTGAACGGTTAGAGGCTACTACTCAATTTGTACTGGAAGGAAATATTTTATTTTCATCACTTTTATTTCGAGTGTTTCGCGTAGCGTAACGTTTTTGAAGTAAAGAAATATACGAAAATCACAGAACGGTCTTATTTCGAAATATTTTATTTTCTGAGAGCTATTTAGACACCATAAATTTATGCAGTTCATTTGAACTACTAATCTCACTTCTGAGATCAAAAACCTCCAGCGAAGTAACATAGACTACCCTTTGCGATTGTCCGTGTGTAAATTGGCGTGAAGTCAATACTGCGCCAGTTTGAAAGCACTACATTGAAATAATAAGGAAACAAATTCAAATTTTATAAAATCTTAATAGAAAAAAAGGGATGGCCGGGATTTTAAGGTCAGGACCTTCCAAAGGAACTAGTACCTATTTTATTAATACCACTTCAAGTGATCATTTTTCAAGCGCGTTTCAAGTTATATTTAGTTCAACGCATCCTTAGATACAGCGAATTCGATGTCATTATTAATATTTTGGCTCGAATAAAAAATCATCTTCTAGCCCACAAAACCATTGATCACACTATTTTCTGCACAAATACAAAGCGTTGATTGACTTTGAAGCGTTTAATTTAATGTACAAACAGTTTAAAGCTTTACTATTGGTAAAGGCGTGATGATCGTATTACTAATGAAAGCCACCGCACTTGCCAAGGATAAAGGTGAGTTAGACACTGAGGGCATCTCATAACGGCCGCCAGAATTGCGGGAGGGGGAATTAGTGCCACCCTCACCCTAACTTCCCACAAATACTCCCACCTCCCTCCACTCTGCGCAGCATGCCCACTTCCTCACCCCTATCGCATCATTCCGCAGTTTGAAAGATTTATAAGAAACGAGTGCAATGTGGTATTAGGGACGGCTATAAGAAAGGTGTGCTGCCGCAGAGAAACATTACACTTAATTTAAAACATTTCAAATTTTTCCCAGGTGCGTATTTTTTCCACTTTTCTTTTGAAGTTATTTAGAAATGGATACCAGGAGTTGGGGGTGGCTTAACTTTAAAAAATACGTCTGGCCTATTCAGTATTCAACCATTCGGGTTATTCGTTAGATGATATGCCTTTCTCAAAGCTCAAAACATGTATGTGCTCCGAAATTACGTAAAAGCTACATTGTAACACAAAAAGTTTTAACAAAAGAAACGCTTGTAAGTGGAAATGGCTGACAACAGATATGAAAGAAAAACTATTCTAAAAGAGTATTTCTTTCATAGGCCAAAACCATAATGCTGAGTTGTCAAACCCTGGTAAAACATTGTAGAAAACAGAATAGAACTTTTTTGGGTGTGTCCACAATAGACAACACGGATCCAATAGAAACTATGGCACTCTTTTATCAGGGAAATTATCAAAAAAACGAGAGGCAATTCGATTGGGAAGGAAGAAAGTGAAGAGAGAGGCTGCGAAGTAGTTATTCAATTCCTATTCAGAATTTTAGAAGCCCATAAATCTAAAACAAATGAAGTTCGATTTTGAAGTTCGAATACGAATACCGGGAAAATAATATATAACGGGAACCATTTATTGGATAACCAACACCCACCCATGCCATTCATAACCCAAAGTGGTTCTTATATTTGGTGACTAAGCAGTGTTACCCTAGTTCATGGGTGAAGTTTGTCTAGGTCTTGGCAACAGATGCCTCTCCCCACCTATTGTGTGGCGTGGCAGATCTGGAGAGCCTGGTAGAAGGAGACCTTTTTATTCTCCAGCCGCCTTTTTTGACCCATCGCCTTTCACCGCAGTGGGTGGGATTGGACGCATAGGTTCGGCACTCCTGAATGAAATTTTCCCTTACCAAAACTTCCTCTCTTTCCTTTCTCTAAAAATACCCTCCATACAGCATCCCCAAAGATGACATCTATGGGGGTGCTGTATGGATGACTCAGGGTCTCTTGCTTGAATATAATGTTGAAAAATAAAAAAAATTCTCGGGGTTATAAAATAAAAATACATTTACCCAACATATTTATTTCAATTATGAGTAACTTCAAACGAACAGCTCAGGATCGCTTAAATAATAATTACTTTTTTTTTTACTTAATCAAAATAACCCTAATGGTTTTTTACATATTTATATAGTTTTTATGATTTAGAGTAAACAGATCCAGAAAAGATTCAGGTAACAGAAAAAAATACAAAAATGTGTATAACAAGAGGTAGGTGTAGGTGTAATGTAGTAACCGATTTATATAAATAATGTAAAGTGATTATACTATCGTGTAAAGTACAAATGAGTTCGATATGTTTATGATAAAATATTATAATAACGAGAGTACAGAAAAATTAGTAGATAATACAAGTTGTTAAAGTAATTATTAATGTAAGGATAAACATGAAAAGATATAGTACAGTTTGTGTTATTTAGCTACTTTTATTAGGCCCTATGTAGTGGCTGTATTTAGAATATAGTAGCAAAATTGAAATAATAATACATTTATAGCTCTATTAAAAATATTCTAATAGACTGATTTTTTGTTTGGAAACTGATTGATGACGATACACATCGATTGAACTATACTTATTGCCAAGTGTGTGCAGCCTTTGAATAGACGAGGTTCCGAAATAATTATTAGCAGATTTGGGAACATAATGTAGCGCAGTCAGACGAGTATGACGCGGTAGGTACAAGCAAATTTATTAGGTTAGTTAAAACCTTTTCGTACAATCCGCCATTAGATATTTTGAAAAGACTAACTAAATCATTTATTGAGAGGTCGCTTAGATTTAGTAAGTTCATTAAACATGTATAATTTAGATCTTCGATTGGAATTCCTTGTATATAAGTAAAAAATTTGAGAAACTTATGCTGCACTCTCTCGATTTTTAGTTGCTGAATCTTATAAAATGGAGCCCAGATTGTTGAATTATGCTCTAAGTTGCTTCTCACCAACCAACACAGTGAACAGCAATTTAAAGGAATGAATTAATTTAAAATCTTTTACCGTCCTCAAGATAAATCACAAGCATTTCATGGCCTTGTTAGTTATTTCATTTATGTGAGGAACAAAAGTTAATTTACTGTCAATTATAATACCAAGGTCATATAATACTTATAATTAACAAATCTGAGAAATTTAGGCTGCACTCTCTCGATGTTTAGTTGGTGAACCTTATAAAATGGAGTCCAGATTGTTAAATTATACTCTAAGTTGCTTCTCACCAACCCGGTGCACAGCAATTTAAAGGAATGAATTAATTTATTATCTTTTACCATCCTCAAGATAAATCACAAGTATTTCATTGCCTTGTTGGTTATTTAATTTATGTGAGGAACAACAGTTAATTTACTGTCAAAAATAATACCCTATAATACTTATAATTAACATGTACATAGAATTAATTTAAAATGTACGGAACAATTTGAAATTTCCTATAGCTTACCTACGCTGAAATCGTAATATAATTTTCTGATAAAATACCCTTCTCAGTACTTAATGCGAACGTCTAAAGAGAATATGATATCCAAATAAATAAAGCGAGAAATTTATGAGCGTAGAAATGGATGTTAGTAAGGTTACCTTAGATACAATATAGAAGCTTCAATCAACTCTAATCTTTGGTTGAATAACTCGAATCATGTTTGCGGGATGTAGTTAATTTTGCCAATGTAATAATACAATATGTTATTTTCAGTAGTTATTAACATTACACCACACACCACTATCTTTCAAATTATTGTTATCGTGTAAAATTCTGAGAAATTTGATTTCTCGAGACCAAATGACCTTGGCATAATTAATATTATGAAGGTATGGAAAGCAAATAATTTTATCAGCTGAAGGCGTGTTTCCTAAGACTCTGTTTGGAATATTAAATTACTTCTCTCACAGGTTAATTAGTTTGTACAATGAAAAGCGTACGTTCTTAATTAATGTGATATTTTAGTTTTCACGTGAATCTATTGTTTATCTCATACAAAAACTCTCTATTGCATTTACAACGAGGGTCTTTGTTAGAAATTTCGGTTTAGTATCTTAACAATATATATTATGATGCCATATAAAAATGGTGCATACAATTAAAAATACTCATTTTGGTGGCGTCTCTCCGGTTCAATGATCTCTAGAACTTGGATTTGCTTTGATTTTCAAAAATGAAACTGTTTGTGGTGACTATTCTGACAAACCTTTAAAGTAGGTACTAAAATTATTTTATTAATTAAGTAATATTTATATATTGGAAATTAATTTTGACGTGTCCTAATTTTTCATGTTTACTAACGGTGTTCATTCGAAAGGTAGATTTCTGATTTTGATTTGTTTTTTGAAAGGCAATGAATGATCTTGACGCAAATATTTATTCATACATTCTACAATATTATAATGTCACGTGATTTTTTTGTTGGGTCTTCGCTAGTATTTATAACTAAGAAAATAAATAAGGTTCCATCTGGTAATGAGGTAAATTTAGAGGTACTGCTTTCGCCCACTCTTATAGTATAATGTTTAAGCCTTTATTCGTGGTAAAGTTTATCACCTACATACAAAACTGTTTCTATTTATTAAGATTTACAGACTTCGTAAAATCAAAATATAGTCTTCAAGGATGTAAAAACATTAAAAAAATGTTTACAATCAGTTTAAGCGGCTTTAGCTATGTTTAGTTACCAGGGTATAAATCAGGGTTACCGGGGCATGTTTACAAAGCCGCCCTCTTTCACATTCTATTTTCTGTCCCCCAATTTCCCTCCACCTCACAATATTCCCAAATAAGAGATATCGTAATCCCACTGGCTCCAAGCAGATAAATAATTGAGTCACTTAAACTATAAAGCTGAAAATCTGTTGTTTAAAAATGATCTGTTCTGTATTTTATAAATGTTCAGTAAGAAAGAAAGTTTCGATAAAAGTGAATGCTTTTGTTTTATAAAGAAAGAGTGGAGTTGATAATCAAAGAGTTTCGGTTTTCACTTTAGAGAATTTCCCCAATCCTTCTTGTTTATTTCTTGTAGATTTTTCTTGCAAAGTATCATTGTTTATCTTACGGCTTGGCGTCCTGTACCCGATTCGTTACTAGGACCATCTGGGACCTCCGGGAAGGGGGAAATCGGAAAACTAAGGGTCCGTAGTGCCCTGCAGACGAAACAGCTGTTACCCGTATAAATAAATAATTCCGAAATACATTCTCACTGGGAATATCTAGCGGAACGGAAAAGGTCCTCTTATCCGACACTTTGGTCCGGTTCTAAAGCGATATACGCTGCGATACTTGTACGTATTATGGCCAATAAATAAAATAAATTGTTTTTATTCTTTCAACGTTGGTTTTGCTGGAGTCAACGTTTTATTTGTCACTTGTACAAAACTTAATGTGTTTTTTTTCTAGAAACAAATTATTATATTCATGGAATGTGTATGATTTATTAAAAATGACCCGTGTGTTGTGTTTTATTGTTCATTTTATTGATGATAATAATTATTGAAGCCACACGACTTTGAATTACATCAATGAATGACTTACTCGTTCAAATTTAATATTAAACATTCAGATATCACACAAATTTTTGACGGCCTCCGTGGTCGAGGGGTAAGCTCTCGATTAGCAATCCGGAGGTATCAGGTTCAAATCCTGTCTGCAAGTAAATTTCATTAAATTTATATGTATTGTTTCAAAATTAACTAAAAATAATATATTATATTTGCGACAGGTTTCATAGTTGAAGATACGTTCAGCATATTTCTCGCCCAACTAAGAATTGAAAAGTTGCTTGAAATGGATTTAGCCATGTCTAGTTCTGTCACCAGATCTGAATAGCCATGCATTTTCCTACCATCCTCTTCCATATATCTTTCCACTCCCCTCTACCTTCAGCCTTACATCCTAACAACTTAATTAGAGGTAACATGGTCTCACTGGCATAAAAAGATTCTCAGTCTACACGGAGAAAAATGTTATTCGAAAATACGATCATTTTATTCGTAAAAACGGTTAAAAACGGTTGAAGTTCTTACGAACAAATTAACAGGGTTTCAATGTTTATTAGCGAAAACACAAGTTTCCGTACGAATCGATATTATGGCACCGAAGGATCATCGGGTTGATATCACTGCCCAATTTTCTTACATATCATACGCGGAGAAAAATGTTATTCTAAAATACGATCATTTTATTCGTAAAAACGGTTAAAAACGGGACTGAAGTTCTTATGAAAAAATTTACAGTGTTTCAATGTTTATTGGCGGGAACATGTAAGAATAATTTGTTGGTATACGTAATTTCGTGCGTATACCAAACAAATTATTCTTACATTTTTACGCCAATAAACATTGAAACACGTTTAATTTGTTCGTCAGAACTTCAGTCCCGTTTTTAACCGTTTTTACGAATAAAATTATCGTATTTTCGAATAATATTTTTATCCGTGTAGAAAGTAAAAATTCAAATATTATGCAGAAAATAAAGAATTAAGGCGTCCTATAAAATCTCTTTGGTAAATCGGACTACATTTTCAATTATTTATACACTGCACCGGCCCAGTTTTACTTGATCTATTTCAGGTATACCTACATACCAGGTAGGTGTTTGAGAATGTTAAATAATAATGTTAGTATATCTTGTTTCGGTGCAGCTGTTCACAGAAGATATTCAATAACCAGTAGAGTCTTGGGGGTAGTTAGTCAAGAGGTAACGTTATAGCCTAGAGACAAGCACGTTCGGATTCACCTATAAATTAGCAAAATTTCCAAGAATAGAACAATTTCTCCAAGAAACAACTATTTAAATGCATAAAATAGGTAATAAGAATTTTAGTTTCGGTTAAAAGTAAATTGTGCGTATTATTATATTTATATTATATTGAATCGAAACTTACGCAAATGTCAATCCTGAATGACCGCAAATGACGGCAAATGGACCGTTTTTTTTCGGGTAATTTTTAAATTTGATAGACTAAAAATGGAATTTGAACGCATATTTTACCGTCTATACAAACGTAAAAGTTGTTTCTTGTAGTAATTAAATTGAAACTAAGTGTAATTTCCATAATCAGTGCCTACTAATAATAAATTAACGTCCGAGTAGATACTGTTTGTTTCGTGACTAAAAAATATATTTTGTACGAAAACTTTTAATATTTCGTTTGCTAATTTTAAGATATATGCTTAAAAATTAGAACAAATGTATATTGATTGTACAACCGATAAGGTTATCGATCGTCCAACAAATAATATTGTACCTATAATATGTATTTCGAATGCATAATTTAAAAAATAATCGAAGACTTGTCTGAAGTTCATTATTTTGGCTGGGGGTGTTTTGCGTATTTTTCAGAAAAATTTGATATATTTAGTATCTAGAATGCCGATTCCCTGGAGATCGTAGAAAACAGAAAAACTATTAGTCAAAACCAATTTATTTATTGTGTTATTTTAAGGTGCGCTTACATCTATAATCAAACATTATAATTCATTCTTCACAAAATTGAGGAACTGCAGTAATTTTTACATTATTGTACATTCTTCTTCCTATTCTCCATCCAACCTATTACCCATGTACCTATCCTTTGATAAAGTATGTGACAAAAATTAACTTCAGGTGACATTTGGAACAATAACTCAAGGAAACTTGGGCATAACATCGTGCCATAACATCGATTCTTACGGAAATTTGTCAGTTATCAATCCGGTGATCCTTCGGTGCCATAACATCGATTCTTACGGAAATGTGTCAGTTATCAATCCGGTGATTCTTCGGTGCCATAACATCGATTCTTACGGAAATTTGTCAGTTATCAATCCGGTGATCCCTCGGTGCCATAACATCGATTATTACGGAAATTTGTCAGTTATCAATCCGGTGATCCTTCGGTGCCATAACATCGATTCTTACGGAAATTTGTCAGTTATCAATCCGGTGATCCTTCGGTGCCATAACATCGATTCTTACGGAAATTTGTCAGTTATCAATCCGGTGATCCTTCGGTGCCATAACATCGATTCTTACGGAAATTTGTCAGTTATCAATCCGGTGATCCTTCGGTGCCATAACATCGATTCTTACGGAAATTTGTCAGTTATCAATCCGGTGATCCTTCGGTGCCATAACATCGATTCTGACGGAAATTTGTCAGTTATCAATCCGGTGATCCCTCGGTGCCATAACATCGATTCTAACGGAAATTTGTCAGAGATCAATCCGGTGATCTCTCAGTGCCAAAACATCGGTTCTTACGGAAACTTGTGCAGTGATCTGTCAGTGCCATAATATCGAAACTTGTACAGTTATCAATCCGGTGTTAACTCAGTGCCACAACATCGATATTATGGAAACTTGTGCAGTGATCAACCCGGTGATCCCTCGATGCCATAATATAGATTCTTACGGAAACATGTGCGGTTATCAATCCGGTGATCCATCGGTGCCATAATATCGTAACTCACCAAAACGTTTAAAAAATTAAGTTATTTCAGATTCTTCCCAAAGTCCATCGTTCATCAAGCTATTTACATAGTTGTGTTACTTTTAAAAACCTTAATTTATTGACAACAGACCACACGGAGAAAAATGTTATTCTAAAATACGATCATTTTATTCGTAAGAACAGTTAAAAGCCGGACTGAAGTTCTTACGAACAAATTAACAGTGTTTCAATGTTTATTGGCAGGAAAATGTAAGAATAATTTGTTGGTATACGTACGAAATTACGTATACCAACCAATTATTCGTTCATGTTCCCGCCAATAAACATTGAAACCCTGTTAATTTATTCGTAAGAACTTCAGTCCCGTTTTTAACCGTTTTTACGAATAAAATGATCATATTTTAGAATAACATTTTTCTACGTGCATACACCAGTCAATATATCTGCGACTATACACTTATAATTTTTCTTTCATTTGCTAAAAAGTTAAAATTCATTGTGGAATTAAAAATTTCAGCAAAACACCGTTTTAAAATACAAAGTCCCGCACGACAAAGGTAAGGCTGCATTTATTCCTAATGATTAGCATGAAATTTACATTAACGCGGCGAATACCGGGGACGTGTTTTAACTGAATTTTGCGTGTCAAACCATCCCACGAACGCAACAGAAAAGTAATTAAACGCATTTTCTAATTATTCATGATTTACTTTAGTTAATTCCGTCGAATGGCGGACAAGTGCCGTGTTCCGGGTACATAACCGTTCAGTAATCGCCGGATTTGCTAAACACCGTAAATCTCCCGGCTTTTACCTAAATCATTATGAATGAGTGTTTAGTTTTTCGTCAGTGTATTTGGGCGTTGACACTCGATAAAGCTTGAAAAAACGTTGTTTGTTAAGTTAGTCAATAAATTTTGTAGAAACGTGCTTTGCGCACACCATACCTTCTCATGATAAAAAACGGTAACGATTTTATATATCAAAATATACCATTGTTTAAAATCTAAAATTCGATTAAGTACGAGTAAGTTCGGTTAAATACACACAAAACTGTATATTTTTTTACACATCGCAGCTAGGCATTTTCCTTTTAAGGTTTTTTTTTAATTAAAGTGAAGCTCCTGTCAGACAACATTTTCGAACATAATAGATATAATATTCATTGAGACATAATAACTGAAATTGTGTTATTTTTTTCAGATACCTAAGTGGAGGTACTAGTTTCTTTCTGTGCACAGTTTAATAGTGTCGATTTGACAGCTCTGTCGAGTAAACTGTGCCGGAGTAAAAAGACACTACGTAACACGGCTACCATGTAATGACACCATGTAATGTTTGTTATCAACATTAAAACAATTTATTATTTTGAGATAACGTTTATTAGGAATGTAACTTGCTGACCATAATTCACACAGTGATGCTCCGTTTCCGGATCTCACATAGACAAGTATTTGTCATAGAGATTTTAACATAACAGTACCAGTCACGGAATAAACAAATAAATTTAGAGGCAAAACGCAAAATTCTTGTGTTTAAACTGGACTTCACGGTGATATGTATAATATATAATGAAGTTATAATTTATTTTTTTTAAGAAAGACAAACATTCCTGGGTTACGAATAGCCCAACATTTGAAATTATCCTACTACCACTACACTAAGCGTGATGCAGGACTTAGCCAACACGGAACTTTATCAGCTCCACTCAGTAAAATAATTTCAATCAGCCCTTAATGCTGTGTGGAGGGTATTTTTAAGGAAAGAGAGAAGAGGAAATTCTGGAAAGGAAAAAGGTATGAGGGGTGGGTAGGAATCTGGGGTTAGAGTGTAAAAAAAGAATTCATCTCTCCTACTGAGGTGCGAGGCGATAAGTCGAGAGATTTCGGCTGGAGAGGTCAAAAGGTTTCCCTCAACCAGTCTCTCTCGATCTGGCCCGCTACGCAGTTGGGCCAACACATACGCCGCCAAGATCTATGCAAACCTCACCTTATGAACCTGGGTACCCCTGCTAAGTCACCAAACGTACCAAACCTATGGAGGTGTAGGTTATTCAATAAAAGGAGCGGCGGTACCCATATCCGCCTCCCAAATTTACACAAATTATATCATTTAAAGAGTAGGGTACCTACTTTTGTAGACAAAGACATCTAAAAAAGTGAAAACATAGATTTAATTTTCATTGAAAAATTTATTACGTTCCTATGAAACCGTCTTCATTTTAAATTATTTGTATTGCAAAATGCTGTTCAACGATGATAATTATTATTTTATTTCTGAACTGCCAGTGTTCGGTTCAGACTATAAAGTTGACCGAAATTTACTTTGCCCAGCGAAAATAACACTGAGTTTGGTAGTCAAAACCAAATGCACAGTGCCAATGCCAACAGGACCGCTCAATACATAGTGGCAACTTGCTGATAAACCTGTGAATTGTGTTCGTGAATCTATGATACATAGGCTAAACTCATCAGTGAAATACCTATATTATAACAGAGGTGCTCTTGTATTCAAAATTAGTTCAATATTACTGCGGGTGATCGCTAAATATATTTACCTCATAATTTAAAGCTGTGATTGCACAATTTTTGAACATACCTGCAATTAAATAATTTTTAGGGAAGCTTTTTCAAAATAATGTATATATCTCTTTTACCTGCCTTGATAAAGTTACAGCGTATTTTTGTACTGAAAAGAAAATCAGTGAATTTATTGTTTTAAATCGGTAATTGGCATTTTATTTGTCATCAATTTTCTTTTAAACGTTCCGTTTCTGAGTGGCCGTTTTAATGTTTTAGTTAATTAAGTAGGTAGGTTGTTAAGTACCAAAAACCTACTAAATTAACATAAAATTTTGGTTGTGATGTAAAAAAAGATAAAATTATAAACATGTCTACTGTTTACAGAACTACTACTATTAAGGTCTGAAAATGTAGAAAAATATAGGATTACTATTTATTTATTTTTTAATTTATTCAAAAGGGTAAGTACATAATAAATGTATATGATTTACTTTTTTTTTACGTACACTTATTTTAAGACTACTCTTCCATAGAAGCACTAGCTCGTGTTATTCTTAAGATAAATTGAATTGGAATTTTTTTTTTTGGTAAGTTTGTCTTTAAAATATTTTTTCATAGTGTTTATTATTTGGATTTTGTCACTTAAGTTTCTAATTTCTTGCGGTAGTTGACTGAAAAAAATTCTTTCTCGGTAAGTGTAATAATTTTGGGCATAGGAAATGTTTAATTTTGGGCATGGAAAAATATATTTGAGTATAGAGTACGGTTTTCAGTTAGAAATTGATGGTTGACTTTTTTCTTTAATGATTTGAAAAAAAGCATTTTTAGTTTATAGATCTTTAAACACTTGAAATTCTTCGTATAATCGATCCGTTGGGTAGTCGGAAGGTTTTCTTAATACGATTTTAATTATTAATCTCTGTACAACTTATATTTATACGCGGATCCCCAACTAATGATAGCGTATCGACCCTTTGGAATAACAAGGTTCCATCTGTTGCTTTACCGTCATGCGATAATGAACTCTAAGGTAGCTTACCATAGATCCCATAACCGCGTGACGTTTCCGCAACTGCTGGAACCTTGTTATTCCGAAGGGTTGGTATTGTAGAGTTTAACATAATAATATAACTTTGAACATATTAATTTTTAAATATTTTTAACATAAATAAAAGTAAAAATAAAAATAAAACACTTATTTTGATTCTACAATAATACTGCACTAATCTACAAATACTGATTGCTTTCTACAATAATGTAAATAAAAGTCTATTAATACTTTAACCAATTAAAAAAACAATCAAACCATCTGCCCACATAGGTAAAAAAAAAACAGTAGACCACCGCCAAGTGACGTGGTGTCCTGTTCAAACTCCACTTTATCCGCATTTATACATCTTAACCATTGATTCTCGTCAATTCTGTGAATTACTGGAACGCCTCCGACTCCATTTTCCATCCTAAAAGGATGGAAAATGGAGTCGGAGGCATCAATTATTAATCTCCTCTCTCTCCTTTCTGCGTTCGTCCCCAAGAAAGCAACAATTATATCTAAGTCTCCCTTCCCAATCCTATTTGCCCTACAATCGGCCTCGAGTTTATAAAATACATGTTCTTTTATAATGGGCTTCATTACTTATACAAAATATAATCCTATTCAATTCGCAATAATATCAAAACATTGATCGATTAGAGAGAAAATCAATCATTGAATGTTATTTATATTCATGATATTGCTCTTATATTAACAAATAAGCCTAACCCGCCTCTGGCTTGCCCCTTTCACATTCAAAGGCAAATATTTTATTCCATCCAGGCTCCGTGCCTTTGTTTATATTCGAAAATGGGTCGACTGAGAGAGTTTTAGAATTCGAATGAAGACGAAATGAAAAAGCACTTTTTTTCGCAGACGAACAACGAGGGTAATCTTTGATAAATAATATGAATACAGTACTAAAACCCCCGGCGGCCGTTTGGTTTTTCTTAATACAAACTAGTCAAAACAAAGCTCGGGGCTACGTGGAAATAAATAATAATACCCTTTTCTTAGGGGGCGGGTTAAAAAAAAACACACCCATAGATTTATTAAGGCCTTTGAGTCTTCGAATTGAAAGCGCTGAAAAAGTGCAGAAGAAGAATATTTGAGCCCTCGCGCCTTGCTCAGAATAACGCTGTGAAGCATTAAATTATTATTTTTAACAAGGGTTTCAGTAGCTACATAAATTTCTCACGGAATAAATTTAATTTTAAAAACAACTGAAAATGTTTGTTCATTGCATAATGTAACCGGCTCAACAGGGTACCCTAATAGAGCCAACATTAATTATTAAATTAACAAACCGAAATCCCCGGTGATGCCTGGGGCTTTATACATAGTTTTTGATATGAGATAAAGACAGTAAATTTCGTTTTTTTATTCAAATATCATTAAGAAGTAGTATCAAAATTTTGCATTGGGATGGGAAAGTGATATGGGGTGGTTTTTAGAAATATCATGCAGACAGTTACCATCCTCTTATTTTGATGTTCAAGTTTGCAAAATTTCATCAATCTCTGAAGAAAACTAGTTTTGCATAAAACACAAACCACGCCCTAATAAATGACACTCTAATAAATGTATAGAATAGATAGATAGACAATAGTCTAGCGTTACATTCCGGCTAGGCACAAAATATGAAATTAAACATATGTAACAAATTTTGGGTGTCTTGTTTTACTAAGCAGAACTCAATTTTATCAAATATGTGAATATTTTAAAGCTCATTGTGAAAAAAGCAATGTGACTTTAAAATAGCGCCAAAATTATAATTTTAAGGTTTGTCTAGTTTTGCAAATTTTATGACGTCAGAGAAAAGTTGAAGAATTTTTTGATTCTAGGGACAAACAAATGAATTTATATTTTATTTAGGAAAAAAAATCGTCGTGGGTAAGAAAAATACTTTGCACCATATTAATTTAAGAAATTTCTGACTCAAAGGTCACAACAAAATATTTCAATTTTAGGCATTTTTGAATCGCTACTTTTGTAATATGAAGTTAATAAAGTAATATTGATATAGACAGACATTTTTGTGAAAATAAATTTAACTGAATTTTCCAAAAATTAAACGTAATAGACTATTAAGTTGTTATTATTAAAATTATTTTAGTATCAATGTATTAAAATAAAACCTAATAAATATAACAATAAAATGTTCAAGCGTCCGTCAAACTTTAGATATAATACAAGTTTTATTATAATACGTATTACCTAAGAGTAATGAATGAATGAGCGCTTCCACCATAAAACAAATGCGCAAATTAACTTATATTCGTCTGTGAAGGAAACATCTTGAAAGTTAATGGGTCGTACGTAGTAAATTATTAAGACGACTTGTTAGAGTGTGGCATCGGGCGGAGGCACTGCTTATTTCACGAGGAGGCTTCGCCCCCATAAAAGAAGGAAAGTAAACGCAAACAGTGTAGCGAAAAGCGTGCTACTTTTCTGAATTAGCAGTCCTGAAATCCTTTTGTTTCACTTTGGCATTATTTTCAGGAAATTCGTTAACAGGCACATAATTAATTATTAATACTCGAGTTTGTGTTTAATACAATGTTGTTATCTATTTATGGATGATATCGCACAAAAATTACAACTGCCGGAATTTTTGGTATTGCTGCATTTACAATTAAGAGAAATGTGAGGAAGGGAAGATGAAAAGGGTAAAATAGAATAGAGAAAAGCAAGGACGAATCTGGTTACTCAGATCTTAATATCAAACACCGTTCATTGTTCGGAAAGGATAATTTTTTCTGCTTTAGCTTTTTTTAAAAATATTAACTCCACACAGGAGGCCTCGAGGAAAATAATTTCCCTCAGGGCCTATACCATCTTTGAAGATACTGGGTGGGGGGTCTTTTTGGGGAGAGGAAGGAATGACCATGTTGTAGGAAGGAGGAAACACAGAGGCCGGCAAATCGTTCCACAGCCGAGCTGTTGAACTCAAGAACGAATCGTAGAAGTGACCCGTTCTCATGTGACAAATGTCAACCATGTACATATGTTTGGCGTGTTTCCATCCACCAGTGCCGAGGGGATAAATAACGCTAGTTCCTCGGAGCATATTCCATTGAAATACCGGTAAAACAAGGATAGCATTCCCACACGTGCTCTAAAGATTGCAATCTGTTTGTTAAGGGAGAATTTATTAAACGGATCGTCCGTTTTTGCACAGAGTCGAGGGTGTATTTCAGGTACGTTGGGACTGCAGACCAGAGGTGGCTGCCAAATTCAACCGTGGGGCGCACTTGCGATTTGTACAGAGTTAGCAGTTGTGTACTATTAAAGTATCTGCGGGCCCTGTATTCTGTTTCTGATAAGCTTACTTAACTCTGGCTTCAATGAAGCCCTCGTATCTGAGCTGGTCACTTAGAGTTACACCGAGCATATCAATGGAGGGACTGTTTGGAAGAATGCTACTTTTGAAGGAGACTAGGTTGTCATTTCGATCCCTTAGATCGCATAGACGTAATCAGACATGATTGGGTCTTTGAAACATTGAATTCAATGAGATTATTCTTACCCCAAGAAAAAAGGCTTATTTCTGTAGCGTAACTAATGTGTGTAAAATCGATTTATTGATGTTTTATATTGATTTTATTATTAGATATACTCTCACTGAAATAATCGTGACAGTGGAATATAATCGTATTATTCATAACTTTTATTTGCTTGGAAACAAGCGTGTTTTTCTGGTTACACACTAGCTTCCGCTGATATCGTTTAATTTTAAATAAAAAAAAATCAAAATATAAAAGTTATATTCCGCTGTCTTATCTAAGGAGCTCAAATAAATAACCGGGAAAATATTTTTATTACTGAAAACATGTAAAACCTAAGAGTATTACAAATCAATTGGATCTCAGGAGTTATTTAAAAAAAATATCAGTAAAACATAACGTCCTTTTTTTCTATCTATTGATTTTCCATTATGTTGGTACATAAGTAAATATATCGAGAAACTGATCGTGTAAAATAATATACACAATGTAAAACTTCTAAATTTATTATTCATGCTTGTGATAAAGTCATAACCAGATATTTATTGACACCATCGAAAAACACCTTCAGAATAATGACGCACTAAAAGTACCTGTGGGCACATAAAAAAATAACTTTTCTTATAAAAGAAAACCAACAAAAACAACCGTTTCCCACAACTAATATTTGGGTACATCATCGAACTCCAATTCATATTCATCATATTATAATATCTTTTGCTTTGGAGTACCCTTCCAAAGTTTGCGGAGTTTTAGAGGAAGTTATCGAATACCAACGTACATGGCCACAAGCCAACTAGGAAATTTGTCGATTTAAAAGTTTTCCTTGCGTGAAGGTAGGTTGGATTATACAATTGTGGAGATAGTGGATAAACCACACGTGTTTTTGAACTATGAATATTTAAGGGTAAATATTTAAAATATCCCATTATTATTTATTTAATATATGTGGGCATTTACAAAACATGTGATTTACATAATATTTTTTGTTGGACAGTAATCTTGAGGTATAATAACCACTGGAGCGACAGAGCAATTTAAAGCATTTTTCTCGGATTGCTAAAGGAATTTTTCCGCCTACATTAAAAAAATCATACCTGCGAATTTGAATATGCCGACATACAAACTGATTATAGTTCTATATTGCCAATGAATCCACCCATTTTTTATATTATCACATATTCGTAGGATTTATAATAAAATATTATTAAATCGTTAAGTTTAAAACATTTTAAACAACCTAGAGAATATTTGCCATATTTTGGCAACAAAGCAATCCGTGGTTTTGGAATTTTTTTTTATTTTTTTTATTTACAAATACAGTTGTTATACATTGTATATATATATTTTTAATACATTTTTTAAATATCGTGATTCACCTTTTTTTTTGAGCAATGCTCGTGTAATAATAATAATAATAATGTAATAGTGCCATATTGTTGCAAAAAGCGCTCGAGTGGTTATTTTGCTAATCAAATTATATAGAACCCAAGCACAAGACTGTTTGTAGCGATATTCCGTGTAGTTGAACATATTTACTACTTCTGAGAAAGCATTTCCAACTGCATGCAATCTGGGTTCAAGCTAGTATCTACATAAATGACTCAGTCCTGATTTTGTTGAAATTAAAAAGAAGTGCTGATATTGTTGTCAATAAAGCTGTAAAACCTGCAACCTTCCCTCACATATTTAAATGCAAAGACCTGTAACTGTGAACATTTAAAAAAAAATTTCTTTGATGAAGAAACCATCGGTTTTGAAGCATGTTAATAATTTTATCTCACAGGAGACCATATTTGTCCCAGCTAACATAGGTCTCACAGAAATCGTTGTTTCTCCCTTACTATCATAGTCAGAAATGTGATCTAAACGGTATTAGAAAGAGAATACAACAAACTATATATTCAAATCTAAAAGAAAACCACACAAAAATTGAAATTTACCCCTTTCAGAAACCAAAGTTTTCGATAGCAATTTGAAAAAAAACTATGGAACTTTGTGAATTTTTTTTACATGAAACGAAAAAAAGTGAGGTGACAGTAAGGTTTATAATTCATTTATCTAATTAAATAAGTATGTGTTTTATTTTTTTTTCCTTATCAGTAATTTTACTTAGAAAAAAAAGTAAAGTGAGCCATTTTGAACACTTTTTAAAGTTTCGCAAAAAAAAAATTTATTTAAAAAAATACATAGTAATTTTTAATATATAAATTTGAAAGCCTATTTCATCACCTTTCGAAAACAGTTTTTAGTTTTCGAATACGTTAACAAATGTTTCATTTATTTGGATTTTATTGCAAAGCGGGAATATTTTTAGCCTCTGACAAAATACGCCAATTTTTTTAAGGGTTAAAAAGGTGGTGTTTTACAAATTTTTTTCATTTAATTAAATATGCTTTTATATAACCCTGATGAAGGTTCCGGTTGAATCAAAATTGGTTGGTTTTATATGAACGATTCTAATTTTTATAAAAACTTGGCTTGTACCTATCTTCTTGCGACAAGAACGCAACGCAAACTCCGTAATATTTGTTACCGCTCGGAGGTAGTAAGTAGTACCTACTCGTTTACCGCGAGGCAATAGCGGCGTATAACTGCTGCTAAGCGTAGCAGAAAAGTGCTTTTCAAGGAAATGGGAGTAATGTAAACCCAAATAAATCTCAAGATTTGCATACGGTAGGCTAACAATATACCTACCTCATAAAGGAGAGGGACTATATTTTATAGGAATATTAATACGGTTGGCTTGCCATCTTATTCCTCCGCGGGATTTTCGTTTAGCCTATTTCATACGTCGCTGCTTGTTATGCTGATGATCGCTGAGCTTTCAATTTGCTTTTATTGTATGCACTAAACTTTGTTATGGGCCCCAGCTTAATGAAAATGGTTACTTAATTCGGATGAAGATACTAAAATTGCAAAATCTTACCGAAGCACACAGTAAACGTTTTATTCAGTTTGTTTTTGGTCTACGAACATCTTTATTTTTACGGACATTTAGTGAATAAATCAAAAATACACCGAAAAGGCACACAAGGCAAACTAACTTCGTCTTTTAGCAGGGAATTAACATTTGTACTCAGATCCCCTTTGCTTAAGGTAAAAAACTTTACTAGAAATTAATATTTGTGATTAATCTTTAGTACGAATCGGTTGACATTATTATTCTAACTTAGGTACATAAGCTTGTTTTCACGACAATTTAACGTAGGTAGACATAGGATGACGTATGCCCCGGACCTGAGTTATTAAAATATGAAAATTAACAAGACACAGAAAAATAATCAAACTACACGGAGAAAAATGAACGGTTAAAAACGGGACTGAAGTTCTTACGAACAAATTAACAGTGATTCAATGTTTATTGGCGGTAAAATACGTACCAAATTACGTATACCAACAAATTATTGGTAATGTTCCCGCCAATAAACATTGAAACCATGTTAATTTTTTTAAATTGTTTAACCTGTTAATTTGTTCGTAAAAACTTCAGTCCCGTTTTTACTAAAAAAATGATCGTTTTTTCTATTAAAATGATCGTTTTTTCAAATAACATTTTTCTTCGTGTAATGGTCGCAACTGGAACTCGAACCCAGAGCTCACGTCTTATCGGGACGGCGCTCTACCTATTGGCTGAATTGCGTCCGATTATAAAACCGACGGAATTGTCAAATTAAATCAAATCAAACAGAATTAACCATAATTATTGTCTTTGACTAATGTTTTTATTTTTCCATATTATCGGCAGCTACACTCGACATTAGGGCACACTAAGTAAATACTCATTTTTGGTTTGTAAGTCGGTTTTTTTTGTAACATAAACCCTTTCAACAGGTAGGCAATATTCGTACGAATATCTTCAATACAATATTTATTTCAAACCAAAACAGCTTGCAGAAAGTCGTCACATGAAAACCAGCGCGGTTACTATACCTTTTTTTATATATCCGTACTTAATATTAAAACGTATTTTCATTAGTAAATACTGAAAATCAAATAATTCAGTCGTACCCGCGTTAAATGTACAGGCATGTACCATGTGAATTGTGTTATTATCAGATGATACGCAATCTGAAGGACAAACGACGTAAATAGACGTAAAGCCAGTGAGAGGAACGGCACGCACTGACGTCGAAGTGCCCGGAGAACAGAGCCTGTACGAGGTGTACGGGGACCGTAAATAATATCAGCCTTGCGGGGTAATCCGCGCTTATCCATATCTCACTCTTTGTCATTCTGCCCTGTCACAATGTCGGCCCACTGATACAGCCCGCTTTGATCTAATTATGAGTGGCAGTTCTTTTGATATGACACGGAGATTAAAGAGTGAATGATGCTGGGCCGAGGGGCGTGACACAGTTACCCATTATCTTATGCTAGCTTTATTATATTATACCATCTTTATTAGGTTATGTTGTTGTTATCTGATCACATTGGTTATCTCTCGTTCGTGATGGTGGTGGTTGGATCTGCTGCCATTTCGGTAAGAGGGGGAATAATAACGTCTTTCCATAAAAATCAATTTGTATTCAACATTTTTTCGTGAATTTCTATTTTGTTTGGTGTTCAACAAGATGCCAACAAATTACCTTTCAATATTTTTTTTTATAATCCTACTTCAAAAACTACTTCAGATAAAAATGTCGTAAGATTTTTTTGTATCACGTAAGCAGAACGCTCGCAATTTTTAATATGAATGGCTAAGTTTCCGTGTACTTCAGCAACGAGCAAGGATTTTAGGCTTAAAAAATTTTCGCCAAAAAAATCTTATATTCTAATTGTAATATAATTTCTCCAATACGTTTTCATGTTCCTTGTTTACATTGTTCTTGATTATGTATATTATATTACATATACCATGATTACATAAAATAATATACAGCATAGTAACAGCGAACAAATTAAGAAACCCACCTAATCTATATCGTAAATTGTGATTATAAATTGAATTTCTTCAATATGTTATCATGTACCCTGATTACATTGTTTCTTAATTATGCATATTATGTTACATGTACCTTGACAACATTTATCATGTATTTTCATAAAAACTCAGACTAACATTCGGGGCTTCAAATATATCTAAGAAAGTTTTTATTTTTCTGTTAAAAAAAATTTAATATTTATTGTTTTAATTTACTGTCATAAAAAAAATAGTTGGAGAGTCAAAGCTTCCTTGCTATGTGTAAGTAATTTTTTTGTATCTAATAAATAAATAAAATCAAATAAATAAATATCTCAAGGTTGCCAAGATAGCTCAGTGACTTTTGTGATCAACCACACGAATAAAAGAAGCAGTAATATAAAACATGCCAACCGGTTACAACACTACCGTGCCTTTTCAGTTGGAGACATAAAGTTAATGTCTGTCCAAAACTTTACTTATTTACAAACAACATAATGGATATTATTAATTTATAGAACTATATAACACAGGGACATCCCTAGCATGGCGGGCGAAATAACACAATATGTTACTATGTATAAAATTCTTTAATAAATAAATAATATTTTTATTTTATTTTTTTATACAGGGTTTCCGGGGGTAAAGTGCATTAACTTCGGTAGGTGATTCTGCATAATAGTATAATTAAAAAAACTTTTTTCGAAATTCCAACTTTTAGGTACTTTGATAAAAAGATAAAATTAGTCCGGCGTGTGCGCCCGGCACTAGTAGGTATTTCCGCTGGTACAATACTGGCCTCTCGAAACCAACATCGCCACAGTCAGGCCCGGATGACTCACAGCAAATTTATCGTGTTAGTTTGTACCTTACACTAAGGATTTTTAATAAATACGTCTTTTTGTATGGGAAAAAAAATTTTAGAATTTCGAAAAAGTTATTAATCTTTTTTACTCTTCCCATTATGTAGAATCACCTCCCGAAGTTAAAATGCACTTTACCCCGGACACCCTGTATATTCAATAATATTATTATTTAATTAATAAAAATAGTTTATTATTTAACAAGTTCTGCTATGTAATAAAATAAAATAATTGCATAGCAGAACTTGTTTAAAAATAAACGTTTTTATAAATAAAATAGTAATAATATTGAATATGAATATATAAAAAAAAAAAAAAATTATAGATTTTTTTTATTTGTGAGCTCTAATCTGGTAGGCGATGCATACACGGTTCTACGAAACGTTAACTTACACGTGATCTAAAAAAAAAACAATAATAAAAAAGGTATTTGTTTTAATATTTTAAATACGAATCGATTGTCCCATTGAACGCTTTTACGTGCGACCGTTTTGTTCAGTTTTTCATAAAGCACTCTAATCAAAAATAATAAAAAATTCGATCAAAAAATTACTTACTCCAGCAATATTTGCCCTCAGCGCAATTGGAGGAATTTTCATAAAATGTCTTCCTAAGAAAAATCTTTGTATTTTTTCCTCTAAATAGTTCTTACGGAAAACAGATGATTTTGTCAATCAACTGCGTGAAATGTTGACTATCCGCTTTTGCTGTCCGGATTCAAACAGAAAAGAACAATGCGAAATCCGGAAATGTGCCGTTAAGATATTTTCGCATTATAAATATAAAGCTTTCCATCGTTAAAAATAAAATCGATAGAAAGGCTTCGACCCAATGTTAATTAATATTTTAGATTTTTAATGGTTATGGAATTAAAGTTTGAATATACCCTTAAGTTAAATAAATTATTGAGTTAAATACCGTTATTCCACGAAAAAAATATAAGTGGTTCCAGAGTGAAAGATATTCTCTGTATCGCCCTGGTAAATGAACACGATTCAGAAATGAAACGTTATATATTGAATTGTATTGTGTTTTGTGATCAGATCGGAATAGCTTGGTACATCTCCATCTTTATCTTCGTCACCTCCATCCCCTAGCCGCCTCCTTCAGTGTCAAAACCTACCCCATTTGAGGGTGCCGTAATTTCACTGGCTCTAGAAGGATAGCAAGTTAGGTAGCAAAAGACAATTATTGGACAACGCCCCTCTTTCCCTTCATAAATTTCTGTTTCTAAGATTACAACATATTTAATCGTCGTAATCAGTCATTTCAGTTGTCTCTGCGTTAGTCCTGCGTAGTCTAGCGGTAGAGCGTTAGAGTGCCATTCCGAAGGTCGCGGGTTCGAACCCGGCGTGCGCAAATAAAGATTTGTGTTATTTCACAATTAATCATTTAAAATAATATATAGTATATTTGCGACACGTTCCAGAGTGGAAGATACTATTAGTAAGATACTAAGGGTAAGACCACCGTTCAGAATTAAAACGTTGCTTTAAATGGTTTTAGCCATGTTTAGTGATCTCTGATTATCTGAATAGCCAGGTAGTTCCCCACCTTCCTCTTCCTCGTCTCCTTCCCTTTCCCACTTACCTTCAGCCTCATAACATACCCCAATTAAGGATGCCATAGTCTCACTGGCTCCAGACGGGAGCAGTTGGGACTCTTGTGAGGCATAAATTTTTATATAAATTCTTATTTTTGCTTAAAATTTATAGTTTGTACTTTATACGTTACACTTTATACTTATACTTAATACCATATTTTTCGCTTTATGTTTATTTTTAATTTTACGTACTATTTATTATCTACTATCTATAACCTCACTTCTACTTACTTTTTACCATTTTTTTTGTAATATTTAATTTACATTTATACTGTTATTCTTCATGTTGTTGTACTATTTATATGTTATGTCAATTATGTTAATGGCACATATTGTGCCTTATATGTGGAAAAAAAAAAATAAATAAATAAAAACCTGGTTAAATGAACTCAAATTTGCTTTGAATGTGACATTTTCAAAATTTGATCTAAGTGAAGAATTCAGACTACAATATAATTTTAATTAAAATTATAATTTTAAACGGGTCAGTGGTTAAGTGGGCATCGCGCTTGGGTCCCACCCAGACGTTCCATGTTCGATTCCTCGGCTGGCTAAGTCCTTCATCACAACACAAGCAACATCTTCCGCTTAGTGTGGTGGTAGTAGGAGATTTTCAAATGTTGTTGGGTTATTCGTAACCCGGGAATATTTGTCTTTCTTTTAAAAAAAAAAAAAAATTTTATCCTGACGAAAGGACTTAGGTTTCGGAGCATTATGATAATCTTGATTAAAGTGATGTTTGCAAAGTGATTTGTTTTCATTTAATATAATGTAATAAATATAACCTATAATATACAATTTAACAAAAGACAACCATTTTCTTTTCTACATTTTAAAAGTATATTTTTAGGGCTAATCTTAACAAGTACACAAGATTTCGCGATGTTTTAAGGGTCTGCGCTTTTTCATTTTCGCGTGACTAATGATGTATGTGTAAAATACTTCTACGTTACATGTTTGTGCCTATACTTACAGAGTTTTGTTTGTTATTTGGTTTTTAATGTTATCACTGTTATCAGTGACAACCCTGGCAAAAACCAAAATACGTAATTTTAAATATAAGTACCTACGCTAGTTGTGAATCTCTAACTTTAAGTCACAGGTGTAAATATAAATGTAGTCACTAGTTAAGTCAGTAGTTATAAGTCTTAGTCGTAAGTCACTAGCTATAAGTCTTAGATGTAAGTCACTAGTTATAATTATATAAATCTTAGTTTATTTGTACAGCGCCCTTGAGGTGATTTTTCACGAAAATAGCGCTATATAAATTAGCCAAATATTATTATTATTATTATTATTATTAATATTCGAAAGGTAAATTGCTGATTGTTCATCTAATTTGTCAACAATAAATGTTATTATATAAATGTTATTATATTAATTACAATAAATGTTATTATATTTTAAAAGGCGTGCAGAAAGAAATATTAATGAAAAACCTTCCGTATCATTAAAATAAAAGAGCTTTTTTGTAATTAATTAATTTTGTGAATACCTGCTTAGAACAATTTCAACAATCTATTATCGACTCGTCGTTGTGGTAACTAACGGAACCAGGTTATTCCGCCCCGAAATGGATACATCCTCCACGCTGAATTTGGCCATTTTTCTCACATGCAAGCCATTATTTTTTTTCCATGTCATTTCCCGTCGGGTATCTCGTCACGCGAACTTATCCCCGCCGAAAGTTATCCTTTTTGTTTGCCTTTGTTCGGCGCTTTGATACGGGAAGGCGCACTAGCTTTGTTAAGCTCGAAACTAGCGGATACTGGCGGACACTATCGGCCAAAGGACGGATTACTAATGTAAAGAACATTCCGGAAATCCGTTTTTGAAATATTTGATATTCTAGAATCTCTCGCACGCACTGATGAAGATTGGCAGTTCCAAGAGTCGAAATTGGGAGGCAGGTATGGGTACTATCATTTATTGGATAACCAACACCCCTGCACGGAGAAAAATGTTATTATAACATACGATCATTTTATTCGTAAAAAACGGTTAAAAACGGGACTGAAGTTCTTACGAACAAATTAACAGGGTTTCAGTGTTTCAATGTTTTTACATTTTCCCATCAATAAACATTGAAACACTGTTAATTTTAATTTTTAACTAAGTCCCGTTTTTAACCGTTTTTACGAATAAAATGATCGTATTTTATAATAAAAATTTTCTCCGTGTGCCATGGGTCACCCCATTTGGTTCACTACACCTTGCGGAATAGCAGCAGTGCGCGAGTTCATGGGGTGAGGTTTGTTTAGGACTAGGCGGCGGATGCTTTTTCCCAACTACTGCGTGGCGGGCCAGATCGGGAGAGACTGGTTGAGTGAGAACTAACCTGGAACTCTCCAGCTGGACTCGCTCGACCCATCGCTTTGCACCGCAGTGGGAGGGGTGAATTCATACGTTCGTCACTCTTGAACACATTTACCCCTAGATTCCTACCCATCTCTCATACCTTTTTCCTTCCTAGAACTTCCTGTTCTTCCTTTCCCTAAAAATATTCCCACACACCAACCCCAATTTGGCATAGGCCCGAGGGAGAAAATTAAACAAAAATAATAATAAAATGTGTTGTGTCCACTTTCTTTAATTGTTAGGTTTACAAAAACAATAATTTCCAAGCCAATTAATAAATACGGAACATTTAATAAATAGGGAAAACAAATTTAGAGATGATAATAAATATAGTTTTAAATCTATAATTTTTGCAATAAAGGAAAATATTATATCTACCTGTGCTGTTACTTAATTGACTGATATTTAAGATGCGAGTATTACAAAACTTCGATTCACTGTGCGGGATATAGTTACGGTTGGATGGGATTGTGAGAAAAATCTTTGTTAGGTAGAATTATTTAACAATTATTATAAGCAATAATTATCAGCCTGAAACACTCATCCACATTGAAAAATCTTCCGAGAAAAGATACATGCCGCCGACGGGACCCGTGTCCTTCTGATGTCCGGTCAGGTGCTCTGATCCACTGATCTACGGCGGGCTACCTCTTACCCGCCAAATGATTCAATATATACTAGTGTTTCATTCAACAACGACTATATTACAATCTTTTCACCTGCAAACAACCAATTTTATTTTTAAATGAGAAAGGCATTGTAAGTGCTAAGTTTCCCACTAGATTCCCAGCCTAAATCTTAAAATGTTGTGTAGAGATACGTAATAGGTACTTTAACCGTAAATAAGTTAATATGCCTTATCACTTTTATCATAATGTACTTCGTAAATTTAAATAAACAAAAACAAAAAATTATATACACGTACATTATTCCCAAAAGCGATTATTTATTTTGCGTATAGTGGGTAATATGTATACAGTTCCGAAAGTGGGGCAAAAATAACTAAATAACAGCGGAAAAACTCATCAACAATTCATAAAATACCGGAGTGTTCGTTGAAGATTATTCTGGTTACTTCACATAATAATATGGCCCTAAGCTTAACTTTATTCTGCGGCGGAGACTTCCGAAGTTTGTTTTTATGCCGTGTATTCGTGGATGTAAGAGCGTGTTGTGTGATAACTTTAGAATGAAAATATATTATTCTTGGGTAAGTGTATACAATGGGGTGTTTATTACTCACTTTCAACTTTGAAATATTACTATAAATCTTAATTATACAATAAATTATATATTTAGCTTATAATATAATATTATTTTTTAATACTTAGGTATTTTCTTTTCTTCTCACTACACTGTTACTGCAACGTGTCTACATAGTATTATGTTGTATTTTAACTGCTACTAACCTAATATATAAAACTGCCGCCATGGGTGAAACCACAGTATTCTCCTTGAGAATTTCAAGGAGGACACTGTGTTTTTACTTATGACGGTTGTTGCCGTCGGTTATAAGTTATAACACTTTATCCAAAACATGCAAATATCTAGATGTAGATTATCCTAGTGTGGTGTTCACAAAATATTTCTGCCTAATCTAACCTAACCTAATCTAACCCATTAACACAGCTGCTGATCGTTAATATTTCCTTGTATAATAGAATATAAATAAATAATTAAAAAGAAAGTGATTGTGATTTCATTACAAAAGCTCTATGTACATAAATATACAGTTCACCCTTTATATTATGAAGCGGAAATTCTTTCGTTTCAATCAAACTTGTTAACGATCCATGTCGTCCTGAAATTTGCGCAACATATACTGTCCAATAATCCAAATTCAATTCCATTTCTATAGTGAGCTATGTTTCATGGAAATAATTTCTAGTAAACTTTATAAATTTACGTCTTTCACAGTGAGGTTATGTTTAAATATGAATTTATGATTTTTAAAAACATTGATAAAAACCAACATTTAAATAAGATGAGAGGCCGAATTGTTAATTCCGAATTTTGAAGATAAAAGCGTTTTGTAATTCCAGAAAAGTAGAAATGTGTAATAATTAATAATATTATAATCATTTTTGTCGTAAAATCGTATTATTCTGTATGGGAACCCTTTTATTTATCAATTTTAAAAAATGTTGAGAACTTGGGTTCGAAAATTCCTTTGCAATATGAATCATTCGTTGGAAACATTTAAGTTTTCACAAATAGTTTGTTATTATAAATACTGAAATTTAACGAATGCATATTTACTACAAAAAATTTACTCGTAAGCATGTGCGTAATTTATTGAATAATAGCTGAGATCCGTGAAAAAACACGGTTTGGTCTGTAATCTTGACGCAATTTTTAAAATGTGTAAGAATATTATAATATGGATAGGTATGAAATCTTCACAAAATCAGTTCCAATTTTTAAAAATTATACTTAAATACAAAGATAATTAGAGTTCATAGAACCAGATTTCACGCAGGACTAACACACCATCATGCACAGATAACCGAAATCAGTTTGTTTGATGATTCCTGGCTATCTATATATTTTTATGAAATAAAATGTTTATCTGTTTGTTAACACGTACGCCGTAAGAACACCGAAAAAGAAAAATAGATTACAACATATCACTTTTGTTTGTTTGATAAAATAGAGCATTAAATTACATAAGTTTGTGGAAATTTTACTCTCTTTTTCTACTGAAAAATGGTTCAGCACATATACAAGAACTTTGAAAAGTTCAAACCCAGAAACCTTCACCCCGAAAACTTTTTGCCAGCATGTCTGTAGCATTTTCAAACTCGGTAAATAAATCATTTATCAAATCCACAGGAATGACATGTGCAAAGTACTGTGTTCGTCATTCTGAAATATTCCAGCTAAGAAAACATTTAGGTGACAGAAACTTACAAAATTATTCAAATAATATTCTCTATTTACCTTTTCTTGTGAGAATATACTTAGAAAATAATTACTTCCCTTTCACATGTCGAAAGGGTAAAAGAAAATGTTTATTATTTGTACGTATCTTTTATTTAATGGTTCTCTTATTAAAACAATATATAGGACTGGTTGCAGGTTATTCGGTCCGAATATAGGTAAATGATTTAATGTTTGAACTCTCGTTTAATATAAGACCGTTCATGGTGGAGCTCCCGTACCAACTTTTAGGTTTTGATAAGAAAATTTAGACAGGAATTAATATAGGCAGTAACTTTTTAATGTGGGACTGAATTCACTAGCATCAAAAGAATTTGGTTACGAAATGCAATTTTATGAACCGCAACAGAATTCTGATACTAATCCAGAGGCCCTAGCACGCTTGCTCTATATCGATCGGTAGGATAACTATCGGTAACTTCTCATCGTTCCCTAGGACAACTGCACATCGCTAACGTACACACAACAGTTGATGTCGAATATGTTAAGGACACTTAGTCATTGTAAACTGTCACTTATTCGTTAGCGATCTGTAGTCATGCTAGGGAACGATGAGAAGTTACCGATAGTTATCCTACCGATCGATATAGAGCAAGCGTGCTAGGGCCTCTGGTATATGTTTTTATTGCAGATAGGAGTGGAAGTTCTGCGAAAATAGTAAAGTACGAGTAGTTAAAAAAAAATTAAATTCTGTGTACTGTTATTATTTATTCGTTGGGAGGTCACATTACGTGGAAAAAAACAGAACTTGATAATTACTTGAAATTTCCAGAATTGTTAAAAATTTGTGAAACAACCCGTCCGACTTGTAAAACCAACATTTTTCTGAATTACGAAAGTTGTGTTATATTTTAAGAAAATAATACATTGCCGATATAATGTGGGGAAAAGTTTAAAAAAAAAACATTAATATGGATGCTTTTTGGTCATGTGGAGCAATAAAATTGAATCGGACAGAGTAAAACATATTCGCACAATTTCAAGTGTCGAAATAATTGACGTGCGTATGAAAATATTCACGAATTTGAATGATGCGAGATGAATGTTAAAACATCGTATGCAATTCCATCTTCGATGATAATTAGATAATGTTGTTTGATAAAAATATCATAATTTTAGCCAAAAAAATTAAATGTCTGTTTACATATTAAAACATGAGAAGGAAATATAACACGAGACGAATAGTAGAACTTGTACAAAATATATACAAAACATGTGTTATCTCTCCGGAATATATCAACGATGATACAGCTTTTAAAAATACAAAAGAGACTGGGCGGTGAGCTTTCTGGGTTAAATTTATAACATTATTTAATGTTGATTAATTTCTAAAGTTTCATTTCATTGGTCTGTCATTAAAACGAGAAATAATAGAACGCTATTTGTGTAACAGAAAATAAATAAAACGTCTAAAGAATGACTAATGATTAAACATAATGATAAAAACATGGAAATGTTAAAAAAAACAGTGTTAACGAAATAAAAATTAATGAGGTTTTTTTTCCCGTTTACATTGCAATATCCATTGCGGAGAGCGGCATCTGCTGACATTCATATTTGAGGATTAATTAATCGAGTTTCAGAGCGCTTGATTGAAAGCCAATAAAATGCAGTTGAAGCGCTTTTCGAAATATCCTCGTTTGATTGACTCATGACAAAGGCGGCGAGATAAAAGTTAATTGTTATTTCCACTGCGAGCCAAATGGCCACATATAAATATCAATCAATTTCACCAATTGCATTTACAAACTTAAAAATATAGATTATTCGATTACCAAATCAATAGCCTGCATGCAAAATGCACGTGAACCAGATATGGTCGCTTTTGTCGACGCTTCGGGTATAATTAGGTATGAATAGTGAAAGCTTTGTGAATCCATTACCTTTATGTCGTCCAAGAATGAGGAAGTCAGCCGGATGAATTAGTCAATAGGCAGCAAGTAGTAGGCAGCAGTCAGCCTGACAAAACTGAATTATTAATCCAAGCACCGAGAGTTTTTTCCAGTATTTGCACAATCGATGTCGATTTTCCAACAATACACTCAATCACGGAAGTTGCAATAAATACCTGGCTCAAGCGAAAATTAAACGTGATTACTTCATTTACCAATCAAAAAATCAACAATCACTCGGTCGCGAATGTGCCGCTTTTAAAGTAAACAGAATGTGAGTAATGTTTTGGATGTGTGAATAAAGTGCGATCGTACGAGTTCGGAGCGAGAAGCGAAAGTACCCCGGCCGTCCTAACAGCTCGGCGGGCGAGCTTGCACTGGCCGTCGCACCGCGCAAGCTTTCCTAAATATACCACCTAAATCGCTAGTATTCGTAGACGTCTCTACGTTCCGAGCGATCTCTTCTCTACACTCTACGTCTACAGTCTACACAACACCCAGCCTTGTAGCTGAGCTGTAGAATGTGGAACCTACACCCTACACACGTAGTTTACTCTGGAGAATGTACAACGTAATGACAGGCGCGTAGACTAACATACTTTCAAGTCTCTCCGTGCTCTTCGTTAGCCTCCGTTTCCTTTTTAGTGCGAATTAGATTTATTATATGTTTGTCGACTGCTAATTTCTAAGACTGAAAGAAAAGCCTCGACAGATGTTGCGGGACCAGATGTTTAAATCAGTCTTCCCGTTTTCCAGAACACGTGCTACATTTTTGTTGTTGATTTTGCTTTATATGAAAACTTCAGTGGGGATTTATCCTGCTTTCATCTTACGTCACAGTAAATCGGAACTTACTAATTTATTTCTAAGATATCATAATCAATCGTTGTTTGTGAACTTTTCAAGTTATGATAAGTTACATGATATTTGTGTGCGAAATATTTTATGTAAAAGCTCTTCATTTAACTTATTAACGATGTCAAAATCGATAAAATTTTCTGAACTCAGAGTTACAACTTATAAAAAAGCTAATTTAATTGCAGACTAATTCAGCCTTACCGAAAACCTTTTTTGAGTATAAAAAGATTTTTTAAATATTTATTATGATATTTAGAGAAGATAGCAATGTGGTTCCAAACATAAAAATGGTTTATCAGAATACTTTTAACAATGTAAAAAACGGGTTTACCAATAAAACGAGTAGATAATAATAACAAACGCGGACATTGAAATTAAATAAGATATTTCAAAAAAAAATCTTGTTTTAATAAATTTTGTAAAGGGTATCTTCGTTTGTTCTCTTGTGGTTTTTTTTTCAAATAGAAACTTTTCCGGTATTCTTTCAATATAAAATTGAAGGATACTGAGATACCTATCAAATTAAATCCCGATATTTAAATAATAAATTTCATTTTGTTAATTTAGCTTCACCCGTTTGTCAGAAAAATTAAGAAAAGAAATTAGCATTGTAACTCAATCTTTCCACAAAATGTATATAAGTTTTCATACTTTAATTGTATTGAAAAATGCATAATTTAAAAGGCGGTTCATTCCGTCTTCAACTTTTATTAATCAAATTGTCAATTTTCAGTATTTCTTTCTTGTAGGACTAGAATATTTTTAACGCCGCGAAGAATACTAATTGCTTAAATTTGCATTTAAAGTTGCATTTTTATTGCAAATTTCAAAATGTATGAAAGTTTGCGCTTAAAGAATGGTTAGTAAATTACACCAATTCTATGCAGAATTTTAAACGGGAACGTTGTTCCCCGTGATAGTTCTTGCACGAGACATGGCTAGCTATGCAAATTCTTGAATGAAGTTATAATCCAATTTTTAGCGCTTCTTCAAAACGGTAGCGGCGCCTTCCTTCTCATAAAAAAATTAAAACAAGGAGCAACTCGTCAAGCCTAGGGCCAGGTAAATTAATGCTGCGCCCCTGATACTTATTGATTGAATTACGAGCTCATTTCACAGTTGCATAGTTAAGTACCTACTTGTCAGTGGAGCATGGTTCAGTTTCATGACATAGTCGGACGAAATGTTAGTTTTACTTTGACAAGTAAACAAACACACCTTGCAAACAAAATACCGTGTTCGTACCGACCGCAGTCCATCAAAGTTATTTATTTATGGACTTACTCGTAGGGCAAAGTGAGGTAACTTGTGGTACGAAGGGTTTTTACAAAAAACGTACAAAATATTATTCGACGAATGTTCTTACTGCGAAGGATTATCATACGTAAAAACCAATTATTTTTCCATCTCAATTATGTACATTTAGGAATACAAATTACGTGTTATGATGCAGGATGTTTTAGCAGATTAAAATGCAGGTCAAAGCGAGGTATCTTGTGATATGAGATAATAGACGGAACTTGGTGAATGATTATTATTTTTATTTCTGAAAATATATTGAAGAGAAATGCATTCTTAGCAAATGAAATGGAGCTAATCGGTTTTAGACAATAAACACACTATCGTCAAGTAAGATAATATATCCAAATTATTGCAGTTTACCCTACAAACATTCGATACCTGTTCTACGGTGAATCAATATTAGTAATATTAATGCAATTAACCTAGATTACAATTATTATTGTTATTTTCTTGTATATCCTGAATAAGCACGTCAATTAAACACAAACCAATCTTGTTTATTTAATTAATTATTAATCTTTTATAAAGGCTATTATAATATTATATTCTTACAAAACCATTGTAATATGTTCGTGGGGGCAAAAATCATTCAAAATGAGGAGCTTGTATATATTTTGTATTTTTAACTTTATTTTTATTACTTATTTTTATTTTTTTTATTTGTGATTTTTCTGTTTTTCTAATTGTTTGTATCTGTATTTAATTGTAGTAATTGTATAGATTGTTTGTAATTGTATGTCTCTATTTGTACAATAACTGAGTTTTCATAATTGGATGTTCTCACGTAAGTGCGAATCTCTAAAATCCCAGTATAAATAAATAAATAACGTATAATTTTCAGCTATTTTCTAATTACCTCATTATTTATTTTGCTTATTTACGTCTATGTACTTGGTTACACAATTTTCTATTCCGAATTCCACAAATGAATAAATTACATTTCAAACCTAAGGTCAGAGCAATAAATTCACGGATGGGGAGCAGTTGAAACGAATAATTACTTCTGGCTACTGCCTACTTTGGCAGTACTTTAGATCTCTCCCGTTTTTAATTAGTTACATCATTGCGAACTCTTGCTTCATGATTTGGGCATTTCTTTTTTGTTTAATTTATCCTTACAGAATCCCGGAGAGCAGAAACTGCGGGGAAGTGGGAGGGTTCAAAGTGGGACAGAAAAACTCAAACAGTCGTCGAACGAATATGTTCCGGCCCCTTCTTGTAAAGTAGTTAACTTTTCATTTCAAATCTTCTCCACTGTCTGAAAATATATCGGCAAAGAAACATTATTTAATTAAATGCAAAGATCCTTGAATTGTTTTGAATGTCTCGTAGCCGTGAATTATTACTATTGGAGACAATCAATTTAAAATGAAAAAGAAGAGGATGAGTCGTGTTATATGTACGTCAATAGTTCCGGCTGCCCAGAGCCAGCGGGATGATGGCATTCCTATTGAAGCAAATTAGTAAGACAGAAAATTGAGTAGTATATTGTGACTATACAAATCCGGTCACTAAACCCAGCTTTAGGCATTTCAAGCAATGTTCTCATTTGTCGCTTTTCGGAACAACTCTTATAGGTCTCATAGAAATCGTTATGTCTCCCTTACTAGCATAGTAAGAAATATGATATAAACGGTGTTAGAAAGAGAAGACACCACGTTTTATATTAATATCTTAAAGTTAACCACAATAGAAGTAAAATGTACACCTTTGTGAAACCAAAGATTCGTGTCACAATTTGAAAAAAAATTATATAACTTTCGGAATTTTTTATTAATTAGTAGCTGACCCGCCCACGGGTTGCTGTGGCTAACGAAACACAACGCCATCCACTAGATAGTTACCTTCCTCCCTCCTTAATTCCTCTCCTCCCCTCCCGGATTCCCCTCCCCCTCATGTATTTTTTCGCCGCCGCTAAACTCTTTGACCTATTTAATTTTTTTTATGCAAATTTCATAAAGCCAGAGCTCGCGGTATGAAATATACTTTACGACCTATGCTCATACCTACCAAATATACATAAAAATTTTCATAAAAATCGGTCGAGCCGTTTCGGAGGAGTGCGACCACAAACACCGTGATACGAGATTTTTTTATATTCGATTTATCCGTAATTTTAGTCAGGTTTGCATGCAAAAATTTTATACTTCCAAAATTAGATATGTATTTTAATTTATAAAATTTGAAAGAGTGTTTTTGCTATTTTTAAAAACAGTTTTTAATTTTTCAAGGCCTGAGGCGTTAAATACAGTAAAATATAAACTATTTGATTTACTGTTATGCTATTTAGTTACACCACCATTTGGGGACGCTCTACAACCATGAAAAATGTCCTTCATTAAAATAGTTTATTTGCTAGTAAATAATTAAAATATGTAGGAATTTTCGGCCTTTGTAAAGAAATAGTTTAATTTTGTAACCAAGTTGCTTTCAGAACCCGATACGCTGGGCGCTGGCCCGGTATACAATTAATTTCATTTAGGCCTTCTTCCAGACGTTCGCCATAATGAATAAATATTTATTTTACTGCGAAAAATTCCACATTTAATCCGCATCAAAAATAATTATCCGTCGCAGGTCTGACAGTGATAGAATCAGCGGAACGTCTAACCAATAATACTTCTCAACCCAAATCCCGCTTGTCATAAACAAACCTCGGCGGATAGCTCTGATCTGAGGAGGTATGATAACACCTGCTTTAATAATTACAATAAACCTTTTGAGGTACCCTTTCAGGACCATGTCCGATGGCGGAAGAACTATTGAGGATATGTTTCTTTTGATACTAAGTCTAGCCAAATCCTCAAGATTATTAAAAATTTACATCAACACCGTAAAATAAAGATCTTTATTGATTCCTTTACAGTTTATCTCTCGACAGTTAGCATACTTATGAGGTTTGTTCAAAAAAACTAGGTGGCTTTTTATTTTTCTCGAAAAGTATTTATTTATTCACCAATATCTATTTTGTCCCCTTCAAAGTAATCCCCCTTAGATATAATACACTTGTGCCAGCGCTTTTTCCAATCCTTGAAGCACTTCTGATGAATGCTTTTTGGTATGGCCTTGAGCTTTCCTGCAATGCTGCCTTTATCTCCTCAATCGTGGCAAAACTCCGTCCTTTCGGGGAACAGGAAAAATTTACAGAGAGCCAAGTCATGTGAATACGGTGACTGAGATATGATTACGGTGTTGTTTTTGGACAAAAAATCACGAGCAAGCAACGGTGTGTGAGCAGATGCATTATCGTGATGCAAAATCCATGAATTGTTTTGCCACAAATTCAGGCGTTTTCTTCATATTTCTTCATAAAAATTGATGGCATGAGCCAACCGATATGCCAACATCGTCAGTAACTCTAATAAGTGAATCGACGATTGTCCATAATAATTTTCTTCACTGTTCGGCTGTCAGGGTGGGCATCGTCATTAACATATTCTCGGTCTTCTGGGAAAGCTTGTACCATTTATACTTTTTTTTTTGCTCTAAGTAGATTCGCTAAATGCCACAGTAAATATTTTAAAGGCGTTGGAGCACTTATTTTTTTAACAAATTTTAATAGAAATTCGTATATATTATAAAAACTCTTTACATTTTCGATACGTAAAAATTAGAGGTTTTGGTTTTAGCTCAAAGAAAGGAGTTATAATTATTTCTGAAATATTTTATATTTATTTACTTGAACATAAATTTAACAAAGATAAATAAACAATTGATATCAATGTATAAAAATAAAAACAATTTCGAAAAAGTCTCGTCAGGTCCCTCGGACCCTACCGGATAAATAATTCGTGAATTAATTTCTCCGAGCATGTAGGGGTTAAGTTCGGTATGTAAGTATTTTAGTTTTTTTATTATTATTTTAACGCTTACAGCTTATTATTGACATCATAATAAATGAATTAAGAGAAACCTTCCAACATTAAAGGGGGGAAACCTATTTTTTTACGGCAAGGGCGTCGTACAATTGATTTTTTATATAAATCGGTGTTTACCGAAAATATAAATGAATTGCTAAATGTCATAAAAATAAAAATAACTTAGAAAAAAAGGTCGTCTCAATGTGGTGTAACCACAGTATAATAATGGCATTGAACTACGAAACAGCCGCCACAATAAAAAAACTGAAATACTTGCAAAACTATTTTTTTTTTAAATCATACCATGATGTTCTACGAATTCAAAACAATAACAAAAAATATCTTGACCCGCAAGTGTTGGTCAATGATGAAATTAATTGAGCATCAACAGCCGCGAGAGTTGCCACTGTGTACTTACGATCAGTTTGCTAGCTTAATTATCATTATTTAATAATTTTGCATTTCTATAATCCGTCATCCGCAAACCTCAGCTCCGCATCATGATCTATCCAGTAATGTGATAAAACATGCTGTAATTACAATAAACCTTTTAAGACCCGCGCAGGGCTCCGCCACTAATGAGTTTTCGCTGTTGGTTTGGACCGGCGAATTCCGGGGAATAATTCATGCCGCGCCGGCCTCCGCCCGACAGTCCGCACTACCATTCTCATCCAATGTTGTGTTGTGTGTTACTACTCCCTTCGGCTCTGAGGGAGTTGCTGCTGCCACCAACCCGCCGAACTGCCGACCACAAACGCTAACGCTCAGTTTTTCAAACATAATATAAATGTAATTGCCAGACATCGGTACAGCCTCTCAGAAACTGCGCGTACCGTAGAGGGCCCGCAGATTCTTTTATATTATACAACTGGTAACCCTGTACATATCGCAAGTGCCCCCCACGGTTGAATTTGGCAACCACCTCTGCTCCGGAGCCCCAAAATACCTGGAAAAAAAGTATGATAGACCCTCCTGTCTTAACAAATGGATTGCAATATTTAGAGCACCGGCGTTACGTGAAAAGTATTTGCATGTTCTACCGGCATTTCAATGGAATATGCTCCGGGGAACTAGCATCATTGATTCTTTCGGCGCCGGTACACTTTCGCAAAACACGCCAAACTCGCGCCCAACATGTGTACACGGTTGACATTTGTCACATGAGAACGTGTCGCTTCTACGACTTGTTCTTTATGTCAACAGCTCGGCTGTTGATTTGCCGGACTCCTACTACATGGTCTCCTTCATGATCCAGGTTCATTCTTTCCAGAAAATACTTCAAGAGACAACTTCTTTACATTAGCCAATTCCTATAATTCAACGATTTGCACATAAAACTACCGATGTATGAATAGTTATTGGTACTCGATACTATTTTTGATAATATTTCGATATTATTTCATATTACATTTCGATTATTTATTTCTTTTTTATTTATATATTTCGATATTATTTCAGAGTACTTATTTTGTTCTTAATCTGTTTCACTCCTGTATATCATTGTATATCATTATAAATATTTTTTTAAATAAATTCATAAATTTAAATAAGTACGTCTTCGTTACCTGGACTTTTGTCTTTGTTTTAAGTAGGTGGTTACCGTAAAAATCTACGTATTTTCGTAAAAGTTTTATTTAAATGATTGCCGAATTCAGAGAATCTAATATTTTAAAGGATCCTTGTGCTTTGTTTCCGAAAATAAGATTATTATTTTTATAGAAAATTTATTTGAACAGTAAGATTGAAGATTGTTTTTTGATGCTATTTTTCATAAATTTTAATGTTTTTATTGCCTTACTTTTAAAAACTGGTCCTAGGTTATTTCGCTGAGGATTTTATTTAATTATCTTAAATTTGCATGTCAGTTTTTACAGTGGAAAACAAACAGTACAACTCTCTTGAAGTGTGCGTAGACTGGTACCATCACTTAGGAGTGTCAGTAGGAACGAACCTACATTCGGGATAAGTTGCTATTCTGAAGTATTTCTTTATGAGCATTCTTTCAAAGCATCTGCTAAATTCATTATCTACGAGCGTCTTACAAATGAGCGTTCCTCGTTGCAACACATTGTACTGGCAGTTTTGCTAGTTTAATAATGCTTTGTATTTTAGCATATTCAACCAGCAGTTACACATAGCGAAACATCGGGAATGTAGATCATCTCTATTTTAAATGCATTGTTTGTTAAGAGCGATTGACCAGCGGCTGAGAATAAAAGTTTAAAAATGCTTGCAATTTTTGAACAATAATTTATTGTCTGTAAATTTTTGTCCCAATTTTTCAATTCAACCGAATTCTGAGAGGCAGAGGACTTGGGGGCGGATTCGTCTGCCGACCATCTGCGTGGCAAGCCGGATCGGGAGAGACTAGTTGAGGAAGACCTTTTGATCTCTCCAGCCGAACCCTCTCGAACCATCGTCTTGCACCACAGTGGGAGGGATGGCTTCACACGTCCATCACTCCTGGACATATTCATCCCCAGATTCCTACCAAACCAAACCAAACCTTTTTCCTTCCTAGGACATCCTCTCATTTTCTTCTTCAGCATCTTCAAAGATGCATACATAGGCCCTGAAGGAATTTTTCCATGAGGGCCTCCTGTGTAGAGCTAATGTAAAAAAGGCACTAAACATGGCTAAAAGCATTTCAAACAACGTTTCAATTCTGAATGGTGGTCTTACACCCGGGCGATACTGATAGTATCTTCCACTCTAAAACGTGCCGCAAACAAAGTATATATTATTTTTAATTAATTAATTGTGAAATAACTCAAATCCAAATGAAATTGCAGTGGCTTTCTAATTTGTAATTACCACGTTGGAAGGCAGGTATGGTTACCGCCGCACCGAGAACCGTTGATTGGAAAACCAACACCCCCGTCATAAGTAACCCCAAGTGGTATGCTACGTTTAGTGTCTTAGCAGGGGTGCCCGGATTCACGGGGTGTGTTTTGTGAACAATAACTAGACAAACAAAACGGGGTCGGTTAGATTTTTGCTTTGCGAAGGATTTAAAAAGATATTACTGAGTTTTTAATTTTATTCCGTAGGTTTTCGCCCAGGGGCAATTTACTTTGCAATTGTTCTTTCGGCAATTGTTTATTTGTGTCTTTAAGCGAAGGTACTTCACTAAAAAATAAAGATAAAATTAAAAAGGCATGGGATAAAGAAAAACACAAGAAATGTCTTGAGGGCGAGTTTCGTCATCCAAAAGTTTGACGATTCAAAAGTAAGCAGAACTGTGTTTCACCATCATTATGATATTCAAATGGGATAGCGATATATGATTTTATGCAAGTGTAAGAGTAACAGAGCGCATGCTAAATGGGATAGAACTAAAAGATACAAAATCAGTGATGCCATTGGTTTCTATTCAAATCTATATAGATGGCTAGTTTAGTCCTTTATTTTAGGAAAGAACGTACTTGGTCGTATTAAAACACAAAGGGTATAATTTAAAATGAATAATATAGCGCTTTCTTCAAGTTTAACTAATTCCTAACAGACATCTACAACTCTGGTTGAGAATGACAATGATTCCAGGAATTGTTTTTTCTATTTGGCTGCAATACACTAAGCCACACATTGACGTGAAACAAATGTGATATAGAAATGTGGGTCTGACTAACTAACTAACTAACCATCACGCCGTTTCCCCGCAAGGGTAGGCAGAGAGGACGGACCGCCAAACACCTCGGTCTTGGCACACACCCTTTGCCTCATTCACATTCATACATCGTGTCATACATACTCTTCTATTTCTCCGACCCTTGACATGGCCCGACTCAAGTATCTGGTTCACTTGATCGTGCCGTGTCTTCCTCGGACATCCCCTACTTCTGATACCATTCACACTTGCATCATATATTCTCCTTACGCTCCTTTCTTCGTTCATTCGCTCTACATGCCCAAACCATCTGAGGGTTCCTTTCTTAATTTTACTCATTACGCTTATATCCGACTTGCATTATTTTCGAACCTCCATATTTCTCACACGATCATACATGATTTTACCACACATACGCCTCATTGATCTCATTTCAACAGCATTCAGTCTACTTTCATCCTTCCTCTGCCAGTTACATGCCTCACTGCCAAACATCAGGATAGGTACAAGCACTCCATTGTGGACTGCTAGCTTCTTGCTCGCTTCTTTGGACAGCTTTTTGTTAGCGCCAACGGCATTCAGTCCTCCATTAATGGAGTTACCTGCATTTACCCTTCTTTCAATATCTCTATCAGCCTTCCGATCTCTCGTAAACATACTACCCAAATACACAAACTCATCCACCTGCTCCAAGTATTCACCGTTCACAATTATATTGCACACTGTTTTCGTACTCTCTCTTTTAAACACCATGACTTTAGACTTACTCATTAACTCATTAATTATACACACTTCGTTCATTCTAGACACGAGCGACTGTAGATCTTCCATACTGTTAGAAATCAGGGTCTGTACTCTAAAAATTAATTGTGCGATACCTTTTTTATAACGAAAAGTTAGGTAAATAGATTTTAATATACGTATACATTCAATAAGTCATTGTGCCCAAGATCATCCAAGTACCTTGACCCATTATAGGTCAATTATTGATGTGTCCTTTGCCCGCTATTATTATTATAATTACTAGTACATTGACAATGAAAAGACAGATAAGATTTTCTCAGCATTTATATATTAGATTAGATGGTAAAACGCGAGTGTTTTTCGTTTTATATAATCAATAATGAAGGTACCTAATCTGAAAAACCACTTAAAATTAGTGGAATATTCTATTTCTGCTGTCTAAAATTAGTATGACAGCTTCTCGGGACATATTGTTTGTTCCGGTTCCTTCTGCTTCGCGGTAGGGGATATAATACCAAACTCCTTTGACAATCGACGACAATCGTTTTTTTCTTAGATTGCATTAACTTCAAATTGAAAACGGCTTCCAGCATTTAAATTTTTCGTGGAAGTGAAACGATAAGCAAAATTTGTAATCAGTAATTGATTTATTTGTATTATGTGCCTATACTTTTGCAAACATGTTATATACATAATAATGTTGTGGAATAGTAATCATGAAGTCAAATATGCTATTGAAATTATATATGTAGAACCCCTGCAGAAGCTTAGTATCATTATTATTATTATAGCCTTCTTATAACCACAATACTCGAAATAACAATAAAATCCGCATTCCTCAAACACACACTACAAAATATGGGATAAAATCTATGAACTATAATATTGCCTATACACTATATAATTCGCTTCCAGATATGTAGAAAAACATCCAGCATAATAAAAAATTGCAAAGCAATGCTTTAAAAGAATATTTTTTAACTACATTTAAAAATGAAAATATGTAATCGTCTTGTCATTTTTTGTTCTATCTTATATACTCGTATCAGTTTTTCGCTCTCTTTACTTGTTTTCTCTTGTTGTTTGTTCTACTTAACCTGTCTTTATTTTTATGCTGTACTGAATGTAAAACTTATATTATGATATCAAAATACCTTTGTAAAATTGTAACTACTACCTCCTACCTATGAATTGTAAGTTCCTCCTGTCCTAAAATGAGTTTTGTAACTCATCGGATTGCTCTAGCAAGAAATAAAAACTATGAAAAAAAAAAACAGTATTCGGTGCAGTTGAACACATATACTATTTCTGCGAAAGTATTGCTAACTGCATGCATTCTAGGTAGAAGTGAGTGTGACTCAGTCGATATATTGTTGTTGCAATACAAAAGACTTTTACATCGAGTAGTTCTAGTTGGTACATGGAAAGTAAATTCGCCTTAATAAATCAGGGCAACCTATAATTAATATTAGTAAAAGATATTTAACCAACAAGCTATATGCTGATGATGTGATGCTGATTTTGGAAGATCTACATCTAGTGTCTAATGTGGATGAATGAAGTATGTACGAAGAATGTGTTAATGATGAATGTAAGTAAGTCTAACGTCATGAAAGTCATCAGTTTGAAAGAGAAAGTACGAAAACAGTGTGCAATATGGTTATGAATGATGAATACTTGGAGCAGGTGGATGAGTTTGTGTATTTGGGAAATATGTTTTCGAGCGATATTGAAAGAAGGTGAATGCTGGTAACTCCATTAACGGTGAACTGAACGCCGTTGGCGCCAACAAAAAGCTATCCAAAGAAGCAAAGCTAACAGTCCACAATGGAGTGCTGGATCCTAACCACATGTATGGTAGTGAAGCATGGAACTGGCAGAGGAAGAATGAAAGTAGACTGACTGCTGTAGAGATGAGATCCTTGAAGCGTATGTGTGTTAAAACCACGTATGATCGTGTGAGAAATGTGGATATCAGCAAATAATGCAAGGCTGATGTAAACGGAATAAGTAAGATTAAGAAAGAGACCCTCAAATGTTTTGGGCATGTAGAGCGAATGAACGAAGAAAGGAGTGCAAGGAGGATGTATGACGGAAAAGTGAATGGAAGAAGAAGTTGTGGACGCACGAGAAAGACATTGCACGATCAAGTGAACGAGATTCCTGAGTCTGGCCATGTCAGGAGTCGGAATAATAGAAGAGCATGTATAAGAAGATGTATGAATGTGAATGAAACAAGTGTGTGCCAAGACCGAGTTATTTTGCAGTCCGTCCTCTCTGCCTACCCCTGCGGGGAAACGGCGTGATGGTTAGTTATATTTAATCATAAATTTTGCAGCTTTGAGTCTTAACCCTGGTTAATTTTTTTAAACCTCCATTGATGTAAAATATACTACCTTAAAGGTCTAGATCATTGCTTTAAACTGTGCATAGTTAAATAATGCAGGAGGTAGGTACGTATATAAACACCAGCTATAAAAATTTCATGGTTAAATCATAAAATGAAAATAAAACAGAAAATTGTAATAGATCAAAAGTTTTTTTTAATACAATTCCGCTTTTACTCAATTTAGTTATATCAGTATCATTATATTATTTTTCAGAGTTTTCACATAGGTACAAATAATATACCTACACAATGATGTGAACAAATAAACAACGTTGTTTCCACTTCGTCTAAAACGAGTGAAGCGAACAGGTAAAAAAAAAAAAATTTCACTTTTCAAATTATTTTATCACCGCTTAATCACGCACCAACACGGTGATATAGGAACAAAATATTTCGGCGTGAATTTCGTGATAATTTTACTCAGAGAGCTTCTTGGAAAAACCAATAAGATTTAAAGGTAGGAAGAGCCTATTCGGGGGGCCGCATTCATACACATAATATGTACAGCTAGTAACGCGCACACGAGCGGCCAATCTTAGGGGCGGCAATAAATCGTATTGTTTCGATCGAGGTCTCCACACGTCAAAATTGGGATGTGTTTGTGGATGCTACGAAACGGGCATGAGCCTAATATGATAGTCGTGATAATGCAAATGAATATTGTAATGCAAAATTTATATGAAATAATAAAAAAATTTAAATTGCACCAATATATGCACGATGGATTTACACGTCCTTCTCTCCTGGACGCACTGAATACCAGATACCTACCCAGCCCTCATACCTTTTTCCTAACCAGAACTTCATCACCTTTTTTCTTAAAAAAACATCCTACACAGCATCCCCAAAGATGACGTAGGCCATGCAGGGAATTATTTTCCTAAAAAGACCCTCCACACAGTATTCACAAAGATGACATAGGCCCTAAAGGGAATTATTTTCCGAACAGCCTCCCGTGTGGAGCCAACATATAAAAAACAAAGGCATTTGTTTGACCTAAGTTGTATTTAATTTATCATAATTGATTTTTTTTTCAATCTTCATTTTAAGCAATTGCCAAAACAGTTTGTCAGCAGATGAATTTAACAATATATAACACTAAAGCACACATGTCTATAACAAGAAACCACAAAATATAAAATAGATATAGAAGAATACCTTTTAAGTAACTACAATACAAAGACATAAAATACACACATACAGACAGTTATTACACAGGAAAATTTTAATACAAATCATTTACGACTGTATGTTTACTAAATTAAAAACATTAAAATAATATTGAAATAATTTTTTTCAAAATAAAAAAGAAACTAAATATTGGAAACGAGATTGGTTTGAAGTGTACCTCTGGCAGTCAAATAATAAAAATTAAATTTAAATTAAAATTCTTGCATCGTATATACATCGCCAATTGAATGAAATATCACCCTAAGAGTGCTTATACATTATTATTATTATTATATATTATTAAGAGTGGATGTAAAATAATGTTACGTATTCCATAAAAATACATTTTGATAAAATAAAAATATTATGAAAATATCAATAAAACAAAATATTTTCATATCGATAATTTCTAACAAGAGCACAAATGTTTTAGGCTGTATTTTTAGTTTTTGCACACAGGCGGCCGCTCTTACTAAGCGGCCCTGGTCCTATGCGTAGCAAATTTTCCGAAGTAATCCCGCGGCACGCCCCCGGTGGAGATGCTCTCACAATTCTCGTGATGTACGCCCTGACATCTACGGTGAGTGAAAACGCTTCTACCATATCAAACATTTAAGTTCTTCTCATGTTTTACAAAGATCAGGTGTTTTTTCGGGTTTAACGTTGCCGCATTTATTTCGTTTTCAAAATTTTGTGATTAAATTCTTTCCTCTTTTAGTGAGAAGGTCGGGAGCTGCTTTCTTTGGGCGGGTTTGTATAATAAGGTGTGTCAACTATTTCAACTTTTGAATTCACAAACGCCTGGTATCTCAAAAGTTGCGTTTAACATTGAAAATTAAATATTTAACAAAGAACTGCATATAAATTTATTTATTTTTAAGTCGTTATCAGCTCACTAAAATGCATTGAAAATCAGAAAAGACACCTAAAACATGTATTTTTAAATTATGGTAATTAACTTTTTTTTTCAATATAATTACGTGTCATAACATGTTATCATTAAATTTTGAGCATCCATTATTTTTTATTCGTTGTACTTTGTTGAAAAATTTGGTATAGTAATTGTTAAGAATTTTTATTTTATCCAGAAAAGGTGTTATTTTCCGTTATTGTATTTTTAACAAACACATCACATTGTTGTTATTTAGACTTATTAAAGATTAAAAATTAAGTTAGCTACAAAATATAAAATATGGACCCTTTTTTCCCGAATCACGAAATCAAATTTTTTTCAAAATTCTGGCCTTTTAGCGAGCTAATAGTGAATACCAATTTAATTTATTTTTATGTTTTCGAATAGCTACAAATCATACGCAACTTTTGAGACCCCGGGCGTTTAAAAATAAGGCTTTTTTTCTCTCTATAGAGACCAAAATACGCTATTGTATAATCTTAAATATAAAAAATGTTATCACGCCATAGAGGCCATTTACACGTACTTCCAGACATAAAACTGCTGTATTTGAGGGTAGTTTAAGCTATTCATCACAAAAACTCTAGAATGAAACATAATTGTCTATTCGAATATCGACATAGTTGCAGTACTTCAAGAAGCTCTGCGGCCAATTATTGCTGACTGCACAGTCAATCCCAACACATCTTAATTGAATTTACAATGAAAGGAATACCAACTTGTGTTTGTGATTATATTGATAATATTGAATTTTAATGTTACTTGCCTTTATTTTGAATTTTGATTTAATTTTAATTTCATTTTAATTAATTATTATATTAGGGGCACTGCAAAAAACCAGCCACATTCATGTATACCCGATCACTGACCCTTTTATATATATAAAATAGAATCAATGGTAAATAAACGAGATGTATGAAATTGTAAAAATCTATAAACAAATAAACGTTTTTGTAATTAATACCACTATTGTGTCTGTTTTTTTAAACAGCTAAAAACCTGAGCGCCTGCTATGATTATACGACTATTTCTGTCTTTATTTTCAAGTTCAACAAGTTGGTTCAAAGGTTTTTATACTAAGACGAAACCAGGTTGTACCCACACTTCTAGGTACCTAAAGGTGTTATCTGGCCTACGTCCGATGAATATGGAGTTATAAATACCAACCTCCTGAAGTAAAATCGTTGTTGTTAATGCTTATACTTGATGATGTTAAAATAGTAAGTAAAGGTAAGAATAATGCCTACTTTTACTGACCATTTACCCGAAAACCTACATAATATTATGATAAAATTAAGCGGAACCTTATCTTTGTAACTTTCAAAGGGTGTGACACCAATTTCTAACACGCGCGTGGAAGATGTTTTACAGTTGTTTAACATTTATGCAAAATTGGGATCTCCAATTATTTGCATACCACTTTCACGCAATCAGTATGAAATGCCACATAACAGAGATTTTCTGAAGATGTGACATATTTCAAATGGTGACTTCTGGCATCATGAAATTTGTAACGCTGTTTATAATCTATCTAGGTGCATTAAATACTTCGGAACATCAATTAAAACTTTAAAGAAATGTGAAAACTATGCAACAACTTGTAGATATTTTTTTTTGAAGAGTATTTTCACGATGTTTTTTTTTATATAATATTTATATCATTACAAATTATTACAGGTTATTTTTTATCCGATAAGTAGAATACAAAGCTGTCACACGTCAGCTTGTCTCCAGGATCCACTTATTAATATAATATTAACGTTTATTACTTACATTGTTTATGTAATTGCTCCCGGTTTTGACACATCCGTGTCATTCACTCGCGTGTTTGAAACTAACAAAAATTGTACAATAATACAAAAAAAAAATAATAGATATTTATGTATTAAATAATGTAAGTCACCTTTGTTGATCATGTTTGATTGTTACATTGACTCCTCCCACCATACATCCCTCCCCCCTCCCTTCCTTAAATTACCATTCCCACTAACCTCATTAATTTTTATATAGGTATATATATTTTTTATTTTATTTAATATGTATTTATTTATTTATTTATTAATTAATTTATTTTTTTATTAATAATATTTTTTTAAGTGAAATCAAGACAAAAAATCTTCTATGTTGAAGTTGATTGGAGACTTGGAGATGGAGTTTTATTACATATTTTAACATTACATGTTTTAAGAATACTAGTGCAAGGATGTGTCGAAACGGTAGCCAATAAATACAATTGGACATTGTGAATAAATCTTATCAAAACATAATAAAAATTTCAAATTTAACCCATATGTGTCAAACGCCCCATTTTTAAAACGGTTAGTAATTTCCGATTTAAAAAAATATCACGTGCTTTTGTTTTTTTATGACTAATAATTTATTTATTCATCATTTCTACGTACTTTCAGTTAAAATGAACGACATTAAAATTTCTTTAACATTTTATGGGAGTATTTAATACTTCTTGTAATAGAAAATCATACAAGTTAATACTCGACAAAAGTGCAAATAATGTCTTAGCTTGGCAATATATCCGGATAAAAGGGTTGGAGTAAACAAAACAAAGACGGAAAACATAATAAAAGCACGATCAACAACAATGCCCTTATCTTTTTGTGTTCTTTTTGCCAGCAGGCTTTATTGCAATCCGTTCACGTGACATTCGTTATTAATTAAAGGAAGTTGCGGAACAGGAAACCCAATGACATGTAGTCCGACAAAGGAAGTATAGTAAATACAATTATTTATCGTGCCTGCATGCAACTATGTTTGTGCAAAGAGATGAGATCATATTTGCTCCGGACCCAGAGTTCACAGGTTCAAAAGTATAAATGATAAACTTTATATTGTGCCGTTTTGAGAAAAAATAACAAGGGTTGGTGAAAAACACATTCACACGTTACCTACTTATTATCTACCGTGATAAGAAAATAATCAGAATTATTTTTTATTTGTTTTACTTTAGGGAAATAAATAGTTTACAATGTGATTGGTGGTGTTTTACATGTGATTTTCATAACCGAGAAACCATTTATAAATTTCCCATTATACTAATAAACATATTTAATAAAAAAATATTATAGGTTTTTAATATACATAATTTCGTAGATACTAAAAAATATAAATATAATTTTTATTTAGATAGGATATGAATTTGATATAATTGCCTTTTTTGACTTTATTTTTGACTTTAATTACTTGAATGGATACAATGACTAGGAATGAATGGTTGGGTGTTCCACATTCCGTTATATTTTAATGCAACTGTATCTATCTTCCTCACTTAACACCACCCCTGAATTAGTGAAGAAATTTTTACAACCTAACTAGGGCATGCACATTAAGGCGGGTCACGAATGTATGGGGAAAAAAAAAATCTTGTTTTTATTTGACTAATAGTGATAAAAGGGTGCTAAATGACGATGAAAAAACACCTAATTTTTTTAATAATATTTGGATATCATCTTCTTCCTCCGGATTGACTTTGAAATTTCACATATTAGAGAAAAACCCGCCCTTGTTAAATCTTTAAAAAATATGAGATAAACAAGTTAAAATTAACTATTTTTCAATAAAACGCTAAATAGAGGGAATGTTTCGAATTATTTACTAAAAACATATATGAATATAATTCGAATTATCTCAAGGTAGTGTATTCAAATACCAGCAAAATCCTTCTTAATCTCAAATTTCGGCATTATTTTGCGAGACTCAATCTTCACCTTAATAAGACCTTCTCTTGCGGACTTCGTACATAAAGTAGTCAAGGCTTCAATTACAGTCGTAACACCTCTTTCAACTGCTTGAGTATGACATGACAGATGCAGAAGAGGCAATCTACCTTCTCCCCCATGAGCTACAAATAATTGAAGATCTTCATCCAATATATTCTTCAGTATTGGGGGTTCGGTTACATTTTGCTTCCAAATAATATGATACATCGAGGTTTATGTTTGGAAGATGGAACAGCGCTGTTTTACTTAGTTTCTTACTGCGTGCTTTTAGAAAACGATGCGCAGCTAATTCTCGGATATGCTTGTGAGGGTCATTCAACATTGCAAGCAATAAATTTTCGGGGTGTGCGAAGTAACTGTTTCTTGCTATAACTGGATCAATTATAGTTTTTAATACAGCTGATAAGTATCTAGGCGCTGAGATTAACTGCCACAGGTGACGTGCTCCATCATTGCAGGTGGTGTGAATTTTAATGCTGAACCAAGCCGGAGCATACACTTTAACAACATACGTTTCTAAAAAAATAAGATTCTCTGAAGGAGCTTCCGTTGAAACATAAAGACGAAGAATTGGGTTAGCAAGCGTAAGCTATTTGGCATGAGACATTTTTCCAGGAGATTTGTGGCATAAATCTTCAGGTAATTCCCCCACCGTAACTGCAGATACTATTTTATACAAATATAAGTGATCTGTATCCACGTCTTTAGTAAATAATTCATGCAACTCTCCATCAATTTTCTGAAAATGAACCATAGGCTTTTTTTCACAGATTTCCAAAGCTAGTCCTATTGTGCTAGTCCTATTGTCCTATGTTTGAGGTCCAGATGTCTTACCGTCAAGATGTGCAAACAAATGCCGAAATGGTAACTCGTTCATGTGAAGCAAGAAAATTATCCATTGCAATGGTTTATAACTTTCGAAGTGCCAAAGTTTGGTACAATAAAACCTAAATATATTTTGAGTCTGGCTCTTTTATCAATGAAATATGCTCTTCAATGCGTCATTCTCTGAATTGTGTCCCCTCCCTTTCCCTGATAATTAATGTTTTACCTTTCCGGCCATCAAAATATATTTGGGGGTTTTTATAAAACTATGTGTTGTGCCCTTAATATTTCCTCTTGTTTTCTTTCGTTCTCTGCGAAGTTTACTCTTGTCAATGACTGGAATATTAGACTTGATGTCATACAGAACTGCTAAGGCAATGGCTGCCACTGCCTTATCCGACACTCCATATCTATCACAAGTTTTAGACAGTGTGGAGTGATCAATATTGACCGAAGCCTGCTTCTGAAGCGTTTGAGGTACAACATTAGGTTTGAAAACATCTTTACAATCGGATTCATTTGATGCAGAATACGTGGAAATATCGATTAGAGAGGTAGTTGGCTTACCTGTGCTTTTATTTTTAGACGGGCACAATGATTTTTGCTTCAAGAGTTTTTTTTTTCAACCCAGTTTTCATTTGTTTTGTTGAAGCGATATCCACGTTTCCTATTATCATTTTTCGTGTAGTACGTTGGTCAGTAATGAAACTCTATTCATTTACAAGTATTTTTGATGTCTAGGATAGTCACATTTACTGAAATCATTGCATTTGCAAGACGAAATATCAAACAGCGCTTTACTTTTGCAGCGGAATTCCTCCATTTTTTCTCCGGTATTAGTGCAATCGGTGCTCTCCCCGCCCTCACCTCACGCCTCCAATAATCAAAACCGGGACTTTTTTTTAAATGATTTCGTAAATATATACTACATTTGCTATGGAAGATTACAAAAAAAATGGTTAAAAATATTCATAGTAACTTTTATATACACTAGAAATAACCTCAAATATTGAAAATTTTCAAAACTTTGAAGTGAATCCGGAGGAAGAAGGTCGTATCAGAAAATTTTAAAATTTTAAACACGTCGTTTTCAACCCATTTGGCACCCTTTTATCGCTCTTAGAATTTGAAATTAACACTTTTTTTAAAATGACCCACCTTAATGCACATCCCGCAGGACTGCGGTATAGAATTTAGAAATCCCCTGAAACCCACGGAATTATACAAAAAGTTATTAAATTAGTCTCTGGTTCTAGTAATATTATAAAAAGGTAACCTAATAGCTATTTTAAGGATACTGATAAAAAAAGATCCTTAAAAATAAACTATGGAGAGGCATTTCATCCATGCGTAAACGGATATTTGTGCACAAAATCGCAGCAATTCAAAGCGCTCTCTCTGCTTGCAAACAAGTTGGTAAGACTGTCATCTAGATGGTGTGTGCAAGCTAAAAGTATCTCCCTCTAATAATTCTGTTAAAAAAAGGTTCGTCTCTTTCTTTGAAATGTCTTCCATGACGTTTAGCGACTTACCAGGGGTGCCCGGGTTCATGGGGTACGGTTTGTCTATGTCTTGGCGGTGGATGATCTAGATACACTGAATCCCAGATTCCTACCCAACCCTCATACCTTTTTCCTTCCCAGAACTTCCTCTCCTTCCTTTCCTTAAAAATACCCTCCACACAGCATCCCCAAAGATGACATAGGCCCAGAGGGAAATTATTTTACTAAGGGCCTCCTGTGTGGATCTTACGGTATTGCTAACCCTAAATCAAATCTGAAATTTTCCTTCCTTTCCTTTCCTCACATTTCACAAGACGAGCGCTGATAGGAGGAGTACACTTATAAAATCCGTATTCCAGATGACTTTGTACTCTTTTGTTTTAATATTTATTTACAGAGAAGTGTTGTAATATTGTATTCCCCCATTAAAATATTTTATTCATTTGTCTTAACACTGTTTTTTTTTCACTCTTTTCACCGACAATCCCGGCGTTCTCTTCTTTATTTTATTCGCAACAAAGTGGTTCTCATTTATCAAAAAATCTCCACTATTCTTTATTTAGTTTAAGCAATAAATATCTCACTTCCTTATTCATAAAATATTAATCTAATTCACGATTTTTTTTAACGTTGAAAGATTATCTTTTTTCAACTGTTTCTTTGGACTCCCCAATTTCTCCAAAATTATCTTTGATCTGTGCTTTACACAAAAAGAATATTAAGTGTGATAAAATATATTGTCCCACCCACTCACGAACGGGGGCTGTTTTTTAATTGGTCTTTTTTTTCTGCGTCCTTATTATAACTGTGATAACATTAATACTTTTTTACTCGTATCTCAAGACTTTTTTTTATAATAACGATGAGATGAACGAGTAGGAAGGTACTACATCGTGTTTTTTTAAACGATTCAAATAATTTCTATGATTTATTTACGCATTTATGTAATTTGTTTTCTATAGTGTTTCAGTTAAATTTTATATATTGACTTACGAATTAACGTTATTTGTTTTCTCTTAATTCAGCATTATTAAAAGATTGTGAGGATTCTGAACTGCAGACTGCTCGGGCCATTGAAGGAATACTTATTAAATTAATTTCTTATAAATTTTTATGTTATATCTTTTTATTCCATATATATTTCTCTTGAAACAGATTTGAGTATTCAAATATTATGTGTGAAGCCGTACGAAAGGCGTCTTCAGATTTTACAGTACGATTCCATTACGGTTGTTTGTACAAAAATAGAAATTTGTGGTAATCAACTGTTTTTTATCCAAAAGACACCTTTAATGCTCAATAATATGTCACCCATGTTAGATGTAGTTGCAGATGACATAAGTCACATAAACTTTATGATCAAATAATGACATTTTAAACATTTAAATGTTACGGCTTCCGTGGTTGAGGAATAAGAATCCCGACTAGCAAATCCGGAGGTCGCGAGTAAGTACCAGTAAACAATATTTTATTAATTTATAATAATAATAAAATTAATGAAATAAATATAAAATTAACCAAATTATTATTAACTTTTTGAAAATATTATGTCCTTTTGGAATACCGATTTATTTATGAATTTAAAAGGTAAGAAAATAGTTATTATTTTTAATTGATAAACTAATGTTTAAGACAATGGTCCAATACAGATTTAGATAGCTTAGAACGATTAATTAGAACTACGTTAACAAAGTTTAGTTTCCATCATCCAAATTCAGCTATAGAACGAATTAATTTACCTAGAAATTTAGGGGGTAGAGATATAGTCAAAATAACTTCTTAAAACACAATCAGGTAGAAATGTTAAGAATTTTTTTCCATAGGAAAGCTAATAGCTCAGAAATGCACAAAATAATTTGCAAGGCAGAAAGAAACATTACACCTTTAAATTTATACGGCGAGAATACGAACATTTTTATTAATACCAACCAGGAATTATTAGATTTCTGATCAAATAAAATTATCACGCAAAACACTTCAATTATCTCAACCAAACGTTTGTTGACAACCTTTCGTCAAACTAGTGGTTGAGTATTGGAGAGTTGAGCGCATAAATGGAAGGATTTACATGAATACGAGAGATTTTTTAAATATTTATAGTGAGGGATCAGTAGGATTTATCGGTCAAATTAGGAGTTCTACCGAGCCGATCCCTCTGATATGAAAATATCTGGAGTCGGTGAATTATTTTCCCATTTAATAGTCTGGTAGGTTAACATGTTGTTCTTGTTTTGTTTTGTATTAATTATACTTATATAGTACACTTGCATAGCGTGGATTTACTACATGATCATTTGTGGAAAAGTGTGTGGAAGGGTTTATTTTTTCCTGTGGGGAAGATTTAACCCGGACATAAAATCTGGTGACAAATAAAAATGATTCTCTCAGTATCCCCCTGGTAAAAGTCCACTAATAAAATTTGAAACTTCGATTTAAATGACTTTTGACTTGTTTAGTGACGTCATCTAAACAGCCAAGTACTTGCCCACATTCCTCTTTCCAATACCAATAGCTTCATAATATACTTTAATTAGGGATGCCATAGAATCACTGTAGACGGTAGACGGTTGGGAACAGTTGAGACTCTTGTGCGGTTCTAACATAAAAAAACGATAATTGTAACTTTAAACCATTTTTTAGCAATAAAATTTGTGAAATAAAATTAGTAAGTATCGTCTTTTCCCCGCCCTTTTCTTACTTATTTAAACCTCTCATTTTTCCCTTAATTGGAGATTTCATAGTCATGGTCGCATAAGAACAATTAAAAAAATAATTTTTGCGGGTAGTTAAAAAAACTGCCTTCCTTGAACACAAGCAATGAAATAATATAAAAAGTCCTGTTAAAAGGATTTGTTCTGCAATTTGATCCCGCTACAGTGGTTTCACAATAGTCGGTCGCCTATGCTTTGTTCCCATCGTACTGTACATCTATTTCATAGGATGTTCATTAACGTCAAGACCTTTATTCCGCTTTTTTCGTCTTCCCATTGTGCGCTCCTGAGCGTATAATCGGACAGGAGTCTAAAGGTGTTCTTCCTTCTGCAGATAGGTGCTACTTTTTATTACAAGATAAAGGTGGAATTATGGAATGGAAGATAATAATTACAAATTTAGGATTTTGGGATATTATTCGGCGCCCTTCAAATGATTTTTCACCTCTACAAAATATCATAATTATTCTTACTAATATTAAGAATGCGAAAGTTTGTATAGATTAATGTGTGTTTTGATTAATGTGTGTTAAACTATTTCACACAAAAACTACTGAATGGATTTTAATGAAACTTTACAATAATATAGCTCATACGTCAGAATAACATATAGGCTATAATTTATAAAGGTAGCTAGTAATTTTAAATATATTGATAATAATTATTATTGTTAAATCAAAATTCTATTTAAGAAAATATTTAAATTAGTGAATTTATTTCGAAGTACTCGCCTAAAATGTTGAATCGAATCAAGAATTAAAGATATTTTAAACAAATATGTTAAGAATTTTGGTATAAACGTAGATGGGACCTAGGAAAAGAAAATAGATTACTCGATGTACTAATCCTACGCAGACGAAGCCCCGGGCAGAAGCTAGTTATAATAAATTTGAAATGAACATAAAAAATTCTCCTAAACACATTTTTAATGAGATATAACTATTATCACAATTATTATTATTAATCAATTTATTTAAAAAAAAAAACAGTTTTTTATTAACAAAGTTTGCTGTGTATTTTTTTTTAAATTAAATAATTAGGTATTTAATATGAAAAAAACCTACATTAAAATTGAGTTCAATAAATTAAAATTCAAAACAAAACAACAAAAAAAATTACCGAACTTGCATGCAATTAATTCTAAGTAATCAAATTAAAACAAATAACTTTGTTTAAACCACTAATATAATCACAATTACCTACATGTTTCAAAACCGATGGTTTCTTCGTCAGGGTAGTAATGACATATTTGAATGTTATTACTACCCTGACGAAGAAACCATCGGTTTTGAAACATGTAGGTAATTGTGATTATATTAGTGGTTTAAACAAAGTTATTTGTTTTAATTTAATTCAAAATGACGCCACAAAGTGATTTTGCGAAGTTTGAAGAAATTCAAAGTAATCAGTTCCTAAGAAATAAAATAATGTAAAAATGTCGAGAAACAATGTATTTATAATACATCTATATAATATTTTTTTAATTCCTTTTCTCTTTCGATAAACTGTTCACATTGGGAACAAACACGCGATGCTTACATTTTGCTTTGAGTGTATTTTTTTCATTGAAAGAACGAAGGATATATAACGTACATATTGCACTAAAGAAGACGTTACTTCACCAATTCCCTTTAACCGCTCAATACCCTCATGATCCACATTTATACACGGCTTTATGACGTCCGATTACATTCTCTATAGGCATTTGAAATACCCAGCCAGTACCATTTCGTCTGAAGGAATTCGGAATTGACCAAAATACCGAAACTAATAAAAATGTCTCCGATTCTTATTATTTGGAAGCAATCGACCTTTGTCACAGCGGAGCCACCTCGCTGATTCCTTTACCGGGAATTTGCCGGCGAGGCGAAATTTGTGCTCTTTTTGTCGCGAATTGGAAACGAAACAATGGCGTTGGCATATCTCTCCTGAATCTTATTTACCACTGATAGGGATGAAACAGGTTTTTGTTCAAGACTTTCACGATAAGGAAAAGAAAACGGAGAAAGAAATATGCCACAGAGGGTGTTTTTTTACTATATCTTCTAACACTTTTCTATTCGCCATTGGGATAAAAAATTATGAGGGCTTCTTTGTTTTTTGGCAGATTTTTATTTCGATTTGTTTTAAATTTAACATTTATCGAAGTTAAATGAGTATTGCATAATATTGGTTACTACTTACATAAGTGTCTGTATTTTTATAAGTTCTAAAGTCTTTTTTTATTTTTTTTTTTATTTTTTTTTATTTAAAGAAACATTTAAAACAAAGAATAATACATACATATCAAATAAAAACATAATACAAAAACAGAGAAAAAGTCCCAATAAACTACTTTTAAGTAGTTTGTCAATGGGTTCTTTTAACTTAATGGATTATAACATAAATTAAATTAATTATTAACAATATGGTTTCAGACGACGTTCTAACACTAAATGTGCAGCCTTCGATTTTATATCAAATCTGCAGAAACATATGGATCACGGTGATTTTACGGCGGCAATATTTATTGATCTAAAAAAGGCGTTTGATACGGTGGATCATAACGTATTGATCGAAAAACTGAAACATTTGGGAATTGTTGGTACACCTCTGGAACTTTTCCGATCTTACCTATCAAATCGCTTTTCGGCAGTAGAACTAGGGGGAGAAACGAGTGAATTAGGTAAAATATCATGTGGAGTACCACAGGGATCAATTCTTGGACCGTTGCTCTTTCTAATCTACGTAAATGACATAACAAAGTGGGGTATTAAAGGTACTATACAACTTTATGCGGATGATACGGTAATTTTTTATACTAAACCGAACCTAGCGGAGCTTGAAACGGAAACGAATTCTGATATTTCCCATCTCACAAGTTGGTTGAGAATAAACAAACTAACCCTTAACGTAAAAAAAACCCACTATATACTTTTCGGTAACAAAAAAAATTTCAGCCTCGATATCAAAATTGGAGACAACTCCCTCGAAAAGAAAATGAGCACAAAATATCTGGGTCTGATCATAGATTCCCAACTCTCGTGGGATCTCCACGTAAATCATGTAAAGGAGAAAATTACACCCATAACTGGTGTACTATATAGGCTTCAAGGATTACTACCCATCCCTTTATTAACTTCAGTCTACAATGCCAAGGTACACTCTCACCTGTCCTGTCTCTGCTGTATCTGGGGCTTTGCCTCAAAGAAATTGATAGCCGACCTGCAGGTAGTTCAAAACCGAGCTCTCAGAAATGTTCATGGACTTCCATGGGACACTCATGTCAGGGACATCTATTCAGTTTCCGGTATCCTTCCAATCACAATCCTTCCTAAACATGAAATCACAAGCACCATCCTACAAATTACCCAACAATCAACTCATACTAACACCAAGCCAATTTACAATCAAGACATCCACAACCACAATACTCGAAATAACAATAAAATCCGCATTCCTCAAACACACACTACAAAATATGGGATAAAATCTCTGAACTATATTGCCTATAACTATATAATTCGCTTCCAGATATGTACAAAAACATCCAGCATAATAAAAAATTGCAAAGCAATGCTTTAACAGAATATTTTTTAACTACATTTAAAAATGAAAATATGTAATCGTCTTGTCATTTTTTGTTCTATCTTATATACTCGGATCTGTTTTTCCCTCTCTTTACTTGTTTTCTCTTGTTGTTTGTTCTACTTAACCTGTCTTTATTTTTATTTTTATGCTGTACTCAATGTAAAACTTATATTATGATATCAAAATACCTTTGTAAAATTGTAACTACTACCTCCTACCTATGAATTGTAAGTTCCTCCTGTCCTAAAAAGAGTTTTGTAACTCATCGGGATTGCTCTAGCAAAAAAAAAATAAAAACAATGAAAAAAAAAAAAAAAAAAAAGAAATAATTGTTTACATTCATAAAAAAAAATATATTGTATACACTCATACCATAAGAAATATAGCCTAAAAAGGTGTAACATGATATAAAAATAATTAAAATAATTAAAAAAATGATATAAAAATAAAAAAGAGGTGTAACATGATATAAAAATAAATTTAAAAAAAAATATATATATATATAAAAAGTGTATGAAGTTAGAAATTGTTTGTCTTAGAATCTAATACAAACTATGTCTTTCAGCGAGCCAATTTTTTAACATGATATTTATTTTTGCGTTTGTACATTTTTTGATTGCTGCAGGTAACATATTTAAGCAATTTGGGATCATGTAGTCCAGCGTTCTTTGCCCATATTTGTTTAAATGTTTAGGAACGATTAGTCCTTCATTTAACGTAAAACGAGTATTGTAAGAGTGTTCTAGTCTATTTATGTACAAAGGGCTATTTATGTGTTGAAAAATAATTTTATACCATAGAATTGATCTCACTGAGAGAATTTTAAGATTTTGATAAAGGTATGGAACATTATGTCTTTGTTCGTATAAACTTTTATGAGCTAATAATTTAACTAATGAATTTTGAACTGATTGAACATGATTTATATTTGTTTTACAGGAAAATCCCCAAGCTGTAATTCCATACCTTATAATAGATTCAGCTAATGATAAATAAATTATCCGAAGTGTGCATATAGGAACATAGAATTTTAATTTATATAATCTACTAATAATAGATCTCAGTCGTTCACAGACCTTATTTATTTGTAAATCCCATTTAAAAAAACAATCAATAATAACTCCCAAATAAACATATTCTTTAACCAGTTCAATATTTTCACATGTGCATAATGCAGGGATACCAATATGTAAGCAATCTGAAATGTGTGTTTTAATTTCAGGTGTAATAATATTTACCTTGGCATTGGGTGATCTAATATGTATCAACTTAGTTTTTTTTGCATTTATGATTAGACCAGAGTCGTGAGACCATTTCAAAAGTTCAATGTAATCTTTTTGTAAGAGTTTAATACATAATTGCAAATCACTGCCAAAAATCACCAATGCAGTGTCGTCAGCATACACAAAGTGTTTTACATGTTTAAAAATGTATTTAATAAAAGAGACATAAATGATATATAAAATTGGACCAAATATGGAACCTTGAGGAACGCCTGCTGAGATTTTTCTTTTTTTACTTAAGGTGTTCAATAGCTTTATTTTCATGCACCGGTTGTTCAAATAATTTTCAAAGAGTTTTAGAAGTTCCCCCTTATTCCTATGGTTTCTAGTATTTTCAATAATTTAGTATGGTTAATAGTATCAAATGCCTTTGAATAATCTATAAATAAGACTAATACATGATTTTTACTATTTAGTTTATTATTTATTAAGCTGGCAAACTTTTGAAGAAGTATTTCAGTTCCCTTTTTTTTGGAAACCATACTGATCGGTATCAATAATCGAAAAATCTTCTAAATATTTGATTAATTTCAGCTGAATGTATTTTTCAAGATTTTTTTCAAGTGAAGGTAAAATACTTATCGGTCTATAATTACCCAACACAGTGTGAATGTCTGATGTATTTATTATTTTTAATTGATAAACTAATGTTTAAGACAAGATTTTTTATGCATAGCACAAAGGGTAACAATTATTATAAGCAATAATTATTAGCCTGAAACACTCATCCATATTGTAAAACCTCCCGAGAAAAGATACATTTCGTCGACGGGACTCGAACCCGCACCCCTTCGATTGCCGGTCTCTACCATTAAGCTATGGCGCCTTATCTGTTACCCCCCAAATTTTTCAATATATGCTAGTGTTTCATTCAATAATTATCGAGTTAGCACTTACATGCCTTTCTCATATAAAAAATGAAGTTGGTTGTTTGCAGGTGAAAAAATGGAATCGAAGGGGTGCGGGTTCGAGTCCTGTCGGCGACATGTATCTTTTCTCGGGAGGTTTTCAATATGGATGAGTGTTTCAGGCTAATAATTATTGCTTATAATAATTGTGATCTATTTAATTTAAAGGCATTATAACTGGCCTATATAGGCCAGTTATAATGCCTTTGATTTACATCACAAGGATGAATAGGATGTTCTATAACTGTTTCTTCTGTGAGGGGCTTTAAACTCTAGCAGCCTTACTAAAAAAAAACACTCCGCGGCCGTTAAACGGTGTTTTTGTGAATCTTTAGATTTGGCAACGCCGTGTTTTTTCTCGTTTAAATTGGAGTTTTCATAATAATCCGCTAGGTGGTGTGATTGATGCGCCTGCGCATTGCTTTACCGCTGAAAAAAATAGCCGCGAATGCAGAAGAAAGTCGGTCGCGATTTTGTATGTGATTAATATGATGTTTTCGTTAATGATTTCAATATTTATGACTAATTCGCACTTATATTCATGTAATCAATATATTTACTATTAATTTGTGTTGTTTTTCGTTAGTTTAAGTCAAATTGTGACGCAAAAATCGTGTGTTCTAAATTGAGCTGTCAGAAAATGGTTCTGTAGGTTATATTCAGAAATAATTTGCATTTTAAGATCTTTATTTTATTATAAATTCTTGAAAGTGATGTTTTTTGGTGACTAAAATGTCTAATACATATTTTAGTAAACGTATCAAAGAAATTAATGTGCAAGCAATGTATTCAAACGTGAGTTTTTTTAATGTAAATTTTTGGAAATGGAAAGCGAATTTCAAGATTTTTTTATATTTTTTTATTGTGTGAAGGAGTAAAATGTGAGGTGACAGTTTTATTTCAAAATCATTAAATAAAAGGACTGTGTTTTTTGAATTTTGAATTTTTCCAAATATTTCAATGTTTTAATAGAAAGTGTTTGGGGTAAGTGAGTTTTTTTTTCAACTTTATGTTTGAAGCTTAAAATACTACAATTTTTAAACATTTAAGTATATTTTAGATATGAAAATTTTAAAGGTAATTAAATTTTGGTTCAAAAATGGTATTTGTTTTTACGACATCTCAAAAAATAATAAATATATAGGACATTAAAAAAAAAATACGAAATTCGTTGAAAATTACAAATGGAACAAATATATACAACAGATAAACTACCCTCCTTGGCCGTGTAAGCAATGTACATATCTTTCTATGAACAATTTTTTGTCAGTTCTTAATTAGTAAGGATTCTTCATACATGGTTGTTTGACCATTGTACAAAATTTTCAGAAAGTTTATTAGTAAGGCTGGTAAAATGGCGACGTTGTCAGATCAAAACCATATATTTTGTTTAGTAAGAATTTGAAAAACGAAATGTACACACTTCACACAACGTGCTACAGAAACACCGTTTAACGGCCGCGGAGTGTTTTTTTTAGTAAGGCTGTAGGTCATAAGTTAAATAACAGGAATGCCTCAGTTAGGCAAGACTCCTTGCAGGAATGTATGAAAATATACTGTTTTGCATTAGCTCCGCGCAGGAGGCCTGTAGTAAATAATTCCCCTCGGGGCCCATGTCATATTTGGGGATATAGTGTTGGAAGTATTTTTAGGAAAGGAAGCAGAGAAAGTTCTGAGAAGGAAAAGGTATAAGGGTTGGGTAGAAATCTGGGCGTCGGTGTGACCAGGAGTAACGGACATATGAGTGAATCCATTCCACTGCGGTGCAAAGCGATGTTCCGGGTAAGTCCTGCTGAAGAGGTCAAGATCCGAATAAACCTGACCCCGCCAATTCGGGCAACCTTGCTAAGTCACCAAAAGTAGTCACCCACTTGGGGTAACTTCTGGAAGTGGTATTGGTTCGCCAATTAATTGTTCCAGGGGCGGCGGTACCCAGACCGCCCCCCAAATTTAATACTACTTAAGGATATGATATCTTAGACAGGAATTGATTAATATCCGGGAGGCCGAACTCTTATATTGTGATACATATGTAGATACTTAAAAATATATAATTTTGTCTGAAATCTTCTTTATCCATCGGTTTCCAACGCTTGAAAAATAGACATTTGGACACCTCACTAATATTTATCGTGCACAATCAGAAAACATAACCTTTTTTGTCAATATCTATAAAGTGATACTTTTATCCAATAGAAAAAGATTTACGAAGTAAACAGACACATTATTACTTTAAAATTATTCTCTCTAAGGTGAGGTTGATTATGGTGATGATGGTCGAGTTCTTATAATTTTTTGTTCTACAAATTTCTTTTTCCAGAAGGCACTCTTTTTAGGGTGAATTGCCTATTTCAAAAAAATCCTTTTCCTGATGAAGGTATCACCTTTTTTTCTGAAGGTCCCATCTAGTTTTGCTTATGTACATGGCGTTTTCCCCCTCTCTCTGCAGTACTCATGCATTATGTAAAAAGAAAGGGAGGAACAGCGTTCACTTTGGTTTTATTCTAAGACGCTTCTCGTCATTTCTTTTATCTTATTCCTGCGGTTCATTTTGACCCTGATTTAACTGTCTGCGGTAAGGCAAAACGCCCGCCCCAATGCATTAGCAAATAAAGAGTTATAGCTTCATTGTCATCGCCACGTATTACAATGACTGGTGATTTATTTATGAGTACACACAAAAACACGAACATATGCATTACAATATGATTTGTTGACGTCAAAAGCGAATAAAATTCGCATTTCCCTATTTAATACCCCATACATACCACAAAAGTTTTTTTTATTTTTTATTTTGATGATTTTATTTCAGAGAATTACATCAAAGTAAACTTAGCTTTCTAACAAACTAACTAACCATCACGCCGTTTCCCCGCAGGGGTAGGCAGAGAGGACGGACCGCCAAACACCTCGGTCTTGGCACACACTCTTTGCCTCATTCACGTTCATACATCGTCTCATACATTCTCTTCTATTTATTTTTTTATTCTTCTAAGAATACTAATTCGAGTACTAATAGAGCTTGATTTTTAAAGAGAGGTTTTTTTAGAGGTTTCACCAAAAAGTTTTTTTTCTAGTTCACACTCAGTTTTATATTTCTAAAAACCTATTGTGAATAAAAATGAACATCTGTTTTTTTACATCCTTTTATATAGGTATGTTATACTACTAATACCTACTGTTTATGTTCCTTAAATGTAAAGTTACATGTAAAAGGTAAAAAGTAAGGAGTCAATGTAATAAGTAATTAGTAGTAAGCAAAAAGTATAAAGTATAGGGTATAAAGCATAGTATAAAATATAATAAAACTTAAATGGTAAGAAATGATATAGTTAAAAAAAAAATAATAATATATAAGATAACCTAAAAAAATAATGAAAAGTATAAAAGCATTAAATATAAAAAGTACTATTAGTTAAAGCCAAAAAAAAAAATTAAAAATGTAGGTACAATATGTAATAAATATTGAAAACCGCATTGATTCTGTTCAACAACAAGATTGCTTTCCCGACCGGCATATGACCATTTGCAAGTTAGTCCTGCAGGCTGGGAGGTAGAACAGTCTGTAAGCCTAGAATCCAATAAAATGAAAACTGTTTTTTAAAACCATCCTTTATCTCTTATTTTGTTAACTCTCAAATGATGATCGCTTTGTAAGAATAGTTCAAAAGAACTTTACGTAGATACTCCGATCAGATTGTATTAAACCGTCCAATAAAAAGGTAATTTAAAAACTTCAAACACATTTTTTCTTGATTTCAATTAACTTTCAACTAATTTTCAAGGTTTCTTCGTCCAGAAAACATATTTTACCTTGATAACTCAGATAAAATGAGATTAAGCGAAATTTTGTTTTCAAAACAAACAAGAAAAATCCAATAAAAATACCACGAAGTTCATCACTAATTCGGTCTTTGTTCCTTTCAAAAATAATTCTGTCGAAATTTGTGAATCGGAAGAATTTGAACTCGTTTGAGACATAAAAGAAAATCGTCCAGTTTATAAAATTTACAACTACTTCGTCTAAGTTATTTTATAAAACCTTCATTTAGTGAAATTGTTATTACAGGAACAAAAGGCGTCTCACCGTGAGAGAAGAAAGTCTCGCGTGAAATAACCCAATTATTCTGAGCTGTGGAAATCCGCGAGTTTCCTTAGTGCGACAATCAAATGTTTATCTTCCGTATAGTCCTTAGAACCCTTCCACAGGATATACAAAGGTAGTATGGGTTTCGGTTGAAGGTCTTGCGTATGGCGGATAATGCTTTACTGTGCTTTTATTTGCCGTAGGTATCTTTGTGTCTTATTACAGTGTGATGTTGTTTTTATATTGTTTAAGGATTCTTTCTTATGATTTAGTATATGTGCGTTCTGTTTTATCAAATCAAGTGGGTTTTATTTATTTGACTGTCATATAAAAGTATTAGGTATTGTAATATTTTAATTAATGAAGACAATATTAGCGAAACGCAATCGAAAATCTGAAGCAGAAAAATTAGAAAAAGATCGGTTCACATCAGTGACTCGAACCCAGGACCTTCGGCTTTCCGGGCTGCTGCCCTGACCACCAAGCTAATGTGTCGGTCATATTTAACCGTATCATACTTCGACTGAGAACAACCAACATTATCTTAATTTTCTTAACACATATTTTATTGGCTGCTATCTTTATCTATTTATGTTATCTGGATAGTGTCTTTAATAAATTTATCCATTTTATTTTAATATGCGACATCTATTGACTTTTCTGCAAGTCTCGGTTGAGTATTTATTTTTAACTTAATGAGAAATTAGAACATAAATATAGCACTAGATTCACGCGCAACGACGGGTTAATAGTTCCGAAATTTAATAATAAGTGCGGACAGAGAACGTTAGAATACAACATACCGAAAATATTTAATTTATTACCTGACACTATAAAGCAATTAAATTTTATGAATAAGGTTAAATATATGGTGAAAAATTGGCTATTGGAAAAAAATATTTATAATAATATGTATGAAAAAATTAATGAAAAAATATTGAATCTGTAGATAAGGGTGTAAATTTTTTAAACGTATATGAATTAAAAATATAAGCACCTGTTGACAAGCCAATTGAATTGGTTTAGCAGGACTTGTTTGTTGATAGATACTGTATTCAATTATTCTTTCAATTAAAAAAATATATATTAAAAAAATAAAAGAAAAAAACTCAAATTGTAATGTTTTAATTAATGAAGACAGTATTAGCGAAAGTAAATCGAAAATCTGAAACAGAAAAATCAGAAAAAGATGAGAAATACCAATCAAAAGTATTAGATATTTTATTTCTTGTGGCAAATGTTTTCTGGAAAAACATTAAAAATCCATTTTTCTTTATTATGTTGATACGGTTTAGAAAAATGGTTTTATAAAAAGGTTATAATTTTGTTTCCTTACTTATAAGGTTTTTTTTTATTATGTGGAAGTCGATTTAACATTTTTATTCAAAATGTTTTTCTTTCTATTTTACCATTGAAAAATATCACCTACAACACAATTGAACTCCTACCGTAACTCATAGAAGACAATATACAATATCGATGTGTTATTAATGCATGGATTCTAAAAAATAAAAAGCTGAACTTAATTTAAATTATTTCTTAAATAATTTTAAACACTCAGGTTGTGCTAATTTTATTGGAGTTAAATAATGATGAGCAAAAATTTTTACCTTTATAAAGCACAAAATTTTCTTTGTACCTGTTTTTAAAGTTGCCTGGGAAAGTATTATTTCACGGTAGTAATAAATTTCTATTTCATTAAATTTAGGGACGTTCGGCTTGTTTTATGATACAGATAAGAAAACATAAAAAATACAACTATAATTATGTACCTGAGAGGTTTAACTCGAGTAAATAATTAAGAAACTACAATAGGTGAGATTATTTTGTTACATTGAAAACAACATTTTTCTCAGTGGGATTACCTACCCGTCCATCACATCTTCCCGAGTCAGCCTCGGAACTTCACTTCTGTCTGTTTCGTGATGAGCGAAATGGCTTTCTTGGTCACTCCTTCATCCCTTTTTTGCACATGTCCAAACCCTTCCCTCCGAACAAAAATGCTGACCGTAGGAAAAATTAAGAAGATTAATTATGTGCGGAAATGTAAGTCTGGCCAAATTTCCCCCACTTTGCGAGAAAGGAGCTTTTAAATGAAAAACCTAAAAGAAAAGGTATACACCACATCAGTGAGAGAGCGACAGGGAAGTCACAGAAAGAGATATTTCCAGAGAATGATTAGTATTTATTTTGAATAAATATGTTCTTCGCAATTAATATTCGTTATTTTAATAAATACGTGGTTCATTTAAGATTATATAAATACCTCACTTTTAGGGAAATAATTATCGTATTTTAGATAAATGCATTTAAAGAATTTAAGTGTTCTAAGTGTAACTGCATTTCTTGGATATTGTCTTAAGGTTACATTCGCTTTACAGTTATTATTTATTGTTTCTTTATTAACATGAAACCGTTCGAGAATGTTTTAGAAAAATTAATTTCATAAAATCAAAAAAATAAACGAAAAAATCACCAAAACACAACATCAGATAGCCAAGGCAAAAACTAGCCGAAAATTTACGTAAAAATAAGTTTTTAATATTACAGTGTTTCTAGTTACAATTTTACAAATTAACCGTGTTTTCTAAATGTTGTTTCTTATTATAAGATTATATGAGTAAAATTTATAAATTTGTAATAGCCCCTTGGGAATGGATAAAAGCCAATATTTATGTATGTGCGCAATCATAAGATATAATATTGAAAATGTCTAATTATGTATATGAGTCGGTATTTCATTTTTTGTTTCAATCAAAGCCTGTTAAGATGATGGCCGATAGTACAGACAAAATTCAAATAACTTTGTGAATTCAAGTCTAGATGAAAGTATTATAAACGGTGAACCTAGCTGGCACAATTGTAACGAAAATACATAAAAAGGGGTGGAACATTTGGCAACATGTGATACATTCTGAATGTTTACTGAAATTGAATAAAACATTTTTGTGATAATCCTCGACATTTAGAATCGAATATTCATTTCCTAGCCGTATTGTTTTCGTACGGAATAAAAAAGGCTGAAAATAAAATTTCCATCCAGAGGATAAAGTTTGGGTCCAGCTTTGTTCTTAGTTGATTACGGTTTTCCTTTTGTTATATACTGCTTTTAAAAATGATGGATGATTTAAAGCTCGCGAAAAGCTCCCACTGAAACTTTGATAAAAACAATTACATAGCAAAAAAGTTACTGCGATTCCGTTTGGGCAGCGTCAATCTATTAACGTCTTCTCTGTGAAAAATTACGGTGAAGACTTGACATAATGCTGTCATTATCAGCATAAAGACGTAATTAAACTTAATTTTGAAGGTGGGAAAAGATTAATCCATTGGTTCCTAATATATTTTGTAAGTGGTGTGCAATACACTTGAATTTAAAATATCCAATTATTATCGTGTCGTACTTGATACTATTTATATCACACCATATTTTAGAGAAGTACCTACTTACCATGCTCCATTATTTTCTAATAACCTTTGAAGTTCATAATTTTTTTTGGATACCATTTATTGGATAACAAACACCTAGGCGATAGGTGACCTAAAATGGGTCGCTACGTTTGGTGACTTAGCAGGGGTTCCCGGGTTAATGGGGCGAAGATTGTCTAGGTCTTGGTGACCGTGGCGTTTGGGAGAGACTGTTTGATGGAGACATTTTGACCTCTCCAGCCGGGCTCCCTCGACTCATCGCCGTGCACCGCAGTGGGAGGGATGAATTCATACGTACGTCACTCCTGGACACATTTACCCCAGATTCCTACCCACCCTTCGTACTTTTCCTTTTCAAAACTACATTTCCTTCCTTTCCTTAAGAAGGCCCTCCTCACAGCATCCATAAAGATTACCTAGGCCCTGAGAGAATATTTTTCCTTAGAGCCTCCATTCTCGGGTAACAGACATTTTTTGTTTTCTTTAGCTACTTACGATGCTTTCCTTTTATAACTGGAAACAGTATTTTTTTGTATTTATTAAGTATTAACTGTGTAGATAACAATTTCTAGACATATTGTTTTATTTCACATGACATTTGTTACTTGTTGAATGCCAGCATAAAATTTTTTTTTTTCTTCAATACGACGTAAAATATTTGACAGTTCTCAACTTTCTTACGAATTCGATTTTTATAACATTTCTTTTGTGATATATAACAAAAATTATATCAAAATAATGTAGATAAAACGAACTTCCTAATAATCACTCAAATCTATGCTTTCCACAATGGATTTATATAAAAAACAATGATTAAATACAGACTTCGAATGTGACGGCGTTCATATTATCAAGCGGCAGCCATTTTGTCCACCATCTTTGGTGCCCGGCGCGTCATTGGCAATTAATTTTAATTTTTCAGAGTGGCTAAATGCTATCCAGTATTTCGTTATGTCAAGAACGAGAATGGACCAAGCGATTCTGACCTTGTTCTTCATACAATTTCTTTATACATAAGGGGCAAAAATGCTTAAAAAATCCGGACCCGCCGGGGGAATGCGGCCTGCGCGAGTTTAAAATGTAGTATTTAAATAAAAAAAAGGGCAACAAATGCACACGTGAAAAAAAACTCTTCAGAACTAAATTGAAATAGCATACCTATATTTTAGAAGAAGTCCTGCGCTCTGCACTGCACCGAAACTTTATAGTTTTAGTATGTTAAAATGCTCTATAGCTCTTTGTGTAACTAAACTAATATTATATTAAAATAATTGTGTGATTACTCAAAACTGAATTAAACTGGTGCAACAAAATTACCAACCTGATTCATTAAATCTTAATTATATTAAATATTATATTAAGTACAAAGTTGGTGTGGAAACGACCAAATTTATTTAACATTTGATCATCATCGTACAGAAATTATAACGTTTTCATTACTTAGCCTATTTTAATACTCATTAAAATTACTTAATGCTTGCGTTGGGTAAAAATTGGAATATTATTTATTCAGTAGGATGTCATCAATTTTGAATGAGATTTGATTTCGACGATAATTTATATTAATGATTATATATGTAAAAAGTTATCACTTTAGATATTTACGATTAACTTAATACGAGAATACCTAAATGCATAAACAAGTACGATTTTTTTTAAATATCATGTAATATCTCAAGTAAATTAGGTACATCACGTTTACTGTAAAATAGTTGGTTTAATAAAATATGAGGCCAGCATTAACCGTTCCAGAGCTATAAGTTATGAGCAGAGGTTCTAATAAACAGATCGCAAATTAATAGATAACCCCTTTTGCCAAACATGACCGAAGGAGTTATCTGTTAATTTCACTGTTGTTCGGGAGAGCGAACATAAGATTTCGATCTAGTTCTACAACCGACATATTAGGCCAATTATCTCATATAAGCTAATTTATATAGCCCCCAAGGTTTTATTCTTTAGCGTGGTAAAAAAAAAGTAGGTAATTACTAATTACCGGTGTCTTTGAGAATGCTACTCGTACTTGGTCGAGTACTAATTGCGAGACTAGCCATCCATTTCATCGTTAACTATAATATTTATTTATTAACACTCCCTTATATAACTCAGGTACGGGACATACGTCATTCCTATGTCTACCTACGTTAAATTATCGTGAAAACAAGCTTATGTGTCCAAGCGGTTAATTAATTTTTTTTCGTGTGATTACGTCAAATTAAACGTTAATTTAAAACAAAACGGACAATAATTGAATTCACAAATCAATTCATCTGATAAGAGCCGACAACTACAATTTACTACTTGCACTGGCAATCAAAACAATGTAATATCCTAAGGGACCGAACTCGAGGGAGTTCCGAACTATCCGGCATAGTTTTTTTCAATTGTAAGTCGTACCAAATGTGACTCAAAAGGAGCACGTAGAATACAGAGCTAGAGTATTATTTGTAAAAAATCAGTGTTATTTCTATGGTAAAAGTGATAAAAGTCAACATTTAGAAGTAAAAATAAAAATCTATTTCGATGGCAGAAGGTAGAATCTGCACTTTGTTTTTCTGCCACATTTATAATTTAGTCAATTGCAGATAGCTCTTTTCTAACTTAACTTATATTGTAAAATAATGATAACTTGTATTGCAGGGAGGTGTATTCTTATGCCACAGCCGAGATAAAAGCATTTTAAAACTTTTGTAGAAGAAACCTTGAAAATGGTAAAAAAGTGCAGATGGCCCCTTTTGCCATGGCTACCGAGATAATATGTCAATTTATAATGTTTTATTTTTATTGATTTAATTTATATTGTTGTATTATTATGACGGATCTTGGCACATTTCTTTCGGAAACTATTTTCGCTGGGACTTTTGTGAATTTCATCACGGGAACAAAATAGGCTCCCATTTTAAATAATTTCTGAATTACTTAGCACATTCGCATATCGATACTACCCGGATTCCAGAATAAGCGCTCGGTGTTCGCCATCGCCAGGTCTGAGTCAAGTTTAATTAATCAGATGCAAGTATTTCTGATTCGGTCTCAAGTCCCAGCATACTTCTGAGGAAGTTCACACTCTCCTCCGGTTTCTCTGCTCCTGGCAGAAATACTCGTACTCTGGCAGCTCGAACGTAATGATTCCGTGGAATTAAATGTATTAAGGAACTTTATTCATCAGAAAATCATGAATTTGTAATCAAACTGCCATCATTCCAGGGATCTCTCATATTTCGATCGGAATTTATCTCATTAGTAAAAGAGTTATAATTATTCATTTTCTGAGAATCTCACACGTTAACTTGATTTATTCTAAGTAAAAATATGAAATATACATTTTTTTATTTATTTATTCATTGTGTTAGTTATTATAGTTTTGAGAATTTTTCATCATGCTAGGCACATGCCTATGATGTGATGGTTAATAAATTTGACACACTTATTATGTAAATGGCCAAACCAGGAACTAACAAACTATTATTATTAACAACCAATGCAACTATATAATTCCAGTAACAAAAACCTCAATGGCCCAGTCACAGTTTAACTTTCTTGCTCCAAAAATCTTCAATAACTTAACAATTGAAATAAAGACAATAACCAAATATCACACTTTCAGGAAGACGCTTGGAGACTTTTTGATGAGTGAATGAGATAGAATTAGAAGCCTGTTTATATAATCTAATGTACTTTTTTTCTCCTTTCTATTTTCTACTTTTTATTATAATTTTTCCAATATTTAACATGATTTATACTAATTCCATGTTTACACTAGACTTCATATTTCATACAATGTAACTATACTATATTGGTCACCATGATACAGGCAGCCGCCGAGTATGGTGATTTAATATATCAACTTTATGTAAATGTCACAATTATGTAACATGTATTAAATAAATAAATAAATTGTCATCATAATATTAATTAAACTGGTGCAACAAAATTACTAGCCTGATTCATTAACTCTTAATTATATTAAATATTATATTAAGTACAAAGTTGGTGTGGAAACGACCAAATTTATTTAATATTTGATCATCATCATACAGAAATTATAACTTTTTCATTACTTAGCCTATTTTGATACTCATTAAAATTACTTAATGCTTGCGTTGGGTTAAAATTGAAATACTAACCATTCAGTAGGATGTCATCAATTTTGAATGAGAGTTGGTTTTGACGATACTAACTAACTAACTAACTAACCATCACGCCGTTTCGCTGCAGGGGTAGGCAGAGAGGACGGACTGCCAAACAACTCGGTCTTGGCACACACTCCTTGCCTCATTCACATTCATACATCTTCTCATACATACTCTTCTATTATTCTGACTCTTGACATGGTCCGACTCAAGTATCTGATTTACTTGATCGTGCCACGTCTTCCTTGGGCGTCCTCGGCTTCTTCTACCGTTCACATTCGCGTCATAAATTCTCTTTATATTAATGATTATATATGTCTTCTTCAATGATATAAATATTTAGGTTTATGATAGCTGTAAGTCATAGTACTAGTAAAGCAATATTGTGTAAATACCCACTCGGTCTTAAAGTGTAGTTTTTAGTTGTAAGTCATTAGCTTTAAATCCTTGTTATAAACCATTTGTAATATACATATAGGTTAAATGTATAAATGAATTTGTAAAGCGTCCTTGAGGTGATTTTCTCACGAAAATGGCGCTATAAAAATCATCCAAACATTATTATTATTATTATTTACGATTAAGTTAATACGAGAATTCCTAAATGCATAAACAAGTACGATTTTTTGTTTAAATAATATGAAATATCTTAAATAATAAGTAAATTAGGTATATATATAGATTATGTGAAGGCTACAAAAGTATTTTTTCCTAATTCCTCTTCGGCCGCCGACACAAATAAGTTTGTCGTTTGGTGTATCGTATCGTTTGCACCATGTATTATGTTATAAATCCATATTTCAAAGTTCGATTGAAATTAACCGTCTGGCAAAAAAGTACTTTACACGAGTAAACTAACCAATTTATTTTCTAGTTTTATCGAGATCGTTGCGTAAAGCCTATATTTTTTAAAAAATTAGATCCACACAGGAGGCCTTGAGGAAAAAAATTCATCTCAGGGCCGATGTCATCTTTGGGGCTGTCCAGTGAAGGGACTTTTTAGGAAATGCAGGGGAGAAAGTTCGGGGAAGGAAAATGGTATGATTGTGGGAGTAGGAATCTGGGGTTCAGTGTGTCCAGGAGAGGTCAAATGGTTTCATTTAACCAGTCTATCCTGGTCTAGCCCGCTACGCAATAAGGGGGAGGTGCAACTGCCGCCAACATAAGATATACCTCTCCCGGGCACCCCTGCTAAGTCACCAAACATAGCTCACAACTTGGGGTGACCTACGGCAGAGGAATCAAATATGACCAACTAATATATCTTATTAAACATAATTCCTTTTCTCCGCAGATGCTCTCATTGTTTTATACATTTTTATTTTTTATTTTTACTCATGACATAACCAGTACCGAATAATATTTTATTCTTATTTTTTAATTGATAAACTAATGTTTAAGACAATATTTTTATGCAAAGCACAAAGAGTAACAATTATTATAAGCAATAATTACCTGAAACACTCATACACATTGGAAAAAACTCCCGAGAAAAGATACATGATGCCGACGGGACTCAAACCCGTGTCCTTCTGATTTCTGGTCAAATGCTCTAAATGTCAAATGAAAATTTGATCGGAAATCATAAGGACATGGGTTCGAGCCCCGTCGGCGTCATGTATCTTTTCTCGGGAGTTTTTTTTATGTGGATGTGTGTTTCAGGTTAATAATTATTGCTTATAATAATTAATATTTGATACACTTAAATACAAAAATAAATTTTCACAGATTTTTTTTGATGTTTCATGTTTCTCTTCTATAGAAGCGGACGATTGTATTTAAAAGAGGAGCGAGTGTCAGAATGAAAAATATTTTGTACCTATGAGAAATTATGATTTACGGAATTTTGAACTTAAGAATAAGTAGATAAATAGACAGTTAGATATGTTAATTATGAAGATAAATTCATCATGTATTTGTTCTTTACATTGAATTGCTCTTTAATCGCTTTTAGTAGACATTTATCGTCTTCGATTTTTTTTATCTTTTCCGGTAAACTGTTGAAGTATTTTTTTCCTAGATATATCTAATGATATTGTGCAAATGAGGTGTTACATTTTTGTGTTGGAAAATGTATATAAATGTGATATGTCTGTGATTTCTTCTAGCATTTATTTTAAGACTTTTTAGGTAAAAAATCGACGTTATCGACGTTATCGACGTATTCGACGTTACTATGATTAAGTGTAATGTTCAATTTGAAGAACTTTGATTTCAACTTTGTTATGTAATGAATTTATTCATATGGTAACCCCGGAGAATTTATTTAAGTCAGGTACTTTTATGAAATTAATATTTTTCGTACTGGTCAACCTAAAGGTTGCGTTGAACGGATTTTACCGTTTTCTGGGGTGGGGGCTAGGGAGGAGAGCCGAGCTTATCCGGGAAGGAAGGGCGAGAGCTTGAGTGTCCAGCTTTCGAAAGGGGCGGTTGTCTGCCATCTTTATTTAGAATTCGAGTATTGCTTTGCAAATAAGTTTGAACTTTTGAAAAGTAAATATAGTTAAAGTGATCTAGATATTACCAGATTTAGAATCAGTGGTCCTGCGCGTGTCTCTGGGTTTCATATTTAACTCATGTTAAAGAGGGCATATCTCGGGTACCTTTCAAATCCCATGGTGTTGGCACACGTGTTTAACAATAGAAGAAATCGACAGAGGGACAAATGCATCTGCTTTCCACGACAACAACCACGCAAGGTAACGTACTATAATATTCGTTAATTGTTTTATTCTGGCTTTGACTTAATAATCTAAAATCCGTCTTTCGTTCCCGCAGAGAGATTCAAGCTTTTTCCTAGTAGCGTAGAGTCATTTTGCTAAATATAATTGAACAAATATTTACATGGCAAAAGAGATCGTTTTATTTATTGAACCTTATTTATCTCGAATTTTCCCAATCCATCGAACTAAAAACACGAGAACCCCGAGATAATGACTGAGCTAGCTACCGGGGTTGACGTGAGTATATATTTGTGATTATGTTGAGATTATAATGTGTCTGTATTAAAAATGTAAATTCTATTCTGTTCTATCAAAACGGTTCGATCCGTACTGTTATGTAACACTGGCGCTTTCCAACGTGCGGCTAAATTCGAGATAATATTTAATTTACTCCCATTTATATCTATGTGTCGTACTTTATATTATGTGTCGTGATGTGTATAAAAATTCTGTAGTTATGTTCTTCCTAGTAATATTTTGTTACCGCTTTAGAATTTTTGAATTTACACATGTTCCGCGACGCCATTTTTAAACCGTTAGTATCCATGTTTTAAATTCACCCACGCGTTCACGATGGACCGCCATTTTTAAAATAACACGAGTTTTACTTCAAAAACGTTCAGTTATTATTTTGTTTTGGTAGAAATTGGAATGCTTCAAATCCAAAATGAAACGTGATATATTTTGGCCAAGATGCGTTTTAAAACGTAAAATTTGTTTGTGAATGAATTATTATTTATCTGGTGATATGAAAGCACATAGTGAAGCTATTCTTTCGGGTTGAAAATATATTATTTCGGTTTAAACAGTGCGTAGATCACAGCTATGAACAACTTACATATCGAGACGTAACTTTTAGCTAATCTTTGAAAAGATTTCTCAATCGTGGAAGCATTTTGTATGCGTGATCTGATTTAATTAAATACTTATAAATCAACCGCACAAGAGTCGTACAGATAGTAGATACTCTCAGTATTGCCTTAGTGAACGTCGTGAAATCACGATTTTAATTCGAACCTTTGCTTGAAATGATTTTAAGCATGTTTGGTGACTGTCTTGCCTAGATCGGCTTGGGTTAGTCAGGTATAAAACGAAACAATGCCTCGCTTGCATGGTAACCCGATGGACGTATTTCCCACCCGCCTTGTAAGATAATCTGTACCGTTTTAGAAAGCGTTTATTACAGGCACTTTACGGTCAACATGCAAAGAATTCCGGGTAATTCCGGGACAATTGGAAAGTTTTATTGTTTAAGACTAGACGGCCATTTATGGTGTTTTGGGCGACGAAACTAAATTACTCCAAAAAAGGGTCTTAGAAGGTACCTGGTCTTCGCATAGCGCTTTGTAAATTTATCTCGTTGATGTAAAATAAAATTAAATTGAAACGTTCTTTTTGGAAAGTGACGTTATGACGGAGTTGAATAATGAACATCTCAGTTTTAAGATCCAACGGATATTTCTATAACATCTAAGTCTGCCACAGCAACGAATAAAAAATTAGTCATTACTTCGAGTTCGACTCTCGTAATTGATATATAAGTTCATAATAATTTTACATAAAGATTAATTCGATATAACTTAGTATTTTAAGAGAGTGGTGATCATTTTAATGAAATAAAAACAAATAACTTTGTATTAAACCACTATTTTAAATATGACGCCACAAAGTGATTTTGCGAAGTTTGAAAAAAATCATTTTAATGATTTATTTTAAAGGTATTCATGGGTTCGATTCTCAGAAGACCGAAAACCATATTCTATAGCGCCATTTTCGTTAAAAAATCACGCAAACATTTAATAGGCATGTTTACATATTTTAATAAATATAGACAATGAGAAAGCTATTATAAAATATGCTCCGATTCGAATCCGGAGTCAACAATTCAAGGTAACAGTAATCGCCTTATTTATTATTGAAACGGTTTTTAATACTGCCTCCCTGAAGAAAATAACTTTCCTCAGGGCCTACGTAATCTTTGAAAATGCTGAGTGGAGGGTCTTTTTGAGGAAAGGATGGAGTAAACATAGGTTTTAAAGAGTCCCATGTCGTAGGAAGGAGGAAACACAAAGGCCGGGAAATCTTACCACAGCCAAGCTGTTGAACTCAAGCAAGAGTCGTAGAAGCGAACCTTTCTCACGTGACAAATGTCACCCGTGTACATACATATGTTAGGCGCGCGTTTGGCGTGTTTCTCGATTACGCACCGGTGTCGAGGGGATAAATTTAATATGTTAAAAGAATATTAATGTTCGTTTGTTGTTGTGTGTTTGTAAGTTATGCGCGGCCATACCGTTCATCAGGAATATGATGTGCGCATACCCGGGATAGTTAAAGTATAGAGAGTTCTGGCATTACGAAATTCGGATAAAAACCAAATGAAATAGGTCACGCGAGTTGGTGGGAAAACTGGTGTACTTTATGGAGTTAAACGGGGACGAATGGGAAATGACACGAAGGGAGAAAAAAATTATTTATTAAATTGGTATTGCAACGCATGATAGGTATCAGCTAGTTAATAATAAATACCATTTTAATGTACAAAGATCATTCACGGGTTCGACTCCCAGCGAAGTTCTACTACGTACGAGTATTGCAAGAGTTGCAAGTTCTCAGGCTGTAGGTTTAAAATCCATATTTCAAAGCCTGTTGGATTTTAAATAGAAAAAACGAAAGAATAATAGCGAATTTTAGAAATAGTTGATTATGATCGGTATTTGATTAATTATATTCTCGCGGGGAAGTGTCGTGGGTCCGATTATCCTACATTGGAAATTATTTTCGGGGTTTGCAATTCAAGATAGACCAAGTGTCAAAGATTTTTCAGCTAACGGTGAATATTGATTGCTTACGAAATCAATAAGTTTTAGTTGTTTTTAATGAACCGAAATCCGTTGGCGGTGAGTGACGAACTTATTTACAAGTCTTAACAGAATCTTGATAGAATCTATTTACAATATACCTAGACTGTAAGAAAGTCTAAGTGGAATCCATCTAGATTGTCGACCAATCCAATTGGAAAATTTGTCAATCAATGTTGTTAATTTTGAAACTATACACGAAAACACGCATATGCATACACACAAAACTCGGCACTGTGTTCAAAGGGGCCCCTTTGAAAACAGTGTGTACAGACTCTATACCATAGGCGCTCCGGAGTAATTAACCGGAAGCGGCTAAATACACTCCACACTTACGTTTTTGACTATTCATTCGAATCATTCGACATCCATGTAGAATTTGATATGTACCAAGCTTCTACTTGCTATTAACTACATCTGTCTTTTAAACTCGGAAATTAAAGTAGTCAATAGTTCGAAATTTTGATTTGAGGGTTGGTTGCTTGTAAGCCGGTAAACAAGATGGCGCCCATAGTCTAATAGGTATCTTTATTCTTATATAAATTATACTAACACTATCATTAACCCAAAAAAAAAAAAAATTATAAAAAATAAATTATTAAATTATTATTATAATAAGTATTCGTATAAGTTATCATTAAAAAATAATGAATGATAGCTATGTCCTAGGTTAGTGGTATTCTGTAGTTTGTTAGTTGGAAGCATGTTTTGTTCCAAGCTGACCTTATTTTTCTAGTTGGAGCATTGATGTTCCAAGCTAGAGTTTTCAAGTGTTCCTCCTAAGTATACCTACGTCAGAATCTTATAAGATTCCTGGCTAAATGTAGGTCCCTAAAGGATTATGATATTTTATGTTGAATTTTCAACATTTCTTCAACCAGTAACCGGGTCGTTAAAAGGCGGATACTGAAACTTGAACCATCGCCTGTCCGTTAAAAGGGGGAAATGAGTTCTAAAAAAAAAAAAAAAATTACTAACAAATAACCATCACCGCGTTTCGCCGCAGGGGTAGGCAGAGAGGTTGGACCGCCAGACAACTCGGTCTTGGCACACGCTCCTTCGTTCATTCGCTCTACAAACTCACTAAGGGTCCCTTTCTTTATCTTACTCATTACGTTTACTTCAGTCTTTGCTTTCTTTGCGGGTATCCACTGTTAATAAAACACGTGTGTTCTTATCATGTACATGTATGCATCGCGACATATAGTGTTTAGTTATCTCCGTTGATCTCTTTTGCTAATTCATTCACAACTCAAATAGTTTTGCTTACTCTCTGTGGAACGTCTTGTATCTCATGTGTTTTATTGTCTTGTATCTCATGTGTTTTATTATGTCATTTTTGGTAAATGTTTGTTGTTCGTTGCCTGAATAATGAATGCATATATTTTCGTACTTTTCTAATTGTTTTGTAATTTTTATTTCATGTTCTCGCTTCATCTTGAGTCGGATCCTCTATTGCTGAGAATCGAGACTCTTACTCCAAATGCCCTGATGAACAAGGATCCTTCACTACTCGCGGGTTATGGTGGCCTAAAAGCCGTGGATTCCCACGTGCCGCGCGCTCTGATACTTTCCCTCCGATATATTGATGTTGATGTTGTTATATCATGTACATTGCATTTATGTAAATTATGTAAAATTGTTGCCTAGGTTTTTTAACGCTGAATCTTTTTGCGGACAACGTTTTTGGGTAGTTTAATAAAAAGTTTTCTTGGATGGATTAAAAAAAAAATATATATAATAATAATAATAATATAAAAAACCTTCGTGGTTACGGCGGTTTTTTCTTGGTGTTTTCGGGGATGTGTTATGTAATGAATTTATTCATATGGTAACCCCGGAGAATTTATTTAAGTCAGGTACTTTTATGAAATTAATATTTTTCGTACTGGTCAACCTAAAGGTTGCGTTGAACGGATTTTACCGTTTTCTGGGGTGGGGGCTAGGGAGGAGAGCCGAGCTTATCCGGGAAGGAAGGGCGAGAGCTTGAGTGTCCAGCTTTCGAAAGGGGCGGTTGTCTGCCATCTTTATTTAGAATTCGAGTATTGCTTTGCAAATAAGTTTGAACTTTTGAAAAGTAAATATAGTTAAAGTGATCTAGATATTACCAGATTTAGAATCAGTGGTCCTGCGCGTGTCTCTGGGTTTCATATTTAACTCATGTTAAAGAGGGCATATCTCGGGTACCTTTCAAATCCCATGGTGTTGGCACACGTGTTTAACAATAGAAGAAATCGACAGAGGGACAAATGCATCTGCTTTCCACGACAACAACCACGCAAGGTAACGTACTATAATATTCGTTAATTGTTTTATTCTGGCTTTGACTTAATAATCTAAAATCCGTCTTTCGTTCCCGCAGAGAGATTCAAGCTTTTTCCTAGTAGCGTAGAGTCATTTTGCTAAATATAATTGAACAAATATTTACATGGCAAAAGAGATCGTTTTATTTATTGAACCTTATTTATCTCGAATTTTCCCAATCCATCGAACTAAAAACACGAGAACCCCGAGATAATGACTGAGCTAGCTACCGGGGTTGACGTGAGTATATATTTGTGATTATGTTGAGATTATAATGTGTCTGTATTAAAAATGTAAATTCTATTCTGTTCTATCAAAACGGTTCGATCCGTACTGTTATGTAACAACTTTTGAAAATTTTGATTTTACGAGGACGAATATTGTCTATATATGGTAGGGATGGATTCACATATCCGTCACTCCTAGACGCTACCTACCGACAGATTCCTACCCAATCTTCATACCTTTTTCCTTTCAGAACTTCTTCTCCTTCTTTTAACTAAAAATACCCTAGAGACAACTTCCCCAAAGATGATATAGACCCTTATGGAATTTTTTGCATCCGGGCCCCCTGTGTAGAGTGCAGAGTAATTGTAAAAATTATGTCAATATATCATTAAATTATTTACGATCTACCACTATCCACGACTATAATATACTCCATTACATACTACAATATCAACCAGAAGATATTGCTTACAATGTACTTAACATAACCTAAGAATGTGTAGTGGTCTGTTTATTACATAGTATGTATGTCATTGGAGAAGCCCTGTTTAAATTTATGGCGCATCTATAATACCTAAATATGGTCACCTGACCCGGATTAGAATTCCAATTATGTAAATATACGCGTCGTATCGTAAACTTGAGTCTCGAGATAATGTTAATAATTATCAGTGAACAATGATGTTAAATGTCTTGGAGTGATAAGGGAACACACACCCTACTGCCCCTCGGTATACTTACCATGTTAGCTTACCATGTTTACAATTTTTTACGTTAGGTTTACGCCGTTCTTCCACGTAGCTATTCACAAGCGACGCTACCGCTACCTGTCAAACAAATTTGCAAGTGTAGCACCTAGCAGCGTTTTCAAACACTAATAATAGTATGGAAAACACAGACGAGCGGCGATCGCGTCGCTTGAAGGTAGTTCCATGGAAGAACGGCCTAAGTGATACTTTTTGTACATTATTTACCAATTTCAAACGTAAAATGACTTCTAAAATACTTTTGATAATCATTTAGTATGGATATCTAACAAATTTATTTATAATGTCGACTTTTTGTACTTTTAAGCTAATATGCAATAGACAATTAGTTTTATTATCGATGCATCTGAATGAAAATATACGTAATATTTTAATTAATGAAGATAATATTAGCGAAAGTCAATCGAAAATCCGAAACAGAAAAATCAGAAATATATACGGATACATTTGGGACTCGAACCCAGGACCTCTGGCAATCCGGGCCAACGCGCTATCCACTGCGCCAACGTATCCCTATCCGATTCAGTCATTTTTAACTGTATCATACTTCGACTGAGAACCACCAACATTATTTTCATTTTCTTAAAGCATATTTTTATTGGCTGCTATCGAACTAAATGCCCTGTAGATAGTGTCAGGATAATTTTTTTTCACTTTTTATTAATATACGACATCTATTGACTTTTTCTGCAAGTCTAGGATGAAATATTTTTATTTTTATTTTTAACTTTTTAACTTAATGAGTTAAACCTCAAATTATAATATTTTAATTAACGAAGATAATACTAATGTTGGTGGTTCTCAGCCGAAGTATGATACAGTTAAAAATGACCGAATTGGATAGGGATACGTTCGCGCAGTGGACAGCGCGTTGGCACGGATTGCCAGACAGAGGTCCTGGGTTCGAGTCCTAGATCTATCCGTATCTTTTTCTGATTTTTTGTTTCGGATTTTCGATTGACTTTAGCTAATATTGTCTTTATTAATTAAAATATTATAATTAGAGGTTTAACTCATTAAGTTAAAAATAAATATTAAAAAAATATATATACAAGTATTTTCAATTTAATAGAAAATATAATGTTTTTTCCCTAAACCGACTGCATATTGTATATAAATATGCCGAGGGGCAATTGTCGGGGGATCAACTGTCATAGAATCCATAAACAATATGTAATAAATAATTACTTAACGCCAGTCATTTTCAATAATTTGATAAACATGAAAAAACTTTACTAAAACATTAAAAATATCAGAAAAATATTTTGAAAAAAATAATGTTGATACCTCTTTTTTAAACGTCTAATTTGTTATGCTTAAAATTTCGATGTAATTTGTATGTTCTGTCGCTAAACTATGTAGGTGAGCATTTGGCGAGTTTCCTACATAATTTGATCCTTATGCCATATAGGTACTTTTAAATTGAGTAGATTCTGGAGTTCGTTAGTTGTTATTAAACATATTGCGTTGAAATAATTTTTTTTTTTTTTACATTTTTTTAAACCCATTTTGTCATCTGCCACGTATTATATTTGTGAGGCACGTTTTTAATAATAGAAAACAACTCTTATTTCAAAATGAGCCAGTGCAATTACCACCCAATTTCATTCTCAATCAAAATATTATATGATTTGGAAAAGAAGATCCAACAAAATATTTCAGATTCAATTAACCATTTGTTTTCTCTGCGAGCATCATTATTTACCGGGCTAAGGTTAAAACTTAAGAAAAAATGTTGCTTTAAAGATAATTTCCGGATTTATAACTGGCCGTTCTTCCCTTTATTGCGTCCCACATTTCTTCCTTTAACTGTTAAACCAAAGACGGTTCGTGTTCATATCCCAATTTAAAAAATCTAAAACAATAACAAAAAAATAATGATATTAGTCAAAATTTATTTTGATAACGGGTTAAATAAGACAACAGAAAAACTAATTTTCTTCTTCTAAATGCTATCTAAATAATCTCTGTTTTTCACATTTTATAAATGATAATTCTACGTGATTACTAATGATAGCTTCAACATAACTATTCTTAATATTTTACTTGTTGTATAATTAGCAATAGAATCTTGGAAGCCTGTTGTTTGCTTTTATTAAACATTGGTTTCTTTTTGGCTTAGATTTTATATATTAAGCACATGTGAAAATTGACAAAATGTAAGCTTTGTTATTAGCTTTTTCATAAATAATGAACAATGGCCAAAAGATCACGAATTTAAAAAAAATACATATTTTAAAGGAATTGTAGTTCTAAAAGTTTTAAGCTAAATTAGGTTTTCTTTTACCAAACCCAAAAACAATAGATCCACCTAACCTTATTAATTCATATCACTGTGAAAGAATTAGGGAATGATTTGAGATAAAACTAAACTAACAAAGTCGTGTAGATATTTGCGTATTTGTGGAAGAATAAACCTTTACAAAGGCAAAGAAGAATTTCTTTCTTTCTTACGAAGGCAAAAAAAGTAATAAGCAGTAATTGTTGAATGAAACACTAGTATATCTTGAATATTTCGGCGGGTAAGAGATAAGCCGATGTAGCTCAGTAGTTGTAGCGCAGTTCACCGGAAATCAGAAGTACACGAGATCGATTCCCGTCGGTGGCATGTATCTTTTCTCGGAAGATTTTCTCAGTGTGGATGAGTGTTTCAGGCTAATAATTATTGCTTATAATAAGAATATGCCTGTGGCACGACAGAAATTCCATGGACAAACCAAATAACTAATGTAGAATTCATTATGCGATAGTCAAAAGACAAGTGAATTATCATCACTATCGAGCTTTACTACAGACCATTACATCTGCATTTGTGTGATCATTTCTAATAAGGTAAAAAATACAAAAAAATTGGATTATCCATTTTAATGATTTTAGGAATAAAAATACTTCTCAGGTATTGATTTTATATTGTATTTACAGGGTGTGTCTAGTTTATCTGATATTGCTGAAAACAGTATTTTAAGCATTCCTCTTAAACATAGTTAATGTTAAAAGTGTTATTTATATATATATATATATTTGTTTGTTTGATATTTCAACGACTTGATGTTAAAGTTGACGTTTTTTCAATAATTATATGATTGAAGTCTTGTGAAATATGATCAGTTTATTTATCGACATTCTGTATTATATAAATGATAATATTGATAATGCCAACATTAGACTGCGTTTGCAACTGTACCTATATCAAAAGTTGGCAATCGATTTTGAGTTTTCTCTCTAATTCATGCACACATTGATAAAAATTAAAAAAAAAGTACAGTTCAGCCAATATTACAGCGTACACGGAGAAAAATGTTATTTGAAAAAACGAACATTTTAATAGAAAAAACGAACATTTTAATAGATGAAACGAACATTTTAATGAAAATACGATCATTTTATTCGTAGAACGGTTAAAAACGGGACTGAAGTTCTTGCGAACAAATTAACAGGGTTTCAATGTTTATTGGCGGGAACATTAAGAATAATTTGTTGGTATACGTAATTTCGTACGTATTTTACCGCCAATAAACATTGAACCACTGTTGGTTTGTTCGTGGGAACTTCAGTCCCGTTTTTAACATTTCATTTTTCTCCGTGTAACATCAGAACAGACTTATAGAATTTGTGTTGGTGGAAGAAGACCGATGAGAAGAAGAATATTGAAGAGAGGTTTTGCTACAGTACAGTTCCCTGTTGTACTGTCTATGGTTCAGGTCTTAAGTATATTGACGGCCGGCGTAGTCCAGGGGCAAGCCTTTGGACTCCCGAATCCAAATCTCTGTGCGCAATAAATATTTGATTAATTTGTGTTATTTCACAATGAATTAATAAGAAACAATACACAATATATTTGCGATACGTTTTAGAGTGGAAGGTGCTCTCAGTATTGCCCTGGTGTCAGACCTTTAGTGACTTGATCTGAATAGCCAGGTACTTCCCCATTTTCCTCTTCCCCATCTCCTTCCCTTCTCCGCTTAGCTTCAACCTCACAACATATCCCAATTAGGGATGCCATATATATCACTGGCTCCAGGCGGGAGCAGTTGGGACTCTTGTGAGGTGTTAACTATAAAAACAAAAATATGGTTAGCCTCCTTTAGGTGTAGATCACGAAAATTAAAATTATACTCTTATCGATTAGTGTGACGACCCACCGCTGTTCTTTATCTGCTACCATCTCCGGGTCTTTCAGAAAAAAAGGTTTTCGCAGGCCGTTTGGGAGGCTTGCGGGGGCACAACGGCCGGCCAATTTCGTTTCATCTTATCTTTCTTTTTGATCCCCCGCACCCCCACCCACCCCCTATAACTCCACTCATTTCACCCGCCAGCATCGCCATTGTTGTTTTCCCGCCTTATTTCGTGCCCAGCGTTCAGAGGCGAACTGGCAATCAATAATCTTGTAAGATTAGGTATTATTGGCAGTCAAACCCTATCGTGTAATGATGACTCAAATTTACTATACCTGTTGATGTTTTGTTATCTTTTCAGCGTAGAATAATGCTCCACAAAACAATGTAAATGATATGATCGGTCTTGTCAGTATGGTGATGCCATCCCTATTGCGATTGATGAAATTAATCACATTATCGATTAATATATTATAAAAACAACCTATTCTGATCACCGCACAGTGGGCTGAAAATCGCCTTTTATAGACATAGAGACTTGAATTTTCAAGGGCCTTTTTTGGCTAGAAATGGATGCTGCTGATCACTATGCCATAAAATTTCGTATGAAGCAATTGCGTGTACAAATTAAGAAGTTATCATTTTGTAAAGAAAAGTGTCTATGAAAGGCGATTTTCAGCCCACTGTGCACCGTCAGCGCGATCAGCCGCACAGCGGGTCTTTAGTCATTTAGTTGAGCTAATTTTTTAACATAGATACTCGTATTCTGAGTGCCTCCACTGACTAGGCAACTGAAAAAAACCAGTTTGCAACTAAACTCGATATCCTGTGTATGTCAATGACTCGAAACTCGCCGTGCTAGTTGCTACGATGACAGCTATTTGTTCTTCGTCTATGATTAAACAAGCTGAGATAATTACTGAAATCGTAAAATTGAGTAGCACCGTGACAGAAGTTTAAGCCTAAGATTAATTTCAAATTATCATTTTTTTGTTTCATTATAAGCACCAGTTAAACTACAAAAGTAATTTGTCAGCAGGTCAATTTCACAGTTTTAAACATTCTAAAGAACATATATGACGACAAACCGCCGTATAGAAAATAGATATAGGAGAATAGTATTACAAGTGACTCAATATAATGGCATAAAGTACACTAACATATAAATTTAACAGAGGCAACATTCTCATATGCATACACACATTCTCAAATTATAAAAGGATATGAAATGAAATGTTTCATTTAAAGGTTTATAAACAATACATTATAGAAGCCAAATTTAAAGAAATACATAAAATAGATTCACATTAAAAATAATTATTGAATTTCGTGATATTTTCCTCATCTTCCTTTTTGCTGTCAAGCCTTCCTAAATGAGTGTCTTTTTTAGTTATTTTTATAGTTTTCTTTTCTAAGATAACATAACAGCCAAATATCAACAAAATAAACTGATTAGGAGGCTAGACTTTGAACGACACGCGGAACACCCGCGACTGTCATTCTGTCCCGCTCACAATAAGCTCACGCACACTTACAATACATACGAATGCGAAATTTGCGAATGAGACAACGCTCAAATTTACCTACAGAAATCGCTCGAAAAGGGGTTTATGTAGAATACACTTTTCTACACCGAAACTTTCACGAAATTGACATTTAAAAATAAATATATTTTTTAGAAAGAAGAAGCTACGTTGTTAGCTTTTTATAATTTGATAATTTTTTATGAGAGTTGAGTTAGCAGCACTTTTTCTTTAAATAATATTTTTTGATAAATCGTACATGTTTGACAGTGAATGTTTACGTTAATACGAAACGCATCGAAAATTCTAAAACATACCGACATAATTTTTACCCTCTAGAAGGCAGTATAAAAAAAATATATTCATTTGGTGCAATTTTCGATGTAGAAAAGTGTTTTTTCCTGGGCGGCCTTTTGTATGGGCCGAAAAGCGAAGTCTATCGTCTTAAAAACTATGCAATGGTAAAAAAAAAAAAAATTATTAAAATTTATGAATTCCAACGAGGAGCCATTTTTTTAACGATAGAGGCGCTGTCATAATAGGCATTTAAACATTGAGTGGAACATGCATTCACCCCTGAAGCAGCCCGCGCACCGCGGCCATTACTGGAATTAAACCCATTTGTTGGTCACGGCCGCCTTAGCCGCTGTGCCACTGTGCCACCGGCTTGGTTGGTACTCTTTACTATGTTCTCCGCAGGCACTGCCGTTCATTATTCGGACCCTTATTATGATGTTAAGCTCCCTTTCAAAGGGTTGACATTGACAACTTGTAAAATCTCATATCTCAGATAATCTGTGTGCGCGAGATAAGAAGTTTTAACAAAGCGTAAGACTGCTTTCTTGGTTTTATGAATTTCCGCAAGATATCATGCAAGGCACATTTCTGTCGAGTTTTTTCTCCTTTTTATTAATTCTTTGCAAAGTATTTTGGATTTTTATGAGGTAAACAAACAAAATAGGTAGACGTGTGAAACCGAGTAAGGAGTTATTGTGGTAGATCCATTCTTATTTTGTCTATTAGACGGCCTCCATGGTTGAATTGACTAACCATCCTTAGGTCGTGGGTACTTTTATTTTATTTGATTGATTTGTGTTATTTAACAATTTAATCATTTAAACATAATACAAGTATTGCCACATTTCTTACACAATCATACATGGTTTTACCACATATACGCCTCAGGGATCTCATCTCTATAGCATTCAGTCAACTTGCATCCTTCCTCTGACAGTTCCATGCTTCACTATCATAAATCAGGGTAGGTACCAGCACTCCATTTTGGACTGCTCTTTGGACATCTTTTTGTTGGCGCTAACGGCGTTCAGTCCACCATTAATGGAGTTACCTGCATTCATCCTTCTTTCAATATCCCTATCAGCCTTCACATCTCTCGTATGACTATGTAATAATGCTAAAGACGCAAAACTGTTGATAATAAATATGGTAATTATGGTTGTTCTCAACTTCTATGCCTTCTATTTCTGCATTGTTTGGGAGGTGGATACGGGATATAACTAACTCATGGGGTGAGGTTTGTCCTGGTCTTGGCGGCCGATGCGTTTGCCCACGTTTGAGAGAGACTGGTTGAGGTAGCCCTTTTGACCTCTATATCGACCCATCCCCTTGCACCGCAGATGGGGGGATGGAGTCATACGTCCATCACTCCTACACACTCTGACCCCCAGATTCCTACCCACCCCTCATACCTTTTTCCTTAACAGAATTTCCTCTCCTACCCTTCCAAAAAAGACTTTCCTCACCGCATCCCCTAAAATGACACAGGCCTTGAGGAAAATCATTTTCTTTAGGCCTAGGAGTAAAACAAAACAAAGAAAATCAAAATCATTTTTTATTTAAACGGTATGAAGTAGCATTGGAAATAAGGTAATTGTAAAGTCATTTTTTAATATTGAGTTTTGTTACCTTAAACTCTTAACTTACCTTAAAAAATCAATAGAAATGGCGTACCTTCCTCCAAATTTCAAGAAAAAATGTAGGTCCCTCGCAAAATTTTCTACCCTCAAAAATAATTTTTTACAAAAGTCGATTCTCAAATGACGGCACTCGGCAATCTGCGCAATTCTTTATATATCATTGTTGTAGGGAATTTTGTTCTCGGCGGTAATGAATATTGGATGTGAAATCATCATCCTAATCTGCAGCGACAAAGACTGAAAGAAGCCAATCCTAAATAATCACGCAGCCGGCAATCAGTTTACCCCACTGAATGGACAATAAGATCTAGAAATAGCTTACAAGAAGATTGGAATGGAAACGAATTGTATAAAAAAAAACGATGTTTTTTTATTTGTTTTATGTCACAAATCGCCTCAAGGGTGCTGTAAAAGTAAGTATAATAATAAAAAATAAATAAATAAACACTCACAACTTATATTCTTAACTGGTGATTACACAATAATATTACGTTTAAAATAAATGACGATCAACGTCGTTCCACTGACAATGCACACTTATAAGTGAAAGCACAGATTATAACATAATCAGTTTTTAAAAAAATCAAATAAAAACGCAATGTAACTTGTAAAATAAAATACAATCACTAACGTACGACAGGAAATACATTCGTATCTCTAAGTGAAGGTGCAGTCAATTTTGTAACACAATCACTATAAACAAACAAAAAGCAACATCTTCCGCTTAGTGTGGTGGTAGTAGGAGATTTTCAAATGTTGTTGGGTTATTCGTAACCCGGGAATGTTTGTCTTTCTTTTAAAAAAAAAAAAAAACTTCCAAAAATATCACAATATTACGTTTAAAATAAAATACAATCAGCAACGTACCATTAAAGATGCGTACTTATATATTGTTTTTGATAAAATCTTTGATGTTATATCTGTCTTGGCTGATGATCCAAGACTTGGTGTCTGATTTATTTTGAAAATAAGTCGTTTTCTGTCTAATGGAAATTGGAGTGCATTGTATAGCTTTGTTGCGAAGTTTCAAAATTTCTTTGGCCAAGGTTTTTTGCGTAAATTCATAAGTATAAGTAAGAGATTGTGCCCTTTGGTTTTAGTACCTCAAGCAGTTTGGACCATTTACAACAGCAGTTCTGTGTTTAAAAAGGTGTGCTAGTATGTTTTTGGCATAAAGAGTCTCCTGAAGATTTCATCAGAATTGCTTCTGAATTTTAGAATAATCTTTATAATTTTATCAACAGGGTTGATCTGGATTAGCAATATTATATCGTATGATTTATAATTTACAACAATGGCTGAAAATTAAAGTCATACAACTAAAATGTTATTTAAACTAAAAATTCGTATTATGGATATTGCCCTTAGTATCTTTTGGTTCTAGCCCATTTAGCACGTGATCTCTCTCTTACACTTACGTAAATCAATCTCATAATAAAACTTAAGCAAATAATTGTCGGATTTTTGGATCGCGAAACACGCCCACATCGCATTTCTTTCATTTTTCTTTATTCCTTGGTTTACCCCAATCCCTTCAATTCTCTTCGGGCGAATTGTGTAACGAATTATTTATTCTTCACCCCGTGTAATCTATTTTCTCATTTCAAGAGAGCTTCAGCATGAGTAACAAAGTTACGCACTACCTTTGTTTTCTTTATATTTACGAGATAAATACCCACTTTTTGCGTTCAAATAATAATGTTTTTTATACAAATATCACAAATAAAATATTGTGATGGATTATTGCTGTCAAAAATTGTTATTAGTTTAATGTAGATTTTTAAAAAATTAAAAAATGTATTGAGTAAAACACAAAAACAAATAGAAAATACAAATTTGGCAATCATAATAATTTTTTTCAAAAACAGCTCACGTAATTAATGCATGTCCTCTAATGTAAAAACCGAAATGCGCCAATGACACAAATAAATGAATAAATATTCAGAGGTTAAGAGGGTATAACCAGAGAATACCGGAAATTGGTCCTTTTTAGATCAAATTCTAGACGTATTGACTCGTTTTTACAAAAAAACATAAATTGATTTTGAAAGATTGTTATTTCATCAGGTAAAGTTATTAAATTTTGAAAAACTTCATTTATTTGTCATATATTAAGGTTATAGTAAGGTATTATACAACACACATTTCGAAAAATATAATCATAATCATACAGTAAAATAAATCAATACCTATTCTAGTAAAGCTATTTTTCAGAAAATTTATTTTAGTTAAATTATTATAATTAAAAAATAAATCCGAGAAGGTATTTTGTGACAAAAATATCTCAGATTTTCTATTTATTTAAGGTCTTACAAACTAAAATATTTCAGATTTTTTTACACACTTATTTTTTTTAGACATTATTGAAAAATCATAAATATTTGTGATCAAAAAATATTTATAAGAAGTACACGATATTTAATAATTTATCATCGTGCGTTTTGAGCATTTTTACTGCTAACTTGAAGGTAGGTATATATTAAAGCAAGTTTAGAATGAAATAAAACGATATTAAATTTTCAATTTAAAAGATTTGATATGAGGAATAATCGATATTTCTCATCGGAACCTCCCTGTACAGTTGCAAGTAAACTTAAACTTTTATTCTCAGCCGCAGGTCAATGGCTCTTAATAAGTCTTAACTTCATGTCCAATGGTTGATAGTGCACTTTTTTCGTAAAATTAATTTAAATAACTCATATACATATAATAAATAATATATATTTATAAAGTTCTACCAGCATTAAACGTGTCCAGTTTTGTTATCCATGGTGATTTAGTATTTTGCGTAATGAAATGAACAAAAAAAAAATTTAAATCAATCTCTTATCCTGTTTTGATCAAATTTCAAATTGAAACGTTGCATGACGTTTGACATTGATTTAGGTTTGTTTTGTGATATCTGAATTTCATGGTTTCCAGCATTCCTCTATTCCATCACCGTCCCTTCTCCCCAATCCAATCCCCTAACAATGTTCCACCGTATAGGGGGAACCGTGAGCCATCACTTACAAAATAGAAAATACACTCTGTTATATCGATGGATGCAGAAAATTTCACCGAACAGATGGGGTAAAATCTATGGATAACAACATTACAAAAAAAAATAAAACAACACTACAAAAAATGGTATCTCTGGTTTTGGACATACCTACTTAAACTAGTAGTTCTGTGACCAGTGAACTTCGCTTTCAAAAGGGTACGTTTCTTATTTTCTCTTCAATATTTATATTTTTTTTGTAGGTAGATACTTAAATACTTACCTTTTTTTACATTAGCTCCACACACGAGGCCCTGGGGAAAATAATTTCCCTCCGGGCCTATGTCATCTTTGGGGATGCTGTGTGAAGGGTGTTTCTAAGGAAATGAAGGAGAAAATGAGAGGAAGTTCTGGGAAGGAAAAAGGTATAAGGGTTGGGTAGAAATCTGGGGTTCAGTTTGTCCAGATCAGACAAACCTCACCCCATGATCCCGGACACCCCTGCTAAGTCACCAAACGTAGCGAACCACTCAGGGTGACCTATGGCAGAGGTGTTGGTTATCCAATAAATGGTTCCCGGGGCGGCGGTACCTATTGTCGCCTCCCAAATGAAACCAATTTAATTAATAACCATAAGGTATTATACAATTTGACCACATAAATATCACCATCTCAATAACAAACATTTTTCAAACATTCTTTAGACCGGTAGGTACCATAATATTGATTATTCCGATTTGACAGAAACTGGCGAGACAAGAGAATTTATCCAAAACGGCCACCACCTTGAACCGGAACCAGAATGTAACAAACAAATTTACAGACAGATGCAGTGCTAAATCTTCAAGTTAACATAGGGCGCTATGCTCAGTTAATTTAGCACTAAAAGCATGGAGAGATATATACAACAAAAAAATTCTGCAAATAAAAAAGCGAAAGAATCCCAATTAAATTATCGCAATATAACAGACTGTGAATTTCTTTGGATCTCAGTGACGCTGTCTTAACAGACTGTGAATTTCTTTGGATCTCAGTGACGCTGTCTTAACAGACTGTGAATTTCTTTGGATCTCAGTGACGCTGTCTTATAGTGAAAGAACATGGAGATAATATTTTGGCATTCTTTTGCGTGATTTTTTTTTTAATGTTTCAAAGAAATATATATTTTAACAATGCAGAACGTATATAATTGCGTTATCGTAAAAACTTTCTATTGAAGCGAAAATACAGGTTCACGAATGCCGTTGAATGCCGTTCGCCCACCGGTGGCCGCGAGTCTAAATTAAAAAAAAATAATTTTTGAAGCGATTTTGTCCCTTATGTATAAAGAAATTGTATAAAGAAGAAGGTCAGAATCGCTTGCGCCGTTATCGGTCTTGACATAGCAAAAATCCGCATAGCGCCAACCCATCTGAATAATTAATAATAAATATATATGGTCATCTTGGCGTCACTTTTACAAACGGTTTCCAACTGTCATTTCATTTTCAAACAAGTATTTATGTCATTACTTCTTCGAAAACACCTTTGAATTTGTTTTTTTCATGCAGGGTGTCTATTCAGGTTTGTAGAGAAATAAAAAAAATTTATCATTTTCGTATGAATATATTATTTACATTTTTTTGTCGAATGGGAAATATTTTCATACATTTTTTTGTTAAAAATAGCTATTCTGGGAAAACTTGTAGCGATATTATCATGAAATATATATGAATAATAAGGTACATTATCTGGCAAACAGAAAACAATCATAAAAAAACCAATTCCTTTGTTTTTATACGATATTTGAGCAAAATCCGGGAAGCTAATTTCGTGCAGTTTTTTCCAAAAACACCTGGCTTGCTAAAGGTTAATATTTTTTTTGTAATATATGGTGAAACGAACATATTTTTGCCGATAAACTCAGACTCGAAGATGTCCTTTAAAATATGAAGTTACGCTACAGGCCAGTCGCTAACAACCTGTGGCTTATGGACCAATTGTTTGACCTGCGCAAATACTCCAATACATTGCATATATATTACTTCGCACATCATTTTCTACAAACATTAACATGATCTCCGGTAAATATAAATAACTTGATAAGCTTGCAATTGACTTTTTTGTACATTCATTATGAACCCATTGAACCTAATAATTCTTGACGGCATAGTTAAGAATGTTCAACCTGCTAACTTTACATTCCCTGGCTAACTCTTACTCTACTCTACCCCAGCTAACCCTAGACAAATATTCAGAAACTTTATTTTTCAATACTTCAAATGAAGCCCTCCCATCATGCACTTCATTAATTAATTAGAGTTCCTGTAAATCTCTTCACCCATATCCTTTCCGTTTCCCATCAATTCCATGAAAAGACTTCAACATAATATGGCCGTAATGTCGATGTGGTAATCAATACCTCTTCATTGGCACACATTTCCTAACGGTCCGGCAAACTGTATGAAGGCATCTAGATAAATGATGTTCGGCAGTCTGTATGGGGCAGTATGGGGTAGGTTGAGGAGGGATTGGGAGGGTGGGTGCCCTGGGGGTGGCCGACTAACTCCTTCTCATTAGGATTGCGGTAGTGGCGTGGCTGTGAAGCCCTCTCTTTCCCGTACCCCTCTCCTCGCCGGCATCCTCCCACAGGACCTCCTCGGGACGTCACAAACCATAGTTTAGTACAAATTGCTATTTTAGCAGAATATGTTTTATGTGTTCTAGTTTTGTATGTTTATTTACATAATTATTTAATGGAGGTGAAGTGATTAGTACGAACCTACCGTTTAGGCTGGTATTAACGTATATTTTTATATTATCGCAGAAAGTAAATACTTTATGGCTTGACATTATATACCAAATGAAACAAATACTTAGTTTTAAACCACTTTATTTTTATTTTTATTTGTTGACCGGTTTCGATTGCACTCAATCTTCATCAGGACAATAAAATATTTAATATATATATATATATAAAATATTTTTATACCCCACGTATTATAACCATCATCATCTTCTTCCCCTTGTCCTATTCGGGTCGGGGACCTACTGCATCGACAAGGCTCCTCCATACGTCCCTGTCTTGCGCTGATTGTTCGGCCTCCGTCCATGGCAGACCCATCCTCTCCTCACACAGTTTCTGGAATTGTCTGAGGCGGCCCACTGGACATCTACCCTCTGGAATAGCACTCAGTATCTTTCTCGGAATTCGGTCATCAGACAGTAAAACCATAAATTATAAGTCGTAGAAAGTAAGATGACAATATTTAATCGTGGTATAGTTTTTCAGTACACCGGAGAGTATGTTCCAAAAAAAATGGGCTAATTGGAAGTTGAAAGTACGACTTGTGAGGTATCTGTTGCATATGAAATAGTACGGAAAATATTTTGTTTGGGGGGACAATAGAAGTACTGGATAAATTTCATTGAAATCAGAGTGAAAAGGAATAACTATAAAGTAAAGACTGTGGGTAATGGTGGGTAGGGACAATGAAAGGCGATATGTAGTGCTGTGTCTTTATTATGTAGACAGATGTTGGGGTGTTACGGATACTCGCATCCGCATCCGCAAATGCGGATTATTCGCATTAATTCAGACATCTTCATCCGCATCCGCATCAACTAATGCGGAGCTTTTACGGATGCAGATTCATATCTGCAACAAGTAACGACATGTAAAGAAAGTGGGTGGGCCTGAGTGGCGCGTGCCTCGCGCGTGTTTGCTAGTTGCTATCTTCGTTAAATGAAAATAGCAACCAGTATGAAGTTCGTTTGATAACTGACCAATAGGAAGGCACACATTGGTTACAATATCCTAGAGGTTTTGTTGGTTTTGTTTTAGTCATCGATGTCATTCCCATTGTGAATCAATTACAGTGATTGTTTACTGTGTTTATTCATCGTTTTTTGCATAGTTAATGAATATTTCGATTTAAATATTAAGATAAAAAGTAAATAAAAGTGCGACTTTGTTTCGTAAATAAAGGCACACATTGGTTACAAGATCCTGAGGTGTTGTTTGTTTTGTTTTAGTCATCGATGTCATTCCCATTGTTAATCAATTACAGTAATTGTTTACTGTATTTATTCGTGGTTAATGAACATTTCGATTTAAATATTAAGATAAAAAGTAAATAAGAGTGCCGCCACCAATAAAAAGCAGTATCTGGACTTATTTGGTAGAACTATTTATTAAATATAATTCGCCAATTTTTAAATTAAAATATGATTAAATAAAATATAGTAAAATTAAATCGATTTTCATTTATTTATGTACTAAAAATTTTAATATCTTTAAAAAAATCCTGAAATCCGCATCGGCGGATGTAAACCTCTAGTAAAACGCATCTGCATCCGCGACCGCGGATGACAAAATTTTTGCCTGGTATGTATCATGATGGGACGTGGATGGGTGCTCGTTAAGCGGCGGGCGGAGACTTGATGATGATAATGTGCTCAACTGTGAAGATAAGGTATCTTCCTGATCCTCCAGTGAGAAGTGGTACAGTCCTGAAGCCATGCGGTCGAAGGTTGGACGTTGCGCTAGGCCGTAGACATAAGTCGGTCTCAGATGGCAGACGCGAGTGAGTACTAATAATGGATTAAAGGCCGGAGACACGAGTCAATCTCGAACGGCGAGCGCGTGGCGAGCGTCGCGGTCGTCAGTTGTTAACTGACTTATTTATTTATTTATTTAATACATGTTACATAATTGTGACATTTACATAAAGTTGATATATTAAATCACCATACTAGGCGGCTGCCTGTATCATGGTGACCAATATAGTATAGTTACATTGTATGAAATATGAAGTCTAGTGTAAACATGGAATTAGTATAAATCATGTTAAATATTGGAAAAATTATAATAAAAAGTAGAAAATAGAAAGGAGAAAAAAAGTACATTAGATTATGTAAACAATATATAATATATTTGAATATGATGTTTGTGGTTTATACATAATAGTACGTGATTGTTTGAACCTACAGGCCTATCTGTAAGCAGACACTTGCATGCGTAATCAGTTTGTGCATGCAAGTACCTTTATAGAAACAACGTTTTCTTTTTCTACTGCCTCTCTTAAACCTATATATATAGTAGATAAATTATTTTTTTAGCTCTAATACTATCTACACACCATGCTGCGAACAGCAGCTTTTGGCAGCTGGCTAAAAATTGAAGGTTGGAGGATGTCTCCCGTCTCTTTTTTTCCCATGCGAACCCTCTGTTTCACGTTGACTGCAAATTGGAAGAAACCGTCTGCCATTAGTACCAACCGAGGAAATGAGATGGCGATATTGAATTTGTTGTGTTAATAAAAGAGACAGAAGACAACGTGAAACAGAATGTTACGGGTTCGCACGAGAAAAAGGGAGACAGGAGACAATAGCCAGCTGCTAACAGCCGGCTGTTCGCAGCACCGTGTGTAGTTGCCTTAACTTGTATCACGATAATGATCAATATGCTATTTCATCCAAAGTTATGATTTTAGGATGTAGAAAATAAACCTTAAAAAATCAAAATCGTTGCTTTTCCCCGGAGTTTGGTCTGTAAATCGCCCTCGAAAATCCCGTATTTCCCGTATCGGGAGCCGGAATGCACCAACTTTCGGCGGGGTAAGTTTTCACTTTGATTCCCATTCATGAGATGATGCATTAGGCGCAGGCGGCTTTGTGTGGAGCAGAGCCTTACTTAGTCGAGCGTGTTAGTAACTTAAATAATAATGTGTACACTGTGTAAGAGCTGCACGTAATACCGTATGAATGCTTAAAGCAACCGCCCAGCGATTTATCTGTCTGCAAATACTTGCTAAACCTCAAAGTAAGTCATAAAATATTAATTCCTTGGACCTCAATTATACGTACTCTATATTAATGACATATATTCATAATTGGAGATAATTATGAAAAATAAATTAATATATAATGTATATTTTTGGAATAATTGGCTAAAAATAAATAAAGATATTATACAAGGAAGACAAAATATACGATAATTGGAGAAGAAAACATGCACTGGAAGCAAAATTAAAATCGACGGTGAACTTATTGCACATGAAATACTTATTATATTTGATTTGATTTTTTTTTTCTAAATTTTAATTTAACAGTTTTTTTTTTTTTTATAAGATAATGTGTCCTTACTGGGGTACCCCGTTCTAAGGTCACATTTTGGTTGTGTTTGAAATAAGATAAGTACATAATATGTTAAAATACTACAAAGAAAATTAAAAAACAATATCTAGAATTAAAAAAACAATACAAGGTTTAGTCTTTGTTGGGTTGCAAAATTATATCTATATTCTTCCTTCCCTTGTCCATAATCCACTTCTTAGTGCTTATTTTGAAGTCACATATTTTTTAACATTTTTATTGCAAGAGGGAGGATATTAAATAATTTCATATAATAATATTGCATATTTCTTTGTCCAAAAGCCGTTTTAGTTGTAGGTTGGTGTAACGTTTGTTGTAAAGTGGATCTTGTGAGCCGGTCTGAGTTTGTCTGTGTAAAGTTGTCCTGGTTTTGAATGCGTAAATTAGAACATCTTTTGTATGTAATTTTTTTATTATTTTTATTTATTTATTTACATTTGATACATTTAAAGCCAAAATAACAGAAATAATATTACATAATAAGAGAATATATTTCAAATGAATACAAGTGTTATTACGTTGTTTTAGGTCGATATTAGTTCCTAGCTAGGCAGATTGCCTGTTCTAAGGAGCCAAAGTTTGTAAAGTGCCAAATGCAATTTAAATTATTATTTTTTTTTTTAATTAATACTTATTTATACTAAGTTTTTACTAAATGTGCCATTATTGTTTTAGTGATTACATTCAGAGGTTTAAAAACATAGTCCATAGGAGTTCTGATGGGGAATCTAAGTATAATTTTTAAAATTGCCTTTTGTGTTATGAGGACTGGTTTTATAGAGGAATCGCATGAGTTTACCCATCCGATAAGACCTTACTGTATTGAGATTGGGCTAATGCGTAATACATTTTAATTAGTTTTTTTTTATTATTTAAAATGTTTCTTATTGTTTTGAAGAAATAGGTTAGTTTTTTAATTTGTTACTCACATTTTCTGCTTGGGATTTCCAATTTAAGTTTTGATCAATAATTATTCCAATGTATTTTATTGTTTAAATTTCATTCAATTTTCCCCAGTTGCAAAGAATTTCTTGGTTTGCGTTTAAACAGTTTTAATGAATTTTTATGTTTAAGTTTGTATTTAGATTATCTGTTTGTTTGTTGTGGATTTTGAATTTAATATATTTAGTTATTGTATCATTTAATGTTAGTAAATTTGTATCAAGCCATTGTTTTACCAGATTCGACCCTTCTTCAGCTTGTACGAATACAGTCTCCCACGACTTTCCATGGAAGAGAAGAACTGTGTGATCTGCGAAACTAATGACTGAGTTGTGACACTCTTTAGATTACATAAATCATTTATATATATCAGGAATATAATCGGGCCTAATACACTGCCTTGCGGAACTCCGTATTGAATTCGTATTGGTTTCTTGATTCTTTTTTAATCCTGACTTGCTATGACCTTTCTGACATGTAACTTTTAATGAGATTCAGCTCTCGACCTACGATTCCAATATTTTTTAGTTTTTCTAGAAGATATGTGTGATCAATTGTATCGAAGCCTTTACATAGATCTACGAATATTCCGATACACTTGTTACCGTTATCGAGACTATGTTTTATACTTTTTACAATATAGGCGATGGCGTCGGAAGTTCCCAAATATTTTCTAAAGCCGTATTGATTTAAAACTAACTCTGTATATACGAAAGAAAATTGGGAAGAACATCTCTATGCCCGTCGATTCTTTTATTCAAATACCCAAAGTTATTCTCTGTAACGTGGTTGTAATGTTGTTGTAATGTTTTAATGTTTTACTTTTCTCTGTAATGTTGCCAATTCTCCAAATTGAGAACAATGATAATAATCCCTAGGGGAAATATATTTTAAAGGGTAACTGAAATGTTAAACGAACTAAATTGGTTTACAATGAAACAGATGATGACATTGAACGAAATGTTGTTCATACATAACATAATATACAACCTGTTACAAAAATATTTTTCAAACAAATTTATTTACGACAAAGACAACCACATACGAATTTACGCTGGCAAATGGGGTAGCCGCCGTTCAGTTGTATTTCAGCTGTCTGTGTGCAATGTTACATCTCGCTGGTATTGACTGTGTTATTTCTGTAGTGTTTATAATGTTAAAGAAAATAGAGAACGCCACCAGTTGTGAAGGAGCTGTGATTAAATTTCTCAACGCAAGAAATGTGCGACCTTGCAATATTCGTAGGCAATCAAAGGAGGTGTATGGAGACAATGTTATGGATGAGTCGTCAGTTCGGCGCTGGTGTTGTAATTTCAACTTGGGAAGAGAGAACACCCATGATGTCCAGCGTTAGTCATTATCATAGACATACGGACGAACTGCTGAGTTCAATTGACAAGTAGGGTATTTTCACACAAACGAGGGAGTTTGTTGAAAATGTATGGAATATTTAAAGATCATATTTCTGATTTTAATCATCCTACTAAAAATGTTTTTTTTTAATGTTTTCATTTAAATTTATTCATTTTCAAATCGATCAAAAATCGACAAAACCAAAACGGCCTGTGGTTTGGCAATGGCGCCAAATACGCACGTCAACAAATTACAAATTATTACTGTCAGAATTTTTTCAAAGCAGGTTAACGCCTATGATGAGACACGAGAGCCCGTCCCAAAATATCGTTTTGGCGGTATTACAAAAATGGGAAACTTAGACTCGCTGTAGAAAATGTATTCGTAAACATAAAAATAAAATTAAAATAATAATCGCAATTTTTTTGCTTCATTTTTTTAAGCAATAAAAAATCGTGGAAATACCATATTCTCATAATTCCAGTTCTTATAAGTGAGTAGCATTCCTAATTATCGTTAAGACTTTACATTTTAAAGATTTAAAATTAAATATATACATTTGTTTTTTTTTATCTAGTTTAATTTGTAGAACCATTATTCAATTTATAAAAGCAGTTTATTTATGAACAAGTTTTGCTATGTACATTTTAGTTATGGAAACATTTTGAATGAAAAGTGTTTTTATTGAGAAGGTAGAGTGTTTGTATTGCTTTTACGATGATTCTTTGTGAAAGTGTACTGAGTTTAGATTGTTTTTACAAGATCCTCCCCAACCTATTATGCCGTAGATAAGCAATGAACGAATGGAGGCAAAGGACACATTTTTTTATTATTTTCACAGTTAAAATATTTTTTTACGTAATGAAAATGCAAATACATTTCGTTATTATCTTTACTCTGTGAGGTGGCTAGTCTACTTAAAGTTTTGATCAATGATCATACCAAGCTAATTATTTAGAATAATTGTTTAGTTAAAAGACACAGAATCTACATATATAAAAATCATTTTCTGTTCATTTGTCTCGCTAAAACTCGAGAACGGTTGGGCCGATTTAGCTGATTTTAGTTTTGTCCAGGGAAGGTTTAAACGGTGGAAAAATTGCGAGGAAGATAGTAAAAACAACAATTTCATTTTCCCATATAGAATGCAGGAGGGGAGAGAGGAACCTCGGAGAACGAAGGGGAACTCGGGAGGGGGGAGTGGAACTCGGGAGAGGGATCCGCAGGAGGGGGAATCGAATACGGGAGGGGAGAGGAGACACGGGAGTGGGGATTCTTGGGTCGTGGGAAGGGGGGGGAGTAGAGTGAGGAGAAGGAAGGTGGAGGAGGAGAAGTGGGAACGCGAGAGGGAAAGGGGACGCGGGAGAGGAAGGGGAGGAGGAAGGTTAACGGGACGAATGGGAAAGGTCGCGCAGGGAGATTCAATTTCTTTATTATAGCAACGCATGCCGGGTACCAGCTAGTTAGAATATAAATTTAGAAGGTTTTAACTTTTCCTATACACAGGTAAGAGAAACTTTAAAAAAGATATTATATTTTCTTTGTTTGTGACAATTACTCCATATCCGGTAGTTTTTTGGTATGTGAGTTGGAGTTCTCCATTTGTCGTGATATTGCACTTATGATACAATTTCACTGGTTTAAACATCGTACAATCTGTTACTGCATAACTTACGTCATATTCAAAATATATTTGATCTTTTATTATGTTAAAAAATGAAAATAAAACATTTTATTTTTCTTCTAAATATTTAATAATATTTCTTCAATCTTTGCAAACTCACTTTGTGGCATCATTTTATTTAAATGAAACAAATTACTTTTTTGTAAACCACTATAATCAATGTTATAATATCTGCATGTTTCAAAACCGATGGTTTCTTCGTCAGGATAATAACATGAATAAAAATAACAAAAGAAACAAACAAATACAGACAAAAATGTTACAGAGAGAGGTGATTAATTACTTTAAAATATCATAAAAACAATTATATAAAATGAAATATAAAAATTATTTTAGGATATTATGTTAACATTAAATTATGTATTAAAAGATTTTTTTTAAATTAACAAAAGAAAATCAGGTTCTTGAAACAACATAAATAAATTATTATGAATATAAGTATTAATATGAAAATTAAATTATTATTAATAATCAAATATTTTTTTAAATAACCATCTCTTAAATTTATTTTCATATTAATACTTATATTTACATTTAAAAGAAAAAAATTGTGTTCTACAAATTAAACTTGATGGTAATAAATACATTTGTGGAACATTTTGAATTCAACATTTTTGTGGTTTTATTTGAACTGCCAACTGCCACCGGAACACCACTCGCCATTCCGTTTCTCTATCCCATTTTGAAATATGCATTTGAAATGCTTGCCGTTAATGACCTCCACAGCCATTAACCAGTGTGCAGTGTGTTCACCTCTCCTTTGTGATTGGTGTTGCACTCGGAGTGGATATGGCAACGGGCAGCACTGAAATAGTATACTGCCTCGCGAAATGGTTTTGCTAAAATGGTTACTTTGCATCCGTACAAACTGGAAACTGCGCCAAATGGATTTGCGATCTGAATGCCTCTCCGTCTCGGCTCGTTTCCCCTTCCCTTCCTCAATCTTCTCCCCATTCTCACACTGATCACCGTTTACTTCTCCACAGCCAACCGCGACTTAAAGTACTAAAGCCTTAACTCTTTACAAACCCCTGGTCCTGCTGGCAATCTAATGGTACGGCCTCATACGTGCCGAGCGCGCTCGTCACTGAAGCTTTCCGAGCTTGTCGCTTGGTGGCCGAAATATCCACCGGGCCCTGGGTCAACGGCAAGCTATGGCACGCTCTGGCAGGCGTCGGCACGCGGTCTGACCACACACGTGGGACTTGTCAAGGGTTGTCGTGGCTCGCCACGAGTCTGGTCAGCGCATTAAAAGTTTTTTAGATTTTTTTAAAAGATGACTCATGGGTACAAGACGTACTTTTGGTTCGAAAATAGTCTTAATGTATAATATATGCATTTTTAACACTCCTCCTGACAAACCGAAAGCTAACCCTCCAAAATCAAATGACCAAAAATATAATCACAATCATAATATTATTATTGTTATTGTTCCTTTTTTGTCTCATTTTTCTCATCTTCATATTTTTTTTGCAATCTCTCACGTTCTTTATATATTACATATAAGAGAGTTCAATACTAATGAAAACAATAATTGATATCTACCCTTAATCGGAACATACGATATATTGGTGATAAGATGTATCATATCTACCCTTATACTTCGCCCCTGCAATGAGCTTTCTCGAAAACGTGAACAAATAGATTTTAAAATACCCTCACACAGAAATTCCCTTTTTCTTAATAATCGGATTGCAATCTTTAAAGCACAGACGTCAGGTCGGAATGCTGTCATTGTTGCACTGGTAATTACAATAGAAGATGCTCCGAAGGAGGAATCTTTAAAGATCTCTTGGGCAACGGTGCATGGTCGGGAAACCCGCCAAACGCACGCCCAGACGGAGAAAAATCGATTTTCACCTTCACAATAATTTATCAGGCCATATTTATAAAAAAATCGTTTAGAAATGTTTTATCTAGTTGCCCTGATAATACAACACGACGATACAATGAAAAAATACGTTGTACCAACAATGTATACGTACGAAATTTGTTCTAATAATTAGTAATAATAATTTATTCTTACATGTTAACCTGTTAATTTATTCGTAAGAACTTCAGTCCCATTTTTAACCATTTTTAAAATGATCGTATTTTAGAATAACATTTTTCTCCGTGTGCAGCATTGACATCTGATACATGAGATAGCGTCGATTTACAACATGTTCTTGAGCTCAATAGCTCGGCAATGGAATGCTTGCTGGCCTCCGTGTTTCCTCCCTCACAATATGGGTATCTTAAAAACCCATGTTCACTCCTTTCTCTACTCAAAAATATGCTCTACACAGCACCCCCAATCATAATTTAGATAGATAGATATATGTTAATATCATCGAAGGAGTAAATTATTACCCTTTATAACATTGTAATTTTAAATTTGTCGAAGTTCAGTTTAAATGTTATTTTCCTGCTACCGACATTAGCAACCTTTAAAAATCTGAAAGCCTGATTCGTTTTATTCAATATATGATATATATTCTACCAAATAAATTATTCTTACCTCTTTGAGCGATCGCTTTCCAATGCTTTAATAATAAATACCATAATAAAATTGTGAGCATCAAAAGCTTTTGGCATAATGTTCCATCCCTTAACATCACCGTCAAAAGTTTCACCGGCTTGCTTTAACTACACAAACATGCCACAATATCCTACCCTTCGGAATGAACAAATACCTCAGTAAGCTTGTAAAATTATGAATAATTGATTTGGAAACATCAACTAGTATCCAAACCCTTAGTATGAGAAGGGTTAACGAAATAATATCCTATTTAGGTTTTCTCTTCTCCTGGGAGTGAAATCGAGGCTTTGCGAGGATTGATTGTATTTTTTCAGAGTATCATTACACTTTACTAATTGCGGTTCACTAAGGGTAGTTATTTTCCCAGTTAAGCCGAATCGCCGTCGCTTTGAGATGTTTCGCTACAGAGTTAATTATTATGGTAATTATTTCGGATCTTACTATAATTATGTTTAAAAAAAGTAAAATGTGCGGTTAAATAATATTTCTTTCATGTATTCAACAAAATTTAATAATAAATATATCTTTATTTTTTACTTTATGAGTAAAAACTCAAATTGTAATATTTAATCACATCTATAGTCCTAGATGTGATCGTATCTTTTTCTAACTAACTGACTAACTAACCATCACGCCGTTTCTCAGCAGGAGTAGGCAGAGAGGACGGACCGCTAAACAACTCGGTCTTTGCACACACTCCTTGCCTCATTCACATTCATACATCTTCTCATACATGGACTCTTGAGTCTTCTACCATTCATATTCGCGTCATAAATTCTCTTTACACTCCTTTCTGCATTCTTTACACTCGCTCAACATGCCCAAACCATCTAAGCGTCCCTTTCTTAATATTACTTCCTACACTCACATCAGCCTTGCATTCTTTTTGGATCTCCACATTCCTCACACGGTCATAGATGGTTTTACCACACATACGCCTTAGGGATCTCATTTCTACAGCATTCAGTCTACTTTCATCCTTTCTCTGCCAGTTCCATGCTTCACTGTCATAAATCAGGTTAGGTACCAGTACTCCATTGTGGACTTCTAGCTTCGCTTCTGTGGATAGCCTTTTATAGTATATTTTACTGATTTTTCTATTTCTGATTTTCTATTGAAATTTACTATACTCTAATATTGTCTTCATTAATTAGATATTGCACTTTGTCATCCTGGACTTGCAGAAAAGTCAATAGATGTCGCATATTAAATAAAAATTGATAAATTTGTCCAAGATACTATCTAGGTAGCAAATTTAGTTCCAGTCGAATCTTGTTCATACGTAAAGAAAGTTCTTTCTTGAAGTATGATGCAGTTGAATATGACCGAATCGGATGGGGTTTCATTTGCTCAGTGGTAGAGCTCTGCCCTGGCAAGACAAAGGTTTTTTTTCGTAAGAAGCAATCACTTTGTGGTTAGGCATTATATTTTAAATAAAACAAACACTTAGTATTTAACCACGTATATTTATTATTTGATATATCGACCGGTTTCGCTCCGACCGAGCTTCATCAGGATATAATAATAACATTTTTTTAACAGTTATTATTTTATTTTACAGTTATTATTATATCCTGATGAAGCTCGGTCGGAGCGAAACCGGTCGATATATCAAATAATAAATATACGTGGTTAAATACTAAGTGTTTGTTTTATTTAAAAAAGTATCTCTTTTTGTTTCAGATTTTCGATTGAGTGTCGCTAATATTGTCTCCCTTAATTAAATATATATAAATTTATTATTCTTATTCATAAAGCCAGATGTGTCAACGTTTTTAACCTTTGAAAATAAAACGGAACATAATAATCGATATTTCTTAATAGTAGCAAAAAATATTTAAAATTGTATTAAAAAAAACAATGCTAATTTCATGATTCCGTGACTATTTTACAGTTATTGGTGATTTCCAATTCAGAGTTAATAATACTTTTAATTTTTGATCAATTTGAGGAATTGGTTCGGTATATCTTTTTATATATAAAAATTAATGGTTGTTTGTTTGTTTGTTCGTAGTTGATTCACTGCCATACCGTTCATCCGATTGCGATGAAACTTTGGGGATTTGATGTGCGCATGACCGCGATGGTTATAGGATAGTAAGCTCTCGAATTATGAAATTATTTCCTATACTCTTCATCCGATTGCGATGCAAATTTAGTAAGTTGCTGTGAACAAGAACATGCCCGCAAAGGTTTCTATGTGGCTAGATTTTTATATTAAATGTGTAAATTAAAATCTTTATTTTTTTTAAACTTAATTAGTTAAACCTCGAATTATAATACTTCAATTCCCTCACCAAACACAAGAGCCTTGTCTCTTTATGGTGAGGAAAAGCTATTTTAAAAAAAAAAAAATTAATAAAGATAATATTAGTGAAACTCAATTGAAAATCTCAAACAGAAAAATCAGAAAAAAGATACGGATACATCTGGGACTCGAACCCAGGACCTTCGGCTTTCCGGGTCACGTGGTCCCCAGAACTAATAACATAAGTATTTATACCACGTTAGTCTACCTAAAAACCTACCCATAAAAAATATAAAATGAGATATGGCGTGGAAACGTGCTGACCGTCGATGAGGTATTACCAAACTGCGAGGACTATCAAAGCAGTAAGCGGAGCTACTGAATTTTTCTGTTTTAGATTTTCGATTAAGTTTTGTTAATATTTTTTTCATTAATTAAGAAATTAATATCGGTGTCTTTTAAACAGTATTCGTTTCCAGAAAAAAAATTGTGTGCATAAGTAATAAGTCCATTAACTCAAATTTGATTTCCAAAATGACATTAATTGTTGGCGCAGCGTGATACCCGTGCATGAAGGGAATAAATCGTCTGTTTGAAAATATAAAAATGTTACCTCACTCTTAGAATTCTAGTGCAACGAATGTGGTTCATTTATCTTAACTGCAAATCAGAAAAACTGTAAATCCCCCCTAAACTCTCTTGCAAAATAGAATCTCACGAACTAAGAGTGGCATATGCTCTTAAAATCCTGGTTGAAGATCACAATGTACAATCGAAATGTTGCAACGTTTTCGTTATCATTTCAAGCAACTCGTTCCTGGAAATGGCTAAAACCATGCGAGGGCTGTTTAGTGGTCAGACATGAACAGCCTAGTAATTTCCATCCTCCATGTTCTCCATTTTATTGTCCTCGTAACATCTTTCAGCTTCACAACATACACAAAATTGGGGATGCCATAGTCTCACTGGCTACAAGTTGTTAAAGCGATTGAAAGAAAACAAATTTTTCAAAAGAAGAGGCATCGAGGTAAGAACTAAAATCCAGATGATTAGTTATGTACACTTTGCATAATACCGACGTTTTTATAAGTCTTTGTTTCGAAGCCATAAAGCTTTAAAACGACGCTTTTTTACCAGTATTAACATTTGGCCGGAGACATTATGTAGTAATTATTTGCTCCTCCGGCTTATAATAAAAAACCTCTTTAAATTTGACGTAAATTCGGCGAAGTTAATGGACATTTTAAGTTAAGAAGTAAAGATATAAATTTATTTAAATGCTCCTAGAACATAAAGTACGAGCAAGAAGCTGTATTTTGAATCCCGGTACATATTCAAATGACGCCAGATGTACTTCAATTAAGGAAATATCCGGATGTTTTTGAGGCTGAATTAATTTCTTACATTTACATAAATTTCGCCTGGTGGCAAAAAATCACGGCTTCCCTCGCTGAAACAATAAGCCTTGGGACAAAGGACTCAAGTCTCAAATTGGCGAGACAAAAAGGACAAAATCTTTATATTTACATATCTCCGTGGAATAGAATGGGATTGTCCTTTTCCCATTATATAGTCGTCCTCCTCGCACTTGCTGGGACATGCTTGACGGATGATTTACAATTCTGATTTGAATTTAGAAGATTTCGTCTCTTTTCTCAGAGTTTTAGTCTTTTTTTACGCCCAAAGGCTTTCCTTTCAGAGGCTTTCATTTCGTGAAACGGAAACTTTGATCTGACCTTTATTACACAGCGGACAAACAAATGTATAAACCTTCTTCGGATCTTTATAAAACTTTATTTACCATGAAACCTTCAATTCCGCATCGACCCTCAGAAAGACTTTTTAATATCTTACCCTTAAAATTGTAAAAAAAATCTGGCACAGTAAAGCTGTAGCTATATTTTAATTTGAATATTTATATAACGACTTAATATTCGAAAAAATGAAAGGAAGAGGCATCGGCTGGCATATTTTAAAAATCCTTTACAAAACTGCTTCATGGAAATCGCCTTGGACTAAATACTAAAGATATTTCCTTATTTTCAGAAAAACTTTTTATACTCTTATCTACCATATTTCCTTGGACCAAACTATTTTTCTGTATTGCGAATTTAAAACTTCAACCAAAGGAATTTGTAGAAGTCTTTTAACATGAGTTCTAATACAATTATTTAAATTTCCAGATTGGTTACACTTGGTAGTAATCATAAAGACGTTCCACTAGAAAATGTCTTACATTTTTAAGAGCGTGAACAACTTCGAACAAAATTTTAAAACTTGAAATTGGTAAAAAAAAACTTGGAATCTTGAATAGCCTAGAAAGTTTTACCTTCCACTCATCAACTCTTTATTTCCCTGTTAGGCAAGTTTTAATAGATCCTACAACTTTTAAAGCCATTTATTTTTTTTATAAACATTAACAAAGAGGTCTTTAATGTGCAGGAAACAACGTTTTTCTTGCATGTGTATTCTTCTTCGTACAAGAATTTTCCAATGTAAAAACAACATACTAATTTTAAAATGAAAGCGACGGTAGAAGAAATTTTAAGATGGTCTAGAAATTCAAAAGAAAACGTTTTGCAACATTTTAATGCAGTGAATAAATAGACAAGCGATTCGTTAAATTCCTTATTTCTTGCAAGACCTGTCGGTAAATAAAAACATGTTAAAAGAGAAATTATTTCAAGCCCTCCTCGAATTTGTTATTTTGGTTGTAATTTGATGATATGGTCGTGTTCTGATGAATTATTCATTAATTTATCATTTGTCAACGTTCATCAATGGCATTCAATTAAATCAAAACTTCAGGGGTGTTTTCAAGACCGGCTCCTTCGTGATGAAAAATGCAGAGACGGAATTGGAATTAAAAATAGAAACTCACATATTGTCAAATACTGAAAACGTTGGTTGCTAAATAAAAGTAAAAATGTACTAAGAGTTTCAACTGTTGTAATTACGTCTAAAACTGGATAATCTATACATTTGAGTGAGTAATATAATTCTCATTTTTCTTCCCATCTGTTTGATAATGTTCTTGTAGTATTTATCTTCAGCTTACTGTGGTGGTAGTAGGAGTTTTTTCAAATTTTTTTTTAATTAACTCCACACAGGAGGCTCTGAGGAAAATAATTTCCCTCAGGGCCTATGTCATCTTTGAAGATGCTGTGAGGAGGGTCTTTTTGAGGAGAGGAAGGAGTGAACGTGGGTCTTGAAGAGACCCATGTTATAGGAAGGAGGAAACACAGAGGCCGGCAAATCGTTCCACAGCCGAGCTGTTGAACATAAGAACGAGTCGTAGAAGCGTCCCGTTCTCGTGTGACAAATGTCAACTGTGTACATATGTTGGGCGCGCGTTTGGCGTGTTTCCCGTCTATGCACCGGTGCCGAGGGGATCGATGACGCCAGCTCCTCGGAGCATCTTCCATTGAAATACCGTTTTTTTTTTTGTTTTTGTTGTCAGGTTCTTCGTAACCTGGAAATATTAGTCTTTCTTCTAAAACAATCAATAAAAAAAAATAATAAAAATGATTTTTTATTAAAATCTAATTGCCATCATTCAAATTCAGAACGAAATAATTTACCTAGAAATTTAAGATGTAGAGGTATGGTCAAAATAATTTCTTTGAAACACAATCAGGTAGAAATGTTGAGAATTTTTTTCATAGGAAAGCTAATAGCTCAGAAATGCACAAAATAATTTGCAAGGCAGATAGAAACATTACACCTTTAAATTTATACGACGAGAAAGCCAACATTTTTATTAATACCAAACAGGAATTATTAGATTCCTGGTCAAATAAAATTATCACGCAAAAAGCTTAAATTATCTCAACAAAATGTATGTTGGCAAACTTTTGTCAAACAAATGGTTGAGTTTGGAGAGTTGAGCGCAGAGATAGAAGGATTTATGCTTGCCATTCAAGATAGAATCATTAATACTAAAAAATTATAGGAAGCTCATAATCAAAGATACAAATCAAATTGATGATTTATATAGAAAATGTATGACTTTTCCGGAAACTATAGAACATATTATATCGGGATGTTCTGAATTAGCGCCGTCCGAGTATAATGCCTTGTATTTTTATAATGTCATTGAATAGATAGCCATCTCAGGTCAGGAGCCCCAACGTACCTGAAAAAACCGTCGACTCTATGCAGAAACTGGCGGCCCGCTTGATAGATTATCCGGTATTAACAAATGGATTGCCATCTTTAGAGCACAGGCGTCGAGTGGGAATGTTATCCTTATTCTACCAGTATTTTAATGGAAGATGCTCCGAGGAACTAGCGTCATTGATCCCCTCGGCACCGGTGCATAGTCGGAAAATACGCTAAACACGCGCCCAACATGTGCACACGGTTGACATTTGTCACATGAGAACGGGTCGCTTCTATGGCTCGTTCTTGTGTTGAACAGCCGGCCTCTGTGTTTACTCCTTCCTATAACATGGGTCTCTTCAAGACCCACGTTCACTCCTTCCTCTCCTCAAAAAGACCCCCCACACAGCACCTTCAAAGATGACATAGGCCCTGAGGGAAATTTTTTTCCTCAGGGCCTCCTATGTGGAGTTAATGTAAAATAAAATGTCGTAATTTATTCAAGATATCTAACATTTGATTCGATGTGGAAATTTTTTTGTTTATAAAAATTTTATATTCACAAATCTCACAATTATAATAGGCATTTGGTTTTTCACAAGTCTGCGCTAGTCCAATACTGCACTTGAGTCCGTAATAGTAACAAAGTAAAATATTTTTAAACTTTAAGTAAGCATCTTATCTTCCTAGCCCGGCCCTTTTCAACTGACTGGGCGTGCTTTTGACATGAATTAGACTTCAATTTTGCTGTTGAATACAACCCCCCACGCCCGCTTCTAATGTCGCCACCCCTCCATCCCCCGTACCCTCCATTTCCCGCGGCGGAGACACGTCGAACCAACAACCCCGTGAGCATTTTTCCTCGGACAAATCTTGCCGCTGTTCACCAGATAGGGGTAGGTACTGTGAACTGTGCAACCAACGATCGCAGCCTTCTGCCAGCTCACATTTTATGGAATGAAGTCTCTTTAGTAGACCATTTTATGAAAATAAAATCAAACGTTCTGTATTATAAAAATACCAACTTTACTAACCTTTTAGCTTTTAATACACTATTTTGGAAAACTTTTTTTAAATTGAACAATATGGAATGAATAATACAGCATTTAGCCATTTTTATTGCCAATAAGCTGCAGTCACCAGCATTTCCCGGGCTTTATGTAGAGTTTTTCGATATCAGGTATTTTCGAAAAATTCTGGATTTTTAAAAGTATCTAAATTTTCTGAAAGGGTGAGAAAATGAGGTGGGGGAGGTGTATCGAAATCTCATACAGACAGTGACTTTCCTCGTATATAGATAATAAATTATACAATTTTAGAAAGATTTTGTAAAAAATATATTACCACCACCAAACAAAATTCTATTTTACGGAAACAAATTAAATTTAATTATATCTTATTTAAATATTTTAAGTCTAGATTAAAAAGTGAAGTGTTTTGAGTTGAGATAAAACATTCGGCAATACACAAAAGTACACTTTACCTGGTCGTAGTCCCCTTTGGTGGTGTATATATCAGAAAGGTGCATCGATCGTAGAAATTTAAATAGAAATCAAAATGTAGGAGCTTCGTCAAAAACCCATTTAGGATACAAGTATAAATTCTTATATAATAGCGCATTGAGTATCTTCAGTTTCTTAAAAGACCCTCCACACAGCATCCCCAAAGATGACAAGGGCCGTGAGGGGAATTATTTTCCTCAATGCCTCTTGTGTAGAGCTAAAAAAACCATTAAAAAATCAGGATCTGAAGTAAAAAAAATCGATTTTATTGAGAGAGAAAAAGATTATTAAAATTATCAAACATACCTTCTCCGTGATGTGCGTGAAGCAAGTATATTAGCATCAACCTTTGATCTCAGATATGCTCTGAAATTTATAAATTGGAACTGATTATTCAGACAAGCGAATTAGGTAACCTGCTTACAATTTTTTTATTATTTTTGTTGCAATCAATAATTTTGAACATAATTGAAATATATATGTATTTTATTTGTTTATTAATTTTTTACGGATTTCGTGATTTTTCCAGTTTAATGATTTTCATTGAAGAAGAATATAACACTAATAATATAAATAAAAATATGAATATGAACAAGACACAGAAAAATAAAAGATAACCTTTTCTATCATATATGTTATTATACTTTTCGATTGAAAATCGATGGGTACAATATTTTTTTTGGAAGGCAATGATCCTGATGGAAATAGTTTATAAATTCTTTCTGCTTCAAAAGTTCTACACATACAATTATAATATCTTGTGATTGTTCATGGATCTGCTCTAGTTTATAATATTATTCAAACAATGTTGATTAGAAGAACAAACGGCAAAGGAAAAATAAAAATATTAGTTTCCATCAGATATAAAATAAGCAACGGTCACTGTCTATTTTTAACAGCAAACAACAGAATCTCGGCATCATAAAGCGAGCTTCCAAAGGTTTTGAAACTCGCGAAAATGTATGAAAAGTACAAGCAGGCCACTGAAATGCCTGAAACCTCTAAATTAGCCAGAAAGTGCAGTATTTGATTAGATTATCATACTGCGGGTGGCGTTATATTAACTGGCCGGCGTTAACCACCAACTTTACTCCCGACAGCCGTCAATCTCTGAGGACGGATCCTGATTATTCCCAGATAAACTTTTTGAAATCTGAAATATGAAAATGAGCCACTCTTTTCATTAAAATAATTTCAACGAAAAACTGACAACTATAGAAGTATGATGTATGGTTAGGCATTATAATATGTTTCGTTTTGTTTGTTCGAAAAATTAATTAAAATATTTTTGTGTTACATAAATGGTTGTTTGATATAATGTATTGTAGTCATGGAAATTCTCTCTTGGAAACTGTCGTCATGGAAATTTTTATTATGAAAAAAACATCTCTCTTCATTTTGTGGTTTTTTGAGCAAGTCGCATTTTATGATTGTGGATATATTTCCGTCATGTAATCTTGACTTCGGAACATTTGTGGATCCAAATATTAGCAAGAATTGTGCTGGTGATCTGCACGTGAATTGGAATCATTGGGAGGACTTCCACGTTTGCAGAGAACGACAATCAAATGTCAGTGTTTCTTTTTTTTCAATAGAAATTGTACAGACAGCCATCCTTCTGTGATATATTGTTCGCGCAAATAAATTCACAATCATATGTTTTTGGGTATAACGCCCAGAGAGATCTGGGGCTATTTACACGTCCCAGACTCAAATATTATAATCCAATGTACCTATTCTAAATATTTTGTTTGAATAAAATACAAGAGTTGTATGTGATGATTTTCAATAATGGTTTTTTTACTATGACGAAACGTCCTCCTTTGCCCTAGCATTTTGTTTTTGTCATATTCTAATAAATACTTATCAAAAATAAATTAAATCATATCTTATTTAAATATTTGAGATTTCCCGTACACAGCGGAAGCGTAGAAATGTATAAAAGTTTATTCGTAACTCGGGAATATTTGTTTTTCTTTAGAAAAAAAAACTTATCACTAGATTTTAGGTACCTACTACGCTCGTAAGTAGGCATTCATATATTAATAACATATATCTTAAGGCCATTGGATGCGCGGCATGTTTCATTTAAACGTAGTTTTGGATTTTAGGCCAAAATACCCAATCAAACCGAAAAATTATTTTTGTAATCAAAAGGTATGTCAAATGTCAATCTCGCATAGGAGCTACTATATTTATTTTTACTTTAATTTATAAAATATAGGCTATTAAAAATTTTAATATTTTATGATAGAGGCTACTTGGACAATTATTTGAGAGTAAATTTAAACATTTCAAAAAATTATTTTTGCTAGTTTTTTTTTTTTAAACATGATCAAATTAATATAAAATATTGTTTTTGGTTAGAAACAATTTTTATGGGTGTAAATTTAAATAACAAATTACCTATTTACATCGGAACAATTTTCTTTTTTTCAAATATATGCTGCAAAGTTCGTAATTCGTAGGAAAACTAATTAAAGCTGGGGACCCGCGTGCAGATTTACTCTTTATTTGAAAAACAGTTTTGTGTTCAAGTTATGGATTCATCCAGTTATGGATTCATCCAGTTATGGATTCATCCAGTTATGGATTCATCTGCTGACATATTTCGAAGGAATCCATTCTCTTATTCGAAGTGCAGTTATTAAATTCTGCTAGCAGACTATGTATGTGCTCCTAGAATCAAAGAAAAACCATTTTCACGTTCTGGGTGTACAGATTTAGTTTAAACCAGTTTTTTATTCAGAATATAATGACAAATTAAATAACAAGTTGCAGATTCAGCGAAGGAAGCCACTCTTATGTACCAAGTTATGTATAACCACTATTATATATATAACCACTCTTATGCTTTACATTTGAGTTGCATACCTGTCGTTATGCTACAATTCTGAGAAATTGTAACATAAGGACAAAGTAACTATCTTTTAAGCTTGTTGACTCTGACGCAGAATCAATCTGAAGAGCGATTGACCAGCGGCTGAGAATAAAAGTTTAAAAATGCTGGCAACTGTACAGGGAGGTTCCAATGAGAAAGATCGGATATTCCTCGTATCAAATTTTTTAAATAAAAATTTAATATCGATTTAAAACTTGCTTTAATATATACCTACATTCAAGTAAGCAATAAAAATGCTCAAAACGCACGATGATAAATTATTAAATATCGTATACTTCTTGTAAGTATTATTGATCAAAAGTATTTATTATTTTTTAATAATGTCTAAACAAAATAAGCGTGTAAAAAAAATTGAAATATTTTAGTTTATAAGACCTAAAATAAAGAGAAAAACTGAGGTATTTTTGTCACAAAACACGTTCTCGGATTTATTTTTTAATATTTTAATTTAACTAAAATTAAATTTCTTAAAACTGTGTTGACTAGATTATGTATTAAATTATTTAGTTGTATGACTATATGATTTGAAATTTGTGTTGTTTAATAGAATCTATCGTTTGAAAATTGAACAAATCTGCCAACGATCAACGGTATAAACTTAGCATATTAAAAATACATTTGTTTAAAAAAAATTTTAAACTGCGTGTACCGGATAAAATAACAATCTTTCAAAATCAATTTATGTTTTTATTGTAAAAAATAGTTAATACGTCTAGAATTTGATTTAAAAATGACTAATTTCCGGTATTCTCTGGTATTACCCTCTTAACTTGTCTGTTCTTCGGTATACATCTTTTAAATTTCTCAAAATTTTTAATCCTGCATCATGCTTTTCGGAATAGACAATATTATACATCATGTACACGTTAGACAAAACAAAGAGCCGGCGAGGACCATTGTTCCTGGCGAGCAATAATGCATACAGAGCTAATGCTTTGCGTAGGAACTGGGACAGCCACTAGTGGTGCACTTTCATATCATGCATACTGAATGAGGGGACCTCTTATAAGTGGGCCCGCAGTCTTAAACTGGCGAGCTTTTATTAAATGTAAAGCATACGAAGTGGCACACCTGACGGAAAATATAACGATGATATTTAGTAACGCGGATTAATTGTAATATTTTAAATTAACAAATTGTATTGTAATTGTAAATCATGTGTGTTTGGTTTGAAAATGTAATCGCTTAGAAAAATTATATGTAGATCCTTCAATTAAATATTGCGAGTAGACCACATCTTGGTAAGTAAATCTTTTTGTAAGCCTGGAAAAAATAAAATATCAGGCCTGTAAAAAATGCTTTCAAGTGCAAAATTTCCTACCAATGAACCATTTTTCGGATAATGTTTTATTGTATAATGTGGCAAATTAATTTCTTTAGAAAGTGTTCGGAAAACATTTTTATATTTGCGCCAGAATTTCACAAAATAAAAGAAAAAGCTGCAATTTCGCACTGTTTTTTTACGGCAAGAATCAAAGTGGGCGCGTGAAACGAATTTGGAGTTAAAATTTAAACCATATGCCGTCCGCATAACGACTATGGTCATTTCACATGTTGCCGCCCGTTTACTGGGCCGGACGGACATCTCTACGTTTCACGTCGCTTGGTTCCGTGAAATCATTTTAAATTTCTTTCTTATTATAATAAACAAAGGAGTTAATGTTCTTTACAGGCCTTTACGAAATCAACTTGTAAAAAGCAACTCTCAAAAACATTCTCTAACCTTTCCAAAATAGTATTGTCAAGTATTTTCAAATCCCCCCCAAAAAGAGGGGATTCCGATGTCGAACTTTTCAAATACTATGGGATCATAATTTTAATCATAATCTTAACCTTTAATTGGCCGTTGGCCCACCGGTGGCCACCAATGAAAATTTTTATTTTATTTTATTTTTTAATCATTATTTGTTTACAAGTTATATTACAAAATAATATTATAAGTGAGAACATTAAGCGGACATTGGTGGTGTATTGCGAGAAAACATTCCTACCTTAACACTGGTAGGAGTGTTATTTTGTAATAGAACTAAAATAAAAATTTTCATTGGTGGCCACCGGTGGGCCAGACAGCTCCTTTGGCGGTAGATGAATGGATATAATATATTTTATCCTCATTAATTTGTATTGTGTTCGTTTTTTTACTAATATCAACTAGTTATAGTTATTTAAGATCGTTATATTTGTCGCTAGACACTATAGAATCCAATTCTATAGTGTGGTCTTCACACTATCAAATTCATATGAGAAATATTGAACGTATGCAGCACAATTTTATACGATTTATTAACTCCAAATTACACATACCTATTCAACACATAAACTAAATACTCTTACATGCTAAATACACTTAAAATATATTTATTCCCTAGAAAAATAAACTTCTCAACCTTTCTGTATAAATTTTTTCCTCCTTGAACTACATGAACTCCTGCACATATCGAATATATAAGTGGGCATGGCATACCTCACAAAATCGCGTAACATAATTTTGATCTGTGACGATTGTATTGAATTGTATTGCCGCATCCACTTACATAATATTTATATTACATTCATTGTGTGTAACTAGCTTCAATTATTTTTCAAGACGGTATACATACTATTATATTAGGAAAAACGGCCTTGTTGACTGTACAGGAAGGTTTTGTTTTCAGAATTTATTCTGCAAACAAATGAAAAAAACTTATACATATATCGTACATAATGCGAATCATCTCTAGAGTACTAGCAATTATTGATTAAATAATTTTTATTTTTAAGAAAGACAAACATTTCCTGGTTACGAGTAACCTGACGATATTTGAAAATCTCCTTGTGAAAAATGTTGCTTGTGTCGTGATGGAGGACTTATCCAACCGGGGGATTGGAAAAGGTTTGTTTTCAGTTTGGAGCAATTTACAGTTCTTTTTTTAAAAATAAAACAAACACTATACCAAACCACGTATATTTATTATATGATATATCGACCGGTTTCGCTCCGACCGAGCTTCATCGGGATATAATAATAATTAAATACTAAGACAGAGTTGTTGGTTGTATATAGGTTAAGTGGATTTTCTAATTTCTAAAGATTTTTTAGAAATTAGAAAATCATTAAATTCAAATAAGTCCGAATTCTTACTTAATAACCAAATCAATTTATCAAATCAAAAAAATACACCCTATAGCCCTTCACCTTATATCTTCAACTTGTTTCCTGCTATTCTTTCCAACCCATGATATTATATATGTTACATTGTTGTTCTGAGATGTTTGGCTAGTAATATGTAATATTATTGAATTTCTAATTATTGTATAATTTTATCTTATTGTATAATAGATCCAACTTTCAATATGTCTTTGATTACCATTAACTATTGTTTATAAATGTACATGTGATACATATATATATTGTTGTCTCCCTTCCACTTATTGATAATCCATTTTATCTCTTTCTAAGAATTTGTCTCTGTCTAATTATGTTTCTTTTGTAATATTCTTTCTCCCTCTTCCACTCAACCTATATATAACCAACAACTCTGTCTTTGTATTTAGTTATTATTATATCCTGATGAAGCTCGGTCGGAGTGAAACCGGTCGATATATCAAATAATAAGTATACGTGGTTAAATACTAAATGTTTGTTTTATTTAAAATATAATGCCTAACCACAAAGTGATTGCTTCTTACGAAAAAAAATTTACAGTTCATTCGTCTTTTAACTTACCAAGTAGAAAGGACAGTTTCGTTAGGTTTTCACCAAGTTCAATTAAGTAAAAATATGTTCTGCATTATTTTATACAGGGTGTATCGGTACGTATCCGACAAACTTTAACCAGTGACTCCTGTTATTATTTGAAGTAAAAAATGTAAATAAAATTTTGAGATCTGGTGACATTTTTGATTGTTTTTTCTACAAATACAAAAAAAGTAATAGGTTTTGGATAGTTGAGGGCGCGATAAGATGTCGGGCGGTTACTCGTCTGAGTGACCAGTAACGACATGCAAAAGATTTTTTTTTGTTGGATTTTGAAGAAAAAAAAAAAAAAAAAAAAGTCATTGTAAAAGCCACCGGAGACCAAAATTTCATTTACATTTTTTATTCCAAATAATGTCAGGAATTACTGGTTAAAGTTTGTCGGGTACGGGCCGATACACCCTGTATAACTTATCCCCGATGTATTTTAGTAAAAGTTACCCTCACTTTTCTTTTGACGTTAAATATCATGCTAAAGTAGGTAATATTTAAACCGTCGTAAAAGCAAACAAGGTCTACAAGGAATTATCATATCCCAAAGTTTTGAATTGCAGAAGATAACCTCATTAGCCCCCCCCCCTCCCTTCCCTGCCTTTCTCCACCCCGGACCAGACCCAAACCCCCTCGGGGTGGATGGGAAGGGGAAGTGGTCTATTATATATTTTAATGAAAAGTAGGAAGTTGTCTAATCTAGTTTCTCAATTCTGTAACACGAAATTCAGTCGGCTACATTTAAATTCAAAGAACATTGTTCTTGTCGCCGCTGAAGAAAAATGAAAAACCGATGCTTGTTTCGCCTTCCAAAAGACGGTGGCATCAGTTGCGCCTAATTTATTACAATACAAAGAACCCGCTGTCTTTGGTCATTTGCATCTATTTACATTCAAATTCAAAATACTTCTGACGCTACCAGATGGCGAGAAATCAACATAAAAATTCAACACTTTACCATTGTTTTTATAAAATTCATCTCGTAAAATCTTTTTTTTCTTATATTCTTTATGGTGCCCTATTTCTTAAAACATTATCATGGTAGGATTCTACCGTAACATTTTTGGATCATCTAGGCTTATTCATATAAATTTCTTTCATTTATCTCGTTATGTTTAAATTTGAGAAAAAAAAAATTTTTCAGGGTATGAACTTTCTTACAAATTAAACATAACAATAAAATAGTTAAATTGTCTATCGTTGTAGGGATATTTATTCTATACGTAAAATAACCCAAACCAAAATCGAATGCTTGAAATGGGTTAGTTATTGACACTTTTTCAATTTTTTAACTTTAACTTCACACAGGAGGCGTTTGGAAAATAAATTCTTTTGGGGCCTGTGTGATCTTTGGGTGTGCTGTGTGGAGGTTCTTTTTGAGGAGAGGAAGGAGTAAAGACGTGCTCTAAAGAGACCGTGTTCTCCGAATATTCATCGGTGCTCCGAATATGAATAGGGATAAATGTTAGTTTCTTAGAGCAACTTCCAATGGAATACTCGTAGAACAAGGTCAACATTCCCACCTAACGTCTCTGCTCTAAAGATTGCAATCCGTTGTCTATAACGGACTATAACGGACCACCCGATTTTTTTAAAGTATTTTGGAGCTCCAAATCAGAGATGGCTGACAAATTGAACAGTGGGGCGTATATGCGATTTATAGGGATGGCGAGGGTCAGCAATTGTGTTTCTTAAAATATCTTACACTAATCAAAAACCAGTTGACAACACCTAATTTTAAGACAACTCAATTACATAACCATTATATTTATTAAGCCTTAAATAAACTACAATAATATCCCTTCTCAATTGTGCTGTGTTATCAACCAATCAGACCAAATAAGTAATAATAAATAATTAATTCAAAACTCGCGTCAAAAAATTTTTTTTAAACAAATCATATTATAATATACAAACACGAAAGTAAGAATCATTGCTGTCTTATCAGGCACAGTGCTCAACTTTTCTGGTTAGGTACACTTGACCAATACCTTAAATATAATATTTTGTAACATTTGTGACATATTGTGTACAACGGCTGACGGCCAGCGTAGTCCAGCGGTAGGGCGTTGGACCGCCATTCCAAAGGTCACGGGTTTGAACCCGGCGTGCGCAAATAAATTGTATTTAATTGTTTTTTGTTATTTCATAACTAATTATTTAAAATAATATATAGTAAGTATATTTGCGGTACGTTCCAGAGTGGAAGATATTCTTCGTATCGCCCTGGTGTAAGACTACCATTTGGCATTGAAACGTTGCTTGAAATGGCTTTAGCCGTGATTAGTGACTAGATCTGAATAGCCAGGTACTTCCCCACCTTCCTCTGCCTCGTCTCCTTCCCTTACCCACTTACTTTCAGCCTCATAACATACCCCAATTGGGGATGCCATATGGGGATGTCATACCCCAATTGGGGATGCCATAGTCTCACTGACTCCAGAAGGTAGCAGTTGGGACTCTTGTGAGGTATTCACTTTAAAAAATTAAATAATTAAACCCATGTTTTTTATACACTACAAACAACAACAAAAACTCTGCGGTCATGTACAGTACGCCCAGCCTCTGAGAGGCTAACTTGATGGAACCATACTCAAATACTAATCAACCTTCCACCAGCCACTGCCATAGTCCAACAAGCTCTTGGCATATGATATCTTGGCGTATTACACATTTAAAATTATATGAATTGACTACGAAATTTGCTGCAATGACCATTTTATTTCTTCTATGAAGAATTTTCTAATGGACGAATTACGCACATCACAAAATATTATTGATCACAAATATATCCACTTTTGATCACCAAATCTAATCATGTTTAATTACAATGTCAAAATCAAATTGATTATATTTTTTATTGAATACTAGCTCCCTATATCACCGCCCACCGGTTTACAAAGACTCGAGCGTTCAACTAACGATGACTGATATCGGTGTATAAATTATTGACGATACTAACTGGTCCGGTTAGAGCCCTTCAGATAAATAATTACAATCCACTCAAAATGTATGTGATATCTTTTGACACAATAAATCGGCATTAGGAATATCTGCGTGTCCACCATAAGCCTTATGTTTTTCCATCAAATTGATTTACGAGGTTTTAAAACAAAATTTGAAAGTATAATGTTTAGTGAAATCTTTTTATTTTATTTTAAATTAAATGCGTTTATTCAAAAGTAATGTTATTCATTAATTATTATTGTAGAAATCAATCACTTTGTGGTTTGACATATTTAATAAAAATAATACACTTATTTTATTAATTTATTTTACCGACCGGTTTCGCTTTGCTTGCTCAAGCAACATTAGGGTACAAATTAAAACTAAACAAGAAATACAAATATGTGCTTATAAATTCATATTTAATTCCCAATTCCTTTGTATTGATGTAAATGTATCCACACTGTTTGTTTCATTTTTATCGTGTTGTCTCCCTCTGTATTTATATATAAGCATATACTTTGTATTTTTTTCAGTATTAATTTGTACCCTGATGATGCTTGAAAAAAGTAAAACCGGTCATTAAAATGAATTAATATAAGCTCGTGGTTTCACATAAAATTAATGTTTTATTTTTATTAATGTTTAATCATTTACAATATTTTGTAATAATTTTATATTATATAATTTATTTTGGGTATAAAGCAAAACCGTTAATATCCACACTTTATTCATTTTGACCTCATGATTGATTAGTAATCTATAACTCACTCTCTACACCGTGCAATCTTCAAACCAAAAGCGAAATCGCCTCTAAGCCATTCAAAAACGGTGGTCAAACGCAAAACCACCTCTCTTCCACATTTGTTGAGGTTCAAAAAAGCCACTCTCGAAATGCACCAATCACGAGCAATAAAATATAATAAAACATAAGTACTTGGAAAATTCAATATGGCTACCCTGCTGTTGAAGTGAAAAACCGCAACTCTCTTATAAATGCCACTAAGCTGAATTGAACCAACTATTCAAAATACACTTGTTTTTAGAGCAGAAACAAATCTTAAAATGATTTTTGGGAGTTTGCAATAATTGAAAAAATTACATAATAGTTTTTTTAAATGCTAAACATTTTGAAATTGGTGGATAGTGGCGGTTTTACTTGTATACCCTTCAAATAAGATGTACTCCCATAATTGAGCTGAGCTTCTGTGTATGGGGGCGTATTATTATAATATTATCGTTATTTGTTTGTTTATATGTTATGGTATTCAATATACATTTTCGGAATGTTTTTAAAGGTTAATTGAATTATAAACCCACTTTCTGTCCCATAATACTGTAGACAAAATGCGAGAAACAATTTACTAAAAATTCTGCCTCAATACAGGTTCGCCTAGTGAGGCAGGCTATGCACAACATCAAATATATTTATTATAATTGTTCTATTTCTATATGACCGTTCTTACATACATATTTTTTTTTCTCCTATTAGATACTACTCTAGTGACATCAATTATTATAACATTATTCCTATAACAATCTTATTGTTATTAACTTATAGTTATTAACTGACTAATGAATATGTTATTAACTTTTTAATTGAATGTTATAGTCACTAAAATATATTATTAACTTTACTGTGTAAAATAAAAGTAAGAAAATAAAAGGTAAAAAGGAAAAATATAAAAAGTAACCAATACTACTATGTAATAATATGATATTATATTATATATTCATGTTATTTTCTGGATGTAATAAATATGTAATAGTTTATATAATAATGTATTCCTGTTCTTTTTGATAAATAAATACTTTATACTTATAAGCTTATAACAGAAACAGAGTTAATACAAAGCTTTCAGAAGCAAGATCATACCTACATATATATTTATACACAGTGATTCCTGGGCTTATTTGTAGTAAATAATATTCTACGGTTAGGTTTAATTGTTTTTCTTTTTTTTTAAATTCAACAACAATATCAGGACTGAGTCATTTAGACACACGCTTGCATTGAATTTCAATTTGGTAGGCGGGAACGGGTACCGCCGCCCCTGGAATTATTTATTGGATAACCTACCTTGGATACCTCTGCATAGTCACTCCAAGTGGTTCGTTACGTTTGGTGATTTAGCAGGGGTGAGGTTTGTTCGGGTATAAGCGGAGGATGCGTCTGCCCACCAATTGCGTGGCAGACCGTATCAGGAGAGACTGATTAAGGGAGGCCTTTTGATTTCTCCAGCAGGGCTCTCTCGGAACATCACCTTACACCGTAGTGGGAGGGATGGAATCATTCATCCGTCACTCCTGGGCCCCTAGCACACTCAATCGATAAGTATTGTATCGAGAACTTCTCATCGTTCCGTAGCATGACTGCAGATCGTCAACGATTACGTGACAGTTCACAATGACTAAGTATCCTTAATATGTTCGACATCAACTGTTGTTTGTACGTTAGCGATCTGCAGTTGCTCTAGGGAACGATGAGAAGTTATCGACAGTTATCGATAAGAGCTACCCACCCCTCGTACCTTTTTCTTCTCAGAACATCATCTCCTTCCTTTCCTAAAAAAAAACCCTCCACACAGCATCCCCAAAGATGACATATGCCCTGGGGGGAATTGTTTCTTCAGGGCCTTCTGTGTGGAGCTATTGTAAAAAAAAATTAAGCTCGTACCTAGATTTCTTGTAGATGGCAATACTTTCTCAAAAGTACTAGATGTGTTCATTTGCACGGAAGGCTGTAATAACATGCCTCCATAATAATAATTAATGTTAGCATAGTATCATTCATCTGCAAGTATTCTATATTAATTAAATAGCACATTTTACTATTTAATGATTACTGTTCCACATAATTATTATGTATATCACAAGTTTGTAAAAGCACGTATAGGCGTATAATAATAAAATAAATCGGGACCATGAATAATGCCCTATAATTACCGTCTCAAAAAGAAGAAGGAGAGATACAATAATACGAATGTTTAAAAAATATGAAAAATCTGGCTGGGGTTGCTATAAGGAACATTTAATGAAACATTGTCAATTTTTTCATAGACATATAACTTGTAAAATAACAGAAAAAACGTGTAAATAATAATTTTCGGAGCATATTTTGCGACTTATTTCTATCGAGGGAATTTCAAATAATTACCGTATCGGCGTGGAGAATGTATAGACACTATCTTAAAGAATAACACATATTTTTTTAAGAGCTTAAAAACTTCAAATATTTAAAGAAAATATGTAAAAAAAATCGGTAGAAATTCGGGATGCCACTGCTTAATGTTTTTACTCCAAAATTACTTTGTGTCATCATTTTAATTAAATGAAACAAATCATTTTGAGTTTACCATAGACATATGAATATGTAAACCACTATAATCACATGTTATAATATCTACATGTTTCAAAAACGATAGTTTCTTCGTCAGGATAATAAAACGAATTATGCGATTATAGTGGTTTACACAAAGTAATTTGTTTCCTTAAACTCAGGAATCGCTGGCTATTGTTGATTAGTTATGTCCCTTAAAAATCCTTTATATTATTAATAAAATCAGATTCTTTGTTTCTCTGAACACGAATAGCAAATCATTTTCCTCTGCAATGTCAGAATGATAATAATGAGAAGTACTTACCCGCGGCAGAACAAACAGCGTCCAATATTTGCTGATACAACAATGTGTAATTAATATAGATCATGCGTTTCCTTCCATTTGTTGGCAAACAAACCTTACTTTGCTTTTAAATCCTCAAACCTACACAGGGGCGTACCAACCTTCCGATGTCAAACTTTGTGGGAATGTTGTTCAACTTTTAACTAGAGGCGTACTGAATGGGGAAGAGCGGCAGCAAGTTATTTTACGTACGGAAAAGATCGAATAGATTTAAAAAATAAATAAAAAATATTCTAATTTACAATTAAGACTTCCACAAACACATATAAAGCAGAAGGAAAAAATCAGATTTAAAAAGGGGAAGAAAACAAAAACACAGAATTGTTTACAATATAAAGGAATCGAAATGTATGGCTCAGTTCCTAGTGAAGTTAAAAATATGTCTAGTATAAGACAATTGACAAAATCATTCATTTAATAAGTATTAGAAGTTGTAGAATATAGGATTATATATGTAGTTTCAACATCATTCAACAGATGTCGTTAGTGTAGATAGTTATATGTAGTTTTAAGGTGCCTTAACACAATCATGTCAGCTAAGTAGTGCCTTAGAAGAATAACGACTATAGTCGTTTGTGTCGAACGAACTGTTACGGAAATAGCCGATGATACACGATAGACAGCTGGGCTCCTTCAGTGTCGGGTTCTCTGGCTTTAGAATTATTTACAGCATTCAGTAGGACGGACGTTTCGTCCAGTTAAATATTAATCGTTAACCTTACGAAAAGTTAACCTTTAGGGGAGTTTCCTGAACACATTACTAGTATACTCAAAATCTGGGTTTAAATGGGTTAAAATGTAAAAATGAACCTGTATTTATTTTATTTTAATTATTTAATACATGAATTATCGAAAGTAAATATAGTTTATTGTGATATTTCACCCTCCATGCTAGGGATGAGACCCTGTGTTATAACGGGTGAATTTTACAGTTTGCGGATATACTACATTCATTAGTAGATATTGGTTGATAATTTTCATTAATTAATACTATGCACACAATTCTTCTTCAAAAAAAAGTTATATGTAGTTAGTTTGAATTACCAGAATAAGACGTAGAAGTTAAAGAATTATTGCAAAAGAGAAATTTATGGAATTATTAGTGCATAAGTCACAATCAGGATAGGAAATAAAGATAAATTATGTTTTCCCTGCTCTTAATACTGTGCATCCAATTCTTCTATACCTTATAAAAAAAAGATGTATAGTTAGATTTATATTAGACCTATCGAGTGGATCTATTTTAAGTGTAATATATAAATAAATAATAATGCAATCTCAATATAATTCATTATCCTTCAAGTCAAAGGTTTCCTAATTTTTTAACTTTTGAATGATTTTTCTCTTTCAGAACAAATTCTACAGTTACAGCTACAATACCTAGGTCTCAAATCTACGAAAAATGTATTTGAATTATTTATATTTTGCATTAGTTCTTGACTACCGAGTAATTGACATTTTCGAAAAAACAGTAATTTTAGTCATTCATTCGACCTATTCATTTATTAATTTGCATTTATAAGTTGGGGGTGGCGTAAACATGAACTAACGTTATATCTTTACATTTGAATCTGACACCTGACACCTGCATTCGTTATATCATAGACGACAGCGCCCTCCTTTTTCGCAAACGTATACGAGTGGCACTATAATATTAGTCGAGAATATTGCAGCCGCCATCTTGGTGGATGAATTTTTCACATGAGTTGCCTATTCTAATAGAATATTTGCGTTTGTCAACATGGAAAAAAATTGAAATGGAAGTCCTATTCACAAATACCTTACATGTTGCATTTGGATCTGTTTGATTAATTCATTTGCCGACAACGGCATTTTAAACATATTGACAATATTGCAGCCGCCATCTTGCTGAACCAACTCATGCATGAGATACCTCTCTTATTTACAGGTTGTAATGGCGAACAAATATTTGGTAGCCCTGTTCACAGAGACCTGTCATGTTGCATTTGGGTCAATTTGAGTGATTCATTCGACTGATACTAATGACGAGCCCCGTCTCTGTTTGCTTCCCGTTTAATTTGTACCGAATAATTGCTTACTGTGAAATTCAAGAGATATCCGTTACTAGTGCGAACGAATGGAAGTGACGAATACGCAGGGCTTTACAATTGTGAATAACAGAAAACAAATTATTAATTTTAGAACAAAAAAAATCTCTCTCATTAACACCTTAGTTCGGTCACAACCGATATCTTATTCAGTATAGAACAAAAGCTAAATTTAAAAAAAATTGCAACAGGCAAAAACGACTTATCTCCGACTATGTCGTTAATTATATCCTAGAGTAGGTACTATAAAATATGTCTTTCACAGTTTAACCCTCGTATTCAAGATTTATTGATACCGCTATCGTTACGGCAGGAATTAAAATTTGTCGCGACCCTTTCAGTTCATTTTGTTACGGAAAACGTAACTGCCTGCCCCACTTTATGGTTTTCGATTTGAATATTCCGACCATATTTCCTCGCTTCAAATTTGCAGATAATGCGAGGCACTTAATTCCGTAATGATCCGCGATCAACGCAAACGGTTATTTTTATGGGTTCTATGTATATTTTAATGATATTTTTAATGAAGTCATCTAAGTGATGTTAAATCAGTGAAACGTGTGTATTTTTTACCTTTAGTCAACCTTTCGTACGCGAAGTCAATTTATTGATTTATGGTTTTTCCTTGACAATCATATGCAAACATGAAGGTACCTATAGATGTTTGGAAAAATAGATATTTTATGAGATTTTTCATATTTTTAAGTTTTTAAGGAATGAGAACTTGAGCAGAAATGTTTTTTAGATTTCGCTCAACTTCTCACAAATAAAAAAAAACAGTAGATAATAAAGTGTCCACATTAAACTGGTCACTCACGAGCGATATGAATACTCTCACAATACTTGTGGGCTTGGACTTTGTTTTTTTGCTACTTATTTATACATTAAAAACAATTGCAGAGACTGTCACGTGGTATCCCCCACCCCTTTACTTCAGACGAGATTAGTGAAAATGGAAAAAAAAATCGTTTTATTCACACTACGGCTATATATTAGGACAAATCATAATTATGTTGGCCGTTATTTAAAATGTTATTTAATTTTTTTTATTTAAAGAGGAATGATTACTTTGATATGAAATCTTTGGAAAGTACCTATCTTTGTAAAAATCTTAAATTTTAGTAGATTTATCAATTGAATCGTAGAGTTCCAAAACCCTCCTTCGAATAAATCAAGATAAACGTGAGTTTTCATGATTCCAGTTTTTTTTTTGTTTATTGAGGAATTAATATAATAAGCATGACAAAAATCAAACAAACGACCAAAATTCGTATGGAAAGAAACTGGCAAAGATTTTGAATTTGTTGAAATGCTGACTTCTGATTCAAAATACTCTAGGAGTATTTTGGAACTCAGGTCGATATTTAAATACGATTTATAAAGAAACTATGAGGAATTTGGAAATAATAACGACAGCATCATATTCCTGGTTACAAAACACAAAATATGGCATTCACACATCATTTTAAACCAAAGTTCATCAGGGAGGATATTGGAACTCAACGATTCAATTATAACAATCAACATCATACATTTATACGTTTACCCAAATAAAAAAAACACTTAATTTAGTACATTTTGGTGATATGACTTATCTCTTTTGTAATGTTATTATATGTAGATTTTATTATTAAAGCCCAATAGAATTTTATTTATACAGTCATTAAAAATAAGTGGATTACGCCTGAAATTCGCTCATAGAACTTACAGAGTCGTCTATATTATGTATCTTAAATTATTTTGACTGCTCAGACACAATTTATACAAATTCTCTTTCAAAACTTGGAGTGAATTAATTGTATTTTAATAACAATGCTCTCTCGATGATCAGTGGTTCAGCCAAGATCCGCTCTCACCTGTTCAGGAACAAGACAAAGGTAGCAGCAACTCCTTGTTCAAGTTCTCCTTTATCCAAACTATTTTATTGCCGGCATTAATCTTATCGACGTTATCTTTGTTTTGCCTGTAAGTTTACCCTAAATTATGTAACTTAGCTTAAATCGGTAATTACATAACTTTCAATATTGGCGGGTCTTCCTCACCCCCTAACTCCCCACCTACCCCTTCCGCTTGTATCTGTGGAAGATAAAACAGAGTTACAGAAACGTTTCCTCCCTTGCGAATTGCTCTTAGTAAATCATCAATGATACTAGTTCCTAAGGAGCGAGCTTTGAAATTTTAAATGTAGAGTATTTTTTGCGTTGCAGCACAAACGAATTTAATAAAATAAAGGTTTAAAAAATTATAAAATTAAGTGCGTCGTTAAATGATAATAATAGTTACAGGACTAACTAATTTAGAATTTAAATAAGGGGCTGGTACTTTCATCGACGGCCTCCGTTATAGTTTTACCGGTTAAGGGGTAAAGCTGTCGACTAGCGACAGCGCCGGTTCTACGAAATCTGGCGCCCTGTGCAGGAAGTACCGATGGCGCCCCCCCCCCAACATTTTTTTAAAATTCAGATAAAAAATTTATAAACATATAAAAAAATAAAAAATAAAATTTTATGCAATACGTTTAAAATAAATTAATATCCCGCCAACAAGAATCAAGAGTAACTTTTCCAAGTGACCTGGCGGTAGCTATCTATGACACTGGACAAAATAAGAACATCATAACAAAATATAATATAAAACAGGAGGCAGTTTTTTCAGAAATAATAATATTCTGATCAGTTTGTTTAATATGGTGCCAAATCGCGCGCGAATGGCAACATAAATAAACCAATAACGCGGCGAAAGCGACGAACTATCATCAAAGAGCAACTTGTAATCAACGAAGGGAGATCCGTACGAGAAGCGATCAATGAACCAATCACAATGTTTGTTGAATTTCGAACGATACAATGGTCGTAAGAGCAACAAGGAAAAATAGGTCTTACGTTCGTATGAAATATATTGTATTTGGAAAAAAATTCCTTGACGTAAGTCAAATCCGTATTTCGTTAAATTTTAACCATCGATGCGCGCGCATTAGGTTCACGCATATGGAAAGTGAGTGTTGCTAGCGCGAACTAATAATTCCGTATTACGAGTAATTTTTAAACGATTCGGGGAATATTTTAATTGAATTTTAAAACAATATTTATTTCAGGTTTTTTGCACGTTTTTGAACGTATGGCAGATCCGGCGCTGACTAGCGATACGGGGGTCGAGGGTTCAAATCCCGATTTGCGCAAGTTAATTTTTTTTTTACTTATGTATTTCACAATTTAATCATTTGCGACTCATTCCAGAGTAAAGATACCAATATCGCCCTGGTGAAAGACGTCAATTCAGAATTGATACGTTGTATAAAATAGCTTTTTTTAATGGTCCGCCTTCATTTTCCTGCTCAAATTTTTTTTTGCACTCTTCTCTAAAATGTTATTTTTTTAAACTTTATTGATTACTTGTTACCCGATCCTGAAAAAAATTGCATCCCCTCTCCTTAACCGCGCTTCTTGACTAAAATTTGTTTACTGAAAAGCGTTTTGCATCGACTTTCGGGAAGATCGGGATTCGTCCCAATTAACGGAATGGCGTCCCAAATGAATTAGTACCAGTTTATTTATTTGGTTTCTATTCCTTGAATTTTGTCCCAAATAACTGGCTGTCCTGATATTAACCAGTTTACCAATATGGCGAAATAGACTGCATGGTATTTTACCGGTAACCGACGAGTTCATCGAAAATCAATTCATCGAAAGCAAATTTATCGACTACGAGAGGTTAGGTTAGGTTAGGTTGAACTCGTTTTCGATGAACTCACCGTGAACCTATTTTACCATCCGAGATCTACTACTCTTAATGTACTATCATAATTTCTGACAATATCACAACTCTCTATTATGTACATAACGGTTGGTTTCCGAACTTCTAAACTCTTCTATCAATGTCACCTTTAAAGCCACATTAATTTTACATATTATTCTCGTTTCATTTAAAGCTAAAACCAAATACCTGGATTTATTATTTCAAAAAAGTTCATTATTTTATTTCTTCCTCGGGAAATAATTCGCATAACGAACTCCTGGAAATAAATATTCAACAAAATTTTCATCACTAATATTTCCGTTATGACAACTGTACCACAAACCTAGAATGGACGATAATTTCACTAACGTCCTGGTGAAAGACCAACATTCCGAATCAAAACTTAGCTTGAAATGGCTTTAGCTGAATAGGCAGGTTTTGCTTATCTCCACTAATCTCCTTCCATCACAATATGTGCTAACGATTCCCTAAATATAATATAAGTGGATGCTTTGGTCCCACTGGATCAGACAGCTAGAAGCAGTTGAGACTCTAAAAAGATACAGCGTAAAATTATGTAACATATTCTCTACAGATATTATTAGATACTTCGTCTTGTATTACGTACTGTTCTAAACACAGAATAACACGTATAAATTTAGACTTCAGATTGGCAATAAATAATTTAATATCTTACATAAGTTAAGGAAGCAGTCTTCCCAGTTGTTATTATTGGGATCTTTGAAGGATCTTATGAGACTAATTACAGTTGTTGTTTTGTATGGTAAGTGCGTAGTGTTTCGATGTTATTTTTATCTACATATATTTGTTTGGAATTTATTGGAAATTCGTTTTGGCCTTTATAATTTTTGAACAATTCATATTGGGTGGATTGTAGTGTTCTGATTAAATAATGTGCGTAGTTGGTTATCTTGTTAGAATTTACTATTTCCAAGAAGTAAAAAAATCCATGCCTTTTCATAAAATACGCGGAAAATAACCTACATGTAACGCAGATCAGAGAAATTTAAAAATTCTTTAGTGGCAACACAAGGGTGAATAAGAAAAACTAGAAATAATACACCTTTAAATTATTTATTTTTTAAAGCATCAAGTGATAAACTGATAATATCACACTTTCAGTAAGACGCTTGGGGAATTTTTGATGAGTGAATTTGAGAGTCGTACTGTCATGGTTAAAAATGCCTCCCTATTTATTAAAAATATTTGTGGCTAATAGAGTTGTGCAAATTCATGACAACGTTATGTTAGGTTAGGTTAGGTTAGGTTAGGTTGGGTTAGGTTAGGTTAGGTTAGGTTAGTTAGCAACGCAATTTGGGGTCATGTAATTTCCCAATTGTGCATCAAGAGGGTTATTGCCTGAATAGATTTGCGACCATCCACTTTGGTTTTCAGTAGCTTGTTTCTCGTGCTCAGATAGAGCTTTATATATTGCTTATATGTGTGTCTATGTAAATGCATGTATGTGTGTATGTATGCATTTGTGTTCGTATATATATATATATATATATATATATATATATATCTACAAATATAATTGTACAAATATGTATATGTGTAGGTGTATATGTGTGTGCACGTTTTTACACACTTATGCATGCATGCACACATATAAAACTAGAAAAAAGAGTTATGTAAATGCATATGATCTAATCCTTATGATTGTTTTATTCTTTTTCTATTTTCTCTTTTTTACTTTCTACTTTTCCTTATAATATATAGTTTAATATTATGTAAATGTCTTAATTAACATTTTACTCGGGAATCAATAAGGGAATAGGTAAAAAAATATAACTACCTTTCTAGAAATAATATAAATATATTGTCTAAAAATGGGTTAAACCACAGTTTGAAAATGCCTTCAAAAGGTGAAACAGCTGTCACGCGTAATTATAGTAACTTGTTTATGAATAAACCGTTTTTATAAATGAAATAATAATATTATTGAATACATACAAAAATTAAATGAATTCTACAAATTAAACTTGATAACGATTCATAATAATCTCTTCGGGTTTATTTTTATTATTACAATACCAAACTTACTTTACGATGCTCTACTTTCATATTACCTACTGACTTCTTTTACACTCTTGTTATTTACACACTTATTTAACTCCTTTATACAAATTTTTAAGATAATCAAACTACACACTTGTCTTGTACCTACTTATGTCTTCTTTTTTTTTTAAATATTTTTATATGTCAAAAAAAATTCTTAGTTTATTATTTTAATAACTATTAGCATTGTATTATACTCCTTTGTAAAACTTTTTTTTTAATGTATGCATTCAAAAGCCTTTAAGACATGAATAAAAAAATAAATTACAGGTAGGTATTTACTCACTTTATCGCTTGTCAAATGTTCATACAATAAGTTTCAATTTTGGCAGCATTAAGGCAGATCCGAGTTCCAAAGATTATGGAATAAGTGTTACGCAGTAATTAGAAATTAATATTTTTGAAGGAAGAAATTTTATAATCGTTTTGTGAAGGCATTTGAACAGAACTAAATAATTACATAAGTGAAGGAAATGTTATACATTTTAACACAACGTGTACCTCACACCATTTTTGACTATAAGACAAGCTAACTTCCTTCTAAACATGCATCAAACAACGGTCTAACGATTTTTTATAGTGCATTAAAAAAACAACTACCTCATTAGGGAAGTTACGATATTATATTATATCCAGCAATCCATTATTCCGTTTTTGTTAACAGCGCTGCGCGCTTACAACTATGAAGCTAAACGGTATTTGTTTTAAATTTAAAGCAAAATGTAGTCATTATGAGCGTCGCGGACACAGGACCTCGCACGGTCACATAAAAGCGGCTAATAAATCGCGAGAATTTATGTCTCGAACTGCCATAAAAATTATCAAACGGGAGACGGTAAATGAATGAAAATTTGTACTTCTTAAAATTAATTTTTGATCAAAATAATTTATAATTTTTGAAAAATCATAAATACTTACGATATTTAATATTTTATCATCGTGTGTTTTGAGCATTTTTATTACTTACTTACTTATGTAGGTATATATTAAAGCAAGTTTTTAATTAAATAAATCGATGTTCAATGTTTAATTTAATAATTTTGATAGGGGGAATAAAAGATCTTTTTCATTTGAACCTCCCTGTACAGTTGCAAGCATTTTTAAACTTTTATTCTCAGCCGCTGTTCAATCGCTCTTAAAATAGGATAAGTCTGCATGTACGTTATATACAATGCACCTGCATTAACAATTTCACACACATGTACCATATTCCAGTATCTGTTTCATAAAATATTATTCAGTTAGCTGCAAAACATCCCCGGGGCTTCGGAATTCAATCAGCGGCACTACGCCGGGGAACGTGCGAATTAATCATAAAATAATCTATCAAAGGGTCGCAACTGTGATATTCGTAATAAGTACTCTTTTACCAGCCTTGTTTCGTACAGATGGGTACAAGTTGGGTACAAGGTATGAGATACGGCAGCTAAGTACGTTTTTCTTCACCCATGATGGTGACAAAGCCTCCATTCAGTCTGATGAAAGGGTTACTAAAACTAAGATGGTAATAGTCTTTGATGTGATTAATACGCAGAATGATTTTATTTCTGGAATACACTAACGTACTGTGGAACTTGATTATTGATTCATCATATCCCTTAGAAAGCATTGCATTTCGCTTCCCTGCACACCATACCAGATTGAATGACTTATTATTATTATAAATAATATAAAACTCGTTCTTGAGTTCAACATGTCGGCCGTGGAACGATTTGGCGGCCTCTGTGTTTTCTCCCTTCTACAACACCGGACAACAAGAGGTTCACTCCTTTCTTTCCTCAAAAATGCCCTACATACCATATGCCCTATCCCCGACGACATAGGCCTTGAGGGAAGTTATTTTCCTCAAGGCCACCGGACTATGTGGAGTCAATAAAACATAATGATAACCAAATCGTAAATAAAATATGCTCACAATTCATTAATATCTGCCAAATTTTCCACACTCTGCAAGATGTAGATATTTTAAACTGTACTAGAAAATAAATAAAATCAACCTCTCTGAATCCTTGTCTCGGTGAAAAAATTGAGGATAATTAATTACTTTTTTTAATGTTTATATTGATTTTATTGTTTTTATTGTTTTTATTGTTCGAATGTTTAGTTTTCCTTTTATTTAAATATATTGGAAATTAAGGCACTCCGCTCACCGGAGAAACTGAAACAAAACTAAAACTGGCAGGTTGCTATGGTTTCCAACCAAACTTCTATCACGGCGCTACTCAATTTTACGATTTCAGTAGTTATCTCAGCGTGTTTAACCATAGACGACGAACAATCAGCTGTCATCGTACCAACTAGCAATTCTAGTTTCGACAACGGATTTTCGAAAAGTTTATTAGTGTGACATACCATCGCATTGACATACACAGGATATCGAATTGAGTTGAAAACTGGTTTTGTTTTCAGTTGACGGTGGGCGGACGGACTTATAAAACTTAAGAGGGTATGAAGAGAGAATACATTATTTTTTTCTATTTATTTAAGGTCTTACAAACTAAAATATTTCAGATTTTTTTTACACACTTATTTTGTTTAGACATTATTGAAAAATCATAAATACTTATGATCAAAAAATACTTACAAAAAATACACGATATTTAATAATTTATCATCATTGCGTTCTGAGCATTTTTATTGATCACTTGAATGTAGGTATATTTATATTAAAACAAGTTTTTAATGAAATAAGTCGATATTAAATTTTTTGTTTTAAAACTTTAATACGGGGAATAAACGATCTTTCTCATCGGAACCTCCCTGTACAGTTGCAAATATTTTGGAACTTTAATTCTCAGCCGCTGGTCAATGGGTCTTAATGAAATTTTGTTTATTTTTCATCATTCATAATTTAATCATCTTAAATTATGAATGATAACATATATTTAACATATATTATAAATAATAACTAGTCGATATTTCCACACATAATAAATAACATTTTGCTTAAATACACAACGTTTGATCTGTTTTGATTTTGTGAACTAACAACCATTATCTATAATTATTTAAAAAAATATTCCCATTACCTACAATTTCGTTCCAAAACTTCCTGGCTGCCCGGACAGCAGGAGACGGTGAGAGGGAAGGGTTGGGGAGGAATCTGCCGGATATTGTTTCAGCCTTATCCGGGCGGACGTGCCTGAAATAACAGCCCCGTAATCGCCATCTGAATTTACAAATCGTTAGTTGTTAATGTATCGTCACTGGAACTGAATGGTGAAAGCTTCACTATGAAATATCTACATCAGTGCTAAGTGCAAAATTACTAGCTGATGATAGGAGTATGTATTCCTTTCTAATAGATATATCTAAATGTGGTCAATCGCACTGATTATTATACTGCAACGAACTTTTTTGTTTTGTTAACAGGTTAAATAATATTTTTTTATTAAATGAAATAATTTTCTTTGTGTAAACCACTATAATCTCATTTAATAATATCTACATGTTTCAAAACCGATGGTTTCTTCGTCAGGATTATAACATGAAAAAAAGAACACAAGAAAGATACCTACAAGTATAGACAAAAAGATCAATAGACAAAAAATTTAAAGAGAGGTGATTAATTACCTAAAAAACATTTTATATAATAAAAGAATATTTTAAAATTAACAAAAAAAAAATTAATATATTTTTGCCTATACTTGTAGGTATGTTTCTTTTGTTATTTTTCATGTTATTATCCTGACGAAGAAACCATCGATTTTTAAACACGTAGATATTATAACATGTGATTATAGTGGTTTACGCAAAGTAATTTTTTTCATTTAAATAACAGTTTTTGCTTTTCGGAAGCGATTTTACAATATTGTAATTTTTTATTGTAAATTATTGATTTCCAAAATCAAAAGACAACATATAACGATTCTAGGGTAGTGAATTAATTGTAAAAACACAAAAATCATAAAATAAGCGCCAGTATTTAAAATAACAAAACATAAATAATATGTTATTCTATAGAATAGCTTTAGGATAACATATTATTTATATTTTGGTGAATATAATTTAGCTTGTATCTTGATGTACGGCTGCGAAACATGGTGCCTATCCGAAAGAAATAAACGGAGACTAGAGGCTTTTGAGATGTGGTCCTATAGAAGACTATTAGGAATTTCCTGGAGAGACCACATTACAAATGAGGAGGTTCTCCAAAGAATCGAAGGAGGAAGGCACCTGCTCAGGACCTTGTCCGAAAGGCGTGCAAGATGGATCAGCCATATAATACGACAAGAAGGCCTCTTGCATGCCATAATGGAAGGTATGACTGAGGGGACAAACTCTAGGGGACGTCCACGCCGAGAGTACCTGGAGGACCTGCTGGTGGACATGAGCTGCTCATCATAATATGCAGACTTCAAAAGAGCCGCACAAGACAGGGAAGAATGGAAGAGAAAAATAGAGGAAATTGCTGCAAACCAATCCCAGGATTAAAACCAGAGAGAGAGAATTTAGCTTTAATTGCTCAACACCATAATTATTAAAAAAAAATCCTAATTTGATGTATGGGGTTGGTGCAGCGGTCAATAGAATTTATTATTCAAAGTTAACTGTGACAAAGATTTAAGGTATTTATAAATCCAAATTATATACAAAATACACTTATAACTGGTGACTTATGATTAAGTATAACAATTTATTGAACGTGTCAGTCAAATAAAAGTGTTTTTACAAAATGCAGATGGGAGTTTTATGATAAACCTCTCCATTGATGGTTATTTTCATTTTATTTATAAAAAAAGTATTTATAGATGATTAGTTAAAGAAGATTGTTATTTTAATATTATTTTATAAATAACTAGCGAGTTGAATTACCAAGTCTGCAGCGCCTTTAAAATGTCAACTTTCTAAATGACTATCAGCATACATAAGCATTAAACATAATATTCCATGAGTTAAATAATTAACTCTAACATCGGTTATCACAAGGAATCATTAGATTTTTTAAATGCAAACGATCCAGTCACTTAAGAGCGATTGACCAGCAACTGAGAATAAAAGTTTAAAAATGCTTGCAACTGTACAGGGAGGTTTCAATGAGAATGATCGATTATTCGCCGTATCAAATTTTTTAAATAAAAAATTTGATATGGATTTATTTCATTCAAAACTTGTTTTAATACATAACATTCAAGTAAGCTAAAAAAATGCTCAAAACGCACGCTGATAAACTATTAAATATAGTGAACTTGTAAGTATTTTTTGATCACATGTATTTATAATTTTTCAATAATGTCCAAACAAAATAAGTGTGTAAAAAAAATTAAAATATTTTAGTTTTTAAGACCTTAAATAAATAGTAAAACCTAGGTATTTTGTCTATATAAAACACGTTCTCGGATTAATTTTTTAATGAGTTCAATTTAACTAAAATTTAAAATTTGAAAACTGTGTTGATTAGAATATGTATTGATTAATTTTGTTGTATGATTTGAAATTTGTGTTGTTTAATATAATCTACCGTTTGAAAATTGAACAAATCTGCCAACGACCAACGGTATAACCGTAATACATTAAAAATTCACTTAAACGGCTGCGCGGTTTTTTAAATACAAAAATTAAATTTGGGTTTGATGCCAAAATACTTAACCAAACTGTTTCGATAAACTTTTTCTTAATCAAATGCAATATTTATGTTTAAAATATAAGTTAACCACTCGAACGCTTTTTGCCACTTTTTGCCACTATTTCAAAAGCCTCGGATTGCTTTGCTGCCACAATGTGGCTAGTATTCTCTAGATTCTTTAAAGATAGTATTAAATTGCTCTGTCGCTCCAGTGCTGTATAGGCCATTAAAGAAATCAATTTTGCTTGATTTTAGAGGTAACTTTGGCATTTTTTATTTGTTAATTGTACTAATAAAAAATAAAAAATTTATAATCAAACTTTTTCTACGTATTAAAGCAATTAAGGTTTTAAAAAATTGTGTTTTCGGTAGAAATTTTAATTTACTTAGGTTTTAAATTAAGTTTTAAATATGTGTTTCATTGTAAATCGGTTGTTTGTAATTTAAATTTACACCAATCAATACGTATTTTTAATCATTTGTTATTATTTATCATATTTCATTATAATTATATATTTATTGCAGCAAATTAATGTTTTTAAATAACTGTCTTTAATTCACAAATAATTGCCAAAGTTACCTCTGAAATCTTGAAAAAATAATTTATTTGACGGATTTTATTTTATGATTTAAAACACAAATAAATAAAGTAGCACACATCCATACTAGATAATATTTGTTATACTTTTTAATTTAAAAAAATATTCCTCAGTTTAGTATTATGTCCTTGAATTCAATTTTTGGTTCAGTATGAAAACCAATTCTCTTTATACCAATAAGAAGCAGAAACTCTGCACGCATGTTTCACCTTAGAATAAATGCGTGCTATCGGCCTCAAGGGGCGCATCCGTCTCCATCGTTTACTTGCTGTATATAAATCCAAGAGATATAGGGGGCTAATAGTGCGAGGGCTGCCGTGAAGTAACTACCTCAGTAAGCTGGTGTGGCGGTTGGTAACGTTTTGAGAAAACCGAATATTAATTTATTTATCTGACCACCCTTCGTAGGGGATGAATTTGATTGCTTCCTTCCTAGCAGGAGAGCGTGGATTTTAATCTCGTTCAGTCGAGGATGGTTATTACGGTTAATGTCAAAATAATTCAAATTCTACACTTTCGTAGATGGCGCGCGTATAGTATTTTTTTTACTTATAAACGCTTTTTACAAGTTAAGGTAGCGACAGACTCGCAGCTCACATCAAAAAGATATATATAACACAATAGCAAATGTTTATAACTCAGATCAAAAAGATATTTATAACACAATAGCTCGCCATACAGATCGCCAGACGTAAAAAGATCATGTGTTATAAGCGTGCTTTGAATCTTCGCTAATCGGAGTTATTTTTCGTGACCGCTACGATCGCCATATCAGAAAAGTTATGCGACCCCCCCCCCCCCCCCCTCCTTCGCCGTAAACAGGAGAGGGGGTCATTTTTAATACACGGAGCATGCACGGGACCGTCAAGTTGATTTATCCAGTACAAAGAAATGATATTCTCTCGACCGCTTCCGATTTCAACTGACCTATTTTATTGAAAAAATTTTGAAACTGAAATATTTTATAACGTAGTGTGTCAGTAGAAAAGATACTTTATAACACAGTATCTTTGTATGTGAGCTTCGAGTCTGTACCGTGCTTTAGACTTTAAAATATAAAAAAAAATATTATTGTTCGCGGAAGTACCCAAGCAATATCAATATTAATAAATAGTTTTTTCAATTAAAAATCTTTCAAGAAAGGCTAACAAATACAATATTGGATTGAACCACAGATGAAATATTGTATTTATTAGCCTTTCTTGAAAGATTTAATTTTTTTAATTGGCAAAACTATTTGTTAATATTCATATTGCTTGTGTACTTCCGCGAACAATAAAAGTTTCTTATTATTTCAAAGCATAACTTGTAAAAAGCGTTTATAAGTAAAAACACCCATAAGCGCGCCATCTATGAAAGTGTAGAATATGATTTTTTTGACATTCACCAATAAAATTAAAAAATTCACGTCCCTGCTGCTACTTCCGAAATCCGTTGAACCCTTTTATTTTATATCGTCATTTATGAGTCCGTGATCGAGGGGCAAGGCTCTCGACTCCCAATCCGTAGGTCGAGGATACTAGTAGGATATTTGAAAATGTCATACTATTGTACCCGACCGTTTTTCCTTCCGGTGTTCATTATCGAGATGTCTGTCTAATCAACTGGAAGTTAAATATGCTTTTTGTATAAATATTTATCATAAATCGTAAGGCATTCCGTTTCTCAGTTGTAAATATGTAATTATGAATACCGGCGTAGTGCAGGGGTAAGGCTTTGGACTCCCATTCCGGCGTGCGCAAATAAATTTTATTTGATTAATTTGTGTTTTTCCACAATTAATTAGTTTAAAATAATATATACATAGTATATTTGCGGCACGTTCCGGAGTGGAAGATACTATCAGTATCGCCCTGGTGTGCTAGCACGGTCGCTCGATATGAAGTTACCGACCGATTGTCGGTAACTTCTCATCGTTCCCTAGGACAACTGCAGATCTCAAACGTACAAACGACAGTTGATATCGAATATATTAAGGACACTTAGTCATTGTGAACTGTCACCTATTCGTTTGCGATCTGCAGTTGTCGTAGGGAACGATGTTATCGATAGTTACCGATAGTTATCCTATCGATCGTTATAGAACAAGCGTGCTAGGGCTTCTGGGTGTAAGATCACCATTCAGAGTTGAAACGTTACTTAATAATGGCTTTAGCCATGTTTAATGACTAGATCTGAATAGCCAAGTACTTCCCCACCTTCCTCTTCCAATTTTCCTTCCCGCCCCACTTACCTTCAGCCTCACAACATACCCTAATTGGGGATGTCATAGTCTCTCTGGCTCCAGACGTGAGCAGTTGGGACTCTTGTAAGGTATTCACTTTTAAAAAAAGTGATATTACTTTGAAGCAGAGTTTCATGGTTTCCCAATATACACAGTAAATTGTCTTAAAGTAAGTACACGGAGACAAATTTTATTCTAAAATACGATCATGTTATTCTTAAAAGCGGTTAAAAACGGGACTGAAGTTCTTACGAACAAATTAACAGTGTTTCATTATTTATTGGCGGGAAAATGTAAGAATAATTAGTTGGTATACGTACGAAATTATGTATACCAACAAATTATTCTTACATGTTCCCGCCAATAAACATTGAAACCCTGTTAATTTATTCGTAAGAACTTCAGTCCCGTTTTTAACCGTTTTTACGAATAAAATGATCGTATTTTAGAATAAAAATTTTCACTGTGTGCAAATTTCAAGACACTAAAGCTCACCGATCGAAAGTTGTCTTTAAATCCCAGTAGGCTATTATTATAAGCCGGAAAAATCTGATGCTTTTTTTATATTCCTTATCCCAACAATACATTTTTGATAAAACATTATTTAATAAAAGTGAGTAGGTACACAAATTATCAACGGATTTCAGTGGGCAAATAAAAAGCTTGAATCCGTTTTCTATTTTGATTAATGTTGTGCATTTGTATATATTGTTTATTTGATGCGCCCGAAGGTTCGGTAATTAAACGTTGCAATCAGCCACCGAGTACCGAGCTATTCAATTCGATCTGACAATAAACACTTTTTATATACTCACTGCACTAGCAACATTTACAGTAGCGACCTTAGAAATATGCTCAGCATTTAAACTAAAAATTTTATTTGAAAAAAATACATTTATTTTTTTTCCAAGAATCTCTAAAACTAACTGACAATCACACTGTTTCCGAGGATAGACGGCTACACGACTCTTTCTCGGCTCAAATATATTTTTTTATTTAACGAAAATATAAATTAATATAAAAAAAACAATATTTTTATTTTTATTTTTAACCCTTTGACTCAATGAATTAAACCTCTTTTTTTTTCTTTTTTTTTAAATTAATGAAGATAATATTAGCTTTGATTTAATATTGGATTTTCGATTGACTTTCGCTAATATTATCTTCATTAATTAAAATATTATAATTTGAGGTTTAACTCATTAAGTTAAAAAGTTAAAAATAAAAATATTTCATCCTAGACTTGCAGAAAAAGTCAATAGATGTCGCATATTGATAAAAAGTGATAAAATTTATTCTGACATTATCTATGTGGCATTTAGTTCGAGTTGAATCTTGCAATCACACATAAAGATAGCAGCCAATAAAAATATGCGTTAAGAAAATGAAAATAATTTTCGTGGTTCTCAGTCGAAGATGATACAGTTAAAAATGATCGAATCGGATAGGGATACGTTGGCGCAGTGGATAGCGCTTTGGCCCGGATTGACAGAGGTCCTGGGCTCGAGTCCCAGATTTTTCTGTTTCGGATTTTCGATTGACTTTCGCTAATATTATCTTCATTAATTAAAATATTATAAAAAATACAATATTAAGAAAATTAATAATACAAAGTGAAATAGTTTGTTCACAGTCCTCCTCACCGGGTATTCCTGTTCCGAGGCGGACATTAGGGTGTTGTATGGTGTTGATCATGATTTCCTCATCTTCTAGTTTGTTGGTTTCCACAAAATAAAAATAAATAACGCTAAAAGTATTAATGTTTGTTGTCTGTATGTGTACCCAGTACCTTTGTACTGCCCGGTCGTCGTATACCTTGATACCACTGCACCTACCTCGCTACGCCGAATTATTTTTTTGACCACCTTCTCGAAAGGTCTCGCTGCTGCAACACACAATACACAGCGCTGCGCCGAAATATCGAGAAGTTTCCAGCGAGTGTGTAAGGTTTAGCCTACCGTTCAAGTACTTGCCAGGTCAGGATATATAGTGTTTTTAAGTCAATCTTTAGTCTTTTAGTCTTCAAGTCACCAGTCGACCAGCGTTCATTCGGCAAGCGACTACCGGCCGCGCATCAACTCTAATATCTGCAGTTCGCGCGCCGGAATAATCTTACTACAGCATCATCTTCTTCATCATCAGCATCTTCAAAGATGACGTAGGCCCTGTGGGAAATTATTTTCTATAGTGATATGCACATGGTTGATATGTGTCACATGAGACTCGTTCTTGAGTTCAACAGCTCGGCTGTGGAACGATTTTCCGGCCTCCGTGTTTCCTCCTTCCTACAACAATTATATTGTAGAGTCAATGTTAAAAAAGTCAATTGTGTGTGTTTTTAAAAAGTCAAATGTATATGTTTTATCTCCTAGCCGGCACATTTTCCTTACATTTCTTACTTTTCACTACATACTACATACCCAAACAATCTAAGCATCCCTTTCTTTACGCTATGATTATCAATTAATTAATATCTGATAAATTAGAAAGAAATTAATATTGTCAGGCTGAAGATATTTCTGAGCTCGCTACTGTATAATTCTATATTATAGCCGTGAGCAACGTCACGCTTTGGTTTATGACGGTTGTTACTACTTGATAGTCTGCCGGGAGAGATTAAATACTATTTTTATTACTCGTTGATTGAAGTTTAGATATCTACCCGAGGGTTACATTTTTGCTTCAAATTGACGATTTTCAGCCATGCATTATTATTTAAAACAAAATAATCTGAAAAAATGTAGGACACAGAATTCCACAGAACAAAATCAATAATAATAATAAATAATTCATATTAAAATAAAGATAAAATTTTAAAAATTTATAAACAAAAAAAATCTAGACGTGTCGGTTTAGTTTCGGAATGTGTATTTCTGGCATTTTAATACTGGCAAGTTAAATTAACCTTATCGATAAATGTAAAATTTTGTCCTGACACCAACAAAGACATATCCTTGATAGTTCTATTGTAACATATGGTTATATAGAGGTTACAACGGATCTCTTATCTGTAGGACAAAATATAATATAACATTATTGTTGACCGTGCTAGATACCCAGGCAAGGAATGAAGTAGGAACCAAAATTATTTTATAAATTATTCTTTTTTTATTGTAATATAAAATATATGGGTTACATTATTTGTATATATTTTACAAAATGTAGCATTTAAGGTCATTGGTCATATATACCTTATCAGAAAAATGCCTAGCAGCTGATGCTTAGGTGGATTGATGGAATAAAGATATGTTAATAAGATTAACATATCTTTATTATTCCACCATAAGATTATTTCAAGAATTTAAAGTCCCTTCACTACACATTATTTATAAAAAAAAAATCACTTTTACAAATACACAAAGATTGTTTCAACAACGATACCTCAATATCTATTTCAAACAGCAAAAGACCAAGTATTCTTGGCTCTATAACTATCCCGCGTTGTAATACCACCACAGCCCAACAATTTTATAAATATTTTGGAGTCAAATGGTTTAACCAATTACCCCTTAACTCCGTTCGATTAAATTACCAATTACCCCTTAACCAGCTTACGGTGTGGCGGTTGGTAACGTTTTGGGAAAACCGAATATTAATTTATTTATCTGACCACCCTTCGTAGGGGATGAATTTGATTGCTTCCTTCCTAGCAGGAGAGCGTGGATTTTAATCTCGTCCAGGTGAGGATAGTTATTACGGTGAATGTCAAAAGAATTCATATTCTACGCTTTCGTAGATGGCGCGCGTGTAGTATTTTTTTTACTTATAAACGCTTTTTACAAGTTATGCTTTGAAATATTAAGAAAAATTTATTGTTCGCGGAAGTTCTCAAGCAATATGAATATTAGCAAATAGTTTTGCCAAATAAAAAACTCAAATCTTTCAAGAAAGGATAACAAATACGATATATCATCGGTGATTCAATCCAACATATTGTATTTGCTAGCCTTTCTTAAAAGATTTGAGTTTTTATTTGGTGAAACTATTTGTTAATATTCATATTGCTTGTGTACTTCCGCGAACAATAAAAGTATCTTAATATTTCAAAGCATAACTTGTAAAAAGCGTTTATAAGTAAAAAAAAAAATACTATAAGCGTGCCATCTATGTGAATTCCATGGCTTCCCAATCTAAATTGTCTTAAAGTATGTGTGTAAATTTCAAGATACTAAAGCTCACCGGTCGAAAGTTGTCTTCAAAGCCCAAAAAAGTGGGTTATAATTATAAGCCGGAAAAATCTGCTGCTTTTTTATATTCCTTTTCCCAACAATACATTTTTTATCAAACATTATTTAATAAAAGTGAGTAGGTACACAAATTATCAACGGATTTCAGTGGGCAAATAAAAAGCTTGAATCCGTTTTCTATTTTGATTAATGCTGTGCATTTGTATATATTGTTTATTTGATGCGCCCGAAGGTTCGGTAATTAAACGTTGCAATCAGCCACCGAGTACCGAGCTATTCAATTCGATCTGACAATAAACACTTTTTATATACTCACTGCACTAGCAACATTTACAGTAGCGACCTTAGAAATATGCTCAGCATTTAAACTAAAAATTTTATTTGAAAAAAATACATTTATTTTTTTTCCAAGAATCTCTAAAACTAACTGACAATCACACTGTTTCCGAGGATAGACGGCTACACGACTCTTTCTCGGCTCAAATATCTTTTTTTATTTAACGAAAATATAAATTAATATAAAAAAAACAATATTTTTATTTTTATTTTTAACCCTTTGACTCAATGAATTAAACCTCTTTTTTTTCTTTTTTTTTAAATTAATGAAGATAATATTAGCTTTGATTTAATATTGGATTTTCGATTGACTTTCGCTAATATTATCTTCCACAAAATAAAAATAAATAACGCTAAAAGTATTAATGTTTGTTGTCTGTATGTATACCCAGTACCTTTGTACTGCCCGGTCGTCGTATACCTTGATACCACTGCACCTACCTCGCTACGCCGAATTATTTTTTTGACCACCTTCTCGAAAGGTCTCGCTGCTGCAACACACAATACACAGCGCTGCGCCGAAATATCGAGAAGTTTCCAGCGAGTGTGTAAGGTTTAGCCTACCGTTCAAGTACTTGCCAGGTCAGGATATATAGTGTTTTTAAGTCAATCTTTAGTCTTTTAGTCTTCAAGTCACCAGTCGACCAGCGTTCATTCGGCAAGCGACTACCGGCCGCGCATCAACTCTAATATCTGCAGTTCGCGCGCCGGAATAATCTTACTACAGCATCATCTTCTTCATCATCAGCATCTTCAAAGATGACGTAGGCCCTGTGGGAAATTATTTTCTATAGTGATATGCACATGGTTGATATGTGTCACATGAGACTCGTTCTTGAGTTCAACAGCTCGGCTGTGGAACGATTTTCCGGCCTCCGTGTTTCCTCCTTCCTACAACAATTATATTGTAGAGTCAATGTTAAAAAAGTCAATTGTGTGTGTTTTTAAAAAGTCAAATGTATATGTTTTATCTCCTAGCCGGCACATTTTCCTTACATTTCTTACTTTTCACTACATACTACATACCCAAACAATCTAAGCATCCCTTTCTTTACGCTATGATTATCAATTAATTAATATCTGATAAATTAGAAAGAAATTAATATTGTCAGGCTGAAGATATTTCTGAGCTCGCTACTGTATAATTCTATATTATAGCCGTGAGCAACGTCACGCTTTGGTTTATGACGGTTGTTACTACTTGATAGTCTGCCGGGAGAGATTAAATACTATTTTTATTACTCGTTGCTTGAAGTTTAGATATCTACCCGAGGGTTACATTTTTGCTTCAAATTGACGATTTTCAGCCATGCATTATTATTTAAAACAAAATAATCTGAAAAAATGTAGGACACAGAATTCCACAGAACAAAATCAATAATAATAATAAATAATTCATATTAAAATAAAGATAAAATTTTAAAAATTTATAAACAAAAAAAATCTAGACGTGTCGGTTTAGTTTCGGAATGTGTATTTCTGGCATTTTAATACTGGCAAGTTAAATTAACCTTATCGATAAATGTAAAATTTTGTCCTGACACCAACAAAGACATATCCTTGATAGTTCTATTGTAACATATGGTTATATAGAGGTTACAACGGATCTCTTATCTGTAGGACAAAATATAATATAACATTATTGTTGACCGTGCTAGATACCCAGGCAAGGAATGAAGTAGGAACCAAAATTATTTTATAAATTATTCTTTTTTTATTGTAATATAAAATATATGGGTTACATTATTTGTATATATTTTACAAAATGTAGCATTTAAGGTCATTGGTCATGTATACCTTATCAGAAAAATGCCTAGCAGCTGATGCTTAGGTGGATTGATGGAATAAAGATATGTTAATAAGATTAACATATCTTTATTATTCCACCATAAGATTATTTCAAGAATTTAAAGTCCCTTCACTACACATTATTTATTAAAAAAAAATCACTTTTACAAATACACAAAGATTGTTTCAACAACGATACCTCAATATCTATTTCAAACAGCAAAAGACCAAGTATTCTTGGCTCTATAACTATCCCGCGTTGTAATACCACCACAGCCCAACAATTTTATAAATATTTTGGAGTCAAATGGTTTAACCAATTACCCCTTAACTCCGTTCGATTCCTCGGCTGGCTAAGTCCTCCATCACAACACAAGCAACATCTTCCGCTTAGTGTGGTGGTAGTAGGAGATTTTCAAATGTTGTTGGGTTATTCGCGTAACCTTAATTGGAAACAAACCGATTGACCGGTCAGTGGTTCAGTGGGCATCGCGTTTGGGTCCCACCCAGGCGTTCCGTGTTCGATTCCTCGGCTGGCTAAGTCCTCCATCACAACACAAGCAACATCTTCCGCTTAGTGTGGTGGTAGTAGGAGATTTTCAAATGTTGTTGGGTTATTCGCGTAACCCGGGAATGTTTGTCTTTCTTTAAAAAAAAAAAAAAAATTCAAAAGGATAATTAAAACAATATATCGATAACATATTACAATCATTGTGAATGTGACTTTGGAAATCCTTTTTCTATTATACTCTTATTTATTTTCTCTCTTCTTCTTCTTTTATATCTTTTCTTTTTTCAATTCTGTTTCACGTATAATGTATGATATACATATATAAAAAAAATTAAATATTATAATTTTCATTATCCTTACTACACATTTTAAAAATATATGTTGAATTGTTTTTCGCTGCTCCACCTTTTTTACACGAGCATTGCTCAAAAAAAGGTGAATCACGATATTTAAAAAATGTATTAAAAATATATATATACAATGTATTTGTAAAAAAAAAAATTAAATAAAAAAAAAATGTTACTGAGACATATCGCTTAGTTTCATTGAATTAGGTCCAGTAGACATACTTTAACTGCATATTATTTGCATTTCTTCCCTTTCCGTAAGCTATTTTTTTGCTCGATTCTTGTATGCATAACGTTACTTGTATTTTTATAGTATAATAGGATATATATCTTAATTTTTCAAATTTACTAACATTCGTAGGTTAATTTCTTAATTTTAATTTATGTTTATACGAGCAAAGGTATTCTCAAAATGCTGGTTTTTTTGTTTGACTCTTCGTAATTTGAGTTCCAGTAGCTTGCATAAGAGATAAACGAATGTTATCCTTGTCCCTCTACAATTTTTATTGATAAATTCATATTAAAAAATGCTGTTTACGTACTGCACATACCGAAATATTTTGTGAAAATATTATTCAACCCCAGGGGGACCGTCATGAAATAAAGATACAGGCATGACGAGATTAATTCAATATATAAAGATGATTGTCTGCTTGTGGCTTTGTGGATTTGTTTTATATAATTATAAACTTTACACATTTGTCCTTCAAAACAAGATAAAGATCGATGTTTACAAAAGATTTCTAAAAACCATCCCCATCTTATTATCCCACTCCTTAAACAATTTTTTTGATGAAATTTTGCCCACTTGACGTTCAAAATTAGAAGAAAATTACTATCAACATATTTCGTAAAACTTTAATTTAACCCAGGGCAACACTGGGGACTTCGGCTATATTTATATTATCAGTCTATATAAGAAAAAGACAATGTCTATTGTCTAACTGTATACGTGTGCAATTTAGACTCAAAAACTACTAGATCAAATTTTTTTTAAATTTCAATGTTGGTTCTTATTAATGCCATGAGTGTTTATAGAGAGGTTTGAATGATATAAGAAGTCGACGAAGACATGCTACGATCAAAAGTGGAACACAATATTTTACGAAGTTTTACATATTTTTATTCTTACATTAAAAATGTACAAAGTTTTCAAATAGACCAGAAATTATTTCGAAACTTCAGGTACTCCAAATCATTCATAACTCCGAGCATCGTCGGGTACACGTCAGGTAGTCAAAAATAAATATTGGAGTACCGGAACATTCAATTAATTTGCGTCCAATCATCATTAGTTATTGAAATATTAAACAACGTACGCGCATATCACCTATGATAACATCATCATACCATGACGTCATTACATCATACATTATTTATAATATTGCTCGTAGGTCTGGAAACCCCTACGAGACCGGTTGATTAGGATTTAGAAAAAAAATGAAAAGGCTTTTTTAAATAAAAAAACAAGCACTCCTGGGTTACGAATAGCCTGAAGATATTTGGATTCTCCCTACTCCCATCATAATGCTTACACAATGATGTAGAACTTGACTTGCATGTAATTGGACCCGAGATACCTGGGTTCAAACATTTTTTTTTCATTAGCTCCACACAGGTAGCCCTGTAGAAAAAAAATCCCATCGGGGTATACATCATCCTTGGGGGTGCTGTGTGGGGGGTCTTTTTGGTCTGCGACATCCTTGGGGATGCTGTGTGGACGGTCTATTTAGAAAAGGAAGGAGATAAAGTTTTAGTGCTGGTACCCTGATGTGTAACCGACGAGTTCATCGAAAATCAATTCATTGAAAGCAAATTTACAAAATACACAAAAAAGGTTAGGTTTGGTTAGGTTGAATTTTATTTAGTTGAACTCGTTTTCGATGAACTCGTTTTCGATGAACTCGCCGTGAACCACCCTGATGTGAGCGTAATAAGTGAGATTTAGAAAGGGACTTGAGTCGGGCCATGTCAAGAGTCAGAATAATAGAAGAGTATGTACGAAAAGATGTATGAATGTGAATGAGGCGAGGAGTGTGTGCCAAGACCGAGTTGTTAGGCGGTTTGTCCTCTCTGCCTACCTGAGTATAAGGGGTGGGTAGGAATTTGGGGACAGTGTGTCCGGGAGGATCGGACGTATGAATGAAACCCTTCCACAAAGCGTTGTTTTGAGAGAGTCCTGCTGGTGTCTGTCCCTCTCTCTCTCTCTCCTGATCCAGCCTGCCGTGCAGTTGATGCCTATGCTTAAACCCGGGCACCCCTGATAAGTTATCAAATGTAGCGAACCACTTGGAGTGACCTGTGGCAGAGGTGTTGGTTATCCAATGAAAAGTTCCCGGGGTGCAACCACTCGGCTGCAAAAAAAAATCGTTCCTGCAAACAGTCAGCTGGGTAGTAAAACTCGTATTTAATACACAACTACATCTTCCTCCTTACCGATTTCTCAGATGAAAAAATAATTGCAGTACAATTTGTGCCATTGAACATAACAATTTTGTAAATTAAAACTATAAAAGAAAGTTTGTATCAAACGGTTTGTATTTGCTTAGATCTTCACTCGAGATTTTCACTTTATTCAAAACATAATAACTTTAAACCAAACATAACCAAACCATAAAAAAGTGTAAAATAAATAAACACATTTTTCGAGTATTCACTCACTTAAAATATATATATATTTAACAATGACATTGCTGTTATAGCACAGGACAACAATAATAGACAAAAACGTTGCAGGACAAAACAACAACTGTAAAACTAAAGAAAACATGAAAACACTAAAATATCATATTAAAAAAACAATATTATCCAAATGCACAAATTTGACGATAATACACAAATGAACGGCTCTTCAAAATGATTCGCCATACTCAAGTTTAAAAATAGTATTAAAAAAAATAACGACATTAATTCAATTGATGTTTCACAAAAAAGCATGAGGTGCCAGAATTATTACGTTTTTTAATACAATAAGTGTGGTTGAAGCGATGAGGGTGAATCAAGGCAATTGTGTTGCGTTCCATCGTATTTTAGTCAGTTATTTTAAATTTTAGTACTGGACGTCGCTGGTCCCTGCCGACAGCCGTTCCCTCGACTTTGTGGGGATTAGTGAAACCCTCGGCCGGGGACACCCGATATTTTACAACAAATCGAATGTGTGTGGGAGATTAAGCTCCACAGGACCAGCTGTTATTTTAGAACCCTCACACTTTACAGTTTCCTCGATCCCAAATACTTAGATTACAGCTGCCGGGAAGTTGGCATGCTGCGCGTACACACATGACTGTGGGCTGTAATAATATTCCTCGCTAACTACAGACTGCTGCCTTCCGAGAACAATTTCACTGGATAGGTCAAATATGGAAAGCTTTTTCTAAGGATACCATATCCATTACCAAACATAAAATAAACAAACCAAAAAGTTTGCTTCTAAAATTTTTACAAATTTTTTTTTAAAATTTCTGTGTACTAATTCCAGATGTGTTCCTGTTTCTGTAACTCAATGGTTCAATGAAGGATACATTATTTGAGGATGCTTTTTTTAATATAATATGTTTTGAAATTTATTACGTAATTCATTAGAAACGTGATTTATATATATACATTTATTTGTGTTCTATATCCTATTTTTTATTTTATTCAAAATTTACAATTTTTGTAAATATTACACTGGGCTATTAAAACCCTTAGGTTTTTTAGAAATATTTTAAATGTGAAAATAATCAAAAATGTGTACAATGCCCTTGTTCACTCTTTGCTTATCTAGGGAATATAGGTTGGGGAGGATCTTACAAAAACAATCTAAACTAAGTTGGATGTAAAAAAATTGTTTGATTTTCCAAAATAAAGAAATTTGTAACTTTCGTTTAAATTTTAGCCTGATTTTCAAAATTGAAAGTGTTTGATAAATCCGAATAAGTGATAAAGTACCAACCTATATAAAGATATATTTAATAGAAAATTATCTGAATCGCCATTTTTAAAGTTACCTTTGAAACTGATTTGTCGGGAATTCATACTATCCCCCTTGACGTAGGATATTTAGATGAGACACGATGCAAAAAGATGTATATAAATATGTGACACATATAAATATGTGACATATATAAATATGTATATAAATATCATCATACTATTACTAGTTTCTAATATTATGCGATGCAATGATTAGCTCTTATTAGGTTTTATGAGATTATGGGAGGGATTTGTGAATTGGAAGCGGAATAAATATTAGAACATTCGGTTTCCTCTAGAAGCGATTTCCAATCATAATTACAAAAATGTTTATCTGTCAGTTTTTGTAAAACAATTTAGTAATTTATTTAACGTTACAATTTGTAACGTTATTAGAGTTGAAATTATCTACCGAGTTATAGTGTACACTTACAGCTGTTGTTTTAAGGTTCCGACAAACAGGAGGCGTACTTACCGCGCATCAAGGCGTTCGACTGACGTCGCGCTATAAGGCTGCATTGTGTTGTACTGAACACGTGGAAGCCGTTCAAATAAAAAGTACGCGACGTTACAACGCTTTAGTACCGACGCCTTGACGCCGCCATAAGTACGCCGCCCGTTTGACGGAGCCTTTATGATCGGAAATGTTATAGTCACACCCGCACGCGGAGATTGTACTAGTTTACCGCTAATTAGCACATAAAATGATAATGTAACAAGCAGTAACCGACGAGTTTGTCGAAAATCTATTCATCGAAAGCAAATTTTACAAAAGTAAATTTACAAAATACACAAAAAAAAGGTTAGGCTAGGTTTGGTTAGGTTAGGTTAGATTAGGTTAGGTTAGGTTAGGTTATTTTAGGTTAGGTTAGGTTAGGTTGAATTTTAGTTACTTGAACTCGTTTTCGATGAACTCACCGTGAATCGTAACAAGCACATATGATATATGCATATGCACATAAAATTATGATGTTACAAGCTAATGATCTATTAACAAATAAATATTGTATTATATCATTGAAGAAGATGATAACAATAATAATCTAATTTTTTTAAATATGAAAATGAACAAGACACAGAAAAATAATAAAAGAAAACGGTCGCAACTGGGACTCGAACACAGAACCTTACGTCTTACCGGGACATACACCTCTACCAATTGGGCTACTGCGATCTATTATGAGACTGTCAACTTGTCAATTGTCAACTTCATATTTCAAATTTCAGAATTAACAATATTATCTTCGACTAATGTTATTTTTTCATATTATTTTTTTTTATATATATTATACATTGATGGGAATAACCTTCAAAAGTTAAAAAGAGAGTTTTTCTTATAAAAATATAAATATTGTATTATTTGAAATATATTATTATTAAAATCGAAGTAGAATCTTGATTTTTTCTTTGAGTTTAAAAATTAATGCAACTTCACACACTAACGGATTGAATGGATTAATACCGTGTGTGAATGCTGAAATCAAATCAAAATATTCATCAAACCAGTGAATAATTTTGGTCTGTAAGGAAAGAAGACTGAGCACGAAAGCCACCAGCTACCAGCTACCAGGGGGACAGAAGTAGACAGGAGCAGAGTAGAGAGTAAAGATCACAGAGCAACTGAGAATATTATCATCCGACAGAATATTGTTTCAGTGGCCCGCTCTTCTGATTATGCAAATTGAAGTCAGTTAGATACACAAAGCTGACTTTGTTTAGCCGGAGGCTCGGCTGGCTTGGTGCCGACATCAAACTTTCCGACAAGACTAATGTTTGATTTTATATCTCGGGAGATTTATATTGTTTTCGGATTGGGTGTCGTACTTGAAAACATATTTAATGAAATGGATCATCAAATATTACAGTTTCTGTGAAAATGTTTCAGATTAAATGTCTTTTAAATTTTAACCCCCACCACTTTTAAACACAGATGTAAATTAATAGCTCTTCGTGTTGAATACCAACCGTTCTTAATTTTGCACAGTTTCATACTAAGTCTAAGACCCGGAGGTAAATAAAGTCGCCTCTCATCAAGCGGATAAATCAACTAATGGATTAAATTCCACCATGATAACTAGCAGCGATTTTATGATTAAAAATATCGTTATTACGTAGACTATAACACAATTTGTTGGAAAAATTCTGCTGCTTTGAAAATATTCGCTTTAGCTCAGTGGTTAGAATAATCTGCCTATAACGAAATATCAAGGGCGTTCAAATACCTTTCGCAGAAATAATTATCACCCTTGCCCTTTCAGGACGTAAGCTTAGCATATTAGCTAAGCATATCGTTAGAATTACTGAATAAAACATTCATAAATGTGCTCAAGTAATAATATAGCAAAAACAGACATTTACTTAAAAATCAGCATTTTTTTTTTTAATTAAAAAAAGATATTACAAAACCAGTTCAACATAAAGCCATAGTTATTAGTTATGTTACAAAATGGAGAAACAACTACTAAATATGTGGTGTTCTGTTAATTCCTCTGATTAACAATACCATCTGATGATCGGGAGTTTTCAATAATGCTTCGTTTCATCGGAGATTACGAGTGTCGTGTCGTATTTATAATGAACATATAACTGAATTTAACGTCATTCTAAAGGATACTTTATGTTAATTTGCTCACTAAAGATGCCTGCCTGTAGATCGGATATAATCGGCTAGCTTCGTATTCGTTCGGGTATTAGACCCAAACATCCGACAGTTGTCTGTATCATGCAATACTACCAATGATACGCATTGAGACCCCTTTAAACTATATATATATATATTTACAAATACTACAAAATAGAAAACTATTTGTTTCAGCATATCATACCAATTGTTTAAGGCCAATGCACTTCAAGTTATATCATTGTCTTCCAGTTACAAACGCACAATTAATTGCACGTCGAAACTGTGATTGATTATTCTACTGTTATGTTAAGTAACTATATTTATCTGCCTGAATGATCTTCATTCTACGCTCTCACCCCTCACCCCACATGTAAACGCATAATTATGAACTTGTACAGGCGTATATTAATGTTAAATAAACAGCCTATAAGGCCCTCGGCTCCCTGTCACGTCTATCATTAGTTCAAGATACCGAATTGCTTTAATATCTTGTAGTGTTCCGAGTTATTTGTAGTGATGTTTAGTTCGGAATTGCATTAAATTATATCGAAGTTGATGGTACTACTGTACGAAGTTGACGGAAAAGCGTTTTAATCTGCCAAATGATGTAGGCGGAGACATTAATTTAGGTTTTCCAGTTTTGATTACTTTTTTTTATTTTGAGTATTTGAATGATATTGAATGCTAAATTTGTTTAAAACAATCAGTCAGTTAGCAAGACGTGTACCATTACGTCGTTCATATGAAAATGTATCATTTTTCGAGTTACCCATCTAGGCCTCAGGCATATTCTGTCAGAAGATCAAAAAATTTCCTCATTGCAATAAAATCCAATTAAATGGAATATTTTTAAAATTATCCGAATTATAAAAATTATATTTAACCTTACGTTTTTTCTAACAACAATTATTGATGACGAAAAATAGAAAAGCACATGCATATTTTATTTGACAAGTGTTTCTATTCTTTTATATTTTTCTATTATTTCTTACTGTCTATTTTTTCTCAAATTGTGGTTTGATACTTTAGTTTCATAGACGTGCACTTTTTAATTTTATTTTGTGGTTAACTTTTAGGTTCGAATATAAAGCGTGGTGATTTCTCTTTTAAACACCACTTAGATCATGTTTTTCCCCACGAATGTAAGGAAGATACAACGTTTTCTATGAGATTTATGTGAGCTGTTCCAAAAAGCAAACCAATTACTATATCAAGAGGATGCAAATAGCGGCATCGATCTAAAATTCAATATCAATAAAACTGTATCCCCCTTACTCATAATCGTAGTATAACTACTAATACACGTCGTATTACGTCGTAACAGCAAAAAAACTTGACTTATTATCACTTCATGTGTGTGGTTAAAACGGCTTAAAACCAAGTTTAAGGCCAACTTTACAAAGCCAAGGATGATGATACCGCAATTATAAGTAAGGGGGTATGAATTTTATGATGACATAGTTCACAGTTCGATATAAGTCAGTGCTTCTAATAGTTTGTATCATATACAGTTGTAAGTTTTTTGTAATATTATTCAAAAGCTGTTATTTTTACCAACATTTTTTTTAAAGGGATTATAAAATATTGTTCAATAATGCCATGCCTTTTAGTTATTTATCTTATTCAGCCTTTATTGTTTAGAATATTTAGTTTTGTAATGTGTTTTTTGTTTTACTTAATAAACATGAAGTTGAGGGACGTACTTTACTGACTTAACCAGTGATTCCTGACATTATGTAAAAAATGTAAGTAAAATTTTGGAATCCGGTGACATTTTTTTTTTCAACTAAAACATAAAAATAGTAGGTGTTGGACAGTTGGGGGCTGGGTGAGAGGATTAGCAGTTACTCGGCTGAGTGACCAGTGACAGCATGCTGAAGAATTTTTTTTTTTTAAGATTTTTTTTTTTAAATCATGGAAAGTCACTGGAGACCAAAGTTTCTTTCACATTTTTTACTCCAAATAATGTCAGGAATCACTGATTACAGTAAGTCAAGTACGCCCCTTAACGTGTGTGTTATGTAATGAAAATAAATTGGCATACTTACTTCTTAAAAGCTTTCAAAAACAAAACAAACAAATTGCCTATTTGAAACAATTGCGCAACAACTCTTCTGAAATTTATCTTGATATTTAACCGTTCATTAATGAAGGCCGTTACATAGTTGCGTAGCACATCTTGACGGAGGTTTTACAATTTACCGAGCACAATTAACCGTCATACTTTCATACAAGTTAGTTGTATTTAGTACTGGCCCGCCCATCAATCCATCTTTGTAACTGCTAACGAACCAACGAAGGATGCTAACGAGGAACCAGTTCCTGTGTCAAGCAAATAAACCTCGGACAGGCAAACGGACACGGGTTTGTAACGTATTAAATCAACTACCATTACGTGCTACTTCTTGACGGTGAAGGGAGAAAACTTCTGGCAAATAGAGCCCTTGCAAACGCAGCGGTTGTGCTATTCCGAGGTACGCCGAGGAGGCTAACTCAAACACTGTTAATTTGTAGTTTTCATTTGCAGCTTGTAAGTATGTTGCTACGAAGGAAACTGTGGTGTTCAGATTAGTAATGTGGTTTCAACATCCTTCAATAGTTATCGATAATATAGTTAGTTACACGAAGTTTTGTGGTATCTCAATAGATACCACAAAACTTCGTGTAACTAACTATATAAGTATTATTTTAAACAGTATCATCTATCGTCGTTCTTTTGTATCTAATATACGAACGGTTCCAATGATAGCTAGAAGTAGATAGTAGACGATATAGCTAAACGATAGATAGTAGACGCCATCGGTTATGTGACCCTCAGCGACAGATTAACTTATAGAGCCTACTGGTGCAGTAAAATATTCAGTGTAAACTTTACGATAACATAAATAAAGCAACTTGTAATCTCAACGAACCTCGATCCCTCGTTTCCCAACTAATTTCAAGTAGTCTTAATCATTGGATTAACAGATACCACGGTAACTATTATATTTTTATTAGATATTTTGAATATTAGGTGAATCTTGAAGTCTTATTTTGGGATTAATTTATGTTTCATAATGTGGCATTGCGAATTGAAAGAATAGCGTTTTTCTCAAAAAATTACGCAGAAAAAGTCATGTTTTATTGGATACATTCGGAAATTGTTGTTCTTCAGGTGTCACCCAAACGTTTTATCAGCTTTACAGTTAACCCTTTTGTACCATGTGTACATGTGAAAATTCGTTGATTTCAGATATCTTCCGTGTATCTCTATATAACTGGCGGTTATCGTTTTCTAATTGTTGATATAACTGGCTATGCGAGCTAATTTTTGTGGTATTTTATATAATAGTTCAGGCGGTAGCAATTTTTTTATTTTGAAACGTGATTTTTTTTATTTGTGTCGATTTGTCATTTTATGTGGAACACGCCCTCTGAGACGTAATATTATTTCAATTGAAGGCAGCTCTAATATCTAATCTATCAAAAAAAAAACACCAACATCTTTAAAATAATAATGGTTATGGAGCATCGTATATTATGTTCTACCACTGCCAGTTTTAATTCAGATCTGAACGGGTTAACACATTGCATAAGACTCACAAATGTCTAGAGCCAGCAGAGATATAGCAATCCTCTCTTGAGTACTGCTGTAAGGCAGGTGATGAGGGAAAAGTAAGCAGAGAGGAAGAAGAGGAGGAACGTTCGTAGTTTTTTTAGTATTTGTAAATGGTCACTAAAAAGGACAGAATTTATAGCAAAGTATCGGTTTGATTTGGATTCTTTCACAAGAACTGTAAAAGTAATTACATAAATTACTATTTAAATGAAACAAGGTAATTCCTGTATCAAAAAAAAATCAGCTAACATAACCTTACACTTGTGATTTCTATTCATAATTCAAGAAAGAGGGTATTACCAGAGAATACCGGAAATTAGTCATTTTTAAATCAAATTCTAGATTCTATTAAACAACACAATTTTCAAATCATATGATCATACGATAAAATAAATCAATACATAATCTTCGCTCCCCGAAAGTACTAGAGAACTCTGAGAAACGCCTTCTGGTCTCAGGTTTGAGGAAAGGAAAATCCTGATCTATTTCCTTCTCGTGGTGGGGAGTGAGCAACGACCTCATGTCGGCAAATATAGACAGGGACCGAGCGCTGGCCGGAATAAGCTAACCACCAACTTTCGCCCTACCAGGCGTCTGTTGTCTAGGGCACCCTCATGTCCTGGAGAAGTAAATAATCTCCAAAGGCGGAAGAACCTTCGAGGTCAACGGCATAGGATGTGGAAAGAAACGGGAAACTACCACATTAAAGGTCCAAGTGGCATCCCAAGAACCAGCAAAACATGACCCAATCTCAAGTAAAATTCTCCGGAGGTAAAATAGTCCCCCGTTCGGATCTCCGGGTGGGGACTGCTCGAGATGCTAGAAACACAAAGTCAATAGCGAAACCAAAGACAAATACAAAACACCAAATAGCGAGATGGGCAACGTGGAATGTCCGCACATTATTGCAAAACAGCAAACTGGATAATCTGAAAGCTGAGATGCAAAACGTAAACCTGAATGCCCTAGGTATAGCAGAGATGAGATGGCCCAATTGTGGAGACTTCTGGAGTGGCGACTACAGAATCATCCACACAGGATGCATAAAGGATAAACCTGGCCAAGGAGGAGTAGGCGTTGTGCTGTGCAAGGAGTGGGGAAGACGGGTTAAGGGATACGTGCAATATAGCGGAAGAATTATTCTAGTCAAAATAGAAACTAAGCCTGTAGACACTGTAATTATCCAAGTATATATGCCAACATCTAGTCATAGCGACGAAGAAGTGGAGGAGGTATACAGTTCGCTGGATAAACTTATATTAGAGTTAAAAGCAGGTGAAAATCTGATTCTCCTAGGAGATTGGAATGCTGTTGTAGGAGAAGGACGTGAAGGAAATTGCGTTGGGCCCTTTGGGCTGGGTGCAAGAAATGACAGAGGTAACAGATTGTCAGAATTCTGCGAAAAACACAAATTAGTGATAGCAAACACTTGTTTCCAACACCACCCAAGACAGCGATACACCTGGAAATCCCCTGGAGACAGACAAAGACTGCAAATAGACTATATAATGGTTAGACATAGATTTAAAAACCAAATAAAAGATTGTAGAAGCTATTCCGGTCCAGATATAGATAGTGACCATAATATGGTAATGGCCAAAAGTCTTCTAAAACTGAAAAAATTAAAAAAGAGAAAAAATTTCAAATGGGATACAAAAGTATTCAAATGGGATATAAAGTGAATGCGATCTGGAAAGTGATAAAGACGAAGATTGTAACTACGGCAGAGGAAACTATAGGTAAGGAAAGACCTCAAGCAAGGAAGGAATGGATAACCGATGAGATCCTAAATATGATAAAGAATAGAAGAGAGCTCAAAAATGATAAAAGAGCTGAATCACAAAAGAATTACAAAGTGCTGAGAAACAAAATAAATAGAGAGTCAAGAATAGCCAAAGAAACATTCTACCAGAAAAAGTGCGATGAGATAAATAACGACCTTAAGAGAGGAAATGTAGAAAGAGCTCACGCTGCGGTGAAAGACTTCTTTGGGATGAGAGTTGGAAAGGGTAATGCAATAGAAGGAGAAGACGGCAAAATACTTTTCGAAAATGACCAAATAGGAGAGAGATGGAAAAGATATCTCGAAATGCTGTACAATGGAAAGGGAAATAGTGACAACGAAACATTGATAGAAAGAGAAAATGAGGTAGACGCAGATGATTTGGGAGACCCAATCATTAGAGAAGAGTTTGACCTTGCACTCAAAAACCTCAAAAACGGGAAAGCACCCGGAATCGATGACGTTCCAGCTGAACTAATTAAGCCAGCAGGAAAAGGAACTACAGATGCCCTGTTTAAAATGGTACAGATAATGTATAAGACTGGAAACATACCAGAGGATTTCGAGAAATGCCTAATTGTCGCATTACCAAAGAAGGCAGGCACGACGAAATGTGAACAACACAGAACTCTTAGCCTAATATCCCATGCCTCAAAAATATTGACTAATATCATTCTAAAAAGAATCGAACCAAAAGTAGAGAACATCCTTTCCGGAGACCAGTATGGCTTTAGAAGAGGTGTAGGAACCAGAGAAGCAATATTGTCGCTACGCATACTGCTAGAAAAAAGAATAAAAAGAAACCAAAACACAATTCATCGCATTCATAGACCTGGAGAAGGCTTTTGACAAAGTAGAATGGAAAAGGCTCTTCGAGATTCTGAAGAGAATTGACATCAAATAAAGAGATAGACGAATAATCCAGGCGCTATACAAGAATGAGGCCGCTATAATTAGATGTGACAATGGTACAAAGGAAGCCAGTATAAGACAAGGGGTGAGACAGGGATGCTCTTTGTCACCTGTTCTTTTTAATGCCTATATACAGAGTGCGATTGATGACTTGAGAGAGAGAATGAGTCACAGAGAAGGTGTAAAGATACACGGACAAAAGGTGGATATGATAAGGTTTGCTGACGATATTGCTATGGTTGCTGAAAGCGAAGAAGAACTGCAAGAGGCCTTAACAATCATGCAAAGCATTCTTCAAAACAACTACAACATGAAGATAAATAAAGACAAAACAAAGCTGCTGACTGTAGGCCGAACGCAACATCAGATGAGAGTAGAGATGTCAGGAGTTTCACTAAAGAACACCAAGGAGTTTGTCTACCTCGGGAGCAAAATAACATGGGACGGTCGGTCTAAGAGCGAGGTCGACAGCCGTATACACCAGGCTAGGCTTGCATTCAATAAAAGGTCGAAAATAATAGAATCAAATAATATAGACCTAAAACTGAGAATACTCCTCATCAAGACCTATGTATGGAGTATCTTGATGTACGGCTGCGAAACATGGTGCCTATCCGAAAGAGATAAACGGAGACTAGAGGCTTTTGAGATGTGGTCCTATAGAAGAATATTAGGAATTTCCTGGAGAGACCACATTACAAATGAGGAGGTTCTCCAAAGAATCGAAGGAGGAAGGCACCTGCTCAGAACCTTGTCCGAAAGGCGTGCAAGATGGATCGGTCATATAATACGACAAGAAGGCCTCTTGCATGCCATAATGGAGGGTATGACCGAGGGGACAAACTCTAGGGGACGCCCACGCCGAGAGTACCTGGAGGACCTGCTGGTGGACATGCGCTGCTCATCATATGCAGACCTCAAAAGAGCCGCACAAGACAGGGAAGAATGGAAGAAAAAAATAAAGGAAATTGCTGCAAACCAATCCCAGGATTGAAACCAGAGAGAGACATAATCTAGTCAACACAGTTTTCAGAATTTTAATTTCAGTTAGACTAAAATCATTAAAAAAATAAATCGGAGAACGTGGTTTGTGACAAAAATACTTCAGTTTTTTTATTTATTTAAGGTCTTACAAACTAAAATATTTAAAAAAATATTCACACTTATTTTGTTTAGACATTACACAGACTTATGATCAAAAAATACTTACAAGAAGTGCACGATATTTAATAATTTATCATCGTGCGTTTTTAGCATTTTTATTGCTTACTTGAATGTAGCAATGTTTGAATAAAATAATCGGTATTAAATTTTTAATTAAAAACATTTGATACGGCGAGTAATCGATCTTTCTCATTGGAACCTCCCTGGACAGTTGCAAGCATTTTTAAACTTTTATTCTCAGCCGCTGTTCAATCGCTCTTAAGTATATTCTACTGACCAAGAAGAACAACAACTATTCTATTGTAATTCTATATTCCTCAAAATATTCAACCTTCAAGCAGAAGTTCTTTAAGTATTTTCGCTAGACAGCTGACCTACAATGATAAAAGGTAGTTCGGTACCTTCCACAAAATGAGTTCAACCCCGTTATTTAAAACACTGGAATAAATGCGAAGATTCTCTTTCTCTCCTTCGGTATTTTATGGTCACATAATCAAAGGAGAATAATACCTACATTGTTCAGAAGTTCCTGGACAGGTGCTATTTAGATAAGATCTAGTTCAAGGTAACCAGCCACCTTATTCCTTGTTACAAAGTCCTTGTTCAACCGGATTTTGTACCCACCCTATATTGTTGGCTTACTTAATACGACCTAAATATGAAATTAAAATATTTACTCCCATTAGTAACAATATTCAAGGACTATATTGTATTATTCGAATTCTGTCGTTTTGGCAGAAAGAAGTCATGAAAAAAAGCACGTATTTTGGGTTGGCCTATTTTTTTTATTTTTTAAATCATTTAAAACCTGCTGAACTCCGTTTTTTAGTATTGTCTGCAGGTAAATAATGACAACATTTTATATACGACAAAATGGTACATAGCATGGTTCATTTCAAAATATTTTCAAACGATATATAATATAATCTGTATGTATATCAAAAATTGGTAAAAATGGATTTCTTTAATTTTCTTTCACCCTATCATCGATTTCATGTCAAAAATATGTTATTTCATCTATCGGAAATAAATAATTTATGTTTTTAGTAGCTAAATTAAAGAGAACCTATTTTTTATGATAGGTTGGTTTGATTTCATTAAAAAATATATTGAATTTCAAATAGAGATACATATTTTCCAATTAACATGACCTATTAAAAATAAATTCCACCATGAATTACTATGATATCAAAATATCATATGTTCCAAATTAAAAAATATTTTCTAAATTAGTTATGATTGTCTAGTTTTTAAAAATATTTTTTTTTTTTAATTTTTCAATAAATATATGACCATAAGTACATAAAACCATGACAGTAACTGGATATAATTTTTCGATATTTTACGACATTGCTATAAAAATAGTGTTTATTTCCTAGTAAGTGCATTGAAGCAGCTTCCATTGTACGTAATTATCCCATCACTAACGCAAAAAATAACTCACAAATTACTTGCGCATCATAAATTTTACCCACTTCGAAAATTACTACACATACATTTTTCATGATTCCTTGCTATCATACAAAACTAATGTTATTAAATTACTTGGCGTGATATAAATTATTTTAAAACTACGAATACCGCACTAGAGTCTCTAGTCTGGAGCCAGTGAAAATATGGCATCCCCAATTTGGGTGAGTTTGGAGGCTGACGGTAATGGGGAAGGGAAGGAGATGAGTGAGAGGAAGGTGGGGAAGTAGGTACCTGGCTATTCAGATCTAATCACCAAACATGTATAAAGCCATTTCAAGCAACGTTTCAATTCTAAATAGTGGTCTTAATACTGAGAGTATCTACCACTCTGGAACTATAATATATATTATTACATACTATACTATAATAATAATAATAATAATTTGTAGAGCGCCGTTTTTCTGATAAATCACCTCAAAGGGCGCTGTACAATTTATTATATAATTCTTAGGCTATGGCTAAGTGTATCTAGAAACATACTTACCTGGCCGGTCACTTTCGATAAACACACTTTAATTATAAAGTTTATGCTTGGAGAAGATACCAATTTGCACGCGGAGGACATTATATTGAAAACACTGGACATTGCATGATTGTACATTTACTGCCCCCCCATCACTGTTGGTATTCATTTATAAGAAGATTAATGCCAAAGGTGAGTTAATATTATTTTAAAAGACTTGAGATTTTTAGGATTCTTTGGGACTGGAGAATTTTCTTGAAGTGACCGTTAAATAAGATTTAGATCATATTTTTTCACAATTAGTTATTTACAATATCGCGGGCTGTGAAGGTGAAAGGATTTTGATTTTATAGATAAGACAGTCTGAAAAGGTGAGTTTTAAGTTTAGCTCTTAATTCCGCCAAGTATGTGATCATTCTTAACTCATGTTGCAGTCCATTCCAAGCTTTAGGTCCTGATACTCCGAAAGCATGCTCACCGAACTTAGTATCTGGTGTGCGCTTTGTTTCCATCAACCGTCCGATAGCTAGTGATACTGCTGACCTGAGGGTTGATTGTCGAGAATTGGTTTAATACCTATGTAAAAATTTATACAATATATTTTTATGAATTAATTAATTGTGAAATAACAAAAAATAATAAAACAAAACACGCTTGCGAGACGAGAGTCTTACCCCTCTACGAGGCCGTCTATAACGAGTCAACAGGTGTGTAAATGAAACGCAGGGCTTATAGTCCAAATTACATGATAAATATCCATGCAAAAAAAACGAATTGTCGTATTACCCTCATATAAATAATCAAAAAAATAGTATGTGAAATTTTTACTAAACTTCTTTACGAATGTCAAAATGAACGGGATATTCCCGCCACCTGTATACTAAAAATAAAATTGTAACGTTCCCAAATAAAGTGTGCCTTAAATTTGAACGTTACGTAAATATTCAAAGAAGACATGTGTATGAAATACCTAGGCTAAAGTGAATTATTTACATAAAATTTCATCCTTCAGAATTGCCCCGGAATACTCCGTACTTCTATATCAAAAGCGAACTCGCGAGGTGGAATTTTCAAACTGTCACTTAATTCAGGCTTAGAACGGGACAGGTATACTCGGGAAGTGTAAGCACAAAATTATGTTCTTTAATATGCTGTAAGCATAGGAAAAATGTGCGGGTACTTCTTAAGGCGAGAGTTTATTCAGATGGGATCCAAACAGATAGAAGGATACCTTGAATGCAGTGGGGTAGCGACATATTCCTGCCCTGGAGCAATCTTGTAAACTGCACACGCACCGCTTTGATTATGAAAAAATAATGGGAAATTTTTATAGAAAACATAAAGGAAATTAAAAAAAAATATGAATGCAAATGACAAGATAAAAATAATATTACTTCTTCAAACGCAGCAAACCTTTCGTAACACACCATAAACATTGTTAGAACTGAGTATTTTATCAGTTTTGATGGAAATATGTTACAGATAAAAAAATTCAGTCTTTTTAAAATTTATTTTTGGGTTATTTTACCGTGTTGCGCTACCTCCTTCGTTTTAGTCAACGTTTCGGATAGCATCACAGTGTCATTCACCGGGGCAGATGTGTAATCGAAGGTGGTGCTGAATCTACATACATAAAACTTCAGCACGATCTTCGATTACAAATCTTCCCTGATGATGGACAATGTAATGCTGTCCGAAACATTGACTAAAGAAGGAGGGAGCACAATACTGCTTAATAACCTAAAAATAAATTACGTTAATACATATGGACCATAAAATCTCCATTAATTTCACTTGATTATTTATCTGGCCGGACCGGATTCAAATTACGTTTATTTATTGTTATCTTAATGAGTAAAACCTCGAATTGATTTTTTTAATTTAAGAAAGCAAAATCAGCGACATTCAATCAAAAATCTGAAACGGACAAATCAGTCAAAAATAGGGTAAAATTAGGAATCGAAATTTATCCTATACACTACAAAGGTAGTTTTTTTTTTACAATAGCTCCACACAGGAGGTCCTGAAGAAAATAATTCCCATTTGGGCCTATGTCCTACTTGGGGATGCTGTGTGGAAATGTGTGAAAAGGAGGAGAGGATGCTCTGGGAAGGAAAAGGGTATGAGGGGTGGATTTGAATCTGGGGGTCAGTGTGTCCAGGAGTGACGGACGAATGATTCCATCCCTTCCACTACGTTGTGAGATGATGTTCCAAGAGAGCCCTGCTTGAGAAGTCAAAAGGCCTCCCTCAACCATTCTCTTCCGATTTGGCCTGCTACGCAATTGGTGGGCAGACGCATCCGCCGCAATGACTCGGACAAACCTCACCCCATGAACCCGGGCACCCCTGCTAAGACGCCAAACGTAGCGAATAACTTAGGGTGACCTATGGCAGAGGTGTTGGTTATCTGAACTGCCAAAACGACGGGTTTTAGCGGTATCCATACCCACCTACCAAATTGAAACCAGTTAGAGTTGAATCTTGCAATCATACAATCTCATACATATACAACTTCAATAAAAATATCCGTTAAGATAATGGAAATGGCGTTCGCAGTTCAGATAGAGCAAATACTCTAGTCGAGTAGCTAGTAATTTAGTAATTAAACGTGTTCAAACACCATAATTTTAGTAGAGTAGTTTAGTCAGCGTTTTAGTAGAGTCAATCCATTTAGTTATTACTTCGGGTGAGTAGCGCCCCCACCACACGTCCCTGCACATACACTGACATGCGCAAACCCGTCGTTTTAGTAGAGTTCATTAGAAGACGCAGAAATGTCGTCATGTTGGAGCGAAGATGCTACTCTAAAATTCTTTATTTTTGCCACTATTAATCTCTTTGCGTGTCCATAGTTTATTAAATTTGTTTTCTCACTAATTTATTCTTACACTTCTTCTAAAATAAGCATTACAGTCAGCTTAATTAGCGTATTTACTTCGTTGCGAATGTAATGCGAACGAGTGACTACTAAACTACTTGCCAAGTGTGAACGAGCCATTATGAATGACACCGTTAAATGTGATCGAATCTGATAAAGTCACTTTAGCTCAGTGGTAGAGCTCTTTCGGGACAAGGCAAATGTCATAGGTTCGATTCTAGATGTGACGTATCTTTTTCTGTTTTAGATTTTCTATTGAGTGTCGATGATATTGTCTTCATTAATTACTTTTATCTGCAGACTGGTATTTTTTGCTAATAACAGTTATTTAAATTGGTTTCATTATTAGAGGCATAGAGAAATTTTGCGTTGGTAATAGTTTCGTTGTCCTAGAAATTTGCTATAGTGTTTATTTTATTTATTTATTAATCGCGCCAGAGCAAAACAATACTTACCACCAAATTTCGACCAGGGGTGCTAGCATGGTCGATCGATATGAAGTTACCGATCGATTGTCGGTACCTTTTTTACCGTTCCCTAGGACAACTGAAAATCGCAAACGAATAGGTGACAGTTCACAATGACTAAGTGTCCTTAATATATTCGATATCAACTGTCGTTTGTACGTTAGCGATCTGCAGTTGTCCTAGGGAACGATGAGAAGTTACCAACAATCAGTCGGTAACTTCATATCGATCGACCATGCTAGCACACCAGGGTATGTCATGTTTTTCTACATGGTTGTGGAAAATGGTTGTAGAAATATTCTCAACAACTGTAAAGAACATTTCACTGAATAAAATGAATTTTAAAAAAAACCTTTAAGAGCTTTTTTACTGCTTTAGCACACTTTGTGTGTTCACTCATAGTTAAGAATAGCCTCAGTACAATTAATAGAATAAGAAATAAAGCTGTACATTTTTACTGGGCCTAATGAAATTTGCATATTTTTAACATAATGCAACATATATTTTTGCCTTTGAATACCCTCACACGGTCCACTTAGAGACACAGACCCTTGGGAATAGTCTGGGCTGCCCAAACGATCGCTACACCACTGCCAGAACCTACTTACTACTTACTACTCCAATAAGGTAGCCGTCCGTAGTGCCACATCCACAATTTCCACGTACCCAGAAGCCGAGACTTCAACAAAGGGGTCAATCATTTCCAAATCTATGAAAACGCTTTTTATAAAAATCTCAGTCCTTTTTTGACGAAGTTCCTCGGAATTTGTTCTAGATGAACGTACAGGTAGTCCCTGCAGCTGACAATTTACAACAGGCAGGATATTTAATACAAACGTAATTCTTGTGGAGGATTTATGTTTCGGTATTTTGTTCAAATGTAATTCGTTTTTCTCCCAACGTCATGCGAGATTTATTGCGTGAACCAACATGTTTGTAAGGATTTCTGTAGTATACTATTATTTGAATTCACATGCCGTACGATATTGTCCCATAATTCATTCATTTTTTGGATCCATAAAGTTTGACAAACAAAAACTTCAGTGTGAAAAAGGGTTATTTATGGAATTGATTAAATCCGGGCCCTTGTAAATACAAGTGAACAGATTTAAAAAAAAAAATATGACGTTTCGGAAATCCCTTGCACGCTACTATTTATTGTGAATCAGATCATGCAATGCAAATCAGTACGGTAATCAAAATTACACTAAATCACAAAAACTGTATAAATATGTGAAAGCCCATTAGGGCGTTGATGATTAATAAAATAAAATAAAATCAAAAATAAAATTATCTGCCCTCGAATTTCAGACGTATATTTGTAAAGGAATAAGAGTACCTACCTAGTATTTAAGTACCTACCTAGAAATATCTAGGATTCCTTTATATTTGAATTATGAATTTTATTTTATTCTATTGTTTTTTTTCACGTATCATTTTACCAGGGGGGTATAATAAGGCGCTCCGCCCACTGAGGCAACTGAAAACCAACTAAAACCGGCTGTTTTCTCTGTCTTGATTGGTCAAAAAGCTTGTTTAACCATAGATGAAGAACAATCAGCTGACAGCTCGCAACTAGCAAAGGCCGCCCAGGGCAATCAGCCGTGACAGTCGCAAGATGGTCGCAAGTCACCGCTTACGTTACCATTGACAACGGGGTTTTGTGTGATTGTGTAGTGTGCGGGCCATCACATTGTCATACAAAGACAGTTGGCACTGTTGGCAGTTGAGAGTTTTCAGTTGCCTGAGTGGGCGGAGGCGCTAACTCCGATCCAAATTTTCAACACAATTCAAAACAAAATATATCCATGGTTGTGTGACGACACGATTCCCCTCAACCAATAGGAATCCTTTAATTTCTGTATGTTTCTCTGGTTTATTATATTGAAAATAATTTCATTCGATGTTCATTTGTTTTGAACGCTTTTGACATTTACTTGCGACGCAGTAGTGGAAATAAATAATAATCAATTGAAAATTAGCGATCGCGACCCGTGATTGGAAGAAAAATGTAGGTGGGAATCATTATTTGGTTGTTAGGTAAATGTTTACTACTCCGCTTACCGGATAATACGGAATTCGAATTTCGATACACGGATACGCACGGATAATATGGAGCGGAACATTTCCTTTGCCGCCATTTCTTTGGATTTGATATTTGCGATTTTTTTCAATCTAAATACGCACGAATTACTTAGGTTACCCAGCCTAAGAACCTAATAACCTATTTTGTGCACGTAAATAGTTGTATATTGTAGTAATTGAAGTTGTATAAGTCCCGTTTCACTTGGCCAAACGTGGCTGTCAAATAATTCGCGTAAGTGAAATCTTATAAAATTGAAATATAAAATGCATGTTTTTTCGTCTCCCCTGACATAAATACTCAATTTTCGTAATAATAAAGCAAAATCTAACTGTTTGAATAAAAAATATTCCGTATTAACCAGTAGGCGGAGTATGAATTATTATTAATGAATGAGTATTAATGGTTGTTATTTCAGTGTTCCTTATGTGTGATGTTTGTTCCTTATTTGCAACTGTGTTATATTTTCGTTTTCAGGAGTTATCCATGTTCTACCTGAATCTCATTCACTTTGTTCATATCGATGCTCGAAAGGAAAAATGCAGTGCAACTGTGATATTATATTAAAGATGAAACCGAGGAAACCGGGCGGCGTTTTGTCCACAAGAACGTATTCTTTATATCTGGATTTTGACACTAGTTCAAGTGTTTTTTTATATCCTCTTTCTGGAGATGGTTACATAAGGTTGATGGAAATACTGCCAGTCATGGTGCATGATGCAGGTAATTATTTCATATAATAATTACCCAACAATGTCAGACAAATTTTTCGCATTTGAGTTGGTTTCTTTATATAAGTAGGTATCTCAGAGCTTGATTTAATATGGGAGTCATAAATTAAAAGGGATGAGACGAAATGATGTATCCTGTAATATTATACATACTTTACGCAAATACAATAAAAACTGCATACTTAAACAAATTCCCATCACAGATCAAATATAATTTTTAGAAAATAACTCTTCCTAAGTCCCATTTTTTATTATTTCAGGACAAATGATGAGCTCAGCCAAACTAAGCTACATGTGCAAATGTTCAAATACAAATATAATGTACTTATGGGCCCCTTATGAAGCATTAAACATCTTGTGCGACGTTAATTATATAGGTATTCTTGTATTTTTCGTTTCTACCTGTTTGTAATAAAATACTAAAATATGCAATTATGAGTTTTCATTTCTGTCTGCAGAGAAAATTTTATTTTTAAAATATTATTTTAGGCTAATGCATTTGGTAGGCTCCGAGAGAAAATTATATTGTCTATGGCCACGCCTTTTTTTTAGTTTCCTCTATTCTCGTCTATGGTGTGTATGACGACAAGATTCCCCATGGAACAATAAAATCGTAAAATTGTGTCGAAAATTGCGCAGAGCAAAAAGTCCGAAGATATCAATCTAGTTATTGGTTTATTTATGGTCATTACTTTGGTTACACTATGTTATGTGGCTGATATTTTTAAAACATTATAAAAACAACCTCTATATGACAAATAAACTTAAATTGTCGTTTCTTTATACTCCAGAGCAACACATTGTTTTATTTGTCATTTAAAACCTAAAGACAACAAACAGTCTTATATATTTATAAAAAGGTTACAGTTTCAAAACTAACTTAATATCATTGAAGAATAAAATAACACTAATAATCTAAATTAAAATATGAAAATGAACAAGATTGGGAACAAAACAACTAGGACACAGTTGCGACCATCATCTTTTATTATTTTTCTGTGTCTTGTTCATTTTCATATTTTAATTTAGATTATTAGAGTTATCTTCTTCTTCAATGATATATTTCATTGGTGGGAATAACCTTCAAAATTTAAAAAGAGAGTTTTATTTATAAAAAATTGACTAACTTTATATTTTAAGAAACCTTTTTGATTTTTACTTATATATGCTTTTTACAAGGTATGCTTTGAAATATTAAGAAAAAAATATTGTTCTCGGAAGTACACAAGCAATGTGAATATTATTAAATAGTTTTGTCAATTAAAAAACTCAAATCTTTCAAGAAAGCCTAAACAAATCCAATATTTCATCGGTGATTCAATCCAACGATAAAATTCATGAAACATTGTACATTTTTTCATACATATAACTTATAAAATAACAGAAACAAACGTGTAACGAACAATTTTCGGAGCATACTTTGCGATTTATTTCTATCGAGGGAATTTCAAATAATTAATATAAATATCGAGGGAAATGTGTAGATGCTATCTTTAAGAATAACATAATATATTTTTTTAAGACCTTAAAAACTTCAAACGTTCAAAAGTCAAATATTATTGACAAAAATAGTAGTTTTTTTCAGAAAACTATTTCTAACAGTATCCAGCGAACACTTTTGTTAGTATGACAAAGAATTTGTTTTTGTTTGGGTTCATTCACTCTTTGGTTTGTGATGACACCATTGCACTTAGGGTGAAATATCACCAAATTGCGAAATATAAGTGTATTGTTATCATTATTATAAACAGGATGTTAGTTCCAGCAGATCCTTTATCCATCGCAAATAATGCGTATTTGTCGAGAGAAATAGAAGATGTGTATTCTGTCTAATGGCTAAAGGAAGTAAAGGACTAAAATCACTCGAGATGTCATGTGGCAATGGCAACTCCTTGGGGAGGATAAAAATAAGAATACACATAAGGGTAAACCCGGAGGGGTAGAATATTGTATGTAAAAGTCACATCCTACAAATTGTACAATACGCCCTTATAAACATGACTTACATTGTAGATACAATACACGTACGGTACAAAACCTTTAACATATAAGTGCTACTACACGAATAGATTGTATCTCGTCTTGTATCTTGTTCGCATTCATCTTCGTTCGCAGTATCGACCAATGCGCATTGTAATATTTGCATGTGGAATGAGTCAACATGATGCTTTTTTTAACCTTATTCTTGAGTGTACTTTTGACCTCTTCGGTATCTATAGTTGTAAAAGTGAGGACTTTAACACAAAATTACAATTTAAAATTTTTGTTTCAAATAAATGAAATTTGATGGGTGCCTACGGTATGGATTCTGGTAACCAAGTTGTTCAAATCACCAGAGACCTTTTTTTAAGAATAACAGTGCTTTCAGTACGGATATTAATTTTTTCTCGCATTTTTCAAGTACAAAAATATTAATATTTCAGAAAAATAAAAAAAATGTAAGTGCTAGTTTACTCTCAGAATTTGAACAATTTATCAAATTTTAAACGTAATTGTCAATCACTAATGTTATTACATCATTATAGTTAAGCTGTTTCACAGAACTGAAAAAAATGGAAGATGAACGTTCACAGAACTTGAAACTAAACAAAAAATGTGTGTAACCTAATGAAATATCATATATAAGGTACCTAAACTATTGTGTTTACTAAAGGAACCCAAGCACTAAACTTGTTACATTATTATATGTGATAAAAGGTTCCTACGTACTATCAAGAACATACACGAAGAAAAAACATATCGTTTTGTTTAATCGCAAGTATATTATTTGGATCGGCATGGTTTTATAGTCGGACGAGTGAACTTTAAAAACAAAGATGCCAACGCGTAGTCCATTGAAAATGCACACATGTTTCCTCTCGGATCTATGCAAATGGTCGATTGACGAGTTGACCCGTTCTCCGCAGGCCAGGATCAACTATACTCTGTTCTTCCTGGATATCGATATAAATTAACCTATATTGGCTTCTTCATATCAATTATAATACATTAAATAGTCGATTAATTAAAGGTTTGTAAAGCTTTTAACTCCTACAATATATTCCATTATTTTGTTGTGTTGCGCCAAACATCATAGTTAGTCAGTCAGTCAGTCTTTCAATGTCACACAACAAATACTCCAACATTGAGACTAAAAATACTTTTCAAGGTTATACTTCTGTTTTGGTTCTGTTGTTATAATTCAAACAAATTTTTTTTATAATAACCATTTTTAACCATCGGAAGATTCCATTCAACATGAAGTTCTATATAATAGACCTACTTCGAAGCCCGGAAAAACCTATACATTACAATAATCAATCTTCAAAAATTATATCTTTTTCTGGCCGTTGTAATTAATAACGTGCTGAATATTGTCGCACAAAGTGATAATAATTGCTCATAGTTTGAGAACAACATTTACATTTATCTACAAACGGCCAAAATAGCACCATTCCATAGTGCTGCGCTCTCGTACGATGTTAGAGACAATAGGTGGTCGAAAAATATAATACATATAAAAAAAGAGTAGCAAAAAAAATCTATCCTAAAGGTTGAATGACTATTAGTAGACATTATTTTAATGCTTATTAGTAGACAAAATATTTCGTAGAAATAATCGCAGGTATATAGTAAATAAGATCATTTGACGTAATAACAATATTTTATCAATCAGTTGTGTTGCCAACCTAATAAATGTGAATATCTAGTTTTTTGTTTTACTTGTGAACGGTGTCTAGTCAATTATCCAATAAATAATTATTTTAGCACGTTTTTTACTCTTTCTATCCCGTAGAACCACAGCAAAGCCGTTTTACATTTGTACCTACACAAAACACTAACATACAGAACACCAACTATTTTTTTGTAAAAATGACATATTTCGGTGCACTTACAATTCTTTCAAGTAAAGGGCCAATCTAGAACACGTTTATCTCTCTGCGAGCGAGCCTATATAATATTATCTGTTGCTGGGCACGCTGGCATCGCCTACTGGCTACTTTGCACACGGCCTCTCGATGTGTAAGATAAATACTCCTTTCACTGCATGTGAGAGAGCCAACTCCGTCAAAGGGCGGATTCGGCGATGGTAAACGCGGGTACTGGGACCTACCCGACCAGACAACTTCTAACTACCGCACTGGGGCGAGAGAACTGTGGAAGGTATGTCGCACAAAAATAACCAAAAAGATAACATAACATCACTTTTGTTGAAAAATAATTCGCCTTTGCTGGAAAATAACACCGTTTTTCGTGGAAAATAATAAATCTTTTCCTGGAAAACGACACCAGTTTTCCTGACAAATAACTACCTTTTTTAACTTTTCAGGAACCTATACATTACTTCTTTGAATATCAATTTACATACAACCTAACCTAAACTAAATAGGATAAAATAATATAATCCATCATACATATTTATTATTTCAATGTCTACACTATACTGTGGTAGCCACCTCCTTCGTAGATAATAGCGGGGAGCGTTTGTCTATGGCTTGAATAGGCATTCTTGTACTTGTAAGACTGCAGTTAACAGCTAATAAAAGATTACTTTATATAATAGTAAAAAGGAGTATTAATCACTAAGTCCCGAAATGTAAAATAGTATAAAACATCAATATAGTACATATATTTCATCTTTTTCCTTCATTTGTAAATATGAGAAATATGAAGCATAAGATCTCTTTATAGGACTAACCCAAACTTCCTTTACCTTTCTTTTTGTTATTGGAAGATAATTCTATTAAATAAAAAAAAAAGTATTTTACCTTAGAATTTATGTATGTATGTTTGTACGCATTTATATACCTCCTTCGTATGTCTTTATACAGGTATATCCTACTGAGACAGGCATCGAAAAAGCATATGTAACCATAAATATAGATGCATAAATAAATATAGAAAATAGGCACTAGACTACTTCAGAGAGATACCTCAATAACGTAATATCTCATAGATAATTTATCCACCCGCAAATATTGAAATATTTAACGAATTGTCACAACCAGTTCACTATGGAAATTGGAGGGCGGGTCATGATCCTCGTCGATGAGTGTCCGACTCAAGAAGAAAACTACTAATATACTTTTACGTTTCTTTAACGTATTATTCACCTTTGTGGTGATGAATTTCTGCATCCCACCACCCTTTCCCGGAGCCATTGTACTATTTCTAAGAACGTTGTTTTGGAAAGAAAATGAGAGAATAGTGAAATAAAAAATTATGACTGAAAAGAACTTGAACGGACAGCCTAAGATCTGGGAAAGGAATAGGTATGAGGGATGGATAGGAATCTGGACTTCAGTGTACCCATGAGTGAAGGACGTATAAATCCATTCCTCCCACTGCGGTTGAAGGTGATGTGTCAAGAGAGTCCGGCAGGAGAATTCAAAATGTATTCCACGACTAGCCTTACCCCATCCACCACTCTGTAGGTGGACATACGCATCCGCCGCCAATACCTAGACAAACCTCACCCCATGAACCCAGGCACCCCTGCTAACCAGTTAGGGTGATCTACGGCAGAAGTTTTGCTTATCCAATAAATGATTACCGGGATCACTTCTATTGGAAAATTATTTTATAATTTTTTTTTTAATATTTTATTATTTGCTTTCAGTCGGTATTATTTTTTCTAATGTCTTCTCTGTGTCCACTCCAACAGTTGAATCATCCAAGACCCAACACGAAGTTCTCCAGAACATTGTAACTTCAGAAACTGCATTGAATGTTAGACCTCACTCTTCCAACTTGGTGGTCTATGTCCTAAGTCCTATATCCCATGTTCTATGTCCCATGTCATCTGTATACCAGCTGAAGTGTGCTACCGCTCGTATCCTGAATGTGTTAGCCGCCTACTGTCTGATCCTGCTATGGAATGTGTTGGTTAATTGATTGGTTCAATTATATTACTGATGTAATGTCGCTAGATTATGATCACGTAAATGAGATTTGAAACCAGCTCAACATAAACGTATAGATATTATTACATGGATTGATATAGTTTGAGAGGAATTTCATCAGATTGAGGTCGTGTTTAACTACTGGATTATATCCAAGGTTACAAAGTCAAATTAGAACATGATTATAATATATTTAATAATTTTATAAACCCATGGATAATAAAATTTATCTCTATGGTTTCAGTAACATCACTTTACTAACAAGAAAATGATAATCAATGTTTCGACGCAACCGTGTCAATATTGATGTTGTAAGGCATAAGCTACACGTTCAATATTTATCACGATTCATATCAGAGTGCTACCTTAGACGTTCAATACGTATTGTTGATAATTATTGATTCGTCAATATTTATCACGATCCGTGGGTTTGCGATACGGAATTCAGGAATCTACATAGACATCTGTGATCCATACTTTGATCCATGAATACACTATCCTACAAGTTCAATAAATATCACCATATTTGATAAATATTGAACGTGAAAGGTTCGCCTAAGTCTTTTCTTGTAAGTTACTAGATAAAGTGATGTAAGTCACCAGGTATAAGTCTCGGTTGTTAGTTTCTAGCTACGAGTCTTAGTCGTTAGTCACTAGTTATTTAAGTTGTAATCGACTAGTACTAATTCTAGGGTGTATAAGTTATTAGTCAAGTCTAAAGTGACGGGTTAGTTTAACATATTGAGTTGAAAAGCGCCTTTGGGGTAATTTTATGACATTTTTCATGATAACGGCGCTATAAACATAATCTAATCGTTACTTCTAAAAAAAATTAAAATATTTTTCGTTATAGATTTTTCGTAAGTGAAAGGATCGCTTAAGTCTTTTCTTGTAAGTTACTAGCTAAAATGATGTAAGTCACCAGGTATAAGTCTCAGTTGTTAGTTTCTAGCTACGAGTCTTAGTCACTAGTTATTTAAGTTGAAATCGACTAGTATTAATTCTAAGGCGTAAGTTATTAGTCAAGTCTAAAGTGACGGGTTAGTTTAACATATTGAGTTGAAAAGCGCCTTTGAGGTGATTTGATGACACTATTCTATGATAATGGCGCTATAAATATAATCTAATCGTTACTTCTAATAAAATTAAAAATATTTTTCGTCACAGTTTTTTCGTATCTGAATAAATCTAGAAGCCTTATATATCAAAATGCAAAATAATCGTAGGTATATAATTTTAAAATGTCTTCACAGACCACTACAATACCCCCACTACAAAACATCAAACACACGCATGATGTTTGTACAATTCAAAATATCACAATAACACAATTTTATTAAATTTATTCACTAACTTCATAAAATTAACAATTACTACTTGTGCATTGGCTCCACAATAAATGTATTTGTATGTCCAAGTGTACGTACATATGTGCATATAAATATATATGCGTACGGTGTGCACATATATGCATACATGCTTATGTGTGTATATTTGTGTATGTATGTAAGTGGGTTTGCATACATGTATGCATATTATATTTGTAAGTATATATGCATTTTTCTTCCTAATAACTTATTTCGATCTCCCTTGTTTTTATATACATATTTGAAATTAAATTTAGTATTTTTCATTTTCATTTTATTCATTTTCAACGCCCTTACGGGCTTTTAATAGTAAGTATATGATATGATATTATACAGAGACACAATGTTTGGATAAGAAAAAAGATCAACTTAAAATATGAACATTACATAAATAGTATCTAAGTATGAAGGTAAATTAAAGTGAAAATAATATATTATGGGAAAAAGAAAGACAGAATTATTGTAACTAACCAATCATTACATAAAGAATATTGAGATAAATTTTGTGCTCACTTATAATTAGAAACATCATTACAATCAGGAATATATGTGAATTACTGTAAAAATTATGTGATGTATTCTGTTGGCGAGCCAATATATAAATTTAAAAAAAAAAAACAATAACAAAGTCTTTGTTTAATTTACGTATTAAACATTTTTCCTGAAAACTACTAATCATTATACACTAGTAAGTTATAGTTACTAAAACACCATAATATTTATAATAATTTCGTTTCGCATACAACTTGCAACTATAAATTATTAAAACTCAAAGCTAAGCAAACTGCTGTGCTTAGTGTAATCTTGTGTTCGGTTATATTTTGGCTTAGTGGTCCATTACCGTCCATTGGTAGTGTCAATTAGAGACCGCAGTTAGCGAGTGTCAAATGTGTTCATGTAATCCACAAACATGAGTAACACATTGACCGCGAGTACATCCTCAGATGTTATAGCGTTATTATGGTGACCACTCAACGTACGGGCGGGTATTATAAATAACCCATGATGATACGTGAACAAGTCGGGGATTAAAGATATTTGTACATCTCTGAAATTAAAACCGCAAGTTTTGAGTGGTTATATCGGCTTGTTTACGATCGTGCTGTACTGAATATACCTCTCTGAAAGTAACTTAATAATCATAATAATAATTGGATAATTTGTAGATCTTCGTTTTTGTGAGAAATCGCTTCAAGGGATATATATTTTTTTAATATTTAATTGCCGGCAACCCGGGGTTTATTGAGATAAAATATTCTGATAATGCTACACGGAGAAAAATGTTATTCTAAAATACGATCATTGTATTCGTAAAAACGGGACTGAAATTCTTACGAACAAATTAACAGGGTTTCAATGTTTATTGGCGGGAACATGAAAAAATAATTTGTTGATTTACGAAATTACATACGTTTACCAACAAATTATTCTTACATTTTTCCGACAATAAACATTGAAACACTGCAAATTTGTTCGTAAGAACTTCAGTCTGGTTTCTAACCGTTTATACGAATAAAATTATCGTATTTTCGAATAACATTTTTCTCCGTGAAGTAAGTTACGCGCCTCAGTAGACGTTGTTATGTGTTCTTAGACAGATAATGATAGAAAAAAAAATATTAAAAAAAAGACAAATTACACATAAACTTTGGTGACCAGACAACTCAACAATATGCAACTTCATCACGGTCTTCTATGTTTCTTTATTGGATAGTTTTTTGCTTTACAGAGACATTAAAAGTAATGAAAAAAAAAAAAAAACTTGGTTTAATAGGTTGCGTTAGGATCGATTATAAACTATTTTTAATTTTGTTTTCATGATTGTATGTTGTTCACTTTTTATGTTGTCATGGAACCATAAAATTTACCTAAAATATGCAGGAAAATACAAAATATGTGGATAAAGAATAAAATAAGACAAAAGTATATAAAGTATTTTCTTAGATGTAGATATGTTTTTTATACACAATTAAAAAAAAATTATCAGAAAAAGTTAAAAGTTAATTAAAAAAAAGGTACAAAAAATCATGGTAACTATATAATTTCATAAACATATGGGATGTGTGACAACCTGGAATAAAAACATTATTATTATAATTATAAAAACAAAAACTTTGATAAGTACTTTAATAATACATCAGATACACATCTAAATATGTTAAATATTTGTCAACAAAACTTTGATTCCATCTAAAAGATTTGACAATCTAAAGAAACTCATAAAGAATAATGTATCCAATCCAGGAATTAATCCGGTCAGTCTTTCCAGAGGACCTATAATAATCGCGATCATCGTTTGTCTAAAAACGGCTTACTGCTATCTCTACTAACAATCTAAATACTATTTGACTTGAGCAAATATAATTCTGATTCTCTAACACAGTCAACTACAAACTACGTTCGTACAAAATACATGCATACACAACATTCTCGCGAAACACCCACTTGGAAAACGTAAAGCATGTAGTTAGGTGGTGCTATAGTATAGGTACTGACGGTATGTTCATTAGCATATCAAATCCGCGTGCGAGGAAAGTGTCCCCGCTAAGTTGCGACTTAAAATTTCCCGGCGCCCTCCTTAGTTAACACGCGTCGCCGCCGGTTTGGCCGGGGAATTTCCGTGCCCATTGGGAGTTGCGGGGGGCGTTTGCGCCGCGACGGCAGGTCGGGGCTTGGCCCGCTTCTGGCGGATATCCTGGCATAGTCGACGACGCCGCTGGCATCAAGTATGACTAATTATCATATGTTATTTAGCGGTTAAAAAAACGTGATTTTTATCAAAAAAGATATATTTTGGGTGGTTTCGTGAGAACTAAAGAAATTGGCGACAAAGGGGTGTTGCCTTTGGAAAAGTCATTAGTCATTACATTTTAGGAGGAGGGTTTGGGTTTGGTTACCGTCGCCCCGCGAACCATTTATTGGAGAACAAATACCCCTGCCACATTGACCCTCTGATACATTGATCCCCAGATTCCTACCCATCCTTCCTACATTTTTTCTTCCCAAAACTTCCTCTCCTTCATTTCCCAAAATAAACCCTCCACACAGCATCCTAAAAGATGACATAGGCTGTAAGGAAATTTCTTTCCACGGGGCCCCCTGAATAGAAATAATGTTAAAAAAAAAATAAATGATTAAAACAAACCTAATGCAACCTTATTAATCTAGTTTTTACATTTTTCAAAGGAATTATGATATTTTACTTTGTTGAGTTGTCCGTTCACCGTTCTGGATTTTGATGGAGTCAAATTATGAGGATTGTTTGCAGAGATTTTTACTGATTCATGGCTTTATTTGAGTTTGAAAACACGAAGCTAACGAGACGAAAAATTTGTGATATCGATATTCATCTTCTATCATTTTAAAATTTAAAAGACAAACTTATTTTTTAACTTCTCATAATATGTTTTTAATAATACAATAAAGTTTATGACCTCATTAAAACGACTCGATTCCCTCAATCCTTAAAACAATAAACTACAAGAACTGAAAGAAATTTCTATACGAGATCAAAGCATATCGCTCTTAGGATCCTTGGATACGAATCGGTTTAGGCTTCACCGCGCTCTTTTAATATAAAGTTATTTTATGAAAACCGAAGATTCTTCTAGCGTGATGTGATGTTTTAGAAGGACTGTTCTTTGTGTGAAATGTTTGCCATGTCTATGTTTTAAGGATATACCAAGTTTGGTTATCAGCATGGGAGACACGTCTTTACACACTACACACGCCTCTCAGTATTTAACATAGTCTCGAATAACTTATGTATTACGTTTTTCAAATAATTAATTGGATAAATAGGATCGTGGGGTTTAATGTAATTTTCTTTGTCAAGAACATGGTTAATTTTTTTGCAAACCAAACTTATGAAACTTTTGCTTTTAATCAAATTAAACGTTATCCAAAATGTGTAGGTATTGTAAAAATATTATTAACAAATCATTTAAAAGATGAAGTTTTCTCCAATCATTGGATGTCATGTACTATCAGATAATTATGCCGACCGGAGAAGACCGGATGCATTGCAGTTTTTCAATATTTTATGATTCGGTGATTCAATCCAGTATTGTATTTGATAGCCTTTGAGTTTTTTACTAATAAATACAATATCGTCGTTGCGTATTTAATATGAACCATGTAACGGGTTTGAAGAAAATGAGTTATTTTTTTTTCCTAGTTATTATATATATTATATTATATATATATATATATATATATTATATCTTTAGTTATTTTTTTTTCTCCGTCGTCTACAATATGAGCCATGTAATAATATCAAATATTTAAGGCAATAGAAAATAAATCAGTTGAGGACAATCAAAATACTACATAATAAAAAATAAAAAAAAGTTATATCCTCTGCATACCACTACACAATTCAATGCCTTGGTATGTACATAATATTAACATCATTTTTTGTGATACCTAGCTGTCAAATTTTAATAAATTAAAATTAAATATTTTGACATAATATGGTATTTAAAATTATGACGAAAACTGTATATAGAATTTTTATTTATTTTTATAGTGATTACCTCACAAGAGTCCCAACTGCTCCCGTCTGGAGCCAGTGAGATTATGGCATCCCCAATTGGATTGTAAGTGGGGAAGGGAAGTAGACGAGGAAGAGGAATGTGGGGAAGTACTTGGCTATTCAGATCTAGTCACTAAACAAGGCTAAAGCCATTTCAAGCAACGTTTTAATTCTGAATGGTTACCAGGGCTATGCTAAGAGTATCTTCCATTCTGAAACGTGCCGCAAATATTCTATATATTATTTTAAATAATTAATTGTGAAATAACACAAATCAATTAAATAAAATTTATTTGCGCACGCCGGGTTCGAACCCGCGGCCTTCGGAATGGGAGTCTAACGCCCTTCCGCTGGACTACGCCGGCCGTATATATATGAACCATGTGAGAAAAACTGTGCGTAGAATATGAAGCATGTGAGAAAAACGTGTTAAAATTTTATTTTCTCTCAAAAAATAATTAATGTTTGCCATAAATATATTCTTATAATGAACGAAATATATTTTTCCTACTTTGTCCAAAAATATAATTTTTATTTTCCATTTCGTTATTTTTTAAAACAGTTTTTTTTCGATTTTCTCAGAATGCTCAGTCTCACTTGGTTCATATTGTAGATTGCACTGAACAACCAAAAACATTTATAATTTAAAACACTGGATAAGTAACCTAGCGACAGCTAATATAACAAAAGACAACGATCGGAACGCCGTTCTGTTGTGCGCGTCACCTTGGTTGGTTGTGTTTTATTATCTACACATTTATCCTTCTGAATAGTTCCTGATAATGAACTTGATTATCAAATGTAAAAATATCATTTAAATAAAAGAGTGAAATCAATGATGTTGTATCATTAAAATGGTGACCACCCGACCTTCCACGCAATTATACACAATTATACGAAAAATTTCTTTTTAAATTTCCGCACCACAACAAACCAGTCAGAACGACCGACGCATAGGATCCTGAGGCCAGAGAAATCGAAAATGGCGATTTAATTAGGGACCATCATCGCACATGGAGACCATGGCTGCACAGGTGAACGAGTTTTGCTGACACCATATAGAGACTACCAAAGCAGCGGAGCTTCACATCACGGAGACTTCATGACGCAGTATCCAATCGCAGCAGAGCTTCACATCACGGAGACTTCATGACGCAGTACTCAATCGCAGCGGAGCTTCACAACAAGAAGACTTCATGACGCAGTACCCAATCGCAGCGAATCTATCTTCACGAGAGACGTTTGGCTGAGAAAAAAACATCACCACAGACAGCAGACCATTAGGAATTCGTTTCAAGTCACGTAAATGTTATACAAAAGACTATTATTTTTACATAACCTAATTTCAAAATTTAAAATTTTAATTAAATGTTAATGATTATTATCTGTTTTGAGAAATTATTCTATTATTAAAAAATAATTTGAAATAATTTAACACTAATAAAAATGTTCTAAAATTAGTAGATTTTCAAAAGGTTTGCGCCTAAGATAATATCACATGCATCTGACTTATGATTTATAGAAAAATGCATAGACGGTACCCCAAATCAGTTTGATAAATTATCGATAATTTTAAATATGTATATTTTAATATGATTTAATTTAATGTTTTTTCGAATTTTTTGCTGATGAATATTTTTTAAAGTAACTGCCTTATATGCGTTGAATTGTCAATATCTGAAATAATGCCATGACAACTGAAGAAAATATTCTCATCTCGAAGCAAACAGCGGAATCAAGTTTACAAACATCAAGCAACAAGATAATTACAAATTCAATTACAATGGAATCATCAAGCGGAACTAGTAATGAATCAAACATCCACCATGTCTCAGTCAGATTACCACCATGTTGGAAAAAAAACATATCGCTATGGTTCGTTCAAGCCGAATCTCAATTTTCAAACTCACGTATTAAAGAAGACTTTACAAAATACAATATCATCATCGCAGCACTCGATTCACAAACCTTACAATGTGTTAGTGATATTGTCACGAAGCCACCTGAATCAGACAAATATTTAAAACTGAAAACTGCACTTATCGACAGACTACAAGATTCTGCTGAAAAAAGACTTACACGACTTTTAACGGGCATTCAACTGGAAGATCGAAAGCCCTCCGGACTTCTTCGGTATATGATGGAGCTAGCTGGACCCACATTAGCAGAGAGTGCAATAGTACGTACACTCTGGCTACAGCGTCTACCCCAACATGTCCAGGCAATCCTGTCAGCTCTTCCTGATAACAACACAAACCAACTGGCATTAGCTGCCGACAAAATCACAGATGTTTATACATCAACAGAATGTGGTGCAATGGATCAACATAACAAACCCAGCACATCAAGATCCGAGAAAATAGAAAATTCAATATTACTTCAGCTACAAAAACAAATTTCTGAGCTAACACACGAAGTGTCACAATTGAAAATGTCTAAAAATAACCGTTTTTCAACCTTCCGAGGACGGCAAAATCAGAGCCCTCGTCGAAATAATTCCTATCAGAATTCATCTCAGGAGAATCCTGCTAGAAGATCGAGGTCTGGGTCTCGCGGTCCATCACCTAGAAGAGATCCTGATGGATATTGTTATTTCCACAGACGGTTTGGAGAACATGCATACTGTTAATCTTTAGGATGATTATAGATATTTGTAATAATGGTACACGGCGTATTATAAAGTTGGTTTATTGGAACTACGAGTATATACAGTATATTGAGTCTTAACTGCTAGCTGGGAACAGAGGGCGTTACTACTCACTGCAAGGCTTAAATAGACACTCTGTCTCTCTTCATCTTCCGTCTCTGTCAACTACTACCGAAGTCAAGGTGAATCCTATCTCACATCCTCCCCTACTTAACTTAAAGCCTCCCCTAGCTATATATTTCATTATACAAAATTAATTATAAATAAGAACACAATATAAGAACACAATATAAAAACACAATATAAACAATCACTATTTTCTTTTTCTTATGTCCTTTCTTTTTCCTTCTTCTCTTCTCCCCTCCTCTCTCCCCTTCCGGATCTGTGGAGGACCGATCACTTTGGACGCAAACGTCCTTGCCATGGGTTGGACCTGAAACATGGAGAAAGAGAATTAGAGACACTTCTAATACGTAACATCCCTGAGAGGTTTAGCTCGTCCGCTGATAGTGCACCTGTGTCAGACGCGCAGAAGCTCGGGCTTTCTTCCTCCTGCCAAGAGATATGCAATTTCTTTAACTGGTCTAAGTGTCTTTTCCAAACCATATCAGAATTATTAATCTTAACGAAATATATCTTGTTGCCCTTTTTATCAACAATTTTGCCAGGGACCCATAACCTTTTCCCTTGAGACCTAAAGTCTCTGGTCATTACTTTCTGACCTATTACAAAACTCAATTTATTTCTACCTTTATAATTTTTTTTCTGATTGACTTGACTCTGTTTAACATTTTGTAGAATTTTCTTCTGTTGAGCAGAACCGGAATTATTATTTCCTTCCCCCAATTTCTTTGGAATTAAAGAGTCAAATACCGTTCTAATTTTTCTTCCCAATAATAATACAGATGGTTCGAAACCCGTTGTTGCCTGAACCGTGTTCCTGTAATCTGTTAAAAAATTATCCAATTTTACTTTGTAATCTACTGGAAATTTATTTTGCCCACAAATTTTTTTAAGAAAATTTTTACATGTTTTCACAGCATTTTCCGCTTGACCGTTACTACTCGGGTGATTAACTGGTGTAGTAGTATGTTCTATTCCGTTTATCGTGCAAAATTCCTCAAACTCTTCAGAACAAAAACATGTGCCGTTATCACTTACTAATGTTGCTGGAAACCCAAACTGAGAAAACAACCTGTGAAGAACCTCAATGTTCTCTTTTGACGTAAGGGTGTTTACTTCGATACACTCTATCCATTTGGATGACGAATCTACGATCACTAAGAAATTTTTGTTATACAAGCTACCGTGGTCAATATGCACTCTAACCCATACGTTAGGTTCATATGGCCACACTGTTAAAAAACTTTTCTGTGAACCTGGTTTTATTTCCAAACAATTTTTACAATTTTCTGTTATACGCTCTAGATCTTGGTTTATTTTCGGCCACCAAACGAAACTTTTCGCTATGCCCTTTGTTTTAAAAACCCCTAAATGAGATCTATGTAACATCTTTAAAACTTCTTCTTTTAAAGATTCCGGTACGACAACTCTATGTTGATACAGAATACATCCATTTAATAATGACAATTCAAATCTCTTATCCCAAAAAATCTTAATACCATTCCCATCTTGAGCTTTCTTTGCTGATGCTGGCCAACCTTCGATAAGATATTTTCTAATCTGCCCTAATATGTTGTCTTTTTCTGTCTCGCTTTTTATCAAATCTAAAGACACATTAAATCCACTCTTTTCGAAGTAATTTATATAATCCGATAACGAAGAAATCTCGCAATTTCTCTGATAAATTATTCCCAAATTTACAATTAATTGATAATGCTTTTAAACGAACTGCAAAATCCTTGATTGATTCGTTGACCGATTGTTTTGCTGAATAAAACTTCGACCTCTCTTCGAAAAAACATTTAGCCATACCACAATAATCGCTCAATTTAGAAATTAACTCTTCTAATTTTACCTCAGTTACTTTCTTGGGTATACATAAATTTACTAACAGTGAGAAACTATCGTCCTCTAAAGCATTCAGAAAAATAGCCCTCTTCTTTAAATCTGTTGTAAATTTGTCATCATGCACTAGGAGGTACTGTTCGAGACGGACTTTGAAATTCTCCCAGTTACCGTCACGCAAACTGAAGGATCCCAAACCCCTGGACTCCATGTTTCCCTCTCACAGTGATCAAATTAGGAGAAAAGAGAAGAAAAGATAAGAAAAAAAATAGGACTTCCCTGAGTTAATCTTCTGGTCCAGACTCCTCTCCTTTGACCCTTGAAGTTCTCCTTGAAGAACCGCTCCTGTGCCTAGGACTCCGGTCCTCGGCTAGTGGTGATGCTGATGACTCCCCTTTTAGATCACGCCTGTGACCTGGACACCGATCCTCGACCTTGACCCGTGGTGTTGCTGCTGGTTGCCCCTCAGACCACGCCTGTGATCTGGCACACCGATCCTAGATCCTATGACCCGTGATGTCTCTGCTGCTGATCCCCCAGACCACGCCTGTGATCTGGAACACCGATCCTTGATCCGTGGTGCTGCTGCCTCCGTGACTCCGGTTCGTAGAGCCCTCACGCCTTCCCGTGGAGATACTACTTCTATCGGCCCGTGACCGACCCGACAAAATACTACTTGCAACAATAGTATTGGACACTGTAATTCGTGACTCGCGTTTTTTACTTTTTTGTACCGTGAATCCGCGTGATTCTTTTTTATAATTTGATTAATTACAACCTGTACCGGCTGCGCCACTGTTAATCTTTAGGATGATTATAGATATTTGTAATAATGGTACACGGCGTATTATAAAGTTGGTTTATTGGAACTACGAGTATATACAGTATATTGAGTCTAAACTGCAAGCTGGGAACAGAGGGCGTTACTACTTGCAAGGCTTAAATAGACACTCTGTCTCTCTTCATCTTCCGTCTCTGTCAACTACTACCGAAGTCAAGGTGAATCCTATCTCACACATACAAATGCTACGAACCTTGTACTTTTAAAAAGAAGAATTCGGAAAACGACAGCGGAACCTCTCAGTAGGGACATGCGAGATTCCGAGTAACACATGTCGTCTCTTCGTATACGATCTGCAAACTCGACAAAAATTCTTGGTGGACACTGGCGCGGACGTTTCAGTAATGCCTAAAAAACCGTCGTATAACAAAAATAATATCACTTCCGACAACTGCCCAACTACATTGTATGGAGCCAATGGAAACCCCATCAAGACTTATGGCACGAGAACAGTCGAACTCGACTTTGGACTACGCCGTGCGTTGAAATGGCGTTTCATTATTGCTGACGTATCAAGACCAATTCTAGGTGCAGATTTTATCCACCATTTTAACCTAACGGTAAACTTACGAAAGGCAACAATCACAGATCAGTCAACAAAATTAATGATCAAAGGAACAACGTATAAAGGACCTACATCTGGTATCTCTACAATTTCCTCGTCACAGAAATTTCGTGACATCTTGAGCAAATACCCTACATTGATGAGGCCTAATATGAAAATACCGGATACAAAAAAACACTCTGTGACTCACTGCATCGAAACAAAAGGACCACCTGTCACGGAACGTGCCCGCAGACTATCACCAGCCCTATTAGAGGCAGCGAAAAAAGAATTTAAGTATCTGATGGAACAAGGGATTTGCAGGCCATCAAAAAGCAATTGGGCCAGCCCTTTACACATGGTGAAGAAAAGCAACGGAGAGTGGCGTCCTGTTGGCGATTATCGACGCTTGAACGCTAAAACGATCCCGGACAAATACCCTATATCTCAACTGCAAGATTTTGCACACAAACTTTCAAATGCAAAAATCTTTAGTACCATAGATATGACCAGAGCATATCATCAAATTCCAGTTGAACCAGAAGATGTACAAAAAACAGCCATCATCACACCGTTTGGATTATTTGAGTTTACATCCATGCAATTCGGTTTATCTAACGCAGCACAAAGCTTCCAACGTTTCATGCACGCGGTAACTAGAGACTTGGATTTTTGCTTTGTATACATAGATGACATTCTGATTGCTTCTGAAAATGAAGAAGAACATAAAATACATTTAGATTCTTTACTTAAACGCCTGGCTGAATTTGACCTAGTAATAAACATAAACAAATGTCATTTTGGCGAACCTACAGTCAACTTCTTGGGTCACACAATTACCCAAAATGGAATGTCACCTATTAAAGAAAAAGTTGAAGCCGTCATAAATTTTCCATTACCTAAAACAGCAAAGGAATTGCGACGATTTTTAGGTATGTTGAATTATTACCGAAGATTCCTTCCCAATGCAATTAACACTCAAACAAAATTATTCGACTGCATTGCTGGTTACAAGAAAAATGACAAGAGAATATTGGTTTGGAATCAAGAACTGACGGAAGCATTTGAGAAATGCAAACAAAACCTAGCGACCGTGGCTTTACTTGCACATCCAAATCCCAATGCAAAAATAGCTATAATGGTAGACGCCAGTGACGTAGCTATAGGAGCCTCACTACAACAGTCCAACAGAAACGCTTGGGAGCCGCTAGGATTCTTTTCAAAAAAATTCACACCCGCGCAACGAAAGTATAGTACTTTTGACCGTGAACTTACTGGTGTTTATGAAGCGGTAAAATACTTTAGAAATCATATTGAAGGACGGAATTTCATAATTTACACGGATCATAAACCAATCACCTTCGCCTTTAAAAAGAAACGTGCCTCTAGCTCTCCACGCCAGGAAAGACAGTTAGATTATATAGCACAATTTTCAACGGACATTAGACATATTTCAGGACAACTCAACACAGTAGCTGACGCACCATCTCGAATAGAGGAGATTAATTGTCCTACTTCTATTGACTATAGGCAGATGGGAAAAGCGCAGTGTCAAGATGACGGATTTATGAAGGCAAAAGATGACACCGCCCTCGCCTTACGTCAAATGGTGATGCCTGGTACTGAAACTTCAGTATGGTGCGACATATCAACAGGTCACGTCAGACCGTTTGTACCTGCTTGCATGCGAAATCAAGTAATTGAAAGTGTACATAATGTTTGCCACCCTGGCATCTCGGGAACAACAAAGACAATTAAACAAAGATTTGTTTGGTCTAACATGGCAAAGGACATAAAAAAACTTTGTCAAACAATGCATTCATTGTCAAAAAGCTAAGGTTTCTCGACACACTGTTGCGCCATTAGCAACGTATATATTACCAGAGGATCGATTTCGTAATGTACATATCGATCTAGTTGGACCCCTTCAAAAGTGCAATGAGTACCAGTATATACTAACAATGATTGATAGATTTACTCGATGGCCCGAAGCAATTCCCCTGAAAGACATGACAGCGGAAACAGTTGCCACTGCACTCACAACCCATTGGATTGCTCGTCACGGAACCCCTGACAGCATAGTAACCGATCAAGGTCGTCAATTTGAGAGTCATCTCTTCAAAAAACTCACAGAAAAGTTTGGAATTAAACACTTGAGAACCACAGCATATCACCCACAAGCCAACGGCATGATTGAAAGATGGCATCGTACTTTGAAAGCATCTCTTATGGCATGTGGAGACCAGAATTGGGTTGAAAACCTTCCACTCGTTTTACTAGGCCTGAGAGCGACAGTGCGTGAAGATCTAAAATGCTCACCAGCTGAATTAACTTACAGTAGAACTCTAAAATTACCTTGCGATTTCTTCACAGCAACTCCTCGAGAAGAACCCGATACATACGTAGGACGTCTCCAAAGAAAGTTCGAAGATATCAAATCAACTCCGGCCAGTATCCATGGTACAGGAAAATTCTTTGTCCATAAGGATCTACCTACTGCTACACATGTGTTTCTCAGAACCGATGGTGGAAGAAAACCACTCCAAAATCCATATGAAGGTCCATACAAAGTTGAAGAACGTGATGAGAAAACATTCGTTATTACCGTAAAAGGAAAACCAAAACGCGTCACGATAGACCGTCTAAAGCCTGCTTTTGTTCCTGTAGAAAAAAATGTTCCAATTTCTACAATTTTCCCTAAACCACTTCCCGAAATTACCAGAACCACAAGATCTGGTCGAAAAGTTCATTTTCCAGACAGATTGGGACAGTTTAAAACATAAAAAGGCATTATTATTTTTTACGATTGTAATTATCTTCTCTAAATCATACTAAAAAAAAAAAAAAAAAAATTAAAAAATCTTAAAATCATTAATCAAATTAATGTCACTAAACAAACTTTGTATCTAAACTAAAAAATAAGTTTTTAAATCATATACCTACTGTGAAAATATGTTTACTTTTAGTTATTTTAACCATGATCATTCAGATGTATAATGGCACTCACATCTGATTGAACATGTCGTTGAAATTTCTTATTTATATTATGTAATAATTCTTTTCAAGTGTTTACGGAGACGTGTGAATGTTTAAATATAATAAAATGTATTATATTTATTTATTTAAATAACAGCGATAAGTTTTAATGAAAACAAATATGTCTACTCTGGATGATACACTACCCAGTCCAATTTACTGTAATTACAAAAAACTCAATAAATATGTTGAGTTCATCAATAACGAACTCCAGTAAACAGTTAAAAAAAAAAAAAAAAAAATTTAATTATCAAACGCTTTGTAAAATTTATAGCGTCTCATAAACATGTACCTTATTTTTAAGAAATACTAATATATAAGTTTTATTGAATCCAGTTATTATTAGATATAAAATATTGTGTCATAGTCACAGTTACTTTGAACACTTGTTCCAAACGAAATGTTTGTGGATGAAAACATTTGTTTTTAAAATATAGATACATAAATAAATCTAGATGAAGCATACTCCTAGACATAACTTTTTAAACTTAAGTTAAAATTTATAATTTTGTTTACCATATAGATATTTGAAGATAACATACTTATAGTTCTGTATACATGTTTTACAACTATTTGAGCTTTTAATTTAGAATTTTTTTATTATTTTCATATATATGGTTGGGCCAAAACACATTAAGCGACATGTTTGTGTAATGTGCCCCACACAGCATGGTCAATTTTGCCCTTATATCGTTTAACAACTGGAGGGGAAGTGTGTAGATTGCACTGAACAACCAAAAACATTTATAATTTAAAACACTGGATAAGTAACCTAGCGACAGCTAATATAACAAAAGACAACGATCGGAACGCCGTTCTGTTGTGCGCGTCACCTTGGTTGGTTGTGTTTTATTATCTACACATTTATCCTTCTGAATAGTTCCTGATAATTAACTTGATTATCAAATGTAAAAATATCATTTAAATAAAAGAGTGAAATCAATGATGTTGTATCATTAAAATATATTCTATATGCAACGACGATATGTTATTTACCCGCCTCGGAACAGACTTTGTCTAGTGAGGCAGGTAAAAGAAAACCATGTAATTAAATAAAATGATTATAAACTGAAACTGAAACTGAACTGAATAATAATAAAATGACTTGTAAAAAACGTTTTTTCCCTTAAATAATTAAACGCGCGCCATCTATAAAAGACTAGAAAATGAATTATTTTGACAATCACCGAGTGGAAGTGAGAAGCTATATATTAGATATAGCCAGAAGTTACGGATTTTAGTATAATTTTATTGTTTCAACCAGTGACTCTCAACGTGGACGATATCCCTGCCAATGTAATTGGAACGTTGTAAAATCTGGTTGAGTTCACGGCACGTCCCTGGTTGGTTTAAAACACCTATATTATATGAGTGAGATTCTAGCCGCGACCCGCATTAAATCAGCCCTTGTCACCCGCCCGGAGAATCGAACGCTAGCGACATCTGTTTGCGGAGATCCCGGAGAGAAAACCGCCGCGCGCCGTATGGAAACAAAACAATTCATTAGTGGAGAAAACCACCGCTCCAGATTAACTACCCGACGGGGAAGGCTTATTCGGAGTTACGCTCTAATTTATCCAAGGCGGATTTACACGGAATTAAATTAATCATTCATTTTGTTATTCAGAAACCAGGGAATCGATGTTTTATTTATATTGCCCGGATTTATTGAAGTAATGTACATAATTGATGAATATATCTATGTATTCTTAGCCTTCATCTGACCCTAATCCTATTCTGCTTATTCCTTTCATCGCACGATTTTCTCCAATATTTGAGGTGAGGTAAAACCGCTGGCTCCAGTGCGTTGGACAGTTGGAGTTTTGTGGTTTTCGCTTCCATGATTATTTAGGTATATTTTGTTTATTGTTTATTCGTTGCTATATTATATTTGACACAATATTTTGTTGAATTTGTAAATATGTGAACTACTAATTATGATTTTTCCTTGAATTTATGGATATTTGTGTTGTTTACTCTTGTCTAACGTCACGCTTATAATTTTTTTATTACTTTTTTGTATTTCTTGGGCATTAACTGTGTAACACTTTCAAGACATTTTGTTTTGAAGAGTTGTATTCACAATTTACATATATTATTTAATTAATTAATACCAAATTAAAAAAGTACGTCACAAATGTACAGATATTATGCAATAAAATTTCAAATCAAAATGGAAACAACACTATTTTATTATTTATTTTCTCATGTTCTCCGTAAAATGATTATACATCAATATATCATGGAGAAGATTATAAATTACAAAGTACACAAGGGCAGTTTTACTACTTTGTGATAAGTGCTAAAAGATAGTTGCTGAACTGTCTGTAAGTGACATTGAAAATGTCGATGGTCAATGCAGAATCGTTAAGCAGTTGAGTCGCTCTGTTTATTGACGCGTTCTGATAGGCAGAAGTTCTCACTTTCGGAGCATAAAAAAGTGCATGGGATCTCCCACGAGTATACTTGTTAGGGACATAAAAATTAACCTCTTTTAACATAGGTGCCATAGGTGGATAATTTTATCACTAATTTGACAACAGTCTAGCAATAGTGAGGGGTATATTTTTGTAATTTATCCTGAAAATCTAACTTATCGTAAAACTGCGACCCACGTTTCACTTCATTATTTCTCCTCGCCTAAGCTATCCACTTTTGCGGAGTAATCAAATTTGGAGCAAAATATACGAATCCTCTCACTGTAACCAAGCATCGTTACTAAAGATAATTTTTGATAATGGTTTTTAATTTGGACTGCTGAACTCAGAAACAATATGTTTTATGTCCGAATGGCGGTTAAAAATACTGTAAATGAAAATTGAAGACCATACAATTGGGTTATAATCACGGGAATCTAGGAGATATGGATAAAGACTTGCCTTATGGTTGCTGTTGGATTCTTAAAAAATCCCATCCACAATAATTTTGTAATGAATGGAACCAAACCACAAACCAGCACTTATCCTGAGTGATACAAAAATCTTACCATATTTGGTTCGAGTTCAAAAGGTGACTTTGTGAGAGTTTCAATAACGGTCTTAGTTTAATCATGACAATATACTTGTTAGGGAATATATATTCGATATTATGCTTCTTCTTCTTCTTCGTTTCACTGTCCCAATTCATTGCCTAGGTAGGCTGTTGGGGTCGGCTCTCCTCGTTCTCAGGTTGTTAGCTCTTCGGTTCTGGGTATCGCATTCAACCAGGCCGTTTCTACGTAGGATTTTGCTGCATTGAGTCATCCAGGAGTTCTTTGATCTTCCTCTGGATGACTGTCGATGAAGCCCCATAGACATTGCCTGCTTCACTGTGCTGTCTGGTGGTCTCCGTTTCATGTGACCATACTATATCAACTGTCATTCCTCTAGCTTACTGTTTATGTCCGTGACACCCGGGCTACCACGAATGTGTGAACTTTTAATCTTATCTTTTAATGGCACTCCTGCCGACCATCTAAGCATTCGCATTTCTGCTGATTCAAGTTGCCTAGTGTAGGATTTGTACATGGTCCAGCATTCGGAGCCATACATTATCGCGGGTCTAACAATAGTCTGGTATACCTTTCCTTTTAGTTTGTGTTATGTTATTATGCGGGTTACAATATTATGTGTGTACAATAATTTTCTATATTACTCTCGAAGGTAGGTAGTTTTAAGTCGTCTTTCTTATTTTCTTCATTTTTCCCGGGTAAAGGCTTTGAGGGAAAGAGACGAACAAAGGAGATGACAATATTTTGAACGTGACTTTGGGAAATATAATATAATAATCAACAGGAACAATTTTTAGATTTTCACGGCCAAAAGCATTTTCGTTGTTTGTTTTTGGGGTGTTATGCCGTGTTGTGCTACCTCCTTCTTTAGCCGACGTTTCGGACAGCGTTGCAGTGTCCATCATCAGGGCAGATCCGGCAGATCCGTCGATCTGCCGGATCTGCCCTGATGATGGACACTGCAACGCTGTCCGAAACGTCGGCTAAAGAAGGAGGTAGCACAACACGGCATAACACCCCAAAAACAAACAACGAAAACAGGAACAATATCTAATATGTAGGAACCCAAAACTATTTCTATATTGACATGATATTCTTCTTTTATATGATGCCCCCATCTATAAGAGATTGGTTATAATAGGGGGATATTTGGCTTTAAATAATTGTTTGTTTTTTTCGAAATAACTTATTTTTTTACGGCTTTTACATGGAAGAGTTAAAGTATTAAGAACTAAGTATAAACAGCGATTGCGATTCCTAGCCGAAATTCCTCATTTTGTTTCCTTTTAGTATCTTACATACTCATGTCGTTACATATAAAATGCGTGAGCTACTTACTATTTAAAAATTATTGCTGCTATGCGAGGTTTTCGTTCTTTAGGTAAATGTTGTAAAAAAAATATTAGACAATATAAGCGACTCTCAAATAAAAATTAAAAAGAGATAGGGTAACGTCGAGGAATTGAACCCATGAACTTAACCTTGCCGTGACTTTGCTCTAACCACTGAGCTAATTCGACCCTAACCCATTGGGTAATATTTATCTGTGTCATAATTCGACTAAGAACAACTATGTTGTTAACATTATCTTTAACTAATTATTATTTAACATTATCTTCATTTTCTTAACGAATATTTTTTATTGGCTGTTATCTTTATGTAAGATTGCAAAATTCCTAATGATAGGGTCGAATTACCTCAGTGGTTAGAGAAGAGCCCCGGCAAGGTTAAGGTCGGGGGTTCAGTTCCTAAATGGGAATGTATCTTTTTCTGATTTTATTGATTTAAATTTGTGCTTGAGTCGTGTTATATATAAATTATCGTGAAAACAAGCTTATGGGTCCAAGCGGTTTATTGTTTAATTTGTTCCGTCGGCGGCATGTATCTTTTCTCGGGAGGTTTTTTTCAATATGGATGAGGCTAATAATTATTGCTTATAATAATTGTTGCACTATACTTAAATATAAATAAAATTAAATATAAAGCAATAAAATCTTATACTATACTTAAACAAGTTAAATATGTCATAAACTAACTTTAAAACGATTGTTATCACCTACAGTAAAATTAAATATTTTGTGTTTAATGCTCTCTCTTTAGTACCCCTCCTCTTACGTGATATTATACATCAATGTTCCCTGCGTAAACAATGTAAGGGAAGGAAGAATATAATTGAACTCGGTCTACCGTATCGAATATATTGAGGAATGGTTCTAATCTGCTATTGTTGGCACGTGGTTATTACTAATAATAATATTATATCTAACAAGTAATATTTGTATTGTAAAAGATGGTATATGATGTTCAGCTTACTGTATTAAATTGTATTTTATTTTAGTATTTGATATTGCACTCATATTAAAATCTTCATCACCATCTAATCATGAATTTTTAACTTTTTTTCACACACATGAATCATTTGCACAGACGCCAGATTCAATTACCAGCCTTAATATTTAGTAACAATTATTATAAGCAATAATTATTAACCTGAAACACTCATCAATATTGAAAACTCTCCCGAGAAAAGATATATGTCGCCGACGGGACTCGAACCCGCACCCCTCTGTTTGCCGGACAGGAGCTCTACCATTAAGCTACGGCGGGATACCTCCTACCCGCCAAATGATTCAATATATACCTAGTGTTTCATTCAACAATTATCGCTTATTATATATATATATATATATATATATATATATTTTTTTTTTTTTTTTTTTTTATTTTTTTTTTTTTTGCTTATAATAATTGTTACCCTTTGTGCTATGCATAAAAATCTTGTCTTAAACATTAGTTTATCAATTTAAAAAAAAAAAAAAAAAATATTTAGTACTTAAAAATTTCCCTAAACATCACTTTGTAGTCTGTTAACTAAAGAAAAACTATACATTAGTTTTCCGTTAAACTCTACATATACGGGAGTTAAGAAAATTATCCTATAATGTTTCCTGTGAAAAAATTTGTCCAACTGTATTTTTTTATTAAGTGAATCAAATACCTTTGTGCACCCCACTAAATATATATAGACTTTTTGAAGACTACTGTGAAGTTTCCAAAAGTTATCAGAAACACTTGAATTGTTATAGACAAGACTTTTTTTTATTTAACGACAATATAAATTATAATAAAAATACAAAATTAAGTAAATTAAGAATAGTGCATTAAATTCACAGTGAAGTTTTCTTTAATACTACTTAAACATATTATATCGACACATTATTGCGCTATTTTACATAAGTCGTGATTTATTAAAAATTTTCGCTTACTTCAAATAATTTTAAACGTTTTTTTTATATTAGCGTGCTCGCTCTAACATTCGTATTTACAAATAAATATATTTATTTATATAAATATATATTATTTGTAAAACTTAAATTTATATATCCCTTTTAAGCAATCTTCTTCTACTTTTTAACGCTTGCTACGGAGCCTTGCGATACGCAAATTAAAACTATCCTTAAAACCTCTAAATGGCCGTGTGATCACCGGTGAGATCGCAACAACTTAAAAAAAAAAATTGAAGCGATTTTTTCCCTTATGTATAAAGAAATTGTATCAAGAAAAGGTCAGAATCGATTAGGCCGTTTTCGTTCTCGACGTAACAGAAAGCTGCATAGCACCTAGCTTCTCGGAATAATTTCCATAAAATGTCTACGATGAACTTTGGCAGCCGTTCTTACATAATATCCCGATTTTATCATTGTTTTAATATAAATTCATTGTGGAAAGAATAGATTTGAGGTATTATCAAGAAGAACGTTTTATCTACATTATTTTTATGTTATTTTTGTAATATTTCACAAAAGAAATGTCATAAATATTGGGTTCGTAAGAAATGTCAAATTCTTTATTTGTTTACAAGTTTCTATTACAAAATAATATTAATAGTAACAACAGTTGTATAAACTACCAAAATCTAAAAGAATTGTTACTGTAAACTTATAAAATGTGACACAAAAAAATTCTAAAGTGCACATTTGACGTACGTCTTTTTCTTTTTTTTTGGCTTGGCAAAGCCTTAAAATAGGAACATTAACACTATTTCTAATGAAATTCTCTAATGCATTGGTTTTGAAAAAATCTAATAGATATATATGTACGTAGTCATTATTTTTTTTTTTAATTGGTATTGCATTAAGTTTGGGTCAGAGCATTCAACTCTAGATCGTTAGTTATAACCTGCCATTAATTTTTAGAAAAGGCACGCTGCAATAACTAGTGACAAAGCTTAGTTTATAAATTTGAATATTTTAATTATTTTTGAGAGTTAAAATCATTTATTTTGCAGTTTCATGTTATTTTATATCCATATCAGTTAAGTGAGCTACCATGCATGTAAAACAATGGATGAGTGCATCAAACATTCCAAGTGAAATACGTCTGCAATAGCTCGTTCCGGCATTTATCGTCAACATTATTAAACTCAAATCAATTAAAATAAAATTGTTTTATGATTCTCCTAACAAGCGCCACCTTCCACCTTAAACGGCTCAATACTGCCCTAATCCCGCTGGCAGCCATTATCAGCAATCATAATCGGCGCCATTAATTAAATCCGCTGAAATAAATTAATAATTAATGAGGTAAATAGGCGAGGATTGTCGGGAAACTTAATTATAAACATGGCGGCACTCTTGACTTCCGAACTTGATGATTTAATTAACAGGCGGCGCTTGCTTCGCCTCTGGCGGCCGGGAAAAAAAGCTCGAGACAATGGCGGAGGTCGCTGCAAGGTTTTGTGCATCCTTAATTTCAATGTTCAACAAGCGCCATTGTCGCCAAATATAAAAGAATACTGAAATATTTTTAATTAAGATTATGAAAGATCGGTGGCAAAAGCTATTATTTAATGTTATTAAAAATATTTGCTTTTAAATATCACCTAGAGGTTATTATAAAAGAAGGTAACGTAAAGGCGGCAAAAAATCACGATATACAACTCCATTATTGCTCCACATTGCTTTACTGATCGACGATTATTTTTTTGTGTAACGACATAGAATTTGCAAAGTTTCCAAGATAGAGCTGTAAAAATAGTATTCAGACGAAATAGATTTTCAAAAGTAGCTAAAATGTTACTGGGGATAAATTGATAAACGGTGATTTAAACAACCTGTTACCAAAATACTTTTGAAATAAATTAATATACACAAGGACATTCACAGACATAATACAAGGACGTTCAATGAGATGATAGTAAAAAAACAAAGCCAAGCGAAATAGCTTATGTAGTAAGAAATAAAATATTATGTTTACACTAATTATTAAATAACTCAAAATATAATCACCAGTTTAATAAAACAAGATAAAATTCAATAGGCAATTGAAAGGGACGCTTAGATGGTTTGGGCATGTTGAGCGAATGAATAAAGAAAGGAGTGTAAAGAGAATTTATGACGCGAATTTGAACGGTATAAGAAGCCGAGGACGCCCAAGGAAGACGTGGCACGATCAAGTAAATCAGATACTTGAGTCGGGTCATGTCAAGAGTCAAGAGAATAGAAGAGTATGTATGAGAAGATGTATGAATGTGAATGAGGCAAGGACCGTGTGCCAAGACCGAGTTGTTTGGCGGTCCGTCCTCTCTGCCCACCCCTGCGGGGAAACGGCGTGATGGATAGTTAGTTAGTTAGTAAGACAGTTATAATATACAGATACTTTTATAGTATTCAACTGCTAACCCTGTCAAATCGCAAGTGCGCCCCACGGTTGAATTTGGCAGCCACCTCTGGTCTGGAGCACCACAATATTTGAAAAAAACCCTCGACTCGTGCAGAAACGGGCGGTCCGTTTGATAGATTCTCCCGTCTTAACAGACGGATTGCAATATTTAGAGCAAAAGCGTTGGGTGGGAATGCTGTCCTTGTTCTACCGGTATTTCAATGGAAGATGCTCCGAGAGACTAGCATCATTGATCCCCTCGGCACCGGTACATAGTCGGCAGACACGTCAAACGCGGGCCCAATATATATTGATACACGACATTTGTCCCATAAATAAGACTAATGTTTAATCTCTTTAAGATCCATGTTCACTCCTTCCTTTCCTCAAAAAGACACTAAGAAAATCATCTTTACAGATGACATAGGCCCTCCTCAGGGCCTCCTATGTGAAGTTAATTTTAATAAAAATCATTTTTAATTTACTATAATTTCAGAAAACAAGAAAAAATATCATTTCAGAAAAATTAAATAAATTGCCTACCTTATCACTCATTTGAGAAAATTGTCCAGAACAAATGTTCGGAAAAATAAATCGAAATGTATAAATTATAGGTGTGCCTTTTTAAAACCATTAAATATTACGATGGGTTTTAATTCCTAGGAATGAAGGATTAGACATAAAATTTCGCATGCTTGTTATTTTCTTAAGAATTTAAGAGATTTAAAAATTTCACAGGAACCTTGATTGGAATTATTGGTTCTCAATTAAAATTGAAGATCAAATCATAAAGTTTTAAATGTCTCTCAACATTTATAATACGCCAAATTTTCTTTCAGAGAGTATGGACTTGAAAGTTTCAAAAACGATGGCTTGAGAGCAATTCGTTATAACTTTTACACGAATGATGCTGAATATATGAGAATGCAAAATATTTTCATAAATCAAATACCTACCTTTGTCTTTTCGTCCTCGTGTTTCTTCTGTTCTGAGAAATATGTTTGTTGTACATGGACTTCTACCCACCTACCATGAGGGATAACTACTTACTAATTTCATTGATAATTTGTTAAGGTTTATCCACTGAAGCGTTCACGATAATAGTTGAAATTGATTTCTGAGCTTCCGATTTGTAAATTTCCCGCCCTTATTAAAAAAATCATTCCTCCGATTTTCAATATGGAGACAAATTTTAAACTACTTATAGGGTTAGAGGGTCATTGCATGTTCTTATGTTAAACCGTATATCCCATTTTTTAGAATTCATAAAAACAACATAATTCGTTAAATTAATCAACGGATGAATTTTGTGTTTAATATATAATATATGTAATATTATTAATATGTATTAATATATATAATACTTTAAAATTGGCGTAAGTTGTACCTTTTTGAAGAATATTAATTACCATGACTTCTATATGTTCTCTGTACCTTTTTTGATTACATTAAATTACATGCATTTTTTAATATGTAACACGTGATCAATAATTTGTGAGCAAACTGATTTCAATAATTTCGGTTAGCAAAATGTCAATACCACATCACACAGAAGAGATGCGAGTCATCCCTTTTTGGAAAGTGAATATAATTAGTTAGTCTTAAACGTGTATGACATTCATCTGACTGAAAGATTATCTTCGAATATTTTTTATCTATCAAGATATTTAATAATAATTTAGAGTCAATAGTCAATCATTTTATAATACAAATTGTAACGAAATGTTTCAATTGATAAACTTATTCATATTCGTAATAAACATTAACTTTGTGGCTCGCCATAACTTATAATTTTATTTTTACACATATAGGTATCTTTTATTTCATTTGTGATTACTTCTGAGCTTAAACTTTTACACATTTATTTTTATTTTTATTTATTTATTTTTTTTATTGAAAGCATAGTTATAAAAAATACATCAACAAACAAGTCCTGCTAAGCCAATTGAATTGCTTATAATTTAGTACCATATACATAATTTACATCTTATATCTACAGATCACATTTTTTCGTACATTTTTCATACACAATATAAATATTTTTTTTCCGATAGCCAATTTTTCACCATATATTTAACCTTATTCATAGAATTACATTGCTTTATAGTGTCAGGTAATAAATTAAATATCTTCGGTATGTTGTATTCAAAAGTTCTCTGTCCGTACTTATTATCAAATTTCGGAACTATTAATCCGTCGTTGCGCGTGAATCTAGTGCTGTATTTATGTTCTAATTTTTGCCGAATTATTATTTTGGGCCATAGTAAAGCCTTAACAGGTAAAATTTTGGCACTCTGAAACAACATTAAAGATAATTGCTAAGTCATAATTAATATATGACTATAATGCTGGTGTAAGCAATAATCACCGTTACAACATTATTTATGCGCACAGGCCAAAGAGTTTTGTTTTATTTTGCGTCATAAAGACACTATTTTCTTGTATGCAAAGTATTATTATTTTCGTCGATCGGTGTATTTTGGTAACTACAAATTACTTTATTCATCTTATCTTTCATTGCTGATGGTCGTGACCATCCACTCATCTGTTCCAGCTATGCATCAAGAGTTATGTATACCGTTAGAGCAAAAACTAATAATTCATCTAGTACAACATCAATCCAGTCGTATCGGTCATTTCTCTTCTTCTTCAGATATCTCTTCTTTCTACTATGCGATTAACTTCTTATTACTTTTCACATCTCTGTTGAAACTTTATTCGACGATCCTGAGTATACAACTATCGAGATACCATACCAACAAATCGAAATTATCTGCAAATAAAAGGCAATCGCTTTGTAAAATCCTAGAAACGATGAATAGCTATTATGAAAGGATTACTGCGAATAATAAATTTACTGCGAATTTTTATGATATCTGTGTAGTTTTTAATTTCATTCGCTTACAAATAATATTGAATGAAAGCTTTCGAGTATTTTAGAATTGATTAGAGTTTGCTCGCAATCCGGGAACATAAAGTGGATTTAACATCATGGGCACAATAGACAAAATCACCGGTCTCAGGATCAGCTGCCCACAACAAGGTCGGCAATTTTAATTGCTTCTAATGAAAACTTTAATTAAATCCACGCGATGGCCAATGCCGAAGGCTTCAGTCGCGGTAAGGGTAAACCGCAATAAGGGAGGAAGCTCTGATATTATATAAGGTGGCAGATTAGAGGTCGCGGTGAGGTGGCCATTGTGCCGTTTTCTTTTGTTTTCACATTTTCCAAATTTAAAACTTTTCTCGTCTTTAATATTTTTATCTGATCGCTTTTGTTTCAATTTTGAAAAGGGTATCTTAATTAGTTGCAAAAGGGATTAGATAAAAAAGGAAAGCAACACCTGCAAAGTAAATTTTAAAATTTTCTTGTTGTTTTAACCAAAGTAAGGAATACTCTAAATAGAATATTTTGAGTATATTTGGGGCTCAGCTGGGAAAATATGGTACTGAAAATATTAAATTGTGATACAGGCCAAGCCCACACATTAATATTTTATAAGGTTTTATCATTCATCTGTGACTAACTTTAACCCCGATTACTTTTACCCCGGTAACAAGTATTATATTCATATAATTTAGTATATAATAAATAATAATATATCACTACAGATAGTATGATTTATCTTTTATTTGAAAAATCTTTTATTTTTTGGCTTCAAATATTTACAAATTAATATGGATTTTTTGTCAAGGGTGGTGCATTCAAAACTTACCTTATGAAATCATTCGATGAATATTAATAAAAATTATTTTGATTGAGCCACATAATTACCTCACAATCAGATTATTTAAACGATTTATTTAAAGCATTAAATTGATTTATTTTCGGGTAATACGCCATGTTGCTCTCCTTCTTAAGCAAACATTTCGGACAGTATTACAGTGTAATTACTAATTATAGGCCAATCAATAAAGAGTTTGAGGTATGCAAAAATTCCCCCGTCGACGAAATTTTTGCAGTTACGTGAAGTATCATTTAGGGATGACGAATGACAAAAGATCCAACAAAATATTTAACGGGAAGTTAGTTATTTTTAGCAAAAACTGAAAAAAAAATTATAACTCTCGCTGGAAAAGTATTTCTTTAGAAAACTCTTCACATATTGTTAGTATTAATTATTATTCACCTGATTAAATAGAAATCCAACAATATTTTTGTAGGGAAAGTGTTTTTTTAGAAAGAGATTGGTTTTTTAATTCTATTGTTGCCGGGAAAATTCCTCCCTCCAATTTTTGGTCACGGATTGCCTTTATATTGGTGTTTACTTTATCTAATCAAAAGATCCAACATTTTTTTCTTTTGGAACATGCTTTTTTGATATCATTCAAAAATATGGCTCCGGAAAAATCCTCCGTCCAATTTTTTTTCGTCAAGTTGTTAAGATAGCTATGTTAAAACGATTGCTGCAAAGATCCAACAAAATTTTGAACGGCAACCTATTTTTTTTAATTAATTTCGATCGCACGCACATTTCACGTGACTTTAGTATGAACGGGTGCCCGCGGGGTAAGGGAAGGGGTGGGGCTAGTCGCACGGGGGCAAGCGAGCCGATCGGCGCGGGATATAGCTGCCCGGGGAGTAAGCCGGGGCTTACGCGGCGGTGGGATGTTTTTTGTGTTTTATGGGTGTCCGAAAGTGTGAAGAATTCTTTGAATATTATACCTCAATGAAAGAATGAATGTTTTAAACAAAAATTGTTTTGATTATTGTAAAATTGTTTTATAATAACCTTTAAAATTATATTAAATTTTACTAATGGTTTTTATTATGCGAAGTGCAATATAAAATAACTCAATATTTATTTTTTAATTATTGTGGCATTGTAAATGAGGTTTTTTTGTAACTCAAATTCTCAATAAAAAGCAACACAAACAGGCAATTACGAAAGCGTTGTTAAAATCAATGAAATAGATGAAAGCTTCTATATTCATTTTAATTTTAAAATAGTTGCGTAATACAATGTTATTTTAACCAATTAATTATTTTGACAAATGCCTGTTTATGCGACTGAAAATTAGTTACTGTAGTTGAATAATAATATTAATTATAAGACATTATAGGTACCTACAAATGACAACAATTGGGATCATTTTTAATTTTTATCGTTTTATTGTTGAATCAAAATATATTATAATATGAAAAAAGTTTTACACTTGCTGTTGAAATTTTCAACAGCTTTGACGTACCAAATGTACAACGAATATATGCCAAAAATATATTATTGAAGCTATTCAAAAATACTGAATCTTCTACTAGACAGTGCATCCATCACACTAGATCATACAAAAATGAAATAAAAAATATTCCAAGTTATAAAACCACATTTGGACAAAGAACCACACGTACTTTGCAACAAAACTCCACAACATTCTTCCCCAAGACATAAAACTGATTAAAAAAAATTATGAGTACAAATCAAAAATATGGCTGAAAGAGGTCAATGAAAAAATCCTAATGAAAACTCTAAAACTACATAGAAGAAAACATTACAAACTGCATAGAAGACAAATAAATGCCTCAGCACAGGACTTTCTAGTGAGGAGGACTAAGAAATACAATATATTATATACTTAAATTCACCTTTATATTTTAAATGTACAATTATTTTATATAGACGCTTTAATTAAAAAAAAAATTACAAACATTACTTTGCGAAACTAACATTAAAGATCATAAATTTACTGACTATAAAAATAAAACAAAAATACAATAAAATAAGGTATAACAGTTGGTATTATTTTTGTTATTATAGAAAGAGAAGATAGAAAAACATATAGAAATAGATTAACATTATAATACTACATTTTTTAAATAAACATTTTCTTCACAATAAGATCATAAGAAATATTTTAATACTATCTAGAATCTAGATAAAACAAACAACATGCCCCACAAAATGTGTTGATTGCAAGAAAAAAAATTAAATTAGCTGTTAAAATAAAAATATTCTGTGTTTGAAAAAAGGTTGGTTGAATTAATTCGGATGAAACTATTACGCTGCATACTTGGATTTTTTTGAAGTAGATGGTTGTTCACTTTGCAAATTATTTTCACTACTATTTTCATCATTTAAAATGTTGATTTTATAACGGACCACTGGTTCATTATTTTCTTTATCTGAATCATGCTGATCGGAATCAGTAAAAGCTGAAATAGTTTTTTCAACATCCACTTCGTCCACATCTGGTTCGGCAGCTTCATCTAAAATAATTGTGCCAGTGCACGTCTTTCCATAACAATTGATGCAAATGGCAGAACAATTTAGGGCTACTTTCTTACAAGTGCAATTGTACCTACAATACATTTTACATTTACATGAAATTACTGACAAAATTTCTTGAGGCGCTGGATCATCTAATGTTGTAATCGGAACTAGACCTGTTTCAGAACTTCTCCAACCCCAATCTTTGGCTGCTTTTGTTTCCCCTAGCCAGGATTGAACTTGGTAGTAAGTTCGCAATGAATGTTGCTGTGCGGCGCCAGAAGTAGGAGGAAGACAGGCAAGGTTGAATTTGCTTTTAGTAATGGATTGTGCAAATAAGACATAACGAACTACATTAATGTTTCTACATGTAGATTTGGTCGAATAAAGATATGTGAACACTGTTTCCCCTGCTTTAATTATCGACTCTTTTTCGGCATTTGGATCTCTGAACACTGAACATAGATTTTGCAATGTTAGATTTTTTTTTAACAAATCCACCAATTTTTTTTTGCCTTGACGAAACATTGCCGATGTAGTGTCACAACCAGAAAACGCGTGCATAAACAACACAGTTTCAGAAAGCCTTTCTTCTATGAAGCTACTGCTGGAATAAAATCTCGTCTTTATACTGCCTTTTCCTGGTTTAATCAGGTAAACTTTTGATTTTCTGTTATCTGGGCTTCCCGTCAAAATCACCAGAAGGTCGATATCTTCTCCAACTATAAAAACAGAGTCAAAATTTTCTGTTAACTCGAGTGCTGTAGATATTATAAGCGTATCAGCATCTTCAAGGCTTTGTTTACTATGAATGCCACTGTTTTCAAGTTTTTTTATGAGGATTCCTATCAACCTTTTTTTATTTTTTTCATTGGAAAGGAACCTTTCTTGTGTGACAGTGACAATCGTGCTCTCACTAAATAAAGTTTCTGCATAAATCTGACGTTTTGTGCGTCGTTGACGTTCTGCTGCTTTGGTACTGGTCTCTTCTGGATGATCAGGGTACCCATCAAATACAACTGTTACGTTTGGTACAAAACTTTTCTTGATAAAATTTATGTACTGATCACACACAGCCGAAAATGTTACACCTTTTCGCCAAATAACCTTATGAAGAAGGTATCCCCCATCTATAACATACGATCGATTTTCTATCAGCGGTTCGATTTCCAGTGGTTTGAAAAAATCATAAAAAGCCGACTTTTTGCCTTTTCTCATTCCATTCTCATCAAACAAAGATAATGGGAAGGGCGCCAATTCGTATTGAAGGTATTGTCGAAGTTCTTCTTGCGATTTTTTAGCAAAAACAATTCTTCGAAATATGATTTCCGGTTCTACTGCTACTCTAGTTCCCCTAACTTTTAGGGATGAATTTACAGCTGCGATGGATAAAACTCTATCCTTTCTTGAGTATGAAACTTCATGAAAATTTTTGCCTACAGTGTTTTGCATAATATGTATTCCAATATCCTGAGCGTCATGACAGTTGATATCATTACCTCCCGTTATACCTGTACTCAAAGACATTAGTTTATTCAAATAAGGAAACGGATCATGGCTTTCAAACCAGGTTTCAAATTTTTCAATATCCTTTGAATCGCGAATTATTCGCGAAGTGCGATTGTCGACATGTTGCTCGCTAGATGAAGAACGAACCCCAGAGAACTCCTCGATTGTTGACGAAACTTTATAAAGAGTTGGCATAGCCAGAATCCATTTAGCCAGCACACTATCTGTTAATCCACGTCCATGCGTTAAGCCACCGCTGCTCTTCATTGAACGCATCAATGTTTGTTCTATGGTCATGTCTGACCATATCCCCGACCAAAATTTATTGGATCGTCTGATTGTGAAATAGCCATCACCTACAAATTTCTTGTATTCCTCGGGTAATAACTTTGTTTCTAAATTTTGCATATCTTGTAAATATAGGGTTGCACATTTCGCATAGCAGTAGTGGCCACTGGAGTGAAAGAATGGTAACATTTTCTTGATGACATCAAGGTGGAGTTGCCATTTTCCCGACCGCTCCGCATCTATGAATAGTTTTACAAGAGTGACCATTTTGAAATAGAGCACCCATAATTTTGCGGTTGGCCCGTTTATAGAAATTTCCTCCATAGCATTTCTAAATTTATCCAGAATAGGTGTAAGTCGGTCCAGTTCACTGGGGATTTCATTTTTGAACAAATCATTCAACAATATGTCGTCAATTGTAATAATATCTTCATCATCTAATTTCATTGTGTCAAGTAGTTTTTTTGAGAGAGCCAATTGAGTAAGCATGTGTGCTCTTATGGCACGTGCATAGGAGTGCCCAGACAACATTTTATCCACAGATAAAGGTGCATATACTGTACACCACAATTCTTTAAGGCCGCTTCCATTCATTATATAACCGATGGCTCCCATGAAACTCATGAGGAGATGAAAACCCCCTAATCTAATAATTACATGATTTAGTCTTGGATCAGTACTCGAAGTCATAATGTCTTTGGCTTTCTGATAGAGAGGTTGATCGAATGTTACTATAGTAGTTTTCATGCCAATGGACTTGGTATTCTCTACAGCCATAATTAATGATGTGTAAATAGTATCATACTGAGTTGGAGGAGCGTTGATAAATGGAAGTGGAACGATTTCAGACTTTTCATATTTCTTTTCAGCAGTGAATTTTTCCATGAAACCATTCCAGCCGGGTATATCACAAAAGCCTTTCTTTTTTGAATATATCCACAGAAAATCTGTCCACGATGGCAATATATCCTTAATATCAGAGTCTCCGGCAAAATTATGGATCAGTACTTGCTGCAAACCTTTTGATGTACATTGATAAGTTTCTACTGGTACATGACCAAAATTACCAATAACAAAGGATGGTGGTATGCTTTTCAGGCGTAATACGTTTAATATTGTTTTCAAAGCAGGAGTATAACATTTTATACCACCCATGGAATGAAATGTATTTTTGCCATCGATCGTATTTATATTATGGTCGGCATTATCAAATACATATTGACAGAATTCAGGCTTTTCGATAGGCGAAATGTGTGCGATAGCCGATATTTGGAAGTTTGTAGCTTCGTGGTACGACAAACAAAATCCAAAAGATGCCAGCAGATCGACAAGCGATTTGGAAGCAAATTTCTGATTTATTAGTACAGCGATACCTAGCAGTAAGGGCGATGTAAATGAACGGGGTCGAACAGCGGTGATTATTGAATGGGCGATTGCCTGGCATTTCTTGGAAGCACTATCTGTATCGCGTTTCTTCTTTAGAATGAGCTCTTCAAGAAAGGTTTTCAAAGAATGGGGTATATCTTCATTAACATTTTCAAGAAATTTTTCCGGTGGAGGAAAGACAGCGGTATCATAGACAGTCGATCTGATATCTTCTAAAATTATGGAAGCAGCAGTGCGTACAATCCTTAAGCGTTCTTTTTGTACATCATTCTCCTTTGACGTATACCATGTGTTATGCAGGATTCTATGTCCAGTATCACGGAAACAAATCAACGTTGGCTTACCATCAGTAGTTGTGATGAGAATGTCATCACCATATTTATCTCTCAACTTACTCTTTATGGTTCTATCATCGGGGCAGTCACGAGACACAGCATTTTTTAAATCGCTAAGTGAGAACTGGCATTCCTCACGATTGTTTTCTAAAACTGCATAAATTTCTTTCATTGCGGCGTCAGTATTAGAAGATTCTGGTCGCCCTCGTTTTCGATCACCTTCTAGGGGTATTTCTACCTTCCGAAACGTATCATAGCAAGCTCGATGATATCTAGCAGCCACAGAAACTAAATCAACGTCATGAATCCGTCGCAATACCTATAAGAAATTAATAGAATTGTTAATGCAAAGGAACAGTTTAGTACGAGGGTAGATCAATAAATTTTCAAATGCGTATAAATAAAGTCCGCGACTTGTTGAATAAATGTTTTTAGTCAAAAAAAAAAAATTCAAATGATTGATTGACTTTTTGATTGTTATTCATTATGCATATATAATAAATAAAAATATGTTAGTATTCAACAACTTAATTGTGTATTTATACTCACGAAACTAGTCGAAAATATAGATAATTAAGTATTGCACCACGGTAAAAATTACTGTATAAAACTTACTACGTACTAAAAATACCTGAAGAGTTAAGATCAGAAGAATAGAGAGATCGTAATAATGAACATTAAAAAATAAAAATAATTAAAAGTACCTTGTCCGCCCATGTATCTTTTCGTAGCGATGCTAAATCTGCGATCGACATTTTTGTTTGCGGCAATTGTATTCTGCGAACATATGACCGCAGTGCCGCTATTTTTTTATTTTCTGTACGGATAAATTCGTCACTGCCACAGAAAATGCATTTCATTTCATATTGAAATTCTGCAACCTCGGCTTCTTCACTGGAAGCAAGTTTTTTTCTCCTTATAAAAGCATTAATAACTCTAGAATTAATATACTGTTTTCTACACTTCTTGTGCACAGATAATTCGTTCACCCCTTCTATCGCTGTAGCGATTTTGTCGTCTCTTTTTAAACTACACTCATATATGGTTTTGAGCCCTCGTTCTTTAACAATAACTACGTCATCTTTCAATTTTTTTTTGCAAAAAACACAATCACTTTCCGGAATACACCAATTATCAGCCATAGCGCAAATCAAATAACTAAACTAAAAACACAACACTGATAAATGAAGAGTTGTCAATAAACCATGCAAACAATGCTCTTCGTTAATTTTATAATTTTACACAAAGTCTCCGCGGCCGTGTCGCGTAGCATAGTCCCGAGTCCCGAATGCGACTAGCCCCACCCCTTCCCTTACCCCGCGGGCACCCGTTCATACTAAAGTCACGTGAAATGTGCGTGCGATCGAAATTAATTAAAAAAAATAGGTTGCCGTTCAAAATTTTGTTGGATCTTTGCAGCAATCGTTTTAAAATAGCTATCTTAACAACTTGACGAAAAAAAATTGGACGGAGGATTTTTCCGGAGCGATATTTTTGACTGATATCAAAAAAGCATGTTCCAAAAGAAAAAAATGTTGGATCTTTTGATTAGATAAAGTAAACACCAATATAAAGGCAATCCGTGACCAAAAATTGGAGGGAGGAATTTTCCCGGCAACAATAGAATTAAAAGACCAATCTCTTTCTAAAAAAACACTTTCCCTACAAAAATATTGTTGGATTTCTATTTAATCAGGTGAATAATAATTAATACTAACAATATGTGAAGAGTTTTCTAAAGAAATACTTTTCCAGCGAGAGATATAATTTTTTTTCAGTTTTTGCTAAAAATAACTAACTTCCCGTTAAATATTTTGTTGGATCTTTTGTCATTCGTCATCCCTAAATGATACTCCACGTAACTGCAAAGGTTTCATCGACGGAGGAATTAATGTTTGGGTTAGCCTCATTTTGAGCCTTTATTGCTGCCCCAATGATACCATCTGCACTGCAATGCTGTCCGAAACGTTAGTAAAAGAATGAGGTAGAACTAGACGATGGTTCGCCCAAAAAAAAACAATTTAAGACTATTTATCAATTTTTAACTAAGAGGTTAAAGGTGAGTACCAAAAAGTGTCAACGGCATAAGCTTAAACTTGTCTACAAATATCATCCATTTCTATTTACCTGTTAGGAAGAGTTAAGAGAATTAGAAACTTAAATATATAAACTGTTTGAAAATCTACGAAAAAAGCTCAGGTTTGCGATGATCGTCGTTTTAATAATAATAAACGCTTTCATAGCAATCAGCTCGAGGATCGTATAAAATGGTGACCCGAGAGTAAGAAATGATTTGAGGTAAAAGATACACGATGTAGTATTAGAAATGTAAGTGGTATATTATTAAGTGTAAGTGGTGTATTATAAATGTAGGTGGTATATTAATTAGTGTGCTTGATGTGTTAGTAAGTGTACTTGGTGTATTAGTTAGTATGTGTGGTGTATTAATAAGTGTAAGTGTTATATTAATAAGTGTGTGTGATGTGTTAGTAATTATGTGGTGTATTAATAAGTATTTGAGGTGTATTATTGAGTGTAAGTGGTGTATTATAAATGTATGTGGTATATTAATAAGTGTAAGTGGTGTATTATAAAAGTGTGTGGTATATAATTAAGTGTATGTGATGCATAATTTATTAATGAACTCACAGATTTGGGATGTGGATGTTTTGAAGAACAAAATCTTTTCTGTGAATAACTAATTCCTTGAGTTTTTTTCCAAAAATACTTTTGAATATTCTTCTTATCAGACTGTTTAATCCGATTACCTCTTTTAAAATTATGTACCTACGAATGTAACAAAAATAATTAGATTCCATGAATTTTATTATTCAATGTTTTAAATAATTATTAAAAAATAAATTTCAACCATTCGAAAGGTTAAATATTCTGAAAGAATAATTGGTTCGATCTCAGTTTATTTTGTGTGGGACAGTTTTTTTGATTATAAATGGTTAATTCTCAGACCCATAATAATTTTTCTACATATTGTTTATACTGAAAGGTCAAGGATATTCCAGATATTATTATAAAGGTATAAAATCGACGTGTCCTTCATTTTAATTTTGTTCTAGGACTAATACTGAAGTAATTGTTTATATTATTAGTCATATTTTTATTAATTTAAATTTTCGAGTTGAAAAGGACACATAAATGAAATAATTTGTTAATGCCTATTTTTTTTAGATGTAAAATTCTTTATTTTAAAGAGGTCAGACCTTTTTTTTAATACGTATAAAGTATAATAATGTATAATATGTTAAAATCAAAAGTAAGTATTAGCGTTTTGGTTTATGGGGGCCAAACGACTATGGAAAGAATTATTCATTACAAGCTTCTGCCCGCGACTTCGTCTGCGTAGGATTAGTACTTCGAGTCATCTATTTTCTTTTCCTAGGTCTCATCTACTTTTATACCAAAATTCTTAACCTATTTATTTAAAATATATATAATTTTGGATTCGATTCAAAGTATTAGGCGAGTACTTCAAATAAATTCACTAATTTAAATATATTCGAAAATAGAATTTTGATTTAACATTCATTGTTTTGCAAAATGTCATTCTCAAATTTTTTCATTTTCTATTAAACAATAATTATTATTTTTAATATATTTAAAATTAATAGCTAGCTTTAAAAATTATAGCCTATATGTTATTCTGATGTATGAGCTATATTATTGTAAAGTTTCATTAAAATCCATTTAGTAGTTTTTGCGTGAAAGAGTAACAAGCATACATACATCCATACAAACTTTCGCGTTTATAATATTAGTAAGAAAGATAAGATTCAAATACCATAGTTCTGTGTTATAGAATATTTATGTCTCGAATAAAAATCTTTTGCTGAAACTTCCGCTGATTTATGCAACCCAGTAAACACGTGATTTTTTTTAAATCTGTGTATTTACTGTTTGTTTCCCTAACAAAGCCAAATTTAAATCATTAGAAATAAGTTAGTATGTAGGTATTAAATGTTAGAGAAATAAATACTTCCAAAGCGAGCGGTGATCCGGCTCGGTAGCTGTTTCAGTGCGATATTTACGCCCGTTTGTGATGGACGCTTCGCTATCGAATCCCTCCTCCTAAAAGGTCCAATTCTGCGCTTTCTCAACCAGGAGGAAGTCAATGAGCTCGCAATTTTGATCCAAATCATTTTGAGCTAAAAAGTGAGTGTGTGCTTGTTGGGTGTACAAGATGCTGACGGAAACTCAAACTCTACGAAAATCGTGAGAAAAGCGCTTGGATATTTATGAACCTTTTTTCCAACCAAGGCGTGGCTTTTTGGGTTGAAACGTGGGTTCATCACCTAACCCCGGAGTCAAAAAGGAAAATCGATGAAGTGATTTCGATATTTTTTTTTTACCTGAAACACCTCTTGGCCGAAAAGGGTTTGGAGGCTGACGAGTACGCGGAGGAAGAAGTGAGAACATATTTGGCGCAGGAGTTGTACGACAAGGAAATCAAGGACCTAGTTCGACGGCTTACTAAGTCGAACGTAACGGTAACTGTGTCATAAATTGTGACCGGTCAGTGGTTGAGTGGGCATCGCGTTTGGGTCCCACCAAGGCGTTCCGTGTTCGATTCCTCGGCTGGCTAAGTCCTCTATCACAACACAAGCAACATCTTCCGCTTAGTGTGGTGGTAGTAGGAGATTTTTAAATGTTGTTGGGTTATTGGTAACCCGGGAATGTTTGTCTTTCTTTTAAAAAAAAAACAATTGTGGAGGTACGTACCTAAAATGTCATACGCAGTTTTTATAAAGATATATTTTTTCTGATTTTAAAAATAATAACGGTCTTTAATTCTTGGATAACCCTCGAACAATAATAATTTTTAACGAATAATTTGAACTCGCAAACCTAGCTAGCTAGCCTTGCTAACCAAGGATCGTAACCACTCAACTACGAAAACCATCGTATTTTGTGCCTATTGAAGTAAAATTTCTTTACGCACGCTTGACGTGGGGGGTAAGCTGGCGAATGCGTTACGGGCGAGGGCGAAAAGTGTAATGCGTTACAGGCGAGGCGAACGGGCTGTATCACACTGTAGAAGCAAGAGAGAGCAGTGCTTGCGCACATTTTCTTTCTCTCTTCCTCTCATAGCCAGTGCATGAAGATTATTCGTAATTTCATTTCGTTCTTGAACAATTTTATAAATACTGTCGGAGCAAGAGAGAGCAGTGCGCGCGCACATTTTCTTTCTCTCTAAAAGTTTTACTACAGTCGTGTGGTCTAAAGCACACTCGTTTTTTTTATTGTACTTACACACACTCAGTGTTGAAGTAAGTTAAAAATTTTATTTATCGGACTACTCTCCTGTAGAAGTCATAGGTCGTAGTATAAAATTGCACATTGATTCCTCTGGGTATCTCTTCCATTTCCAGTTGCAGATAACGGTGTCTAATTGAATATGCAGGTGGTTGTAATCATCGTCTTATCCGTATCAATTTGATTCAGAATGCACCAGGAGAGCTTCCCCCATATCTCGTCTCTAATCTTCCCGCCCATCTCAGGTGTAATTCCCGCCGCAGTTGGGATATTGCCCCGTTAAATATTTCCCCGTTCAAAGTTCTGATAAATATTCCTGTGCCGAGTGTAAAAGGAATCTGATTCTATCTAAAACCCCATCCACATTCAACAAATACACCGACAAAGCACAGACGCAGAGCAAAAATGATCAATTTTAAAACACAAGTAATTTTTTCAACTGCTAAAATTTGTTCGACTTTTTTGTTAGGTGCCCGTGGCTAGAAGGGTTGTTCAAAGGGTTGGGGATGAAGCATAACGGCTGCGCTCTAAGACCGAATAGACTAGAAGCTTCCTCACTTCAGGACGTGACTTATGGATTGGGAAAAGAGGCGTAGATTTAGAACGTGAATTAATTTCAGTAAGTTGCAATAAACATCACCATTGTATTGGTGGTAACATCTTCACTAGCAGGTGAATTAAATACTTACTCTAATCATAGGCATATATTTTTAAAATAATAATAATATTATACAATAGCGTTTTACTTTAATAACTAGACACTGAGTGTACTGTTATTTAAAATGACTCAAATAGTTCAAAACTATACCTGAAAGTTACGTAATTTTAATACGGCTATTGTTTAAATGGTACACGTGAAATTTAAGGTTTTGGTCAGCTCTGAAATGTTTTCTATTGGAAAATATAGCCAGTTAACCAATCAATTGTGGTCAGCAAGTAGAACAAGATCGATCTGCAAATAATTCTACTCCTAACCTAACCTAATTTAAGAGCGATTAATCTGCAGCTGAGAATAAAAGTTTTAAAATACTTGAAACTGTACAGGAAGGTTCCAATGAGAAAGATCGATTATTCCCGTATGATATTTTTTGAATTAAAAATTTCAAATCGATTTATTAAATTAAAAACTTGCTTTAATATATACCTACATTCAAGTAAGCAATAAAAATACTCAAAAGGCACGATTATAAATTATTAAATGTCGTGTACTTCTTGTAAGTACTTTTTGATCACAAGTATTTATAATTTATCAATAATGTCTAAACAAAATAAGTGTGTAAAAAAATTTGAAATATTTTAGTTTGTAAGACCTAAAATAAATTGAAAAACGGAGGTATTTTTTGTCACCAACCACGTTTTCGGATTAATTTTTTAATGATTTTAATATAACAAAAATTAAAATTCTCAAAACTTCTTGACTAGATTATGTATTGATTTATTTTGTTGTATGATTATATGATTTGAAATTTGTGTAGTTTAATAGAATCTATCGTTTGAAAATTGAACAAATCTGCCAACGACCAACGGTATAATCTTAGTATATTAAAAATACACTTAGTTTTACAAAATTTTAAAACTGCGTTTACCATATAAAATAACAATCTTTCAAAATCAATTAAGGTTTTTTTGTAAAAAAGAGTCAATACGTCTAGAATTTGATTTAAAAAAGACTAAATTCTGGTATTCTCTGGTAATACCCTCTTAACCTCACCTGATCTAACATATCTAATTTAACCAAATGACCAAATTAAAATAATACATGGCTAATTTACATGACGCCGTTTTTGTGAAAAATTATCTCGTGGGCGCTGTGGATATAGTAGAAGTTTTTTCTTCTATCCCAATATTTAAATGGGGAATCCTTTACCTACTTCTAAGTGATCTGGGTGGATGTTTTATTTACAAAGAGATAATTTTATATACATTAACAATCAGTTAAATAAATAATGTTAAATGTTAATCACCTTAGTTAGAGAAACGCTAAAAGTTTATTTGAGGTTATTTGTATAAACGGATAAGAAATGAATAAGATTTTTTTTTTCAATAATCACACGAAAGTTAAAAATAATGCTAAAAAGTTAAAGGTCGTGGCTATTAGACTTGATGCGATTAACACATTAATGTAGGTATTATACGTATAGGTGTCACCTAATTACTTTGCTACAATATCCTTGCTAAGTTTAACGAGAAACAGCTTTTTTCTTGCTTGAGTTTACCTATTGTTACTAACAAAAAGTATGTATGAAGAACATCGATTTTCAATATTCAAATATAGTTTTTTTAAGTTAATCGAACAGTTTTATGGTGCGTTGTTTTTATAACATAACTTTTGATTCAATTTTCTTTTCAGAAGTCGAAAATTATTTTTTAATCATGCTGCACACAGTGTGTGCAGCAACTTACTCCGCAAGTCAAGCGTGCGTAAAGAAGTTTTACTTCAATAATCTTTATGCACTGGCTATGAGAGGAAGAGAGAAAGAAAATGTGCGCGCGCACTGCTCTCTCTTGCTTCTGCAGTGTGATACAGCCCGTTAGCCTCGCCCGTAACGCATTACACTTTTCGTAACGCATTCGCCAGAATCCCCTAAGTCAAGCGTGCGTAAAGAAGTTTTACTTCAAAAACTTAATTTTTTTTAAATATTTAACATTTATGAATTTGCCTTTAAGGTTAAACCCGCCATCACTGGTTTAGATTTAGCGTGTATTCAAATGTGGTGTAGGGATGTCTTCATACAGGAATGTGATCGATAGACCTGGGGCTGGGAGATCCACAGACTTATTTCCACATTTATTGAAATACACCGGCAGCGCCTACAGCCCACAGCCCACTGCCATCGCTATTAACCCATAAAGCCTCCAGCATTCACCGACTTCGTGTGGGCCCATTCTCCGGTGAATCCACGCCGACTCTCTCACAAAGGCGATACATCGTCTGCCCTAAAAGGTTAAAAGAAATCAACGGTTCAATTCACATCCATACAATTATATCGTAAGTTAGTGATATATTCGATATTTTGAATTTGTATTAATTTTCTATTTCAGTGTACTTGCATTAAGATATCACAGACATTAGAACATATTTATTTATTAATCTATCTATATAAAGTTAATTTTCATGCGATTTTTCGATGCCTGTCTCTTTACGTTATATACCAGTGTCGAGACAGACATACAGGTACATAAACTTATTCATGGTTACATGAATATAATGTTAAATACATTTTAATTGCATTACAATCAAAATAAAATGTTATTTGAAGTATGGATTAATCCTATAAAAATGTAGGAATGTTTTTAAATAATAATTATCAACGTTAGATTTGACAGGATTCTATTATTTTATTTTATTTTATTTGGGTAAGGTCATATGTAAGTTGCTATACCTGTTTATGTGCAATTTGTTTTACAAATGTTTGCAATAGTGGGACGTTTCCGTGTTGATTTTTTTTCTTCATTTAAAACTGTGTGTTTTAATTGAAATGTATTTTCATGTAACCATACCTCTTGAATATTGAATTACATTACTCTTTATAGAAAAATCGCAACTGAGGAGGCTTGGGCATGTACTAAGAATGTTTGATGACCGAATTCCGAGGAAAATACTGAGTGCCATTCCAGAGGGTAGACGTCCAGTGGGCCGCCCCAGACACAATTGTTCGAGGCAACTCCAGAAACTGTGCGAGGAGAGGATGGGTATGCCATGGATGAAAGCCGAGCAATCGGCGCAAGGCAGGGAAGTATAGAGGAGCCTTGTCGATGCAGTGGGTCCCCGACCCGAATATTAAGAGGGGAAGAAGAAGAAGAAGAGCATTATAAAAAAGTGTTCTAAGAAAATGAAGAAAATGTTTGTGTTTCCTAGTTTAAGAATGATACAAGGTATATTTGACAGAAGGGGATAGGATCGAATTAGCTCATTGGTCAGAGCAGATTCTCGGCGAGACTAAGATTAAGGATTCAATTCCAAAATGCAGTCGTACCTTTTTTTCTGATTATTTTGTTTCAAATTTTCGTTTGACAGTCGCTAATATTGTCTATAATGATTAAAATAATACTCTGTTGAAATATTATACTGTAGGTAGACACTTTATGACGTCTCTAATTTCTTAACGCATACAATTTCAATTTTTAAAATGCCACTTTGATTCATAACAAATCCGAGTTTATTGAGCCAGAGTTACAATCACGCACCGACAGACCCACAACCGAAATTAATATATTTGATTATTTTTTTATTCGTTTTCCACATTGAATACAATTTTAATTTAGGTAAACTCCAAAGACATTGAAGTGACGGCTGAGTTTCAACTTTATTTTAGGTAGATAGGTATGTTTTACGTTTCCTTTGAAAAAACTTAAACGGTGAAAGCTTTCATCGTGTTTATTCATCCACATCAAAGAAGGTATCACAGCGTTATTTTTAAATAGTCACTGTTTTATCGGCATTAAAGACTTCATAAGCCTGATAAAATTGGTAAGAAGTTTTTGCAAATTAGATAGGATATTGGTTCGTACGAAATGTATGTTATACCTATAAAACATTTAGAGAAGTAGATTAAATAATTATAATTGAATAGAGCATTGTTTTCTTCTTTTTTTATTTCTTGGGCATTAACAATGTAACAATTTCTTGACATTTTGTTTTGAAAAGTTTTATTTTTCTATGTACATTTGTTAATTATATTTTATATATCTGCTACCGGTTTTGACACATCCGTGCCATTCACTAGCAAACTTAAAACTAAACTTAAAATTTAAACAAGTACAAAAATGAATTAGATATTATTAGGGGGTATAGTAGGAGGGGTGATTTTGGGGGAGGGGGAGAACAGTGGGAGGAGTCAATATCACATGGAAACATAGTCAAAAGAGGAGATTTTCAGGGTGCTATTATGTTGTTAAGTAAAATAATTTAAGATTTTTTTTTGTGTATTTCTAAAGTTTCTAAAGCGCACAAGTTAAAGTATGAAATTATGTTTATATGTTTAAATTTGGTTTTTTCCTTGTTCAAGCTATAACCTGTCTCTATTAAATGATTGACGAATTCAGAATAGTTATTAATTATTATATTAATAGCTACTAATTCAAATATTTATTAACTTTAAACTTTTTCAAAATAAGTAAGTTATTATCAAATTAAGTTATTACTATATATGTGTTATATTATTCAATTTCAAATACATAAGTTTAAAAAAGTAGGCTCATGAAAATTATTCAACATTATTAGATATGAAATTATACATTTTTTTTTTTTCAATATTTTTTTGTTTTTCAATTTATTTACGTTTTACCTGTACTCAACGATAACATTACAATTTAAAAGTCACTGGACCTAATCTGTAAAAAAAGCTTTTTGAGAAATATCCCTTAGTTTTTTTAGTAGGTACTATTATTTTTTTCCAAAATATTTTATGGATGAAATTGGTTTTAATAACGATGTATATATATTGCGGCACGTTCCAGAGTGGTAGATACTTTCAATTTACCCTGGTGAAAGACCACCATTCAGAATCGAAACGCAGCTTTAAATAGCTTACCTAAGCCGTGTTTGGTGACCAGATCTGAATAGCCAGGTTCTGTCCCACATTCCTCTTTCCCATCTCCTTTCCCTCCCCAATCAATTTCCTCTCACAACACACCACAATTGGGGATGTCTAGAGATATAATATCCCTGGGGTTAGTCTCAATGTCTCCAAACGGTCTAAGCGTAGACTCTTTTGCGGTGTTCACATACAAAAAACATCCCATTTACTGATGCCGTGGTCCTACTGCCCATAGGCTGATCTACAACCTCCGGACGGTTAGGAGCAGTAGATACTTTTGTGAAAAGAGTACCTACTTTTGAAAGTTTTTTCAAATTCATCTTTATTAAGAGGGTAAAACCAGACAACACCGGAAATGTATCCTTTTTAAATAAAATTTTAGACGTATCGGCTCTTTTCACAAAAAAACATAAATTGATTTCGAAAGATTGTTATTTTATCTGGTAAAGTTATGTTTTAAATTTTGAAAAACTAAGTTTATTTTTATTATAATAAGGTTTTACCGTTGGTCGTCAGCAGATTTGTCTAATTTTTAAACGAAAGATTATATTTATTATACAACGCACATTTCAAATCGCGTAATCATACACTAAAAAAAAACATTAACTAGTAAATATACTTTTCAGTATTTTAATTTTAATTCAAATGAAATAATTAAAAAAATCCGAGTACGTGTTTTGTGACGAAAAAACTTCAGTTCGTCTATTTATTTACGGTTTTAGAAACTAATATTTTTCAGATTTTTTTTACATACCTTTTTTGCTAAGACATTATTGAAAAATCTTAATATATTAATCATTTATTATAACGCGTTTGGACATTTTTATTGCTAACTTGAATGTAGGTTAACATAAAAAGCAAATTTTGAATGAATTAAAATCTTAAGCTTTAAGTTCAATATGTTGTTCCTTTCTGTACAGTTGCAAGCGTTTTTGAATTTTAATTCTGAGCCCCTGGTTAATGGACCTTAATCAGATATATTTGTGATGTGCTGTGCCTGTCTTATTAGGAACTCATGTGTTGAGAGCAGCAGTTTATAGCATAGGTAGCTTACAAAAAAAACAAAAAATAATAACAAAATTCATTTAAAATTGAAGACAATCAATATCGTAAAATTTTTGGTATTATTTTCCCTTTTTATATTTTTAACAAACACATCCCATACGTTTCAAAAAATTTTTTTTTGCATTTTTCGGACTACAGTTATGTCATAAAAATAAGTTAACAAAATATAAAATGAGGACTCTTGGTTTTATTTTTTTCCCGAAATCTATTTTTTTTTTAAATTTCCGGCCATTTTAGCGAGCTAATAGTGAACACTAATTTCATTTATTTTTACGTTTTCGAATAGCTACAGATCATACGCATGTTTTGAGACCCAGGGCGTTTAAAAATAAGGCAATTTTTTTTTTCTCTCTATGGAGAGCGACCCACGCTATTTATAGCTATATTGCTAACTATCTAAAAAAAAATGTTTTACGCGAAAGGGGTAAGTAAGTGATTTTGCCCTTTGGTTCTAGTATCACGACCAGCTTCGATATTGCCAAAAACAATTCAGTATTTGAAGAAGTATGCTAGGTAAAGCATACAGTAATGGAGTATATCGGAGAAAATTCTGTTGCACGCCTCTGGCTCCTGGCGGCATTAGGTAAGTATTATTCGGGTGTTTGTTTACAATGGCGATATGAATTTGTGAAATGGTGCACCGCAGTTCACATTTCCCGGGCAGTGGCGCGGGCACATAGCACGCTCTGTGGGTTTGTCCGCCCACCGGCCCCGCCAGCCTTGCCCGCCCCGCCCGCTATCACCCGAATCGGGCGCGTGTCACGAAAATAAACACACCCACTGTAAGCTAGCCAATTGCAACTTCATTAATTCGGAAATTTTCATCATTGTTTTCAGCAGTTTTCAATTATGATTTCGGCACATGTTGGTTTAGATTAATCTCATTGAAATTAAGAATAGGCTTAAATTTGAAAATCAAAATTGAGGTAAAAATATGTTTGAATCGTTTTCACGAACAATAAAATTATTTGATTATTTTCACATAGGTGGAACTGTTAGGTTAACAGAAACATTATTTTTAATTATTATTTTTCATCTTTATTAAGCTCTCAGGCCTCGGGCCTATTTTGTCGGAAGGTCCAAATATGTCTACTTTGCAATAAATTCCAAAGAAATGAAAAGTTTGTGAACGCATCCAAAAACTAAAAACTGTTTTTGAAAGGTGATGAAATACGTTTTCAAATTTTATAATTCTAATTTCATTTTTTTAATAATTTTTTTTTGAATGCAAACATAAAAAAGTTATAAAATGGCTCACCTTACGTTTTTTCTAACTAAAATTACTGATAACAAATAAACATATTTTATTATGCAAATATATTGTTAAGGTTATCGTCACCTCACTTTTTTATCGTTTCATGTAAAAATAATTGATAAAAATTTCTCAAGTTTCAAAATTTTTTTTTTCAAACTACGGTTGGTTACTTTAGTTTCACAAAGGTGTACATTTAAATTATTTTGTTGTTGACTTTTAGATTTGAATATAAAGCGTGGTATTTTATCTTTCTAACATTTTAGATCATATTTCTAACCACGATAGTAAGAGAGACAACGATTTTTATGAAACCTATATGTGTTGTTCCGGAAAGCAATAAATTAGCCCGAGGTTTTATTTCTGTTTCAATTAGTTATGTATTATGTGATATGCCACTATGCCTGTCTCACTAGGAACTCCCGTGTTGAGAGCAGGAGTGGTTTAAATAAGCAGTTTATAACTAAAATACAAATAACAACACGATAATACATTTCAAATAAAAGACAATCAGCGTTGTACCATTGAAAAAGTACATTAATAAGAAGTGGAGGCGCAATTTGTAACATAACAAGATTACAACTACAGTACAAATAACAAAACAATGTTACGTTTAAAATAAAAGACAATCAGTAACGTACAGTTGGAGATGTATACTTATAAATTGGTTTGGATAAAATCTTTGATGTAAAATCTATTTTGGATGATGAGCCAAGACTTAAGGTCTGATGTATCTTACTAATATTATAAACGCGAAAGTTTGTATGGATGTATGTGTGTTTGTTACTCTTTCACGCAAAATTTACTGAATGGATTTTAATGAAACTTTACAATAATATAGCTCACACATCAGAATAATACATAGGATATAATTTATTAAGCTAGCTACTTATTTTCAATATATTTAAAAAAATAATTATTATTTAATAGAAAATGTCAAAATTTTAGAATGACATTTTGCAAAACAATGATTGTTAAATCAAAATTCTATTTTAGAAAATATTTGAATTAGTGAATTTATTTGAAGTACCCGACTAATACTTTGAATTGAATCAAGAATTATAGATATTTTTAATAAATAGGTTAAGAATTTTGGTGTAAACGTAGATGGAACCTAGAAAAAGAAAATAGATTACTCGAAGTACTAATCCTACGCAGACAAAGTCGCGGGCAGAAGCTAGTATTTAATATAAGTATACCAACATTAACATTCCAACATTAGTATGATCCAAGAATATTTTTTTTGTTTTTTTAAAGATTAGATTGATAGATAAACAATACGTTCTTAAATTAATTATGACACAAAAATTAAATAAGACATATATGGAAAGCGATGCTTTAGTGGTTTGAACACGTTCGCAGCAGTTACAACAGTGTCTCAAAAATATTTCAAGCGTGAGAAGTTCGTGAGAAGTCTGTAAAGTTGCAAGAACACGTGACATCATCATGTGAATAAAATTCTAAAGAAAATAATTTTTATTCATGAGAACATGTATGATTGCAGATGAAGCAAGTGGACATGGGCAGAGCTCTACTGCATACCATACTATCTGCCTCTCTGCCGAGAAATGGTGTGAACGCCAATTCATCTACTCGTCCAAATTTGGTTATAGGCCTACCTCAAAAGTCTCTAACTGTGACAATCATCTACTCGTCCAAATTTGGTTATAAGCCTAGCTCAAAAGTCTCTAACTGTGCCAATCATCTACTCGTCCAAATTTGGTTATAAGCCTACCTCAAAAGTCTCTAACTGTGCCAATCATCTACTCGTCCAAATTTGGTTATAAGCCTACCTCAAAAGTCTCTAACTGTGCCAATCATCTACTCGTCCAAATTTGGTTATAGGCCTCAAAAGTCTCTAACTGTGTCAATCATTGACTGTTCCCACACTCAACCAATGTCATATATATTATACAGGAAACCTTCGTTTCTTTTCCTCGGCGACAGACGCTACGCGATGATATTGACATTCTAACAGTGATCCGCAAGTCGTGCTACGTGTCCAGCAAATTCAGAATTAATTGTAAGATCATCATTTAGAATCCAAACGTTGCCTGCAATGACTTCAGACGTATTTAGTTATTTGAGTAAGTAAATAGTTAGGTACTTCCCAATCTTCCTCTATCATATCTACATCCTTTCCCCAATACCTTCAGCCCATCATTTTTTTGTATATTTCAGAATTATAATTCTATTATACGCATGAAACATTTTACATGACTTCAAAATAAACATATAAAATTTATTATTTTTCGGTAGGTACCCGTATTTTACGTTATTAGATTTTTTTTTCAAAATTTCTAAAGAAATCTTCAAGGTCAGATATCATTAGCAGCACCATACCTCTGGTCATGCTGTGCTGGGCAAGTTGGAACCTACGTCCGTTCTGCCATGTGATATATACAACAGATTGTGGTGTCGATCCTGGTGATAGTTGTTCGGTGCGAATAATTTATAGCTTTCCAGAAGGTATGAGCTCGTCGCCCGAGTGCTTAATTGTCAAAACGACCATTTTAATTTTTGTTCAATATCCCTTTTAAAATTTAAAATAAAGTTTCAAAAACGATAATTAATCACTTTACTAAGAATTATTTCAACTAACAAGACTTTACCTTTACGGAAATAGCTTCATCTTATACACGGAGAAAAATCTTATTCTAAAATACGAACATTTTATTCGTAAAAACGGTTAAAAACGGGACTGAAGTTCTTACGAACAAATTAACAGGATTTCAATGTATATTCTTACATTTTCCCGCCAATAAACATTGAAACACTGTTAATTTGTTCGTAAGAACTTCAGTCCCGTTTTTAACCGTTTTTACGACTAAAATGTACTTATTTTAGAACAACATTTTTTCTCCGTGTACACCTATCACAACGTTTAATTGAAATAATGAAAGAATACCTCCTCCTCCTGTAAAATTTGCTAATGGTTGTTTTGTAACGGGCGATGAGCTGTCAATGAAAGAGTTTATTAATTTTAATGCTGTTAGAGAAAAGAACCCCATTCCTCTTAAATAAGAGACTTTCGTAGCGCGTCTCACAGAACAAATTCATGTGATATATATAAAGATGCAATATTCTCAGGAGCTCCGGACATTAGGGACTCTTGTGTAGTTACTATAGTAAAATTATGTACACTTGTCACTGTTTCGCTGGTCTGATCACTACCTCGTTAATCTGATTAGGTGTTCCATTTCCTTTGAACATGGCATCATTGCATATAATATGATATAATTGAGAGCAGATTAGCTCACTCACTGCACCAACGCAGTGGGATGAGAGTCACATTTTTATTAGTAAAAATAGACACTTCTGCAACAAAGCGCATTGGAACAAAGCCGTAAGTGTAACCATGTGATACGGGAGACTGCACCGGGCACCGGGCCCGAGGGCGACAAGTGAGGGTAGTGGGACAACCGGACAAAACAGAACAAAACAGAAGAGTGACAAAATAGAATATGAAAAATAATTGTTTAGATGTACAGTTTTCTTTCCTTCATGTTTTAAAATTTTCCTTATTTGTTTGTGTTACTTACCTAACAAGAACGCTAACGTTAAACTAAAATTAATTTTAGATACGTATTACTTAATCTTTACCTCATGTTAGCCTCGAAAAGATAACGTTTTGAAACACCCTGTTTATAAATGTTTGCACCCAAGGACAATTTATTTTATTTTATTGTATTTCAAAAAATATCAGTGACATTTTACGCACATAATATTTAAATTTCTCATGTCCTTGGTCCTGTAAAACTTTTCAGAAAAGAGAAGTTCTTGTATCTAATGACGTAGGCAGGATTCTTACTTTGGAAGGTTTAAAAATTGAAACAAGCTAAAATAAAAAAAGTTTTTTTTTTCATTCTTCTCACATGTTTTTTTATACAGTGGCGTCATTTTAATAAAATTAAAATAAATTACTTTGTAAAAAACCACCCAATCAAAATTATTTACATGTTTCAAAACCATATGATTCTTTATAAAGATAAGATTAACGTAACATATGTGTCTAACTTTATTTATTTGTTCTGATTGGTCATAAGGCGCATTTCAGTAAGTAGGGAGATAATTGTAATTTTTTTATGGCTTGCTAAGTAGATATGCTAATTTTACACTTGGATTATTTTAAATAAGGTTGAATTATTTATACCTTAATTATTTTAATTAAGGTATAAATTGAGTTGTTAAACCTATAACTCCCAGTGTTATCTAATAACTATTCTCACTCATTTTTTAAATAAAAGGTTAACTGAGGACTGTTTGGGTCAGATTAGGTTAAGTTAGATCAGTAGGTATTTTTCAGTACTTTTCTTTGGTGTTCTCTTTTATCAGTGTTCTGTTTTGCCATGGAACCAAGTGTAACAGAGGACTGACTACCGACTGCAGCCTGCAGGGCACTGGGCACTGCGAAATAGGCACTGTGTACTGAGTACTGGGCAATGCAGCGGGCGGGAAGGGACACTCCCGATGCAGCTTTGAGCATTCAAATACAGTGGATTATTCAAATATTATAATTTAGGCATATTCGTTTTGGCTGGATAACGCAGCCCGGGATCTGTTAGTTCTGGTTAAATAAATATACAGACCGATGCACATTCATTGTGTAATTTTTATTAAAATTTTGACGTCCTACCTATGTAAGTAAAATAGCTTTTTAAACCTAACATAACAAAACACATTTTAGTTTTTAAAGCACCTAACTCAAATAATAAAGTCAAATGATTTTTTTTTCATAATATAAAAGAAAAAATGTAGGTACTGATGCGTGTTTTGTGTTATTTTGTATTTCGAAGGACCTTGAAATGTGTATGTTTTGACCACTGCACAAGTAGAAGTAAGCACATAAGGAAAGGAGAGCATTACTCACTGCGGGACTTGTAGCACTTTCTTCATTTGGCCGATTTTAACTTTGCACTGTGTTAATATTTCTTCTTAGAGCGGTGGGTAGCTAAAGAGCGGATGCGGATGCGAAAATTAAATGCAGAAATGTTTGCGGTAAGAGGTTCGATTATTGACTGATTGTGGGTAACAGGAAAAAGTGACAGATTTATAGGGAAGGGTAGGAAGGACATGTGACAATACTAGCTACAAGTGCAGCAGTTCATGTATATGTATAGGTTTGTATAGATATATGTATGTAAGTGTGGCTGTGTAAATGCGCAACCAGGTACCTATATCAAGAAGTTATATATCACAAAAAAGTATGTTTCCACGACATTTGTTTGTACAATGAGGTGGTTCTAAAGAGAAAAAAAACTCAGGGCCTATGTCATCTTACGAGGTGCTCCGTGGGGGTTATTTGGGGGGGGGAGGAGAGGTTCTTGGAAGGAAAAGAGTATGGGGGAAACAGGAGGTCAATGTGTCTATGAGTAACGGACGTATAAATCCATCCCTCCCACTGCAGTGCAAGGCAATGGGTCGAGAGAATCCGAATGGAGAGGTCTAGGTTAGGTCTCCTTCTACCAGTCTCTCTCGATCCGACAGTAGGTGGGCAAACGCATTCGCTGTCAAGACCTATACAAATTTCACCCAATGAACCCTGGCACCTCTGCTAAGTCAACTAACGTAGTGAACCACTCGGGGTGTCCTGTAGCAGGGTGTTGATTATCCAACAAATGGTTGCGGGGCGACGGTACCCAAACTGCCTCTGAAATTGAATATAATTTAAAGGAAGTTTTCTATTTTACTCTTATTATCTGTAAAGTTTAAATCATGAATGTGTAGTAATAATTTTATATTTTTTCTGTGATTTCTTTCCTTTACAGATTCTCGTTTCCCATTTCTAAACTATGTTTTTTTTTTGTATCTGTACGTTTGATTATGACGGCTTTTTTAAAAATAACTAAGTACTGGTGTACAGTTTACAACTTTTATGTCATTGTACAATGTTCTATCACCATTCTCGGATATATTTCTTATTCACAATCATTTGTTCATACATCAAGATTGCCTATTGTTTATGCCTGCACTTCCTCGCTCACTCAACTAACTCAATGTCTGTTTTTCGTTCTTCAACTATTTTAATTTCAGCAAGTTGAACAAATCCACTGGGCTAATTTGGGTCGTACCAACAGCGCGGGCAACAAACGCAAGAGCAAACTCCACTCATAGCTCGGCGGAAAAATTGCTCGTCCAACCGTCAGCGGCTGCCGTAGTATGGGGCTGTACTGGGCCATACCATCCACTCTTTACAAACCCTCGTAGAGCGGGGACCAACTGTAATTAATTATTTTTTCTTTTGGTTAAAGAAAGATGCTATTGGAAATGCTTCCACATACCACATGAAAAATTACTGCTGTATTAAAACTGTAATGAAAAAATAATTCTTAACAGATTCATGGAAACCAATTTTAGAAAGTATTTTTACGAAAATGCCACGCACTGAGAGTAACCTACCTAGTTTTTCTGAACTCACAACAATATTTATCTACCATTTTTGTTAATTTTTGTAAATCTACCCTGCAGACAGCTGCTTGGTAGTTGTCCCTGCGGACAGTGGAATTGCACTATTTTGATTTACGCCCGTTTATAAGGCTTTTACATTTACATAGTGTAATATACTGTTATTTATCGGGTAGTACTGATCTCGATAATCCTCTTAAAACTGCTCCTTAATAAGGGGGCCAATATCTCCCTTATCTCGTAGAATTTCTTTAGGTTCTTAAAAACAAGACTCGTGGGTACTCCGTACACTTTTACACATTTATTTGTAGATAATAATAATACACAGATACTAGTATTGAAGGCTGATTGCCAAACCGTGGAATTGCCGCTCTGCACTTGGAACCACTCGGTTATATCTAAAACCTCGGGTATCTCCCCCGACTCTCGGCAAGACCCGAAACCCGTACACAGCACATAGTTATCATGATATACATGATATAAACAGCGCAGTAGATTAGTAGGTATGCCCGATATAAACACATTTAATTGCGTATGTTAAGTTGCATAATATCGGTTTGATAACTGATATTTTATCATTAATTAAATGAAACAAATAACTTTGTGTACACCACTATAATATAATCATAATAACCGACATGTTTCGAAACCGATGGTTTGTTCGTCAAGATAATAATAACATTAAAAAACAAAAGAAACATACAAGTATAGACTAAAAAGAACTATAGACAAGAGAGGGAGGTGGTTAATTACTTAAAAATATCATAAAAGAACAATTATTTCAAATGAAATGTAATAATTATTTTAGAATATAATTTTGCGCAATACTGTAACGACCAGTCGTTTTTAATGGTAAGATCTTATGAGCCAGGTAATTTTCAACTTTCCTCTCTACCCCTTTCCCTTACTATTTCCCCTGCCCATCACCTCCCCTCCCTACTTTAATTAACTGCCTGGATGGAGTCCTCCCTGATGGGACGAGTCAAAAGACGGCCAAATATGCTTAATAAATGGCTGCTTGCATTCATTTTTGTGATTAATATTTTTCGGTTTCATCTTTCATGCTTATATGTTTTTATTTTATGTTTGCATTGTTTGTTAGTTTTTACTTTTTCATTTATTTGTCTTTTTTTTGTTGTTATGAAATACACAATGTATCGCATTGCACTACCCGACGTACTGGTTTAATATTATTATTATTAATATAATTATTATCTAACCCACCAACAATTTCCACATCAGTGATACCTTGGTCCCAATGCCTTCGGGAATGTTTCTTCTTCTATAGTCGGTTCCTCAACGTATCAGACGCCGGTGAATCTTTGCCACTTCACTAATTTGCTGACTTTCCTCTGTAAATTCTGGAATCCATTAATCGAAAATCATGCGTTAATAGCTTATTTTAGACAGTCCACATAAAGCATATCTCGCAACTAGTAAAGAAATAATTAAGCCGTCAAAAAAGCAAAATAAAGTATTTGAAAATTTCCATTACAGTGAAACTATTTCTTGATATTCCATTGAATTTGGTCTAGGTCAGAGTCTGAAAGAAATTATAACGAACAAAAAAAATGTATTTGTCTCTATGCTAAAACGGTTTGTAAATTCGCCCGAGCAAAAACGAGAGAAGGGGTTACTGGGGCTGTACCGGACGTGATCTGTCCGATAATATGAAACATTGTTCTGTGCGCCAGTTTATGAATCGTCCGGCCACTGGCCGCTGCCCGCTGCCCGCTGCCCGCCGAATGGTCGGACACGATACATTCCGTGTGAATAAACCCTTAATTATTAGGTCAAACACGGATTGTCGATGATATTTACGCCGCATTTATATTTGGTATTTTGTTTTTATGTGATTTTTAAAGTCTGGTTTTGACAGATTGGACAGTCGCACATCAGGTCTAAACGAAATTTCATATCTGCATTGTGGCCATTGTGGATTTTAATTCACTGATTATGGTTATGCAACTTTTTTTATATGGCGGTCTTTTAGATTTCAATTAAGCGGCTTTTATTTCGTAATCTTTTATCACATCGAATACTTGATAAACACGATACTGACAACCTTTTATCTTTTTGATAATAATGTGTATACGTTTATTATCTGAACTTACCATTGCGCAGTATCTACTTATATAATATTATTATAAACTTGTTCTATTATCTATCTACAGATACATACATACCTGCAAAATAGTTTGTTCCACTCTTGACGAGTTTAGTTTTGAATAATTTTGTAGACTTGGTATAGAATGTGATTATATTTGTTCATTCATATGAAGTTACTTTGTAATTTGACATTATAATTTAAATAAAAAAATAACTTTGTAAACACCACTTTTATTATTTATATATTTTGTGCCAACCGGGTTTCGCTACCAACGTAGCTTCTTCAGGGCAAGGAAAAAATTTTTATTGGATTTTGTTTTTTGATATATTTGCGTCACGTTCTAGAGTGAAAGATACTCTGTGTGAGACTACCATTCAGAATTGAAACGTTGCTTGAAATGGCTTTAGCCGTATATGTCGACCAGATCTGAATAGCCAGGTACTTTGCCATTTTCCTTTTCCACATCTCCTTCCCCTCCCTACTGCCTGCAGCCTCACAACATTCCCCAATCAAGGATGTCAAAGTCTCACTGGCTCCAAGCGGTTAGAAGCAGTTGACACTCATCTGCAACATTTACATTAAAAAAAATACTTTTACGTATCTTAATGTGTATTGCCGTTTCAGTAATGGTAGGTGCCAACCCCATTTATGGTACCTAATTTTTTTTATTTGATATAATCCATCAACGCGATTCAAATTAAATTATTCAAGGGCGAAGACCTTGGTCATAATAATATTATCTTCACATCAACGTTTTATTACAGTTGTTAAAATTCTCGCTCTTTCTCACTCCTTCGTATTATTATTTAATGAAACTTCGTGAACGATGCCATTTCGGTAGTAAACTGTATTACGACCGAGTTGCATTTCGTCTTTGTAGAGAAAACCATAGAATATTGTACACATCATTTTGCAGGGCGAAATTACTTTCAGTGTCTCTGCAATCCATCATCGTTGAGATTATAGTAGTCCCAGAGAGAAGTCGTACCAAGACGAGCGAGAAGGAAGATTTTTCATTGATGACGTAACGAACTTAGCTGTTTTTAGTACTTAAGTACTTAATACGTAATAACCAGATACTGAATACCATAAATTCTTCATCACAATTATTTACCGTGTTATTTTTTCTTTTTAAAAGAAAGACAAATATTCTCGGGTTACGAATTACCTGAACATATTTTTAAAATCTCAAACTACCACCGTAGTAAGTAGAAAATGTGCTTGAGTCGTGAGTCGTAATGGAGGACTTAGCCAGCCGAGGAATTGAACACGGGACGCCTGGGTGGGACCCAAACGTAATGCCAACTCGGCCACTGACAGTCAATGTTGATTTTAAATTTGCAAAAATGATCTTTTCAGATCTAAATCGATAACATGGTGGCTTAAAATCGTTAGTCGCAACTCTTGTTCCGCATTTTCTACTTCTGTGAGGAGAATAAATCTTTTATTTTTATTTTTTATTTAACGACAATATAAGGTAAAGTAAAAATACAAAGTGAAGTAATTTGTTCGCAGTCCTCCTCACTAGGTATTCCTGTTCCGAGGCGGACTGTAGGATGTTGTATGGGTGTTATGATTTCCCCATCTTCTAGTTAGTTGGTGTCCACAAAATAAGAAATAAATAAAGTAAAAATTATTTATGTTTGGGAGGATGGTAAGGGTACCGCCACCCCGTGAACAATTTATTGGATAACCGACACCTCTTCCATATGTCACCCCAAGTATCTCGCGAACTTTGTGCCTGGGTGCCCGGGTTCGTGAGTTTGAAGTTTGTCCATATCTTGGCGGCGGGCTTACGTCTGATTCTGGTTGATGGAGACCTTTTGACCTCTCCAACAGGACTCTTCTCGTAACATAAGATTCCCAGATTAACTCTTTTATTTTTCCTTCTCCAAACTTTCCCTCCTTCCTTTCGTTCAAAACACCTTTACCCTGAGGTAAAATATTATTGAAAAAAAAATACGTTGAAATTTTGGACTGTGAAAAACAATCTTTGTATCTTTGCCATCAATATAGGCCACTTCTACAAAAATATATATTCAAACTTGTGCTCCAAGAAACACCTGAAGAATCAAAAGTATATTTTTGAAGAGCTGAACTCCAAGGGCATCATTTCAAGGAGTTAAAATGGATGATTTATGGAATGAACAGTGTAAACTTCAAACTTACTGCGGACTTGTGGAAAAAAACTGCGCACAGCGAAATCCCGACTATAATGATAAAAAAGTCATGGTTTGAACACTTCATTCCAATACGAATGAACCACCTTTACATTTACATTTCACATTCTTTACTATACATATATATGAAGATAGACATAAAACATTTTAGTGTTTAAGTTTTATTATTATGAAATGATATACATAAAATTCTAAAACACATAATTTTCGTATTAATTTGTAAATTTAGTGGCAATATGCTTAAAACTAACCATCATTGCCCTCTGTAGGGTAAATCTGAAAGTTATTAAGTTTGGAGCTTGACTAAACCCTGCTATCATTTCTGTTAATTATTTGTTATATTATAAAGCAGTGCTTGTTTAGATGTTCATGATGGGTTTAGTTACGGGATAAATTGTAAACACACTCTGTCATTTCGTTTGTTGTGATATTAGTTTTTTGACCCTTTGTTTTATAAATACATTAGCTCTCTATCAAACCTTATTTCTAATTCAAAGTAGTTGCTTCCACAATAACAGGAGGACCGATCCGGTGCCATCTGAATAGAATTTTAAAAATATCATGTAATGTTTTAATGTGAATAAATTCAAACTACCTATCGTAACTAACTAACAGTATTTTTTTTCATTTATTTTTTATAAGAAAAACTCTCTTTTTAACTTTTGAAGGTTATTCTCATCAATGTAATATATCATTGAAGAAGAAGATAACAATAATAATCTAATTTTTTAAATATGAAAATGAACAAGACACAAAAAAATAATAAAAGATAATGGTCGCAACTGGGACTCGAACCCAGAACCTTACGTCTTACCGGGAATATAAGACTTATTATTTTTCTGGGTCTTGTTCATTTTCATATTTAAAAAAAAGTTGATTGATTTTTTTTTCTACTGAAATTACCTGAAAACTTCACGTATAGGTTATTTTATAATAATTATTATTTCATTTGTTTACAGGCTATTTATCCTATAATAATACAATGCAAAGCATATAATACGTTCCGAAAAACAGTATAAATGAACAAAGAGAATGGGTAGTATCTAGCTATTATTACAAGAGTAATGACAAATTGCACAAAAACTTTCATCGGTTATGAATTTATCACGCCGTTCTAACAATAACTAGTGGCTTAATAGTTAGCATGATTGCCTACCAATCACATAATCCGGACTCGGTTTTCGATGTTATTAAAATTAGGTACATAAGTATAAAAATTAAAAATTTCAACATATATGTATCCTTTTTCTAATGCACAACTCGTAATTTTTCGTGGGTCTGCTCTAGTGTTAAAAAAATAAGCATAATAATAATAGAATAACAACCCCCAATTAATGTAAACAAGCAGTTTAGGGGAGGTGGAGGATAACAACTCCCCAACAGAAATGCACCACACCGTATCATTGCCATGACTTTGAACCCCGCACTAATGATTCTACATAACGGCGCTGAAAACGATAGCTGAAACGTCGCGAATATTGAAAAATAGTGGGAGAATATTCCGTGCAGCAATGAGCTGACAATTTAACTGTGTGGGATTAAGCACAACAAAGAAAGTTTTTTTTTTGTTCTTGCGACTTTATGTCCTTGTGAAATCTTTCCCACAGGAAAAACTAAACCCTTCCACACACTTTTCAATCAATACAATCAATACACCAGAGACCAAATATGAAAATAATTCACCGACTCCAGATATTTTCATATCAGAGGGTTCGGCTCGGTAGAACTCCTAACTGAACCGCTAAATCCTACTGATCCCTCAATATAAACATTTTTAAAATCTTTCATAATCCTAAATGAATTTAAAATTACTGATGTTTGCATTTTTATGTCTAAATTTTTTGACAAATCTAATAAGCCTAAATTTTTAATGAGAGAGCTTGGTATAATGCCAGTAGCCGAAATAATAAATGGTAATATTTTTATAGCCTGATAATGCCATTTTTTTTAAAATCTCATTTCCTAAATCTGTATATTTTCTTATTTTTTCAGGAATCGATTTTTCAATATTACAGGAATTTGGATTATCTACATCAATGATAAAAGTTTTTTTTTTTATTTAGTCATGTAAAACTATATCGGGTATATTATAACTAATTGTTCTGTCTGTTATCATAATACATTATAGTATAGTTTTATCATAATATATTTTATAAAATTCATTTTCTAAAAATAAATTTGGTTCGTATTTATAATATGGAACTATATGACAATCACGTTATGTTTATTTTGTTTTAATTTTCAATGTACTTTCTTTGTATGTTTAACCGCTTGGGCACATAAGCTTGTTTTCACGACAATGGTATATCGCCATACTTTGTCTCAAAATGTGCCAAAAATCTTTCATACCCACTAACTAACACATTTAGAATGTCACTAGAAGCAGGAAAATTTCCTACAAAATTCAAAGAAGCAACTTTAATCCCTATTCATAAAACAGGTTCAAAAAGCAACATTATAAACTATTGCCCAATCTCAATTCTTACAGTATTTAGTAAACTCTTTGAGAAAATTGTCTACGATCAAATTTATACAACAATTGTTCGCAACATACAAAACCAACAACACGGATTTCTACAAAAAAGATCGGTACTAACAAATTTGGTAAATTTTACTGAATAATTAACGAGCAATATGGACAATAGAAACCAAGTAGATGTAATCTACACTGATTACTCTAAGGCCTTCGATAAGGTAAACCATTTCATTCTAATTAAAAAATTAAATCAATTAGGCATCCATGGTGACTTACTTCGGTGGCTCACTTCATACCTTCGGAGTAGACTTCAATGTGTATCAGTTGAGGGAACTAAGTCCAGCTTCTTTTTCGTGCCTTCGTATATACGATATTCAAAAATGTTTTTTACACGCCAATTACCTAGCATATGCAGACGATAAAAAAATTTATCTAGTTATAAAATCAATCGAAGATTGCATTAAACTTCAAGAGGACCTAAATCGTCTTTTTGACTACTGTGAATCAAAAAAACTTGTAGTTAATACCTCAAAATGCAGTAAAATAACATTTACACGTAACAAAAATAAAATTCCCTTTATGTATACATTAAACGGGACATATCAAAGAAGTAGAATCTATCAGGGACCTTGGGGTAGTACTGGATGTTAAATTAAACTTTATACAACACACTGATGAAATCATTAACAAAGCCAACAAAATGCTAGGATTTATCATTCGAATAACGAAACCTTTCCGCAACCTTAAGACTCTATATTCCCTTTACACATCGTTCATCCGTCCCCACTTAGAACACTCCACACCGATTTGGACTCCTTTTTACCAAGCTCACATTGAAAGAATCGAAAGAATTCAAAAAAAGTTTTTTAAACACATAAATTATAAAAAAAAATAAACTTCTCAAATTACACCGAATCTATTAATTACCATAACTTCGACTCCCTTCATACACGACGTTTAATTTTTGACCAAATCTTATTATTTAAAATTCTTAATAATGGCCTGGACTCGCCAGAACTAACCAACTTAATAAATATTCATATTCCGACAAGATCAACACGGCAATCCCATTTATTTCATTTGCCCACACATAGAACTAAATTTAGAAAAAATTCACCAATTCCCCGTATATGTGCACAATATAACACAAAATTTCAAAATATTGACATATTTAACAATACACTTCACAAATATCGATTAGAAGTAACACGTACGATCGAAAATTAATACAAGAGTGTGGAATGTATTCGGAGCATCTCCTATCCTCATCCTATATTCCTCTTCCTCTCCTTCTCACCCAAAACTAATTGTATGTAATAAAACTCCATCTCCATTCAACTTTAACATAAGACTTTTTTGGCTTGACTTCATTTAACAATGTATATATTTATCTTTATATTTTATGTATAAGCTGTCTGTCTCTTACCAATAAATAAATAAATAAATAATTTAACGCAGGTAGACATAGGAATGACGTATGCCCCGTACCTGAGTTTAGTTTTAAATTTACTAGTTGTATGTTTAAGTTTCTAGTTGTACGTTTAAATGAATTATTTTTAAAACCTGATTGTGCCTAAATGTACACTCGGACGGCGCTAATACAGAACATTCCGATATAATATTCTATAGTTTTCGGAAAAGTCATACATTTTCTACATAAATCATCAATTTGATTTGAATCTTTGATTATGCTTCCATATTAATGACTATCTTGAATGGCAAGCATAAATCATTCTATTTCTGCGCTTAACTCTTCAATACTCAACCATTTGCTTAACGAAAGTTTCTCAACATACGTTTGGTTGAGATAATTGAAGTGTTTTGCGTTAATAATTTTATTTGACCAGCAATCTAATAATTCCTGGTTGGTATTTATAAAAATGTTGGCATTCTCGACGTATAAATTTAAAGGTGTAATTTTTCTATCTGTTTTGCAAATTATTTTGTGCGTTTCTGAGCTATTAGCTTTCCTATGTAAAAAAATTCATAACATTTCTACCTGATTGTGTTTCAAAGAAGTTATTTTGATTATACCTCTACCCCCTAAATTTCTAGGTTAATTAATTCGTTATATAGCTGAATTTGGATGATGGCAATTAAACTTTGTTAACATATTTCTAATTAATCGTTCTAAGCTATCTTAATCTGTATTGGACCATTTAAGCCCAAAAATCTTAAGAATAATTTATAAGTAATAATTAATATTCATAAAAATATATTAAAACGTGAAAAATTGTGTAAGGGTATAGCCGCCCCGGAAATCATTAATTATATAAGCAACTCCTTTGCCTCTGCCATAGATCACTCCAAGTGGTTCGCTACGTTTGGCGGCTTCGTGCAGAGGTGAACAGCTTCATGGAGTGTGGTTAGTCCAAGTCTTGACGATAAATTCGTCGAATTACCGATTGCATGGCGAGCCGGATCGGAAGAGACCGGTTGAGGAAGAACCTCTGATCTCTTCAGCTGGGATGTAGAGACCCATCGCCTTGCATCACGGTGGCATGGATGGATTTATAGGTATGTCCGTCTCCCTTTGTCACACTAACCCCTAAATTCTTCACCCATCCTGAATACCTTTTTCCGCCCCAGTACTTCCTCTCCATCTTTTCCTTGATAACATCCTCCACATAGCATCCTCGCAGGTGGCATAGATAATTAGGCAAATTGTTTCCCTCGGGGCCTCCGGTGTGGAGCTAATGGTTAAAAAAGTATTACAAATAACGAAAGAAAATAATAAGAAGAAAAAAAAAATTTAAGAAAAAAAAATACTCGGAACATTTTTACTTTTATATATAACTTATATAAAAGTAAAAATGTAAATTTTACTGTTTACCGTTATGACTTTTGTTATATTAATTTTTATTTTTTATTTTTTATTTTTTTTTTATATATATATTTAATAATATTATTATTCAATGTATAAAAATAGTTTATTATAAACAAGTTCTGCTTCGTATTTATTATTAAGCGTTACAGCTGTTTCGCCCTCTGAAGGCATTATCAAACTGGATGTTGCCAGTTTGATAATGCCTTCAGAGGGCGAAACAGCTGTAACGCTTAATAATAAATACGAAGCAGAACTTGTTTATAATAAACTATTTTTATACATTGAATAATAATATTATTAAATATATAAAAGAAATAAAAAATTAAAATGGAGTTCTACAAAATAAACTTAATAACAATAAATAAATTTTTTTTGTTTGTTTTCCGCTTTAATATACAAAATGTCAACTATTTAAAATGCCATTTATATACCGAAAAATTAAATCGCTTACGCTTACAGAGAGAAACACAAGAACCCTATGGTTATTTTTAAGAACCTACTCTTTATTGATATATAATGATTCCAAGAGGTCTCTTGGAAATTTTTCATTCAGAATAATGTTAGTTATTCTAAATGATCTACTAAAAGTTTTTTTTTATTTGGATTTAAAAATAAAAAATCGTGTTTTTGAAAGGAATTAATTGCTAAGTCATCTATTTAATAATCCGACTGCCCAAAGACATATCCGGAATAGTTTTTTCATGAAACGCAGCGAGTAGTCATGTACGTAGTATCTGCACCGCTCGCCATCAAAGCTCAGTAATACGATCATCGTTAATTTATGGGGTATCACCATAAAAATAACCAGACTGTAAACAGAGAATCAGAATCGTATAAAATTCAAGGGCCATAAAGCAGTGTCGGGGCTTCACGTCACGTCACGAATTCATTATTTGATTTTAATCATAATATGGCGCATTTTACATTTTCAGACGGTCATAAAACTTTGGCGATGATGGATTTTTAATAATATTACTATTTTTAATAATTTTTGATAATCTTGTTAAGTTGTAATTTTAGAAGTTGTCCGATCCTGTGCCTATGTGCAAACGATATATTTCTACATTTTGTTTTCGAACTTTATAAATCAAGACATAAAGAGAAGAATAATGTAATCTTTTTCACCACACGATAGAAGAGGAGAAATTTGTTAAAGTTTTTTAAACCCTTCTGTCTAATTATCTATCTAATTAAAGAAAATCCCAGTTATCCGGAGTTAGTGGGACTATGGCAACATTCATTTAAAGAATGTTGTGAAGCAGAATGAAGCGAGGGATAAGAGGGTTGACAGCTGCCCATTTTTATATTATTATTTTTACGTACACACAACAGACATGGGGTTAACATTAAAAAATTACAACGAAAAACATTTCATATCATTACACTTTTAAAAATACAACGAATATTATTTTTAATTTATTTTTTAATTACAAAATCTTAAATCACAGTTATCTTAAGCATGTTAAAAATTATAATAATTTTTTTATGACACTTTTATGTTACCTTATTATTTTGTGTTTGTCGTTTTATATTTTTTAATAACTTCCATTTTTCGATGTAGGCAGGCATCAAAAACTTTCAATATTTAACCAATGGAGCGATTTTGGTCCAAATTTGGACCACTTTAATTCTTCTAGGACTGCTTTCGGTCCAAAAATGGACCGATTTTCGTACCATTCGTAAAACATTTATTGTAATTATTTGAAACATTTTCATGGCCAGCAATTTATTCTATCAAATAGTTGATAAAATAGACTTTATGTCTATGGCCTTATCGATTGTCTTTGAATTCTTATAGAATGAATTTTGGCAGTTGGAAAGCTTCAGTTCTACACACGAACTTCAAAATAATTTTCAAACCAAACTTTTGATTTGTTGAACACATATAAAAATATGATTTTCCAGTATATATTTGCATCTGTGATTATCAAACAGGTCATAGAGAACATAAAAACGTAGAACAATATTCATTATAGATATTAAAAATATCCACTAGCGGCATTAAATTTCTAAATTTCGCGCATTTATAAAGTTAAAGATTTTTTTAACATTTTTTCAATCAATTTCAAAAATATATAAGATTTAGTAAAATATAAGTCAATTTATTTATATTTTTTTAAATATATATTTTATTATATAAACACATTTTATATATAATTTATTTATAGCATTATAATTTGTTTATATGTTTCCATACACAAATGTAGAGTAATGATGTTTATGTGGGCGGGAAATATTCAAAATTAAAGTGGCGAGCATTCAAGGTGATTTTTTATAATTCTCTGTGTCGCTCCAGTGGTTAAAAACAAATCTGTATCTAGATTCAATGTATTTACAGCTCTGGACAAAGTCGTCAATCTTTAGCATAGAATTCGCCTCCCTTCAGCTTGGAGACTAGTAATTCGTTAACTAGTTTTTCTGTTTCGAATGTCGCTTGCAATAACTACGTAGTTTCTACAAATTATGTTAACCTCCAAGTTTCAACCCTTGTCCGATAACTTCGCGTTTGTGAATCTATGTATTAATATAATTAGTCTGTTTTAAATATAAAACCTCCACATTTTAATCGTCTCATAATTTCCATCTGGCCTTAATCGTCTCATAATTTCCATCTGGCCTTAAGAGAATAATTAAATTACTGAGCCTATAGCCTTTCAGAATCATTGCATGCCAAGGCATGCAAAACTTGTCAAAGAAATATCCTCACCCTTTGCATAATAATCTTCTAGAATAATAATAAGCAACATGCCTACCTTGATAGTTTTGCCACTGAGAGCCCTGTTGTAAACTCTGCTTCTGTCGAATGCGTCGTTTGAACGAAAGATGAAGAAGTTGCAATGGAGCTATCTACGGTACGACAATTGCACGTGCTTGTACGTGTGTGGCAGGCCGACCGCCGCGCTGGTACGCGGTAGTGCAGTTGCTATGGGCGGTAATGGGTGGTGGAAGGAGTGGTAGGGTGGTGGGATGGTCGGGTGGTCCCATGAGGAGACCTTGGCTGCGAGGGAATGCAAATCACATGCAAATATTCAATTATACCTACACGCCCGCCTGAGGCGCATGCAAGAACTGAATACTCGAAGACGCTCAATGTTGGTACTATTGGGATGAGTGATAACCACTGGGAGTAGTTTACTGAAAGGTGTTAAATATAAGATGTACTAGTTCAGTACAGTACCCGTAAAAATCACGAAATAGTCTTAATTCATGAAAAATAAGTTTCATTTTTAAAATAAGGGTTAAAATAATTTTGTGTTTAAAAAATTATTATTATTTTATGAATTATTATCATTTTATGAATTATTTATCACCTATCTGAATTTGTTTCTGACAGCGATATCCTTACCGAACATTTACCATGCTTGCGTGTTCTAATTTCTATTAGCGAGAAAAGGACATCAAGTGTGTTCGATCGTCGAATTTGGACAGATTTATAGTGTGTTCTTTTATTATTTAAATAATTAATTATGTTTTATTTCCACTTGAATTTTATTTTAAAGTATGAAACATGGTGTTACAAATCAATGAATCTGTGTGAGTACTGTATTCGATTCAAATCTGGTTGTGCTGCCTATACAATAAAGTTACGTTTCCCCCTCATAATAAAACACGAAAAATGCAAGATTTTTTCAAATAAAATTTTATTGCATCAGTTTAGACTTGTTCTTTAATAAAATATTAATGTAATATGATAATTATGATAATACACACTTTATTAGTAGGTAAATTAATCACTTTTACAAATAATGCTATATTAATTTCACGAGCATAAATCTTATAATTGTATATAAAGTATTGAGGTCTTGGAGCCGTATCTAAAACATAAATATGGACAAGAAAGATTTCTTCCTATCTACAACTACTTATTTAAATATTAAAACATCGCAGCCGGAAGAGCAAAAGTTCACATTTTTACAAACGAAATGTGAGAATAGGTAAGGCGATTTTTCATGAAAATGAAAGAAATTTATTCATTTTACTTGACAGGTAGATCTAACCTAACTTTTAAAGCGAAATTACGAAGAATGCATTTGTTCGTATTTCCCAATCGCACTGGTTTTCCTGTGTGCGGTATGTGCCCTTTCACTCTCAGGACGACGATATTTCTAACCTAACATAATCTAGACAACATCTTCTGGGACCCTCTCCTATCGGAAGTTGACTATTATCAAAAAATGTTATGTACTATTTTCTATCACAATTTAATATATGAATCTATTAATCTCATAAATTCATCTAAGTTTACAATAAATAATTAACTATTTTTTTCATGTCTAGTTGACTTAAATGATATTCTCTCAGATTAATTACTAATGTTATTATTACATCGTATTGTTTTCACTAACATATTTATAATCTCGTGATGTTAATTTTTCTTTCAGGTTTTATATTTGTAGTATTAACTTCTTTAGTTTGAATGTTGAAGTCCTTATCGAGTGGCACGTAATATGTTCTTACAGATCCTACACCTTTTACGTTGATCATCCCCCTGTACTGCGTCAGGATGCCCTGCCTGTCCAGTGCTATCGCCGTATTCTCGGTGACCTTTAATAAAAAAGGAAAGGATGATTGTAAATTAAAAACAATTATGTAATCAGCTCACAAACGTTTACCTAATAAAATACTACATTATCAATAAATAACAGAAAAAGATTGGCCTCATGTGAGAACCTTGAGGAACCCCACGCTTTATCTTAAATTTATTAGGCATGGATAAAGAAATTTTCACCGCAAAAGAATCTTTTTAGTTTCTTTATATCTTTGTTTCGTTCATTAGTATTTTCGAGACGTTATCGAGAGTATTTCTATGCATTTATTTAATGCTTTTTACTAATTTTGAAAGTAGGTTGGAGATATTTTGAGTCAAACAAAGCTGGACCACAATCGTCTGTACAGTCTGTGATATTTAAAAAATAAAGTATTATGATAATAATCATAACATGTTGTTAAAAATTCAAATAAGATTTACTACGCTGGAAAGTAAGATTTTAATAAAATCTTCAAAGTTACATAAATACAGACGATGAAAAAAATGCACCTCTTCTGTCAAGTCTTAACCAGATTACAATGATATCATGCTTTAACGCTTAACCAAGCTATTATATTATTTACACACAATATAATACCGACCCAGGTTAAAACCAATCGTTAATTCAATTGAACATCGCAGAAATGCATGATGGCACGATTTTTTTGCTGAAATATTTCTCTAAGGTACTGGTTTTATGGTAATCAAGTATCCAGCATAACATTTTTTTTACCGGGGGTAAGGGGTATAGTACCTAAAACTTACCTGTATCTTTCCCGCCATTCCAGTAGAGTCCATCCTCGAAGCCATGTTCACTGCGTTCCCCCAGATGTCATACAGCGGCTTCAGGGATCCCACCACACCGGCCACCACCGGACCGTGTGATATACCTGGAAATATCATCATTTATTTCTGAATCTTTGAAAGGCGGCATAATAATATATAATATGGGAATGAAACACTGTTATTTCTATGCATTCTTCTCTTCAATTCTCGATGCCTTTTCGCGTTCCCCAGATGCTACACAGAGGTTTGAGGGACCCTATCAGCCCTATCACACCGGCTGTCACCTCCCTTCACCCTTCAGCCCTCCCTATCTTCCCTGTGTGATATTCCTGAAATTATCATTTGTTTCTGATATCCAGAAAGATGTGACGTATAAACGCAGTGGCGTGGCGACTTCCCAGGCAGGAAGGGAAGCTATCCCGTAAGCCTTAGTCTAATAAAATATTTAATTACTGATAGTGTTAGATTTAGATTTACTGTGTTTTGTCAACAGCGTCCTCGCTGGCAATCACAAGACGCGATTTTGAAGCGTTTAGAGAAACTTAGCCAGAAAGCTTAATTTAATATCTGACTGTACTAGGATCAATTTTGCTTCAAAACGAAATTTCTAGATATTTCTAGACGCGATCCAATCTTTGCCTGATTTTTATGTCCCAAATTTTCGTTTGAGAGTCGCTGATATTATCTTCAATGATGAAAAAGATTTCGATTTGCGTTGACACTACAAACCAGGTATGTTCGCAATGATACAAATATTTGCGAGGTCTAAAATGAGGTTGTAGCCCATAAATTATATACTTATATCAATTACTTGTTAGTGTGTACAGCCATTGTATTGATAGCTTTACGTTTGATGTCATTTGCTAAAAATGTTAGTCGAGTACTCAATAAACTTAGTTAGCGAGTACTCTATAAACTCGCTTGCCGAAAGGTTAAACGAAAGAATTTGAAATTTGGTTAGGAGGTCTGATTTCTCAAATGCCCGGAAACCTGGGAATTCTTCGGTACCCCAGTGCAATAAGGGATAAGGAAACACCGGCCATTCTGCCACCATATTTTTGTCATTTGTGCGAACTTTCGGGAGACATTGTGTTCCATGCTCGTTTATCATTTTATTACATCGAAGGATGAACGCATATGGCTTTTATAAAAACAATATACACCAAATGGTTCTTTCCGCTTTTCTTTTGTACATCAGTTGGCAAAAGTGAAAATTCTTTATCGGATAGTTGAAAAATAATTAGATAATTCAAACAGTATTTTAAGGATACTATCATAGATTCCTAATATGTATAAATGCAGAGTAAACATATAACAGATATAATATAATATGTACGTTGGCCCGTCCTGTATGAATTGATTAAAAACCTCCACCTCCACCTCAAAGTAATTGTGATTGATGTGTTCATATCAACCCATAAGGGATTTTACAAAAATTATAAAAATCTGAACTAATGAAGTATTTTCTGCAGGCAAAATGAATAAGAATAGTGTATATTTTGAAAAATCGAATTAAATCTCTTATATTTTTTATTTATTTTACTTTTTCCCTCTACAAAACATAATATTTTACTTCCTTTCAATGATAATATGCTACATGGTAGATCAACTGAACAGAAGGAGACACCAAAAGGCATAGGATCGCCATCTGTGCTTTTAAACTTGATCATGGTATTCCGCAATTTTTTTCTTAGCGCATGAACCATTTCACCAAGAATCCAGAAACCAAAAGTTGTTTTCCTATGCAGTGTCTGCCGGCAGATCGAATCTGTTCTGATATCCGATAAAAAATTAGGAAAATTAAAACATCCTCCAACACACGTTTAGTTTAGATATGTTTTTTTTTTTTTACATTAGGTCCACACAGGAGGTCCTGAGGAGAATAATTTTCCTCAGGGCCTGTGTCATCTTTGGGGATGCTGTGTGGAGGGTTTTTTTAAGGAAAGGAAGGAGAGGAAGTTCTGGGAAGGAAAAGGTATGAGGGTTGGGTAGGAATATGGGGTTTAGTGTGTCTAGATCATCCGCCGCCAAGACCTAGACAATGAACCCCCATGAACCCGGGCACCCCTGCTAAGTCACCAAACGTAGCGAAACACTTGGGGTGACCTATGGCAGAGGTGTTGGTTATCCAATAAATGGTTCCCGGGGCGGTTTGGTAATAAATGTGAGGTTAAGTTAGGTTTGGATTATCATAGATTAGATAAGGTTAGGTTTGTTACGGAATAATCTCTTACCTATCTTAAGATTCGTCCCATGGAAACTTTGAAAAGAGCTTCTATTGAAATCCCTGAGCACCTTCATCATGTCCGCAGCGAATTTCAACATGGTGATGATGACGTCATCTTCGTACACCTGGGTAGGGCGCATCGGCCCCACGTGGGACGAGGTGACCGTGGAACGAGTCTCCCTCCTTCCTGGCTCCAGACCGCAGGCTGCCATATAGGTCCATCCTGCCATCTTTATCTTCTCTACTTTGAGCATTTGGGAGTTGTCGGATAAGAGCAACTGCAACAACATAGAAAATGTTTCTGTTATATCTCAACTTCCAACACTAAGACAACTTGAGACGGGTTGGGTATCTTCCAATAAGTTTAAGGTTCGAATCTTGTATTTATTTATTTTAAATAATCTACGCTGACTTTTTTTAAATTTAATCCACAAAATGGGCCTATTTTTTTTTACAAACCTAAAAGATTGGACCTAATAATGGGTGTAAAAAAAGAATTATAGCCGAAAACATAGAATGCCCAAGAATTTTTACTAAACCATAAAAATATGTGATGCAAGTAGCCTACTAAAACTTTCAAATCATATAAATAAATAAATATAAATCAGTTGAAGTATTATCTTGTATATTTTATGATTTTTGTTCCACATAGCTCTTGGTTTAATGACTCACTAACCTTGTCAAAGTCAGATATGAGCTGATCCAGGACCTTCAGCATAATTCTCTCTGGTACTTCGGAGTCATCCTCGATGCCCAGTTTGTAGTCTGTCAAGGAGGCAAATATCACGGAAACACACTCGTATTCTTCGTGGTATAGGTCCGCTGGGTTGCGACTGGTGTTGAGGTAGATATCGGCTGAGAAATGAATTCATGAAAAATATTATCGCCCATTCTTCCATATTTTTTTTCCCACATCAGAAGCCTCTATAACTGGCAATATTCTTGATATATGATATTAAAGGCTTCCAAGATCTTAACTATCGATACTGAATGAGGCACATCTCATAAAAGTACAATAGTAATAATACAATTTAACCCTTCTATTAGATAACTCTCAAAGTACTAACTAGGGATGTTACGAATGTAATATTTTTCACATTCGCGATTGCGAATGCGAATGTTCAGAGTGCAAATGTGCGAATGCGAATGCGAATGCGAATGTTAAGGAGTCACATTAAAAAAACTTTAGTCCAACATTAATCATCGTTTTAATAAAAAAATAAAATCAATTGTTATTCAGTAAGTTATAGTCATAATTAAGCAATTTAATAATCGAAGTCCAAAAGATGCATATTACATTTCAGAAAAAGCAATTTTGCAGCCTTTTCTCCCATGAGGCAATTTCTAAGAGTCTCGTATATAAGGCCGGCTGCACTGAACAATTGCTTACTCGGAACGCTGGCCGGTGGAGCGCTCAGATATTTACGAGCCAGATCTGTCAATTTTTCGTATTTCAATTTAGTCTTCCACCAGTCCAAAGTTTTCATCAAGAGAGGCTCGTTTTTCTTTAAGATATGCCTTCAATTGAGCTTTGATTTCACAGCTTATAGTGTCTCCAGATTCTGCACCGTCGGAGCTTGCGCGAAAAACAAAAGACACGTGGACAGTGGGCGAGTCACGACATGATCTGCACACATTCGCATTCGCTAAACATTCGCATCGATTGTTGCGAATGCGAATGTCGATGCGAATGTTTAAAATGATGCGAATTATTCGCATATGCGAATGCGAATGTGACATCCCTAGTACTAACATACGAGAAAGAATATTTGTGATTTGTTAATAGGTAAGGTGTACTTTATATAACATGATTTTGATTTTAAAAGTTATAACCTTTAACACACTGGCAAATATTTATGTTTTCTTTACGTCGATATTAAATGAGACTATTGGAACTCGAAATTTCGAAAAAATATCTTCATGAAATTATTAAATTTATACTCACCAACATGAGCAGGCAGAATATTCTGCAGCAACATATTATTAACCAATTTCATTGTATAAGCTTCGTCTTGTTCAATGGTCAACTGCCTCTTCCATCTGTGATCAAGTCTATTCCGATACTCTGTCTGTCTATCGATCCAATGTAGCATCATTGTCAGGAAGACCAGGGACAGGGTTTGGGAGATCCTGGCGTCCATGTCCTTGTTCCACGGAGGTCCCTCCATGAATATCTCAGACTTCAGATCCCAGACCAACCACACGTATACGCCCGTGAGAGTTAAGCCCATTGTCCATTTTAGGAGGAAAAATACTCGACTGAAGAGAAAGCTCATCATCAGAGCCAAGGTGCAGGCTTGAGCCAAATGCTGAAAATTAAACAAAAATTTATAGATTAGACAATGCAAATAACAATTTTTTTAATCGACTATTTCAAGACTTTGTTATCCCATTCGAAAAAACACCAAACATAAAAACGTCCAATAGAACCAGCTGTATTACTACAGTATTCTCGTTTCTTCTCAAGAAAAAAGCGTGTAAAAGATATAAATATTACAACCTCAGCGGCTGGAACATTATCACAGGTAATAAATACTGAAGACCACAACACGGGCATGTGCCTAGCGTGGTGATCGTAAAATTCTCAAAACATGTAACTAGCAGTTTAATAAATAAAGAAAAATGAAAAAAAAAAATAATGTTAAGCGTATGAAACTTCGGGCCCCCTAACGTACTCGATCGATAAGGATTGATATGATAACTATCGGTAACTTCTCATCGTTACCTAGGACAACTGCATATCGCTAGTGTGCAAACATCAGTTGATGTCGAATACATTAAGGATACTTAGTCAATGTGAACTGTCACTTATTCGTTGGAGATCTGCAGTCATACTAGGGAATTATATTAAAAGTTATCCTATCAATCGTTATCGATCGAGTGGCATCTTTCGGTATCATGAGCGCATATTTCCTGGAGCTCATCGATATTATATACGAAAACTACTGCCTGTGATAGTTTGTAAGAATGTCATCGACAATCATCTTCTTTTATCCCAAGTGTCTTGTTTCGTTTTGAACTCCACCATTCAAAAGATGAAGAATTTTGTAAAAATGACTTACCCACGGTGCAATACAATTCTCATCCAAAATGATCGGATTCAGCGGGTCGCTGGAGTTCGAATAGTCACACTCAGCCAGATTGATTAAGGAACTGATTGAGAGCATCAAGCTGACGATGACGTACAGCACGCTGCGGGCTGTGGCGTTCCACACTATCGCCCCGGAGGTGGTATACAGGAACCTCATGAAGCGGTTCTTCGGCTCCTCGGGTCCGACCCACCGTCTCCAGAGGAACTGTGTCCACATCAGGGGTTGGAGGATGACGAGAAGTATGCCGAGAGAGCCATCTATTACGAGGGTCTTCCATTCAAGGCTAAAATGTACAACACATAGATATTTTATATCATACCAAGTTTATAGATAGGTACCTGCCCAGTGGACTGTAAAAAGGTGACGATCAATCCTAAAAAAGGTATAGTTTGGATTTTTGCAACCGAAACGATTATTTATCAAATACTAAGTGAGAATGAATGGAAATTGACAATGTTTATTTAAAATGTCCATTATTAAAATATGAACGGTGAAATATTGTTAAAAAAAGCTCCTGATGGCAAGAAAATAGGAGTGACTTAACGGGTACAAATTAATTTTTTATTAAAATAATATTACACAAGCAATTAAAAATAAAACATTAAAGAAAATTTCAACGCTTTTCCCTTTTTAACAAAACGTGGAAGTTACAGATGAGGCGGAGAATGTTACAAATGAGGTGGTGCAGAACAACGACACTCCAATCGTAATTTTATTTGGCCGGGAATAAGCGGAGTGTATCGGGAGTCCATGATACGCTGGGGAAATTTGGAAAGAAAAAATAAACTCACGCTTCGATGGTAAGTCCCTGAATTCCCATCATGAGAATTAAGACAAAAAGTCCGGCTCCAATAAAATACTTAAAGAGGGGATCGGGCTGACTGATGAAAGAAAGTTCCCATGAGGCATCGTGATACAACAATGTGTAGCGATTTATGGTCTTCTCCTTGACGGACTCCCTAAAACGTTGGCAAAATGGTTAACGCGTATCAACAATAATACAGTTAATAACAAAAACACATTTAACAACAATAATACAGTTAATAACAATAATACAGTTTATAAAAATAATACAGTTAAAAATAAAAATGGAGTAAAATTAAAATTTTTATTTTAATTTAATAATAATTTTTTTTTCAGATGATATTAAAATGACTTTTGGTTTAGATAAATGTAGAACGATCCATATAGACAAAGGCAAAATTGTAGATGGAGACAAGGCTATATTTAAAAATTTCAAAATTAAAAGCGTGAAAAGGGATGAAGTTTATAAGTACTTAGGATACCCGCAATCGAATAGATTTGATCATACTAGTATTAAAAATGATATTAGAATTAATTTTCAAACTAGGATAAGAAAAATTTTAAAATGCAATCTATCTGCTAAAAATTTAGTAAAGACAATAAATAGTTGGACAATACCTCCATTAACGTACTCATTTGGTATAATTAAATGGTCCAATACAGATTTAGATAGCTTAGAACGATTAATTAGAACTGCTTTAACAAAGTTTAATTGTCATCATCCAAATTCAGCTATAGGACGAATTAATTTACCTATAAATTTAGGAGGTAGAGGTCTAGTGAAAATAACTTCTTTGAATCAAAATCAGGTAGAAATATTAAGAATTTTTTTCCATAGGAAAGCTAATAGCTCAGAAGTACACAAAATAATTTGCAAGGCAGATCAAAACATTACACCTTTAAATTCATACGACGAGAATGCCAACATTTTTATAAATACCAACCAGGAATTATTAGATTCCTGGTCAAATAAAATTATTCACGCAAATCACTTGAATTATCTAAACCAAACGTATGTTGACAAACTTTCGTCAAACAAATGGTTGAGTATTGGAGAGTTGGGCGCAGAAATAGAAGGATTTATGCTTGCTATTCAAGATAGAGTTATTAATACTAAAAAATATAGGAAGCATATAATCAAAGATACAAATCAAATTGATGATTTATGTAGAAAATGTATGGCTTTTCCGGAAACTATAGAACATATTATATCGGGATGTTCTATGTTAGCGCCGTCCGAGTATACATTTAGGCACAATCAGGTTTTAAAAATAGTTCACAAAAGTTTGGTTATTAAACATAACTTGATTGACTGCCACAATATAGTACCATATTATGAATACGAACCAAATTCATTTTTATAAAATAATAATACAACGACAAAACTATACTAATAGACAGACCAATTAGTCATAATAGACCCGATATAGTTTTACATGATAAAATTTTAAAAAAAACTTATATAATTTCCCTCACCAAACACAAGAGCCTCGTCTCCTTATAGTGAGGAAAAGCTATTCTTATCTACACTGTATAACATTGTATAAAATGTAAAAATTGTGTATTCATTGTTAAAAAAAACCTATACATATTAAATAAATAAAAAAATATTAATTTTTGCTATTCCAAATTTCTGTTATATTAAAAAATTTGTTTCTGAAAAAATAAGAAAATATATAGATTTAGGAAATGAAATTAAAAGAATTTGGCATTCTCAGACTATAAAAATATTACCATTTGTTATTTCGGCTACTGGCTTTATACCTAGCTTTCTCATTAAAAATTTAGGCATATTAGATTTGTCAAAGAATTTGTATATAAAAATTCAAAAATCAGTCATTTTGAATACACATAGGATTATGAAAGATTTTCTAAATATTTATATTGAGGTATCAGTAGGATTTATCGGTCAAATTAGGAGTTCCACCGAGCTGAACCTTCTGATATGAAAATATCTGGAGCCGGTGAATTATTTTCCCATTTAATAGTCTGGTAGGTTAACATGTTGTTCTTGTATTGTTTTGTATTAATTTTACTTACATAATACACTTGCACAGCGTGGATTTACTAGATGATCATTTTTACGGAAAATTGTGTGAAAGGGTTCAGTTTTTCCTATGGGGAAAACTAAATCCGGACCTAAAAGTCTGGTGCTTAAAAACAATTATACCGTTAGTTCTGTAAGAGTTTCAATTGTATTCTTTTAATGTTTTTTGACGAGAATACCCCTGCACTAGAGTCCCAATCGCCAGTGGAACTATGGCATCCCTATTTCAAATTATGTTCAATCAATTACTGGAAACAAACAAAATATTCAATGTCTCCCTCGAATTAGGATGTGGTGATACTGATGGCAAGGGATCGGTAAGAAAAGAGAAGGTTATAAAGTATCAGCTCTTCAGATATCGTCAATAAATATCATTATCATTACCTCGCCATTCCCGAAGACATTTGGTCAATGACTTCCGCCATTTGATCATCAGCTGCTTTCAACATTTGGCGATAAGCAACCAAGTTATTGTCCATGAAGGCGGTGGTTCTTCTAGTGCGGGCAGGAACGCTAAAGTCAGATGCCCTGGCCTGTAAAATGATTATATTTCATTAATATTTTAAAGCCTCTTGCTTACATTTTATTCCTTTGTTAAATGTGAGGTTCACAGCCAAAAAGCTGACAGCTCTGCTACTGAGGTCGTAATAATTTCCAAATGAATAAAGTAATAATTTCTGTGTGATCTCTACGCCTCTTTAGTCACATAGTTTACGATATCTTATGCAAATTAATTAAGTCAGTAGCTAGTGACCAGTGACCGATCAGTGGCTGAGTAGGCATCGGGTTTGGGCCCCACCTAAGTCCTCCATCACGTCACACGTAACATCTTCCGCTAACAGTGGTGGTAGTAGGAATTTTTCAAATATTGTCAGGTTATTCGTAACCCGGGAATGTTCGTCTTTCTTTTTTTTTTAAATGTCGAACATTATATTCGTACACGGAGAAAAATGTTATTCTAAAATACGATCATTTTATTCGTAAAAACGGTTAAAAACGGGACTGAAGTTCTTACGAACAAATTAACAGTGTTTCAATGTTTAATGGCGGGAAAATGTAAGAATAAACATTGAAACCTGTTGCTCAGTTTGAAAATGGCCTTGTAAGCCGAAACAGCTGTCACAATAATAAAAACGAAAACACTTGCAGAACTTAATAATAAACATTATTAAATTTAATTTAAATTAAATTTCAAAAAAATTAAATGGTGTTCTACGAATTAATCACAAAAACAATAAATAAATTGAAACCATGTTAATTTGTTCGTAAGAACTTCAGTTCCGTGTTTAACCGTTTTTACGAATAAAATAATCGTATTTTAGAATAACATTTTTCTCCGTGTACGTGATTCGTATTTTCATTACAAAACTATAATATCGAATGGTGGATCTTCATCAAATAAATAAACAAACAAGATTCATAAAAAATGCAACCTTTGGTTTAGTAAAGAACGATAATATACAATTTACGACGAAGACGAGTAAAGCATTTTAAATTGTGAAAAACGTATTAATATCTCATATCTTTCTCCACGATACAAAGCTCCTGAACTCCGACTATGAAACTTCTCCATTAAGAGTAATGAAGTTGCCTTCAGAGAGTAATTTGCAATATATAGTGAAGTATCTCATAAAAATGTACTTTTCCACTCGTTGTTACGTGTCTCATGAATAAATTACAAATAATGCTTTAATGTTGCCTGCATTGTTATATTTGGGAACTCTGTAAATATCACATTGTTCTTCAGAATTAAATTAAATTAAACATTTTGGCAAAAAACTAATATCACTTAGCTTGTAATGAAATGACCGTGAAAATTAGCCACATACTCTCATTATGCTAGGGAAGATAATATTGATTTTTTTTCGTTACGTTTTCTACTAACCAAACTTATTTAAAACCACTGGAGCGACAGAGCAATATAAATCTTTTTTCTCGGATTGCTAAAGGAATTTTTCCGCCCACATTAAAAAAATCATATCTCCGAATTTGAATATCGAGACATACAAACTGATTATAGTTCTATATAGCCAATGAATTCACCTATCTTTTGTCTCTTATTTATAAAAAAAATATAATTAAATCTTTAACCTTAAAACATCATACTAATATTATAAACGCGAAAGTTTGTATGGATGTATGTGTGTTTGTTATTCTTTCACGCAAAAACTACTGAATGGATTTTGATGAAACTTTACAATAATATAGCTCATATGTCAGAATAATGTATAGGCTTTATAAAGCTAGGTTTTTTCAATACATTATAAATAATAATAATTATTGTTTAATAGAAAATGTCAAAATTTGAGAATGACATTTGAATGCAAAACAATCAAATTTCATTTTTAGAAAATTAGTAAATTTATTTGAAGTACTCGCCTAATACTTTGAATCGAATCAAGAATTATAGATATTTAAAATAAATAGGTTAAGAATTTTGGTATAAACATAGATGGACCTAGGAAAAGAAAATAGGCTAATAGAAGTACAAATCCTGCGCAGAGGAAGTCGCGGGAAGAAGCTTGTTTTAAATAATCTAGAGAATATTTATTTTGTTATATTTTGAATGTTAAATAAAAAAATAAAAAATTACCACATTTTGGCGACAAAGCACTTCGTGGTTTTGGAAATAGTGCCACATGATGTGGCAAAAAGCGCTCGAGTCGTTAAAAACCATTTTTTACATAATAAATAAATAAATAAAATAAAAAATCAATAAACATATATCGTAAAGTTCAGCCCGTAAACATCTGGTGGTAAAGTAGAAAATTACTAATACTCCAAAATAAAATCAAAATTATATTCTATGCCAAGTAAAAATCTTTAGTCAAAACAATAATTATAGTACTATCTACTTTCACATTTGAAATTTATCGTGTAATCTCACGAATTGTGCAATAACCTACATGTTAGTAAGAAATAATGTTAGAAAACTCTAACTTTCTTGAATAAAATTTTATTAAAGTTACTGAGATTCACATTGAGTATATTTTTAATGGCCAAAAATCAAACCTCTTAAAATGTAAAAAAATAAAACTCCTAGTTAAAGTACCTACTAAAACTTACTTTTTGACCTTTCTTCATCCACTTATCCATGCCGACCGAGGCCCTTCTGTAGCCAGTCTACAAAAAAACAATAAAGTGAGCAGTTTCATTAATTAAAATATTTCAAAAATGAATATATTTTTCTAGGAGGTAAAAACTGTATTTAACATTATATTTCTTTTGATAATTCACAACGTAAAAATATGAGCTAATGTTTTACCTTCAGTAGTTTTGATACCAGGAATGTTTCTATTTTGTTTTTTGCTAAAAGTGGGTCACTTCTCGCTTCGTAATAAGGTTCTATTACGTAATCTCTTGCATCGTCATTCAATTCCACTAATGTCCTCTTTGTTATGTGAACTTTCCTAGAAAAACATCTATGATAGATAAACTCGAGTGTTAAAGGATTTCACTGCTTTTCTATGTATTACTTACTATGACTATATTAAAAAAAAAAATCAAATTGTTTTAGTCATCTTACATTAAATTAATTTTAATTAGCAGGAAATTATATACGTGTTATTTTCAAAAACATACCCTTAATTTACTGTACAATAGAAGTTAGCATTAAAGAAAATTACATTTTTAAGTTAATTTCTTGTTTCAAGAAAATGCCGCAAAAGGTGGGTAGCGTTTATAATTATATATTATTCAATTACTAATATTTTATATAAACTATTTTAACACAATTATGAGTAAAAAATCTGTAAAAAGGACTCGAATAAAAAAAGGAAAGGGATAATATAAAACATACCCAGCTTTTCCTGTAGACTCCATCTTGTTCGCAATGGTAACGTCTTTAGACCAGATGTCAAATTGCCACTTCCTGATACCAATAAGCCCGCACAATATGTCACCAGTGTGGACCCCGATTCGCATGTCAATATTCAAGTGCCTCTTCTCCCTGATAATAAAGGGAAAATTTTTGAATTTACACTTTTAAATACATTGAAAGAATTAGAAATGCCCACTCACGAAATAAAGTAGCTTGTAGACGCAACAAATGCAACGAGATTCGTGATAAATACCACAAGAAAATTGTTTTATCCCCATTGACCAAGTATAATCCTTGGTCGATGTTTATCCCTCATTATCTTTTTAAGCTTGTCAATGAGAACCGCTTTAATGGTGTGTTTTCCAAGGTTTGGGCATAAATATATAAAAAAAATTAATCCAGTTAATTTAATAAATCCACATACATGCACATTGCACATGTCTAAGTGGACTGAAGTAAAAACAAAACACAGGCCAAGCGTGATAATTTGAATTGATTATGTGAACTATTTTATGACTGAATACGACACTTGTGACATATATAGCTATAAAAGCGCTAGCGTTATTTGGTTTATTTGGCGTATTTCAGCATATTGCTCGCCGTACATTCCCAATGGGATTGTATGGCGAGCGATATGCTGAAATGCGCCAAACCAAATAACGCGCTTTTATAGATGTGTCTGTCGGTCACATGAATCATTCCTCGACAGCGTGGTACACAGTGTACACACCAGTAATTGACCTACTCTCTTCCACTCTTATCTTGGCAATATAATAATTTAGATTCTTTTGTTGTATTGTTATATAGCTAATTAAAAAGATAAATAAATTCGTTATCGATGGCAAAAAATTATTTTGGTCTCTATGAATCTGGCAAAGTTAAAAATAGCACTTGTTGTTCAATTGTTCACTTTTTTGCGAATGATAATCGATAATGCTTATCTTAAGATGCTTTTTTTATTGCAGTTTAAGCTCAATCTAGGAAAAAATGTGACATAATGTCAGAGCACATTATACAACAAGAAGGACGTACCACTGACCAGCTCTTCAAACTCTTTAATTGACCATTTCGAAACTTTTTGAAAATTGCAAGATGATATTTGCCGATTGTATCGATTGAGAGATGGCATATTTAGTACTGTACAGCTGCAAAGGGATGTGTTGAAGTTGAAGGTGGACTGCTAATAGGAATGAGATTTTTAAGAGTGGCAAGAATTACAAAATTGATGCTCCGAACGTCGACCCCTGTTAATCTTCATTGAAATGTCGCAATTGAGGTAGTTTGGTCATGTATTAAGAATGCCAGAAGATCGAATTCCGTTAAAAATTCTGGGTTCTGTTTCAGAGGGAATACGTCCAGTAGACGACCCCAGTGGCCCCAGACATAGTTGGGAGAGACAACTGAGAGACTGTGCGAGGAGAGGATGGGCCCGCTGTGAACGGAGACCGCTGAAGTAGCGCAGGACAGGGACGCCTGGAGGCCCACCCGAATAAGGCAAGGGCAAGGTATGGATTTATTTATGTATGAATGATCGAAATATTTGATTAAAAAAATGCATTTATACAGGATGTTAAGAGGTGTACATGACTTACTTTAACCTTTGATTCCTAACATTGTTTAAAATTAAATTGTAAATAAAAATTTGGTCTCTAGTGATATTGTTCAAGTTTTCTTTTTATTTCAAGTAAAAACTTTAAAAATTAGTAGGTAGTGGGCAGTTGCGGGATGAGGGATTAGGCTGTTACTTGGCTCTGTGACCAGTGACGCCGAATGTAAGTTTTTTTTTTTAATTTTTAACATCAAATTTTTTTTAAAAAAGATATCAATAAAGTCACCGGAGACCAAAATTTCATATTCATTTTTTAGTCAAAATAAAATCAGGAATCACTTGTTAAAGTAAGTCAAATAGGTCCCTCAACATTCTGTACAGGGTGTTAAGGATCGTACTTGACTTACTATAAGTAGTGATTCCTGACATTATTTTAAGTAAAAAATGGAATTGAAATTTTGTTCTCCAGTGACACTTTTTTCTTGTTTCTACAAAAACTAAAAAATCAGTCGTATTGGCTAAAAAATCACCGGAGACCAAAATTTTATTTACATTGTTTACTCCAAATAATGACAGGAATCACTGATTAAAGTAAGTCAAGTACTATCTTTAACACCCTGTATATATGGCTCTTACGCTGATGAAGAGCTGATGTATTCACTAGGTTGGTTCAATTATTTTTTTTCCTTTATTAAGTTATTTTTGTGTGAATTGAATGTAATTTATGATTTAGATGTACTTTGTTAATTTAAAAAAAAAACATGTAAAAGCCCAACAGGGCGTGAAATATAAATATAAATAAATTACGAATAATATTCAATGAATTAACAAGATTACGAACTGTCATACTTTTCACTCGTTTTCATGTTAAGTCTACCATACCGCTAGAATCTGTTCATTACTGGACCAAAGCAAATAATATCTCGATCGTAATTCTAAAAGTGCTTCTCTTTTCAGTCAGTTTTGTAGACCGCCGTGGAATGAAGATTGTTTATCAATGTTACATTAAAAAATACTGAAACAATATTTTGTTCATAAGACAGGCCACCATTTCAGTAATGTAGATTCTAGATCACCTCACATAGGTATTCATACGTTGCCTAAATCAAATTCGCAAAACTGATATTTGGGAATTTCTAGCATTTATCTTCATACATAACACATTATGATAGGTAGATAGACAATTATCCAATGAATTATGAACATTTTTCCCAAATTCTCGTGTGTTCATCTTGGATCGCGTGTTAGGGGGGGAGAGGCAGGTTGATGGACCTGTGTCTCACCTCACTTCAGCTATGATTGATATCATTTCGAGGCCGAGGTCTACGCAGCTCTTAGCGTGCTGCGGGTTGTGTTTGGGCACTCCTGACACGCAGTAGTAGCAATCACCGAGGAACTTAATTCGTAGCACGTCATTCTCCTACAACAATGAGAAACATACTTGTTAATATTTTATTTCACTTATTTACTACCACATTCTTAATTTAAAAAAATATTGTATTTTTCGGCGGGGAAAATAAAATTCTCCTACTGTATGATCACTTCTGATACTTTAAGAATTTTTTTAAACACCGCAATGATTTTTTGAATATTATGGCAAGTTTTCAAAACGTCTAGAGCGATCGATTGCCATAATGTGCCAAATTTACAGAGCCAAAAAATATGGGATAAACGGTGAAATTGCAGTGGATTTTTTTTTTTAGGTACATATATTTACTAAAGAAAATCATAAGTCTTTAAAGCTAATTACAATAAAAATAGTTTGTTAAAGAATCTACCCAATTCAATAAAGAAAACATTTCTCGTGTTTGAATTGGGGAGTAGTGCCATTTCAAAGGTAAGAGAAAAAATAAAAAAGAAGAAAAAATTTGAGGCAACAAAATACATAAACTTATTTATTTATTTATTTATTTATTTATTTATTTATTTATTTATTTATTTATTTATTTATTTATTTATTTATTTATTTATTTATTTATTTATTTACACATATACGGCACAGCATGTGCCATTAACATAATTGACATAACATATAAATAGTACAACAACATGAAGAATAACTAACAGTATAAATGTAAGTTAAATATAAGGAAAAAAAATGTTAAAAGTAAGTATTAAGGTAATAAGTAGTAGGAAAAGGGTAAAATATAAATGTAAAGTGAAAAATATGGTACAAAGTATAAGTATAAAGTACAAGCTTTAAATTATTAAGCAAAGATAAAAAAGTTAAAAGTGAGAATAAAATAATAATAATAAAAAAAGTTAAATGTAGAAATATAAGATGTCTTTAAAAGGAACAAAGATTTAAATATAAAATATAAAAAGTAATAAGTCCTCACAGGAGCAAAGAAAAATAAAAATAAAATATTTAATAGGTAGATATTATAGATTATAATGTTAACAAATATACATTGATAGTATTCATTAGCTTTAAGTTCATATGTTTCTATCTTAATATTTTGAGGAATGATAATAACTAAATCAATGGGTCGACGGGTTAATGATATCGATATCGAAGGTAAGTAGATGAGTAGAGAAATGCGTCGGGTTCCCACCCAATAGTCGTAGGTTCAATTCCTTGCTAGCTAGTTCCTCCATTTTAACGATGGAATTACATAGGATAAATTCAAATACTGACGGGTTGCAAATAAATCCAGGATTTTTTGTATTTTTAACGGTGTCCTGAAAAACGCAGTACAAGTGGGAAACTAGTGGATCTACATCAAATTTGGAGTCAATTTGGGGTACCTATAACTTTTTTTTTTATTTGAGCTTTCCTTTTTGAGTAAATCCAGTCCGAAGAAGGAATTTAAAAAAGGCTAGGAGGTTAACATCAGCTGTTTAATGTATTTTTAAATAAGTCAAAGTGTTGACCCGGCCCCTAAAGTTTTTTTTTAAACTATGACATTGACGAAAAAATAGAAAATGTTGAAAAAGTGGATTGATTTTTTTTTTTTTGCTCCGATTGAATTTTTATTTTGTTTTTCCATGTGATGCAGATTCGCCAACATCTCATTAATACCACGAGATTCCGGACACTGTGTATATGTTCCTACATATATTATATTTATAATGTTAGATTTTGATCATGTGAATGATTGCATGATGTTCCATGTAAAAAATCGTCATAAAAATATTTTATTTCGATTGATGAATGACCATATTTTTTATCTGAAAGAAAGGCATACGTGGATTATTCATTAAAGCCATTTTTTTATTGCAGATATAAAGGTTATTATCGATATTTTTAACCTTAGCGATTTAATAAAAATTTACGAAATTTCGTTTAAAAACGATCGAAAAATCGATGGGTAGTTTGAGGTGAAGCAGAGATCATGTTTCAAGACAGATGATTGCGATATTTTACGTCTCACGCTGCTCTTATAGGAAAATTCATGAATTTTTGTGAATTTTAGTACGTTTTTACATTTAAATCTCTGTCCTTATAATATGTAAGTAGACTTGGTATGCGGAAACGGCGGTTGTCGTGTGCGAGTGGCTTAAATAAAATCAACGTTTGAACAAATAGAGCCCACCACCAGTTCTGAATTTCAATAAGGGAAATGTAAAGGATGACAACATTATTTCGTTTGCTCGGAGGAACAAGAAAGGCTTAAATACATTTTTCCCTCGGAGTGTTTTCTTTATTCCTCCCATTCGTAACACGCAATACCTTCACATGTTTTTATCTCAGCATTAACACGCCATTTTTCATAATATTTATTCTGTTCATAAATTTATTTTGTACGTTTTCTCGTTGTTTCGTAATTTGATCATAAATCTCTAAAAACGTTAAATTCTAGATGAATTTCGTAATCGTAGAACGTAAATAACCAAAGAAAGAAATATATTGTTTTACAAAGCACCATCTTACGCACCATCTCGTTTCATTCGAGTATTAACAAACTAACTCGTACATCCCTTTTGAAAAAAATAATGCAATAAAGATAATTAAATATTATTATTTAGGTATTTTGTATCAGGGTAGCATAAATGTGTTTAAGTGTTAGGATAATAAATTTACCTCTGACGCTTCATCAAATCTTCCGAACAATTCGTTAAGCGTCTCGACAAGCTCTCGAGCTGGAAGGGTTGTGGTTATCATAGTGTAATTCACTATATCTGCATACAAAATACTGACGTTCTTATGTTCTTCAATGTACAGATGGCTGAAAAGAGAATTTATTACATTTATTTGATATGACTTACGTTTCGTAATGGAGTACCTAATTAACAGAAGTTTATTTAAAATTCTGTTTCCCAACTGCCCAAATCTAGGGGAACTAATATAATATCTCAATGTTATACATCTTTTGGGAGCGGGAGGAAAAAATGGATATGAAAGTACCTACGTGGCAATAAATATTGAGTTAGCTCATATTGTGTGTGATAATTTTAGAAATATGTATTTGTTGAACTCTACACGGAGAAAAATGTTATTCGAAAAAACGATCATTTTAATAGTAAAAACGGTTAAAAATGGGACTGAAGTAGTTACGAACAAAATAACAGTGTTTCAATGTTTATTGGCGCGAAAAAGTAAGAATAATTTGTTGGTATCCGTACGAAATTGCGAATACCAACAAATTATTCTTACATGTTCCCGTTAATAAACATCGAAACCCTGTTAATTGGTTCGTAAGAACTTCAGTCCCGTTTTTAACCGTTTTTACGAATATTAGAATACCGTATTTTAGAATAACGTTTTTCTCGGTGTAGAACTGATCCAATTATTATCTATTATTGTACAATTGTATATATTGATATTAATTTGGCAAACATGTTATTTTCTATATTCTATATTTTAATTTTAAGGATATCATTATTTAAAAAAAGATAGTATATTATGGAAACCGAACGATGTTATAATATTTTTGTTCGTATGAAGCAGTTACTTTGATGTGACATTATAATTTAAAATAAAACAATACCTTTGTATACACCACTTTTATGTTTTTATACTTTATGCCGATTGGGTTTCGCTACAACCGAAGCTTCTTCAGGGCAGTATAAACTATATAAAATAAGTATAAAAAAATAAAAGTGGTGTAAACAAAGTTATTGTTTTATTTTAATGTTATAACCATTTCAAGCAACGTTTCTGATCTGATTTCATTTTTATAAATTATACTGCATTGTTTTTATTCTTACCTGAATACTTTCATAGGTTTAGGTACAACTTCGGACTGAATCGTCATGAAAATTTCCCAAATATCCTTTTTTACTGCTGAAGTTATATGCTCTGGTAAAATGCTCAACATGAGGCGTTCCTAGAAATATTATTTTATCTTAATCTATTTTCGAAGAAAGCAATCGCTTTGTGGTTAATATAATAATTATATTGATATCTGAAAAATATTCACTCTGCATTAATCAAAGTTTTTTGATAAATTTATCACTTGTATCAACAGGAATCATTTGTTAAAAGTGACTGACATATTTATTCATCCCCGTGGAAGCTAAAGGCGGAATCGACAAGCAATGTCAATAAGTAGATAAGATTAAGAAAGGTAGGCTTAGATGGTTTCGGTATGTAGATCGAATAAACGAAGAAAGGAGTGTTCCAAGGAGAATATATTTATTTTATTTTATTAATTTATTTACAGAATATATTTAAAATGAATACAAGTGTTATTACGTTGTTTTAGGTCGATATTAGTTCCTAGCTAGGCAGATTGCCTGTTCTAAGGAACCAAAGTGTGTAAAGTGCCAAATGCAATTTAAATTATTATTTTTTTTTTTATTAATACCTATGTACTAAGTTTTTACTAAATGTGCCATTCATAGGTAACCATGCATCGTTTTAAGTCACATTATATAATAGTTTTTCAGACTCCTCCCTACCGAAGCCAAGAAGAATATAATATAATGCAGAAGAAGTCGGGGACGCCCGAGGAAGACATGGAACGATCAAGTGAACCAAATACTTGAGTCAGAATAGCAAAGTATGTAAAATACCATGTAAGAATGTGACTGAAGTAAGGAGTGTGCCAAGACTGAGTTATTTGGCGGTCTGTCATCTGTGCCTACCGGGAAACGCCAAATATCACGCCGTTTCCTCTTGCGAGGAAACGGCGTGATATTTTTTTGTTTTACATTATCTCCACACAGGAGGCCCTGAGGAAAATAATTTCCCTCAGGGCCTATGTCATCTTTGGGGATGCTGTGTGGAGGGTATTTTTAAGGAGAGGAAGTTCTGTGAAGGAAAAGGGTATGAAGTTTGGGTAGGAATCTGGGGTTCAGCGTATCCAGATCATCTGCCGCCGTGACCTGGACTAACCTCACCCCATAAACACGGGCACCCCTTATAAACCAAACGTAGCGAACCACTTGGGGTGACCTATGGCAGAGGTGTTGGTTATCCAATAAATGGTTCCCGCGGCGGCGGTACCCATTCCCGCCTCCCAAATTGAATAGTTAGATAAAAACAAATTGCTAACAATAATGTATCTTCTTCAATTGTATCATTATGAAATAATAGTCTAACTATAAAAATAAATTTGTATTTTATTATATATCAATTTTGTTTGTAAGAAAGTTTACATCATCTCATGGGTAAAATTTATTTATTTGTATTATTAAACGCCTAGCTGCTTTTACAAAAGTGTGAATAAATGATAATTTTGATGAGCATTAAACGAGAAGTAAAATATGCTATTTAAATTAAATAGAACCGCTGCAGAAGAATAGCATTACGCTAACGATGATTATTATTATTAAAGTAATTTTATATAACCTTCATATAACTATATTCCATTCAGTTGAACCCACTAAACAACATACAATATAAACGCATTACACATTGACAATTAAAATGATGACGTTACAATTAATCTAAAATGTTATATAACCACTGGAGCGACAGAGCAATTAAAATATTTTTTCTCGGAAACATAGCACCGAATTTGAATATGGAGACATACAAACTGTTTATAGTTTTATGTAGCCAATGAATTCTCCTATCTTTTGTTTATTATCACATATTTGTAGGATTTATAAAAAATATATAATTAAATCTCTAACCTTAAAACATTTTAAAGAATCTAGAGAATATTTAATTTCTTATATTTTGAATGTAAAATATATTATATAGTCGTTTTAATAAATGAAAAAAAAACATTTTGAAAATTTGCCACATTTTGGCAACAAAGCAATCCGAGGTTTTGGAAATAGTGCCATAATGTGGCAAAAAGCGCTGATAATTATTAGTTCAACCATCTAAAAATTGCGGACCCAATACTTTTACAATCCTCTTGTGGAGTTTGTAAGAACACAATTCAAAATATTGCTCTCTGCATTATTAAAGGTGTTTAAATAATAAAAAAATAGGATGGTGATTACTAACTTCTTGTTCCTTTTCGTAGTTGAGTTTTAGCGTAACTTCTACACAAGCTCGCCTGTCGAGGAAAGATCTCCTTTTGACGATCTCGTTCATTAACCTATAATAGAGGCCAAGGAAATTTGCTCCAAGCAAGAATAGCAGATCTGCGCATAGCTAAAATACAAAATAAAGCACAAAAGTGAATGCAGTATAGAACTTTGAAAGTGTATAAAACCATTTTATTTTATTTTATGTGAATATTTATTTATTTATTTATTTATTTATTAAAGAATTTTATACATAGTGTACATATTGTGTTATTTCGCCCGCCATGCTAGGGATGTCCCTGTGTTATGGCGGGTGAAGTATGCAGATTATATGGGTAATGAAGTACATTTACTGATAATATAATAATTATGATAATGAGGTTTACAGTTCGTAGCATATATATATATATATATATATATATATAGCATAGGAGTCTCAACTGCTTCCAACTGTCTGAGCTAGTGAGACTATGGCATTCCCAATATATTGAGGGTATATTGTGAGGTTGAAGTTAGTGGGGAGGGAAGGAGTTAGGGTGGAGGAAAGTGGGGATATTCCTATTTATTCACATCTTGACACCAAATAGGCTAAAGCCATTTCAAGCAAAGTTTTGATTCTGAATAGCAGTCTTTCAGAAAATATCTATCACTCTGGAACGTGCCACATACATGCCTTATATTATTTTTAATGAGTAAATTGAAGAAAATAAAAAAAAAAATCGAATAAAATTTACTTGCGGACGCCGGAATTTTAACCCGTGACCTACGGGTTAGTAGCCAAGGATGGTTAAAACTCACCCACGTAGGTCAATTGTGATTAAATGTTAATAATCATATTTGACTGATTAGGCGGGTAGGGCCGCCGCGGGAACCATTTATTGGATAACCAACACTTCTGCCATAGGTCACCCCAAGTGGTTCGCAACGTTTGGTGACTTAGGAGGAGTGCCCGGGTTCATGGGGTGAGGTTTGTCCGGGTCTTGGCGGCAAATGCGTCTGCCCACCAATTGCGAGGCAGGCCAGATCGTGAGAGACTGGTTGATGGAGACATATCGGACTCTCGACCGATTGATTCGTTCGTCCGTCACTCCTAGACACACTAACCCCCAGATTCCTACCCACCTCTCGTACCTTTTTCCTTCCCAACACATCCTGTCCTAAAAAGAAAATTCCACACAGCATCCCCAAAGATATAATACATAGGCCCTGGGGGGAATTATTTTCTTCAGGGCCTCCTGTGTGGAATATTTTTTTTAAAGCGCACGTAACTTTGTATTAAATCCTTACTGTTCAGACAGCTTAATTAATTTACTCAAAAAATAACTAGCTGTAAGTCCATATTAAACCATGTACCAAGTTTCTATGTTACCCCCCCCCCCCCCCACTCTCTCTCACCCCCCGCATCATTATTTCCGGTATCCCTAATCATGTCAGTAAATAAATCTTAAATAAAAAAAAAACTAAAACAAATGAAACTCTTTAAAAAAAAAACCTCTACAAATCATTACTAAGTTGTTATATTGGTGCCTACCCCGATTACAAACTCTGCACGCCACTACTTATAACGTAAATAAGTACAAGCTAAAGTTAAAAAAAATCATTGTGAAAAGAATTAATCCATGATTTCTTTTCAATAGGTACCCCAAAAATATTTGCATCTAGAATTCTAACCTTCATACGAAAAGTCCCCAGAAGTGAGCACATACCTTGCTATACTTACTAAGATCATCCCGGTACGTGACGGTCCACAGCACCGCGAGTTGGCACAGGGAGATTACCAGGGCTAAACATATCGCCAAGTAATTGTTTCTGATGGGCATGAAGACGAAGCAGGCCAATAACGTGAAAGTTATGTAACTGGGTCGTAAGGGCTGGCCCATGGTACTGAAGATTGGGACGGAGACATCTAAATGGAGAAAGATATTAATATAAGTTTATTTATAAATTATATATATATATATATATAATAATTTCAATAATAATAATAATCATTGCCAGCAACCCGGGCGTTTATTGAGGTAAAATAATATTTTATAAGCAAGTAAGTTACCCGCCTCACTAGACGATGTCTGTTCTGAGACGGGTAATAATTCAAACATCAAAAAATATGAAAAGGTGTACATGAAAATTGACACAAAATAAACATGAAAATACAAGTTGTATTAATCAATAGTGAAAAAAGAACTAATGTGTAAAATGTATCTCGATATACATATATATATAAAAATATATGAATTCTTAAAATAATGTTTTGTGTAATATCGTATTTAAGCATATTAAAAGGTAAAAAAACTTAAGAAAAAATCAGGAGTTTACAAGAAAAAGTCGCCAAATCATTTTTTTAAATTTTAATTATAAATTCTAGTTTTCAATTTTAATTTTTTTAAATTTAATGAAAACATAACACATGTAAGTTAATTTTATATTTAAAAATTAATTATCGTCATTTTCTAAATCTGAGAAAAAACTTGCGTCGGAATTTCTATCCTTACTCTTAATACGTTGCGTTGGAATAGAATCATACATACCATGAGTAAACAAACTGTGTTAAGCTTACATATACAAACTTTACCAACTAGAAGTACAAAGGCAACAACAAATAAACAGATATTATAAAAAGAACATTATTCTAATAAAAATTGAATAATCATTTGGACTTTTAGAAAAATAGGTTAAAATATATCGGAAAATAAAATCGGGTATATATATCCCGGACACTATCTAGGTAACTTCGAATATATATGTTATCATTATCAAATAAGAGGTCTCAGTGGTCGAATTGGTAAATATGCTTGTCCCGGTAAGACGAGAGATCCCGGGTTCGTGTCTCAGTTGCGATCGTTGACTTTATAAACTTCTGTGTCTTATTCTTTTTTAAATTTTCGTTTAGATTTATTAGTATTGTCTTCTTCTTCCATGATATAACAGTGATATAATATATTAAATATATCATGGAAGAAGAGACTATGAGATTTAGAGATGAACATTTTAAAATTTAAAAAACTCTTACCTGTTATGACTAATAAAGTTAACAAGAAAATGGAAACAGTAATATTATTTATCCATGAGATGCGTTTAGTAAAATCAGATGAAGCCACTATGAGAATTGGTATGGCAATTACAACTTTTGCAGAATAGCATATCACGGCTAATTGATCATCTGGATCCTGAAAAAATATAAACAATATGTAATATTTCGTAATAATTAGTGTTTTAAATTAGAGTAATATAAAATAATTATATAAGATATGAAATGTAAGTAGGAAGATTTAAAAGATCAGGAGTTTTTAATTTGATGGTACATATTAACATCTTGTATTCGTAATACACAATACCATTAAAAAAACACATTTTATTATATACAATCGTATCTCGTAATATTTGCCGATTGTTTTTCATTATCGCCTGTATATATGTATTTTATCTGAGTTTTATTTCAATTTTTTATTTCATATTATCTTTTTATTGAATTTTATTAAATTTGAATATGCACGGCACCCATCTTATCAAATAATGTTTTTAAATGTGTAGATAAAGTTATTGTATCGAATATACTAAAAATGAAAATTAAAAAAATAAATTAAAAGCATTGCTGTATGATTTAGATCTTGACGCCCTGAAGAGAGGCGTTACATATTACCTTGGAATAGCATCTGAGTAATCTTGTATTATTTTTTGCTCCTTATAATGATACGAATAACGAAATTTGGTATTTTCCATTTTCATTTTCATTCATTCAGTCATTTTCCACATGTCACTGGTCACTCAGACAAGTAACCGCCAAACCCCTCTCCCGACCGAAAAATCGGTAGTTATTGGACAGTTAGTCCAATAACTACCGATTTTTTACGATTTAAAATGAAAAAAAAAACAAATATAAAAAATTCACCGGAGACCAAAATTTCAATAACATTTTTTACTCCAAATAACGTCAGGAATCACTGATTAAAATAATTCAAGTACATCAATTAATACACGTAAAAGAAAAACAAACATTCTCGGATGCGAATAACCTCTACAACCAGATAGTATTTTAAAATCTCCAACCGCTACCACATTAAGATGATAGACTTCGCTTTTCGGCCCATACAAAAAGGACGCCCGGGAAAAAACACTTTTCTACATCGAAAATTGCACAAAATGAATATATTTTTTTTATAATGCCTTCTAGAGGGTGAAAACTATGTTGGTATGTTTTCGAATTTTCGATGCGTTTCGTATTAACGTAAACATTCACTGTCAAACATGTACGATTTATCAAAAAATATTATTTAAGGAAAAAGTGCTGCTAACTCGACTCTCATAAAGAATTATAAAATTATAAAAAGCTACCGACGTAGCTTCTTATTTCTAAAAAATATTTTTTTTTTTAAATTTCAATTTCGTGAAAGTTTCGGTGTAGAAAAAAAAGTGTATTCTCCATAAACCCCTTTTCGAGCGATTTCTGTAGGTAATTTGAGCGTTGTCTCATTCGCACATTTCGCATTCGCATGTATTGTAAGTGTGCGTGAGCTTATTGTGAGCGGGACAGAATGACAGACGCGGGTGTTCCGCGTGTGGTTTAAAGTCTAGCCTCTTAAGCGGAAAATATTGCTTTTGTCGTGATGGAGGTTTTAGCCAGCCGACGAATTGCAATCAAGATGTCAAACTGATAGCCATATACGATGCCAACTCAGCCAATGACCGGACAATGCCCAAATTTCAAAATATAATCTAACCGTAAAAATTGTATTGGATTTAAAACCGGAATAAAATAATTGAATCAGTGAGACTTACTTCAACTCCCGTTATGAAGCACACCACCATAATGTGAATGGAAGATACCACAAATAATAATGCCATAAAGATGCATTGGTATCCCTTCATTAACTTGTCATCATATTTTCTATATAAGTCTTCTAGGCTCTTTTGTAAAAATTGATCCTGAAATTAAAACACTTTTAAATACAATTTTTATAAAATATTTTAATGAGTTTTCGTTCACTATTGGCGACCATTTTCATTAAAATTCCACACCTTTTAATTTTTCAATTTAATCTTCCAAGAAACTGTGCGTCAGGAACAGGGCTAACAAATTCTTCAATGGGGACCTGTACAAATCTCAAATACGCCGAACAATTGAATTTGAGAGCCGCCTCTGGGCTGGAGCCCTAAAATTCTTGATAAACCTATTTGATTCTGTGCAAATGAGGGCGGTCCGTCTGATTGACAATACGTTTTTAACAAACCGATTGCCATTTCTAACATACAGACGCAATGTAGGCATGCTGAGGCTGTGCTACAGGTATTCTAATGGAGCCTCCTCTAAGGTGCACCGAGGATCAATGTGATCATGTACGTGCATACAACTCATCGGACACGAGTGGAACACCAATTCACATTTGATGTTGACTGCATGAGAACGGGTCGTTTCTTTGACTCCCCGCCTCACAACGCTGCCCAATTGGGTAGCGACACAGTTCCCCTGTCTTTACACCTGTAGAGACAGAGGCGATCTTGTCTGTTGTCGAATGATTTTTTTTTAAATGAACCAGAAACAAAAATTTATTTCACATTAATTAGCACACCTCTAATCAAATCCTATCTGTGACGCATACGACATACCTTATACAAAATTAGATGTTTATTAATCAATATATTATAAAACTCTTTGTAATAGTTAATCATTGAAGAAGATAAAATCAACAACTCTCAATTGAATTATAAAGGAGATATAGTGACGGAAAATTAAAAGTTAAATGTTAAGTTGGATATAACGATCTTACAGTCTTGGTAAATGTAGTGCTTTCATCAACTAATTATAGTTTATGTTTTCAATAGGAATACCGAGTTTAAATTATGTTGAATTATTTCGATTGAATCTGTATGTAATTTATAATGGGGGGACCAGATCTAGGAGTTATATTCGATATGACTACAAAATTTTGAATGTTGAATATTACAGACTTTTATTCATTTAAACACCGCACAAAACTCCCAACTGCTCCCTGGTAACCACAGCCCTTGAGATTATGGCATCACCAAATTGGAATTGGAAGGAGATGGAGAAGAGGAAGGTCGGGAAGTTCCTGGCTATTCAGATGGGGTAACTTAATACGGCTAAATCATTTTAAGCAAGATTTCGATTCTATAACGCGGTATTGGTATTGAGAGTATCAGCACTGATTCCTCAAGAATACTGTATATTATTTTGCATAAATTAAATGTGAATCACTATAATTTATTTATTTAATTTTTAATTTAACGCCCAGCTAGGCTTTCACATGTTATTTTTAATTCACAACGTACATCTAAATAAGCATAACAAAAATAATAAAAAATTAAAACCTAAAATCAAAAAAAAATATCAAAAAACAAAATCAAAAACATAATCAAAAACAAAATCAAATATAACCAACAATAAGATACAAATGATAAAAATATAACTAACAATAAGATACAAATGATGTTGTGAGGCTGAAGGAGGGTGTGGAAGGAAAGGAGATGGGGTAGAGGAAGGTGGGGAAGTACCTAGCTATAGACGTAGTCACTAAGCACGGCTAAAGCCATTTCAAGCATTGTTTCAATTCTGAATGGTGGTATTACACCGGGGCGATACTGAGAGTATATTCCACTCTGGAACGTACCGCAAATATAGTTCGTATTATTTTAATTAATAATTTGTGAAATAACACATATCAATCAAATAACATTTATTTGCCCACGCCGGGTTCTAACCCGAGACCTTCGGAATGGGAGTCCAAAGCCTTGCCCCTGGACTATGCCGGCCGGGACTATGAAAAGAAATCAATTATAATAAGTTCACGTCTGTCAATTATTGAATTTACGACTCTTTGTAAGCATGTTAAGTCATTAACTGCAACGTGATAATTTTAATAAATTAAGTTGATAATCATAGTTGATACATTCCGTCGTAATACCTATTCTGAAATTAATAAATCTTAAGAATGTATTTTGCATTACTTCTATTGTGAGTGAATGACTAGCATAACTAGGTGACCACACTGTCGAGTTGTAATCGATTTGACTTCTAACTTTTACTAAAAAATTTGTAAAATTTACTTGCATACGCCGAGATTTGAGCTCGCTATCTCGGGATATACTCCTCGACCACGAAGACCGTCAAGGCTACAACAACTTAGATATATACCTACTTTCTATTTAATAACTTTATCCATGCGTATTTTGAAATGTCATTTAATCTTATCGCGTAAGATGCGCCAATAATAAATAATAATTTAATTATAGTTAGCGTAAGATTCATTCAATTGTAATTTATAGTGCAGGCAACACGGGTACAGGAAAATCATTTTAAAGAGCACATATTTTAATGTTTTTTTTTTTGTGTACACCGATGGTATTCAAAGGTATCGCAGCCCCCTCTTACCCCGAAAATTATTATTATTAAAAAATATTCCGTCATGAATTAGACTTCAATTCGCCAAAGTTCGATCTAAGGGTATTGTTGTTTTTTATTCACTTTAACACCACACAGGAGGCCCTGAGAAAAATAATTTCCCTCCTGGCCTACGTCATCTTTTGGGAACGGTCGAAGGGTGTTTTTGTGGAAAGGAAAGAGTGAATCTGTCTTGTCTTGAAGAGACTCATATTGTTGGAGGGAGGAAACACAAAGGCCGGCAAATCGTTCCTCAGCCGATCTGTTGAACTCAAGAACGAGTCGTAGAAACGACCCGTTCTCATGTTACAAATGTCAACTTAAATGTCACGCGTTTTGCATGTTGCCCAGTCAGACTGTGTACCGGTGCCGAAGGAATTAATGATGCTAGATCCTCGTAGCATCTTCCATTGAAATGCCTGTGCTCTAAAGATGCAATCCTTTTAAGATTAAGGAGAATCTTACCAATGGACCGCTCGTTTCTGCGTAGTGCCGAAAGTTTTTTCCGGTATGTTGGTGCTCCAGACCATAAATCTACTGTTGTCTTTTATATAAAGATCATTTTATTTCATTGTAATATGTTAATAGGGTTAATTCTAGCCTGCCTAAAGCAAAATAAATTCGAATATTTGAACTTTCCCCAAATTAACATTTAATCATTCAATAATCAGTAAATTTAATTTTTTTAAACTTAATTTTAAAATTTTCATCCATAACCTCTCCCTCTTTCTTTTCCATTTCCTTACTTCTTTCAGCCTCACACAACTAGGGATGCCATAGCCCCACTGGCTCAGACAGTTCATCGCATTCACAGCAAAGGGCCTGTATATATAGAAATATGTTTAGACAATTGTTTTATTAAAAAGTATGAACTTATAGCGAACACACCTGAATAAATTATGTGCTGTGCAAACAATACGATTTTTATGATCAATAAATAATATTCTTTCAAGAAATGAGCCACGTATTTTCAAATTAATTAAAAAACCCTAGTCATTCCTATTGATTATTGTCTTGTTATCCTATGAGGAATGCGGGAGTTTTTAATAAACAATTTTTTCTATCAAAAATACCTATCTCTTAAATGATTTTTTATCTGTTAATTATTTTTTTTGTGTACGCACGCGGTTGATAAATTGAATATGTAATGCGATAAATTACAAATCACAGTGTTCCTCTCGCTTAACGCTAAATCATCTGTACATTAGATTTTATCAATATTTGCCATTTTACAATAAATATATAGTTATAGAGTCGTGGATGCAAGAATTTAATTATGGATGTTTACATTGAATGTATATAGCTGTATATTTTCAAGTTGGACGAGTGAAGTAACATTAAATATATGTTATATTTGCGTTGTGTCATATATTGTATTGATTCTACCATCGCTCTTTAAAGGAGAGTTTACCTGTCCTCCACTTGTCATTCCTCGACAGGATGTAAATAATTAAAATAGTATTCAATAATGGTTTACCCTGAGAATTTTCCAATTCCATTCTTTATCAGTGACTGAACCTCGTTCTTCTTCTCGGAATTCGTCCATGGATAAAAGACTTGTGTGTCTCATAGCATTAAGGGAATTCCTCGCAAGCAACTCCAGGCCAGCCACTTGCAACGAAACCGAACCCCTAATCGAATTCATCTTGAATCACTTTTTACTAAAACGTCACTTAAAAAATATATATTCGCATCGTTAACCTTCAAGCAAATGAACAAGATTCATCAAAAAAACTTTTCCAATAGCCTAAACACATCATTTATTGCCTTTTCCGGGTCCTTGTAAAGTATGATCCACACGATAAAATCTTATCAAACACATCGACTAAACTTTTCATTTTATTCTACTTTTTAACACTTGCAAATAAAACCATCTAAACACTGCGTTAATAATGTATCTTTAAACTTATTATATTTATTTTTGTTTAGCGAATCAAACAATACTCAGGTGTATCGGCTCCGACGCTTAGTGGCAAATAATCAACGATAATGTGTTTGATTCGGTGATATTCTGTGTAAAGATAAATCAATCAGCCGCACGATGATAATAATTTGTACTCAATGAACACGATAAGATTAAAAATTGCAAGAATGCTCGCTATTATAAAGTCTGCCACTCGTCCGATAATAACGCATTATTATTACTCTGACTGGCAAACCGGGGAGGCCATATTGTTTATCGTTCAATACTCTTTATATTTGTGTTTGTACAAAAGGCATAAGGTTTTTTGATTGAACGGTTGAGGTCAAGGCGCCGAATGTGGTATGGAAATGATATAGCCGAAGGTGCCAGGGATCAATATAAAATAATTGTAATATGTCGTGTTTTTACAAAAAATATTGTCGATTTTTTTATGCTTGGATTTTAAAAACACTAATTGTGTAATCTTAGTACCTACAATAAAAATAAAACAATGTTTATTGTTTCTTTACATGGTTTACATTTCAATTTTTTACCTCACTAGGACAAACAAGCCTGTGTTGAGTTTAGTAATTTTATAAAATAATAAAAATAATATATCGCAAAAACAATACTGTTGAGTTAATGTTTGTTACTAATAACGGGTACCTAATTAAGGTACCACTAGGAAGCTAATATGTAGGGTGACCGTGTGACAAAAGGTAAAAAAATGTTGGCAATCCTCGGCTAGCACAAAAAAATTAACAATCGAAATAATCTTTTGGAGAAAGATTTTGTTTGAAATTCCACTACATCGGTGAAATTCGTTGAATACACATAATGAAATATGATAACTGTTGGTTTTCCTAATAAAATAAAAGAGCAAATTATTCTAGTAGTACCAATTTGCTGTATTCTTTCTGCAATATCTATGTTATTAAAAATCTAGAAAGCTTTTGTGTGACGTACCTATAGCTGTTTTACAATCATGAGATTACATATTTAAAGAAATAGAGTTAAAAAAAAAAATTGTTTATAGTGAGTGAATTATTATATCTAATTAAATAACACATTGTAGTAAAACATTGCTAATTGTAAACTTTAATTAAACAAAATAATGCATTAGAAAAACACATAAGAACGTAGGAATCTTGTAGTGACTATGATTTTAACTAATGTTTCGTCCAGGCTCCTTTTTGTAGACTCACCGCAATAAGCCAACACTTAAATTAAATACATGTAGTGTGGTTTCCATGTTATGTATTTTATCTTTTAGCCATGTAAAGAATTCATCCATACTTCTCCTGGTTCCAGTTATAAATCGTTAAATAATATTTATTTTAATTTTCTACTCATACTAAATTGACTTCTATTTCCGGCACGTGTTTATTATCTACTTATATAGATAAAGAAGCACGATATAATAACAGTTAAACATTCTAGTTATATATTTTCGTAATTACCTGTGTCATCATTAGCCACAAGGCCGGTCATACTTTTTTATGTGATTACCGCCCAAGAGCCTCAATTGCTTCCAACTACTGTTTGGAGCCAGTGAGACTTATGGCATCCCCAATTCGGGTATGTTGTGAAGCTGAAGTATTGGAGAGCTGATGGATATGGGGGAGAGGAAGGTGGAGGAAACACCTGGGTATTCAGATCTAGTCACCAAACATTGCCAAAGCCGTTTCAAGCGACTTTTAAATTCTGAATGGCGGTCTGAGACTATACTCTTCGAGAGTATCTTCCACGAAATGCAGAAAATATTATACATAATATTTTTAGTAAGCTTTGTGAAACAACGCAAATTAATTATCCCGGATTTTGACCTCCGGAATCATAGTCAAGAGTCTTGAAACTTCCGATTTCAAAAATGATTAATTTACGAAATAAAACAATCCCTAAAACACTCCATGGTACGTTGTATTCTATGTATTTGTTTGAAACCAGCCAAATATACGACTACAGTACAGAAATCCTGCAGCTTGTTTCTCATCTCATCCATTAAATATTTTCGCTTTACATTGCAGAACTGCAACAGAGAATTTGTAATTTGAACTGAAGAAGAAATATGGGAGAAATTTCAATTGGAGATTCTTCCCTCTCCCTGTTCGCCGGGGAGACGGTATTTCGTTCCTCCCCTACTTGAACTAATAGTGAATTTATTTAAGAGTTACCAAAGAACGAGCAGCTTTACCTTGCAAACATCTTTGCTTTGTGAGCTTTGGAATTAGATACTGTTCTACAAGAAAATGCCACATTGTAGGTTAAGAAAACTTACAAATACCGGTTATTTTTCAAAATTAAAATACAACTGTTTCTTGGTTTGAAAGAATGGTAAAAGTGTTAGATAACTTTGAGCGTTAAATTCAAAGAAGATGTTTTTGGAGAATTACAACTTAATGCATTTGATATTTAATGATTTACTTATGCTCTGACAATTGGTTGAAGTTCGGTTAATTTCTAGGTAGGTGTGTGAAGGAGTTGTTTTCCTCAGTTTCCTTTCTGGATTTTGACACTAGTGTAAATATTTTTTAACATAACACACATATATATATATATCGGCCTCTAACATTTCGGTGCGTCTTTCTTTTTTTGAAAAGTTACTTCTCAGTTTCGTTACTTAGGAGTTAGGACGTTCAGTGTTCAAACTAGACAATGTATTAAGTAAAAAAACGGTCTAGTTTTAGAAGAGAAAAATGGATAGTGATTTTGACGACTTTATTTAGGTATTATCAGCTGGTGATGCAGATGTTCCTTTCGGTCAGGGGGTAACAGCGACTGTGACGGCAACAATTTGGTAATACATCTGTTATTCAAATTTCTCAGCGACCGTGTTTCCTCTTAAAGAGGCTTCTTTTATTATGCTGGCCGGACGAAAATTGAAATAGATTGGATTATAACAGCTTGCGAAACATCGGAAAAATTGCAGAAAAGATATTTTTTTAACAAATAACAAAAACTACAGGCAGAGAGCATCTAGCACAATCAAAATTAATGCATGAGTACTTACACTTGTTCCTTCGTAATGTACAGAAGTTACAAATCATTAATTTTAATCAACGTATTCCAAGTAATTAACGAAACCAGTTTTTTTCGCATGTACGTAACTTTCAAATTATTCAGATAAGGTTTTATCAGGGAATTCTCTTAAAATTTATTCGGCACGTACGTATTCAGTTATCATTTAGGCGTCGTTAAATCAGAATCAAACAAAAAAAAAGTATAATTCCCTTTGTTTAAATGTTACGACTTATTCTTATTGGATTTATTATAGAAACGTAAAACATTTACGTTTTCCAGAAGATTTTTTTCAATAGCTTTTTGTTAAATAGAAAAGCGCAAAGTACTCTTAACTTGTGCATAAAAATGTAGCATCCAAACAACCCCATTTCTCTAACAAAATTGTAAATAAAAACATACCCTCAAACAAGACTTCCAAGGTTTGGAATTTCCCCTTGTAAAAAGTGAACATATGTATGTTATTTATAATGTTGTACATATATTTAGTACGCATGGACGTGTTACCGAGATTAGACACGAATCGATGCATTACTTGAGTATGCCCAGAATTCAATAAGCCCAGGGGTTTGGTCCCCTCCTTAGTAAAGGGAAGGGGGCCTGCAGTGGAATGCATGTTTTTGTGTTCTTTACAAATTACATTTCAATCGGTGCCTGCCTTTTACGATAACACTCTAAACTGGGATGTATTTTTACAAAGCGAAGTCTTATGTAAACGCATAAAAACACTTCGGTCTGTATTTTTAGGAAAATTCAAATTGAATTTCGGATCTGAAGCATCATCTTGGATAAACAAAAAATCATTTTCTTTTATAGTCCATCATTTTGTTTAATACGCTATTGGGTTCTTACTTTTAGTTAGATGAACATAACTTTAGGCCTTCAAATTGTTTTTCGTATGAAATTCTTACCTACACTAAATCTGTGTACTCTATCTGTGAAGATTTTTAAAATATATCAGGAATACCTATACATAATTTAAAAGATTTTTATTTTATTTTATGTCCTTGTTTTTCATTCCTCGATGGCCAACAGAAATATAATACTAATTTTAAAAAACATAACCTTGTTTATTTTTAGACATCTTCTTTTTGTATGTACATGGGTACAATTATTGTAGTTATGCAAGCATGTATAAACAACTCTTTTTGGGTGAATTGCCTATTTCAAAACCAACACAAAATATACTTATCTCGGGTCCTATTTTTTTACTTATTCATCACAGTGTTAGTATTTTGTAAGTTATTATTAGTTTTGTTTAATATATGTGCTGTAATGCTATTCTATGTACTATCACGATATTTATCCTTTTGTACTTACATATATATTTATATTTTGTAAAAAAATACTATAAATCCACACATCCAACAGATGTAAACAAATATTATTTCATTAAGTTTTAGGAATCTCCATCATTTACGATGTTAGAAAAATGTTCGTTCACTTTGAAATGACAAAGATTTTCTATACATTTTTGAATTTTGAACTTTGATGTAATACGGTTTTTGCAAAGATGAAAACTAAGAATATGCTATTTCTTATTTCTCCAGGGATTCCAGTCGGTTTTGAAGAGAAACTCTATATCGTTACGTCACGACGTACGTCGTGATTACTTCAAGATTGATACACTTAAAACTAGAAGGCAATTGACAGCTCTAATATGTTTACATAAAATCATTCACGGCCATCTCGATACTATGCTATGTTAAGTGTCCGATGACACCGTGTGGACTGTAAAACTAAATTATGTGGCGAATTGCGAATGTATAAGATTGTGTTTTTAAATCGACAAGGGAGGGAAGGAAACGATAGGAATGGCCCTTACCTTGATGATGAGGTGACAGCTCCCACTTCTTCTTTATGATCACTTTCCAATGATGATGACCCGATGGTCTTCACGACAATTATAATATATTTATATTATTGTTATTTGCGAGATTTGCGAAATGCTTGTACAAGCTTGGTCGAATTTTTCAAGATCAACTGAATGTTTTTATTCAAAACAAGGAAGTCCAAAAGTGTTCTTTTTTCAAGTGTTTTAAATCATCTTCTTTGCTTCTTGGGTAAGGGCCTTATTGTGAAAGGAAGGGAATCACAAGGAAGGAATATTTGGTAAGGAACATGGGTATAATGGATTAATGTCCTAAAGTTATTTCAACACTAAACATTCCGCCGGCCTTGAGAAAATGTGATAATTTTCTCAATAATTGTGCATCAACAACACGAAAGAAAAAGAAAGCAAAAAAGATAACGACAACAAACAAAATTAAATGGTAGAATTAATAACGAAATTAAAATTATAAACTAAGCAAAACAGATATTTAATCGATAGGTAGTCGATACAGTTTTACCACGGGACGTTTAAAAACACCCTGGTGAGTACATACGGAAACGACACGGATAATTCCATCAGTGCCGGGAAATAGTTCAACGACTCGTCCGACAGGCCATCGCATGGGGGCTGATTGCGAATCATCAATCATAACTAAGTCGTCAACTTTCAAATTAGGGTTTGTCGTAGCCCACTTGTTTCGTTGTTGAAGAGTGTGTAGATATTCTTTCCGCCAACGATTCCAAAAATGTTGAGACATTTGTTTCAATAGTTGCCAACGCGATAAACGATTCATTGGTACATCCACAAAATCTTCTTCAAGAACAGAAACGAGAGGAGCCCCAATCAAAAAATGGGCAGGAGTTAACGGGTCCATTTCAGATGGATCCGGCGATAGCGCTCCAATGGGTCGCGAATTTAAAATTGCTTCGACGCGAGTCAGAACTGTGGTTAGTTCTTCAAAGGTGAGGATTTGATCTCCCACAACCCTTTTCAAATGGTGTTTGGTTGACTTAATTCCAGCCTCCGACAATCCGTTGAAATGAGGTGCGGAGGGAGGATTAAAGTGCCAGGTAATTGAACGAGCGACAGTTGCATCCACAAGTTTGTCATTGTTTTTGGGTGCATTTATGAATTTAGGGTTATTTTTAAAACAAACAATGCATTTGCTCAGACGATGTCGAATAATAGGATGGCGAGCATTTTCCGAAATTTGTGCGTAACGAATACGTCCACCGACTCTCAATATTCCATTTTTGTCGATAAATGGAGCGAGTTTTTGAAGTTGTGTCGAACAGACATAATGCGACTGTATACTGTCTATATCTTGTTGAAAATAAATAGTTTGAACAAGCTTAATGCAACATGCCAAAGATAAATTATTTTCTTTTAAAGAGAGTGGGGAAAATACGTTGAAAGTGCCAATTGATTTCGAACGTAATTTATTAATAAATCGACGACACCAAGATATAACACGTAATAATTTCGATAATGAAGAAAATTTCAGTAGAAACTCTTGGTCACAAGTTGACACATTCGTTACGAATGAGATCAAATTTTTCGATTTGTATTCTGGTAGTTGTTCTGCGGGAATAGTTTGAGGTTTAACTAGTAACCATTCTTCCAAAGGTGATAATAGAAAGTTAGGTCCGTACCACCATAATGATGCGTCAGCGATTTCATTTGGAAAAACTCCTCGTGGTCCCAAATCCGCGGGATTATCTTGCGAGGAAATATGATACCAATGTTCATACGGTATATTTTCAATTATAGCTTCAACACGATTTGCTATAAAAGTTTGCAAAAGAAACGAAGGTGTCTTCAACCATGCCAATACAATGGTCGAATCCGTGAAAGCGATGATTCTTTCTATTTGAAGTCTATCTTTGTATACTTCTTTACAATAAGTCAACAAATTTTCCAATAAAACTGCTCCAAGCAACTCCAATCGTGGGATAGATGTCACTTTGATGGGTGCAACCCTTGACTTAGCCAACAAAATATGGCTCGATATTTCTTTGTTGTTAATTACAACTAAATATACAATTCCACAGTATCCTCTTTCAGAGGCATCTGAAAGTCCAACAAGTATACAACGACTTTGTAGACATGTTGTGACATAGCGATCAATTCTTAGATTGGCGAGGGATGGAAGTTCTGTTATGTAAAATGTTAAAGGATGACTAGGCGATTCTCGCCACAAAATACGTTGGAAACGGCGAGAGTTCTTGTCCATTAATATTTGTCTATACATTTGACGTATGTCAGCGGTAAATACGATTTTGTGTATTCGAAAATTACACATCAATTCGACGATGTCCTTTTGTAATTTGGGACCGACCAAAAGTATGTCGTTCAATGACATACCCGATGACGTTTTAGCACTTGCATCAAAAACAACCCTTAAGCGAGTGGTAGAACTCGTCTCCTTTATTATTCCATGATGAGGTATGAAGTAATTACCAACAATTGGCGATTGAGATGGTATTTCCATCATGTGTCCTAACGATAAGTATTCTCTCATGAACGAAATATATTGGGATTTGAAATCAGGATTTCGATCCAGTCTCCTTTCTAAATGCGTGAGACGTGACAATGCTGTGTCATATGATTTTCCCAACTTCTCCGGGGTTTCCTTAAATGGTAATGATACAACGTACCTCCCATCTTTGTTACGGTAGGTATTTTCAACATATAATTGTTCACAACGAAGTTCATCAGGAGATTGAATTTTCTTCAAAAGAGGAACGTTTTCGATTTCCCAGAAACATTTAAGTTTTTCATCTATTGATTCCTCCATTGAAGTGAAAAATGAGTTAATAGAATGATTTGATGGTTTGACACTTCCCATCAAAACCCAACCTAATTTGGTTTCAATGGCTACAGGTTCATTTTGATTGCCAATTAATTTACCTGAGCACAATAACGACGCAAAGATATCACTTCCGAATAGGATATCAATTTCTGAAGGTATGTAGAATGTAGGGTCTCCCAATTGGAGTCCTGCGATGTGTGACCACTCATGCTCGACGATACGAGATGACGGCATATTTGAACAAATGTTATTCAAAATAAGAAAATCTGTCGTAATACCAGATTCCTTCGAGGCGACGGGACGAAATTGTGTTTTTATTAATCCGTTGGAATTAATTGTAGGAATGTTGCCAATACCTAGCACTGCAAGTGACTGCTTCTTTTGACGAGGCAAACCTAAGCGTTTGACGCAATTCTCCGAAATGAAATTAGCCTGGCTGGCGCTATCGAGCAAAACTCTAGCCTTTTTGAAAACGCCATTTTTGTCCAATATTTCAACATAGGCTGTAGATAACAACACCGATGTGTTAGTTTTATTGTAAACCGTTGTCAAAGCAATTGGTTCCGACGAATTTTCTTGAGGTTCTGGATTTTCCAACATTTTCTTTGGAAAATGCAACAGGGTATGATGTCTTGCTTGACAATGCTTGCAAGAAAAGCGAGATTGACAATTTTTCGCATTATGTCTCCCTTGGACCAAACAATTAAGGCATAGATTATGTTCTTTTACGAATGAGTATCTATCCTTTGCAGAAAGGTTTAAAAATTTGTCACATTTATGAAGAGCATGTGGCGATTTGCAAGCAAGACACTTGATTTCAATATTCGATACAAACGAATTAACATTACTATTATTGCTCGAACGACTTTTAAAATTATAGGCCTTCGATGGAACTTTATTAACATTTTCCTTTTGTGTCATGTGTTCCGGAATAATACCTGACGCCATTTCCTTAGCTAAGCATTGTCCCTCCAAAAACTGCAATAGTAGATCGAATGAAGGAATTTTTTCCGACTTATGTTGTAACTCAAAATCAATACGCAATTCTTTTGGTAATTTGCGTAGAACAATATGTAACAATATGAAACTCCATTCACGTACCGGAAAATTTAAAACTTCCAAAGCGGCAATGTTTTCTTTCAGCATTGAAATAAATTGCCTCAAATTGTCATGAGCCTTTACGGGCTGGGATGACAAAATTACCTCCACGTGTATATCAGCCATTAGGCGTACATTATCATACCTCGTCTTTAGAATATGATAAGCAATAAAGTAATTTCCTTCCGAAATCGGCAAATGTTTTACGCATATTAATGCCTCACCAGTGAGACTAGTTAATAAATATTGCATTTTTTGAACGGAATTTAATGAATTATTTGAATGAATTAACGAGTCAAAAGTATTAATAAAATTCATCCATTCTGTTGAAATTCCAGAAAAGACTATCAAATTCAACTTAGGTAACGAAACATTAGTCAAATTATAGTTCATTGTTTTATTGTCGATTGCAACTGTTGATTTTTCAGGAAACAGTTGGTTAAAATATGATTGTATTTCGTAATACATATTTTGTATCTCCGAATATTTCGATTGTAATACCGTTACATCAGCCTCATCCTTTCTTGTAGCTTCCAGAGATATATGAGCCTGAATAAAGTTTTCTCGTACAATTACGAGATCTGTGTAACGTATTTTGAAAGCATCTTTGTCAGATAAATTCATTGTTTGAATTGCTTTCAAAGCCGACGCACGAATACTCTCCATATCCAGCACTGACAATCTATATTTAATTGAATTGGATGCCATTTTTGAATATTTAAAACCAAAAATATTCAAACCAAACAAAAAAAACAATAACAAAACTGCGTAAAAAACTGTCACTCTTTACAGTTTACCTTGACAACGAAATCATAAACAAACTTCACTGCGTATCTATGGAAGCAGGGCTCTACGTTACCATCAGTTACCATTAACAGTGCTCTACGTTACCGACGATTGGTTTATTTATGGTTACCATTAACAGGTCTCTACATTACCGACGATTGGTTTATTTATGATTAACAGGGCTCTACGTTACCGACACGACTTCAAACTGATGCCTACCTATCGAATGCTACCGGAATTGCAAACAAATCATGTCAATATGATTACCTAATTAATTATTAATCTTTATGCGTAATAATGAATTATTGTTGAAATAGCTTTACGACAGGAACGGAATTGAAAGGATGCGAGTTTAAAAACACAATCATTTGAATTGAAACGATATTCAATTTGGCGAATTTTTTGCTAAAAAACAACAATATGTAATTTAGCGGGAATGTGATTTATATCCGGCTACAAGGATCAAAATGTTAAGTGTCCGATGACACCGTGTGGACTGTAAAACTAAATTATGTGGCGAATTGCGAATGTATAAGATTGTGTTTTTAAATCGACAAGGGAGGGAAGGAAACGATAGGAATGGCCCTTACCTTGATGATGAGGTGACAGCTCCCACTTCTTCTTTATGATCACTTTCCAATGATGATGACCCGATGGTCTTCACGACAATTATAATATATTTATATTATTGTTATTTGCGAGATTTGCGAAATGCTTGTACAAGCTTGGTCGAATTTTTCAAGATCAACTGAATGTTTTTATTCAAAACAAGGAAGTCCAAAAGTGTTCTTTTTTCAAGTGTTTTAAATCATCTTCTTTGCTTCTTGGGTAAGGGCCTTATTGTGAAAGGAAGGGAATCACAAGGAAGGAATATTTGGTAAGGAACATGGGTATAATGGATTAATGTCCTAAAGTTATTTCAACACTAAACAGCTATGTCTTAGCAATATTGAAATAAATGTCCCCAATTTCCATTGTTTCAGACGCCATTACACTTCTCACCTGAATACATTTAAAAATAATATCGCCTACTTTAGCCCTCTGAAGTAGATATTTTCGTCGATAATTTGTACGGATTCAGAAGTTTTGGCGCTGTTAAAAAATATGTTTATCTATTTATATTGTGTCAATTGTCACTCTATACATGCCTTTCATGATTCTTATGTCTCTTGCCTCTCATTGTAATATGTGTTACCTTCTTGAGTGAGCTTGTCTATAATTTTTTTTTTTTTTTTACTTATTATTTTATTTTTATTTTTATGTATGATGTATCTTTTTTTCTAATTGTATGTATCTGTATTTAATATTTCTATTTTTGAAACTAATAATTCGTGGTGGAATTCCATTATAATAGTATAATAAAACAAATTTAAAACTTTTTCCACTTTTAATATTAAAAGTGGAAAAAGTTTTAAATTTGTTTTACTATACTATTATCTGTATTTAATTGTATGTAATTGTAGATTTTTTGTAATTGTATATCTCTATTTGTACAATAACTGAGTTTTTATAACTGGATTGTTCTCACGTAAGTTCGAACATCTGTAAAAACCCAGTATAAATAAATAAATAAAATAAAATGAAAAACATTTTTAATGTATGGCAAAGGTACCTTTAAGGAATATTATGAAAATAGTGGTTTTTGTTGCGTTTTTCATTCGGCGGTTTGTATCATTTTTACCGTAAAGGTTTGGAGTTGTACTTTCACACACAACCAACTAAAATTATTTATTATTAAGTACAGCATGGCTAATGGAAGACATTGTTACTAACCTAAAATATTAAAAACATTGAAAAATCTAGATGTTGAGTCATAATACTATGAGCGTTATCACCTGAGTCACTTGGTAGTATCAATTTACTATCAAAATTCCCCACTCGTTATCAGATTATTACACTTTTTGCCGATCACAAAAACAACTAATATATAGAAAGTGGAAATAAAACGACGCGACTGGGTGACTTTTTTTCAATTGGTCATATTTTTTGCGTTTGTTCATCATTCTAGTAACAAAACAAAGATTTGATAGTGATTTCCATTGATATAATATGTTTAACTCAATGGTGTCTCCAGAGTCCATCATTTGATCAACGAGTAAAATTAAAACTAAGGTATTATATGATTCCTCTTTAATTGTTACATTCTAAGTAAAAAAAAAAACTTGTACATAATTGTAAATAACACCACTGTAAATACTACTGTCGCATGTATTCATCAATACCTTGAATCCATAGGCAAATGACACCATTTGCAATGTTTTCCCTTCTAATTGAAAAAAAAAACAATTTAATCATCAGTTTACATTTCAACTAGCTTTTAATGGATATAATTTTAAGTCACATCTTCTCTTGTCTTATAAGTGCTATTTTGCAACCGAAAAATAAAAGTTATTCTTTATAATTTATATCAATATTACGTATCCCTCAAAATCGTTGCATATTTCTACCTATTATTATTAGATCAGACCCGTGAAAGATCAAAAGATAATCGGAATTCTTTAGAAATTAGTTTCAATTTTTAAATTGCAAGACTAACATTTCACGAAAAGATAACTGAAATTATTATTTTTGATTTGATAGTTTTAAATACAAAAAAAAGTTCTACTATAAAAACTAATTTGTAAGAAAACTATATTGTGATTCATGTTTATCACAAAACCATTAACTACGATTTGATTTAAGTAAGTAAATATGTTATTTGTAAAGGGTGGTAAGAACAAAATGAGAAAATATAGAAGTATTTTTTTTTTAAAGCGGGTAATATTTTCGCTCCCTTACGTATTTTTTATTAAATTAAAACTCAACCTAATGGGGTGGGGTAGGGGACTTGTTGGTGTTTGCTACCCGCAACCCCCTAATGACTACCTAGCCTACAGGTTCTGTTGAATATTTTCCGCGAACAGTGTTCACGTCACAGGAGCACAGAATACTGTAGAGATGTTCGGGAACTCGCAGCAAGTTGACATGGCGCGCATGTTAATTTCTATTGTGAAATACTTTCGCCAATTGGAATACGTAAGTGAAAAGCTCTCAAGCCTTAATGAAATTTTTCAAGTAGCTTGTACCTCTCAATAGCCTTATAATTTATTGATATCATGATGGTGATAAACTTCTGAATAACAATATTTAGTAGTTTTAACATTTTCTCGACTGTTCTGTCATTTTAATAAAACCCACTTCCATGGTATTTCGTCAAAAAAGTTGTATTAGATTACAGAATAGAAGTCGTCATATACTGACTTCTTTGCTAACAAAGATTTTTCACAATTAAAAAACAACCATTTAATATTATTTTTTTTAAATTGATAAACTAATGTTTAAGACAAGATTTTTTATGCATAGCACAAAGGGTAACAATTTGGCGGGTAGGAGGTAACCCGCCGTAGCTTAATGGTAGAGCTCCTGTCAGGCAAACAGAGGGATGCGGGTTCGAGTCCCATCGGCGCATGTATCTTTTCTCGGGAGAGTTTTTCAATATTGATGAGTGTTTCTGGCTAATAATTATTGCTCATAATAATTGTTAACCATTTACCCTAAATTAAAATGCTTTCATTCGTGATGACCTAAGCGTAAAGCCACGTTGATCGTCAATTTGTTTCCTGCTCTTCATGAAAAAATATGTTGACCATTTCAAAGGATTGACCTCTTTCTTATGTAGTTTGTGATTTGAAATAACTTGTTTAAGCTTGCCGCGTTTTTTACCTTCTAAGAACAGCGGTGCGACAAATGGCCGTTCTGTTTATATTTAATTTTTTTAGCTACTTTAATAAATAGAATCCTCCACACAGCATCCCCAAAGATGACAAAGGCCCTGAGGGGAATTATTTTCTTCAGGGCCTCCTGTGTGGAGCTATTGTAAAAAAAATACACGTCTATACGGGCTTTTACAAATATGTGATATACATAATAATTTTGTTGAACAAGTAATCATGAATTAAAATATGCTAATTAATTTATCTAGAACCCATGCAGAAGAAGACTGTAGGTATTATGCTAACGATGGTTATTATTATTGAGGTATGTTATTATAGCCTTCTTGTAATTATATTCCTTGCAGTTGAACACATCTGAGAAATCTACTACTTCTGAGAAACTATTGCCAACTGCATACAATCTACGTAGAAGCAAGTATCAAAATGACTTAGTCGTGATATTGTGTGCAATTAAAAAGAGTACTTCTTGTTAGTATATTTTTTTTATGTTTCTTTATTCATTGTATAGTTTGTTACAATTGAGGATTTTTTGACCACCATGCTAGGCACATGCCCGTGTTATGGTGGTCGATTTTCTACACAGTACTTTAACATAATATGCAATATAAGAATGTGAGAGAATATAAAAAACATATAAAATAATATAATATTAAAGAAATTTAAAGAATATAAAATAATTTAAAGGAATGTAAATGACTTTAGAGTAATGTAAAAGAGTATGGAAGAATATAGTTTAATTTTAACGCTGTAAACATAACATAAACAATATTTACAACTCACATTAAGCAAATCAAAAAATTAATTAAATCAAAAGAAAATATTAGGAATAACAATACATTGATTGGGGCATTTGATTATGAAATGACATCTGAGATATGAGCAAGATACAAATTTTATAGTACAAATAAGGTAAACTTAGATTAAATTAAGATTGATTCAAAATATATGATAGCATAACCCTCTTGTACCTACTTTCCGTGCAGTTAAAGATATACGCCACACCTAAAGTAAAGAACATAAAAAGCATTTACTTGAAAGAATATAAAAAGCATTTACTTGAAAGAATATAAAAAGTATGTAAATCATAAACTGTTTAAAATCAGAGTAAGTAAGAGTTATTACGATAAAAATCTATATGTGCGTGGTTATATGGAAGGTAATTGAGCTTAATAATTCAGGGCTATCAAAAATACCATTACAGTTTTTTTAATTAAAGTCAAAGCGGAAATTAGTATACTTAGTTAATTAATAATTTTTATTATTTCATCAAATGATTGTAATTTATAGTTTCCACGGGTAGAACGAGTTTATAGTTAATATGACTTAGGAATTTATGCTAAAACACACACATACACCCAGTGCAATTGTGCTGTTTCAGACAGTAAAACAAATTTTCTGCTATATAGTTTTAGAGCTATATTTGCTTGTTATCAAACAATTAAAACAGTCCTAGTCGTTAGAAACATAATTTACTTCATGTTTATCTTAAATACTACGTTCCTTGATTCAATAAAACTCTCTCAAGTCATCAAGAAAGCCTCCAAAACGTAAATGATTACATAATTCACTTTGTATGATAAAGCGTCATAATCAGAATGTCAAATTGCATTCCGTGGAGTCCCTTTTCGTGTTCCTCTTCCCCTTTCTCTTCCCCTTCCCAAAAGCCCTCCCCAAATAATGTAATATCTCACCAGCAATACAAGCTGACTGTTGGTGCATGAATATGTATGCAGGGCTTACATAAGTTATCTGTGAACTTTCTGGGGTAGGTAACTAAAATTATGGGGCTTAGGGAACCCACATATATTTAATTATTTGTAGTATTTAATAATTACGGCCAAATTTAATCACATTATCAATAAAAGATCTTCATTTTTTTTTCTTCATATTTTAGATTTTTTGTTTTTAATAATTACTGGGGTGCCCCGTTCTAAGGTCACATTGAACATGGTTTTGAGTAAGAATTATAAGTAAGTGCCCTTGTTAAAATATTTGTAGTGGAAAATTAAAATGCAAAATCAAAAAGAAAACTGTACAATCTTTGTTAGGTTGTAAAATTATATCTAAACTAGCTGACCCGGCAAACGTTGTTCTGCCATATAAATTAATTGAGGTCAATAATCTAGATAAAAACTATCATATATTTTAAGTTGGACCAAATTACACACAGTAAGCCAAATTTCATCAAAATCGGTAAAGTAGTTTCAGAGTTTACCTTGGACGAACATTGTGACACGAGATTTTTCCCGTTTTCATAATCCATATCTTAATGCTTCTTTAGAAGTCGGTTATTTTTTAATGGTTTTTTATTGCAAGAGGGGGGATAATAAATAATGTTGTAGAGTAATATTAAATATTTCTTTGTCCAAAAGTCGTTTTCGTTGTAGGTTGGTGGAATGTATTTTTAATGAGGATCTTGTGAATCGGTACGAGTTTGTATGTGTAAAGTTATCCTGGTTTTGGAATGCGTACATTATAATACCTCTATATGAGACATTAAATTCAGGGCTTTAAAAACGTATTCTCTAGGAGTTCAGAGGCCCTAGCACGCTCGCTCTGTAACGATCGATAGGATAACTATCGGTAACTTCTCATCGTTCCCTAGGACAACTGCACATCGCTAACGTACAAACAACAGTTGATGTCGAATATGTTAAGGACACTTAGTCAGTATGAAACGTCACTTTTTCGTTGGCGATCTGTAGTCATGCTAGGGAACGATGAGAAGTTACCGATAGTTATCCTATCGATCGTTACAGAGCGAGCGTGCTAGGGCCTCTGATCGGAATAATAATTATATTAAAGAACATATTTATTTATTGACAATATAATTAAAATGTTTAATTACATGGTCAGAAAAGTGTCATACAACTATCATACAGTGTTTTTCTTTTTCAAATATTTCCAAAAAATCTTTATTTATCGATAATTTTTTTATGTATTGAGGTATTGATAGGTTTTTTTACGTGACACTTGGCAAGAACGTCGCTATTTGTAAGGTGCGAAGGTAGGGGGACTATCGCACTCGGCTGGGCAACGTTATGAGAAGGGTCACGGGCGGCTGTAGGAAAGGATTTGTTAATGCTAATTTGATTCTTTCCTCGTTTATTGGTTTCAGTTGAATTAAGGACAGTTAATTTACATTTACTGTTTATTTACCATTTAAAGGTTTTTTCACTATTTTATAATGTAGTTAGTAATGGCTATTATTCCTAGATTTCTTGAAATTTTATTTATACGTAGGTAATACGTGCCAATTTGGAGCAAAATAATTATTCTGTTTTAACAAAATTTTATGACCTTGTGTGTCAGAAATAGAATCGACTAATCAACTTTCAACAAAATAATAATTATTATCTACAAATAAATTATTAATTATTAAATTATCTCATGGGCGCTGTACAAAATATTATTATTGCGAATCTGTATTTAAATAGTCCTAGCAAGAGTTCGTACGGACGTCATCGATGTTCTCCTCTACCTTCTCAGGCGTTTTGTTGGAAAACGGTAAAGACAGAAGATGCTAGAGCGATGACATCACGTACACTTTCGGACAGGGACAAGTGCAGACAGATTTTAAAATGTATGGTTATCAGGAGCTCAGGTTTTTAAAACAATGTATTGTTTTTGGTTATTTAAAAATGATTATAAATTGTATTTTTTTGTTCAGTTTTATTGACCGTGTACATAATGTTCTATATTATATTGATAGAGATATCTTGGATTACACCAAACGAAAGGATGCAAAGCTTAACGAAATTGCACAATTACCACAAAATACCATTCTGGCCGTCACAGCTTACCACGGACTGATAAGATATCAAATTTACATATATTATTCTATGGAATTAAATTAATAAAAATATCTTTTAATAATGCATTATGAGATGTTTACAGAAATACTAACCGAAAATTTATTTATCAACGCTATGTTCAAAATGCAAGGTAGGTACAGCATTTTCAACAATGAAATAATAATTATTCAAAATAAAAAATACATAGTGATAAAAAGTTAATAGATACATTACCTATGTGATACATTACATAAACCATTGTGAAAATTTAGGGGAATTCCACCAAAGTTTTTATCATCTTTCTTACCGAAGAATAAACCTAACATTTGTAAAAATCGGTCCCTTTACTTCAACGGCCTTGTGCGTTATCAATTTTTTTTATATAATTTTTCGATAAAATTAATCCTTGAGTCAATGACTCCTATTAGAGTATGATTAGTTATTACGGTTTCATTCATTTTTTCCATATTTTTTAGACAATAGTATGGCGCCTCTTTGCTGCTAGAGGTGGGACATAAGATTTTTTTTATTTTAACGTCTACGGATCATCCTATGTGACTCGTTATGCCTTTTTATATCCTAGCAAAGCAATCAATATTAATCTCTTATTTTATATTGCTTTATGCAACTTTTCTATTGATATCTTAATTCCAATAAGACTGGATCTGTTGTGTAATGCTCAGACTCCGAAATTATGAAATAGCTACTTTTATTCTCTATCTATCTGCATTTTTTGGGTTTGTTCTTCGAAATGAACCTTTTAATGTAATTTTCATATCTGGCATTAGGGAATTGTCTTTTTCTGTTTGAGAAATTAGATATATTTACCTTCTGAAAGCAGTGTGCAACAACCCATATCAGTCACGAATACATGTTTGTCATTTAGTTATTGGAATTAATTCACAGACTTTTACCATGTTGGGTTTTTTAAATTAAAATATACATCTGTTTACATTTGTATGGTAAACCTTCAACGGTAGTTCTCGCTAGGTTCTCCGCCTGTAATAACGTTGCTTTCATTTTTCAGTTGAACGATAAAAGTAAGAATTTGTACCTATCTGGTAAGCCTTTGACGTGTGACAAAGTCATCATATAGCCATTCAGCGCCATTTTGATTTTTTTGACAGTTGAAAAGTTCCCGTTAAATGCTGATTCTAAACCCGTTTCAGCTTTTGAATAAATTGTGATCAGCAAAAGAGGACAACTATTATGTTCTTAAGCTTTTCAGCTTATTACAATTTGATAGAAAGCCGAAACGCACCTATAATCGGGGTTTAACGGAGGCCTTTCAAATGCCAAAAAAATATAATGACGTTAATTGACCATTTGATGACTATGTTACATATGAATTTGTGCTAAACAACTGTGCGTTAATTATGGTTTTTTTATTCAGATTGTGACAAAGGTCTTGATTTGCCTAATACCTAAATCCTGAACTTAGTGATGATTATTGTTTGTAATCGGTGATTTTTGACGCGGATTTTGGAACTCTGGTAAAGGAAAGGAAATGACAGCTAGCTACATTTTTGAAATGATTATATTGTGAAATAACGCGAATCAATTAAATAAAATGTACTTATGCACGCCGAGATTTGAACCTGCGACCTTCGGATTGCTAGTCGGAAATGTGATCCTTGAACATGGAGGTAAATGTAGGGGGCAAGTGGGTTTAAAAACTATTAATATGTTACCAAGAAAAGAAAACATATTTTATTTTACAAGGTTTCTGCTCTACATTATATTACTGTATAAAGTACCTACCTACGTGCTCACAAAATGTATATTCAAATCAAGTACCACTGGGCTTATGTATGTATACCTCTGGGGGTGTTATTTCATATTCCAATTCTCTTTCGTGTAGCTCTTAACCTGCAACCTTGTAACCATTGATGTTTCCCTCTTAGCAACCTTTACGTTCACTTTATCCCCTGAATTCTGATATAATATTTATTCAAATAACGTTTCGAAGTATTTTATATTCTGACCTACATTCGCCGAACTAATTTTGCTTTAATGTCCTTTTTACTGACAACGTTAATTTACAAACTATAAATTTTCTTATTTGTCTAAGTAATAATAATAAATCGTCGTGTAAAATTACACAACACTTTTTCTCTTTAACTATACCATCCATCGGCAAATATTTTTCTGACAGTTTTTTACGTGTTGTTTTAATATTTGTTAGTGTACAAAAATAAAATTATCTAGAACATGCATGAAACAAAAGACACGTTAGAGAATTATTTATTTATTTCCAAAATTATCATAAAATTGTTATGCCCACACCTAACCAAACCTAACCTAACCTAACCAAATAAAGAACATTACAAATTTAGAACACATAAGGAATACTATTCAATAGAATACAGTAAATGTAAATGTAATAAAAAACTCAAAATACATACATGGATAGTTAACAAGGGCATTGTATACTGCGGACATATTATAACTTCTACAATATAATAGCTACCTGTATTAAATTTTATTTCTCTTCTTTTCAAATAATTTAATTTCTTTATATCATCTCTTCTCCATTTTTTCTTTTCTATTTCTCTTATTAATTTTCATTTTATGTTTATTTTTCCAAATTCTATTTATTAATTAAAAATTAATTTTATTCTTTCTTTTAAGAAAATGATATAAAAAATATTAAATGACTGCCACCTCGGAACAGGCTCAGCCTAGTGAGGTGGCATATACCTAAAAAAATGTACTTAAAATGTATTTTTGGTTAATAAATAATAAAAAATAAAAATTTTAAAATGAGAAATGGTAACAAATTTGTATGCACACATTAATTTAGTATCGACAAAAAATACTAGAAGGACGTAAACGACATGTGTATATTAAAGATTTAAACAATAGTAAAGGCAAATAGTGTCTTAGAACATACACTTCCTGGTTACAAAATAATTTTGACTGTGCAATAATGTATCCACAACTGTATTGGAGCTCATCTTCGACGTACATTGTTCTTATAAAATTATTATAGGATATATAATAATATGATGTATATGATTGTGCATTACGTAACATATTTTTTTCTATATCAAATGTCTCAATTTGGGAGGCGGATATGGGTTACGTCGCCCCGGGAACCATTTATTGGATAACCAACACCACTGCCAAAGGTCATCCCAAGTGGTTCGCTTCGTTTGGTGACTTAGCAGGAGTGCCCTGGTTCATGTGTGAGGATTATGTAAGTCTTCTTGGCGAATGCTTTTGCTCTCCTTTGTAGTGGGCCTGATCGGGAGACACTGGTTGAGGGAAACATTTTTACCTGTCCAGCCGGACTTTCTCGACTCAACGCCTTGCACCGCAGTGGGAAGGATGGATTTATTTGTTCGGCACTACTGAAAACATTGACCCCCAGATTACTACCCACCCCTTATTTTTTCCTTCCCAGAACTTTCTCTCCTTCCTTTTCCTAAAAAGATCCACCATACAACATGTCCAAAGACGACAAAGGCCCTGAGGGTTTTTTTTTCCTTAGGGCCTCTTGTGTGAAGCTAACGTGAAAAAATCCAGTACACCACGAGACAAGCAAGGGTCTCTTTAAAATTATTTTACCTGTAATTCATTGCTTTTCCATCATCATTCCCTTTCAATATTGTTATATCAATACTAAAACAACATTTTATATTTCTTTAAAATCTAACCATCATTATTTGAATACAAAACACCTTTGAATATCGCATTACAGCACCAACTCCGATAGTCTCAATACAAAACCACCCCCATAACCAATAGACAGTCATCGCCATTTCGGAAAATGAGTCCATTACGCGGTGTGAAATAAAAATTAACGATGGCACCGCGGCCGGTACTTAACTTGTACCCTCTGATTATTCGAGGGGTGTTGGGACGCCTATGGTTTCACATTCCTAAGCGTTGTTGTCGTGTAATGAAATGCGAGGGTGTCCTTCCCCCTGCCCCTGAGTTATGACGCAGGGAGGGGTGCCCGCGGCCACCCTACCGAAGAGTGCCGGAGAAATGTGTTTTTAATGATGCAAGGTGATTTTTTTCTTATTCTTTCGCTTCTTTTGGTTCACTTCTCGAGTAGGTGGGTTGGCACCGGTCTTCCGGTTTACCGCCGGCGGATGCTAACAGCCTGTGTCAACTTCAGTTCGGGGGATGTTGTTTGTCGCTGTCGACGGTGTTAGGTGCCACGCGCAAATTTATTTCTAACGATAATCTTATGGCGAACTCTACACGTTCAATATTTATTTTGTGATCCGTCAATATTTATCAAATTTCGTGATATTTATTGAACGTGTACGCTAGCGTATTGGCGGATCACAATATTTATCACAAATGTCTAGATTTCTGAATTCCCTTTCTTAAAGCCACGGATGTTGATGAGTAGGCAACACGTTTAAGATTTCAAATCAATCGATATTTGAACGTAGAAATCCTGTGATCCGTCAGTACGCTAACGTTCAATAAATATCACGATATTTGATAAATGTATACGGATCACAATAAATTCCACGATATTTGATAAATATATACGGATCACAATAAATATCACGATACTTGATAAATATATACGGACCACAAAAAATATTGAACGTGTAGCAGTCTGAGCCATATTGATGGATCACAATCCATAATCTTATAACTCTCGTTGGAATTTATTGGAATTAATTATAATTTTAATGGAACATTAAAAATACAACCAATGCAAAAATGCGTTGCAGTTGTCGTCATTATTATATTTGTTTTTTTTCTTCTTATCAATACGCACAGGGGGGTGTCATGGCAGGCGTTGTGATATAATATAATTTATAAAATTTAAATTAAACAAATAACTTTTGTGTAAACCACAAAATTTCATATCAGTCATTTGTTTCATTTAGAAGAAATAATTATAAAATTAATTAATTTATTATATTTAATATTTTATAATTGATTAAAGAATTTATTCATTTTATACATAAGCTCCTCATGGATACTGTGCGAAGGGTCTTTTAATGTAAATGAAGGTGAGAAATTTCTGGGAATCAAAAAGGTATAAGGGATGGGAAGAAATCTGGGGGTTAGTGTGTACGGGAGTGACGGACGTATGAATCTATCCCTCCCACTACGGTACAAGGCGATGTTCCGAGAGAGTCCTGCTGGAGAGGTTAAAAGGTCTCCCTCAACCAGTCTCTCCCGATTCGGCGTGCCACGCAGTTGATGGGCAGACGCATCCGCTGCCAAGATCCGGATAAACTTCACCCCATGAACGCGGGCACCCCTACTAACCACTCGAGGTGACCTCACCTGTTATTGGTGTTGCTTATCCAATAAATGGTTCCTGGGGGGGCTATACCTATACCCGCCCCCCAAAATAATAATATTTTATAATGTAACAGAAATATTACCTACGGCTATACAGTATTTCGTTTCCTTTCGTAACCTTCATGATGTTGTTTCTTATCTAAGTACGAGTTTTGCTTATCTAATGAAATAATTACATTATAATACTACCAAAACATTTTTTTCTTAACGATTATTTCTCAAAACAGTAAAAAAATCTAATTATATTAATACATTTGTAGATACTACCAAATGTTAATGGTAAATTTGTATAACATTTTAAAATACATGAAATTTTTTTTTTTTTTTTAATTGAGTTAGCTAGTTTAATTTAAAAAGGGCAAGTTACCTTGGGGTATTTTTTTTGCACAATTAATAACAGTGCAATCAAACGTTTAATTACGAGTATGTAATGAAATGTATTTCATTTGCTATTAAAAACAATAAAGCTTAATAAAACGATAATTAAACTGAATTGCTCCGCTACTCGTGCAATCATCAAAGGCGGTATAGCTGTTTGGCCTGTGTGACCTATTCTAGGGCAATAAGTCGTTTCCTGAGATCACAAAACCCGTGATTAAATCACAAAACAATCACATAACAATGCCAGTAAACAGTGAACGGCAGCAGTTAGGGACGCCGAGAAATCTGTCGATGTTGAGCGCGGACGAAGTCACCCCTGCGCTAATGCAAACATTAAAATTTTAACTTGAAATTAGAGTCGGGGAAATCGTATAATGGAAACAAATTGAGGGGCATAGAACAAAAGTGCTTGCAGGGGAGGCAGAGATGTCACAGTGCAGATGAGGGTGGAAACTATATTATGGTCGTACAATTGCTATTTTGAGCTCTCTTTCTATCACATGCACCGTTTATGAGAAAAAAGAGAGGTTACAACGGTTCTTCCAACAAACATGCCTGTGTATATTTGCATGTTACACTTATTCGTTTTTGACACTCACCACAGTTTAGTCATGTTATTTTTATGTGTTTTTAATAATACTTGCAGCTATGGAATGATGTGGGTGGATATTGATGTCGAAAGGAAAAAGAAAGGGGAATTTCAATCGGAATTCACTTGGCTACTCAAATTTAGTTAGTACCTACATTAAAAATAGCCTATCTTGTATAATGGTCCCATAAATGATCGTGCTTAAATTTTGTATGCTCTTCAATTGTACGATTTTGCTCATAAATGAGCATTCTTATTTTAAGCATACTCCTGAATAAGCGCTCAAAGTAAACAATTGAAAGCACATGCTCTTTATAAGCATGCTCTCGGCCAAAATGCAGGGATTATTGGTATTTTTTGATAAACCAACCATATTGAAAAATAATATTTTCAAAAGTTGTGAAGAACTTCGTTTACTTTTACAGGAAATTTTCAAAAAATCTAATTTAATGCCTGAACGAAAGAAAAAATCCGAAAATGACTAGATAATAAAAAATAAAAGCCAATTTCAAAAGAATTTTGTTTAATTTTGGAGGTAAAGGAACTTGTTAGGATTTCGTGGAGAATTAGAACATCAGATCTATTGTGGGTATTTTAGTGACCCTGTGTTCTAAATACATTCGTGACCCGATAATGAATCACGAAAGCGAGGTTTTTCATCTCCCCAACAGGCCATTCTCGATATTTTTACAAAGAAAGCGCACGCACAGCTGCCGAGAACTGAGATCAGATCGAAATGAGCATGCTCATAAGCGAGCCTATTCAGGCATGCTTATAGCATTCCCCCTTCCACCCGTGAATCTAATAGCATGCTCAATACTAGCAATATCACTGGCAAACATGTCACTAAGTAGAATCCTTTCGTGCTGGTAAAGAGCATGTCTGTCCGTACCATTAAGCATCCTTTCGATGTGAAAATTAAGCTTAACAGTGTTATTTTTAACATTTTTGATTCATTTGGATGTTATTCAAATAGAATCGAACTGTCTTTCATCGGGTTTTAAATTCCCATTTCCGGGCCCAAATACAAAACTTTAGTGCCCAGTCACAGAGATCATCAAATCAGCTTTTTCCATAGAAAGTGAACTGTTCCTAACATTTATTTTGCTTTTAATTTTTAGTTTCAATTTACACATTTCATCAAATTAGGATTCGTCACTTTGCAAAGTAAAAAATTTGCTAAAAGTACCTATTTACTAAAAGAAATATTCTTTGCTTTACATTATTAGCATTCATAAAAAGTAACTGTTTATTAAAAAATATATACTTTGTTTTGTATTATAAAGAAATTAAACGAAAATATTTTGTGAATGTTATAGAAGCGGAAATTTGAAATGGAAATAAGAGGTGGAAAAAATATCTGTCGCTTCGTTGAATCCATCAGTCGTACTTAAAATATAGTGAAATATTTCAAAAACATTCTTCTCGTATCTGAAGTTAAAAAACAGAAACTGGTTCCTGCCATTTTCGCTGTAAAATAAAACAAATAAAATCCAAATAAGAGCTCATTAGTACTACGAAACGGCAAAAAAGTAATTCCAAATAAATACTAATAATTAGTAAATAAGTAAAAATAATAATCGATCACAGAAATTTTAAATGCTATGAAGAACAAGGTTTTAATTGTTTAGGAAAGCGAAAAGAAAGTTTTTTTATTTTTTCATATAATCATTTCTCCTGTTTTAGTAGTCCTATAATTATGGATTATTATTATAAAAGAACATTGAACAGATCTTTCAAAATACTTTACATAAAATACGCACTTATTTTCCTAGAAATATTTTGATGACGCAAGTAGAAAATAAAAAAAAAAACCCGATGAAAAATGACGTACTTAACTCATTTTTTTAATTTATTGTCCTTTATAGCATTTGAAATTTACGCTATCGATATCTTTGCTTGGTGATTGGCATTTGTTGCGAAATATTGAAAAGACGTACTACGATTCAGTTGTGTAACAGTTTTAGCGAACTGTCATTATAAATTTCATCGTTCGGTAGTATTAATATCACTAATTATGACAGTTTACACAACTTGATAAATAATATAATTGTTATATGACAGTATAATGAATGAAACTCGGCATTTTATGTGATGACAGATAATAAATATTTATTATGCCGTGGATTTCTAACTGAGATCTGCAAGTATAGACAGGTAAGTAAAATGATGATATTGACAATGCAGAACGGTATGCAGAGAGGATGGATCGACACACAACGATGTTAATACTCTTCTGTTAATCTCACTCCGGACATTGCCCGACTAGAGTATTTGATTCACTTGATCGTGACATGTCTTACTCAGGCGCCCCGGACTTCTTAATTATATTTTTAATTATAAAATTATACAAATAACTGTATTTTTATCCACTAAATATTATTCATAAATATATTATATATTATGTTTTATAAATAATGACGCCACAAAGTGAATATGCAAAGTTTGAGGAAAATATTTTTTAATAAAAATAAAACACTTTTTTGTTTTAAAACCACGATATTTATTAATTTACTTTAGCGACCGGTTTCGCTTTACTCAAGCATCTTCAGGGTACAAATTATTAATTAATTAATTTGTACCCTGAAGGTGCTTGAGTAAAGCGAAACCGGTCGGTAAAGGAAATTAATAAATATCGTGGTTTTAAAACAAAAAAAGTGTTTTATTTTTATTAAATATGTCAAACCACAAAGTGATTGCTTTCTACAATAAAATATTTTTTTATTATTCACACTTTATAATACACATAGTACAGACAAGCATTTTCCCTACCAACCCGTTTTTCTTCCCGCTCAATCTTTGATCCACTGTCATATATTTTCCAGGAGCTCTTTTCTACAATCATCCACTCTACATGCTTAAAACATTAATGTGTTCCTTTCTTAATCTTGCTCATTACGCGTACATCATACTTACATTTTTTGCGGATCTCCACATTTTTAATAAGCCAAAACAAATTTAATAAAGTAATTATTCATTTATGTAAATATTTTTGTGACAGCTGTTTTGGAGTTCAAGGCCATTTTCAAACTGTGGTTAGGTCACGTTGTGATGACTTATTTTTACAATTCTCTTTACCCGCGCCCATTTTCAATTGTTATTGTATCTAAAATGATTTATAACCGGTTAAACAGATTTGCTGATAAAATAATTGTGACAATAGATTCCCTATTATATGAGGTATTTTGGAATACTTTGGACTACTTTAAAAACACGTTTGTTTAAAAAAATTGTGGAACTTTGAATTCTAAAAAAAAAACAATAAAACGTACATTCTTAGTTTTACATTTTACCACACATTGATCTAATTTCTACAGCATAAAAGAACGTACTAACTACGTATAATTCCAACTTAAAACAATCTTACTAACATTCATAATATATTTTAGATTTGACTGTGTACAGCAAGAACTGGATGATATTTCGATTTCCTGATTCTGCTTACCGAAACATATTAGTACGCCTAGATAATATAATATTTATGTAGGCATGGATATAACCCGGAAATTAGTAATGAAACTAGATTAGGTAAGGTTATTTTGGGTTAAAATCAAGATTAATAGTGGCCCTGCTTGCGCGTGTGCACACAATGAAGATTTATTTTGTAATTTATTTTGTTACTTTCTCCTTTCTCATAAAGATATTGGTCTGCATGACCTTTAAACTCTTTCATCAGTTACTAATATCCATCTCACAAACAGCAATAAAGTAAAAGCATGTTTTCTTCTGTTCTCAATCAATTGTAATGATTTATTTGAAACAAATATTAAACTTCAATCAAGTTTTATTATTAGACCCTGTCATTGGCCGTACGTACTCCGGTGTGCCATCGATTTTGTCCCTTATGTATATAGAAATTGTATCAAGAACAAGGTCTGAATCGCTTGGGCCATTCTCGTTCTTGACGTAACGAAATACTGCATAGCGTCTAGCCGCTCGGAATAATTTTAATAAATTGTCTATGATGCGGCGGGCAAGAAAGATAGCCGACAAAATGGCCGCCGCGTCAAAATATGGACGGAGTTGGTTTAGAAACTCTATATTCTTTCATAGTTTTTTTATATAAATTCATTGTAGGGAGAATAGATTTTCAGGTATTATCAGAAAGATCGTTTTATCTACATTATTTTCATGTAATTTTTGTAATGTATCACAAAGAATTGTTATAAATAATATTGGAATCGCAAGAAATGTCAAATTTCTTACGTCGTAATGAAAAAATATATTTTTTATATGTTGGTTTTCTAAAGGTTAACGGATTTAGCGAGCCATCAAAAATGTGTACAAGTATTAATGGACGTACTTGACTTACTTTAACTAGTTTCCTCGCATTATTTGGAGTAAAAAATGTAAATGAAATTTTGGTCACCAGTGATTTTTTGGATGTCTTTTTTTTATAAAAAAAACTATGAAAGAATATAGAGTTTCTAAACCAACTCCGTACATATTTTGAGGCGGCGGCCATTTTGTCGGCTATTTTTCTTGCCCACCGCATCATAGACAATGCATTAAAATTATTCCGAGAGGCTAGACGCTATGCAGTATTTCGTTACGTCAAGAACGAGAATAGCCCAAGCGATTCTGACCTTGTTATTGATACAATTTATTTATACATAAGGGACAAAATCGCTTCCAAAGTAAGTCTAGTTCGTCTCTGAACACCCTATATACATATTTCTTGGCTTAAGTAACATTATCGTATGTACTGTTCTGAATAGACCTGTAGCGATGCTACCACAATAATACGAGCCATAAACCCATTATTGAAGGAACAGAAATCTATTTTACGTGTTAATTATGAAGAAACCTTTCGGTACATACTCATCACTACTATCTGCGTAATAAAGATACGGTAATGCTCCATCACATCTTTCATTGTCTCTAACCGCTGTTACCGACAGACATGACGAGATAAATCTGGTACAGTCTAACAATAAAATTAAATTAAAACAAATAACTTTGTTTAAACCACTAAAATATATATATAATATATATATATTATTATATTAGTGGTTTAAACAAAGTTATTTGTTTTAATTTAATTAAAAATGACGCCACAAAGTGATTTGGCGAAGTTTGAAGAAATAACAATAAAATGTTGTCATTTTAAAGTTTAATGTACATTTAAACGAAATCAATCCACATCTTATTAGTTTAATATCTGAAATTATAACCTTCACCTCCCCATTGATTTTCGCCATACGGTCTAAATTCTATCGATGGAATACGGTGGATCTATAACGTACCCATTTTCTGGAAGGGGTTGATGCAAATAAAACAAAACGAGTGTGCTTTAGAACACACGACTGAAGTAAAACTTCTAGAGAGAAAGAAAATGTGCGCGCGCACTGCTCCTTCTTGCTCCTACAGTATTTATAAAATTGTTCAAGAACGAAATGAATTTACGAATAATCTTCATGCACTGGCTATGAGAGGAAGAGAGAAAAAAGTGCGCGCGCACTGCTCTCTCTTGCTCCTACAGTGTGATACAGCCAGTTCGTCTCGCCCGACTACACTTTTCGTAACGCTCTCGTCACGAATTCGCCAGCTTACCCCCTAAGTCAAGCGTGCGTAAAGCAGTTTTACTTCAAAAAGGGGAAAGAAACGTAAATTGGGGTTGTTAAAAAGAATCCAGCTCTTCAGATCTGGCCACCAAACACTAAACATGGCGTTTCAAAAAACGTGCAACGTTTCAATTGTAAATTTGTTTTTTTCAAATGCAAATTTATCTACTAGAAGGGTAACATAAGTTTTCTTTCAATTATTGAGTATGGTATCATGGCATGGGGAGGACTCGATCTTAATTTTTAATATTATGAATATGTTTGACATTCGGCAGATATACTTACTCAAAAACAATACCCGCTGTAATCGAAACAATAAGCACAGACTTACTACAAATTCCTGTAACGCTTACTACTTTTAGTCAACGAAACTTTAGATTCCAGACTTTACAAAATTCATACAGACAAAATATAAAAGGTGATTCAAAAAACAATTTCAAAGATAACGTAAAAAAATTGAATCAAAAGTAATGGTGGAGCCTTTACCGGTGCACTGACCCAAATTTGAAGTTATGAATGTACCTTACCAAACTATTCAGTGAATACATTTTGATACAAGTATGGGTATGTTCATAGGAAAGACTAGCCTAATGAGGCGGGTTATGAGAAACCTTAACTTATAAGTTTCTATTATCTATTACCAATGAAATATTAAATATTAAACTGAGTCAAACACTAAAAGAATTCAAAAAAAGTGTTAAAATTTGGATATGTTCTAATGATCGACCCTTTACTGGTGCCCTCACCCAAACTCCTTGTCATTGACAGTTATTGTAATAATTATCTTGCTGTTTTTATATTGCGTACATGTACATAATATGTATTGTGAATATGAATATCGTAACTAATATAATGTATTGCTCTATAGGAACCATACATTATATGAATGCATTATAAGTAAACTGGAGACAAAATGCGAGAAACAATTTACTAAAAATTCTGCCTCAATACAGGTTCGCCTAGTGAGGCAGGCTATGCACAACATCAAATATACTTATTATATTTGTTCTATTTCTATATGACCGTTCTTACATACATATTTTTTCTCCTATTAGATACTGCTCTAGTGACATCAATTATTATAACATTATTCCTATAACAATCTTATTGTTATTAACTTATAGTTATTAACTGACTAATGAATATGTTATTAACTTTTTAATTGAATGTTATTGTCACTAAAATATATTATTAACTTTACTGTGTAAAATAAAAGTAAGAAAATAAAAGGTAAAAAGGAAAAATATAAAAAGTAACCAATACTACTATGTAATAATATGATATTATATTATATATTCATGTTATTTTCTGGATGTAATAAATATGTAATAGTTTATATAATAATGTATTCCTGTTCTTTTTGATAAATAAATACGTTATACTTTATACTTTAAATGTTGTTTATATGAATATTTTTTATCTGTTGTTAATCTTAGGTACTTATCTAATTTATAAACAAATATACACTATACACACTTAACATGTATTTTTATCTGTTGTTAATCTTAGGTACTTATCTAATTTATAAACAAATATACACTATACACACTTAACGTGTATTTTTATCTGTTGTTAATCTTAGGTACTTATCTAATTTATAAACAAATATACACTGTACACACTTAACATGTATTTTTATCTGTTGTTAATCTTAGGTACTTATCTAATTTATAAACAAATATACACTATACACACTTAACATGTATTTTTAGTTAAAGTTGCAAATTTCTTTCAATCAGGATACAATATTATTTATTCATTTCACGTGAACTCTGTGAAATATAAATTATTTAAAATAAAACTATAACTTTGTAAACACCACTATTATTTTTTATACTTTATGCTGACCGGGTTTCGCTACAACCGTAGCTTCTTCAGGGCAGTATAATCTCTACTAATATCTAACATTTGTGTTATAATATATTCAGGGATTAAAGAAATGGGCTGGGCTCCGCCGGTGCAGAACGTAATTGGAGTAAGGGACTGGGGATTGGGAAGTGAATGTTCTTTATCAATGGGGAACAACCTAAGTATCGGATTTTTATTTAAATTTATTTGATTGTTAATTACTTTTCTATTAGTGTTTATGGCTTTCCTTAGCTCTAGCGCTTCTAAGTTATCCAATCTGATACCTATTTCGGTTTTGTGTAATAACGTTACGCCTGTATTTCTATAAAATGGTTTGCAAATTCTGAGAATCCATTATTGTGTAAACATCTGATATGAACAAATATAAATATAAATTAGTTTTCGCGTGCAGAAATTTGAACCCATGACCTGGAAACATGGCCAAAAGCTAGTCCTCTTCCACAATTTTTCATCCGCAAGTTGCAGTCAGTATCCAACCACTACCATCCTTCATAAATCTTATTAAAGCCCCTTAAAACATTAAATAAACCTATTAGGAAACTAAACGCACCTTTTGCATCATAAATTATCCTGGTTATTAGTTTTTCACTGAAAAAATGTTAATACATTCTCACCCTCTGATTTGAATTTGCTAAAGACTACTTCACCCTCGGTACTTCATTGACGGGGATGTATTTTTATCTAAGGGTGTGTACCTCTACCCGCTACACTAATGCACTTCGGAACGACAGGAGGGAGTAGGAGATAGAAGGAGGTGGAATGGAAGTTAAGGGTGACTCCTGAAAGGTTCTGCTACCCCAGTTGGTAATTATATAAACATGATACTTTAAAAGTCATTGACGATCGTCGTTAGAATTCAATAAGAAAGTGTAATCGTAATCTTGATTGCAGGTGGAGTACATAAAGTAGTTCAAACGATAACAAATTTATTTGCACTTTTAGGGAGTCGTTATTTCGCTTGCATTGCATTATCTGCTTGCATTTTATACAATTCCGACTAACAGATCAACGTGATCATTAAAAGGTGTTATTTTTTAAAAAGTTAATTATTTATTTGTTTATTTATTGAATCTATATCATAAGGTTTACATTTTTTTTGGCCTTGCCTGTCTCACTAGGAACTCCTGTGTCGATACAGACTAGTTTACAAATATTTTTTAATTATAATATAAAGTACATTTTTCAATAAAGCAAAAATATTTGACAAAATTTTCAGGTTGGTAGGTAGTGGTAACAATAATGAGATATACGATTATATTTGGGCGAGGTGACTAATTATTGCACGACCTTTTTCGATGATCCATTGTTTGATCAGGATTTTGTATTTTTTAATATTATTCGATTGTCTTGTTTTGTCGGGTAGGTTATTGTATATTTTAGAAGCAATGTATTTGAAATTTCTTTGACCAAATGTTGTGTTTGTTTTAGGTATTTGTATGAGTTCTTTGGTTTTGTGCCGCGTGTTTACAATATTTTGGGTATTTTTATAAAATGTATGTGTTTTATTTTTAAACAGATGAGTTAAGATAGTTTTTGTGTAAATTTGTCGAATATCTGATACATGGAATTTGTTGAATATATCTACAGTACTTGTTATTATGGGAAATTTAAGAATAACTTTCAAAATTAATTTTTGTGCCTTCGATAATGAATCTATAGCTGATAGTGTTGCACCTCCCCATGCGATTATTCCATATTCAATGATTGATTGACAAAGAGAGTAATAAACAATTTTCGTAGATTTGGAATCTAGTATGTTTCTAATGTTTTTGAAGAAATAAACATGTTTTCTACGCTTATTCGTGATAAGTAGGCAATGTGTATTCCACTTAAGATATTGATCAAATGTAAGACCAAGATATTTGATATGGTCCGTTCGATATAGGCAAGGACATTGACAGAATGTATCGTGAATACAAGAACATTCATGTACATGTAATTAAACTTTAAGGGCCTTACTAATAAGTAATTAGTTAGTATGGCTCTTTTTGTGTACCTATTCCAGTAGTTTACCGGCAAAATGAATAGAAGCTATTTGGTAGTCGGACATGGATACCGCTATCCCGGGTACCATTAATTGGATAACCAATACCTTTGCCTTAGGTCAACCGAGTGATCCGTTTGGTGACGAAGCAGGGGTTCTAGGATTCGTGGGCTGAGGTTTGTTGGCATGATGGGCTCGATAGGGAGAAGTCGATTGTGGGAGACTTTTTGACCACTCTGGACCCGCTGCCTTACATGAAAGCAGAGAGATGGATGAAAGCTGTGATATCCCAGATATCTACCACCCCTCATATATTTTCCTTCCCTAAACTTCGTGCCCTGTCTTTTCTTTAAAAGGCTCTCCACAAAGTATCCCAATAGATGACATAAGCCCTGAGGGAAATTATTTTACATAGAGCCTCCAGTGTAGTTAATAATAATAAAAAATAATTACCTAAATTGGCGCATTTTGTAGTCTAAGCTAAGCACTTCACACAACATCTACATCTCTATATACTCAGTATTAAAATTTAAATTGTCAATCACGTTTTTTAACTGATAGCATACACAGACTTACTGTGAGGTCCGTTAATAAATCAATGTAGGTATAAATTATTGTCACAAAATCACTTCTCCACTACGCGATATTGACCTTAATTAAAACGGAGTTTTTTTTTTTAATTTCTTTTAGACTTTTAAAGAAATCACTTTGTTTGACGAATTCTTAAAACCAATAGCGTAATTAAATAATTAGACTCATCGAAATTTAAAGCTTTCAAAATAAATTTCAACATCCGTGTTATCTCGCTTAATTTAAAAAGGGGAAGATTATAATTTTTCGTCCAAAAACAATTATGAACTTGTACAAATTACCCTTTCAATTTCCTAAAAATATCCCTCAAAACAGAAGTCTTCTAACTACACGTCTTCCTAATTGATTCATGAAAACCATTAAAACTTTCGAAGAGTTGGTAAACTTCGCTAATGACATTAATGCTGACGCAGCATCCTTTGATTCAATTTTGATTTCAGCTCAAGCGAAGTCCTTAATCTTTAGAATCAAACGGAATCACTCCTTCGCGGTACGTATGATCTCCGGGTAATAATCCTAATTGATGATACATTTCTCATTGCCTCTCGTTTAATTAATTACGTAAAAGATTGGTTTAATTTTCGATGTCGATATTCATTTTCAGTTACCAGATTATTTTATTGACTTTTTAAGAGGTTTTCCAATATAGTTTTCCGTATAATAACTAGATAATTTGACACATTAATTTCTACCGTAATAAACGTAATACTATAATAAAGATGAATATTAAATAAAACTTTCTTAAACACCTACCTACTTAATTTTTTTTATTATTATTTTTCTTTATTCATTTTGTTTGTTACAGGTTTGTTTTACATGGCTTTTCGACTACCAAGCTAGGCAAATGCCCGTATTATGGTAGTCAATGTTGTATTATAAGATAAATATATTTTTTTTTAAATGAAATAATAAATTATCCAATTCGACCAAAGAATCAACATAATCTAAATAAAAATTCATTTTTAAAACATTCTTCAAATGTACAAATAAACAAGAAGATTTTATATTTGAAAAAATATTTTTACTGAACCATTCAAACGGTCACCATCTTGAACCGGAAATGAAACGTTCAAACAATTGCGGTTGAGTTTAAATAGGACATCGCTACCCTCAGATAATTAATTACATGACATTTTATTTAAAACTGGATGTGTCTGATGCAAAAGCCGTCAAACAAGGATGGAATATAACCAAAACCTCCTAGACTAGGAGGTTTGATATAACAGACCACGGAAAAGCCTTTTCTAATATTAGCCTACAGGACGAAAACGTGTTATGTACCTTAATATGTGCAGGTGGCTGGATGTTGTTAGATGAAAGTAAATTCCACATTTTTTGGTTTCACGATATGAAAGGATACTGCAGGAGATCAGGATGTAGGCTTTTTTTAGAAGGTTTTCTCTTCAGGTGTTGTAGAATCAATGATAATGACGAAGATTAATATCTGAAAATTAACCAAATCAAAGTCTTAATAATGCTTATTAATAAGTACATAAATAAGTTTAATAGCTGTCGAAATTATTCAATGAGATTTCTGTGCCAGCGTTGATTTAATTTTCCGGGAGAAACACCCCCAAATTTAATTAAGAAAATATTACGAGGAAAAATAATGAATTTTTCCTCCGCAAAGCTCCTTTCTTTTCATTTCCCATTACCAAAACTATACTTTTTCAAATTAATAAAGACCTCCTGTTGAATAGATACCTTCATACACAGTACGTAGGTACCTACCAAATATTTCTACAGCATTATTAACCCGATATTAAATTTCGTTTTCAAATAATGCGATCCCTTAAATTTTTCTTTGTTATTTTTTGTGATCATTATTTAATCTAAGGCTTTAGACGAGGTGAAAGGAAACAAATATTAAGGAAGGTTGTGACGTGAAGCTACGGCTTGTTATTTAAAACCCTTATATTATAACTTTTTTATTATGGCCGGACCGGTTTTATCTTACGACGGACATCTTCAGACAGGTACAATTTAAACTAAATCTAATCAATAATATAGCATCTGTACCAGACACGAGCATTATTTAGTCTGTATTTGAGGTGAAACCGGTCAAGTCACATCATTTAGTTTTATAGGTGTTTTAAATCATTAGAAAGGTATATGAAAGAATTGTGATATAAGGAAATTTGATGTATGACATAGTTGTTTGGTGGTTCATTTTCTCTACCTATCCCTGCAGTAAAATTACATTTTATTATTTATTTAATTTGCAAGAGAGCAAGTTGATGAGTTTGTGTATTTGGGAAGGCTGATGGGGAAGGGGATGGGGATATAGAAAGAAGGGTAAATGCAGGTAACTCCATTAATGGTGGACTGAATGCCGTTGGCGCCAACAAAAATCTGTCCAAAGAAGCGAAGCTAGCAGTTAACAATGGAGTGCTGGTACCTACCCTGAAGTATGGCAGTGAAGCATGGAACTGGCGGAGAAAGGATGAAAGTAGACTGAATGCTGTAGAAATGAGATCCCTGAGGCGTATGTGTGATAAAACCATGTATGATCTTGTAAGGAATGTGGAGATCCGAAAAGAATGCAAGGCCGATGTCATAAGTAAGATAAAAGCGTCATAAGTAAGATTAAGAAAGGGACGCTTAGATGTTTTGGACATGTAGAGCAAATGAATGAAGAAAGGAGTGTAAAGAGAATATATGACGCAAATGTGAATGGTAGAAGAAGTCGAGGACGCCCGAGGAAGACATGGCACGATCAAGTGAATAAGATACTTGAGTCAGGCCATGTCAAGAGTCAGAATAATAGAAGAGCATATATGATTAGATGTATGAATGTGAATGAGGCGAGGAGTGTACGCCAAGACCGAGTTGTTGGCGGTTCTCTCTGCCTACCCCTGCGGGGTAACGGCGTGATGGTTAGTTAATTAGTTAATTTGTTATCATAATTTTAATGGTGGAATTCTCTACTTTGGTGAATTATAAGATAAACCAAATTAGTACTGACCTTTATTAGAGATTTGCAAAATTTTAATCTTCCATCTTTATCAAATTTTCGGTTTCCTGTGATTTAGTGATTATCGATTTCAGTGAAGTTAATTAAATGAAATTAAATAGATAATCTGGAATTTCTTCACTGCATGCATAATCGAAGTGATAACAAAATCCACTTGTCATCTATTCAATATAGTAAGCAGTGTGGAATCAAGACGCAATTTAATCTGCTCGACATAATGCATTACCTAATAAGCTGAAACAAATAAAAACTTATAATTCACGCCGTTGAAAAAGGCAATGGACATCATGAATTTTGTCAACCAAATAACTTTGTATCATCCACTATTATATAATCAATTGTTTTTACTACCCTGACGAAGAAACCATCGATTTCGAAACATGTAGATAATTGTGATTATATAATAGTGGTTCATACAAAGTTATTTGTTTCATTTAATTAAAAATGACGCCACAAAGTGATTTTGCGAAGTTTGGAGGAATTTATTTAAGTCTACGGGTCGCATATACGATTTCTTTATATTCTAAGAGTTTCGTCGTAAGTCAGTTATTATTTACATAAAACTGTATATTGACAGCTTATCTGACCGGTGACCTGTATCAACCGACTGTCGACTATTTTCACTATGCTCGCAATTATTGATAACTGACAATAGATAGCGAATTCAATGAATATCGTATTGATGAATTCGGTTTTATCGATCGACCATGGTCATAGCCAAGATCGCGTACGTTTTGGCGGGCTTTTATCAATCGTCATATCGGTCGACATATCCCTTATCAATAGTTGACTGTGCTAGCACATATCGATAACTGACCAAAGATAACAGATTTGGTCAATGTCGTATTGATATAGGGTTATATCGATCGACCATAGCCATTGTGAACTGTTACTTATTCGTTGGCGATCTGTAGTCATGCTAGGGGACGATGAGAAGTTACGGATAGTTATCCTATCGATCGTTATCGATCGGGTGTGCTCGAGCCTCTGGTTCCCAGATGTAGTTGTGCGTAGAAATAATTTTATTTACATGTTCACTTTGCCTTATTTTTCTTTTAAATTAGAGCACCTAAGTAAAATAATTAACATTAATCGCCTGATTCCAGTGTGTCTGATGGTGTCAAAAGGAGGAACTTTAATCAAGTCGCCTGTAGAAAGAACGAAATGATCCGATTCGTTCCGGTAAATGCTCCCGTGAACGGGATACGTACACTACTGAGGCGCTTCCGCGTTTACGGTATGAACTACCCTAGTTGCTCCACCCGAAATAATTCGTTAAGAAACCTGGCACCTACACGAAAAGCTAAACCCTAAAGAACAAGGAAATTATTACCTTGTGATGATTAAATGATTTTTTGATTCAGGGATTCTTTTATAATTACATATTTTGTATTCGCTGTATCGTTTCGGGTTCCTGCTTGAGATGCATCCCCAAGAGTACTTTTTGTACCTCGCCGGGTTTTTCATTATCATTCTCAATGCGAGCAGTGATAAAATTGCTTTATTTTTGTTGTAAGAAAAAGTGTTAAGGATTCGCAAAGGAAATAATGAACTAAAAGTAAATGGGCTTCTTTTGGCCGCGCGAGGGGCACAAAGAAGCAAATTGAAATGAGTTTGCAGCCGCAGAAAGAAAAATAGGATTTTAGCACTGGAGTTAACGGCGTGGTGAAGACCCCATTAAAATCGTTTTTCTCCAACGACTTTGATGTAAACTTGTCGCTCCTTTTTAAAATACGAAAACCTTGACAACTCTCTAGAGACTCTTGAGATACTGCGCTGATAAAGACGATGAAGTGGACAGGGTTTTTGAAGAGAATCAAGATATAGAAAGATGAAATCAAAATTGCTGATTATATTATTGGTGATTGTCAAAACTATTATAGTTTTTGATTGTAAATACATTTTTTAAATCTGAAGGATATTCATTGCATGCGATATTTGGCTTCATTGCCCTTTTTCATTTTATTTTTATATGAAATACTGCACAAGAGTCCCAACTGCTCCCTTCTGGAACGAGTGAGGCTGTGGAATCCCCAATTAGGGTATGTCTTAAGGATGAAGGTATGGCAAAGAAACGGGCAGGAGGAAGAATTGGAAGTTCCTGACTATTTAGATCTGGTCGCCAAACAGCTAAAGCCATTACAAGCAACGTTTGAATAGTTGAAAGATGGTCTTACACCAGGGTGATACTGAGAGTATCTTCCTTTCTGGAACGTGCCGCAAATAAACTACTTATTGTGAAATAAGACAAATTAATCAATTGAAATTTATTTATGCACACCGCGACCTTCGAATTGCTTGTCGAGAGCCTTACCCCTCGACCACGGAGGCCGAAAACATGCAAAAACCCTTCTGAAATGTATTTCGGAAGGGTGTTCATTGTTCAATCAAACACATGACAAGTAACGTCATGATAAATATTAAAATTAATAAGTCTTACCATAATGACCAAAATTTAAAGTTTTTGTTTCACAACTGAAAAACAATCGTTATTTTATATTAACTTTATTTGTTTTATATATAATTATTTGTTGTTATATTGTTGTCAACGCTTATTAGTCTATTCTTATATTGTATTAAAATATGATGTCTTAATTTGTAGTGTATTTTGTATCCTGATAAAGGAAGCTTTATCAGGATAGCAATATTTGTCATAATAACACTTAACACTGACAGACTCACTACTATAAGCGCCATCTATATTTGGCTTGGCTTATTTCGGCATATCGCTCGCCGTACATTCGATATGCTGACTGGCGCTTTTATAGATAAGTCTGTCGGCACCATATATCTAACTTGAACAATTAATTATGAAGTATTTTTTTTCTTCATATTTAGTGGATTTTTTTAATGATTAAGGAATAAATGGAGAGCTTAATGATCCTTTTAATTTGACTAACCAACATCCAAATCCTTAGCTGATATAGATAATCTATCATTGTGAATTCGGATTATGAAAATATACGAGATTAATCTTGATTATTCCTTTGTAATGAAATGTCCAATATGATGGCACCGAGCAGAAGGTTTTTAACCGCAATTAATCGGCGCGGCCGCGGGCTTAATTGAGATGAATCGTCAAACTTTCCACAAACTTTAGATGAATTTATTACTTATTAAGAGGGTATTATTACCAGAGAATACTGGAAATTAGTACCTTTTAAATCAAATTCTAAACGTATTGACTATTTTTTTACAAAAAAATATAAATTGATTATGAAAGTTTGATATTTTATCTGGTAAAGTTATGTTTTAAAATTTAAAAAACTTAATTTATTTTTTAATACAGTAAGGTTATACCGTTGGTAGATGGCAGATTTGTTCATTTTTCAAACGAAATATTGTATTATACAACACACATTTCGAAAAATATAATCATACAGTAAAATAAATCAATACATAATCTAGTAACGCTATTTTTAAGTTTTTTTTTTTTACATTAGATTCACACAGGAGGCCGTGAAGGAGAAATTCCCTCCGGGCCTATTTCATCTTCGAAGATGCGGTGTGGAGGGTTTTTTAAGGGAAAGGGAGGAGAGGAATTCCTGGGAAGGAAAAAGGTTTGAGGGGTGGGTAGGAATCTGGGGAAAAATACTCCAAGGCCCCCAAGACAAACCTAAACCCATGAACCCGGGCACCCCCGTTAAGTCACCAAACGTAGCGAACCACTTGGGGTGACCGTGGCAGAGGTGTTGGTCATCCAATAAATGGTTCCCGGGGCGGCGGTACCCATACTTGCCTCCCAAATTGAGAATTTTAATTTTAGTTAAATTAAAATCATTAAAAAATAAATCCGAGAACGTGTTTTGTGACGAAAATACTTCAGTTTTTCTATTTATTTAAGGTCTCACAAACTAAACTATTTCAGTTTTTTTTATACACGTATTTTGTTTAGACATTATTAAAAAATCGTAAATACTTATGATCAAAATATTATATATTATTATGATCAAAAATACTTACAAGAAGTACATTATATTTAATAATTTATCATCGTGCGTTTTGAGCATTTTTATTGCTTACTTAAATGTAGGTACATATTACTAAAGCAAGTTTTGAATAAAATAAATCGATATTAAATTTTTAATTTTAAAAATTTGATACAGGTAGTCATCGGTCTTTCTCATCGGAACCTCCCTGTACAGTTGCAAGCATTTTCAAACTTTTATTCTCATTTTAATGAAAAGACAAATAACTTTGTTTACATCACTTTTATTAATACACAATCTACATGTTTCATGAACGATGCATCATATAAATTGTTTATTAATAAAAGTGATGTAAACAAAGTTATTTGTCTTTTTATTAAAATAAATAATGTCATCAAAAAGTGAAAACCTTTCCGAAGAAGTTTTCTTCGAAAAATTATTTTTTATTCTTAGCCGCTGGTCAATGGTTCTTAAGGGGAATCGGAAGTCCCGGCTAATCCTTTGATTGTAGAAATGGATATTTTGAAACAGATGAACGACTAAAGTGGTTTAACATATATTTTCATGAAATTAATTTATTATTATGTTTCCCATAAAACACTAAAAATCCCATTATCCCTTAATCACCTAATCAAGTGACGTTTTATCTATTAGATACCGATACAGCGCGCTGGAGGTGATTTTTCATAAAAAGCTGTACAAATTATTATTAGATATTAACGATCACGGAAATTTGAAATGCTATAAAGGACAAAATGTTAATTGTTCAGGAGAACGAAAAGAATTTTTTTTATTTTTTCAAAAAACCATATCTTATGTTTTTGTAGACCTATAATTATGATTTTTTATTATAAATTAACAATGCTTAGATCTTTCAGAATACTTAATAGGCTCTGTAATGACAGTGTTTAATTTATTATTAATTTTTTATAAAAAATCCTCTTAAAATGCACGTCATATTTTCCTAGAAATATTTCGACGAGGCAGATCAAAATAGAGAAAAACGGTTAAAAATAACATATTTAATTGGTTTTTGGATTTATTGTCCTTTACATCATTTCACAACTATATCGATATATATAATTATATATTTTTTTTTATTTTTTTTTTTTATTTTTTATTTATTGAATCTATATCATAAGGTTTACATTTTTTTTGGCCTTGCCTGTCTCACTAGGAACTATTATTAATAATTAAATATATTTTTACATTTTTTTCACCAGATTTACAGGAACGGGTTTAGTTTTTCCCATAGGAAAAACTAAACCCTTTCATACACTTTTCCATATAAATGATCATCTAGTAAATCCACGTTATGCAAGTGTATTATATAAGTATAATTAATACAAAACAATACAAGAACAACACGTTAATCTACCAAACTATTAAATGGGAATATAATTCACCGTCTCCAGATATTTTCATATCAGAGGGTTCGGCTCTGTGGAATTCCTAATTTGACCGATAAATCCTACTGATCCCTCAATATAAATATTTAAAAAATCTTTCGTAATTCTACATGTATTTAAAATGACTGATTTTTGCATTTTTATATACAAATTCTTTGACAAATCTAATATGCCTAAATTTTTAATAAGAGAGCTAGGTATAATGCCAGTAGCCGAAATAACAATTAATAATTAATTATTATTAATAATTAATTATTTTACTGATAATATAATAATTAATTATCATTAATTATTATATTATCAGTAAACGTACTTCATTACCTTAAATTATATAATCTGCAAAATTCACCCGCCATAACACAGGGACATCCCTAGCATGGCGGACGAAATAACACAATATTTACACTATGTATAAAATTCTTTTAATAAATAAATAAATAAATAATATGGTAACCCATTATGTACACATCTGTCTCTTTCGTTCTGTTATTATGTTAGATTTTATTTTCATGCTATCTCACTACTCCTTCATGCTAAGTTATGTTGTCTCTTTATTTTTGTATATATATATATAAGCTCACACACCGTATTTTTTTATTAGTTACTGTTACTGAAGTAAACACGGCGACGAACAATATCAAGGAAGAATTTTAATTTCAATAAAAAAAACATACCTTTACATAACTTTTAACATTAACAAATGAAGAAGAAAGAAAAGACAATAGAAAAATTCAGCCTCACAATATACTTAATAATTGGGGATGCCATCTTCTCACAAGCTTCAGACGGTTGGGAGCAGTTGGGGCTCTTATGCGGTACTCGCATAAAAATAAATACATTATTCACTCAGCAATATAAAATATCCTACACGCATTTTAGGGTTGTGTTGCAAGTTTATCCAAAAATCTCACTGCTGCAATATTGTCAAATACGTAACTCATTACGAAAACATTTTCCAGGAAACGTATTTATGAATAATGAACACCATTAAGATAAGGTTTTTACTGCTGCGACCATTATTCTAACTAATGCGAATAAAGATAAAATATGGAACGATGACGCAAATTGGTTCCTTGGCAGGACCTTCTTAGAAAAAATATTATTTTAGGTAAATAATATTTTTATATTCGTCGTTTTCTTGTGAAATCATGCTTTTTATTGACAAATGGTTAACTAGACATTGATAACATTGATGTTATATTTTAACATCGATTAAATTCATGAATTGTTTAAAAATAAATTTAACAAATCACGTAAATTTAATAAAATACCAATATAGGTTTTATTAATACCTACTGAGTTCAGCATAATATTCTGGTTCTAAAATTATATAAATTTATTTCCAAAACATTTTTTCTGTCCTTCTGTGTGTAATTTTATTCATCCCTTAAATTATTCACAAAGATTTTTCGTAAAGTTGTTTGTACTGTAATTTAGGATAACCTTCCCCTTTAAGCCATGAATCTTTCATGTTTAATCGGTAGAGACATTTGGCCACCATAGCATCGCGGTAAAACAACGAATTGTTGTCTCATCCCCTCCCCATCTCTCCTCTCCCCTCTCCAACAACCGCCAGCCCAACCAACCCTCATCAAACAGAACACAAAAATATATTAGAGCTATTAAAAAAAAACCCTGAAGGAAAGCTAATTTTCAATAAAGTAGCTTTTTCCTTGCATGCTCAAAGTACCCCAGTAGGTTAAATGTTACCGTTATGGATATTTATGCTCCGGGATTACCTATCTTCTCATAATTGATTCAGGGAAAAAATTTAATAAGCATTTTTTCCCCTGAATGAAAGTTTGCCTATTTGGTTCCAACTGCAATTATTCGGCCCGCGTTTGCATCCGAGTTACGCTGAATTGCTCCCAACAATTTAAAGCTAATTTATGAAAGCTTTTGTTAAACGAGCTTTTTTATAATCTCATCTGACATTATTTTACAATTTAAAAATACAGATTAGCCTCCTATCTAGAAATAGAAACGCTTTGAATTTTTAATATTCTGAATTCTTTAGCAAAAAAATATCTTCTTTCCGAACAATACCGCTTTTTTTGTACACACATAAAATGTTACGTGGGATTAAAACACGACCAAAAATACATACCAACTCCTAACTTGTAAGTTATATAAATATATATATATTTTTTTTTTTTTTCAAAAATCTGTGTTAAATATTGATTATGGTCATGAAGCATTCTTTTATTTCGCACATAAATTGTTTAATTAAAAATCTGTTTTCTGTGATTACATTTTATCAAATAGGCCATAAAACATTTCCGCTCGAGTCTGTCCCATAATTCGATTTACTTTGCTTGTTATCTTTTGTGTTCAAACAAACGATATATTTTCTTTGGATAGCAGCTGTTGTTTACCACATAATTCAATCGCAGCGTTGGCATTAATTAATATTTAGCAAAATCACCGATTGTTTTTCTTGTTTGAGCACAGTTTTTTTGTATAATTTAATTATAATTTAATGTACACAAACCCAAAAATAAAACTTTTTTAGTGAAAAAAGTACGTAAACAATTATTTCAATAACATTCAAATTGAATTCTGATCCAAAATACCACGAGCCATCCAAATCACGTGGAACAAAAAGTAATACTTGAACATTTTTAAAACATCTCAACTAATAATTTGAGAACAACGTTAAATAAATACAGATTTTTCAGCCGGGTTCTTATGTTTTTATACATTGTATACTGATCTTATACTTAAATTATTACAATAATTGATGGTGTAATGGTTGGCATAGTAACCTAGTAAGCAGTTGAACGATGTTCGATTTTATAAATATTTAAATATATTATGTATAGTTTTTCTTTCATGGCCTTAATTTATAATATAATTATATATAATAATAATAATAAGCCTTTTATTCTGGACTTCTGTTAGGTATATGAATATTAGACATGTTTTGTTTATACTATATCCCGAAGCTCAGTTTGCCTCTTGGCATAGGCCTCCTCTAAAATTTTTCATTGGAACCTGTCACGCGCTACTCTTCTCCGTTGATGTTCAGCAGTGAGTTTTAGGTCGTCTTCCCATCTTATGTGTTGACGTCCTCTACTTCTCTTGCCATCTCTGGGATACCAGTCAGTGCATTTTTGTACATTTTTGCACTTTGGCCTTAATTAACTGTCACTTAAATTTATTTATTTTTACATTGTACTCTCAGCAGGCTTTATTTTTATAAATTTTTTCCTCCCTCTTGACTGTGGATCTGTAATTTAGTATTAACTTCTATAAATAAAAACATGCACTAATGTGAACTAACCCAGGCAATTTGACTGTCCTAAAACAGGAAACTTTCCTAATTGGATAGTCAAAGCTTCCTTACAATGTATGTGTATTTTTTATCAAATAAATAAAAAAAATAAAAAAATACTATTTGGTTTTTTTTTGCGCTATACAAGTGTGTTTTTTAATGTGAAAGAACAGTGTAATATGGGAAAATTAAACTAATATAAACTAATAAAGTTAACTCATCGTCAAGACGTAAATATAATATCCAAATTCCATTATTTTCTACTCAACAGATGCAAAATAATTATGTATACAAAGGGATAACTTACTTCAATAGCCTTCCCGAAGAAGTAAAAAAAATAAGAGATTTAGCAATATTTCAGAAAAAGATCAAACTATTCTTAAAAAACTGTATATGCAATAAAACCATGTAACCTTAATCCTGTAAATCAAATATTGTATAATGTCTTCCTTAATCTAGTCCTTAAGATATTATATTAATTATGGACTAAAAATTGTATATTCTTACATAACTCCTACACCAAGCTCAAGAGCCAGTTCTCTTAATTGGTGTAGAAACCAAAAAAATGATGTTTTCACCTTTTTTTTATACCTTTTTATTATATTTTTGTTTTTATTTAGTTATTCTATTGTTAAACAATGATTAAAAATTGTAAAATTGTTGGGTGTAAGAGGTGAAATAAATTGAAATAAATAAATAAATAAAAATAAATATCTGAATACTTAAACGATCATGGGTGAATTCGGGTAGTAAAACTAACTACAATTATTATAGTATACATAGATAGCATTGATTTTTGCTCTGGGTTTAATAAAGTGAGTCAAAAACTGATATCTGTATCTGTGGGCGGTCCAGCGTTACATAATTTGTTCCACAAATAATCTACGGAATTGTCATTTGAATTTTAGTTTGAGGTACAGAGATACTGTAAAAAATCCCCGCTTACTGTTCGAATTTCAGACACTGTTCAGGGAAAATGGTCGCTCTCCATTCGGCAATTATGTAGATACCGCACAAACGACCCAATAGCAACTTAAGATGACCAAAAATACACCCTACACTTAGACAGTATTAGATAATACACACTAGAGATGCCGTTTATGTGGATTTGAATGGAAACCAATATCACTACTGACTTAATATCTTCTGGTTGTAGCCTATTTAGCACGCGCTCTGTTTCATCTGCACTTTGCCTGATATTGTATTTCGCCATCCCATTTGAACGAATTGTTATTTTTTATTTTATTTTGGTGTGTATTACAGATTGACAATTCCTATTACAAAACACTTGACATATACATAACTTTAATACATAAATAATTTGCCTAAACTTTAACATCGACATTCTATCGGAGTCACTGCCCAAATTTAAAAAAAAAGGAGCGTCATGTCAATTATATTAACAGTTTAATGCGCATACATATCCCTTCACAGATCACCAATTCTCACGCCTTCAAACATACTCACACATACAAACACACATCTACACACCACGCACATCACCCGGTAATTACTAAATATACATACCACAAATAAGACATTGCAAAGGAACAATCATAGATATGTACCCACCAAGAAATAGTACATTGTATCTCTAAATTCTATCGCTGTAACCAATGAATGCACTCTTTGTTTTTATAATGTAAAATCACCTTTTTCTTACCAATTGATATTTTTGGCCACCTTAAATTACTTTTAGACGATTGTGTGGATACTGTAGCCCGCTATCTGTTGGGTGTTTAACTTGTATCGGAGACGAAGCTTTCGCATTATATCTCGTCTTTAATTTAATGCCTCCTCGCTCGCATTGTTAGAAAGTAATGAGCCCAATTTACATAGATGGCCACACCGCAGCGGGGCAATGTATGAGCGGCACGTTCCTAGGTAAAGTTTCCAGTATAAATTATGTGGGAATTCCGATGGTGTTTTAGTAGGTCGCTCTGTGTAGTCGGCCCTCACTTGGGCACTTGGGATGCCGCCGTAGATTAAGAGCTATTTCACTAATTAATTCTTGTTAATTTGTTTGCTTCCTCGAGAATGTAAGATTCGTATTAATGTTACGTAATATGTGCAAGATAATGAAAACGAAATGAATTTGATGTCGTACGTCGTAAAGATCAAATTAACTATTCCCACCCATAAAAATATAACTTCAGGCACCTAACATTGTTCATTTTTTCATAAGAAAAACTCTGTTTTTAACGTTAACAACAATGATGAGGAAATTATGATCAACACCATACGACATCCTGCGGTCCGCCTCGGAACAGTGAGGAGGACTGAGGATAAAGTTCTTCACTTTGTATTCTTAATTTACTTAATATTGTATTTTAATTTTAATTTGTATTGTCATTAATTAAAAAAATAAAAACTTTTCAAGGTTATTCCCATCAATGTAATAAATCATTGAAGAATAAGACAACAATAATAATCTAAATTAAAATATGAAAATGAACAAGAAACAGAAAAATAACCAAACATAATGGTCGCAACTTGGACACGAATCCACGTCTTAATGGGACTGCGCTCTACCGATTCAGCCATTGCGATCTATTAAGAGACTGTCGTATTTGTCAACTTCATATTTCAAATTTCAGAATAAGCAATATTATCTTCGACTAATGATTCATTTTCATATTTTAATTTAGATTATTATTGTTGTCTTCTTCTTCAATGATACCTAACGTTGTTTTTAAAATAATTTTTTTTTGACTTTTCCAGTTTGCTTTAAAATTGCAAAGGTAATACCAATTTATAAATCTGGTTCAAAAACGGACACCTCAAACTATCGGCCTATTTCAATTTTACCCATTCTATCAAAAATTTTCGAATATGTAATTTATGAAAGACTAAACAATTTTCTTATAAATAAATCACTGCTATATAATAAACAATACGGTTTCAGAAAAAAATCAAATACTCTTTCGGCAACTAACAATCTAATAAACAAACTCAGAACAATCATAGACAGTGGAAATTATGCTATAGCAATCCTCGTAGACCTCCAAAAAGCATTCGATACCGTAAGTCATGAGAAACTACTAAAAAAAATTGAAAAAATAGGTGTAATCGGCCCTGCTCTCCAACTCATTAAGTCGTATTTAAATAACAGAATGCAATATGTCAGCTTAGATGACAAAACAGTCAACACAATAATATAAACTATGGAGTTCCTCAAGGATCCATATTAGGACCTCTATTATTTCAAATATATATTAACGATATCTGTCAATTAAACCTAAATGGGGAAATTTTTTTATACGCCGATGATACTGCTATATTTTACTTTGGCAAAAACTTAAAAAACTTACTTGAAAAAGCTCAACTGGATCTTAATAAATTAAATGACTGGCTAATTAAAAATTTATGAACTATTAACACTAAAAAAACTAATTACATGATCTTAAGTTCACAAAAAAGAAAAACGCCGTCTCATAAACCTTTGCAAATAGAAGGAATAAACCTACAAATTTCAGATAATGAAAAATACCTGGGACTTTATATCGATAAACACTTGTCTTTTAAACACCACATACAAAAAGTAAAAGAAAAAATTATCCCACTAATTGGTGTATTTAGTAGAATAGCTTATCTTCTACCAATACAAGTAAAGAGGGGATTATACATTAGTTTAATTCATTCCCATCTTAATTACCTCATAGAAATATGGGGAAACACAAATATCACATTCTTAAACGAAATTCAAATAATTCAGAATAAAGTTATAAAAAAACTTTTTAACTATCGACCAGATACCCCCACCAAAAGAGTATACAAAGAAACTAACTTAATGAAAATCAGAAAACTGTACGAATACAACATATCTATGCTTATTAATCTACAAAATTCAAAATGGCTTTATACACACAAATACTACATTTATGAAAACATCACAAGTACATGAACACTACACAAGACAACGTAATAAATTATACACAAATTCAACAAAGACAGAGTGTGGCAAAAGAAACATAGGCTATGAGGGTATAAACATATATAATCTCCTTCCTGATAACCGAAAATAAAATAAGTATATTTAGAAAAAAACTGTTTGCTCTCAAAATTAATGAGCAAAACCAAAATGTTCTCAGTTAAAAAAATGTGTCACTTGGTGTTAGGTAGTAAGCCATCATTATTAATATTATTTGTATCAATTGTATTAAGTTAACAAAGCGAAATATGTATTTCTTTTAACTTAAAAAAAAAAAAAAAAATATATATATTTAAACATTGTATTATACTATAATAATAATAATAATAATTGTAAGAATATATATGCAGGGGTAGTGCAATGCAATACTTTTTTTATAGTGAATACCTCACAAGAGTCCCAACTGCTCCCGTCTGGAGCAAGTGAGACTATGGCATCCCCAATTGGAGTATGTTATGAGGCTGATAGTATGTGGTGAAGGGAAGGAGACGAGGAAGAGGAAGGTGGGAAGTACCTGGCTATTCAGATCTAGTCACTAAATACGGCTAAAGCCATTTCAAGTAACTTTTCAATTCTGAATGCTGGTCTTACATCAGGGCGATACTAAGAGTATCTTCTGGTGGTTCAATTTAAAAAATATCCTAGCTCGTAGGACCAATGATGGTGGCGCTGGTTTTACAATTACTTCGATGGCAGTGTGATGTAAATTACACATTAAATTAATTAAAATACATTTGTCTTTAATGCATAGGAAAGGTTGGGGGCCCAAAGACTTACCTAATCTACTGCAAATGTCTCTTCAATAATCCACTGTTGGTCAGTTCAATGCCGCTGGTTTTTCTTCTCATTTCTTTTACATATAAAACACAACGGTTCTATTATTCTATAACACAACCACAAATATATCCGTCGTGGCGGTTCAAAACAGTGTTTTGGCGGGGTACAACAAAAATACGACGGATTACAGCGGATAATTTGATTATTATCAAATAAAACAAGAATGTTTGCGGTGCGGTTAACAGTAATCCATATTGCGACTTTTTTTCGGCGTGTGGAACGAAACGGTCTTCATTTGTTTTCGAAGTGCTCAATTTCAAAAGTCTCTGGGCAAAATAAAGGGAAGGGAAATATGGAACATTAAAAGGCTATTTGAATTACTCTGATTAATAGCAATCGAAAGTACTTACTCAACTCGCGCAAACATCTTCCACTCTGGAACGTGCCGCAAATATACTATATATTACTTTTATATAATTAATTATGGATTAACACAAATCAATTACATAAAATTTATTTGCGCACGCCGGGTTCGAACCCGCGGCCTTCGGAATGGGAGTCCAACGCCCTACCGCTGGACTACTCCGACCGTCATACATTCCATATGACACTTTATTATTCATTTATAATGTAAAAGCCCATCAGGGTGTTCAACATTAATAAATAAATAAATAAATAAATAAACGTAACTTTCTGCGTCAACAGGTGGCAGCACTGCAGTCATTTGAAAAATAATCGAGGTTCGTATCAGACAGCGTTCTGGGCTTGAATTCTTGAAAGGTGAAACGCCCACTCGAAATCATGAAAGACTGAAAAATGTATATGGTGATGCAACAGTGGATGTCAGCACTGTTAGATGATGGGTTTGTTGCTGTAACGAAGCTGAAGGACAAACGCCGTTAGCTGACAAAAAACGTAGCGGTAGGCAGTTCACTGCAGCGACTCCACGCAATATTCACCGAGTCGATAACATTATTCATGGTGATTGTCGGATAACTACAGATGAATCGTGATGCGTTCTCTCTTTCAGTAAAGGCAGTGTGATGTGAAGCTCATAGTTATATGTACTTTTAAAATGCGGAGGCCGTGAAAACTTTCGTGTATCAATGGCTTATATAGGAAGCAGGACTGTGCCCTTTACCGCACTGTAAAACATGCCCTTGTTAAAAAATGGACCAAAGCTGTAAAAATGTAATCGTTAATAGTGTGATTTTCAACCTGTGGAATTGCATTTTAATTTATTGACAATTAAAAGGAGAAAAAGTAGGAGGCACTACTTTTTGACTGACCCTGATTGAACTTTGAAAAGCTTTGATGACGCAGCGCTCAATCGAGGTAACCATTTTGAACGATTTTTAACTAATTGAAATATGAATTTCTTTATAAACCCCTACTGAAGCGATACACATACGAGATTTATAGGCAGAAAATTCGTGACATAGCAAAGCTTCAGGAAATGTACAATAGTAGGTATTTAATCTTGAAAAGCTCAGCGTGATTGATGAAAAACAGATAAAAAGTTGAGTTGGGCTTAATTTTATCTAAAAAAAATGTATATTTTTCTGGTAACTGGTAAATACTGTGGGTACATGACCAATAATGCGCGTAAATAAATAATTTAGTAAAACAATTGTATCAAGACAATTTAGATTTATACGTGATATAAAAATAAAAAAAATTCAAAATTAAAAGAAAATAAATAAATAATTATTATGATTTAATTTTTTTTTTTAAATTCTACAACCGATTAATTATTCAATTACTGTAAAATTCTCATTTTGACAATCTTAACATTGAGTATAGTTTTTGAAGTGTTAATTCATGGTGGAATTCCATTGTATTAGGTATGAAATTAAACAATTTTTTTTCACTTTTATCCACTTATTTATTTACACCAAGACCGGTTTCGTCCTACTATGGTCATTTTCAGACTGGCCAGTCAGACCGTGAACTAAATTTTTTTTTTTTATAACTAACGATTTCCCCGTATACGAGAGTATTATCCGCCATCATTAAAACAAACCTTCAGTTTGCTCGTGAGAATAAATAAATATGTTAGTATCACTTAGATACAATCGGAAGACAATGCTACTTCCTTTGTAATTGGATCAATGATTTTTTAAGCCTGTAATCATCGAAACATGTCTATATGTAATCATCCATACAAAATCATTTCGTATATTCCCGATGACAAAAAAATTAAAAGGTTTTCAACATTTCAAATAATACAAATAAACAATATTTTGTTTGTTTTGCTTCCCTTTACAATGTTTCAGTGAAGCTGATATATAATAAACATTGAAATTTATCAAACATTGATTTTTCCTTCGACTCCTTTTTTCATCTTCAAAACTTATTGTACCTATCTGTAAATACTTTTACGTGAATGGATAAACAAAAAAAAGGAAAATAATTTATCTTCTTTTGAAATATTCTCTTTAAATATACTTTTTGCTTAAAAAACAAACTTAGTCAGTATTTTTTTTTCATTTTAGACAGAGATTATGTTTCGAACTTTTAAGGTCGGATAGTTTTAAATTGTATTATATTATAATATTAGTCTGAAAACTGAAGATGATTTGAGTAGCAAGTAAAACCGCTCCAGTCAAAAACAATAAGTGTAACTAAGTTTTAATCATAATTTTCAACTGAATCCCAGCACAAGTTAACAATTTCAACAGAATGAAACGTATCAGTGAAAATAAAAGGCTGCGCGGCTTTTTCTCAAGCCAAATTTAAATTTTGATTTGGGGCCAAAATACTAGACCAAACACAAAAATATTTTTTTATTCAAAAGGTACCTTTAAGTGAGATTTAAATTGTAATATGCCAAAAGGTTCATATTTTACATGGTTTTAACTTTGGAAGTTATTTTTGAGTTAATTGTAATTATTTTATACAATAATTTTGTCTAACCTAATTTTTGATATAACAACCTAACCCAACCGAACCTAACCTACTTATTGAATATAACGAAATATAAAATAAAAAAATATGAATTGTTAGGAAAAACATTTTGATGGTCTTAAATTTAAAATTAAAACGACCGATTTACGTTGGAACACATATTAAAACTTTTAATTAATTTTTCGTTATATTTGCATAATATGATGAGCAAGTTTGTTTTTTTAATATTTACCAATGATTTATAAAAAGTTTCCTCTAAAAACATAATTGAACAATTTAATTACCTATATTTTATTCTTTAATAAATAAAATAGCGTACATCCATATTACATATTTGCAATTCCTTTTGATGAAAATTTTTTTTTTTTTTCTTGGTTAAATACTTCTTGGCCTCAAATCCAAATTCAAGTTTAGTATGAAAAAACCGCCAGCCGTTCTTCTTGAAGATGCCCATAGACGTATAAAACCATTCCAGTCGAAAACTAAAATATAAGTTTTTCATCATAGTATTTCAATAAAATTTCACCGCTAATTAAATTAATTAATTAATTAAATTAATTAATTAATTAATTAATTAATTAATTAATTAATTAAAAGTTATCAAAATGTTTCATTATTATAATTTTATCATTAAATATATATAAAAGATATATATTTAGCAGAATTTCAGTAACCGAAGAGCTAAGTCCAGTTTATTAGCAAAGTTTCACCATCCAGTATCCTTTTGACTTGTTTACCTTCGTGTTAAATCCCAGACATTTACAAATTACGTACAAAATTAACCAGTACAATGGAACGTGCCGTTTACCATAGAGTTCCCCAGTTTGCGAAGGCCCTGACTGTTTATACGTCGGCAATAAAAACGTCAATTAAACCAGAGCAATGAATGGGAACGATGATTTACCGCTTTTCGCTTCGGAAATTTCCCCGATCACAACGAATGGTAATTTTTATTTGCGCGAATTAAGTGGAATTGCTAGGATAGCTACAAATATTAATAATTGTTGTTGGTTTGCCATTGTTTAAAATGTGTATGGAAAGCGAAAAGCGGTTCGTAATCATAATTTATTAATTAATTTTATGGCGATGGCAATATTGGTGACTATCATTTAATTATAATATTGATGCAATTTTGTTTTAAAAGATTAGCATTTTATTATTTTTTTAATTGGTAAACTAATGTTTAAGACAAGATTTTATGCATAGCACAAAGGGTAAAAATTATTATAGTCGGCGGCATATATCTTTTCTTGGAAGATTGTTTCAATGTGGATGAGTGTTTCAGACTGTTAATTATTTCTTATAATAATTATTAGCATTTTAGTTTTATAGCTGTCGGTAATGGGTATGATAAAAAGAAATTTTAATTTAGGAATAACCATGAAAAAAAAGCTTTTCAGGAGGGTAAAAACCTAGTCCTTCGAAGATATTGTGAACTTGTAATCTTAATATATAAAACAAAGTCGGGTAAGTCACACCATTTATAACTCAAGAACGGCTGAACCGATTTTTATGATCTTTGATTTGTTGGATTTGTCTCCGTCCCGATTAACAGAATTGTTATGTATTGATATGTTGGTATTCTCTTGTCATTTATATCGTTATGTTGGTAGCCCACAAGCGGCACTTGTAGAATAACCTGGAATGTATCGGAGTGTCAATAAACGTCATAATAAGTCAACCGTTTTCTTATTGATTGCAAATCCCAGACATTATAATTGGCCATGTGTCCGTGATAACAGTAACATATCAATACATAACAAGAATAACTATTAAAACATCCGAAAAAATCACGGGAAAAATAATTATGAAGAAAATTTATTTATTCATATATTTTGTATGGAACGGCTTCTCAAATAATGTGCGTTGGTCGACATAATTTGAATCAATTCGAACTGTTCATAGTTGCCGAACATTTCGTGTTTATTCAATAGCTCAATTTCATTTTTTGAACTTCATTATTTTAACTTAATAAAAACTTAATTTATTTCAGCTAATAAATTAAACACAACATTTATTCGTTCTGAGGCGGTACGAAGTTTGCCGGGTCAGCTAGTCCTAAATAAAGTGAGAATTCAAAAGTACCTAGGTGCAAAATCAAATTTAATTCAATAGAATTTGGTTATCATGTATTAATACTGTTATGATTATAACTGTGCACCTTTTCACATGTTAACACAATACGAAACTGAACTTGAAATCAATATTTTAGATTAATCTTTGCCTAGAATAGGTTTATATTATAAACACCAAAACATAAGTGTTAAATAAATTGGACCTTTTTTTTTTTGTTTTGATAAAAATTTTAATTACTTTATAAAAAAAGATTAATGTACACTACTAAAATGTATTTTTCATTTGACATGAGTGAACGCATTACAAACCACTTTGAAGAAATACATTTTTTGGTTAAGTTTTTACGTGACAGTTTCCCACGATTAACTTTTTTGTTCTTATAAAATATTCACAAAATAAATAAGTTACTTTTAGCAAAAACCTACCATTTCTAGACTCCGTTTGCCAAGCGATTTTAATGCCTATTGCATATATTTGTGTGATATTCCTCTTATCTTATCCCATACTTCCCACTAAATGGATAATTCTTCACCACTAAAATAACTAGAAATAAGGTATATATTTTTATTTTATTTTATTTATTTATATATGTAATTACTATTGCGTTGTTTTTCAGAGATTTGAGCACACGTCAATCAATTGAATCGGGCGCATCGCAATTTTCAATCTCAGATTTTATCAAATATATATAAACTTAATAATAAATAACGTATTGAGATCATGGTGATTATTCTAATTATGTTTGTAGATATGCACTTACACAGTAACCTATCATTAGATTTATTTATTTATTAAAAGAATTTTATACATAGTTTAATTATTGTGATATTTCGTCCGCCATGCTAGGGATGTCCCTGTGTTATGGGGGGTGAATTTTGCAGATTATATAATTTAAGGTAATGAAGTACGTTTACTGATAATATAATAATTAATGATAATGAGGTTTACATTTAATACAGCAATGAATTTATGATAATGAAATTTAGATATAATATAGTTATTGATGATAATGATGTTTACAGGTAATAATAACAAGGAACTTATGACAATGAAGTTTACAGATAAAATAATAATTGATAGATGAAGTTTACAGATAATATAACATTGAATTTATGTTAACGAAGTTTACAGATAATATAATAATTGATGATAGTGTAGTTTACCGATAATATAATAATTGACGTTAGTGTAGTTTACCGATAATATAACAATGAATTTATGGAAATGTGGGTTACAGATAAATAATAATTTATTTATAAGTTACATAGTATGGTTGAGAAGTCGAATTATAATTTACTAAATTATACAAATTAAATTATTTAAATTACAAATATTTTAAATAATATTCTAAATATTTTAATAATAATAATAATTTATAATAATAGGTTAAATAATTATAACTCTAATAATATGTAGAAATTGTATGGCTTTTCCGGAAACTATAGAACACATTATATCAGGATGTTCTATATTAGCGCCGTCTGAGTATACATTTAGGCACAATCAGGTTTTAAAAATAATTCACCAAAGCTTGGTAATTAAACATAACTTGATTGACTGTCATAATATAGTACCATATTATGAATACGAACCAAATTCATTTTTAGAAAATAATTTCTTTAAAATTTACTATGATAAAACTATACTAACAGACAGACCAATTGGTCATAATAGACCTGATATAGTTTTACATGACAAAATTAAAAAAAATAACTTATATTATTGATGTAGCTATTCCAAATTCCTGTAATATTCAAAAATCTGTTTCTGAAAAAATAAGAAAGTATACAGATTTAGGAAATGAAATTAAAAGAATTTGGCATTCTCAGACTATAAAAATATTACCTTTTGTTATTTCGGCTACTGGCATTATACCTAGCTCTCTTATTAAAAATTTAGGCATATTAGATTTGTCAAAGAATTTGTATATAAAAATGCAAAAATCAGTAATTTTAAATACATGTAGAATTACGAAAGATTTTTTAAATATTTATATTGAGGGATCAGTAGGATTTATCGGTCAAATTAGGAATTCCACAGAGCCGAACCCTCTGATATGAAAATATCTGGAGACGGTGAATTATATTCCCATTTAATAGTTTGGTAGATTAACGTGTTGTTCTTGTATTGTTTTGTATTAATTATACTTATATAATACACTTGCATAACGTGGATTTACTAGATGATCATTTATATGGAAAAGTGTATGAAAGGGTTTAGTTTTTCCTATGGGAAAAACTAAACCCGTTCCTGTAAATCTGGTGAATAAAAAAAAAAAATAATAATTATAACTCTAAATATTGATAACTCTAATATCTATCAATAGATATAAGAGTTATACAATATATTGTTTTGAATATAAATTAATTTCTTCCGTAATCTGAAAAGAGGGCAAAAGTATTCGAAGATTTGAAAATATGTTATGTTATTGTGTGTGATCTTCTATTTTTACAATGGTTCTGAGTTTATCAACTTTAATAATAAGACATATATAATTAAATATATAATCTCTCTTCTTACCCCTCAGTGACACAACTTGTTGGTTTTTACGTTCAACCCTCCCCTACCATTAAACGGGGTATTCCTCTGTCGACCGAAGTTGAAGGAAAGAATTAACTTCGCTAACAAGTCCGCGGAATTGCTATTGGTGTAGAAGGTCTTAAGAGTGGAGTTTGATCAGTGGAGAGTAGAGAGAGTAGAAAGAAGTAGCGAGGGAGGATCAGGGACTTGATACTACTAGGTACGCGTTGCTATGTATGGCACTCGAGGGATGCTGAAGGGAGGATGAGAACAGTTGCTCTCAATACTAACAATACTCGTCAAGTATATTTTCTTATTATTTCTGATAACTTTTACGAAGTCTTACCTTTACAAGTTTGCCATTTTTGTTTTCTTACGTGAAGTATGCACTTCTTCAAATTGAATTGAGTTTTGAATATGAATTTATGTCGATTTAAAATATATTTATTAGATTCATTGCAGTATGCATTTGCCATAAGTAGAGTTCTTGCATTTTCTATAAGTAGAGTTCTTGCATTTGCCATAAGTAAAGTTCTTGCATTTTCCTTAGGTAGAGTTCTCATTGCTTAAAAATATTATGTGTTCAGTATTTCAAATATATATATATATATTGTTACCATCTAATCCCGCGGTAACAAGATATTATATGTTACATTTTTTATGTTTATGATTACTGTGTAATATATGGCCTAAATGCTTATGGTTTAATCTGTTTTTACCGGAATCGATACTAGAATCTACTATATGATCATAGTTAAATAAGTAAATATATCGGAGGATCTTAAAAAATAATTTCCCAAAAAATATTTAAAACATTTTTAGAAAAAAAAACGATAACAGTCACACAAAAACGTTTCAGACAGGTATTGAAACAGTTTTCCTCTTACAATCTTATAAAATTTCCGAACACTATGTCATTCAGAGACCAATTAAAAGCTCACAAAACTTTAATGTTTCCAGAATTATTGCAGTTGTTTGCCTTTATTCTTCTTTTACGGTGAATGTTTTTTTTCCTATCCTACTGAGGAAAAGTTTCCAACTCGTAAAAACTGACATTTTATCCGTGCACATAGAAGTTCGACTGATCTGGAATAAAAACGAATACAAGGCTGGGGAATAAAATAATCCAAGAAAATATGAAGGGAAAAGACAAACGAAAATATAAGGTTTTTTTGATGAATTTTTTCACTGCCTAGCTCGATTTTTCTCGATCTACTTGCAACTTTTGAGATTTTTTTTTAAATTTAATAAAACACATATACTTATAACACATAATTCATCTGGACAACGCAATTTATGATATTTAATTAAGAGTGCATTTTTTCTTGCTAACATGACCATATTTATAAAATTAGCATTGATAAGTGCTTAAGTTAAAACTGAAAACAAAAAAGTTCTTTTGGTAGTAGGGCATTTAATCATGTTAAATTATTAATTTCTTTATTTTCATAATGCAATCTTCATTATTTAAATTAGCGCAGAAAAGTGAATTTCGCAATGCAATTTTCATCATTTAAATTAGCGCAGAAACGTGAAAAATCACTTGATTTTATACATAATTTTTATTTTTAAAAAGACAAATAAAATAATTTTCTGTTGAACAGATTAAAAACGATAAGTATTTAGGCCAATTTATTACAGAGTAATTATAAACATAAAAAATGTGACATATAATATCTTGTTACCGCGGGATTAGATGGTAACAATATATATTTGAAATACTGAACACATAATATTTTAAGCAATGAGAACTCTACCTAAGGAAAATGCAAGAACTTTACTTATGGGAAATGAAAGAACTCTACTTATAGCAAATGCAAGAACTCTACTTATGGCAAATTCAAAAACTGTACTTATGTACGGAGAAAAATGTCATTGTAAAATACGATCATTTTATTCGTAAAAACGGTTAAAAATGGGACTGAAGTTCTTTGATTTTATACATAATTTTTATTTTTAAAAAGACAAATAAAATAATTTTCTGTTGAAAGTTTATTTTATAAGTGGGTTCTACTTATTTATTGTTATCGAGTTTAATTTGTAGAACTCCATTTTTATTTTTATTTTTATATTATATTATTATTTAATTTATAAAAACACCTGGTTACCTAATTTATTATTGTCTAAATATTTCACACAATGAGTTTCAATTTTGAAAAAGATACTAAATTCAAAAGCAAATTTTTTGTTTCGGTTTCGGCGTGTAAAATAAATACGGTGAAAGAACCCTAAAATATATAGTTCCCAAAATATTTAATAAACTAACAATGACAATTAAAAATAATACCATTTATACTGCTAAAGTCAAATACAATCGAAGGAAACGGATATGATTTATATTGATGCACCACCGAAACCCTTGTATTCCTAATTATAATTCACGTTCTAAGGAAAAGAAAAATCGTTATAATTTTGTAATATCTCATGTACCTATCTACATATGTGTATACTATTGATGTGACTAATCATTTGTACTTATTTAAGATAGGCTTATACTGTTATTTATATATTTATATTTATACTATACTTTTTAATTTAACCTATTGATATATTGTTAATTTTTCATCATCATCTTAATATATAAAATAAAGTCGGGTTAGTTACACCATTTATAACTAAAGAACGGCTGAACCGATTTTTATGATCTGTGGATTTGTTGGACTTGTCTGCGTCCCGATTAACAGAATAACTATTAAAACATCGGAAAAAATCACGGAAAAAATAATGATGAAAATTATTTTTTTCATATATTTTGTATGGAACGGCTTTTCGTGCGTTGGTCGACATAATTTGAATCAATTCGAACTCTCAATCGTGTAGTGTGCCAAATATTTCGTGCTTAGTCAGCAGCTCAATTTCATTTTTTGAACTTAGAGTACCTATTTATTTTAACTTAATAAAAACTTAATTTATTTCAGCTAATTAATTAAACACAACATTTATTGATTCTGAGGCAGTACGAAGTTTGCCGGGTCAGCTAGTAATACATAAATATCGTGTGAAAATGTACCATATTATTTCATAAAAAGTAGTCCAGAGGTTAGAAAGTTAATAAATGAAAAAATAAATAAAAAATTACGCAGGACAGACACACAACCAAAATTAGTATTTTTGATGATTTGATAATAATTTATTTTCATTTTTTCAAGTTTATTATGGACTCATTTTTTTCTTAAATCCAGTGGTAGGCATTTCCAGTGAAGCTTTTAAATATATTTAATAGTAATATGTTTCTTTAAACTGCAAATCATCCACCTTTCACCAGTTTGTGGGAACATACGAAATATATTTGGATATTCCAAGTAATATTCTCCATACCGCAATGGATTTCGGATCACGTTTTAAAAGGGGTGCATCATATCTCCACGTAGCATAAGGGATGCTGAAATTCAGCCACCCGCATACTTTGTTGACGTTTTGCATAATTTAAAATAATACAGTTTTATTAAACGGTTCGGTCGTCCAGAGAGCTTTCTATAAAGCTTCGTTCGCTACTCATGTGAATAAAAGCGCCCTTGAAGTGATTTTTCCACTAAAATGGTAATAATTTCAAGTTTATATATTAGTTTTGCTTGACACAAATATGGTAATTTGCATACCAAGTAATTGCCTCATACAAAAAATATTACCCCTTAAAACTAGATACCTATATTAAGAACAACAATATAATTTAGACGGTCTCATTTCAAAAATATTATATCGTGTTTCTAGTCAAATTAGTCACTGCAAAATTCTAGTCTGGGAAATATCAAAATTAATTACTTGCGAACGATATTTCATTACAAAATTAATTAATTAAATTATTTTTGATAGAATCTTTTGAATCCCCATCGCATCCCATGGTCTCCCTGTGCGTCTTTACATTTCCTTTTCCAGTACTATGGTATGCATAACAATAGAATCATTCAGATATAAAAAAATTATAACATGATATACTTTCGTAGCAAAAAGAGTTACATTTATATTATTTTATTTATTTATTTACGTCCTAATAGGCTTTTACATGAACATTTCACATAATGATATAGTAATTAAGTATAACAGGTAGACGAAGTATAACAGTATTTAAGTATAACAACTAATTATTTACTTTACCCGTGAGGTAAGAAATATTATAGCAGAGAATTAAAAATTAAACAATAAGAGGTATACATAGAAAAAAACCAATACAATTTAGCAAAAAAGGTGAAAAAAAATATATATGTAGAGATTGAAATAAAATAAAATAAGACCTAAAATACAACAACATACTGTATAAAAGCTTGTTAGTAGATTTGTAAGCATAAAATTATTTGTGTACATTACTTCAAATATAACAAAAAATTAGGATATAATATAATTTACTTGTAAGGTTTACAATAAAAGATGTTATAAAAGAATAAAAATAACGAAAGTTAATTATAAGCAGATAGAATTGAAATTAGTTGCATTTTGAAACTTGCAAGATTGTCAAAACTGAATATATCTTACAAGTTCACAATATTTATTCGCCAGGCTATGATTCTGAGAATTGGTGAATAAACAGAGTAATTTATGTTGAAGTTATTGTTGCATTTAAAAGTTTTTTTTTCATTGTTTTTATTTCTTGCTAGAGCAATCCCGATGAGTTACAAAACTCATTTTAGGACAGGAGGAACTTACTATTCATAGGTAGGAGGTAGTAGTTACAATTTTACAAAGGTATTTTGATATCATAATATAAGTTTTACATTCAGTACAGCATAAAAATAAAAATAAAGACAGGTTAAGTAGAACAAACAACAAGAGAAAACAAGTAAAGAGAGGGAAAAACTGATACGAGTATATAAGATATAACAAAAAATGACAAGACGATTACATATTTTCATTTTTAAATGTAGTTAAAAAATATTATTTTATAAATAGTATCTTTACTGCGAATTAGTTATTTACGTTTAACCAATTAAATAGGAATCAGCCAGTCAAAGCTGTGGCGGAAATCAGATTTTTAGAATTTCAACAAATAAGTGACATTTGCTAAAATATATTGTTCAAGAGATTCAGAAACTAATTTTCAAAAATTATTTCTAATCAGAAAACTGATTAAGACAAAATGTTGGGAACGATACTGTGAGCTACATCAATTCGGGATGCAAATGTGTGTACCGCCGACCCAGGAGCCATTTAATTGATAACCAACACCTCTGCCGTAAATCATCCCAAGTGGTTTGCTGCATTTTGTGATTTAGCAGGATGCATCTGCGTATCGGGTCGGCTCGGGAGAGACCGGTTGAAGGAGGCATTTTGACTTCTCCGGCCGGACACTCTCGACCATCCCTTGCGCCACAGTTGGAAGGATGGATTCATACGTCCGTCACTCCCAGATTCCTAACCACCCCTCATACCTTTTTCCTTTCCAGAACTTACTATCCTCCTTTTCCTTAAAAATGCCCTCCACACATCATCCCCTTAGATGACAAAGGCCTTGAGGAAAATTATTTTTGCTAATGCAAAAAAAAAATGGAAAATGATTGGCCGATATACACATATAAACAAAATTGTCAGAAAATTTTCGCTGTGGTGTCACTTGGACGATATTTTCTTTACACGTTGACGAGAAAATTATTAAAAACGCACACGCAAATGATTTTTACTTTACATAGGAACAGTTTGAATAAATAAAATGGTCAACTAGGAACACCGCTCCAATCTTTTCTAATTGAAATGTTTGGTACCTACCACCTAGTTAAATATTTACTCGCTATCCAGACACTGGAACAAAGTTTCAAATAACACTCCGCAAATAAAGTGAGCAGGTCCCTTAATTAAACCGATCACCCTTTCGATTCGTCAAGGGGTAATCCTTTTATCCAGCCCGAAATGTGTTTTGTTTTTGCATTTTGATCACGGCCAGGGACGTAGCCCCGGCGGGTTCCCATCACGTCTGGCGGGGAATTCCGGGGCCCCGGAGGGCTCCGCCCCTGGACCGCCCCAAACGGCACTAAAATATGATACGTGACTGCCCCAATCCTCGGTATTATGAATTTAATTAAATATCTCTCGGCCAGGGGTGTAATATTGTTGGGATTAAACGGCCCCCAGGACCCCTACGCACTGTGAATATTTTCATAAGCAAACGTCATCCCTTGGCGAAACGAAGCATTTCTTTAGACTTTAGACTTTGCGAAAAATTTTAACTTCTTACCACCCTATTTAAATTTTGATTATTTATCAAACCATGGAAAATTAGCTATCTTGAAATTATTCTACGCAGATCAAGGCGTCGCAATTGTAGATACCGAAAAATAGTGCGATTCTTGTAGTGTTTCATTTAGGTGTTTGATTTTTTTGGCTGATATATAAATTCCCATTTTATTTTACCAGCTTTTGTTTCTAAAAGTATAATTATTGCAATTCATTTAATTTCAAATATGGTTTTCAAATTTCATATGTTTTAAACGGCTTGTGGGTACCTATAAAAATACAGAAAAAAGATTATTTCCTTTTCCGCAATGGAAATACTTTGCACGCTGAAAATATCGTAGTTTTGCTCGATTTCAAATAGAAAAACTTTTAAAATTTCATACCTCACACGACTGTTTGACTTTAGAAATGAGTTATGTATTATACGTGTATTATATATTAGTTTTTTTCAGTTGAAAAATATTGTTTATTCGTGATGTTCCCTTTTTTATTATTTTAATTGATAAACTATTGTTTAAGAAAAAAAAATTATGCATACCACAATGTAATGGGTAACAATTATATTATAAGCAATAATTATTAGCCTAAAACACTCATCAACATTGAAAAAATCAATAATTTTACAATATTTTTCAACTGAAAAAAACTAATATATAATACTCGTATAATTTATAACTCATTTCTAAAGTCAAACAGTCGTGTGAGGTATGAAATTTTAAAAGTTTTTCCATTTGAAATTTCGAGCAAAACTACGATATTTTCAGCGTGCAAAGTATTTCAATTGCGGAAAAGGAAATAATCTTTTTTCCGTATTTTTTAACTGGCAGTGAATGTCTGAGATTGTTAAAACTCTAGTGGTTACTTGTTAATTTTTTATAAATGAGAATTTTTAATTATTATTTTTTTTTTAAATGTTAAAAGTATTGGTTTGTAAATGATTAGAAGGCACACAGGAATATTCGTAAATGGTAGGTTATCTTCTATTCTATCGTTGATAAAATAATGTAAAATTTTGGAAGGAAGTTAATCCCATTTAAGTGCTAAAAAGTCGAAATGGGAGGTTATACAAATTGGTTCCCGTTAAAACAATAGCATCCAGAAACAACAAAGAGCCACTTTTGTCCGCCGTGCATTGCTCAAAAGCTGTTAAAATAGCGGAACCGCATTAAAACTGCGCCGAACCTTTTGGTAAACAACGAATAAAATCCAATGCCTGGGCCGGCGCGTGGAGGGAATTCAAATGATATTCATTCAATTTATGATTTCGATTTTTTTTATATTCGGCAAATGCCCAAGCAACATTTTTTATACAATTGTTGAATTCACTTGAGAACGGGTCATTTCAACGACTCTTAAAAGTTTCTGCGGACATCTATGTTTCCTCCCTCGTATGAAATTAGCCTCTTCAAGACTCGTGTTAACTCCTTACTCTCCTCAAAAAACCGTCCATACATATCCTCAAATGTGACATAGAGGCCCTGAGTAATAAGAAAATAGTTTCTTCGGGACCGACTGCATTGAGTCCTTTTTAAAAAATGCATGTCGTTTTTGCGTAGATAATGCTTGTTTCTTTTACCTAGATATAAATAATTATGGCATTGTAAAGATAAATCAATGAGACAACAAAGACTTATTAATGGGTTATAGAGGTTGGTGAGAGCATTGATATATTCGTTTTTAGACTATTCTATTGCCTGATTCTTTTTCAATTATGTTTTCGAAAGTTTTTTAAAAAATTATTTTTACATTCTTTTTATATCATGAGATAATGTCAAATTTCATTTCCAATTCCGTAGGTAATTTAAAATTTTATTTTCTAAAATCTAGATCTTAGTTAACAGGGCGTTATATTTTCTAAAATCATATTTATGATGATGGTTCTAACCAAAAAATTTATTTCAGTTAAAATTCTCATAATGTTTTTTACAAATATGCATGGTTGCATTCCAACTGTGAATACGATCGTGATAATGCCACTTTACTCATTTAGTTCTGATACATTGCAACCAACTGAATACAGTTTTCATAAAGAAAAAAAATTATCTACAAATACTTTTTTCCTGGGATAATTTAATGTTTTTATTATCCACAGTCAGACATTAGTAATTGGTTGGGACTCTTTATAGATACAAAGGTCCTTGTAAAATCTGGTATATTATTTACGTGTTTAAAATATGTTATATTTCTGAATCACACGACTGACTCTACTGTATAGGAATTGAATCTAAGCTTGATGGCGGTCGTCGACCGGGTGTACGTGTACATGCTCTTACTACTGGATATAAGTTATATCAAATTCAACTGAAACTGCGTATCAAGGACACTACAGCTTTGAAAGTAGGTACCTACCTACATCTAAAAAATATTTTATAAAATTCCTTTTTTTTATAGTTAATAATTTAAAGATCTCGTTAAATCGTGGTACATTCAAATGAATAGTTAAGTAAGACCTACGTAAAAAAATTGACAGGGAATCAGAAAAATATAACTTGGAGCTTACTCAGATATATTATAATGAAATAATAATGTCTCTTTTACGTTTTATAACCACCTTGTTGTTTTACTTTCAGACAGCAGTGTTTCACTTTGTGAAAATTGGTCATTTTCTAGTACATGTAATTTAGATAAATAGATTTCTTCGTGAAAATCTGAATATGCCGATTCGCGGACACCTAAATAGATATTAAGAAGAAAAAACCGTTTAGGGTATAAATTTTTCATTGCAAAAATGCTCCTCCCAGAGACATTAGCCACCACGAACCATCCCTGTATTCGGGGAATAATTCTTTGTGGAAGCCGCCCACCACTAGTTCATTCTGCTGAATATTCAATAATGTTTTTTTTTGCTTTTTACCTCCCAAGGCAATATCGACTTGCTCGAAGCTTCAGTCTAACTGAATCTATTAGAAAGCAATCCAGATCCCGCAAAATACCCCACGAGTAGACAAAAAGATTCAACAAAAACACTGGCTAAAGTTAAATAATGTATTTTGTATGCGAACTTTCAAAGCTTCTCAGTGGAAAAATAATCCAGAATAATATTGTGATTATCTCGTCAAAACCTTTACATATTTTAAATACGTGTGTAAATTATGTGTTGCCTCACAAAATCTCTTCTAATGTTATCCCCAGATTCCAGAAACTCATTGTTCATATAAAGGCCTATCTCCTGCGACCGTTTCCACACACAATACCTCAAACATTAGCACAAAAATTTGTTTCGAACATTATTTCATTTCATCTCTTGCGTTTCTTGAAACATTGGGACCATTCAGACTTTATGAGACACACCGCAGTGTGACTGATATATATATATATATATACTTGACGTCTGATGTCACTTGAGCACCTCTTCCTCATCATGATCTGAAGAGGAAGAGGTGCTTACTGTTTTAGATAAATGTAACAGGGAGAAAACATAGATTTCGAATTAGTCCGTACATTACTAAACTTATTCCAAATTTTAAAAATACACAATTTCTTTTATCTCTCTGAAACCGATTTGTCATTATATTAAGATTTCGGTTACAGTCGATTCGTACACGAGCTAAATGTACCATTTAAGAATATCAAAACCACAATTATTATCATAAATTGTTTCATGGGTTTTTCGGGCCCTCACTAATTATACACCACAGACAAATTATGAATTTTAACAAATTAAAAAAAAAAAATTTTCACCAGATTTACAGGAACGGGTTTAGTTTTTCCTATAGGAAAAACTAAACCCTTTCATACACTTTTCCATAAAAATGATCATCTAGTACCTAAATCCACGTTATGCAAGTGTATTATATAAGTATAATTAATACAAAACAATACAAGAACAACACGTTAATCTACCAAATTATTAAATGGGAATATAATTCACCGTCTCCAGATATTTTCATATCAAAGGGTTCGGCTCTGTGGAATTCCTAATTTGACCGATAAATCCTACTGATCCCTCAATATAAATATTTTAAAAATCTTTCGTAATTCTACATGTATTTAAAATGACTGATTTTTGCATTTTTATATACAAATTCTTTGACAAATCTAATATGCCTAAATTTTTAATAAGAGAGCTAAGTATAATGCCAGTAGCCGAAATAACAAAAGGTAATATTTTTATAGTCTGAGAATGCCAAATTCTTTTAATTTCATTTCCTAAATCTGTATACTTTCTTATTTTTTCAGAAACAGATTTTTGAATATTACAGGAATTTGGAATAGCTACATCAATAATATAAGTTATTTTTTTAATTTTGTCATGTAAAACTATATCAGGTCTATTATGACCAATTGGTCTGTCTGTTAGTATAGTTTTATCATAGTAAATTTTAAAGAAATTATTTTCTAAAAATGAATTTGGTTCGTATTCATAATATGGTACTATATTATGACAGTCAATCAAGTTATGTTTAATTACCAAACTTTGGTGAATTATTTTTAAAACCTGATTGTGCCTAAATGTATACTCAGACGGCGCTAATATAGAACATCCTGATATAATGTGTTCTATAGTTTCCGGAAAAGCCATACAAATTATATTATTCTTTACATATTAATATTACAAGATATTTAATTTTTTCCTCCACGCTAGGAATTCACCTGTGTAGTGGAGCAAAATCTTCTATTATTTTTTTACGTGTGTGTTGATCGTAGTGTTTGTTTTCAGTATTTGTAGTAAATATATGTGTGGGTGGAAGGTCAGTAAGGTGTAAGTAAGTAATTTGAGGTGGAAAGGTAACAAGAAATTACGTTTAGGTGTATTTTTGTAAGTTCCTTGATGGTGCTAATGGGTCTGTAAAATAACGTTACTTTGTGGATCCTTTTTATTTGATAAAATAGATATATTGCTGTCCAAAGATCTAAAATAAGTTTTATAGAAGGTGACCGAAACATGGCTAAAATGGATAATGTCTTTAGAAATAATTAATAAATATTAATTGAATATATTGAATCAATTGAATAAATTTAAAAGTGTATAAATTGAATAATTTGAATAACTTGAATTTCTTAATGAATAAATTTAATAAATTCAAAAAAAATTATAAATTTAATGAATTTAATGAGTTTAATAAATAAAATAAATTTAATAATTATTAATTAATAATTACAAAAATAAAAATATTATTTATTCTTTTCCTGTGATGCAACCCTGGCCCTTTATGTTGTCATAGGTCAAGTTCGATCAATAATTACAAGGCCCAACTGTTAAAAGTCCATGCTGTAAACAAAATGTTTAGTGCCGTTGACGATGGAATTTGATGAAGGGTGGTGTTATGAAGGAATTTTTCTATATTTTGTGTGAAACACCCCATCTTGGTATTGTATATCAATGGTCGTCAATAACAAATTTCCTGCAACCTTGAGTGCTACGGAGGATGTACGAGTATGTATGGATACCATATTTTCGGATATGTTAAACTGGTAAAAAACACCAAAAGGTCAGTAAGAGAACAGAGCGTACAAAAGTGACCCTGGCTCTTAAAAGCTTTATAGCGCCAACGGTGATGGTGTTAAAGAAGGCCTCAAAAACAAAAGTTCGTTTAAATTTGCACTATAACCGCAAACATTAATATATTTTTATAACAAACAACATTTTATTTTACACGAGTCATGTTTTACAAATTGGTTTTATTTCAACATTGAAAAGTTTCTAGTTGAATTATCCCCCCTCAGACCGCGATTCAATTGTAAGGAAATGCAAATCATTTCAAATGCCCCGTTTGTTTGCCTAGCCAGGAATGCTTCCTCGGAGCACTAAGCAGTATTGTTTTAACAGAAACGCCCCGCCGAGGGTATTAGACAAAGCATCTGCTTAATAATGTCGTCGATTCGTGTTTATGTTCTGCAAAAGCCATTATTTTTTCCTTCGAAAACATACATTATGGATGTATTTCAATTAATATTATTCGTGTGTCAACTGCTGAAGTGAGACCACCCATTTGTATTATAGTTGTGGTGAGATGGTATGGTATGGATGGACATTGTAAACCTATGGGTCCTTTCTTAAAAGGTTAGGCGATCCGCTCACTGAGGCAACTGAAAACTGCCAACTGGCAACTGTCTGTATGAAAATGTGATGGCCCGCACACTTACCAATCACACAAACACCCGTTGTCAATGGTAACGCAAGCGGTGACTCGCAACTCGCACTGTTGATTGCCCTGGCCGGCCGTTGCTAGTTGCGAGCTGTCAGCTGATTGTTCTTCGTCTATGGTTAAACAAGTTTTTTGACCAATCAAGACATAGAAACCAGCTGGTTTTAGTTTGTTTTCAGTTGCCTCGTCAGCGGAGCGCCTTATTTTAATCTAGAATTTCGTAAAAACATAAATTTTTTACCTATTTTCAATGTTTCGCATATTCTTAAGATCTCAAAAAATATGTCCTTAAAAAGATTTTTCGAATTTCGAATTATTTTCGGAGTTATAGCTCTTTTTGTGGCGCGCCAACTAAACCGGTCTGGTCAGAACAAATTGAACAATACATGGTAGACCTTGCCCGACTACCTGCGTATGGATTACCCCATAAAACCTTTCTTATATTATATACCTATATAATTTTTACATAATGCAAATATAATGTATTTTTAACTGAGCGTCCTAATAACGTAACGTAAGAACACCGTACTTTATTATATAAATAAAACAGCCTGAAATTTTAAACTTTAAACGCGTTTCTCTCGAAACTACTTTTTTCAAGCTAGCGTACATGATATCTAGAGTTCTACTGAACCAATTTATTTGAAATTTGGTACGAACCTTCTCCACACGTCCCTTTATGGCCCCACGCAGAATCCAAAAAAATACTATTTAAAAAAAAAAATTGTTAAAAAAAAAATTGTTAAAAAAAAAATAAACACATGTTTTTTTTTCAAACAGTCGCCATTTTGTGAAAACAAAAACGTAACCTCGTAAACTTTCCCACTGTGCTGCTCATAATTTTAATCTAGTATTTAATTATGTAGTAAGAGAGGTTATTGACATGCAACATTTTTTTGAAACAGTTTATCAAATTTATAATTTTTTATAATAGAAAATATGGAATATTTTATCAGAGCCCTAGCACACTCGATCGTTAAGGATTGATAGGATAACTATAATACTAACAATAGTTAATATCTAATATATGAAGGACACTTAGTCATTGTGAACTGTCACATATTCTTTGGCGATCTGCATTCATGCTAGGGAACGATGAGAAGTTATCGAAATTTATCCTATCAATCCTTATCGATCGAGTGTGCTGGGGCCTGATAAAGAAAGGGAGTCTTTAGCTTCGATAACATTCGAAACATTGAACCCTCACTAGATGGGGAGGACGTTATGATGCTAGTTTTGCTTTAAAAGTTCGGTTTATTGAACTCCAAAAAGCGCAAATGAAAACAATTCTATTAAATTGCAAATCGGATGAAATAAATTAAGCTTTTTCACTCGAGAAGAAGATCGAGAACTACAACTTTATTATTTTATTGGTTTTCAAAGCACTTCAGTCTAAAGCCACCGATCTTTCAAATGCCTTAAAACGTTTGAAAAATTGTCTGGCAGAATTGGAAAAGTATCAATATGAATTTGAAAATTTAAAAAAGAAAGCAAATAGTGTAGCAGACATATGCATCAACCCTGAATTTTCTAAATTCCGTCAGAGGAAGGTGAAACTCCATTTTGATGAACATTGCGAAGATGAGGGTCTCCAAGATCCTGAAAGTTTGTTTAAAGTGAACATATTTTATCGAGTGTTGCACATCATTATTAATGAATGAAATTGTTTTCAATTTCAGTGTTTTGCAACCTGTCACTTTGCAAAATTTAAATGACACCGATCTCTTTAAAAAGCTTCAAAATTTGTTGGTGTATATATAAAAATACATATCTGAATCATTTGCCAGGGAAATTCTCAGCTTCCGGTCCACTTTCAGAGACGAAATAGAACAGGCTTCGTGTATTAAAGTACTTCCTGATTTATTAATAATAAAGAATCATTTTATGTCGTGCAGTTTTCCTGAAGTATGTACTGCATCAATGTTATTTGTTACAATTCCTGTGACTACAACTGCTGCTGAAAGATTATTTTCGAAACCAAAATTAATAAAAACCTATTTAGGAAACTCATTGGGACAAGACATGAAATAGCTACGTAACTTGGCTGTTCTGTCTATTGAAAATTCTATGGCCCGATCTTTAAACTTTGATGACGTTATTGATACTTTTTCGGAATATAAAGCTCGGAAAAATAATTTTAATTAGATATTTAACAAAAATGCATACAATATAAGTAATACTGTTGGGTAAATTCTTAAGTGATTTATTAAAATTCAATGACAACGTTACAATTTTTGCTGGGGGGGGGGGGGGGGCTCCAATGAATTTGCCACGGGCCTCAGATGGAATAGTTACGATACTGGCGCAGGTATTCGTTGCTAATATTAGATTCAATGTTACATATTACAATTTGAGGTTTTTCTCATATTTAGTATGTAAGAAAGAGCTGCAGCATATTTGTGATAAGGAACGATATTTATTGCCTTTTTTGTGCCGTTGCCGTACCATAATCGTGTGAATTTTAAAAGCGGCCATTTACAGGGTATCTACTTTCTTTTTTTGTTTTTACTTCTCGAACCTATTCCCCTTCCCGCTCTTCCATTTTCCTCCCAGCTTTATGATGCCTCTCTAAATTACAATGTTCTATCGTGTCACAAAAATACAATAATTATGAAACCCTTGGTAATAGTTTTATATTAGTAACACTGTGACATGATATCTGATTCCTTAAGATCGGAATAATTATTATCATATGAATTTCATCACATACCAATCAGGTGGAAAATTTCATAGGGTTGACCAAATGTGCGTGAACCGGGTACTGATCCCTGGGCACCTGTGTACACAGATGTGTCAAAAATCTCATTGATCCGTGATTTGTGATATTCCTCGGAGATTAGAGGCCTGACTGGGTCCGTCTTCACGGCCGATTAGACGCAATACCCTCACGGTACCTTCTGAAGCGAGTACCTCTGGTACCTCGGCCCATGGATGAATTCTTCATCCTTACATAGTCGAATGAATACAAAATTTTTAAAACTCACCGTCTGGGTTCTGAATGCAAAAGTTTAAAAAAAATCTAATCACTTTGTAATTCTTTGAATAGTAAAATAGTTTGACTTTATTGTTCTTCATTCTTGTAACCCCGTCTCCTTTTTATGTGAACCTGGCACATGAGACCCAACTGCTCCCAATCACTATGGCATCACCAAATGGGATATATTGGGAGAGGGGACGGAGGTAGGGAACAGAAAGGTGGGGAAGTACCTGGTTATGCAGATTTTATCACCAAGCATGGCTAAAGCCATTTCCAACGACGTTTCAATTATGAATGGTGGTCAAACAAAAGGGCGATACTGGAAGTATATTCCACTTGTGCCTCAAGTACGAGTAAGTATCAACCCGCGACCTCGATATTGATAGTCGAGAGCCTTACCCTGGACCACGGAAGCCGTCGTATTGGTTATTATCAGGGCTTAAAATGGCTTTAGCATTGTCGGAGACCAGGTCTTAAGAGTTCAATAATACACGTAGAAAAATGTTATTCGAAAAAACGATTATTTTATTCGTAAAACGGGACTGAAGATCTTACGAACAAATTAACAGGGTTTCAATGTTTATTGGCGGGAACATGTAGGAATAATTTGTTGGTATACGTAATTTCGTCGTAATTGATACACTGTTAATTTGTTCGTAAGAACTTCAGTCCCGTTTTTAACCGTTTTTGCGATTTTTGTGTTTTTTGCGTTTTTTCGAATAACATTTTTCTCCGTGTCATCTTCCCCACCTCCTTCCCTTTCCCAAACCCTTTAGCCTCACAACATAACACCACTGGGGATGCCATAAACCATAAACCCACTGGGTCCAATGTTGGTTGGGAGCAGTTTTGACTCTCGTTCGGTATTTATAAAAGGGCAATCAACGTGGACTCAAAACTGCAGAACTCTGTACCTCATTTTTAAGTTGATTTTTTCCCTTTAATATACCTCTTTTTTAAATTTTTGACCTTTGCTTTTTACTGAAGGTAGGTATACTTTTTTCTTTTCTTTTGTTATTTATTGTATTATGTTGATGCGTATTGTTCCTTTTTTATTTTACTTATATTCTATTGAACTTACCTACCTTGTTAAGTTCAGTGGACTCTCTGTGCAAAATACAATTTCTCTTGTTCGCCAGCGTATGCTTAAAGATACTATTAAAAATCATTTCTCTGAATGTAACTACCTCTTCAAAGAAAACTACTTATGGTAGATTATAAACTATTTTATGTAATAATAATAATTAAAAAAAACATTTATTTGTCAATAGATTTTCACAAATACTTTTTTTGGCATTGATTGGTTGATTTTTTGGAATATGTCTGGTTTTCAGCAGTGCCTCTAATATAATTTACATTTATATATATATATATATATATCGCTATATTTAATTTCAAAGTTTTGATGATGAATAGCTGATGGTATAATTTCCAAAAAAGTATTAGAAAGATAGATCAAGAAGTTAAGTATTAATTGAACCGGTTCTCTGTTTTTGTAAAATAAGTGTAAAATACCCACAATTTTCGTTGTTTTTTTTTTCTAGACTTTATCCAGAGTATCTAATATGCTTACCTAGTTAAACCCTTTCAATGCTGGGCACATCCTGTGATGCCCGAATCGATTGCCCGATGCCCGACTGGCCAGAGGTCCGCTGCCCACTGTCCAAGGATTCTTAATATATCACACCCGTTTCCCGTGTCCTTGCCGCACCACCTCGCCGAATATTCTCCTCGGGACGATCTTCTACCCTTTATCAGAATGGCAAATATGTAAATTTATTATACACCTTTGATAGCATAAGGACCACGGATATAGCAAGCACAGCAGTAGGTGCCGTCGCTAAGAAACCTTGATGTATTTATTTTCTTTTACAAATGTCAAATTTTCTTTTACAAAGTCCTTACAACATTTAATATATAATACATTAACAATGCTGTACAAGATCAAAAATTATATGCTGCCAATCTGCAAAGTAATATTCTTTACCACGAAAATGTTCACAATTATTCTACGAGAAGATGCAGAGATTTTAGGCTTCCCAAAACTAAACATTCGTGCACACAAAAAAGCGTGTTTTATATAGGGCAAAAACTTTATAATAACCTACCTATAAAGGAAGTCTCAAGCCATAGAACTTTTTGTAGGACATTTGCTTTATACGTAAAAAATAATGTTTGATTTGAATACGAACATACTCACCAATATTATTTTATAACACTAGCAGTTAAAAACCCGCTCCGCGGGTTTTTGCTGCTAGGCCCTGCGGGCGGCTTTTATTCCGGCTTCGCCCAATTTCGCCAAGTGTTGGTGACCATCTATAAGGCTCCGCCCTTATGCAAAAATAACAACTGTGAATATAAAACTACAAAACACTTACATTTAATATGTGGATATATAACAGTAGACATTCTGTATTATAAGACCGCGGACAGTGAGTAGAATTTCGGAAAAGAATCAACTCAGCATACCTAAATCTCGTTCATCCACGTCAATGACAAAAAAAGAAAATTGATAAAAATAAAAATATTTATTCATCAATAGATTTATTACAACATTACACATTTTGTTCTTAATCATTGATTCTATTAGCGTAAAGGTCACTGTTCAGCTACAATTCAGGATTTCTCCTGGAATGCAGTTGGTTTTCAGCAGTGCCTCCAGTATAAAACAGAAAATAAAATAAAATAAATTAATCAAAATAAAATAAATACAATTAAATTAAATTACATAAAAATAATTAAATCAAATCTCTAATTCAATACACACAATACAATATATAAAAAAACCATAAATTAATAATGTAAATCGGAATTCAAATTAAAGGCAATAATCTTAATATTAAAACTCAAAAAAAATAATAAAATCAATTCGAATAAAATATTCTCAATTAAAACTCAAAATAAAATCGTCAAGTATAAAATACAGTCAAAATAAATAATGTAGTAATCAAATCAAATCAAAAACCAAAACACGAATAATAAGTGGTATCTTCTTAGTAATGAATGAAAAAGACAAATGTTTCTTCCCAATACCGTTTATTGGATAATCAACACCCTTGCCATAGGTAACTCTAAGTGGTTCGCTATGTTTAGTGACTTAGCAGGGGTGCCCAGGTTCATAGGGTAAGGTTTGTCTATATTTTGGCGGCACATGCGTTTGCCCTCTATTGCGTGGCGGTTCGGATTGGTAGAGACTGGTTGATGGAGACATTTTACCTCTTCAACAGGACTCTCTCGACCCATCGCCTTGTAGCGCAGTGGGAGAGATGCATTCATACGTCCGTCACTCCTGGACACATCGACCCCCAGATTCCTACTCATCCTTCATATTTTTTCCTTCCCAGAACTTCCTCTCCTTATTTTCTCTAAAAAGAACATCCACACAGCATCCCCAACGATAACATAGGCCCCGAGGGGAAATTGTTTTCCTCAGGGTCTCCTGTGTGGAGCTAATGTTAAAAAAAATACCTCTGAAATGATTTCTTTTTATCGAAATAAATTTGTAAAATTTATATAAACTTTCACGGAAATTAAAATATATATATGTAATAATAATAACATAATAATTTTACATGAAATCTAGCTAAACTTACTCTTACCAAAATATTATCAAAGTAAATGCATTTTTTTAAATATATAAAAAATCTACATAGAACTTCCTCTCCTTATTTTCTCTAAAAAGAACATCCACACAGCATCCCCAACGATAACATAGGCCCCGAGGGAAAATTGTTTTCCTCAGGGTCTCCTGTGTGGAGCTAATGTTAAAAAAAATACCTCTGAAATGATTTCTTTTTATCGAAATAAATTTGTAAAATTTATATAAACGTTCACGGAAATTAATATATATATATAATAATAATAACATAATAATTTTACATGAAATCCAGCTAAACTTACTCTTACCAAAATATTATCAAAGTAAATGCATTTTTTTAAATATATAAAATGAAATAATATTATGATTTTACCAAAAAACAATAAAAGCAAATCTATTCTCCTACAATGTATTCAACTTTTATAATAAATCGAAGTAACCGTTACAGGAATGTAGACCACATAAATATGATCGATCATCTCAAGACAATCCGCTGACAGCGACTGCACCGTGTTGTGTCTGTGTCCATAAATGAACCAATCTTCTGTGAGGTTTGTGATCATTGAAATTTTTTCAACGACTGCAGCATAAATGAACCAACACTACTGCAGCGCCACACGCGGCGATACACGAAACCAAGCATGCTAGCGAGTGGCCACAAATCACAAAAGCAGCTTAGTCCCAAACACTCACGCACAGCGATGGAAGAGAGGGTTCAGATATGCCGCGGCGTCAGAAATGTAATTAGAGTGGGGTTCTTAAATTCAACCGAATAGGCGTTATGATAAATCACAGCAGTAGTTTGCCCCAAACTTTTGCGTACAGAGATGGAATAGAGGGTTTTGGTAACCCGCGACGTCAGAGATGTCATCGAAGTGGGATTCTCAAATTTTGCCTACGGGCTTTAGGACAATAATACTATCAGATTACCTTAAACCCAGTTATCTGTTTTTCTTATATTTATTTTTCAAACCTATTTGTAAATGTAAATGTATCTCCTAAATTGTATTTTATTATATGTTTCTTACTAGATGCGTGAAAAAATTTGCTTACATCTAAATAACGATTCAAAATTTTAAAAAATATATATATTTATACAGGATATGAGTATATCAGCACGTACCCAAAAGATTTTAACCAGCGATTCCTGAGCATATTTTGAGTACAAGCTGTGATTTTTTTAAAGGATTTTAACCAGCGATTCCTGAGAATATTTAGAGTAAAATCTGTGATTTTTTTTTAAATATTTATTTTTTTGTCTACAAATAATAAAAATACATCGTCTGTAAGTGGGGCTCCCACAGTTTGATAATGCCTTTCGAAGGCAAAACGGCTGTCACGCATAGCGTAGCAGAACTTATAATTAAACTGTTTTTATAAAATAATAATATTATCAAATATCCAAAAAAATTGAAATGAAAATGGAGTTCTACAAATTAAACTTGACAACAACCGCTCACTGAAGAAACTGAAACCAAACTAAAACTTGCAGGTTGCTATGGTTTCCAGCCAAACTTCCTACTCAATTTTACGTTTTCAATAATTGTCTCAGCTGGTTTCCATAGACGAAGAACAATCAGCTGTCATCGTAGCAACTAGCATGGTGAGTTTCGAGTCACTGCTTATGTTGCCATTGACAACGGGTTTTTTGAGAAGTTGTGTAGTGTGCGGACCATCATATTGACATACACATAATAGCGGGCTTAGTTGCAAACTGTTTTTTTTTTCAGTCGTCTCATCAGCGGAAGCACTAAATGTAATTTTTTATTTTACTAAAAACAAATAATATTATTTTTAATCACGCGTTGCCACCAATCACACTAAACATCGCGACGGGATACGTGATACGCGCGCTGTTTCGTGTGTTACCGTACTGGAAAGCGACGGAGTGCTTATCATGTGACCCGCTAGGCAACTCAGTTACGATTTTGATGGAAAAATATTTTTATTGTTTTTATTTGAAAAATAATAACTTCGGACATCAAAATGACATACGTATGTATATGATTTTTTTACTCCAAATATGTTCAGAATTCGTTGGTTAAAATTATTTCGGTATGTGTTTTTACACCCCGTATAAATATCAAAACTGCGATAGCAATCTGCTATGTAAACTGTAAAAAATGAAGAAATCCTGAACTTACCAAAAACAAAAATTATGTTAGTAGGTACCGCAAAAGAGTTCCAACTGTCCTAATCGTCTGGAGCCAGTGAGACTATGGCATCGCCAATTAGTGTGTGTTTTACGGCTGAAGGTACTGGGAGGGGAAGGAGGTGGGAAGAGGAAGGCGGGGAAATACCTAGCAATTCAGATCTGATCTGCAAGCCCGGCAAAAGCCATTTCAAGCAACTTTTTGAATTCTGAATGGTGGCCTTTTACCAGGGCGATACTGAAAGTATCTACCGCTTTGGAACGTGCCACAAATATGCCATATATATTACGTTTAATTAATTAATTGTGAAATGACACAAATTATTCACATAAAATTTAGTTGCACTTAACCATATATGAATGCACACCTAAAAAAACTGTCTATGCAATCCACTCTCTCGGACTCTACATTGACAACTACCTTAGATGGATAGAACAAATAAATAAAACAGCGGGTAAAGTTACAAAACTTATATATTTTTTTAAGAGCGTACCAAACATAATACCAATGAAGACTCTAAAAACGAGATCCTACGCATTAGCCCAATCAATTATCACCTATGGTATGATTGGATGGGGTGGTGCTGCTAAAACCAATATGGACCCTCTCGACAAAGCGCAAAAAGCCTTAATTAAAATTATTACAAAAAACCGTATAGATTCTATATATACTCTACATTGACAACTACCTTAGATGGACTGAATAAATAAATAAAACAGCGGGTAAAGTTACAAAACTTATATATTTTTTTAAGAGCGTACCAAACATAATGCCAATGAAGACTCTAAAAACGATTTACTACCTAAAAGACAAACTAAACCATCATAGTGTACAACACGATTACGAAACAAGACATAGACGAATACCACTTATGGAGAATGACATTACCATAATCTGGCCCCAAAATTTTTAAATATTATTGAAAAAGACATTAAAGATATTCACGTGACCAATCTAAAACACAAAATACACACATGGATAGTCAACAAGGGCATTGTGTACTGCTGACAAATAACTTCTACGATATAACAACGCACTGAAAGCGTGTATCGTCTTGTCCTCGCAATTATTTCTTTCTTTTTCTTCTGTTTCTCTTATTTTTTTTTCTTTCTCTTTTATTTTTGTTTCTATCATTCTAATTATCTATAATTTAGAGATACTACGCATTAGCCCAATCAATTATCACCTATGGTATGATTGGATGGGGTGGTGCTGCTAAAACCAATATGGACCCTCTCGACAAAGCGCAAAAAGCCTTAATTAAAATTATTACAAAAAACCGTATAGATTCTATATATACTCTACATTGACAACTACCTTAGATGGACTGAATAAATAAATAAAACAGCGGGTAAAGTTACAAAACTTATATATTTTTTTAAGAGCGTACCAAACATATTGCCAATGAAGACTCTAAAAACGATTTACTACCTAAAAGACAAACTAAACCATCATAGTGTACAACACGATTACGAAACAAGACATAGACGAATACCACTTATGGAGGATGACATTACCATAATCTGGCCCCAAAATTTTTAAATATTATTGAAAAAGAAATTAAAGATATTCACGTGACCAATCTAAAACACAAAATACACACATGGATAGTCAACAAGGGCATTGTGTACTGCGGACAAATAACTTCTACGATATAACAACACACTTGAAATGATTCTTCTTTTATCAAATACTTTTATTTCCCAATTTTCTTTCACATACACGTTGTTTTCAGGCTTTCCACCCTCTCTTAGACCCTTAGAGTTTTACCTCTATAAAGTCGAACATACGTGAATTTTCCCTCCTCGTGATCCAAGATGTTACTCATGTTCAAGCGAACTAATTGAAAAAATGTTATATCTTTGACCCCTAAACTTCCGTCCTCGTTTTTGTCGTGATTTACATCACCATTTCCTTCAAGGCTTTGTTCTGTATAACTAAGGGATGAAGAAAATTCTCCCACTCAAATCACAGAACTCTCTGAAAACCCTTTGTTTCCCCAATTTAAATACTACATTAGAGTATTTTTGATGCATTATTTTTATCAAATATATATGCATCTAATTTGTCTACGTTATTTACGACTTTGAACGCAAATCTACGTGACTAGTTATTACGTAAAGAGACTTCGTATCAACCGTTGTGTCTATTTTTTTTCATGATATTAAAGTCTAATTACATTTTGTTTGTGGTATCCCTGATTCTTTTGGATGGCGTTGCCGTTGATAATTGCATCTCAAACAGAATGTGTAGTTACTTTTAGTTATATAAATTTATTTAATGTGCTTTTAAATTCCCTCCTATACTGTGACTCAACCTCATCCTAATCTGTTTTTTTTATTTTTAATTTAAACATGTCGATTGCTATCTTTTTTTTTTTGTTAGTTAGTTAGTGTGCAAAATGTGCAATTATGAAGTCATTTGGTCTGCTCCCGTTCGCCTGTCCTAGATTGTGGGTTTACATACATATATATAATTTTGTTTTATTTGGTTAGTACATTTTATAGATCGAATAGAAAACGAAGGCGGATATACTTGTTTGCAATGGCTTGGCACCTACCTCCTGCGTAACATTCGACTGATCGAATTCGAACTAAACCTTTCCGATATCACTGAGCGCGAATTAATTGGCTGGTGCTAAATCTCTTCAATGATTTTTCCGAGTTCCAAATCAACCCTTCCATGCTCTCCAACGGATTAGAAAAGCCTTCCTCCGAGGTCAAACGTACCCAAGCCCTTACTCCTCCATAAATTACAACTACTGAAAGCGAACCGATTTCGTTTTCCAAACAATCATATACTCACGAGGTTTGTGACAGCCGGGTTTCCTACGTCCTTCAGCCACATCCAAGAGAAAATGTAAAAACGTCTAGTGGCGACGGGATTACATTCTCCAATGAATAGTACATTTAAAAATATATATTTATACATAATTTTTTTTTATAACCTGCAATGTCCACCTTTTCAAATGGCATTACGAGGCCGAGAATCCTCAGTATCAGGGGCTGACACCACCCGGATCCAAGTATCCCGATATATACTTAATAATATAAAAATAAATAACACTGTACACTTAAAATATATACTCCGCTCGTCTGTTTGGTTTTGGTTGATAATTTTTTTTTGATAGAGTTTATCCACTCTATATTGTGCAATTATTTACAATTGCACACCCCCTCTCCTCTCTCTAATATTTGTATAGAACATATTTATGACATTCTATAACATGGTCCTCAAACCATTTTAACCTCAATGTAATCATAACACTTTATTTTGTTGCTTTCTCTCATTCCCCTGAATTTGTCTATTTACTAACATAGTAAATATTTAATTTCCCACTTTAATTTCTTTGTTTATTTTTATTTAAATGAATTTTCATTTCGTACCCATGGCTAACAATCTCCATTATTTGCAATAGTTTTGTCTCCGATTGCTTGTTTGATATAATTCTTCCCTCCTCCGAGTGCAACCTCAGTAGTATTTTCCTACTATCCCGTGATTTTCCCAATGTTAAATGTAGATGTTGCTTGTAAAATAATTTTTCCTTTTTCACCTCCACTATTTGAAATAATTTTGTCTCCGATTGCTTGTTCGATATTAATCCCCTCCAAAATGACATTCCCCATCTAGATTGATAAGTACCTACATAATTTTAATGGTAACCTAGGTGATCCTTAAATACTTTATCCCCTGACCTACTCAACGTCAAATAATTTAAAGATGAGTCTATTACTGTACATTAGATTCATAATGTTCTCGACCTTGTATGTCATGGTATAATCCACCAAAACAAAGTTATGAAATTAAAACCCATTGCTCTACTTGTGTGAAATTTAATAAAATTTATAACTCTTATCTGATTGAGTGGTAATATTATAATAATATTTCATATTGTTTGGTTTTTTTTAAAATTTGATAACGTTCCTTAACCTTGGCTTTGAAGCTTAAATTAAAATATCGTAGTCCATGAATGTCAATATTTATTTAAAGGAAGGTCGTGGTTACACGCAGAAGGTCGCTTGAATTGCCCTAGGGTATGTTAATAATAAACATAAACAAACTCAGAATGTTTATGCATCCCGATCTCTTGACCTACTAACATACATATCACAATGAATGGGTTCAAGGTCAAACGCGTAGTTTTTGATCTATCCCAACCATCTGGATTAAATATCTAATATTTACTGTTTCCTTTGGTCCTGAAAAATGAACATATGATTATAATAATAATTGGAATTCGAATCCAACTCAATCAATTTAGGGATGATTTGATTTAATTTTTTTTTCTTTTGAATTGTTTATAATTATGCTTATATATATATTACATATATATTTATATATATATTTTCAGTATATAATTCTTTTTATACAAAACCATAAAGTACATAAATATCATATAGTCACCCGAGTTTTCAGCTACCTCCCATCTGTAAACTGGAAATGATTAATTATGAAAATAATTGACTTACCGAATTAAGACTCTTCCGTCGGGTGTACACGACAATCTTAATTAATTTTTCCTCTACCTAAAATGTATACATATCAAATATTTCAAGTGAAGACCCTTTTTCCTTATTTTAATTAAATTTGAAATTTGCAAAATTTTTATTATTAACTCTCCAAAAATTGATTTTAATTATTTAAACAAACACACAATTTTAATTTTAATTTATTTTAAAGATGATGATTATCTCCAAAATTGATTTTAATTATTTAAACAATCACACAATTTTAATTTTTAATTTATTTTAAAGATGATGATTATCTCCAAAATTGATTTTAATTATTTAAACAATCACACAATTTTAATTTTTAATTTATTTTAAAGATGATGATTATCTCCAAAATTGATTTTAATTATTTAAACAAACACACAATTTTAGTTTTTAATTTATTTTAAAGATGATGATTATCTCCAAAATTGATTTTAATTATTTAAACAAACACACAATTTTAATTTTTAATTTATTTTTATTTTGCAATGAAGATTTGCTAAGTGTTTTGAATAAATTATAACCGTTAAAGATTTTATCAATTTTAATGAACTCTTAATTTCGAATAAAGACGATAAATGATCACTTTAATTAAAGATTTTAAAAGTTTATTTCTTTATTTAATTTTATAATAACTTTTATTTGATTTATACACTTTTTATTTCATTCATTTCAATTTTCACTAAACTGGATATAACAATTTCTCACTATTATATAACTATTATTGATTTTATTTTATTTTGTAACGTGAAATACTCTAAGTCACTTGGCACTTTGGATCTAAATTTTCTAAGTCCTCGAATATCAGAATTATTTTTAAATTCCAAACACTTATTTTACCACTTTAACGACGACGTGACGTAAGGTATATTATTGAGATCTCCCGACCGACAAACGACGACTACTGAATTTTCCCTATGTACCCGTATAAATACCACATTGAGATCTAGAAGAGCCTAAACGAATTTTCTTTGATATCAAATAATGTTTCTTATCAACTCGTATATTGATATATATTTTTTTTTCATTCTTGCTTCCAAGATCTTAGTACAGCCCATCATGATATGTGTCTCGCTCTCTCGTTCTATCAGTACCGAACCTACGATTATCCATCAAATTGCCCAAATTCCTTTGTTCATCTGCACTTAGAAATTTATGTAAAATTACATAATTTTCTTGTTTTCTTTTTAATAATTCGAGATAGGTCCATACTTTGCTTAAACCGTTTATGCCCCCTAAAACATCTACGCTTGTAAAACACGATTAATCTCATACCGAAATGTTTTCTATAAAATTTTCATGTATATTAGACATTGATTTTTTCGAATTTTAATGCCATTTCTATGAATAATTTCATTTGAAACCGTATTCACTCTATTTACGTTGTAAATTTGAACTTTATTTATAATGTCGTAATTTTCTATGAAATCCTGTCTCCAACCCATTGATATGTTATATTATCATATAAATAATTATCATCCAAGACTGTATTTATTCAATCACTTTAATTTGGGACTTTCACAAATAACCCTTCTCGTATCTTATTTTCTCTCTCGTTTTATCAATTATCTTATGCATTTATAGAATATCATTTTCCATGTCTATTTAAACACATGTTTCCAAGTAACTATACCTCTATATTTTGTATTGTCAGATACATGTTTATGTCTTTTATTAAAATTTTCTACTAATTTCACCAATTCAACCCTCGAATTCCTATCAAACCGAAGACCCGCCCTTCGTTTGATCAGTTTTCTGTCCTCCTTGCTCATGTAAAGCGATTAAGTTTTTGTGTTGATGTTAAATTTTGTACGTACTTGGTGAGAACTCTGAACTAATCGCTTCCCCATTAAATTTAATATTTTTTGTATAATATAAACACTTCCATAAGGCCCATGTAAATTTTACGACAATATTCCAGCTAAATTGGTCTGTTATAATGTTGAAGTCATGTAACGAATATTCTTTGAGAAGAACAACACCCTCGTTGTATTCAATGTCAGCGGTCAACAACAATTCGCTATTCTACCCGTTATTCTGGACCATTTCACAGACCAAAATTACTGTTTTTTTTGTGTTTCATTCTATTTTTTTTTTGACAGATTTACATTTACTATGCAATTCTCAATTCAACAACTCTCTTCCCAAACTCATCTAAAGTTTCTTCTTTGATGTACGTCACTTTGTAATAATTTTCTGCTATTTGATGATATTTGTTAATCTTATGAACCTTTTTTGAAGTGCACGTAGTTAGATGAAAAGTCTACCGGTCTTCCCAAGCACTTTTAACTCCTTTTTTTGTAATTTTTTATAATAAAATGTGAAAATTTTCCTTCACCAAATCGTTGGTTCTTGATCGCTAAATTCTTTCGAGAGAAACAAACTATTAAACAATCAATGACCCCCTCGGACACGTGTGCTTTTCTCAACCATAAATCAAACGTATAATTGATAGGCGTAAAGTTCAATTCCTTTGTCTGACTTCCAACACGCCCACATCACCATTTCCATTGGCTTATTCGATTTTTTATCGTTTTATGACACAAAACAAGATCTGTCGTTGGTTGAGATCCCACTCTTAAATGATTTGGCGTATTGTCTCACTCCAATGCATGTCACCTCTCTCTCTCCTTCTATCCGTAAAACAGTTTCCGCTCTAATTTGCAGCTTATTCGAGAGATGTCGCCCTCGTGATGGTTTTCTGAACTAAGTGAAAATCTCCAAACTCATTTTTAATTATTGTCATATAAAATAATTAATTAATTTCTTTGTGGAAAAACCTATCTCATCACAATTCCCTCCTATTGTCACAACCTCTGTGAATAGCGGTGTTCTACCTCCTTTTGTTTTTCTTCATTTCAGTTCGATGTTATTGTTCAATTTTATTTTCCGTTATTTACTGACGTTGGGACAAAACATAGGAAACTAGGCTTCCCTCCTCACCGTATAGATCCCTTTACTCCCTCCTAATTCTGTTTCTCCCCTCTTCAACTTTTCGTTCCTCCTCCCCTCCTTCTTTCTTTTGCATTTTTCTCTCTCTATCGATTGTGTAACAATCCCCGAATTCGAACCATATTGTATAATTTTCAAATTTTTCTTTTCCGCGTTGATTCTACCTCTATGTGTAATTATAAGACAATGTAGTCATACAATATATATATATATATATATATTTTTTTTTTTTTTGTGAATTCAATCAAAATTAATATTTTTTTTTATAAGATACTAATGCGCCCCGCGCCCGCGCAATAGAAGTGTTCCTCAATCCATTTTGACCCGGAACTCCTGTACAATGGTTCAAATCAAAAGATTGATATTCAATCCCACGGTTTTTATTTTATTTTATTTATTTTTTTTTTTATTACCATATGAATGTCGGATGATTTTGTTGTGCAATATTAATGTTAAAATATTCAATTCGCACAATTCTAAATTCTGTCCGTCATTCAATAAGTGTACAAGTCATGTATCCCTTTTTCTTTCACTCATACTGAATCTAAAACCTCCCCATCCCATTCCATATCTATGAATATCTTTTCTATTATTATAATTCGTAAAATTTCCCCTTTTTCTAAACTATCATGTAAAATTTTCCATTAACCAAAACCAAAATAATTCAATTTTCAATACCTATCTCTTTAAACTATAAAATTATCTTTTCATTTCTAATCTACCATTTAATTTTTCCCTTTTAGCCGAATCTAAAATAATCCGATTTTACCATTAGCTAACCCTATAAAATAGTAAATTTTTTTTTTTTCATTTCTAACCTAACATGTAAAAATTTTCATTTGCCGAAGCTAAATTAATTCAATTTACCATTAGTTAACCCTATAAAATCGTAAAATTTTCTTATCTAAACGCATTCCTAATGCTTCCCCTAATCATTTAAAAAAAAATTTTTTTTTTCGAAACATTTCTTGACAGATGAACCCCCTCCCTTCGCAAACAATCTCAAATCCCGTATTTTTAATTCTCTTACTTCTTTTAACTCCTGTACCCTCAATCCAATTCGTTCAATTTTAGACCTGGTTTTTGATTTTTGTCACTTGTATAATACCTCGCTAAATGTATTGCGCTATAGTCTCCTCTTATTTCTCGCGTCTCTGGATCTACTAAAGTATACGTGTTATGATAAGGAACAGCCGCCACTATATACGGACCTTCATAAAGTAGCGCGAACTTCTTAATTTTTCGTTTTAATAGACTTGATTGTGTAACCTTTTTAAGCTTTACTAATGTTCCTATTTCATATACTACCAACCTTTTATTTATGTTGTAGTAATGTTGTCTCTTTGCGGCACTATCTTTCATGTTTTTTAATGCCGCTGTTCTAATTGTGTCCAGGGCTATTGTTGGATTTTCACAACCCTTAGTATATTTATCTAGACTATACTGCGGTGGTATACCGAAAGCTATCTCGTTAGGTGTAAATCCCGTCGAACAATGAATTGAATCGTTGTAGGTCTGTTCTACATTATTTACAAATGTTGCCCAGTTTGTGTGACGCTCGTGACAATAGATTCGTAAAGTCCGTCCTAATTCCTTGTTAACTCTCTCTGTAATGTTTGGTCCCGGATTTCGTACTGATGTGTGTAAAATTTGAATACCTAGATGCCCCAAACTGCGATCCCATGATTTCGAAGTGAATTGCGACCCGTTATCAGTTAGTATTGCTTTTATCTTTATCGTATCGTTAAACAACCCTACACATCGTAATACGCTTTTTGTGGTAGCAGTCCTCAATTTGTATAACTTTACGAATCTACTAAAAGTGTCCTGTATAACAAAAACAAATTGTACTCCGCCTACACTCGTCGGCAATGGTCCATATATGTCTGCCATAATCAACTCTCCCACTTCGCGAGTTATTATCGACCTACTGGGACCTACAGTAGGTCGAATTTCACGTTTAGCTAATTGACACAAATGACACGTCCTAATGACCCGTCTAATCTGTTTATTCATCCCAGGCCAAAAATACCTATTTTGTATGGCTGAACCTGTTTTAAATATCCCTCCATGCCCAATTTCTAAATGTATCATATTAATTAAATCCTCAGTTAAACCGCTAGGAATGGCTAACAATGTTTTATTCTTTCCCGTCACGTAATGTAATATTTGATCTACCAATTTATAATTTTTTAAATATCTGCTAACGTCTTTTGTAGGTGGCCCCAGAATCGGTTCATTTAATTTTACAAATATTTCCCCTAAAAACGTATCTAATTGCTGTAATTCCTTTATGTTTCGAAGTTGTGACCTAATCTGACGTTTTCCCCGTACTGTGAACGTGGCTACTTCTGGGCATACGACTTTCTCTTCTTGTACATTTGTGGCGTCGTGTGAATAACGAGACAAGACGTCCGGGCCTATATTTTCCTTCCCCTTGACATACTCTACCTTGAAGTTAAATTGATTTAGATAAAGTATCCACCTAGTTATTCTACCACTATACATTTTCCAAGTTTTCAGGAATGTCAACGCCTGATGATCTGTTCTAATTACCAATTGTACTCCCCTTAAATACGTCTCGAATTTATGAAGAGCATATATTATTGCCCACAATTCCTGCTCTGATGTGGTCCATTTTAACTCTGGGCCCCTTAAAGCCTTGCTAATAAACCCTATTACATGATGGTCTCCTTGTGCATCTAGCTGATATAATTCACCACCAATAGCAAATCCTGAACTATCCGTCTGTAAATAATACGTACTGTTTGGATCGTGATGGTGTAACATAACAGATTCTAAAAATGAAGCTTTTATCTGCTCAAACGCGTGTTGTTCTGTGTCACCCCATCGCCACATTCGATTTTTTTGTAACAAATCACACAATACCCTGGTCGTCTCTCCATATCTGCTCGCGAACCTCCGATAATAATTACATAAACCGAGAAAAGCCCTAACTTGTTTAATTTTCTTCGGTGCAGGATAGTTTTTTATCGCCGCTATCTTTTCCGGATCCATTTTTACTCCGTATGGTGTTATTATATGTCCTAGCATGCGCACTTCCGTAAATAAGAATTGGCATTTCTCGAGCTTACATGTCATGTTAGCCGCTTCTAACCTCTCGAGTACTGCTCCTAAATGTTCAAAGTGTTCTTCCTGACTCCCACACGTGTATACTACTAAATCATCGAGATAGTTCGCACAAAACTCCCGCAAGTCCGGCCCTAATATTTTGTCCATCGCTCTAGAAAAACTCCCAACCGATGTTTTTAATCCCTGCGGAAGAACCTTGTAAACGTATGATTTTCCATTGTAAACAAACCCAGTATATTTGCGACTTTCCCGACTGATAGGTATCTGAAAGTATGCACTTTGCAAATCTACGGATGTTATATATTTAACCCCATGAAACCGTTGAATTATTTCAGACGTTAAAGGCGGCTTTTCGATTTCACCACACATTTTCGAATTTAATAAACGAGCATCAAGAAGTACGCGCACCGTTCCGTCCTTTTTCATTGTAAACGTAAGAGGACTAGAAAACTGGGTCGCCTCCCGACTAATTATTTCCAAACCTTCTAACTCCCTAATTTTCTCATCCACCTTCTCCCTATATGCAAATGGTACTGGGTATGACCTTTTGACAAAAGGGGATTCATCTATCATTTTTATTTCGTGAGTATATAAATGCGTTAAACCAGGTCGATCTATAAACACCCTCCAATGTTTGTTTAAAACTTTCTCTAACCCTTCTTTTACACTTGAATCCAAATTTAAACCCGACACGCATGATTCTATCCTTCGCTTAATGCATTGCATATCGTTTGATTCTAAATTATTTCCAATGTAGTTTATCTTCCCGCTTGTGCAATTTGGACTCGTGTCGCTACTTCCCTTTCCTGTTTTTCTGCATATTACCGATGAAGTAACCAAAGTTATATTCCTTTTCCCATCTTCCGTTATGATTTTCAACCTTCTATTCTCACCGCACCTAAATTCAGCTGCATATTCATCCAGCCAATTAATCCCTAAAATGATCGGTCTAATCAATTTTGGTATTATCAAACATGGTGTATTTATGTTTAACTTCCCAAATCGCAATGGCACCAAAACTAACCTAGATATACTTTGGCTTTTATGTCCAACAGCCCCTTTAATCTGCATGGTCGTTATCGGCATTATGGGATAAAGTTCCGGATCCATCAAATGATTCTCATAAAATTCTTTAGCAATGCAAGTAATCTGACTCCCCGTGTCAACTAAACAATGAACCTCCGTATCACCTATGTGAGCTATGGCTTCCGGTAAAAGTGGTAAATTGCTACCCTTTTCTATTTCCTCGTAGTCCCTATCCTCAAAAATATTATTAAACCCTTTAAACTCCCTACCCCATTTTTTTTTGTTCATTTTTATACGCCCCCATTCATTACTTGTTTGTTGAAGTGATCTCACGCACGCCCCCACTATCAATCCTTCTTCCATTCTAGCTTCTTCCTCACTGTTAATTTTTCTTCTTATATTCTTCCCCGCTTTTATAGGCGCAATTATTCCTTGCCCATTCTTTCCTAACCCCTTTGTGATATCCCAATTCCAATTCATCATTATCTTCAGTGCGATGTTATGCCTCGGCGCCAATGTCCCTCCTCCATCTGTTTGAGTCGTATTCCTCAGGACCTCTGAACCGACCCGCTGAAGTTTCCCGAATTTCCCACGCTCCGCAGCTCCTTTCCACTGACTGCCATAGTAGTTGTAGAATTTTTTTCCTTCGGCGGCGTATTAGTCTTCTTACATTGGCTGCATTCTGCTGTCTCACCCACACTTTCGATGACATTAATTCTTCTTTTCATAGCTTGGTATTTCTCACGATATTTATCAGTTTTCTTGCTCTCTTCTACACTTCGTTTCCTAGGAAGTCGTTCCTCCGGTGAAAATACCATATTGTCTAACTTCCTGAGCAATTCTGAAGCTGCTATCTCGTCGCCCATCTCTCCTGAAAACCAAAGTGCTTGCGTTTCCTTCGGGAAATGACGCATTATTTCGTTCACGACATCCATTGAAGTATCCGTGATTTTTAAAGCTTTTGCCAACTCCCAATATGATGCAAAATGTGTGAGCATCGATGTACCCTTTGTTACGTCAAAAACCCCCTCTGCGAGACGACGCCGTACTGCGTTTTTCTTCACGTCTCCCCAGTAGTTTGCAAGGAAATCTCGTTCGAAATCTTCAATCGATTGCCATCTCTTACTATATAATTTCATCCAACTCTTTGCTTCTCCTTTTAAATTTTCCCGGACGACAACTAATGGATCCGTGCGTTTCACTTTCCTAGTGTATTCTTTCAAATCCTCCAAAAAACTGATCGGATTCTGATTCCCTCCCGAAAATGAAGGTCTTTCCTGTTGTGGTAGCATTTCTACCACTTGAAGTACATTCCTTTGCTCGATATCACTAACCTGAGCTGTTATTACTTCTGGCTGTGTTAATTGTCTCTCCAAGCATTGTATCTTATTGACAAGTGGTTCCAGAGCCGCTTGAATAATCTGGGTTACCTGTCCAATATCAACCGACGCAACCGTTGACGTAGGATTTTCTATCACCGCAGTAATCATTACTTCTTCGGCATCACTTCCCTGTGCACGACGTTTTCCGACCATTTTCCTTGGTATTTATAGTTTTTTTTTTTTTTTTTATGATTCTTTACGCACTGATAATTTTCTTATGATCTAATTCTTATGTTATATATATGTTCTTCTTTAAACTGTTCTTATCTATTATTTCTTAGAATAACCTTAGGCTATTTTATATCTAAAGTTTCTTCTTTGTTTTGATTTTTCCGATTATTTTAGATATTTTTCTTTTTTTTCGATTCTTTTTTTTTTTTTTTTTTTTTTTTTAAATTTTATTTTTATTTTAATTTTCTAATTCTTTTCTGTTTCAATTTTGTTTTCTTGATCCTCTTTGTTATCTCTTCCTGTAATAAAGGATGTCTCGCGATTAACTTCACCTTCGCTTTTTTCACGTACTTCTCCTTCCTGCCCACTCGATGACGCGGATACGAATGATGTTTGTGATGCGTGAGATGAAACTATAAACCGACCCACTTTCCGAGATCTCCGAAAAATCTCTTTCAGTTCCTCCTCGGAAGGCACATTCTCAGAATGCTTCATAACCTCATCTTCCTGATTTTCTGTATCCCCCACTTCTGTCTTTGAAACATCTTTGTTTTCCATTTTACGAACAACTAGAACTTAATCTTTTCCTTACCGTGGAACTTTCAAATTCAATCTAGAAAAATTTTAATTGACCTATTTATAAAATTTCCTCCCCAATTCTACCCTGTATGTCTTATCACACGAAATCTGTGTTAACGTGATCCGTTCATTGATACCGAGTTAATCTGTAAACACATCGAAAACTTCGATTGAATATTTTTATGTCACCTTTATGTTATTTATGTTATTGTTTGCTATCTCATTTTATTTTATTTACGCTATTTTATTTTATTCCATTACATAAATAAAATATCAAATGATCTAGTCTTCTATCTAATCTCAACTCCCGAGAAGCGTCATTTTGTTATGATCCAAATGTTTATTTATTCGTGTTTCATACCAAATACTTCTAAGCATCACATTAAATAGGGTTCATTGTTATTCATCCATGATTGTTTATAAACAAAATTTATCGGATCTCCTTATGCATCTCAAACTGTTCGACGTTCTGTTTTATATCAAATAGACTCAATGTCAAATGCTGCCAGTTTTCTTGTATTATATTGTACTTCTGTCGCATCCACCTTCCTTTTTCCCGCCATTTAAATTTATTGTTGATTAACAATACTAACTATACCTTTTTTTTCTCCTCTGTATATAAACATATATAGTATTTATATACAGAATACATTTTTATGTATAATTATTATTATTTAAAAAATATTTTTTCTATTCCTATTCATCAGCAAATCACGTAAAATTTCTATTTAACATTTACCTAGCTTGTTCGCATAACGATCGCAACCCAAAATAATTCACGTTTACAAACACGTATTTCATTTCCAATAAATGTACGTAATTGTCTTTGAAACGACACGTAATGATCATTGTACTACTATTGTTAATTAAGTTTAAACAATAATTATTTATTGTCTAAATGCCAATCATTTCTTCACGATTTGCAACACCTATCATGGGAAAAATGTCGTCAATTTCGACTTTCCTCATCGAGATAAACTCCCTTACTTAAAGATTGAATATCCGAATAATCTTAAATCGGTATTTACCTATTTACAAATGTTTGACATTCATGCTTCTATCTTCTCAACATGATTATTTTCCAAACAAATAACGAACCGGTTGAACGAATATATTTCTATTCACTCAACAAAATTTCAACTCCATCTTTATTTTTTTTATTTATGTTTATGTCATGGATTTTTATGTGATGATCCACAATCAACAATCAAGATACCGTCAACAGAATCGTTTTGAAAGATGCCCAAGTGTCAACAACCAAATTGCCTTTTCGTTTGAAGTTAAAGTTTGTTTATATTTGCTTGATCTCGCGAGACCCTCGATGTTTAATTCTATTATCAAAACATCAACTTCTAAATTATCAAATCGATGTTTTAATATTTTGATGTTCCCAATTGTTTACAATTCAACGTTTCGTTATCAGGACCTTTTTATGTTATGATTTTTTTTTAAATGTAAACATTCCACATTCCTGACCTAAATATTTAAAATTTTATTGCTCTGCAGTTTATTTTAAGATCATTAACATTCTTGACCGAGATATGTCAATATCAACCTTCTTATTTTAAGATTTATGGCTTGGTTTAAAGAGGTCTTGTTATTGTTATGTAAACAAACCATAGTTGGCCTACAAATCTTTGTTTATTTTTCGTGCTTTATGATTGAATTCCGTTTTTATCAGCGTGAATTTATTTATTTTTATTTTAAAATCAATGTCAATGTTTTTTCCTTTACACTTTTGGTCAATTTTGCCACACTTTTTTATTTTTTATTTTTATTCTGTTCCAACGTAATTTATACCGTTTTATTTGTACGGATAATTTATTTTTAGATTTATTTTATATATTTTTTTAGACTTATTCAACGTTTCACTTTTCTTTAAATTTTTTTTAATCTGTTATCACTTCCATTAACTAAAATGTCCAAATGGTTACGTCCTATTTATTTTAGATAAAACCTATTTTTAAAATTCGCACTTTGTCGGTTTTTTTTTATTATTAATTCAAAAATTATTAATTTATTTATTTATTTTTCAATATATATATGTATATTTTTTTTAATTACACACTTGTTTGAAACGCAATAAAAACGGCAATCTGGAAACCACCCTCCTGGTCACGGCACCAGTTGAAATGATTCTTCTTTTATCAAATACTTTTATTTCCCAATTTTCTTTCACATACACGTTGTTTTCAGGCTTTCCACCCTCTCTTAGACCCTTAGAGTTTTACCTCTATAAAGTCGAACATACGTGAATTTTCCCTCCTCGTGATCCAAGATGTTACTCATGTTCAAGCGAACTAATTGAAAAAATGTTATATCTTTGACCCCTAAACTTCCGTCCTCGTTTTTGTCGTGATTTACATCACCATTTCCTTCAAGGCTTTGTTCTGTATAACTAAGGGATGAAGAAAATTCTCCCACTCAAATCACAGAACTCTCTGAAAACCCTTTGTTTCCCCAATTTAAATACTACATTAGAGTATTTTTGATGCATTATTTTTATCAAATATATATGCATCTAATTTGTCTACGTTATTTACGACTTTGAACGCAAATCTACGTGACTAGTTATTACGTAAAGAGACTTCGTATCAACCGTTGTGTCTATTTTTTTTCATGATATTAAAGTCTAATTACATTTTGTTTGTGGTATCCCTGATTCTTTTGGATGGCGTTGCCGTTGATAATTGCATCTCAAACAGAATGTGTAGTTACTTTTAGTTATATAAATTTATTTAATGTGCTTTTAAATTCCCTCCTATACTGTGACTCAACCTCATCCTAATCTGTTTTTTTTATTTTTAATTTAAACATGTCGATTGCTATCTTTTTTTTTTTGTTAGTTAGTTAGTGTGCAAAATGTGCAATTATGAAGTCATTTGGTCTGCTCCCGTTCGCCTGTCCTAGATTGTGGGTTTACATACATATATATAATTTTGTTTTATTTGGTTAGTACATTTTATAGATCGAATAGAAAACGAAGGCGGATATACTTGTTTGCAATGGCTTGGCACCTACCTCCTGCGTAACATTCGACTGATCGAATTCGAACTAAACCTTTCCGATATCACTGAGCGCGAATTAATTGGCTGGTGCTAAATCTCTTCAATGATTTTTCCGAGTTCCAAATCAACCCTTCCATGCTCTCCAACGGATTAGAAAAGCCTTCCTCCGAGGTCAAACGTACCCAAGCCCTTACTCCTCCATAAATTACAACTACTGAAAGCGAACCGATTTCGTTTTCCAAACAATCATATACTCACGAGGTTTGTGACAGCCGGGTTTCCTACGTCCTTCAGCCACATCCAAGAGAAAATGTAAAAACGTCTAGTGGCGACGGGATTACATTCTCCAATGAATAGTACATTTAAAAATATATATTTATACATAATTTTTTTTTATAACCTGCAATGTCCACCTTTTCAAATGGCATTACGAGGCCGAGAATCCTCAGTATCAGGGGCTGACACCACCCGGATCCAAGTATCCCGATATATACTTAATAATATAAAAATAAATAACACTGTACACTTAAAATATATACTCCGCTCGTCTGTTTGGTTTTGGTTGATAATTTTTTTTTGATAGAGTTTATCCACTCTATATTGTGCAATTATTTACAATTGCACACCCCCTCTCCTCTCTCTAATATTTGTATAGAACATATTTATGACATTCTATAACATGGTCCTCAAACCATTTTAACCTCAATGTAATCATAACACTTTATTTTGTTGCTTTCTCTCATTCCCCTGAATTTGTCTATTTACTAACATAGTAAATATTTAATTTCCCACTTTAATTTCTTTGTTTATTTTTATTTAAATGAATTTTCATTTCGTACCCATGGCTAACAATCTCCATTATTTGCAATAGTTTTGTCTCCGATTGCTTGTTTGATATAATTCTTCCCTCCTCCGAGTGCAACCTCAGTAGTATTTTCCTACTATCCCGTGATTTTCCCAATGTTAAATGTAGATGTTGCTTGTAAAATAATTTTTCCTTTTTCACCTCCACTATTTGAAATAATTTTGTCTCCGATTGCTTGTTCGATATTAATCCCCTCCAAAATGACATTCCCCATCTAGATTGATAAGTACCTACATAATTTTAATGGTAACCTAGGTGATCCTTAAATACTTTATCCCCTGACCTACTCAACGTCAAATAATTTAAAGATGAGTCTATTACTGTACATTAGATTCATAATGTTCTCGACCTTGTATGTCATGGTATAATCCACCAAAACAAAGTTATGAAATTAAAACCCATTGCTCTACTTGTGTGAAATTTAATAAAATTTATAACTCTTATCTGATTGAGTGGTAATATTATAATAATATTTCATATTGTTTGGTTTTTTTTTAAATTTGATAACGTTCCTTAACCTTGGCTTTGAAGCTTAAATTAAAATATCGTAGTCCATGAATGTCAATATTTATTTAAAGGAAGGTCGTGGTTACACGCAGAAGGTCGCTTGAATTGCCCTAGGGTATGTTAATAATAAACATAAACAAACTCAGAATGTTTATGCATCCCGATCTCTTGACCTACTAACATACATATCACAATGAATGGGTTCAAGGTCAAACGCGTAGTTTTTGATCTATCCCAACCATCTGGATTAAATATCTAATATTTACTGTTTCCTTTGGTCCTGAAAAATGAACATATGATTATAATAATAATTGGAATTCGAATCCAACTCAATCAATTTAGGGATGATTTGATTTAATTTTTTTTTCTTTTGAATTGTTTATAATTATGCTTATATATATATTACATATATATTTATATATATATTTTCAGTATATAATTCTTTTTATACAAAACCATAAAGTACATAAATATCATATAGTCACCCGAGTTTTCAGCTACCTCCCATCTGTAAACTGGAAATGATTAATTATGAAAATAATTGACTTACCGAATTAAGACTCTTCCGTCGGGTGTACACGACAATCTTAATTAATTTTTCCTCTACCTAAAATGTATACATATCAAATATTTCAAGTGAAGACCCTTTTTCCTTATTTTAATTAAATTTGAAATTTGCAAAATTTTTATTATTAACTCTCCAAAAATTGATTTTAATTATTTAAACAAACACACAATTTTAATTTTAATTTATTTTAAAGATGATGATTATCTCCAAAATTGATTTTAATTATTTAAACAATCACACAATTTTAATTTTTAATTTATTTTAAAGATGATGATTATCTCCAAAATTGATTTTAATTATTTAAACAATCACACAATTTTAATTTTTAATTTATTTTAAAGATGATGATTATCTCCAAAATTGATTTTAATTATTTAAACAAACACACAATTTTAGTTTTTAATTTATTTTAAAGATGATGATTATCTCCAAAATTGATTTTAATTATTTAAACAAACACACAATTTTAATTTTTAATTTATTTTTATTTTGCAATGAAGATTTGCTAAGTGTTTTGAATAAATTATAACCGTTAAAGATTTTATCAATTTTAATGAACTCTTAATTTCGAATAAAGACGATAAATGATCACTTTAATTAAAGATTTTAAAAGTTTATTTCTTTATTTAATTTTATAATAACTTTTATTTGATTTATACACTTTTTATTTCATTCATTTCAATTTTCACTAAACTGGATATAACAATTTCTCACTATTATATAACTATTATTGATTTTATTTTATTTTGTAACGTGAAATACTCTAAGTCACTTGGCACTTTGGATCTAAATTTTCTAAGTCCTCGAATATCAGAATTATTTTTAAATTCCAAACACTTATTTTACCACTTTAACGACGACGTGACGTAAGGTATATTATTGAGATCTCCCGACCGACAAACGACGACTACTGAATTTTCCCTATGTACCCGTATAAATACCACATTGAGATCTAGAAGAGCCTAAACGAATTTTCTTTGATATCAAATAATGTTTCTTATCAACTCGTATATTGATATATATTTTTTTTTCATTCTTGCTTCCAAGATCTTAGTACAGCCCATCATGATATGTGTCTCGCTCTCTCGTTCTATCAGTACCGAACCTACGATTATCCATCAAATTGCCCAAATTCCTTTGTTCATCTGCACTTAGAAATTTATGTAAAATTACATAATTTTCTTGTTTTCTTTTTAATAATTCGAGATAGGTCCATACTTTGCTTAAACCGTTTATGCCCCCTAAAACATCTACGCTTGTAAAACACGATTAATCTCATACCGAAATGTTTTCTATAAAATTTTCATGTATATTAGACATTGATTTTTTCGAATTTTAATGCCATTTCTATGAATAATTTCATTTGAAACCGTATTCACTCTATTTACGTTGTAAATTTGAACTTTATTTATAATGTCGTAATTTTCTATGAAATCCTGTCTCCAACCCATTGATATGTTATATTATCATATAAATAATTATCATCCAAGACTGTATTTATTCAATCACTTTAATTTGGGACTTTCACAAATAACCCTTCTCGTATCTTATTTTCTCTCTCGTTTTATCAATTATCTTATGCATTTATAGAATATCATTTTCCATGTCTATTTAAACACATGTTTCCAAGTAACTATACCTCTATATTTTGTATTGTCAGATACATGTTTATGTCTTTTATTAAAATTTTCTACTAATTTCACCAATTCAACCCTCGAATTCCTATCAAACCGAAGACCCGCCCTTCGTTTGATCAGTTTTCTGTCCTCCTTGCTCATGTAAAGCGATTAAGTTTTTGTGTTGATGTTAAATTTTGTACGTACTTGGTGAGAACTCTGAACTAATCGCTTCCCCATTAAATTTAATATTTTTTGTATAATATAAACACTTCCATAAGGCCCATGTAAATTTTACGACAATATTCCAGCTAAATTGGTCTGTTATAATGTTGAAGTCATGTAACGAATATTCTTTGAGAAGAACAACACCCTCGTTGTATTCAATGTCAGCGGTCAACAACAATTCGCTATTCTACCCGTTATTCTGGACCATTTCACAGACCAAAATTACTGTTTTTTTTGTGTTTCATTCTATTTTTTTTTTGACAGATTTACATTTACTATGCAATTCTCAATTCAACAACTCTCTTCCCAAACTCATCTAAAGTTTCTTCTTTGATGTACGTCACTTTGTAATAATTTTCTGCTATTTGATGATATTTGTTAATCTTATGAACCTTTTTTGAAGTGCACGTAGTTAGATGAAAAGTCTACCGGTCTTCCCAAGCACTTTTAACTCCTTTTTTTGTAATTTTTTATAATAAAATGTGAAAATTTTCCTTCACCAAATCGTTGGTTCTTGATCGCTAAATTCTTTCGAGAGAAACAAACTATTAAACAATCAATGACCCCCTCGGACACGTGTGCTTTTCTCAACCATAAATCAAACGTATAATTGATAGGCGTAAAGTTCAATTCCTTTGTCTGACTTCCAACACGCCCACATCACCATTTCCATTGGCTTATTCGATTTTTTATCGTTTTATGACACAAAACAAGATCTGTCGTTGGTTGAGATCCCACTCTTAAATGATTTGGCGTATTGTCTCACTCCAATGCATGTCACCTCTCTCTCTCCTTCTATCCGTAAAACAGTTTCCGCTCTAATTTGCAGCTTATTCGAGAGATGTCGCCCTCGTGATGGTTTTCTGAACTAAGTGAAAATCTCCAAACTCATTTTTAATTATTGTCATATAAAATAATTAATTAATTTCTTTGTGGAAAAACCTATCTCATCACACACTGAAAGCGTGTATCGTCTTGTCCTCAAAATTATTTCTTTCTTTTTCTTCTGTTTCTCTTATTTTTTTTCTTTCTCTTTTATTTTTGTTTCTATCATTCTAATTATCTATAATTTATATTCAAAATTTATTTTACTTCATCTTCCAAGATTAAAATATCAAAATTAGTTTAAATTCCTGCCACCTCGGATCAGGCTCAGCATAGTGAGTTGGTATATACCAAAAAATGTATTTGTATATATTGAAATATTTTCTTGGTTAATAAATAAATTATTTTTAAAAAAGCAGGATTTGAAACCAGGATATTAAAAAAATCTTTAGATGGGATAATCTTTCGTTATTTAAATCCTTGGAAAATCACGGACAAGCCATATGGGCGTAATTATTTTCCCGTGTTAAACGCCCAATCAATGTGTTTCTGTTTTGATTTGATTGGAGGCTTGTGGATTTGTTCATGCATATGAAAATAATATTTAATGCGCAGTGTTTTAAAATGATAACAGGCTTATCCATTATACAAAGTAAATAAAATAATCAAATGGATTACTTTGCCTGGTGGGATTTCCCGGGTTACAGCATAAGTTATAATACTTTATTATTATTATTAATGTGTATATATACAAAACATAATCGTATTGCAAAAACACACGCTTTCGTTAAAATAACATATAAATTAATGTATTAGGTATGTTAATAAGTAGTTAGATGCATTAGTATATTCAAGAGTGGTAGATAAAAGTACAAGAAAATCATTTTAAAGACGACCCAATTGAATGTAGATAGTACTTCAATTCCTTTTAATTGATTTATTAATAAAAAAACTTGTGTTGTTCTGTAAAAACAAGGAAACGACATTTGTTTAAGTCAATTTCTTTTTATGATTTATTTATTTATTTATTTATTTATTTATTTATTTATTTATTTAATTTCAACGGTATAAACATACCATAAACAATATTTACATTTCACATTAAAAACCAAAAGCATATATTAGGAATAATTAAAAACAAAAAAGAGAATGACAATTGATTGTGGCATTTGATTATGAAATGACATACGAGATATGAGCAAGAGATACAAGTACAAACAAATTTTATAGTACAAATAAGGTAAACTTAGATTAAATTAATATTGGTTGAAAATATATGATAGCATAGCCCTCTTGTACCTACTTTCCGTGCAGTTAAATATATCCGCCACATCTGCGTATCTATTACTAACTGCATGCAACCTAGGTACAAGTGAGTTTTTGGAATACTCAGTCCTGGTGTTGTTGCATTTAAACAGAACTTTGGAACGAGTTGCTCTCGTAGGTATATGAAATTCAATGAGGTTAGTTAAATCGGAACTGTCTATACTACCATAACATATTTATTCTAACAATCTTTATTCTTCTGGCAGTGTAAAATCTGACTAATATCGTCATCTTAGTTTTTCTTTTTTATCTTCCACGTCGTACATTATCTGTCAGTTTTGTGCTTACATTCTAACCAAAGCAAAATTTAATGAATGTAAGCAACAACGCTCACATTCTAACTGAAGCACTGCTTTATCGACAACCTGGAATTTTAAATTAAGGGAATACATTTCCTTTACATGCATGTATTTGTGCACAGCGAGACTATGGAAAGCTTAAAAAGGTTCACGCACTAGTTTGAAACACTTTCCCGTATAATTTACATATTTTGGAATACATTTTTGCACTCCGATAGTGGTTCGAATTGATCCTAAATAGTTGGTTAATAACACCAGATCCAAGTCCCCTCATACCCACAGTGGTCCTTTGGTACATTAACCACTTGAGCGCTTTTTGCCACATTATGGCACTATTTCCAAAACCTTGGATTGCGTGTTGCTAAAATGTGGCAAATTAAAAAAAAAATCTTAAATCGATTATATAATATATTGTACATTCAAAATATAACTAAATAAATATTCTCTAGATTCTTTAAAATGTTTTAAAGTTAAAGATTTAATTATATTTTTTTTATAAATCCTACAAATATGTGATAGTAACAAGATAGGGGAATTCATTGGCTACATAGAACTATAATCATTCTGTATGTCTCCATATTCAAATTCGGAGTTATGATTTTTTTAATGTGGGCGGAAAAATTTCCTTTAGCAATCCGAGAAAAAATATTTTAATTGCTCTGTCGCTCCAGTGGTTAAACCACTACACAAATACGAACATACTTTAGAGTTATTTTTTTCACCTGCTTTCTTGTGCTTTTCACAGACAGAACGTAGAGAAAATGTACATTAATTTGTACTAAAATTCAACGAATTACGCATTTTGAATAGTCTTCTATATAGGAAGACCATTAATTACATTCATGTTATCAGCTTACAGTATTTACAAAGAAGATAGCTAGAACAGCGTCTTAAAATCGCTACTTGTATAATTTGTGAGATAACTTGTTACCTATTCATGTTGTTTTCATGTCGACAAAATGCTAAAACCCTTGAGTAAATGCTTAAATCCTTACGTGTGTGAGAATCTTCTATTATTTAGCAATAGCGAAATACACATGACGATTTTCAGATTAAAATCAGCTTCCTCTTTTGATAAACTTAATTGGCTTTTTTGTCATTAATCACTACAATAAGTACTGTTAATCCACTGAAAGCGCCACGAGCGAATACAGAACATCGCTGCCTAGTCAGAAAGTGGATTTGCATATTTTAACGCGTGTAACATTTTCGATTATCCATCGATTTATTTGAAAATCTGTTAGTAAACCAACCAGATTAATTAAATTTTTAAGCATTTACATTAAGTACATTTTCTAGAATAGATGAATTTTTGTTGTATTCAGGTGCCATTTGTTTGTTTTTAACCACTGGAGCGACAGAGCAATTAAAATACTTTTTCTCGGATTGCTAATGGAAATTTTTCCGCCCACATTAAAAAAAAACCTCGGAATTTGAATATGGAGACATACAAACTGATTATAGTTCTATGTAGCCAATGAATTCCCCTATCTTTTGTCTATTATCACATATTTGTGGGATCTATAAAAAAAAAATCTTTAACCTTAAAACATTTTAAGCAATCTAAAGAATATTTATTTTGTTATATTTTGAATCTACAATATATTATATAGTCGTTTTAATTAAAAAAAAAAATTAATTGGCCACATTTTGGCAACAAAGCAATCTGAGGTTTTGGAAATAGTGCCATAATGTGGTAAAAAGCGCTCAAGTGGTTAATTGACTAATATTTTTTTCTCGTACATGCAGTGTACAGATATTTACAGTTTACATATAAATTGTATTGCATAAATTGGATTGTAGAAGTTTTTTGTCAAATACAGAACACCTCACTAGGAGAATCTGTGCTGAGGTGTTCGCACGTTTTAGATAAAGTGTTATTTTGCCGTCATAAGTGAATTTAAATAAACACGAATATTTTTAAATAATTTAATATGTTTGTTTGTCTTTGTTTTCTTCACATAAATTACTAGCCAAAGCATTTTGATGAAAATCACATTCCATCTTGCTTTTTACGACTCAAACCTTTTTTGGGGAAATCACTTATTACATCGTTCAAATTCTTACACATCTCTCTGTATTATACCGATTATCATCTTGGCTAGACTAAAACCAACTTGATCGCACCACGTCCCCGTTTCGTCTTTAACTCTTCCATTCCAGACATTATTAAATTTATTCACATACTTTCCTATTATAAAATAATATTCTATAATTCACCACGTACAACATCTGTTTTACTATGTTCTTGTCGGAAATTCGTTCTTAGATAAAATTTTCCCTCTTGCAACATTTTTCTATATTTTTTCCCTCTACTTTGCAGTATTTCCTTATCATCGCTTCTCACCCGGTCGTACATCAAATTTCTACTGCAACAAGTCTACTTAGCTACAACTTGCTGAAGGTTTCCCTCGGATTCTGAAGTTTCGCTCGCAGCACCTACTCTTATAATATCGTCTACCTGTAATGTAATAATATGTGAAGGTAACTAGGTGATTTCAGGAATTAATCACTATAAACAACCGATGACCTCTAAAGCAGATTTCTAAGTTGCTTGGCTCTAGGCCAGGACTTGAGATTAAAATTATGTATGCTCAATCGAAAATGGGTGTGTGTACATTTTTGATTTTATATTATAAATATTTTTTTGATACATTTCAGAGTGAAATAATCTCAATTTAGTCCTGAATGAGACTCCAACAAAATAATATTAATTTTTAGAATAATTATCAATAGAATTAAAGATTCTTCATGAGAAAGACACTCCCAACTGGGTCGGTAAACTAGTATCTAACAGCATTGGCTTTATTTTTTTTTTATTCTTGATATATTTATTTTACAAAGGTATAGTATATTGTCCTCCACGCTAGGAGTTCACCTGTGTTGCACCTTTCGCGTTGCTTCGTAGTGATAAGAGTTATGTATTTATCTAGCTGATTTAGAACGAAATTAAACATTACTAAACTAGATGGCATTTAGTTCGAGTCGAATCTTGCAATCATACATAAAGATAGCAGAAAATAAAAATATGCGAAGAGAAAATGAAAATAATGTTGGTGGTTCTCAGTCGAAGTATGATACAGTTAAAAATGACCGAATCGGATAGGGATACGTTGGCGCAGTGCGTTGGCCCGGATTTCCAGAGGTCCTGGGTTCGAGTCCCAGATGTATCGGTATCTTTTTCTGTTTCGGATTTTCGATTGACTTTCGCTAATATTATCTTCATTAATTAAAATATTATAATTTGAGGTTTAACTCCTTAAGTTAAAAAGATAAAAATAAAAATAGAAATTAAACATATTTTTAGTTAATTTTCATCTCTGCAAAGGTTAGAAAAAAAAATTTTTTTAAAAAAAACAATATGGCTTTAGGAAAAAATCGAACACACTTGCGGCAATAAATGACTTAATCAGTAAACTTCGGAGCGGCATTGATGGAGGAAATTATATATTATCTATACTAGTTGACCTTCAAAAAGCCTTTGATACAGTAAGCCATGATATACTTCTCAAGAAACTTGAGAAAATTGGTGTAGTTGGTCCTGCTCTTAATCTATTCAAATCATATCTTAGCAATAGAAAGCAATTCGTCAGCATTAACAATCATAATAGCAAGCATCTTCCAATAAACTATAGAGTTCCGCAAGGATCCATACTAGGACCATTACTGTTCCAAATTTACATCAATGATATTTCGCAATTAGACATAAATGGTGAAATTTTTCTGTATGCGGATGACACTGCAATATTCTACTGGGGTAAAGACCTAAACATCTTACTAGAAAATGCACAAAGTGACCTAGAAAAAATTTGCAGTTGGCTCCAATCAAATATCCTAACAATGAACATAAAAAAAACAGGATACATGGTTTTAAGCTCAACCCGTAAGATAATTCCTCCTCACGTACCCTTAAAAATTGAAAAAGATGATTTGCAAATCCTGATAAAGGAAAAATATCTTGGGCTGTGCATCGATAAGCATCTAACTTTTAAAAACCATATCCAAGATGTTAAAAATAAAATCACACCCTTAATCAACGTTTTTAGCCGATTATCTTATCTATTACCATTTAATTTTAAAAAAGTTTATATTATAGTCTCGTACACTCACATTTAAATTACTTAATTGAAATCTGGGGAAATGCGTATGAAACATACATTAATGAATTACAGATAATTCAAAATAAACTAATCAAAAAAACTATTTCACTACGAATCCAAAACATCCACAAAAAAACTATATTTGGAAACCAAACTGTTAACATTAAGAAAACTATACGAATACAATATATGTCTCCTTATATACAAAATAAATAATAAACTCATTCATACAAACACAGAATTCATTAAAACGTCCTAAGTACACAAACATTTTACACGACAACACGATAACATACATTTAAACACTATTCATACTAACTACGGTAAGCAATCTATCAGTTATGAGGGGGGCAATTTATATAATTGCCTTCCAGTTGATATTAAAAACGAAAAAATTGTCTGTAAATTTAAAAAAAAATTATTCATTTTTATTTACAAAAAACAATGTAGTGAAAATGAATAATATTGAAAGTGAATGAATAGTATTGTAATATATTGTATGATAATATGTTGTATGATAATATAATGTTATGCAAATTCTAGTTAAGTAAGTGAAAATGTTATTTTCTTTTTTTCTGGAATAAAAAAATAAAAAATAAAAATTTAAAAAAGCATGTACGTGTACGTATGCATAAAGTACTCTAAGTTTATCCTGACTTCATTTAAAATTTAATATTTTTAACGCGTAACATTTTGAGATAATTATTTCCATTCTCAAAAAATCTTATGCAAATTTGCTACATTTTTCCTTCAAATCGGTGCAGAGGTCTACAAATCCACACTTCGAGGGATTACATATTTGTTTACACGAGTAGTACATACGGGTAATTGATTTTTACATAAAGAAGTCATCTTCGCCCCCGTTACGTCCTTAAATTTTGAATTTTACGACAAAGCTTGCTCACATTCTGCAAAGATTTTAAACAATATCATAAAATTATAATCTTTGAATGGTTTTACATCTCAAAACAAAGAACGGCTAATTTCATCTGCATAAGGTTATCCCATTACCCGAATCCCAGTACACCAGTCCGGCCATTTGTCTTGACCGAGTAGCGGGGGTGGTGGGTAAGGGTGAAGCGGAGGCCCGGGCTTAATCTAGCCCTGCCCGCTGTAATTAAAAACATATCGCTATAAGTAAATATCGTACAGGCCTGTGTACAGTGCACAGTGTGTACACTTCCAGTTGAAAGCCTCCGGAGTGGCTTCGCGGGACTGCTCAGTCGGTTCTGCGCTAGGGCCGGCTGTAAGAACTACATAGCGCAGGGGCAGGAAATTAATTCAGAAGTATTAAGGGTGGTCTACTAGCTAAAAAATTATTTTTTTGCATAATGCATTCAATTTTTAAAAGTAAAATACATTTTCTACGTCTTTGTACGTGAAAAACTATCAACTGAATGTGGAGATTATTTAATTTTTAAAAATGTGGCAAACCTGATTGCATTTTTGCTTCAATAACGTGAATTGGGGATACATAGTAAAAGAGTTTAATTATATTGACATGATGGAGGCATTGTGGTTCAGTGTAAAAACAGGTGACTTCGTTAAAGGATGAGTTTTTTTATTCCAGTCCAGTTCCAGATGATAGTCGGCAGGAGGCCAGAGGCGCTCGACTACTGCACGGTGATGATTCCTCCGGCAGCCAGTATTTCCCTTTGCTTGGTTCCAACGTCGAGGAGCTGGAGGCGAAGGGCACTTGACTGCACTTGGACGGCGTGTGGAAACTGAACTGGCAAGCAAGCGGACTGCTTGCTTCGGAGGAGGACAGGGTCACATCTGTCTCCAGTGATACGTGGGACCAAACGTGGGACACAAGTGACTTTAGTTCGGCCAAAGGCCGCCTTTTTATATATCGGGTCGCTCGTACTGTTCGGCGCTGCGCTGGGGTAGGTCTGGAGCGGTGTTTATCGCATAACCGACTCGTATCAATATGTATGTACATACACTGTACATACATCGGATAGGCTGAGAAATGAAAGGAGAATATATTAGGCGCAAGTGTATGAAATAAGGATTCCGTAAAATTTCTGGAAAACAAGGTAAGGTTAGCTAAACACAAAAATCGAAGAGTAAGAATGAGTCGGCGATTGGTTGTGGATTAAGAAGATAATGTAAGTATTTCTACCTTCCGTTATTTATGACGTTTCATCTTTTTCTTTACCAAACATGGAAAAGGGTGGTTTATTAGTTAAGTTATCTGATCGTTGCTACACTGAAAAGATAATAAGTTATGAGTTTTAAACCCGAACCATCTACTGCTGGTCGAGTGTCCAATCCTCCGGGCTATCTATAACCTCACAAATAAAATACATTTATGTGTTTGGATCAATTCATTTCAATAATCTATGAATGGAAATGAGACTCAAATTTGCGGAGATTCCTCTTACGAAAACTAGAACAATCGAACGATAACTGTATTCCAATACAAATAAAATATTCCCATCTATTTTTTAATCTCAAGAAATCTGGCAGTTTCAAAATTTGAAGAGACTTACAAAATATTAGGTAGGTACTTTACGGGAGCAGGTATCAACCTTAAACACTGAGAAATCTCTATGTGAAACAACCCGTAAAAACAATAGCGCATGCATTCGCATCTGCAAAATGGGAACAGATATACGTTTTCAAAATCCTTGGTATTTCGGATTATATTGTGATACCCTAGCCCCTTTTACCCCAGTTACTTTTTCTCTAATATACACACACCAGAAGCAGCGGTACGTGGTGCATTATCATTACTCCCGGAGTGCATACAAATATTATGCACACAAGTTTATTGAGTGCGCAGGATTCCACTGAAGCGAAGGCGGGCAAACCTGCATAGGAATGCTAAATTCGACTTCTTTGCCTCTCCGCGGCTAAATTAATTTCTTTTGATGCAGATGATGTATACCCAGGTCGGAAAAACTTGGAAAGAATGTTTGTGCATAGACGGTACCGCTTTCTGTGTAATTTCCATAAAAGGAAACATTCAACATTCGTCTCAGTTATATTATTATTTTCCAAGCGGGCTTGTTTCAGTCATTGATGGAAGAGTTGAAAAGGAGCAGTTTCAAACAAATAGAAAGAAAAAAGTAAGTTTAAATTCTGTAGAATCTACGAGGTATTCCCGTAATCAGTGGCATTTTTAAAAATAGTGTGATCTATTTATTACATTACATTCGATATAGAAAATTACACAATTACGGAATTATGTATACATGGATATTCAAATGTATATATGCGCAATGACAGAAAATACTAATATGACAAGTGCGATATACGTCAAGGATAAGTATGAATACATCATAGCCCAGTCCAAGTTAGTTTCTAAGTAGGCAGTACCTGTTCTATAAAACTAATCATGACATCAATTTGTGTATTTTGGTACATAATAATAAATTGTAGAGAAGAGCTAGACATCCACAATAGGCTCTGATGTTTTTTTTCGACTGTTTTCATTATGTACACTGTATATACATGGGTAAATACTCGATCTGTTCTATTTGCTAACATTAACTTGTATTATTCTACACCGTACAAAAACATCATATTTTTTATGTTTTGTTTTATTGATTTATAACGCACACAAATAATCATATCCATAATCGATATACCTTCTTACTAGCTTTTAGACGATATACTTTGTTTTATTAAGTATTTTCAGGGCTTATTATTTAAATTCAATAATTAGTTAAATTCAAATTATTAGACAATTTCTAAATTGTATTAGATTTTTTTGTAGGTAGGCAAAACTTATTTTTAATTTTTTCTAAAATCTCTCTAGTTGTATTCTGTACACGGAGAAAAATGTTATTCGAAAAACGATAATTTTAATAGTAAAAACGGTAAAAAAACGGGACTGAAGTTCTTACGAACAAATTAACAGTGTTTCAATGTTTATTGGCGGGAAAAAGTAAAAATAATTTATTTATTTATTTATTTATTTATTTTGTCATGTTCTCTATAAAACAGTTATACACCAATATATCATGGAGAAGATTATAAATTACAAAGTACACAAGGGCAGTTTTACTACTTAGTGACATTTGCTAAAAGATAGTTGCTGAACTGTCTGTAAGTGACATTGAAAATGTCAAAATTTGTTGGTATACGTACGAAATTACGTATACCAATAAATTATTCTTACATGTTAGCGCCAATAAATATTGAAACCCTGTTAATCTGTTCGTAAGAACTTCAGTCCCGTTTTTAACCGTTTTTACTATTAAAATAATCGTTTTTTCGAATAACATTTTTCTCCGTGTACCATAAAAGTACTTTATATACTTTATACTTTTTAATCTGATTTGAATCACATAAATAATTGCACGCATAAATGCACAAATAAAATTTTCTATGTTATACTATGTTTTCAGGTATTATTATTCAATTTCAATATTAATCGTAGTCTCAGTAGGTATTTTGCTAATTTTTTTTTTGTAGGTAGGTACTTACCTTCATGCTATTTTTCTATGATTATAACAACTATATTTGTCATGTTATACTTAAATTCCGTAACTTAATATTAAATTTCGTGTAACCACCGCGGCACCGGAGCGACAGAGCAATTTAAAACTTTTTCTCGGATTGCTCAAGATTTTTTGGTCATCATTTTGATTTTTTTTCCTCCCACATAAAAAATCATACCTCAGAATTTGAATATGGAAAAATACAAACCAATTAAAGTTATATATAGCCAATGAATTTACCTATCTTTTGTTGATTATCACATATTTGTAGGATTTATAAAAAAAATATTATAAAATCCTAAACTTTAAAACTTTTTAAAGAATCTAAAGAATACTTGCCATATTTGGCAGCAAAGCATTCCGTGATTTAGGAAATAGTGCCATATTGTGGCAATAAGCGTCCGAGTGGGTAAAAGCATATTACATTAAATAAATTAGGTTTTTAATATAATTCTAAGAGATTTATGTTTTACTGGTTTGAAGTAATAAGATATTAAATTTGGTTGAATGCTCTAAATAGCTCAGCACTTGACTTGTGGAGCGAAAGATCTCAAAATAATACCAATTATTGAAGTTTTAGATTACCTACTAATAAAGATCTTTACGAATGTTTTTTTTAATGGAAAGTATTATTTAAAAATCTTTGTTTCGACAAAAATTTACAAGATTTATTTCCAGAGTATAAATACAATTTCTCAACGTTTGCGTTGTGTAATCAAAAATTACGTCAGACAAGAAAGATAATAATGAAATCTTTGATGGAAATAGCCGATAATAAAGTTCTAGGAAGTACAAATAATTTTCTCTCAAAATTTCAACGATAGGTTTTGATTGTCTTTCAAAATCACTGGTTAATTTGTTCTTGTATAATTACCTACCGACTTAATAAGCTTCGTAGAATCTCCTGCAAATTTTAAACTTTGTGTTATTTCATGGGTCGTATCATAATACATTTCTTATATCTACATGTTATTTTCGCTCATTGAAGAAACTGAAACCAAACTCAAACTGCGGGTTGCCATAGTTGCCAGCCAAACTTATCTCACGGTGCAAGTCAATTTTACGATTTCAGTAAATATCTCATGTTGTTTAACCTTAGACGAAGAACACTTCAGCTGTCATCTCGCTGTCATTTGGCGTTGGCGACTAAAAACAAACAAAAAACTGACAACAAAACTGGCGCAACCGTGGCAACCGGGCAACTTGGTAACGGTCGGCCGCGGCAACTAGCACGGCGAATTGTGAGTGTGTTTGCGTTGCCATTGACAACGGGTTTTTGGGAACAGCGGACCATTTTTTTTTTTTAAGTTTCTCCGTGAGTGGATGCACCAATATAACTCACGAAACTCAATCACTTGTCACTGGCTAGAACAAAACAAAACTTGCGAAATTCATAAAAAAATAAGAATCTTAGTAACTTTAAGTTGTAGGATTCTTGAGGGATATATTTTTTTTATAAAGTAAAAGACAACGTATTGTTAACTATGTTTCATTGCTATAGAAACTCCTAATTTTTAAATTGTCAACCTCTTACTTACCAGCGCACTTAAACACGGATAATTCCTAAAAATTACCTTACCAAAATATTAAGACCTCGTTTGCCCTGAAAATGGGATAAGTTTAGGAAAACAAATAGCCTGTTTGATTCCTCTCTTGCGTGTAATAAGCAGTGGGAGATCTGCCTGAATTCCCCATAACATCTAGACATTTTCAAGCAAATTTTGAAAATAGCGTAATTACCATCAATTGTAATTAACGAACTGTAATATTTTATACCTTGGGGAATGCCATAGTTGGGTGGACTTAACAAGGCAAAATGGCTTGCGTCATACTAAATTCGAGAGTGCCGTACCATGTTCGGGAAATTTACGATTTTTTAAACTCAAATGCTCTGCAATTTCGTTTCGATCCTTGGTAATTGAAAATAATTTGACCGTCTGTCTATTGTTCGAGCTTGCGTTCCGTAGGTTTGACTTTACAGTCTGACGTTCCTGAACACGCGAAGAATTTAAATGCATGAAACAAAGGATGAAGAGATACGGCATGATATCACAATTTTACGATCCCTGCGCCAGGGTCTAAAAACTATTTTGAAAACTTAACAAGACGTTTTCATAATCAGGTGGCGAATTTATTCTTATTTGTAAATAAATATCAACTAAGAGTTCCCAGCACAGAACCAGTGTAATTAAGACGCCTTTAATTCAATAATGAATAAATTCATGGAAGAAAGCGATAGGATAACGGAATAGAAAGGTTGTAATAGACAAACCCCTCGTCTATTCAGATTTAAAAACTAACAGCTAAAAGTCATTTAAAGCAACGCGCGCTACGTTTATGGACAATCAAATTCTTACATTAAAATTTTACAAACTTTGTAAAAATAAAATCGTATTTGAAAGAAGAATTTCCTCATTGTAGATTTTGAAACAAATATTTTGATATTTTAATTAATGAAGATAATATTAGCGAAAGTCAATCGAAAATCTGAAACAGAAAAATCAGAAAAAGATACGGATACATCTGGGACACGAACCCAGGAACTCTGGCAATCCGGACCAATTTGGCCCTGATTGCCAGAGGTTGACTTTCGCTAATATTATCTTCGTTAATTAAAATATTATAATTTGAGGTTTAACTCTTTAAGTTAAAAAGTTTAAAATAAAAATAAAAACAAATATTTTGATTTTATTTAAACCATTGCCTACTATAAAATATTTTTTTCTGGGAAATCAAAAAAAATATAATAAAGAGAATTGATGATGAACGACACACAGAAATTGAAAAACCAAAAAAAAAAAAAACATTTTTTTTCCATTGATATTTGTACACCAACCGGATTTGCTTTTCTCAAGCTTTTCCCATCAGGTCATATTTTTACCCTATTTCATTTTAAACCAAATCTATTTGAAAAAAAAACAAATTCGCAATCCCACAAATAGAACATATTTTTTCCATAAGAACTGCAAAGTTCTGTTTTATGAAAGCAGTCATTATTTATTTGCTCGCATTTTGGAATTTACTGAAATTTCATAACTGTGCTTTAATGTGTCATTCCAGGCGCACGGAGTTGGATGCTTAAAGCACAAAGGTGGAGGCAAGTTGCTACTCGCTGCTAACAAACTAACTCCTAACTGGGAAAGTGCAAAATAACGAGATACAACTTATCGACAGGTGAAACTTTCCATGTCAAACTATTCGCTTTATCGGAGCTTTAAAATTTCAACGCCTTATACTTATGTTGCATAAGATGCACTTCTTCCATAGGTCACTCCAAATGGTACGCTACATTTGGTGACTTAGCAGGACTGCCCGGGTTTATGGAGTGAGTTATTTCCTTTCAATATACCGAAATTTATTGAAAGCACCACCTCTATTTGGGAGGCGGGTATGGGTACTGCCGCCCGGGAATCATTTAATGGATCACCAATCCCTTTGTCTTAAGTCACCCCTAGTGGTTATCTATGTTTGGTGACTCAACAGGGGTGCCCGCGTTCGTGGCGTGAGTTTGGTCCGGATCTTGGCTGTTGCTGGACCGGGAGAAACTGATTGATGGAGACCTTTTGACCTCTCCAGAAGGACTCTATCGGAATATTGCCGTGCACTACAGTGGGAGGGATGGATTCAGTCACCGACCAGTCACACTGCCCTCAGATTCCTACCCACCCCTCATACCTTTTTCCTTTCCAGAACTGCCTATCCTTCATTTCCCTAAAAAGACCCTCCGCATAGCATTCGTAGCAATGTCCTAATTAAAATAAATTAAACGTAGATAATACTTTTGGATGTCTGAGAGTTGTGAAAAACTCCTGCATAATGAATTTAAATTTGCTTCGAAATTTAAAAAAAATAAACTTTCCGTTGTTTGAATTCACACAAACGATAAAATGGGTAGTTACTTGTAATCAGAAAATTATTTTATTTTTATAAAAATAATATTTCTTTATTATAAATGTGTATTTCATTCGAATAAATTTTGGACAGATTATTTTTCAATTTTACGAACGGTGTTCAATCGATAGATAAATTTCTGAAATCTCTTTTTTTTTACAAAAAAATATATATAATTAGTGTATCATTAAGAAAATTTGCATTTTTTTTATTATTTTTTTTTTTTATTCTAAGTCAAATATTTTAACAGTTTCAGCTTCACAAAATCCTACAATTATAACATCCTGTGATTTTTCACAGGAATAGTACTAATTTATTGTTGGATATTATTTTATACTTTGTTACCCGGGTAATGTTTATACTAGAAAGCGTATGTAAATAGTAATAATACACATTTTTTATCGAATAACTAACATCAAGAACTCACCTTCCTATACTAAGTAATTGGCTTAGTAATATTTATGTTTGTGTCTAATGAGTATTTTTAATGTTTTTCGTGGAATGGTGGAAAATCACTGTATCTAGACATTCATTCCATTTCACCAACCGGTTTCGACACAACCGTGACTTCGTCGGGGCATAATATCAATCGAAAGATTTTTTTTTACTTTTTTAAGTCTAATCAACTTGACAAGTCTGGAAATCCTAAGTTTAGCAAGGGTCGAAAACCTGCACTTTTACTAGACTGTAAATCCCTTTGTAAAAGGCAATGTTAGCCAATCAAACACTTTGTTTACTGGTTAGACTTTATCGCACACTGTAATTAAACGACGGGATTCCTATAAAAAGGAATTTCTTTCTTTTGAATTCTTTGATTTGAACTCGAAAGTAAAAAGATTTTTTTTCGGGTTACCAGGTTCACAGAATTTAACAAAGGATGTCATAAGGGCATTCGTCTGCCGCCGCCATCACCGCAACTGATCTCGGTGGTTTCGACGTACACTAATAACTAATAACTTGTTCCCTGGGACAATTGCAGATCGCTAACATACAAACAACAGTTGATGTCGAATATATTAACGACACTTAGTCATTTTGAAATGTCACTTATTCGTTGGCGATCTGCATTCATGCTAGGGAACGATGAGAAGTTACCGAAAGTTATCCCATCAATCCTTATCGATCGAGTGTACTGGAGGGGGGGGGGGGCTGTATCCTACTATAATTACTCCAAATACATATATATTGACCATATAGAAATTGCCTTCTTTGAATCACACCCTGCAACTCAAACTGTATACACATTAGTAGTAAAGAAAAAATTAAATATCTTGGAATAATTATCGATAATAACATCAAATGGAAAAGTCAAATAAACTCCACAGTAGACAGAATGAGAAAACTTATCTATATATTTTTTAGACTTAGAAATACTGTATCATTAAAAATTCTAAAGGATATCTATTTTGCACTTGCACATTCTGTACTACAATATGGAATCGTGGCTTGGGGGGGTGCATTTAAATCTACACTATTTCCTGTTTAAAAAAAATTAATAAAAATCATCTTAAAAAAATATTATAATGACTCCAAGATATTCTTCAAATGATATTTATTTATTCTTTTTCGGGGACCAGCACTCGTTGTTGTCTGAGTATTTTATAAAATTTGGATACGAATCTTCGTAGAAATGGTTTCAAATTCAAAAGTAACTTTTGCAGTCGAACTCTTTTCAAGTAGATCAGACAGATGTTTACATTGATTTCCTGGGAGCGGCAAACAAGTGTTTCGAGAATCGAGATAGATAAGTTCTTTGTTACACACTTGAAAATGATGAGATATATAATACACTTAAATGTCAAGTATCTATAAAGTGTAAACATCGGAAACTTCACTCGTTTTATAGTCCATGGGGAAAACGCATCATTAAAACCATGAATGTAAATTGTACATGATAATTATCTCATTACTTTTACTGACAATTTTCCATTTCAATGTCAATCATGCTGTAAAACTGTAAACGAATATAGATAGTGAGACAATTAAAAATCAGTTTTTTTGTGCATTTACGTACAAAATTATCAGTCTGGGTTTTGCGCTGTTTGTTCTGAGTGTGTTCGATGAGACCTATAAAATGGCTTGACATGATGTCGTCGACATTGACACACAAGGTAAATGCTAACGAACTTAAATGATACAAGATCATGCATATACAGGGTGTTAAGGGACGTACTTGACTTTCTTCCAGTGATTCCTGACATTATTTAAAGTAAAAAATGCATGTAAATTATAAATTATTATTTTTTATAATTTTTTTATGTCTTGGTTAGACGTGAAGTTCTGGGCTCGTGTCCCAGTTACTTTTATTATTTACTATGTCTTGTACGTTTAAAAAATTATTATTTTAAATTATTTATCTGTGTCTAATACATTTTAAAAATTATTATGTTTTTAAAAATTAGATTATTATTGTATCTTCTTCTTCATTAAAAAAAATTAAATGAAATTTTGGTCTCCGGTGACTTGTTATGTCTTTTTTTTATTTTTTTTAAGCAAAATAAAATCTTTCACATCATTTCGACCCTAACTATCCAATATCAACAGATTTTATATTTTATTTTTATATTTTATGTTGAACAAAAAAACATCAAAAGTGTCACCGGAGACAAAAACTTCATTCCATTTTTTTTATAATTTCATAACGTAGAAATTCTTAACAATAAACTTCAGAAATATCAAACCGAAATAAGCCATACGATCAGGCTCGTACAACAGGGTGTTAAGGGACGTAGTTTTCGGTGTTTTTTTTTTAATCTAAAACATAAAACAATCAGTAGATATTGGACGGTTAGGGTTGGGGTGAGGAAATGGATGATTACTAGGCTGAGTGACCAGTGATGTCATGTGGAAGAAATTTTTTATTTTTTGCTTTTGAAGAAGAAAATGTAGAAAAAAAAACATTTAAAAAAGTCACCGAAGCCAAAAATCTCGTTTACATTTTTTACTATAAATAATGCCCGGAATCACTGGTTAAATTAAGACAAGTGTGCCTCTTACCACCCTGTATAACATTAACAAGGTGTTTATCTCCGATTTTTAAATAATACATCAAGTACATGGGTACTCGTCCACAAAAGATAAATGCAAAATTGTCACTTTATTTCTGTGGTGTGTTTTCAAGTGGGCGTTAAAGTACCATCCCGACTCTTGTAGCGATCCTTTGACGCAAAAATGAAACTACACATATACCATTGTTACACCATCCTACCAGTTAAGTACGGCGTGACTTACATCGTTGCGTACATAGTTCACTTTCCTTTCTCCGTATTAAGGAAGAAAATCCGTCGGGGTGAAATAATCCGCACCCCTCGCGGAATAATACAATATGTATAATAAAATTGTTGAGTGGTCACCCAAGTCCATCAGGCTTTATTCCAAAAGCAACCCCCTTTGTTCTGCAGGGGTTGGAGGGTAATGGCACCAGTCCTGGCCACTGCTACACTACGAGTATTCCCTCCACCCTTCTGGCTTCTAGATAATAATAATAATATGAATAATAATCCACCATGATTCTGGAATTCGTTCCAAAACGTTCGCGTTCCAAAACGTTCGTGTACTTGCATAGACATGGGAAATTACGATATAGTGGGATTTGTGAAGATAAAAGTATTTATAAAATACAACATATGTGCCTCAGGATTTCAAAAGAAGAAATTTACTTATTGAATGTTAATAAACTTGAAAAAATACGACTTCTATCAAAGGACGTTATAAAAATCAAGACACATTATATTCATACTAATCAAATCCTAATACTAATCAAATCAAGCAATAGGTAGCCGTTATAACACTGTATTTTCGTGTATTATGATTAACAAAATATCCGACCACTATGCAGGGTGTCCGGGGGTAAAGTGCATTCTACATGATGGTAGGAGTAAAAAAGGTAAATAACTTTTTCCGAAATTCCAAGATTTTTTCCCATACAAAAAGACTCTACTACTATAGAGTATTATACTATTAAGTATTATACTATTAAGTATTATACTATTAAGTATTATACTATTAAGTATTATACTATTAAGTATTATACTATTAAGTAAAACATTAAGTTGAGATTTAATTATATTATTGTAAGCTAATAAAGAGGAAAAATGAGAGATTTCTTACAATCAAACTGATTGATCAGTTTAGTAAGATTTCAGTTATATTGTAAAATTTAAAAAATGAATAAACATATTTAAAACAAAAAAAAAATAATAAGAAATATTTTTTGGGCATAAAACGACATAAAGTATTATTTATTTACTGTACAAATATATTTAAATACAGAATAATACTTTTTTACGTAAAAGACAATTTTACAGTGTAAACATATGATTTAAAATAACAAAAAATTTACAATTTTGGAAAGAAAATGTAAACTTAGGCGATCCGCTGACGAGCGACTGAAACCAAACTAAAACCGGCTGGTTTCTATGTCTTGATTGGTCAAAAAGCTTATTTAACCATAGACGAAGAACAATCAGCTGACAACTGGCAACTAGCAACGGCCGGCCACGGCAATCAGCAGTGCGAGTCGCGAGTCACCGCATGCGTTACCATTGACAACGGGTTTTTGAGTGATTGTTTAGTGTGCGGGCCAATGTGATTGTCATACAAAGACAGTTGCCAGTTGACAGTTTTCAGTTGCCTCAGTGAGCGGATCGCCTTTATAACTATTTTCAAAGAATTTTGTGAAATGGTTTTTTGTAAATTCTTTCGGTGATTATAAAAATGTCTGTTACTTCACCATATTGGTTACCTATGCGTGGTTTAAGGGAGTTTATAAAAATTACCTGGTGCATGAAGAGAATAAAGAAAGTTAAGTTATAGTGAAAATGTATAAAAATATTTCCATTGAATGTAAATAATATGACATCAAAGGGATGAAATCAAATGTTCACCTTTCAAAGAAGTCATCTTACCTGTTTCATGATTCTTTATTGTCAGTGGTATGAGAAAAAAAAATGAGAAGTCTAAATGCATCCACTGTAATCATATCTCCCATAAGATAATAAAATGAAGAGGGATTTTCTCGGGAGGGGCATGATAATATCTCAGCTTTATTTTAGAGGAGGGTGGGGTGCCTCGCGTCGTCTAGAAACGTAAAACTTGATAAACCCTAACTTAAGCAACAAAGAAGATGGAAGCTTAGCATCTTTCCTTATTCATGGCAGCAAAAGAGTACCGGCCCCGGTCCAATTGGCGCCTGGAGCCTTTTGCAGTACCTACAATTATTTCCAATAATTATTGCTTTGTTGTTCGGAGGGCGGGTATGGCTAGCTTCCGCCGCCTTGCAAATCATTAATTTGATAACCAACACCTCAGCCGTAGGTCACCCCACGAGGTTTGATTCGTTTGGTGACTTTGCATTGGAGTGCAGGTTGAAGGTTATCATGGGGTGAAGTTTTTCCAGGTCTTGATGACCTGGGGATAGGGAGAGGCCGCTTGACGAAGATCCTTTGTTTGACCCTTTAATTTCGAATTTTTTAACACTAGAAAGACCAAAGCCGTCATTTTGACGGCTTTCCGATGTAATGTGACGATATTTTGCTCAAAATTTATTGTATTGATTTGATTTTTTTTTACATTTCACGATTCATGATTTAATAACTATTTTGAAAAAAAACAGGTAAGTGACTTATTTATTTTTTTAAATATAACGATTTATACATAGAGAGACGGCTGCCGTCAATGTGTCGGTTTGGGACGTTATGCTGAGTTTGTTTACAACCTTCTTCATCCAAGTTTCCAATATACCCATTCCACCTCGAGTATAATAATACTAATATGTCTGACTCTTTTTTTATATGAAAACCGCACAAGAGTCCCAACTGCTCCCGTCTGGAGCCAGTAAGACCATGGCATCCCTAATTGGGGTATGTTGTAAAGCTGAAGGTAGTGGGGAGGGGAAGGAGATGGGGGGGAAGGGGATAGGGGAGGGGTAGGAGATGGGATAGAAGAAGATGGGGAAGTTTGAACGCCTTCCGATTTGAAAAAAGCGATCAGCCATTAAAGTAAAGGTCGTGGTCTTTGTAGGTATTGAGCGGTACCGGTCTTTCTAGTGTTAATTTTTTTTTTTAAATGTGATGTAACACTTATTATTCTGTAGTAGGTACATACCTACTCGCCTCCTGTTTTTATGCATTTATTTGTTTATAAGATATACACAGTTCATTAAATATAAGTTGTAAGGTATGTTGAATAAATTACATGGTTTTGTACCTATTACGTAAATCTGTAAAATGTCATTAATTAATTTCGCCTGGGTTTTAAGACTTAATTAATTATGATGAAAATGATGATAAGAATTAAACACTGGATGACTAATAATAACAGAAAGGAAAAACGTGGGTGGAGAAAAAGTTACGTTTTAAAATCAAAAATTATGGGCTCACTAAATGTAATTGACTGTTTGAATTATTTGATTGATTAAAGTTTAATAAAAAGATAAGAAATTTAAAAATTTAGTTTTGTATTTTGGCAAGGAATCGTGAAAAATGTCTAATTGTAGTAATTTTTCGTAATGGATATAAGTTGTGATTGCGCGAGTAATTGGTGAGTTATTTGTTACATTATTGTTGTGGGCTTCTTCTATATGAAAAGAGAAGTGTGCCTGGTATGCCGCATTGGAACACTTAAGCCAATGACTAAACATTCGGGACTATCCATATTATTAATTAGCAGGTTTTGCGTCTTTTTGTAATGTTAACATATTATTATTTGTAGTTTTGTTGTATTTCTTAAGTCAATATTTTGAAAATTTATTCTGTATATTTTCTACTAAATCTATTTATACCTTATATTGAGGATTCCATATTGTGGACGCGTACTCCAGTGGACTTCTGACCAATGAACAAAACAACATTTTTCGAGTCTTAGCACTTTTGAAAGCTTTACATATTCTTAATAAGAAACCTAGCATCTTGTAGGATTTTGTGATAATTTGTTCGGTGTGCTTATCAAAAATTAATTTGCTGTCTAAGTAAACACCTAGATTTTTACATATAGACAGACGTAGATTGTAAAGGTTTATCATTCAATTCGTAATAATGATAGTTGATTTTTTTTTATTTCTAGTGAACGCAATCGAGTTACATTTAGAAATGTTTAGGGACAATAAGTTTGATTCACAGTATCTTAATACGCTTCCATGATCTAAAGAACTTTTATTTTTCGTTTGTTTTTTTTAATGCTGCCGTGTGGCATAGAGGATATTTATCAGATTTTACAACTTTTTTGGGAATAAACTCATCGATAATTATTTTGTTCAATTATAACGTAAAACGAATTTAGTGCTTTATTTACATCCGATGCATTTATAACGGTAGACCAGTCAGTCTCTCATTCATTTCAGCATAAACTGCTTTATGGAATAATTTTATTGTTCGAGGAGTTGAGAGGGTTGCATTCGTGGATGGAAATTCTAGTTCTACAATCAATGATTTATGATGAGCATCCTCTTTAAATAAAGGGTGATCGGCAAGCGATACTTTAGCTGGAATATTACAGAACACCAAGTCCAAGATTGGTCCATATTTGTTAGGTAAATGGTTAAATTCGGTTAAGTTTGCAAAAGATAGGCAGTTAAGTAACGCGAGTGAACATTGCGTGGGCTTTCTGCGAAAAAGCATTAAGGTGAAGACATGCGGAAAAATGCAAAATCGTATAAAATCTTGTGTATTAGTTTTGAAAATTTGATCGCTTAGAAATAATATAGATGCTTCAATTAAATACTGTGAGTAGAACACATCTTGGCCTTTGAAGTAATCGAGTATTTTTTTGATAAGCTTTTTAATAAGCTTAGAAAAAAATTATGCGTCTGACATATAAAAATGGTTAAAAGTGAAAAATCTCCTACTTACAAATCCTTTTTCTGTTGTTGTTTTATTGAATAATGTAGCTAATTAAGTTTCTTATAGAGTGATCGGAAAACATTTTAATATTTGTATCTGAACTTCACAAAATAAAATAAAACGTGCATTTTGGCGACGTTTCTTTTCAGTGAATAAAAATAGGCGGTACCCGACGAATTTGTAAGTGCGAATTTTATCCTTATGCCATATACAGAAGGATTTTAGCCCGTCGCTCAGTGTACGCCCAGGGCCCGGGGCAAACGGACATGCCTTAGTCTACGCGGCGCTTCGATCTTTAAAAATATACTTGCGGAATAACAAAACACTGTTGTTTGCTAGAGATTAGGGTTTTTATTGGTAAACGCCCAAAAATCGTTCGCTCCGCCCGATTCCGAATGAGTCAAGGACTAGTGGATCATCTTAAGAGGAAAGGCCGCTTTCATACAAAATGTAGTTTTGGATTTGAGGCCACAATACCCAACCAAACTGAAAAATTATTTTTGTAATAAAAAGGTAGGTTCAATGTCTGCTTTTAAATGATGACGTACAAGTAATTAAAGAAATCAGTGTTTGTTCATTTTGGAAGCAACTTTGGAATTTTTTTGTGAGTTATTTATAATTATTAAAAAAAAACGTCTGCCTAATCCTTGGTTCTAAAATAATAAAAAAAAATTTAATAAAATTAAAAATGCGTTTCTTTGGGTAGTAATATTAAGATATAAGCGACAAGTTTTTATTCGAATGTAAATAGGTAATTTGTAATTTAAATTTACACCCATCAAAATTGTTTCTAAAAAAAAACAATATTTTAAATTTTATATTTTATCATAATATTTTTAAAAAAATATAGCAAAAATTTTTTTTTTAATGTTTACATTTACTCTCAAATAATTGTCTAAGTTGCCTTTAAAATCATAGAATATTAAAATCTTTAATAGCCTGTATTTTAAAAATTAAAGCAAACATAAATAAAGTAGCTCCTATGCGAGATCGAAATTTGACATACCTTTTGATTACAAAAATTGATACTTTTGATCGCAAAGTTTTTAATTACAGTCGCCGATAATTAAAAACTTGTCTTTGGGAAAACGGATTGTGAAGTCAGAAGTAATATTGGTACGACTAGTAAATAATGCTAATCTTTCTAAAGATGTTAATTTTGGACCGACCCTAGGCAAGTACACGCAGCACATGTGGGTGTTATAACAATGATTATCAATAAATTATTAGATTTTGATGTATTGATAGCTATCCAAATATCTTCGTCTGATTTCCAAGAGCGGGGGGCATTGATATATATAATATATACTTACTTGCGGGGGTAACAAAAAAATTTGCTGAACCAAATTAACCTACTCCCCCAACCTATCAACCTACCTGGTTTTGAGCTTCTACCGGCGAAGTTGTGAACCACAATCACTGTCAAGATTTCAAGTTACCGTGCGTTACCCTACGTTATTTTATAACGGATTTTTATTTTTGTCAATAGATGGCAGTGCTAAGAAAAAAAATGTGCATCATAAAAAATTATCAAAACACTTAGAAATGTTATACAAAAAATTATAGAAAAATCAGGTTAGGTTAGGTTCCTACGCTAATTTTTTCATCATTTTTGTTTATATACCACATTTACGTGTTCTCATTTTTTTGTGATACCCATCAATTCATTGAAAGAATTTTTAAGCTTTTGATTATTTTCTTGATTTTAGCTGTATCTATCAAAGGATGATCACAGGAGAGCCGCAGATCATGCTTTACCTCCGGAATATTTTGGCCACCCTCAAATTAATAACTACTTTTGTAAATCTCATTGAAACCAATTTTTTGCACTCTATGGAATTTTTCACCAATCAAAACAAGATTGCTTTAAAATGATTGGTCGACTAAACAAAGATGGCGTGAATATGAAGTTCTCAGTTCTCACTGTTCTCAGTTCGTCGTTCTGACTTCTGACTGACGTTCAGTTTCTGAGTCGGTTTTCACGTTTTCAGCAGTTTTCAAATCGTGTTGGTTTAATAAGTGTACGTGTAACGTTAGTAGCGCGATTTTGTGTGCAATTATCCCATTAATTATTTTATTTTGAACAATATATTGTACCCAAGGTTTTCAATTCCACAGTAGAACATTCGGAAAAGATATTCTTCAGTTTGATTTATTATTTCTTTCTGGTAATTTTCTATTTTCCGAAGTTGTCAGAGCATAGGAAAAAGGCGCGAGGTCGAGTGAGATATTACTTGACCAAAGAATCGGTTTTCTTGACTTGAAGCGTTGAAAGTAGCTTTAGATTTGTTTAATTTGACATTTCGTAATATATTTTTGATAAAAAATATGGCTGACTTCGATTTCTCCAAGCTGGTGGATTTCCTAGAGCTGGTTGGAAGTTTGAAGGTATGTTTCACAAAAAATATGACTGGAAGGTATGATTATTGTATGTTTATTACATTATTTGTATTATGCTGGTAATTCTTTCAGCATGTCAAGAGGACCGGTTGGGTTATCAGAGACATTCCGGATTGTGAATCAATTGCTGGACACATGTACAGAATGGGAATGATGACCTTCTTACTGAATGGATCACAAGAACTCGACAGACTGAAATGCTTAGAAATTGGTGAGTCTCATAATTTTCTGTACTTGGAGTTATTCATTAGTGTCTAATATTATGTTTTTGACAACCACCGTGGAGCGTAGGTTATCCACTTGATTTCAATGAAGTTATATATAATATATAAATATATAATATGAAATCACAAAACGATAAGTCAAAGACGAAGTAATTGTATTGTCTTCGATTTTGTAGTTTTAGTACTAAACTTCCACGCTTCGCGTTAGTAAATTTCGTTGAAATAGTGCCAAAACGCCCTTGTGTCTGATTAGAAAATGTTTCCTTTACATGGCAAACACTAGTAAAAGCCAAAGAATAACATTTCATTTGTAAATACATGCAAAATAATTTATTATTATAAAATTATTCATTTCAATTGTTTCCTGAAGATTTTTAGCTCCATTAGAGAAAGTGAAATAGCAAACGTAGCAACAATTAAGTATAAGAAGGAAAACCTAGGATAGTAGGTCGTCTCGTACAGCATTCCATATTCGACTTAGTGTAAGCGAGTAAGCGTGTCTTGGCATCTTAGTCACAACCGTGTTGTAGAATGTAGTACTCAGCACAAATACGAAAACGCCTCTCGGCCCTGCATGTACTTTCTTTAAGTGTGGATCTTTATCATATATTTATCATACATATTTGAAATAAGAATTTACTGAAAATATAAGTGTTTCTTACTTGCCACATTCTATCTTGAGTTTGTGAGACAATGGCGACTCTAGAGGTAATGTATAATGTCAAAGCTTGATTTCGAGTTGCTATTTGCAGGAATCAATTCTTAACATGAAATGCACAAATGACATAGTTAATGATGTAGGAAAGTAATTAGTGGAAATTTTCAGTATTCTTCAGTTTCATTGTTGCGCCACATGCTATGATTACTCATTACTATTAATCGACGCAACTCATTTTACAAAAATACAGCTTATTTTTTTTTCATTCAAAGACCATTGCTTCTATCACAAATCAAAAATACCAAGCAAATTACCAAATTTATGTATCATTTTACGCTAGAAGCGGCATTCTTAAAATTAAATCACTTAACAAATATTTCCGCAGCAACATTGCTAATATAATCCGTTTAATACAGTTGTTCCTTTCACTCGGTGACCGGTCAACTCAACATTGTGCAACGTCTTCACTTTCCGTTGTTTGTTTTTGCGGTGTTATGCCGTGTTGCGCTACCTCCTTCTTTAGCCGACGTTTTGGACAGCGTTGCAGTGTCCATCATCTGATCTGCCCTGATGATGGACACTGCAACGCTGTCCGAAACGTCGGCTAAAGAAGGAGGTAGCGCAATACGGCATAATACCCCAAAAACACGTGAAAATCTAAAAACATATCGAACGTCTTCACTCTTTAAAAATTCATTAAAAATTGTGAAAAAGAAAAATTATATCCTATAACTTAACCTTGTGTAACCTCTTTAACCAATTTCTTTTTATCACTTATAATAATGACTTTTCACAGGAGTGATGACGTTGCACATTGTCTAGTTGTCCAGTCACCGAGTGAAAGGAATAACTGTACCTCAGGCTGATTATACGAATACCTAAACAAAATCGTAATTTTGTATTCCCCTGTTTTCTCCACCTAAACTAGACATTTTTAAGTGATTTTCACCTACCACAGTGGCCAAAAATAATCTATATCTGTATGTTTTGCTTTTTTTAAAATACATTGTCAAATTTGCATACTGATTGTCTGTTGATGAGGTTCAAACTACCTAGGAAATTTTCATTTAATTTCAGTTTAGGAATTTTGGAGTGTCCTTATTTTTTGTAAGAAGTAAGTTTCATTAACCTTTCCCTTACTGTGCTGAAAAAATCCGCGCGCTCCGGTGCTGTGTAATCACTACACAAGCAGAAATGGTCGATTTAAAAGCCGAAAAAAATTAATATTCAGAGCAAATCGCTATATTTCATTATAGTTGAAATCAAAAATGATAATAATTAATGTTTAATTGCTGAAAACATGAAAAAAACATCGGTAGCTCAAAGAAACGATGCTCATACAACATGCGAAGAGACCACACCGAATGAATGCCGAGCGGCGACTAACGGCGCCGTCCGCGGTCCGCGGGGGAAATAGAAGGAACAAACACGATTGATGACTGACCAGTAACCACACGGTTCTCTTTCTCGCGCTCACTTATATCGAAGTAGGTGAGAGTGAGACGTGCATATTGTCGCACTAGCCGCACGCTTCACGCATTTGTACATCTCACCCGCAGCACTGATCATACGCCAGACGTTTGATTGTATTGGTGAATTTGTTTTCGATTCTCACAAAATACCTCTTATGTGCCCGAAAGGTACTAATTATTATTTTTTTACAATTTTTGTTTAATGAGTAAATGTATAATGGAGGATTACCTAAAATCTGAACCCAGAATTTTCCATATTTACGGAGATATGAAAGGTGCAAGGAGCAATGTGTAGTAGATACACATCGCAGGCAAGGGAGGGTTAAAAAAACCGTAAAACATGGGGACAAGCCACAGTAGTTGATATCTATAGTATATAAAAATTATTTGCACTAGTTAAGTGTCAAAGTCCCATGAGGAAATGGGGAATATGTGATGGACAAAACGCCACCTGTATTTCTTCTTAATAAAGAAATCCCTTCATAAAGTGACTTGTAATTTACTTAAAGTATAGTTATTGCTGAGTTTCATGGGTAATATAATTCAAACATTTTGCTGTGTCATTCAAGTAGATATTATAAAATCATTAAATGATTTGTCCTATCCATTTAGTTTATTATTATACTTTTCCTGTAATTTTCCTTTCAATATTAGTATTATTAATTTACAAGTGTTTATAAGTCCTTTAACCTCTAGGGGCTGGAGTCCTGCATTTGCAGTGTTGAAGAGTTATGCACGATACGAAGCACTGCAATTGTAGGGTCGGGCTTATGCATTCGGATTTTACCCTACTGGTTAGTTAAAGACAAAAATAATTGTCTACGTGTTGGCTTTAACAAAAAAATATTTTTATATATTGATGTTTCTTGCCGACCACTACGGGTTGACATCCAATCACTTCCTTACGAAACATACATAAGTCAACAGTTATTTTAAGGTCATGTTTTTAATAATGCACATTACCTGCATACTGATGTAATTTATTTTGCAAATATAGACTTTTTTTGTACCTTCACAACCATGGAAGAGTATATTAAATTCTGTTTATTATGTGGCCATTGCTCTTTTATATGTATAAGTGACCTTTGTTTGTTTAAAAATAGTTGAGCCCCAAAATCCTTTGATTTTCTTATCAGTAATCTTATCTTTCTCATTGTCAGAAGTGTCTAAGGAGTAAAAAATGGGAATTCAAAATGTGTAATTTCGGTTTAGCACATTACTTATCAAAATAATTCTTCATATCAAAATCTACTTTGTGAATACTTGGTTATTAATCAAGTTACTCTAATTGCGTACATATTATTATTATTGCAAACTGGTTAAGAATGTAAATTTTATCTTCAGGCTGTTTCTGCAACATTGTAAGTATGTAGGTGCATGCTTGAAAATTTTATAAAAGTATGTCACTAGGTTACCAACTGAGATAGTTACATATTATATTATTTTTGTACGTAACGAACAGCCAGATGCCCAAATGTGTCCATTCTGGAAGAGCTAGGCATCCATAGAAGGCTTTGAAATGTCTGCCTGTAACGTATTTAAGATATGTTGCTCGTCAAACTGATGATTCTATCTTGTAGAAACTCATAGTCACTGGCAATGTGTTTGTCAGGAAAAGCAGAGGAGGGTCACCAATGGGCTGGAGTGATCAGTATCAAAGTATCACTGGCATCCGGTACGTCGGTGTCCTTGGCTCTCCGCGCAGTGCAGAACTGCGAGGAGTGGAAGAGCCATGGATATTGGAGTAGGGGTCATGTTCCTCACACATAAGGGACCGATTTAAAAAAGAGATGTACATAATAAAAAATGTATTAACACGATTTCGTATTAAAATTATGGATGATTTATGATACAGACAATATATGAAATTAAATAAACATAACCGGAGTGAAAGAGATATATTATCGACTATATCTACCACCTCGGAATAGGCGCAACCTAGTGAGATGGTTTAGAACAAAAAAAATAATAAAATATATATTTTTATTTTTATTTTTAACTTTTTAACTTAAAGAGTTAAACCTCAAATTATAATATTTTAATTAATGAAGATAATATTAGCGAAAGTCAATCGAAAATCTGAAACAGAAAAATCAGAAAAAGATACGGATACATCTGGGACTCGAACCCAGGTCCTCCGGCAATCCGGGCCGACGCGCTAACCAACTGCGCCAACGTATCCCTATCCGATTCGGTCATTTTTAACTGTATCATACTTCGACTGAGAACCACAACATTATTTTCATTTTTCTTATCGCATATTTTTATTGGCTGCTACCTTTATGTGTGATTGCAAGATTCAACTCGAACTAAATGCCCTCTAGATAGTGTCAGGATAAATTTTATCACTTTTTATTAATATGCGACATCTATTGACTTTATCTGCAAGTCTAGGATGAAATATTTTTATTTTTATTTTTAACTTTTTAACTTAAAGAGTTAAACCTCAAATTATAATATTTTAATTAATGAAGATAATATTAGCGAAAGTCAATCGAAAATCTGAAACAGAAAAATCAGAAAAAGATACGGATACATCTGGCGCAGTTGGTTAGCGCGTCGGCCCGGATTGCCGGAGGACCTGGGTTCGAGTCCCAGATGTATCCGTATCTTTTTCTGATTTTTCTGTTTCAGATTTTCGATTGACTTTCGCTAATATTATCTTCATTAATTAAAATATAATAAAATATATGTTTGTATATAATTATTTTTTTTTGATTACTTAATTCTTAAAAATAATGGGTGACCGCCTCCCAACCGCCAAGAATTAGAGTAATCGTTTTTTCGTGTATCTTTCTTTATTTATATCTTTTATCTGATAAAAGATGAGTTGAGTTCTTGCAATTGATTTTGGAATTTTCTTATTTCCAGCAATGGTGCACGACCTCGCGGAGTGTATTGTTGGGGACCTTACTCCTCACTGTGGCGTGGAGCCGGATGAAAAGCACCGCCGAGAAGATGAAGCCATGAAGGACATTGCCAAGCTAACCGGACCCTCGGGAAATCTCCTGTACGATCTGTACAAGGTAATTTCTAAATCATTCACACAATTTTGTTATATTTGTGTGTAAAAGAGAATGATATTTTTTATTGGACTGGTTGGCATAATTATAAGTTTACAAGTAAACAATGTTAGCAAAAGTACAACCACTTGGGCGATAGCTAAGTAGATTTAAGTAGGTGATTTTTATGAATTACATAGAAAAAGAAAAATTATAAGCCCTAAAAATATGGGATAAACGGTGAAATCAAGGTGGATTCATTGACTTTAATGATTTAATGGCGCCATCGCAGTAAGCAGTTCATATGTTTCCGTATTAATATTTGAGGTATGATATAAATAATCAAATGGGCAAATCGGAACTGAACATCCGAAAATCTCCATCAAAAATTCTTACCAGTAGAATTATTTTATTGGCAAGGATACTAGCCAGCAACCTTTTTAATCTTTTACAAAGGTGTGTCATACTTGGTTTTACCTGTATATTATAAAGCCTGAAGTTTAAAACATATCTCCTCTTTGAAAGATCTTGGTTTCGTGTTTGATTATCATTTCGTGCTCATATTGAAATGACCTGTAGTACTTCATGGAGAATCTGTATTTCGTCCTATGTACTGCGAGGAATTTTAGAGATACCCGGGTTCTTATAATACTGTTCTACGTATTGGTTAGGAGTAAATGGTAATTGAACCATTGACCGTGAAAGATTACAGTAGTTTCCACCTCGCTCTCTTCCTCAAATTATCACCCCGAGAGCCGTATCCGCCCCCGCCCTCTCCGCTGCCCTAGTAGGGCGCAGTTCTGTTCTGTTTAGATTTTAGTCCTACTCTGTGTAGGCTTGAGAGTGGGTCGGTGGTTTAGAGCCCGCATCAAGTAAAATTTTCCCTCATCTTGGGGAAGGTTCAGAAAAAAATTCTGAAGTTTCACTACCTCGGGGAGTATGGCCAATATTAAAAATTTAATGGCACCATCTTTATCTATCAAGAAACCCAACTGCCCGGACCAAGTGAGACTAACACAACCCCAATATGGGTATGTTGTGAGGCCGGAGGGATAGGAAAGAGATTTCTACCATGAATAAAACTAATTTTAAGTATATTTTTTCAGGAATATGAAAACCAGTCCAGTCCTGAGGCGAAATTTGTCAAGGAATTGGACCGATTTGACATGGTACTGCAGGCGTTTGAGTACGAGAAGCGCGAGAAGACACCCCATTCTCTGGAAGAGTTCTTCGTGGCCACCCAGGGGAAGTTCAGCCACCCGCTGGTGACCGGACTCCTCGGAGAACTGACTAAGAGGAGGACTGCTTTTGAAACCAAAGACACGGGAGACAATTCCACCGAAACCAATGTACCTTCATAGACACATTAAAAATTAGAATAATACCATTTACAATGATTTGATCAAAGTGTTCAATGGTAAAAATAATAGAAAATTGTTGATAATATTTATTTAATAGTTGTTTTTAGTGTTTTTTCCCAGATATAAAGTGTAATGTAAATATTTTTTTATAACCAAAAGCTATTGTTTTCAAATCAAGATTTATGTATTTGAAGATTCATAAAGAAAATTTTATTTTTGTTTTAATACCTGTATGACTTTTATCAGGAAAATGTACAGAAGAATGGGACACGATTAATAGAATAGGGTCATTTTCTTTGTGCAATTGAAATCGCGTTTTGAAATAATAGTAATTTTTTTGGCTAGTTTTAAAAAAAAATATTTTTGGTAAAATTGTAGTACTCCGTTTTACTAGGCCCAATCATGGCATCAAATACTTGGCGTAAGTGAATAAAATTTAACAAAATTAAAATGCAAAATTAATGTTTCTTTCATTTCTTCCAACATAAATACTCACTTTTTGTAATAAAAAAGCTAAATCTAACTATGTATTCAAATAATAAATATTTTGTATTAACCGTAAGTCGGAGCACGACATCTTATTTTTTTATTAATCCCAAAATAATATAATATTTTTGGTTCTTAGGTTCATTTTTGGTTTAAATAAAAGGAGGAAAAAGTCTAATCTTAAAACTTTCACAACAGTAACAATGGCCACCAAGTAAACAATAGATTTTAATTTTAATGAAATAACTATTCAAATGTAGGTATTATTTTTCATTTCCGGAAACTGAAATACTTATCAATATTATCTAACTGATAAAACGTATGTATTAATTGTGTCCCACTTTTCTGTATTTACCAAACAACAATATGCATCTATTTAATAGGATTTGATATTAATAATTTGGTGGTGTTTTACGCCTAATTTTTACAAAAATGTAATTAGCTTTCTGTTTTGCAAAAATGTATCTGCCCAATTTAAGAAGCTGGCTTTTTGTGTATTTAAGCAAATATATGTACTGTCAATAGTCAGATTCTGCTTTAAGTTTGCACAAATAACTACACTATTCAAAAATATATGTACCTCTACTCTACGTAAGCCACTGTGAATGTTAAGATTTTACATTTAAGTTTTTAATCATCTTCCTAATATTTTTTAATGAATCATTGACTCCTAACAACAGTATGTTACCAATGACAACACCTCATGTACAATGATAGGTTAATAATATATGCGTAAGAAATAACTAAGTACAAAGTTATCGCTTTTCTCCATTGTGGCTCAATCTGATCCAATATTTATTCAAAGTTTGGGCCAATCTCTGGCTAAAGTTTTGTGTAAAGTTGGCCTAAAGTCCGGGGGACATTTTGTTTATCATTAATAATTGCTGGTGATATTATTTCATAACAACATAATTAAATGATGACCAATGATGTTACAATACATCTAGACTGGCTGTTTGTCTCATAAGATAAAATGTGGCAAGTAAGAAACACTCTTATGTTTCCAGTTAATTTTTAATTCAAACGTTCATGTATGATAAAGATACATTCACAGAATATGTGCGAATGAACAAAATAATTGGTAGGACCCGTGGCGTTTTCTTATTAAAAAATTCCATCGAATACTACCTCAAGGTCGACTATAGTAGGAGGCCTGAGCGCCTGACGGATTTTGAAGTGTCAAGGGATCAAGCTATAATAGAGCAATGACAATTTCGGCGATTGTTGTCGTACTTGTTATTGCTGATTTGTATATTTTTTTTACCACAAGTATGCAAATAAGCGGAGTGATTACACTATTTTAAACTGTAAAGTTTTCTTAGCGAAGCACTGACTTCGTAATTTGGTTGCTGCGCGCCCAGAGTACTCCAGTAGGCCGTGCATTCTATAATTACGCATAAAATCTTCTGGCGGAAAACAATTGTGCTATTGATAATCATAAGTTATTTACAAATGAGATGTTATTTCTTGGCTTTTACTAGTGTTTGTCAAGCAATGAAAACATTTTCTCATCACACGAGAGTATTTTGGCACTTTTTAATGCAATTTACTTGGAGGTAGCACACGCAACGACCTTACGCCAAGCGTTGCAGTTTAGTACTAAAACTACAAAACCGAAAACTTGCTTTTGGCTTGCCATCTTTAGATTTCTTCAGCTTTTCTTATTATATAATATATTGCAACATCATTGATGATAACTACATTAATTTATTATTGTAGCTTTGATACATTATTAGAATTTAAATAGTTTCTATAGTATTATGTATTTAAAAATATTGGAATTGCCTTACTGTCAAATACGACATTTACAAAGAGATAAGTATACATAGATTACATTAATTTTTGCTAACCATTAATTGCCATACATAAATATATACATATTTTAATTGCCATTTTTGTATTCATCTTTGAAATTTCATCACTTTTATTTCACTTGCCAAACATAACAGTATTTTTGTTATCTTCTAACATGTTAATAAATATGCCATTATTGAGCTTTGTACTTGCATAATGACTTGTATTATAATATGTATTAGTATAATGAGGAAATCTACTCATAATTGTTTTCTCAGTTAAGTAAATTGCACATGTATAAACCCTATTGTAAACTGTCGATTAATACATGTTATATCTTATTTTGTTCATAAAAATTCAATCTCTCACAAGCTTTGTAACATTAAGGGTGGGTTGTTTCATAGAAATTCAAATGTAGCGTTGCCATCAAATGGCCCATTCAGCGCCATTTTGTTTTTTTGACAGTTAAAACATTCCCATTAAATGCCGATTCTAAGTCCGTTTTGGCTTTTGAACAAATTGTGATTAACAGAAGAGGACAACTACCAGGTTGTTAAGCTTGTCAGCTTTAAACAATTTGATAGAAAGCTGAAACCTACCTAGAATCAACGTTTAATGGGGACCTTTCAAATGTCAAAAAAAAATATTGCGCTGTATGGGTCATTTGATGCAAAGTTACATTTCAATTTCTGTGAAACGACTGGCCCTTAGCTTCCTACTGTAGATTGTAATTGTATTTTATCTATTATTCAAATGAAGATGTTGTCTATTTTATTATTCTTTGTATACATGAGTTGTCATACTATGCATTTACGTAAGATAAGGTGGGTCTACTGCGCACAAAATGTCTTTTTCCAAGCATTTACATAAAACATTGGGACGAGGCCATACACCTTTATGTATGCATACACAATGTGTTTGCTTTCCGTGGCTGATGGAAAACACATAAATGTTTCATAACAACAAAACATTTTGTGCACAGAAGGCCCAGCTTACAAACAAAAAAAATTGTAAAGGTAGCGACAGACACGCAGATCACATCAAAGAGATACTTATAACACAATAGCGCTCGCCATACAATCCAATACAGACCCGCCAGACGTAAAAAGATCATGTGTCATAAGCGCGGTTTGTATCTTCGCTAGTCGGCATTATTTTCCGTAACCGCTACCGACGCAATATCAGAAAAATTATGCGACCCCCCTCCACCGTAAACAGGAGAGGGGGCCATTTTTAATACACGGAGCGCCGGCAAATTGACATATCCAGTACAAAGAAATGATATTCCCTCAACTGCTTCCGAATTCAACTGACCCCCTCTCCTGCCGTAGGAAGAAATCTTTTATAACGTAGTGTGTCGGTAGAAAAGATACTATATAACACAGTACCTTTTGATGTGAGCTTCGTGTCTGTACCGTGCTTAACTCATCCAAAAATAGCTTATAAGTAAATATCAATTTAAAACGTATTATATTTTTAAGTAGCATTTTCAATACTAATTTTGTTAAAATAACATTTTAATATTTATTGCATTGTTGGTTTTATTATGGATGAAAACATTATAATGTTACATATTATAATCTCTCTCTTTTTCAGTTATTTGTTCAGATTTTTTATTTTCAATGTTGTAGGTCAAGGCTGCCCAACCTTTTTAACAGTCGGGCCAAATTGACTCGGCCAAATCACACAGGTGGGTGGCTAGCTAGAGACTTTCAGGATATAAATTATTTGGTTTCTGTTGTTTTATTGGATTCCGGAAGTCCGTCATCCTGTAATTTTCGTTTACACGTTGTACGTTGTAGTTGTTTTTTATTGATTATTTACATACTGATTATTTCAGTCTAAAAAATTTCAATAATTTAAATTTAATTTTAGTAAAAGGATTTACAAAAATTTTCATGTTCGTGGAAATTTTTAAACTTGCTCACGCGAGCCATTTATAATTCGGGCCTGGGGTTGGGCAGCCATGTTGTAGGTAATATGTATGTATGTACATAATATTATTTATAAATATCAAATTATCTGTGATGGTCATTTTTTATGTATACTGAAAGGTATACTAGTGACAGCATTTAATTAATTAACACCAAATCCCTTATCAATCTTTTTATTTTATTTTAACATTAAAAATATTTTATCAGCAGATTGTTTTATTTTTATTGAAAATTTAGCAAAATTTTAGCAACTTTGTACAAATGTAGTAAGCATGTTTTATTCTGTTTTTTTTTTTGTAATATGGGAATAATTTCTGGAAACCCAAAAATATAGTATTGATGGATACAGTGAAACTCTTTTATAAGATTTTCCAAGGAAACCATATACGCATTATATCATGTGAGATGAATTGAGCCATTTTTGAAATTCAGTCTTAGAGGGACTGAAAAAAGCAAACATTCAATTATAACTACTTTGGAGCTGCAGGCTTCCGTAATACCATGTGAAGATAATCGCATCGCTGGTATTCAGATGACCACCAACGGAGGGACAATATGTGTATTAACTGTCTACATGCCGGTATGTCATGCGGACAATCTTACTGACTTCACCAACTACCTATCCAAATTACATACGATTGTAACAGACGTCTGGTCGTTACAAGACTGTAAATGTGTAATAGTTGCTGCCGGCTCTCGTGCACTTCTTTTGCTGATGATGATGATAGTGGTTGCGTAGATTTCTTCGCTGGCCTCCGTGTATCCAGTACTGTGAGAGGTACCGGATGTGCCTAGGTTCCTGGCCGAGCCTGGCGCCTGGCGGTGTCCAAGAGCTGGGCCGACTTTTCTTGAGGAGGTAGGCACCAGGTGGTCGTAAGGCAGGACTTCGGCGGAGGGCAGCGGGCTGATGAGGTTATTTCAAGGGGTTTTGAAATAAAAGACTTGTTTGAAAGCAAGTGGTGAACTGATTTATTATTTTTTAAATCGCTCTTTATATCCTGTTTGTCGGACCGGGGAGCGTTACCGGCCGGTGTACAGGAAAAAGTGGAGGGAAAAGGTCGCCTCGGCACGAGAGTATATAAGCGGACGGAAACTGTTGCCAACTCATTTTGCCAGATCCGTCCACGAAAGTGGTGGATTGAATTGGTTTTCTACAATTAATTCTGTGGGTCACACAATATATAATTACAAGTAGTTATTTGTGTGATTGATGATATTATACATGAGGCTACAACTAGATTTTTGTTTTTTCACAATAAAAATGGTTTTTAGAAATATTTTGGTTGACGTGATAATTATTTGTCGTAATTTGGCCTTCAGACGGACAGATTACGTTTCAAGGCGTAAATCATATTTTTCCAAGGTCCCCCGTAGGATAGCGTAATAAAATCTGTTTAGTTTATTACCCTACGAGGTCTCTGGTTTTTTAAAATCGGAAAAACATAAAAATATTATTGAAAACACATAATTACGTAAATATCAGTTATTTTAACTTCCCAGTAACAGCGTATGCAAAATAGCTTTTATTTTTGCTGTACTGGGAAGATGTACATTTTACACACAAATAATAGTTTACAATTTACATGTAGATATAAATCTAATTAGATTAAAATGAGAAACAATGATTAAAATTATAGATTCCTATGGGAAAATGATTTATCGCCGGCGGCACGGTACTGAAGCATTGATAGGTCAGAAATTCTGGGTGAATTTCTCAGAAATGCCATAAAAAATGATGCAAAAAATGCGATCGGTTGGAGGATACAGCCGACGATAAAATTATGATAATAAAGAATTCGAGGGTGTGCACACGTCGGTTACAACGATCATTCAAGACAATGAATATTCTGAAACCATTGTGATGGGAGATATCAACTCTCACCCATATTATATATTTGAGAAAGAACTATCATTTTTCTACACCGAAAATAACTACAGTTGTATCGATATGGAGAGACTACCCAATGACACTTTTACATATATTAGCGATGCACACAATACCATTTCTTGGCTCGATCACTGTATATGCACTAATAATCTCAAGGACAAAATACATAGTCTACAAATACACTACGATACCGACTGGTCCGATCACTGGCCGATGTCTTGCGTAATCGCTGCTGAAAACCTACCTGCAACTATTATTAATGCCACGCAACAGCCTAATACTATAATGTGGAGAAAGATTAACAACAAGAAAATCAATGAATAATCTGTGGCAGAAGCACTACTCAGCGTAACTTATCAAAGACACTTCTAATTCATATGTAACTCTGGTTTTACATGTGACACATGCGATCATATACAAAATATAAATAATATGTACACAAAAGAAGCAAAGCTAGCAGTTCACAATGGAGTGCTGGTACCTACCCTGATGTATGGCAGTGAAGCATGGAACTGGCAGAGAAAGGATGAAAGTAGACTGAATGCTGTAGAAATGAGATCCCTGAGGCGTATTGTGGTAAAACCATGTATGATCGTGTGAGGAATGTGGAGATCTCAAAAGAAAGCAAGGCCGATGTGAGCGTCATAAGTAAGATTAAAAAAGGGACGCTTAGATGGTTTGGACATATAGAGCGAATGAATGAAGAAAGGAGTGTCAAGAGAATATATGATGCGAATGTGAATGGTAGAAGAAGTCGAGGACACCCGAGGAAGACATGGCACGATCAAGTGAATCAGATACTTGAGTCGGGCCATGTCAAGAGTCAGAATAATAGAAGAGCATGTATGATAAGATGTATGAATGTGAATGAGTGTATGCCAAGACCGAGTTGTTTGGCGGTCCGTCCTCTCTGCCTACCCCTGCGGGAAACGGCGTGATGGTTAGTTAGTTAGTTAGTTAGTTAGTTAGTTAGTTAGACATCGTGGAAGCCCTAAGAAATGCTGCCAATACTGTATTTTATAGGGAGAGCGATCCAAACAAGCGGAGCAAACCAAATACACATCGCAATATTGCCGGGTGGAACCGACAAGTCAAAGAACACTACGAAAAATCCAGATCGGCGTTGATGACATGGATTCAAAATGGAGGACCATTACATGGCCCCGTAGCAGATGAAAGAAAACGGATAAGGAAGGAGTTCAAAAGAGCCCTTAAACACTGCCAAAGCTCTGCCGAACAAACAAAGATGGATGATATCGTAAAATCGCTTGACAAAAAACAGTTCGCTCAATTCTGGAAGAAAAGCAATAACCTGATCAAACCAAAAACTCGAATCGCCACCCAAATTGACGGGTCCACAAACACTGAGAAAATCGCCAGGACATTTAGAAGAACCTTTGCAAATATCTCCGGAAACGAAATACCAACTGCTCCTGATATTGTGGAATATGATGGACAAAACGTTCACCTCTCTGAAGATGATATAATAAAGGCCATCAAAGCTACTAAGGCCGGTAAATCTCTGGGACATGATAGTCTAAGTATTGAACACATAAGGTACGGATGTATATAATTGCAATGGGTAATTTTAAATGAAATAGAAGGTAAACTCTATTCTAAAGACAACCAAATGGGCTTTTAATATAGATTATCCACTAATATGGCAATATACTCCGCAAAGCAAATACATAATAGAATTCTACAAAAAACGGAAAACTACTGTATACGGATGCTTCTTAGGTTTAAGTAAAGCCTTTGACAGAGTCTGTCATTAAACCTTATGGGAGAAATTGAAAGCTAGAAATATACCTACCATATATATCAATATACTATCCCGATGGAAGCTCTCTAAAACGCTTAGAAGACCAAAGACAAGAATATCTCCCCTTCAAGGCCCAAATGGAGTAGTATACTCGTCCGCAGATAAGGCTGAAGCCTTTGCAGACAGCCTAGAAGCTCAATTCTCCCCAAATACTGTCCACGATGACCCGACTTTCGTTTCAATGGTGGATTCAAAAGTAAATTCAATTATAAATACAGAATCTGATGACTCACCTATCAAATTCACGTCACCTAAAGAAATTAAAAAAATAATTACTTCACTTAAAATTAAAAAAGCAGCTGGTCCTGACGGCATTTCAAATAAAGTACTTAAAAGTCTCCCGATTAAAGGCATCTGCGCCATAACAGCTATTTGTAACGCATCACTACGTCTTCAATGTTTTCCAAAAGAATTTAAACAAGCAAACGTTATATTGATTCCGAAACCAGGCAAAGATCCATTATTAACCGAAAATCATCGACCTATTAGCCTCCTTCCTTGCCTAGGTAAAATCTTAGAAAAAATCATTCTAGTAAGACTAAATGCTTTTGTTCAGGAAAATAAAATCTTACCAGACTTTCAACATGGTTTTAGAGCTGGTCATTCGACCCTCCATCAACTTCTCCGTGTGGTGGAACACATCACGGACGGATTCAATATAAACAAACATACAGTGATACTTTCGGTCGACGTAAGCAAAGCTTTCGACAGAGTATGGCATTATGGCCTACTGTATAAGATGTTCCTTCTAGGCTTCCCCATTTCATTTATAAAAATCGTTCATAGTTATCTCACTGACCGTACATTTAAAGTTAAAATTGATGATATTTTCTCCTCGGTACGTCTTCTATTAGCCGGAGTTCCTCAAGGAGGTCAGTTGTCTCCAACCCTTTATAATATCTATTCTAGCGATATTCCTAAACCAATGAATCATAATGTTAAAATCACACAATTCGCCGATGATAAAAATATCATGTCAAGCTCGACTGTCGCGCACATTGCTACAGGGCGCGTACAGCTCCAAGCCATTCTAGTTCAAGAATGGTGTAAAATGTGGAGAATCTCGATAAATCCCACAAAAAGTGCCGCGATTATTTTTTCACGTAGAAGGCCAAAACTACCCCCGAACATAATACTGTTTGGGGAAAAAGTTCCATGGGAGAAATCAATAAAATACCTGGGAGTAACCTTAGACTCCAAACTAACGTGGAAAAAACACATTAATGAAAAAGTAAAATCAGCAAATAAGTCAATTGCCGCACTCTATCCGATGCTAGGTAGAAATAGTCGATTATCATCAGACAATAAATTACTACTCTACAAGACGACCATTAGGCCGGGCTTCACATACGCTGCACCTATTTGGGGCTATGCAGCTGACACACACATAAACAAACTACAAACCCTGCAAAACAAAGCCATTCGACTTGCGTTGAATGCGCCTAAGTGGATCAGGGTTTCCACTCTCCACAATGACACAAACATTCCTCTGATAAATGACTTAATTGTTAAACAATCTGAAAATTTTTATGGCGGTCTAGCCCGACATGAAAATCCCACCATTAACTCTCTCGCTACGTATAGCGAGAACGAAAATTTTAAATACAAAAAACCTAAGATAATCCTCCGCAAGGAGTGAAATCCTGCCTAAAGTTGCAGTGTAGTTTATTAAGTTTCATTCCCCACCATTTAAAATAATTTAAAAAATTCCATGTAAAGTATCGTTAGATAATCCAATTTATAATTACGTTAGAGTCAGTAAACTCATGTTTAGGAACTCTGAACATAAATAATATCCAAATCCAAAAAAAATGGCACTCCCACCAGGAAAACCTTGTACGGTGGGGAAGTACGTACTCTCAGCCAATATACTTGGGATCAGGAGTAAGGCAAGGAGGGTATATGTCCCCCATTCTGTTCAATGTATACATGGATGAGTTATCAAATCGTCTGGACACCAGAGCGGGCTATCATATTAATAACTTATGTCTAAATCCCATAAGCTATGCGGATGACATGATTCTTCTAGCACCATCGATCAAGGGGTTGAGAATATTATTAAAAATCTGTGAAGAATATGCAAATGACAACAACATGATATACAACCCCAAGAAGTCTGAACTAATCGCATTCCACCACGGAAAAAATCCATAGAAGATGCTCCCCGTACAACTTAATGAGGTAAACATAAGTACATCAAAGAATGTGAAACACTTGGGGCACGTCATTACTGAAGACCTCTCGGACGGTGATATTGAGCAGCAAAGGAGAAGTATCAGCATACCGTCGAATATGATTGCCCGAAGATTTTTCAATGCATTTTGTAGCAGCCTATATACATGTGAAACATGGTGTCAATACCGAATCAGTTCAATGGAACGACTCCGGATCCAATGTAATAACGCCTGCAGAATTCTATTTGGATACAGGAGATACAGCAGCGCAACAATGTTTACGGAACTAGGACTTCATGGATTCGCCGTCCTGATGAGACACCGGGTGACTGGAGCCAGGATGCGGCTAATGGCCTCCGACAACATGGTGGTGATCGCAGTCTTTCAGCACCAACCGCCACTCCTGAGTGAGCGCTGGGCCCGAGGTCACTCAAGACCACGCAGAAATTGATTACCTATTTATAACTTTGTACCTACTTATAATCCTTTAACATGAGCCTCCACCGTCCACTGTCCTCGGCCGTCATCTCCAATCTGCAACATGGAGTAGTCCTCTTGCATCCTTCCTGACATACCCCTATCTCAGCCTAGGTCTGCCCGCCTTTCGTTTACCTCCCGGGTGTCCTGCTAGAACCTTCTTCGGTGCTCGTGTGCTTGGCATTCGATGCTTATATCCGGCCCATGTTACCTAGAGCTACTATAAATGATTTAATTTCACATAGTTTATTTACTTACTTATTTCATTTCAAATGATTTATGTGCTATTCGATTGGACATTATATCCGTTGGTGTTTTTTCTGCTTCTGATTAAAAATTGTGGAAATTATATTAAAAAATATCAGATTCGGGGAGTAATCACCATCCTCTAAAGCATTGATAAGCAACCTTTTTAATTGGAGCGCCAAGTTTCAATTTATTCATAGGGGGTAGGGTACATACAGTTTGATGTGCTTAACTTTGCATTCGGTGGTGTCGGAAGTCGGAACCTTTGTATATTTTCTTAATCTGTGATTTTTTAATAAAACCACCATACAAAACAAAAAAATCACTGTGAAAATATTTGTCTCCAAGCAAACAATAAGTTCTGTCGATTTTATTATTCTGAAAATACCTGCAATATCGCGGTTGGCGGCTGTTTCAAAATAGACAGACAAAAGTTTATTGTGAAACCCTTTCATATTATTTTGTAATACAGATTTTGAAAGCATATAACATTTGATCTTGGCACCTGGAAATCAGAACGATTGCTATTAAATAAGTAATGTCAAAAATATCTCCTATTATCTATATGTTTTCGTGAACCTAATTTGTAGGCATACGTACATATCTTTATAAAAGGGAACCCACGCCAAATATGAATAAATTTTTCGGTAACCAAACTCTTTTTGAAAACAGAACAAACCCTTTTCTTTTTGTGATATCTTTTTTTATTTAGGGGGTTTCTCACCATATTCCTAATAGCTTATCCATACCATAAAGTTTATTTAGGGGGTTTCTCACCATCCTCCCATTAGCTTATCTACCCTAATAACGAATATTATTAAAATTAAAAACTAAAATACTCGCAGTGGTTAGAAAACTCGGCCAACTTATCCAATATATATCCACTATTCGTAGGTTCGAGTACCGAATTAAAAACTCCATCTTAATAAATAAATAAACCGTAAATCGTAAACCGAAAATATTCGTTATTAGGGTACATAAGCTATTGGGAGGATGGTGAGAAACCCCCTTAGTTATTCAGTCGGAGTTTATTGTTCGGTACTCGAACCTATGAATATATTGAAGGGGTTTCTCACCATCCTCTCAATAGCTTATCTACCCTAATAACGAATATTATTAAAAATAAAAATAAAATACTTGCAGTGTTTAGAAAACTCGGCCAACTTATCCAATATATAGCCACCATTCATAGGTTCGAGTACCGAATTATAAACTCCAACTTAATAAATAAATAAACCGTAAATCGTAAATCGAAAATATTCGTTATTAGTGTAGATAAGCTATTGGGAGGATGGTGAGAAACCCCCTGAATAAGGGATAAGTTACTTCAATAGCCTTCCCGAAGAAGTAAAAAAAATAAGAGATTTAGCATTATTCCAGAAAAAGGTCAAACTATTCTTAAAAACCTACGAATAGTGGCTATATATTGGATAAGTTGTCGGAAGTTTCTAACCACTGCGAGTATTTTATTTTTATTTTTAATAATATTCGTTATTAGGGTAGATAAGCTAACGGGAGGATGGTGAGAAACCCCCTCACAGTGGTTAGAAAACTCGGCCAACTTATCCAATATATAGCCACTATTCATAGCTTCGAGTACTGAATTATAAACTCCAGGGGGTTTCTCACCATCCTCCCAGTAGCTTATCTACCCTAATAACGAATATTTTCGATTTACGATTTACGGTTTATTTAATTATTAAGTTGGAGTTTATAAATCGGTACTCGAACCTACGAATAGTGGCTATATATTGGATAAGTTGGCCGAATTTTCTAACCACTACGAGTATTTTATTTTTATTTTTAAAAATATTCGTTATTAGGGTAGATAAGCTAACGGGAGGATGGTGAGAAACCCCCCCAACTTAATAAATAAATAAACCGTAAATCGTAAATCGAAAATATTCGTTATTAGGGTAGATAAGCTATTGGGAGGATGGTGAGAAACCCCCTTATTCTATTGTTAAACAATGATTAAAATGTAAAATTGTTGTGTGTAAGAGGTGAAATAAATTGAAATAAATAAATAAATAAAAAAAATAAAAAAAGTTGGCATAGTTTTTTTAACTATTGCAAGTATTTTATTTTTATGATTAAAAATATTCGTTAAGCCATTAGGAGGATGGTGAGAAACCACCTTAGTCAAGACATAGGTGTGAAAAATTTGTAAAGTCCGAGTTTACTATTCGGTACTCGAACCTATGAATAGAGGGAAGTTAGCCGGGTTTTCTGCCTCTTCCGAATAAATTTTAATGATAATTTTTCAAGTGCTGATTCGCAGCGTTGTTAATAGAGGGCAGTAGTTACTGCATTTTGTGGACAGATTTTCCATACAGAAAGACGTGGTATTTGAGTATTTTTTAGCAATGGTATCAGTCGGCTTATCTTCTCAGGGTTTCCACCAGATATTTGTATTTTCTCATATTTGTTAATTTTCATTGTACTTTTATTCTGATGAAGAAACCAATGGTTTTGAAATAATATGTCTTATTATTATTTTGATTAAATAAAAAGTCATTATTTTTTTTAAATTATAATAATTATACATCAAGACTTTTACATATGGAGGTAATGAACATCGAATGTGTTGACAATAAATAATTATGAAAAAAAAAAAAAAAAATTGTTAAATCCCGAGGCTGTAATCAGCGACGGTTCCGAAGTTCTGACTTCAACTACACAGCTACCGAGAAGAAATGATTTTTTAATAACTACAAGCAAAATAAAATTTGGCTTGTTTGCTAATTCAGTATGGTTACAATATTTATCCTTCATTATGGTAGATATAAAATTCATTTTAAATAAAACCACTTCAATCAAAAGATCAGTGACCAAGTCAAATAATTCAAATGGAAGCTACGTCTTTGTGGAAAGAGAGTTAAAAATGAAGATATAACATATGTATATTTAAAATATTCCACTTTGCAATAAAAGGCGAATAAATGGAATATTTCTGAACGTGTTCGAATACTTAAAACTTTTTTTACATTAACAGGAGGCCCATGAGGCAAATCATTTTCCTCGGGCCTGTGTCATAGTGGATGGGGATGTTGTGTGGATGGACTTTTTAAGGAAAGGAAGGAGAGGAGGTTCTGGGAAGGAATAATTTATCAGGAGTGGTTAGAAATCTTGGGGTCAGTATGTCCAGGAGTGACGGACGTACGAGTCTAACCCTCCCGCTGCGGTACAAGACGATGGATCGATAGGCCCCCTAGCACACTCGATCGATAAGGATTGTATCGATAACTTTCGGCAACTTCTCATCGTTCCCTAGGACAACCGCAGATCGCTAACGTACAAACAACGTTGATATCGAATATATCAAGGACACTTAGTCATTGTGATCTGTTAGTTATTCGTTGGGGATCTGCAGCCATACTAGGGAACGATGAGAAGTTACCGAAAGTTATCCTGTCAATCCTGTTCTAGGGGCCCAGGTGGAAAGGACAAAGGGTCTCTCAAAACCGGCCTCTCCCGATCCGGCCTGCTACGCAGCAGGTGGGCAGGTGAATCAACCGCCAAGGCTTTAACACGTCATTTAAATCACCCGATGAACACGGAGACCCCTGCCAAGTCACCAAATGTAGCGAACCACTTAGGTTTACCTATGGCAGAGGTGTTGGTTATCCAATAAATGGTTCCCGGAGCGGCAGTACCCATACCTGCCTCCAAAATTGTTGAGGCAAGCGCAAAAGGTAATTTTTTTCGGGGCACATGGATATTTTTTAATCGTTGAAGTGTCATAGCAAGGTCATAGCACAAAAAGGTTAAGAAACACAATAAATAAACCCACATTTCTGTAAAATATTATTGAAGTTTTTCTATGGCGCCCACACAAAATTGTGATCTTGTTTATTTGGCCAGTGAGAGTCTTTCAGTTTGACATAATTGTGGTAGAAAATCTCTCCTGGAAAGAGGGCCTCGATTCTGTGAGCCATTTTAGGTCCCCCGGAACTCCAATTCCGGGCCTGACTGCAAGTGACCGACGTACGCGGCCGACGTACGCGACCGATGTAAGCGTCCGGCGTACGCGACAGACGTACTCGTGGCACTATTTCCAGTCTAAAGTGCACTGTGTCCATTATTTGTGTTCTTTTTCGTAGGTATACAGTGCAGTGCAGCATCGGTTCCCATTTCTAACAAAATTCTAAATATTCGTGAAAAATACGCTCAAACTCATCTCAATTGAGAGAATGATATCGTCTCCTAATTATTTAGTTTTTTTTTGAAAATGTTATATATTTAATTATTATGATATTAAGATTAGTTTATCCAAAAATGATAAAGTTATGAGCTTTCCTAGTGAACTTGGGTAAAACGCGTGCAATGGTGATTTAGTACCATCGCATTCATTGGTCAAATACATTGTACCTAGATATTTATTTATTGATACAATATTTTTACATTTTATAATAAAATTCAATATAGTTTTGTATCACTGATCGAAGATCCGGTAGATGCAATATTTTAGCCATAAGTTGTTATAATGTTTTGTCTAGTCTGTAGTTAGAAATAAGATTGTAGAAATATATTATAAATTTGTACAGCGCCCTTGGGGTGATTTTTCACAAAAATGGCGCTATAAAAACCATCCAAATATTGTTATTATTAAATCGAATGAAAGTACTGCGGTATCGCCGCGCATGAACATGCTTATGTCTTCGGTATCACTCGAAATTTTCTAAAAATTCGAAAAGTTATATCTTCATGGCATGGCATGTTCTAATTAATATGTTAAATTTGTAAAAAACGTGAAATTTCGTTGAAAGACACGACCTAATTGGACTGAAATATTTACAAATACGATAATTTATTATTAAAACCAAGTAATAATACATTTCAAAACATATTGTTCGCTTCATCTAATAGTTTTTGTAGAAAAGTAGAATGAATCTGATTTATTTAATTTAAAAACGACATTTTACACAAATTAAATATAATGAAAATAGCGTACATACGCAAAGGTATATTACAAAAAAAAATTACGTGCGGTATATTTTCATTTATAATGCACTCACATAATAAAGCATTCCTTGTGGCGCCCGTTCCTACTTCCTACTACAGAGGCCTTACCCACCTTCCAGATAATCAATCAAGATGCCTCAAACATCAAACACGCCATTACTCTGGCGGTAATGTGAAGAACCGCACTGGCGATATCCTTGTAATAAATTATGATATACTTTGACCTATTATTTGTGATCGATCATGAATGAAATATCCATCAATTTTAAAATGGCGGTACATAAATCAACTGAAAATTGATGAAATTTACTCTTAAGCCGCGACATTTCACATTTCTACCGATTTATAACATATTTCTCTAGAACACTTTCAGTTTATAAGTTCCTTAAAAAAAGTTTTTTTTTTAATTTCTGTACATTGTCGAGCCGAAATGGTAATTACATGAAATTCAATAAATAGAAAAAAATCGCGACGTATGCTCCGAAAATTATTAAAAACACATGTCATTGTGTTCTGTTATTTAACAGCTGTTATATCTACACTATATCTTTAAATGCATATAACTCACATTATATCTTTAAATGCAACATAAGCATTTTTTGTCGATAGATTTTTGTTCCATCTTAAACGAGTCTGGTATTATTTAATATTTTCGCTTAATAATAATAGTTTTTTTAATATTAACGCGCTGCCTCACTTTCTCTTACTTTCGTATTTACATATCTCCCTTTCTTCTTCTTTTTGAATGCTTACTACCGGGCCTTAAACCTACATTATACGTACAGCTCCGTTAGCTACATGCATTTGTGCATAGATGGGTAGTAAAAAATCGTATATTGAGATATATAACTAAATTACCTAATGAAATTAAACTAAAATATACCTAATAACTAAATGAAAGTTGACAGCGATTAAAATCAAACTACGAGTAGTTCCTACGTGATTAAATTTTACCCTCAGGGGGTGTCTCACCATCCTCCCAATAGCTTATCTACACTAATAACGAATATTTTCGATTTACGATTAACGGTTTATTTATTTATTAAGTTGGAGTTTATGATTCAGTACTCGAACCTATGAATAGTGGCTATATATTGGATAAGTTGGCCGAATTTTCTTACCACTGCGAGTATTTTATTTTTATTTGAATAATATTTGCTATTAGGGTAGATAAGCTATTGGGAGGATGGTGAGAAACCCCCTCAGTGAGGATGGATACCGATAAATTTGTTTTCTTGGGTTCCTAAGTTAGCACATAGTAAGTAAGTACCTAAAGCCGCGTCTCCTGCGGCAAAATGTTTTCAAAACATCGGAAAAAATAGAAAATATGGGGGCGGAACCACAATGTTTATGTTTTCCGTAATCGGTGAAAAACAAAAAATATTGTGGCCCCGACACATGTTTTTGTTTTTGTCGGATGTTTTGAAAACATTTTGTTGCAGGAGACCCGACTTAATATATCTAAAAACGAATAATGTTACCCTAATATTTATCACAGGAGACCATATTTGTCCCAGCTCACATAGGTCTCACAGAAATCGTTGTTTTCCCCTTACTATCATAGTCAGAAATGTGATCTAAACGGTATTGGAAAGAGAATACAACAAACTATATATTCAAATCTAAAAGAAAACCACAAAAAAATTAAAATTTACCCCTTTCTGAAACCAAAGTTTCCGATAGCAATTTGAAAAAAAAATATGGAACTTTGTGAATTTTTTTTACATGAAACGAAAAAAAGTGAGGTGACAGTAAGGTTTATAATTCATTTATCTAATGAAATAAGTATGTGTTTTATTTTTTTTCATTATCAATAATTTTAGTTAGAAAAAAAAGTAAAGTGAGCCATTTTTAAAACTTTTTAAAGTTTTCGCAAAAAAAATTTATATTTAAAAAAATACATAGTAATTTTTAATATAGAAATTTGAAAGCCTATTTCATCACCTTTCGAAAACAGTTTTTAGTTTTCGAAAACGTTAACAAATGTTCCATTTATTTGGATTTTATTGCAAAGCGGGAATATTTTTAGCCTCTGACAAAATATGCCAAATTAGAATGAATTATTGTACATATAACAAAGTCTCGTGTGGTTTTTGTTTTTTTAATGATTTGTATGGATGTTAATTTAATAAAAAAATATTATGGTATAAGGCGGACATCGAAAACAAACCTCCCCAATTCACAAGATGGTAGTTTTTCAACCAATATTTTTGGGAACGTGATTATTTTTTTTTTCACCTGCAAACAATCAACTTTATTTTATATGAGAAAGGCATTGTATGTGTTAAGTCTCCCACTAGGTGGCGTCGAGACATATTATGTCTACATTTTTTGGTGAAAAAAGTGGTAAAAAAATGTAATTAGCAGTAATTGTTGAATGAAACACAGGGTGTATCGGCATGTACCCGACAAACTTTAACCAGTGATTCCTCACATCATTCGGAGTAAAAAATGTAAATGAAATTTTGGTCTCCGGTGACTTTTTCGATGACATTTTTTTTCAATTTTTTTTTCTTCAAAATCCAACAAAAAAAATTCAGTCACTGGTCACTCAGCCGAGTGACCAATGACTGAATTTCCCTGAAGATCCCAAAATTTTAATTACATTTTTTACTTCAAATAATGTCAGGAGTCACTGGTTAAAGTTTGTCAGGTACGTGCCGATACACCCTGTATATTAAATTATTTGGCGGGTAAGAGATAAGCCGACGTAGCTCAGTGGATAAGAGCAGTTGACCGGAAATCAGAAAGACACGGGTTCGAGTCCCGTCGGCGGCATGTATCTTTTCTCGGGAGATTTTTTCAATGTGAATGAGTGTTTCAGGCTAATAATTATTGCTAAATAAATTATATTATTTATTTTAATAAAAAGTACACAATCAACATGTTTCGTGAACGATGTTCATATCATCAGGATTAAATTAAAGTTAAAAATTAAATAAGGATTACATATGGGAGGAAGGGGTAGAAGGAAGGGGAAGGGGTAAGAGTGGTAGAAGTTTATTAGAATTAGGGATTTCAAAGTCATTTGAAGGGAAATTAAGTGGAAAAGGGTTCAAAAGAGGGTTTATAAAAAATTGCTGCTTATTAATTAAGTAAGTTATTTATCTTTTTATTAAAATAAATAATGCCATCACAAAGTGAAAACCTTTCCGAAAAAATATTCTTCGAAAAAAAAATATTATTTACAGATTATTAAACATGCTATAAAATAGAAACCTGTTTATCAACAAAAAAATCCCTAACTATTAATCCCAATTTTATACCTAATTGATTTGGTGGTGTTTATGAGTAATGGTAGCGACAGACACGCAGCATCACAAAGACACTTATATAACACAATAGCGCTCGCTGAATCCGTACAGACCCGCCAGACGTAAAAAGATCATGTGTTATAAGCGCGGTTTGAATCTACGCTAATCGGCGTTATTTTCCGTAAAAAGTTATGCGACCCCCCCCCCCCCCCCCATCCCCCCCCCCCCCCAAATGACCCACTCTCTTCCAGAAGGAATAAATCTTTTATAACGTAGTGTGTCGGTAGAAAAGATACTTTATAACACAGTATCTTTTGATGTGAGCTTCGTGTCTGTCCCTACCATAATCTGAGTATTGTACCAGATAGAGGGTACACTTTTACATATATTACAACTGCATACTCAACTCAAATTTGGATTATTCGGAGATGTCTGCCTAATCAACTGGACGATCAATAATGTTTTTTTTATTTAGAACGTTTCACGATATGTGTAAGAAGAGATTATGAAATAAAAACCTTGAATGTTTTCGCTGCCCAAGGATAAAATATCACGTTATTCGATACGCGTATTGGATAAATTGGCCCGGTGTGCTCCGCGGAAAAGTACATTTTATCTATGTATAATGTATAGGTACTTACCTAGGGGAGACCCAGGCAAAGCGAATGTACCGGGTAAAGCGAATAAATTGAATATTTCCGAAAATCACCACTAGAATGTGCTAATAGTCTCACAATCGGTGTACCGCATCACTACCGACGCCATGACAGTGAATATTTGTCGTTTGGCAGAAACGCACGCTCCTTTTGATAAAAAATCGTTTTTTTTAGAATTTTCATGCGATAAACGAAAGTAAGGTACTTGTGATTATTATTATTTGGTTATATTTCATGTGAAGATTAGTTTATTTCATCCAATGTTTATTTATTTCCTATCTAAAAAAATAAGTTTAGTTATGAAATGCAGCAACCACATTATATTTTTTAACAAAAAGTTATTTGATACTGCCTTGGGCAAAGTGAATAGGGCAAAGCGGATGGACCATTCGCTTTGCCCGAGTGAATGAACTTTTTGATTGATTATATGCAATTGCGTAGGTATAACATATTTACAATGTTCATATTTTTATAGATGGTGTATACATACGTACGAAAAACAAACCAGGCAAGTTGGACTAAGTCAACGATGGCTAAAGCTATTATAGGCAAGGTCATACTTCTCTTGGACAATCATGAAGCTCACAAATATTACCCAGCTTTGGATTATGCCTCTAAAAATATTACTATAATATTAAAGTTGGGTATTACAAGTACAAGTTGGGCTCACGAATCATGAACCTCATATAGTGGATATGATTCTTACTCCTGCTATGATTGTGATTTCTAATTCTTTCTGCCCGGAGCGCAAGTTCACTTTGCCCGGGTACCCGGGCAAAGTGAACAATACGAAGATGTTTTTTAATTTACATAATTTTTATAATTCTAATTATTATTACCTTTTCATTTATTTTACTTTTGTAGACAAACGTTTTTTTAACATTACACTTTATAAATTTTTGATATTTATGCAAACATTGTGTATTTTATTTAATATCTCCCTTAACACATCCGCTTTGCCTGGGTCTCCCCTACCTATCACTTACAAACAAGCCGCCTGCATTAATATCTTGCATCATCTAATCCAAAGTTTGTCAAAGTTTTTCGATTCCCAATTATAAAAAATATATAACGCATAGATACCTAGGTATAACGCCAAAAGTGCTATTTCTTGCCGTTTTGTAAACCTGCTGTTTCGTAAATTGATATGTTGTATAATATCGATGGCGGAAATTTGAAATGATGCAAAAGACAACAAATCCAAAATGAGTAAAAAATATCGAATTTTTCTCGATTTTTTTTATTTTCTTTCGATTTGCGTCGTGGAAACATTTCTGGAAAAATAAATGCGTATTTTACAACGTGCATTTTAAAATGTTTTTATTTCTGAATAATTAAAAATAAATCAAATAGACACTATTATTAAAGACATTTACAAAAAATGATATTCTCAAAGATCTATTTAATGTTAATTTAAAATCGAAATTAATAATAATTAAAGGTCTACAAAAACAGGAGATACGATTCTTAGAAAAAATAAAAACTTTATTTTCGCTCTCCTAAACAGTTTTTTTCAGCACCATATTCTTGCTTTAACCGCCACCTCTCTCCAATGGCATCTGGTTACTTCCAGCGCCCCCTGGGTAGCTGTATCCCTCTTTGAGAAACGCTGATCTAATCTCTGAAAATAGCATATCTAGTATAATATTATGTGTCAGTGTTTCCAATAACCTATCACCTTAATACTAATTATTCAAATCTTAATGATGAATGATTCATAATAATAAACAATATCTGTGGCGCCGTGATAAATCTTTAACATTGGCGTGTAAACAATGTAAACATGGGGATAGTAGTAATGCCGAGTTCACACGAGGACAATACAGAAGACAAGACAATATTGTCCTGTCCCAAGTCTGTGAACAACCCCAACCCCGGAGGACCGAATATGGAACATTTGGATAATACAACAATTTGACACGATACACGAGCGAGTTCGCAATAAATCTTTGAACCGAGATTGGACTTGTTGGAGGACGAACTTAAGATGAAACCCGGTGGTGGAGAAATTTGAAAAATAGATTTTACTCAAGTGTTGCTGTCACTGTTGCTCTTACTCCACTTGATATTGAGCGAATGGGACAATGCACCTCGGGCTACTAATACCTAACTTAAATCGAGGTTTAGTATTCCCCACTTTTCTACTCCAAAAGTGGACTGATTTTCAATTATTTTTTTACCAACTACATAAGAAAAAACTATTATATGTCTGTACGTTTTGCTTTTTAAAAAAAACATTTTCCAGTTTGTATACTGAACGTTTTTTGACGGCGTTTAAACCAGTCAATTTTATTGATTTTTGGAAGGTCATAACTTCTATAAAAAGTAACTTATCAAAAAAAACAAAAAGTACCGACACGCTAGTAGTTGATGTCTATTTTATGTAAAAACAATATTTTTTCTAGGGTTAAAATCCAGAGAGATAAATAGGGAATACGTTTATATGGAAAAATCACCGCCGGGTATCCCCTTAATAATAAAAAAATAAAAACTGTTGATTATGAATTCGATGGGGCGCAGATCTTTAGATGGATTATCAGCAAAGATCCTTAAAGAATTATAAGAGGAAGAATCTCAGTATAAAATGTGCACGAGGACAATAGGTCCTGTGCAGGGACAATACAATATTGTCCAATCCTCGTGTGAACTAGGCATTTGTATCACGCAGGGGCGTACATAAGGTTAATAAGTAGAAAGAGGTTCAGGAGTCCCTACCTCGATCTCAATATTCCATTGGGAAAAAATACGATAGTACCTACTCAAACATTACTTTCCGGGATTTAAAAAAATATTAATTACGAACGCTCTGAATAGCTTTTACATAATATGTTTATATTTTATATTAATAACTGCATGATTTAAAGACATCAAGAGTTTTTAATATTTAGAAAGCAAAAAATTAAATAAAAAAAACAAAACTTAAAAAAAATCATCCTAATGCATGGAGGATACAAAGTTGCATTTAAATGTATTGTACATAAAAATAGAGGAAGAGAAACAAAAACAAAATCAGAATCCAATTTTACATTGCAGATGGCTTAAAATAATAATAGAGGTTCATAGTAATATAATCACTATCTCTTTGCTTTAAGATGTAAATAATTAGTTGCGGTTAAAGTGCCAAAAACTCACCAGGGGGGGGGGGGAAACCCCTCACCACCATGTGAATGCCAAAGTTACGCCAATGAGAAGGTATTATGTATTAACAAAATCCAATGTCAAGGTCCGAATGCCAATCAAATACACCTAATTATATTTCTTTATTTTTCAGTGGCGTATCTATTTTGAAAACTTGCCCTGGCGCCAGCAAAAAAATAAAATTTTCGAAAAAAAATGTATATGAAAACCGCACTATGAGACTATGTCATCCTCAATTGGGGTATGTTGTAGGGCTGAAGGCAGTGGGGATCTGGTTACCAAACACGGCTAAAGCCATTTCAAGCAATGTTTCAATTCTGAATAGTGGTCTTTCACCAGGGCGATACTGAGAGTATCTTCCACTCTGGAACGTGCCGCATATATACTACATATTATGTTTAAGAATAAATTACGAAATAACACAAATTAATCAAATAAAATTTGTTTGCGCACGCCGGGTTCGAACCCGTGACCTTCGGATTGAGAGTCAAGAATCTTCCCCTTCCACCACGGACGGCCGTCAGTTATTTGTGCACTATGGAAAACATAACGATATTACAAAGTAGGAACCCTTTAGTTCAAATTTTCTAAAAATATAGATTCGATGAATATTTGCAAAACATATTACAAAAATTCACTTGCGGCCAACAGTATTTTTTCTTAATATTTCAAAGCATAACTTGTAAAAAGCGTTTATAAGTAAAAAATACTACACGCGCGCTATCTACGAAAGCGTATTAGAATATGAATTCTTTTGACACTCACTTTAATAACCAATTTGTTTTTATATTTTAAATCGCACTTTCAAAACACACAGGTACTATTTTAATACTTTAATTTTGGTTGGAAATAGTAGGGTAAAGTTTAAAAGCTTTCCCATTCCCTGAAATATTCTGATTACGCCACTGTATATAGGTACTTATCGCATGTTCTACGTCGTATTCGATGGAAAAATTCAATCATAAACGCATAAAAAGTGACTGTGGACTGAACCTTACCATTATTAAATGGGCCTGTTAATCTCAGAGGGCAAAGCTCACTCAATAAATTCGGGCGCAAGTAGGAGCGAACTAGAAAAATTGGAGCACGCGAGCGAGTAGGCAAGTAATATAATTAGTATAATTACTTACCACAGAATTTACTGCAGTAAATAAGTACCTATCTACATGTTTATGTATTGTTCGTGTTTCCTATCTTCTAAATACCTCGCTACTTCAAATAATCACATGCTATCTCGTCGGCTGGAAAAATGTGGTAGCAGTAAAGGCTCTATCCAAACAATGTAATCTTATTATTGTTACAATACCTTCCTGCAGAAGTCGGAAAGCCCGCCGTGCGTTGTTTATAAACTGCAGTGCATCGGGCGAACCGCCAGTACTTTTGCGACCGCGCGCTTGCGAGGATCGTCCGTCATTCTCATTGAGCACTCCTGACATTTCAAGTCAACTCGACTTTAAATTAGAAACAATCGATCGCCCGAACCAAACATGTTGCCATTCGAATAAACAACTAAACATTTTTTAAACCTTTGAAGTGTAACAACTGTGCATACTGTGCAACGTTAGATAAACAATTTAAGCAAGTTTTCGAGATAACAGACTAATACATTTTATTGGGTAAATACCATATTCACACGTGTGGTGGCGAGAACGTTTTTTCAACAAGTTAAATCTTTGAATAGGAGATGAATCACCGGCTATTTAGTGCCCTTATTCTAGACCGATTCAATTGAAATCAATTCTATCCTATAACGGAACTCAATTTTGTTCTTTAGATCGTGGTGGACGTGTGAAATTAGCTCTCGAAATATTATAACAGCTTTGTTTATAAAATCTTGTGGTAAATTTTTACCTAACCAGGACACGCTTAATATGCACTAAAAAAAAAAAAATTATATTTTGGTAGATAGATATTAACTAGTAGTAATCAATTCAGCAACCGAAATTGAAAAATAATGGATTTTAATTGTTATTTTTTAACTTTCAAAATACGAAATGTCACTTTTCACCGACCGCCATGTTACGAATTACGACGGTAAATACGCACTAAAAAAAAGAAATTATATAGTGGTAGTTAGATATTAACAAGTTGTAATCAATTCAGCAACCGGAATTGAAAAATAATGCATTTTAATTGTTATTTTTTAACTTTCAAAATACGAAATGTCACTTTTCACCGACCGCCATGTTACGAATTTAGACGGTAAATACGAACTTTTAAAATAAAAAAAACACTTCGTATCAGTTACATAATAATAAATAATACATATTAATCATTATTTTGTTCGATTTAGAAACGCTAAAACACATTAGTCCCGATCGGTGCCATATCTGAGCGACCGACGCACATTTAGCAAATGGCACTGCCAACCTAAATACAAAAGCATCTGTGTTACCAGTGGCTAGAAACAATATTTAAACAATAATACCCATAGGTTTTAATGCAAGTTTTTTTTTATGAGAATTTTTTGAAATAACAAAAAATTATATTAAAAAAACGCCGGTTTTTAATTTCAGTAATTATTTTTTATAAATAATACGTTCACTTTTGTATCACAAACAATGTTACACAAACCTAGCGTAGCCATAAAACTACTTGAAAACTGGGATGTTTTTCTTGCCTTGACGCGAGCAGGCGCTACGAAGGGGGCACTTTCTTTTGTATCACAAACCATGTTACACAAACCTAGCGTAGCCGCTAAACTACTTGAAAACTGGGATATTTTTCTTGCCTTGACGCGAGCAGGCGCTACGTAGGGGGCACTTTCTTTTATCTACCCTTTCATTTCCCCGCCTACCCCCCCCCCCACCCCCTCACCTAACCTAACCTAACCTAACCTAACCTAACCTAACCTAACCTAACCTAACATAACCTCATCTGATAGCGGGAAACACACGGAGTGATACAAAAGAAAGACCCCCTTCGTAGCGCCTGCTCGCGTCAAGGCAAGAAAAACATCCCAGATTTCAAGTAGTTTAGCGGCTACGCTAGGTTTGTGTAACAGGGTTTGTGATACACAAGAAAGTGCCCCCTTCGTAGCGCCTGCTCGCGTCAAGGCAAGAAAAACATCCCAGTTTTCAAGTAGTTTAGCGGCTACGCTAGGTTTGTGTAACATGGTTTGTGATACAAAAGAATGTGCCCCCTTCGTAGCGCCTGCTCGCGTCGAGGCAAGAAAAATATCCCAGTTTTCAAGTAGTTTTACGGCTACGCTAGGTTTGCGTAACATGGTTTGTGATACAAAAGTGAACGTATTATTTATAAAAAATAATTACTGAAATTAAAAACCGGCGTTTTTTTAATATAATTTTTTGTTATTTCAAAAAATTCTCATAAAAAAAAACTTGCATTAAAACCTATGGGTATTATTGTTTAAATATTGTTTCTAGCCGCTGGTAACACTGATGCTTTTGTATTTAGGTTGGCAGTGCCTATTTGCTAAATGTGCGTCGGTCGCTCAGATATGGCACCGATCGGGGCTAAATAGTTTTAGCGTTTCTAAATCGAACAAAATAATGATTAATATGTATTATTTATTATTATATAACTGATACGAAGTGGTTTTTTATTTTAAAAGTAGTGTTTTTTCTTTTAAAAGTTCGTATTTACCGTCTTAATTCGTAACATGGCGGTCGGTGAAAAGTGACATTTCGTATTTTGAAAGTTAAAAAATAACAATTAAAATGCATTATTTTTCAATTCCGGTTGCTGAATTGATTACAACTTGTTAATATCTAACTACCTCAATAGAATTTCCTTTTTTTAGTGCGTATTTACCGTCATAATTCGTAACATGGCGGTCCGTGAAAAATGACATTTCGTATTTTGAAAGTTTAAAAATAAGTATTAAAATGCATTATTTTTCAATTCCGGTTGCTGAATTGATTACTACTAGTTATTATCTATCTACCACAATATAAATTTTTTTTTTTTAGTGCATATTAAGCGTGTCCTGGTTAGGTAAAAAATTACCAATCTTGTTTGTTTACGTTATTTTTGTGATTTTTAATATGTGACACGTGTAAAAGCAGTTCAGTAAAATAATAATCTGTTTTATATCACTTGAAAAATAAACAATGACGAAAACGCCGTTCAACATCATGCAGGAAGGGGGGGTTCCCGGTAAGGAAGAAACGTACGCTTTCATAGATGCGTCGAGAGCTTTGAAACCGTTGGAAACTTCTGAAATTGATCCGAAAGCTCTGGAAAACAACGCTTACAGGGAAAGGACCAAAAAGCTCCTGGAAAAGAGAAGAAACATCTATCCTTTATGCGGGTTGTTGATGGCTTCTGTGCTTTTGGTGTGGCTTATCGGATTGACGATGGTTAGAGAATTCCAGCTTTCTGATATGAGGAAGAATATAGATGATCTTCGAAACGATCTTGAAGAACTGAAGCAGACTCTCATAGACGACAGCCTTGTAGATGAGTTGAAAGGATTTGAAGACGAGGTAAGTCATTAATTTATTTAGAAAAAACTTCAACTGCGTTTTTTATGTGCATCGTAGAATATTTTTGAACGCATCGAGAAAATCACTTGGTGCTGATTCGTAACACCTTCTGTCTCACCTCGCATTGATATATTTATTTTTCGTGTCGCCTGTCGCTTATATTCTTTTTCGTGTCAAACAAAATCCCGTCGATTTGTAGATTTCCACAGCGTATTTTTCATTCACAGATTTCTATCACATCTCGTGCCAAGATTGTGTAAATAATGACTGGCAAAGAAAAATAATGTATTCGATTGAAGCGGAAAATCAAATTCCTAACATGTTTAATGTGTGGTAGTTACTTCATTAACTTTGACAAACAGTTAGTAAGTTGCTGATGTACATACGTTCCTACTTGTATGTTGATAATGCATTTTCACAGGTGCAACATGACGTTTTTATGTAGTTAATTGATTTACTGCAAACGGTATTCTTATAACGTGTAAAAAGTACTTGCTCATGCTACCAATTAAATATAATGAGAATATTTTCTTCAAAGTACCTGTGCGAATTCCTGGCTCATTTATTATGTTAATACATATTTTTATTTTACCATTCAGCTGGCTCATTATTTTATTTTGACATTGACTTCGATTGCTCGTCAGATTGGTTCTAGATATTTATTAGAAATCATTTGCCTGAAATCCGTTTAATATTGAAGGGTCGAAAGGTTAAGTGTTATAAAACCTAAACAATATAACATATCCAAATAGTTAATTTATTTGGATATGTTATTATATGCTGGATACGTGCAGCTACGTCATTATTAAACTTTTTTTTTTCTCTCTTAAAAGAAAGACAAACATTCCCGGGTTACGAAAAACCCTACTACCACCACACTAAGCGGAAGATGTTGCTTGTGTTGTGATGGAGGACTTAGCCAGCCGAGGAATCGAACACGGAACGCCTGGGTGGGACCCGAACGCGATGCCCACTCAACAACTGACCGGTCGAACATAATTTAGTGTTAGGAAAACATTTTTTAAATACCCTGGGGGAAAATCTACTGTTATCTCAGCAAATTGGTTTAACCGGTAATAAATCAATTAAAACACCTTCAAAATTGACATTTAAAATAGTATAAGTACGTCGTATCAATGTGGTACAACCACAGTTTGAAACTGGCCTTGTAAGCCGAAACAGCTGTCACAATAATAAAAAACTAAAATACTTGCAGAACTTAATAATTACATTATTAAATTTAATATAATTTAAATTTTAAAAAGTTAGATGTTCAACTAAACTTTCAACTAAGTGTTTGGTCTTGAGCGAGTGTTATTAGTTATTTCAATTAATTGATTCAGAAAAAAATTATTGTTATTTAAAATAGCCATTACCTCACGCTTCACGAACTCTATGATTACTTGTGTATATATTTAATTGGTCGGTGACGCCCCTGGAAGACTTGGCACGATCAAGTGAATAAAATACTCGAGTCGGGTCACGTCAGCTGATGTACCTAAAACGTAATGAACAAGATTAAACACAAAACACTTAGATAGTTTCAACATATACTGCAGATGGTCGATAAAGGAGTGTCAGGAGAACATATGACACGCAAGTGAATGTAAGAAGAAATCTGAGGCGCCCCAGGAAGACATAGCATGATCTAATGAATCAAACACACGACTTTGGTCCTGTTATATATGCCTTATATAATAATAATAATAATTGGATTATTTGTAGAGCGCCGTTTTTGTGAGAAATCGCCTCAATATATGTAATAGGAGAAATAGTAGAAATGGAGTTTACAAACGGTCGATTTACGCCCAAAATTATTTTTTATTAATTTTGTGAATAAATTAATATATATTTATAAATTAATTAATTTTTATTAATTTATAAATTCTATAAAAAAAAAAATCGTGGTAAATTGTCACAGATAATCTTAGCGAAAAAAATATATTCAAATGTTTATTGGAAAAACTCTTTTTTAACTTTTGAAGGTTATTCCCATCAATGTAATACATCATTGAAGAAGAACATAAGAAAAATTATTTTATTTTTTTAAATATGAAATTGAACAAGACGTAGAAAAATAATAAAAGATAATGGTCGCAACTGGGACTCGAACCCAGAACCTCATGTCAAATAGGGACATACGCTTTATCCAATTCAGCCATTGCGTCCTATTATGAGACTGTCGTATTTGTCAAACTTCATATATCAAATTTCAGATTTAACAATATTATCTTCGAGTGACCGGTCAGTGGTTGAGTGGGCATCGCGTTTGGGTGCCACCCAGGCGTTCCGTGTTCAATTCCTCGGCTGGCTAAGTCCTCCATCACAACACAAGCAACATCTTCCGCTTAGTGTGGTGGTAGTAGGAGTTTTTCAAATGTTGTTGGGTTATTCGTAACCCGGGAATGTTTGTCTTTCTTTTTAAAAAAAGAAAAAAAAGAAATAAAATGTTTTTTTCCACATTATTGGCAGCTACCTTTTTTCATTGAAAAAAAATTATCATTACTAAGTAACAAATACATTATTTGAATACTTATTTCCAATGAAAAAAGGTAGCTGCCAATAACAATGAAAAAAAAAAACATTAGTCGAAGATAATATTATTAATTCTGAAATTTTAAGTATGAAGTTTGACAGATACCACAGTCTCATAATATGACGCAATGGCTGAATTGGATAAAGCGTATGTCCCGGTTAGACGTGAGGTTCTGGGTTCGAATCCCAGTTGCAACCATTATTTTTTATTATTTTTCTGTGTCTGGTTCATTTTTTTATATTTTTAAAAATTAGATTATTATTTTTATCTTCTTCTTCAATGATAAAATTATATTGTCAAAAAGTTGTTTCTTTAATTCGTTTACACATTCCCAATGAAATATATATTTTTTAGCAGTTGACGGTTTATATTTTTCATAAAGTATTAAACAATTTTATTTTAATTATTTACTCAAATCCATTCCTAATAGCGTGATGGAAAATTAGTTAATGCATTAACTACCTACTAAATTTTATTACATGAATCGCAATTCACAAAGTTTTTTTTTTTGCTAATGGATTATAAATTATAACCCATCTAATCTTAGCACAAGCAAATAACGACTTACATTTCAACTATGACATTGTCTTTAAAGGCTTACTTTCTTATACACAAATTATTTTTTATTATCCTACCATACAAATTATTATTTTTTAATTCATCCTCAGATGGCGCCCTGGTTCTGGCCAGGTCATCGACCAAAAGTAAATTTTAATTTTTAGATTATAAATCCTCTCTCTCACACCGCCGAATTAAACATTTATTTTGGTGGTTTCGTGTTGAAAATGTTGATTACCTCATAGGTGAGCAAAATTATATAAAAAAATATCTTAAATTGTTTTCGTGTTGTTTACCAAATTATTAATTGTTATTTGTGGTATTTATTCATACCATATAGAATAGCACCAGCTGAACATGCTATCCACTGAATGGAAAAGGACTAATGGCTGTACTGTACAATATTTTGATTGACGGTCATTGAACTCCTTGAATATTGTTTTTTGTTCATTATAATATTGAATTTTGCCATTCGTAGATGCATCATCATCTCTCGGTTTTTACAACTAGTTTTTGTAGTAAACGTGTTTCTCTGAAACAATTAGAAAATGTAGAAAAACAATGTGGTATGTTGTAGTATTTTTTGTAGGTAAGTTTATATTTCAAAACTTGTAGCTTTTTGATATTTTGAATTGTATAGCCTGTGTAAATCCACACATTCAAAGGCACAGTTAGTAAATATTAAAATGTTGGGAGGTGGCGCAGTTTACAAGGCAATATTACAATAAAATATATATTTGGGGAGAGTACGATTTCCGTGGTGCCGCCAATTGACGGGATGGGTTTCGATAAATCGACCCAAAATAAATTGAAAATGAAGAATATTTTTTTTCGATATCTCGCTTCGTTTTCTAGATATCGACACTTAAAGTTTTAGTAATTATTTTTTTATAAAAAATACATTTACTTTTGTATCACGAACCATGTTACACAAACTAGCGTAGCCGCTAAACTTCTTGAAAACTGGAATGTTTTTTCTTGCCTTGACGCGAGCAGGCGCTATAAAGGAGGCACTTTCTTTTATACCACAAACCATGTTACACAAACCTAGCGTAGCCGCTAAACTACTTGAAAACTGGGATGTTTGTGTAACATGGTTTGTAATACAAAATAGTGCCCAAACTGCAAAAAATATATAAAATATTTAATTGTTGATTTATTTGTTTATTTATTTTTATTTATAAATCATTATCTAGTTCAAAACATTTAAAACTTTAAAGTGTCGATATCTCGAAAACAAAGCGAGATATCGAAAAAAAAATTCTTCATTTTAAACTTATTTTGGATTGATTTATCGAAATCCATTGTCAAATAACGGCGCCACGGAAATCGCACTCCTGCCGTATATTTTTTGTAATTAAACATACAAGCAACATTGTACATTGTATAAGGACGTTTTAAAAGAAATGTCGATGCTTGATGTGTCTTGGCTGATGATCAAAGACTCGGTGTCCAATTGATATATTTATCGTAATCTGGGTTCTATCTAATGGCCAATGGAAGAGCATTATATAGCTTTGTTGCAAAGTACTTAAATTTTTTTGGCCAAACATTGTTTTAGCGAAAGGACTATACTATACGTAAGAGATTATACCCTTTGGAGCTAGTATCACGAGCAGCTTGGACATTGTAAAATAGAGTTCTGTGTTTGAAGTGTAAAGTTACGTTATCCCAAACACAGATTCAGGTTGATATTTCAGTGAAAATGGCGTTGCTAGCCGAGTCTTTAATTGTATATATCGGGGAAAAGATTGACCTAATGTTAGCCACCCTCCGTTGCTAGAGGGCACAAGAAGAAGAAAAGCAGCTGAATATAGTTGCGATGACCTAGAAATTGTCGACAGAAAACTGGTTCTGCATATGTCATGATGCCAAAGCTCGCCGCTCATGATTTTTTGCTAATTCAGACAAACACATTTCTGTTGTGTGTAGATTATTATTCATTTATAAACTTCACATCTTGGATTATACTCGCATACTTACATGCATTATAATTAAGTTGGTACATAAAGATAACACGGCATGCCTACAACATATTTTCAAGATGACTTATAAATTGCATAGCAAATAATACCTGTACTTACTTTGTGATAGTTACATTCTTGGCATTCTTTCCTAAAACGGTGTCGCTGTTGACAAAATTTATATTTGCTCAGAAAAAAAAGCATTCTTGACGAATATTTTCACCAGGCTATTTCCAGCGTTCCGGATATTTTGATGTTATTTATTATAAACGTTGAAATAAGCGTAAAAAGTATTTTAAAATATATGTCTGCGCAAATTCTTCTGGAGGTTTTGCGTTCTGAAAATATGTTCCGAAATGAATCATAAATTACAGTTTTTTAAACCTAAATAGATCGCGGCATTCCAAATGATCCACTTGTTTAAATATAATGCATATGTAAAGTCGTCAGTCACTGTAGAAATACACCGATAATAGTGTGTTGTGAGCATGCTCGGAGTAATTTTTGGCCTAATTTTTCCTTACTTCGGTTGAAAATAAACATGTTTAAAACTTTGTTTGTGGTTGTTGTGGTTTTGGTTGTTGTGGTGTTTGTTGTGGATGTTGTAGTTGTTGTGGTTGGTGTGGTTGTTGTTTATGTTGGTGTGGTTGTTGTTTATGTTGTTGTGGTTGTTGTTAATGTTGTTGTTTATTTTGTTATGGTTAGATACATAGGAGGCGAAATGACTTATATAAACGGGCGACCACAGTTTATTATAAATCGCTATAAAACACACTTCTTAACGAGACGGAGAGTTTAATTGAAAAAATATATACCATCTGAAAGCCAAATGGCACCTCCATTTTTACTCCAAATATGCCCAGGAAACGCTGATTAAAATTCTTCGTGTACGTCCTGTAAAAACCCTGCGTAATAAATTATAAATACACTTTACTAATATAATTACTTCATAAAAATATTATCTTAACCGGTAGATGACGCCTTTACACTTATTTTTTTTAATCTCTTTTATTGCTTACTGTAGTAGTACCTAATATTGTCGTTCCCGGAATAAGTTTTTTTCTATTTGAAGAATTGTAATGTAATTTCTTATGCAAATAGGTAAAAATTTAATTGACATGATTTGTTATGGCATGTGACTGTTTGATTTAAACTTAATAAAAGTTTATGTTGTTGTTATGCAATCGATCATTTCTTTCGGCATCGGTTCAAGTACAATCCAAGTCTGGTTTGCGGGATTTGTCCATATTCTTCTTAAACCGGATCACACATCGACAGATACTGGATCTGGAGACTGGATACTGTACCGGCTCCGAGTATCATAACTCTTGATGTAAGATCATACTGGCGAGCCTCCGATTGAAAATAAATTACGACAATAGTTTGATCATCCCACCGATCCATTTTAACGACCGGTTGTTTCTCAGAATTTGAACAATAGGGTATTTATCACTGTATTATTTTATTCTTGAAAAAAAATAAGAAAAAAATTACGATAATAAAGTAATTTTTATTTTATTTCTAAGTTGACGAATAGATTTTCTATAACGATTTAAAATACGCCATTTTTGATTTTCCGCCAAAACGATATGTTCGTTTTTATTCGTGAGTTCGGCGGCGTTGACGTCACGCCGAGAAACGATGGTGATAGCCGTCTTACCAGTCAGTGGCGATTTCTATGTCATAGTGACGTTGTAGCCATTAGGAACGGTTTCGGAATGTTCGATTTTTTAAATCAAATTAATGAATTTATTCAAACTGCACATTTTTTCTACAATGTTTAGAAATCAGAAAAATAATCTTCAAATATGCCCACATTTTTATCGGTATTCTTGAAAAATTCATGTGAAAAACCCCCATTCATCAAATTTTAAAGATAAAATTCAAGTTCTGTGAAAGTCCTATTCAAGTTCTGTTATTATACAATAATTGTTGAAAAAAAACTGGCCCATGACTAAATAATAACAGAAATTGAGTGAAACTTTCACAGAATTTGATTAAGTAACCCGTCCGAGACGGGGAAATGATTATAGTTGAGAAAGACAATTGCATATTTTTTCATGTGGTACACATTCTATGGGCAAAGTCAATCATGTCTCCATGTAAATTCAATAAATTAAAATGCTCACGCTTTATGACACGCTGACGACTTAAATCGAGGGGCACAGTATAAACCCAAACGGACTTCCGGTAAAAGTGCAAAACATCGATAATTCTTTAATGTAACTATTGTGACGTCATCTCTGTGCTATGATGTCAACCAATTTCCCTAAAGCGGGTTATCTACAAATAAACATATTAATGAAATTATATCCCTTTTCTGTCTTAATATATAAAAATGATGTCTTAATATATAAAACGTCGGGTTAGTTACAACACTCAAGAACGGCTGAAACGATTTTTATGATCTTTGATTTGTTGGATTTGTCTCCGTCCCGATTAACAGAATAACTATTAAAACATCGGAAAAAATCACGGGAAAAATAATTATGAAGGAAATTAATTTTTTCATATATTTTGTATGGAACGGCTTTTCAAATAATGTGCGTTGGTCGACATAAGTTGAATCAATTCGAACTGTCAATGGTGTAATGTGCCGAACATTTCGTGCTTAGTCAACAACTCAATTTAATTTTTTGAACTTAGAGTAGAGGTACCTATTTATTTTAACTTAATAAAAACTTAATTTATTTCAGCTAATAAATTAAACACAACATATTGATTCTGAGGCGGTACGAAATTTGCCGGGTCAGCTTTTTTTATAATAAAAAATCATTACTCCAGGTCTACAAAAACAGGAGATACGGTTTTTAGAAAATAAATAAAACTTTCTTTTCGTTCTTGTGAAAAATGAACACTTAGTCCTTTACAGCATTACAAATTTCCATGATCGATATAATATGTAGAAAGTGAATCACCCTCTCTTGTGTAATCCACCTCAATGGTGAAAACATATTGAACATCATCGAAGCTTTTACTCCAATGTATTCCAATAAAGCCTTAAAGCTTACATTTTGATTAACTGCTGAAAGGAACCGATAGCATCTTTACTGATATTACGCAATATCCAATCATGCTTCGATCCGGAAATAAACTCGAACCGCGTAACAACGTTCTTCATTTCGCAAACAGATTGACGTTGTTCAATCCAAATATTCTGACTTTTGAAATTTCGCTGTGGTTTCATTTTGTATTAGCGATAATCATTGATGTCTATAATAATATATGCTCCCACGTAACTAGGAAATTAATATTGACGTCTGTATACAAGCAATGAAATCAATGCCGTGCTTGGGGCTTCGTATAAAAATGGGCGTTAATTTATTTATCTTTATGACAAAAATAGGAATAAGAAGATAATACTAATAAATCTGAATGCAAATATCAAAAATAACACGACACAGAAAAATAAAAAGCTATTGGCCGCAACTTAAACTCGAACCAGGATCACTCGTCATACCGGAAAAAAGTGTCTCTTGTAGGCCGCAGTTCTTCCGGCGGGTTCGGATGTTTGAAGCGATTTTTCCCCTTATGTATAAAGACATTGTATGAAGAACAAGGTCAGAATCGCTTGGGCCATTCTCGTTCTTGACATTACGAATTACTGGATAGCATTTAGCCACTCAGAATAATTTATGTTAATTGCTAAAGACGCGCCGGGAACCAAAGATGGCGGACAAAATGGCTGCCGCTTAATAATATGATAGCTGTCACATTCGAAGTCTATATTTATTCATTGTTTTTTTATATAAATCCATTGTGGAAAGCATAGATTTGAGCGATTATTAGGAAGTACGTTTTATCTATATTATTTTGATGTAATATTTGTAATATATCACAAAAGAAATGTTGTAAAAATTTAATTCGTAAGAAAGATGACAACCGTCAAATATTTTACGTCGTATTGAAAAAAAATATTTTTTGTATGCTGGCCTTCAACAACAAGTTAACTGTTGGATTTCAGGCCACCGAGACTTCTTATTTTAAAGTCACTTTGTCATTTCTTCTTTTGAAATTCAATATTAATGTTAATTAATTAATATGTTTATCCGAGACACTATCTAGGTTTCAAACCAGTTCTTCGAACATTTTGTTACCATTTAAAAAGGTAGCTGCCAAAAATGTGGGAAAACAATTAGTTGAAGATAGTACTGGTAATTCTGAATTTGAAATATGAGATTAACGAAAATAACAGGTCTCCGTGACCGAATTGGTTAAGGCGCTTGTCCCGGTGTGACGAAAGATCCTGTGTTCGAGACCGTTAGCTTTTTATTTTTCTGTGACTTATTCTTTTTTAGATTTAGATATTATTTTTATCTTCTTGTTCAAAAATGTCTTGTCATTCCGGCTGAAAATGCAGATTTCACATTGAGTCATCGACTGTTCGATATTATCTGTAGCGGTTTTGTACCGAATAAATTATAACATTAAAATACTGGTAAATGGTCGCACTTGAACTTCGGATGAAAACAAAATATTATCCCCTGAAAAAACCAATAAATAATTTCCGGTCGTCTGATGCCATTTTTATGTTTTTAACGCGCACAAACCTGGATGTAAAGGAAACAAGTTGTATTAAAATAATTTATGGCACGCTTACCTTCATTATGGCCATATTCTCGGCACCTGCATGGCATTTATCTTTAATCATGAGCTTGAACATGCCAATTATATCAAAATTATTAAGACTTTTGTAATTATTGTTTGTTTCGATGAAAATGTCATATTATAATGTCCGAAACTTATCTATTATGAATGTGGGAATATTGTTCTTGTTTTTCTGTTTATTGTTTCACATTTTGTTGTTCTTTTTTTTCTGTGTTCTTCTAACTGGGTCACTAGATACCTGTTATATGTATGTGAATAATAGCATTCATATCATATATTATTTTATTTTTTATATTGATTTAATGTTTATACTTATTATAAACAAGCTTCTGCCCGCGACTTTGTCTGCACCGGATTAGTACTTCTTTTAGCCTATTTTATTTTCCTACGTCAAATATATGTTTATACAAAAATTCTTAACCTATGTACTTAAAATATCTATAATTCTTGATTCGATTCAAAGTATTAGGCGATTACTTCATTAAATTCATTAATTTTCTAAAATAGAATTTCGATGTAAATGAAATTTGATTATTTTGCAAAATGTCATTCTCAAATTTTGACATTTTCCATTAAACAATAATTATTATTTATAGTATATTGAAAATAGCGAACTTTAAAAAGCCTATATGTTATTCTGACGTATGAGCTATATTATTGCAAAGTTTCTTTAAAACCATTCAGTAGTTTTTGTCCTTAAACTTTAAGTCCTTGGATTGCATGAAAACACTCTACATTTCACTAGTTAGAAGTCAAGTGGAATATAATTCACCTATTTGGTCCCCTTTCTATAAAGTACACTCTAAAAAAATAGAACAGGTTCAACACAAATTTCTTAGGTACTTAAATTTCAAACTTAAAATTCCAATAGAAAACATTAATTTTATTTAAGTTTGATGAATAGACTTAATTTGATTAAGCTGTCTGACAGAAGAATCACTCCAGACTTAATTTTATTATATACAGAGTCATGAACAACCTAATTGACAGCCCTACTATTAAACTCCATGTACCGACAAGGAATACTAGGCAAAATGTAACATTCTTTTGCAACACATATACAACCAACTATCAATCACACTCACTTACCAATTGGATGCATGATTTAAGCAACAAGTTTGGTGGTATTTTAGATATATTTGCTGATTCCCTTTATAATCTAAAATACAATTTAAACCAACACTTTGTGGAATCCTACAAATTATTGTAACATGGGTATAATATATTTAACGATTTGATGTGTTATTGTAATGTTTTATATTATATTTTATTCTATGTTATTGTCCAATATTATATTGTTTAAAATATTTCACGGTTTTAGGCTATATTCTTCAAAAACTACTTGTATATTCTTAATATTTTTCACTTTTATAACTTTTGGTATAAATTCTATGTATGTGTAATCCTCGATAACATATTATTTTATAATCTATAATCTATGTAAAAGCCCCTATGGGCGTATAACAACAATAAATAAAACCATCGAATGTGAACGGGTGTGGATACATAGCATAACATGCATACGTAAATGCAAGAATGCAACTTGCATGCGAATGTATTTTCGTGCATAAACTGAATTTGGGAATACATATTATGACTCCAGTAGGATGTTACTGACGCAAAATGAAAACATCCTGTTATCAAAATATTTGTAGCATGAAGTGTAGCGGTAATAAAATGTCTTAAGGTTTCGGTGACAAAATCCTCAAAATGCAATCTTTTAAATTCTACGAAAGACATACCTATCGAAGTGTCTGCAAAAAGTGCTGTTTAAATTTTTTTAATGAACCCACATGTTTTAAGCCAAGGCCCCCTAGCACACTCGATCGATAAGGATTGATAGGCTGACTATCGGTAACTTATCATCGTTCCCTATCAAGATCGCAAACGAATAAGTGACCGTTCACAATGACTAGTGTCCATATATTCGACATCAACTTTTGTGTGTACGTTAACGATCAGCAGTTGTCATAGGGAACGTTAAGAAGTTACCGACAATTGTCCTATCGATCCTTATCGATGGAGTGTGCTAGAGGGCCTGTTCTAGACTTTTACCATTACTGATCGGCATTAATAAGATATCCTAATATTTTAAGAACCTTAACAAAATAGTCCATATTTGAAAATTGTAAAATAAATATTAACAAAAGCATGAGAATTAGGCGGTCCGCTGACGAGGCAACTGAAAAAAAAACCATTTGCAACTAAACTCGCTATTATGTGTATGTCAATGTGATGTTCCGCACACTACACAACTTCTCAACAACCCGTTGTCAATGGCAACGAAAGCAGTGATTCGAAACTCGCCATGCTAGTTGCTACGATGACAGATGATGATTGTTCTTCGTATATGGTTAAACAAGTTCAGATATTAAACTGAAATCGTAAAATTGAGTAGTTTGGTTGGAAACCATAGCAACCAGCCAGTTTTTGTTTGGTTTCAGTTTCTCCGGTGAGCGGATCGCCCAAGTTTTCTATTTTGCATAAAATATTTTCAAAAAGAACTGAGTAGGTTTGTATTCCATAACAATAATCATTATTACTTACAAGTAAAGTGATTATTGTTCCTTGTTATCTAGTTTATTATGTTTGTACATGCACTCTAGGTGAATCAGATTAACTAAATAAATACTAAGTATCAAAATATGATAACATTATCACCGTAAATACCTATTTTGAACAATCCCTGAACGTTAAGAGCGATTGTCCAGCGGCTGAGAATAAAAGTTTAAAAATGCTTGCAACTGTAGAGGGTGGTTCCAATGAGAAAGATCGATTATTCCCGATATCAAATTTTTTTAACTAAAAATTTAATATCGATTTATTTCATTCAAAACTTGCTTTTATATATACCTACATTCAAGTAAGCAATAAAAATGCTCAAAACGCACGATGATAAATTATTAAATATCGTGTACTTCTTGTAAGTATTTTTGATCATAAGTATTTATGATTTTTTAATAATGTCAAAACAAAATAAGTGTGTAATTTTTTTATTTTTATATTTTAGTTTGTAAGACCTTAAATAAATAGAAAAACTAAGGTAATTATGTCATAAAACACGTTATCGGATTTCATTTTTTATGATTTTAATTTAACGAAAATTAAAATTCTGAAAACTGTGTTGACTAGATTATATATTGATTTATTTTTTGGTATGATTTGAAATTTGTGTTGTTTAATAGAATCTATCGTTTGAAAATTGAACAAATCTGTCTACGAGCAACGGTATGACCTTAGTATAATAAAAATAAACTTAATTTTTCGAAATTTTAAAACTGCGTGTACCAGATAAAATAACAATCTTTCAAAATCAATTTAGGTTTTTTTGTAAAAAAGAGTCAATACGTCTAGAATTTGATTTAAAAATGACTAATTTCCGGACTCTCGCGAAATCACCTCAGCTGATTTCATACAAAATTTAATTTGGAATTGAGGCCAAAATACTTGACCCAACTGAATAATTATTTTTTTGAATCATAAGATATGTACTACGGATATATGCTACTTTATTGATTTTGGTTTTAGATTTAAAAATATAAGCTATTAGAGATAGAAATTTTTCATGATTTTGGAGCCAACCATGATAATTTTAGGTTTGAGGTAATTATTAAAAAAATAATCTTGCCTAACCTGCAAATATTATGTAATAAAAAATCAAGTTTTTTTTGTCGAAATTTTAAATTTATATACGGCAAATTTGTGTTCCAACGTAAATATTTCTTTGTAATTAAAATTCAAGCCCATTAAAATGCTTTTTTTTAATTATAATTTTTTTTTATATATATACTTAAATTTTTTTGAATTATCGTTAATTCACGAATAATCACATAAAATCTTCAAAATCGATTTCTTTAATGGTCTATATATCTATTCTTTTTTTCAAAAATAAAAAATAAAGTAGCACTTATCCGTGCCAGATATTTGCTCCACCTTTTGATTAAAAAATATTATTTATTTCGGTTAAATATTTTGACCTCAAATCCAAATTTTAGTTTTGTGAAAAAGGCCCCTCAGCCGTTCCTTTTAAGTCATTTTTGTAACGTCCGTTAAACATAAAAAACTTTACCTAATCACATCAGACAGCGCCCATAATATTATATAAAATGAAAATTCCATCTTAATGTAATTTTGCGCTGCGTTGGGGGGAAATCGATTCCTAATCGGGGAAGCTATCCGTTATCATATAATATTATGAAAAAGTCTTTAGCCTAAAGGGTTGCTCGACACCAGTGTCGGATCTGCCCCAAAAACACACCAAACGCTCGTCACATGAGGACGTCGGATGGGTCACATGTTACATGAGGACGGGTCGCTTCTACGACTCGTTCTTGAGTTCAACAGCTCGGCTATGGAATGATTTGCCGGCCTCTGTGTTTCCTCTCCTCAAAAATACCCTCCGAAAAGCATCTTCACAGGTGACATAGGCCCTGAAGAAAAGAATTCCCCTCAGGGCCTAGGTCATCTTTGGAGATGCAGTGTAGAAGTTACTTTTAGAAAAGGAAGGAGAGGAAGTTCTTGGAAGGAAAAAGGCATGAGGGGTGGGTAGGAACCGGGGGGTTAGTGTGTCCAGAAGTCCCTCCCACAACAGTGCAAGATGATTTTCCGGGAGAGTCCTGCTGGAGAGGTCAAAACGTCCCCTCAACCAATCTCTTCCAATCCGGCCTGCCACCGGGGCACCCCTTCTAAGTCAACAAACGTAATGAACCACTTGGGGTGACCTATGGCGGAGGAGTTAGTAATTTAAATAAATGGTTCCAAAGACGACGGTACCCCTACATACCCTCTAAATTGGTATTTATTTATTTATTTATTTGAGACACAAACAGGATATTTATAAAACATTCATGTTGGTAATATAAAACAAAATTAAATACAAATATAAATATCCCTAGACTAATGTGTCTGCAGTAATCATATTTTAATATACTCATAAGCAAACACAAAGAAAAACAATGCCAGTATTTTTAAACTTAACTCTAAAAAACTTAATTATAATAATAAAAAATCGAACAAAAAGAAAATGTTTAGAAAAAATAATAAAACAACAAACAATCTTTTAAACAACAAACTCTAAAAAACTTAATTAAAAAATTAACTTCTTTAAAACAAAATCAGGTAGAAATGTTAAGAAATTTTTTTCATAGAAAAGCTAATAGCTCAGAGCTGCATAAAATTATTTGCAAGGCAGACAGAAATATTTCACCTTTAAATTTATACGACGAGAATGCCAACATTTTTATAAATACCAACCAGGAATTATTAGATTCCTGGTCAAATAAAATTATTCACGCAAAACACTTCAATTACCTCAACCAAACGTATGTTGACAAACTTTCGTCAAACAAATGGTTGAGTATTGGAGAGTTGAGCGCAGAAATAGAAGGTTTTATGCTTGCTATTCAAGATAGAGTAATTAATACCAAAAATTATAGGAAGCATATAATCAAAGATCCAAATCAAATAGATGATTTATGTAGAAAATGTATGGCTTTTCCGGAAACTATAGAACACATTATATCAGGATGTTCTATATTAGCGCCGTCTGAGTATACATTTAGGCACAATCAAGTTTTAAAAATAATTCACCAAAGTTTGGTAATTAAACATAACTTGATTGACTGTCATAATATTGTACCATATTATGAATACGAACCAAATTCATTTTTAGAAAATAATTTCTTTAAAATTTACTATGATAAAACTATACTAACAGACAGACCAATTGGTCATAATAGACCTGATATAGTTTTACATGACAAAATTAAAAAAATAACTTATATTATTGATGTAGCTATTCCAAATTCCTGTAATATTCAAAAATCTGTTTCTGAAAAAATAAGAAAGTATACAGATTTAGGAAATGAAATTAAAAGAATTTGGCATTCTCAGACTATAAAAATATTACCTTTTGTTATTTCGGCTACTGGCATTATACCTAGCTCTCTTATTAAAAATTTAGGCATATTAGATTTGTCAAAGAATTTGTATATAAAAATGCAAAAATCAGTCATTTTAAATACATGTAGAATTACGAAAGATTTTTTAAATATTTATATTGAGGGATCAGTAGGATTTATCGGTCAAATTAGGAATTCCACAGAGCCGAACCCTCTGATATGAAAATATCTGGAGACGGTGAATTATATTCCCATTTAATAGTTTGGTAGATTAACGTGTTGTTCTTGTATTGTTTTGTATTAATTATACTTATATAATACACTTGCATAACGTGGATTTACTAGATGATCATTTATATGGAAAAGTGTATGAAAGGGTTTAGTTTTTTCTATGGGAAAAACTAAATCCGTTCCTGTAAATCTGGTGAATAAAAAAAATAATAAAAAATCTAACAAAAGGAAAATGTAACCTGGTAACGTAACCTGGGCGCTAAATCGTGGAAGATGCTAGGATTTGCTTTAAGTTTTTTCCAATTAAATGCAGAATCGCATTTTACTTTTGTCTTTTATGCCCATCTACCAACACAAACCATAAACATAAACCACCATAAAGACTTTCGTTATATTTATCTTTGCTATGTAACGACCGATAGCATAAATAGGGCATGCTTGGATACATGTTGTAGGTATTCTGTTTAACATCAATGCACATGTGCATTTAGACAATATTAGCATATCACAGTCTAAAGCCCTGTTCAGACACAGCTATAAACCGCTAGAAGATATCTGTTGAACCGCGAGCGCATTTATTTTGTACCCTTTACACGACGCTATCAAATATTTCTTCCTATGGTAGGAGAGGGGGTCAGATGAATTTAGATAGCTCGATACGAGATACCATTTCTTTGAAGATTTTGTACTAGATCTGAGAATTTCAGAGCTGACATTCGCGCGTTTTAATAAAAATGCCCCCCTCTCCTATTTTCGGCGGGAGAGGGGGGCGCTTATCTGTTCGTATATCGCCTCAGGAACTGTTACGGCGTAAGGTGTGCATTGTCTATGTTTGATCTGCTCATAAAGCGCTTAGGTGTGAAGGGGTTGTATGGAGAGCGATATTTGGTGTGCTATGATCTTTTATAGTTTATAGCTGTGTCTGAACAGGACTTAAAATCGTTGTGAAGTGTTTGCGCCTTTTATATTAGATAAATTAACATATTGTCGAATGCACATTTATATGTATAAAGACAAAATACCATACGGCACAATGTTCAAAAGTTAATTTTAAAATCTGTTGATTTTCTGTTTTGATCGATATAGGTTACAGCACCGTTCCACACTTGATTGCAAATCGTAGGTAATAAATAAATAAAACAATTAATTGGTCCGGCCCTGAAAGACGTAAGTCTGCGTCATGATCGTTGTGAAGTCGTGAACTCACCTCCCCACACTTTTTCCTTTTGATATTATGATCGTCGCCGTCGAGGAGCTTCTGTAAAAATATTGTATTACCTGGGGTGCTAGCATGGTTGATCGATAAGGATCGGTAGGATAATTGTCGGTAACTTCTCATCGTTCCCTAGGACAACTGCAGATCGCAAACGAATAGGTGACAGTTCACAATGACTAAGTGTCCTTAATATATTCAATATCAACTGTTATTTGTATGTTAGCTATCAGCAGTTGTCCTAGGGAACGATGAGAAGTTACCGACAATTATGCTACCGATTCGTATTGATCGACCATGCTAGCACCCCTGATCACAGCAGACATTGTAACCAAACGGTAACGTGTAACTGATTTCCTGTGCCAGTGCTTAGTATTACTTATGAAGACCAGCAAGGGGCTTTAGTTTTAACTGGAAGTTACATCACCATCATTTTATTACGTCATGTTTACTGCGGAATGAAGGAAGCCCTACGATACTGCCACGTGTTTCTACCTTATCTCGTTGTTTGGTTGGGTTTTAGGGCGGCCTTGGACCATTTGATTCTCTCTCGGTTGCCGCCGAATGACGAGATTTTGCATCGATTGTTCATTGTTCGTCCTCCGGGCTGTCCTGCCCATTGTCGACTGCCGTTTGTTTTCTTTGGCATATTCAAATATATGTCTCTAACTTTTGCTTGCTTTCATTTTTTTCCGATCTTTTCGAACGATTCGTGTTTTCCTCCCACGTGACCTTTCTTTCGCATTTTGGTCTCCGTTTGTACATAAGTATATATAAACACCTACTTGGGTTATTGGTTATAGGTGGGAATTTAATTCTTGATTTAAAATTTACTTTTTAATGAATATTTTTACTTAGTAATTAGTAAAATCTTATTAGAGTCTTAATCCAAAAAATCTTCTTGTTAAAAAGTTAGATATTGTTAAGAATTCATGTTTTCATGTTTATTTAAAATTCTAATTATTATTTTAATTATGTTCATTGTACATATTTGTAAGTATGCTCATAATTACGTATTGTCGTTCTTATTTAAAATTGATTGATTTGTGTAGTAATGATTAGTTTTGAAGTGTGACATAATATGACATAATATAACATAATATAACATACCGAGTTACCTCTAGTCACTTTGCTATCTGTTTTTTTTTTACTGCGAGTGGCTTTTGAAGCATTTGAAGTTGTCATTTATGATTTAAATTGCTTGGTAGAAAATATTCTGATTTCCGAGTTACCTTTGTCATATTTTTATTAGTTGTATAATGGTAGATTCAGACTGGGTCGACGTACATGCCCATCGCTACGCCTAACAATATCTGGACTGCTTAGCAACCATAGATTTTCAATGAAAATTTATGTTTTAGAATCACATTGGCCACACGCATCGCGACGTGCGATGTCTGTGGCCATTTTCATAGAAAATGTATGGGTTGCTAAGCATTGTTTGAGTAGCGATGCGTACGTACGTCGTCCAGTCTGAACCTACCATTAGTGAATGTTTCGATTTATCTCACTCACTTTTATTAATTGAATTACGTAGAATGTTTAGAACCACTTTCGTCGTTTTATTTGAAAACATTTTTTTACAACTAAAGTATAATTTACATATTCGTAATAAGCATTAACTTTGTGGCTCGCCATAATTTACAATAAAAATATATATAAATTTTAAAAAAATATATACAAATCTATGTATTTTTATTGTAAAGTATAATTTGTTTTTTTATTTATATAAAAATTTAGATACAAAACATATCTCAGATTTGCCTTTCCTTATTTGCATCGCGGCTATAAGCTGAATTCGAGAAACCATTTCTCTCACGAAGCGGAGAGGACAATAAAAAAACTGACCCCCTTCGCCGGCGCGCTCGCGAAAGTCAAGGTCCCTTGGACGGTCGTGATCTTTGTGAGCTAAAAACTCCCAATGAGAGGCGCAGGTCTACTGCGAAGGTTTATAGCCACTATAAATAACAATAAACCTACTGGGCCCAGGGACTTATTATAGGTAGCGCCCACGATAAATTATAATATACATTTAGTAGGTACAACATACCTCCATAAGTTATGTACATATGAGTATGTGTGTTTGTAGATCTATATAAATATTATTATGTCCATGTGTGTTTTATATGGACAGAGGTCATAAGAACACCGTCGATTGTCTCCAGTATTTGCGGTAGCTTCGTTAAGACTCGTTTACTTGTAATAAAATTAATTATTAATGATAAATGTGTGATGGAATGATTAATGCGTTAGTCTAAATAGATAAGTTTTCCGATGAGAAAAACAAAGATCTGTGCCATCGTGTTCATTATTAATTATTACGGTACGAATAGAGGTAATAGAGCTCTCAGTATCGCTCTGTTAAAATACCGCCAGTGTTTGTTTAGCAGATCGGAATAAATCGCTAGGCTCTTTCTACCCTCTTCTTCAAGTTTTTCCCATTCCATTCGCTTCAGCCATACTATATACGCAAATAATTGAGGATGCCATTGTAGGTACATTGCTGCCTTTGTCGTACCATAGCCTCATATAAGAAATCTCCATTTTAGCGCGGTATTTACGCAGCTTTTCAGCGGTGACAGTTTGTTCCCCGACAGTTGTCCCTCGAAATTATAATTATTCTTCTTCTTCCTTGCACTGCCCCAACTCATTGCCTGGGAGGGCTGTTGGAGTCGGCTCTTCTCGTTCTCAGGTTATAACTTCTTCGGTTCTGGGTGTAGCTTTTTTCATCCAGGCCGTTTCTCTGTAGTATTTTGGAGCATCGAGTCATCCAGGAGTTCTTTGGTCTTCCACTGGATGACTGTCGATGAAGCTCCATAATCATTGCATGCTTCACCGTGTTGTGTGGTGGTCTCCGTCTTATGTGCCCATATCATCTTAACTGTCGTTCCTCCAGCTTACTGTTTATGTCCGTGACACCCAGGCTATCACAAAATTATAATTATTAGATTTTTTTTCAGTAAATACTTCTTTACGCACGCTTGACTTGAGGGGTAAACTGGCGAATGCGTTACGGAAATTACAGTCTTACGAGAGGCGTAATATCGGACGTTCCGAACGTTACGTAGGCGAACGATAATAAATTAAAATTAATTTTGAGGTTTATTCCTCACAATCTAATCGTAACAACAATGCTCAAATCCACAGTAATGACGTTTGAAATGGGTCATGGCATTTATGCTCACAATAGTTGTGTTGTTGTTTCTCACATTCTAAACGTTAAAATCTAACTTACTAATTACTACCTAGCACTTTTTCGATTGGAGTTTTTTGAATTTCCTGCTGCAAATGTAAATAAACGTCGCTCTCTAACTAGAATCCGCATCAAATTTTTTTTATTTTAAACTTTGTAAGAATTAAATCAACAACCCCATTCTAAGCGTAATTCCCATAATTAGTTTAGAGTGTGTGAACTCAGTGCATCGAAATGACTGATTTGTCACGATGATTGGTAACATTCCAAACGAATCTTCAATATAGATTCTTATACACTGATGATTGGAATGGTTTTATTCGATGCCAGGAAGAAATTTAGATTAGATTACTAAAGAAGTATTTACTTCAGTCGTGTGGTCTAAAGCACACTCGTATTTTTTTAAAAATATTTTATCAATTTAAAACTTAAAATTGACTTCAAATTTACTTTTAAGAATAAGTTGGTATACATATTAAACGAATTTATTTACAGTGTCATTTTGTGTCCTTATACTAATTGTACATATTATATTGGTATGTACAAATTCTTTGATAAAAATAATATCCCACAATTAAATGTAAGCAAAAGAATTAGTTCTGTTGGAGGGCTAACCATACCTCTAGTACGAACTTCAACAGCACAGCATCATTTTATATTTAAGGGTATAAAATTATTTAACAAATTACCTCTAGATATAAGAACGGAGGAAAACTATGAGAATTACAAAAAAAAAATTTAATTAAAATTCTCCAATACCACCTCATATCTTTTCTTATTGTTTGATATTGTTTTGATATGTTTTGCTTATTATTTCCATGTATCATTTATAACTTACCTTTTTATTACTTTTATTGTATTTTCTTGTTTTTGTATCATTTTATAACTTACCTATGTTTTTATTATTTTCGATGAATGTTCTTATAAAATTACTAATAGTTCTTTTTTTTATAATAATTTTGTAATTTAAATAGATGTAAAAATATATAGTTGTCCTCTCCTAAACACAAGCAAATGCTTTATTAGGAGAGTGATTCAAATGTTTTATCTATATTATGTTGTAAATATTGTAACTCTAAATATGTTTAATTGTTTAAATAAAAAAACTCTTAATGGTTAAAAAAAATATATATATATATAATATATGCAATTAGTTTCATCCTTGATGTATTTGAATAAAAATGTGTTTTATATTTTTGATATTTGGTGTAAGTAGGTATACTTACAGTATTATCCCTAAACCGATTGTATATTGTATATAAGCATGCCGAGAGCCAACTGTCGTGGAATCAATTTTCATCGTTATATTTACAAACACTTAAAACATCTGAAACCCGCTTTTAGGATTAAAAGACTAAAAACTGAGGTATGCTCATAAATCCTTCAACAACGCTTTAAGTTTTATATGCCATTTTGTTTTGTTGTCATTTTTTAAATATGCATCACGTCATTGATCCCTTTAGAATGGTAGCAGTCGAGAGAACCGCCAAACCTGCCGGCATTAATGTGACCTTTTTCCTTCAACATATCAAGAGGTTCGTTCATTCCTCTCCTTAAAAAGACCGTCCGCACAGCATCCCCGAGGATGTAGTATCTTAAGATAACCTCTGGACCTCCTGTGTGGAGTTAATATGAATAAATAATGTAATATTTTTTGGCCCGGGGCACAGTTGGGAGCAACATCGTATGACTCGCCGATATTTGCGTTTCCTGTCTTCCAGAATACGGGTCTCTTCTTGACCCAGGTTCACTTCTACATCTCATTAAAAAGACTACTCGTGGTCTAAGATGACATAAGTTCTGAGACAAACCACACCTTCTTGCCACATGAGTCCGTGTGGAGTTTGATAAAATGATACATTTTTGAAATTCGCTTTTACGGCCTCCTTTTCTTGCTAATCAATTCGCACAAGAAAAAAAAACATGGAGAATTCTTGTATTTTCTACCAGAGGTCAAGTACGGCCGATCGGTAAAGCCCTATGTGTATATCAATACTACACGGAGAAAAATGTTATTCTAAAATACGATCATTTTATTCGTAAAAACGGTTAAATGGGACTGAAGTTGTTACGAACAAATTAACGGGGTTTCAATGTTTATTGGCAGGAACATGTAAGAATAATTTGTTAGTATATTTAATTTCGTATGTATACCAACAAATTATTCATACATTTTCCCGTCAATAAACATTGAAACACTGTTAATTTGTTCGTAAGAACTTCAGTCCCATTTTTAACCGTTTTTACGAATAAAATGATCGTATTTTAGAATAACATTTTTCTCCGTGTATATTGACCAAATTCGTCAACTATGGTGAGTTAGCGATACGTGCGAGCACGGTCAACAATTGATAAGATAGTATCAGATAATCTTCGGTTGACTGTCAATATACACATCTTTTCAAATAATGTCGTTCGTTATTCAAAATTACCGGCTTATTGACGAACGGAGTTGAACTAACGAAGCTCTTAGATTTTAAAGAAATCGTATATGCGGTGGGTTGAATCCGTTCGGGCCAATGACGTTACATTGATTCGGGCTTGGAGAAATGAAGGTTGTTCATACAACAAGTTATGAATAAAAACCTCATTAACTATTTTACTCCTCTTTTAGTGTTAAAAAGTAAATGCGGACTGCCAATACATATTTAGGTTAGTGTTTCAATTCAACACTGCACTAAATTAACAAATTTAGTAATATTTTTACGTATTTGTTTGAATTTTTAATAAAAATGCGTTTTGGAATAAAAATGTGTAGACAAAGCCTCTAGTGATGCCAGCGTAAACCAATTTCTTATTTTTTTTCTTTATCAATACCGATATGGCCAGCGACAGCGCAACCGTACTCGGTAAAACGATATATAATCATCGGTAGTTACGCCTATCGATCCAATATCATATATCCGAAATAGATAAATTTATCGACTTCATTGTGCCTTCCATTATCGTGAATTTTGAATTGTGAAAAAATATGAGCTAATTCTTATTTGTAAGCTTTTATAACGGTCACTTAATGAAAAATTTCCAGTCCTAAAGAATCCTAAAATTCTGAAGTCTTTCAAAATAAATATTTGGATTAATCTTCTTATAAATGAACACCAACAGTGATGGGGGGGGCAGTAAATGTAAAATCATGAATTGTCCAGTGTTTTCAATATAATGTCCTCCGCGTGCAAATTGGTATCTTCTCCAAGCATAAAACTTTCTAATTAAAGTGTGTTTATCGGAAGTGATCGGCCAGATAAGTATGTTTCTGTACACATTTGTAAATAATAAATTTAGATATAGCCTAAGAATTATATAATAAATTGTACAGCGTCTTTGAGGTGATTTCTCCCCTAAAAACGGCGCTCTACAAATTATCCAATTATTATTATTATCGAAGTCAGCGATTTCTAAAAATCATACCTAGGTTTTTAGATGGGTACCTACCTGTTATTTTAATGTCTACACGTATATAACATTAGTATCTATTATTCTCCTCACAATGTGAACTTTTTTCACCAATTCATTCGTAATATTTACCATACCTAATAATTTTGAGCTTATGGACATATTTCATCCGAGTTTTAACATTTAACAAGATTATCAAAGCGAGTTTGGAATAAAAGCGCTTTTAATCAATTTAAAACGTTTGCTTTGCATAATGCACGTCATAAATTGTGGATTTGCAATGTAAACATCTCCAAGGAGGTCAGATATTACATCAGCATATGTGCAGCTTGAATATCTGCACTCTGCGCCAGGGCAGCAATACAGAAACGTGTTCAAACGAGAAATAATATCCGCATATGTCGCACAAACGTCCGAATCACAGTGTTATGTGGCCAAAAATACGGCTGTGATGGATCAAACCGTATTTCAATATTTAAAACTTGATGTTATGATAGTCAAATATCACAAATTATTACCTGCAATTGGAATAATAGCTTGTGACTAATGACAACTACGATCTAATTTCTACGTTGATCGCATTTATTTGTGCATCTGAAAAACCGCTCCCATTTTGCCCGATATCAATTTAGTTTAGTAAGTTTAGTAGTCTAATTCCATATAAATTTAATTTATTCGATTGTTATCAGTCATCAGGGTATATTTTTAAATTATTTTTTGTTAATTTTAAGTGGAACATTCTTTGAACATTGTTGTTTACTAGAAAATAAAAATAACATTATTTTTAATTCATTCAAAGAGGTTTAGTCATAAAAATGGATTTACTATTCTTACCCCCTTACTCATAATCGTAGTATAACTAATACGCGTCGTATTACGTCATAACAGTGAAAAACTTGACTTATTTTCACTGCATATGTATGGTTAAAAGGGCTTTAAACCAAGTTTAAGGCCAACTTTACAAAACCAGGGATGATTCGGCGGATACCGCAATTATGAGTAAGAGGGTAAGTGTACATTTCACGTAGATAAGTGTTAATTGTTTTTTTAGGTTTGCGGTATAATTGCACATTTGATTTCAAAGCCAACTAAGTTTTAAAAACATCGAGTTTAGATGAGCTTTTTGAGATATGGGGTAGCAGAATTTTTGTCAGTTATTGAATTAGTTATTATTCTTGGAAATTTCTTTTGATGTGAAAATAAAAATTATTTGTTACAAACCAGGTGGAAATGTGTTAAAAAAGAAATAAAAAATACCCAAAAATAACAATTTTTCATGAATATTTTTGTTCAGCTAACGTTACGTTTCAGTACATTGTGTCGGCGGTCTGATTGAAATGACTTGTCAACCTTCAACTTGAAATAATGTCTTCTTGAGTTTATTTGCAGCAAGTGTAGTTTGCACATAATTTCTGATACGTTCACGGACACATGCAGATGACATAATAATAAATTGAATGTTTACACGGACCTCACAACGGAGTAGAGCGCCAAAACAACGCAAATTAATAAATATCACAAATAATCAATGTTCATAAAATACGCGAATTGGATGGTCACGGCGGAATGCAGGTTGCAATTAGAAGATTCTATCAATATCACCCTGATAAAGGCCACCATTCAAATTTGAAACGATGATGCTAGAAATGGCTTTTACCGTGTTCATTAACTACATTTAGTATCGCCATTAGGGAAGCAACGATATATCGGAAAACCGATAAATATCGATATATAGACTCCTAAAAATATCGATATGTCAATATCGAAAAACTCAATTTATCGTATCGAAATATCGAACCAATTCTGGCAACAGTGTTCCTTCTGAACGCTTTTTTTCAAAGGCGGGAGCCACTATAACTCAAAGCTGAAACCGGCGACAAGGAAGCAGGACTGTCAAAGTTACTATTTTTCGATAGCTAGTGGAAACCGTACAAAATACTCTAATTGATTTTTTTAAATAAATTCATGAAAAAACGCATTTTATATAACTAAACAAATTTTGTGATTATTCACATACTTAAGTATAAAAAATTGTATACATGGAAAATCGATAAACGTTTGATATAACTAAAACTACATTGGATTTCTATAAGCTTTTAAAAAAAGAAGGAAAAATCGGTATATCGGTATACCGATATATCGATATATCAATATCGACTTAATTCGATATATATATTTTGATATCGATATTTTTAAAAACCTTTTTATTTTTTTTTTATTTATTGATGCAATATTTTTACATTTTATAATAAAATTCAATAATGTTGGCCTCACTAGGTGGTTTACCCGTGCTGAGGCCTCCATTTTATCTACAAATAAATTTTTACACAGTACATTTAAAAATATATGAAAAACATAAGATAATAAATTAAATTTAAAAACAGAGATTTGAAATTAAAGTAAAATTAAAAATAAATAATAGATATTATATAAGGTTTAAATAGGTATATTTATATTATGTGTTGTGTGTTTGTGGGTGATTGTATTTTATATTGGTTTTGTGTGTTACTTTATGTTTCATTATTTTATGCTATGAGATTTTGGTAATATTGTCTTTTTTGTTCTTTAATCCATTTTGTAATTTTGTGTCGGAATTTAGTTTTGTTTTCCTCAATTCTATTTTCGAGTTGAGAGACTGTTGAATGCTTTTATAGCATGATATTGGTAGTGTCTTTGTCCAAAGCTTGTATTTACCGTCGGAGTTTTTATGTTTTCTTTGTACGCTTGTCTAACTGGTCTGTTAGTGATGTTTTGTGTTTGTTGAACCTTGCATCCCTAATCGCCATATACGTTTTTCGCCTTCCTCTTTCCCTTTCTTCTCCCTTTAGGCCATTCATATACCGATATATTCACAGGCGTCTTGAGTTTTGTGCGCGTAGCATATGCGCCACTCGTTAGTATCCGTTGACTATTATGCTAGTTTTCGTACACGGTGCGACGCGTCGACTATGGGTTTGACGACAATAGCATGCTACTGACAGTGCTGGGGTCAGCTTCTCATCGTTCCTTAGGACAACTGCATATCGTTAACGTACAAACGACAGCTGAGGTGTGTAAAAGCAAAGGCAGCAATTTCCATTCTGGCCAGATTGCTATGTTTGCTTTTGAAATGACGTGGAGATTGCTGTCTTTGCTTTTACGTACACTATTACATAAAGATATTGTACGTAATATAGGTGTGTACAATATGTGTATGTAATATTTAAAGTAAAAACAAAGACAGCAATATTTACATCATTTTAAAAGCAAACATAGCAATTTGGCCGAAATGGAGATTGCTGCCTTTGCTTTTACGCGCCTCGGTTGATATCGAATATATTAAGGACACTTACGCCGTTCTTTTACGTAGCTACTTACAAGCGACGCTACCGCTACCTGTTATACTATTTTGCTAGTGTAGCACCTAGCGGCGTTTTCAAACACTAATAATAGTATGGAAAACACAGACGAGCGGCGATCGCGTCGCCTGAACATAGCTCCATGGAAGAACGGCGTTAGTCATTGTGAACTGTCACCTATTAGCGCGCTATGCGAGTTGCATTCGCATCTACTACTCGTTTGACAGAAATGGCGTCCGATCCGAACATGATTTTAATGTTACATTTTTTCTGGAGGTGAGAAATTATCCATGTTTATATAACTATAATTTACAGGAATACGTCAGATAGTATTGAGCGGAGAAAAGGTGAATTCAGATAAGAAAAAAAGTCAATTTGACATCATTCTCATGTAGTTCCTTAACGGCGACGAATGCCCGGCATTTATTATTTATAATAAAAAAACACAAGAAAAAAAGTCAATTTGACATCATTTTCATTTAGTTCCTTAACGGCGACGAATGCCCGGCATTTATTATTTATAATAAAAAAACACGAGTGGTTATTTTTTTAAATTTGTGTTATTGTTTTTTTTTTTATAGTTGTTAATTTCATTTCACACTTATTACCTATGAAATAGAAACTCAAATCTCTTTGTCTCACTGCAAACTCGTGTTCGGTGAGCTTGGATGTCGTGAAATATGCATTTCTTCCTCATTTTACAGCGGTTTTCAGCTATTTTCGAAGCTATTTCAACGCAGCTATACTTGCCCATTTAGCTATACTTCCAATAATTTAAAGTGTGTTGAAACTCGTGCGAAGCCGGGTGGTAACTAAAAGTATCATACAAAAATCTGAATAATTTATCTTTGACATTTGCCAGAAATTATCCGTCAAGAAATCATGTAACGGTTTTATTTTCTTAAAATAAATTCTTTCTAAATTTCTTAAAGCAACATACATTAGGGTCAAATTCCGCAAAAATGATTTGCATATTCCGATGCCAAAAAAGTGTTTATCCAATTTATGAAATATGTCTACGGACGAATCAACCCAGAGGTATTTTGAACAATGGACTGCATTGTTCCAGCAAAAATATTATATCGTTTTTTACAGCTCTAGACGGTTTCTGATTCTGATCCGTTGATGTTCAAAAATACAAGTGTAAAATTTTCCAGTCCATAAACCGGCAATAGTGGCCCGCGGCGCCGCGGCTCGACTGCAATAAATTGGAAGCTTAGTTTGTATGCACTTTTGATTGAGTGCCAAAAGAGGGAGCTATTTATAACGGACTTATTTATAAATACGTCCGTTCGATTGGATTCCTGCACTTTTCTATAGACTGTCGCGCGAAAGTACAAATTTAGGTGTTTGAGTTGTTTGCTTAATAACTCAGGTGCGGGGCATATGTCATTCCTATGTCTACCTACGTTAAATTGTCGTGATAACAAGCCTATGTGCCCAAGCGGTTAAACTTAAACTTAAACGAAACTATATTTTACATATCTATCTAATAAAATACAGTGAAATAATGCTCGCCCTGTTGATCATAAAGCGGGCGACAAACGCGAAGTTCACATCAAAAGATACTTTATAACACAATATCACTCGCCATACAATCCCATACCGAAAATATGATGTGTTATAAGCGCGGTTCGGGTCTTCACTATTCGGCGTTATTCTCCATATTTGAAAAGTTATGCGATCCCCCTCCCCCCTCGGCCGTAAACTGGAGAGGGGGTCATTTTAAATACACGGAGCGCCCGTGCTGAATCCGCTGTCAGCTGTCAAATTGACATATATTCAGTACAAAGAAATGATACTCCCTCGGCCACTCCCGAATTCAACTGACCCCCTCTCCTGCCTTAGGGAGAAATCCTTTATAACGTAGTGTGTCGGTAAAAAAGATATTGTGTTATTAAGAATCTTTTAATGTGAACTTCGCATCAGTCCTGTGCATAATAAATTTTAAATTCTTATTTAAACATTGTATTACATATATATATATCACTGTATTATATACTTATTATGTAAAAGCCCATCAGGGCGTTGAAAATTAATAATAAATAAATTAATAATAAATAAATAAATAATTCGCAATGAAAACGTTAGGTACCTACTTTAAATAATGGTTGTAGTTTCAGATTTTTAAAAATTTATGTTAATTCCACGCAAGAGTCCCAAGTGCTCCTAACTCTCAGGAGCCAGTTGGACTATAACTATGACATCTCTAATTAAAGTATGTTGTGAGGCTGATGGGAGAGGGGAAGGGAAGAAGTAAGTTGGGAAGTAACTTTTTTTTTACTTTTGTAGTATTGATGTCACTTTGCGATTTCTCTTTCTACTTGATTCAGCGCAACATTTCGGGCATCATCGCAGTATCCATTATCTATACGGCCTGAAAATCTCAGGTAGCTAGTATTTTGGTTAAGTTGAATTCTATTATAAATATATCCATTTCTAATTGTTTGCACTAAAACATATAGTAAATTTTTTATTCGTAACCCGGGAATGTTTGTCTTTCTTTTTAAACATTAAAAAAATTAAAGTTTGTTAACTAAGGTTTGGTCTAAACACCATGTTTTATTTATTTTTTTAATTAAAAATTTCCGCTTATTGTTCTAACAGGGGGAATTCATTTACTGTCTAGTTATTTGTAACTCGCGCCCTGAGAATGTTTGTCTTTCGTTATTGTATAGTGTATTTTCATTGCTCCCTGATTCTGGCTTAAATTCACCACTCGACGTTAGTGGTACAAGGAAACGTATAAAATAGAATAATTCACTTTACAGCCATCGCCCATCCTTTCATCATTCTGTCTTCCTGGTACTTCTTTGACTCAGTCCCCTCAGGGAAATGAAGATTGCATTACTAACACTAAACTACATGCGGCCAGTCATAAACTGGGAAAGGTCGGAGGGCGTGTTGCAATATAATTATAATTATGCATTGTGGAGACTGTTGCTATTCTAGAGCGAAGACAAATCGGATGAGTGCACAACGCGATGTATACATTATCTGATGACGTAAATATACTGAAACTTTTCTGTTTTGGATTCAGGGTAGATACGTTCGTTTATCTGATTTTATGAGTAGATACATAAATAAAACATTCGGACTCAAGTAAGAGGATGATTCTTTTAATTAGATTGTAAGTGCTTCATAGAGGTCTAAATTTATTCCTATGATGCTTTTCTAGTGAGGTATTTGAGTTACCGAAATATTTAACTTTGTCACAAATCGGCATTCGGCACCGTTTGGAGGTTTTTACATAAAAACCAAAGCATGTATTTTTAAACATCAATATGCTAGTTGTTAATCTTTTTTGTTTTTTATTTATTTAATAATTTTTTATTAATTCTGCCCGCGACTTCGTCTGCGCAGGATTAGTACTTCGATTAGCCTATTTTCTTTTCGTGGGTCCCATCTATGTTTATACCAAATTAAAATATCTATAATTCTCGATTCGATTCAAGGGTGAGTACTTCAAATAAATTCACTAATTTAAATATTTTCTAAAATAGAATTTTGGTTTTATAATCATTGTTTTTCAAAATGTCATTCTCAAATTTTGACATTTTCTATTAAACAATAATTATTATTTGTAATACATGGAAAATAGCAAGCTTTGGGTATAAATTATAGCCTATATGTTATTCTGATGTATGAGCTTTATCATTGTAAAGTTTCATTAAAGTCCATTCAGTTGTTTTTGCGTGAAAGAGAAACAAACATACATACATCCATACAAACTTTCGCGTTTATAATATTAGTAAGATAAGATTTGTAGTTTTTTTTAACAATAAATACACATTTTTTACATGTTATCAAAGCATGTATTTTTAAACATCAATATGCTATTTGTAAATCTTTTTTGTTTTTTATTTATTTAATATTTGTAGGTTTTTTTTACAATAAATACACATTTTTTACACGTTATAATACGGTGTTAAAACGGCATATAAGAATAGCTTTTCCTCGCCATAAAGAGACAAGGCTCTTAACTGTGTGTATCACATACCACTCTTCTTAGGGTGAATTGCCTACACAAAAAAAAACTGTAAGTATATTGGTAGGTTTAGTTATTTTGTATTTACATGTAGCTGTTTCGCATTCCGATAAAGTACCTTCTAAGTGAAAACTGGATGATTTTTATAAAAAATAATTCAGGATTATTATTAGTCTCTCGTGAAATTCGATTCCAAAAATGATTGTTTAAAATTAATTCCACGTTTGTTTGCTGTTTTTCAAAGGATTTACGTATTTTTGAGTGTGTAGGTATTCTGCGTCCATTTAATAAATTCATTTGAAACATCATTCCAATATTGAATCGGTGCTTTCAGATCGGAAATTTCGATTAAAATAATATTTGCACATTTCCATCGCAATGATAATATAAACTCATATCAAATAAATAAACAGTTCTCGGTATGTAAAGTCCTACCACTGAGAGCTACGTCGTAACCTCTCTTTCTGATACATGTGTCTTAAAGAGGAGAAACTGCAACTTGCAACGGAGCTATCATATGGTACGTCTTTCCCGTGGTCTGAAGGGTGAACGCAAATACAATATTATTTTATGTTTTACTGTTTACGACTGTTGATAAATTAATTTATTTGTAAAGTACGTATTAAGATGATACCCGGTGGTGCAGAAATAGATTTTACTAAAATATTGCTGTCACTGTTGCTCTTACTCCACCGGATATTGAGCGAAAGGGACAATGCACTGACACCTAACTAAAATGGAGGTTTTGTATTCCCCACTTTTCTCCTCCAAAAGTGGACTGATTTTCAAATTTTTTTTTACCAACTACATAAGAAAAAACTATTCTATTTCTGTACGTTTTGCTTTTTTTTAAAAAAACATTGTCTGGTTTGTATACTGAACATCTTTTGACGGCGTTTAAACCAGTCAATTTTATTGATTTTTGGAAGGTCATAACTTCTATAAAAAGTAACTTATAAAAAAAAAACAAAAAGTACCGACACGCTAGTAGTTGATATCTATTTTATGCAAAAACAATATTTTCTCTAGGGTTAAAATCCAGAGAGATAAATAGGGAATTCGTTTGTATGGAAAAATCACCGCCGGGTATCCTCTTAAAATACGTTTTCATGTCATATTTTCAATAACAGATTTAAATTCGATCACTGAAGGAATAAACCGATTGTTCCTTCCGTCTTGTTGTTTTTGGTAATCTTTGTGTTATTTACTTGTATAAACTTATCGTTGCACAAATGGTGAATGATGATTGATGTGATCACCTATAATTAGAATCATCAGTATAAGCATATTTAAATTTAAAATGTTTACAACTGTAATAATCGTGTGATGGTATTTTGTTGAAATAAAAATTAGCCGGACCCATCGGTACTATTGCATCCTCAAATTGGGTATTTTGTGAAACTGAAGAACTGTGGAACGATAAGAAATTGAGTGAAAGAGAAGTCAGAAAGAATCTGACTATTACGATCTGAACACTAAATACGGCTAAATCCATTTCTAGCATTTAAACATTTCGTTTCTGAATGAAAGTATTTCGCCAGTGCGATACTGAGAGCATTTACCATTCCAGATGTTGTCCCAAACAATTATATATGTTTATAATAATGAAATATAACTAAATAATTAAATAAAATTTATTTACGTACCTACGATGGGATTTGACCCAGCGACCTTTGAATTTGAAGTCGAAGATATTAGCCGCTCGACCATGGAGTGAAATTACACCACTTATTCACTTTAGAACAGCTCATCAAGGCAAATAAAAGAAACACTATCAAAGGGGATTTTCAAGAATTCATTAATAAATCATAATATTAAATAAAAGTGTGTGTTTTATTTTAACGATTTTAATTTAATTGCATCGGACCGTAACCGTGAAAATCTCATATAATCCAATACAAGTCATTTCCGTTAACAAATATATTAATAATATAATTAATTTTATTATCTTTTTGACGCATTCTTGGCACCTTCGTGCCTGAAAGATGTTGGACCCATTTCAAACTTCATATATTTTGCATAATCATACAGTGATAAAAATGATGTAATTTTTATTACCGAATAAAACATTGTCGAGTGGGGTAGACTATTATGTAGCGATGAAAGAATTTAAGAGAAAAATATATTCAATAGAAGAATTCAACTTTCAACATCCCGAGTTTAGTAAAAGAATTATTTATTATAATAATTGATGTAAAAAACATTATCTTAGTGACAAATGATTCTCTATTGGAAATGATTCTTTGATTCTTCTGTAGAGTGATGTTTTTATAGGGACCTTTTAAAATAACTACTTTAGAAAGATTTTTTTAGAATGAATCTCTTAAAATGATTCTCATATAAATGATTCTATTAGAATGATTATTTTTGAATTATTTCTCCAGAATAATTTCTTCTTTGAAGTGGTTCTTTAGCTTGACTAATCAAGCTAAAAAAATATTAATTTAGCTTGATATTTTTTGGATCATTTATTTTTAAGATATTTTCTATAACATGTTAATTTGAAGTTTGAGGTCAAATCTTAACGGTTTAGGTAAATGTTAATCTTTAGGATGATTATAGTTATTTGTAATGATGGTACACGGCGTATTATAAAGTTGGTTTATTGTAACAACGAGTATTTACAGTATATTGAGTCTAAACTGTTAGCTGGGAACAGAGGGCGTTAATGATCAGTTACAAGGCTTATATAGACACTCTGTCTCTCTTCATCTTCCGTCTCTGTCAACTACTACGGAAGTCAAGGTGAATCCTATCTCACAGTAAATAATATTTTTTTAATACATTTTATAAACATATTGCGATATATAGTTCACGTTTTCATCGAAATGGTTTTTTTTAAGGCTAATAGTCTATTCCCGATATCCTGATAATAGCCTGAATATTTTTCGAATAGCCTGATAATATTTTAATTCCTCTTACATTTAATGGGAAGCATTTCTTGCGTTGTGATGGAGGATTTAGTTAGCATACTACTGAACCTACAAACCTTGGTAGAGTAACCAGAATCCTTGGACCTCTCAAACAACTAACAAACATTACAATCGCAGATGTTTTGATAAGGTGAGGCTACCGGACGATATCTCTGATTGGAAGAAGACGATTAGCAAACCTTTGTTTCACTCTTTCATTTAACTGTTGTCACTTTTGACTATTCCCGCACTTTTGTGATGTTGTGTTTATTATTCTATTCTATTCCAGATACTTGTATATGTAGTTACAGGTTTTATTTCTTTCATCGCCCCGCTGCATCGTCGTAAGTTGCACAATCATAGGGGATATTCTATTCATATCTTGCACCTCGGCCAATCGAATCAAATAATGTCGGTCAATTGATTCCAACGTCGATCCATTAACAGTTAACAGCGCACTGATGGAAATAACTCCACCATTTGATTATGTTGGGGAAATCGTTGGTGGCCCCGGTTTTATTGATCGCCCGTCAATTGTTTTTCATTAAAGTCATATAATCTCAATCACTTTTTTCTCCGTTCCCGGTGGTTACACCAGTCTTTCGAATAGATAGTTTTCAAGTGCTTATTTATTAGATATTTATTAATGTTCCACCTTTTAATGTCTTGTTTGTTATGCTACAAGCAGTGAGGGGGCATTATGGAGATGTTCGTTTGGAATTAAATTAAAATTTGGCATGGCTCTGGACATTAACTCGGCAGTGCAAATAAAATATGTATCAAATTTGTGTTTCTTATTTATTTGACATTCATTTTTTTAGTAATACGCGATGTTTGAAAACCAGTAGTACAAGCGGGAAGCTGGTCGATTTACATCACAAAGAGAACCCAAAAAATCTTTTTTTCGATCTAAGCATTTAATTTTTTTGAGACGGTTCATTGCCCCATTTAAAAGACAATGACCACCCGATAGCGTCCGATTACTGTTTTCAAATTTTATCTAGAAACAGATATATATAGGAATTACTCATTGTGATACTCAAATATTAAAAATTAAAAAAATAATCATCATAGACTTTTAGAAAAGAATGAACCACATTGAAATAAAAATGGAAATGTATTAGACATTTTGTTCGGGTATTAGACATTTAGTATATTTAGTTGCAATCATACATAATATAGCTATGTATAATAATATACGTTGAGAAAATTAAGATACGGGTATTGTTGTTAGTTCTTAGTCGAAGTACGATAAAGTTAAATATGACCGAAGGCAAGCTCTGTGGTTAAAGCAGAGCCCCGGCAAGACTAAGGTCCTGGGTCCGATTCCTAGATGCGACCGTATCGTTTACTGATTTTTCTGTTTCAAATTTTCGTTTTAGAGTCACTAATTAAAATTAAATATTACAATTTCAGGTTTTACTGATTAAGTTATTCCAAAAACTAATATTTCATTTATGCCCATAAATGGTTATATTTTAACACTGCTGAATCCTTCATTATTTAATTGAAATCAAGAATTAATTAGATATCGTGTTGATCATTAATCAAATAACATTCCGTCTGACGAAAATATTTATCCAACCGACATAAAAGTTTTTTTCATTAAACCGTCCTTTGAAATTTGCGCCAAATTCCTAAAATCCTTCTGATCTTTTGGCCTCAATACCAGCCGCCTTTATTTGACTTCTCGAATCAAATTAAATTACTAAAATTGATAAATCCCTTTTATTTTACTTTTACATGACGAGTATCCAAATCCATGGAATGGTCTACTAGGCATAAATCAAGCACGCGAATATCACTCACACAGCCATGCATGCTAATGATGATTTCCTGGTATAAATCACTTACATTTTAAAATGTAGCCAAACAATACTTTGTCATACTTTCTTCTACCTTACTATAATTCATTTTATCTAAGATAAGTTTTACCGAAATTTTCAGCAGGCAACACTATTTCAAACACGAGCTTAGGAGCTTTTTCTCAATCCCAATCTCGGTCGAAGCCCGATACAACCCGATGGTTTGTGAAAAGAATAAATAGAGCACCAAATTATTTGTACTCGACTACAAACAAATGAACAATGTTAATGTCTTGTAATGAAGATATTATTAAGTTTAATGTAATTGCATTTTGTAATAAATAATACGTAATTGAGATAAGTCAAGTTGTGGTAAATTCCTATTCCATTTCCTGGATTTTATTCCATCATTGTATACCCAAGCTTCGTATCTAAAGTTTTACTAAATTCATTCGAAATTCTATGAATAAATAATTGAAATTTTTGTGGCTTATCACGTGTGGCAGACGCCGATGAGTAGTGCGTACCTTGGCCCACGCAAATTCCTTACCGACAGCTCAGCAGTCAAAAGTTCAGCAGCTTGGTGCGGTCACCATGCATCGCAGTCGGTGGGCAGAACCCGCTTCACTCTTTTCACACCAAATCAAAGTTAATCTTCCCCTTCCTCTTCTCCGATTAAACCTGAGTGGACCTTTCTTTGATGTGACAAAAACACGGATAAGACAACTTAACAAATTTATTATTTTCTTTCTTGTGGGGGGGATTTAATGGGCCCAGATTTTGTTAAGACTTTCGGATCTTTGTTGTTCTTCTTGCATGATTTGATGATATTGTATTTCGTGTGATTGAAGAGAGATTTTGGTGGTTACATTGGGACGCTAAGATTCGTCAGATATCACATGGTGTTCGGTACCGCTTTGGACAACAAAAATGGTCTTTCTGGAGACTGGTGGAGTGTACATTCTTCAACAACATGCTCTGAAGTTTATACGTATTCTCATGCGCATAAGTCAAATCCGTTCATTCCTAGTTACTCTATTTAGGCACAGAGACATTGAGATCATCAAATATCGTCCTGGGTAAAGAGAAAAATGACCACGCTTCTCGTGGGAGAATGCCCCGATGATATTTTTGATGTTTGAAATGGCATAATTATTCAATTCATTGTTAACAATTCACATTACGTCAATGCTTGTCATCATTTTTCTTCACCAGTATTGTAAAGCTTTGGCATTCTATACAATCATTTAAACGGCATAAACTTTGAAATTCATCTTTATATTTACGGTTAAGGAATTTGGAATATTCCATTATTATCCATCCCACACTATTTCATGAAATGAATATGAAGCCCACCTTTCCCAGAGTTATTTCCGATAGTTTCCTGCATTTCAGTGAGCTGGAGTATTTCAAACAAACTCCATTGATAAAAATAGGTATGGATTATTGAATGAATGCGCGCTTTGGACTGTGTTGTAGCTGGTTTTATGATATGAAATTCTAAGAGCCAAGTGTTTGTTTACTTGAGAGGAATTAATGTGTGTTATGGGATTTCAGAGTAAACATTTTCATTACCCTACAAAAGTTTTGTAAATAAAATTCCCAGAATAGGTTTCTTAGTAATGCAAAATTCCGCGCGAATTGGAGCTCCGTACTGCGATTTGGATACAGTCTAAAGTGCATCATGATTATGTGCAATGTGTATTCAATCTTTTGTGGAAGTCTTGGAAAGTAAATAATAAATGTATTCTGTCATTTTCCAAATGCTGCGAATCAAAACAAAACGTTTGAATAAACACTGTAAGCTTTTAAATAAAGCTAAATGTGAAATGGAGAGTGCTCAACAGTTTCCGAGTCAAAGCAGTTGCATGCAAGATGAGTGGTTTTGCCAAAGAAAGAAAACAGGACGAAGATAGAAAAATGATTTTTTTTTTGCACAAATTAAATTATTTCACGTTTATCTTTCTCCGAAAGACTTTTTTAACGTTTTAGTTTCTTTACGAAGCGATCGATTGAAAACTGGATAAGTTTAGTACGAGGAACCATTCACCCGGTATAGCAATTTCTTGGATGGGCCTGCTCGGAAAATTTTACAGATCTTATACCACTAAATTTATACGGTCAGTATTCAAGAGACGAATTCTCACTTGACAGATTGTGTGGGATTCCGGGCGGTAGGCCCTGTCATGTAAATTGGGCATTCCTTCTCACCTTGTATATTATAGTACCTCTTCTTGCTCAGAAGTAAACAATGGAATGGAGTCACCTTCACGCTTAAATGGCTCGCTGTGTAATATTGTTTTACCCTACCTCGTCATCTAAATTACCTTGTTTAGAGCATGTTTTTAATGATTCCACGTCTAATCGGACTATGAGATCTCAGCGTCTGAATTCCCATAGCAAATTTATTCAGACACGATACTTTCTCACATGATAATTCATCACATCATAACTCACATTAACCTAACCTAACCCAACCTAACCTAACCTAAGGTTAAAAACCCCAATTATCAGTTTTAGACGCTTCGAGACATGATGAATTATCATGTGAGGAATTAACATTCGATGAAAAGTTTGTACTCAATATTCATACACTTCTTTAAAAAGTTTCCACTGAACATTCTGGTCACCGTTTTTAATAACCAGATTTGGAAGCCAGTAAGTTATTGATCTTTATATGTGATAATAGTAGTTTTGTATGTTGTAAGCATAATAACTAATAACTCTATACCAGTTGTTGTATAATACCATTAGATTTTTTTTTGTTTGTTTTTAAATTCAAATGTAAAAAAAAAAAAAAATTTCTAGTATCACTTTTGTTTATAGAATCATGATTCGCTTATTTCCAGTGCCCTAAATTCTCATTTAATTTATCGGTTGGCTCATGTTCATAGGGAATTATTTTCATAAGGCTTAGATTAAATCCTGAAATGAATGGAAATAATACGAGTAGAACAGAGCAAGCAGATTAACTAATTGATTGAAACCTTTCAACACCTAATACCTACAACCTCTTTCTACTGTAATATGGTAAGGTCATTTACAAATACGAAGACGTTTGATGAAAAAAGAAGTGTTCTAATCAAAGAAAGCAAAACGACATCTGTATGTTTTACTCTAGATATACTCAGGAATTATTAAGCTGTATAATATTATCAAATCAACTGTAGAAATGCTCGGTCAGAATTAGGAATCTCAGGTACTACGTTACAATATTTTAAATTGGTCATTAGTCATTAGTCATTATGTTCTTATCTTCATCGCCCAAGGTTTCCAAATTCAAATTTAATCGTATATCTCAGTACCTACTTTGAACCCCAAACTATAGAGATAAAGATAATAATAAATAATAACTATTAAAATTTATCGGTTTATCTTTTGTTCGGGTTAATATGTCATTTTAATCCATTTTTACCAAATCGCAGTTGTAGAATGTAGCCACGTCCCAATATACAGGGTGTAAAGGGACGTACTTGACTTTCTTTAACCAGTGATCCCTGGCATTATTTGGGGTAAAATATGTGAATGAAATTTTGGTTTCAGATAACACTTTTGATGTTTTATTTTCAACTTAAAACAAACAAAAAAATCAATAGGTATGTGATAGTTAGGGCGGTTAATCGACTTGTGCTGACATGTTAAAGAATTTTTTTAGGTATTGAAGAAAATAATTTAGAAAAAAAACACTTGAAAAAAGTAAAATTTCATTTGCGTTTTTTACCCCAAATAATGTCAGGAATCACTAATTAAAGTAAGTCAAGAACGTCCCTGTATATTTATAATGAACATTCGAATATCGACATATTGACTTAGGTGAGGTCAAGATGTTATTCAAACATTTCTTATATATCAATGAAAGTAAAACTTATCGTACTTTGTCACTACTTCAAATAGAAGTTTGACATCTTGGTAAAGCAATGTAAATACTAGTATCTAAACATTGTGAGATCTTTCTCCTTCCGGAATTCACCACTTTGATAAGCTACTTCACATTTTAATATGTATTATATTTGCGGACGTTCCAGAGTGGTAGACACTCTGTGTCGCTCTGGTGAAAGACCACCATTGAGGATCGAAACATTGCTTGAAATCACTTTAGCCGTGTTTGGTGACCAGATCGAAAGAGCCAGGTACTTAGCACCTTCCTCTTCCTCCCCCTACTCCTTTCAGCCTCACGCCAAACCTCAAACGGGGTTGCCGTTAGAGATGCAGCGAACATTCGGCTACGGAATATTCGGTATTAGGCTATTTTTTTAATATTCGGTATTCGACCGAATGCTGTCTACTATTCGACCAAAAACCTAATATCTAATAATGAAAATAAAAATGCATTTCAATGAAAGGGTGACTATTTTTACGTTATTTTACATTTAAAATCAATCAGAGTAAATTGTGGTAAATGAAAACAAGTTTTTATGCGTTTGCTGGTAGCATACGATTGCGTTTTCTTTGTAGACTATGCCAGTTTCCGAAAATAGTCTCTCACTATAGACACTACCTACTGCAAGGTGACGAAAGATAAATTTTAATATACTTCATTCGGTTTGGATGTTTTTTGTGTTTGCAGACAACCAGTTAGTTGTAAGAGTGAAAAATAGGCGACTTTTAATTGTTTTTTATTTTTAACTTAATAAGTAAAACCTTAAATTATAACATTTAAATTAATGAAGACAATATTAGCCAAACTCAATCTAAATGTGAAACCGAAAAATCAGAAAAAGATCGAGTCACATTTCGAGTTGAATCTTGCTATCATTCATTAAGAGTCCCAGATGTAACCCGATTTTTTTCTGATTTTTCTGTTTTCAGATTTAGATTGAGTTTAATTAAAATTAGACTATTAATATTGTTAAGTTTGCATCTCTAGTTGCCATAGTCCCACTGGCTCCAGGAAGTCTGAAGGAGTTGGGTATTTAATTTTTTTTTAAAAGCCATTGTAACATTCGATCTGGACGACATTTTTTTACACGCGAACATGATTGATTAATTACTACATGAACTGTCTATCAATTGCTGTTTTGTAACAGAAAATTTAATTGGTCCCCCTTTCTCTATCCCGGCCCCTAAGCGCATTTTTTTTCCGAGTGCTTAATCTAGCCTTAAATCGAAAGATGTCTCTTTTCGCATTTATATTTCATTCAACACTGCCAGAATCCAGACGGGGATTTATAACTCCCATTCACGAATTGTTTTCAACAAGCATTCAGCTGTCCGGATATTTCCGATTGGGATAATAATACAAGACTTCTTCATTCACAGATTTATATCGGCTGGAATCTGGCAATACACAAATTCCAAGCGTGATGATTCTGATGATGGATTATGTTATGAAATTCAATTTGTTTTCGTGGCAGTCTTCTGGCATTTTTCAGTAAAATCACACCTGTCGTCAAAATAAATTTAAAAAATGTTTTTCTCAATAACTTTTCAATACTCAATGTTTCAATTTAGAGGTAGGTAACTCATCGTTTCGCTCAACGGCTGCGCCAGTGCGGTACTTTTTGTATACACAACTTTTTATTTATTTGTGATTAAAATATTGGGTATGTTCTGTTCCGAATATTCTATTTCTATATTTTTTTAATTTTATTTTATGTCTTACGCCATAACACAGGGACATCCCTAGCATGGCGGGCGAAATAACACAATATGTACACTATGTATAAAATTCTTTAATAAATAAATAAATAAATAAATAAATCTTATGATATATATTTTTTTTAATTTTCAAAGTTGCCTCTCAATTCTTGAAAAAAATTTTTTTTTTAATATCCTAAAGTTTATTATTTTATAATCAAAAAAGACTTCTAAGAAATACTAGATAAAATATCAAAGATAAAACTTATTCGGCTGGGATTTTTCCCCAAAAATTAAATATTAACAACTCCTTAATACATACATCCGCTTTTCTAAAAATTCGAGAAAAAGCTTGATTTGTAAATTCTCCTCCGTGAAAACGATTAATTACTTTCAAAATTTTCCAATTTTTTTCTGTTTTAAAATCAAAAATTTCATATGAAAATGTAAAATTCAAAATTGCGAAAATAAAATATAAGCGTAATATCAATACTAGTACATTTTGTGATTAATTAATTGTTTTAAAACGTCATGCTGTTTCCTTTTTACTTCAAATACATTTCTCTGGTGTTCGATTAAATAATACATTTTTTACCACTGCAACGTGTAAATGAATAGTCAGCTAAATACTCCGATTTCCCAAATATAAATATTAAAATTATTAGCATATGGCTTATATCTCACCACCACGCAGCCAATACTAAAGTATCTGTGTCCACTACTCAGGTCTATTGACTTTAAACATTCACAAAATGCCCAAGCAATCGTTGCAAATCGACGACAATGTCAATAAACATATCTCAGCGAGAGAGATTTCATATTTTAACAAAACGATGTATCCTCTCCGCTTGTTTGTTTATTGGACAATAATGGAGAAATATTTGCAATTATTTTTGCTTTTCTTATTACTTATTCAAACAGTATAATATCTTTTTCTGTTGTGTTGAGCCATGTTGCTGGTTCTCCAAAGATTCGGAGTGCTTTTTTTATTTTTTTATTTTTCAACGTTATTAATTAGATTACATTATTGATGTGCTGTCCCTGTCTCACAAAGAACTCCTGTATTGAGAACAATTGCAGTTTACCACAAAAATCAATAACAATATTTCATTAATAAAAGATAATCAGCATCGTACAATTTGGAATACATACCTATCAATGGGTTTTAATAAAATTGTTGATGTTATATCTGACTTGGCTGATGATGAAGGACCTGGTATCTGGTGTATTTTTCAAATAATTTGTGTTCGGCTTAATGGCCAGTGGAAGTGCATTGTATAGCTTTGTTACAAAGTATCTAAAGTTGCTTTGGCCAAAAATTGTGTTAACAAAGGGGATAAGTTAGATATTATCCCCCTGGTTCTACAATCACTAGCAGTTTGGATGTTATCGATTCGGACTTTGAATTTGTTTTTTCATCGATATTTTTTTATTTTTATTCGATCAAATTATTTGCCTCGAAAATAATTACCACAAGCAGTGGCGGTTCGTGGTCTTTTTAACGGGGGTTCAGAAATTCAAGAGAAGAATGATATATTGTCTAATCAAAATTTACTCTTGTCACACAAATTAAATAAAGTTAGTGGGGGGGTACCTACATAGGTACTATTGTTTTTAAATAACTTGATACTCCTCGACACAATTATTAAACAAGCAAAATGGTTTTAGAGGATTTAAATTATTTAATGGTTTTTACAACACTCAATGTACGTTGCTAATTATTATTGTTTTTTTTCAATAAGAATAATTGCGTAGAATTTAGAATATAATATAATTGATATTTCAAAACATAAAAAAACAAGAAACACAAATAAAGGTGGCCACGAAATAAAATTAGCTTTTTTCACTTACACTAAAAATCCATTATACACGTATACAAAAAATAATAATATTTAATTTCCAAACTTTTTTCATAAGCATTAGCGTTATTTTTTGTACATAACACTGTATTCATTTGTCATTGTGCGAAAAAAATTAGGACAGAATATTCGCGACAACCGATAAACGCAACCACTTTCAATTTGAAAGCCGAAACAATGCTAGGATAGCTCAACACAAAATTGCATAACTAGCGACGTTGTTTGCCGAAACTTTAGTAAATGTACTCGTAAATAAGGGATATGTATAACGGCTTATCTATAAAAAATAAAAAACCAAAAAAGAAGTCAAAATCGGTCCACTTCAATAGTAGATTTACAAATGCCAATAGTAAACGGTTGGAGAAATGCAGAAACAAGAAAATAAAAAATGTACAAAAATGACTACAAAGTTAAATACCATAATATAACATTTAACTTGCATCCGTCAATGCAAAAGTCGACCGTCAGCCGGTCATCCTGCGACAATCTCGGGCTTCGTTTCGGCGAGACTCGTCAAAGTTCGGAGGTCACGTGACATCTTGACTCGTGAGCAGCGCACCAAACTGCGTAGTTTTGTCCATTCTACCATCACAGCGATTCGTATCGGCTATGATTTTTCGTATGGACAAATGTGTGCGGATCGCAACGCGCACAAAATGGGAATAGATAGGTACCGTATTTTTCAATGGCGCGAGTTTTAAAGACGGAATTTTAATGTCGAGCTATCTGTGATACGCTTGTATTACTATACAACAATATTGTTTTAATTTATCATATTTTTAATGGGGGTTCACCGCACAACCGCACTGACCACAAGTATTGAAAAATCTAGTATCTTATGCGAAAATTTTATTGTGGTCGAATGTGGGTGAAGAATTTTGGCCGGAGAATATTCCTAGATCCGACTACATGTAGTCAAACTGACCATCTGCAACTTTGATAATATGCAATATTGTTAATGGTAAAAACGTCGCCTGTCACTTAAAATAAAATCGCACTCCGATCTTAGTCAATAATTTAAAAATAAAAATAAACTTGACAGCTGAAGTAAGTCAGCGTGTTGTTATTTGTTTTAAAATTAAATACCTAAGTATTTTTGGGTTTTAAAGATGATTATTTATTTGTATCAAATGTTTATTTTTGCGGGTTAAAAATCTTAAATAATTTTATTAATTTATTTATATTTCACGCCCTGCTGGGATTTTACATGTTATTTTTTTTATTATCAAAAGTACATCGAAATCAACATTACATTCAATTCACACAAAATTAGTTGGCTCTTTTTCACACAAAAGTAAAAAATAAAATTAAAAAGCAAAGTACGTCTAAATAAGCATTAGAAACAATTCAAACAAAAGCAAAAAATAAAATTATAAAACTGAATCTAAAACAAAATCCAAAACAAAATCATAAACAAAATCAATGTCCAAATCAAAAACAAAATCAACATCATAATCAAAAACAAAATCAAATATGAGTTAGATAAAAGCAGGATACCCTACCATGCAAGGTAGAGAAACAACAGAATGGGATAAGTACAATTCGTAGATTGAGTCAAGGAGAACTAGCTATATATATATATATATATATATATCAAGGAGAAAAAGGTATATTCAATTAAATATCATTTTTTCTCAATACAGTTAGAAATAGGTGTCAAAATTGTTTTTAAATTATTGTGATGCTTCTATTTCTGTGATGTTTTTCTGTGATGTTAATTTAAAATTCTGTTTTCACGTCTATAAAAATATATTTTTGTAAATAAAGTTCATTTATAAAACTTTGTCTATTGGCGGTGCTAGTCTGATTGTTTTCTTATTAGTTGCAAAGTTTTATGTGAGTTGGACAAACTATTCCAAGGAACAATGGCGTTTCTTACGAAGAAGTCAAAATTGGAAGTCTTTCAGTTTCATTCCTGTAAAAGGCCACCGATCCGAATTAAAACGTTGCTTTTCAATAGATCTGATTATCCTATACTTAACTACTCTCTTTCTCTACTCTTTTCATTCCTTCCGATCTTATCAAACCCTTTTGATGGGATAATAGTAGTCACACTTCACACTGCTTGCAAGCACATAACCTATAAATATGTTGTTAATATGGCTTCGCAAGCCGCAAATCAATGGACTTAAAAATCACGTTTATGGAATTATTACACATGAGATACGAGATATAAGTAAAACCTCTGTGTTTAACGTTTTTTTTATAAGCTAGCTTAAAAATGGATACTTGTTATGTACTTCTTAATGCGAAATTGATCATTTGTTTAATTTAATCGAACTTCTTTGCGATGAAACTCTACTATGTGTATTAAATACTATATTTAATTTGAAAAATTCATTCTACCTAAAGTAAAAATCTCTTTTCATATATAAAGAGAATGAGCTAGTATTGAAACGATTCTTACGGTCACGTTTATTCAATTAGTTATTACACGAATCAGATAACAGATATGTTTATTCAATCAATTATTGACCATACCACCAAAATTTTTGAACCGAGCAGCTACTGTCAGGGGCAGCACCAACATCAGCTGTGTATACCGCGTGGCGGAACAGACATGTTAGTTCTGGCGTGCTAGCATGGTCGATCGATATAAAGTTACCGACCGATCGTCGGTAACTTCTCATCGTTCTCTAGGACAACTGCAGATCGCAAACGAATAGGTAACAGTTCACAATGACTAAGTGTCCTTAATATATTCGATATCAACTGTTGTTTGTACGTTAGCGATCTACAGTTGTTCTAGGGAACGATGAGAAGTTACCGACAATCGGTAGGTAACTTCATATCGATCGACTATGCTAGCCTCCCTGAACAGCACGATAAGGGGTATGGTGGAGGCCCTAGCATACTCGCTCGATAACGATCGATAGGATAACTATCGGTAACTTCTCATCGTTCCCTGGGACAACTGCACATCAGTTGATGTCGAATATGTTAAGGACACTTAGTCATTGTGAACTGTCACTTATTCGTTGACGATCTGTAGTCATGCTAGGGAACGATGAGAAGTTACCGATAGTTATCCTATCGATCGTTATCGAGCGAGTGTGCTAGGGTATCTGTTGTGAATTGCGCGTATCGTAATTGGAGCATCACCAATAGCATGTCAATTCATAATACCTACTAGAGTAGGAAGACACTTGAAGAAAACTGCATTTATTGATTGATGGACCTCGTCTTTGAAAGGAGTTTTCTATGAATAATTTAACGTAACTACGTACCTAACAATTTACCATCCAAATGCAGGAATTACTCTTCGTCAAAATCATCTACAAAGAATAAGTGCTATGCTCAATCATTGGGATTTCGTGACAAGTGATGTCTCAATAGACATTACGTAGTAATCCTCCTACCTTATTAGTTTATTCATGAAGGTGAAACTACTTGCTCTCTTGACGTTTTGTAGTTCTGTTATAAGGATTATCATAAGTCTGTAACATAATTTATGATGTGTTCATTGTATGTAACATGCCTCAGTTGCGTGAGAAACGAATAAATGTACTTACTCAAAATCGAAGTATTTTTATGTAGTCAACTCGATACATAACGAAAATTTGCACATTTAACTTCGAGGAGGAGAGTGGAAATTTCTTATTCGATTATTATTTTATTAAATGAAAATTGTCATAACAACTCATAGCGAGTAAAATTAAGATTGGGAGGTTATAATATATGGAAAGGCGAAGCCTTATGCTAAAATACCATTTTAGATTCATCTTTACTAAGAGTCGGTTTACATTATAAAGACAAAAAATATGCTTTGGATAAATTCATTCTTTTCGAAGAGTTTCCGTTGATTTATGTAACATCCTAAAAGTGTGGTGATTTAATGTATCATGTGTATTAAAATGTCCTAATGTATTATCATGTATTCTATAAATAAAAATAAAATAAATAAAATATGTGAACGCATATAAAAACAACTTTTTAAAAATACTTTTTTAGGGATAACATTATCTGTGACAGTTTCTATTAATTACTTATTTTTCTTTCTTATAAAATTATTCACAAAATAAATAAAACCACTTTTGTGCTTGAAATCGGACCTCTAGACTCCGTTTGTCAAGCGATTTTTTTTTTGCCTATTACTTATATTCGTGGCGATATAAGGCACACTAAGAATACCTACATACATTTTTGACTTGATTCCTCTTAAACCGTTTATATTTACACTTTATAATATCTTAAGTGGATACTGGTTGAATCAATTTCATGAATGGCCTTATTTATAGGTGTGTTTCGATATGAGAATGTTCGCATCTTGTGATGTTTTATTTATTTTGGGCAGTTGGTCTCTTTCAGTACCTACCGTGCTGTAAAGCTGTAAACATTTCCGCATATCGACTTGTGTCTAAGTACCCAACCTTTCGTACATAATAATATCCACCTGTCCCGCCGCTTTTATGTATCAGAATTTGTATTTTGGTATATAGTACCGTATCGATCAACCTTTTCTTGACAAATCAGGTTTCCGACAAATTCTACGCGGAGAAAAATGTTATTCTAAAATACGATAATTTTATTCGTAAAAACGGTTAAAAACGGGACTGAAGTTCTTACCAACAAATTAACAGGGTTTCAATGTTTATTGGCGGGAACATGTAAGAATAAACATTGAAACACTGTTAGTTTGTTCGGAAGAACTTCAGTCCCGTTTTTAACCGTTTTTACGAATAAAATCATCGTATTTTACAAAAACATTTTTCACCGTGTATATAAGATTTCACGATGAATCTCATCAGCTATGTAACAGGATTCTTTAAAACCTTGGCAGTGGATTAAAATATATTTGGAAGATTCCTAGCATCGCATGATACGTCTAATAATAAAATATACTTTTTACTGAGATTGCAATCAGTGCCATTTAATTAGATTACTTACGCATACGGCCTAGGTCTCATCTAGAGTCTTATATTGTTAATTCGTAACATGCGTCATTAGAATTCTCTGTCATTTTGTTAATTTTTATGTGTAATATAGGATTTGATTAGTATACAAATGCGTGTCCTTCTTATCAATCAGTAAATTAATCAAAATTAACCATTTGTGGCTTTTTAAATTACTCTGTGGTTTCCTTAAAAATGTACAGTCATACAACTGATTCATGGATTGAATTGAATAGTGCATCATCACTATCTTTCCCTCAATTGACTAGCACTTTTTAATTAATAGTAAGGCCATCAGAGCAAATTAAGCTTAGATCAAGATAAGGCATAGCAATAATAGGAAGAAATAGTTTGTATTATTATGTATTATATCTGTTACACAGTCATAGACTTAATTCTTTGAACATGTGATGGTTTTTAATTAGCGGAAATTCAATTAAATTATTGAATCTGTCATCACATTAATTTGTTAAATTAACAAGGTTTGCTTCAAATCCAAAAACTTCAAATGTTTGCTTTCATACGTTATTATCAATCTTTCGTGTACAGCAGTTCAGTCTATTAACTTGAAGCTATTATTATTTTGTGATTAGTGAAGCTTTTGTTGAAAATAAAGTTATTTGTTTTGCTCAACCAAAAATACCGGATACATTACAGTAATCTGATTTTTTGTTCGTTTATGAATATTATTTCCTATGACGAAAAACTTTCTCGCCTTGCAGTCATCATCAATCAAATAATCATCTTTGATATAGCAGCAGAAACTCAACCAATAAAATAATAATTAATAACTATTAAAATAAAAAAATCTAAAAAACTCACGAAAAAAATTCTTCCATATGATATTCTCTTGTCACTCAACCAAGTAACCGCCCAACCCCTCTCCCCGACCCTACCTATCCAATAACAATTTTTTAATCTTTTAAGTTGAAAAAAAACATCAAAAGTGCCACTGGAGACCAAAATTTCATTAACATTTTTTACTACAAATAATGTCAAGAATCAATGGTCAAAGTAAGTAATTATGACATAAATTACATCCCTTAACTCTTTTTCACATGTCCACATACAATGGAAAATTAATACAATTTTTTCAGCATAATTGAATGCGGATCTCACGATCTTCGCCTTAAAAAAACGCGTGTTAATTATTCGTGAATATGTGAAAATTTAATGTATTTTAAAATAGAAAAATACTGTTGCTAACGAAGCAGCCACTACGTCTAATACGTGGGATTTAACATCAAATAAAAATATTCCATAGCGAGAAAATAGTTGGCTAATAAAATTATCGAGATGAAAGTCAACAAACTCGCACCAATATATTTATCAAGATTTGTTTTTAGCCATTTGAAATATTTACTTTGTGTAATCCACTGTTGTATTCAGTGGCGTAATTACCTGGTTGAAGACCCCACACAAAGGACTATTTTAATAATTAAGTATATCTCTTTACACCAAAAGTTTTTGCATTATGAAAAAATTATGCATCGCGGAAGTTTACAACATATTGTTGTGATATGGAGGGTAAGTACTTGAATTATTCATTTCACACAATTCAACTGTATTTCCGATTTTATGTAACTACCATATAATTAATTTAAAGTTAGTCATTTTGACATATATAATATTGGATAATTTATACTTCATTATTAAAGTGTCTTATTAAATCAATATCTAATAAATCGTTATACTAAGTACCTACAAACAAATAACAATTATTTGGTTTACTTATATCTATCTGTATATGAGGTGGAACCGTCGAAGTTTTACAATGCATATGTTTTCAAATGAATCTTGAATCACATTTGTTTTATATTTTCGTGTTTTAAAGTACCTAAAACAAAAGGCAAACCAGACTAATTTTTAAATGTATGTTTTATGTTTTTATTTCCTGGTTCCTAAAATTTGATGAGACATTACGCCACTGGTGGAAGTTCGTCCAATCTGGTATCTAATGAAGAGTGGCGCCTGTGTGGGTGGGTGTGACAGGTAAATGCCAATAGAAGCGTCGAATGTTGATATTTCGAGTCTGTTATTATTACATTTCGTGATAAACAGGACCAGTGCCAGGAGCTCGTGAATGTGATTAAAAAAAGAGCTATCACGGACTTTAAAATCCCAACTTCCATATAGATTTATCACGAACTTTCGAATATTCCAACTTTTAAATAGAGCTAGCTATCACGGACTTTCAAACATTCCAACTACCAAATAGAGCTATCACGGACTTTCTAACATTCCAACTACCAAATAGAGCTATCACGGACTATCAAACATTCTAACTACCAAATAGAGCTATCAAATTTTCAGCACCATAATTTGTTTTATATTAAGCATCTTAACAAAAAATCAATTTAAATTATAAATAACAGTCGTTGGATCCATATTCCGTATACCATCAGCCTCATTTACTGAACCTTTCGATATCACAAAGGCAAAATCTAGAGGCAAAATCGGCCGAACCTTCTAAAATTCTACAATTCTACAATACACTGAAAGCTCCGATTAGAGCTTCACTATAGTGGCGTAAAAACATACTCGTTACAATGTCTTGTCATGCAAGATGTATTCTGAATCGGTCCTGCTTTTTTATTATTTTACCAAACTAGTTTTCATACAGGTCATTCATCTCCAACAAGACAATACTATTTACAGTAGACCTCGCGACGAAAAAAGCATGTTGTGTATTTCAAATTTTCTCTCGTTTATTTAATAAATTTTAAAAAAAACAATTTTTCTTAATAGTTAATTAATTAAATAATTAAATTAATTAATAATTTATTTATTTACACGTACACGGCACAACATGTGCCATTAACATCATTGACATAACATATAAATAGTACAACATGAAGAATAACAGTATAAATGTGAATTAAATATAGGAAAAAAAGGTAAAAAGTATGTAGTAAGTAAGGTAATAAGTAGTAGGTGAAGGTAAAATACAAGAGAAAAATATGGTATAAAGTATATGTATAAAGTGTAAAGTATAAATATATAAGTATTTTTTTTTTTTATTTCTAATAATTTCAAACTAATTTTCCTGTGAAATCATAATATTTATAAATTGGTACTAAAATACCTGGCAACATATTAGTTATAAACCATATAATATTATTTATGTATTTTTAAAAATTTCTAATATGGCGCTCCGCCCACTGAGGCAACTGAAAACCAACTAAAACCGGCTGTTTTCTCTGTCTTGATTGGTCAAAAAGCTTGGTTAACCATAGATGACGCACAATCAGCTGACAGTTGGCAACTATCAATGGCCGCCCAGGGAAATCAGCAGTGACAGTCGCAAGTTACCGCTTGCGTTACCATTGACAACGGGGTTTTGTGTGATTGTGTAGTGCGCGGGCCATCACATTGTCATACAAAGACAGTTGGCAGTTGAGAGTGTTCAGTTGCCTGAGTGGGCGGAGGCGCTAAGGAACACTTTGTCCTAAAAGGCGTCACTATCTCAAAGTCAATACTATTTTTAAACTTTCTTCGGGCAGATAGGTACCATAGTGCATTAAAAATTAAGAATGTCAAAATAAAAATATTTATTTATTACATTAATACGCCGTTTTTATGTAAAATATAAATACGTATTTATATCCGTATATACGAGTACCAACTTAATCTAACCTAACGCTGAACTTATGTGTAAAAATTACAAATTAAAAATAGCTTATCTCAATAATATCTAACGATTTGAGAGGAAACCGGGCGGCGTTTTTTCTATACAAACGCATTTCCCCTCTGGATTTTGACACTAGTGCAAATGTTTTATTTAATATAAAATACTCGTAGATATCGACCTATAGCGTGTGGGTACGTTTTGCTTTTTTGATAAGTTACTTCTTACAGGAGTTACCCCTTAGTACCCTTCAAAAATCGTTAAAATTGCCTGATTTGTACGCCATCAACAGAATACAAAATAGACAGCGTATTTATAAAAAAGTGATACGTAGAGACATAAAATATTTTCTTCAAATACAGTTAGTAAAGAAAATAATAATTGATCTAGTTTAGGGCGAGAAAAATGGGGAATACAAAACCTCGATTTCGACAATTTTATTGAGACATTATCAGTGAGAGGTGCAGTTGTCCCTTTCGCTCAGTATTCTGAGGAGGAGGGGGGTAAAACGGCTAGTATTACGCTGGCTGCAACGGGATGAACTGTCCGGGGGATCAACTGAGTCGGGTCACCAGATAAGCTCACCGTTAGACTAGATCGCCAAGCACGCATGGGCTTTCACATGCATTATTATATTTCATAGGATATTGCGTTCATAACTGTGCTGCCATACAAAGTATATTAAATTATCAATATGTACCACAAACAATGGAAGCCATGGAATGGAGAAACCACAAGCATACTCGTGAATACCGGCACCAGCTCTCAGCTCACCTGGCGGCATCTTGCGGTCTGAGTATCAATGACATAACAACGGAGTTGTACGCATGAGGTTGGGTTCGAACGGTCTCTAATTTCACATTACCGACGGATCTCGTAACTCCTAACCTTTTGAGAATCTTGAGGAGTGCTTGACATAATATAGGTATTTTAATCAAACGAATTTCGGTTTTCTATGATTTTGTGAAATATTAGTGGGTTAAAATAATACCCTTTCAATTTTCAAAATTGCAACTTATTTTAAGTACACAGGGTATTAAGGATCATACTTCTTATTTCTACCAGTGATTCCTGGCATTATTTGGAGTAAAAAATGTTAATGAAATTTTGATCCGCGGTGACATTTTTGATGTTTTTTTTTCAATTGAAATTATAAAAAAAAATAGTAGGTATTAGATAGTTAGGGTTAGTTTGGGTGGTTACTTGACTCGAGTGACCAATAATAATGACATGTGGAAGAAAAAAAATATTGAAAAAAAAACATCTCAAAAAGTCAATGGACACGAAAATTTCATTTACATTTTTTACTTCAATTTTTTTTAGGAATCACTGGTTAAATTAAGTCAAGTATATCCCTTAACATCCTCTATAAATCATTTCAGATAAGCGATAAAGTAGGTATCAGAATTATTAATTTGATTTTAGTAATATTTCTATAGTATGTGTATTTCTTTCGTTTTTTGACAGGTCTAAAAACAATCGCAAAATGGCTATCGCCATTTTAAGCATTGTTTGATTCTGATTGGTTTTCTTTCTCTAATGCCTTGTTCTGACCTGACAAGTAGTAAGTCGAGTGACGAGTAACTCGCTACTTGACTCACCAAAAAGTGTTCGCACTGCTGTCAAGTAGAGTTCATTAGTAAGCGACGCGTCGCAACATGACGGGCTCAGTTAGTAGCCTGGTTGACTCCTACTGTTCCTGGGTAGAAAGGTTCAATCCTCAGTAAAGACAAAAATAATTTATAAAACATTTGAAAATATATGCATTAAAGTTTAAAAAAAAAATTTTGGTTTTTAATAGGTTGTTTTTTTAACTATTTATGTACAAATTACATTGCATTGGTAAAGTTGGTCTAATAGTACTTAATCGATTAAAATCTCAAAATATGACAAAAATTAAATCAGAAACAATGAAAATAGCCTCGAGAAAATACTTGTCCGGAATGCTTTATTCCGTAATTTTTGTAATGCAAAGTCAATATGAATTTTGTCAACAGTGACACCATTTTAGGAAAGAATGCGAAGAATTTCGTTATCATAAAGTAAGTACAGGAAGTATTTACAATGCAATTTATAAGTCATCTTGAAAACATTTGTGTTTTAGATCGGAATGCCATTTTATCTTTATGTGCCAACTTAAATATAAAGCACATATGTCCATCATGTATGTAGTAGGTATCATCCCAGAAACAAATATAAAAAGCCTTTTCCGAAATGTGAAGTGCATAAATTAATAATTGCTGTATAAAGCGGGAAAACTATCCAACCATGAAATATTGCATCATCGTTCATACTGTTTGCCGATTTTACTAGTAAAAGTGTTTTAAATTTTACACAGCTGATAAACAACCAATAATGTATTCGCATAGTTGAACGAATGAACGTCATGACAAAAAGACAGGAAAATCCTTTTCAAAAAATAACCATGTTGAACCTTCCCTCGTGACCACTATCAAAATCAGTATCACTGTCTACAAATAAACCCGAAACTTTCCGTATTCCTTTTCAAAGAACCAACATACCCTTATCCAAAAACTCTTATGCGAAAGTGTTGACTATATACTATCCACTGTAGTAGTAAGAATCGAAGAAATGTATCGAATGCCCCCAGAACTTTCTGCGCAGAACGCAAATTTTCTTTAATATCACGCCCTTGAGGTGATTTCTCACAAAAATGGCGTTCTATAAATTATCCAATTATTATTATTGTTAACCCAAACTTTATTGTGGACAGTTGGTATTGATTCTTTGTTATTTATTTGAAATTGTTTTTTGTTTTAACCTCTATCTGTTCTGTACATTATAAATGAAATAAAATATATTATATTAAATTAAATTCGGACAGATATTCTCGATCTTCATTAGTTATTTTTATTTTTTTGTGAAATTTAAGAGAATGTAAAACCAAAATTTATAATAACAATCTATTTACGGACGAGTTAGGTAGTAAATAAGTAGGCCAATGAGAGAATTTGGATACTTTACTAAACTTATTAATTAAAATGTAATATTATGTATCAAAGTGTACTCTATTGCATTTATGATCAAAAAATGAGTTTCTAAACTCTTGGGAATACAATGCATGTAGCTATGAAATGTATACTATTTTCAATTTAAAAAAAAAATACAGACTTAAATGTTTTACTATTTACCTACAAGGTCAAAAAATAGAGTTTTTTTCTCCAAAGACACAACCTGGCTTGGCTGTTGAACCAAACAAAGTTAATATCCTGATAGTTATCTCCAAAGCACACTCAAAATACACAGTATCAAAATAATTTAAAAATAATACTTTCAAGGAGAGAGACATGACAATTTAATAAAGCCCACCGCACAATTTCAGTCAGATGCGTAATGCTTATGGAGACGGAAGACTTGGTGAAGTCAGAAACATATTCAGTCTATTTCAGAGCATTTTATTTTTTCTCTCTGAAAGTAAAACGTCCGTATTATATGTACACATTGGTACTGTTTGCATCACCAGCTGATTCTTGGCAAAAAGTTGATTCATATAATCACCCCTGGCGCCAGGATAGAGTGATTAATAGAAAAGATGCTCGTAATCTTTAATTATAGTATGGCCATGTTTACAAAAACACTCAATGATAATTTATCAAATTAGAAGCGGTTTTGCTAACACAAATTCATGTTCCACGTGTGGGACATATTATGGTTATTCGTTTTCGCGGCAGGCGTCTTTCATATTGCGTCTTGCGTCTTGTGTACACAATTGATTTTTTCACTATGTAAAACTGGAAGTTACTGGTTACCACCGGGCTTTGTTCCAGAGAGCAGAATCTTTTTTCTAGTTAAAAAAAGTGAAATATGTGAAACAAATTTGCTGAGGTTATGTTCGTTATTGAAATAACTAAGCGGGCTGTGAGCGAGAGTTAAATTACAAATTTCAGTCAAAAATCAGCGCAATTTGCATTTCGCCAGAACGCACCGCTTTCTCTGGGGAAAATGTGATTTCCAATATAATATTTGATATTTTCTAATAAGAAAAATGTTTAAGTAATATAAGGTAATCCTTCACTGGCAGTGGCGGCTCGTGACTTTTAGTGAGCTAGAGTGCTAATATTAACACAAATGGCATTATTGATGTCGTAGTAGCCAAAAAAAATATATATATTTTTTTTTATGAAGATTTTTAGGAAATCTGTGCGGCGCACGGCAAAACTGAAGTTTCCTTAAAAAATCTTCACACAAAAAAAAAAAATTTTCGAAAAAAAAATAATAAAAAAAATTTCTGCTACAACGACATCAATAATGCCATTTTTGTTAATATTCGCACTCTAGCTCACCAAAAGTCACGAGCCGCCACTAATCACTGGTACAATAATACGGAGAAGATTAAAACTTGTGGCATCATACAAGTTACCTCGACGAAATCAGAAGTTTTATTCGTGAAGTTGAGTTAGATTATCTCTTTAAAAAAATATTGTAATGATTTTTTTTACTTCACTTTGGCGTTGGCAGTCAGAAAGTTGAACGGACTTTACAAAAGCAGTTTTATAATCAGCGCGTCTAAAGAAACATTTAATAAACTTTCGTGCAGTTCACTCCTTCGTACGAGTAGCTTCCTTTTTTTAAATTTTTCTTTATACAATAAATTGGATCGCCTGAATACAAATAACATGAATAGAAATACTGTCCATGATTGGTCAAGACATTATTTTTCTGATTGGTTCTCTCTTGCAGAACTGGATTATGATTAATTTGGAACCCTCATTTCAAGCTCTAACTCAGAAATTCCAAAAAGTGAGTTAGTTCACTATGGTTTAATATTTAGTTACATGTTTTGAGGATTTTACGACCACCATGCTTGGCACATGCCCGTTTTGTGGTGGTCGATCAAACTTTGTAAACTAAAATTAGAGTCTTGAGGTGCACGGTGAAGAAGGAAACCATATGTTTCCAGAACGCCGTGGGAAAGTGGTGGGCTACCTCCAAAATAAAAGTTCACTCCAAAAAGCGCAAATTGACGTAAATTTAATTAGCAGCTTTATATCAAGCCTTTAAACCGGAATTTTGTATAAATATTTTAATCCTAAATGATTATTTTAAAAGAAATACTATGCGACCCTTGAAAAATCATCCAATTTTATTATTGTAGAATTTGTGAAGCTGAAAACATTTGTAAAATATTTGACTCGGGATCATTTATTGTCTTTCAAAAGCAAATATTTTTATTTATGATATGATTTTAATTTTTTCTTGACAAACTTGAGAGACCTTTCGAATTAATACCATTAGTATCTAAACTTGAAAATTTAAATATAATACACATTTGTTAAAAATATAGAATTATAAAATAATTTTCTGATTACAGGTAGGTAGGTACCAGTGGCGGTCCGTGAGTTTTCAGTGAGCTACAGTGCTAAGATTGAATAAAACGACGTTACTGATGTTGTTGTAGCTGAAAAAGAATTTTATTTTATTTTTCAAAATTTCAACTTTTTCTATGAAGATCTTCAGGATTCTTTCAGTTTGGGGATGCGCCGCATCGATGAGATGCAAGCAACTGAAAGATTCCATACAAAAAAGTTGAAATTTGGAAAAAAAAATCATTTTCATAACATCAGTATCGTCGTTTTTTTTCAATCTTGACACTCTAGCTCACTGAAAACTTACAGACCGCCCCTGGTAGGTACCTACTTTAACTCTTATCTGAATTCACAAACTTCAGTTTTAATTTAGAAAATTTCAAAGAAAATTTGTGTTCATCATTACGCAGGGAAATTTCACACCACGCAAATCGTCACAGACAACCGAAATTATTATGTTGTGTTTCAGTTCCAAAGGCAACACATTTATAAAAAATATTCAAGTACAAAAATCGCTTCCTTTGTAATTCACTTCCTTAAACAGCATGAAAATGAGTGCAACTTTTCTGCATATAATTGAAGTGTTTTTGTATCATCTCCTGCCTGCCAAGCAACATTCCTATTAATTATAATTTGCATTCATTTTAAATAAATTAACTCTTGCAAAACCGGAGTGTAAAACGATTAAAGGCCAAACCTATTCATCTACAAGATTCACAGAATGTTGTGCGTAAATATTTGAACTCTGGTCGAATTAACATAAAACATTAATCATACACGTGGTGAAGGGGTAATGTTCTCGACTCCTGAAATCGCGGGTTCAAATCAATAAAAGTAATCGAGCACGTTTGAAAGCGGATATACTCTGGAATTGAAACGTTGTTTGAAATGGCTTTAGCCCTGTTTGTTGACCAGAACTGAATAGTCAGGTATTCACCCATCTTCCTCTTCCTCAACTCCCTTTTGGCTCCAGACGGTTGGGAGAATTTGGTATTCTTGTGCGGTATTCATATAAAAAAACAATGTATATTTTTGTAATTTTAAATAATTATACATATGTCGACAGTGCATATATATAGTTCGTTAAAAAATCGTATTTGCTATTTTCTCAATATTTTTTTTTATACATATTCATTACATATCTAATGGCACAACCTTGAAACAGTAATAGCCTTACTAATAAACGTGGTGATAATTTTGTAAAGTTGATATACAACCATGTATGTATATGAAAAGCTTACTAGTAAATAGTTCGTATGAACAGTACGTAGGTACATTGTTTGTATAGCCAAAGAGGATTGTTTATCTGTTATAAAAACTTGAAATTTCTCATCACATTTGGGAAGATTTCCAAGGCATATAAATTATATATAAATGTGGTATAAATTTTTATTCTTTTTGGACATTTCGTAAAAACAAATACTACTTTTAAAACTAAATAAAATTAGATTACCCTTTAGATTTTAATAATATATAAATAAACTATTTTAATATTTGGAATTTTTAAATTTAAGACAGAAAAAAAACAAGGTAATTCAATTCAATAAGCGATAATTGTTGAATGAAACACTAGGTATATATTGAATCATTTGGCGGGTAGGAGGTAACCCGCCGTAGCTTAATGGTAGAGCTCCTGTCCGGCAAACAGAGGGGTGCGGGTTCGAGTCCCGTCGGCGCATGTATCTTTTCTCGGGAGAGTTTTTCAATATTGACGAGTGTTTCAGGCTAATAATTATTGCTTATAATAATTGTTACAAACTAGACAATGTTTTTTTAAAAAAAGCAAGACGTACAGACATAGAATAGTTTTTTCTTATGTAGTTGGTAAAAAAAAATTGAAAATCAGTGGAAAAGTTGGGAATACAAAACCTCGATTTTAGTTAGGTATTAGTAGCCCGGGGTGCATTGTCCCTTTCGCTCAATATCCGGTGGAGTAAGAGCAACAGTGACAGCAACAATGTAGTAAAATCTATTTTTCAGATTTCTCCACCATTGGGTTTCATCTTAAGTCTTTATTCAATATGAACCTAAAACACTTTTTTCAAATTTTTTTATGAGTAAGGTTGTTTGTTAGTTTTTAAAAATCATTAATGCAAATGCCGCAAGCGCACTGATTGTGAAATGCATATTATTAAAATTTTCCATGATAATTGATAACTATAGTACAATAAGTTATTTAATAGGTTTCCGATTGTTGCCTGATACCCCTTGTTCAAATTATATATTTCCGATACCTGAAGTTAAACTCCTTTTTTTATTAGATTGGAAAAAGAATATATTTTTTAAAAGAAGATTCATTTCAAAATAAAAACAGCTCATGGTAGGTCTCAATTGCGGGATTCGGATCTTTAATGTTCACTTGTTCATTTATTACCTTCGAAACGACTTTTACTATAGCCAATTTCACACTCGTTCAGTAAGCCGAAAAGGTTTCAGAGTGTTTTTTCATGTACACTTTTTTTTCATTTTTGTAGGTCAACACTATTAATAAAACCATTTCGAAAATATTTTGCAAAAAAGCAATTCGAACGGAGCATAATTATTTGCAATGGCATAAAGCGAAAATAGCTAACGATAAATTGTTTATTTAAATAATGATCATCGATTATGTCATAGAAAAAGTTGAAATTCCGGTTATCTTTTCTCAGTAATTAGAACAATTGATAGGTAAAGTATAAACACATATTCTTGAACGGAATAGTTATGCACCTATCTAATAATATCGTACGCTGTTTTTCCAATACAAGGCTAATGCTGTAATGCTAAGTATATTACTAAATTTAATAAATTAATATCCAAAACAAAAGCTCGGTCTTATTTGTAATTGGAGCAAGAAAGTAATTATTGTGTTATTTCTTCCTGGAGCATCTCTAACGTATTCACTTACGACTTACGAGTCTTTTAACACTCCGCTCCGGAGGGGAGTAATATAGTCCAGTAAATATAGCATAAAAATGACAGTTTCTTGAAGTTTACATCACTTTACGGCCTCCGTGGTCGAGTGATAAGGCTCGCGACTAGCAATCCGATGGTCGCGAATTAAAATTCCCGACATTCGCAAATAAAGTTTATTTGACTAATATGTGTTATTTCCCAATAAATTAAAAAAATATTGAACGTAGGTAGACATAGGAATGACGTATGACCCGTACCTGAGTTATTAATATAGCTCTGGTGTAAGGCCGCCATTCAGAATTGAAACGTTACTTGAAATGACTGTAGCCGTGTTTGGTGACCAGATCTTACTAGCCAGGTACTTCCCACCTTCTTCCCCCCCCCCCCCCCCACAACCTTATATCATGCGCCGATGTCTAAAAATTGGTTTTATAACACTGCAACAACCCAAATGATATATTAAAAATTCAAAACTACCCAACCTTTTGTAAGGAATTTTGCTGTATTGACTGCATTAATAAATTTCTACCACACGGAGAAAAAAGGTTAAAAAAGGGACTGAAGTTCTTACGAACAAATTAACAGGGTTTCAATGTTTATTCTTAACATTTTCCCGCCAATAATCATTGAAAGACTGTTAATTTGTTCGTAAGAACTTCAATCCCGTTTTTAACCGTTTTTACTATTAAAATGATCGTTTTTTCGGATAGCATTTTTCTCCGTGCAAACTGTGTGATAACGTGCGATGTCTAATTGTGTTTTTTTTACCTCGCATGCTTAGGTAATCCCAGATATACTATTCGGTAATCGATCTGAATTAAAAAAAGTAATTCGTTCCCATTAATAAAGTTTTTAAATAATAATATCTATCAAATTCCAACGAAATTATCTCGCGAACCATGCAATGCAAATGAGCACCGTACACCAGTAATATTTTGAATATGCCAAATAGGAAAATCCCGAACCAAACACGCTGCCACATCATCAAATACTGTAAATTAATATTTAAACGCCTGTAAAGTTTCGTGTTTCCTACCTCTTGCGATTCGACACATTATGCAGCCTGATAGTTGACGCCGTCTAACAACATTATGATATAATCAAAGTGACTTAGGACAATCGATTGCAAAGTTGCAGTCGATACAAATGTTCTAGGTCACCTGACAAGCCTTCATTGTATCACGATTTACTTCGACTACCAATGCACCGCGGCCCATATGGTCTGTTTACATAGGTGTATGTGTACTGTGTACGCGATTATATCAACGATGAACAAATTTTAGAAGTTGTAATAGCTGTTATGATTTAAGATTTTCACAGCCAAAAGTATTTTTGTTGTTTATTTTTGGGATATTATGCCGTGTTACGCTAACTCCTTATTTAGCCGACACATCTGCCCTGATGATGGACACTGTAATGTTGTCCGAAACGTCGGCTAAAGAAGGAGTTAGCGTAACACGGCATAATATCCCAAAAATAAACAACAAAAATTGTAATAACTGCTTTCGTATCATACTGTTCAGTAAGTAAAATTGTGGAAAATACGTAAGGTTTAAAAATATTAATTTATAAAGGAGCTTAAATAATATTTTCCGGGTTTAATAATTCGACTTGCAATGTTCTAACAAAGTACTGAACATTAAAAAAATCATTGCAACAGATAATTCATATTTGTTTTGTTTTGTACTAGGTACCAAGCTGATAAAAAAATTAAGCCTTGATCACGGTGACAGCCACGCTGCTCGCCGTTTTTCCCGGCTGGTTTTCTTCGGCCGCGGCCGGTGCTAATTTGTATGGCATTATTGAAAAGGTTGCAATACTTCCAATAGCACTGTCCTAGTAATATGCAAGCTTCGAGGATAGCCAAAATTTTACATCAAAATTTGAGTAATTAATATTCATCAGCCTTGTTTATTCATATATATATTTTTGAATGTAACGACATAATGTTCAGCTATATTTTTCTTCTTCTGGGAGATTGTGAAAGCGTTTCAGTTTAGCAGAAAATAAAAATATCAAAATTTATTAAAATCGCTGGGTTAAAATATAACCTTAAGGCCCATTAACCAGCGGCCGAGAATTCAAAATTCAACTTGCGATCCTGGCCTTGCAACTGTACAGAGCGGTTCCGATGAGAAAGATTGATTATTCTCCGTACCAATTTTTTAACTAATATCTAAATATTTACTTTATTTCATTCAGAATGTGCTTTAATATATACCTGCATTCAAGTAAGCCATAAAAATGCTCAAACGCGTGATGATTAATTTCTTAATATCGTCTACTTCTAGTAAGTATTTCTTAATTATAAGTATTTATGATTTTTCAATATATTTAAGCAAAATAAGAGTATAAAAAAAACTTAAATATTTTCGTCTGTAAGTTCGTAAATAAATATACAAACTGAGGTATTTTCGTCACAAAACACATACCAGAATTTTATTTTAAATGATTTTATTTGAAAATTAAAATTCCGAAAGGTGGCTTTACTTGTATTGATTTATTTTACTCTTTGATTATATAATTTGAAATGTGTGTTGTATAATACAATATTAAAATTTAAAAAAAAAATAGCTTTACCAGATTAAATAAAAAACTTTCGAAAACAAATAATGTTTTTTGGTAAAAAGGAGTCAATACGTCTACAATTTGACTTAAAATGAACTAATTTTCGGTATTCTCTAGTTATACCTTATTAAGCGTTTAATTTAATCATTTTACATATTCAATAAAGTTATTTATTTTCTCAATATCATATTTTTAATTAAACTATCTTCTTCCGAAGCAGAAATCAAATGAGCTTTGACACACGGAGCTTACTGCGGTCGTCATCCTATTGAACAATTGAACCATCATTGAGGTATTGAGTAATGAATACAAAATTACATCAAAATATTATGGCTCATCACATTGACTTTCCACCACAACTAAATAATCTACGAACCGCGCTGAACACTGGCGTTTTATCTCTGTAAACAGTCCCGGGCAAAACAACCAACTCACACGTGCAACCAACAATCGTCGACAAATATAAACCATGTAATCGTTGAATCCATACGGCATAATTACAATGTTATTATGCACAATAAAAAAATCTTCTTCGCAGTAAAATAATGTACGTGTCAATTACATAATTTTATACATACACCTTTAATTACGTCTTTATGCTTACCTCCAAACATTTAACACTGTACAATATATATGATATATTTTCAATATTCACTATATTTTCAAAAATTTTATAACGTATATTTTTTTCGGCGTGGGCGTCCCCTATAGTTTGTCCCCTCGGTCATACCCTTCATTATGGCATGCAAGAGGCCTTCTTGTCGTATTATATGGCCGATCCATAAAGACATACGAGAGTACCTGGAGGCAGCGCCGGTTCTACGAAATCTGGCGCCCTGTGCAGGAAGTACCGATGGCGCCCCCCCCCCCCCCCCCCCAACATTTTTTTTAAATTCAGATAAAAAATTTATATACATATAAAAATAAAAATAAATTTATGCAATACGTTTAAAATAAATTAATATCCCGCCAACAAGAATCAAGAGTAACTTTTCCAAGTGTAATATAAAACAGGAGGCAGTTTAGTTCAGAAATAATAATATTCTGATCAGTTTGTTTAATATGGTGCCAAATCGCGCGCGAATGGCAACATAAATAAACCAATAACGCGGCGAAAGCGACGAACTATCATCAAAGAGCAACTTGATCAACGAAGGGAGATCCGTACGAGAAGCGATCAATGAACCAATCACAATGTTTGTTGAATTTCGAACGATACAATGGTCGTAAGAGCAACAAGGAAAAATAGGTCTTACGTTCGTATGAAATATATTGTATTTGGAAAAAAATTCCTTGACGTAAGTCAAATCCGTATTTCGTTAAATTTTAACCATCGATGCGCGCGCATTAGGTTCACGCATATGGAAAGTGAGTGTTGCTAGCGCGAACTAATAATTCCGTATTACGAGTAATTTTTAAACGATTCGGGGAATATTTTCATTGAATTTTAAAACAATATTTATTTTATCACGGCGCCCCTTCGTAGTGGGCGCCAGGTTTTTTGCACGTTTTTGAACGTATGGCAGATCCGGCGCTGCCTGGAGGACCTGCTGGTGGACATGCGATGCTCATCATATGCAGACTTCAAAAGAGCCGCACAAGATAGGGAAGAATGGAAGAAAAAAATAAAGGAAATTGCTGCAAACCAATCCCAGGATTGAAACCACAGAGAGAGAGATATTTTTTTGGGTACGGTGTCTTTAGATGTATAATGTAATATGATATTTTTTTAATGAAAATCAGTTTGAAAATGAAAATTTACCATGTTTTTTGCAAGCTGAATATTAAAATGAAATTATTGTTTATTTCTCTTCTCTTATTGAAGGTTTTTTTTTGTTTCTTACTTTTACTAGTTTTTCATCAATCGTGTTTTAATGCTTGATCTTTTCTTTTTTAGAATGAAAATAAATATCTAGAGAATATCATAAATTAATATAGTGTACCTGGCTTTTAACATAATAGCATCATTAAATATATGAAATACTCGCATTACACAGCTGAAAGCTGCGCGTAGGTACTGTAGCAGATAAATTTAATATCGATTTATTAGGTCAATGCAACTGTTTTTAGCCCCACTCTATTTCAATTATAATGTATGGAACCTGTAAAGATCTATTTAACCCCTCAGGCCTCGAGCATATTCTATCAGATTATTTCCGCTTTGCAATAAAATCTAAATAATTGGAATATTTCAAAAAATTCTTTTTTTTAAAAAGTGATAAAATGAGCTTTAAATTTTTTTTAAATCGGAATAAACATATAATTATTTTAATATAAAAATTATGCACGCGAACATAAAAAGTTTTAAAAGTGGCTCACCTTAGGTTTTTTTTCTGACTAAACTTACTGATAATGAAAAAATAATAAGACATACATATGTTATTAGACAAATTTAAGAGTAATATATAAATTATTGTCACCTCACCTTTTTTACTTTTACATAAAAATAATTAATAAAAAATTCCCAAGATTTTATTATTTTTATAAAATTTTGGTTGGAAACTTTGGTTTTATAGTGGGATACATTTAAATTTTTTCTGTGGTTAACTATTAGATTATGTATGTTTATATATATTTTTCACCGTGACAGGAAGGGAGATACAACGATTTCTATGAGATCTACGAACTATGGGCTGTTCCCAAAGGCGAACAAATTAATCTGAGGGGTTAAACGTAAAAAATATGATACCATATTTTTTAACTTGTTTGATATTTTTCTTTCTTTTACCGTTATAAAAATTTCTTTATCGAAGTGTCTAAAGAAATATTTTTACAATTATAATATTTATTGTGGATTTATAAACAACAAAAAAATACGAGTGTGCTTTAGACCACACGACTGAAGTAAATACTTCTTTAGCTCCATCTATATATATGTTTATATAATAATAAAAGCGTTTATTAATCAATAGATTTTTTTTACCTATATATATACATTTTTGATTAAACATTGTTTCTATTGACGAAAAGGTCACTGCTCAGCTGCAATTCAGGATTTCTCCTGGAATGCAGCTGGTTTTCAGCAGTGCCTTCAATAAAAGACAGAAAATAAATACAAGTCAATTAAATTACATAAAAATAATCCAACCAAATCTCAAAATCAACACACACCATATAAATAATAAAAAAAGAAATAGAAATAGAAATAAATAAAAATATAAAGATAATGTAAATTGGAATTCAAAAGCTAATAAAATCAATCCCAATAAAATATAATAAATAAATTCAAAATAAAATCAATTCAAATTATATGTATAAAGTATATACATATATTAATTTTCTACAAATATTTATTTAAATTTATTATCATTCGCCTCGCCCGATCAAGCCGTGCGCATCGACGTCCGCTCCCCCTCCTGTTTGGCGCGTCACTGGTATTTCAAAATACTGATTGAAATATTTCATCCACTGGTATGAGAGGAAGAGAGAAAGAAAATGTGTGCGCGCACTGCTCTCTCTTGCTTCTACAATGTGATACAACCCGTTCGCCTCGCAACGCATTTCACTTTTCGTAATGCAGTAATTTCCGTAACGCATTTGCCAGTTTACCCCCAAGTCAAGCGTGCGTAAAGAAGTATTTACTTCAAAAACAAAAATAGTTTGTAAATACATTCATTCCATACCACCCATAAAGTAACGCGTACATTTTATTGTAATGATTCAATTACATCATTTAAAAACATCCTCTGATTGAGTTGCTAGATTTATTTTTTTACAGTCAACAAATTGGTTCCAATCCAACGAGTGACGTGAACACGCGATCCAACACATCATCAAGAGATCAGGAACATTCTTTCATTTGATAATAACATTTCCTAATTAACTAAACATGTGACGCCCACTACAATAATCATTAATGGCTTCTTGTTACAAACGTTACACATGGTTAATTTAATTAGTTGCATTCCTTTGAAACAATTCGTATCAAGATGGTGAAAATGATTAGATATGACATAATAAATAAGTACGCAATTCTGAATACATATTTACTTGATTGACCAAATGACATTCAAAGGTTTTTCGCCATTCTCGGAAAATCCCAGAGCAATACAGATGTATTAACTACTAAACTACTGTTTTATATATAAAGTCGTCATTCATAATAGCAATAATTATAAAGGTCAACAGAATAAAACGCTGGCGGTTACACCACTTACATAATATTAATTACTAGCGCAGACCCGTGAAAACCGTGATAAAATAAATAACGACAAAACTTTTATAAAACTATAATAGTTTTGTCGTTACGTAATTTTTAACAAATACTACTGTCACTGAGCAATAAATGATTATTAATAATAACTAGTAACCAAATGGATAATACTTGTATACCCTATATATTTCTGTGCTCCTGGTATTTTATTCTTGTCGGCAGTCTTACTTTTGATCTTTATTTTGTGTATGTTGTGCTGATAATGTGATTACTCGGTAGCATTTCTGTGCTCCTGGTATTTTGTTCCTGTCATTTATTATTTATGTCGTTTATTCCTAGCATTCCTCACAGACAGTCTGATTTCCCCACAAATCCGTTCCAATTTTTAAAACGTAACACAATTCAAAGCAAAAGTTCTAGAGTTCATTGAACCGGTGTTACAAACACAGGGACACACATCCAAAATTATTAATTTTATAACTAAAGTTAAATGGTTGATAATAAATATGAAACGGCAATAATTTTCAGCTACAACAATGTTTATCCAGTGCCATCTATCCACGTTTCGAGTCACTAAAGTCTTGCGTCTGAATCTTTCAGGGTTTCTTCCTGTTTTTTCCGATAGATGCTGCTAGTCTTAAGAATGAAAGCTTCGTTGTAGTGAAAAGCCATTTCTGAACAACTATACATTTGTTCATTTGTAAAATACAATTAAGACGACTTATAATATATCGTTTTCCTACGTGAATAACTGATAACCGGTGAAATAATCTTATTGGTGCATAATATTATAGTCGACAGTAAAACCCCCGCCCCCTATGTTATTTTTTTAACGCACCAGAATTTCAGGTCCGGGTTTAGTTTTTCCCAAAGGAAAAACTAAACCCTTTCATACACTTTTCCATATAAATGATCATCTAGTAAATCCACGTTATGCAAGTGTATTATATAAGTATAATTAATTCAAAAGAGTACAAGAACAACATGTTAATCTACCAAACTATTAAATGGGAATATAATTCACCGACTCCAGATATTTTCATATCAGAGGTTTCGGCTCGGTGGAATTCCTAATTTGACCGATAAATCCTGCAGATCCCTCAATATAAATATTTAAAAAATCTTTCGTAATCACATGTATTTAAAATTACTGATTTTTGCATTTTTATATACAAATTCTTTGACAAATCTAATACGCCTAAATTCTTAAAGAGAGAGCTAGGTATAATGCCAGTAGCCGAAATAACAAATGCTAATATTTTTATGGTCTGAGAATGCCAAATTCTTTTAATTTCATTTCCTAAGTCTGTATACTTTCTTATTTTTTCAGAAACAGATTTTTGAATAATTTAATAATAATAACTAATAATAATTTCTAAAATTATAATTAGTTGTGCATTATTATTTACCAGCCCCAAACCTAAAATCGACTTCAAAAATACCTTTAATTATTAGGTGATTACGCGAATTTATTACACTGCCGATTTTTTGTACTCATGCGCTGGTACGAGTATATAGATGCATACAGCATGTAAAGAAGTAGTTTTTTTTTCTTGAAGCATTTGAATAAAAATATGTTTTATACTTTTGTTATTCCGCGGAACGTACATCCTATCTGCACACCCCTTCGGGGACACTTATACAGGGATAGTTATATTTTGCTTAAGTAGGTAAAACGTATTTTACCTAAACCGATTTCATATTGTATGCTGGAGCTTCAACTGTCTAGGAAACAAATGTCATGGAACTATAATACCTTCCCATAACGTTAATATAAACGGATGTATGCGTTTGGATAAAATATAATAAGTATTTTTGTATGCCTGATTATCGAGATCTAGTCATTGAATATATTATAAAGCAATCTTAACAGCGATGGGCTCAGGACACTGAAAGTTAATACTGAATATTGACAGTTAATACTGAATACTGAATATATCGAAAATTAATTCTGAATACTGAAAGTTAGTACTGAACACTGAAAGTTAATACCGAAAACCGAAAGTTAATTTTGAATACTGAATGTTAATACTGAAAACTGAAAGTTAATATTGAATACTGAATGTTAATACTGAATGTTAATATTGAATACTGAATGTTAATATTGAATACTGAATGTTAATACTGAAGACTGAAAGTTAATATTGATTACTGAATGTTAATACTAAGTACTGAAATTTAATACTGAATACCGAAAGTTAACACTGAAAACTGGAAGATAATATTGAATAATGAATGTTAATACTGAATACTGAAAGTGTCTTTCTCCTGCAAAACCCTTGTGAAAATATATTAATTTTTAAGCGGTCTCCCAAAACCATCCAAACACCGATTTTTACGAATGATTTGTAATCTCTGTAATGTGATGACTTTGCAATCACACGACAAATGTTATTACAAGATGATGCCAGTCGTAATCTTTTATTTACTATATTACGATTTATTTTTGGAGCATTATGCCGTGTTAGCATTACGCTATGTGTAAATATACATCCGCCCTGACAACGGACACTGCAACGCTGTCCGAAACGTTGGCTAAAGAAGGAGGTAGCGCAGCGCGGCATAATACCCTAAAAAAAAATCACGATTATATTTGTAGTCGTGAAAATTTCAAAACCTATCTATTTATTTATATATTTAGTCTATTACATAGATTTTTTTTTAAAGTTTTCTTTATTCATTGAATTGTTTGTTACATTAATTGAGGGTTTTTCGTCCACCATGCTAGGCACATGCCCGTGTTATAGATACATTTATAAAGCAAAAATAAAAGTTGTTATAATATTATAATAATTGAAAATGTTTGATATACATTCAAGTGTTGATATTTTGTCATATTTTACATGGCCATTGTCGATTCTCTAGAAACAATGATTTACAGGAAAGTTCTTTAAAACCAAGAGTATTTATTTTGCAAAACTACTTTCTGGTCGTTTGTAAATTAATCCTCATTCAGCTACTTAACAGTGTGTTCGGCATTATATGAACCCGGGCACCCCTCCTAAGTCACCAAACCTAGCGAGTCACCTACAGGTAACCTACGGCAGAGGTGTCAGTTATCCAATAAATGACGGCGGTACCCATGCCCGCCTCACAAATTGCTTCTGATAATCTTACCGGTACACTACTGGAATAGGTACACTGTGCCTTACTAATAAACGTGTTTTAAATTTTACACAACTGGTAAGCAACCGTTATTTAATTAAATTTGACCAATTCAGAGGATAAATCCACTGAAATTGACAAAATCTCTCTTCACATTGAATAAAAATCAGGGCATAAATAATAAATGTGTTTTGAATTTTCTATAATTGATAAATAACCAATTAGTGATTGTTTATCAGATGCGTAAAATTTAAAACACGTTTATTAGTAAGGTCTATATTTTCATTGAATTTAAAGAGAGATTTGACAAACTTTAGTGGATTTATTCATTTTTAACAATTAGAGATATATCTGAATGTAAAGGATTTGTCTGTTTGACCATTTTATTTAAGAAATGTGTACTTTTATAGTGACACAAAGAAAACCACCTTACTCATTTTTACTATCTGTTTCGATTCAAGTTTTCCGCATGAATCGGGGTGTTTAATTTGCAGTGCGCAGGCGCCATCGATTTTACCTGTTGACTCGCCTCGAGTCTTTTCCACAACGCCTATTTCCGTCTGAACATAAAAATGGTACATGTGAATATGGGTTACATGTACATATTGTATCCGAGTACATTTACTAATAAATTTATTATTTGCCCTTCCCATTCTCTATATCACATTTATTAAGATATAATATTTATGATATTTATCTTATTTCTAGGGTAGCTTTATTGTATAAAGACCCAATAGGGGGGTTGAGGATAAACGGCTAATGTCTTAAATGAATTTTCTCCACGTTGGCCTGGAGATAAGGAAACCATAGGAAACTTATAAAGAGGAAAATTATTTCGTTCCCAATTTGTGTTCATTTAGCAGGTCCTTACGATTCGTCCTTTTATCGTTCGGCATTTCTTTCATGTACAAATTAATCCATGTATTTAAAATTATTATTCGTGTTATTTTCATATTCGCGTTATTTTCATATTCACGTTATTTTCATATTCATGAAATTGTAATATTCATTTACTTTTCATATTCATCTTATTTTCATATTTATGTTATTTTCATACTCATTTCATTTTCATAATCATTTTATTTTCATATTCATGTCATTTTCATACTCATGTTAACTTTGCGATGATTTCGACTTTAAGTGGAGACAAAAATGCCTTTGATTTCTTAGTTTTATTACCACTCTTACATATCGCATTGCCTAATTTTCGGGATATATAAACTTGTCTGTATTGCGCATCTAGTCGAATATGCTAACGCTAAAAAGGGAGTGAAAATATATCAACAGGTGTAATACACCATTCCTTACAACATTTCTACATTCTGAATTCACCTCTTCATGAAAAATCTAGAATCTCTGAGATGTTATTCGGTAGATATGCAAAATTACTTCATCCACGTAATACTGCTAAATCTGTGGCATTTTTTTTACTCTGGCAAAAACTGGAAGGCAGTGGAAAATAGTCTTATTTTCTAGAGTATTCTAGACTCTGTGTACTTATCCAGTTGCACAAGTTCCGTTGCTTATTTGAGAAAAATATTTCAGGTTGACGAAGAAAACCATTTGGACGCCGGAAATTTATTAGTGCATCATCGATAGATATAATTTTTTTAATATAATTACATGTGATTTTTTTCAATGCCTGTCTCACTCGGATATACCTGCATCGAGACAGACGTAGAGGTATATACATTATACATGTGTACAAACATGGTTACTTGAATATTTATTATAGGTTAATTACATTTTGAGTTCAATACAATAAAAAAGGAAGGTAATTCGAAGTGTGAATTAGTCCTATAGAGAGAAAATGAAACGGAAATCGAATAAATGGATAGAAATATATATAAAAATGATTATTGTGTAAGTAAATTTGAATAAAATACAATATTTGTGTATGTATTAATGGTCCGTGTAACAATCGATTTGTTATTACTTATCCCGCCCAACCACGATTAAAAAACATAATATTATTTTTTTAAACCTGCAAGTATCCCTACTTTTTACGTATTCATTCTACCTAAATTCTATGAAATATTTTAGGTGAAAGCAAACAAGGTTAACCGCGTTCTATTTGTTCCTTTCCTGGTACAAAATGTGTCCTAAATTACAATTTATGATAATTAACCCCACATTATTGGACCCACGTTATCATTACAATAATAAATTATGACAAATGGCGTTAATACTAACACTAATATGGAATTTAAGTACTTAATTTAGTGGAGGTTTCTTTATAGACATTTATCTACAAGGGTCAGTCAAAAAGTAATACCTTCTATAATTTTTCTTCTTTTAATTATCAAGAAATTAAAAACCAATTAAATAGGTTGAAAACCACACCATTGTCGATTAATTTGTCACTTTTCAATATAATCTTTGTCGATTTCCACAGTTTCGGTCCATCTTTTATCAAGGGCATATTTTCCATTATGGTAAAAAACACAGTCCTGTTTCCTATATAAGCCATTGAAGCGCGGACTTTTTCACGGCCCCCGCATTTTCAAAGTGAATCTCACGATGAGCTTCACATCACACTGCCTTTACTGAGGGAGAGAATGCGTCACAATACATCTGTAGTTATCCGGCGGTCACCACGAAAGATATCATCCACTCGCTGAATGTTGCGTGGAGTCACTGCAGAACTGCTTATCGCTCCGCTTTTTGTCAGCCAACGGCGTTTGTCCTTCAGCTTCGCTACAGCAACAAACCCATCATCTAACAGTGCTGATATCCACTGTTGCATCACCGTACACATTTTTTAGTCTTTCGTGATGGCGAATGGGCGAATTAATACGAACACCGATGTCTGCCATCGGGCAAGCCACTGCAGTGATACCACCTGTTGATGCAAAAAGTTACTACTGCAGTAGATTGTAGAAGAAGGTTGAAGAAATAGCACCAAATTATAAAAAAATCACTCAATTAACTTTATTTAAGTAGAAAAAATAGGAGGCATTAGTTTTTGACTGACCCTCATACGATACGTGTTTTCAGTTTACGACGTGATTTTTAAGGCTTTTATTGCGTTTTACGTGGTTCAAATTTCATCGAATACTTTATAATATATCAATGATAATGTTTTTGTTTTCTCTAATATCAAAAGACACATTCAAGGTGATACCTACTTAAGAACTGGATTTCACATCTGCCGGTTGTATGGATAATATTAAATATTTTCAATATTTCCGCAGCGGAAAATCCCTTGAAATGCGGCCCCATATATGTTGGCGAGATAATATTAATTGCAATCACATGTATCTTTAAAAACATTAATGGTTCTGAATGTTGGTTAATTTATTAAAATCGCATGTACATTGTACGAGAGAGTTTGCGACACTTCGTGCACTTTTTAATACAGATTTTTGAAACTCTTAGGAGTGTTTTTGGATGTGATAAATTCTGCCATAATTTATTCTCATACATTCCCAACCTAAGGCTCATCTAATATTTTCCCTCGGATATATTGTCAGAGTAACATATTCGTACAGTTAATTGACATACGCTGGCGCAACGTGTTAATTCAGCCGGGTTGCTCCATACATTTAGAAGATGAAAAGCTGCTGGTAAGTAAGCAATAAGGGTTATTTCACAGTAACAGTTATTTCTGTACCGATCTACCTCCGCCATTATAACGTGACTGACAGCCAAGTAATTAACTGTCTACGGGAAAATTCTCTTCGACTCTAATTAAACAAAGCCAAAAGTGCCGCCACTCTACGCCATATTCTGGAAACCTTACTCGCCTTTTGATAAATGAATTAATATAGGTACTATAACGATTTTAGGAGAGAGAAAATATTATCACCAATAGTTTCTTCCCTAAAAAGGTTTAGGACATTTCTAAATTAAAAAGGATATTTTTTATTTTCCCTTTTTAAGGTCAATAATAATATTTTTTAAACTTATTTTATGTCCACTTGAAATGTTATATCTTTTTAATGCAGCTTGTAGTGATCCGTCTCGACACCCTACCCGCCGCGGATACTAATTTGTGACGATCCACCCTCCTGGGCTACCCGGCACCAGTTGTAGTGAACCTACCCCTGGCCTTACTAACTTCTATGGGTCTCGGGACCTCCTGTAATGTACCTGTGGGGCTACCCGGCACCCGTTGTACTGATCCGTAGTCGTCTATCCTTGGTTTTTCTATTCTTTCCCTTTAACATTAGCTGTCGGGATCTACTGGCTACGCTACCCTTATCTTTTGGCCTTCGATCAATATACCCTTGTATCTAGCTACACCTAACTTTTCCTTAAACCCCTGCGATTTTCTCACAGTAAATAAGATTTAAGATTTTATTGTACATTATTCCTATTCACCACGTTGTGTGATTTTTTGATTCGGTAATTACATTTGGATGTGTAAATTAATACACATACACATGTAGAGGAAATAATGTAGTGTGTGGTAACCTCAGATTCTTTAGAGGAAAGTGTGAAAGACTCCCGTTTGATAAACTGACCCCGTTTTTTAGATTGTTTTATTTTATTTTCAAACCTATACTCGTATTACCCGCCTTTTCTCAACTTGAACGGAGTGTCATTGACGCTAATCCTACAGTGAATTGTCAGCCGGTTTATAAAATTCAAAGTCGTAGTTTTCTTACCCGATTTTTTCCTGTCTATAGGTTTACATTGGGTTATATTTACATTACGTGAACAGTGTGTATTATGAAATACATGTCGGGATCCTTGCGAAGCTCTCAATGTCGTCGTACTGCACCTAGATGGTCAAGTTATTATTGTTATTAGTATACACTACATGTACTGGGGAAGGGGAAGGTGAGGAGGGGTGATAGGAGGATCTGGGAAATGTTGTTTCCTGAATAAGTCGGCTCCTCCTCTAACCAAATAGATACTGGTGACCAACATTCCAGACAAAGACTCAATCATTACGTTTGCTAGGATGGTCCTTAAGTCCTGATTTTGTTCTCTTGCATGAACTTCATTGCTACGAAAGGGTCCCTTCACGCCAGATGAAAGCGCGCAGAGTCCTCATGTCACTTCCAGTATTATTCCGACTTCCTATCCTCCAGATTTGATTTTAACTCGACTGATTCTAGAAGGGGTATGTCCATTTCTTCCCTTATCATGACTCTACTCGCGTTGAGTGCGTACGGAGCCGTTTGAGATGATCCTTTCGTCTCCTACGAGGATAATCATTGGCTTGCGTTCCTCGCCTCCAAGAGCTGACATAACTTCTACCTTGTAAAAACTATGTTTGCTTTCAGGTCGACACAACTGGTAGTATGCAATAGTGCTACAGACTTATTCTCACGGAATACCACGCCGACGTCCCCTCCACATAACTTCGCAAAACTTGGGATACCTTCGGTCGAAACGCCTCCGTCAGCGAATCATACCCTACCATTCCAAGTGGCATTTTCTTTTTATTCTGTCTTTCATGCCTTTTCACTCTGCATGACCCCGCGAAAGGGATTAACTTTCAGTACCCCGCGTGAATGCTAAGTTTACGTTGACATCCCCTATCGCATGATAGCGTAAGAAAAAAAGCCCTCTTTGTCTCATATCTTGTGGGGATATAATTTCAGTGAACGCTATTGCATTCCCCAATCGTGAAGTCTATATTTCGCAGGTCAAGCGGGATTTTGGAAGGGTCTGATTGAGAAAACATTACCGAAATAATGTTGATTTCATATTTTGTAAGGAAGCCTGAAAGAAATTTGACATGATAATATTGTAGTTAGTAAACAATTATAATGTTTAAATTCAATTCTCCAAATTTCATTTTTGGACCAACATCCAGTATGGTATGGATGCTTCCGTCACTCCACTTTGGCTCGGCATACCTCAGAAAAAACCTTCTAATTTGGATGACTGTACGGCTACGATTTATGGCCGGGATCCTTTTTTATACGCATTCGTCTCGTCCTTTCTAGCACGCAAAAAATATAAGTTCGTTGAACCCACATTGATAATAGATTTAATTTGGGACAAATCTCGTAATTACACATTGAGAATAATATTTAAAACACAATTATATCCTGGAACATAACTTCTTTTATCATTGGTTTTGTAGATTGGCAGATCCTCTCAGGTATCGGGACCATGTACGACCTGTAATTTAATTAAAATGTTTCTTTCACTCACCTGAACGAAGCCTGATTACGTACATGTGGGGAAAATACTAAAAGTAAAAAACCTTCCTGTCACTATGATTCGGTAATTTAGTCCCCAGAAGTAGTAACACCCATGACTCTATGTCACACTTTTATTTGAGTTTAAGAAAATACGTAGGTTATCAATTATTATTTGTTAACAATATTTTCGAAGATGACATTTATACGTAGGTATTTGCTGACATTATTTTGAATATTTGTATTATCTTGATTATATGATATATTGAAGAAACTACAAGCGCGTAGGTATTGTTTATTATCGTTGAACAATTTCAAATTGGGGGATTCAAAACAAGCAATAGTTTATTTTATATTATTATTATGCTCGCGGAAGATCGAAGGTGACATTTGTATGTAGGTTATTTATTTTGATGTTGTTTTGATATTATTATTTTGTGTGTACAAGATTGAAGATGACATTAGTACGTAATTTTATTGGCTCCGCTAATTTTATATTTCAAATCAAAATTCGCGCGATGCACACCCCTTCTATTTTTAAAACACAAAGTTATGTTATTATTAACTCACTGAAGTTAAGTATTTCATTCACTTTGATTATTATTTTGGTTTTGATAATTCAAATTAATTTTATTATTAAATTAATCCACTCGCGGCACACTGTCGTTCACTGAAGCTAATTTTCAATAGAGTATTTTAACAAGCCGAATAATTAATTTATGTACACGAACTATTGCTTCTCACGAAGTCACAACCTTAAAAATTCTTTAATATTACGATGGATATTTTCTCCCAACATTAACAAACACTTGTCACTGTTTATCACGACTTTTTTAATTCTTCGGTGGATTATGTCTTATCACTCGTTTTTATAATATTTGATCAATTGTTTTGTTAAATACGAACGATCTTATCACTGCTAGCACTCTATAGCCTCGTCTTCCTTCGATCCTCGACTCTTACTCGCCTCTTACTGCCTACCGCCACATGGTATCCAGCCCTTCGAATATCTTGTCCAAAAAAAGGTGCCAGGCGTGGACTCAGGACGTACATCTCGTCTTTCGTTAGGGCGTTTTATAATTGAGAGTTCAGACTATTTCAACTTTCATTGATATGTTATTTTTCATGACTCTCTCTCTCCAAAATTAAATATGTCCATTTTAATTATTTCTTTGTCTGGCCGCCGATAAGTGTAACTCACCCTTTTGATGCGATTTTGCTTTAAACTTTTTCTAGAATTCTGCAATCGGTCTTTCCTTAATAATCGGTAAATTATCTCGGCTAATTGTGACTTTACATCTGAAATAATTATCACTCTCGCACTCTCCCATTTATTTTTGTTTAAAATTTGCGGCAGGTAAAATTGAATTCAGTAGTATTTCGGCTTAATTCTCATGGTGACATGAAATTGTTTCTGTCATTTACTTGATTCACCACATTCCTTGCAGTTTCGTGCAAATAATTCATTTTCCGCGTCCGTAGATGTTTACAACTATTTTTTTTATCTTTCGTCCCTTTTCATGATCAGATATAATATTCGTAAAACTTTGTCTGGTAATAACTAATATCACCTTATTAATTCAGAATTCATTTTCTTAATGCGTTCCAAATAGCTCTATGGTCTAGTACGTACCTGTTTGACTTCATTTTTTTGTGTACTCAAAAGTAAAATCTTATTTACTTTTAATCTGAGTGTTTTGTTTACCTTTCGAAAAATCTCGGTCTATAGCACTAATGCATAGATTGTGTACGTCGTTAATTTTAATTGGTTTTATCAATACTCCGTCTGTATTCTGTAGTGGTAATTTGGGCTTAATTACCCCATTTATTCCTCAAAACCATGTAAGTTTTTTTGTTACTAAACAAACTCTCTTCGACACGCTCTAGGATTTTAAATTTATGGTTGGTCTGAAGTGTCGGCTTACATTCAATATTGATAAATTTTAAACGTGGTATCGATTTGAAAACTTCGAGCCGTTCATTATGTCATCACCTTTATTTACCTCAGCCCTTCTCAGATTGTGATTTTTCTGTCCTTTTCAATAGCGGTCGCTAGTGTAGTCGATTTGAAATTTCGTTTAGGTGGGAAAAATTTGTATGAGCTCTTCCGATAAAGAAGATGCTTTTTTTTCCTTTCGAACGTGGTGTTGAAGCCATCACAGCCCCCCTAGAGTTTTAAATCCAGCGGTAAACACGCCTCCTAGTGTTAGTCGATGGGATTAGAACTCACCATAGGTCATTTAATTCCTTCTATTTTCTACTAATGTTCTGTACCCCTGATCCTTGCTATTAAATCTTGCAGGGTTCCGTCCCATTTACTTCATGTGTTATTTGTTGAAACTAGTTCCATTTTCCGTCGGCGAACTATTCGTACGTTCCTACTTGTACAAATCTTTCTCTCTCCCTTGCTGTCCTACTCCCCCCCCCTAAGATTGTATTCCCCCCCCCCTAAGATTATATTCCCCCCCCTAAGATTTTACTCCCTCTTCTCTTGTATGTCGGTTTTTTTTATTTATTTATTTTTTTGTTTTTTTTTTTTTTTATTTATATCCAATTCGCCCCTGTCCTCCTACATTTTTTGTTGGATTCATTCATCTACTTGACTAGGTACCTGTTTCTAAACAAGACTGAACGTCAATGATGGATGGTTACCCCGAATGCTCTATTTTTGATTTGTAGGTGTACTTTAGAACGCAATACATTTTACGCGTAATTACTTCATGTATGATTTTAGATTTAATTGTCTTTAATTACTAATTCATTTTTTCCTAGTTTTATATTTTTATTATTTACGTTTTTTAACATTTAGCAATGTTTAAATGTATAAGATTTATCGCGTACAATGATCTCTAAAAAGTTCTTCTTCATTTTTATTTTTATTCTTCAATCTTATCGGAAGTTGGATAGCACAATGTCTCTACTCATTTATTTTTATTTGACTAACTCGTTTATAATGTTGTGTCTAGACTGTAGTTAAAAGTCAGATTTCAGATATGTTTTTTTTTTAATTCGTACCGTATTGATTTTTTTTGCAAAACCCGACGCTATACAAATCGCCCAAATCAGTTTAGCTTATTTATTATTATGGTTTTGATTTTTTTTTGTTTATCTATTTTTATTTTGTCGGAATAATATGTGTGTATTAGAATATGTGTGAATGTGAATGAGGCAAAGAGTGTGTGCCAAGATCTGTCGTCTCTGCCCACCCCTGCGAGAAAACGGCGCGATGGTTAATTAGTTATGTTTTTATTTTTTTTTTATTTTTTTTATGTATTAATTTTATCATTATTATTATTCTGAGTGACTATTTGATAATTTATTTTCTTTCTAAACATCTGTTCGAATAATTTTAACGGCAAGGACCCATATTTTTTTCTTCCGAGCACACAAACGCAAGAGTCATAAATCTTATCGTTAGCTCATTTTTTGTGCATTGAGTCGACCCGTATTTGATGTTTATTTATCCCCACGACCGAAATATTTAAAGTACGCTCGGAACACGCGGGACAAATTCCTCTATTCATTTTAGGTTCGGTTTTTCAATTTTAGTTCAAGTTATTTATTTTTTCCAATTTATTTTTAATTTCGAAAGCTTATTATTTCCAATTTATTATTAGTTTCGAAAATCTTCCACTTGTAAAACTTTCTCCTTTGGTCACGGCAACAGCTGTAGTGATCGATCTCGACACCCTACCCGCCGCGGATACTAATTTGTGACGATCCACCCTCCTGGGCTACCCGGCACCAGTTGTAGTGAACCTACCCCTGGCCTTACTAACTTCTATGGGTCTCGGGACCTCCTGTAATGTACCTGTGGGGCTACCCGGCACCCGTTGTACTGATCCGTAGTCGTCTATCCTTGGTTTTTCTATTCTTTCCCTTTAACATTAGCTGTCGGGATCTACTGGCTACGCTACCCTTATCTTTTGGCCTTCGATCAATATACCCTTGTATCTAGCTACACCTAACTTTTCCTTAAACCCCTGCGATTTTCTCACAGTAAATAAGATTTAAGATTTTATTGTACATTATTCCTATTCACCACGTTGTGTGATTTTTTGATTCGGTAATTACATTTGGATGTGTAAATTAATACACATACACATGTAGAGGAAATAATGTAGTGTGTGGTAACCTCAGATTCTTTAGAGGAAAGTGTGAAAGACTCCCGTTTGATAAACTGACCCCGTTTTTTAGATTGTTTTATTTTATTTTCAAACCTATACTCGTATTACCCGCCTTTTCTCAACTTGAACGGAGTGTCATTGACGCTAATCCTACAGTGAATTGTCAGCCGGTTTATAAAATTCAAAGTCGTAGTTTTCTTACCCGATTTTTTCCTGTCTATAGGTTTACATTGGGTTATATTTACATTACGTGAACAGTGTGTATTATGAAATACATGTCGGGATCCTTGCGAAGCTCTCAATGTCGTCGTACTGCACCTAGATGGTCAAGTTATTATTGTTATTAGTATACACTACATGTACTGGGGAAGGGGAAGGTGAGGAGGGGTGATAGGAGGATCTGGGAAATGTTGTTTCCTGAATAAGTCGGCTCCTCCTCTAACCAAATAGATACTGGTGACCAACATTCCAGACAAAGACTCAATCATTACGTTTGCTAGGATGGTCCTTAAGTCCTGATTTTGTTCTCTTGCATGAACTTCATTGCTACGAAAGGGTCCCTTCACGCCAGATGAAAGCGCGCAGAGTCCTCATGTCACTTCCAGTATTATTCCGACTTCCTATCCTCCAGATTTGATTTTAACTCGACTGATTCTAGAAGGGGTATGTCCATTTCTTCCCTTATCATGACTCTACTCGCGTTGAGTGCGTACGGAGCCGTTTGAGATGATCCTTTCGTCTCCTACGAGGATAATCATTGGCTTGCGTTCCTCGCCTCCAAGAGCTGACATAACTTCTACCTTGTAAAAACTATGTTTGCTTTCAGGTCGACACAACTGGTAGTATGCAATAGTGCTACAGACTTATTCTCACGGAATACCACGCCGACGTCCCCTCCACATAACTTCGCAAAACTTGGGATACCTTCGGTCGAAACGCCTCCGTCAGCGAATCATACCCTACCATTCCAAGTGGCATTTTCTTTTTATTCTGTCTTTCATGCCTTTTCACTCTGCATGACCCCGCGAAAGGGATTAACTTTCAGTACCCCGCGTGAATGCTAAGTTTACGTTGACATCCCCTATCGCATGATAGCGTAAGAAAAAAAGCCCTCTTTGTCTCATATCTTGTGGGGATATAATTTCAGTGAACGCTATTGCATTCCCCAATCGTGAAGTCTATATTTCGCAGGTCAAGCGGGATTTTGGAAGGGTCTGATTGAGAAAACATTACCGAAATAATGTTGATTTCATATTTTGTAAGGAAGCCTGAAAGAAATTTGACATGATAATATTGTAGTTAGTAAACAATTATAATGTTTAAATTCAATTCTCCAAATTTCATTTTTGGACCAACATCCAGTATGGTATGGATGCTTCCGTCACTCCACTTTGGCTCGGCATACCTCAGAAAAAACCTTCTAATTTGGATGACTGTACGGCTACGATTTATGGCCGGGATCCTTTTTTATACGCATTCGTCTCGTCCTTTCTAGCACGCAAAAAATATAAGTTCGTTGAACCCACATTGATAATAGATTTAATTTGGGACAAATCTCGTAATTACACATTGAGAATAATATTTAAAACACAATTATATCCTGGAACATAACTTCTTTTATCATTGGTTTTGTAGATTGGCAGATCCTCTCAGGTATCGGGACCATGTACGACCTGTAATTTAATTAAAATGTTTCTTTCACTCACCTGAACGAAGCCTGATTACGTACATGTGGGGAAAATACTAAAAGTAAAAAACCTTCCTGTCACTATGATTCGGTAATTTAGTCCCCAGAAGTAGTAACACCCATGACTCTATGTCACACTTTTATTTGAGTTTAAGAAAATACGTAGGTTATCAATTATTATTTGTTAACAATATTTTCGAAGATGACATTTATACGTAGGTATTTGCTGACATTATTTTGAATATTTGTATTATCTTGATTATATGATATATTGAAGAAACTACAAGCGCGTAGGTATTGTTTATTATCGTTGAACAATTTCAAATTGGGGGATTCAAAACAAGCAATAGTTTATTTTATATTATTATTATGCTCGCGGAAGATCGAAGGTGACATTTGTATGTAGGTTATTTATTTTGATGTTGTTTTGATATTATTATTTTGTGTGTACAAGATTGAAGATGACATTAGTACGTAATTTTATTGGCTCCGCTAATTTTATATTTCAAATCAAAATTCGCGCGATGCACACCCCTTCTATTTTTAAAACACAAAGTTATGTTATTATTAACTCACTGAAGTTAAGTATTTCATTCACTTTGATTATTATTTTGGTTTTGATAATTCAAATTAATTTTATTATTAAATTAATCCACTCGCGGCACACTGTCGTTCACTGAAGCTAATTTTCAATAGAGTATTTTAACAAGCCGAATAATTAATTTATGTACACGAACTATTGCTTCTCACGAAGTCACAACCTTAAAAATTCTTTAATATTACGATGGATATTTTCTCCCAACATTAACAAACACTTGTCACTGTTTATCACGACTTTTTTAATTCTTCGGTGGATTATGTCTTATCACTCGTTTTTATAATATTTGATCAATTGTTTTGTTAAATACGAACGATCTTATCACTGCTAGCACTCTATAGCCTCGTCTTCCTTCGATCCTCGACTCTTACTCGCCTCTTACTGCCTACCGCCACATGGTATCCAGCCCTTCGAATATCTTGTCCAAAAAAAGGTGCCAGGCGTGGACTCAGGACGTACATCTCGTCTTTCGTTAGGGCGTTTTATAATTGAGAGTTCAGACTATTTCAACTTTCATTGATATGTTATTTTTCATGACTCTCTCTCTCCAAAATTAAATATGTCCATTTTAATTATTTCTTTGTCTGGCCGCCGATAAGTGTAACTCACCCTTTTGATGCGATTTTGCTTTAAACTTTTTCTAGAATTCTGCAATCGGTCTTTCCTTAATAATCGGTAAATTATCTCGGCTAATTGTGACTTTACATCTGAAATAATTATCACTCTCGCACTCTCCCATTTATTTTTGTTTAAAATTTGCGGCAGGTAAAATTGAATTCAGTAGTATTTCGGCTTAATTCTCATGGTGACATGAAATTGTTTCTGTCATTTACTTGATTCACCACATTCCTTGCAGTTTCGTGCAAATAATTCATTTTCCGCGTCCGTAGATGTTTACAACTATTTTTTTTATCTTTCGTCCCTTTTCATGATCAGATATAATATTCGTAAAACTTTGTCTGGTAATAACTAATATCACCTTATTAATTCAGAATTCATTTTCTTAATGCGTTCCAAATAGCTCTATGGTCTAGTACGTACCTGTTTGACTTCATTTTTTTGTGTACTCAAAAGTAAAATCTTATTTACTTTTAATCTGAGTGTTTTGTTTACCTTTCGAAAAATCTCGGTCTATAGCACTAATGCATAGATTGTGTACGTCGTTAATTTTAATTGGTTTTATCAATACTCCGTCTGTATTCTGTAGTGGTAATTTGGGCTTAATTACCCCATTTATTCCTCAAAACCATGTAAGTTTTTTTGTTACTAAACAAACTCTCTTCGACACGCTCTAGGATTTTAAATTTATGGTTGGTCTGAAGTGTCGGCTTACATTCAATATTGATAAATTTTAAACGTGGTATCGATTTGAAAACTTCGAGCCGTTCATTATGTCATCACCTTTATTTACCTCAGCCCTTCTCAGATTGTGATTTTTCTGTCCTTTTCAATAGCGGTCGCTAGTGTAGTCGATTTGAAATTTCGTTTAGGTGGGAAAAATTTGTATGAGCTCTTCCGATAAAGAAGATGCTTTTTTTTCCTTTCGAACGTGGTGTTGAAGCCATCACAAGCTTCAGTGCTTTAAACGACAAGACTTCGATAATTTTAACCCAGATTTTTTTTTTTACATTAGGTCCACGCAGGAGGCCTTGAGGAAAATAATTTCCCTCAAGGCATATGTCATCTTTGGGGATGCTGTGTGGAGGGTATTTTTAAGGAAAGGAAGGAGAGGAAGTTCTGGGAAGGAAAAATGTACGAGGGTTGGGTAGGAATCTGGCGTTCAGTGTGTCTAGATCATCCATGGTAGCATTCTTCCGAACAGGTCTTCCATTGATATGCTCGGTGTAACTCTAAGTGACCAGCTCAGATATGGGGGCTCCATCGAGGCCAGAGTTAAGTTAGCCTCTCAGAAACTGGGCGTACTGTACAGGGCCCGCAGATACTTTAATAGTACACAACTGCTAACCCTGTACAAATCGCAAGTGCGCCCCACGGTTGAATTTGGCAGCCACCTCTGGTCTGGAGCCCCAAAGTACCTGAAAAACACCCTCGACTCTGTGCAGAAACGGGCGGTCCGTTTGATAGATTCTCCCGTCTTAACAAACGGATTGCAATCTTTAGAGCACAGGCGTCGGGTAGGAATGCTTTCCTTGTTCTACCGGTATTTCAATGGAAGATGCTCCGAGGAACTAGCCTCATTGATCCCCTCGGCACCGGTGCATAGTCGGGAAACACGCCAAACGCTCGCCCAACATATGTACACGGTTGACATTTGTCACATGAGAACGGGACGCTTCTACGACTCGTTCTTGTGTTCAACAGCTCGGCTGTGGAACGATTTGCCGGCCTCTGTGTTTCCTCCTTCCTATAACATGGGTCTCTTCAAGACCCACGTTCACTCCTTCCTCTCCTCAAAAAGACCCTCCTCACAGCATCTTCAAAGATGACATAGGCCCTGAGGGAAATTATTTTCCTCAGGGCCTCCTGTGTGGAGTTAATGTAAAAAAAAAAAAAAAAAAAAAAAATCCGCCGCCAAGACCTAGACAATGAACCCCGTGAACCCGGGCACCCCTGCTAAGTCACCAAACGTAGCGAACCACTTGGGGTGACCTATGGCAGAGGTGTTGGTTATCCAATAAATGGTTCCCGGGGCGGCGGTACCCATTCCCGCCTCCCAAATTGAAAAGATTTGACCGTATACAGTAATTAATAATAACAATAATAATAATTAGATGATTTGTAGAGCGCCGTTTGTGGGAGAAACCTAAGGGCTATTTTATTTATTTACTTGTTATAACAAAAATACATTTACATTTTATTGAAATTTTGACTGTCCAACTAGGTAGGTCTCCCATTCTAGGACAGTCAAAATATATATTAGTTTTGACAATACACAGTATTTATATATTAGATTTGACAGTACATGGTATCTTTTGGGAAGGATTTAATTTATAATCAAGGGAAAAGACAGTACCTAAGTACCGTGATTGAAAACCGAAAATCTGGAAACGACGGTTGTGAGAATTAAAAAAATAACAGTACAAATTAATGAAGAAGCTTTTGCTAAAGTACCCGTCACGATCATTAAAATTATCAGACCCTTATAGAGTTTCATGCCTGTGGGTGACAGAATAATATATTACGAAAGTTAGAACAAATATAATAAGATATCGATAGCACAATAACACGTCTTTATTATACCAAGACGATCGATATTTAGTATTACGAAAGAGGAGATTAAAAGCAACGGAAGACAGAGGCATGTCTCTTGCCTCCTACACATATCGCTTTCACGGAATAAACTGAAACGTCAAGCACACAAGATATTCTTGCCATTGTCTTCAGAACAAATAAACTGTTGATAAACATTGTAAACAATCAACAGTAATCTTGTTGATAATAGAACTATACAACACAAGTAAACGTTAAAATAATATTCTGGCTCATTATTTACTAAACCCGTTAAAAATAGTCATATTGTCTTATATGCGCTATTGCGTACTAAATTTCGTCGAAATGTGTTCCACTATTATCATGTTAGTACAGGTCAGCGGGAACGGGAACGTGATAATTTCCGGTCGTACGGCGGAATTGAAACAAATTTTTGGAATGAAAAAAAAAATAACTAATTCAAGATCAATGCTAAAACAAGTTTTTTTATTATGATACATCTCTTTTAAAATGTATTTTTAAGGTTTGACTGATTGAACCTTAATTCCTAATTGTCAGAATCTTCTGCAGTACCAACATTTATTTCATATAGTGAGTACTAAATTTATTTACTGAATTTAAGAAAAATTCGTAAAATTGTGTGTATGTCCGCGTCTCACCAAAAGTTTCTGTCCCACTCTGGCTTTCAACGGGTAATGATAAATAAGTAAGTTATATTATGTATTATAGTACAAAGCATAAAGTAAATATAAGAATTCAGTAAAACTAGTCTCAAAGATTGACGTCTCAAAGAAATTAGTCTATTTATCAAATAGTAATTAAAATTATTTCTTACTTAAATCTCTTGGTCTGTTTACGTAATCTCTGTAATGAAACAATGACTTCCAGGCAGTTTTATAATTAATGGTTAAAAATGCAAAAAAATTCATCTTATGTCAAGATTCATTAGAAACCTCACACTACATTGGTACATAATAAAAAAATAAATAATAAATTATGTTACAAAATTTAAATATGACAGCCAAACAATATATAATATATAATATACACTACATTGGTACATAATAAAAAAATAAATAATAAATTAGGTTGCAAAATTTAAATATGATGACAACCAAACAACATATAATATATAATACCTTAACAATGTTGTACAAATACAAAAATAATATGCTGCCAAGTTATCTGAAAAGTAATATTAAGCATCACGAAAATGTTCATAATTATCCTACTAGAAGATGCAGAGATTTTAAGCTTCCCAAAACTAAACTTTTGTGCACCCAAAACAGCGTATTTTATAAAAGACAAAAACTTTATAATAACCTACCGAATGCCGTTAACGAAGCCTCAAACCTTAGCACTTTTCGTAGGACATGTGCTATATATGTCAAAAACAATCTTTGATTTGATTTCAAATATTACGCTGTATTTCTTAAATTGTAGTCAACTGTATTTCTTAAATTAATCTCTTAAATTGAATTTTTTTATTTGTATTTCTGGAACTGTATTGTATTATCATACTTTCTTACTAGATGTATAAAAAATGTGCATACATCTAAATAAATATAACAAAAACAAACAAACATATAATATAAAAAGAAAGAAGCAATAAGTTTTTTTTGCAATGAAACCAATAGAAAATATTATTTTTCCTTATTTTTATATTATCGTAGTTTATTATTCTTGTCAATGGATTATTCAATGAATCATTGGTAAACAATGCTTTAAAAAATAATTCCACAACCACAAACATATTGATGGTACGATTGTACTTGCATAGATTTATCATTTCTCTTTGAGTGCATTCACGCTTTAAATATCCAGCTAAATAAATATGAGTTGAACTCACCCCCATTTTGAGCAAATATGTAACGTTTAGCTACATATATTCAAATATTTAATTATCATTATTATCGCTCATCAAGATATTCGACGAATAAAATTACTACGAGCAAAATTACTGAAGAAGTTGTAGATAGCTGTCAAAAGCAGAAAATTAATATATCAACAATCAAGACTCAGAACTTGTCAGAAGATAAGCAAAGGGTTTAGCGATTGAAGTATGTAAACGACTCATCTACCTCAAAGACAGATATTGACTGATCAACGAAAAGTTCATTGAAAGAAAACATTAAATCATATCGAATAATGCGTAAAGCTAATAAATATAACAGTGATATTCAAAGCGATACTAGATGCCCCATAGTTTTCAGAAAGAGTTAGTATTTTTTTTTCTTATTCACCAGATTTACAGGAACGGGTTTAGTTTTTCCCATAGGAAAAACTAAACCCTTTCATACACTTTTCCATATAAATGATCATCTAGTAAATCCACGTTATGCAAGTGTATTATATAAGTATAATTAATACAAAACAATACAAGAACAACACGTTAATCTACCAAACTATTAAATGGGAATATAATTCACCGTCTCCAGATATTTTCATATCAGAGGGTTCGGCTCTGTGGAATTCCTAATTTGACCGATAAATCCTACTGATCCCTCAATATAAATATTTAAAAAATCTTTCGTTATTCTACATGTATTTAAAATGACTGATTTTTGCATTTTTATATACAAATTCTTTGACAAATCTAATATGCCTAAATTTTTAATAAGAGAGCTAGGTATAATGCCAGTAGCCGAAATAACAAAAGGTAATATTTTTATAGTCTGAGAATGCCAAATTCTTTTAATTTCATTTCCTAAATCTGTATACTTTCTTATTTTTTCAGAAACAGATTTTTGAATATTACAGGAATTTGGAATAGCTACATCAATAATATAAGTTATTTTTTTAATTTTGTCATGTAAAACTATATCAGGTCTATTATGACCAATTGGTCTGTCTGTTAGTATAGTTTTATCATAGTAAATTTTAAAGAAATTATTTTCTAAAAATGAATTTGGTTCGTATTCATAATATGGTACTATATTATGACAGTCAATCAAGTTATGTTTAATTACCAAACTTTGATGAATTATTTTTAAAACCTGATTGTGCCTAAATGTATACTCAGACGGCGCTAATATAGAACATCCTGATATAATGTGTTCTATAGTTTCCGGAAAAGCCATACATTTTCTACATAAATCATCAATTTGATTTGGATCTTTGATTATATGCTTCCTATAATTTTTGGTATTAATTACTCTATCTTGAATAGCAAGCATAAAACCTTCTATTTCTGCGCTCAACTCTCCAATACTCAACCATTTGTTTGACGAAAGTTTGTCAACATACGTTTGGTTGAGATAATTGAAGTGTTTTGCGTGAATAATTTTATTTGACCAGGAATCTAATAATTCCTGGTTGGTATTTATAAAAATGTTGGCATTCTCGTCGTATAAATTTAAAGGTGAAATATTTCTGTCTGCCTTGCAAATTATTTTATGCAGCTCTGAGCTATTAGCTTTTCTATGAAAAAAATTTCTTAACATTTCTACCTGATTTTGTTTTAAAGAAGTTATTTTGACTATACCTCTACCTCCTAAATTTCTAGGTAAATTAATTCGTTCTATAGCTGAATTTGGATGATGACAATTAAACTTTGTTAACGTAGTTCTAATTAATCGTTCTAAGCTATCTAAATCTGTATTAGACCATTTAATTATACCAAATGAGTACGTTAATAGAGGTATTGCCCAACTATTTATTGCCTTTACTAAATTTTTAGCAGATAGATTGCATTTTAAAATTTTTCTTATCCTAGTTTGAAATTTAATCCTAATATCATTTTTAATACTAGTATGATCTAATCTATTCGATTGCGGGTATCCTAAGTATTTATAAACCTCATCCCCTTTCATACTTTTAATTTTGAAAATTCTAAATATACCCTCATCTCCATCTATAATTTTGCCTTTCTCTATATGGATCGTTCTACATTTATCTAGACCAAAAGTCATTTTAATATCATCTGAAAAAATTTTAACTACCTTAATCATTTTCTCTAAATTTGATTCAGAATTTGAAAATAATTTTATATCATCCATATATAATAATATGTAGTAATAATAATAATAATAGCCTTATTAGTATTTTATTTATAAGTCGAAAATAATTTTGTTAATTCTGAAATTTGAAATATGTATGTGATTGACAAATGCGACGTTTAAATTCATTGTTATATTATCTGTAAACTTCATTACTATCACAGACATATGTATTCATATGTCTATAATTACTATCAATTATTATTTTATCTGTAAACTTCATTGACGTAAATTCATTGTTATATTATTTGTAAACTTCATTATCATCAATTATCATATTATATGTTAATTTAATTATCATAAATTCATTGCTGCGACTGTAAACTTCAATATCATCAATTATTATATTATCAGTATACTTCATCACTATAAATTATATTATCTGTAAACTTCACCCGCCATAACACATGGACATCCCTAGTAGCATGGCGGATGAAATAACACAATATCTGTAAAATGTACAAAATTCATTTAATAAATAAATGGTGGCAGTAGCAGAATTGGTAAAGGCGTTCGTCCCAGTTACGACTGTTACCTTTTATTTTTCTGTGTCTTGTTCATTTTCATATTTTCGTTTAGATTATTAGTGATATCTTCTTCTTCATGAGTTAATAATTTAAAGTCAAATCATAATATTGTTTTTCTGATACGCAAACTGTCATCCTGCTACAATAAATAGATGACACGAGTATACTTTGTCGTTCCAAGCGGAATACTTGATACTCATGTATACTGGATACACTCTATACTCAGTAACCCGGCAAAGCAGAACTTTAATCCAAACATTGATTACATTCAGATACGTTTTTTAGATTTTCACGGCCAAAAGCATTTTCGTTGTTTGTTTTTGGGGTGTTATGCCGTGTTGTGCTACCTCCTTCTTTAGCCGACGTTTCGGACAGCGTTGCAGTGTCCATCATCAGGGCAGATCCGGCAGATCCATCGATCCATCGACGGATCTGCCGGATCTGCCCTGATGATGGACACTGCAACGCTGTCCGAAACGTCGGCTAAAGAAGGAGGTAGCACAACACGGCATAACACCCCAAAAACAAACAACGAAAAAAAAAAAAAAAAAAAAAAAAAAAAAAATTGATTACATTTCCTTAAAACAAATGTGAAATGTCATATTTTACTAGAAGACTTTTAGACTTAAGGCATAAATAGTATAACTCAAGATCTGATAGACTTTCATAAAGTCAAACGATTGATTTTATGTGCTGGGGCACTAGCTTAGTGAAATCGATGATAACTTCAGGCGTAAGTTCCGACGATTTCATTTCGATGTCCCGAGCACGGTTTCACCGTTGACAGCCGAACCAATATTGCCAGGAAATAAATAAGAAATCGTTATACGCAGGCAACACTGGCGGATCTGTCTATAGATTTACATTCCTTAACGTCAAACCGGCGTGTAAAAATTAAAAATACGATTATTAGACTAAACGGGAATGAATTAGGTTTTTAGTCAATTTGATCCACTTTCGTTTTGTCAAAATCGAACGGAGTAAATTAATGAATTATTTAAACAGTAAAGTGATCGCGTATATGATTTCTTTCAATTCTAAGGGCTTCGTTGGATCACATCCATTTAATAAATAGCCAGTTATTTTGCATAACGAACGACATTATTCTTTTTTTTTTTTATAGAGAAAACTTACAAGAGTTCCAACTGCTCCCTTCTGGAGCCAGTGAGACTATGGCATTCCCAATTGGAGTATGTTGTGAGGCTGAAGGTAAGTGGGGAAGGGAAGGAGATGGGGAAGAGGAAGGTGGGAAAGTACCTGGCTATTCAGATCTAGTCACTAAACACGGCTAGAGACATTATTAAGCAACGTTTCAATTCTGAATAGTGGTCTTACACCAGGACGATACTGAGAGTATCTTCCACTCTGGAACGTGCCGCAAATATAATATATATTATTTTTATTAATTAATTGTGAAATAACACAAATTAATCAAATAAAATTTATTTGCGCACGCCGGGTTCGAACCCGCAACCTTCCGATTGGGAGTCAAGTGTCTTACCACTCGACCACGGACGGTCGTCGAAATGTTTTGTAAATTGATAGCTTATCTGACACTCTGGAGGCAGGGCTAAAATTTGTCAATCGTCAGTCGGAACATCTCTTACCAATTTTTGGCCGTGCTCTCAAATATTGATAACAGATCATGGATGACGGATTTAGTCAATATTGTATTAATATATAATTCTATCGATCGTCCATGATATACCTCCCGGTTGCGTAAAAATTACACAAAAATACGAGATGAGGTCAATAAGTTCGCGGAATCAGAACGAACTGGGGAAGGAAATTGAATTTAGTCATTTTATTTTTTACATAATCTTCTTGGTTATCATTTAAAAAATACATCTTTTAATTTATCGTCGTCTTAATATTTTTCCACTAAAGTATTTTTTGAAATTCGTATTGTTCTTGATTGGCCATCCTGACTTTCTTTTGCCCCATTCCGCAAAATTTATCGACCTTCCTCGAAGGCTCAAAAAATTAAACAAAATCGGTCATGGCCTTTGAGACTATAAGTTCCGGTCTGAACCGGAAGAGCAAGGTTATTTCGTGACATTTTTTGATCTTATCGTGTTCTTATCTTCGTCGTACTCCACTCCTTTGGAACAAATCCCTTGACACTGCAGCCAGAAATAGAACTTCGGCTAAACTGACCTCGAAATTGACTAAGTCGTGAGTTTTGTCTCCTGCAACCGAATATATCCATTGCATTTCATGATCTATATACCTGAAAACTAGTAATTAACGACCGTCCGTGGTCGAGGGGAAAGGCTTTCGACTCCCAATCCGAAGTTCGCGGGTTCGAACCTGTCGGGCGCAAATAAGTTTTTTTTATGAATTTTATGTTATTTGACAAATTAATCAATTAAAATAAAAACATGTTATATTTGCGGCACGTTCCACAGTGGAAGGAACTCTCAGTATCGCTCTAGTGTAAGACCACCATTTAGAATCAAAACGTTGCTTGAAATGGCTTTAGCCGTGTTTTAGGGTACTTTCGCAGGTACTTTCCCACCATCTTCTTCCCCATCTCCTTCCCCTCCCCACTACCTTCAGTCTCGCAACATACCCCAAATGGGGATACCATAGTCTCACTGGCTCCAGACGGGAGCAGTTAGGACTCTTGTACGGTATTCATATAAAAAAAAATATTTTTAAGTCTTATTATAGGTAGTAGGTTAATTTTACGAGCATATTATAATTGACTAGCAGTGAAAAACCCGCTCCGCGACTACAGAATACTTATATTTAATAGGTAGATATATAATAGTAGACATTATTACATTGAGACCGTGAAAATTGAGAGAAACACTCTTCACCCCAACATAAATCTTCTTATATTTGAATGAAAGCGAAAAATGCTCTTCTTCTTCATACTTTTTTTCTTAAATATAGTATTATAGATGGTACCACTTCCGTTTGCAAACCGCATATGAGCGAGTGATAAGTGTGCATATTACGGCAGCAGCTCGTGGAAAAGGGCACGTTCATGGACGGGTCAGAACGGTTTCCATACAGTGTGGCGGTGGGGCGTTGGAGGTTTACTCGGAGTCGGGTTCCTTTATTTAAACCATACGGGCATTACCGTATTAATATACTTCGATTTGTTCTATTACTTCTCGAACTATGGATAACGCGAGCCAATCAATACACGAGTACATTTATTTTTAATCAGAATAAATGTACTAGATGCGCATTTTCTTTAATTTAGAAGGCTTTTCATTACCATTTATAAGATATCGCCAGCAAAAACTGTGGATTTACAACAAAAAAATATGATAATAAATGTATGTTATATTGTTCTATGAGTAGCACTGCGCACAATGCCCCTTGTATCAATTCATTTCTAAGAAAAAATATTGGCACTTCGTTACAAAAGTATCGTCATTATTTATGAAATAGTGCTTTGTTTGAAGTTACTTCCAAGGCAATAATTTACACACCCAATGTTTGTGTTGTGTTGATCCAAGAAACTAGATTGGAAAATAATCGTTGTGTCCTCCGCCATAAGGGGTATTATATGTCAAAAGATTTCAGGAGACTTTATGTGTCATAGTACTATGTTCTTCTGCAGTAGAAAGTGCAGGTAAAGCATTGTGCACACACGCTCGACGCTTTGTAAACACAGCCTTTTCATGTTGCCTGTATTTTCTTTGAATGGTTAAAAAATACAGAACTTTTCCGAGGCTGCGTTCACCGACTGTATTTTTTGTTTCTTCAAAGTGCCCGGTTTTTCCGTTCCCGAGAAATTATTCCAATAAATGAATAAAACATTTCGATTTCATTTAAAATTTCAGGAAATTGAAAAATATAGATAAATTCTTCACTTCGTTAAAATATATTTTATAGCAAACGATTACGTATAGCATTAACTATCGGGTTATATCATTATTCTTAGCGGCTGGTTTCCGATTAAGTCGTATATTTCAGGGGTCATTAGAAGGTTTATAAACAAAAAACAATTCGAGGAATTTCTGTTACCCTGTGGCATTTGGTAGAGTTTACATATGTATTTGTTGAGCAAAAATAAAACAAAATAAGAATCTTTTTACGATTTCTCGGAAGGTGACCAATTTTTGTCTTGTAGTAAAAACAAAACTTGGAAAACGGTACACTTTAATTAAGAAAAATAAAACTTACCCAAAAAATATCCCTTATCTGTGATGTTAAGTTTTGTATGTAATGTTTATGACTCTTGAGGCGTTTACCTACCTGGTAAAACCAGTTATCCGAAATAATGCTCTGCTCATTTTAGGGAGCTCAGTGGACAATTATAAGATAGGGACGCTTAGTTGCTTTGGACATGAAGTGTTGGTTAACGGAGGAAGTACCTACCTATCTAAAATGTTCGATTTATAAGTCTTAGTTAATGTATTGGACAACCTTACATTGTCCATCAACATGGCAGGAGTGTGGGTGATGAGAACTGCAAGGATATCCAAAAAATCTAAAAAAGGAGGAAGGAATGCATCTTTTGCTTAACCTACCAATTAGCTTTATACAATTTTCAATGTTCTTGGCCATTGACTTTTTCGGGTAAATAAATGAGATGAAAATACCTTTTTTTAAATTTAATTGAAACGCGAAGTAAGTACGCGAATATTATTTGTATACCTACAGTCCTACATATCAATATATATTTTGTCATTTTATGTAGCTTACTGCCCAGAATAATGTTTTGGGTGAAAGGATGCTTATCAGCGAAAAAATTTGACCTCCAACGCCGAACGAATGGAAACCGAATCATGTCCCCACTCACCTCCACTCGTGTGACAATAGTGGAACACGTTCCGATCGAAATATTAGTCTGCAACAGCACCTCTGTGACTGTGCCGTAATTTTTCACGGGTTAATGCTAGTACGATTATAATAATATAATTAATAAAACACGTAACATGGAACATTACCTAATGAGATTGACATGAACACTGTGAATGGTAATCCCCGTAGAAAGGCCTCCGGTTGTCGTAGCAACGGGGAGGGTTACATATTGGGTAGGGGCTTGAAATATCGAGGAGAAAATCCTTCAAACCTCGCTTTTCCGAAACCACTCATCTTCTTCTCCTGAAAGTACCTGAAACTTAAACATAAATCACAAAGTTAATATGTAATAATTTTCCCTTCTCGTTATTATTGAGCTGTCTTGGTAATGTGAAATAATAATAATAATTTTACCTGGAATCGTGTACGAGTATAATAACCTCGAGTTCATAATTAAGTAGATAACATGGAATTATAATTATCCTTGAAGCTAACATGAAAAGCATATTTAATTTTTGTACGATAATTTTAATACAGCCTATGTTTTCATTTTTTACATTAATTTCATACAGGCGCCCCTGAGGAAAATATTTTCCCTCAGTGTGGAAGGTATTTTTAAGAAGGTCTTAGGAATGATAAGAAACTATAGGAAGGCATAGGGTGCGAGGGTCGGAAAGGTAGGAACCCGGAGGTCAGCAAGGCGAGGGTCGAGAGACGGTCAAGTGACCAAACATAGCGAGCTACTTGGGGTGACGTGTGGCAGAAATATTGGTTAACCAATGAATGGTTACCGGGGAGGCGGTACCCATACCCGCCTCCCAAAATAAAATAAAAAGTATTGTATTAAAAAATTATTATTGTTTAGTTCGTCTGTGTTCCATTTTGTTCGGTGTTTTTTTTTTTTTTAAAGAAATACAAACATTCCCGGGTTACGAATAACCCAACAACATTTGAAAAACCCCAACTACCACTACACTAAGCGGAAGATGTTGCTTGTGTTGTGATGGAGGACTTAGCCAGCCGAGGAATCGAACACGGAACGCCTGGGCGGGACCCAAACGCGATGCCCACTGAACCACTGACCGGTTGTTTTATATAAGTTTATGATCACTACCAACAAAAAATCCCTAGTATTGAGGAATTTGCAAGTACAGGAAATTTTTACCTCACTTCGGACAAGTAGACGCACCTTTAACACAAAATCGGTTTATGTCTTCAGTAATAATCATTATTACCACATTGCGTTGCGAGGGTGCGCCAATTATACTGTCTGCATCAGTCCCGGCCTTGACTACTGCGTGGTTTGATAAGGAAAAAACATATTAAATGTTCACATAACCTAAGAAGTTCGTTGACCCAAGTCAGACGTACAAACGTACATTAGGTTCCGACCATACCACGTCATAAGCCATTATTACGTTCCGTTAGCATAATTACATTTTCCTCGAAGAGAAAATTTACATATAACAACGATCCCTATAAAACTATGACTGTGGGAGGAATTCTGATCGCATATCCATGTGTTACTAATTTGACATTAATTTATAACAATTGAAGTTTGAGATATGTGCATAATAGCAATTGTATGTAATTAATTATAGCTTGTCGAGCTCAAATTCTTTTGATGAAGATGGTTTTTTATTGCAGAGAGAACTGTCAGGCTTCCGGAAATCCTAAAGTTTTAAAATTCTAATAAATTATTAGTTTCATGGATAAAGTTCTGCTCACTCCCATATTTTTTTAATAGATATTATTCGGGTTTTTAAGAAGAAAATTGCTGTTGAATAGTAGCATGTTTTTGTATCTCAATATGGGTTCTGGATTTTGAATTTCTACTTGTTTATTCAATACCCCCGAAATAAGTAGACACTGTTAGTTATCTGATTTCTTATTTGAACATTTCGTTTAATTAATGATTTTGTGAGCTATCAATATAACGTTGATGTAATGGATTTTGGAATCACATGGAATCGATTTTTTTTTAAACCCGTTACGTTTACGGAAAACAATGTAGAAATTCCTACAGAAAGGATGGCTGAAGAATTCGATTAGAAAAGGGAAAAGGGTGGGTAATAGAAAAGGTAGAAAAGTAAGAACATAAAGGAAAAGTGAAATATGTTGAACGAATATGCCAAAAATATTGTGCCGATTGAAAGAAAATACATTTAGAAACTACACAAAGATTCACAAAAATATGCAAATTTTTACCCTAAAAGAAATTACATATTATAGAAACTTGCTGGAAAATATTTTATTGATGTTATCTTATCAATAATTTTATCAATAATATATTAAATAATATATTACATGTTAAATAATATATTAATTTAATAATATATTACATGAAAATATGTTATTGTTGTTATCTAATCAATAATTTTATCAATAATATATTAAATAATATATTACATGTCGTTATCTTATCAATAATTTGATCAATAATATATTATAATTAGGTTTATTTATAAGCTGCAATAATTAATTATCAAATATATTTGCTCAAATGCAAATTAATACAAGTTATATCTAGAAGAATTCTTCCCTATTCGAGTCTTAATGCAGTTATAATATACAAAATAAATTGAAGTATATTATGCATAAAATATATTATATAATGTAAGTAGAAAGAATGGGGAAAGAACAGAAGAACCTTTAACAGGCGGAAACGACTATAGAAGAGCTGGTAATTAACTTAGAGGAACTTGTCTTAAACCGGGGCAAGACTTTTTCTTTTAATGGCTTTTCACTTGGAAGGAGAGTTAGGAAGAGAAAAAACTTTAAATAGAGCACGGATGTGCGAACATAGTACAAGAATGTATGCAGAATAGGAATGACGTAGATATATGACTCATGGAATATGGTATAAATGAGTGATAATTTCCCCCTTGTGCGCGAGTGCTCTGCAAAACATTATATTTTCTCTAATTCTATAAACCTGAATGTAAGGGTTAAATATGTGTAAAAACCTTTTTTAAGTTTGCAACTTCTTGAACTTTCTTTATGTCAATTTAATTTATATATCACATTTTGTTTTTATAATATTATACACTAATCATCTTCTGCTAATACGGAAAAAAGAAAATAGGGATATGGAAAAAAAATAATTTCGATGATTTTTTTACAAATGTTACCTAAGATTTAATAAAAAATAACAATCCCCCATTTCGAAACAATATACGTAAACTCACCCAAAAGGACAGATGCTCTGAAAATACTCCTCGTTTGTCTCAATCCAAACGTATAACTGAATCTGAAATTATAAAACAAATCGACAATCTTAACCCAATAACAAATGATCTATAGAAATTGAGATGCATCACAATCAAGTCTATTAAATTTGTATGTATTGAAATTTGTATGTATTGGAATTTGTATGTATTGAAATTTGTACAGCGCCCTTGAGGTGATTTTTCATAAAAATGGCACTATACAAGTCATCCAAATATTATTAAAATACACAATATATCCATGTCTTTGCAACATATTTTTGATATATGCTTAAAAAACACTTTCTCAAAAGCATTTAAACTCTCAAATGTTGTACAAATTCGTAAATTTGGATCGATTTCTAAACTTGACAATTACAGACCAGTATCGCTGATATCCCAACTTGGAAAGAAATTAGAAAAATATTTTATATAAAGTTTTCTGATCAGTATACTATGATTAACGGTATCGTAGGGTTTTTTCAAGTCTAAAAATATTATTGAATTTTTCATATTTGAGTCAAGATTGGTGTATATATTTTTTGTTAAATTAAATAAAGCATCATCTGTTTAAGACCTGATCAAAAACCATATTGATTTGGGAAAAAACATCGTGGGACAAAAAGATAGAGCCTCATATTATTATTATTATAACAGGGACTTGGTTACTGTTAAAATAGGAGATAGCACAATAGCCAATGGTCTAACTTGCTCACGGAATTCTGATATCCTCATATTATTATTATTATAACAGAGACTGGGTTACTGTTAAAATAGGAGATAGCACAATAGCCAATGGTCTAACTTGCTCACGGAATTCTGATATCCTCATATTATTATTATTATAACAGAGACTGGGTTACTGTTAAAATAGGAGAGAGCACAATAGCCAATGGTCTAACTTGCTCACGGAATTCTGATATCCTCATATTATTATTATTATAACAGGGACTGGGTTACTGTTAAAATAGGAGATAGCACAATAGCCAATGGTCTAACTTGCTCACGGAAACTGCAAGTTAACCGTCTCCGTTCTTAAAGAAAAAAACGAAATGAAATAAAAATAATTAGAATTTTTTTTAATTGAGGCTTTCCTAGATGCGTTAGATTTTTTTATTATTATTTTTATTTAAAGAAAGACAAACATTTCCAGGTCACGAATAACCTAATAACCTGACAATATTTGAACACAACCACAGTAAGGGGGAAATGTTTCTTGTGTCGTGGTGAAGGACTTAGCCAGCCGAGAAATTAATCATGCGACGCCTGGGTGGGACCCAAACGCGATGCCAACTCAGCCACTGACCGGTCGTAATATCCTGGTGGATTTTAATCTAATATTAATAAATATAATAAGCGAAAAAAACCGCAGGCGATGTAGCGGTGTCACGAAAAAAAAAATATTCTCGAGGATTGGAATTGTGTTAAAAATTGAAAACTGGCTCATTCCATTAGTAAGTTACTTTGACCTATAGATGTTAGATGGGAAAGGGAAAATTTTTAACTGGTACCAGTTATTTCTGTCTTTCCGCTCTCCTATAGTTTCTCCGAGGGTACAAACGTATCAAGTTCTGTCGGGTTAACTTTTAAAAACAACATTAATTAAATAAACTTTGAGGGTTTTCTAAATACAATATAAGGATTCCTTTGACTAAATGTTCTTTCAGGAAAGTTATTCAAAATGATTTACGTAGCAATTACACGTTTCAAAAAATTAACGCATTACTTTTAAGTTGATGAATATTTCTAAAGCTCTAAAAATTACTTTTTGTTTTCCAATTCAATAACATTTTAAGTTCTTTTATAGCCAACAGAATTTTTTTAATGAAACTATGTTATATAAACATGAAAAAATTAATACTTTTTTGAAGATTACCATTATTAATCTTTGAATTATTTTAAGAATTTAAAATGTCATTTATGAGTTCCTCCCCAGCCAATAATACCATATTACACTACAGATTGAACAAGCGTGTGGTTCGTTCTTTTAAAAAAAATTAATCTAAGAAAATTTCTAAGTCTTTTAAATAATATATCTTATAATAATATATCTTATAACTTATAAATAATAGTTAACATTGTGTCTCGAATTCCTCGCTTTGGAAATATATATTTGGAAATTTTAGACAGTATTTCTACAGATACGATTTGAAGTTTTCTCCTTGGAAAGAATTATCGTGATTCATTTTAGGGTTATCATGCCGTGTTTTGACATGATAATGGACTCTGTGACGCTGTCGTCCGAAACGTTGAAGAAGTTAACGGGTCGCTCTGCCAATTTCTACCGATTTCTGACACGTTTTCCTTAAACGTTTGAAGTTTTAAAGCTCTTAAAAAAATATATGTTATTCTTTAAGATGGTATCTATACATTCTCCACGCCGAAATGGTAGTTATTTAAAATTCCCTCGATAGAAATAAATCGCAAAGTATGCTCCAAAAATTATTATTAACACGTTTTTTTCTGTTATTTTACAAGTTATATGTATGAAAACATTCATAATGTTTCTTTAAATGCTACTTAACACATCCTCCACGAAATTTTTGCTCTTTTTCAAACGAGTCGTCTTTTATTAAACATTTTCACAATTTTCGCATTAATTTTATGGTTTTTAATGTTAGCGCGCTCGCTCTCGCGTTCGTATTGTCGTATCTTTCCATCTTCTTCTTTTTGAGCGGCGTAGCGTGCCCTTAAGATGATAGACTTCGCTTTTCGGCCCATACAAAAAGGACGCCCGGGAAAAAACACTTTTCTACATCGAAAATTGCACAAAATGAATATATTTTTTTTATGCTGCCTTCTAGATGGTGAAAACTATGTCGGTATGTTTTCGAATTTTCGATGCGTTTCGTATTAACGTAAACATTCACTGTCAAACATGTACGATTTATCAAAAAATATTATTTAAGGAATAAGTGCTGCTAACTCAACTCTCATAAAGAATTATAAAATTATAAAAAGCTACCGACGTAGCTTCTTCTTTCTAAAAAATATGTATTTTTTAAAATTTCAATTTCGTGAAAGTTTCGGTGTAGAAAAGTGTATTCTCCATAAACCCCTTTTCGAGCGATTTCTGTAGGTAAATTTGAGAGTTTACTGCAGTCGTCTCATTCTCACGTTTGACGGGTCGTGGCAAGGAGTGCATGGTCGGGGGGTTGAAGCCATCGTTTTCGATAATAGTGATGGTAAGACTATTTTTACAAAATAATAGTGATGGGATTGATCTTTCTTTTTATTCGTGAGTTCTATTTAATTTCATAATAATGTATTGTAGATAATACATTTTTACAATACGTAATAAATATAATATATTTTTTCATACGACTGTTTTACAATATTACTCAAACTAATTCCTGTCAACACATAATGTTACTTACAAACTACATAAATATTGCTGAGTTAAACACAAAAAATAATGTGAAATATTTTAGGACTCTAAAATCTAAACAAGCTTCCTCCGATATACCTAATAACATGTTTCGCGGAAACTTTTCTGTAAGTGATGGGCAACAAATTTGCAATCAAATGATTATTTTCAAGCAAAGCAAATGCTTTAAATGGAAGAGTAGTAATTTAATATAAGATATTAAAAATATATATATTTATATTGTTGTAATTACAATTTTCACAAATAAATATAAAAATAAAAAAAACTTTTTTTGTCCTATCTCAAACTAAAAACATTCCCACAAATAATGTAGATGTAGTCAGTTATAATATTTTGTAATATCTTTAAGATCTGAAAGTTTTTTTTTGTATGCGGTCATTTTAGATCACAAAACATCAAAATCACAATATATACCGCATACAACACGGATTATGTTTTTATTATTGTCGTTTTTTAAAAAAAATAATATTAACTCCTTACAAGAATCAGGGGGTTTCTCACCATTCCCCTAATAGCTTATCCATACTATAACGAATATTAATAAAAATAAAATACTTGCCATAGTTAGAAAACTCCAACTTATCCAATATATAGCCAATATTAATAGGTTCGAGTACCGAACAATAAACTCCGACTTGATAAATAAATAAACCGTCAATCGTAAATTGAAAACAAACTTTATATTATAGTATGGATAAGCTATTAGGAGGATGGAGAGAAACCCCCTCAAACAATTAGCGCAAATATGGGGGTCGCAATCGTAACTATTCTGGTAGTTAATTTTTTTTTTTAAATATGTTTTATAAACTGATCGCCTGTTGTAAAATCCTAGTGTTCGACCTTGGCGCACCTGTGCTCGAGCTGCCATTTAAAAAAAAAATACCAACAGAATGTAAACCGAGTAAAACCCTCTTTTTCAATTTTTGTCCTGGTTTTGATGGATTAGAACCTCGATACCTAATAAGATGAAAAAACATAATACATATACTACATGCCTTTTACAAAATGTTATGCTCTACAAAATTGGTAATTTTAATTTTTCTCGAAAATGCACTGGAAAAGAGATAATCAAGAAAACACAAAACTAGTAGTGCAATATGCTTGTTTGTGCAAACTTGTATGACTTTTTACGGCTCTATAGCCCACTCGTAGGGTGGAAACATGTAGGAGACACCCTGGTGCCAATTGCAACAGAAGATCCACCAGCACCGGAGGTCCTTCTAAAAATGATATTTTGCCGCTGCACCAAGGATTGTGTAATTGGCAAATGTGGATGCCGAAAAACATTGATGACCTATTGTGCAGCGTGCCTCTACTGCCAAGCGTGCCTGTTGTCGAAGAATGAATGTTTGATGAAAAATGTGAGGTAAAATGATTCTTTCGAAAATATGTACTTTTAGGGAACGTTAACTCAAAAACGGCTGGGAATTCGAAAATCACGCATAGAATAAAAGTTGTAAATAATTTTATGAGCTTAAATTATTTGAAAAAAAAATTACCCCGCGACAAACCGTTTTCGAGATATAAGCGGAAACCTGAAAATTAGGACCATTCCCCCCCCCCCCCCCAACCCACCCCTCCTAGCTCGCCACCTACACGTCAAGACTTTTGGTAATGTCACACCCTAAGCACTGATCAAGTTTCTGAAGGAATCGCTTAGGTACCTGCTCACGCACTCTATACCTCCTTCCTTGACTGGACTATAATATGTATATCAGTACTGTTTAGAGATAGGAGATAATAATAGAAATAATTGTAGCAAATTTTATGTTCCACATATTTTCTACAGCTTCTTTGGGCAAAATTTGCACTGGTTTTATATTTTAGATAAACAAGATTTCAAAATGGCGGCACGAGCAAGGGTGTGCTGGTCGAAAACTTGGATTTTACGTCAGGGAACCAGTTTATAAAACATATTAAAAAAAATGGAACTACCGGAATAATTACCATTGCGGATCGCTATTTGCACTGGCCTGCAAAGACCAATGGCAGTGATTTAGTACCATTACCCGCCAACCAAATTGGCAAATAATCAGTATCATAACTCATCACCAATCACCACCCTAGCTACCACAATGTGGGTATAAAGTTATGATCTTTTTTTACATTAGATCCACACAGGGGGCCCTGAGGTCAATAATTCCCCTCAAGGTTTATGTCATCTTTGGGGATGTTGTGTGGAGGGTATTTTGAGGAAAGAAGAGGCAGTTCTGGCAAGGAAAAGGTGGGTTCTGGGAAGGAACAAGCTATGAGGGGTGGGTAGGAATCTGGGGGGTCGGTTTCTCTAGGAATGACAAATATATAAATCCATCCCTCCCACTGCGGTGCAAAGTGGAAGGCGATGTTCTGGGAGAGTCCGGCTGGAGAGATCAAAAGGTTTCCCTCGACCGGTCTCTCCCGGTCTGGCCTGCCACGCAATTGGTGGGCAGATGCATCCGCCGCTAAGGTGAACCACTTGGGGTGAACTATGGCAGAGGTGTTGGTTATCCAATAAATGGTTCCCCGGGGCGGCGGTATCTGTACCCGCCTTCCAAAATGAATAACATACCTAATATAATAATAACATATAGGTATATAGGTAGTTTTGAATAACGCCTAAAATTATAATAAACAATACATGAATTATTTATTTTTTTATAAGTTTTTATTCCAGAAAAAAAGAAAATAACATTTTCACTTACTTAACTATAATTTGAATTAAATTACATAACATTACACTAGATTAAATTACATTATATCATCATACATCATACAATATATTATCATACAATATTATCATACAATATTATTCACTTTCACTATATTGTTGTTCGTGAATAAAATGATTTTTTTTTTAATTTACACACACTTTTTTTTGTTTTTAATATCATATGGAAGGCAATTATATAAATTGCCCCCCTCATAACTGATGGATTGCTTACCGTAGTTAGTATGAATGGTGTTTAAATGTATGTTATCGTGTTGTCGTGTAAAATATTTGTGTACTGGGGACGTTAATGAATTCTGTGTTTGTATGTATGAGTTTATTATTTATTTTGTATGTTAGGAGACATATATTGTATTCGTATAGTTTTCTTAATGTTAACAGTTTTGTTTCCAAATATAGTTTTTTTTGTGGATGTTTGGATTCGTAGTGAAATAGTTTTTTATTATTACTTACCTAGTTATTGCCGAACGTGTAGGTACAAATTGATTATATTAGCATATCATTGTGATTGAGGAATCACAAGTCAGGCGAGATCAAATTCTACGATTAACAAATAATAATAATATTATGCACGCACTTCCGAATTCCGAATAGGTGGTAGGTAGATGATATTGCTGCTAGACGCTCGAAAAGTGATGTGAATCCGCGGGGACTGCGGGGGTCACACACGATACACGTGATATGCGGGAACAGTATTACGTTTAGTCGTGTGTGTGCGTGCTTCTGTTCAGTATTGTAGTATGTGTGAGCTTCTTGCGAGCAGGACAGAGTTATGAACGAGCATTTACCTAAACATGTCGCATCTTGCGTAAAGACTAGCACCTTAAAGACGTTAAAGAAGATGGAAACACAAAACGGCGCAATAACTGAAAAATTAATTATGGTCAAGCTTTTTTCTACAAATTATATAAATGTATTGATCCTTAATTTGGTCCTTTTACCTTCTGATGTAAGATGTAAGATATAATCCAAAATACATTTTCATCTCGATCTAACAATGACCTAGTTACATCGTAAACATTCCAAAACATTCGAAATTCATTTCACTCTCGGCTTGTTTGCCCATTTAGCGATGTAACCTCACATCCACTCTCACAGCTCGCAACGTGAACCAGTTTATTCCATATTTGGTATAAACACCGGTCGTTATGGCATCAAGTACCATAATATAGGCTCAGGGGCAGCCTGACTCACAGGGACAGGAGAGGCCTATGAACAAAACCGAAATATTATGTCAATAAATTTTAATTATTTCTAATTTTGAAACCTTTATGGCCAGTTGTTTCGTTCAAATGTAACATTGTTATCTAATGGCCATTCAGCGCCATTTTGTTTTTTTACAGTTGGAAGGTCTCCGTTAAATCACGGTTCTAATAAGACCGTTTCAGCTTTTGAACAAATCGTGATCAGCAGAAACGAACTACTATCATGTTGGTAAGCTTGTCAGATTATTATAATTTCAGAGAAAGCTGAAACGCACCTGGAATCGGCGTTTAACAGGACCTTTCAAATGTCAAAAAAACAAAATGGCGCTCGATGACCATTTGATGTAACATTTGATTTTTTATGAAACAGCTAGTCCTAAATAAGTAATGGTGAAATTCCGTTTTAATGCGACTGATAAGAAGACCTTTATAACTTTCTCCCATTTTTATTAATAACTGGACCGGTTTTCCCTTATGATAGACATCTTCAGATTTCAGGCTGGTACAATTTCGACGGTGCGGAAGAACATTGTCGGATCTGCTAAAAATTGAAAATCGTTTTGTTGGCTTATTTTGTCGATTTAAAAGTCTATATTTTTAGAATTTATAATGAAACGGAAATGCAATAAATCAAAATAATATTATATAATTATGTATATAAATAATAAAATAAAAATTATCTAATCTCCAAAAAAAGTAAAAATTCAGAAAAAAAACTTTTAAACTTGCTCTACTGCAAGTACACTTTTCGGTAATGTCGATTTGAACTAAATACGAGTATGAGTATGTATATGGTACATATTATAGCATCTAAGTCATAAATATGCGATATTGGTTCTACAATATTTACTCATTTATGACTGATTTTGTTATATTGTTGGCGGAATATTTTAATTATATTCTGGTGGGTTTATTACCTTCTGGAAGATGTGTTACATTGTGTTGGGTTTACTGAATCTTTAGTCATAAATGTGCAATATTGTACAGAGCAAATAACGTTCATTCCTGACATAGGTGTAGTTAAATTTGGTGAAGATGCCCATCATTATGTAAAACCAATGTTCGGTCATTATTAAAAAAGTTGAAGAAGGTTATAAAAAATCCTCACTTCAAATACCTAGTTTTATCCGTTTTCCCCGTTTATAAGTATGTTAGGTAATCGGCTAAATAAGTTTTAAATCTGCGCTTCGAAACTCATAAATTTTTTTCCTGAGAACAAACACCACGAGATATTCAGCAAGGCCAGTTGGGCTGAATGAGTCGATTCAAAAACCCTTAATTCAATATTTTAAATAATTGTAGAAAACTCCATCTTGAACTTTTTCAATAATTTTAAATATTGAATGAAAGAGCTTGAATTAACTCAATTCCCACAAAGAACTCATAACCTCAAATGATTTTCATTTTAAATTCCCTCACGTATGCATTATGCATTGCATCAGACAACCCGTGACCATAGTTTTTCTTAGAAATACTTGCATTCCAGATTGTAGGGATAGTTGGTATTGCAGACAAGCAGTCATGCGACAGCTTTTCAGGATCATTTTTTTGTGAATTTTTGTGAACCCTTGCACAAAATATAACAAACTTTATTAAATTGTGAAAAGAAATTGGAAAATGTGTGAATCAAGGCGGAGAGCATCACACTAATTAGCAGTTATTATGTAATTACTATAATTTACAGTAAGTAGGATATATTTTGTATTATATTCACAAACTTTTGCAAAGAATCATAAAAGAAAATTGATTAAAGTTTAAATTAAATCTTTTCCGTCTTTCTGTTTTTCAATTTGAAAGATGTCTTCATTTACACGTTCTACTGAAATTGTAACCAACACAATAAATGTACTTGTGTTGCAATAAAAGATTTATTTGTTCCCCATTTCCAAACAACTTGGCATTTTCAAGAAAAGCGACTGAAACGTGTGACCTGTTACTGCGATACTGTTCAACCAAAGTGGGATTTATTATGTGATGGAAACAACACAGGCTTTAGAAAGGTTTTGCAACAATGGGTCTGTTTGAATTGCCAGTCTGCCCCTGTGAACCTCGTGTTTGGAGACCAAGGTCAAAATCCCAGGAGGTGTTACCCGTGTCATTGATTCGAACCGATTGACATTTAAAGACAATGATAAAGTAGGTACACAAATTAAATGTACACCGTTAGTACCCACTTGAAAGCTGGTTATCTCGGCATCTTGCGCTTTCAATTTTTATTTGATGAAGGACATGTGTCAATATTTTGCGCTTTCAAAAAATTGATACTGCTTTAAACCTAGCGTAAAATACTTGCAAAAAACCACACACATAATTTTTTAAATAACACTGTATAAGAATATAAAATAGAAGCGTCAGAAGAGTATTTATTATATGGCGCGCCAGTGAATGAAAAAAAGAAAGCGAAGGCGAGAAAGATGTGTGAAATACTTATGAAATAGTCTGGGTAACTAGCACGATCGATCGATAAGGAGTGTATCGATAACTTTCTGTAATTTCTCATCATTCCCTAGCATTAAAGCAGATCGCCAACGAATAAATAGCAGTTCATAAAGACTAAGTGTTCTTAATATATTCGACTTCAACTGTCGTGGTACGTTACGTACTTTATATAACATACATCATACAACTGGTACGTTAGCGGTCTGCAGTTGTCGTAGGGAACGCTGAGAAGTTACCGAAAGTTATCGATACACTCCTTATCGATCGACCGTGCCAGAAATGCCTGCAAAAACAGAGTTATGCGGCGTTCCATCATCTCTTGGTTACCTTGCCAAAAATGTATTAATTTATATTTTATGTGCCTCTAAGGGCTTTTACAAACCTGTGATGTACATCATCATTATTTTGTAGAACATGAATCATGAAGTAAAATATACTATTTAAATTATATAAAACTTTTGAAAATAATAATATTCATGCTAACATTGATTATTATTTTTGAGGTACGGTTTTAGAGCCTTTTTATAACTATATTCCGTGCAGTTTAACACATCTACTACTTCTGAGAAAGTACTTCCAACTGCATGCAATATAGGTACAAGCGTAAATAAAATAAAAAGTGCATATAATATAACAGTATTCAGTGTGACGTTTTTCCGATTTCCTGATTTCTGACAGTAGCAATGATTTTTTTTAGTTTTTCGCTGAAAGGTTATATTTATGTGTGGCTAATTATATTATAATTTGGGGGAATTGACACTTAGACACCATAACTCACTTAAATCAGTTTCCTTTGACATTCCTTTGCGCGATAAGTTAATAACAATTTCCTGGGAAATTTCAAGAGAATATCTCTACTACTTGAGATCTCTTGGCTATTTTCATCTATTCGAGAAAAAATGTTCGTTCCAAAAGTTCTTAAGTATTAAAGAACAATCTGAAATATAGTACAACTAAATAATGATAACTAAATGTAAATACTTCTCTAACACTCTTCGTAAACACGAGCTCCTAGAGCTCAACTTATGGAGTAGTAGAATAATAATGGAAAAAAAAAAAAAAAACTTTGCATATTGTATTCATTGCAATGTTAAAAAAAATCTTGTACAAATCAAAAAAAAATTTAATTATAACTATTATTATTTATCCAAAACGTAGGTCATATTTTCAACACCGTCCTATCATTATTTTGGACTAATCAAAATGTAAACAGGATTCCATCCATGCTGGAGGGGGGGAGGCTAGAGAATTTCTGAAATTATCCATCCTGGGGGGGAACTAGAATGAGTTGAAATAATTATTTAGTTGTTGTCGTTCATTTTATTGGATTCCGCCAGGAGGTCATTAAGGTAATTTTCGTTACACACAAAATTGTATTTTATAGTTGTAATTGATTATTTCAGTCAAACTGATTTACAAAAATTTTGCTGGTTGGCGGAAATTTTTAAACTTGCTTACGCGGGCCATTTATAATTCGTTCGCTAGCCACACTGTGGCCCGCGGGCCTGGGGTTGGGCAGCCTTGGTTTTAGATTTTATTCAATAAAAATATTTAATATCATAGGATATTTAGAGCACGGTACAGAGTGGTAGATTCTTTCAGAATTGCCCTGGTGTAAGACTCATTAAGAATCTAAACGTTACTTGAAATGGCTTTAGCCGTGTTTGGCGATCTGAATAGCCAGACACATCCTTATTTTCCTTTAACCAATCTCCTCCCTCTCCCAACTGCCTTTATCTTCACAACATACCTACCTCAATTGGGGTGCTATATTTCCACTGGCTCCAGACAGTAGGGACTGGCGGGACTCTTGACAGATACTCAAATAAAAATAAAAAATATGTTTTACGTTTTGACTTAAGGCAGTCATCCCGTGTGAGGACACTTAGCGCAGATATTTTACATACCTTTTTATTACAAAAATATTTTACAGTTTGGTTGGGTATTTTGACCTCAAATCCAAAACTACGTTTTGAATGAAACCGAGCGCTGTTCCTCTTAAGGGGTGTTTTGTTAGCATGGTTGTGTTTAAATGAAGGTATGTCGGCGTATTTAGAAAATGTGTATAAGTTCTGAAAGGTACGAGAAATCAATAGATTATTAAATCATTGCGAAAATAGGGTCCTTATATAAATTTACTCGTATTGTAAAACTTGTGATAATATTTGATAAAACCTCTCCTCTACGATAAAATAACCGGACATCCAATGTTATCATTTGAACGCAGTCACATTTAATAACATGTTTATCAATATAATGGTTCTTGCAATACATTCATTCTGTTAAATTTACAATATTTATAAAAGGTTAAACTATTCAAATGCACGATAAATTCACCCCCGGTAATATATTGAAATTTTTTCCCGCTAGGCTTCCTCTCCCATTCGTGTGGTCCGTTTGTAAATGGTCTAATGAATAATGAAATATTTTCCGGATAGAATAGCTCCCTGAATAAAGGAAGAGAAATATTTACCTCAATCTGTGAGTATAATTTGATTAGTAGCATTTATTCAACTAGATTTTAAATCCTAGCTGCTCTTACGTTGGGGCGTTAACTTCGCTCCCGGCAATTCATTCATTTACGGGCATTTCGACCCTTATCTCTCAAATCAACAAGCAAATATGTTATTTATAAAAAGGTTTATATAAAACAAACGGGTTTCCTAAAAAAAACACCGCCTAAAAGAAGAAACTATTTTAATATCACTTTTAAAAATCTGACGGAAATCTTAAATTTGTATCCAAAAAAACGTGTTTAGTTTTTAAATAATTTATTTACATCACGGTAAAAAAAATTATAAATTAGTTTCTTATATCCGCAAAAAATCATGAAAAATGTAAAAAAAGTGTAGTAGTCATTACTAATTAATACCGTATTGTGAGTTTATGCTTATATTGATGGTTTATTTGCTGCATTAGTGTTGTTGGCTTCTACATGAAGAAGCGTGGTGTGTCTGGGGTGGCTCATTGGAACATTTCCAAACAGTAAAATATGGGAGTCTTGCGGGAAAAATCAAAACATATGGGTCTCTTCAAGACCCATGTTCACTCCTTCATCTCTTCAGAGAGACCCTGCACACAGCATCTTCACAGGTGTCATAGGCCCTGATTCTTTTCCTCAGGGCCTCTTGTGTGGAGTAAATATAAAAAAGTTACACCCCAAGTTATTTAAATTAGCTGAGAGGTTCGAAAAAGGAATATTTTAAAAATTAGCTGAAAGAAAATCTGAACAGAGTTACATTTAAAAAGAAAGTCGAACACCTGATAAATTACAATTTGGGAGGCGGGAATGAGTACCGCCGCCCCGGGAACCATTTATTGGATAACCAACACCTCTGCCATAGGTCACCCCAAGTGGTTCGCTACGTTTGGTGACTTAGCAGGGGTGCCCGGGTTCATGCGGTAAGGTTTATCTAGGTCTTGTCGGCGGATGACCTAGACACACTGAACCCCAGATTCCTACCTTTTTCCTTCCCAGAACTTCCTCTTCTTCCTTTCCTTAAAAATACCATCCACACAGCATCCCCAAAGATGACATAGGCCTTGAGGGAAATTATTTTGCTCAGGGCCCCCTGGGTGGACCTAATGTAAAAAAACAAAAAAAATGAATAATAAATAAATAAATAATAAATTACAGTATATGTACGATATTAAATATTTACTCCTTGACTGCAATCGAAACGTTAAACCAAATTTGCGGGTAATAAACCTAAAAACGTAAGTTTAATATTAGTTTTATTATATTACTAAAAACATAGATCTGAAATTACTATATGTATATCCGCCTGATGTCTAATATGAAATAGAAGGCATGTGAGAACGAGATAGAAAGCGCTTTATAGATTGTATTAATATTAACTAAATACATTGTATTAATCCAGTCATATCTACTATTATTCCGCTATCCGAATGCAACAATGCATTTATCTTATTCTTATAAAAAGATCATTAAAATAAAATACTGGCTAGCGTGACTTTAGGCGTTAACATAACCAAAAAGTTACGAAAATAACTATCGTTCATTGTAAGGCTAGTTCTTCCAACGGTAGGTTTTTAATAAGATGACACAATTTAAAATAAAATCAACCTTGTTTACGCCACTTTATTAAATCATAAATCTACATGATTCAAGAACAATGTTCTCTTTGTCAGGATGAGTCGTATTGTCGTATGCTAAAGTTAAATTTACATTTAGAGGGGAGTTAGAGAGTAGGAGGTAGGGTTTAATGTCAATTAACTTCTATTATCTATCTTAGTTCAAAGGATGTTGACACTTTCGCAGAAATTTAATGTTGCAATCAGTTTCTAATTTTTCCTACAAAGAAAACTTTCCACACAAAAGATGCCTTCAATTTTTATATCAATACCATACTTTAGTTACATTTTTTGTATTTAAAATATTTTTCCGTATTGTTTTATAGACAAAAACGGACATTTCGCGAGGAAATCGTCATCGGAAGTGTTTACATACATATTCACCAATATACAATCCTAAATTTGTTGCTTGGAAATGTTCCAATGATCCGTACCAGACACACTATGATTCTTTATATAGAAGCCAACAACACTAATGTAGCAAATAACTCACAAATTACCGGCGCGATCACAACTTAAACCCGCACTATGAAAATTTGTTACGCCGTCCGTTCTTGGAGCTACTTACAAGCGACTCGATCGCTGCTCGTCAGTACCCTCTATACTATTTTGATAGGGTGCGTACACGCCGCACGCACTGCACTAGCAAAATAGTTCGTTTCAAATTTGACATTTTCCACGATTCTTTACTGACATACAAAACTTTTACCAACGTTCAATTTTTCCCTAAACTAGTATTAATTGTCAAAAACATTTTATAGATATTTTTTCTTTTCTTTTCTATTTCTCTTATTAATTTTCATTTTATGTTTATTTTTCAAAATTCTATTTATTAATTAATAATTTATTTTATTCTTTCTTTTGAAAATTATATAAAAAATATTAAATTACTGCCACCTCGGAACAGGCTCAGCCTAGTGAGGTGGCATATACCTAAAAGAATGTACATAACATGTATTTTTTGGTTAATAAATATAAAAAAAAAAAATAAAAAAAAGATAAGCGCATAATTCTTTATTTAAAAATGTCTTTTCATCTCTCCACACACGTTTTCCAAATTCATTATTTTTGTATTTATTTTTTTATTTATAGATATTGGTACCTATGCCATTAGTTAAGATACAGTCGCTAGCGTATCAATAATATAGATTAAGAACAATTCCCATCCCAGACGAAATTACTAGGTTATTGTATGGAAATATGTAATAGGTTTTTTTTTAAAGAAAGACAAACATTCCCGAGTTACGAATAAGCTGACAATATTTGAAAATCTCCTACTAAGCTGAAGATGTTGCTTGTGTCGTGATGGAGGACTTAGCCAGCCGAGGAATCAAACCGGGTCGGACCCAAACGGGATGCCCACTCACCCACTGACCGGTCTCCAACTGAAATGTACTGTGTATGTCTAAATAAATAAATAAACCGAACCACACCTGTGTTATTAAAAATGTACCCAGTACTATTTAAATAAAATCACAGTCCCTTAAAATTATCCAGAAGTAAAATATGATATTATATAAGTTTGTTTGAATCTGTTGAAGCCTTTTTTATTTGTAAGTATGTACATTTCCGCTTTCCATTTACATACTGTGAGATTCGTTCTCCTACAAAATGTAGAATCAGCACTATCTCTACACCGCAGCACGCCCTATAGCGGCTACGTGCGATATCAGGCGTCCGGGAAATTTTATGCATTATCATTCCCCTCCAACTTCTGAGCTCCTGTTCGCGGAATACGATAAGACAGGTGTACATTTATAACAACATGGAGATGGATGGAATCGTTGTTAATTAATTTTAGCGCGTTGCCTTTTTTGGCTTCTGTACTGTAGTTTATTGTATACTTTATTTAACCTGCGTTTATTGAAGAAACTTCTATGAAAAAAAATTATTAAGCACGGGTACAAACCTCACTATTAGATAGACATTTATAATGAACCAACTACAAACAATAGTGATTGATCAACAAGTGTATTTTCAGTACGTAACATTCGCATGTAAAAACACAACTTAATTATAATTAGCAAACGTGCGAATTTCGCTTGTAGGCGTGCCTATGAGTCATTGTAACTCTGGTTCAATGAACTTGGAATTGTTTTGAATTTAATTGTCATTTTCAAAATTGAAACTGTGTCGAGGATTGAGACAAGCGATAACATGCCCACCCATGCATATAGGAGTATAATAATTTAATAATAACAGAACATTATTATAACTATTAATTCCTTTATAAGTACATACTTATAAAGGAATACTTTTTACGAGAAAGTTGTTTTAGTTATATTTTAAAATGGAAAGGTATTTCTTTTACTTTAATTTTTAGTGTTAATCTTTACAGATAACGTCAGATTTCTAAACTTGTCAAACTTATGCGCTATTTCTATATATTTAACAAAGTATGAACTTTTTATTCGCTCAAGTGATGAGATGCCTAAATATTCCCACGCACAACTCTTCGCAAATTTCGCTTACTTTAAAGTGAAAGAATCACTCCTTTGGGAATAACCGTTATCTGAAAAGTAGGGAATCCTTTAACACCGCTTCAAGGACGAAAATAAAGAAACAAATCATTCTTTGTTCCTTATCTTTCCGTACCAATGTAAAATGTATTATGAGTATATTATGAAAGCCAAAATACAAACATGGGTTAACCAAAAATGCCAAAATAGTTACATAAAGTTTCGTTACATACCCGTAGACCTTTCAACAATCTAATCTGAACTATCAAACGCTAGGTACGGAGCCACGACGGCCATGATGGGTCGGATTGCGAGGGGCGATGTGTGTCATCCCACACCACGGGGAAAGGCTCCCGTGTCCAACCTTCAGGGGATCTCTACATCAGGGAAACCAAGGTCATCCTTCATAGTATCGGCCCGTAGCTTCTTCAAATTGCGCTGCTAACAAGCCGCCTCGTCAAGGCTTCCTGACCCCTCGTTTCTGATCCGATACAACGTCTCCCAAAACCTCGGGGGCGAGAGCAACAACTTTCCAGTAGGTCATCGAGATGGGTAGATGAACAGCCGTAACAATCATCAGGCGCATTCACCAGGATGGCTCCGATAACTGCTGATTACTAATCGGTTTGGGGCTGCCAAAAAGCTGCCATTCTGTTTAATGTGGGAATCAACACATATTCACCAACAAAACAATAACAGAACGCGCTCCTCAGGCGACGCGCGAACTCCCCTGCAATTCGTTACGAATTTCTTTAACTTTTACATTCCGTAAATTTAAAAATACTTAAAAGTAATTGACCCGTCGGGACGGCAGCAGTAGCTCCGTTGCTGCTTCCCCAAGAAGTGACGTAACCGGAAAGTTGCCCTCTTACGGCGGATGCCGTAACTAAAAATTGCCAGTCAATTAATTTAGTATAAGGCTAAAAACATTAACTGGCCATGTCATGTAAATTATTATTTACGTGACAAACCATAAAAGGGAGCGTGATTGTATTGACACTTGTAGTGAACCTACCCCTGGCCTTCCTTTACTAACTTCTATGGGTCTCGGGACCGGTTGTAATGTACCTGTGGGGCTACCCGGCACCCGTTGTAATGATCCGTAGTCGTCTACCCTTGGTTTTTCTACTCTTTCCCTTTAACGCTAGCTGTCGGGATCTACTGGCTACGCTATCCTTATCTTTTGGCCTTCGATCAATATACCCTTGCATCTAGCTACACCTAACTTTTCCTTAAACCCCTGCGATTTTCTCACAGTAAATAAGATTTAAGATTTTATTGCACATTATTCCTATTTACCCCGTTGTGTGATTTTTTGATTCGGTAATTACATTTGAATGTGTAAATTAATACACATACACATGTAGAGGAAATAATGTAGTGTGTGGTAACCTCAGGTTCTTTCGAGGAAAGTGTGAAAGACTCCCGTTTGATAAACTAACCCCGTTTTTTGATTGTTTTGTTTTTTTTTTCAAACCTATCCGTATTACCCGCCTTCTCTCAACTTGGGTAAGTATGTCATTGACGCTAATTCTACAGTAAATTGTCACCCGGTTTATAAAATTCAAAGTCGTAGTTTTCTTACCCGATTTTTTCCTGTCTATAGGTTTACATTGGGTTATTTTTACATTACGTGTACAGTGTGTATTATGACATACATGTCGGTATCCTTGCGAAGCTCTCAATGTCGTCGTACTGCACCTAAATGGTCAAGTTATTATTGTTATTAGTATACACTACATGTACTGGGGAAGAGGAAGGTGAGGAGGGGTGATAGGAGGATCTGGGGAATGTTGTTTCCTGAATAAGTCGGCTCCTCCTCTAACCAAATAGATACTGGTGACCAACATTCCGGACAAAGACTCAATCATTACGTTTGCTAGGATGGTCCTTAAGTCCTGATTTTGTTCTCTTGCATGAACTTCATTGCTACGAAAGGGTCCCTTCACGCCAGATGAAAGCGCGCAGAGTCCTCATGTCACTTCCAGTATTATTCCGACTTCCTATCCTCCAGATTTGATTTTAACTCGACTGATTCTAGAAGGGGTATGTCCATTTCTTCCCTTATCATGACTCTACTCGCGTTGAGTGCGTACGGAGCCGTTTGAGATGATCCTTTCGTCTCCTACGAGGATAATCATTGGCTTGCGTTCCTCGCCTCCAAGAGCTGACATAACTTCTACCTCGTAAAAACTATGTTTGCTTTCAGGTCGACACTACTGGTAGTATGCAATAGTGCTACAGACTTATTCTCACGGAATACCACGCCGACGTCCCCTCCACATAACTTCGCAAAACTTGGGATACCTTCGGTCGAAACGCCTCCGTCAGCGAATCATACCCTACCATTCCAAGTGGCATTTTCTTTTTATTCTGTCTTTCATGCCTTTTCACTCTGCATGACCCCGCGAAAGGGATTAACTTCCAGTACCTCGCGTGATTGCTCAGTTACGTTGACATCCCCTATCGCATGATAGCGTAAGAAAAAAACCCTCTTTGTCTCATATCTTGTGGGGATATAATTTCAGTGACGCTATTGCATTCCCCAGTCGTGAAGTCTATATTTCGCAGGTCAAGCGGGATTTTGGAAGGGTCTGATTGAGAAAACATTACCGAAATAATGTTGATTTCATATTTTGTAAGGAAGCCTGAAAGAAATTTGACATGATAATATTGTTGTTAGTAAACAATTATAATGTTTAAATTCAATTCTCCAAATTTCATTTTTGAGCTAATATCCAGTATGGCATGGATGTTCCCGTCATTCTCACTTTGGTTCGGCATACCTTAGAACAAAAAAAACCCCTACTAATTTGGATGACCGTACGATGTTCAACGCGGCTACGATTTATGGCCGGGATCCTTTTTTATACGCATTCGTCTCGTCCTTTCTAGCACGCAAAAAATATAAGTTCGTTGAACCCACATTGATAATAGATTTAATTTGGGACAAATCTCGTAATTACACATTGAGAATAATATTTAAAACACAATTATATCCTGGAACATAACTTCTTTTATCATTGGTTTTGTAGATTGGCAGATCCTCTCAGGTATCGGGACCATGTACGACCTGTAATTTAATTAAAATGTTTCTTTCACTCACCTGAACGAAGCCTGATTACGTACATGTGGGGAAAATATTAAAAGTAAAAAACCTTCCTGTCACTATGGTTCGGTAATTTAGTTCCTAGAAGTAGTAACACCCATGACCCTATGTCACACTTTTATTTGAGTTTAAGAAAATACGTAGGTTATTAATTATTATTTGTTAACAATATTTTCGAAGATGACATTTATACGTAGGTATTTGCTGATATTATTTTGAATATTTGTATTATCTTGATTATATGATATATTGAAGAAACTACAAGCGCGTAGGTATTGTTTATTATCGTTGAACAATTTCAAATTGGGGGATTCAAAACAAGCAATAGTTTATTTTATATTATTATTATGCTCGCGGAAGATCGAAGGTGACATTTGTATGTAGGTTATTTATTTTGATGTTGTTTTGATATTATTATTTTGTGTGTACAAGATTGAAGATGACATTAGTACGTAATTTTATTGGCTCCGCTAATTTTATATTTCAAATCAAAATTCGCGCGATGCACACCCCTTCTATTTTTAAAACACAAAGTTATGTTATTATTAACTCACTGAAGTTAAGTATTTCATTCACTTTGATTATTATTTTGGTTTTGATAATTCAAATTAATTTTATTACTTAATTAATTCACCCGCGGCGCACTGTCATTCACTGCAGCTAATTTTCAATAGAGTATTTTAACAAGCCGAATAATTAATTTATGTACACGAACTATTGCTTCTCACGAAGTCACAACCTTAAAAATTCTTTAATATTACGATGGATATTTTCTCCCAACATTAACAAACACTTGTCACTGTTTATCACGACCTTTTTAATTCTTCGGTGGATTATGTCTTATCACTCGTTTTTATAATATTTGATCAATTGTTTTGTTAAATACGAACGATCTTATCACTGCTAGCACTCTATAGCCTCGTCTTCCTTCGATCCTCGACTCTTACTGCCCTCTCGTATTATTATTTTAGCCGGCACCCAGCCCTTCGAATATCTTCTAAAAAAAACGCCAGGCGTGGACTCAGGACGTACATCTCGCCTTCCGTAGCGCGCTTTATAATTGAGAGTTCAGACAATTTCAACTTTCATTGATATGTTATTTTTCATGACTCTCTCTCTCCAATCTTAATATGTCCGTTTTAATTATTTCTTTGTCTGGCCGCCGATAAGTGTAACTCACCCTTTTGATGCGATTTTGCTTTAAACTTTTTCTAGAATTCTGCAATCGGTCTTTCCTTAATAATCGGTAAATTATCTCGGCTAATTGTGACTTTACATCTGAAATAATTATCACTCTCGCACTCTCCCATTTATTTTTGTTTAAAATTTGCGGCAGGTAAAATTGAATTCAGTAGTATTTCGGCTTAATTCTCATGGTGACATGAAATTGTTTCTGTCATTTACTTGATTCACCACATTCCTTGCAGTTTCGTGCAAATAATTCATTTTCCGCGTCCGTAGATGTTTACAACTATTTTTTTTATCTTTCGTCCCTTTTCATGATCAGATATAATATTCGTAAAACTTTGTCTGGTAATAACTAATATCACCTTATTAATTCAGAATTCATTTTCTTAATGCGTTCCAAATAGCTCTATGGTCTAGTACGTACCTGTTTGACTTCATTTTTTTGTGTACTCAAAAGTAAAATCTTATTTACTTTTAATCTGAGTGTTTTGTTTACCTTTCGAAAAATCTCGGTCTATAGCACTAATGCATAGATTGTGTACGTCGTTAATTTTAATTGGTTTTATCAATACTCCGTCTGTATTCTGTAGTGGTAATTTGGGCTTAATTACCCCATTTATTCCTCAAAACCATGTAAGTTTTTTTTGTTACTAAACAAACTCTCTTCGACACGCTCTAGGATTTTAAATTTATGGTTGGTCTGAAGTGTCGGCTTACATTCAATATTGATAAATTTTAAACGTGGTATCGATTTGAAAACTTCGAGCTCTCCATTATGTCATCACCTTTATCTACCTCAGCCCTTCTCAGATTGTGATTTTTCTGTCCTTTTCAATAGCGGTCGCTAGTGTAGTCGATTTGAAATTTCGTTTAGGTGGGAAAAATTTTGTATGAGCTCTTCCGATAAAGAAGATGCTTTTTTTTTTCTTTCGAACGTAGTGTTGAAGCCATCACAGCCCCCCTAGAGTTTTAAATCCAGCGGTAAACACGCCTCCTAGTGTTAGTCGATGGGATTAGAACTCACCATAGGTCATTTAATTCCTTCAATTTTCTACTAATGTTCTGTACCCCTGATCCTTGCTATTAAATCTTGCAGGGTTCCGTCCCATTTACTTCATGTGTTATTTGTTGAAACTAGTTCCATTTTCCGTCGGCGAACTATTCGTACGTTCCTACTTGTACAAATCTTTCTCTCTCCCTTGCTGTCCTACTCCCCCCCCCCTAAGATTGTATTCCCCCCCCCCCTAAGATTATATTCCTCCCCCTAAGATTTTACTCCCTCTTCTCTTGTATGTCGGTTTTTTTTATTTATTTATTTTTTTGTTTTTTCTTATTTCCAATTCGCCCCTGTCCCTCCTATGTTTTTTGTTGGGTTCATTTATCTACTTGACTAGGTACCTGTTTCTAAACAAGACTGAACGTCAATGATGGATGGTTACCCCGGATGCTCTATTTTTAATTTGTAGGTGTGTACTTGAGAACGCAATACATTTTACGCGTAATTACTTCATGTATGATTTTAGATTTAATTGTCTTTAATTACTAATTCATTTTTTCCTAGTTTTATATTTTTATTATTTACGTTTTTTAACATTTAGCAATGTTTAAATGTATAAGATTTATCGCGTACAATGATCTCTAAAAAGTTCTCCTTCATTTTTATTTTTATTCTTCAATCTTATCGGAAGTTGGATAGCACAATGTCTCTACTCATTTATTTTTATTTGACTAACTCGTTTATAATGTTGTGTCTAGACTGTAGTTAAAGTCAGATTTCAGATATGTTTTTTTTTAATTCGTACCGTATTGATTTTTTTTGCAAAACCCGACGCTATACAAATCGCCCAAATCAGTTTAGCTTATTTATTATTATGGTTTTGATTTTTTTTTGTTTATCTATTTTTATTTTGTCGGAATAATATGTGTGTATTAGAAGATGTATGAATGTGAATGAGGCAAAGAGTGTGTGCCAAGATCTGTCGTCTCTGCCCACCCCTGCGAGGAAACGGCGCGATGGTTAATTAGTTATGTTTTTATTTTATTATTATTTTTTATGTATTAATTTTATCATTATTATTATTCTGAGTGACTATTTGATAATTTATTTTCTTTCTAAACATCTGTTCGAATAATTTTAACGGCAAGGACCCATATTTTTTGCTTCCGAGCACACAAACGCAAGAGTCATAAATCTTATCGTTAGCTCATTTTTTGTGCATTGAGTCGACCCGTATTTGATGTTTATTTATCCCCACGACCGAAATATTATATTATATCATTTAAGGTTCGGTTATTCAATTTTAGTTTAAAGTATTATTTGTTTTTTCAATTTATTTTTAATTTCGAAAAGCTTATTATTTCCAATTTATTATTAGTTTCGAAAATCTTCCACTTGTAAAACTTTCTCCCGAGGTCACGGCAACAGTTGTAGTGGACCTACCCCTGGCCTTCCTTTACTAACTTCTATGGGTCTCGGGACCGGTTGTAATGTACCTGTGGGGCTACCCGGCACCCGTTGTAATGATCCGTAGTCGTCTACCCTTGGTTTTTCTACTCTTTCCCTTTAACGCTAGCTGTCGGGATCTACTGGCTACGCTATCCTTATCTTTTGGCCTTCGATCAATATACCCTTGCATCTAGCTACACCTAACTTTTCCTTAAACCCCTGCGATTTTCTCACAGTAAATAAGATTTAAGATTTTATTGCACATTATTCCTATTTACCCCGTTGTGTGATTTTTTGATTCGGTAATTACATTTGAATGTGTAAATTAATACACATACACATGTAGAGGAAATAATGTAGTGTGTGGTAACCTCAGGTTCTTTCGAGGAAAGTGTGAAAGACTCCCGTTTGATAAACTAACCCCGTTTTTTGATTGTTTTGTTTTTTTTTTCAAACCTATCCGTATTACCCGCCTTCTCTCAACTTGGGTAAGTATGTCATTGACGCTAATTCTACAGTAAATTGTCACCCGGTTTATAAAATTCAAAGTCGTAGTTTTCTTACCCGATTTTTTCCTGTCTATAGGTTTACATTGGGTTATTTTTACATTACGTGTACAGTGTGTATTATGACATACATGTCGGTATCCTTGCGAAGCTCTCAATGTCGTCGTACTGCACCTAAATGGTCAAGTTATTATTGTTATTAGTATACACTACATGTACTGGGGAAGAGGAAGGTGAGGAGGGGTGATAGGAGGATCTGGGGAATGTTGTTTCCTGAATAAGTCGGCTCCTCCTCTAACCAAATAGATACTGGTGACCAACATTCCGGACAAAGACTCAATCATTACGTTTGCTAGGATGGTCCTTAAGTCCTGATTTTGTTCTCTTGCATGAACTTCATTGCTACGAAAGGGTCCCTTCACGCCAGATGAAAGCGCGCAGAGTCCTCATGTCACTTCCAGTATTATTCCGACTTCCTATCCTCCAGATTTGATTTTAACTCGACTGATTCTAGAAGGGGTATGTCCATTTCTTCCCTTATCATGACTCTACTCGCGTTGAGTGCGTACGGAGCCGTTTGAGATGATCCTTTCGTCTCCTACGAGGATAATCATTGGCTTGCGTTCCTCGCCTCCAAGAGCTGACATAACTTCTACCTCGTAAAAACTATGTTTGCTTTCAGGTCGACACTACTGGTAGTATGCAATAGTGCTACAGACTTATTCTCACGGAATACCACGCCGACGTCCCCTCCACATAACTTCGCAAAACTTGGGATACCTTCGGTCGAAACGCCTCCGTCAGCGAATCATACCCTACCATTCCAAGTGGCATTTTCTTTTTATTCTGTCTTTCATGCCTTTTCACTCTGCATGACCCCGCGAAAGGGATTAACTTCCAGTACCTCGCGTGATTGCTCAGTTACGTTGACATCCCCTATCGCATGATAGCGTAAGAAAAAAACCCTCTTTGTCTCATATCTTGTGGGGATATAATTTCAGTGACGCTATTGCATTCCCCAGTCGTGAAGTCTATATTTCGCAGGTCAAGCGGGATTTTGGAAGGGTCTGATTGAGAAAACATTACCGAAATAATGTTGATTTCATATTTTGTAAGGAAGCCTGAAAGAAATTTGACATGATAATATTGTTGTTAGTAAACAATTATAATGTTTAAATTCAATTCTCCAAATTTCATTTTTGAGCTAATATCCAGTATGGCATGGATGTTCCCGTCATTCTCACTTTGGTTCGGCATACCTTAGAACAAAAAAAACCCCTACTAATTTGGATGACCGTACGATGTTCAACGCGGCTACGATTTATGGCCGGGATCCTTTTTTATACGCATTCGTCTCGTCCTTTCTAGCACGCAAAAAATATAAGTTCGTTGAACCCACATTGATAATAGATTTAATTTGGGACAAATCTCGTAATTACACATTGAGAATAATATTTAAAACACAATTATATCCTGGAACATAACTTCTTTTATCATTGGTTTTGTAGATTGGCAGATCCTCTCAGGTATCGGGACCATGTACGACCTGTAATTTAATTAAAATGTTTCTTTCACTCACCTGAACGAAGCCTGATTACGTACATGTGGGGAAAATATTAAAAGTAAAAAACCTTCCTGTCACTATGGTTCGGTAATTTAGTTCCTAGAAGTAGTAACACCCATGACCCTATGTCACACTTTTATTTGAGTTTAAGAAAATACGTAGGTTATTAATTATTATTTGTTAACAATATTTTCGAAGATGACATTTATACGTAGGTATTTGCTGATATTATTTTGAATATTTGTATTATCTTGATTATATGATATATTGAAGAAACTACAAGCGCGTAGGTATTGTTTATTATCGTTGAACAATTTCAAATTGGGGGATTCAAAACAAGCAATAGTTTATTTTATATTATTATTATGCTCGCGGAAGATCGAAGGTGACATTTGTATGTAGGTTATTTATTTTGATGTTGTTTTGATATTATTATTTTGTGTGTACAAGATTGAAGATGACATTAGTACGTAATTTTATTGGCTCCGCTAATTTTATATTTCAAATCAAAATTCGCGCGATGCACACCCCTTCTATTTTTAAAACACAAAGTTATGTTATTATTAACTCACTGAAGTTAAGTATTTCATTCACTTTGATTATTATTTTGGTTTTGATAATTCAAATTAATTTTATTACTTAATTAATTCACCCGCGGCGCACTGTCATTCACTGCAGCTAATTTTCAATAGAGTATTTTAACAAGCCGAATAATTAATTTATGTACACGAACTATTGCTTCTCACGAAGTCACAACCTTAAAAATTCTTTAATATTACGATGGATATTTTCTCCCAACATTAACAAACACTTGTCACTGTTTATCACGACCTTTTTAATTCTTCGGTGGATTATGTCTTATCACTCGTTTTTATAATATTTGATCAATTGTTTTGTTAAATACGAACGATCTTATCACTGCTAGCACTCTATAGCCTCGTCTTCCTTCGATCCTCGACTCTTACTGCCCTCTCGTATTATTATTTTAGCCGGCACCCAGCCCTTCGAATATCTTCTAAAAAAAACGCCAGGCGTGGACTCAGGACGTACATCTCGCCTTCCGTAGCGCGCTTTATAATTGAGAGTTCAGACAATTTCAACTTTCATTGATATGTTATTTTTCATGACTCTCTCTCTCCAATCTTAATATGTCCGTTTTAATTATTTCTTTGTCTGGCCGCCGATAAGTGTAACTCACCCTTTTGATGCGATTTTGCTTTAAACTTTTTCTAGAATTCTGCAATCGGTCTTTCCTTAATAATCGGTAAATTATCTCGGCTAATTGTGACTTTACATCTGAAATAATTATCACTCTCGCACTCTCCCATTTATTTTTGTTTAAAATTTGCGGCAGGTAAAATTGAATTCAGTAGTATTTCGGCTTAATTCTCATGGTGACATGAAATTGTTTCTGTCATTTACTTGATTCACCACATTCCTTGCAGTTTCGTGCAAATAATTCATTTTCCGCGTCCGTAGATGTTTACAACTATTTTTTTTATCTTTCGTCCCTTTTCATGATCAGATATAATATTCGTAAAACTTTGTCTGGTAATAACTAATATCACCTTATTAATTCAGAATTCATTTTCTTAATGCGTTCCAAATAGCTCTATGATCTAGTACGTACCTGTTTGACTTCATTTTTTTGTGTACTCAAAAGTAAAATCTTATTTACTTTTAATCTGAGTGTTTTGTTTACCTTTCGAAAAATCTCGGTCTATAGCACTAATGCATAGATTGTGTACGTCGTTAATTTTAATTGGTTTTATCAATACTCCGTCTGTATTCTGTAGTGGTAATTTGGGCTTAATTACCCCATTTATTCCTCAAAACCATGTAAGTTTTTTTTGTTACTAAACAAACTCTCTTCGACACGCTCTAGGATTTTAAATTTATGGTTGGTCTGAAGTGTCGGCTTACATTCAATATTGATAAATTTTAAACGTGGTATCGATTTGAAAACTTCGAGCTCTCCATTATGTCATCACCTTTATCTACCTCAGCCCTTCTCAGATTGTGATTTTTCTGTCCTTTTCAATAGCGGTCGCTAGTGTAGTCGATTTGAAATTTCGTTTAGGTGGGAAAAATTTTGTATGAGCTCTTCCGATAAAGAAGATGCTTTTTTTTTTCTTTCGAACGTAGTGTTGAAGCCATCACACACTATAAATTAGGTATTGAAAAGTAGTTTAAAGATGAAAAAAATTTGTAGGTTTTTCAATTATTTATTTGATGCACTAATTCAAAAATACGTTAACAGTATGAGGAAGCTTTAACTGTCCAACTAGAAAGGTTTCCCTTTTTAGGACAGTCGAATTGATAAGTTTCGTTCATATTAAGTATTGGTGTTATTTCATATTCATATTGTTATAATTTATAAAGTAAATAGTAAATAAATCCCGGCACACGTGACATTTACATAATTATATGACATACAGTCAAGTACTCGGTTCAAAAAGTAATAAAGCATCAAAATAGTGTATTAGTTCTGATAAAGCTACTGAGAATATCAAGAAAAAAATTTAAGTCATAATATAGTAAAACAATATAGAAAAATAATCTCATTGATTCATGAATGGAAAAACTACTTTCTTCGATATATTTCTCTACTCGAATATTCGGCTGTGTATGAATGAAAATATTCCAATGTTTTCGGCAACTCAAACTTTCAAAAAGCAGAACCGCTGATTTTAACCTCATATGGACCGATTGTTTTCAAATTTGGCGTTAAAAATTCAATATAAAAAGGGGAAAATCACGTAAAAGCCCATCATAGTCCTTAGCACACTCGATCGATAACGATCGATAGGATAACTATCGGTTACTTCTCATCGTTCCCTAGGACAACTGCACATCGCTAACGTACAAACAACAGTTGATGTCGAATATGTTAAGGACACTTAGTCATTGTGAACTGTCACTTATTCGTAGGCGATATGTAGTCATGCTGGGGAACGATGAGAAGTTACCGATAGTTATCCTATCGATCGTTATCGATCGAGTGTGCTAGGGCCTCAGGGCGTTTATAATTAACTAACTTACTAATGTTCACGCCGTTTCGCCGCAGGGATATGCAGCAGTGTCGGTCCGCGACTTTTCAGTAAGCTAGCACTGTAATAAAAAAAAATCACGAAATATTTTTTTTTTGATATTGTTGAATTTGAAACTGTTTTTATTTTTCTTTTTCAAAATTTCAGTTTTTTGTTGTATTATTTTGTCTTCCTGGTTCTTCTTCACCTCTTCTGCTTTCCAAAATTTACAAATAAAACAAATCTGCTCTATACAAATGTTACGTTATATTATTATTGATATTATTGGGGGTGACACAGGTCCAGCGGAGCTCTTGTAACTACTGGAATAAAAATTCTAACTTGAAATTATTCTTTTCAGGTCAACGCGGAGGCGGACAAGCTACCAAAACGAATCAATCTTTACGACGACGCGCTGACTGATGACGAGGACTTAGCTGAAGACGATATCTCCGATGGTTCTGGCTTCTCGGACTATGACGCTGATGATGAGAGTAGCAAGGAGACAGGAATGGAAGCCATCGACGAGGTCGACTTCCTCGGGGAAGTTATGGAAGCTACCCTACAGGATAAGAGCCAAACGAGTATGGATTTGCATCCCCCTATAAAGAAGATCATGAGGATACTACCAGATGATGGGGAGCTGAAGGAAAAATACTGTAAGTGCACACCTACTATTAATGCATTGTTTAATAATTTCTTATATTGTTTTTCTTCGTAATGACCATTATTTTCAATTTTGAGGGGGGGAATGGGTACCGCCACCTAGGGAATCATTTATCGAATAACTAACACCTCTTCCATAGGTCGACTCAAGTGTTTCGCCACGTTCGTTGACTGGTGAGGGGTGCCCAGATTCATGAGGTGAGATTTGTCTAGATCTTGGCGATGGATGCGTCTGCCCACCGACTGCGTGGCGGATAAAATAATAAAATGAAGATAATGTTGGCAGTATGATACAGTTAAATATGGCCAGTTAAATATGATTGGGACACATTAGCTCAGTTGGTAGAGCCGCGGCCCGTAATGCCGAAGATCCTGGGTTCGAGTCCCAGATGTGACCGTATCTTTCTTTGATTTTTCTATTTCAGATTTTCCATTCAGTTTCGCTTATATTGTCTTCATTAATTAAAATTATAATATTTTAACGGAATATTATTTTATGTGTCATTTTCAAATATTTATCAGATTTGTCTAGAAATCAGACTATCCCGTGATTTTTCACGGATCTGCACTAGTTCTTAATTTTCCACCAAAAATGCGTCATAGAGCAAAAAATGTGCAGGAAGGAAAAATTTAAAAAATATATATACCTATCTAAACGTCTGTCTTCATAAACCCCTATTCATCTATAAATATTTCTATTCGGAATTTGGTAATTCTTGGTGAAATCCTTCTGTAATTCGATGATTAAAAATCTTTAAAACTTTTTCGAACTTTTACGTAGACTTCTTGTAGATATTATGTATAACCTTGTGGAAGGAAATTTAAAGCATCTGAGTCAGTGGTGAAAAATCTTCGCTACTTTAAAGTTTGTAAATTAATTCTTTCCTTTTTATTACTCATAGTAAGTAATTTTGAAAACATGGAAATTCCGTGCTGCCAGTTTTAAAATCCAAAGATTTATTGACATACTTTAAATATTCAACACAGACTCAAGAATTCTCAACCCCTTTCGCAGTTATTATGGTTTTTTTAATGTACGACATGGTAGTTAGAGACGCAAGACAGACATTCTTTCATAAAAGCGAAAATACCAAGTAATCTTTGTTATTAATCGAAGTATAACAACGCGTGGAAACTTTGAAATTGTAATTCCAATAAATGTTAGGCCAGCGAACATTCAAGTGTGTTTGCAAATTGGCCAAAATATGGCCAAAAGCTCTCCAGTAGTTATGATAGAATGGAAATCTGCCTACATGTAAATCATTAATCTTTGTTATTCATCGAAGTATAATAACGCGTAGAAACTTTGAAATTGTAATTCCAATAAATGTTAGGCCAGCGAACATTCAAGTGTGTTTGCAAATTGGCCAAAATATGGCCAAAAGCTCTCCAGTAGTTATGATAGAATGGAAACTGCCTACATGTAAATCATTAATCTTTGTTATTAATCGATGTATAACAACGCGTGGAAACTTTGAAATTGTAATTCCAATAAATGTTAGGCCAGCGAACATTCAAGTGTGTTTGCAAATTGGTCAAAATATGGCCAAAAGCTCTCCAGTAGTTATGATAGAATGGAAACTGCCTACATGTAAATCATTAATCTTTGTTATTAATCGAAGTATAACAACGCGTGGAAACTTTGAAATTGTAATTCCAATAAATGTTAGGCCAGCGAACATTCAAGTGTGTTTGCAAATTGGCCAAAATATGGCCAAAAGTTCTCCAGTAGTTATGATAGAATGGAAACTGCCTACATGTAAATCATTAATCTTTGTTATTAATCGAAGTATAACAACGTGTGGAAACTTTGAAATTGTAATTCCAATAAATGTTAGGCCAGCGAACATTCAAGTGTGTTTGCAAATTGGCCAAAATATGGCCAAAAGCTTTCCAGTAGTTATGATAGAATGGAAACTGCCTACATGTAAATCATTAATCTTTGTTATTAATCGAAGTACAACGCGTGGAAACTTTGAAATTGTAATTCCAATAAATGTTAGGCCAGCGAACATTCAAGTGTGTTTGCAAATTGGCCAAAATATGGCCAAAAGCTCTCCAGTAGTTATGATAGAATGGAAAACTGCCTACATGTAGATCATGAATTTAATATGATCAAAACTTCAAGGCTTTTAAGCCTGTCTTTTTTCAGTTTGAGAATCAAATATTCCGTTAGTGTTCGATGAATAAGTGATCAGCGCCGAGTAAGAACTTACCGTATGCGTACTTTGAGCTTTACGCATGGGTACCCAAAAGCTTAAGTCTACTTAATCGAGACAGTAATTACTTTTAAGGTACAAAACCGACGAGATAAAATATTCAGACTCTTAAAATGTTTTTGTGTTTATTTTGAAAAGCTCAAATTTAATCTTGTTTTGGACAGTTTGACAATGCCTTATTACTTTTCGGAATATGTCAGAATATTTTATCGAAAATTATAATTTTCTTTAAATGGGTGAATAAAAAATGAAACATTTTAAGGTTCTTTATTATCTGGAACAAATTGACAAAACGGTTAATTGCAATTTAACGGGATAGTACTTTTGAACAAAAATAACTGAAGAAATGAAAAATAAATTGTTAAATACCGACATTTTGTAGAAATCCCCGCAGTATTCTATGCATGTTATGCAAATGCACGGAGAAAAAAGTTATTCTAAAATACGATCATTTTATTCGTAAAAACGGGACTGAAGTTCTTACGAACAAATTATCAGGGTTTCAATGTTTATTGGCGGGAACATGTATGAATAATTTGTTGGTATACGTGCGAAATTACGCACGTATAATTAATTATTCGTACATTTTCCCGCCAATAAACATTGAAACACTATTAATTTGTTCGTAAGAACTTCAGTCCCGTTTTTACGAATAAAATGATCGTATTTTAGAATAACATTTTTCTCCGTGTATGATGAAATAATAACAGAACTTGAATAGACATTCACAGAACTTGAATTTTAACCTCGAATTTTGATGATTTGTTTTTAATTCGGAAGGTTGCGAGATTGATAACCGCTAAATTATTTATTCTTTCGCTATTTTTATTTGTATCTTTTAATTTAATTTTTGTAACTATACATACTATTTTTATGCATTATGTTGTAACTTTATTATTTCTAAATATGTACTAGTATACAGACTAGCTTCCTGGTTAGACCTGAGATTATTTCTCTACAAATTGGGTATTTAAAATGGTTAATTAATGTTTTGTAACATATTATTGTTCTGTATATTTACTTTTTTATTTACAATAATATTTTTTTTTTAAACATAAAATTTTTTAGACAGAAGTTTTATTTTCAATATTTAGGCAAAGTTTGCCTAAGGTGTCATGATGTTGATTTTAAATTATGATGGACCCTAAAAACCTGTTATTCAGTCTGCAGCGAATGATAATGGCAAATAAATGTTATTAAAATTAAAATTATCTTTATTTAAATCACAATTTCATTAATTTCTCCAATGAGTAATATATCCAAAACCTTTCCTTCGTGTCGGATATATAATATTATCAAAGATATGAATCATTAAGACTGAAAGCAGTAAAATAAATATGATGCAACCATTTGACTAAAAGTGAGCCCAGAAAACATCCAAAAAGCAGTTAGAAAATAGCATAGACATGAAAAACAAATTGGAAAACAAGAATCTTCACTATTTCAAAGTAGTGGTTTAAGCAAGGACGATTATTTTTATTTAATTAAAATTTATAACATACATTTAATTAATTTTAATAAAAGAGAAGTTGAAGTAGGATAAATACAGGAAACTCCTATCGGAGGACTGAACGCGGTTTGCGCTAACAAAAAATGTCCAAAGAAGCGAAGCTAGCAGTTCCCAATAGAGTCCCATTTTGTATGCACGAAACTGGCAGAGGAAGAATGAAAGTAGATCGAATGCTGTAGAAATGAGATCCGTCGGGCGTATGTGTAGTAAAACCGTGAATGCTCGTGCTAGAAATGTAGAAAAATGCAAAGAATGTAAGGCTAATGTAATCATAATGAGTAAGACTGAGAAAGGGGCGCTTAGGCGAAGAAGGGAGTATACGGAGAATATATGAGGTGAATGTAAATGGTAGAATAAGTCGGGGACACCCGAGGAACATATGGCACGATAATACTTGAATCGGACCATGCCAAGAGTCATAATAACAGAAGAGTATGTATGAAACGTTTTATGAATGCGATTAAAGCAAGTGCCAAGACCAAGTTTTTGGCGGTCCATCCTCTATGCCCTGCGAGAAAACGGTGTGACGGTTAGTGGTTAGATAGTTACTAAATATAATTCGGTTAACAAAACTTTGCGATTTCCAAGTACGAGTACGAGTTATAATCAGTATTTTTTTATGAGCAGCATGGGAGTGGCGAAAATTATAAAAACCAACGAATATTGATTTTCAGACAGCTCCCTTTTATTCCGAATATACCTTCATTGTGGTGACCGGATTTATTCCACTCCAGAGACATCAACTCCCCGAACCCTTTTACGTCAATTACTTGCCTAAGCCAAGTAAAGCCTTCGCCGGGTGACCTTGGAACGGATATGGATATGCGCAGCTGAAGCAGAATATCGGAAACTGCGATCTTCGATTTCCGTCGCCAAGGGTATGGAGATAATCCTTCTGAGTATCGCCAGCCTTGATACCTATTGTCGCCTTATAGCTCGGATCTTAAGTCATCACTAATTGGGATTTAATGTAATTGGGCGATTAAAAAAAATGAATTATTTAATTAGAAACGTAGCCGAATCAGTGCAGAAAGCAGAAAACGATGCTAAGGACGAGTTGTCGATATTAATCACAATAAATGGCTGTCCAAAACAACTTTCATGTGGTATGTTCCTATGTACAAGTTGAAGAGTACGCGACTGAAAATGTCGATAAATTCTGATATATGTATGTACAGGATGTTAAGGATCGTACTTCATTTACATTTCTTACTCCAAAAAATGTCAGGAATCACTGGTTAAAGTAAGTTAAGTACGATCCTTAACAGCCTGTATATAGTACAGGAGAGCTAGTATAAAACCGTGACCCGACAGTTGATCCTTCAACAGATGGTCCCCAGAAATTATCATTATTGTAAAATAATAATTTTTTGTTCATTATTTATCAATTTCAAACCTAAAATAATCTTCAAAAATACCTTTGATAATAAGTTTTTATGGATATCAAACGAATTTATTTACTGAGCGATTGTTTGTATTCATATGCTGGTATACGAGTATACTGTACACTAAGACGAGTAGTTTTATTCAAGATGCATTCGAATGAATTTGTGTCTCACATTTAGATTTATGGCAGGCTTTTTTTACTTTAAGATTATTAATAACGGCTATGGGAAAGTATGTACATTTTATTAATGAGTCCACTGAGTGTCCATTCAATCGAGCTACACGAAAGTGAAATCTTGGTCCCAAAAAATGAAGCAATCAACTAATTTCAAGCACCGATGTGTAAAAACTAAGATCCTTTGTGTAAAATTATAAGTTTGGAAAAAAGCCAACGTTAAGTAAGGTAAAAATGGTTCTGCAAAACATTCGTTTGGTTTTAAAATGTGATAATAATCAGATAATTGAGTCGGGCCATGTCAAGATTCAGAATAATAGAAGAGTATGTATGAGAAGATGTATTAATGTGAATGAGGCAAGGAGTGTGTGTCAAGACCGAGTTGTTTGGCGGTCCGTCCTCTCTGCCTACCCCTGCGAGTAAACGGCGTGATGGTTAGTTAGTTAGTTTTTAAAATGTGCATATTTATTGGCTCCTACCAGGATATCATTTATCCAGCTCCTATTGATGGAAATTGTTTTAAAAATAGAACATGAAGTTTGTGGAAGTTCGTGTGCTTTCGTTTTGAACTCAAGAAGAAAAAATACCATCGCGGAAGCAGGTTAATTTCATTTTCCCTCTTGTTTACTTAGCTTGTTTGTCGTTTGATGGGTATCGCGGTAAATATTATTGCTGTCGTTAAAACTATAACCAAACAAAGAAAATGAATCTACTTTATGTGCTCGAACTCCTTCGCAGAGACGCAATACCATCAAACATCATTTCGTCAGTTAGTTATTTTAGAGGCCATTTACAATTTCATCGAAAGCAATATAATTCTAATATAGTTTCGGATGCAACAACATTGTAATTGATGTTTGTTTTCTGTGTCTGTAATTATTGACATGAGATACGAGAATCCGAGTGTTAATTGTACTGCAAAACTTTATATATCTTTCAATCCTTGATTTCTCCATCGCAGAGCGACAAATAAAACAGCATGAACTGTTTTCCCACTGCGGCATGTGCTGATGTATTAAACATTATATCGCCCTCTGTAGAAGCCAAGACAGAACTGCGTGAGCGTATTAATTATTAGGTCCTTGTAAGCGTTTCCTTTCTCACTTGGTCTTGGACTTGGTTCTAAAACTGTCCCCGATAATTTATCCTTTTCATTTCGATTCACACCTCAAAAATTAAACTTTCCGAAAAATTAATTTTGCATTTTCATTTGCTTTATTATTGCTTGGTGATTGTAAACCCAACGATCGCTGTTGTACAAACACTATTAATGTCATAATTTTAAAAATGACGTGCCTGTATTTGAGATTCGATTCAGAATAAATGAATTTCTCAGTGAGCTCTGATGAGAGATCACTTTTCGGAATTGTTGCTTGAAATTTTTATGGCGCGAGCAACCGTGATCTAGTTTTGAATATTCTGGTACTTCTGAGTTCAATCTCACATTCTCTGAATTGGGGATGCCGTGGTTCCGCTGGCTCTGGGTAGTTGGGTTTGGCGGGCGGCACTCATTGTATAATCAAGATATTGACGGCCTCCGTGGTTGAAGTGTACGACTCTCCACCAAGAATCCGGAGATCACGGTTTATAATTCTATTTGATTAATTTTCACAGTTTATTCAATTAAAATAATGTAGAGTATATTTGCGGTACGTTCCAAAGTGGAAGATACTAATATATATATATATAATATTGTAAAAACGGTTAAAAACGGGACTGAAGTTCTTACGAACAAATTGACACTGTTTCAATGTTTATTGGCGGGAAAATGTAAGAATAATTTGTTGGTATACGTACGAAATTATTAACAGTGGTACATATACCGACAAATTATTCATACATGTTCCCGCCAATAAACATTGCAACCCTGTTAATTTGTAAGAACTTCAGTCCCGTTTTTAACCGTTTTTACTATTAAAATGATCGTTTTTTCGAATAACATTTTTCTCCGTGTGCGTGGTAGGTCGTATCGGGAGTTCTTTTGATATCAACCCAACGCCAACGCCTTGCACCACAGTAAGAGGGATAGATTCACACGTCCGTCACTCCTTTACACATTGCTCCCCAGATTCCAACGCATCCCTTAAACCTTGTTCCGTCCCAGAACTTCCTCTCCTTTATATCCCTTAAAAAAACCTCCGCACAGCCTCTTCAAAGATGACTGAGGGATTTTTTCCTCAGGGCCTCCTGTGTGGAGGTAATGTAGAAAAAAAAGTCACAACATGATGTCGTAGTCTCACTAACTCCAGTCGGTTCGGGCAATTAAGACTCTTGTGTTGTATTCACATAAATACAAATCATAGTGTCCGACCGAAACTAGTTTTTACGGCCGAAACCGTAACCGAAACCGAAACCGAATTTCGGCTTCGATCTCAGGTTCGGCCAAAACCGAAACCGAAACCGAAACTTCCATATAAGGTCACGTTTTCGTGGAAAAAATAAAGTTAATCTTAATCAGTCAGCTTTTTATTTTTAAATCATATATTAATCATTCAGTCTCTGTCGCCTTCGTTTATACGATAGCAAATTTTGCCATCTGAATGTGGAATTGTCGCCTATCGATTTTTCAGAGTGGTATTTGTCAAGGAAGCTACTAAAAATCTGAATTTAGCTAGCTGAATATATTATATCCAATAATTTTTTTTTTTTTTAATTATTTATTAACCAAAAAATACATGTTATGTACATTCTTTTAGGTATATGCCACCTCACTAGGCTGAGCCTGTTCCGAGGTGGCAGTGATTTAATATTTTTTATATAATTTTCAAAAGAAAGAATAAAATAAATTATTAATTAATAAATAGAACTTTGAAAAATAAACATAAAATGAAAATTAAAAAGAGAAATAGAAAAGAAAAGAAAAAATGGACAAGAGATGATATAAAGAACTTAAATTATTTGAAAAAAAAAGAGAGATAAAATTTAATACAGGTAGCTATTATATTGAAGAAGTTATCATATGTCCGCAGTATATAATGCCCTTGTTTACAATCCATGTATGTATTTTGTGTTTTAGATTTACGCTTTTTATCAGGTGAATGTCTTTAATGTCTTTTTCAATTAAATTTGAAAGTTTTGGAGCCAGATTACGGTAATGTCTTTGTCCATAGGTGGTATTTATCTTCGGAGTCATGTGTTGATGTCTATGTCTTGTACAGTAGTTGTGTTGTACAGTATGTTGGTTAAGCTTGTCTTTTTGGTAATGTATAGATATAATTTTGATGTACAGTTGCTGTATGTTCAGTACTGCGAAGTCCTTAAATAACTGTATTGTAGAGAATCTATAAGGTTTTTTTGTGATAACTTTAATTAAGGCTTTTTGCGCTTTGACGAGAGGGTCCATGATAGTCTTAGCAGCACCACCCCAACCAATCATACCGTGGGTGATAACCGATTGGCCTAACGCGTAGTATATAGTTTTTAAAGTCTTCATTGGCATTATGTTTCGAATGTTTTTAAAAAGATATATAAGTTTTCTGACTTTACCCGCTGTTTTATTTATTTGTTCTGTCCACCTGAAATAGTTGTCAATGTAAATGCCTAAGTATTTGATTGTCTGAGTCCGCGCTAGTGGGTTGCATTGGCAGTTTTTTTTAGATGTGCAGTCGTGTATGGTTAAGTTTTCATCGAGTCTTGGTTGTCGTCTGGGATCTATACTAAATGTCATGTACTTTGTTTTGTCTATATTTAGTGTTAGCAGGTTATTGTCTAGCCAATTTTTAATCCGGTTGATTCCTTCAGCAGCTTTTTTATATACATTTGTCCAGGAGTCAGAAGTGAAAACAAGAACAGTATCATCCGCAAAGCAAATAATTTCACCGCTAATGTCTAACTGACACAGGCAATTTATATAAAGTAAAAACAGGATGGGTCCTAATGTACTTCCTTGGGGAACTCCGTAGGTTATGTATCTGTTTTGGCTTGTTACGTTGCCTAATTTTAGTGCATGACTGCGTTCAGTTATATATGATTTGAACCAGTTATATGCAGAATTTTTAATACCTATGTTATCTAATTTTTTAAGGAGGATTTTATGGGACACTGTATCAAAAGCTTTACTTAGATCAAGAAAAACCGCAATGCAGCTTTTTTTTTTGGTCAACATTATTTATAATAGTTTCGGTCACTTTTAATATTGCATCCTGTACTCCCATATTCTTTCGAAAACCATACTGATTTTCCGATAAAATTTTATGTTTGTCTAAGTAGTCTACCAGTTGGATTTTCATTAGATTTTCGAGTACTTTTGTGAGAACATTTAAAAGTGATATAGGCCTATAGTTAGAGGGATTCTTTTTATCTCCGGATTTGTAAATAGGTACTATGTTTGCACTTTTAAAATGGCTGGGAAATATACCTCTAGCAGTACTCAGATTACAGATGTAGGTGAAGGGAAGGGCTATTTGGTGTTTTATTTCTTTTATTAGTTTAGTGTCAAGTTCGTCGGGTCCAGTCGCACAATCATTTCTCAGTTTATTTATGTGATGTATTATGTCTTTAGTTTGGAAAGTTTTTACTCTAAATGTATTGTTATCGTTTGCATTATTAGTATATTTATCAGCAAGTGTATCTTCGTCAGTGTTCGTTTTATTTAGTAGTGTTTGGGCTAGTGTTTGTCCAATGTCTGCAAAGTAATTATTTAATGTGTTGGCAATATCAGTCTGATCAGTTATTACTGTATCCTTAACTTCTATTTGTTGGAATTTGGCTGCTGGCTTCTTATTTAAATTGTTAATTTCCTTTACTGCGTTCCATAATACTTTCGGGTCATCTTTGTTTTTTTCAATTTTTCGTCTGTAATATTCTTCTTTTGTTTGTTTCACAATTGATCGGCAGATATTCCTATATTTTTTGTAATAATTTTGGAGCTTAATATTATTCGGTGAGTTTGAAGACTGTTTGTGCAGTTTATCTCGCTTATGCAAACATTTAACTAAGTTTTCATTGATCCAGGGTTTAATTTTTTTGTTTTTATGAACCAATTTTCTAAAGGTTGTGTATTTTATAACACTCATATTTATTTTTTCAGTAAAATTCATCATCGCGGTGTTCACATCTGTTTCATTTAAAACATTTTCCCAGGATATGGAATCGAGAGATGATCTAATAGCTTCATAATCTGTGTATTTTAGTTGCACTGTATTTTGTTGATTGTCTCTCTTGTCACTATTTTTCTTCGAAAGGGTAATCATTGTAGAGAAGTGGTCAGTTACTGTCGTATTTATTATAGCTGCAGAGATACTTAATTTAGTCCTGACATAAATATGGTCTAAACAGGACTGAGATGTAGGCGTGACTCTTGTAGGTAAATTGACAGCAGATCGGAGACCGTAACTTACAAGAAGACATTCATAGTCGTCAGCTTGGTGGTGCCTATCTCCAATTATATTAATATTCAGGTCTCCAGCTATGATACAGTTTGTGAATTTATTATGCCTCTGAAGATTTTCGTTCAATGAGTTTAGGAATTGTGATATGTTAGTATGTGATGGAGACCGATAGATGGCAATTATGACAACAGAATCCCGACATTGTATGGTCATTGGTCACACTATTAGCATCTAGTATTGCAGCGGGAATCATTGATCCAAAAATAGAATTTTTTGTATATACTATCACTCCATCACTACGGTTTTTATGTGTCTTTGATGTGAAAACATCGTAACCTTGTATGCTGGGCGCAATAAAATCGTCATTATAATATAATATCAAAATTTATTTTAATTTGTTCTAAGGCTACTAGTAAGTTGTCGAAGTTTTTGGTGACACTTCTGATGTTTTGGTTGAGTATTTTCAACCAAAAATTGCCCTCGAAATGCGTGATTACTTTTGAAGCATCGAGAATGTTAAGGGTAATATATTCAACGACTTTAAATATAATATATTCAACGACTTGACTTCCCTATACTTATCGACAAATTAGGACTGTGGGAACAATTTCCGATAATTGACCAGCGCTTCAAGTCCAAGTTGCACGAGTATCTTCAAGAAAAGACATGAATATTTAACTCAGGCTGATGAGTACCAAAGGAACTTTGAAAACATGATATTTCATGAGCAGAGTATAATCATGTAAACTCGGATAAAATATTTTGGAGATACGTACGAAGATCATCCTTACGATGCGGTGACGCGGTCGGATACGTGAAGTCGTTATCTCGTATCCGACAAATGATTATCACTACGACTATTTTGGTGATAAATTTAAGGCTGAAAGATTGCCTCTTTTTTCATTATTCTATAAGAAATCTGAAGGGTGATTCTGTATTTTTTGCGACAACTTAACGCGCGTTAAATCGTCCCTATAAGACACATTTTGCGACAGCGTAACGCGCGTTAAATCGGCCCTACAAGACACAATTTCACAGTTTTTAAATGCGGTATTCCGTATCACGGTAACGAGCTGAATATTGCGCTACACCAACTCTTAAAAGTAATTACCCTAACGCCAGCGATGACGGCGCGTTGACCGTGTAATCCTATGATGTCAGTTGCGCAAAAATTTGCGAATCGAATGTCTAAAATAATATGACAAACGGTTAGTCATTTATGAACTATATGTGAGTAGTAATAATAACAAATAAATAATAATTGTGTTGTTGAATAGGAAATTAATCCACAACATAGAAAAAAGATTGAAAGTCATCCAAAAAATTATACCTCTCTTTCACGCAGCCGCCCAATTTAATTACGCCCAAAGTGCACATATGTATCTTCAAGATATGTTGACATTGAAAGAGAAGATGGATCCAATAGAATATGAAAGATTTACTAAAGAGGGTTTCTTTACGATTCAACGATCTCATAAATGTTGGTCAGGGATTTGGTCCGATATGACCATTGAACAAAATCTGATAATCGATGAAAACATCTGGAGGTTTGACCCAAGGACGAGGAATTACAGACAGTTCTATTCTTCGTTGGACTGCTGGATTTGTTTATCTGCAAAGCATCTGAGAGGGTATAGAGTCATTCTATGGAGTTTAATCAGGAACGTCAGAGCAACATATAGAGATGAGGCCTACACGAATTAAGAGGGATGACAAAGACGTCCAAACTCTCGTAGATTGGTTTGCTTGCCATGAACCATTTTCTAAAACAAATGTGATTATTTCTATAAGCAGTGGCACGATCGGGGATAGCAAAGTAACTTGTCATATATGGCTGAAAAGATGGGGAACTTCGCTATGTCTAAAGTTATCAACCAGAACTTTGGAAACCTACACTTAAAACATAAGGATGCTATAGTTTATCTTGCGGCGGTGACCAGCGGCATAAAAAATCAGGGTGTGACTGTTACAATATTCATCCATTAATGCTATTCCATCGTATGTGTATTGCCAAAAAGTCTGAAATTGAACTTAAAGCTGTCAAAATCCCAGAAATTTGACAGCTGATAACGCACGACGAACGCCTTCCGATATCCGACGCATTTTGCCTTTTTGTCTTAATTGTCTCGTAACGCTGACTATAACACCAAGATACATAATCAACCTTATGTTGTTCCTTTAAATATATGATCCTGCTTATGTGTAAAATATTATATCATTTTCAAAACTTCGTCGTTTCAAGAGTCATAATAACAGAAGAGTGGGTATGTATGTATGTATGAGTCATTGTATGTATGTGGATACAGGTAAGAGTGTATACGTCAGGATAGAGTTTTGCGTCGTTTAGTTTACTCTGCCCACCCTTGTGTGGAAAAAGTGTGATAGTTAGTTAGTTAATCGGCTTGTGGCCTAGTGATCCGAATTGTACTTGTTACAATCGTCAGGTTCTAACGCAGGCATCGCGAGTTCAATCCTCTGCTAGATAAGTTCTCCGTTTTCAGTTTATCATATGTTTGGTAGTAGCGAATTGAAATATTTTCAAGTTTTTCGCAACCTGGGAATGTTCGCATTTTCTTTAAAAATATATACATACGAGTAAATATTTTCAATATCATAATAATATACATATAAGTTTTATATGGCGTTATAAAAAACAAGTTCTATGTAAAATAATATAACCATATACTATATAGGTATTAGGTATATAAACGTTGACTCTATTGTGAAAAGGATCTGCTGGGTTTGGCATAGGCAAAATTTGGTGTATGTTTTCAAACTGGACCTAAACGCCTAAGGGATTGATCAACAACCAACAACCAACAACATGGCGTGACATAACCGGGTTTTGAATAATGACGAGAACAGTAATGATTTTACGAAATCTGTAATAATGTTCTTCAAATTCTAAATCAATCAAATAACACTTAAGTTATTTATTTTAATTTCAGAAATGTGCGTATACATCCGTGAGTTTGTGAGTGATTGCCACCAAAAGTTGATAGAATGCATTTTCATCGACACCAAGTTTCTGCTCGATCGGATGTCGGGAAGTGGATCAATTTCCACTTTCATGTTTCCGTGGCATTATTCAGATAGATATATAAGTTTCTGATTTACAAACACAAGGAATTTTAATGCTCGTATCGTAATATACTTATATATTATAATATATTTTTGAGGGTTGGCAACACTGAGTGATAGAAAAGGATCTCTTGACCAAAGCGAACACCGCAGGTATTATGTAAACTCACGTTGTAGTGTCCGGATGCTTGAAAGATGTCAGCACAAGAAAAATCCGTTCAATAGCGCTTGCGACTTTTTTGAACGACTTTAAAACACAGGACACACATCAGCGACGAAGGCGCTCTTGGACTCATTTGGTTTAGATGTTTAGAACCACCCCCGTATTTCTCTGGCTTAGCGTCTTCAGATTATCATCTCTTCACCTCCCTGGAGGCCCACACGGGTGAAAATAAATTTTAAATCGACTAGCAGATGCAGAAAGATGTTTTTAAGTAAGGGGTAGAGGTGGCAGGGTGAGTTCTTCGAGGAGGGCTAAAGAAGCTTGTGAGTTGATTACCACATGCATTTAACGTGATGGCGATTATGTGAAAAAATAGTCAATAAGTATATCAAAAATATCCTGTTTTTTTTCAAATACACTCTTTTTAAAAAAATATAAAAATCTAGTACACTTACTTTCTGAACATGCCTCGTAGAAACCTTTTAATATGAGGGGACGCATCCAGAAGTCACGTACGTTTATTCTGACCTTTTCACGATAAAAAAAAACTTGACAAGCGTTGATATCCGAAACTTGAATTTCAAAGATTTATACCGAGCATACATTAGTTTCTAAAAATATAAAGCTAAACCCGAGTTTATTCGGAGAATAAACTTTCTAGTTGAACGAAAGCGAAGTTAAGGGGACATGTTCTGTGACCTTTCCGAAAGTTATTTTTCGTCATAAGCTTGGTTATGAAAAAGCATGTTCACGTTTTTACGACAACGGCCTAACTTCAATTTGTGTCTACGCTCGTCCTTAATATTATTAATAGACTCCCGATTATTCCCCCTGAATGGGATTATATGAGGCCGAGTAACCGGGAGTGATGGATAATCCAGAAGTACGTAGTAAGTATTTTGTGTTGGTATCGTCTGTTAACTAAAAAAAATGTTTTGCCAGCCGGTTTGAGTCGTCCGCGGGCTAGTGTCGATTTGTATACACCTAGGATGTCATGGTATAGACTTACACCTACTGTAGATAATATTGAAGAAATAATATATTAATGATTGGATAATTAAAGATAATCGATAGATAATTGAAAGATATTCGAAGGATAATCCAAGGATAATCGAAGGATATTAGAAGTTTAATCGGAGGATAATCGAAGCATATTAGAAGGATAATCGAAGACATATCAAAAAATAATCTAATGATAAGCGAGGGGTAATCGAAGGGCAATCGAAGGATAATCGAAGGATTAACGAAAGATAAAAAAGAATGTTTTTAAATGTAGATTTAAGGGTATTTACATTATCAACCATAATGCGACAACACCTAATTGCTGAGCGATCTCGAAGGTTAGATAATATTCTTAGGCCACGAAACGCCTACGGTTGCTTCGTTCCTTTCCCATTATTTGTGGCTCGCAAAAGTTCGCAAAAGTGTACGCAGAATTAGAAGTCAAATCAATGCATTCGATAAAGGTATTTAATTAATTTCAAATCACATCCCTTTTTCCAGGAAACTTTCTTTCTTATATGAAACCTTGCTGGAAATAACTATTACCATTGAATAGCCTTGTTCTCCCAGACTCAATGATATACATGTACCGTCTTCTTCCTAAACCCCTTTCTTTCCCATTATTTCCCATAAAATCATTTTCTAAAATTACTGCTAGAAACCGGTAAGTCCTGGGTAATTGTAATCATAATGATTCTAAGAGATTCTATTATTTTATAACATTGTCAGATATATGATGACAAAATACTGGGGTAAAGTTCGGTTCTTGGGAAACACTCCGAAAAAATAAGTTGAATTATTTTTATACTAACTTTGGGCTGGAAAATCCGAATCTGAAGGAATTAGGTTGGGGAGGTCAATATCAACTGAGTTACAGGACTTTAAAGTTTCGTACACAGGAACAAATCCGCAATGCATTTTTGACATATTGTACTGAAGAAGTCAAAGTCATTCAATGATGCCAACCTCAGAAAATTGCAAAGTGTTGCCATTAAGCAATAATATCAATGTTATTATGTGAATAGAATGTGTCAATCACTTTTTTATCACAAACCATGTTACACAAACCTAGCGTAGCCGCTTAACTACTTGAAAACTGGGATGTTTTTCTTGCCTTGACGTGAGCAGGCGCTACAAAGGGGGAACATCCTTTTGTATCACAAACCATGTTACACAAACCTAGCATATTATTGCTTAATGGCAACACTTTGCAATTTTCTGAGGTTGGCATCATTGAATGACTTTGACTTCTTCAGTACAATATGTCAAAAATGCATTGCGGATTTGTTCCTGTGTACGAAACTTTAAAGTCCTGTAACTCAGTTGATATTGACCTCCCCAACCTAATTCCTTCAGATTCGGATTTTCCAGCCCAAAGTTAGTATAAAAATAATTCAACTTATTTTTTCGGAGTGTTTCCCAAGTACCGAATTTTTTCCAAATACTGAATTTTAATAAATGCCTCTAGCCCGTAACGTCCAAATATTTGAAAACCTAGGAAATCTTTTCCTAAAATCAAAAGTCCTTTGTTTTTAAAATGCCCTTATCTCCTGAGTGTAAATACAGACAGTATTTAAATTTTCAATGCAAACTGATTTCCAGAAAAACCAACCTGTTTTCAGAAATGAACCTTTAAAAGCTTGAATATATTTTATCAGAAGGTTCACTTCCGAAATGTTTGACCCAAAAATATATTCTGCGGTCGCTTTTCCGATAAATTTGCTTCTAAATTTCAGCAGATTCTTCGAAAATGAACGGTATTATTTTATACACTGTCGATCGACTTGGTTGGTTGACGAATATACAGGTGTTAACGGAGGTACTTGACTTACTTTATTTAACCAGTGACTCCTGGCATTATTTGGAGTAAAAAAGTGGAAACGAATTTTTGTTATCCGATGACTTTACTTATCTCTTTTTTTCATAATTTTTTTTTCAATATCAAAAAAAATCTTCTACTTGTCGTCACTGGTCACTCAGTCCAGTAACCATTAAAAAATATCACCGGAGACCAAAAGTCCATTTACATTTTTTACTCCAAATAATGTCAGAAATCACTGGTTAAAGTAAGTCAAGTGCGTCCCTTAGCACCCTGTATATGTATTTTTATTATTATTATTCAGTTGTTCTTTTACAATAATTCCATTTTCCGTACAGTTTTCCATGTTTAACGTAGAATTACACTGTTTTTCTTTTGTTTACCTTTCTCTAATAATAAAACCACCCGGTTTTGACATGAACTTCCTTCTTTATAAATTATCTCTTATTACGGCTGTGTTGTATTTTGTCAATAAGAGAAAGGAGCGATCCACGGAATCAAGGAATACTTTCAATATCAAGTTCCGGCGTCATGAAATTTGCACAGCCTTTTCTATCTAGAAATTTTACTTTAAAGTAAATCATTTTTAAACCATCCTTTAATTGAAATTTCTACTATGAGCTATGAATATTTCTATTGTAAAAAAAAAAAATCAATTGTAATTTATTCAGTAAGAGCAGTTACTAGCAGTTGCTGACTTTATTTATCAATCAATCATCAATTTTCTTTTAGTGAAATAAAAATTCAAGCAAGGTTTTAAGGCGTTTATAGATTATAATATATTTTCTTCTTTTTAGCCCGTTCCAAGAGAGAAATCTTCCCGCAGACAGCCAATGGAATACCAGTTCTCGAGGAGTCTTACGAGGCAGCCAGAGCGAGGAACCTCTCTCACGAGGAACATGGTGATCAGCGCCACCTGCCTCCAGCAGACGGGCCCAGGGGAAACCCCAGGATGCTAATGGATTGGAACTCTGAACACGAAGTACGTCAGCAACATAAAAGGTAAAGTTTCAAGTAATACCAAAGATAAATCATCTATTCCCCTGGAGATTTCTCTTTTACATTTAATTTATTGAACATCTTTTTAGCGTGTGTCGTTCTCCATAGAGAGAAAAAAATCATTATTTTTAAAAGCCCGGGGTCTCAAAATTGGTGTATGATCTGTAGCTATTCGAAAACGTAAAAATTAATGAAATTGGTGTTCACTAGTAGCTCGCTAAAATGCCGGAAGTTTTGAAAAAAATTAGATTTCGCGATTCGGGAAAAAATAAACGAAGGGTCCATATTTTATATTTTTTAGCAAACTTAATTTTTATTCCATAACTGTGGTCCAAAAAACGCAAAAAAATTTTTTTTTGAAACATGTGTGATGTGTTTGTTAAAAATATAACATGGGAAAATAACACTTTTTCTGGATAAAATCAAGATACTAAACAATAACTAGACCAAAATTGTTTAACAAAAAATAAGGGATCCTCAAAATTTAATGATAACATGTTATAACAACAGTTATTATTGTGAAATAAATATTAATTACCATCATTTAAAAATACATGTTTTAGGTGTTTTTTCTGATATTCAATACCTGGCGTTTCTGAATTCAAAAGTTGAAATAATTGACACACCCTACATCTTTTATCAGATTATCTTTTTGCAGATAATAATCCTGTTTAATATTCGTGAAGCTGTATGTTCGTAAGTAGGTATGTAGCTACGCTGTGGCTGAGCGTAATTAAATTAAGAGGGTATTAATTATTACTTTTTAAATCAAATTTTAGACGTATTGAGTATTGACTCTTTTATACAAAAAAACAATTTTGAAAGATTGTTATTTTACCTGGTAAACGCATTTTTTAAATTTTGAGAATCTAAGTTCATTTTTAATATACTAAGGTTATACTGTTGTTCGTTGACAGATGTGTTCAATTTTCAAACGACATATTGTATATTATATAACACAAATTTCAAATCATATAATCATACAACAAAATAAATCAATACATAATCTAGTAAACACATTTTTCAGAATTTTAATTTTAGGTAAATTTAAATCATAAAAAAATAAATCAGAGAAGGTGTTGTGTAACGAAAATACCCCAGTTTTTTATTTATTTAAGGTCTTACAAACTAAAATATTTCAGACTCTTTTACACACTTATTTTGTTTAGACATTATTGAAAAATCATAAATACTTTTGATCAAAAAATACTTACAAGAAGTACCTACACGATATTCAATAATTTATCATCGTGCGTTTTGAGCATTTTTTTGCTTACTTGAATGTAGGTAATATATTAAAGCAAGTTTTTAATAAAATAAATCGATATTAAATTTTTAAGTTAAAATAATTGATGCGGGGAATAACCGATCTTTCTCATTGGAACCTCCCTGTATAGTTGAAAGCATTTTTAAACGTTTGTTCTCTACCGCTGGTCAACGGCTCTTAAATGGAACAAATAAATACCTTCCAACTTTATTTCAACCAGTAATTGTAATAAATTGTCGACTGATTTTTGGAAATACCCTTCCTTTATCGTGATAAAAGTTGAACTTTTTAGTTCAACTTTAGGCATTTTAGCGTTGTTCTACGAAGGATGGTGGTTTTGGAAACCGATGAAGAGTCTACATAAATTTAATCATTATTTAAAGAACCCGCGAAAGTGGTGAATAGTTGTTTTATTTTAATTTTTATATTGATAGAAAATGTATTTTATATTTAATAACTTTGTACGTTGTATAGAATTTTGTGTTATTTCATCCACCATGCTAAGGATGTCCCTGTGTTATGGCGGGTGAAGTTTACAGATTGGAAATTCATAATATGGTTCATAAATTAGATAATAACTTTTTAAATTATGCAAATTAAATTAATAATAATAATATTAGGAAAATTTGTATAGCGCTGTTTTTGTGAGAAATCACAATAAATTACAAATATTTATTATCATGGTTTCTAAATGTAGTAATAATATTTAGAACAAATTAATACAAGTAATAATGTTATAAGAAGCTAGTAGAAATGTCCAATTGCTTTGCTTTTCGATACTCACGCATCATTAATTCTCCAATTCTTCATCGACGACCCACAGCTCTCTTTCTAAACGATAATTATGGTTCAAGGCTTCAAATCTATTCCCGTGTTTGACATGGGGAGTAGTGCCATTACAGTTTGAATTAAAGTGTATAATATAATATAATATAATATTTTATGTAATAATATTATGTTGTACGGTTCCTTGTAGGTCTCTGAATGTTTGGAGTCGGGCGTAAATCTAGCTCCAATGTAAGACTTCTTTCGTCTTCCAAACAAGGGGTTGTCGCACAGTATTGTTTGTAAGTTGTACTCGGAATAATAAAACACTTGTTTATGTTACTTGTATATTGATAAATTGCGTGTGAAATAGTTCAGATAAACTTGCAAAAGAGATGATTTTAGATGCTGGTTGTGAGGCTTTTAGAAATGGAATCCATTGAATTTAATCGAGAATTGGATAACAATAGTTTTCAATGAATTGACATTTTGCTTCCCGTGAAATCATAGACAGAATGATAAAAGTACAATTTTGATGTATAAAAATTAAAATAAAACGTAACAGAGACGTGAAATTGAAAATAAAAGAGTCCATAGATGGAAATGAAGCAAGATGAGTATAAATATAAAAGCAAGTTTTTAATAAAATAAATCGATATTAAATTTTTAAGTTAAAAAAATTGATACGGGGAATAATCGATCTTTCTCATTGGAACCTCCCTGTATAGTTGCAAGCATTTTTAATGATTAGAAAATGATATTATATATTGCAACTAGGATAACACAATACTCAAAACACATCCAATACTGCAATTGATTTTAATCGATGACCTAATAATTAATTAAAAAGGTATTTCAGCAAGTTCGTTTTTTCGTATTACCTCTTAATATATATTTTATTTTTAGTTTTTATATTATATAATCAGTTTCCATAGATCTAAAACCCCTTTATTATTCGACTACTCAATTAATAATGCCACTTTAAAAAGAGTCTTTGAATTTAATGACCTTGGATTTATCTTTGACTCCAAATTACGCTTTTTTGTTGCTCGTAGGTACATGAATTGTACCTACAAGTTCTCTAAAGTTATGCATGTGGATTTAGCATTAGATATATTCTTATTTATTATATTGTGTTTATGCTTTATTTATATATTTTGTAATCTTTTTTATTTAGGTTATATTGTTGTTATAAAAGAAATTTGTATTATATGTGTAAAAGCCCAATATGGCGTCAATAAATAAATAAATAAATATATTAACTCCGCACAGAAGGCCCTGAGGAAAATAATTTCACGCAGGGCCTATGTCGTCTTTGAAAATGCTATCAAAGAGGTTAAGGCTAAGTATGATTTTTTTACTATTCATACTAATTCTGGGTGTATTTTTTCTTTGTTCTCTAGAAAGCACTCCAAGAAGTTCCAGCCTGTGGATGACACCTCGTCCTCCCCAGACTCCGTGTACTCCAGGCCCTCCAGGGTCATGCAGACAGACCAGGACAGCACCAAGGCCTTCCGCAGGGTCATCAGGATTAGGAAACCCATCGTCAAGAGCGGACCAGCTGCAGATTATGATGCAGCCTTCTTGGTAATACTTTTTTATCATTCAATTGCTTTTTAAAATTACAAATTACACTCTATTCACAAAACGCATAGCGCACGCCTAATTACGGAGCCAATTGAAATTCACAAAAATCCCATCAATATTAATAGAGACAACGGGGCTTAGCTCAATAGTTTTTGGTATCCGGTAATTGATGGCTACACCAAAACTATATGCAGAAAACCATTTTAAATTGCATTGCAATACTATCTCTAATAGGATGGAAGTTGGCAACATGGTATCGCATCTATATACATACCTAAGCAAACACTTAGCCACAATTTTCGATTACAATTTCCTTTTTATGGGCACTGTAAGTCTGTCCGAAACTTTGGTTAAAAGTAGCGCAACAAGGCATAATACCCCAAAAATAAATCACTATAATATTGAAATATTTTCCATTTTTAGTGACATCTACAGAAGTTATTTTTGTTTTATTTGAGCTTTGAAAATGTTGTATTGTATTTATGTTACTGTATTACTTTCGGCACAACTCCATTATATATATTCAGTGTCAAAATTAAGCTTTATATAAATATCATTCATCTCCTTCGGTTGAATACCGAAAGTTTATAGATAATAAAGATAGAAAACTTATCCTTACACAATTCTTTTCAAATAATGTTCAGTCGACAGTTCGATCAAATTAGTGTTTCACATGACCCAGTGGTTCGAAAACGATGTTTGTGTGTCTAAAACTTATTCTTCTCGATTGATTTCATGGAAAAATCAGGCTCACTCAGACTTCACAAAATCTCTTTTACACTCGTAATTTCCAGCTCAAGTTATATTATTTATCCAAGTGAAATTGACGTAAGTTCAGAGAAATTCTCACCCTCACATCAATGTATTATCATTTCACGCTAAAGATATGGAAAACGTATTTGTTTTCAACGGAATTTTATTGTTAGTCAAGTTAAAATGAAATATAAATATGCATGCTTCCGTCGCGCGTCGTTGCGAAGAAAAAAGTTTTATGGAAGTCATATAACTAAAAGAAAAGAAATGTAATAAAAAGTCTTGAAAGAAAAATTCATCAAATAAGTGAGAGCTTCGCAAAGCTTCTGAGCCACGATATTTTAGATGTGTGGGTAGTTCTTACTGGAGGACAAACTAAAGAAAACTGTTTACCGCGATGAAAACCAAAAATATCTTATACAATTCTTTGTAGAACTGGTTCTATGGTTCTTTGTAGATTTTGTATATTTTCTAATAGATGAAATAACGAAATTGGTACAAATTGATGTGTTCAAACTCACCTCTGGCTCTACGTTATTTAGTAGTTTAGATTGGGGTTTTTTCAACCTCGTTACACTTTGAAGTCGATTGAGCGATACGAGGTCGATGATCCTATTTGCAAAGACATGCAACGCATACAATCCTGTAAGCAGTGCTTTAAATCGTATGGTGTGTATGTAGAATGTTTAAGGCACGATTGGCCCTACTTTTGGATAACGAAATCTTTAATCTATGCTCGCACCTGTAGTGAACCTACCCCTTGCCTTACTAACTTCTATTGGGTCTCGGGACCATTTGTGATGTACCTGTGGGGATACCCGGCACCCGTTGTAATGATCCGTAGTCGTCTATCCTTGGTTTTTCTATTCTTTCCCTTTAACACTAGCTGCCGGGATCTACTGGCTACGCTACCCTTATCTTTTGGCCTTCGATCAATATACCCTTGCATCTAGCTACACCTAACTTTTCCTTAAACCCCTGCGATTTTCTCACAGTAAATAAGATTTAAGATTTTATTGCACATTATTCCTATTTACCACGTTGTGTGATTTTTTGATTCGGTAATTACATTTGAATGTGTAAATTAATACGCATACACATGTAGAGGAAATAATGTAGTGTGTGGTAACCTCAGGTTCTTTCGGAGTAAAGTGTGAAAGAATCTCGTTTGATAAACTAACCCCGTTTTTAGATTGTTTTGTTTTATTTTCAAGCCTATATTTGTATTACCCGCCTTTTCTCAACTTGAACGGAGTGTGTCATTGACGCTAATTCTACCGTAAATTGTCAGCCGGTTTATAAAATTCAAAGTCGTAGTTTTCTTACCCGATTTCTTCCTGTCTATAGGTTTACATTGTATTATATTAACATGACATGGACAGTGTGAATTATGACATGCATGCCAGGATCCTTGCGAAGCTCTCAATGTCGTCGTACTGCACCTAAATGGTCAAGTTATTATTGTTATTAGTATACACTACATGTACTGGGGAAGAGGAAGGTGAGGAGGGGTGATAGGAGGATCTGGGGAATGTTGTTTCCTGAATAAGTCGGCTCCTCCTCTAACCAAATAGATACTGGTGACCAACATTCCGGACAAAGACTCAATCATTACGTTTGCTAGGATGGTCCTTAAGTCCTGATTTTGTTCTCTTGCATGAACTTCATTGCTACGAAAGGGTCCCTTCACGCCAGATGAAAGCGCGCAGAGTCCTCATGTCACTTCCAGTATTATCCCGACTTCCTATCCTCCAGATTTGATTTTAACTCGACTGATTCTAGAAGGGGTATGTCCATTTCTTCCCTTATCATGACTCTACTCGCGTTGAGTGCGTACGGAGCCGTTTGAGATGATCCTTTCGTCTCCTTCATAGGATAATCATTGGCTTGCGTTCCTCGCCTCCAAGAGCTGACATAACTTCTACCTCGTAAAAACTATGTTTGCTTTCAGGTCGACACTACTGGTAGTATGCAATAGTGCTACAGACTTATTCTCACGGAATACCACGCCGACGTCCCCTCCACATAACTTCGCAAAACTTGGGATACCTTCGGTCGAAACGCCTCCGTCAGCGAATCATACCCTACCATTCCAAGTGGCATTTTCTTTTTATTCTGTCTTTCATGCCTTTTCACTCTGCATGACCCCGCGAAAGGGAGTAACTTCCAGTACCCCGCGTGAATGCTCAGTTTACGTTGACATCCCCTATCGCATGATAGCGTAAGAAAAAAAGCCCTCTTTGTCTCATATCTTGTGGGGATATAATTTCAGTGACGCTATTGCATTCCCCAATCGTGAAGTCTATATTTCGCAGGTCAAGCGGGATTTTGGAAGGGTTTGATTGAGAAAACATTACCGAAATAATGTTGATTTCATTTTTTTTTGTAAGGAAGCCTGAAAGAAATTTGACATGATAATATTGTTGTTAGTAAACAATTATAATGTTTAAATTCAATTCTCCAAATTTCATTTTTGAACTAATATCCAGTATGGCATGGATGTTCCCGTCATTCTCACTTTGGTTCGGCATACCTCAGAAAAAAAACCCTACTAATTTGGATGACCGTACGGCTACGATTTATGGCCTGGACCTTTTTTTTGATACGCAAAAAATATAAGTTCGTTGAACCCACATTGATAATGGCTTTAATTTGGGACAATCTCGTAGTTACACATTGAGAATAATATTTAGAACACAATTATATCCTGGAACATAAACTTCTTTTGTTATTAGTTATTGAAGATTGGCTGGACCTCCCAAATATCGGGACCAGGTACGACCTGTAAATTAATAAAATGTTTTATTCACTCACCTGGACGAAGCCTGATTAAGTGCACTAAATACCTGTAGAGGAAAAATAATAAAGAAAGAACCTTCCTATATTTATGATTCGGTAATTTAGTCCCCAGGAGTAGTAACACCCATGGATCTATGTCACACTTTTATTTGAGTTTAAGAAAATACGTAGGTTATTAATTATTATTTGTTAACATTTTTATTTTCTTTTGTTTTTTTTTTTGGGACTATTAAAGATGGCATTTATACGTAGGTATATGTTGATATTATTTTGAATATTTGTATTATCTTGATTATATGATATACTGAAGAAACTACAAGCGCGTAGGTATTGTTTATTATCGTTGAACAATTGCAAATTGGGGGATTCAAAAACAAGCAATAGTTTATTTTATATTATTATTATGCTCGCGGAAGATCGAAGGTGACATTTGTATGTAGGTTATTTATTTTGATGTTGTTTTGATATTATTATTTTGTGTGTACAAGTTTGAAAATGATATTTGTACGTTATTATTGACTAGACTAATTTTATATTTCAAATCAAAATTCACGCGATGCACTCCCTTCTATTTTTAAAACACAAAGTTACGTTATTATTAACTCACAGAAGCTAAGTATTTCATTCACTTTGGTTATTATTTTGGTTTTGATAATTCAAATTAATTTTATTATTTAATTAATTCACCCGCGGCGCACTGTCATTCACTGCAGCTAATTTTCAATAGAGTATTTTAACAAGCCGAATAATTAATTTATGTACACGAACTATTGTTCCTCACGAAGTCACAAACTTAATAATTCTTTAATATTACGTAATTGTTTTCTCCATACATTATGAAACACCCGCACTGTTTAGCACTATTTTGTTCATTCTCTCTTGGATTATTACTCACCGCACTCGTTTTTATAATATTGATTAATTGTTTGCTAAGTACGAACGATCTTATCACTGCTAGTACTCCCTAGACCCCTTACGACTCGACTGCCCTAATCGCCGGTACCGTCTTGAATATCTTGTCCAAAAAAAGGTGCCAGGTGTGGACTCAGGACGTACATCTCGCCTTCCGTAGGGCGTTTTATAATTGAGAGTTCAGACAATTTCAACTTTCATTGATATGTTATTTTTCATGACTCTCTCTCTCCAAAATTAAATATGTCCGTTTTAATTATTTCATTGTCTGGCCGCCGATAAGTGTAACTCACCCTTTTGATGCAATTTTGCTTTTATCACTTTCCACTCTTCCATTTATTATTTTGTTTAACGTTTGCGGCAGGTAAAATTGAATTCAGTAGTATTTCGGCTTAATTCTCATGGTAACATGAAATCGTTTCTGTCATTTACTTGATTCACCACATTCCTTGCAGATGTTTACAACTATTTTTTATCCTTCGTCCCTTTTCATGATCAGATATAATATTCGTAAAACTTTGTTTGGTAATAACTAATATCACCTTATTAATTCAGAATTCATTTTCTTAATGCGTTTCAAATAGCTCTAAAGTCTAGTACGTACCTGTTTGATTTTTTGTGTACCCTTTCAAAAATCTTATTTACTTTTAATCTGAGTGTTTTGTTTACCTTTCGAAAAATCTCGATCTATAGCACTACTTCATAGATTGTATACGTCGTTAATTTTAATTGGTTTTCTCAATACTTCGTGTGTATTCTGTAGTGGTAATTTGGGCTTAATTACCCCATTTATTCCTCAAAACCATGTAAGTTTTTTTTGTTACTAAACAAACTCTCTTCGACACGCTCTAGGATTTTAAATTTATGGTCGGTCTGAAGTGTCGGCTTACATCCAAAATTAATAAATTTTAAACGTGGTATCAATTGAAAACTTCGAGCTCTTCATTATGTCGTCACCTTTATTTACCTCAGCCCTTCTCAGATTGTGATTTCCTGTCCATTTTTCAATAGCGATCGCTAGTGTAGTCGATTTGAAATTTCGTTTAGGTGGGAAAAATTTGTATGAGCTCTTCCGATGAAGAAGATGCTTTTTTTTTCTTTCGAACGTAGTGTTGAAGCCATCACACACCCTAATCAGTCAATGTAGTTTTGTTTTGCGGCTGATTTTGACAAAAATTGATTAACCTGTTGTCTGTGGCTCGGACGCCGACGTCCAGGACAATTGTTTTTTTTTTAATACGATTTTAACCCTTATGTATAAAGAAACTGTACAAAGACAAGGTTGGAATCGCTTGCGCCAATATCATTCCAAACGTTGCTTTTAATTTCAGTAATTTAGTTTCTTGGAATGCTTTGAAATTAATTTTGTAATGAGAACAAATATCATGTGGTCAAATGTCATCCCACATTCAAGAGGTTAATAACTCAGGTACGGGGCATACGTCATTTCCATGTCTACCTACGTTAACGTCAAAACCGATCGACACTAGGTGGTTTTCAACCGGACGCGTTCAAATGTCCAAAATTGAAAATGGTGCCGATTTGATCGTCAATCAAATTTAACGGGGTTCAAACACTCAAAACTAATCTTCTCGGTTAATATCCAGGCATATTATACGTCAGCTTTTTAACAAATCTTAGCTGTTAACAGAAACCGACATATATTTCCAAACTTGCCAAGCGACCTCCGTGGTCGAGGGGAAAGGTTCTCGACTAGATATCCGGAGGTCGAGGGTCAAATTATAAATAACTGTCTCAAAACTTGGATAAAACACATTTTTTTTCAATGATATTATACTTTTTTATTCAATAGTCATTTAGATATTAAGATAACACAATTTCGATAAACTTACTTTTTCAATTTTTTTTTTTCAGGAACGAAAACCTGAGGAAATCGGCCAGAGACGGATCCGCAGGTTCCGCAAGCACGGGCCCCAGAACCGAGCCTCTTTTTATGATGAGGAGATGTACCCTCACGAAGATTCCCGCCCATCTGCCCCCCTGATGGCCGCCCAGAGCAAGCCGGTGATGGCCGCCCACTTCAGCGGGGATACCAAGGGCATGCAGATGGGAAAACATGAAGATTATGACGGTAAGAACCCAAACTGATAACCTGGCACCATCTAGCGGCGATTTCTATAACTATTTCCAATTTAACCATTTCCGAAAAAAAACTAACCAGTTCCGCCGAATGGAATGCCACATACATCTCTCAACGCACTCTCGTGGCTTCACCTGCATTCGTACATAGTATCACACTCATTTTCAATTATTTCGGCTCATTTTCACGTGACCTGACCAAGTATGTAATTAATTCTACCGGTCAGTGGCTGAGTGACATCGCTTCTGGTGAATTCATTTCCTCGGCTAGCTGTCCTCCATCATGACACATTTTCCGCTTACTGTAATGGTAGTAGAAGATTTTCAAATATCTCAGATTATTCGTAAACCGGGAGTGTTTATCTTTCTTTCAAAAATTAAAAAAAAATTACTTTACCATTCATCTTCCTAGGCTTTAATCAATTCCGTCATAATAATATCGCTCATGACAAAAAAAAACCATTGTAACTCACATAAGACGAATGTCACAGAACACAATCTAAAAAATCTGATTTATACGCCAAATTTGAATGCATTTTTATTTAGTCGTCTGAATAAATTACTCATAAAATAAATGTGGGAGTTTATCCATTTTTAATAGTCATATTATAAATAAAAAACGGAGACTTGTGTTGGATTATGCATTTCAATGAATGAATGCTATACTAAGTATTCTCCTATGTGCGAGAAATTTCTGATATTAGTTAGCGCTATATTGAGTTGGGGTTACAAGTAAATTCTTTAAATGGGATAAAATCCTCTTTGGGATTTTGAGATTCGGCCAGTATGCGTATTTGTCTTTTTTGTACTAGATTGCACTGAAGTCACTTTTGACGTGGTTGGATTACGAGGTATTGTTTTGATGTGAGCTATATTATTGATACTCCTGCCCTGTATACCCATTATATTTCTCATAACAATCCAAAGTAAAATTAAATTAAATTTTGATTATCTAAAGGTTTTCAATTTTGTTAGTGTGTTGAATATGGTTGACATCAACGCATTGTGAATCATTTCCAAAATTATGTATCCTTTATAATCATCGCTACTAAGTTTTTTATGATTCTGGTCCTCAACTAACTGACTTAGCGTCGAAAAAAACATTTTGTTCTTGGTACAACATTCACCACAATTTATTCACTCGTATTGTTGGCAACCGGTAAAGTTTCTTTTCGGTAAACACTAAACATAAAGGTTAAATGAAAGGGTATAATTATATTCTATTTCAATCACCTCAGAAATACCCTTATTTAAGAGTGGTAACGACACAATTTTTGTTTCTTTGTTGTACAATAAATTTTTGATCAGACAACCCGTGGAATAAAAGATCCACCATATTATTTATTCATAGGCCCTAAGTATCTGATATTTCTATATTTTCATGCCGTGGGCGTCGCAAGACTCTATAATTTTGTTTAATTTCACATAATCTCGTTTAAATAATAATGTAGCCTCAAAAATTCCCAGAAAATATCCCCAATTAATTTATTTAATTACAGTCGTATTGTCGAGACCACAAATCACACAATTTAATTTCAAGAGCCATTCTATTTTCCGATATTTTCCCAGTAATTGAAAAAAATAAAGTCGGCTTCCGCTATAAAGCTATTTAATGTTAGCCCAATATTTAAACTTTAGGATTTAAATCAGTGTTGCTAAGTGTGCTAAGACAATGATTTTTTAAAGTGTATTTTGTCTAGCAGGGAAGCGTCTCAGCTGGAAAGTTTTCTCATTAGTGTTGGACCAGCTTGCTCAGAGGTGTTACCTTCCCAACTACTGATTTAACCACCCTGATCCCTTTTGATCAGGAGAAGTTTAGAACTCCTCTTCGCCATCAAGGGTAGATGCTTACATAAAACTAGTACGAACCTAATATAATTGTATCTTTTTCTTATTGTAGGGGTGTTATAAACTCCATCCCAATTGATGACTATCAAATCAGCGCCGTTTTTAAATCTTAACATTCGAACGGTTACCGTTAAGAGGCTAGACTTTGAACCACACGCGGAACACCCTCGACTGTCATTCTGTCCCGCTCACAATAAGCTCACACACACTTACAATACATGCGAATGCGAAATGTGCGAATGAGACAACGCTCAAATTTACCTACAGAAATCGCTCGAAAAGGGGTTTATGGAGAATACACTTTTCTACACCGAAACTTTCACGAAATTGAAATTTAAAAATATATATATTTTTTAGAAAGAAGAAGCTACGTCGGTAGCTTTTTATAATTTTATAATTCTTTATGAGAGTTGAGTTAGCAGCACTTTTTCCTTAAATAATATTTTTTGATAAATCGTACATGTTTGACAGTGAATGTTTACGTTAATACGAAACGCATCGAAAATTCGAAAACATACCGACATAGTTTTCATCCTCTAGAAGGCAGTGTAAAAAAAATATATTCATTTTGTGCAATTTTCGATGTAGAAAAGTGTTTTTTCCCGGGCGTCCTTTTTGTATGGGCCGAAAAGCGAAGACTATCATCTTAAACGCCTAATATTAACCCGTTTTGGTTTTCGATCAATCTGTGATCTACTAGCAAGCATAATTATCCTTTTGTTGAGCTTGTCAGTGAACAAAAATTCGATTTAGATGCTAAAACCGACAAAAAATTGTCGATTTTATGGGTTTTAAATAATGTGATCTCTTTATTCATCATCTACGATTTCCTTACAATTGGTTGCATCACCTACGATTCCCTTACAATTTGTTGCATCCCATATTGCAATAATATTGCAGTGTATTAAGACAGACGAAAGACGATAGAAGACAGACGAAAGACGACAGACGACAGACGACAGACGACAGACGACAGACGACAGACGACAGACGACAGACGACGGACGACGGACGACGGACGACGGACGACGGACGACGGACGACGGACGACGGACGACGGACGACGGACGACGGACGACGGACGACGGACGACGGACGACGGACGACCGACGACGGACGACGGACGACGGACGACGGACGACGGACGACGGACGACGGACGACGGACGACGGACGACGGACGACGGACGACGGACGACGGACGACGGACGACGGACGACAGACGACCGACGACAGACGACGGAGGACAGACGACAGACGACCGACGACAGGCGACAGGCGACAGGCTACAAGCGACAGACGACAGACGACAGGCGGACACACTACGCCTTGTTACAAGGTATTAATGTTCGCCTTATCTCAGGAAATGGCCGCCTCCGTCACCCTTTGGAAGTGCCGTACACCAAGTGGGCCGCGGCTTCCTGGCTGCCCTCCCTGGGGCAGGACACACACTTCCCCCTGGAGAATGGCGCCGTCGCGGTGCCCGAGAGTGGCCTCTACTTCGTATATGCTCAGGTGAATTAATCTATGGTATTCTAGAATATTATTCATGTTGACCATTCATGTCGGTGGCTAAGTTGACATTGCATCTGGTCCCCACCCTGGCATCGTGAGTTCCATTCTTCGAACGGCAAAGTCCTCCATCACGAAAAAAACAATTCTAGTAACCGTAAAAAATTACCTGCAGAAAAAAACTCCATGCCATAACTTGCTGAATTGAAAGAATATAAATTTAATCCACTAGTCGCGCTCATATATGAAACGGAAAGACTAATTTTACATTATTTTCAACCTAACTTTTATCTGTATCTAAGTTTCTCCATTACTCTCCATTACATTCATACTTTTCAGGTGATGATTTCTCAAAATATATTTTTTTGTTTTTATTTGGGAGGCGGGTATAGGTACCGCCGCCCTGGGAACCATTTATTGGATAACCAACACCTCTGCCATAGGTCATCCCAAGTGGTTCTCTACGTTTAATGACTTAGCAAGGGTGCCCGGGTTCATTGGGGTGAGGTTTATCCGGGACTTGACGGTGTATGTATCGGCCCGCCAGCTTCGTGGCAGGCCGGATCGGGAGAGACTGGTTGAGGGAAACATTTTGATCTCTCCAGCCGGACTCTCCCGGAACATCACCTTGCACCGCAGTGGGAGGGATGGATTCATATGTTTGTCATTCCTAGAGACACCGACCCCCAGATTCCTACCCACCCCTCATTTTTTTTCCTACCCAGAACAACCTCTCCTTCGTTTCCTCAAAGGAAAGCAGCACACACAGTATCCCCAAAGATGACATAGGCCCTTAGGGGAAATACTTTCCTCAGGGCCTCCTGTGTGGAGCTAATGTAAAAAAAAAATAACATAACAAGAAAAGTGCTTTGAAAACTAATTTATTTATTTAGGTCCTACTGGCAAAAAGTTCGTATACCTAAACATTCTCCCTACTTCCAAATGTTTTGAAAACACCAACTAATTCATATGACGGGGGATAAGTTTGTTATTAGAGTAATGAAATGCTCACCTAAATAAACAGGATGTCCGAGGGGTAAAGTGTATTAACTTCGATGGGTGATTCTACACGATAGTAGAAATAAATAAATAAAATTACGAGTGTGCTTTAGACCACACAACTGAAGTAAAACTTGTGCCTGTGTCTCCCTTGCTCCTACAGTGTGATACAGACAATAGGCCTGCACTGTGTCTTAGATATAAGAAACATAACTGGCCATGAGAGAGAAATGAGAAAGAGAAAGGAGAAAGAAGATGTGTGCTCGCGTCTCTCTCTTGCTCCTACAGTAATATACGAAACGTAACTCTCTCTCTCTTTCTATCTTCACTAACTTATATCTTCCTCTCAACTTCCGTTCGCCTCGCCCGATCACACTTTTCGTAACGCTCTCGTCACGCATTCACCAGCTTACACCAAATCAAGCGTGTGTAAAGAAGTTTTACTTTAAAAAAGATAAACAACTTTTTTCCAATTTTTTTTCAAATTTTTTATTTTAACTTTTAGGGGGTACTTTTTTGGTAAAAAGATAAAATAGTCCAGCGTGTGCGGCCAGTACTTTTATTTTCCGCTGTTACGATACGTAACAATCACAACCATCCAACGACGCCACAATTGCGCCCGGCTGACTCACAGCAAATTTATCGGGTAAGTTTGTACCTTACACTAAGGATTTTTAATACGTACTTACGTCTTTTCGTAAGGTATAAAAAGGGTTGGAATTTCCGAAAAAGTTCTTAATCTTTTTTACTCCTACCGTCGTGTAGAATCACCTCTCGAAGTTAATGCACTTTACCTCCGGATACCCCGTATACGGATAGAGTGTAATAGCACATATCCGAAGGATTTTAACCAGAGGTTTCAAAACATGTTTGGAGAAAAATGTAAATGTTCCTGTTCTTGTTTTGATTTTTTTTCTCAATTAAAAACAAAAGATATGTTTGTCTATCTTACATCGCGTTGGATCATTTGTATGTGCTTTGTCTCGGCTGTTACCGTGCTGCTGAAACGAGACGGTATGCTTATCACGTGACCCTCTAGGTTGTGCCCATCTATCCAGTGGCGATGTATGATGGAATTATTTTGCTTTAATTTTAATTAAAAAATTATATCATCTGACATCAAAATGATATCTTCGTAACTCCAAATATGCTCAGGAATCGTTTGTTAAGAACCTTGTAAATACACTCCGAATGTATGTTTTTTTAATATTTTTTATTAATTAACTTTTTTAATATAATTTACTTATTTGAGTTTTCTTGGCTACCATACTAGGCTATTTCGCATCGCCAAGTATTATCTAGACAGGGCGTATAAACCTTAAAATTAACACCGAAACCAAAAATATGACTTAAAGAAAACAAAAATCTAAAAGAAAGTGCATTATCTCGCAGTCGAAAAATTGGAACAAGCTTTGCTTTTTACTTTTGGTTGGTCTACCCGCGGGCCGGATCCGGCCTGCCAAAATTTTTCATCCGGCCCTCCAAAAATTCCTGATATCTGCATATAAATAATTCGTATAGGATATATTCATTTTATAGAATTTTATTATTTAGTTGTGAATTCACGGCAGCTATATTTCAATTCATCGATCGGAATTTGATTAGGTAGTGAGTAGATAGTGGACGTAAAGTAAAAAAAGGTGGGTATTAAAGATAACAAGAGTTTTCGGTGTTTTCGGAGAATTCGGTGTTGAAGGCGACCAGATGTTCGTTAATCGAAAATTCATTTTTTGTAAATTCTCAAATTGGGAGGCGGGCATTTGTACCGCTGCCCCAGGAACCATTTATTGGATAATCAATACCCCTGCTATAGATCACCCCATATATAACGTAGGGCAGGCAAGATGAAAAAGGGTAGTTCAGGCAAAACAGAGGCCGAATCGAAAATATTTATTTACTTTTTTTTAAATTTGCAGTAAGTACACACATTGCTTGATTATTGTGATAATTCAAGTTATCGCAATAATCAAGCACTTCAAATTGCTTTTTTTTCATCCGGCCCCCAGGTTTTCAAAAAAATCAAACCGGCCCTTTTCTCAAAAAAGTTGGTGACCACTGGTCTGCAGTGTCTACACGGAGCAAATTTATCTTCCAGCAAGTATGTCCCAATGGTAATGCTTGATAAAAATCTTACATTTCTTTTTAGCAGAACAACTACGTGACGCAACAAATTGTGACAACACTTTTACCACAAAATGAACAATCGCTGGTTTCGTTTACGATTTTAGAAGTCTGCATCTCATCTCTGACTGATAAAATTAACAAATTACAACATGGGATTAATTTGAGTGATAACTTTATGCTCTGTTTTATATTGTAGAGAATTTTCATTTATAATCCTATCTATACTTTCGAAGCGAGGTATCGGAATTCGATGCGGGTTAGCATTATGAAATTACTCTTATGAGGTGTTATTTTTAGTTTGAAAGTAGGTATGAGAGGGCCAATCTATTGTTATTTTATTATGATACCATTTCCCACATTACGGTAGTCGTTCGTAGATTATAATATAATAAATTATGTTATGGTTTTTTAATAAAATTTTATAACGGTTTTTCCTTTGATTTTTCATGTATGGTCTACCATAAATCTTCTCGGTACTCGATAAGAATATTCACATTTTGTGTTTAAAACTCCAATTAAAAGCAGGTACTTTTCCTTTGATCATTATATTGCTGCACTTAAATAGAAACTGCCAAAAAACTCGCCGGGAAGAGTCATCCGTTAGCTACTTATAAAATTCAAAGAAAAATTTCATCGGCGATATCGGAAAATACCGTCCTATTCGTTCAAATATTAGTAGAAAAATCCAAGGCGACAAACATGATGTTGTTTTTCCAGAGCACAGGCGTCTCTATGTATTTTCTTTCTATATCCAATTGGATATTGCTGCATCCTAGTACGTTTAAGAAAATCTAATAAACTACAAAATTCCGAGGAACTCGGGTATCGGAGAAATCAGATGACTTCTCATTTATCATTGAATACCAAAGTGTAAAAAGTTTAATTACAAAGTTTATAAATATTATTATATTTAATCATTTTAATGGCTACCTCGTGCAGTGATGGCGGTTTTGGAGTTATTTCTTGTTGACATTTAAAGTTAAACCTTTTCTCTCGTATAAATGAGTAAAAGTTAAAGTTTGAAAGTAAAGTAATAATATTAGTTTCTAAAGTTCAGAGTTTGTGAGAAAACTGAGTAGATCCTCATTTTTGTGTCATTTTTAGTGTGGCTGCGCGCTAGATTTTTTTTTTTAATATAACTGTTTAAAAAACTCACAAACTGTCCAAATAAACCGTTTTAAAATTCATAAATAGGCCAAATATTGGTCAAGTTTCTAAAAAATCTACGACAAAATTGAGAATTATTTCTAGCGATTTTTTTTTCTTCTAAGCATCGAATAACCCATCTACCTATAAATATATTTATATGAAAAATTTGAGGGGGGCGAACGAGCGGTGTTGATTTGATTTTTATATAAGTCTACAGTTTTATTCAGAGGTTAATGAAATTTTGCATACAAGACTTTCAAAACAAGAGAAAGGTCACTGTCTATATCTAATTTCGATAACTCTCTTTAAATCCCAGGCCCCTTAGCACACTCGATCGATAAGGATTGATAGGATAACTTTCGGTAACTTCTCATCATTCCCTAGCATGACCGCAAATCGGCAACGAATAAGTGACAGTTTACAATGACTAAGTGTCCTTAATATATTCGACTGTTGTTTGTACGTTAGCTATCTGCAGTTGTCCTAGAGAACGATTAGAAGTTACCAAAAGTTATCCTATCAATCCTTATCGATCGAGTGTGCTAGGGGGCAGATAACGCCAAGGATTTCAGCTAGTATATTAATTTAATACATAAAATAGATTTCGCCTGCAGCGACAAAGGGTTTTATATAATCGTCCTTAACATGAAACGGCTTATATGAAAATTAGTAAACTAATGACCTTTTTTAATTGGTTCGTTTGAAAATATTTCCCCCTCAATCATATATGTGGATCGTGTCGAAGTCATATAAAAATTGTGTTGATGTGCTGCAAACTTTGGGAACCTCCTGTTCGTTTGGGAACCTCTTGGAGAGGATTACTTCGTTTGCTGCGTTGAATAATGTCTTCCATCTCCACACGTCTTCAGTCCACTCTCACCTACACTTCTTCGAATCTTTTATAGAAGCACGAAAATGCTAAGCTCCCCATCCATCCTCTGGAAAGTACAGATAAAGAGTTTAAATTCATCATTCATTTCCCTCGTTCTCTCTATGGGTACATTTCACTATACATATTTCATCGGAATGGTTGGCGGAACACTTCAAAACATTTCAAAATATATAATTACAGTAACTAAAATGCTGTAGCTAATCCTATACCTATCACTTTTGAACTCCGCGTAATCCGATTGTCCTCGTTAAACCTTCATTTAAAGAAAGTTTAACTTCACTATTTAATGACGACTTTCATTAAAAAGATAACATAATAAAAATATATTTGTTCTCTTTAACAATCATATCGTTCGTCGAACAAACAATTTTTTTATGTTTGCTAGACGGTTATCACGTTTTGAGCTTTCTGTGTTGCTATTTACTCTGCGTTTGTCCACAAATCCAGTACGTTAGAAATATAAAATACTGAAATTCAAAAGTTCTACGTTTTTCTAAGCTCACAGCATCAGAAAAGCGTTAGAGTGCTTTTTAGTTATATGGGGTACATTGCTATATCTAAAACTTTTTCTAACTAATTTTTCACGTACAATAAACAAGCACGAAGTTAAATTGAACTAATACTTTAGGCAATGCTTTTTAAATTTCACTTCTGCTGCTAAAGTTTTTCTCTTGAATCCATTATACTCGTTATTGAGGATGATGATTTTGAAGAGTGTCACAATCTCGGAGAGGATATTTGTAAATTTTTTTATAACTTTTATATTACTGACAGAATATACGTCTATTTTGGGCCTCCGATATAGGATGCAAACAAATCAATTGCATTTTTGATAGAATCTTTATAATATGTATCTAATTAGGGTTTGCTAAAGAGACCGACTTCCCTCCACTCCAACAGTTGCTCGCCGCGAATTTATCCAGGCTGTTCAATTATTTCCAGTTAAAATGCCATACTCGATTAAGATAGGTATCAGTGAAAAGTTATAATTTTTTTTCTTTAGTCGATAGTCGATGAGTCGATAACCATAAGACAATAATTCTAAAACTGTATCTTTTCCTACTTCCTTTTTAGTCTTTTTTCATATATATATATATATTAGATAGATTTCAGGGACTACATTCATTTCCTAGGAATTGAATACAGTGACGGATTACATACATTTCCGTTAACATATACACAAACTGGTGCAGCTTAAACACATTTGTAGTTGATTTTGTAATTTTTTTTTAATTTTAGCTTGAGCGAGAAAATCGAGTCCAAAATTCGAATTTATATGTCATATTTAAAAAAAATAATAGACTATAGCTAGTTAATGTATTTTAAAGTACGTGGAAGGGTAGACCCAGATCCAAAAAAAATTAACCCTTTTGATATGTAGAACAAAAATTTTAAATGTAAAAAACTCTAATAAAAAAAAATGTTTTTTGGATTCTCATTAAGGTGTAAATACAACAGTTTCTCACTTGTACTACGAGTTTCTGGACACCGTGTATTTTGCGATACTTTAAATATTATGATCGACTCGTGATATTTCTTGCCATTACCTTGAAGGATTTTTTTAATTGGGGAGGTCCTAATCTCGATCTAACGCTTATTTCGTTACTTAGATTGTATCCCAGATAGAAAAAACCTGTCAAACCGACTCGATATCGGTTAACGATTTCACGAGTATCAATGACCATTAATTTGGTAGATATTAGCACATTTTATTCTGTTAATGATAAGGCCGACCTTTCAGACTTTCTTTGTTTCCGTTATGGCCTACTTCGGATTACAACCAAGATCTGCCGGTTAACGTAATATATCCTGATAAAGTCTGATTTATTGAAAAGCCAATCGGGTCATGGCTAATTTGCCCTAATCGAGACAATAGTTGCACAATAATTGGTTGCATTTGTGACGCACCGCTCTTTACATCTTCCGTTGATATGCTCCATTTTAATGGTACCTAACTAATCACGTTTCTATTCGCGTGACTTAGCGTATTGAGATAAATAATTTCAATGTTGCGATTGTTTTATAGATTATAACCTCAGGACAAAAGTGAATTTCAATGTCTTCTTTGAACTAATACAGGTCAAGATTATTTGTTGAGCTCTTATATCCTTGGAGAACAGGCATATTTAAGATGGCTTTATCAAACATGATTTCATCTTAAATCTAAAACGGTTAGATATTCGAGTTTTTTCGCGATATATTCATTGTAAATATATAAATATAATGAAAAATTCTCAAACCTTTAAAAGCATGTGGTGAATATTTCGAGATTAGTTTAGAATAAATTATCGTGACTAAAGAAAATTTTAAAACGGGGTCTTTTTCCGACCGGACAATAATAATTATAAGGAAGGAAAGTTACGCAAAGCTACACTGGTAAATATAATCTTAAAACTTCACTTAGTGAAGTTTGAAGAATATGTGTGTGTAGGTAGTGGGTACTCCTACATTATTATCCACACCATTATCCACACCAGAATTTTCTTCCATTAAACTTCATGGGCATCCCATAGCCCTTCTCCTCCTTAATTTTTTTTTAGATGAACAAAATAAGATAGCTGTGGGTCTCCAGAATTACAGCTTTTGCTCATTGTTTCACTAACGACGTCCGCGCACAATTATCAACTTCATCAGAATTCAAATATCTATTTTTAATCTGGGATCCAATCATGTTGAAATAATCAGAGCATGATGTCCTTTGACGTATGCAAATCAACAAGTCCTGACTGTCCTGACACGACTATGAGCGCTAACGCAGCAAAATGACACTTCGTCGCTCGCAGCTCAGTGCACTGAATATATTCGATCGCAGCACGAAACCTCCCGAATTCAGTTTCGGTTTTGGCCGTAGTTTCGGCTGGATGGCAGCCGAAACCGAAAATAAGCCGAAACCCATTTTTTTGCCGAAACTAGGCAGAAACCTAAACCGAAACCGAAAGTTCGGTCGGACACTAATTATATCTAAACATAGATAAATGTAAAATTATTACTTTTACACTAAAAAAACATCCAATTAATTATATTTACAAACTAAACCATGTACCTCTACAACGAGTAGAAACAATAAGAGATCTTGGAGTAATACTAGATTCTAAAATGTTATTTAGGGATCATATTGAAAATATTCTAGAAAAAGCTTAAAAGTAATTGGGTTTCCTTATTCGCATTACGAAGCCTTTTACTATAGCACACACCCTAATTCTGTTATATATGTCATTTGTACGGTCACAACTCGAGTTCGCCTCAGTAATTTGGAATCCTCAATATCAAACATATATTCATCGCATTGAAAATATCCAGAACAAATTTATAAAACACCTATCATACGGTACCGATATATCACTATAACGATACCGTTTTAGTGATATCGATTTGACTATATCGCTTTATATAAACGCAGAAAAATCTCTTATGCATTATTCTTACACAAAATCGTGAACTGCCTTGTTGATTCATCATATAGAAAATATTGCATTTCGTTGCCCCAAACAAAATACTAGATCGAACGACTTATTTAGAATACCACACTGTAAATCCAAATACGCGCAAAACTCTGTAATAGTACGTATCTGTGAAACTTACAATGCCTTACGAGATGTAGACATTTTCAACCACAACTTGAAATCATATAAAACGTAGCTTAATAAATTAATAACTTAAAATACTTTTTTTTCTTTTTTGTGAAAATTATATTATTATCATACGCAGTAAATAGTATATAACCATGCGAAAAATTGTATTTTTCTGTTTGTTATTAATTTTATTTTTCTCTTTATTATGTTTCTCTTTATTATGTTTCATGTTTTTCTTTTTTATGTTTTTCTTTATTATGTTTATTGTTTTGTCATTTAACATGTAATGGGGTAAAAATACTAAATCAATATTTAACTCAATGGAACATAATTGGTCTAGAACATGAATGTTTATTGTCATAATATTTTACTGTATGACTGTTTGTTTCCAATTAAATTAAAAAAAACTAACAAACAAACAAACAAAAAACAAAAAAAAAACATACAAAAAACGCGATTTTGTGGAATTTTGAGGATCACTTTTACTGGGTGGTATTTGATTCGGTAGGTAGGTAGGTAGGTAGTATATAGTATTATGATGCATAGTTTAACTAACTGCAAGTTTCCTGTTTCGAATTGATACTCAACCCTTTGGCCAAATAGTGACAACCAACTAAACTTTCTGCAATGTCAGTTGTGGTTTAGACGTTCATTACTAAGATGGACTATCCAGCTTTCTGTTTGCCGGGCGGTCATTTCAGGAAACCTTCTCTAGAGCCTTTACATTCAAGTTTAAATTGAAACTAGTTGCCTGTAGGGGCAGATTGAATTAAAATGTTCTAGGAATTTATTGCTAGTACACTAATTTACAAATAGTCTGCCAAACGTGGGCCCATCTTAATCGTGTTTTCTGGGATTTATGAGTTTAGCGTAGTGTATGTATTTCGTCTGACTTAAGTATATGTCGTGTTCTGACTAATCACCTTACGTTGATCTATCTATACGAATTCCATTTTAAATAAATCTTTCAAAATGACTCGGTGGAGAGATATTTTCAAACAATACAGAAGATATTGAAAATATAAATTGATAAACTGGAGCAGTGTTCAGACTTCTACAAAAAGTCCATTAATATTGTAGAGGTAGAAATAAATTATAAAATTGTAAAATATAAATATCGAGATTTTTTTTACCACCACCCGTTTTAGAAACTGATCAATCAGTCATCTTACATATTTCGTTTGACCGAAACTCAAAACAGAATAATGGTTGGTTTCAAAGCTCTCTGTCATTCAGAAGCGCGGTCCAACGCGCATGCGTTACAGCGTTGCAACTAAATGAAAATTTTCAGTATTTAAAATCAAATTACGAGTGGTTCCTACACCTTTAATGTAAATGTAGGTACATATTTTTTAAAAGCATATATACACTGAAGAGATAAAGCAAATGAAATGTGTTGAAATATGTCTGGAGTTTGTAAATAATAATAAGACCGTTGACTTAATTATATGACTTTATTGACACTCGTAACTAGCCCATGGCTATGCGCAAAGTGACGCATCAGGACTAACAACCCCACAATACATATCATCTTGTAGACGTATCCTTTGGCCCGAAGTAAGCTTATTTTTTCCTTACTTTTGGTGAAATCGATCAAAGATTTTCAAATACCGAAATTCTTTCTTGAGAAGGTAAACAATTTCACAGGCAAAATTGTTGATCAGATTTATCAGCATTATTATATCTAATAAAAGATAAATATGCTACGTTAGCCTAGGATTCCCAGTTCTGTTTATGCCGGGATGTGGTTTGACAGTCGAGCAGTGTAGAAAAGGTATTATTGCAAAGCGCTTTCGATTCAAATGCGTTGACGTGTATTAACATTTTAAAGAGTTTCGAGACCGACTAATCTCCGATAGAGGTGACATCGGCTGACCTTGAAGATCTCCAGATGTAACCGATCAAGACTTCTTTTCATAGGTCACCTTCGATGTCGTATTTGCGCCATATAGCAAAAGTTTATTAAAAAACCCTGGAACAATATTCAATGAGCAGTAATTGAATGTGGAAAATTATTTTGAGGAAAACTTGAAAGAACCCGCAAAAATGAACCGTAACACCTTCCGTTCATGGAGCTACTTACGAGCGACTCGAGAATCATGTGCATAGCCGCCGCCAGTACCCGCCATACTATTTTGCTAGTGCAGCGCGTAGCAGCGTGTAGGAACACTAGCAAATAGTATGGCGGGTAATGGCGGGTGCTTTGCACGTTATGCTCGAGTCGCTTGTAAGTAAGTAGCTCCGTGAACGGGCGGCTTTATGGTCGACATTGTATTCGACGGAAACAGAGAATAATGATTTTTTATTTATTCTAAGGACGGGAAAGACCGATAACCTGTTGCATTTATGTACCCAGACATATATATTAATAAAATGGTCAATATCGTGTTTGAAGAAAATATTCTTTGTCTGTGTATATTTTTTTCTTTTTTGCTTTATTACATTTTCCAATTTGTACACTAAACATCTGTTGATGGCGTTCAAACCAGGCAATTTTAATCATTTTTGGAGGATCATAACTCCTATAAAAAGTAACTTAGATAACAACTTAGTAGTTGATATGTACATTATATTAAAATACATATTATTCAGAAGTATCAAAACAGAAAGAAAATTGGGGGATACGTTTGTGTGGATAAAACACCGCCCGCGTTTCCGCTTGATTACTTTTTTGTTATAATATTTCTAGTATTTTTCGTACTTAGCTAGTAAAAATTTATCGGTTCAAATTTGTTCGAATTTGAAACCTGTTAAGAAAGATGATAAGAACTAATTTTAAACCATTTAATGCTCATCTGCTTTACACAAAATATCTTTTGGTAATATAGATAAAGTTTGAAATTAATTTCAAAGTTTTCATATTTCGTAAGTTGTATTAATTACGAACTTATGAAATTATATCTGCAAATTAATTATAGAATGATTTAATTCTGTCATCTAAAGCCGCGAAATGTTTTTGACAATTGTTTTAATAATAATATAATAGTTTTAATAATAATTTTAATTTAATAATAATAATAATTTTAATTTAATAATAATAGTCTCAGGTGAAAAAGTAATTATCAATGTATTTTGGGAAGCCAAAACATGAAAAAATAAGGTAAATTCCAATATTTCTTTAAATTTTTCATTTTCATTGTTGTAGTCAGCAAACCTATTTCTGTATCAATCGACAAGGACTTTATTAAAGAATTACGCTTCTTTTGAAATATATAATTTTACCAGAATGAATGGGTACCTAAACTTTGTTAACCGTGAAATACCATTATTTATTCTTCACAAATTTTAAATAGCATTAAAATAAACGGACCCTAGAAATATTTCTTATTATTAGGTGCCTCCATTGTAATTGAACATTGAAAGGCATTCAAAAATGAAAAAAGTTTTGCTTAGTTTAAAATAGGAATCTTATTTTGAAAACAATACTTTATAGCAGGGGTCACTAATTACTTTCATTAAGGTCCGTTTTTTTTTAAATAACATGACCGTCGTGGTCCGGAAGGGAGAATGGCCTAATCCCCCCCCCCCCCCTCTTCCACCCCTCCCAACCCCACAGCCTAACAATTGAAATAATTAACTGTACTATTTAAATATGCGTAGATACAATATCAATGAACAAATAAAACGAATGGGTTCCGGAACATTATTTTTTAAATAATTAACAAATGTTATGAATAAAAAGAAGTACCAATAGTTTTTTACAATATTAATGAGAAAAATTAAATTTTATGCCTTGGATTATCCATCCGAAGTTTGGACTAAAGATTGTGCATGCTATTATCATTAAATCTTGGATGTGTTCATCGGTAAGTCTGTTCCGGAATTTATTTTTAATGAAGTTCATCTTGGAAAATACTGCTTCACAAACATATGTTGACCAAAAAGTGAAAGTTTTTTAATTCTGGGTATTTATTAGCACAAACAAATTTTATCCAAAACTCTTGACAAGATACTTCCGGTTTTTGGTGTTTCAAAACTGTATTATCTAGGAAATCGACCATTTCCACCTGGAGAGCAGCTTTATTACTCCCGAAAATATTTGCAGGTTCATTGCTCCATTCATCACCAGGATGCAGAGATTTAATGTTACTGGGGATGTCAACGACATTCTCAATTTTATTAAAATATGTGAATCTGTTTTCAAGTTTCGAATTCAATTAACACAAGGGCCGCACAAAATAGGTCGGCGGTCCGGATCCGGACCGCGATCCGCCATTTGGTGACCCCTGCTTTATAGCATATAAAAAAGACTTTAACGATATTTAAATATGCCGATCTAATAAAAATCAACTTTCTTTCACATTTGTGTAAGGGAGCTTTGATACCGGCTTTCATTGTACAGGGCAGGTCAGTAATTTAAATGATGGTGATGCTCACCGAAGTACTCTAATAATTGTAGAATGGTTTCTTTATTACACAATCTCGGTTGAGACCAAGTTCACCCATATTGCTGCAAAACGCATCCAAGCATAAAGTTGCGCTCCGTCTTTATTATTCTACCTACAACACCAAACACATCACTTTCATTAACTCCGCCTCTTTCGTAGTCCGCGCAGTTCAGTCCTGGCTCTCTGGTAGTCGGCACGCCTCCATGCCTTGTTTCTATTTTGTACGATCTCCACATAGCCATCTGAGGTTCTAACTCAAATTTGCTTTGGTCTTTATCTCCAGGTCTACTTCCACGACAGCCATGACACCAACGGCTTCAAGGTGTTCCGCAACAACCGTCAGGGAGACGAGGCCATCCTGCATTGTACCACCATGACACACTCCAAAGAGCGCATCACCAAGGCCAACACCTGCTATACGGCGGGCGTCTTCCACCTGCTCAAAGCGGACAACATCTTTCTGCAGAACATCGGCAGCATGCGCTACAGCATCATGCAGCCAGGGAAGAGCTTCTTCGGACTCGTAAAACTTAGCGACGCTAAGATGAGATGAGGCGATTAGATGTACAAATGATAAGAACCGCTTATTTTTTTTACTTCAAAATCCAGACCTTGTTGGTTAGTTAGACAAGCTTAGAGCAAAAAACTATCTTTATTACTATAACTAGCTTTTGGTATGAGAATTATGAAATTGGTCTTGGAGAAGACTGGAGAATCTTAGGAAACCAAATTGGTACAAGAGATAGAAAATAATTGACTGTCAAATCTGAAGATGCATTTAAGGATCTTGATTCCAGCAGCATCCAGAGGACTGAACGGAACAATGCAACTGCTAACAAACAACCTGTCAATTACAAAATTTACCTTGCAAAAAAATGCAAACGAAAAAAATGCTTCCTTTTCATGGCATCCAATTAGCGGGCTTGTATTCTATTTTATTTATGAATTATTTTTTAAAGCAAATGAAACGTGCAAGGTTTGTCTTTTCTGCATTATTATCCCTAAGATATTGTAAACATACTGGTTATCATTTGACTCCTGCAAAAATAACGATTTAGCCATTTGGCTGATTGGCCGAAGATTTCTTGCAGATAATTTGAATATGTGATAACATACTATTTGAATATACTATTAAATATTTAATTTAGAAATGTTAAGAATTCTCTGATGATAATTTGAAAAATTTTGATATTTGGTTGGATTTTGATAGGATGATGGTTTCTATCCACTAATTTATTTATTTTAACATTTTATATTAGGCGATTAGGAGTAAAAGTATTAAGATAGTGCCATATATATTAGAATAGATTTTACAAATAATCTTTTAACGTTTCTCTTTCGTTTTTCTATCTAAAAATATATTTAATTCATTTAATACTGTTACTCAAACTGGTACATATTTTGTATGCTTCTGTAAAAAAACCTTTTTTGCTTAATGATAATAGTGATATTATTTTCTTTCTCGCTATTAATCTTTGTCATCTTCTGACAGAACTTAACCATATACAAATTTTTAAGATTAATATTTTAAGGGCAAAACTGTGAAGATACGTTAATTACTTAACTACTCGTGTCGTTTTGATGTGTCATATAAATACGTAATTAGTTTAGTAATCTCTATGGATAAAATATTAATACTTGTTCAATAATTATTATGTAAAATTATTCTGTGGCACCATTTTAAATAACTACTAATGAACCACTGATGTTTAAACCCTATTTAATATTTTGATGTTAGTTGTATAATTTTTGATCTGATAATAAATTTTTACTACTATGTATAAAATGTGAAATATTTTTACCGTGAATTATTTATTTTAAAATAATGAAATAAATATTTTTTAAAAAGGCTCATTGTTATTTTTCCTTCCTCATGTGTGAAATAGTTGGTAGTTAAATCTTAACTGGGTTTCTTATTTACAAAATAGTTACAACTCATACCCAGCAAGTAGTTCTGCGAACCACTTTTTTTTATTGTGAACACCTCATAAGAGCCCCAACTGTTCCCGTATGGAGCCAGTGAGACTGTGGCATCCCCAATTGGGGATTGTTGTAATGCTGAAGGTAAGCGGGGAAGGGAAGGAGATGGTGAAGTACCTGGCTATTCATATCTAGTCACTAAATATGGCTAAAGCCATTCCAAGCAACACATTTCAATTCTGAATACTGAGAGTATCTTTCACTCTAAAACCTAACTAGTAGTTTCTAATTTTCTTATTATTTAATAAATCAAAACCAAAATTTCCTCTAAAATTAGAGGCTTTTTAAGTAGGTGCTTAAAATACCTACCTACTTAATTAATAATCACTTCTCATATAAAAAACAAAAATTATAGGCTTTTTAAAACGGCCACCATCTTGAACCGGAACCGGAACTAACAAACAAATTTACGGGCAGAGAAATGACAAATGGTCGAGTTAAAAAAGGACTTCAGAAAACAAAACGCTATGTCAAGAAAATGCTTTATGAATACGTTTTTACGTCTACAAAACGTATCTTTTTGTTTTCTTTATTCTAAAAAATAGTTTTTTTTACAGGTTTTTTTGTTTTACGACCACCAGGCTAGGAATATAAGCGTTTTTTAGCGGTAGTACATAATATTATCTAATCACTAAAGACAATATTAGCTACTCTCAATAGAAAATTTTAATTAGAAAAAGGTACTAGTTACGATCGTTTTTTTTTTTTGGATTTTCTGTTTCAAATTTTCGCTAATATTGTCATCAGTGATTACATAATAATATTTTAGGTTTTACTCATTGACTTAAATTAAAAATAAACATAATATTATCAATAATTAACTATTAGATGCTGCCTTGGGGGGGCGATTTTATATAGATACTGGCGAAATTAAAAGATCTGACAAACCAAAGACTCACTATTTACAAATTTAAAACCATAGCTGGTACAAAAATAACTCAAAGTATAAAACGTAAGTTTAGTTTAGAGAAGATAAGTCGTAGTTATCCCCTATAGAACTCCAATACAACTCCCTACCCTCAACAAGTGGGGGTAGGTAGTTGAATCGGATATCGACAAGGCGTCAATAATCAACCCTATCTCGGGCTACTTCGATGACCTCACTGCATTGCTTGCGCATTGTGCAGTCTAATATAAATTTATCTGAAATAAACAATTCAACGTCTTTCCTTTGGATTTCCTAAGAGAATTTATCCCAATCATTGTACCACACATAAATTACTGTAGCAGTATTCTATTCTTAGCCAACGAAGGTTTAATGAAACAGATGACCATTCTACAAAATAGAGCTATGAGAACTATATTGAAGAAAAATAGGTACACAAAAATTAAGAAAATGTTGAAGGAGTTAAATATCTTGTCTTTCAAACAAATAATTTACTTCAATACTATTTCATTAATCTACAAGATCATCAATGGCCATACATCTATTGAATTTCTAAGAAAAATCGATAAACTTCAGTACACACACAGATATGAGACGAGGAAAAGAAATGAACTGAGACTCCCCTTCAGGAAAAAAACACAAAGTCAAAATTCGTTGATGTACGGAGCGTTGAAGATATTTGGAGAATTACCAGAAGAAATAAAATTAGAAGAAAACATAAAAACATTTAAAATTAAGTTACGTAAATATGTGATTGATGTGTTGTAAATGTATTGCTTTAATTATGTATATATATAAGGATTGTATTAGGACATAGATAACTATGTACCTACTTAAAATGCCTCAATAAACAATAAACAAACTTTCCGCTTGTAACGGTTGTTGCACAAAGTCGTAGGTATGTAGGTAGGTTATACGTTTCTTTAACTATTTTTTTTTTACATTTGCTCCACACCGCGGAGGCCCAGAAGAAAACAATTTCCATCAGGGCCTATGTCATCTAAGGCGATGGATATGTGGAGGGTTTTTTAAGGAAAGGAAGGAGAGGAATTTCGGGGAAGGAAAAGGGTATGAGGGTGGGTAGAAATCTGGGGGTCGGACGTGAATGAAATGAAACTATTCTCTCCACCTGCAGTGCAAGGCAATGGCTCGAAAGAGTCCGGCTGGAGAGGTTAAAAGGTTTAAAAACCTCACCCAACCACTTTCTTTAATAAATTATGTATATATTTATATATCTATGTATACAATTATTGCTCTACCGGTTTCTGGAGGGACAATCAAATTTCATCAGGAAAGTATAAAAACTAATATTAGGTACAAAATACTGTCATAAATACAAAAATATTTTGGTGTCAGAGTCATTAAGGGAAAGGGGTAATTAGAAGGATTACAGGGGGAACATAACTTGTTAGTAGGTATAAAACTAGGGTTTAAATCGCGGATAATTTTCTTGTACTAAGTAAAAAAGTTTGGATGTATATACATAAGATTCTACACCATACTAGCTACTTTAGATATGAAATTAATGATGTGTGTATATATTATATAAAAGTATGCATGTTTATTGTTTAAGCAATGAAGTAAAGGATTTTACAAAATAATAAATTAGTCGATAATACAGAATTATACAGATAAGACTCATCGCATGAGTGTTTCTCAAAATCCTTGCTTTATATTTCTCTGCGCTTTAAGGCGGGAGAATACCTTTCCTACAATTGGAATTCCTTATATATTGGTTTTCCTCGATATGAACTAATAATACTGGGTTCTCATTCTTCGTCGGATTTATCTTGAAAAGTAATGAAGGTTGGAAGCCGTCATTGTCCAATCTTAACGATCTTTTCGTGATACGCCGACTGCTGACCCATTAAAAGTGATCAGTTCCTTAGCAGAATTTTTCCTTAAGGGGGTATTCTGGTCTAGAGGCACGTATTTCGGGCGTTTTTTAGAGCTCTGTAAAAAAATAATATTATTAGTATAAAAAAAAAAAATTGTTTATCTAATTTAAGAAAACATAAAAAATTAAACAAAAAATATTAAAAACTCGAAAAGTAATCGGTTGGTAAAGTGGGGGACGAAAAAAAAAGGATGTCCTGGCGTGCATGATTGCAACCCTTCTGGTCATCTGAAAAAAAAAATCGAACGGATTCTTAATCAATTAAGATGTCGCTATCGCCGGAACCTCGGAGGAGTAAAAAAAATTTTTTTTCACAAAATAACAGCCGTTTGGAAAAAAAAATATTTTAACGATTTTTTTAAATAGTAAAAAATAAAAAAAGTTCTCTGACTCTACTTAGCACCATAAAGGAAAGGGTAGTGAAGGTTTACACCAAATTTCAAAAAAATCCGTTTAGTAGAACTCTAGATATCATTCACGCCAGCTTGAAAAAAGTAGTTTCGAGAAAAACGCGTTTAAAATTTTGAGTAAAGTTTCAGGGAGTTTTATTCATATAACTAGCTTTTGCCCGTTGCAAGGCAACTAATTGGTTAAAGCACTAAGCGATTTGACGTTTGAATGTGGATGAAGCAAGAAGTGTGTGTGTCTAAATTTTTTAAAAATTAAATATTTGAAAAAAAAAATCGATGTTTGAATGTGGATGAAGCAAGGATTTTGAGAACTACTCAAAGGGTCTTGTGAGTTAATCGCTCAATTTTGTACACCCGCTACTTAGCCACTTTGGTCGCCCTGGTTAAGGCGTTCAGTATGGGCCTTTTCTCGCAAAAAGGGGCCTAGAAGTTTACGGTTCATTTTTTTCACTAATAAATGGTTTCTAAATTATATGATATGCACTCACTTTTCTAATAACTCCCGTTACACCTATTTAAATTTTTTGTACAAATTTGATAACGTCAAAGCTCTGCATTATATAAAGAAATCTTCGCGGGCTTGCGCACAATAACTCACCAAAGTTTCATCGCAATCGGATGAATATTATTGTAGATAATTTCATTACGCTAGAGCTCATTATTATATTTTAAAACCATTTCGAGCATGCACACATCATATCCCCAAAGTTTCATCGCAATCGGATGAATAGTATTGGAAATAAGTTCATAATGCCAGAGCTTATTCTTATATATAGAAACCATCCATAGCATGCCAACATCGAATTCCCAAAGTTTCATCTCAATCGGATGAAAAGTAAAGTAAATAATTTCATTACGCCAGAGCTTACTTTTATGCATAAAAACCATCCCAGGCATGCACACATCAAATCTCCAAAGTTTCATCTCAATCGGGTGAATAGTGTATGAAATAATTTGATAACGCCAGAGCTTACTATTACGCATAGAAACCATCGCGGACATGCACACATCAAATCCCCAAAGTTTCATCGCAATCGGATGAATAGTATAGGAAATAATTTCAAAAAGCCAGAGCTTACTATTATGCGTAGAAACCAACCCGGGCATGCACACATCAAATCCCAAAAGTTTTGTCGCAATCAGATGAATAGTATTGGAAAAAATTTCATAACGCCAGAGCTTACTCTTTTACATAGAAACCATCCCGAGCATGCCAACATCGAATTCCCAAAGTTTCATCTCAATCGGATGGAAAGTATAGGAAATAATTTCATAACGCCAGATCTTACCATTATGCGTAAATAATTTCATAATTCCAGAGCTTACTATTATGCGTAGAAACCAACCCGGGCATGCACACATCAAAGCTCAAAAGTTTTGTCGCAATCAAATGAATAGTATTGGAAAAAATTTCATAACGCCAGAGCTTACTCTTTTACATAGAAACCATCCCGAGCATGCCAACATCGAATTCCCAAAGTTTCATCTCGATCGAGTGAATGAAAATATAAAATAATTTCATAAAGCCAGAGCTTACTATTATGCGTAGAAACCAACCCGGGCATGCACACATCAAATCCCAAAAGTTTTGTCGCCATCAGATGAATAGTATTGGAAAAAAACCTACCTAACCCTCAAACAAAAAATATTTGTTCATTTACCTACGTAATTTCTAAAAAAAAAAACATTGCAATTTTATTACTTATCAAAAAAACCATCTTATCAAACTCAATTTTACTGCAGCAAAAAAATTACACAAAGAAATTCTTTAACAATATACAATCCGGGTACCCGTGCACACGTATAATTATTTTTATTTTAAAATTTAATAATGTCCAAAGTAAACGAACGAATCCTGTCCGATCTATTTTTCGATTTATATGCATATAAAAAATCTGTAGCACTGCATCGAACCCACCTAATTTATAAAAAGTACCTTCATACATACCTACCTACCCAGAGTACCTGTTCAGTACTTAGTTCCTACCTACCTGCATATCTACCTACCCCCGTGTACACCTACATTTCTTTGGAAATATCCATCTTTGGTTACTTATTTTTATTTTATATCATAATTTTTTTGTGATTTAAAGGAAAGAAGTTCTTACTTACAGTAAATATCGATATTTGAATTCAATGGAATACCATGTCTAGTGTATTCCACCTCCACCTAATACCACCTCCCTGATTGGTCAGTCAAAATGAACGACAGGGTCCGGCAAAATTTCCTCACTCATTATTACAAAAACCAATCGATTAAAAAAATGACTTTTTTTTTAAATCGACTCTTTAATATTTTTTTATGGAAATGACATCTTTCAAGTGTCCACCTTTTGATGTCACGGACGCCATAACTCTTTTCGTAATCAATAATTATTAATAACGATAAATGTATAGAAAATTAGAAAAAAAACTTTGCATCTTATTTAGATAAATTTTAATGCGCCGCAAAAACGTTGGTCGCAAACGCACGACAATATTTTCTAAACAAAAAAAAAATTAAGGAAAAAATCATGAGTTTTAATAAAAAAATTAATCAGTATATTTCGAGCGGATTTTTTTTTACCACCCTGTTTCTGAATTTGAATTAAAAGACCGACAAAATGCAATCGGCATTTTTCCAGAAGAAACGCATTTAGTACCTACCATCTTTGGTGATTTCTCTTAATTTCAAACCATTTATTTGTAATTCGATGGAGCAAAGTAGGTACCTACCCAGTGATTATTATTATACCAATCCACCTGACCAGTAATATTTTTAAATCTTGTAAAATTTGTTAGCGGATTTTTCATGGATTTTTTTGTAAAATATCAAATTTTTAGCTCGATATTGTGGAATATTTTCAATGGAATGCCACTAAAAAAACGGTTGAATAAGTTTTCGAAACCTTTTGCCATTGAATATATCAAAAAACATTTACGCCAGAGGCCGTCATTTTGACGCAATTTCGTTTGCAAATGAAGGATTCTCAAATACGCCAAAGCTCAATTTTTTTAAAGGCTAAAGTCTAATTTTTTTGTTCAGGCCCTAGCACGCTTGCTCTATAACGATCGGTAGGATAACTATCGGTAACTTCTCATCGTTCCCTAGGACAACTGCACATCGCTAACGAACAAACAACAGTTGATGTCGAATATGTTAAGGACACTTAGTCATTGTGAACTGTCACTTATTCGTTGGCGATCTGAAGTCATGCTAGGGAACGATGAGAAGTTACCGATAGTTATCCTATCGATCGTTATAGAGCGAGCGTGCTAGGGCCTCTGACCTACCGCAAAAGCCGTGAGGATCTTACGCTAAAAAAATTCGCTGGGTGGGTAGGCCAACGCCTCTGCAATAGGTCATTTCAAGTGGTTCGCTATGTTTGTTGATTTAGAAGTGGTGCCTGGGTTCATGAGGTTTGTCCTGGTCTTGGCGGTGGATTCGTCTGCCCACCAATTTCGTGGCAGACCAGATCGGAAGAGACTGGTTTAGGGAGACTTTTTGGCTTCTTCAGCAAAGCTCTCTCGGAACATCACCTTGCACCGCAGTGGGAGGGATAAAATCATTCGTCTGTCACTCCACACACTGATCCCCAGATTCCTACCCACCCCTCATAACTTTTTCCTTACCAGAACATCATCTCCTTACTTTCCTAAAAAGAACCCTTCACACAGCATCCCCAAAGATGACATAGGCCCTGAGAGGAATTATTTTCGTCCGTCACTCCACACACTGATCCCCAGATTCCTACCCACCCCTCATAACTTTTTCCTTACCAGAACATCATCTCCTTACTTTCCTAAAAAGAACCCTTCACACAGCATCCCCAAAGATAACATAGGCCCTGAGAGGAATTATTTTCTTCAAGGCCTCCTGTGTAGAGCTATTATAAAAATTAAATAAACTTCTCGTTTCCCGGTAGATTTTCCTAATTTTGTTTTAAATTAGTCGAGTAAGATCCATAGTTTGTGTATAAAAAATGCATAAACATTCACACGAAAAAGCCCGCCCTTAGGATTGTGTGTATTGGTGCATATAACGATGCAAAACGTCACTGAGATACATCTTTTTGCCAACCTGAATATATTTAGATATTCTTAAATCGACTCAGATTAACCGGTTATAAAGGGTTTGGTCATCCAATAAATGATTCACGGGGTGGCAGTACCAATGCACACCACCCACGCCGAATGATATTAGAATAACACTATTGTGCACTATTTAAAAAAGTACCTACACCATTTGGCAAAAAAAAATGGATTATCCTGAGTTATTTAAACAGTTTTATTCATCATGTTAAATTCTCAATATTTGAAAAATAACGTTCCCACCCAATTAGGTACCTACCCACTGGTAAATTATTTTCTATGATCTCAGCAGCCTGAACCTGAACCGTTCGAATTTTATTTGTCTGTACAAAAGTACCTACACAGCAATTAAAATAAACGTTATGTAGCTGGCCGGTAACATTTAACCTGTTTTCAATTTTCCTTTCCTTCATAAACGTCAGAATTTTTTCAACTTTTGAAGATGTATCCTGAAATAATTTACATGAAATGTGGTAAATGTAATGTATTATTGGAGTTCGGAAATCTATGGTTTTCAAAATTATAGAAAAACATCTTATCCACATATGCTATTTTTGACGTAATATTGATATACATGAGACTCGTCGAAATATCAAATTTACATGCGAGACGCCATAGAATAATTTTCAAAAATGCCCCAACATTTCAGTACTTTGAAGGTCTGACGATAAATTTTTCCTTAATAAAGCATTTTTTTTTACTGGCTACGAACATTTTAACAGTTTTTAACTCGGAATTTTTTTCGTAAACGTCAGAAATTACCGACGTTTGAAAACGAATCCTGACAAAATTTCCATGAAAAGTCACAAATATAATATATTATTAATGTTCCGAAACCTGTCGTAGTCGCAATAATATAAAAACATCTAAGCCGGGAATCTTTTTTAAGTCGCAATTTTGATTTACCTCGAGGCTCGTCGAAATGTTAAATTTTGAGGTGAGACGCCTTATATTTAAAAAAATATACACTTTACGATTTCAGTACTGAGGCTCTTTCAGAAATTTTTCGTGAAGGTCTGACGATAAATTATTCCTTTTTTGAGGGGCGAACCTGGCGGCTGGCAATATAACTTTGAATTTCTTCGTCGAATAATGAGCGCTTCTAGTTTTCGCCGCTAGGTTTTAATACATCAGTTTTTTTAGCAGTTTTTTTTTTTGCATCCGTTTTTTTATATGAAAATTTGCAATTGGTAAAACTTCTGGCTGAATTTTTCCCATACAAATCAGGTCTGAAAAAATCGTATGTGATTTCATCCACGGTCCCTGTCTCGCGATAATCAGCTTTCGGGTCGGTTAAACTTAAGGGGGAGAGTGGTCGTTTTTCGCCTGCAGGGCTTGTCTTAAAATATGGTCGTTTAGAGCATTAATATATATATATAATGGTACGGTATACTTACGTTACGTTTCTAGTACCTTCAGTTAAAAATACATTATATATGCCTTATGTATACATTATACAGGTACAGAATATAAGAAAGGTTTTACAGGGTAATCCATCCGCAGGTAGTCGGACAACGTCTACATTGTATTGTTCAATTTGTTCCGGCCAGACCAGTTTAGTTGGCGCGCCACAAAAATGACTATAACTCCGAAAATAATTCGATTTTCGAAAAATCCTTTTGGATACAGCATCTTTAAAGATCTAAATTTTGTACATATGCAAAAAAAATCTAAATTCTAGACTAGAATACGCCCTTAATTACTAATTTCTTTTCAAATACTATTTATTCCACGTGAATCTCAAACTAGACTATTATCAAGCTCATGCTCTAAATCCTATTAAACTGGGAAACCAATTTCCATTTGATGCGAAACTTTAGTGTTTTACTTTTTAGGGGTTGATATTAATTGGAGCATATTTATTATGTATAAATCATCCAACCTTCAATTTGCCAATTATTACTTGATTAAGATAATTTCTTCGACAACAGTGATGTTTTAATTTTGTGAAAACACCAAACATAACACAACCAAAAAGTTCAACATTGAAAAACTAACCTGGATTGACAGCTTTCAGCATTTTTCACAATCAAATTATTTTCATACATAAAATATTATAGAAAAAAAAATTATGTCTTACTCTTATTAATATTTCTTATTTAAATAGTTAGATTTAGCTTTATTTTTACGAAAAGTGAGTATTTATAGAAGCGAACTTATACAAATTCAATTACTACAAAAAACAACCATTTACGTGCACAAAATAGGTAATTAGGTTCTTAGTTTGGGTAAACTAAGGAATTCATGCGTATTTAGATTGAAACAAAATTTCGCAAACATCTAATCCGTACAAAAGAAATGGCGGCAAAGGAAATGTTTTCGGCGAAATTATTGGCCAAGTACGCGCCGTATTATCCATGTATCAAACTTCGACAAGATATATTTCGTATTATCCGTGAGTCGGGCTTATACGTTTTTACCAAAAAAAAACATGATTTTGTATGTCCCGACTTTAAGCGCTCTACTGTCAATGCTGCAAACAGCCCGATATGTCGGGCTGTTTGCAGAATGGCTACAAATCGCAAAGGATTCGGCAGCCGATTGTGCCTTCTAAACTTTTAACGATGCAATTTGCCAAACAACCCGATATATCGGGCTGTTTGCAGCATCGTATGGAGACCCCATTAAAGTAGAAGAAAAACACAAAAAATACCGTTTTTTAAATTTGATAAATCCATCTAACTTTAAAAAACCGATGGAGCATATAAATAATCCCAACAAAGGCGAGCTTTATACCCTAGGTGCTTCTGCTGACAAGGCAACTGAAATAAAAAAGTTTTCAACTAAATTCGCTATCCTGTGTATGTAAATATGATGGTCCGCACACTACACAACTTCTCAAAAACCTGTTGTCAATGGCAACGCAAGTAATGACTCGAAACACGCCATGCTAGTTGCTACGATGACAGCTGATTGTTCTTCGTCTATGGTTAAACAACTTGAGAAAATTAGGCGCTCTGCTGACGAGGCAACTGAAACCACAATAAAACCGGCTGGTTCCTATGTCTTGATTGGTCAAAAAGCTTGTTTAACCATAGACGAAGAACAATCCGCTGGCAGCTGCAAATAACAACGGCCGGCCACGGCAATTAGCAGTGCGAGTCGCGAGTCACTGCTTGCGTTACCATTGACAACGGGTTTTTCAGTGATTGTGAATTGTGCGGGCCATCACATTGTCATACAAAGACAGTTGCCAGTTGACAGTTTTCAGTTGCCTCAGTGAGCGGATCGCCTTAGGCGCTCCGCCCACTGAGGCAACTGAAAACCAACTAAAACCGTCTGTTTCTCTGTCTTGATTGGTCAAAAAGCTTGGTTAACCATAGAAGAAGAACAATCAGCTGACAGTTGGCAACTATCAATGGCCGCCCAGGGCAACCAGAAGAGCAAGTCGCAAGTCACCGCTTGCGTTACCATTGACAACGGGGTTTTGTGTGATTGTGTATGTGCGGGCCATCACATTGTCATACAAAGACAGTTGGCAGTTGAGAGTTTTCAGTTGCCTGAGTGGGCGGAGGCGCTTACTGAAATCGTAAAATTGAGTGACGCTGTCATAGAAGTTTGGTTGGAAACCATAGCAACCAGCCAGTTTTAGTTTGGTTTCAGTTTCTCGGGTGGGCGGAGCGCCTTAGAAATATAAAAAATAATTAATTACAAGATGTTCTCACCTCAAAAACTATATAGTCATGAATTGCCTAACCGTATAATGAAACGTTCACTCACCTGAAAGAAATGCCTTCCTGCAGTAGTATGGGTAGGTAGTAGGTACTATATATTTTCTTATATATCCATTTAATATGGGCAGGTAGTTTAATTTTTCCAACAGCGGCACATTTCTTGAATTAATTATATATAATCTTTCCTCTCAGAAGACCAATTTTACAATTACAAGAAAAAATAATAATTGAACACCGATAAACAGAGAGATAGAACAATTCTTATTTTGAATTATTTTATATCCCAAAACTAACTGCCGGTAAGTACCTACCAGATAAGTGCACATTATAAATACATGGAGTCATCAAACACAATCTTTGAGGTACTTATTTAAAACTCATACGTATTTAAAATCTAACCATAACAGAAATAAATTATATATGGTGCCTAACCAAAATGTTACCCTATTGACAAAATAATCAAGATTTTGTATTTGACCCATAATAAACAATGCTTTTTTATTGTAAATTTTTCCTCTTCTTTTACCATAAAATATATATATATTTTTTTTATGAATAAGGTACAAGAGTCCCAAATGCTCCTTTCTGGAGCCAGTGAGACTATGGAATCCCCAATTAAGGTATGTTGTAAGGCTGAAGGTAGTGGGGAGGAAATGGAAATGGGGTAGAGGAAGGTGGCTATTCAGATCTAGTCACCAAACACGGCTAAAGCCATTTCAAGCAACGTTTCAATTCTGAATGGTGGATTTGCACCAGGGCGATATTGAAAGTATCTTCCAATATGGAACGTGCCGCAAATACACATTATATAATTTTTTATTAATTGATTGTGAAATAAAACCAATTAATCAAATAAAATGTATTTACGCACGCCTGGTTCGAACACGCGATCTTCGGATTGGGAGTCGAGAGCCTTACCCCTCTACCACGGAGGCCGTCATAGATGTAAATTTTATTTTTAATTCCGCAAACACTCAAATATGATTGATTATCTCAGCTTGCCAATTTGTGGGTTGGATGGTTTATGCATATCATGGTCCGATGAAGATATGAAATTAACAATTTAATTTTGTTCATTTACAGGATCTGGGAAAACTAACATTCAATTACAAGAGGTAATCCAAATCAAAAAAAAAAAAAAAAAATCAACTTCGTGGAAAATACATCATAATATAACAAAGTTCAGTTTTAGCAACCATTGGTTAGACTGTTTATTATTAACGAATTGGAAAACATAAAATTAAACAGTATAGATATTACGTTCATCGTCGAATGAAAATGAATGAGAAACTGTAGGTGTTAACTTTGAATTGATTTATATTACTTACTTTATTAATAATGACCGGGCCCGTTTCACCTTATGACGGGGGCATCTTCAGACTGGCACAATTTATACTAATTATACAAATATATATGTATCATAAATATCAAGAAATATGGTTATTTGTTCTGTACAATATTGGCAAGATCAATGACTCTAGAGTCTAGAGTCTAGACAATTAGCCAAATAACGCTCATTTCTGAAATAGATGATGCTATAGGTACCGTGGGGAAAAATGGGGAGTCGTAGAGGAATGGAAACGGATCTAGTGATAGTCATCTTCCAATAGTCGAGAGAACTATAAAGTGACCCGGGTGATTGTCATCCTCCAAAAACAGAAGATACTAGAAACTGGCTCTGATGATAGCCATCCTCCAATAACAGAGGGTACTAAAAAATGACCCTGGTGATAATCAATCTCCAATAGCAAAGGGCAATAAGAAAATGGCACCGGTGAAAGTCATCCTCCAATACCAGAGTGTGCTATACAATGGCTCTGGTGATAGTCATCCTCCAATACCAGAGTTTAGTATAAAATTGCTCTGGTGATAGTCATTCCCCAATACCAGAGTGTACTATAAAATTGCTCTGGTGATAGTCATCCTCCAATATCAGAGTGTACCATAAAATTGCTCTGGTGATAGTCATCCTCCAATACCAGAGTGTACTATAAAATTTCTCTGGTGATAGTCACCCTCCAATACCAGAGTGTACTATAAAATTACTCTGGTGATAGTCATCCTCCAATACCAGAGTGTACTTTAAAATTACTCTGGTGATAGTCATCCTCCAATACCAGAGTGTACTATAAAATTTCTCTGGTGATAGTCACCCTCCAATACCAGAGTGTACTATAAAATTACTCTGGTGATAGTCATCCTCCAATACCAGAGTGTACTTTAAAATTGCTCTGGTGATAGTCATCCTCCAATACCAGAGTTTACCATAAAATTGCTCTGGTGATAGTCATCCTCCAATACCAGAGTATACCATAAAATTGCTCTGGTGATAGTCACCCTCCAATACCAGAGTGTACCATAAAATTTCTCTGGTGATAGTCATCCTCCAATAGCGTAGCTTAAACGGCATTGAAAAAAAGAAGGAGAATATCACGTAATAACTTTACAATACATTTTCGAAGGGAAAATCACCTGTCACGATTAAACAATATCCCAGTTAAAAATTAGGTTTAATCCACAATTGAGTTAAGTATTAAAGATGTTTTGAAGTTACTACTAGAAATGAATCAATGAAACAAAAAATAAACTAGGAAACGTTTTGAATTTAAAATCTAGAATTTAAAATCAAATACTTCGCGCTCCTTCACATATTATTTGATAATCTCTCATTAAAAGGGAACGATAGGAAACCCTTAAAGTTTATCACGAACCACGTAACCACCTCAATTAATAATTGGTATTTTAATGATACAACATCATTGGATTCACTCTTTTATTTATGATATTTTTACATTTGATAATCAAGTTAATTATCAGGAACTATTCAGAAGGATAAATGTGTAGACAAATAAAACACAACCAATCAAGGTGACGCGCACAACAGAACGGCGTTCCGATCGTTGTCTTTTGTTATATCAGCTGTCGCTAGGTTACTGATCCAGTGTTTTAAATTATAAATGTTTTTGGTTGTTCAGTGCAATCTACACACTTCCCCTCCAGTTGTTAAACGATATAAGGGCAAAATTGACCATGCTTTGTAGGGCACATTACACTAAAATGTCGCTTAATATTTTGTGGCCCAACCATATATAAAAATAATAAAAATTTCTAAATTAAAAACTCAAATAGTTGTAAAACATGAATACAGAACTATAAGTATGGTATCTTCAAATATCTATATGGTAAACAAAAGTAGTATTTTTTAACTTAAGTTTAAAAAATTATGTCTAGGAGAATGCTTCGACTAGATTTATTTATGTATCTATATTTTAAAAACAAATGGTTTCATCTACAAACATTTCGTTTGGAACAAGTGTTCAAAGTAACTGTGACTATGACACAATATTGTATATCTAATAATAACTGGATTCAATAAAACTTATATATTAGTATTTCTTAAAAATAAGGTACATGTTTATGAGACGCTATAAATTTTACAAAGCGTTTGATAATTATAATTTTTTTTTTTTTTTTAAACTGTTTACTGGAGTGCGTTATTGATGAACTCAACATATTTATTGAGTTTTTTGTAATTACAGTAAATTAGACTAGGTAGTGAATCATCCAGAGTAGACATATTTGTTTTCATTAAAACTTATCGCTGTTATTTAAATAAATAAATATAATACATTTTATTATATTTAAACATTCACACGTCTCCGTAAACACTTGAAAAGAATTATTACATAATATAAATAAGAAATTTCAACGACATGTTCAATCAGATGTGATTGCCATTATACATCTGAATGATCATGGTTAAAATAACTAAAAGTAAACATATTTTCACAGTAGGTATATGATTTAAAAACTTATTTTTTAGTTTAGATACAAAGTTTGTTTAGTAACATTAATATATCTCTGAGATTTTTTTTTTTTTTTTTTAGTATGATTTAGAGAAGATAATTATAATCGTAAAAAATAATAATACCTTTCTAGGTTTTGAATTGTCCCAATCTGTCTGGAAAATGAACTTTTCGACCAGATCTTGTGGTTCTGGTAATTTCGGGAAGTGGTTTAGGTACAATTGTAGAAATTGGAACATTTTTTTCTACAGGAACAAAAGCAGGCTTTAGACGGTCTATCGTGACGCGTTTTGGTTTTCCTTTTACGGTAATAACGAATGTTTTCTCATCACGTTCTTCAACTTTGTATGGACCTTCATATGGATTTTGGAGTGGTTTTCTTCCACCATCGGTTCTGAGAAACACATGTGTAGCAGTAGGTAGATCCTTATGGACAAAGAATTTTCCTGTACCATGGGTACTGGCCGGAGTCGATTTGATATCTTCGAACTTTCTTTGGAGACGTCCGACGTATGTATCGGGTTCTTCTCGAGGAGTTGCTGTGAAGAAATCGCAAGGTAATTTTAGAGTTCTACCGTAAGTTAATTCAGCTGGTGAGCATTTTAGATCTTCACGCACTGTCGCTCTCAGGCCTAGTAAAACGAGTGGAAGGTTTTCAACCCAATTCTGGTCTCCACATGCCATAAGAGATGCTTTTAAAGTACGATGCCATCTTTCAATCATGCCGTTGGCTTGTGGATGATACGCTGTGGTTCTCAAGTGTTTAATTCCAAACTTTTCTGTGAGTTTTTTGAAGAGATGACTCTCAAATTGACGACCTTGATCGGTTACTATGCTGTCAGGGGTTCCGTGACGAGCAATCCAATGGGTTGTGAGTGCAGTGGCGACTGTTTCCGCTGTCATGTCTTTCAGGGGAATTGCTTCGGGCCATCGAGTAAATCTATCAATCATTGTTAGTATATACTGGTACTCATTGCACTTTTGAAGGGGTCCAACTAGATCGATATGTACATTACGAAATCGATCCTCTGGTAATATATACGTTGCTAATGGCGCAACAGTGTGTCGAGAAACCTTAGCTTTTTGACAATGAATGCATTGTTTGACAAAGTTTTTTATGTCCTTTGCCATGTTAGACCAAACAAATCTTTGTTTAATTGTCTTTGTTGTTCCCGAGATGCCAGGGTGGCAAACATTATGTACACTTTCAATTACTTGATTTCGCATGCAAGCAGGTACAAACGGTCTGACGTGACCTGTTGATATGTCGCACCATACTGAAGTTTCAGTACCAGGCATCACCATTTGACGTAAGGCGAGAGAGGTGTCATCTTTTGCCTTCATAAATTCGTCATCTTGACACTGCGCTTTTCCCATCTGCCTATAGTCAATAGAAGTAGGACAATTAATCTCCTCTATTCGAGACAGTGCGTCAGCTACTGTGTTGAGTTGTCCTGAAATAAGTCTAATGTCCGTTGAAAATTGTGCTATATAATCTAACTGTCTTTCCTGGCGTGGAGAGCTAGAGGCACGTTTCTTGTTAAAGGCGAAGGTGATTGGTTTATGATCCGTGTAAATTATGAAATCCCGTCCTTCAATGTGATTTCTAAAGTATTTTACCGCTTCATAAACACCAGTAAGTTCACGGTCAAAAGTACTATACTTTCGTTGCGCGGGTGTGAATTTTTTTGAAAAGAATCCTAGCGGTTCCCAAGCGTTTCTGTTGGACTGTTGTAGTGAGGCTCCCATAGCTACGTCACTGGCGTCTACCATTATAGCTATTTTTGCATTGGGATTTGGATGTGCAAGTAAAGCCACGGTCGCTAGGTTTTGTTTGCATTCCTCAAATGCTTCCGTCAGTTCTTGATTCCAAACCAATATTCTCTTGTCATTTTTCTTATAACCAGCAATGCAGTCGTATAATTTTGTTTGAGTGTTAATTGCATTGGGAAGGAATCTTCGGTAATAATTCAACATGCCTAAAAATCGTCGCAATTCCTTTGCTGTTTTAGGTAATGGAAAATTTATGACGGTTTCAACTTTTTCTTTAATAGGTGACATTCCATTTTGGGTAATTGTGTGACCCAAGAAGTTGACTGTAGGTTCGCCAAAATGACATTTGTTTATGTTTATTACTAGGTCAAATTCAGCCAGGCGTTTAAGTAAAGAATCTAATTGTATTTTATGTTCTTCTTCATTTTCAGAAGCAATCAGAATGTCATCTATGTATACAAAGCAAAAATCCAAGTCTCTAGTTACCGCGTGCATGAAACGTTGGAAGCTTTGTGCTGCGTTAGATAAACCGAATTGCATGGATGTAAACTCAAATAATCCAAACGGTGTGATGATGGCTGTTTTTTGTACATCTTCTGGTTCAACTGGAATTTGATGATATGCTCTGGTCATATCTATGGTACTAAAGATTTTTGCATTTGAAAGTTTGTGTGCAAAATCTTGTAGTTGAGGTATCGGGTATTTGTCCGGGATTGTTTTAGCGTTCAATCGTCGATAATCGCCAACAGGACGCCACTCTCCGTTGCTTTTCTTCACCATGTGTAAAGGGCTGGCCCAATTGCTTTTTGATGGCCTGCAAATCCCTTGTTCCATCAGATACTTAAATTCTTTTTTCGCTGCCTCTAATAGGGCTGGTGATAGTCTGCGGGCACGTTCCGTGACAGGTGGTCCTTTTGTTTCGATGCAGTGAGTCACAGAGTGTTTTTTTGTATCCGGTATTTTCATATTAGGCCTCATTAATGTAGGGTATTTGCTCAAGATGTCACGAAATTTCTGTGACGAGGAAATTGTAGAGATACCAGATGTAGGTCCTTTATACGTTGTTCCTTTGATCATTAATTTTGTTGATTGATCTGTGATTGTTGCCTTTCGTAAGTTTACCGTTAGGTTAAAATGGTGGATAAAATCTGCACCTAGAATTGGTCTTGATACGTCAGCAATAATGAAACGCCATTTCAACGCACGGCGTAGTCCAAAGTCGAGTTCGACTGTTCTAGTGCCATAAGTCTTGATGGGGTTTCCATTGGCTCCATACAATGTAGTTGGGCAGTTGTCGGAAGTGATATTATTTTTGTTATACGATGGTTTTTTAGGCATTACTGAAACGTCTGCGCCAGTGTCCACCAAGAATTTTTGTCGAGTTTGCAGATCGTATACGAAGAGACGACATGTATTACTCGGAATCTCACATGTCCCTACTGAGAGGTTCCGCTGTCGTTTTCCGAATTTTTATTTTTAAAAGTACAAGGTTCGTAGCATTTGTATGCATGTTCTCCAAACCGTCTGTGGAAATAACAATATCCATCAGGATCTCTTCTAGGTGATCGACCGCGAGACCCAGACCTCGGTCTTCTAGCAGGATTCTCCTGAGATGAATTCTGATATGAATTATTTCGACGAGGGCTCTGATTTCGCCGTCCTCGGAAGGTTGAAAAACTGTTATTTTGAGATATTTTCAATTTTGACACTTCTTGTGTTAGCTCAGAAATTTGTTTTTGTAGCTGAAGTAATATTGAATTTTCTATTTTTTCGGATCTTGATGTGCTGGGTTTGTTATTTTGATCCATTGCACCACATTCTGTTGATGTATAAACATCTGTAATTTTGTCGGCAGCCAATGCCAGTTGGTTTGTGTTGTTATCAGGAAGAGCTGACAGGATTGCCTGGACATGTTGGGGTAGACGCTGTAGCCAGAGTGTACGTACTATTGCACTCTCTGCTAATGTGGGTCCAGCTAGCTCCATCATATACCGAAGAAGTCCGGAGGGCTTTCGATCTTCCAGTTGAATGCCCGTTAAAAGTCGTGTAAGTCTTTTTTCAGCAGAATCTTGTAGTCTGTCGATAAGTGCAGTTTTCAGTTTTAAATATTTGTCTGATTCAGGTGGCTTCGTGACAATATCACTAACACATTGTAAGGTTTGTGAATCGAGTGCTGCGATGATGATATTGTATTTTGTAAAGTCTTCTTTAATACGTGAGTTTGAAAATTGAGATTCGGCTTGAACGAACCATAGCGATATGTTTTCTTTCCAACATGGTGGTAATCTGACTGAGACATGGTGGATGTTTGATTCATTACTAGTTCCGCTTGATGATTCCATTGTAATTGAATCTGTAATTATCTTGTTGCTTGATGTTTGTAAACTTGATTCCGCTGTTTGCTTCGAGATGAGAATATTTTCTTCAGTTGTCATGGCATTATTTCAGATATTGACAATTCAACGCATATAAGGCGGTTACTTTAAAAAATGTTCATCAGCAAAAAATTCGAAAAAAACATTAAATTAAATCATATTAAAATATACATATTTAAAATTATCGATAATTTATCAAACTGATTTGGGGTACCATCTATGCATTTTTCTATAAATCATAAGTCAGATACGTGTGATAGTATCTGAGGCGCAAACCTTTTGAAAATCTACTAATTTTAGAACATTTTTATTAATGTTAAATTATTTCAAATTATTTTTTAATAATAGAATAATTTCTCAAAACAGATAATAATCATTGACATTTAATTCAAATTTTAAATTTTGAAATTAGGTTATGTAAAAATAATAGTCTTTTGTATAACATTTACGTGACTTGAAACGAATTCCTAATGGTCTGCTGTCTGTGGTGATGTTTTTTTCTCAGCCAAACGTCTCTCGTGAAGATAGATTCGCTGCGATTGGGTACTGCGTCATGAAGTCTCCTTGTTGTGAAGCTCCGCTGCGATTGGGTACTGCGTCATGAAGTCTCCGTGATGTGAAGCTCTGCTGCGATTGGATACTGCGTCATGAAGTCTCCGTGATGTGAAGCTCTGCTGCTTTGGTAGTCTCTATATGGTGTCAGCAAAACTCGTTCAACTGTGCAGCCATGGTCTCCATGTGCGATGATGGTCCCTAATTAAATCGCCATTTTCGATTTCTCTGGCCTCAGGATCCTATGCGTCGGTCGTTCTGACTGGTTTGTTGTGGTGCGGAAATTTAAAAAGAAATTTTTCGTATAATTGTGTCTAATTGCGTGGAAGGTCGGGTGGTCACCATTTTAATGATACAACATCATTGGATTCACTCTTTTATTTATGATATTTTTACATTTGATAATCAAGTTAATTATCAGGAACTATTCAGAAGGATAAATGTGTAGACAAATAAAACACAACCAATCAAGGTGACGCGCACAACAGAACGGCGTTCCGATCGTTGTCTTTTGTTATATCAGCTGTCGCTAGGTTACTGATCCAGTGTTTTAAATTATAAATGTTTTTGGTTGTTCAGTGCAATCTACAGTATATATCATCTCATTCCAAAGTACGAAAACGTGACACAACGTTATTTACCAAAGAATTTTTCATTTAAAAAATTAATTTCCGGTGCTGGGTATATATTGGATAATGTAATATTGCCACGACAAACAAAATTTTATCTGAGTCAATACCGCACGACGAACTTCTAATGCTAAAATTAAATGAATACTTTTACTTTATAAAATTTGTTTAATATATTTACTCATCTCAAATAGAATTTAAAAATATTTTTTTTCATTTTTTTTTCGAATTGAACAATTAAATGAGAGGAATTATTGTAAAGCCCATGTATTTAAGCGTGGGCTGCAAGAGGCGCATTTAGCAGCCAGCAGAAATAGAAGAAGAGTAAGGTTTTCCGGTTATCATGGCAACACGACTTCCGCCTATCCATCGAGGAAGAAAACACAAAACCGAATTGCTAGTTACCTCAACTTTTATTTGAATTAAATGAAAACAAATAACTTTGTGTACACCACTTACTATAAATATACTTAATATACATATTTACTTATATTTAAATCATCAATAAACAGTTACTCACATACAGATTACCGTTGAAGCAGTTGACCGGAAATCAGAAGGAAACGGGTTTGAGTCCCGTCGGCGGCATGTATCTTTTCTCGGGAGATTTTTTCAATGTTAATGAGTGTTTCAGGCTAATAATTATTGCTTATAATAATAGTTACCCTTTGTGCAATGTATAATGAATACCTTGTCTTAAACATTACTTTATCAATAAAAAAAAATAATAATTAATAATATTTGACGAGTTAAAGTATTTCACCAAAAAATGTAGACATAATATGTCTCGACGCCACCTAGTGGGAGATTTAGCACTTACAATGCATTTCTCATATAAAATAAAGTTGGTTGTTTGCAGGTGAAAAAATGTAATTAGCCGTTATTGTTGAATGAAACAGGAATTATTTGGCGAGTAAGAGATAGCTCAGTGGTTAGAACAGTTGACCTAAAATCAGAAGGACACGGGTTCAAGTCCCATCGGCGGCATCTATCTTTTCTCGGGTGATTTTTTCAATGTGGATGAGTGTTTCAGGCTAATAATTATTGCTTATAATAATTGTTACCCTTTGTGCTTTGCATAAAAATCTTGTCTTAACCTTTGGCACGCCAGGTTTTTTTTCAAAAAAATCAAACGTCACTTCGGAATTATTTTGTGTTGCATTTTATAAGTTTACAGTAACAATTCTTTCAGATTTTGGTAGTTTATACAACTGTTCTTACTAATAATATTATTTTGTAATAGAAACTCGTAAACAAATAATGATTTTAAAAATATATATTTAATTTTCATTGGTGGCCACCGGTGGGCCAACGGCCAATTAAAGGAAAAAATAGTTTATCAATTAAAAAAAATAATAATAATTAGATCTTCTACTGCCCAATTCATGCTGGTTAGTTAATTCATTCAAAATCTTATCTCAGCTTGATGGTTTGTGAGTTGTAACTGCGTCCAATTCTGACTCGTGTGATTAAACACCTGTGAAACACAAATGATTTTAAAAAATCTAGTTTATCTACGTGTTTGAATACACGTTTGTTAATTTCGACGTCACTTTATTACTAGAGCAATCAATAATAAATGTCCTATCCCATCTCTGCCATCATTATCCATGCAGTAGAAGGTTCTTGTTGGCTGGCTATATTGAAAGACTTGCCCCAATGGCAATTTATCAAAGTGAAAGACATTGTGTTTCATATACTTACGCAGAGGGTGAAAACGCACTTTGCGGCTGCCATTCGGGAAATTGATTAATCATACAAATAAGGTACCCACCTACTTTATTATGGATACTCTTTTTACGCTTGTTTTTTATCTGGCTTTTAAATAGTAAATTTGGTTGAAACAAGTCAATGAAGGCCGCATAGTCCAGCGGTAGGGCGTTAGACTCCCGTTCCGAAGGCCGCGGGTTCAAACCCGGCGTGCGCAAATACATTTTATTTAATTTATTTGTGTTATTTCACAATTAATTATTTAAAATAATATATAGTATATTTGCAACACGTTCCAGAGTGGAAGATACTCTTAGTATCGCCCTGGTGTAAGACCACCATTCATAATTGAAACGTTGCTTAAAATGGCTTTAACCGTGTTTAGTGACTAGATCTGAATAGCCAGGTACTTCCCCACCTTCCTCTTCCTCGTCGCCTTCTCTTCCCCACTTACCTTCTCTCTCCTCATAACATACCCCAATTGGGGATGCCATAGTCTCACTGGCTCCAGACGGGAGCAGTTGGGACTCTTGTGAGGTATTCACTATAAAAAAATATATATTAAAAAAATGGAAACTAATATCTCTTATTCTAATACAACATTAGTATTATATATTATTTAGTTATTTTATAGAACTAGCTGATACCCGACATGCGTTGAAATGCCACTTAAATAATAGAAATAATTCTCCCTGCGTGTCCTTCCCATTTGTCCCGTCCCCCTTTCGCCACCTCTTCCCCTTCTGCGACTCCTTCCCCTCCCGGGTTGCACGTTCACCTTTCCTCTCCGCTGTACCGCCGCCCCCCTTCTCGCGACTACCTCTCACTTTCCCCTTTCACCTTTTCCCCTTATGTTAATTTCAAATACCGTGGGGACAATTCGATGAATCTAATCGTAACAAAAGTTGCATAGTTTAGGGCGGGAATCGCTCGCGTTCAACATCGATGATAATCTAGCAAATAAAGGGTTATTTTTATTATGCTGTATTAATTGTATATCTATAGATATTTTAATTTATTTTGTGTTTAGACATCTGATTAGCATGATTTGACCATGAAAATTTTTGTTCGAGAAATTTTATATTATATTCTCCGGGTTACAGATTACAATACAGTATCTAGGTAGTAGGTATACATAAAAAAATGTCGGTCCCAACCATCAAAGAAGTGCTCGAGCCGCCACTGGTAAAATTCGTACACTGACGTGTTGGGAAACGAGTTTTTAAGGAATAAATATTGAATATGGTATTATCAGTTGGGGTAGTGCCACAAATACTTGCCTAGAGCCTTTAGAAAAGATTCAAAAACTAATTCTGAAGGTTATTCTCAGTCCCGTTGAGGACGAGCACTGATTTTATTTTCAACGTACTAAAAATTCCTAACTTGAAAAAATTGTTTAAAAAATTATCCGGCTTCACCAATTTAAAAATACACATATGCTTGACGAATGAATAAGCACTAGAGCCTTAAGACAGTCACACGTAAAATCTTGTAACTTCCCAGTTTGTCTAAACTCTTACGGGCAAAGAAGTTTTAAATACAGTACTTATATACATTAAAAACACGCAAACCTTTAAAAGTTAAAAAAGTTCCTAAGTAAAATCATTGATTACCTCCAATAAACATATCCATCAGGAGTATTTTTTAACATATTTACATTTATGCCAACTATTTCATATATGTTAGAGTTTCACTTGCCTCTTTCTTATCATACTTGAATCGTATAATTTAAAAAAAAAGATTTTATATTATTTTTATGACATCTTCGTATTACTATAGTTAACATCCGTTTCACACCTAGTTAGATGTGCAATACGTCATTACTTTATTAATTTGTAATATTGAGAAAATTAAATAAATAAAAAAATGAATAAACATATTTCGCTTTCTAACTTCATAATTTAATAAGTAGTTATAATATTATTCTTATCTCAGAGTTAGGTTAGGTACTTGCATTATAAAATGTTATTGATTATTTCACGTATTATTGTATAATTTATTATGTCATCTTGTATAGTGTTAGTATAGTTGTGGAGTTTTTTATAAATGTTTTCCTATGAATTGACCTTTAAATGCAATATAATATTGCATTTAAAGGTCAATTACAGGTCATGGAAATTTGTCTATTAGTTTTTCTGCTTTTCATTGTGAGAATACCTACTTTACAAGAAAAAAATACTTAATTTCCTTAGTACGAGCTTAAAAACTCGAATGAAGCCGTAAAATTCTTTTAAATAAAATTTGAATGAAAATTAAAAACAACCGTATTTCTTAATTAAAAAATTTATTCAACTTTAAAACTTGTTTACATTCTCGGAGAATATATTTAGAGTTTTGAAATATATCGATGTAAGAGGATCTGTATTTCAAAAATTACACAATTTTCAGTGCAATACGGTAGAGTGAATAGTCATTCATTCCATCGCAGTTGAAAAGTAGAGTATCTCAGAAAATATACATGCTATGAGAGGCTATCTACGTATCTAGTGTCTGTCCACTTCTGTAAAAAGCTTCCGACCACTTGAGTCGCTGAAAGCTTTGAGCTACATTTGAAAATTGCTAAAGGATGTCTCCACAGCACGTTCCTGAAATATTTTCTAGAACCTTTTGTTAATAAAAAGCTCTCGTATTGTCTCCAGTAACATATGACTGAAGTACGCTTTTATTTCAGAAAGGGAATTTTACGACATATTTGATGGCTAAAAAAGTTAACAACATTTACACTAGCCTAGCTCTAGGCTAAGCTTTTTAAGATCTCATAAAAAAGAGCTTTTTCGATTTTCATTGACCTTTGTGTGTACATGGTTCCTTTTCCCTTGATCCGTTCATGGATCAAAATTTAAGGTTCAGTGATAATCATTCATCCTTTAAGGTTAAAATTTCGTTGTGCATTATTATTATTATAAAGCACTAAAGATGCGAATGAACATTTCGGATATACGTATAAAATACTTACTCATATCACTGATTGAAGAATCGTACGGATCAATTAATTATAACCGACCGGTCAGTGGTTGAGTGGGCATCGCGTTTGGGTCCTACCCAGGCGTTCCGTGTTCGATTCCTCGGCTGGCTAAGTCCTCCATCACAACACAAGCAACATCTTCCGCTTAGTGTGGTGGTAGTAAGAGATTTTCAAATGTTGTTGGGTTATTCGTAACCCGGGAATGTTTGTCTTTCTTTTTAAAGTAATAAAAAAAAGAAATAATACTTTTGGCATGCATAGCAATGCCACTCAAAGAAAGAAAGTTTTTGTGTTTTATTTCTGTTTATTGAAGCGCTTTTGACCCACAATATTATACGTCTGGTGCGTACAGAAGATTTTCCGACGCGTGAGATGCCACATCCTTCTGTCCATGTGAGAACTATGGGTTTTCCAAATTTACCCCTGCTATTGTTATGGTTCGTTCCCCTCCCCCCTTCCAGATTACCTTCCTCCTCCCGCCCTCCCTTTTTCCGCTAAACTATATGAAATACACACTTTTTTTTAAACCACTCGCGCTCTACCTATTGGAATTTTTTATGCAAATCTCATAACTTCGGAGCTCTCCATTACACAAAGAAACCTTTGTGGACCCTCGCACAACAAATTAACAAAGTTGCACCGCAATTTATCGCAAAGCTACCATTAAGACAAAAAATTTCATTTTAAATTTTTAAAGACATTTAAAAGTTCACAGCGATCAAGAGTTAGTCCCTGGGAAGAAAGATTCAATCCTCAGTCGAACCAAAACAAAACATAAATTTCTTTGAAATTGGCTACTAGCCGGATATATCGCAAGGCATAGCGCAACTAGGTCTAAAATTTAAAATAATTGTATTTTTTAATATTTCTATTTTTGAAACTGATAATTCGTGGTGGAATTCCATTATAATAGTATAATAAAACAAATTTAAAACTTTTTCCACTTTTAATTTATTGACCGCAACCGGTTTCAGCTTGTCGCCGCATTCTATTTCCCAATTACCTGAATCATTTTCTGAAAATGTCCTGATCTGCATTCCCGCTCTCTCAAACATACGTTAAATAAAATCATTCACTTAATTTTTAAATTTGTAAATGCAAATAATTATTCTATTTTTTTATTGATGACCATTTAAATACATTATAGGTATAGTGGTTTATTCACAGTCCTCCTCAAAAGGAATTCCTAGTGATGAGGACGGTGAATAATGTATTTTGATATCTTCTTCTTTGTTTTTGACTATGTTTGATGAATTCCACATCTTCATTTATGTTGACTGTAGGTTAAGTTGGTGATACTTCTTTAATTAATTCATTTGCACCAACAATTCATCTTTCACCACGATATAACTCAGATCTTGGTACCCCTCCTTCGAATACCACAACTTTCAACATGAATATAAAGCCGAATGACTCTTCGACCAAACAATTTGGTCGAAGCGAATGACTAGAATTAATAATGTGTATTCTTGGAATAACAAGGTTTCGTCTGACTTTTTGTCCAAAAATTGTCTTTTTTGCATCAAAATTCTTACTTATTGTATGTTCGCAGATAATTTTGCATTAAAGTTTTATTAATAAAACTTATTTATTATTTTTAGAACAGCAAGGTTTCATTTGCAAATTTTACGGACAACTTAGTACTTTTAGCTCATTTTTGACTATGTTTGATGAATATGTTGACTGTAGGTTAAGTTGGTGATACTTCTTTAATTAATTCATTTGCACCAACAATTCATCTTTCACCACGATATAACTCAGGTCTTGGTACCCCCCTTCGAATACCACAACATTCAACATGAATATAGAGCCGAATGACTCCTTGACCAAACAATTTGGTCGAAGCGAATGACTAGAATTAATAATGTGTATCCTTGGAATAACAAGGTTTCGTCTGACTTTTTGTCCAAAAATTGTCTTTTTTGCATCAAAATTCTTAGTTATTTTACGTTCGCAGGTAATTTTCCATTAAAGTTCTATTAATAAAATTTTTTTATTATTTTTAGGACAGTAAGGTTTCATTTGCAAATTTTACCGACAACTTAGTACTTTCAGCTCATTCCATTGGGACAGCAAAGTTCCATCTGCCAATTGCGTGAAACTGCGAAAATACATCCACGAAAAACTGAATATGCAAAACATCAATATCATTAGGTTTAAGAACATTCTCGTTCACCAAAGAAAATTAATATTCAAATAAAACCTTGTTGCTCCGAAATTAGCCGATTTTTAAAAGAACGAGGTTAAAACCTGTTTTCTGTTTTTTAAGCAGAATGTGTCGTAATTGAACTATTACTACACGTTCTTCGTATTTATTTATTCTTAAATATCAATTTTTATTATTTTATTCTTGATTCAAACTTCGAACCTCAACGTTTCAGTTTCATGTAAATGGCAGATAGAACCTTTTGTCACAAGGGAAACGAATGGGCAAAATGAAATTCTTGAATAACCCACCATTTGAAATTTTCACGAGTCCTAGGCAGTTCTTAAGAACTCCAGCATCCGGATCATACAACCTGAGTTTTATTCTTGCATAAAATGGTCTCCAAGAGGCAAAACTTACATTTTACTACCCACTTTTATATAATATTATTTTTATACCGTGCCGCAGTCTTCAAATTTAGTATTACGCGAGATATACGCATTTTCGTATGTGAATACCACAGGAACGTGCTCTACTTCGCTTTACTTGAATAATATTATATCTTTTACCTGTACAAATACGATGAGACAAGATGAAATTTTCTAACAATGTCAGTTTCAGGACAATTTTTATATTTTGTATCACATGAATGGAAAATGTATTTTTCTCAAGGTTTGGATTACACTCGAATTGAATTTCTATTGAATTATAATTTTAAAAGTCATTAGTTTTGAAAATTGTTTTTATCTATTTATATTGACATGATGGAGTCATTGGGGTTCAGTAGACAAACAGATAACCTAGTTAAAGGATGAGTTTTTTTATTTTACACAATTTAAATTCACAATCTTAACACTGGGTATTGTCAGGTTCACATTAATTACGCTAAAAATTTCAACTGGTTTTCCGCATCCGAGTGAGTGGGGAGATCAGCCGTCTCGGTGTTGCGTGGATTTGAAGATTCGATTAGGCTTTGGTATCGTGCGGACACGCGGCTCGGTTTGCACTTGTTGACTAGTCCATTCAAGATGATAGTCTGTAGGAGTCCTGTTAGAGACGTTTTTAGATTTTCACGGCCAAAAGCATTTTCGTTGTTTGTTTTTGGGGTGTTATGCCGTGTTGCGCTACCTCCTTCTTTAGCCGACGTTTCGGACAGCGTTTCAGTGTCCGAAACGTCGGCTAAAGAAAGAGGTAGCGCAACACGGCATAACACCCCAAAAACAAACAACGAAAATGCTTTTGGCCGTGAAAATCTAAAAACGTCTCTAACAGGAAAGATATTTAAAGTGTTAAGTTTAAGTGTCGCAAATTAGTAATAACGTGCTTTTTGTTCTAGACTTAATTTTCAATTGTACCATAAAATAACCTCTACAAGCGTATGTGTAACATAAAATAATTTCATTGGTTTTAATTTTGTAAAAAATTGGTTAAAATAAAAACTTGCTAACTTCTTATACCTTTTGGTCAAACCAATTAATGTCTTACTATCTAACGATGTTAATGAGATTATTGTTATTAGGTTAGCCTAACTAACGAAATCACTGAACGTTGTTGTTGTAGAATATGGTCTAGTTAATATTATGTAAATTTTGTTTAATTAATTTATACGTAATTTTTATTATGCTAATTTATTTGTATGCTATTTATTAATCTTATACAATGATCAACTATTTTTAATACAAACGTGTTTCATAATGTCTTGTATCGCCTAGAAATAAATCAATAAATAAAACTAGTTCTTATAATTTTGTCTGTCTGCTAAGTCTAGTGTCTAGAATAAGTTGAGTTCAAAATATTTATTTAATTACGGCTTCAATGACGAACTTGATTACGTTCCCGGATAGGACAGCGTTTCAAAAATGATTTCCAATTAATTTTCATGTTTACACTTATCTTTGGGATTGTTTATTTAGATACTGTGCCTGTGATTTCATTTTGCGAGAGAAAATGTATGATTATTCAATATTGACTATTCTAACGACAATTTTGATTTGATTCTATGCAAGGGTTTTAACTGCCCTGAGCAAATGGCAAAAAGTATGTCTGACAGAAGTGGTATTAGTCGGTAAGAAAGGGGAAGGTTGGGATAACCTAGCTACTAAGATCTGATATTTAAGAGGCTAGACTTTAAACCACACGCGGAACACACTGTCATTCTGTCCCGCTCACAAAAAGCTCACGCACACTTACAATACATGCGAATGCGAAATGTGCGAATGAGACAACGCTCAAATTACCTACAGAAATCGCTCGAAAAGGGGTTTATTTAGAATACACTTTTCTATACCGAAACTTTCACGAAATTTAAAAAAAATATATTTTTTAGAAATAAGTAGCTACGTCGGTAGCTTTTTATAATTTTATAATTCTTTATGAGAGTTGAGTTAGCAGCACTTTTTCCTTAAATAATATTTTTTGATAAATCGTACATGTTTGACAGTGAATGTTTACGTTAATACGAAACGCATCGAAAATTCGAAAACATACCGGCATAGTTTTCACCCTCTAGAAGGCATTATAAAAAAAATATATTCATTTTGTGCAATTTTCGATATAGAAAAGTGTTTTTTCCCGGGCGTCCTTTTTGTATGGGCCGAAAAGCGAAGTCTATAATCTTAAGCATCGCACCTTTCGATTCTGAACGTTTCATCTGGATACTTTACATAACGCATTTGAGCCGTTCCCAACTAGCAAGTAAGTTAATAAATACTTGAACATTGGTGGTAAGGGCCGAATACATTATTATATTCATAATTGATTTTATATACTTTATTTTCCCTTTTGACTGCAAAATTATTTATTTGATAGTTGGAAACGTCTGAAGTGTCTGAAAGAAGCTATTGGCCATAAGTATCATGCCAAGTTGGAGTTGAATGGCTGAAGATAGTGAGGAAGAGAAAGAAATGGAAAATAGTAAGTTTGCAATGTACCGGCTAATCAGATCTGGTCACTTTACTACTTGGTGCATGCCACAAATTTACTATATTTTATATAAATGTTACATATCAAAAAATAAGATATAATATTTAAAAAATTATATATAATTAAAAGATAAGATCAAAAGTTCACGCATTCGTGGTAGCCTGGGTATCATGGACATACACAACAAGCTGGAGGAACGACAGTTGAGATGGTATGGGCACATAAGACGGAGACCACCAGACCACAGAGTGAAGCAGGCAATGTCCATGGAGCTTTTTCGACAGTCATCCAGAGGTAGACCAAAGAACTCCTGGATGACTCAATGCTCCAAAATTCTACAATGAAACGGCCTGGATGAAAGTGATACTCAGAACCGAAGAAGCTACAACCTGAGAACGAGAAGAGCCGACCCCAACAGCCTACCTAGGCAATGAGTTGGGTCAATGCAAGGAAGAAGAAGAAGTTACATATCACAGTTTAATTTACAAACAAAATACGTATGATGCAACTATTTATGAAAATTAACCCACTGAATTTTTTTCTTTTTTAATTCACCGATAATTTCGCAGAAGGTTTTCCTTTTTACTAGATCAGTACTTACTCGTGGAACTAACTTCTCCCAATCCTTGATAGGCGTAGATTCCTGCTAAACTATCTGTAGTCGCAAATATAAGCGATTCATAAAAAGAAAATGGACTGTAATCAATTTTGGGATCTAATCAAACTAAAATATAATGTGGCATGACACAAATATGGTGATGGGAATCTCGGATGCTGGAAGGGAATCTGACGCTTACCCAGCATTCTTGGTCTTCGTTCTTGTGGATTTATTCTATCTTCCACTCTGGAATGTGCCGCAAATACCGTATATATTATTTTTAATATATTAATTGTAAAATAACACAAATTAATCAAATAAAGTCCAAAGCTCTGCTCCTGGACTACACCTTCCGTCATCAATCCGAACGTAAATCACTGCACAAGCATATAATAGATTCCGATATTTAATGTTCCGATGGGTCATATGACCACAGCACAGTACAAAACAGACTTTGATAATAGTCCATGTTAAAGCGCGGAGAGGTCCTGGTGACCATAGCACAGTACAAAACAGACTTCGATAATAGTCGATGTTAAAGCACAGAGAGGTCCTGGCGACCATAGCACAGTACAAAATAGACTTCGATAATAGTCGATGTCACAGAGAGGTCCTGGCGACCATAGCACAGTACAAAACAGACTGATTCAAAACACATGTAGATTTTTCACCCATAGGTAGTATTGTCCCTTGTCGGGTTGTTTGAAAGATAGGTATGTAGGCAGAAGGAAGAAAGGTAGGTATATATAATGCATAGTTGCGTCAACACTATCGATTATGGAATAACAAAGATTTAGAAGTATTCTCAAAGGTGACTCTCTATTTCCACACCTCTGTTGTCAATGGCCGATAGTACCAAAAGAATCCTAAGGAGAGATACGACAATACGAATGTTGGAGCGAGCGCGCTAACATTAAAAACGAAAAAATTCTAACGAAAATGTTTAATAAAACACGACTCGTTTACAATAGAGCAAAACTCTCTATGCAACATCTTCCATAGCATTTAAAAAATAACATATAATTTTTTTTTAAACTTTGAATCTTAAAGTTTTTAAGAGACATATGTTATAAATCGGTAGAAAATCGGCATTCCGGCCCTTAATATAAGACTCTCTTTCCCTAGCGTTAGGCTCCTCCCTAAGTCTGCACTGAAAAGTTGTGTTGAGATAGGATCAGGGGGTTGGTTTTGATGACAGAGTTATGCTAAGGGCTAGGGCCCGAAGCGTTGGGCGGGTTTTGCCCGAGGCGGAGGAGTAAAAGCCTTTCTTGAGCTAGTCCATATAATCTGGACTGTGTCCTGGAGATAGGTTGAGGAAAAACTCATATCACCTCGATATATTTATTGCAGTACCGGGTTTACTGGGAAAGATAACTAAGATTAATTTTATTCTTTATATTAATTATTTTTACACTTCAGTTTACTTACATGTTACACTTACCATATATTTGTCTTGAATAATTTTATTATTATAATAATCACACTAAAATAACTTTGTTTTAATTCCACTTTATTATATATATATATCTTTAACCAGCCGGGTTCGGTTCAACGTGAACCTTCATCAGAGGTGTGTAAAATATATTCAACAAAATACAGAGTATTTTTTTATTTATTTTTTATTATGCAAAACAGCATATCCAATTACATTTCACAAATTACAGTTTAACATACATTTAATTACATAGGTAAGTACGTCAATAATATCAGATGAAATGGAGCCTTATGTTAATGAATATATTTATTGCGATCTTAAAGTCACTTTTGTTTAAATTTTAAATGTCTATCTCAGAGTAGTCATTCTCCCCAAAGGCATGATCATCGGTAGGTTGGTCCTGCCTCTTGAAAAAATAAACAGTGTGTGCTGTCTAGCTTTGATGAAGTTATCGGGGACATAAAGCGAAATTCGTTCCAGAATATCAGGATTGCAAATGTGCCCATTTACCAGCTTAGGTTCCACTAACATCATTGCCATCTATTTTTTTTAAAGTAGAAGGAGAGAGAACATCAACTTAGGTGGGGGAGGTAACTATGAGGGAGTAGTAGACACGGGGAAGTGAAATCTGTTAAAAATGGGTCTGTTTGACAAGTCTAACTGTTTATTTAGTAAATGCGTTATGAATTCCGGAAAATCTAAACTATTTAGACACCTCAAGTGTTCAACCACCCTTGTTTGACCATTTCTAGCCGTTTCATTTACAAAATAAATTTAATTAAGGGCTCGTGTAAATGTCACAGTTACACAAAGTTAAAATCAATTATTTATGATGGTTACGCAAGAATATTAAATTTCCAAAACCTGTAACAATCTTTGTTATGTTTTGCGAAAAGAAATTAATGGATGAAAATCGATATTCTTGGAAAAATTATAAGGGGCGATCCATTATAATCGGCACAAAAAATCTTTGAACGTAATCACACAAAATGTTTTTCTACTTAACATTTTGAGATTTTTTTATCACATGCTGGAATTATTTTTAATATTTATTTAAATTCAAGGCGTTTGAAAAAACTAATGTACTGCGCAATATAAATAATTAAGTAGATGAATTTGTGTACTTATTAAGTAAATTCCCTACAGCATAGTTTCTCAACCTTTTTAGTAAAAAAAAAATTAAATGCCCGTAATTACACCCTTGTATATAAACTTGTTTTATTACTTGAAATACATACAGATGTACAGAAGAAAAACATGGGTCTTAAAAACTAATTACAATAAAGTACTTAATATATATGTGTGCAGAGGCATCTTGATGCGTATTTTGTAAATCGAATATGTAGAGTAACAAATCAACAAGAGTATAAGCTTACTCGGAATGTTCCAGAGCAGGGGTGGGGAAATTGCGGCCCGTGGGCCGCATGCGGCCTGCCAACTTTTTTGGTGCGGCCCACGAGCACTTTTGGTGCGGCCTGATGAAATCATCACAAAAAATTTCAGATACATTTTAAAGTAACATTTTTTAACGACTTAATCTAACTGACTTATCTTCTAGAAGAACCAAGAGTGATATGGTACTTTTATTTAAATTAGTAAATGGCACAATTGACGCACCTGATTTAACTAAACTAATAACATTCAGAGTACCAAATCGTAACACGAGGCTTCCAGAGCTGTTCTTTGTTTATCCTTCGAAAACTAATTATTTCAATAACTCCCCAATCCAAAGACTACATAGGCTTGGAAATAAATTTAGTTCAGTTGATATTTTCGTTTATTCCTTATCAAAATTTATTTCTGAAATTTCAAAAATTCTGTTTCCCACTTACTAAACAATGATGTAACATAATTTGTATATTATTGTTTATTTTTCTGTTATTTTTGTATTATGATTGTTGTAAAAGCTCTAAGGGCGTGAATAAATAAATAAATAAATAAATAAAGTTATTATTACAAAACCCAAAGAAAGTTAGAACATAGCTGACAAGTTTGTGCTATGTATGCACCTGTGTTTGTAGAAATCAGTGAAGAAACAAAAATGTTCGTGATCCATCATCCTTTTTTAATTTTATTTTAATTTCTATAATTTATATTATATATATATATATATATATTTTAACCCATGAGACTTTTAGGTCCGGGTTTAGTTTTCCCCATAGGAAAAACTAAATCCTTTCACACACTTTTCTATAAAAATGATCACCTAGTAAATCCACACTCTTCTTCTTCTTCTTCCTTGCACTGTCCCAACTCATTGCCTAGGTAGGCTGTTGGGGTCGGCTCTCCTCGTTCTCAGGTTGTAGCTTCTTCGGTTCTGGGTATCGCTCTCTTCTAGGCCGTTTCTACTTAGAATTTTAGAGCATTGAGTCATCCAGGAGTTCTTTGGTCTTCCTCTGGATGACTGTCGATGAAGCTCCATAGACATTGCCTGCTTCACTGTGTGGTCTGGTGGTCTCCGTTTTATGTGACCATACCATCTCAACTGTCGTTCCTCTAGCTTATTGTTTATGTCTGTGACACCCAGGCTACCACGAATGCGTGAACTTTTAATTTTATCTTTTAGTGACACTCCTGCCGACCATCTAAGCATTCGCATTTCTGCTGATTCAAGCTGCCTGGTGTAGGAGTTGTACGTGGTCCAGCATTCGGAGCCATACATTATCGCGGGTCTAACAATAGTCTGGTATACCTTTCCTTTTAGTTTTATAGGCATTTTTGTGTCACACAGGATTCCTGTTACGGATCTAAATTTACTCCATCCCACACCTATTCTGTGGTTAACATCTGCTGCACATCCTCCATCTTTGTGGATGAGTGAGCCGAGATACATCCAGGTAAAGAGCCGAGGTAAATCCACACTATGCAAGTAAAATTTATATATAAGTATAAATAATAATATAATATGATACGTTTTTAGATTTTCACGGCCAAAAGCATTTTCATTGTTTGTTTTTGGGGTGTTATGCCGTGTTGTGCTACCACCTTACCTCCGGATCTGCCGGATCTGCCCTGATGATGGACACTGCAACGCTGTCCGAAACGTCGGCTAAAGAAGGAGGTAGCACAACACGGCATAACACCCGAAAAACAAACAACGAAAATAATATAATATATATGCAAAACAATACAAGAACAACATGTTAACCTACCAAACTATTAAATGGGAAAATAATTCACCGACTCCAGATATATTCATATCTGGGCTCGGTGGAAATCCTAATTTGACCGATAAATCCTACTGATCACTCACTATAAATATTTAAAATATCTTTCGTAATCCTACATGTATTTAAAATGACTGATTTTTGCATTTGTATATACAAATTCTTTGACAAATCTAATATGCCTAAATTTTTAATGAGAGAGCTGGGTATAATTATTGAAATATAATTGTTAATTGTTAACAATTAATTTTTAATTGTTGAAATATTAGTGAAATTAACATTGAAAAAATATCTCAGAATTGATGACATCTCCATTCAGAAAAACAAAAATATATGATGTGCTTTCTTTATACAGGGTGTTAAGTTACGTACTTGAGTTACTTTAACCAGTGATTCCTGACATTATTTGGAGTAAAAAATGTAAATGAAATTTTGGTCTCCGGTGACTTTTTTTATGTCGATTTTTTTTTTTCAAAATATTTTTTCTTCAACATCAAACAAAAAAAAATTTCTTTCACATGACCTTATTGATCACTCAGCCGAGTTACCGCCCCACCACTTGCCCCGACCCCAACTACCCAACACCTACTATTATTTATGTTTTTGTAGAAAAAAAAAAAAAAAAAACATCAAAAATGTCACCGGAGACAAAAATTTCATTTACATTTTTTACTCCAAATAATGTCAGGAATCACTGGTTAAAGTAACTCAAGTACGTACCTTAACACCCTGTATATTGCCATACTTCTACCTCTACCATAAAATTCTCTACCATTAATAAATATAAAATTATAACAAAAAATTATTGCAGTCAATAAATTTGCCGTAAGATGCAGGACAATATAATAACCTGGTATTCACTTGTTCTGAGAACAATATAATTTGAGCTGGTGGATTCCTACGCAGCACAATTCCTATGTTAAAACCGTGCTTATTCAAATTATGTTCATAATTCAAATTTCAGTTGCGGATTCATCTGCTGGCGCATTTCGAAGGAAACCATCCATTCGTTCCAAGGGCGAAAATCGGGGGAAAACCATTTTCGTGTTCAATTAAAGCTGGGGAACTCGCATGCAGTTTCACTCTTGTTAAAACCAGTTTCATGTTCAGAATAATTTGTCAAAATTTCAGTAGCGGATTAATCTGCTGACGATTTTGAAGAAAACCGTTCTAATGTTTTGAGTGGAGTTAAAATTTTTGTTTCAAACCTTTTGCCTCAAAATTTGTAATTCGTAAAAAAACCATGCGCATATCATTAGATTATTACTAATGAAAGCTGGGGACTCGCATGCAGTCCACTTTTAAATTGTGTTGCACACCTGTCCCGAGTGTAAGTAACTATTTGTTCTAAACACAATGAAAAAATCGAGATGTGAAATCGTCTACTGATACTATTCAAGGGAAGTCATTTTTGCTTTCCGAGAACTGTTATAAATTTAAAATTTTTTGTTGGATGCATAATCATTACACGTATTATTAAAAAAAAATCGGTACCAATTTGGTTAATATGTATAGTATATTTGCGGCACGTTCCAGAGTGGAAATGTACTAATACTATACTAAGTATCTCCCTGTTGTAAGACAACCATTCAGAATTGAAATGTTGCTTGAAATGGCTTTGGCCGTGTTTGGTGACCAGATCTGAATACTTCCAGTGCCAATTACGTCCCCACATTCCTCTACCCCATCTCATTCTTCTCCCAACTACCTTCAGCCTCGCAATATACCCCAATAGGGTATTTTCACAAACGAGAGATTCTGTTTAAAATGTATGAAATATTTAAAGATCATTTTTCGGACTTCAATCTTCATATTCAAAATGTTTGTTTTTTACGTTTTCATTCAAATTTATTCATTTTAAGCTAACGAAACTAAAACGACCCGTGATTGCCATCGACGCTTCGTATGCACGTCATCAAACAAACAAAGTAAAACCGTCGGAAAGTTTTCAAGAACGAGCGACTCTTATGACGTCACACGTCGAAAATGCCGATTTGGCGGGATTACAAAAATGGGCAACTTAAGACTGGCTGTAGAAAATTTCCTCGTCAACATAAAAGTAAAATAAAATTGTCAAAATAATCGTAATTTTTTTTTTAATTTTTTAAGTAATAAATAAATCGTGAAAATACCCTATTGGGGAAGCCGTAGTCTCACTGGCTCCAGACAGTTTGGGGTAGTTGGGACTCTTGTGCGGTATCACATAAAAAAATTAAAAATAAAAATTATGGGTGGGTACGAGTAGGTTTGATAATTATAAGATTTACTGATAATTTTCCCAAAAATATTGTAATTAAATATATAAATAATGTTATCGAAACTCCTTAGATCTTGCTTCCTTTTTTTAAATAGAAATAAATAAAAACACTTCGGAGAAATTATGAAAGAGTTAAATAATTATCATCTTATTTATTTTTTTTAAATCGGGGACAATTTTCCGGAACTATTATAGTGTTAGAAACATTATTTCATCCAAAGTTATTTCTTTTTCCATTCATCTACAGAATGAAATATAAAACACATCAAAATTCAATCATAAAGCTCGGTCCAATGATTTTCGAATCGTAAAACGTCGCATCAATTGGCCCTATCATTTGTTCCAGCACAATCGCCGTTAGAAGAATAAAAGAGAGGAATGAATTTGTGTGAGAGTAGTGGAGAGAGTCTCCGGTAGAGCGCGCCGATTCCCGTCCGAGCCGCCCTATCGATCGTCCCGCCCGCTATATAACCCGCCCAACCCCCTCCCGCAGGCACACCGCCGCACACTGCGAGAGACCCTCCACGTCTATCCGCCTGTACATCCGCCGGTGAAAACCACCTGATCATTCCACCAAACTGACGAACATCCTAAACAAAACAAGCGAAGTTTCAAAAAGACAATAATACACTTCCCTACCCTTAGTTTCACACAGTGATTTCCGTTTTTTTTTTCATTTTGTCGTGCGGGAAACCTTGGATATCCAACAAGTACTTTTTAGGAGGTTAGTCATTGACAAACACTCGAGTTATATAAAGACGTTGCACGGTTTTACAATTTTGACATTTGGGGCAGCCGAGTCATTACCGCATATCCAATTTTGAGGACTGCATTTTCCATGTTTTGAGGTGAGTGCATTTATTTTAAATATTACAAATACTTTGATTGATAAGAATGACGCTTTGCTTCATACATTTTGTAAGCATGGTATTTTTGAAATTTGAATGTACCAATCACGTTTTTTTCTTAGTGAATGTCCTAGCAAAAGTGGTTGCTCTACATAACATAACATAACAAAATAGATATATAATATATATGAAATCTGATAAAATTTAACCAGAATGTGTTTAAAATACAACACAATTGTATAAATTATTGATTACAAAAAAATAAGTCTCACAAATTATTGACGAATTTTCCATTAAGTTGTCACTATGCTAATCATTTTTTAAGAAAGAATAATTTTGACAAGTCTACCAAACATTTGAATAGATTTTCGTGGAAGCCACATACGAAGCATTCAGTAATATGAAAATTATTTTCTAATAATAGATATATTATATGTGTTTCTGCTTCAAGCACCTGCTATGTCATTAGTCATTACCGACATTATCATTATCATCCCTTTATACTCACCGCCGTAACGCTGAGCTCCTCAGACAAAATAAATTACATGGTATTTCTAACGACGTGATTTATTATTTTCGCTTTGCGTTATTTCAATTGCCTAATCACCTGGATAAGTTTTATAAAGAAATTCACGTTTGATATCATTGTTAACCCTTTGCAATCTTTTTCATTCTCCTAAAACGAATGGCAGTGTCATATTTCAATTAAAAAAGTTTGAACAGAATGTGAATTGGAAAATTACGTTAACGGTAAAACACGTTGTTTGTGTAGGCGAGGGTGTTTTGTTTCAGGAAAATTCAATTGGTTTTTTTTTTACTTTCCGGTTCTCGCAAATTTTCATTGTTGAAATGGAATATTTCACACTTCATTTCAGAGCCAGCGCGCTGTTAATATTATTGTATGAATCACTTTAAAATTGATTTGGATGTGCGGTCGGGTAACATAATATTTCAGATTTCATTTTATATTTTTTTATTGTTCAACGGTTAATATACATGCCTACATGACTTTGTGGATGTTAACTTATTATATAATATACATGATGTAGTTTAGGAATTTCATAGGACTTTTAATGAAAGGGGAAATGTTTCAATGGAACAACTCTCTTGTATCCCGCGTTGGATGCGGTTGGTCGATGGATGCAATACTTACTTTAACGCCATTGTTAATTCCGTTATCGTATTAGTATAGTTGCTTAATGCGAGTGTAAAAGTAAAGTCATACCTGTAAAATGCTTTCAGTATTAATAATAATAAACAATTTAAATACATTGATAACACTCTTCATTTGAATAGAAAATATTTATTGGTCTTCATTGATACTGGGAAAAGACTGTGTCTAGTGAGGCGGGGGGAAAATCATGAAAATAAATCTATTATTTACAAAACCGGGTCACTTTTAATATGGACGAAAAAAATAAATTTAAAAAGTTGTAATAGTTTGATATTAACTAGTACTAATCAATTCATTTACCGGAATTTCGAAAAAAATTAATTTTAATGGCTATTTTTTAAATTTAAAAACATCGAAATGTAATTTTTCAATGAAACTTGCAACAGTTCCTAACATAGCGGTAGGTGAAAAATGACATTTCGTATTTTTTCGTGTTTTTAAATTAAAAAAATTACCATTAAAATGCACTTTTTTCGAAATTCCGGTAACTGAATTGATTAGTACTAGTTACTATCTAACTACTACAACTTTTTATCTTAATTTTTTTCGTCCATATTAAGCGTGTCCCGGTTTTGTAAATATTTCCCTTATATTTCACACAATCAAGGACCGGGTGACGTCACGAACTCTCCCGCACGGCATTATACTCTTGCCGGCGTTTTCGCGGGCTTTAATAAAATTCAAACTTGTAGAATTAATTTAATTATGAAAACGAACTTTTAAAAAAAAATACTGGTATTTAAGTTTGCATGTCATCTACATGAAAATATTTTTTATAAGTCAAAACATTTTTCACTCAACTTCCCTATTCGTACATTCCTTCTAAATGGTTCATTCCGAGCGCAGCCAAAAGGAAGTCGGTAGGATAGAGCCACTGTATCCTCGTTGCCCGAAAAAAAATCATTACAAAGAATTCTGAGTGGTAGCCCACATATGTCCGCTTTGATCAAAGTCACCACCTGATTCGAAAGTCACCCCGTTTTACTATTCTCATTTTCTATACAACTCAGGTTGCACCCAAAAAATTATTCCTGATAAAAGTACTCAGCCTACGGATCGATTAAACACATATCATTATCTCCTTATCACATTAATGAAGCGAAATTAACATGTATGTAGATACAGCGATGTATTTATACTATAACATACTAAGTAATATGCAAACTGGACAAAAATAGGGTTGATGTTTCATTAGCTAAAAATATATACCCATAGGAATAGAGGATTTTTTTTTAAATTAATGAAGACAATATAAAATATAAATCTGAAACAGAATAATTAGAAAAAGATAGGGTAACATCTGGGACTCGAACCCTCGAACTCATTTATGTCTCTATGGTATTTTTGGGTCAAAATAATATTAATAACGATAAGTGATGACAAATACCGAACACATTTTTGATGAACATTTTTTTTATCTCATATCATGTTTATCAACGAGATAGAGCTGTATACCTAGTTTATTTCTAAACAGAATAAAATATTATCAATAAATATTAATTTCGATTGTGTGTCTGTGGAACTGGTTGTCTGAAAAATCTCAATTTTTTTTAAGGCCGTTATAAGTCCCGGCCGTGGCGCCCCGAGAATCAATTATTGGATAACCAACAGCCCTTCCATAGGTCACACCAAGTGGTTCATGAGGTGACCTACGAGAATGTGCGAGCATTCTTATGATATTCTTGTTAGAATTATTTGCGATAAGATTTTGACCTTTATGCTTTGAAAATGTGTGAAGAACAATCAGATAAAGTTATAAAAAAACTTTAGATTCCATTTTTGATTTTATGAATGGGCTTAAAAACGGGTTAAACTCCAAGTGAACCTTATTGTTGCCTGATTGTATTCAATTAGATAGATTTCTAAATGAATGCATTCTTGTAACATAGATATCAGGGGTGCTAGCATGGTCGATCGATAAGGATCGGTAGGATAATTGTCGGAAACTTCTCATCGTTCCCTAGGAAAACTGCAGATCGCAAACGAAAAGGTGACAGTTTACAATCACTAAGTGGTCTTAATATATTCGATATCAACTGTTGTTTGTACGTTAGCGATCTGCAGTTATACTATGTAACGATGAGAAGTTACCGACAATTATCCTACCGATATTTATCGATCGACCATGCTAGCACCCCTGGTCAACATACCCCAATTGGAAATGCCATAGACTCACTGGCTCCAGACGAGAGCAGTTGTTCTCATTTAAAAAAGGTGAAAATATTTGTCAGTGTTACCAACATTTTAAGTACGCAGAAAAAGAATTACATTTCGAAATTACATTTTAATTTCACGTACCAATTTCACACCTTTACTACCAGAATTACACATCAAGAGAAACACCGACAGGAATTAAACTAAAGTTTAATAAATCTTGAATTTTTTTTAAAGCTCTTAAAAACAGATATGTTGTAGTATATAATTCCAGTAGACGTAATTTAAGAAGAGGTAATTTTCTTACTGATAGGTGAAATTTCCGACTGTGTAATTTCGCCCTGACACCAAGAAAAGGGTAGAAGAGAATGTTCACAGAGCTGCCGGAATGAGACATATGGGTGCTTAGAGATTTGAAAAGGGCACGTATATATGCCCTTTTATATTATATTAACATAAGTAAGTGCGTATCAGGCACTTAGAAAAGATGCACACTGATTATAAAAGAAAAGACAAGCATTTTTTTAACCGCTTGGACACATAAGCATGTTTTCACGATAATTTAACGTAGTAGACATAGGAATGACGTACGTCCCGTACCTGAGTTATTAAATACAACGTGACTCACTAGAAAAGTCTAAACTTCAAATTATTACAATGGTTAAAACGGAAAATGAAAATGCAACAAAGGCATTTTATCGCGTGAGTTATCGCTTTGCACATGGTGAAGCTCATACAATTCGAGTGACACTCATTAAGCCATGTGCGAAAGAAATAGTGCCATGTGTTCTTAACGAGCAGGCTACTAAAAAAATGCAATAGAATTATCAGTTGCACTGTTTCACTATCATATCACTATCTTCATACTAGCATAGAGAAAGAGTTAATCCGTGGTCTTGCAATTTGCAGTGAATATGCATTGCAAACGGATGAATGAAATATGTCGCAGGATTAGCTGTACTTCTAGTATTTGTTCGTTACACATTTGATAAAAGTATTGAAAAAGATTTACTCAAGTGCGTAAATTTTACGGGGACAAACTACCTGAGAAGATAATAATATATTCAACTGTATTAATGATTACATTACAAATAAAGAGAGTACGTTCATATTTGTTCAGATGGTATAGGTACAAGCATTCCGTTAAAATTTACGGGTTTGCAAAGTGTTCCATTGCAGAAAATGTTTGGGAAACCCTGGTATAATATTTTCAGCTTTGAGCGCGATTTTAGAATAACGAGAAAGAACATCAGAAAACGTATAATCCACTTCCTCTAATGTAAACACGAAACGAACAAATTATTTCATTTTTCTTTGACAATCTCCATAAATAAATAATGCCGGAAAGTGTTCCGGAAATCTGAAGCTAGGTTTAAGAGTAACGGCTGCGCTGCCTTTTTCGCACAAAACTTAAATTTGGATTTGATTTAAAATACCTAACCAAACTAATTATATATATGTAGAATAATTTTCTCGGTTTACCCGCGTAACGTAGTCCTTAGAAGGACTTTTAACTCCTGACGTTTCGGACAGATCTCACTGTCCTCACTGTGAGATCTGTCCGAAACGTCAGGAGTTAAAAAGTCCTTCTAAGGACTACGTTTCGCGGGTAAACCGAGAAAATTATTCTACGTCTTACACCCGTGAAAACCTTAATCATAACATCTTATAGGCAATTTTTGCTTTTATTTTGAGTCAATTATAATCGTTTAAAAAAATTTTTTGCCCCACATTGTTTGAAAATATAATGAAGTATACATAAAATAAAATTATTTAAAATTATTTTTTATTTATTGAGATTTTAATTTAAGTTCGACAACTTTTTGTTCCAACGACAATCGGTAGTTTATAATTTAAAAAAATATATGTCATTACATTTGTAAGATAAACAGACTCAAAATATTGGTTAAAATAATAATTATTAACTTTCAAATACTCATAAATGCCAAGTTGACTCTAAAGGCCTACAAAATTGAATTCTTTAATGGCCTTTTTCTCATAATCTAAATATTTAAATCAAGATATTTCCTAAAACTTTTGATAAAAAAATTATTATTCAGTTTGGTTAGGTATTTTGACCTCATATCCAAATTCATGTTTTGTATGAAAAAGGCCGCGCAGCCGTCACCCTTAAAGATTATCAAAGCAGCTTTCAACCTCGGTTTACGAGCGGATCGTCACGCCTACGGTGAAATAAAACCTCTGCCTTGACTTAGAAAAGCGTTGAGAAGACAGAGCGAAGGATTTGCATAAACATAGGAATTTAAATTAAACAGGACATAATGTAATTAGATTCTCTTTGTGCTGTCTTTAATTATAATACATTCCGAACATGACGAGATGATACCCAAAGTATCGCCCTGGTGCAAGACAACCTTGTATAGAAACGTCGCTACAAGGTATCGTAAACGCCAAACTTTAATGCTGGCCTGAACTTTGATACGGTCCATTCTCCCGCAGATACAGTCATTCAGAAAGAGGAAGTTTCGTAAAACATATGTGCGACAGAGAAAGGTGCACGAAAAATGTTATTCTAAAATACGATGATTTTATTCGTAAAAACGGTTAAAAACGGGACTGATGTTCTTACGAACAAATTATCAGGGTTTCAATGTTTATTGGCTGGAACATGTAAGAATAATTTGTTGGTATACGTACGAAATTACGTATATCAACCAATTATTCTTACATTTTCCCGCCGATAAACATTGAAACCCTGTTAATTTGTTCGAAAGAACTTCAGTCCCGTTTTCAACCGTTTTTTCGAATAAAATTATCGTATTTTAGAATAACATTTTTCTCCATGTGTGGGTGGGGAGGCATGCTGCTTTTCTGACCTTAAACTCGCCTATTGCGACGATTTCTGTATCAACATCAGGTCGGTATTAAACTGTACCATAAGTGTAGTGAGCCATTCAGCTTTGGTAATAAGTAAATTGCAGTTGTTTTACCGTTATACCCAAAGTGGCTGTGAGACGCTGAAGAAGCCCAGGTTGGGCGTAGTAGCCTAAATGACAACATAAAAACATTATGGCAGTAAAAAGGCAGCGATGGCAATAATAAGACATAAATAAAAGATCACACATTCGTGGTAGTCTGGGTGTCACGGACATAAACAGTAAGCTAGAGGAACGACATTTGAGATGGTATGGTCACATAAAACGGAGACCACCAGACCACACAGTGAAGCAGGCAATGTCTATGAAGCTTCATCGACAGTCATTCAAAGGAAGACCAAAGAACTCCTGAATGACTCAATGCTCCAAAATCCTTAATCCATTTTGGACACTCCAAAATCCTTAGTAGAATCGGCCTGGACGAAAGCGATACCCAGAACCGAAGAAACTACAACCTGAGAACGAGGAGAGCCGACCCCAACAACTAACCTAGGCAATGAGTTAGGACAGTGCAAGGAAGAAGAAGAAGAAAGGCAATAAGAAGACATGAAAAAAATTGTCAGCGAAAATATTAATTGCCATTTTTTTTCTTTTTACTACGCTGATTTACAGTCATGCAAGAATCATTTCTGTAAACTGTTTAAGAATGTTTCACCGTTATTTTCTTTCCGAGGTCATAATATGCACAACAGTTATAATTACAACCAATCGATTTTCTAGACGGTTGGTCTTAACATGTTATACAAGTCCAGAGAGCAGCGACTGCAATCGGTGAACGTTTGATTGGTTCACTGTAAAATACCAAAAACAAGTTATTTTTTCTTTTTCTTAGTTTATCGAATTTGAGGATGAAAAATATTTCTGTTTTTTAGTTATTTGTACATCAAATTACCAATTATAACTTATTAGCCGTTGTTCCCAACTTTTCAATCGATCAATCTAAGTCTCCGATCAGCTAAGTGATTTATTTAGTAGCGCTCGAATCGCCTGTTGGTCGTATTTATTTGAGTGTTGAGCCAAAATTTCGGCTCAACAGTTGATCAGTAGGATTGGGAACAACGGTCGTTACTATTACTTTTTATCTCACTGAATGTGGTTTTTATAATCTATTTTTAAGTTATTATTTGGTGTAGTTTTATGGTTTCTGCCGTTTTAGGCAGCAATTTTCCAAAAATCTTGAAACTCTTAACAATTTATTTTCCTTGAATATTAAAAAAACTAATAATGTTCCAAAATATCACATCATGTTACAAAAATTGCAAACGGTGTTTTAATTTGAACATACATCAGCAAAAAGATCGATCATATAACAAAACACGCTGATCATCTTTCCACTCAACTAAATATGAAAACGAGGTATTCATTGCGATACATTAGATATCAATAAAACTAATTACCTAATGGACTTAAAATATCAGTTAAAAGCAACGAAATAACACGCACTTATATAATATTTCCTAGAAGAATACCTTTCACATCACAGAAATTGGGAAGGCGTATACACTATACAGGTAAATAAATCATTTTAACGAGAACCTTGCTTTTATGGTGGGGTACTGGATAGATAAAAATAATTAAAATTAATAATAGTTTTGTTACTCTTAAAAGTCGTTAATCAGCGGTTGAGAATTAAAGTTCCAAACTGCTTGCAACTGTACAGGGGGTTTCTGATGAGAAAGATCGATGATTCCCCGTATCAATTTTTTTAAACAAAATTTTTATTATCGATTTATTTCATTAAAAACTTGCTTTAATATACATATACCAACATTCAAGTAAGCAATAAAAATGCTCAAAACGCGTGATGATAAATTATTAGAAATCGTGTACTTCTTGAAAGTATTTTTTAATCATAGGTATTTATGATTTTTTAATAATGTCTAAACAAAATAAGCGCGTAAAAAAAAACTGAAATATTTTAGTTTGTAAGACATTAAATAAACAGAAAAACTGAGATACTTTCGTCACAAAACACGTTCTCGGATTTATTTTTTAATGATTTTAATAGAAATACAAATAAAATCCTGAAAAGTGTCTTTACTAGATTATGTATTGATTTAATTTGCTGTACATGATTTGAAATTTGTGTTGTATAATACAATATTTCGTTTGAAATTTGAACCAATCTGACAAGGACAAACGGTATATTAAAAATAAACTTAGTTTTTCAAAATTTGAAATGTGCGTTTACCAGATAAAAAAACAATTTTAATCAGTTTATGTTTTTTTATAAAAAAGAGTCAATACGTCTAGAATTTGATTTCAAAGGTACAAATTTCCGGTATTGTCTGGTTATACCCTCTTAAGAAGTTTAATAAGGAGAAGTTCTGGAAAGGAATAAATTATGAGTGGTGGGTAGGAATCTGGGGTTCAATGTGTCCAGGAATGACGGACTTGTGAATCCATCCCTCCCCCTGCAATGCAACGCGATGTTCCAAAAGAGTCCTGCTGGAGAGGTCAAAACGTCTTCTTCAAACAGTCTCTCCTGATCCAGCCTGCGACGTAGTTGGTGGGCGGAAGCCTCCGCCACCAAGACCCGGACAAACCTCACCCCTATAAACCCGGGCACCCGTGATAAGTCACCAAACGTAGCGAACCACTTGGGGTGACCTATGGCAAAGGTGTTGGTAGTCTAAATGATAACTTTTAAATGATTTACCTGTACCCATTCTTTAAAATGATTTACCTGTAATTTGACAGCTTTTTGTCATAATGTGTATTGCCATTTTTACTATTGATGTTATACAGTTTTCCTATAATAATGTTTCAACTCATTGACTTCTTCTTCCTCGCACTGTCCCAACTCATTGCCTAGGTAGGCTGTTGGGGTCGGCTCTCCTCGTTCTCAGGTTGTAGCTTCTTCGGTGCTGGGTATTCAGGCCTTTTCTCTGTAGGCTTTTAGAGCATTGAGTCATCCAGCTTTAATGTTTCAACTCATTGACTGTATGTTTAATTTTGAGTTGTTTTTGTAACGTTGTCATAAGCAATTAAGGAAATTAAAATCAATTGAAAAACTGACGGAATTTAATTTTAACTTTTAACTTTTAAAAAGAAATACAAACATTCCCGGGTCACGAATAACCCAACAAAATTTTAAAATCTCCTACTACTACCACACGGAAGATGTTGCTTGTGTTGTGATGGAGGACTTAGCCAGCCGAGGAATCGAACACGGAATTCCTGGGTGGGACCCAAACGCGATGCCCACTCAACCACTGACCGGTCTAATTAATTCAACGGATGACGGCGAAGGTCCAATAAAATATCTGTTATTTTAAGAAATATATGGGAGGGAAGACAAAGCCATTTAGCAATGGTAATACAAATGTTGCTTAGACTCAGTTTTTTAAGTCCTGCCGTCATATCGTTCCTTTATATTTTATATGATTGCGAACTCATAAAATTGATCAAAAAACAAATTTGAAGACAGAATCTCAATTATTAGGTAAACCTACCCTATAAATTGTTAACCTTTTGAAAAAATCTCTCCAACTTCTTTGAACGTTGTCAAATAAAATTATTTGCCGTAATTGGGTGTTCGATCATTAATTTCGTTTCTTGTAACAAACGTAAAGGGTGTCAGGTTTATAAAATTTAATACCTGAAATATATCCGTTTTATCCAAAGAAGGTAGTAGAAATGATATTATTTTCACATAGCTAACTACTCGATCTGCCTGTTTTTGTTTTATAAATACATTTGTGGCTTCACCCGAGTCTCAATACTTGTTTTAGAAGTCCTTATTCATTATAAATAATTGTCATTTTGAGTAAAATTAATTAATATTCAAATCTGCATAATCTCGTGGTTTTGCCTATTTCAGCATATCACTCGCCATACATCCCTACTGCAAATGTGTCAGTCTTAAAGACTTTTCGATCTAAAACCAGTTGTGTTTACCTCTTTGAATTCCAAACAGAATGAGTACTTGTGTAGCTTCGTGACGCCAGAGCTCACCGTTCAACAGTTTTTACTATAATGGACATAGTTAATCGGTTTCTTAGTTAACATTTGGGTTTCACTGAAATTAAATATTACACCCTGAAAATCCCATTTCTTAATTAAACTTTAATGCTACTGTAAAATTATGACGATCATTTATAGCCCTAACCTCTATAAGTCCTCCATCTGAAAGTAAGTTATTGTAAAATATAGACTTTATTATTAAGAAAACGGAATACTTGTTTTAAGTTCATCCTTTTGAATATATTTTTGACAAAGATACAAAAAACTTTACGGTGTTCTTCAAAGAGCTTCGTTTTCATTAAAAAAATTTCGTTTTTTAACATCAAAAAGTTATTGGATATAATTTATTTTAGGTACTTCTGAAAGGCGGCGGGAATAGCTTTTTCAGTGAATGCCAGCTATAAAAAAAACATATAAATAATTTTTATTTTAATGCCGGCAATCCGGGCGTTTATTTTATTTTTATTTAATTACATTGTTTTCTTTTACCTACCTCACTAAACGAAGTCTGTTCCGAGTCAAGTAAATAACATAGTATATTTATTAGAAAAAGATATACATTAAGAGATTTATCTTTATAAAAAGATATGTACGTAAAAAGATAAAAAGTTATATTAAATATTTACTTATGTATTTTGTTTTTATTATTTGTTATATTTTTATGAAAAGATTGCATACAAAGTAAAAAAGAATTACACTTTGAAATAAGAGAATATAGATACAGCAGGTACATAATAAATAATAAAGCAAAGAAGCAGTACCTTATGTATTTTGTTACATTTTAACCTTATTTTGTGAGAAATTATTGTTTGAAGTTTCTATAATATGTAGTGTAGTGGTGTTAATTAATTACAATATTACTCTAAAATCCTATTTCCAAAATAAATAAACTTGATCCAACCCAGTTTGTGCCGTTGACGTCTTACGTCAAGTATTGTTGATTTTTCAAAAATATGTTATACGAATATAGATACAATACTTGCAAAGTAAACTCATTTTAAAGAGGTCACGTTTGAATGTATTTGTGCTCACCCAAACTATCAAAAGCTTTTCGAACTAGTTTGAAACACACCCGCTCGAAGTCCCCTCTTATCCGCAAATCAACGACTTATTTGAATACGAAAAAGATGATACTAGTACAATGACATCACAACACATCTCGCTGGGAATAGCATATTTAATTTAATACTTTTTAATCCACTCAGTACACCACACTTAAATAAGGTGCTTTTAAAATGATTCAACTACACGCTTGATGTACAGTTCATTAAAACAATATTGTATATTCAACCTCGTCATCTAGAACCGCTATAATATGATACTTCATGGAGAAACAAACAATACAATAATTTGTTCAAGGACTTAAGTAAACTTAATATACGCAATAACGTCGCCATTTCCCTGTATCAAGTAACCCCGGAGCTACTAGCCTTATCCAATTAGGATTATCCGATTACTTAGACCCATGTTACCTAATAACATCCCTGTAAATACAACCCTGGCTTCTCCGCATGCAACTTACCCCTTGCTGCGCTTACTTATAAGGCAGATACGCCACTTCAAGTAATAGCGCTTACCTCATTTAAAAGTTAGAATTTTAAATGTAGTTTCTTTGTTCGCATTCTTAAGTGTATTATGTATAATAAATGTTCGAACTTTTTATTTGTTTCTTTCGACTTTCGTGCTTCAAAGGGTATTTTTTTCAGAGATCGATTCAAGTTGAAAGAGTTTAGTTGATAAAATATATTTAAAGAAGCTTTAACTCTGTTGGCTTCTTAACTCTTTCGTGCATGGTGGATGGCTTTATAACCTTTAACCACTTCTAATTAACATCGCAAAGTTTCCACTAAGCTCAAGAATGATTTATATATTTTTAAATACTGTTGACAAGATTCTTCATTTAAAATTCTTCGTGCGAACCATCGTGGATCGAAATGTTTTTTGTAACAGTTTAATATCAAAAGTTGAATAATTATTTACATCTAATCCATCATATTCCCTTTCTCTATCTTCCTTCGCACTTCCTTCAATTTAAAAAGGGACATTGTAGCCAAATCGCTCCAGGCAGTTCGGACCGTTGTGCTGTTTCACAATGAAACTTTTAAAAGTGCTTTACAACAAATTTGGAAAGAAAATATCAACAGAGCCTGTAAAATTCTTAAGATTCTGAATAGGTTTTCTCAAACGCTTTGCTATGTAGTTCTTAATTAATGTTCCCCGCTATTAATTAAATAACTAATTTGCTAAAACCCTTAAAACGCTTATTTTTTAAGTTTCATCAAACTTAACAACCAGCACCACAAAACGAGACTTGGCAGCTTTATTTTTTTCGATGCCATTTTAAATCAACAAGCAACATCTTCCGCTTAGTGTGCACGGAGAAAAATGTTATTCGAAAAAACGATCATTTTAATAGTAAAAACGGTTTAAAAAGGGACTGAAGTTCTCACGAACAAATTAACAGAGTTTCAATGTTTATTGGCGGGAACATGTAAGAATTATTTGTTGGTATACGGTTTTTAACTGTTTTTACTATTAAAACGATCGTTTTTTGGAATAACATTTTTCTCCGTGTGGTGGTAGTAGGAGATTTTCAAATGTTGTTGGGTTATTCGTAACCCGGGAATGTTTGTCTTTCTTAAAAAAAAAATCAAACACCACAAAAGATGTACCCTTGTTACACCTAAACTTGTTCTGTATCCTTTTTGGTTAAATTTTTATTATTAAAACTAAAAACCGAGTACTTACAACATATAAATTATACTAAATTTTATAAATTCATCTGGTTGATTGATTCCACTTCACATTTCAATAAATTTAATCAAATTAACGAAAACCCTGCCGAACTGAGAATCGATGGTTAAGGGGGACTGTTGGTGCCTAGCATTCCTTTTGTACCTTTCCCAAATTATAAGTCTACCCACAAATTACCTTCTGTTCCTACCTACCTTATGCCTGTCTGGTTATACCCTCTTAATGCCGACTAGTTACAATCATATGTCTCAGTGGTTAGTTGATATTTATACCTCATCTTATCGCTGTCATTGTTGAATATGGAGCTTATGTTTGACCGTGTCGAAAATTATATAAGAATACATCGTGATATTGTGAGTTCATTGGTGAATTGAAAACCAGCGGATTAGACAAGCGAAGGAAGAAAAGCGGGTAAGTCGGCATCCTGTCGAAGGGTCTAAACACGTAGAAAGCGTGTTTCGTATTTCGGACTACCCGCGCACAGCGCCAAAGCGCGCCGGCGGTATTTTGTACCGAGTTGCGGACATCTGAATCTGGCTTCACTGTGTGCGCTTTAGTACGTTTACATACAAACATTCTTGTCGGCCGTCGGCTGCCCATGCGCCGACTGCTTTACCCGCGTTCTACGTGTTTCGACCCTATGGTTCTAAACACGTAGAAAGCGTGTTTCGGCTTTCGGACTACCCGCGCACAGCGCCCGAGCGCGCCGGCGGTATTTTGTACCGAGTTGCGGACATCTGAATCTGTCTTCACCGTGTGCGCTTTAGTACGTTTACATACAAATATTCTTGTCGGCCGTCGGCTGCCCATGCGCCGACTGCTTTACCCGCGTTCTACGTGTTTTGACCCTATGGGTCTAGACACGTAGAAAGCGTGTTTCGGCTTTCGGGCGCTGTGCGCGGGTAGTCCGAAAGCCGAAACACGCTTTCTACGTGTTTAGACCCTATGGGTCGAAACACGTAGAACGCGGGTAAAGCAGTCGGCGCATGGGCAGCCGACGGCCGACGAGAATGTTTGTATGTAAACGTACTAAAGCGCACACAGTGAAGCCAGATTCAGATGTCCGCAACTCGGTACAAAATACCGCCGGCGCGCTCGGGCGCTGTGCGCGGGTAGTCCGAAATACGAAACACGCTTTCTACGTGTTTAGACCCTATCCCCAGTTTTCGTTCCGCTTTGCGGGTTCTTTTTTGTCCCCAACAGGGACTGTTGTTTAATGTGTCAAATTCTTTTAAAAATGGTAATGGCGTCGTTGGTCGATTCGAAGGCAATCTCAAATATGCGAGTATCCAAACAACTAGGCCTTAGGTAATTTCTGTATTCATAAGAACATATTCTGTTTACCTTAAAATCAATAAACTATTCATTAATTTTGTTTCTAAGGCATTCTAGAAGCTTTGCATAAAACTTATATTCACAAGAAGAATTCTGATTATCTCAAAATCAACAGACTGTTAAAATATTTTCATTTTATGGCTTTCCTCAAACGTTACATAAAACTTGAAATATCTACAAATGAATTACATTTACTGACTAAAACTTATTTAAGAGGTTTTCTGAGAGAAAACACATCATCTCATTATAAAGTTTGGGAAACATCTTTGAAATACTTCACAAAATTATTAATCTTAGCGAGAGAAGATATATTTATTTGCCTTATAACCTCTTAATAATCGAGCTAATGGTCAAAATCATCTAAAAGTTTTGGTCAATATACTATTTAACTAAAGGTTTATAAGAAAAGAGATTCACTTATTTGAGAAATCCCACCTGAAAACCAACCTAGATGTGTGATTTATCCAGTAAAAACTTATATAGAAGATAGACTTATATTCAATTTGGTAGGCTGGTTTGGGTACCACCGCTCTGGAAACCATTTATTGGATAACCAACACCTCTGCCATAGGTCACCCCAAGTGGATTTGCTACGTTTGGTGACTTAGCAGGGGTGCCCGGGTTCATGGGGTGATGTTTGTTCTTGGCGGCGGATGCGTCTGCCCACTAATTGCGTGGCAGACCAGATCGGGAGAGACTGGTTTAGGGAGGCCTTTTGACTCCTCCAGCATGGCTCTCTCGGAACATCTTGCACCGTAGTGGGAGGGATGGAATCATTCGTCCGTCACTCCAGGACACACTCCCAGATTCCTACCCACCCCTCATACTTTTTTCCTTCCAGAACATCTCGTTCCTTTCCTAAAAAAAACCTCCTGTGTGTAACTATAGTAAAAAAAATATAATAATAATAATAGTAATTAGATAGAATTAGTGCGATTACCAGATAAAATAACAATCTTATAAAATCAATTTATGTTTTTGTGAAAAAGAGTCAATACGTCTAGAATTTGATTTAAAAAGTACAAATTTCCGGTATTTAATGTGTTCTTATATGAAACACGTCCTATCGTGCAGTTTTGAGAGAGTAGGTAATTATTAGAATATCCGTTACAATAAAAGAAAAATGCTTTCTGAACAGAGTTTTCAGGGCAGTTATTTTAATCGTGGTTTTAGGGGTTTTAAACTGGGGTGAAATGAAATGACTACTTCTAATAAAATGACCAACTTCTCTGACATCCGTGTATAACCCGATAAGCAAATAATATTAAGCCATTGTAACAACTCTGTACCCTGATATATTTATCCTTATAAGACAATGTGGTGAATGTCATGAAAAGTGCACAACTTTTTCTCTCTGGAGATTATAGGTTGACGCAACTATTTCAATCGTCACAAAATATGATGAGACTATATTATTATGACAAAAAAAAGATAATTTTTAAATGAACTTATAACTAATAAGTCGAACGATTTCGGATATCGGTGCACGGGTACGGATTTGAAATTGTATTTCAACGAAATGGGTAAAATTATTAAAATTCAATGAAATTATAATTTTGAAATGATAAGTGAAAATCATGTTTAATCATTTAAATCATTACATTATTTTGGTTGAGTGGGCATTGCGTTTGGGTCCCACCCAGGCGTTCCGTGTTCGATTCCTCGGCTGGCTAAGTCCTCCATCACAACACAAGCAACATCTTCCGCTTAGTTTAGTAATAGTAGGAGATTTTCGAATGTTGTTGGGCAAAAAAATAATAATAACGTAACCTGGGAATGTTTGTCTTTCTTTTTCAAAAAAAATGTCGGTAAGCGATAAATTAGGTACCAAAATGAATATTTCATTTTTTGAAATGTGTATTTCTTTTGGTTTAAATCTTTGACAAATGCTTAGATGAATTCATAAAGTGAAGATAACGCGCGTAGTTTGAACTAGGACCATATGGACGGTCCCTGGCTTTGGTCCCCGGGAAATCTGTCGCAGGTTGTAAGGCTAGCGGCTTTCTTGACTTCCTTCGTTTTATCCACAATCAGGGGACGCGCACAGAAGATATGATAGATAGTTGTGGTTTGAGGTTATAGCTCACACTCGAAGTAAAAACACTTGTGTTTTGTCCTGATTGATTTTATTGCTTTAATTATTCAGATGAATAGTAATATATTCAAACCCATGATAGAATAGATTTGAATCCGAGCCCTTTGGCTCCTCAATGTGGAATGAAAGGAATGAAAAAATTTGTTAACAATAATATCACAGTGATTTGACATAAATATCATAGACAAAACGTAGCATAAACAAAGATTGAATAGAAAGCTAAAAGTGACACACAGACCCGAATTTTAATGTAAAGGAGTCTACACATCGAAGTTAGAAAAAATTATGTTAAATTTTATACGATAAATATGAAACATGAAATAAAAAATTAAATAGGACATTACAACACCCAACACAGTGGCATACTTTAGCAGGTCGTTCTTCCATCTATTTCATTCGTACACACATAGTCTTTAAATGGCTATCCTTTTCGCAAACGATGCTACATTGGTTTGAATATAACATGTCTTGTCATTTTATAATATGTACATGGTTGACATCTGCCACATGAGAAAAACTCGCTTCTACGACTCGTTCTTGAGTTTAACAGCTCTGCCGTGGAACGATTTGCCGGCCTCTGTGTTTCCTCCTCCCTACCTCCATACAGCATCTTCAAAGATGACTGAGGGAAATAATTTTCCTCAGGGCCACCTGTGTGGAGTTAATGTAAAAAAAACAATATGTGTCATTGGATAGATGTCGTAATTTTTCATGTTTACTATCATTCGTAAGATAAATGATTTATTTTGAAAGACTGAGGCAAATATTTTTTTATAAATACGTACTGTCAGCTTCACAAATCCTGTATTTAATATATTCCGTTTTTAGTTAAATTCACTAAAAACGGGATATATTAGATGTACACACTTTCAACATCGTAATGGTAAATTACTCTAAAATAGTCAAATTTATGAAGTGAAACAGACCCTATTACCACCGCGGAATTTGAAGATAAATAGCGTAATCCGGTTTCCCCGGCGGTGTTTGAGCATAAGATCATCCATAAATGTTGGCCGAGGGTTGAGGAATTAGAAGTGTTTACTAAAGGCTTAAACACCCTGTGCGCACGGCTGGTTTTACCTTTTTACCTTTGATTAATATAATTATCTATATTAATCCGTTTAGGCGTTGTTATTTAAGTTCAAGGGTTAATAGAGCACTCCATGTAAACGATTAATAGGTCTTAATGTTATAAGTTATGTATACATATTTTTTTATGTGAATACCGCAAAATCGCCGCGGTCTTACAGCGAATCAGTTGTGACTTTCCACCACCAATTTCTATGTGAACGAACATCTGACATTAAAAAATAAAATACTATTTGCGAAAACACGTGCCGCCGGAAAAGCTAAAGGCTGTAAATAGATATGGGTGGGGAACGGCAGTATCCTGGAAAAGACAAATGACCTCTCTCGGGTGGTCACCATTCGTCGTGAGGGAGATCTTCAAAAGATCACCACTCATGATGAGGAATTAAACGTTGGTTTGTCTCATACTAAACAAAATGACAGCAAGCTCTATCATTATAAAGACATGCTTCCATGTGGGAACCAATTACTTCTTACTTCTGGCGTATCACAGGGATCAATCCTGGGTCCGCTTTTATTTATACTTATACTAATTAATACCGCTACTAAATGTTTCATGAACTATCTGTTTCTCTTATATGCCGGTGATATAAAAATATTTGCATTGTTAAGAATTTAGATGATTGTCTGCCCATCCAAAGAGACTTAGTAAGGTTTGAAGTGTTTTCAATGAAAATCAAATTTGCCTTAGTAAAAACTAGGCTTAACGACTTATTCAATATTATCCGGGGCGTACGAATGCTGGTGTCATAGATCCAATTACAAAAATGTGCGAATTGTTTTATCAAAATCAGAATCAGAAGTATTCCGAATTATATAATTATATATATAATTCGGAATAAAAAATATATATAATTCGGAATAAATTATATATAATTATATAAGTAACTTATTTAACATGCACTTCCAATTCTCCTTCGAATCCCCCACCCCGTCTACCTCGGCTACAACTCAAATATATAATCCGAACACCTCAACTCTCAATCTTAATAATGTTAATATAGACACTCAACTAGTTTGTAAATATCTTAAATCATTAGACCCTACCAAAGGCAGTGGGCCTGATGGTATACACCCTGTATTTTTAAAGAATTGCGCTAATGTTTTATGTTATCCGCTAAGTCAAATATTCAAAACTTCATTGTCTTCTGGCAGTTTTCCACAGGAATGGAAAAGTTCATATATTGTACCAATATTCAAAAAAGGAGACAAGCACAATATTGAAAATTACAGACCGATCTCTAAGTTAAATGTAATGGGTAAACTTTTTGAAAAAATTGTTTTTGATATCATTTTTCCATGTATACGACCACACATCATTTCAAATCAACACGGCTTTGTCACCAAAAAATCAACAGAAACCAATCTATGTGAGTTTGTTGATACAGTCCTTGTTGCTATGGATAATAGATATCAAGTCGATGTAGTCTACACAGACTACTCCAAAGCCTTTGATAAAATCCCGCACAGCATCTTGATAGAGAAAGTCGAAGCAATGGGTATACACGGTGACCTCCTTCGTTGGTTAGCCTCTTATCTCAACAATCGTACGCAAGCTGTAACTGTACAAGGGTTCTGCTCTAGTTTCGTCCCCGTAACCTCAGGAGTTCCCCAAGGATCTCACCTTGGTCCCCTCTTATTTAATATTTTTATGAATGACGTTAACAAAATTATCCGCAACTCTCAGTTGTACCTATATGCGGACGACAAAAAGATTGTCAAAATCATTAAGTCTGAGATGGATTGTATAGAGCTCCAGAATGACCTGGACTCTCTGGTTAATGTGTATTGTCTAGAAAATCGCCTCCTTTTGAATGCAGATAAATGTAGCGTCATATCTTATTCTCGAAAGAAACACACAGTATTGTATCCATACACAATTAAGAACAATATTTTAAACAGGGTAAATGTAGTAAGGGATCTTGGAGTTCTATTAGACAGTAAGCTTCTTTTTCAATCTCACGTCGAGCATATCACGTCGAAGGCTTTGAAAATGTTGGGATTTATACTTAGAGTAAGTTCAGCTTTCAAAAATCCACAAACATTTAAAATTCTCTACATATCCTATGTCAGAAGCCACCTAGAGTACGCTTCAACTGTGTGGAACCCCCAGTGTTCTACGTATAAAGCAAATCTAGAAAGAGTTCAGAAAAAGTTTATCAAATATGTCTCTTTTCGCGTACGAAATTATGTAAACTATGTCCCCGTAAACCTTAAATCTCTTGATCAACGCCGAGACACCAGAGACCTATTAATGCTCTATAAGATAATTCATAACTATATTGACAGCCCATACTTACTACAAAATATTCATTTTAGATGTCCAAAAAGAGTTACTCGATCTATGGATACCTTTTATATTCCTAAGAGCAAAACGAATTACCTTGAAAATGTATTTATAAGAAGAAGCTGTACCACATTTAATAGATTATGCCCAAACATCGATGTGTTTAACACGAACCTTGCTAAATTCAAAACATTCATAAAAAAATGACATTCCATCGAATGCCATATGTTTAACCAAAAACTTAATTTCATTGAATTCTTTTTTTTTATTAATTCGTCACATTTTCTCTTTTACTTTTTTAGTAGTTTGTATTTTAACGAAATCTTTTCCTCAAAGATATTATTGATATCCTTTAAAATTTAAGTGTAAACCTTAGAAATATCTATATCATAAAACACTTTGTAAATTGAAGATGCATCAGAATTGTTTGTATTAGGTATATTGTTGCATATTTTTTTTTTACTATGGTCCTATATTTAAATGTCGTTATTTTATTGGTCAATGACATAGACATATTATTCACTGTCATATATAAATGTATAGACTGTTTATAACGCAAATAAATAAAATAAAATAAAATAAAATAAAATTATTTTTTGATACATGCAGTACATTTTGGTGGAAAATTAAAGACTTTTTTCCTATAACAAAACAATAACTTAGACACACTTTGTTTATACTTTATAAGTAGATACAAATAAAAATTCTGAATAAAATTAGTTTTGATTTATTTTTACTCTCTAAACTTTTCTAAAAATTATTTTTAAACTTTGTTGTTGTTGTGAGATGAGGGTAGTGGGGCGGAGAAGAGATTGTAGAAGAGGAAGACGGGGATGTGCCTGATTATTTAAATCTGGTCGCCAAACACGCTAAGTCTCCAAACAGCCATTTGAATCAATATGTTGATTCTGAATGGTGATCTTTCACTAGGGTGGTACTTAAAGTAACCACTTTGCTAATTATTTCTGCTTAAATATTTTAATTCAAGTTCTGTTCTAATCGTGTCATATCTTTCTAGGATGTCACTGAATTTCATTCCATCCTCAATTCTTCTTGCGCTCATTTCCTGTCCATTCGCTCTACATGGCCAAATCACATACATAAAATATTAAATGTAGGTGGCGGATATGGGTACTGCCGGCCCGGGAACCATTTATTGTATAACCAACACCTCTGCCGTTGATCTCCCTAAGTGCTTCGCTAAGTTTGGTGACGGGTGCCCGGGTTCATTGAGGGATACTGGTTGAGGGAGGCGTTTTGACCTTTCCTGCGGGACTCTCGGAACATCGCTTTGCCTCGCAGTAGGAGCATTGGATTCATACGTCGGTTACTCTTGGACACAATGACCCCCAGATTTCTATCCACCCGTCATTCCTTTTTCCTTCCCAGAACTTCATCTCCTTCCTGATGTCTATCCTTCCGATGATAGACCCTGATGGAAATTATTTTCCTCGGGGCCTTCTGTATAGAGCTAATTTAAAATCAAGACTTCACAAGCACCATTTTCCCCTTACTGTGGTGGTAGTAGGATATTTTCAAATAATGTCAGGTTATTCGTAACCCAGAATGTAGGTCTTTGTTTTCAAAAAGAAAATACTGCTTTGCAGTCTTTTGAATAAACGATGATTCACGCTCATACTGCAAAACGTCGAGGGGTTATTCCAAGGAAAAAATATTATTTCATATTGGTTAAATAACGGTCCAAAGAAAAGAAAAAAAACTTTTTATTTACATCCTGTTAAAGGTTTGTGAGTGCACTTGTCAGTGTTAGTCCGTTTTAAAATTTCGCGATATCGGCCCGAAATACGGTGCAGGTAGGTATCTTCCTATCAATGTAGGATGTAGGTAATCAATACATGCACCGGGATATGTCAGGGGTCAGAATAACAGCATTTATACAATATATACATACATTCTGTTATTCTGGATGAAACAAAGACAAAGAAGAATTGTTGTTTCATCCTCTCTGCTTAAAATAGCGTGTTGTTTCGTTTTGTTGCTGTCGTAATCTAAATATTCAATTAAATTCAGACGCCATCAAAAAATAACGTAGCTTTTTTCAATTTGTCTCGAAGAGATAGGCAAAACGTTATTAATGTATAATTTATGACTTGTTTTTCAAAGTGAACTGGAATAAAAAAATTCCATTCAAATTCAAATGCACCACCCTTTATTTAATATTTATACTTCAGGCTGTTTAATATTTATATATGAAAGCTTTCAAAGCTTTACAGTTCGCCTTTAAACTCAAAATATAAAATTTTGATAAACGCCAGATTTTTCTTTGACTTTTTTATGAGGGGTAAACCTAAAATAAATGCTAATTTGAAATTATATAGTCAGTTTTTCGCAAAGTATTAACTTAAAAGAGAACTGAATATCTTAAAGCTCTCCGAGAAAACGTTTTATTTTTCTTATCTTTCATTGATAAACACTCTTTTTGGGTGATTTTTAACAAAGCCATCTTTTTGTTATATTCTTAAAAATGCTACTGCATTTGGTTCATCAATTAAAAATAAATATCTTACAGTTTGCGCAAAAGTTTGCACACAAAAACACTGTTCACTGTGCGGCGTCCATAACGCCAAGACTTGCATGCGCAAACAGTTTGTGCAAACCTGTCGTAATTATTTGAAGTGTATTCAAGCCATTTCAGTATTATACAGTTTTGCCGTCTTAACGTATATTCTTACGTGTGAAATTAGAACAAAGTTAGTTAAAGCAAATTAACGTTTATGCAAGCCGTTTGTGCGGTTTACTATTTTACGGTGTAAACGTAAACGCTTACTTGTGGAAATTAGAGTTTGTGCAAATAAGATTGAGGGTGTAGAGTTAGTTTAGTGTTAGTAATGGAAAACCTAACAAAACTCATGCCCATGTTTCGAAGTCAAAAATTTGTTGAAACTTTTCGATGGTTTTCATTCTGAATCGTCATAGAATCGTCCTACAAAAGTTCATCTGATTCCGATCAATAAAGCGGGATAAAATAGGAACCTACCACTTCCCAGGGCTTACAGTATGATTCATAAAGTTCATTGCAATTACTTGATACTATCATGAAAACAAGATAACAAAATTAATTGTGTTTTTGTTGATTCCGAAACTCAATTATTAGATGATGAAAATATACTCATAACTTTTTGTATAATATATTTAAGAGATATTGCCAATTTAAAAGCGATTTCCACTTGGGAATCTAACCTAATCTCCTTTGAATAGTCTTATCTTTGCTTTACTTAATTAATCAATCCGCTTTATACATTCCATCATTATCCAGATTTACTTTAACAAAGCTGCCCTCAAAGCTCGTCTAAAATTAGCGAAGGCCCAATACGTCATCAATCAGATTGACAACGCCCAATGCAGTACAAAAGCCGAGTGTTCAACACAATAAATTAGTCTAGTATTCCAACACAATAATCTATTCCGCTACAAAGCTTCAATACAAAGTTAACACAATCAAAAGCTTTTGCTAGAATCTAGAGCTCTAGAAAAACTCGAAATAAAATCAGTATTCAGTAGTAGATATCTTCTTGTAAGATAATTAATCTATTTATGTGGGTGACGATTTTATCGTTCTTCGTGTAAGAATCGACCTCGTTTTTCAGAAATTCTTAGCGGCATAGGCTTCGCATTCCCTTGTAGGTCACGTTATATCCAGGGTGACTGGAATTTAATATCCACATTGCGATGGGAACGATGAATGAGAGGAAACTCCTTGCATTGCCGAACGTGGGAGACGAGCCAGCATTTATGTGCTGTGAAATGGGCAAACTTTACTCGGGGATAAATAATTAGGTGGATCAGCATGAATGGATTTAAATGTGAATACCGTACAAGGTACCATTTCTATTACAAGTGCCTTGAAGTGGATAAACTTTAACCCGGTGAAATATTATATTCCGCTTATTGAAATTATTTACACACTTCAAAAGAACTTTATCTAAATATAGAACTTTTATCAAATAATATGGAATTTATTTAGCACATACCTACTGTTTACTTTTATTTAAACCTATTTATAAATAAATAAGAAATTCGAAGGAAGTAACTACTTCAGGATATTTTATATATTAAATGAAAAAACACACTTTGTGATCCACCGCTTTTATTAATCCAGGTAGGATCTCATGCTTTATCGGGGCTAATTTAATTTGTTCGGTTAACTTTTGCTGAAATTGTTTTCCTCTCCTCTTCTTACCTTCCCATCCTATAATAATTTGTCTCCCTTTTATTCCATTTCTATCTATTTCTATCACAAATAAGGTTTCTTTTTTCTGTTTGTATCTCTTTCTCTCACTACATTATCTTCTTATATGTACGGGGTATATCACGATACGCGCGCTGTTTCGTGTTTTACCGCGCTGCTGGAACGAGACGGGGTACTTATCACCTGACCCGCCTGGCGGTACCCGATTACTCATTTGCGACGTGTCATGGAAAAATATAATTTTATTTATTTAATTGAAAAGATCATCATCTCACAGAACTAGAGATTCAAAGATTTTGGATAATACAGATTGTATGTATATTGGTCGAAAATTTGAAATGTCAGTATCACCACCTTTTTTTAAATATTGGGATAATACAGCTGGATTTCCAGAAGACTGGAAAATATCCAGAATATAGTAAGTAGTTGGTTAAAGATAATGGTTTAGATCAGTGCTCTGCAACCGATGTGCCGTGAGCCGGATACAGGTGTGACGCGGATAAAAACATAATGAAAAATTATTTTCTTATAATATTCTCTATTCTTCAAAATATAGTATAGATGAATATTATAAGTAAATAATTTTCAACGGTCCCCCAGCGCCTGGTGCTTCGTATACGCCCACGTCCAGACCGAATGAGCCACAGAACAGAGAATAATGAATAATGAAAATTCTAGAGAAATTTATAGAATTAAGTAATGACAGGACGTTAAAACTTCACTTCGCCGAAATTCCATTGGATGTTTTGTGGATTTATGTTAAGGAAGAATATCCTAGCATTACCGACAAAACCATCCTAACGCTACATCCATTTTCGACGACATGATTAGCGGTCATGCTTAAAAGGTCTTGACCAAGAACTTCAATATCGAGCCGAATATAAAACTTTTGTGTTAATTGAAACTAGCGCTTGTATCACATTAATTAGTCACCAAACATCAAAACCGAAGTCCGAGCAATAAAAATATTAAAAAATTTAATAAATAAAAATATTTAAAAAATAATAATAATTAGAGATTGCATAAAAGTAAATTAATATACTTTTATTTAGGTATACTTTTCAAATAAATAATTAAAATTTATAGTAAAATTTGGGTAACAATTTAATATCCATATATTTTAGCTTTTGTTGTGCCGCGGAAATTTAGGGAGAAATCTTGTGTGTCGTAGGTGAGAAAAGGTTGTAGAGCACTGGCTTAGATAATACAGAGGAGCACCGTTTTAGGAAAATCGGCGGGATGATGTCCGGGCCTGCGAATTTCTTAATGTCTAAGGAACATTGTTTCTTTTTGCAAGTATTTTCAGTCTGTTAAATGTATGGTATGTTTGAATGCGAACGAAAGAATTTTACCTTCTGGTTTTTCTTCATCGTAAACATTTTTAAAGAAATTAAAATTAAATTTTAGCAAAATTTTATGGATAGTTAGTATAATAAGCCCTGATGAAGCTTGAGATAAGCAATATCTGGTTGGCTGTCATTTATTAAATTAATAAAAGTGGTGTACACAAAGTGAGATTTTTTGGACGAGTGTTGTTTCAGTGGTTCATGAATTTCTCTCCATGTGTAAATTTATTCCTTGTGTAATGCCTTTATTTTTCCACTACTTATATTCTATAATATTTAACTTTCTATAATTATGAATATTTTTTTTAAACGATTCCATCCGCTTCACTTCGCAATCGTCTCATTTTTTTATATTAATAATGCTAGTGACAGACTTAGCTATAAAACGCCAGAGTTATTTGACTTGTTCTATTTTAGTATATTGCTCGCCATTACATACGTCCCCAATAGTCTATTTCAGTATATTGCTCGCCATTACATACGTCCCTAATAATCTATTTCAGTATATTGCTCGCCATTACATACGTCCTCAATGGTCTATTTCAGTATATTGCTAGCCATTACATACTTCCCCAATGGTCTATTTCAGTATATTGCTCGCCATTACATACGTCCTCAATGGTCTATTTCAGTATATTGCTCGCCATTACATACGTCCTCAATGGTCTATTTCAGTATATTGCTAGCCATTACATACGTTCTCAATAGTCTGTCGGCTCCATAATGGTTTCGTTGTTTTCAAAACCCTATTGAAATTTTGGTTCGATAACTCGAATTTAACTTGTAATAGAAGCATTTTTTATTGTTAACAATAAATTATATTGAAAATTTAACATTTATTCCTATACGGGTGACTTCGGAGATATAAAACTTGTTACCTTTTGGAATCACTGATTGTCTTCTTCTTCGCAAGTCGGTTCTTCATTTCTGAGGATCCTGACCCCCACTCCAATGTTCATGGTGGACAAGGCTGCGGACACCGACGTACCTTTGTGAAGTGATACTTTGTCACTCCAGCGCATTGGTGACCTTCCGCTGCATCTCCTGCCTTTCACTGTGCCAGTGACTTTGAATTTCTCCAAGTCGGAATCTTCAGTTCGGCGACCAACTTGTCCGCAGTGTCTAAAAATACGTTGTAGGCAGACAATTAAAAGCCTACATGAATGCCTAGTTCATTCCAGAAAGGACTTATTTGTGCGCCTCGCTGTCCATGGAATCCTGAGCTTTTTTCTCCAGGACCACATTTCAATGGTGTTTATTCGTTTCCCTTTTGCTGACCCCAAGTATCCGTGTTTCCATACCGTAGAAAAAATATGAGGAAAATCAGCATCTGGACGAATCTTATCTTGGTGGTCTTTGTTATGCTTATTTCACTCTATATCTTCTTATTTTTCTCATGGCATATTTGTCATGCAAATTCTTCTTTTCACTTATTTTTCACATCCTTCGTCATCACTTATGGACGGACCTAAGTTTATGAAGTCGTTCACCATTTCGTAGTCTATGAGAGCATTATTTGTTGGCGTTTGCCCTGTCGATCGCCATTAGTTTTGTTTATATAAGCATTCATTTTCTGTTGGGATTTGTGTTTTGTTGATAATTAATGTTATTTTTTTCGACTCGTACTTCACATATATTATCTTGAAATTTTACAGAAGGCCTTCGAAAAAACAAAATGCTGCGTGTGCAGCGACTGTTACTGCTGGCGCTGATAGCGCTAGCGCTGGCGCTGCCTGCCCTGGGCGGCGCCCCCGCAAGCCCCCGCGGCTCCCTGAGGGGAGCCCTGCGAGCCCTGGAGAGGCGCCGCCGAGCTCCGCCGGGCCCCGTCTACCCCCTCGCCTCCTTTCAGTATCCTGAGAGGGCCCTCGAATACCTGGCTTCCAGGGGGGAATACCAAGCAGGTAATCGATGTTTAAGTTTTTTACATGTATGTAACAAATTTTTAAAAATCTTTAGTTGGTGTCTTATATTATTTAAGTTTCCCAAGGCCAATGGTAATGTTAATTGACTTTTTGAGACAACAAGGGTAGTTTATACATGATTTGGAAACTTCCTAACGAACCGAACACAACAAACTCTTATCCTCTCTGATAAAATATTAATGAGCTAAAATTATCTATCTCCTACGGCGTACCTGAAGGCAGTGTACTCAGGCTCACTTTTATTTGTTTTATGCATCAACACGCTATGTACCATGGATTAATTATGGGCAAGTTATTATTATTTTTGACGACACTGTGTTAGTATTTGAAGATGAAACAAGGCAATCAGCAACTCATAAACTATGGCCTAGTAAAAGTAGAACATTGGCTAGACACAAAACCCTCTCCACTTAATTTCATGATGTCTTCCATACGCAAATATAATGCGTCTAATAATTTCCCTGAACCAATCATCCATTCACTAATATAATAAACACTCCCGAAAACTCACTTAAGACGATAGACTTCGCTTTTCGGCCCATACAAAAAGGACGCCCGGGAAAAAACACTTTTCTACATCGAAAATTGCACAAAATGAATATATTGTTTTATACTGCCTTCTAGAGGGTGAAAACTATGTCGGTATGTTTTCGAATTTTCGATGCGTTTCGTATTAACGTAAACATTCACTGTCAAACATGTACGATTTATCAAAAAATATTATTTAAGGAAAAAGTGCTGCTAACTCAACTCTCATAAAGAATTATAAAATTATAAAAAGCTACCGACGTAGCTTCTTCTTTCTAAAAAATATATTTTTTTTTAAATCTCAATTTCGTGAAAGTTTCGGTGTAGAAAAGTGTATTCTCCATAAACCCCTTTTCGAGCGATTTCTGTAGGTAAATTTGAGCGTTGTCTCATTCGCACGTTTCGCATTCGCATGTATTGTAAGTGTGTGTGAGCTTATTGTGAGCGGGACAGAATGACAGACGCGGGTGTACCGCGTGTCGTTCAAAGTCTAGCCACTTAATATCCATTACACGTGTTCTACCCTTAAATCATCAAACGAAGTAAAATACTTGGGATAATCATAGACGTCTATCTACGCTGGGAGGCCCATATCAATGACACAGTAAAAATACTCAGTAAGCTAATATCATATATTCTGCTCTCTTGGGTCCGTCTTAAACTTTTAAAATCTAATAAACGTCTATTTTGCCCTTTTCTAATCTATAGCAACATATGGTATTGTGGGGTGGGCTGGTTGCGCTGAATCCGTTGCCAATCCAATAATTATGGAATAAAAACCAATTTTAATAATTACATTTAAATGTCAACCTACACACCCCTCAAAAGTACCGCATTCTAAAATAGTTCTTAGATATTGGCCAGTAATTTACTACGATAAACTTATGCCATTTAAAAAAATAACCTCCACAACATCAAGCACACAGTGCTTTTCATCAAACCTGGGATGCGTGGTCCCTGAAATTAGAACCACATTCACTCAACGACAATCCTGGTTCATCGCTCCTAAAATATACAATGCATTGAGCATCGATATAAAATCAAATATTACTCTATCCTTTTTTACTACAAGTGTCCAATATTGGATATTTGAAAAGGGACGAGCATTTTTTAAAGAATACATGAGTTCCTAACACTGTTAAATTTTATTTCTAAATTACAATTCCCTTGACATATTTTTGCATTTTATTTTATATCACTAATTTTTTATTTAAATTTGTGTATAAAATAATTGTTATATCTTTTCACGAATTCTAATCTTACTTTTTAATATTTATAATTATTCCATTTATTTGTATTTTGTATGTGTATTTCATTTAATTTTTCCATAAATAAGTTTTTATTTTCTTCTTTTTTAAGTTTTATGATTTTTTTCTATAAAATATTATTGTTCTAGTTATATTATAATATAATATGACTATAATATAATATATTACATTATAATTTAAATATTGTATGACTACTACAATACGGGCATGAGCCAAGTAGTAAAAATTGTAATTATAAAATTTTAAATAAAAAATACATCATATTGCTAATATCCTTGGTGAATAGAAAATAATTCTCGTTATTTAATGTTGCAGATGAACCACCGATGGATCCAATTGAGCGTGAGCAAGCTCTTAGAAAAGCAGCTGTCTTTGGATATTTTGAACCCAGCGAGGACTACCCATCTGAGGAATTGGCTTTGAATGCATACAAAGGAACGGCATTCCGTGAACGCAGCGGTCAATTGAAAGAACACCACAAGGGCATTGCGGAGCGCAAACGATCGTCTCCTTTCAGGGAGAGGGGAGGAAAGCACAGCTCGCAGTCAGACCATCTGAAAGAACTATTCTTGAATGACCTAGCGGAAGAAGAAGAAAAGCAAAGAGAGGAAAATCAGCTCGAATCAGACGCTGAATACGTGGAACTTTTGAAAGAACTTTGGGACAAATATAAATATACCCACGCTGAAACACCTTTCAAAGAGACCCCAGAAGATTTAATAAGGATCTATAACAAGGATATTAAGATTCGCAAACGCCAAGTTCCCGGTGAATACCAGCCTTCAGGAGGGTGGGGACCGATTGCTTTCAAAAAGAAGAGAAGCTCAAATCAAAGACTTGATGATAGTGACACGCCCAATGATTTCCTTTACTCTCTTAAGTTTGTTTCGCAAAGCGACCCATCCGCTGTTGAAAATCTAAAGGATGAAAAAGTAATTGATGAAGAGGAAGATCCCGATGTTTCTAAGATGATGCTTAATAGGGAGCAAGCACCACGATATTCACCTTTTGAAACAGTTGCCAGTCCAGCAGATATGCGCGAAGAATACATGCTTGCACTTCAACCATTGAATAATCCCCAGTCCGGTGACGACATTCCCGAAGACGAGAATAATTATGATTACGAAAGTGCAAAAGAAAAAAGATTTCCAGTATCTAAGAGAAGCGGTTTCTCCAAGCCAATATTTTTGAACCACCAAGTTCTTGAGAAAAGAAATTTACGAGGCGATAAAAAAAATTTATTCAGAAGTTCTGGCACGGATCCCAGAGTCATCAAAGAATTAAGTAGTATATTTGGCGAGAAGGAGTATGACACAAAAGAGGAAATTTTTAAAAAGCCAGTGAAGCGCAGTCAAATTGCAGATGAAACTTCTCACGAAGTTAACCCACCTATGGTTAGTGTACTTACCCACCACCATCACAACGATACTCATGAAAACCATACACATGAACATGAACATGATCATGAGCATGGTGACGAACATGTCAGTGAAGGTGAAGGTCATGACCATGAGCATAATCACCGCGAAGACCATGACCTTCCCCATCCCCGCCATGAACATGAAAACAAACCACCCCTCCTGAGAGGTCCCGAGGAAGGAAGTGACCATTCTCACGAGCACGAGGATCATAAAGAGATGAGCTTCAAAGAAGATGAAGAATCCCATCTGACCGTCGATCATCCCATCATCCTTAAAAAAAAATCTGTCGACTGGTCAAACTATTTCGGTTACGATAAGAGAAAGAAGAAGTCGGTCAATAACAATATGGATTTGAATTACCTTCGTAACTTATATCTGAGGAATGCCAAAAAGCATTTGAACGAACATTCCTCCAACAGTATTGACTTGCTTGAAGAGCCGCTGGAAGATTCTATCAATATCAATGATCGACCAGAAAACTCATTCGAGGCAAAGCGCACACCGAAACAACTGGACCAAATCAAGCTAGATAATATGGACAACAAGCTTAAAAATATGGAAAGTATTATTGTAGATGAAGCACTTCAATATTCTGGAACAGATGATGGGTTGGATACAAAGGAAGAACAGGAGAATAAGGAAAAAATTCTTTCTCGTCTTGCCGCTGCATACAGCTTAGAAAAGATGCGTAAGGCTCTAAAAGAATTCAAAATGAGTCTGCAGGCTCAAAGAAACGCAATGAAAGAAATGCCACCGATCGAATATGACGAAGATAAGGAAAAACGAACCTCTGAACATGACAAGAAGAAATCTACCGGCGATTCTCATACCGAAGATATTCCCAAGTCAGCCGTGGAAAACGCCATTCGCGATAAGATCGACGCAGATTTTGAAAGCGAACAGGGAGCTGGACATTTCCTCAACGGACCAATAGAGCCGATGTCAGAAGGCTATATGGGCGGGAGTGGAATGAAAAATAAGCCTCAACACAATGAGGGTGAGTATTCAAATACTATAGAGTCTATTAGCGGTCCTATCTGTTGTTTCAATTACTCATTCAATCACTGAAAATGAAGAGGTTTTAAATTTGAATTTTTATTTATAGGAAGTGAAGGAGGACAATGTCAAGTTTTGGATAGTATTGTGAGGAGGTGCCACAGCGTTGACATCCTCGCAGGAGATCATGGACAACTGTTCCTTTCCCTGTGCAGTCTTCACCAAATATGCTACCTTTGCGTAAGTAGATTCGAATATGTATATAAATTGCAGCATAACCGCATATGAGATAGGATATTGTGATGGTGATATGTTTTTGTTCACTGCAGGGACCATCATCTCCAACTGGCTGTGACCTGATATTCCTGTCCGAGGCGGACTCCGTGTGCGGTGGCCGAGCGCCCTGCCAACAAGCCGCACGTGCCGCCCTGATGTCCCTGCGCGAGGAACACGACTCCTTGGCCGATGATCTAGATGGCGAGTGCGAGCGAGGCAGCTGCCTCTACCAGGCCATAGAGAACCACTCCGGATGGCCGCACCCCTTCAAACGATAAATTCAAATGAAGAACCCTTCGCTTGCTCTATGTGACGGTCATGAGAAAAAATATGAAAGATACGTGTAATTCGAAATTTGAAAGCAATCATGTAGCTTTCTAAGTTTGAAGAATGCAAATGCGATTGACTCACTGCTGCTGATGTGAGAATTGATTGATGAGAATTGATCAAGTTCGCCGATCTATCAATCTCTATTTCCCAAGGCCGATCTATGAATTGCAAGATTTCAAAAATCTTTTAATCGCAGCAAAGAACTTAGCATTCACACAAGTTCCTGGGGATAAAATGGCTGAAAGAAAACTTTGAAAGTGAAAAGCATTGAATATTAAGATTATCTCTGTTTAGGCATCGCAAAGCTATGGAAGTTTAGAGGGGGGTATTGGGACAGAGCATGTTGCGTGTTGTGTAGCTTAATCAAGATGTTTCTAATAATCGTCGCGTAGACCAAGCCGGTTCCTCCAACTGAACAAGAATAACTCTGAATAATGGAAACCATGTCATAATAACTTTACGATTTGTGGCCACTACTGGAAAAATTTCATTTGATTTGCTAATGTTTGTCATTTTTGACTAGCTTTTTAGTCACATAATTTTAATTATCGTTATTGCATCTATAATTGGTATCCGTTGTTATAAACAAGTTATACCAATGAAATTAAAAAATCAAAAAAAAAAACAAATAAAATTATCAATGCGTAACATAATATATTTATCTCGATGTTTTTAAGTGTTGTTTACTTTATATATTTATCTTAGGTATCCATACTAAATGTATGTTATATTATATATTTAAATGTCCAAAAAAAAATTGTATTAACTATTTACATAAATTGTTACATCCACATATTTATATTCTCATTTGGTGCATATATATTTTCAACATTAAATGTGTTGAAACCATTTAATCGTTCTTCATTTGTCATTAGTCATTAGAGAGTAAAGTGGAGTATTAATTTTAACGCACGAATTAACTTACAAAACTATGCATTTAAACACGTGAAGCACGAATTTGTTTTGGGTATAAATCCAATTATTCAAAAGTCTTCAATCGGCGGAAAGGGGATAGAAACTAAACTTATTATATATTATTAAATGCCAAGAGAAAACGGATTACAAACTATAAGAAGAACATCTTAAGAGGCTAGACTTTGCTCCACATGCGGAACTTTTAGGTATTTCATTGTCTGTCATTCTGGCCCGCTCTAAATAAGCTAACACACTTACGATACATGCGAATGCGAAACGTGCGAATGGGACAACTGCCGCAAACTCTCATAATTACCTACAGAAATCGCTCTAAAAATGGTTTGAGGAGAAAACGTTTTTCTACGCTTTAACTTTCACAAAATTGTAATTTGTAAACAAAAATCTGTTCTCGAAAGAAGAAGCTATGTTAGTATGTTTTTATAATTTTGTAATTCTTCATGAGAATTAAGTTAGCAGCACTGTTTACTTAAATAATATTTTCCGATAAATTATACATGTTTGATAGTGAATGTTTACGTTACTACGAAACGTATCGAAAATTTAAAAACATACCAACATAGCTTTTACCTTCTAAAAGGCAACATAAAAAAATGTATTCATTTCGTGCAATTTTCGATGTAGAAAAGTGTTTTTTCCCAGGCGTCCCTTTTGTATGGGCTGAAAACCGAAGTCTAAACAACAGATATCAAGTCATATTGTTTGAATAATTGGAAGATACGGAGTGATTGATTACCTTTTGCAATAGAATTTATTTGATTTTTGCCAGAATCCTAGTCTTAAGAAGATGATAATAACTTAGTATTTACATATTATTAAATAATGATAAATATAAACTTTTGACTGTTGCATAATGCGTTACTTTTTTTAAATTTTCTATTGTAAAATGAAAATATTTTGTATTTCTTTTATGTATTTGGATGCGAATTTTCTAGTGACAACAGCATTTTAAATCGTATATAAACATTACTTTTAATATTTAAAAAATAACATGTTACATAGATGAAACTATTTTACTAAAAATATATATACTTTACTTATTCATAGATAGAATTGAAATATTAAATAAAATTGATTAAACGGTTTTAAAAAAATTGTTTTTAAAATTTCTTTGGAAAAATGCAGGTTTTTAAAACCATTTCCCGAATACCCTTTTCAATGTAGACATGATTTGGAAATGACTTCGCAATGTTTAAGTGGTGAAAACTGAAAGAATTTTACCTTCAGTCCTATGCTTTTTTATATGAAAATATCTATTTAAAAAAAACCTTTGCAATTTCAAATCAAGAACAGGTTAACATTGTGTACAATTAGTTCTAGAAAATCTAGATCATTTTAAATAAAATCCACCATTCACGCTTAAACATTTTTTTTGTTTTTTAATGAAAACTCATATTTTCAAACAATGTAGGCAAGTCCAAGAAATGCAACGAATTTTGACGTTAAGCACTCGATACACCTTAACTATGATGCACTTTGACTACCTATAAATCATCTGGATCATATTTTACAAATAGTTTAAAGTTTTTTATTCAAATTTGAGTTTTTTGAGATATAAAATATAATGTACTTAATACTTACCTATCTATCTATTTAATGACTCGTCTTCCATATCTAAATTCTTGCTAAACAAATATTTATAAAATCGGATTCATTTTGATTGATTGTACAACATTTAAGCGAACATCTTAAAAATAAACCTTTTTTTCATCTTCACTAAAACGAGATTGCCACATTCCTCATAACGCCAAAGAAAAGCCATATTTGAATGCCAATTCTACAGTTGTTTGTTTATTTAACCACTTAAAATACATTTTCTCTATTTTGTTTTAACTCTAACATGTTTTTAGTGTTTAACTTGAACAAACAATGTTGTTGTGAATCTCGAATAGTATTGAATTATGGATTGCAACAAAATATATATATTAGTTAGACACTGTTTATAAAGTGAATAATAATAATATGTACTTATCCATAATAATTTCACATTTTATTGATTTAAAAAATAAATGGAGTAATGCTGAATATATCAAACAACGTGAGTTTCATTTTCTGGAAACGTCTATTATAATTTTTTTTATGTCTGTGCGAAAGGATCCTTTATTATTTTTGATATTAATTATTAGATTTTAAATAATAACGAAATACAAGAAAACCGAGATGGAAATGCAGAGACGAAATCACAGATAAAATTAATAAGCTTCGAACCTAATAAACCTTAATAAGTATTTTATTTTATTTTTTACAATATCTCCACACGGGAGACCCTTGTCGTCTTTAGAAATGCAGTGTGGACACGGAGAAAAATGTTATTCTAAAATACGATCATTTTATTTGTAAAAAAGGTTAAAAACGGGACTGAAGTTCTTACGAACAAATTAACAGTGTTTCAATGTTTATTGGCGGGAAATGTAAGAATAATTTGTTAGTATACGTACGAAATTATGTTTACCATCACGTATACCGTATTACGTATACCGTATACGTACGAAATTACGTATACCGACAAATTATTCTTACATGTTCCCACCAATAAACATTGAAACCATGTTAATTTGTACGTAAGAACTTCAATCCCGTTTTTAACCGTGTTTACGAATAAAATGATCGTATTTTAGAATAACATTTTTCTCTATGGAGGACCTTTTTCGAGGAGAAGGAAGGAGAGGAAGTTCTGGGAAGGAAAAACGTCCTAGTGGTAGGAATCTGTGGGTCAATTTCAGGAGTGACGGACGTATGAAACCATCCCTCCCACTGCGGTGTAAGAGTCGAGATGGCCCACCACGCAGTAGGTAGACAAATCTCATCCTTGAACCCGAGCACCCTTGTTAGTCACTAAAGTAGCGAACCACTAGGGGTGACCTATGGCAGGGGTGTGGGTTATCTAATAAATGGTTCCCGGGGCAGCGCTACCCATACCCTCGTTCATACAAAAAAAACTAGTCGGAAAAACGACCTGATCTCATGACGCCGACATCAATTGAGAACGGGTGTTCCGCTCGTGTCCGTCTAACGTTAGAAAAAATAATGCGAAAGAAAAATGCATTCTCTTTCTTGAAAGATGAATCTTCTAGCAAGAATAGTCACGGAACGCCACTGTAGACAGAAAAGTCATCGATACCTTAATGTTCTTATCAATGGGCATAAACAAGATATTGTTTTAAATTCCCCGTACACTTTTCACATCAGGTAAGATATTTGTAGGTAGGTGGAGGGCATTTAATCTCAAATGTGTTATCACTTTTCGTGATAAGCCACGATAACACAAAATAGTCCGGCAGATAATCGCATTGCTAACAATATCACATCAAGACAAAACATTGACGAACGTCGAACATTGTAAAAGGTTAAATGAAAAAAATCCCATTAAGATAATTGGCAAACAAGTGACAAATAGGTCAAGTGATCTCCGACTGCGTGGCAAAGGGATACCTACCTAACTCAAATGTGAATAGTGACAAAGAACAATGGCTCAAAACGACTTCAATAATAACAGTGACTTTGCCATTCCCGATGAAATATATTTAAATTATGGCTCCTCTAATGGTGAGTTTACTTCTTTCGGTACGTTACTAATATTATTCAATTTGGGAGGCGGGAATGGGTACCGCCGCCCCAAGAACCATTCATTGGATAACTAACACCTCTGCCATAGGTCACCCCAAGTGGTTCGCTACGTTTGGCGACTTAGCAGGGGTGCCCGGGTTCATGGGATGAGGTTTGTCTACGTATTTTGATCTGAACACACTGAACCCCAGATTCCTACCCACCCCTCATACCATTTTCCTTCCCAGAAATTCCTCTCCTTTCTTTCCTTAAAAATACCCTCCACACAGCATCCCCAAAGATGACATAGGCCCCGAGGGAAATTATTTTCCTCAGGGCCTCCTGTGTAGAGCTAATGGAACAAATATATATATATATTAATTTGATGGAATTTATAGGTTTTTGTACCCCTCTGTTCTTTCCCTCCTCGAAACATCATACAGGTTGTTAATGAATGTATTTGACTTACTTTAACCAGTGATTCCAGACATTATTTTGAGTAAGAATGTTAAGGAAATTTTGGTCTCGGTGACATTTTTTATGTTTTTTTTTCACTTAATAAAATATCTGTAGGTATCGTAGACAGTTAGGGTCAGGGTGAGGGGTTGGACGGTTACTCGGCTGAGTGAACAGTGATAACAAGTGGAAGAAAAATAAAGTTGGGTTTTGAAGAAAAAATATTTGAAAAGGAAAAAACACATTTCGCAGACCACTACAAATTTAACGAGTTTTATTAGTCATCTGAAAACTAAAATAAAAATGCAGTCGGTTTAGGGAAAAAACGGTATACCTACTTACACAAAATATAACTAACTGTTCCGGAAGGTATAAAACGTAGGTAAGGAAGTATTAAACTATTTTCATTCAAATGCATCAAAGATAAAACTACTTGTTTACATACATATGCACATTGCACGCGTATAAGTACAAAAAATCGACACGGTTTAAATTCGTTTGATATTTATGCCAACTATCAAAGATATTTTGAAAGTCGATTTTAGGTTCAAAATTGGTAAATAATTAACAAAAAAATGTAATTTTGTAATAATTATGATTTTGGAGGGCCAACTGTCGGGGATTAGCTGTCGGGTTATTGTATTGTTATAATGTAAGGGAGGTTATGTTATTATACTCGTATAAGGGATGAGTAACTTACTCGTCTAACTATTCAGAAGTATTATCTAAAATAAGTATTTACATTTAGTACCCCCTTACAAAACTTAATTAATTTTCCATTACTCACTTTCGGTCGATGAATTAGGAATGATGAAGGATGAATTAGTCGTATTATTTTAGCATTCGTTGACTGATAAAATGTTAATAAATATAGGTATATCTAGTAAGTACTTTTTGAATTTGTCAAAGCCTTATAAAAACCTTTATGTAATTTAATTCTATCAGTTTATTTGAATTTCACGTGTAAACCGAAGACACGGATACATTTTTTTAAAATATTGTGCAATCTATCACAAAAACGTGCAATGAGATCGTCACACCTAACTTTGAAGTCATTTGTGTCAATTTTGTGGATGCTTTCCTGCAAAGTTAAAAATGTCAGGATATAAACTACTTAATATAAACTTTCGTGAAGACTATACACGCTTACTACGATTTTTTTCTGAAAAATCTTTTATTCATCTTAGTTACTATAAAAAACAACTATTTACATTCGGGGCAATGGTAAGTACTGCATTTAAAATTTCAATTACGTAAAATGAAAATTTGCTTTCATTGTATGAGGTGATAGCTGATGGCCATTTACAATAATAAAATTTATGTCCGTATTCTATTACATTTTGTATTGAAATTTTGAATGCAGTGTTTTCCATCGCACGAATGCAAATAGTTGTATTTTACGGTAATAAAGATGAATTAATATATTATTCTAAAAACGTGTCGAGTCATCCTGAAAGTTTACCTAAAGGGGGTATTAATCTTCTACCTCCTTAAGAAAAGTATCAGTAATAATCAGTGGCGGCTCGTGACTTTTGGTGAGCTAGAGTGCTAATATTAACAAAAATGGCATTATTGATGTCGTTGTAGCCGAAAAATTTTTTTTTTTTTTTTTCGAAATTTTTTTTTAGTATGAAGATTTTCAGGAAATTTCAGTTTTGCCGTGCGCCGCACCGATTTCCTGAAAATCGTCATACAAAAAATAAATTTTCGAAAAAAAAATAAAAAATATTTTTCGGCTACAATGACATTAATAATGCCATTTTTGTTAATATTAGCACTCTAGCTCACCAAAAGTCACGAACCGCCACTGGTAATAATCGAATGGTATGTCTAATTCGGTTATAACGGGTTCAGACGATTCAATTTTTGTTGATCGACTTGATGATTGAACGTCAAAAATTGTTTGAAATAACTTGTTCGACGATGGTAAACTACCTTTTTTAATTTCGAAATTATTATTTTATTAATTAAACGAAATAATTTTATTTATTTTTAACTTAATAGGTAAAACCACAAATTATAACATTTTAATTAATGAAGACAATATTAGCGAAACCCGTGGGTTCGAGTCTCAGATGTGACCCGATCTTTTTCTGATTTTTCTGTTTCAGATTTGGATTGAATTTCGCTAATATTGTCTTCATTAATTGACACAATGAGAGTTGAAATGAGGACACCAAATGCTTGAATTGTATTCAACCTGACTTCTAACCAGAGACGTGTATAGTAATTTTATGGTTTTTATGTTACTGAAGTTTTTAGCGATTCTGAGAATAAATCCAAGCATTTGTAATCCCTTACTAGTAATGCTAATAATGTGGTTCAAGAAGCGTAATTTGGAGTCAAAGTTAAGTCGAAATTAATGAAACAAATAATAGTGGTTTAAGTACACAAAGTTATTTGTTTCATTGAAATAATTTTATTTCGTGGTTTCAATAATGTAAGCAGAAATTGATGAAGATTCTTATTTGCAAATTTTTTAGGGTATTGGATTCATTGCAGTGTTTTTATCCGTCTTTTTTTTCAGATAATGAGTTGCCGGTACCCAGACAACCGATCACAATGCAGCCACAAATATTGCAAAGTAAGAAAAACAATCACGTATTTAGATAGTGGGTACCTACATGCTAATAATTACTCATGTTGAGATAAGTTACGATCTTTTTAGAAAATAAGTTACGTCATCATTATTATCAGGACGAAAAATGTTACCATCGTAAAATCGTTTATATCTTAAGTAGGTACCTACCTAAAAAAAAATATCGGATACCTACCTAACTGAATGTAACACTACCTAAATAATTCCAAGGGTAAACACGTGGATAACTCCCCATTTTTCGATAAAATTTTTGATTCATGAAGACTACTTTTGTTAACGATGACTAATTTTTTGCAAAAAGGCACTTACTTAAAATAGTCTACTTTTTTCGTTCGATTTAAAGTGTTAGTCTTTCATTTAATGTTCAATTATATTATCTATTATTGTTTTTTTAATAAAACAGATTATTTATAGAAAAAAGTTCTGCTTTGTATTAAACTTGTTCATAAAAAAAACAGTTTTTTTTATGAATTAAATAATATCTAATATCTGAATAAATAAAAGAAAGGGAACTTAAGACGAAACGGAGTTTCACAAACTAAACTTAATAACAATAGAAAATAGATAAAAATTAGTATAGTTATGGTGACGATTCAATTTTATATATATTAATATCCCGCCACTGTTTATTGAAATAAATTACTGTTTTCGTATGTTAATTATTTTAATCCGAAACAAGTCATTGTCTAAACCCCAAACTATAACATCATGATTTAAAAAAACAGACAAGGACAAGACAAAGCTTTTTTTAAAAGTAGTTTTTTTTTCATTTAAAGTACATTCATAGCGAAGACATAATATTTAAGGTGATGCACTATTGAGCAATTAAAAAACATGTGATTACGATTTAAAAATTAAATTTCTTAGAAATATTTTAGATGTTTTAAATATTGCAAGTAGAACACATAATTGAAATAATCGAGTATTTTGATTAGTCTTTTTATAATTCCACAAAAAAAAAAATTTTCAGGTCTACAAAAACTGCTTTAAAGTTCAAAATCTCTGTTATGATTGAATCTTTTCTGTTATGATTTTATTGTATAATGTAGAAAATAATTTTTTTTAGAAAATGATCGCAAAACATTTAAATATTTGTGCCTGAGCTTCTCAAAATATAATAAAACACGCTTTTTGGCGATGTTTTTTTCCTGGATGCTTAAATCAAAACAGGTGTCTAGGGTTAAATAGGAATTTAAACCTTACAGCAATCTACATAACTAGTTTTATTATTAGCAGCCTGATCCCGAATTTTACATGACGTGGTGCATCACCTTTATAATTGAAGTCTTAGCAACTTTTGAGAGAGCACAAATAATTATTATTTGTGCTCATTGTTTTAGGTAGACACTTGAATGACTACTTCCCCCTTAATACCGAAGAGTTTCAAATGAGTAATCTCTATACAGACGAGTTCCCTGGTTCCCGACAAGCCATTCCCGTCTCCACAGTGGACTGGCAGTCCACCAGCCGCTCACAGTTCATCCCCATCAATGGTCTGGACTTCCTCATCGGAGTGGCCAGCATCCTCATACAGCAGACTGTCGAACTCGGAGATAGTAAGTATCCTGTATTCATCTGACGCCCTCTGTTATTTAAAAAAAAAACTGTTGAAGTTTTCAAACTTCCCCGATGAGAAAATATCAAAAATAAAAATTACAAACTAGAAATTCCTCATTTTCAAAAATTTATCGAAGAATTTCCCGCCCCATTTTCCGATTTTCCTGGAAGAATTTTTAAGAACAAAAAAAATTCCAAACTAACAAAACAAATAATATTAAAAAATGTCAAAAGATGATTTTCACACGTACTTTTGAAACCAATTTTTCGATTTTCACAGAAGATTTTCCAGAATCACAAATTTCTTAACGTAAACTTTCAAAACTTCTCTTTTTGATTTTGTTATTTGAAGAGCGGAAATGTTTCAGTTTGGTAAAAATTGGTTAAGATGGAAAAAAAAATTTCGAGACATTTATCTTTTTTATGTGAAGTTTGGAAAGAAAAAGTCGCCCGCAGGGCAAGCATTTTTTTTTAATATAACTTATTTAGGTAAATTAAATGTCACAAAATGAGAGGCCAAAGGCAAAGGTCTACTGTAGATTTTCCGGCGGAGTAGAGAGAGAGATGGATCTATGATACCTACTGTGAATGTGGACTGAGAGATACATTTAAGAACCCATTGGGCACATGTGGTGATTCATGTAACTCCCAGTGGCCCCAGTGCCATTGACTGGTTAGCATCAGCATGTAACTCCCACCAACTTTCCTGCACCATGTTAAGAAGAGGAAGAATAAAACAAAGTATATAAGGTAAGTACTGCAAATTAAATAAGTGAGAAATATTCCTTTTTGTTTGCAGTGATGTCCAGCCTAGAGTCAGAGAACCGCTACATCATGAAGGTTCCTGGCGGGGAGACCTTGTACATGGCCACCGAGCTGTCAAGCGCACTGCAGAGGCTGATGTGTGGCTCCAGGAGGGGCTGCACCATCAGCATGGCCGACCACACCAGGCAGGAGGCCCTCACCTTGAACCGTCGCATGGCCTTCGCCAGTTGCTGCTTCCCTTGCAGGCTTCAGGTGGGTTCAAGGAATCAAGCAGGATCAATAAATACTTTAAGCGTCAAAAATAACCATTTTCCACGATTCTTCATTACTTGGTTAAATCCAAACGTCCCTTTAGATTTAAATACATATTATGTGTAGGTACAAGGCCTGTAGACCTACGCACTGACAGCCAAAATAACCACTAAACTTTTTCAAATATAATTTCAAAAGATCTGAAATATGCATATGTAAATATGCAAATGCATAGGTATAATTCGAGATCTAAGTCAAAGCCAAATGTTTGAAGAAAAAAACACGAAATAAAATCTGCTATTCAGTTGCTAGAGGCTCGGCTCTCTACTGACTAACTGTGACTAACTGACTGGGCATTTATTTGGTGATATTAAAAGAAATCAATCACATAGCACTCTTCTTAGGGTGAATTGCCTTATACACAAAAAAAAATCATAAAGGTAGCGACAAACTCGCAGCTCACATCAAAAAGTTATTTATAACACAATAGCGCTCGCCATACAATCCCATGAGACCCGCCAGACGTAAAAAGATGATGCGCTGTGATCGCGGTTTGAATCTTCGCTAATCGAGCATGCACGGAGATGTCAAGTTAACATATCCAGTACAAAGAAATGATATTCTCTCGACCGCTTCCGATTTCAACTGACCCCTTCTCCTGCCGTAGGAAGGAATATTTTATAACGTAGTGTGTCGGTAGAAAAGATACTTATAACGCAGTATCTTTTTGATGTGAACTTCGCGTTTGTCGCCCGCTTAATCTGCTCTTCATAGATGGCGCTTGTTTAATTATTTCATAGAAAAACACATTTCGCACGTTTTGATTTAAACTCTTTGTTATGTATTTCTTCACCAATGTTCCCCGCCATTTGCTATAAACCTTAAGCCAGATTTCTTAATGTTCATCAGTGCAAAATGGGGACCCAAAACCATTTGAAATGCAAAATGGAAATGGGTCAAAACGTTTTCAAATGGTTTTTAGAAAAGTATTTCAAATGCAAAATGCAAAATACCTATTTTCACAATGCTTTTACAAAATGCAAAATGGTTTCTCAGATCAAACTATAAAAGAGTAAAAAAAAAAGTTAAATACTGGATTTTAAAGTAACATATTCTATTCTAGCATATATCGGTTTTTGGTAAATATTCCACAACTGCCGCACTTTTAATCTACTTTGAATCAGATTTTGAAAATTACTCTACGTTTCAATTTAATTATTTAAAAAAAAACAACTAGGTAATTGTAATTATGTTCGGATTGACGGTAAAAATTGCATTAAATTTCCTTTTTTATTTAATCAAAGTTCAAAATTTCCCATGTAAAACCAAGGACCTTGGGATAAAACGATCCCTTTACAGACTTTTTTGTTTTTTTCTTTGGATTTGATATTTGTGAAGTTTTGTTCCAATCTAAATACGCAATTGCTATTATTGGGCAGAAGAAAGACAAACAGTTTGACAAAAACCGCCAAATTTTACGCGGAATTAATGTTGCCAGCTAGAAATAGAAACTAGTATCGAAAATTTAATATTAGAGCCTCTATGACCTATTTTTGTAACGGTATCACTTATTTTGCTAGGGCTTCACCGGTAAGTAACTTGACAGACGTTAATATGAAGAAAATAAGATGTGGGCAAAATTGAATGAATGATTTGAATGAATCAATTCAATCTTGTAACACACTCGATCTGATTCTCATTTTCAGAAGGAATTAAATCTTCATTCCTTACAGATTTTTTAAACGGCACCATATTTTTATTTCTATTTATTTTACATTAAAAAAATATTTTATGTTAACGATTTACATATTTTAATGCTTCGTAGAAATTTTATTTAATATTATTCTGTATGTTTACTGCGCGGATAAGTTACCTAGAAGCGCGCGCCGCGAAGATACCGGAGGTAATGTGCTATATGCATTGTACTACCTCTATCACGTATAGTATATCCCGCGCCGAAAACTCAGAGAGTCCCCACACCTCCAGCCCAGGCGACAAAACGTTGCGAGTCGAACGAAGTAGTTCCGAGTTCCGAGCAACGCACCTCTCTTTTACAGTCCCATATGTCCCACTCATTCATTGAATTAATAAATGTATTCCTTATTCAGTTGTGTCGTCATTGTCCTACAAGTCTATCCGGACCGAAGCGGTCAAACCCAATCTCTGTGTCACTTGTGTTCCACTAATTCAACGAATGAGCGAATTAGTATGATCGCCTCTTTTTAAATCCCGCTCCCATGATCGAGTATGTACTGCCTCTGTTGAAGTGAGTCGTTAGGTTCGCGGAACGCAAGTAAATTAGGTCACAGCAAGTCAAAAGACACTTGCTAGTCGGAAGTTCCTAATCCAATCCTTAACGACCGCTGCGAATCGGTTCGTCGTTAGTCCCCGCGCAGCGGAACCGTCAATTTAGTTCCCAGTCACAAGTCCCAGGCAAGACCAAGACACTGCTCAAAAGATACAATTCATTCTCAATGCCTGCCGCAAATCCGTTTGGGAGTGCAGTGCGATTTCCCCGTGGGCCGAGCCGTCAATTTAGTTACATCGTAGGTCGAAAACTTCCGATTTCGAGCCCTGCGTAAATTGGGTAGAATGCGTTTTATATTCGATCACACGAAAAAATAAATATAATAAAATTAGTAAAACTGTTTAATTTGATGATTTATTTGATTTATTATATTCTGGATATAACTACTTATAAAAATACATTTTTCTATCGGTTTTGCTGTCATAACATCACATTAAAAAATTCAAAACCCCGTCGTCGTGGTTTTCGTCGATCAGTGTCTAAATATTTTTATTTTATTATTATTATATATATATATATAATAATAAAATAAAAATATTTAGACACATATATATATATATATATATATATTTTTTTTTTTTTTTTGGAATTTTATGAATTAAAGGATCGAATGAAAGGAATCAGATCAAAAGGCCGAGGGAATCAGACTGAATCGATTCACTGCTGTGAATAAATCTGCCCATGTCTAGTTTAGATAATAGGAAGAATGTTGCAAAAATGAATTTTAAATGCAAAATGCGTTGAAAAAAGCATTTAAAATAGAAATAAAAATGGGTGAAAAAAAAACCTATTTAAAATGCAATACACCATTTTGCGTTTTTCATTTCCATTTGAAATGGATTTATTTGAAATAAAGCACATTGTCATCTCTGATGTTCATCAAACAATTAAAACCACAAAACGACAAACAGTTTTTTTTTGTTTTCGATTCCAATTTAAATCCAACAGTACCACAAAAAATTTACCTTTGATGTACCAGGGTATCTAGCGCGGTTGATTGAATATGCACAGTTTTCTGTCTGATTTTTTAGGGCAATGATGCAACTACCTTGGAAATATCCATTTAATCGTCAAAAAAGACTCAACATATTTTCAATTTATTTACTCAATGAAGTGTTGATCTCTAAGGAGCCTAGTAATAAAGCTAGTAGGTGGGTTAGAAATAAGATTATAGACAAAGATGATTGATTACAATTCACAAGCAATAACATATAATCTTATCAAAAACTTGATTTATTTGTTTATTTAAATATTATCACTTTTAGGGAATGCAGTAGATATATTTGGTTTGTACCCAAATAATTAAAAAGATACAATTAATACAAATAATTATGCAATAAGATACAATTAAATAATAATTAAATACAGATTTAGGAAATGAAATTAAAAGAATTTGGCATTCTCAGACCATAAAACTATTACCATTTGTTATTTCGGCTACTGGTATTATACCTAGCTCTCTCATTAAAAATTTAGGCATATTAGATTTGTCAAAGAATTTGAATATAAAAATCCAAAAATCAGTCATTTTAAATACATGTAGGATTACGAAAGATTTTTTAAATATTTATATTGAGGGATCAGTAGGATTTATCGGTTAAATTAGGAATACCACCGAGCCGAACCCTCTGATATGAAAATATCTGGAGGTGAATTATTTTCCCATTTAATAGTCTGGTAGGTTAACATGTTGTTCTTGTATTGTTTTGTATTAATTATACTTATATAATACACTTGCATAGCATGGATTTACTAGATGATCATTTTTGTGAAAAAGTATGTGAAATGGTTTAGTTTTTTGTATGGGGAAAACTAAATCCGGACCTAAAAGTCTGGTGCGTTAAAAAAGGAGAAAATTCACATTTCGACTTTATAGTTTATGTGTATTAATTATTATCTAGCAATAATTGAGCCCTTGCCCCGAATAATGTTGTATTTGAAAATATACACAATTTTAAAAAGATTGAAAAAACGAAACCAGTTATGTTTTATTACATTTTATATTTAAAATACAATAAACGTACAGTTCTTAAGATTTATACAGAAAAAGTGGTAAAGAAAAGCATTTAATAACTCAGGTACGGGGCATTCGTCATTCCTATGTCTACCTACGTTAAATTGTTGTGAAAACAAGCTTATGTGCCCAAGCGGTTAAATTAGTATTCCATCAACAACTCAACATTGATAGTTTTTTTGGATCCAACATTATTCGGGGCAAGGGCTCAATTAATATTTCAAAACCAGCTGCTTCCTTTCCTTTAGTATTGGGTAGACTTAGGGGGTTTCTCACCATCCTCCCAGTAGCTTATCTACCCTAATAACGAATATTTTCGATTTACGATTTACGGTTTATTTATTTATTAAGTTGGAGTTTATAAGTCGGTACTCGAACCTATGAATAGTGGCTATATATTGGATAAGTTGGCCGAGTTTTCTAACCACTGCGAGTATTTTATTTTTATTTTTAATAATATTCGTTATTAGGGTAGATAAGCTAACGGGAGGATGGTGAGAAACCCCCTTACAATAATAAGGACACATTAAAATAGTTGGGTAGGTACCTATATGACAGTAGTTACCAGATTATAAGATACTCGCAGTATCGCTGTTAAATAAAAGGCACTGTTTTGTTGTGTCAATCATATTTTTATTCAATCCCTTCCTTTTATTATAATACAAACAGTGGGATGCTTTGGTCACAACCGGTTGTTTCATGAGTTTGCAAATTTGAAGAAAGTAAAAGTCTTGAAAACACAAAGGAAAAATGGTGGGAGATGATTAAACAGTAATCTACAGAAATGGCTATATTGTATGAATAAAAATGGTTACTATGGTAAAACAGATATCTACTAATATTGAAAATTAAATGGAACCACAGACATCTTAAATTAAACAATCGCCTTGGTGAAACACCACCAATCAAAATTGAAACATTGCTAGAAATCACTTTGGCCTTTTTTTAATAGATCAAAAGAGTAAAGAGCCTGGTACTTGCCCACCTTCCTCTTCCTAATATCCTTCCTCTCCCCACTTCCTTCAGCCTCATAACATATCCCAATTGGGGAGTCATAGTCTCAATAGCTCCAGGCCCCCTAGCACACTCGATGGATAACGATTGATAGCATAACTATCGTTTTTTTTTTTTAAAGGTGAAGACGGTTTACAAGCAGTTCCTGTGAGCACTTAGGCCACATGCCCATTGTGCTATCTCCCATTTTACGTCAAACCTTTAATAACAACCCAGTTTCTTTAATAAAGATCACCAGGGTTGTCATTGGATATGTGGCTATGTCTTCTGGTTCTACTGTATGTCTCCCCGGGTATCTGAGCCTAGTTCCCACCAGGGCAGGACATTGGCACCATAGGTGAATTGGAGTCTCTTCATCCTCTTCACTTTTTCGGCATATATTGGCGTTTTCCACTCCCAATATCTGCATGTATCTCCTGAGATGGCAGTGTCCCGTTAATAGTTCTACCAGTTTCCTCAGCAAGTTTCTGTCCATATCGAGTAGTTTCCTGGTTCGTCTAGGGTCCGGTCCTTTTATGAGAACTTTGGATTGTCTCATTCCGGGTGCCCTCTCCCATTCTTTACAGTGCTGGGATTTGACCTACCTATCGATATGTAGTTTTGTGTGGCAAGCTGCTACTCCTACGGCCGGCTCGGATACCACAAGTGGTGCTTTCGCCCCTTTCCTTGCTAGTTCGTCAGCCTGCTCGTTGCGCTTAAACCTTTAGGTCCTGGTACCCAGATCAGGGTTATTTTGATGAGAAGTTACCGAAATTTATCCTATCAATCTTTATCGATCGAGTGTGCTAGGGACCTAGATCAGGGTTGTTATGGATACAAAAATTTTGACATTGACATCCGCGTATGCGGCTTAGTAGAGATTCACATCTGCGGATGCGGATTTTAGGATTTTTTCAAAGAATCAGTAGTACGTCCCTTCCGCAAGTAACTTTTATTACATATTTTACACTCGGACTTCTCCGGATCATACTGCTTTTTATTGGTGGCGGCATTTTAATTTACTTTTTTTCTTAATATTTACATCGAAATATTCATCAACCACGCAAAAAACTTGGATAAACACAGTAAACAAATACTGTAATTGATTCACAATGGGAATCATGTCGATAACTAAAACAAAACAAACAAAATCTGTAGGATCTTGTCACCAATGTCTGCCTTTCTATTGGTCAGTTAGCGAATGAACTTCGTGCTAGTTGCTATCTTTGTTTAACGAAGATAGCAACTAGCAAACACGTGCGAGGCAAGCGCCACTCTGCCCCGGCTCACTTTCTTTAAATCCCTGAAAGCCCCAGATTAATTGATGAGGATGAAGATATCTGGGTTAATGCGAATATTCCGCATTTGCTGGATAACCATTTATTGGATGACCAACACCCCTGCCATAGGTCACCCCAAGTGGTTCGCTACGTTTGGTGACTTAGCAATGGGGGCCCGGGTACACGGGGTGAGGTTTCTTGACGGTGAATGCGTTTGCCCACCCACTGCTTGGCGAGCCGGATCGGGAGAGATTGGTTGAGGGAGACCTAATTTAGACCGTATTCGTACATTCCTCACTCCTGGACACATTGACCCTCAGATTCATACCAACCCTTCTTACCTTTTTCCTCCCAGAACTTCCACTACTCCCTTTCCCTTAAAAGTCCTATTAATTTAATTTAAAAATACTTTAATTTTTCTATTTATTTAAGGTCTTACAAACTAAAATATTTCAATTTTTTTTTAAACACTTATTTTGTTTAGACATTATTTAAAAATCATAAATACTAAACACAGCATCCCCAAAAATAATATAGGCCCTGAGGAAAAAATTCCCTCAGGACCTATATCATGTACTGTATGAAGCTAACAAAAAAAAAAATTGCAGATGCGGATGCGAATAGCTGTATCACCCCTGCTCCATATGGTTGGGAGCAGTTGGAACTCTTGGATATTATTCAAATGTAATAAATCTATCCCAGTTTGTTAACATTGTGAATATTTGATGTAACAGGAAATGCAGGTCCTGGCGCCTCCAGGAGAGTACCTGGGACGAATTGTCCAAGTCTGGACGATGAACACTCCTCTCTTCCTAATAAAGGATAATAATGATGAACTACTGTTTCTAATCGAGGGTCCAGCCATCAGTGCCTGTTGTGGGAAACTGGATGCTGAATTTAAAGTGAGTTTTCAACAACACCATATTACAAAATTTATATATGCTGGAAAGGAAAATGGCTAAAGCACCATACAGGTGCGAGATTAAAGATGAAACCAAAATAATCTTTATTGTTTGTTTGTGCTTGTGTTCATCAAAATTAAGTTTTCTAAAGCTTCCCACACACTCTTGCAATCTCACGAAAACTTGATTTGATAAACACAAGCACAAACAATAAATGTGTAGGTTCATCTTTAAGAGGGTATTACTAGAGAATACGGGAAATTAGTCCTTTTTAAATCAAATTTCAGACGTATTAACTCTTTTTTACAAAAAAACATAAATTGATTTTTAAAGATTGTTATTTTATCTGGTACACGCAGTTTTAAAATTTTGAAAAACTAAGTGTATTTTTAATATACTAAGGTTATGTTGTTGGCAGTTTCGTTCAATTTTCAAACGATAGATTCTATTAAACAACACAAATTTCAAATCATATAATCATACAATTAAAATAAATCAATAATGTAGTCTACACAGTTTTCAAAATTTAAATTTTAGTTCAATTAAAATCATTAAAAAATTTATCCGAGAATGTGTTTTGTGACAAAAAATACCACAGTTTTTCTATTTACATATTTAAGGTCTTACAAACTAAAATATTTCAAATTTTTTTTAAACACTTATTTTGTTTAGACATTATTGAAAAATCATAAATACTTATGATCAAAAAATACTTACAAGAAGTACACTATATTTAATAATTTATCATCGTGCTTTGAGCATTTTAATTGCTTACTTGAATGTAGGTATATATTAAAGCAAGTTTTGAATGAAATAGATCGATATTAAATTATTTATTTAAAAAATTTGATATGGGGGATAATCGATCTTTCTCATTGGAACCTCCCTGTACAGTTGCAAGCATTTTTAAACTCAGCTTTATTCTCAGCTGCTGGTCAATTGCCACAGCTGTATAGTGCTTTAGCCATTTTTCCTTTCCTTTCGATATATGTATATGTATATCGTCACTCACATTATAACACCACTTATCTCAAAGAATACGAAATTGTTTTTGTCGAATTTCTTTTAAAACTATGCATGCGGCATGGTTTGAATCGACAAACAAATGTTTTGACCAATCACCGCTCTTTTTGTGCAAAGTTTTGTAACAAAATAATTGGTACTTATCAATGATTAGCAGTAAATGTTCATAAAAAAGTTTTATTTTGTAATAAGAATTAAAATTATTTTAATTTTTTAATGCTCTTATATTTATTTTTGTTCTATTATTTGGAGAAAGTTGAATAAAATATTATATATTTCTCGCATAAGAACAACGCATATCTCATTATTTCTCAGCCTTTTTGTGTGTTACACCGCAAATGTCATTTAAAATACCTAATCATATGTTTAAATGAAAAAAAATTACATCTGATCTCAAAATATCTGATCCCTAAATATAAGTTGGCCCTTTTTTTCAAAGATGTGTGATTTTTATTTAATAAACCGAATGGTTTTTTGTCCCTCCTGAAAACCTATGTAAAGTTAAATACGCGGTGTTGTAATGTGAGTGACGATATATAGGTATCTATATTAATATGAAGTTAAGTCATTTTAAAATATAACATGCTACTTGTCATTGGACACATTCGACAGCCTGACCAAAAAATAGCCTTCACCATGGTTCCCGTTTGATCTGGCAATGTCTTCTGCTTCCATGGTCTATCGAGCTCCTTACCAGGCAGATTTGCGCCTGGTAGTAAAATGAAATATGTAACTGTAACATGTAAATTGTTTACAATATCTATTGTTTAGAGATGGATTTTTGCCTAATTAATTGTAGAAGAATAACTATGGTGGTAACTTTATTTTTTATCAGTGTTACAGCCCAAGACATGATTTCAACTTATCCACAATTAGTGGCGCTTTTTCTCTTTTGCGTGGTCTTTAGTGGATCTGTTTTGAGATTTCTTCATCATATTTCAGTAGTCTGCCATACAGCACAGAGAAAAAGATTTGTATGATGAATTGAAAATTGTGGTCGCTCTATAATTTAGTGAAGGTGGTAACTTATACCTCAGAATGCCAAGAATTAATAGCACCAAAAATCGGGTGTCTCATTCAATACAATACTCATATGTTACTAGTATACTCGCACAGGCAATTTGTACTAAAAATCTATAATGGATGTCATATTACCCTTTAAGTCGCATACTACAATATCATCTGATTATCATTTTTTAGAGAAAATTCCACCTACAGAGAAGAAAATATGTCCTGTTTTAAAATTTATCACACAGACCCAAAAACTATCAGAAAAGAAACTAAATATAGGCAAATAAAATACATGATTTGTCCAGGTTATCCACTGGAGCGATTTTTGGCTTATATATGCGCCATTTTAAATGTCTAGGATTGCTTTCCGGATATAAAAAAAACCAATTATTACTTTATTCGGCAATTTTTTTATTTTTATATTTGTAGCTCCCACGTTTGTTATTTTGGTCTTAAAATTAAGCTATTGAAATGCTTTATCTATTATAACGATAGATGTTGCAAATCCGAACTTCGTAGACTATTTTAGAATGATGTTAAAAATAAAATAAATAATATTTTTTTCGCGCCAAATTTCTGATCAACTGTTTACGGTTAAAATTAAGTCCCTTTTCGAAAGATATGTATCTTTAATTATCAAGTATACCACAGACAAGATACAAAAATCGAAAATATTCTATTTTGACTGGAATTAGTACCTCTGACGGCAGTTTCAAAGTATCAAACACGCAGGATCCGCGCGGTTATAAACTTAACGATTTTTTAATATTTCTTTTTAAAAAATCCTACAAATATGCGATAAACGGTTAAATACAGGTTAATTCATTAGCTTCATAGCACTAATAAGTTTTTATGTCTCCATGTTAAAATTCAAAGGTATGATTTTTTTAATGTTGGCGAAAAGTTTAAAAAATGATCGTCTGGAAATCTCGAGCAATCGAAGCAAATTGATTTATTTCACGTGGTCGCTCCAGTGGTTAAAAGAAATTTGCATTGAAAATTATAAGAAATTTATCACGGTAATTTTTCTTGAATGTCTTTGGATAAAGTAACTTTTTTATATTTGATACCAGTCGCCAACCTTTAATTCCATTGCTCATTTGTGACACCAGAATTTTTTTTAATGACAATACTACTAACTACGACCATACATACGACCATAAAAGTACCGAGGATTAGAATACCCGTACATGACATTCAAAGGGTTAATAATGTTACTCATCTGGATTGAAGTACACCAACTAGTAGTAGTAACATTTTTTCAAAATATCAATCATTTTTTTTTTTAGATTCTTAGTGGAGATTCCATGACACAACAGGGCACAATCTCACACAGGTGGGAGGAAACAGCTGCCAATTTCATCATGAAGGTGACTTTCCCTACAATGGCGGCGGATCCCAAAGTAAAGGCCCTCGTCATTGGGGCCGCATTCTTATTGGTAAGCCTTCTAATCCAAAGGATATCTGTTTTTAAATTAAATAACTCTCAATATAAAAAATGTATAAAAATTTTATTTCGTGAATTTTAGAAAAAATACAAACACTTACACACGCAAAACTTAATTCATAAACACAGATCCACAATATTTAATACTTAAACTTGAGTTAGAAATTTTTTTTTATTATTCTCTCACATCTGAGAATTCTCATGAAATATGTATAAGTATTCTCGGGTGCGAGGATAAATACATATACATAGATACTAACTTTCTAATTTTTTTTCAGGAATACACTTATTTCGTTCAAGGGAAATCAACCAAGTGCCTGAGTATTCTTTGCTAATGTGATAAAAATGTACCTTATTTTAATAACATATTATTAACTCTAAAAATAGTATGTTCTTCAAAATTAAACTGTAACTAAATTATGTTAAGGTGAATGTCAAAAGAATTCATATTCTACGCTTTCGTAGATGGCGCGCGTATAGTAATTTTACTTATAAACGCTTTTTACAAGTTATGCTTTGAAGTATTAAGAAAAATTTATTGTTCGCGAAAGTACACAAGCAATATGAGTATTAATAAATAGTTTTGTCAATTAAAAAACTTAAATCTTTCAAGAAAGGCTAGCAAATACAATATTTCATCAGTGATTCAATCCAATATAGTATTTGTTTGCCTTTCTTGAAAAATCTACGAAAGCGTAGAATATGATTTCTTTTGACATTCACCTTAATGATAAAATTTATATGAAATACTTGTACATGGATGACTAATTTTATTTCAATACTTTAAGAAAATTCTGTGCTGATCCATTATTTAAAAATAAAAATTATTTAATATTATTTTTTAAATATCAAGATTGTTATGGTCATATACACATTAAATAATAATGTCCAATATTATTGTATTTAGATATTAAATCTTCAGTATAATTTTATTTACATATTAATATGTATTGCTAAATTAATATAAAATTAACAATTACGTTTTTTTAAGGAGGTGAGGTAAAATATTAAGGCGATTATTTCGTGAGATTCGTGGTTAATACATACGCTTACTCAATCAATTAAGATCAAAATCATATTTTGCAAATTAACAACATTAAAAATATTACAAATAATGGTTAAAACAGGAAAAACAAAAAAATATTACTACCATTTCCGAATACAAAAATATGCATGCATTAATAATGAATTCATTGCAAAGTGTTGTATAAAAATAAAATAAAATATACAACTTATTTTAATTTGTACTGAATTCCAACATTAAAAAAAAAAGTTTTATTTATTATTTCTTTGCTTTCTTTACGAAAATATTATTAGCTAGTTTAACAGACTTGTGGCACTTCCCTCCATATCTCACAATGTAGGCATTAATGTCAAACTTCCTCTTGCATCCCGCATAGTTCATGAAACGTATCTTGCCAAACACCGCCCTCTCCGCCCAGCCCTGATCATGGATCCCACAAATGGACCACATGCAACCTGAAACAAAACAAAAAAGCTTTAAAAAATATTTACCGAAAACACAAAAAACAGATAATAACGGCAAGTTGCCGCCGCTTTTGGAAATCTGCTGTAAAAAAATATATTAATAACAATCAAACTCAACTCATGTCAATAGGTGTTCAACAGTTTTTACTGCCACGTCACACAATTCTGGTCCTCCTTCAACAACCTAACCTTATGTGGGCTGAAATATTGTGGAATATTTCAGCACATGACGCACACAGTTGGGGCCTAATAGAGTTGGCTATGTGTGAATGCGGTGCGGTGCAGACTACCAAGCTTGTGGCCAACGATTTCTGGCTCCATTCATTCGCCAGCGGAATTAATGAGGTCCTCAGGGCAATGCCTGAGGCCCTAGACCGGTTTGCAGGCCTGCATGTTTATGGTTATATCATCACCGGTTCACGGCGAGTTCATCGAAAGCGAATTCAACCTAATCTGACCTGACCTGACCTGACCACTTAAAAAAAGACCAGACTATAACAAGGTACCTCATAGCTATACAAAAATCACTTTAAAGAAAGAAACTGAAAATAAATGGAATAAAAGATATATGGAGGAAAGCACGGGAAAAATTACAAAAAAATATTTTCCAAAAATATAAGCACGGCACTTCAAAAAGGAAAACACGTCAAAAACAGCTTTAATGCAACTCAAACGCTTTAAAATAATAGATGATGACAAATGCCCGTGTGACAAAACATCAACACAGGACAGCATCCGTGTATTAGAAAAATGCTTTATCTTTGATGTGGACAGATTCAGACTAAATTTCAAACTAAAAAACTACGGAATAACAGAAGAGAATAGGCAAGAAATCTGGAATCAGAAAAAACCGAGCGAAATATATATTGCGTACTTAGAAAAAATTACCAAAAGAATAAAAGAAATAAATGAAACAATCGAAAACTAAAAAAATGAACTAAGATAAAGATAATAAAAAAGAATTAGGAGAAACCTTGTGCGTAAAAAGCAAGGTACCCCCAGAAGATACTAACAATCTACACGACCTGACCTGACCTGACCTGACCTGACCTGACCTGACTTGACCTAACCTGACCTAACCTAACCTAACCTCTCGTTGTCGATGAATTTGCTTTCGAAGAATTGATTTTCGATGAACTCGTCAGTTACCCATCTAACCAGCATACGAAAGAAAAAGTTACTATTTAGTTATTGAAATTTAAAATCAATGGACTTACCAGCGAAAAAGGTAATATTGTGACAATAAAATTGCAAGTTGGGAAAAACAAATTGAACTTACCAACAAATCCATTAGGATCCCGCCCGTCCAAACTGTATCGGTCATTCAAATAGATGGCGTCCTTCAGAGCTTGCTCCGGTGACTCGGTCCATTCCAAAATCTTCTTGGCCCAGTACATCCTCATGAAGCCGTGCATCTTTCCCTCCTTGACCAGCTGCAACTGCGCAGAGTTCCAGAGGTCGTCGTGGGTCATGGCGTCTCTCAGTTGCTCAGTGCTGTACAGATATTCTCTCTTATCCTTTCTGGAAATATGTTAAATAAAATTAATGTACCACTATACAGATACAGCTAAGATTAATTTAATTTATTTCATATTCGTAAGTAAAGGAAATGATAGAAATTAGTTCAAAATTAATTGGGATAAAGAAACAAAATGTTATTTTAATCATTGGCTAGGTGTCTAATTTCAAATGTGTTTATAATAATTTTAGACATTGTTAGGCCCTTTGCTGATGGAGAAACTGAAACCAAACTAAAACTGGTTGGCAACTGCATCGGGCATATGAATCGTTGAGTTCCAATACCCTCCTCTCTAATGGATTTTCATGCTTTTGAGTAAATCAAGAAAAACGTGTAAGCTGATCAGTTTTCATGATTCCAGTAATTTTAGATACACATTAGCTATAAACTGCTATACCCCAAACGCTGTTTTGTGGACTAGCGACGAAGCGCATTTTCATCTTTGTGGCACAGTAAACAAATGAAAATTTCATTACTGGGCATCTGAAAATCGGGAAATATAGAAAGATGGAAAGAATAGGGGAAGAAGCTAGAGGATAGAGGGGAACAAGGTAAGGGTGTACCTAGCAGTGGCGGTCAGTGACTTTTTGTAGAAGGGATGCTGGGCTATTAATAAGTATATAGGTAAACTTACCTACTACTATTAGAAGTAGAAATCTATGGATAGCACCTTGAGCATGACGGAATTCCTGACAGTCTAATTAGCTCTATAAATCCTTAGCGCTCCAAAACATCAATTACTACAGAACCTAAATTTCTTACATGTGTCATTGAACAAATAAACAAAAAATCATTGATGTTTAGAGCTTACATTTATCAATTTGACGCTTCTTCTTTATAAAGTCATCAATTATTTACATGGTCGAGAAATGTTGTCTTCTCATGCCAGAAGTAATATTTTCTCAATAAATATGATGAAATTATGAATTGAATGGGTAATAAAAGGATTAAATATTAATTAAACAACAATGTTTCAATTGTAATTATAATATCCAAACAAAACTGTCAAAAATGCACCAAGAAAACACATACCTACTAAACACAATCTATGCTATCGGTAAAAAGTAATACGCTATTCTGAGCCTTATTCATGTACACATTAAAGTCGTTTTTTGTATTCTGGATGCTCCCGGCACACAAGCATCTGTCTTTCAAAGAACTCTGCAGGCCATACTGAATACGCATGCCCCGTATCCGAAATGTTCCTAGTGTTTGGAATACTGAATACGAACAGCATTCACTAAACAGCCGGGTCGGGTCGCCTGTCGGTTCATTGTGTAAGTTGAACGCAGTGAGTATCTGAGGACGCTGTTGCTGGTATGTGTGTGTTTACGCGTTGTACGTTTTACTAGCATTGAGAATGCATATGTATTTCGACTCGCTTCATGAGTCACTCTGTTTCTTTGTGTATTCTCTTTTGGTAATATTTGGCAGTATTGCTGTTTACAGCTAGAATAAATAAATTCTAAGCTTTTTGACTAGAAAACAAAGGGATGCGGCGCTTCCACCACATGTATGGACAGACCGTGCCTGGTACCTAGCTGTTTAGACCTACATACTATGCATAAAACTATTTCAAGCCACATTTTTTGGTCTTTCATAAGAACAATATTTAAGTACATTTTACCTGTGTAAATCCAAAGAAGTTTGGGCCCAGTTGCTAGCACCTTTCAAACTGTCATAGTGTTCATTATAATAGCAGAAATTATCAGCCAGCTCTCGACGGACGATGGCTTCTTCGCAGAAAGCACTCACACTCTCGCTATGCTTCGACTTGTACTTCTGAACACACAATACTGCTCTCTGGACAGAAAGTTGACCTAAAAAATATAATAATTGTATAACACTGCATCTTAACATCTAATCTAGGCTTGGTAAACGTGAAACTAATAAATCCCTTTGATATTTTACAAGATTAAAAATCATGTCTAAGCTCTGTGAAAAGGAAAATATGTGCACAAATACAGAATTTAAAAAAACAGCCTATCTATGGTTTGGTAAAAAATTCAAACATTTTATACAGTGGTGAAATAGGTTTACAATTTTATGGAGGAATATCAATATATCAGGATTTCAATAGTCTATTTATCAGAATATCTAAAGAAAATAATTTTTAAACACGGTTCTTAACCCTCAGGCGGCAGGAAGCATCTTCAGTCATTTCAACGAGCTTGCCTTTCATGCGGGAGCCGGCTGTAATTATTTCTAGTTTTCAGTCCTTGTATATCGTGTATTTGCAAGTTTCAGGACCAAATTGAACATGAAAAAAATCTCTGAACGATGCTAATTTATTCTGAAATATTTTAGTTAATCTTTAGCAAGGGTTTAAAACCAAGGATGCTTCTGTACAAACCATTGCAAATTGTGCACAGTCGCAGTAGAACAAACAGAGGCACTTGCAATAGTATCACTTGTAACTTAATAAAACTTATGTTTTTTTTTATATTATTATTTTCAAAATGTCAAGGGATCTTAGTGACAAAGAATTTTTGAGAGCTTGTTAATTTAGAATATATTAAAAATTGGATAGTGATGCTGATTCAAAATTATTTGATGTCTAATGTGCTAAAGTTAATAAAACTAATTAAAAAATATAATTATAATTAATGTTAAAAACGAAAGTGTTAGCAAAATATGACAGATTTTTTTAAGTGAGGCTGCGCATAATATTATGAACATGCATATAAAAGCATTTTATCAAAAAGACAAAAAACTTAGTTTCCATTACTTTATTTTTTAATATACACAATCTACATGTTTCATGAACAATGTTCACTTCTTTTTCGTTGTTTGTTTTTGGGGTGTTATGCCGTGTTGCGCTACCTTCGTCGGATTTGCCGGATCTGCCCTGATGATGGACACTGCAACGCTGTCCGAAACGTCGGCTAAAGAAGGAGGTAGCGCAACACGGCATAACACCCCAAAAACAAACAACGAAAATGCTTTTGGCCGTGATAATCTAAAAATGTTCACTTCTTCTGGAGTAAATGTCACACAAATGGACAGGAATAAGTACAGACAAATGTACAGGATAAAGTGTCCATTTACACAAACCTAGATTGTGCACAATAATAATTAAATTTATGTAAAATAATTTATTTGTCTTTTTAGTAAAATAAATAATGCCGTCGCAAAATCGGTTAGAAGAATTTCTTATAAAATAAATTATTAATAAAACTTCATAATATTACGACAGTAAAACAGTTTATATATTCTGATACTATCCATATTTGCATCGGTCCTTTGTAATCGGAGATGCAGCTAATAGCAGACTCAGACGGAAGTAAATACCTCACATTATAAAGATAATTCTGTAATATTTTAAGTCTGATTTTTGTTGAACAATTTTTGTTTAATTAAATTAAACAAATAACTTTGTATCAACCACTATTATATAATCACAATTACCAAAATATATTAATTACCAAAATAAGTACAAAGGTATCTGTTTAATTTAATTAAAAATGACGCCACAAAGTGATTTTGCGAAGTTTGAAGAAATAATTTTTTTTTGTTTACTAACATGTTCTAAAACAACATTCAGCATTATCTATGTATAAGTTTAATGGCCTGAATGCAAACAAAGAACAATCCTTTTAATGGCAGTTTTTAAAATAAATACTGTTTAGCTCAATCAAAATATTAAGAATATTGCATGGCAGTGGCAGCACACCAACACTTTGACGCAGCCTAAAAGAGATATTAGTTACAATTTTGAGTATGATTTTTTTTACCAAAGTGAAACCATGGAGAGAGGTTGCTCAAGGCATCAGCGAGTGGGTCATTTCTTTTAGTTTCAAAAATTTTCAGTCCCACGGTGCAGAATTTCTCCAGAGTCTTCAATCCCTGTTTGGTTCCCGGAGTAGCCCAAGAGCACGAACCTATGGACTTGTCTACATCACGAGTTTCTAATGCGTTCTTCCAATCAATATCCTAAAACCAAAACATATTTTATAATCAGACCTAATTCAATTATTTTTTTATTACTATGTTACTTTCACCTCATAAATGAACATAAATATTATTAATAGACTCCTCCCTCGGAAAAATGGTTCCAATAATTATTTCACAAAATGAAAAACCAAAATTATTCATAATGACTAATTACAAAACATTGATAGGTTGGTGGGGGTGGACAATTCAAGGGTTGTACAATTGTGCACATTGAGCCAAGATCTAAATTTGGCTTGGTCATGGAAAAATCAAAGTGAAACTAATTTAACACAACACCTTAAAATTAAGACACGTAATTTTTAAATGACTAACCAAAATGCCAGATAGTAAGTCATCTACAGCCTGTTAATCTAATATTTAAAAATTAATGTTTGTTTGTTCGTACCTTATAAGGTACTTATGGCGTAACTTCGGCCATACCGTTTGTCCGATTGTGATGAAACTTTGGGAATATGACGTGCGCATACCCGGGATGGTTATAGGATAGTGAGCTCTGGCGTTATGAAATTATTTCCTTTACTATTCATACGATTGCGATTAAAATTTCATCTGATTTGTATTAAATTTTCTTGAATTGTTGTGGACATATCCGTGAATATTTCTATTTATATTTATACTGGTGAGCGCTGGCATTATTAAATTTGCATTAAAAAATGAAATAGGTCACGCGAATTGTTGGAAAAATGGGTGTCTTTTATGGAGTTAAGTGGCAGGGAAAAAAGTACCAGATGACAGGAATTTTCCTGACATGTCAGGCATTTAGCTGTCTGTCAGGGAAACGGAAAAAATTATCAGGAATTTTGAAAAATATTAGAAAAAATAAATTTAAGTAAAAGAATTTTATGCGCAATGGAATTTACAGGTATTACGGAATTCCGGTCAGAATCGAATAAAATGACAAAAAACATGATTATATAGGCGAAATTACCAGAAAAATTCACGACCTGAAATCCTTTAGCCCCCCTCAGGATGGATGGTGTACACCGGGTGTCATTCGTACCGATAATGTGGTAAATTTACAATTCGAATTTTTTTGCTAAGTCAGGGATTTTGTCAGGAAAACTCATTTTCGGATCTGGTAACCCTATGCGTGAGGGTTGGGGGGTTTGCGAGAAGGGGGTGAGTGGGAAAGGGGAGGGGGATGTGGGGAAGGTGAAAAGGGTACGCGGGAGGGGAAGGGGACGCGGTAGGGGAAGAGGAAGAGGAGGCGGGAAGGGAACGGGGACGAATGGGAAATGACACGAAAGGGAGAAACTATTTAAGTAGCATTGCAACGCATGCCGGGTATCAGCTAGTAATAATATAAAATTGTTTTGTCAATGAAAGATTACCTCTGGAGCAAAATCACTCTTATGTGGGTGCTTCATCACGCGTGGAAATGATGTCAGATATTCATGCAACTTTGAATTGATCTTAGTTCTGATAGTGCGTGCCCCATACTCCAACTTGGGAGAGGCGATCCAACACGGGACAATGTTGTGAGCATCTACTTGGATCAGGGGGACGTCCTTGGGGATCTTGGTCTTCACGTCCTCCACCCAGGACAGGGGCTGCCGCAGCGGGGAGAAGTCACACACCACCGCACCTATTCGATGCTCCTTGACCCACTCCGATAATACCTCTCCAGCACTTCCTTCCAGCAAATGGAAATTGATGTTTAAACTGGCACACTCTTTGCTGACTTCCTCCAACCCTGGAAATACAGATGGCAAAAATACGAAAACTTTGTAAGATCCAACCAGTGTCTAATTTTTGAGAATATCGCCTCCAAAATACGAGAATGAAAAGGATACAGTTTTAAAAGATAAAGAGTAGTGCAAAAATAAAGTACCCTTTAGCAGAAAATCAAAATGCCTCATAGTGGCATCCAAGAACTTCGGCAGTAGCGAAAAACACACATGCAGGGGGACGTTAGTTTTCAATGCCAGTTTTTGAGCAAACAACATGGCCCAATTATCTTGAACTCTGCAATCTCGAGACATCCAATAAACAACACCTTTGGCGTCTTTCGGCATTTCTAATTCATTTGATAAAATTCGAACACGTGTCTTTAGGTATTTGAAATCAGTCACGGATTTTCCAGCAGAAATTCTATCTTTTTCAATGGATTCAATAAAATCACTTTTAGCTTTTTCAGGTTTTTCTTCATTCGTCAACTTTATCTTTTTCGAAGCAGATGCCATCGCGCAGACTGGAAACTTATGTTTCAAATACGTTAAACTTTGCCTCAACAATAGCATTCAAATATTCAATTCGAAGAATATTCTTGGACAATTTGTTGTTGTTCTAAAATACTTTCGACAATAACACTACCATAAACTAAATACTTCAGAATTGCTTAGAATGTTATGTGACAGGTGACAGCTAGCATCATAGACATAAAGATAGTAAAAGCCCCAATACACTACTCGCGAAGTTGATCGAGGTTAATCGAATACGACAGTATAGAAACGAACTTCACTTCGCTTTGTACAACCTCGCCTCGCTTCGTCCGACTTTTTATTTTATTTATTTATTTGTTTGTAAGATTTACACAGTACATTAAATATAAGTTGTAAGGTATTTTAAATAAATCACATGGTTTTGTACCCATTACGTAATTCTGTAAAATGTCAATAGGTAATTTCGCCTGGGTTTTAAAACTAAATTATGATGAAAATAATGAAAAGAATCAAACATTGGTTGACTAATAAAACATAAATGAAAGCGTATGGGAGGAGAAAAATTTACATTTTAAAATAAAAATTATTTCCTCACTAGAGTTTAATAAAACTACAAGAAATTTAATAATTTTTTTTTTGTATGTTCGCAATGAATCATGAAAAATGTCTAATTGTAATAATTGTTCATAATGGGTAAACGTTGTGATTACGCGAGTGATTGGTGAGTTATTTGCTGCATTGTTGTTGTGGGCTTCTATATGAAGAAGAGAAGTGTGCCTGGTACGCCGCATTGGAGCATTTAAACCATTTATGCCAGCCTTCCGAAATGTCAAATCGACAAACTTCAATCCGTGTTTAATGCAGCGGCACGGCCCATAACCGGGATCTCTAAATATTCGCACATTTCAGAACACCTTCGCAACCTTCACTGGCTTAAGTGCCCTAAAAGAATCCAGTACAAACTGTGCTGGATAGTGTTTAAATCCATCAATGAAATGGCCCCACTTTACATCCCTGAACTATGCGTCCCGGAAAACACTGGTCCAAGGCAGTCAACCCTTAGATCAGCAACATCATCAGCTTTAGGTAGACTGATAGAACCTAAACGAAAGCCAAATACTAAGTTTGGAGATCGTGCATTCGAAGTATCTGGGCCTAAGGCTTGGAACAAACTCCCTCCGGAACTAAGATGATAACAAGCCCAACATAATTTAGGTCAAAACTAAAAACCTACTTATTTAGGCTCTCATACCCGTAAATTAAATAAATCTATCTGTATCGTGTATTGCCTATAATTTATCTTAATCTATTTTCTTATTAGATTAACATCATTCGAAGCCTTCACAGCAATCCGTTGCTTAACGAGAGACTTAGACTTCATTTAAGAAAATAAATATTCTAATCAAATTCATGTACTACTGTACCGCCCATCAATTAATTTTGCTTTTCCCAAACACGTTCATTAAATAACATAATTATATATTAGTATTAAAAATATACCGGGATCAAATAATTACTTAGTAATTACCAAGAACATGTGTTCGCTATTATTAGAAATAACTATGTAATTTTATTAATACAAAAATTTTGGATGAAAACTTTAAAAAGTTTTAAAAATGGCTCACTTTACGATTTTTCTAACTAAAATTACTGATAATGAAAAAAAAATAAAAACACGTACACATTTAATGAGTCTAGTTTTTTAACTGTTAATTCATGGTGGAATTCCATTGTATTAGATATGAAATTAAACAATTTTTTTCACTTTGTTCCACTTGTTTATTTACACCAGGACCGGTTTCGTCCTACTACGGACATTTTCAGACTGGTCTGAAAATGTCCGTAGTAGGACGAAACCGGTCCTGGTGTAAATAAACAAGTGGAACAAAGTGAAAAAAATTGTTTAATTTCATATCTAATACGTACACATTTCATTAGACAAATGAATTATTAACTTTACTGTAACCCACTTTTTTGTCATTTCATATAAATTAAATTTTTATTCTGATCGAAAAGTTTGGTTTCAAAAAGGTGTACATTTTATTTTTTTGTAGTTTACTTTTAGATTTGAATATATAGCGTGTTGTATTATCTTTCCAATACCGTGTAAATCATACTTCTCACTATGATAGTAAGGGAGATACAACGATTTCTTTGACACCTTTGAGAGCTGGGACAAATAATATGGTATCCTGTGATTAAACGGGTTAATATAATAAAAATCTTTTATAATCTTTATAATTTTCTTAAATAATTAATAATTGCGTTGCAAGCAATAAGATGTTCTGGGTGAACGGAACTGTCTCTATACGACGACAGTTATTATTTGACATGAGCATGCTCTTTAAAGAGCATGTGTGTTCAATTGTTGGCTTTGAGCATGCTCATTCATTAGAAAGCTCAAGCCAAGCCTGTTCATCTATGAGCAAATGTGTACTTTTTATTATTAATTAAAGTTAGAAATATTGTCTACAAGTTTTTTTGGGACCATTTTTTCTTTAACATGCTCAGAAAAAAGTTATATGTAAATATTTTCAGAAATACTATTTTAAAAACTGATATTCTTACTCTATTAATAAATTGTAAAGAATGTATGACTTTTATCGCAAAATCGAAAAGAAACTATTTTTTAGAATAACTAATTAACAACTTAAATAAAATAAAAACATAGTCTATTTTCATACAGTGGTTAAGGAGATATGAACGTTTTCCGAAAGGCTTTGCAAAATATACTCAAGGGGGGGGGGGAGGAAAGCACAAGGGGGATAACCGGGGATTTTTATTTTTAAACATATCTAAAGCTGTTTTATCATCTGTGAAAAATTCAGCTTCCGGGGAATTAGTTCCGACATAAAACCTTCATTGACTGGGATTATGCTACGGACACACTTGCTCATTTGAAGCCAAAGAGCATGCTACCTAGTAGCAATTGCTACCTAGTAGCATGTGTGTCAGTGACGTTGCTAGTAATGAGCATGCTCATTTGAAGCCAAAAGAGCATACTCTCAAATCGACAGACGTTTGATTTGTGAGCATGCTCATTGGATTATCGGATGGAAGGGGAAGCCTCTAAGCATGTGTGGACAGGCTGGCTTATGAGCATGCTCATTTCAATCCGATCTCAGTTCCGAATAGCATTCCGCATTTGAGTATCTCGTTTTTGTATGCAATTTTAGAGAGTAGCTCGTCAAATACTGCGGAAGCATTCGTAAATGATTTTTATATCCGTTGACATCTCGCATTTCTACTAACAAATGATTACTTGCTCCAAGGTTTGCTCTTCTAGTGATCCGATTACGAACCCATATCGATCTTTTAATTTTCTTATCCCTTCAAAAATTTTGCGATTTTTGTCAGAGGCTAAAAATATTCCCGCTTTGAGATAAAATCCAAATAAATGGAATATTTGTTAACGTATCCGAAAACTAAAAACTGTTTTCGAAAGGTGATGAAATATGCTTTTAAATTATATTATTGGAAATAACCATGTAATTTTATAAATATAAAATTTTTGGATGAAAACTTTTAAAAGTTTTAAAAATGGTAACCTCACTTTTTTGTCATTTCATGTTAAAAAAAAAAACTTTAAAAATTCACAAAGTTTCATATTTTTTATTCAAATTCTGATCGGAAAGTTTGGTTTCAAAAAGGTGTACATTTTATTTTTTGTAGTTTACTTTTAGATTTGAATATATAGCGTGTTGTATTATCTTTCCAATACCATTTAAAACATACTTCTCACTATGATAGTAAGGGAGATACAACGATTTCTATGAGACCTTTGAGAGCTGGGACAAATAATATGGTATCCTGTGATTAACCGCGTTAATAAAATAAAATCTTTTATAATCCTTATAATTTTCTTAAATAATTAATAATTGCGTTGCAAGCAATACGATGTTCTGGGCGAACGGAATTGTCTCTATAGATACGATGACAGTTATTATTTGACATGAGCATGCTCTTTAAAGAGCATGTGTGTTCAATTGTTGGCTTTGAGCATGCTCATACATTAGAAAGCTCAAGCCAAGCCTGTTCATTTATGAGCAAGTGTGTACAATTGTGTGAGCATGCTCATTAAAGAGCATACTCATAAGCCGGCTTGTAATAAGCAAATGTGTCAGTACCTGTAGCAATTGCCACTAGGTAGCATGCTCTTTGGCTTCAAATGAGCAAGTGTGTCCGTACCTATCCGTAATCCGTGGCAGACTTCACTTGGATTAGGTACTTCTAACTTCTAAGGCGCTCCGCCCACTGAGGCAACTGAAAACCAACTAAAACCGGCTGTTTCTCTGTCTTGATTGGTCAAAAAGCTTGGTTAACCATAGAAGAAGAACAATCAGCTGACAGTTGGCAACTATCAATGGCCGCCCAGGGCAACCAGTAGAGCAAGTCGCAAGTCACCGCTTGCGTTACCATTGACAACGGGGTTTTGTGTGATTGTGTATGTGCGGGCCATCACATTGTCATACAAAGACAGTTGGCAGTTGAGAGTTTTCAGTTGCCTGAGTGGGCGGAGGCGCTAATACTAATAAATGTTTGTAAACATGCTGCCTCCCCAAAATAAATTTTTAGCTATTGAACACAATATAATAATTATGACCTACACAACATACCTTATTATTCAGTATTAATTCTTTTTCGTTTTCAAACGCAATTTCGAAGCAATAGCAGCGTACTTAGGGGACATGGCGTTATCAGCGTTATTGGGCCCCACCCACCACTGGCAATCCGTTAATGGCACATCCAGTTTAATTTTAATTATACCAGGAAAATGTTCATAGTGGTTTTCCAAATCTTTGAGAGAATTTTTGAGCTTTATGTCAGCATCTTTCGTTTGGTTTTCGGTTACCTTCTCTAGCAAGTTGAGACGATTATCCCAAAAGTAGAGAATTTCTCCACTTCTTATTCTTTCATGGAGTTTTTTCAGCATATCTACAAACAAAAATCCCGTGTTGTTCAGCCAATAGTTTTGATTTCTTGTTTTTACTTCCCACATGAAAACAGTATTTATAAAATAACTTTTAATATAGGGCAGTCTGTGAATATCTCGGAAACGTTTCAGTAGTTTCAGAACAATCTTCATATTGTTGTTGTGACTCAACAGTCGCTGTTCCTGTCCGGGGAATACTATTCTCCAACACCGGTGTCGTTTGAAACTGTCATCAGCCTCAACGGGCTTTGCTATTACAAACCATTCTTTTATTTCGAACATAAGGGCATATTTTATTTTAACAATCGATGGCCACGTGGGAAACTCAAATAAAAAACACGGGACGATGTCGACATCAAAGTGTATCCCCTCGTCGGAAAGTTTCGTCACGTTCAGAGTGAATGCAGGCTTAGATTTCTTCAGAGAAATTTTATAAGAGCTGTTATCTTCAAGTGTTAATGTAGGAATGCCAGTATTTGATTTTTTTTGCCGGTTGAGTATTTTTATTATATTTCCTTCAAACCACTGGCGAAACTTAGTTTGCAGGATAAAATGTTTGTTGTCCATCCATAATTCTAAAGATTTGTAACTCTTCCATTGGGGTGTCTTTTTAAAAGATTCAAAGTTTTTTGCTTTGAGTTGAACGTATGCAGGGTAGCCGCAATTTAAAATATCTAATTCTAATTCATTTGGCAACTTCATACAAAGCATCATATCGAATTCGTCCGGGGCGACAATTTTTATATTATTGGCATAACTTCCCGAAAACTTTACTCCTTTATACTTGAGAAACAGAGGATCTGAATCTTGGATTAGTTCTTTTATCGCACCAAACACTTTAATAAATGAATTTACATGTTCAGTTTTTCGATTATTATCGATCGACAAAATCCTGCTAACATCTTGTAAATGAGAGTCAAATTTGGTATATTTGTCCATAGTGAAAAATCTCAATGTACGACCATAATTTTTAAATTTTATTTTGGACGACACTGAATATAAAAAGGTTACTGCAAAATCTCAATACTTAACAAAAATGTTCGAAAACACCACTCTGAAGATAATTACTTATTGAAACAAACAGGTGATTACAAAATAACAATATAGACTTCCTACTGGCTTATTTTTCTAAAAATTCTAACACTCACTACGTAAAATATGGTTCGAGCCGTAGGGGCACGCAGTATGCACGACAATATCGCGACATGAATTGAATTATGAATGACAGATGAATGCATAAATGCAATCCCAATCCCGATGATTGCCAATGATTCACGAGCATTGACGAAGTGATATACTTGGTCGAAGTTCACGAGTCATCTGATTTCAGGAATTCCCCACTATGGGATTGGTATGATTTATGCCCGCTATGGTTTATTTATGCGCTACACCGTGATGGACATTTCCGCCATTTCCGATACTTGTGTCAAAAAAAGTTTTGTCTAAAGTCTAAATTGTCAGAAACCGATGTTTTTTTAATGCTAATGGGAAAAATATTTCGAAAGATTATTTACCTACGTAGATGACATGTCATTTTGCATATAAAAAAATAATAATTTGTGCCTTGGGGAATATTATTTTTGTACTAGGTATCGAGTAGTGATGGTCATAATCTATTTGTTTCGAAAAGATTGATGCTTTTAAAAAGTCTGGGTACCTACCCAATCTTATATAATATTGATTCAAACTATTCGATTAAAATTAGTTCGAATATAATACCATAAAATTTCGATAAAATGAATACATACGACCTATCGAATAACAAGGTTCCAACAGGCGCCAAAGGGCGGAGGCAATTTGAGCTGATATGAATAATGTTCCTACTGTACATAAATAAACCAATCCCCTACTGTACTATTCTTTATTTCTTCTATAGACACCATATATAAAACTGAATTATGGCGATTATGATAAGATGGCGATGGGAAAGGAAAGCTCCGCTGATAAGAAAGAAAGAAATAAGAAAAAACCTGTCCTTTGTTTGATTTGCAATTTTGTTTAAAATCGTGTCTGAGAGCGGAAGTTCCTTCTTTTTAGAAGAAAGAAAAATAAACCATATATTATGCAAAATGGAAGTAAAGTATCTCAGGAAATTACTTAGCGAGTGCTTTAAAAACATTTTAAATTGCTTGGTTGCTGAGAATAATTTGACTGAATTAATAACCCGGGGTGTTATTCCCAGAGTTCATTCTTTCCGCAAAACAGAAATTATTTTATTAGAACCGCAGTTATAAATTTCCTTAAAGAAAATCCCTAAATGAAAACGTACTCGATACCTGACCATTCCTGCAAACAAGAGGTTGGCAGTGCTCACAGTGCCACTAAGAGGATCATTCCTCCTCCGTTGTCCAGTCAGTCTCTTGAGTACTGAACTATCAGTGAATAGAACACAGTATCACTTCTACGTACACACTACCCACGTACTCAGTTCACTACAATCTACAATCTGCCTGACGATGGACACTGTAGCGCTATGCGTCGGGTTACAGAAGGAGGAAACGTAACATGGCATTATAATCCAATATGTTTATATTTTTTTACATTTTTTTTTTTTTGTTTTTTAAAAAGAAAGACAAACATTCCCAGGTTACGAATAACCCAACAACATTTGAAAATCTTCTACTACCACCACACTAAGCGGAAGATGTTGCTTGTGTTGTGATGGAGGACTTAGCCAACAGAGGAATCGAACACGGAACGCCTGGGTGGGACACAAACGCGATGCCCACTGAACCACTGACCGGTCATCATTAAGTCCACACAGGAGGCTCCGGGGAAAATATTTACCCTCAGGGATAATGTCATCATTGGGGACGCTGTGTGGAAGGTCTTTTTGAGGAAAGGAAGAAGAGGAAATGCTTTCACCGCAAAGACCTGAACAAACCTCACCCCCATGTGCTCGAGCACCCTGCTAAGTCACCAAATTTAGTACACCACCTGGGGTAACCTATGGGAGATTGAAAAAAAACTCCTAAAAAATAAATTTCATCTTTGGCCCTGAAAAATCTCAAATCATAAAACTTCTATCCTAATTTTAATTGAAGGGTCCTGTGTACTTGTGTTACATTGTTTTTGCTGTTTATTAGTCTATTCTTATTATTTTTAATAATCTATTTTATTTGTTGTTTGATTTCCTAAATTTCCTAATAGTGTGATATTAACACAATTTTTTAAGAGAGATGCGCATAAAAACTAAATTATTAAGTTACTTAAAATCACTGGAATTGAATAACAAGGTTTCAACTGATTAAATTTCTTTTCCAGATTTCATACTTCTAAGCTTAAATGATTGTTTATGATACTTAAAATAGGTAAAAAACCTACAACTAACCGTAGTCATTCAAAAGTTTGAAGCCCGTTTTCTCAGAATAGGGTCGGCATTAGACGGAATCTTGTTATTCTATAGGGTCGATACATTAAAAAATTTTACAAACATTTCTATTCTGAAATCAAATAAATAAAAAAATTATTCAAATGAATTTGCCAACGGATTTTTGAAAATTTCTAAACCCTTCAACTTTTTGACTCTGAAGAAATTTAATTAATCGGTCTGATGAAAAATGAGCCTAGAGTAGTACTACCTGTTTGAAAATATTTTTTGTTCATTAAAGACAATATTAACAACTTTACTTTCAAATGAAAAATGAAAAAGAGAAAAATGGGAAAATGATTCGGTCAGAAATATATTACACGTCATCTAGGAATCTCCTAGATGCAATTTTATCTTCAATCATTAAATATTACAATTTGAGTTTTTACTCAATAAGTTATTCCACTATAATTAATTTATTTTTTTGTCTTTTCTTTTGTGTTTTCGAATGTCAATGCATTTCCTATTTTGCTCATTTGACGTATTCCATCCCGTCAAAAAATTTAAATCTTAAGTAAATAACTAGCAAAATAAAATTATACATTGCATATCCCTCAATTTTATTGAAAATATAAATAAAACAAACATTTCTTTAATATTCAAAATATCTACAAAATTATCACAAATTTCACAATAATCATTATCACTAATATTAAGCATATAATTATTTGCTATAAATAAATATATTAAAATAAAATTAGAAAGATGATAAGCAGCTGCTTTATGTTGCAGTAGATAGGAAGAGTTAAAGTATAGAAAAAAAATGCAGACCTTCATTCAACACTATACCTATAATGTGTGATGAACAGAGGCGGCTCGTTTATCACAAGAGGATTTAAAGGCTTGTCTCTGAGCTGTATGAAATCCACACACAAGTGCTGTGCGATTTCACGAATTGTCTAGGATCGAGAAAGAAATGCACTGAATGTACCCAAATGCTTCCCGTAGGGGCTGGCAAGAAACTACAATAAATAAAAAGATTTTTTGTTCAAGACAGCAAGTAGACTAACGTGTCTTTAACTAACCTAGTAGAGATAATATTCTAAGGCAAAATGAATACATAAGGTCGACACGGCAATTGCAGTGCTTCGTACCATGCATAGGTACGATTCTTCAACACTGCAATTGCAGGACATCTTGGAATATCCCCATGTGCACACTGAGAAATGTGTCAACGGACCGTGACCGAAATCGCTAGTAAGCTCCAAGACATGTCGGGGTGTGGTAGTCTCTCGCCATGGTATCTCACCAAAATACGATTGAAAATGTTCAAAAATAAATTTTTATAACATATTTCTGCAAATTTTACTTGCATTTGCAAAGAATTCATTCATTTTGGTGAAGACAATGCTTTGACTATTTTTTCTTTTAGTAGGTTTTGGGAATATCTGGTGGGGATCGTCCCCAGTATCTCCCATTAAAGAACTACCACTGGTGATGTTAAATTGGGTACATAAAAAAGTACAAAAGTATATGTTTCCAATATTTGTGGAGTGGAATAAAGAAACATTAACAATAAAGGAATATTATTACATTTAAAAAGTACAACATTATAGTTTTCCAATAAAGGGGTATTTCCATAAATTTTTTATTGCATAAAAAAATTAAGCAAAAAAATTACGATTGTTGTGGTATTTTTATGTTGACGAATAAATTTTCTACAGCGAGTCTAAGTTGACCATTTTTGTAATCCCGCCAAAACGGCATTTTCGATGTGTGACATCATAAGAGTCGCTCGTTCTTGAAAATTTTCCAACAGTTGGAAAATTTTACGTACGCACGTCATCAAACAAACAGTTCTACTTTGTTTGTTTGATGATGTGCGTACAAAGCGTCGTTGGCAATCACGGGCCGTTTTGGTTTCGTAGGTTTTTGAGCATTTTTAAAATGAATAAATTTGAATGAATACGTAAAAAACAAACATTTTTAATACAATGATTAAAATCAGAAAAATGATCTTTAAATATTCCATACATTTTCAACAGAACCCCTCGTTTGTGAAAATACCCTATTGTGGAGAGGAATAAAGGAACATTAACCCATTGGCATACTTACGCCACATTAGAAATGCTAATTTGTTCATTTAATTATTGCATATTATTAAATACATAATATTAAGTATTATGAGATCATGGCGGTTACATATTCGCCCCTTCTGCTTGAATTTATTCAATTATTAAAATATGGGTAGGTTTGAGAAACAAGGTGGTTGATATTCCGGTGGGTTGGGCACATGTCTAGCAGTCTGAGGGATCGAGTTCGATACTCACAAAGGGTCTGAAAATGTTATCATACTTCAGCCACCGAATGATAACAATGAAATCAGCAGCCACAATCAATTTGGCTTGTAGCCATGACTAAATAAAATGCTCGATAACTTATGAGGAACGGCTGCGCGGCCGCTTTCATACAAAACGTAGTTTTGGATTTGAGGCCACAATACCCAACCAAACTGAAAAATAATTTTTGTAATAAAAAGGTAGGTTCAATGTCGATTTTATTTTATTTTATATAGAAAATACCTCACAAGAGTCCCAAATGCTCCCGTCTGGAGCCAGTGAGACTATGGGGATGTTTTGAGGCTGAAGTTAAGTGGGGAAGGGAAGGAGATCGGAAAGAGGAAGGTGGGGAAATATCTGGCTATTCAGATCTAGTTACTAAACACGGCTAAAGCCATTATTAAGCAACGTTTCAATTCTGAATGGTGGTCCTACACCAGGGCAATACTGAGAGTATCTTCCACTCTGGAACGTGCCGCAAATATAGTATATATTATTTTTATTTATTAATTGTTAAATAGCACAAATTAATCAAATAAAAATTATTTGCGCACGCCGGGTTCGAACCCGCGACCTTCCGATTGGGAGTCGAGAGTCTTGCCACTCGACCACAAACGGCCGTCACCGTCATCCGTCGATCTCGGATGGGAGCTACTTTTTTTTGCTTTTAAATGATGACATATAGGTAATTAAAGAAATCAGTTTTGTTTATTTTGGCAGCAACTTTGGAATTTTTTTGTGAGTTATTTATAATTATAAAAGAAAGTCTGCCTAATCCTTGGTTTTAAAATAATGAAAAATAATATAAAAAAGTAAAAAAATGTTAAAAATCCGTTTCTTTGGGTAGTAATTTTAAAATATAAAAGACAAGTTTTTGTTCCAATGTAAATAGGCAATTTATAATTTAAATTTACACCCATCAAAATTGTTTCTAAAAAAAAAAAACATATTTAAAATTTTATATATATATATATGAAACTTGCCGCGCACCCAATGGCCTTAAAGTTCCTAACTCCTATAGGCACTATACTAGTAATCTTATGGTCTTATATAAAAATAATAAGAAAAAATGTTCTAAAGCAGTGTGTTTAAAAAAGCATTTTTTTTTTTAAATTTGATATTATGCCGATGGTTAAATGTTTATATGTAACTCAGCCGGCATAACCTCATTCTTAAGACCTGCGATAATATTTTCAACAGCCAACTGGGACATGGCTGTCCTTGCTTCGATGGAAGCGCTGCCTATATGAGGAAGTATTACGCAATTGTTCAACTTGAAAAGTGGGCTTTCTAGCGGCAAAGGCTCGGGAGACGTGACATCTAACCCTGCGCCTCTAATAATGTTATCTCGCAATGCCTCCTCTAAGGCAGTTTGATCAACCAAACCCCCACGACTGGTATTAATAAACAATGCAGTATTTTTCATTTTGCCAAACGTTTGTGCGTTAAACATTTTCTCCGTGTCTTTGGACAAGGCACAGGAACATATCACAAAATCACTCTCTTTCAGTAATTCATCTAAATTTGCTCTTTCAGCACCAATGGGTGAAGCTTCTTTAGATCGATCCGAACGATTGTAGTATAAAATTCTGGATGTTTCAAATGCCTTCAACTTCTTTGCGATGGATTGTCCGATTCTTCCAAATCCAACGATCCCAACGGTAGAACCCATCAGTCCAGGGCCAGTCATCCAAAATGGAGACCAGGTCTTCCAACCTCCGGTCTTGGCTTCGTTGTGAGCTTCAATAAGACGCCGTGAGGTGCACAAGAGTAAACCGACCTAAAACAAAATAATTAATCATTAGTAAAGACCTGACATTTTTAGGTTTCGTTTCATTAAAATGTATTGTTATTTTAGAGAAAAAGCATTGTACTTTTCCATAAAAATAATAAAGAGAAGAAAAAAATCACCTCAAAGCACTAACCAGTAAGGCATTTGGCAATTAGTTTTCTCAATGAGAATGACTGCTTCTTGAGATAAGCTCTTAAAGGTATTACTAGTCTGCATACATACAATATCAACAAAAACGGTTTCAGATGTAGCCAAATACCTACATATTTATATTATAATGAGCGTATGGACTGTTATGGAAAAAGTTTGGTGTAGATGAGTAGAACTGATTTTTATGTTATGTACGCAGACCTTCATTCTTTTGCTTACCGTTAATTCTGCAGTTGCTTCCGTCAAGACATCCGGGGTATATCCAATCTTGATTCCTCTCCTGTTACATTCAGCGACATCTATATGATCGTAACCAACTGAAAACGTGGAAACCACTTTTAACGTTGGTCCTGCAGCATTCAATAACTCTACATCTATTTTATCCGTGAGAAAGCACAAAATGGCACTTTTATTAGCTATGTTCTTGATTATATAATCACGCGGGGAAGGGGTATTCTCGCTCCAAACTGTGACATCAAAACTGAAACATAATAGTAGGTGATACATGAGTGTAAAATAATTTTGGTGGACAGTTGGGGAGGGGGGAGGGGATTAATTTATTTTTTTATAGAAAAACCTCACAAGAGTCCCAACTACTCCCTTCTGGAGCCAGTGGGACTATGGCATCCCCAATTGGAGTATGTTGTGAGGCTGAAGGTAAGTGGGGAAGGGAAGGAGATGGGGTTGAGGAAGGTGGGAAAGTACCTGGCTATTCAGATCTAGTCACTAAACACGGCTAAAGCCATTATTAAGCAACGTTTCAATAATGAATGGTGGTCTTACACCAGGGCGATACTGAGAGTATCTTCCACTCTGGAACATGCCGCAAATATAACATATATTATTTTTATTAATTAATTCTGAAATAACACAAATTAATCAAATAAAATTTATTTGCGCACGCCGGGTTCGAACCCGCGACCATCCGAATGGGAGTCAAGTGTCTTACCACTCGACCACGGACGGTCGTCGACTACATATTGTTAAACGATTGTTTGCATAGCAGGAAAGGGAGGTGCCATAGAAACTAATTTCAATTCTTTACTCACTTATTCCGAAGTTTTTCCAATCCAATGGCGCTAATGTCAGGTCTTGTTAAAAGGACTTTTGGTTTTTCCATGGTGTTCAATTTGCTGAAGCTAGTACACAATCTCGAAAGATTATGCCTTTTATTTAGTTTAAACAAATAATTCATTCAGTCGTCTTTTTGTTCTTATCTAAGTAGTCGGGGGCACCGGAGATCTCAATTTCTGCTGGCTTTTCGGGTAAAACGTATGGCTTTAAAAAATATCCTGTTACGTGCAGTGTTAAAACTGTACCCAGAATAACTTTTACTCTTGGATTCATTTATGTAATTTGAATGAAACTTTAAAGCTGTCACTATTTCGCTCTTGCCACCATTAAATTTGTTATCACTAATTCTTATCACCTGTCAGTTTTCAATATCAAATGACATAATCACAACCATAGATAGGCATAATGGCATAATTTACCGGCACCAATGACAAAATACCCGAATACGGTTAAAAAAAGGGGCAGGTATGTATTCATTTAATTTTGTGGATACAATACAAGGTTCGTAGAAAATGCATTAGCTTATTGAGGGGGTAGACTGGGGTAGACCGGTGTCTAAAAATTTGTGACCGAGCTCGAGCTCGAAGTCCATTTTCCACGGTAGTGTTTTATTTCAAACGATGTCACGTGTACGAAATTTCGAAAGTGGCTCGACGAGTTTTTTTTCGAAAAAAGCCTGTATGAGCTAACCTTGCTAAACGCATTTTCTGTAAACCTTGGGTAGAGCGGTGATTGGCTAAAAATTCGTGACGTAGCTTGAAGTCCATGTTCCACTGGGAGATTTGAATTAACTGCAATTCAAGTGGCAATGGTGGGAGGCGGGGAAATGGAAGGGTAGGTTAATGTGAGTTATTATGTGATGAATTATCATGTGAGGAACTATCGTGTCTGAATAAATTTACTATGGGAATTCAGACGCTGAGATCTCATAGTCCGATTAGACATGGAACCGGTTTATTTAAGCGTAAATGCATACAGGGAATGGATTTTATGCAGGCAACATTGGCGATGGGATTGGTTTATTTATGTTGGCGACTTTGTCTGCTGTCAACTGGATCTGTCAAATTCAAACGCAAAATAAAAATAATTATATTTTAGTTCTCGGTGGAAACTTGGTTTATTTAAAATAACTACTCGAACTCTAAACAATTATTTGGAATTTGCAGCTTGTACACATAATAAGTCTAGTTGATTGATTAAGTTCTTATTTTATTTGGTTTCGTGACAGTTAATGCACAAGTACACAACCTTGAACTTCAGTTCCCGGTTTATCTTGTATTCAATGTAGATAATCATATTTGAGTGCTCAAAATTTCCATTATTCATTGTTTATTTGCCTGTATCGTATCGAACATAATCGAATCATTATTCTAAGTGGAAAATGGCTGCATCCAAGGTATTTTATAGGTTAATTATAAAAAGTAACCACATTCTGAATTTCTGCAAATCTTATCCCAATATTATCTTATTACATATAAATTGTGTGCACAATTATTGGCTTCTCATTTATTGTGCTTTCTTTGCTATTCAAACTTTTGTCGATTGTTGTAAGGAAGATAACTTTTGTCTTTTATGTAATTTTTATTATTTTTTCAGTTGGAGTTCATGGTGGAGGATATCAAAGACAGTAAAAAGTTGAAATCTACCCTTTTGGACACACCGGGAATTTCAAAGGTAAACTTTCGGGATGACTTAAGAGCGATTGACCAGCAGCTGAGAATAATAGTTTAAAAATGCTTGCAACTATACAGGGAGGTTCCAATGAGAAAGATCGATTATTCACCGTACCAAATTTTCTAAATAAAAAATTTTATATCGATTTATATCATTAAAAACTTGCTTTAATATATACCTACATTCAAGTAAGCAATAAAAATGCTCATAACGCACTATGATAAATTATTAAATGTAGCATATTTCTTGTAAGTATTTTTTGATCATAAGTATTTATGATTTTTCAATAATGTCTAAACAAAATAAGTGTGTTAAAAAAAAAAAATTATATTTTAGTTTGTAAGACCTTAAATAAATAGAAAAACTTAGGTATTTTTGTCATAAAACACGTTCTCGGATTTATTTTTTAATTATTTTAATTTAACTAAAATTTTAATTTTTAAAACTGCGTTGACTAGATTGTGTATTAAATTATTTTGTTGTATGATTATATGATTTGAAATTTGTGTTGTTTAATAGAATCTATCGTTTGAAAATTGAACAAATCTGCCAACGACATAACCTTAGTATATTAAAAATACACTTAGTTTTTCAAAATTTTAAAACTGCGTGTACCAGATAAAATAACAATCTTCCAAAATCAATTTATGTTTTGGGTAAAGTTCGGTTCTTGGGAAAAATTCCGAAAAAATAAGTTGAATTATTTTTATACTAACTTTGGGCTGGAAAATCCGAATCTGAAGGAATTAGGTTGGGGAGGTCAATATCAACTGAGTTACAGGACTTTAAAGTTTCGTACACAGGAACAAATCCGCAATGCATTTTTGACATATTATACTGAAGAGGTCAAAGTGATTCAATGACGCCAACCTCAGAAAATTGCAAAGTGTTGCCATTAAGCAATAATATCAATGTTATTATGTGAATAGAATGTGTCAATCACTTTTTTATCACAAACCATGTTACACAAACCTAGCGTAGCCGCTTAACTACTTGAAAACTGGGATGTTTTTCTTGCCTTGACGTGAGCAGGCGCTACAAAGGGGGAACATCCTTTTGTATCACAAACCATGTTACACAAACCTAGCATATTATTGCTTAATGGCAACACTTTGCAATTTTCTGAGGTTGGCATCATTGAATCACTTTGACCTCTTCAGTATAATATGTCAAAAATGCATTGCGGATTTGTTCCTGTGTACGAAACTTTAAAGTCCTGTAACTCAGTTGATATTGACCTCCCCAACCTAATTCCTTCAGATTCGGATTTTCCAGCCCAAAGTTAGTATAAAAATAATTCAACTTATTTTTTCGGAATTTTTCCCAAGTACCGAATTTTTTCCTACCCTTTTAATGGTTAATATAAATTTAAAAAATAAAATTGATTCACCTTAATTGCTCTAAAATACAACTACTTGCTTTCGGTTCGATTGAAAATACTGCATTTAAAATTTCATTTACATAAAATTAAAAATGGCTTTTGTCATACAGGATGACAGCCATTTACAACAATTTATGTTTGTATTACCTCATAATATATTATGTGGGCTTGGCCTATATCAGCATTCGCTTGCCATACATTCCCGATGAGAATACATTTGCTCGCTATACATTCCCATAAGAAAATATGGCGAACGATATGCTGATAGTGGCCAAGCCCACTAAATATATTAACCTCCTTATTCGTAATAGCGGTATCCGCCGAGTTATCCTTGGTTTTGTAAAGTTGGCCTTAAACCTGGTTAAAAGCCATTTTAACCATGCACACGCAGGATAATAAGCCAAGTATTTCACTGTTACGTCGTAATACGACGTATATTAGTTTTATTATGATTATGAGTAAGAGGGTAAGAGATTTTATCTCTCAACTACAACTTTAGGGTTATGAATATTTCATTTTAATTATTGTTTTTGCCGTGAAAGAAAATATATTTAAGTTAATTGGCGTTCGGAAAATCAACAGTACTCTGGATGTTTATTTAATTAGGTTTTAAAAACAAATAGTTTTTTATGCAGCTTCCATCAAACAATGCAGAATATTTACTTAGATATCACTCAACATAAATTTCACTTTAGAATTGTTTTATTTTCAGGCGGAGATTTTGAAAAATGAAATAGTTGTCATTGAGACAGTCTTGCCTTGCAGTGTTGCTGGAGATTTGATTCAAGGTATTACAGGAACCAGGGCAGTCTTGCAGGGATTTGGAGGTATGTACATTAATTATTATAATATTTTAATTAATGAAGATAATCTTAGCGAAATTCAATCGAAAATCCGAAAGAGAAAAATCAGAAAAAGATACGGATACATCTGGGACTCGAACCCAGGACCTCTGGCAATCCGGGCCAACGCGCTATCCACTGCGCCAACGTATCCCTATCCGATTCAGTCATTTTTAACTGTATCATACTTCGACTGAGAACCACCAACATTATTTTTCATTTTTCTTAATGCATATTTTTATTGGCTGCTATCTTTATATATGATTGCAAGATTCAACTCGAACTAAATACCCTTTAGATAGTGTCAGGATACATTTTATCTCTTTTTTATTAATATGCGACATCTATTGACTTTATCTGCAAGTCTAGGATGAAATATTTTAATTTTTATTACATATTTTAATTAATAAAGATAATATTAGCGAAATTCAATCGAAAATCCGAAACAGAAAAATCAGAAAAAGATACAGATACATCTGGGACTCGATTATTATAATATTATTCTGTTATTTCCTGAAGTAATTCCCATAACTTTCTCCTTTGTTTATTTTTCAACTAGTTAGTTTTCGATAATATATTAACCTGTTAATAATTAACCCTTGTAACCTAAACAGGCCGACCCGTTGGCTCGCTTTAGATATGCTTAAAAGTCAAAAGAACCGGTCCACCCGTCTGGTATTTCAACTAGCGCTTTATTTCAACAACCACAAAACAATCAAAATGGAGTATAGATCTTTTGTTTGTAATTATGCATTTCCAATGTACCTACTAGAGATTTTAATCCCGGGATCTCGAGAACTGGGATCCCAGGAATCCGGGGTCCCTTTTTTAGCATCGTAATCCAGGTGCTCGGCTTGTGTTAATCCTGTATAACAGAATTTTTGTTGGTTGCCTTGGTTATTTGATCTTGTTTCAACCGCATGAATATCTTTTTTTTATTATCATTTTTTGTCCAAAATTTTTAGAACTTGGGATACAGGTCATACAGATTTTGGGATTGGTTATATTTATTGTGCTGTTTCTTAGAAGTAATGAAAGTTATATTAAAGCCTGAATAACATTAACAGCCTTACTAATAAAAAAACACTTAACGACCGTTAAACGCTGTTTCTGTTGCACGTTGTGTAAAGTCTGTACATATTTTAAAACAAAACGTTACTAATAACAAATCGAAAATAATCGAACAAAATCGAACAAATATATGAATTTTTCGTTTGGTCACCCTGAAAATTAGTCCATTTGCGCATGTGCAGTCCGCCATATTCTTTTCTAACGCGGGCGGCAAATTACAGTTTGACATATGAGATTTCACGTGCAGTTTGTACAATCTTTTTATGGATAATTTCTAACCCAATCACCAATTCAATTCAATTATTCAACACAATTACTATTATTTGTGTTATTTTTGTCAGTTTTGGTCCGTTAATAACGTCATGTTCGTAATTTAATTCTGTGAACATAAAAAATATAGGTTATTAATTATAAATATTTTTTTTTTTCGATTGAGTTTAATAAAACTTCCATAAAAGTAATGTTATTTAATAACAAAAATGTATGGTGCGTGTGTAAATAAAAACAAATTATAGGAATCAAAGTCTAAGTTTTACAAAAATAACTTCAAAATGTCAGGTATTTTCAGTTATTCTTGGGGAATTATTAATTTATTTTTTTTATAATTTTTAATTGTATGAACGAGATAAAAAGTGAAGTGATAGTTTTGTTGCAAATTTATTAAATAACAGGACTGTGTTTTTTTAATTTCAAATATTCAAAAAAATTTTGACGTTTTAATAGAAAATGTTTGGTGTAATTTTTTTTTCAATTTTTTCACGTTAGAAGTTTAAAATACTGCAATTTGTAAACACTAAAGTATATTTTAAAATACAAAAATCTAAAAGGTAATTTTATCTAGTTTCTAAAATGGTATTTGGTTTTACGACATTTTGAAAAATAATAAATATATAGGACATTTAAAATACCTTAGAAAAAATACAAATAAAACAGATATGTACATCAGTTAAACTACCCTCTTTGGCCGTCAGTTTTTAATTAGTAAGGTTTTTTCATGCACGGTCGTTTAACAATTGTTAAATTTTTTTAGAAAGTTTTTTAGTAAGGCTGTCAGTATTTAGTCTTATGACACATCACACCAGGATTGTTCAGGCAGATGAGTTTTCATTTCCCAACATTAGCTAGTAGTAGAAGATTCCTGGTTCTGAAAAATAGATTGAAAGCCCTTTTACCTACATATATTGTACAAACATTTTAACGTTAACCGAAATATATTAATAAAAACATATAAATAAAAATAAATGTAATTGAAAAAAAAATACTTAAGGTTTTGCTCAAAGAAAGCATCTTTTGCTCTTAGTTTATTATTTGCATAATTCGAATTCTTGATGAATGACTCCCCAATGTGTGAGTGTCGCCTCCAATGAGAAGGATTTTGGTCAATTCTGCCCGGACTGTCCAATTGACAAATTAATGGGCCCCTCACTTCCTAAGTGATTTCTCAAAAAAAATTCTCACACTTTATTTTACAGCAGACAGGTTATTTTGTCATCTCTGAACATGGCAGTTTTCAAAAAACTTCCTTCAAACAGCTAGGGGTAATAAAGCCATTTGAATTTAATTTTTTTAAATTCTGGCCAACATTTTGATTTGAATATTTTTTAATCACTAAAGACAATATTAGCGACTCTCAATCGAAAATTTGAAACAGAAAAATCGGAAAAAGATACGGTCACATCTGGGATTCGAACCCAGGATCTTAGCGATGCTCCGATGAAGATTTTTTTATCGACATTTAGATTCGTAACAATTCCTACTTCAATCTTTAGAAGGCGGAACAGCTGTTGCAATGATGGAAGGAAGCGTGTCTCGTGGAGTGATCAGGCTGTCAGGAGTGGCTGGTGGAGATGGTGGCCTGGTGGACGGTACCATAGATGGCCTACCCCCCGGGGTTCACAAGCTCAATGTCCACGTCGCAGGTGATATTTCACAGGTTTATTTTAATTTTCTTTTACTATTATTTATCACCTACTTACTTAATTGATGAAAAAATTGTTTTAATTAGTGGATGAGTTTTAAAAATTCAACTGTATATGTATATGGTTTGTGTAGTCTCGTGTACTTTATAGAAAGGGCAAAAATGCCAAGTAACAATTTTACAAGAGAAGCTTTTCAAATTCTTCACATTTCTTTGCTAATAAGGAAGTTGAGTCCTTTTTTTGTTATTTTTTTTTATCAATGTTCACAGGCAAAATTAAATACCACTATTTTTTTTTTTTTAAAGTTCGTTTTCATAATTAAATTAATTCTACAAGTTTGAATTTTGTTAAGCCCGCGAAAACGGCGGCAAGGGCATAATACCGTGCGCGCAGAGTTCGTGACGTAACCCGGCCCTTGCATGTGTGAAATATAAGGGAAAATATTTACAAAACCGGGACACGCTTAATATGGACGAAAAAAATAAATTAAAAAGTTGTAGTAGTTAGATAATTTACTAGTACTAATCAATTCAGTTATTGGAATTTCGAAAAAAGTGCATTTTAATGGTTATTTTTTTAATTTAAAAACACGAAATGTCATTTTTCAACGAAACTTGCAACAGTTCCTAACATAGCGGTCGGTGAAAAATGACATTTCGTGTTTTTAAATTTAAAAAATAACCATTAAAATGCACTTTTTTTGAAATTCCGGTAACTGAATTGATTAGTACTAGTAAATATCTAACTACTACAACTTTTTTAATTTATTTTTTTCGTCCGTATTAAGCGTGTCCCGGTTTTGTAAATATTTCCCTTATATTTCACACAAGCAAGGACCGGGTTACGTCACGGACTCTGCTGTACTCTTGCCGTTGTTTTGGCGGGCTTTAATAAAATTCAAACTTGTAGAATTAATTTAATTATGAAAACGAACTTTAAAAAAAAAAAAAATACTGGTATTTAAGTTTGAATGTCATCTACATGAACATATTTTTTATAAGTCAAAATATTTTTCACTCAACTTTTCTATTGTCTACTAACAACAGAAGATTTGGGGCTTATAACCACTTATAGATTTTTGCAAAAAATGCTTTTTATAAACAAAATTAAATACCAACAAAGTGACTGACAAGCAATTTTTTTTCGGTCATAATAGTGTTAGTAATTTTGATTTTGCATTTTTCTTCTTTTGCCCTTGTTATTTGTGATAGGTGTTTGGTGTAAATCTGTCTGAAACATCATAATAATTGAACATTCTAAATGTAGTTTTTTTTTTCAGGGGTGTGATTCTCTAGGACCTATATGGGAACCAGTGGGAAAACTGGGAACTGTAACAGCTGAATCAAATGGCAGGGCTAGCTTCAAATTTGAGGTCCCCGATTTAAAGGTATATTACTGGTAAAATTATTATCTACGAAGTATTGTAGATAATATTACATTGACATCTTGCTTTTTAAATCATTTTAATTAATTACAGTGAAACTCTCTTAAGAAAGGACCAAGGGACCGGAAAAAACTTCTTAAACGGGAAAACCGTCAGCATGTATCGCATGTGCAGCATTTGTTTTGTAATGTATGGACTTGTATGAAACAACGTACGCTGAGAGGCAGACATCGCTTCATACAAGTCCATACATTACAAAACAAATGCTCCACGTGTGACACAAGCTGAATTCCAGCATTCGCCGACCCTATATGTGAGATAAATTCGGCCATTCAGTCTCCAAGGGACAAAAAAACCAAACATCTTAAGTATTAAAAATCGAAAAGAGGGAACTTCTTAAGCTGGGGTACACTTATGTATTTCTCAAAAAAACTGATTTTGACCATCAATAACGTTTACTTATAACTTCAGGAACAGTTAGCAATAAAGTTACAACCATCAGAAAAACGATTGAAGAAGAATATTTTCATTAAAAAATGTTGTTACTTATTTTTCTTTTCTGTTTCTTTATAGATTAGCCAAATTGTGGGTCGTTCTCTTGCCATCGCTACTGAAGATCAATCACAGAAGTGAGTAACAATGCACGTACATATTTATAAGTACAATAAATAGGTACATACAATAAAAGTACAGAAGAATCTGGATATAACGACCCTCAGGGGATCGGTGATACTTTGTCATACTAACCGGACGAATTTAAGCTTGTTTTTATATGCAAGTAAATATGTAGTTATAAATATAATATGTAGTACTAAAGTAGAAAGTCTGTAATTTGTGTTTGTTTTTGACCAATTTTTGTTCGATAGTAAGAACTTCGCACAGCATTGTGAAAACGCAACATCATAGTTTTCATAAAAAAAGTGTAATATAGCACTTTTTTTATCAGTTGTCACAACAGTTGATAAATTGAGGTTGATAAACACTGAGTGTGATTTACGCATGCTAATAAGGATAGGTTTGGGGAGTAGCCGCCGTGGCCAGGCGCTTAGGTTTTGTAGACAAAACACTGCGCGTCATTCTAACTGATCGAATTATCATTAAATTAGGTCTCTTGAGGGGTTTATTTATAGGTCGCTTTAAGCAGTTGGTCGCTTTAAGCAGTTGGTCGCTTTAAGCAGTTGGTCGCTTTAAGCAGTTGGTCGCTTTAAGCAGTTGGTCGCTTTAAGCAGTTGGTCGCTTTAAGCAGTTGGTCGCTTTAAGCAGTTGGTCGCTTTAAGCAGTTGGTCGCTTTAAGCAGTTGGTCGCTTTAAGCAGTTGGTCGCTTTAAGCAGTTGGTCGCTTTAAGCAGTTGGTCGCTTAAAACGGAGTCGTACTAAACGAATATGTTTTCCAAGTATCTAACTATGAAACCTAACTTGAGTTTACATTGTCTTCGCTAAAAACGGTAAGCCGTTATATCCGAATCTATTGTATATATTTTAGTAAATATTGCTTCTCTAATCAATTAAATTGAACAAAAATCTTTGTTGACTTTCCATTCCACAAAGATCAGCTTTTTGTCACGTTCTACTTAAGTACCAGAAACAAAGAAAAAGAAAAAAAGTATTTTTATTTCTTAGTTTTTTCTTATCTTAGGGGAATCAAAATAACTCAGTTTTGAATTTCGCACAGTAGAAGACACAGTTAAGTCAATAGAAGAGCTACGAGATACCTATCTTCTAGTTGGCAGCGAATGTGTTAGGTTAGAACATTCCATCCAAAATTTTATGAAAACACAATTGTGGTGGCATCCAAAGGCGAGGAAATAAAGGCCCATTTTTTTGTAACTTGCTAATGCTAATTTCGGAGTTACCTAGTCATAGTAATTACCCTTGAATTTCATATTGTAAGAATTCAAATAGACATTTTTTGGCTAGAAAATAATTCTTTTTTATTTTTAATTTATGTTACAGACTCGCCTGTGGAGTGATTGCCCGATCGGCTGGACTGTTTGAAAACAACAAGAAGATATGCGCATGTGACGGGGTCACCCTCTGGGACGAGAGGTACGTCCCAGCAGCGGGCCGCGGGCGACGCCAGCCCATACCGCCCACCAATAAACTATAGATTTGTTTGTTTTTTTTTCTATTATTTGTTGTTATAGAGGGAAAAGGCTGATAATGAACTTTTATTTTTTTTTATACAGCTATAATCTCTAAGCTTAACCTTTTCACCACGTTCCTGATGTATAAATCGTGAATTTTTTTGCCTTTCATACTTTTCAAAACAAATGCGTGCATTTACTGGTGGAGGCAGGAATTATGTGCGCTTAAAAAAATGGTCATAGCGGGATAGGTACATTTAGGTTAATACCGAACAGTACTTCTTTTTAACCTCTTGTTTAACCGCTTGAGCATGTAAGCTTGTTTTCACAACAATTTAATGTGGATAGTAGATAACAAGACATAGGAATGACGTATGCCCCGGACCTGAGTTATTAAAATTATTTCCTTTAAGTTTAATGTTATGTAATTAAATGAAATAATATAACTTAGTTACAACCACTGATTTATTTAGTTAAACGCCGACCGGTTTCGGAACAACCGTTCCTTCTTCAGTTAATGTTTAATGTTAGTTTAATGTTATGTATTCTGTCAATGATTTTATTCATCAGTGATTTTCTCTTCCACTGCAGGGGGTCTATGTGTGATTTTTACATTTTCATCATAGGTGTAGGAAATAATAATTGTAAGAACTTTTATTTTTTTCTAAAGTAGGTATTGAAGTGTATCTAACTCTTAATAATTTTAAGTGTAAAATAAATTACATTTTTAAAATAGTCATCACTTTCATATTATGTCTCTCCTTTTGTAAACGGTTTCTGGGTATTTATCATTATCTTTATCTATATTTTAAAGTTTTGTATCATAATAATTTATGAAAGAAAATAACTATTTAAATATTACTTTTACTGTTTATTTTTTAATGAGAAAATCCATATTGTAATCCCGACCACCCAGTGAACAAACCTCTACCCACCATTCTTTGACTTAGATAGTTGATTTGATTTTATGGATTCTTTCGTAATACTCTAACTAGCACTTTCCTCTTATATGTCTATAATGGCAGCTTCAGATGATTCAATTTTAGTTGATCAACTCGGCACTTGAAACATATTGACAAGTGTGAACCTTCTTTCAACAAAATTAAACAGGTTTTTTCAAACAATTTTTGTCATTCAATAAAAGTTGATCAATTGAAATTGATCAACCAAAATTGGTTGAAAAATGTTGTTCAGCTTTGTTGAAAGAAGGTTCACACTTGTTTTCAAGTGTCGGGTTGATCAACTAAAATAGAAACATCTGTACCCGCTGTATGGATATGATCTCAATATGCAGTGAACAAAAGAACCAGAAAAAATAATTAATTTATTAAGAATGAATGGCATCTTCAATTTATATTTAAAATTCTAATATTAGTCATGATTTTATGATTATTATTATGGCAAACCCGATTTATTATGGTTATCTTCGGACACTTCTTATAAAATTCCCTTGATTTTGAGACTTTTTGCGATAGTCACCACGAGATCTCAAAAAATTATTATAATCAAAAATTATATTTATTTAAGTACCTATTACTTTTCCCGTTAATTTGCTTGTGGTTTGTGGCTAAATGATGATCAACTTGACACTTGAAAGCATATTGACAAGTGTGAACCTTCTTTCAACAAAGTTGAGCAAGTTTTTCAAACAATTTCTTTCATTTAATAAAAGTTGATCAATTAAAATCGAATGATAAAAATTGTTTGAAAAACGTTGTTCAACTTTGTTGAAAGAAGATTAACACTTGTCAACGCGTTTTCAAGTGTCCAGTTGATCAACTAAAGAAACATCGGCACCCGCTGTGTGGATGGATATGAAGGCCGGTCTCTTGCGACCAATTTCACAAACAATACCTCAAACATTGCCATAAACATGGGGCAGGGCCACAACCTTTGTTGTTTTCCATGGGCCACGGAAAGTAAAAACATTGTGGCCCCGACCTAACTATCCACAAAGTGTGTAAACATTTTCGTCGGAGGAGACGCCGCTTGATCTCAACACGCAGTGAACAAAAGAACCAGAAAAAATAATTTATTTATTTAGAATAAACGGCATTTTAAATTCATATTTAAAATTCTAATATAAGTCATGATTATTATTATGGCAAACCCGATTTATTATAGTTATCTTCGGACACTTCTTATAAAATTCCCTTGATTTTGAGACTTTTTGCGATAGTATACGAGATCTGAAAAAATTATAATAATCAAAAATAATATTTTTTTAGTACCTACTCACTTTTCCCGTTAATTTGCTTGTGGTTTGTGGCTAAACTCATTCTATATTTACGGCTTCTTTAGTCTATGGTTAGTTGAGCCAACAAAATGGCCGCTAGTGACTCGAAGGCGCCTGTGCGCCAAGTAAAAAGAGTTCAATTTGGTATTTTAGCTCCAGATGAAATCGTAAGTTGTACATAAACATTATCAGACGTCCCCGTATTTGTATCTAAAACTATTTCCTACACCCCTTGCCCAACTTTCACCTTCAAACCTGAGATAATATGTTTGGCCATACAGATGTGTTTACGCTGTGTACCTGCTAAGTGCGAATCATTGGGAAAACTAATAATCACTATGTGTGTTGGGTGCTAAATATTTGGTAGAATAGGATAATGAATTGACATTTTATGATTTATTTAAAATCAACTTACCCTTGTTTGTGGCCTTGTGGATATAAAAACTATTATTTCGACATGTCAAGTTATCATTGCAGGTCACACTTCTTATGCCATTACAGAACAGACTTTCCATATTCTCCATGTACTGTACATGTATTTTTGCCGAACATACACTAAAATAAGACTAATTGAGGAAGATTTTACGGAATTATCCGAGAAATAAACTTATTTTTGAGCTTCTCTAACCCAGTTTCGAGGTAAACGTGCTTAGGAAATCTCCGTCGCATATTATTATACCTAACTGAGATCACGAAACCCCCGTTTCAATTATTTTAAATTGTTCTCTTATTTGATCGGTTTAGTGTTATATTTATAAAATTGCACATGAATATGTCGTCTTCTTGAATTATTTTAACTCATAGGTTTGTGTTGCTTCCACCATTCATGATAATAATTTATCATCTTTCTGGGAATAAGAAAATTATCATTTTCAATTCTTTCTTTCTGTAAATTTTCTAATTTGTTTAGCCTCTTATCAAATTTCTGTATTATTTTATATTAATACTGTCCCTTTAACAAGGATATTATGTATGGACAATAATAATATTTGGATGACTTGTATAGCGCTGTTTTTGTGAAAAATCACCTCAAGGGCGCTGTACAAATTTCAATAGATTTCTACAATCTTACTTCTAACTACACACTAGACAAACATAAAAAACCTATGGCTAAAACGTTGCATCCACCGGTTCTTCGATCAGTGATACAAAACTATATGTACAATGCATCTGACCAATTAGCGCGATGCTGCCTAGTGTCAATTTATCTCAGATAAATAAGATTTGCGTGGAATTTTTTCCAATACCAAAACAGAGACACAACTATTAGCCTAACACATCCAAGAATCGCTAATTAGGTCTTGCCACTGTGAATTCCTTTGCAACCTCTCTTTCTGTAGCATGTGTCTTTAATTACTCCCAAGAAAGAGGGAAAGATAGAATCTTTTTACTTGAGGATGCAATCTGCTAAGTGTGATTGAGGAGAATTGTAGTTTTTAGTATTACAACGCATTTAAATGTTTAGGTTTTTTAGTTAAATGCCTTACACATGATCCAATATAAAGCACTGCCTGCAGGACTGCATGTAGAACCCTCACATTCCGACAGCCCGACAAAAGAAATAGTAATAATTCGACTGGCGGTTGTGCTTACTAACTATCCGGTTTGCGGAGACTGCATGTAGCCCTGCAAGCAGTGCTTTAAATCGGATGGTGTGTAAGGTTACAGTGCACAGAGTCGACTGTCGGTCAGATAGGCGGTAACTATTTAGTATACATCTGTAACCATTAAACTCATATAAATATAATAGTTGTAACAATGTGGGTTGCCTTTTTTTGTGACACTTCACCTTATCACCACCCAGGTTGGCAGCATTTTGAGACGGGTTTAGGTAGGTACTTTACAAAGGGATTGATCAGTGTGGGTCTCGAGCAGCCCGGATTATATTAAGGAGGATAAACAGATGCCAGTAGCTCGTACCACATGCCAACCGACTTACACAAAAATGAATTGAATGATTTTTTTTATTTTTAACTTAATGAGTTAAACCTCAAATTATAATATTTCAATTAATGAAGACAATATTAGCAAAACTCAGTCGAAAATCTGAAACAGAAAAATCAGACAAAGATACGAATACATCTGGTACTCAAACCCAGGACCTTCGGCTTTCCGGGCGACTGCACCAACGTATCCTTTTCCGATTCGGCCATATTTAACTGTATCATACTTCTTAAATATCATTATATTAACCGCTTGGACACATAAGCTTGTTTTCACGATAATTTAACGTGGTAAACATAGGAATGACGTATGCCGCGTACCTGAGTTATTGAATAAAAATGGATAAATTTATCCTGACACTATCTAGATAGCATTTAGTTCGAGTTGAATCTTGCAATCACACATAAAGATAGCAGCCAATAAAAAATATGCATTAAATTTAGATAATGTTAATGGTTCTCAGTCAAAGTATACACCGTTAAATATGACCGAATGAGAAAGGGATACGTTGGCGAAGTGGTAGCGCAGTGGCCTGGATAGCCGAAGGTCCTGAGTTCGAGTCCCAGATGTATCCGTATCTTTTTCTGGTTTTTCTGTCTCAGATTTTCGATTGAGTTTCACTAATATTGTCTTTATTAATTGAATTGAATGAGTCTGATAAAAAAACCGTTTTCATGAAGCCAACATCAACTGTGAATGTGTGTTCCATCTTAATGGATGTTCTCAGACATAGTACCATGTAATAATTCTCTTATGGTGACAGTTCCTTCAACCCCTGCAAAATTATATAAAATATGGTGACCCGACAACTCAGAATCATGCAACTTCAACACCTCCTTTGAAAAGTCATTAAAAGTAATGAAAAAAATATATTTAAAAATTGGTTAAATAGGTTACGTTAGGTAAGGTTGTGGGCTATTTTTTTTTTTTTTTTTTAATAATTTTTAATGACATTCAAAGGGTGTTGAAATTGAACCATAAAATATCCCGGTTCCTTCAATGTCATTGTATGTGTACTAAATAAGATATTAATCTTCCAGCGCCGTATGTCCGTCACGGAGGGGGGGATCCGCTTCCCGGAGACCATGGAGGGCGGGCGGCCGAAGCTGGGCGGGCTCATGGATCCGCGCCAGGGTGTCATCGACCGCAACTCCCGCTGCCAGACCTGCGCCGGCAATATGACCGAGTGTCCCGGACACTTTGGCCACATTGATCTAGCCAAGCCGGTTTTCCACATCGGCTTCATCACGAAGACTATCAAGATACTGAGATGTGTTTGCTTCTACTGCTCTAAGCTGCTTGTGAGCCCTGTAAGTAATGGAGTTTCTTATTATCATTTTACTTATTATATTTCATTTATTAATGAAGAGAAAAAACAATATTCTTCCGATATCAAAGTACCCCACCTCTTCTAACTTTAATGATTGAGACTCCTGATGTTGTCTTGCCATGAAAACAACCAAGTAAAAGCCACAGCTTTCCTTTGGTCACCAGTAATTTTCATTCTGTACGTTTTAACGGGTCCACTTTCATTTGCAAGGTTTGTATTCAAAATGATATCCAATGACTAATTTGTTGCATTTATTTTTACAGACAAATCCCAAAATAAAAGAAGTTGTCATGAAATCAAAAGGTCAACCGAGAAAAAGACTGGCCTACGTTTATGACCTTTGCAAAGGAAAACAGATTTGCGAGGGTGGTGAAGACATGGACATAGGGGCCGAAGGGGCTGCTGAGGACCCAGCCGGGGGGCGCAAGGGTGCTGCAGGCCACGGGGGTTGTGGCCACTACCAGCCCAGCATCAGAAGAGCGGGACTCGACCTCACTGCAGAGTGGAAGCACGTCAATGAAGACTCGCAGGAGAAGAAGATCTGTATTAGTGCGGAAAGAGTTTGGGAGATCCTCAAGCACATTACTGGTATGACTTTGTTTATTATTTCTATTCTTCACTTCAATCTTTATTATCTTTTCTTATTCTTTTCGACTTTTGTAAAAAATTATAATAAAATGTTTCTTTTTTTACTATTGTCCTGGGTCAGTTATGCATATTATTATTTTTTCAGATGAGGAGTGTTTCATATTGGGAATGGACCCTAAATTTGCCAGACCTGATTGGATGATTATCACTGTAATGCCTGTCCCTCCATTATCAGTGCGACCAGCCGTTGTCATGTTTGGAGCGGCTAAGAATCAAGACGATCTCACCCACAAGCTGTCTGACATCATCAAATCCAACAATGAGCTGATTCGCAATGAACAGGCGGGAGCGGCCGCTCATGTAATTCAAGAAAACATTAAGATGTTACAGTTCCATGTTGCTACTTTTGTAGATAATGATATGCCCGGCATGCCTAGAGCCATGCAGAAGTCTGGAAAACCCCTGAAAGCTGTCAAGGCGAGATTAAAGGGCAAGGAAGGGCGCATCAGAGGAAACCTCATGGGAAAACGAGTTGATTTCTCTGCCCGAACTGTAATTACTCCAGATCCTAATCTGCGTATTGACCAGGTGGGAGTCCCGAGGTCAATTGCTCAAAATCTCACCTTCCCCGAGCTCGTCACACCCTTCAATATAGACAGGATGCAGGAACTGGTCCGTCGTGGTAATTCCCAGTACCCCGGAGCCAAGTATATTGTCCGTGATAATGGAGAGCGTATTGATTTAAGGTTCCATCCTAAACCTTCCGATCTCCATCTTCAATGTGGCTACAAAGTAGAGAGACATCTTCGAGATGATGATTTAGTTATTTTCAACCGTCAGCCCACCCTTCACAAGATGAGTATGATGGGGCACAGGGTGAAGGTGCTTCCCTGGTCGACATTCCGAATGAACCTCAGCTGTACCTCTCCGTACAATGCTGACTTTGATGGAGATGAAATGAATTTACACGTTCCTCAGTCTATGGAGACTCGTGCTGAAGTTGAGAATATTCACATCACTCCCCGCCAGATCATCACCCCGCAAGCTAACAAACCTGTCATGGGTATTGTGCAGGACACCTTGACTGCCGTGCGTAAGATGACCAAACGTGATGTATTCATAGAAAAGGAACAGATCATGAATATCCTTATGTTCTTGCCAACTTGGAACGGAAAGATGCCCCAACCGTGCATTTTAAAACCTAAACCACTGTGGACAGGAAAGCAGATATTCTCTCTGATAATTCCGGGAAATGTCAACATGATCCGAACCCACTCCACACATCCTGATGAAGAGGACGAGGGTCCCTATAAATGGATTTCTCCTGGAGATACCAAAGTAATGGTAGAGCACGGAGAGCTGATTATGGGTATATTGTGTAAGAAGACCCTGGGAACATCTGCTGGTTCTCTCCTCCATATTTGTATGTTGGAGTTGGGACACGAGACGGCTGGCCGATTCTATGGTAATATTCAGACTGTGATTAACCACTGGTTGCTTTTGGATGGCCACTCCATCGGTATTGGTGATACTATTGCTGATCCTCAAACCTATATTGAGATCCAAAACTCCATTAAAAAGGCCAAGGAAGATGTCATAGAAGTTATCCAGAAAGCCCACAACATGGAATTGGAGCCCACCCCCGGTAACACGCTGCGTCAGACTTTCGAGAATCAGGTGAATCGTATCCTTAACGATGCTCGAGATAAGACTGGAGGCTCCGCTAAGAAATCTCTCACTGAATACAACAACTTAAAGGCTATGGTGGTGTCAGGATCCAAGGGATCCAATATTAACATCTCCCAGGTTATTGCTTGTGTGGGACAGCAGAACGTTGAGGGTAAGCGTATTCCCTTTGGGTTCAGGAAGAGAACTCTCCCTCACTTCATCAAGGATGATTACGGTCCCGAGTCCAGGGGTTTTGTAGAAAATTCATATCTTGCCGGGCTGACACCATCTGAATTCTACTTCCACGCTATGGGAGGACGAGAAGGTCTCATTGATACTGCTGTCAAAACTGCCGAAACTGGATACATTCAGCGACGTCTTATCAAGGCTATGGAGTCTGTGATGGTTCATTATGACGGTACCGTACGTAACTCTGTAGGACAGTTGATTCAGTTGAGGTACGGGGAAGATGGTCTCTGCGGAGAGACTGTAGAGTTCCAGAGTTTACCTACAATTAAATTGTCTAACAAAGCCTTTGAAAAGAAGTTCAAATTTGATCCCTCTAATGAAAGATATTTGAGAAGAATATTCACTGAAGATATCATTAAAGAATTGACAGAATCTGGGTATGTTATTGCTGACCTGGAAAGTGAATGGGATCAACTGACGAAGGATCGTGAAGTATTGAGACAAATTTTCCCCGGTGGAGAATCTAAAGTGGTGTTGCCCTGTAACCTGCAAAGAATGATTTGGAATGTACAGAAGATTTTCCACATAAACAAACGACTCCCAACTGATCTCAGTCCGATTAAAGTCATTGCCGGAGTTAGAGATCTTCTTACCAAGTGTATTATTGTGGCTGGTAATGACAGGCTTTCCAAGCAAGCTAACGAGAATGCCACCCTTCTCTTCCAGTGCTTAGTTCGTGCCACGCTCTGTACCAAATATGTATCTGAAGAATTTAGGTTGTCTACAGAAGCCTTCGAGTGGCTCATTGGAGAAATCGAAACCCGCTTCCAACAGGCACAGTGCAACCCCGGAGAGATGGTGGGAGCCCTGGCTGCCCAGTCTCTAGGAGAGCCGGCTACACAGATGACACTGAACACTTTCCATTTCGCCGGTGTGTCCTCGAAGAACGTAACCTTGGGAGTACCACGTCTGAAGGAAATTATTAACATCTCTAAAAAACCCAAAGCTCCCTCTCTAACAGTGTTCTTGACTGGTGGAGCCGCTCGAGATGCCGAGAAAGCAAAGAACGTCCTCTGTCGCCTTGAACACACAACCCTTAGGAAAGTCACAGCAAACACGGCCATTTACTACGATCCAGATCCACAAAACACAGTTATCGCTGAAGATCAAGAATTCGTCAATGTCTATTATGAAATGCCCGACTTTGATCCTACTAAAATATCTCCATGGTTGCTCAGGATTGAGTTGGATCGTAAGAGAATGACGGATAAGAAGTTGACTATGGAACAAATTGCAGAAAAGATTAATGCCGGATTCGGAGATGACTTGAACTGTATCTTCAATGATGACAATGCTGAAAAACTAGTGTTACGTATTAGGATTATGAATAGTGAAGAAAACAAATTCCAGGATAATGAGGAAGAAACTGCAGACAAAATGGAGGACGATATGTTCTTGCGTTGCATTGAAGCTAATATGCTTTCCGACATGACGTTGCAGGGAATTGAAGCTATCGGCAAGGTATATATGCATTTACCTCAAACTGACAGCAAGAAGCGAATTGTCATCACTGACTCTGGAGAATTCAAAGCTATTGCCGAGTGGCTACTTGAAACTGACGGAACGTCCATGATGAAAGTATTGTCCGAAAGGGATGTGGATCCGGTTAGAACATTCAGTAACGACATTTGTGAGATATTCCAAGTGCTGGGTATTGAAGCTGTACGAAAATCTGTGGAAAAGGAAATGAACACTGTATTGAACTTCTACGGCCTGTACGTAAACTACCGTCATCTGGCTTTGCTTTGTGACGTCATGACTGCCAAAGGTCACTTGATGGCCATCACCCGTCACGGAATCAACAGGCAGGACACCGGAGCCCTCATGAGATGTTCCTTTGAGGAAACTGTGGATGTGTTGATGGATGCAGCTTGCCACGCCGAGGTGGATCCCATGAGAGGCGTGTCGGAGAATATCATCATGGGGCAACTTCCACGAATGGGAACTGGTAAGTTGTGTTGTGCATTAGATCAACTATTATTGCGCTCAGCACATGACGTACTTAATATTAGCCCTTGAATGGCCAATGTCTTAAAATGCTAAATATAAATGTCTTCTTGTAGGTTGTTTTGATCTACTTTTGGACGCAGAGAAGTGCAAGGGTGGTATGGAAATGGGTGGAATGGGCCCGGGTCTGGGGGCTTCCATGTATTTCGGTACTCCTTCCCTCACCCCACACAGTCCTTGGAATGCCCAAGCAACTCCGGCATACGGAACTGGCGCCAGCATGTGGTCTCCCGCTCCTTGTAAGTTTACTTTATTATTATGTATGTGTATTTTGATCGGTTCTATGATAACTCAGAATAAAGTCAACTCAACACCTCTTTGAACAGTCATTAACCTCTTGAATGTCGGATGACAGTTAAATGTCAAGGCCATATTTTACAGAAAATTAACATCAGAGCATCCTGAGAAGCTAGAATGCTCTAATAAAAAGCAAAGTCTGAAATGATATTGGCGCAAGCGATTCTGACCTTGTCCTTGTAAGTTTTTTTATACATAAGGGGTAAAATCGCATTCGTCTGACAGCTGTCACCCGCCTGCTGGCGGGCTTATGACAAATGAGAGAAAAAAATTGAATCCTAACGTAAATTCTGAGTTATCCGGTCACCATTTTGACCATCTATTTACAATCTACATTTAGCAACAAAATATAATTATTCTTTTTTCTAGTTGGCAGCAACATGACACCCGGAGGCCCTTCATTCTCCCCATCAGGAGCATCCGATGCCTCGGGCATGTCCCCCGCCTACAGCAGCTGGTCTCCCCAGCCCGGCTCTCCCGGTTCCCCGGGCCCCGCCTTGTACATACCCTCTCCATCCAGTGCCTCTCCGCATTACTCCCCCAACAGCCCTCACTTCCAACCTGCGTCTCCCAGTATCACGCCTACCTCCCCCAACTGTACGCCCACAAGTCCCAGGTATTCCCCCAACTATTCTCCTACGTCGCCGGTCTACTCGCCAGCATCTCCTGGTTATTCCACTTCTTCTCCTCGCTTCGCCAATCCTTCTCCCACTTCTCCCTACTCACCCAACTCTCCCGCCTACTCCCCCTCGTCATCGCACTACTCCCCCTCGAGCCCATCCTACTCGCCTACCTCTCCACGCTATTCGCCCGCGTCTCCCAGCTACGCTGCCTCTCCCTCGTACTCGCCCACTAGCCCGGTGTACTCTCCGGCCAGCCCGGTCTATCCGCAGACCTCCCCGGCGTACTCTCCCACTTCCCCCGGATACTCACCCAATAGTCCGGCATACAGCCCCACTTCGTCGAGTTACTCCCCGTCTTCACCTAACTACACCCCGACGACACTCTCCTATTCGCCATCGAGTCCTTCCTACTCACCGAGCTCCCCGCACTACTCGCCCACGTCTCCCAGTTTCTACTCCAGCTCTTCCCCCAAGTATTCCCCCACTACTCCCAACTACTCGCCTGCCTCACCGTCGTTTGCGGGCGGCAGTCCTACATATTCCCCGACGAGCCCTCAGTACTCCCCGAGCAGCCCGCAGTACTCCCCCTCGAGCCCCGCGTACTCGCCCTCCTCTCCGCAGCATGCCACCAGCACGCACTACTCTCCCTCTTCCCCCAACTACTCCCCCTCCTCCCCGACTTACTCTCCTTCTTCCCCGGCCTATTCCCCGAGCAGCAAGTATTCTCCCACTTCCCCCACCTACACCCCCACTTCCCCCAACTACTCTCCCTCGTCTCCAGCCTACTCCCCCACGCCGGCGGCTCCCACCACCTACTCTCCAACTTCACCCACATATTCCCCAGCTTCACCCACTTATGAAGATCCTGACGACCTTTAGATATGATAATGCATCTTTCAGTTCAATATTACTGTGTACAGAAAGTTTTACAGTTTTTGTACAGTATCTAATATTAATTACTGTTACTATCTTCGCGGCACTTGAAAGATGTGATATGCCTCTCACTTATAGTTGTGTTTAAGATATCGCCGCTCAATATGAAGTTTCTACCGAATACGATGCACTGTGGTTGGAGAAATTAAAAAACAGTCATATTTATTATGTTTCACTTCTATGAGCGCCTCAAATTTCCTAAAATATTATATTATAAATAAATTTATTCAAAAAAGATGAAAAAAAAAACTATAACTCTTAAGGCAATTCTTTACATATTAATTTCTAGTGAAGTGAATACAATATTGTTACTTGTGCATTTAGGTTACAAAGAGAGATAACTATATCCTCTTTTAGTACAAATAAGTTATTTTTATCTTACTTTAATAAATAAAATAAAAATCTATTCAATTTGAATGTTAAAAATAATAGAATTTAATTTTTTATTCAATTTTTCTATGGTTTATTACTAAATCCAAAAATATCTGGTTATGTTCATGCCTTAAAAAATTGTTTAATCAGATGATTGATGATTTATTTATTAAAATACAACAAAAACATCTCCATATATCTTTTATTATTATTGTTATCCTAATTATTGATAAGATCATTTACCCTACAAAATGGTGCAGACATTACAGATTGACATATTCTGTAAACAGTAAGCACATGTTTATTTTCCACGTTCCATATTATCATTGATCACTAGTATTGAGGTTAGGTTGTGATGTGCAAAGGCGTTAGAATGACATTGTGAGCAACACAAAAATGTAAAAGAATACACTATAACATAATTTTGTTTTGTTATATATTTTCGAGACAGATTGTGAGTCTTGGTTTGCGTCTCATTCAACAAATTATTAATATTTAAGGCCTAATTTTCTTGGACGTGATGTGTGTGCTTCATGAATCAAAACATTTGTTTTGAATAAATGGTTTAGTTGTTATTAGAAAAAGTAAGTTTTTCCTTATTTTGTAAGTAAAATATAATTTTTTGTAAAAATAAATTTTGTCAATCTCGATTCTGCTAGCAGTCTACATCAATGTGAATTTCCCCTTACAAGTTTCATAACAGACAAAATGAATAATCATAATGGCTATCATTAACCCATCGGCATACCCGCCGATAATAATGTGCAGCTGCATTTCTTTTTCATCGGCATATCGAGGCTGCTAAAACTCCTCCCACATACTTGGGTATATCATATATATATAAAATTATATTTTTTATGAAATCTACATAAAAGTACAAAGTGTTTCATTTGGGGTTCAAAATATTGCAAGTAAGAATCCTTCTGAAGTATGCAGAAATCACAAATAAAAATCAGTTTGCCGATGGGTTTAAGAGAAAATTCAGCAGTTCTTTTTTCAATATAGATTTGCTAATTTCATGAAAGGCGTGGTTTCCAACACCAGTGTACTTATATATCGACAGTCGGAGAACAATGTCGGATCTGTTAAAAATTGAAAATCGTTCCGTTGGCTCATTTTATTCAATTAAAAGCCTGTATTTCGTATTTTTTAATGAAATTAAAGGAAATACAAAACAACACTATATTTCTTGATGTCGAAACAGTAGAAATGCAGAAACGAAACTTTAAACAGCTGTACTGCAAAACTATAAGATCGCACTTCTGACATTGTTCTTTGGGACCGGCGATATATTATATGTCTCAGTACGAATGTACTAAACGATTCAGCACACATCTATACAAATCTTTTGTCTGTTATTTAAGGTATAAATATATGTTTTGGGCTAGAAATAAAAAAATTCATTGTTTGAATTACTTTTTTATTAAAAACGAAAATGATTGTATATATCTAAAAAAAATAATAAAACCATAAAACATGGAAGTTTGTTTTATTCCACTTGGAAACCAACAATATTTTCCACTTCTATGGCACACCATGAAAGCGATCGACAGTGAGTAGACAGAATATCAATGAGTACAATTGAAACAGTAAAATATTATTCACAAAAAATGCTAATATTTCGATAATCGTTCTGAAAGTTATAGAAAAAAATACACACTAAGGCGCTCCGCTGACGAGGCAACTGAAACCAAACAAAAACCGGCTGATTTCTATGTCTTGATTGGTCGAAAAGCTTGTTTAATCATAGACGAAGAACAATCAGCTGGCAACTAGCAACGGCCGGCCACGGCAATCAGCAGTGCGAGTCGCGAGTCACCGCTTGCGTTACCATTGGCAACGGGTTTTTGAGTGATTGTGTAGTGTGCGGGCCATCATATTGTCATACAAAAACAGCCTCAGTGAGTGGATCGCCAAACAGTTTCGTCAACTATTTTTTAATAATATAATGCATCAATTCAATCTGTAAATTAATTTGAAACAATTTCAGAATTGAAATATGTAGCTATTAAAGCAAATTTTATTTGATTTAAATCTTTTGAACCAATTGTTATTGTATATACATAAATAGAATCCATACGGGTGTGCCAACCCCCGCCAATATCACAAGTATTTTATAATAAATGCTATTGTTAAATTTCTTTAAGGTGGAGTGAATTCATCTTTAAAATTCAGAGAGCTTATTGGTGTCAACTTGGTGATGGGCTGGAATTCTATGAGGCAATCGGAGCACCAGTCGGAACCTACTCCATCTGTCCAACGGGTGCCTATAATGTTTTCACAACTGCATCCAATACACTGAAAAAATACATACAATTAGGACCTAATTCCAATGTCATCACGAAATATATATATTTTATGGCCTTTGTAGATTTATTATCATAATTCACAGGAAACAAAAAGATCAGACATGGTGGCTAAAATAATCTTTGAACAGTATGTTTTTTCACTAGGATTCTAATATACTTACAGATATTCCTGTGTGGACCGGCAAGGGAGTGTTAGAATTTTCTTCCAATCTTCGCCTTTCATAAATTGCAGTCATCATTTCTAAAGGAGTCCATTGTTTTATTACATTTCCTTCCATGCTGCCCTCGTTCTCGAGTTCCTAAAATAAATTATTGTATTAAAGAATTTGGTCTTTTCAGTTGATAAACGTAGGCATAAACAGAAGGGATGAAGTTCTGTTCATCACATAGCACTCTTTTTAGGGTGAATTGCCTTATACACAAAAGTTCTGTTTATCACCAACCAGAAATAAAAGTATTTTTTTCAAGTATTTCAATATGAGAAATTTAAATTATTTAATTCACTTACCTGAGGATTTTCATCCATAAAGACAGGCACATCTTGAGCGGGAAAAAATGTAGACCGCTTTTGGAAAACCTTTGTATAGCGATTTCTATAACCGAGTCCCCCAACCTTAAAAAAAAGGCAATATTTTTACATGACAGCGATTAAGTGTAAATTAAATGTATAAATATTTTGTATTTCATGAGAGTTTTTTCGCCACTCATTTTTAATAACATTGAGACCCTTTCATACCAGGAAAACATCATAGAAGGTACACTTTGTCAAATAAGAGTAGAAAATATAAAAACTGGAATTAAAAAAATTGCAATCTGGCAACACCAATTTTACTGTCAAAATAACAGTAAAATAACAATGACACTGTTTTTGTAAGCAAGCGCTTTTTATAAATATTTTCAAACACGGATACATATTTTAAGTATGATTTCATCTACGTAGATATACAAATTGTTAGCTATCATAGTTGTATTTTTTTTCGCAGTTAATTCAGAAAGTACCATCAGGCGAATTATCAAGGAGAGCGAAACAAATGGGAGTAAATTCGAAGCTCCAGGCAAAATAAAGGGTCGCACTCCGAAAGCTATAGATAGTTCTGACATCAGTGCTATTCGTCATAAAGTACATTTTTTTAGGGGGGTTATCTAAAGCCCAGGCAACCCTGGGTACTTCAGCAAGTATTAAATAATGATAAATGTGAGCAAATTCTAAACTCCTATTATTTTACTACAATTTCGTTATTCTTCATTGTGTTAACACAAAATTGCTAAGGGTTAATATACATACATATATGTAATTCTGATTTCGGGATCAGTGGGTATCTTTTTTTTTTTTAAATTTTTTTTTTTAAATTATTTATTAACCAAAAAATACATGTTATGTACATTCTTTTAGGTATATGCCACCTCACTAGGCTGAGCCTGTTCCAATATATATTCAATATATCTACATATATTGCAATGAAAAAATATTTTTCTCTTTATGTGTTTATGTTTTTTTTCCAAACTTGTAGGTTACACAGCTATATACATATTTCCAACGTGTGTTATAATTTTAGTATTGCCATTTAAAGAACAGTGGCGCCCTCCTATGTTTTGTACTCTTATTTGACAGACAATACACACTCAAGTTTGAATATGTGTACACAATGTTCAAATTGCTTCAAAATTGGAACACCTGTCCACAGTCCCCTTTTACCCCACAGTAGTCCCACACCACTACAAAAGCTGCATTTATTGTAATAATTACCTTAGTGGTGAAAGGTTTCCGCACTCTTCCTGGGACGGGAAGTCCAGCTTGGTGCAACTTGATGAAGTATTTCTGTACGCGGCTCATCACCTGTTTGGGAGTCCGATTACCCAAAGCGTTGGCGATCTTCACCCATCTTCGCATCTCTATTTCTTCCTCTGGGTATTCTTTCAATAACTCTTCTAATCTCCTCTGCTCTTCGCATGTCCACAACTAGAGAAACACAATGCATTATTTAAGTTTTGACAAACCAAGATGGAATACTAAACATTTTATTTATTTTATTAGGAACATTTACAGATTAATAACATTACATGCATTAAAGAAAAAAATAGAGTATAATAATTAGGTTACAATCCAACAATCACATCATGCCCAAATAATAAATAAAAAAGTCAATAATTATTAACTATTTTTTTTTTTTAGCACTTAGTAAAATAAAAGTTTAATGATAGTACTCACAAAAAAAGAAAATTGTAAAATATATTGTATGCATATAGACATATACGTATTACATTCTTTTTAAATTTCAAATACAAAAAATACATGAAAAAGTATGGTATCAATTTTTTAGTTTGGTTACAATGAATTAATCTACGAGTATTTAGTAATAATAATAATAATTGGATAATTTGTATAGCGCCGTTTTTGTGAGAAATCACCTCAAAGGCGCTGTGTAATGAATTGGTTATTATAATACATATTGTATTTATCTTCCTTTTGGTGTTTCACAAACCTCTTACTCTTATGTTTTATATGCAAAGTTCAACTAATTATATTAAAGTCTAGTCTATTATTGTCTGCTAAAGTACCATTAGATAAAATAACTATTTACTTGATTAAACGTTTCGGGTTTGGTTTGGTCAAATGTTCTTCCTCTGACCAATATATTATTATTAGTCTTTTCTTGGTCCGATTCCACAAAAGATTTCTTCCATTCAATAACTTGGTTGTCATCAACTCCGTACTTGGACCAGGAAATAGCCGGAAGCTAGAAAACAAGCAATTTCTCTATCATATGTAACTGCAATACAACACAAGGTTTAACATTTCTTGTCCAAAATGTGTATCACTACTTTATAGTAGTTATTCCGTAATACAGCCCCTGATCTAGGGGGAGGCAACCGGGGTGCCTGCCCCGGGTGGCAGTTTTAGGGGGCGCCAAGATCGTAATTTATATGTTTGATTGAAAAAAAAAACTTCATTCACAAAGCGACTGGCATCCCGCGCAGGGACCTAAAGATTGAAGAAATTCCTTGACTTGTCTCGTCTGTTATCTTTCCTATATTTAATTTTGTCACACAAATGAAAAATTTATTAGTAAAAATAGGTAAAGAAGATTTTAATTTTTTTAAAAGAAAAACTCTCTTTTTAACTTTTGAAGGTTATTCCCATCAATGTAATATATCATTCAAGAAGAAGATAACAATAATAATCCATTTTTATTAAATATGAAAATAAACAAGACACAGAAAAATAATAAAATAAAATGGCTAATGTGTATTTTATGCAAAATTGGTTAGCGTATGTCCCAGTTAGACGTGAGGTTCTGGGTTCGTGTCCCAGTTGCAGCCATTATATTTTATTATTTTTCTGTGTCTTGTTTATTTTCATATTTAATAAAAAAGAATTATTATTGTTATCTTCTTCTTCAAAGAAGATTTTATTTGAAAGGTTACTTATTATCCCGGTCACAAAAAATACCACACATTATATATTTGCTGTCTAGAGGGGCCCACTATCACGTACTAAAGCAAAGTAAACTTTAATTTTTGTTATTGTATGTATTGTAATTATTTTTAATCATTGTATTATTAGAATTGACACTATACCTACCATGAATACAAGAAGTAAGTAGGTAGCACCCGGTACTTAAAATACAAAAGAATTGCTTTTTTAACTTGCTACATAAAAAACTATAAATAATTTAATAATTTTTTTATCGGTTGAGCACCCCCTCCGCCCGGTGATGTTGGAGAGAGGGGACGCCAGATGGGGTTTTTGCCCCGGTTCGAAAAAGTCGTAGATCCAGGGCTGTCGTAATATAGAATATTTATATCAAATTCTAAGATACAAACCTCTGGAATAGAATAACTGGAACATGGAAACTCAACTGCTGAATTTTTCAGATCATCCAAAAACTCCTGAGGGTTTTCCAAAGCTGCTTTCTGAGAAGCTGCAAGGTTTTCGATATCCTGCAAAGAAACAGTAGAGATAATAATAACATTACATTTATATAGCGCAGTTTTGTGTGATTTCACTTCAAGTGCGCTTAACTAAAATATACTCTAAAATAATCCTATAGTGCTCCTTACAAAATATTAATAGAAATTTATAATTAATTTACAAAATATTAATAAAATTCATTATTAATAAAAGTCCATTACAAGATAGAAATAACGATTATACGGTATACACAAAACAAAACAAAAGCAGAGAATTTTTTTTTTAACAATAACAGTGCTGTTGTTATAGCACATGCCAACAATAATAGACAATAACAGTGTAGGACAAAACAAGAACCGTAAAACTAAAGTATTATATAAAACAGGAAAACACTAAAATATTATATAAAAAGTAGACATTAAACATAAAAGTACAATATGGAGGAAACCGAAACCAAACAATTACCGGAAACTTGAGAACCGGGCTTATTAGTATATTGAAAGGAGGATTCATGAATAATATGATTTTTTAAATAATGTTGTTTTTAAAGCTCGTTTAAATTCAGCTAAATTTTGGATATTAGTAAGAGCTGAGGGAAGTTTATTCCAAATGAGTGGGCCAGTTACACGAAAAGAGCGATCATAGTAAACAGCTCGATTTGACCGAGAAAGTTCAATTAAATGATTAGTAACATCTAGATCTGCTGACCTCAGAGTAAGCTGTCTTTCGCTTAGGTTTTGTCGGACACATAGTTCCGATATATAGGCTGGCGCCATTCCCTGCAATGCTTTGAATGTCATTAAGCAGATCTTAAACTCTATTCTTTCAGGGCATCGAAGCCAATGAAGGCGATCTCTTAGAAGCGGGGTTATACGGCAATGCTTTGATTCACCAAAAATCATTCTCGCCGCAGCATTGAAAACGGACTGGATTCTATTGATTTGTTTTTTAGGTAGGCCAGCATATGCACTATTACAATAGTCCATACGTGAGACAACGAAGGAATTTATGAGTGACTTTGCTCCATCAGAGGGAAGGCATCTCCTGATTGATTTTATTTGCCTCAGATGGAAAAAGCCGGTACTCACGGTTTTTGAGATTTGGATGTTCACAGATATGCTGGGTATGATATGGGGATTCAGTATTTCTAAAAGCCTTATAAACCTCATAAGTAAATAACTGATAAAAGTATTTACCTGTACCAACATCATCTTTTGCGATTCCAGGATCAATATAACCCGAAGCATACATTTATAATCTTTATTTCCGCGAAGTGCCAAATGGTCGGACTCAAAGAAAAAATCCTCATCTTCGTCCATATCGCTTTAAAAAATTAAACACGATTTTAAAAATTGTTAAAAAGATCCCAGTTATTGATAAAAAGTGACAGTACAACTGACAGCGTGCTTGTATTTTGACTTTGACACTTCTTTGGACCATAAATAAACCTTCTACTTTTGACTGATGAATTTCTGCATTTCCGGTATTCATAGACAATTATTTGTATTTATTTTCGATTGTAAACAATACAGGCTTTTTTGTAAACAAATAATATAAATGATTAATTACTCCTAATTCGATAACCGCACCAAGGCAATACTATCTCGAAGAACACATTAAAATAATTTGTAATATTGGAGACATTAAAAAAAAAAACTAGTAAATGACATCATCTATTGAGAGATTTGCGAACTATTCTGTCGATCTATTCAATCAAAGATGTCACTTAAACCGCTCAAAGTGCTACTCGTCGATAGATGGCAGTCATGTGATTTTTCTGTTTAAAAATAAACATCCCAAACAAATTGCGAGAGAAATTTCTGCAAGACTAGCAGAATGTATCAGAATCGTGAAGCCCTCAGAGCTTTTTATAACTTTGGCTTTGCACTGATATAATAAGCTGAATCTGATATCCTGATAAGGTTGTGGAACTATATTGTTTATCTACTTGTTAAAAGATGGTGCTAAAAAAAGATGGTGATGGTGCAATCATACTACTACTCGTCAATAGATGGCGATGGCTGTAAACATATTTAGATACCGCTAATTCAATTCTAAGAAAACATATTTTTTACAATTTATAAAAACTCAATTCTTTCAAGAAACGTGTACTAATAAAACAATATTTTACCGGTGATTCAATCTGTATATCTTTCTTGATAGAATAGAGTTTGTATGCGGATAAAATAATTTTTTTATCAAAAAACGCAAACCAATAATTTATCTATAAATAATATATCGACCTGTGGAATAACAAGGTTCCATCTAGTGCCGACCCTATTCTGAGAAAACGGGCTTCAAAGTTCTGAATGACTATTTCGATACGTAATCAACTTTATATAGTTTTGAAGTATGCAAATACGGTTAGTTGTATGTTATTTACCTATTTTAAGTATCATTAACAATCATTTAAGCTTAGAAGTATGAAATCTGGAAAACATTTTATAAAAACCTTGTTATTATTTTGTTTTATATGATTTGAGATTTTTTCAGTGCCAAGTGTTGGTATTGTAGTGATATATATTTTTTTAAATTTGGGATGAAATTTACATTAAATTTTTTTTTTAATCTGCCATAGGTCACCTTAAATGGTGTGCTAAATTTGGTGACTTAGCAGGTGTGCCCGAGCACATGGGGGGTGAGATTTGTTCAGGTCTTTGCGGCGAAAGCATTTCCTCTCCTTCCTTTCCTCAAAAACACACACGTGAACTCCTCTTTTCACGAATTAAAATTTTTTTCTTGAATTAAATTTGGTAAAAAAAATATGCTTCGACATCGACAAGCTCAATTTCCCCGCCGTTGTATTCTTTTCTTCACAATACTTCCAGGCCCAGATTTTTGGGTTCAACAGCATTCAGTTATGGAACGATTTGCCGGCTTCTGTGTTTGCTCCCTCCTGTTTCTTCAAGACCCATGTTCACTCCATCCTCTCCTCAAAATGGCCCTCCTCATAGCATCCTCAAAGATGACATAGACCCCCGATAGAAATTATTTTCCTTAGGGCTTTCCTATGTGAAGCTCATTTTAACCCGTATCACAGGAGACCATATTTGTCACAGCTCGCATAGGTCTCATATAAATCATTGTATATCCCTTATTGTCATGGTGAGAAATTGCTTAACATTCAAATCTAGAATTGAACCATAAAAAAAATATTATGTGTTCCTCTATGAAACCAAAGTTTCCGATAGCAAATTCAGAAAAATGTATAAAATTTTTAAATCATTATTTTTTAATGAAATGAAACGACAAATATGTGAAGCGATAAATAACAGTAAAAATACATCCACCCAAAAAATTTGTGTGTGTTTTTCTTTTATTACATAATCAGTATTTTAGATAGAAAAAATGTAAGGTGAGTCATTTACATTTTTTAAACTTTTTTATGTTTGTATTAAAAATTTTAATATTCCAAATATTAATAATAACATTTGTAAACTTATTTCATCACCTTTTAAAAACAGTTATTAGTTTTCCGATATATTCAGAAAGGTTCCATGACACTTCATACGGCGACACCTCATCCCCCGACAGTTCATCCGGCGACACCTCATCCCCCGGACACTTCATCCTTAGTGGAAGACCTTTTTAGGGAAAGTATGTGCAAAAATTTTGTATAGCCGATATCCATTCAAAACTAAAGATAAAATAAATTAAAAGAAAATACTTTGTTTTAAGTCACTTTAAATAAATGAAAAGAAAATACTTTGTTTTAAGTCACTTTAAATAAATGAAAAGAAAATACTTTGTTTAGTCTCAAATGTCAAGTCACAATGTGTTTGCTTCTTTTGAAAAACTAAAGATGTATGTAAGTAAGTAAGACGATATCACTCAAGACCTAAAGATAAAAGTATTTAGACATACTTTCCTCTTTGCATAAATAATCCCCTAAAATAATATTTGAGGGGATGAAATGTCCGAGGTATCAACTGTCCGACGGATGAACTGTCCGCCGGATGAACTGTCCGCCGGATGAAGTGTCGGGGCATGAGGTGTCGTCGGATGAACTGTCGGGGGTTGAGGTGTCGCCGGATGAAGTGTCGGGGCATGAGGTGTCGTCGGATGAACTGTCGGGGGATGAGGTGTCGCCGGATGAAGTGTCGGGGCATGAGGTGTCGTCGGATGAACTGTCGGGGGATGAGGTGTCGCCGGATGAAGCGTCGGGTCACCATTCAGAAATATTCTATTTATTTGCATTGATATATATTTATTGCATTGATATGTATATCTCTATGTTTATTTGCAATTTATTGCAAAGCGGAAATACTTTTACCTTCCGACAAAATACGCCCGATTTTTGAGATTGATTAGACTTCAAATACTGCCGGATATTCGAGGATCACTGTAATCTTCGTGTTCTAATATTTTAATCAGGAATCATGTTTAATTTATCGTTTAATCCAACCTTCAAATAGCAACGCGCGGAAATTTAACACTGTCAGACGGAACGCTCTGCATAGAAAAGTGCAAAGTGATGTTTCAAAATACATTTTAAAGTTGGAGTAACAAGTAACAAGGTTCCATGCCGAGTTGCCAGTTGAAACCTTGTTATTCCATAGGGTCAAGTTATTATTATTGCTAATTGATCGTTTACTGAGGCTATTGAATATGTAAATTTCATAAAAATAATTAATAATACCTACTTCATTTTTACATGAACTATTGACACTTATGAAACTATGACAAACAATTAAAGCACCCGATGGGTAAAAAAACATAAGGATATTTTATAATAAAGAATAATAATAAAAACAGGTGAAAATATAATTTAAAGCTTTATTAAATTTGGTAGCTAAAGACATTAATACTATTTTTTGGTTGTATCATCACTGGCATTATCAGGAGGGGTTGCTAGTTCAGCAGCTGAGTCCTTTTCTTTTCTTTTAAAAATTTTGTCTTTTAACTTTTGAAACATATTTTTATTACTTCCGGGTTCATTCAATTTAAGCCTCAATGACTTGGTGGTTATATTGTGCAATGGCCCAAAGGCCAAAGCCACAACGGTACAAGCCAAACAGATGACATTGTAGGGCATGCTGAAATCTGGAGTCGGGAGGGTGATAATCATACTCTCGGAGTGCAACTGAACAAAGTAACCTATAAATCACAAAATTACAATTAGTAACTAAATCAAACATTGCATGTACAAAAGACCCATCAACCGTCAATATAAATCCATCACAATAGGGTATTTTCACAAACGAGGGATTCTGTTGAAAATGTATGGAATATTTAAAGATAATTTTTCTGATTTTAATCATCCTACTAAAAATGTTTGTTTTTTATGTTTTCATTCAAATTTATTCATGTTAAAAACACTCAAAAACCTACAAAACCAAAACGGCTTGTGGTTGCTAACGACGCTTCGTACACACATCATCAAACAAAGTACCACTGTCAAAAAATTTTCAAGCCCGGGCGACTCTTGTGACGTCACACGTCCAAAATACCATTTTGGCGGGATTACAAAAATGGGCAACTTAGACTCGATGTAGAACATTTATTCGTCAACATAAAAATAAAATAAAAATGCCATAATAATCGTAATTTTTTGCTTAAATTTTTTAAGCAATAAAAAAACGTGGAAATACCCTATTGTGCTTTTGCATTTTAAACCATCAGTGAGGTGGAAGAGAGTATAAGGGGACATACATTAATTACGTGAGCTGTTTTAAAAAAATTTAGACCCCTCCCTTTCCCCCTTGATTGAGATATAGTAGCCCCTCCCCTTCCCCTCCCCCCTCTCGCGTGAGATTTTTTTCTTTACTCTCGAAATAAATGTTTTTTAATTTTTTGCTCAAGTAATTAATGTATGCTCCCTTAGGTTGTTTAGTAAAGCAACCTTTTTTTGATGAACTAGTGCACTTTTAATGAGTATTTTCTAAGACATAATTGGAAAGAGGATTAAAGATGTTAGTTAGAGGGGTTAATAGAATAGAATAAGTAATTTATTTTACCTGTTCTGGATTCATTAAGTGAAGTCAAAATAGAGCCTCGATAATAAATAGAGCTGGTATAATTTTTGGCAACTGGCAACATTGCCGACACAACTGCAGATCCTACGTAAAACCCGTGATTAGCATCAGGGGGATATTCTTGCCATTTTAAAAACACATAATCAAAATCAATGGACACAGTTGTGATGCTTTTGGGTGGCAAACGAACTGTGAACTCCAAATAGTACGGTCGGCTCTTTCCTTTTCCAGGAATGTAATGTTTAGACTTTGGGAATATTTGCTCCCCTTTGTTCATGATCTTCAGAGTCTTTAAGTAAACGGGGAGGAACCAAGGAATGTTTTCCATGAATACAATATCAATTGGTTGCCAATGATTATTGGTTACGTATGATATTAAAGCTCCTCTTTCTTGTCCATAGCCAGCGATATATCTACTTATGTGTAATGGTGGAGGAATGTGAGCCATTACTTTATTGGGGGTTGTGTGGATAGCCGCTATGTTGAACATTGACTTCACTTTACTCAGATCGTATACGGCTAAACTGATATGTGATCCTCCCCTAAGGGATGTTTCCAGGCTGTCATATGCTGGTGTAAGAATAAATGGATTGGAAATATTAGATGAAATATCCACATACACGCGACTGGATGTTGCCAATGGACACGGACTAGATAATCCTTGTCCAAAGAGTTTCTGCACAGACCAATCTCTGGAACCAACTATTTCAGGATCATATACTAAAGACATTGTTTGTTTTAATTCAAACACTTTGGAATTACACTTTTCATCTCCACAAACTGATCGGAAATGAATTCCAAGTGAGTGATAGTTGGTATTGTGTAGTCTTCCAGAGTTTAGAAGTGTGGAAAGGCCTTTCTTGGAATCGCAGGGCAACAACTTTTTCCACGGGGTTAAATTTTCTGTGCAAACAATCTCTCTTGGTAGAGTTGCATATCTTATAAAGGAACTGTTTGTGGGTCCATTGTGAGATACTCCTGAAGGTCGAAATGATAACTCTGGCTTAAGAGAGTTTGAAGAATCTATAAAGTTCAGAGATGAACAGAAAAGTCCAGATAATGTTTCAGAGAGTTCTTTCCACTGAAAATCCACATCTTTGGAGTCTTTTGAAAACCAAGCATACATTTCAGCTCCAGGGGGGGCATCCACTACAGGATATCCCCAGTTTATATGACGCCACAATCCTTCAGTAAGACTTAAATGCAATTCTTCTATCTGGTATCTGGCTATTATTTCTCCCAGAGATCTCGGAAAAAGGTGGCAGTGTTGAACTATAATAAATATCAACTTATTATGAATATGTTTACAAATGCAAATATCGTGTGTTATTTATATATCAAATTATTTTTGCTTACACATAGCATTCGACGACCATGTTGTCATGAATTGGAAAAATGTATAAACATGGTTATTTGGTAAGGGTTTAATAAGTAATTCCTCAGAAAAACTATCTTTGAAATTAGCTTTTACGCTATTGACAGAGATTAAACAAAACACAAATACTAAAACACAACTTGGGCGAGGCATGATGCCGGCCTTTTTAATAAAACCGTGTTCAAATTAAGATTACAGGTAAATAATGTTTGACAACCGGTAACCATAGAAAACATAAGTTTAGTTTTGACATGTAATAATGTTGCCATTTTATAAGTCACGAGATACACAATATTATTTTTGATATTTTAGTACGTCAAATTTACTTAAGTTTGAGTTGTTTTCTTGAATAACGAATAAAATTAAAATAATATTATGAATACACAATTTTTTTACTGTGTTTATAATAAATAATAGTATTTGGCTAATTTATATAGCACATAAAAACGTAACCATAAAACAAAATGCATCGCACAAATTAGCCTTATAAGTACCTACATGCTGCCCATAAATTATCTTCGATTGAGATTGTAAATTTGGATTTACGTTTCACTGAAATATAAGTAAAACATCTAGTTATACCTCCCTATACATTACTAGCGCAGACCCGTGAAAAAGTGAACTCTTGACAAATCAGTTCTAATTTTTGAAAATGGCAGTAAAAACAATTTTCTATTAAAATTATTATATCATGCCTTTATCATGCGTAGGTATCTACTTTATCGCTTGTCAGAATTCTTCAAACAAACAGCTCCAATTTTCAAAGCAAACCAGAATTCTGGAGTTCATTGAACCAGAGTTACCAACATATGACCAAAATTAGTATTACCCTATAGGTGATTTTTCATAAAAACGGCGCTAAATCTTCCTAGTATGATTATCTTTAGGTATATATAAAAAATCTACTTAACCGATTTTGATGATATTAGGCTTACTGTGTGTAATTTGGTCCAAGATATAATAGTTTTCATCTCCTCAATATTTATTATTACGTATTAAATGTTTTTATGGGACAATTAATTGTAAGTTCCATAAGTTTCTGACAGATGGCAGTGTGATTTAATTTATTGATACAACACTTGGTTATCTAGATTAGGTAACCATCCAGTAGATGGCGTTGTGTTTCGTTAGCCACAGCAACGCGTGGGCTGGTCAGCTAGTTTATTTATAAAATACGAGTATAATTTTATTTATTGCCTGAATTAAAATTAAAACATTTTTTATACGAATAAGAGTCCCAACTGCTCCCGTCTGGAGCCAGTGAGACTGGCATACCCAATTGGGGTATGTTGTGAGCTAAGAGTATGGATATTAGAGAGACGGCATGTGAAGTGTGCCCGCGCGCTCCAAGTGTGCCTTTTCGAGAATTCTACCCACACGGCTGACATTGGCTGTCACCATGTAAAATGGCTGCTGTCGGAACGTATTAAACGGCCAAAAACCAGCAGCCAATGTAAGCCGTTTGGGTAAAAATTCTCGGAAAGGCACACTTGGAGCGCGCGGGCACACTTCACATGCCGTCTCTCCAATATCCATACTCTTAGATCTTCAGCCTCACAACCTAAGAGTGGGGAAAAGGAGATGGGGAAGAGGAAGGTGGGGAAGTACCTGGCTATTCAGATCTAGTCACCAAACACGGTTAAAGCCATTTAAAGCATCGTTTCGATTATGAATGCTGGTCTAACACCAGGGCGATACTAGAGTATCTTCCACTTGAAAACTTTTATTTGAAAACCACTTATGGTAGGTAAGTATCATTTTGATTTTTATAATAATATTAAATCACTGTCTACTTCGAATCTTGGTTTTGTAAAGGAGACGTGACTATCCTACTACATGGATCTCACCAAAGAGTATGGATATTATAGAGACGGCATGTTGAGTGTGTCCGCCTGCACAAAGTGTGTCTTTTCGAGAATTTTACCCACACGGCTAACATTGGTTGTCACACTTCGGTCGCGCATTGTGCTCCTGGTAAAACGTTGATAAGACATAGAAAAATGGTTCACTGTGCCGTTAAATTATGCAAAAGCAGTTCTTCAGAGACAATTAAAAAGAAAGACGGTCTTACCTTTCATATTTAAGTGTTTAAACATCGCTTAAATAGACATTTTATAATTTCTCAATGTGTTCATTTCAACCGTCATCGCGCGCCATCCCAGTGACACGTGACTTGCGAATGTCAGTGGGCCGAATCAGTCATCTTAATTTATAATAATTATATATTTTCGATCAATATTAATTCAATCTAAGTTTACCTTGTTTATACTATAGAATTTGGATATATTTGTACCTATCTCGTGCTCATATCTCTGATGTCATTTCACAATCAAATGCCACAGTTAATTTGTTATTCTTTATCTAAAATGATTGCTAATATTTTCTTATGGTTCTAATTGTGTCATGTAACTACTGTTTATGGTTTATTTTACCGTAGAAATTAAATAAATAAATAAATAAATTATCAACAAACTTTTATTTTAAACTTGTGATTTACTCTATCATGGGTACGCATTATTCATCATTTAGCTCTTTCATTTTTAAATATTTTTACTTCGTGTCTTTTGGACCATTATTTTTACTTCTTTTCCTAGTAATATAATCCCCCTTTTACTTATGTGTAAAATTTTAGTTCAAAGTAAATAATCATTGTATTGTTATGTGAAAGTCACATCGATGTGCCTCCGTGGTCGAGGGGCAAGGCTCTCGACTAGCGATGAGGTCGCGGGCTCAAATCCCGGCGCGCGCAGATAAAAATGATTCGATTGATTTGCGTTTTCACAATTGAATTTATCATTAGGTATATTTGCGGCACATTCCCAGAATGGAAGATACTCTCAGTATCGACTTGGTATTAGACCACTATTCACAATTATTTTATTATGCTTTCATAATTTTAAAATTATTATTAATTTATCCATCATTAATTTATTCAAACTTTTTTTCTTTTTATATTTTTTTATCACTGTAAAACTGTAAATATTATTTTTATTATATTAATAACGAGCACTCCTTTCCTAAAACTCAAGCATCAACAAATAAAACATCATAAAAGTTTAAATAATACATCAAATTATGGCTAACTAAACATGAAGATGAGGAACTAATAAAAATTATTAAGTAACCCCAACGCAACCTACATATCTGACAATAAACATACACACTTTTTGCTTTATTTATATTATTCTGAATTATTATTATCATCAGTGAGTGTTTCTAGTTATTTTTTTGTATAATTCTGTATTGAACTTAATTAATTTTGTATCTTATCTTATATTCATTATACTATGATATTTTGTCTTTATCATCTTCAATTACACCAGAATAAGATCCATAAAATGAATGTTTTTCTTGCCTTCACGAACAATTTTTTGTTGTGTATAATTTTCATATAAATTTCTGTATTTTTTATTATGTACTAGCAGATACCCGGCATGCCTTGTTATGCAACTTAAATAAAGAATTTTTCACCCTGTTGTTTCCCAAGCGTCCCCGTTCCCCTTCCGCCTCTTTTTCCCCTTCTGCATTTCCTTCCCCTACCGCGTTCCCCTTTCGTCCCCGTCCCCTTCCCGCGAATCCCTTCTCTTGCATTCCCCTTCCACCTTCTCCGTCTTCCCCCCTCTCCTTCCCCCTCTCTCGGACCCCTCCTTAATTGCCCTCTGCTCCTCCCGGATTTCCCTTCCCCTCCTGCCTTTTTCCCCTGCAGAATTTTTTGGATGCGGCGCATCCCCAAACTGAAAGAATCCTAAAGATCTTCATACAAAAAGTTGAAATTAAAAAAAAATTATTTATAAATAATAAAAAAATGTTTCGTGGAAACCAAAAAAAAAACAACAACAATGATGAGGAAATCACGATCAACACCATACAACAACCTGCAGTCCACCTCGGAACAGGAATACCTAGTGAGGATAAAATACTTCACTTTGTATTCTTAATTTACTTAATATTGTATTTTGATTTTAATTCGTATTGTCATTATTTTTTTTTTTTAAAACTTACATCGGGAAAGAATATAATAATGCACTAAATTATGCACTGCAAATCTCTTGGTTGTGTAAAAAACTAACGTTTAATAAATAATAAAAAAAATATTATCGCTTTTTATTACTAATAAAAAAATTCAAAAAACCATTTTAAACTTATGAGTTTACGCAATGTTATCACCAAGAAATGGTGATGTGAGTTACAGCAAGCTCATAACATTGGTTTTTTACCAACTTCTTGCACTTTTCAATATATATACATTCCGTGAAGAGTGAGGCCGATGTATTTCGACTATAGGGCTATACAAACAATCATAATCTTGATTTCGCAAAAAAAAAGTTACTTGCTGGTAGATTAAGGTAACTAAAAATAATATGTAGAGGGTACAATAAAAATTTAAATAATACTTAAGTCTTTTGTTAATATCCTTTCCTCATTACTTTTTTCATTAAATATGTCTTACTCCGCTTACCGGTTAATACGGAATACTTATTTAAAGAGTTAAATTAAGCTTTATTATTACGAAAAGTGAGTATTTATAGTACTGAGTAGAAGACGAAAAAATATGCATTTAGTGTAATATTATTTCACTCATGTTAAGTTTTATGCTTTTACACTTCATTTCAGCAATTACTACAATTACTACGTGCACAAAATAGGTTATTAGGTTCTTAGTTTGGATAAACTAAGTAATTCACGCGTATTTTTGTAGATTGAACCAAAATTTCGAAAATATATACAAAAGTAAGCTGAGTACTACAACTTTAGCCTTTTTTCAATTTTTACCACTATTCTTTGTTCAGCTAATAATACGATGCGTAATGAGATATTATAATTTATTTCCAAAATGTGATATAAAAAACAAACGTGTTTTTAATAAAAAATAAATAAAATAATGATTCCCATTCACAGTCCGGCCTGACGGCCCAAATCGGTTGCGTAATGGGATATTATAATTTATGTCCCAAATGTGATATAAAAAAACAAACATTTTTTTAATAAAAAATAAAAAAAATAATTATTCCCATTCACAGTCCGGCCCTTATCTCCAGTTAGCTGCATTCCCCCCGCACGCTGGGCACAATACCCCGCTCCTATCCCCCCCTACTAGCTGGGTGACCCAAAGCGGGCTACATTGGTTCGGGCTGTTTTACCTACGATTCAATACACGATGCCGGTTCCCTAGAATTCTAGTTCCATGGATCTCACATTGTATCAATATAATACGAACGCTTTACATAATGATGTAATACTTACATTAGATTATAAAAAAATATATATATATATATATATATATATATATATATATTGTATCTTGGTATGCTCCAACAGAGATACGACATCATCTTACTATGTATGTTGTTCGAATAGTCGGCACAACGCACACACGGTCCCATGGTGTAATGGTTAGCACTTTGGACTTTGAATCCAGCGATCCGAGTTCAAATCTCGGTGGGACCTATTCCGATCAGAGTGATCACTTTTTTTATTATTATGTACTAATAGTTATTTTATTGAATTGAAAAATATACTAATTTTAAAAAAAGTCTCCCCGGCGGGGAATCGAACCCCGGTCTCCCGCGTGACAGGCGGGGATACTTACCACTATACTACCGAGGAATGCGAAACGGGCGCCAAAATAACATGTTTTTATACAAGTGAGTGAGTTTGTTTTGTTACGTAGTTCTCAACGTCCATGGTTTTTATTATGACCGGGCGCTGGATGGAGTTGAGTGCAAGGACGGATCATGGGCGGATCCAGCTTTGGCGCCAGGAAGGGGTCACATAGTCGTGGTCAAGTCACAAGAAGTTTAAATTAAATTTTGAAAATAATAGATACAAGTAAAAAGTAGGTATTTTATTAATAAATGTAAATACAGTACTTAAAAAACCTACCTATATTTAAATAACAAAATCAATTTTTCTTTTACGTCTTCTCCCGAAACCCGAAACGCGTTATCACTTCATCTACTTCAATGGGTACGTTTTTATAGATGTGGAGAAGTGCCAGTCCGGTTAGACGTTCTTCAACCATCGAAGCTCCCTTTAGTTTTCGCTAGGTGCTTCAACGAAGAATAATTTTGTATGCACTCTTTCTGTTGTTTGCCCTCGTATTTTATTTTAAAGATCATTAAAATCAGTTTGGTATTTAAAAGAGTTTTCTTTTACCAAATTGCACTGTGTCACGAAGGGTTCCATGTCTAATCGGACTATGAGATCTCAGCGTCTGAATTCCCATAGATAGTAAATTTATTCAGACACGATACTTCCTCACATGATAATTCATTACATCATAACTCACATTACCTAACCTAACCTACGGTTGAAAACCCCACGCTTCGAGACATGATGAATTATCATGTGAGGAATTAAGAGGCTAGACTTTGAACGACACGCGGAACACCCGCGTCTGTCATTCTGTCCCGCTCACAATAAGCTCACGCACACTTACAATACATGCGAATGCGAAATGAGCGAATGAGACAACGCTCAAATTTACCTACAGAAATCGCTCGAAAAGGGGTTTATGGAGAATACACTTTTCTACACCGAAACTTTCACGAAATTGAAATTTAAAAAAAAATATATTTTTTAGAAAGAAGAAGCTACGTCGGTAGCTTTTTGTAATTTTATAATTCTTTATGAGAGTTGAGTTAGCAGCACTTTTTCCTTAAATAATATTTTTTGATAAATCGTACATGTTTGACAGTGAATGTTTACGTTAATACGAAACGCATCGAAAATTCGAAAACATACCGACATAGTTTTTACCCTCTAGAAGGCAGTATAAAAAAAATATATTCATTGTGTGCAATTTTCGATGTAGAAAAGTGTTTTTTCCCGGGCGTCCTTTTTGTATGGAAAGAGAATAGAATAGCGAAGAATAGCGAAGTCTATCGTCTTAACATCCGATGAAAAGTTTGTACTCAATATTCATACACTTAATAAAGTTTCCACTGAACATTCTGGTCACCGTCACGAAGATACACCTGTTTTCATTTTGTGAATTTATCTAAGATATGCAGCTAATGAATTATCTAAGATATACAGCTATACAACCTTGCGTGGAGCCCATAGACATAATGGTGAAGAAACCATACAATGGTGAAGCCAACATAATGTGTGCTTTATATCATTGAAACCTTCACAAAATGAATGATCACATTGAGCCTTCAACCCTGAACACTGACTTCTCGACCATGAAATACCGAAGAGCATACTAATCGTTCTTGAAAAACTATCATAATTCATAAAAACACTCGTTCTCAAATGACGATATTTCAGAATCATAGTTCCATGATATTTATGCATACGTCTGGTACTGGAGAGAGAACTCACACAATACATAAATAAATATTTCATTACCTACCGTTTTTCGTCTATCCGTTTCCTTCGTGTATTTTTTATTAAATTATGTACATGTACGTTGTATATACAATATACAATACACTATGGTAAATGTGTAGTAATCCGCTTACTTTTGTATGGATTTGATATTTGCGAAATTTTGTTTCAATCTAAATACGCATGATTTACTTAGTTTACCCAACTTATAACATATTTTGGGCACGTAAATAGCTGTTTCTTGTAGTAATTGTTGAAATGAAGTGTAAAAGGCCGCTTCACTTGGCCAAACATGGCGTCGAACACTTGCGTGAAGTGAAAAAATCTTATACAAAATGCATATTTTTTCGTCTCCCCCGACATAAATACTCACTTTTCGTAATAATGAAGCTAAATATAACTGTATCAACCAGTAGGCGGAGTACTTCACTATTGGTGAATGTCAAAAGAATTCATATTCTCATAGAATATGAATTCTTTTGACATTGCTTTCGTAGATGGCGCGCGTATAGTATTTTTTACTTATAAACGCTTTTTACAAGTTATGCTTTGAAATATTAAGAAAACTTTATTGTTCGCAGAAGTAAACGAGCAATATGAATATTAAGAAATAGTTTTTTCAATTAAAAAACTCTAATCTTTCAAGAAAGGCTAGAAAATACAATATTGGATTGAATCACCGATGAAATATTGTATATGTTAGCCTTTCTTAAAAGATTTGAGTTTTTCAATTGACAAAACTATTTGTTGATATTCATATTGCTTGTGTACTTCCGCGAACAATAAAATTTTCTTAATATTTCAAAGCATAACTTGTAAAAAGCGTTTATAAGTAAAAAAATATTATACGCGCGCCATCTACGAAAACGTAGAATATGAATTCTTTTAACATTCACCTTAATTACATTAAAATCGCATCATCTGTTTATATAAATATCTTATTATAAGTAGGTACATAAGTGTGCTGAAGTAATAATTAAGTAGTTTTTACTTTCTTAACGTCGGTAATGCTCGCTAAGACGCGATTAGCGCCTAACTTTATCAATACAACTAATAATATAATAGTTGCCAAATAAAATAGTACAACATCTAGTGCCATCTGCCGTACGAAGCCAAGATCCTGACCCGGTGAGCGAAGTTTCAAACCCGAGCCGTGTCGGATTGCGTACTCCATCCAGAACACCGCGCGCTCCAGAGGTGATTGCGGCTGGTCCCGGAAAGTTCTGGAAAATGCCTCACTGTTTTCCCGGAAACTGGAATTAAATTATTAATTTTATTTCGAAAGGTAAGCATGTTCGTTGGACGGGATTTTTGACAATTCATTCTGGTTTTAAAATTGAAAGATAACAAGTTCGTAAATTTAGGAACCAAGCAAGCAGTAAATAACCTTCATCTTAGATAATAATGTTTACCCACTATTCTTCAGTTTTGGTAGTGGCTCCGTTCCTAATATTTCACCAACCGGCCACATTACGTCAATATTTACAAAGATTTTGCTCATCAGTCTTCAGATTACTTCATGGAAAGTATTATACTTTGCTTATATTATGTTATGTTACGAAATTCACGATTTTTTGTCGAAATAGAGCAGGGGTCACCAAATGGCGGACCGCGGTCCGGATCCGGAGCGCGTTAACCTTGTGTTAACAATCAGAATATTTTACACAATATGTAACTGCATTATCCAAGATAAACTTCATTCAATATAAATTCCGGAGCAGACTTACCGGTGAACATCTCTAAGATAATGACAATAGCCTGCACAAACTTTAGTCCAAACTTTGGAAGGATAGTCCAAGGCAAAAAATGTCATTTTCGCATTAATATTGTAAAAAAACCCTTGGTACGTACTTCTTTTTATTCATAACATTTGTTTATTATTTAATAAAATAATGTTCCGGAACGCGTGTTTCATTATAATTTAAAATAAAACAAAAACTTTGTATACACCACTTTTATTTTTTTATACTTTATGCCGACAAAGTATAAAAAAATAATAGTGGTGTATACAAAGTTATTGTTTTATTTTAAATTTTAAGTAATAATTGTTTTGTTTATTTTTTACCAATCTGCAATTATTTAGTGATTTGTATTATATTTTCTGACTGTGCTTTTACCTACTTATTATCTTCAAAATAGACATTTTTTACTGTTCAAAGTTGTTTTCATTATAAACCTTTATATACCCTATTAATATGGAATTAATTGTTTAAAAGATTTTTTCCTTTTTTTTAAGAAAAAAAATTATATTTATCACTTTTAACCCAAATTTTCAATATATTCGGATTAAATACTCCCCACAAAAGGGTTCGAAATACTTTATTATTATAAGAGTTTTTTTCCGTCTAACCGAGCGCGGTTGGTTTTCAATTAACTTATGTTAATTACATTTATTTAAATGACTATTATTTAATATCCCTAGTTACCTGGAATCGTGTAATAGCTGATAGAGTTTGTCGTAGATCATGTCTTGCGATAGGTTGTCTTTGTTCAGCTGCAGTGCTATTCCTCTTTCTTCAGCCCTGGCACTGTTGTGTTTTTGGTCGATGATAAAGGGGAGGAGGAGTTGCGGAATCCCGTACCAGGCTGCTTCATGGCAGCTCAAAGCCCCACCGTGTCCAATGAAAACCTTCACCGAAGGATTTGCTAGAACAAGAATGAGAGTAAAATACGCTGTCAATGGAAATGCAGAGGAATAAACATAATAATGAGAGGTTTTAGGTTGGTGTTTTTCTTATTTTGTTTGTTGTTGGCCGATAAATAAATTAAAAATAAATAAGTTCATTAAAATTACGTGGCCTGACCACACTATGGTAATAAATGGCTTCGACCGTCGAAAAAGCTGTCACGCAAAAACAATTTAGTTCGTTATTTTAATGAATTTCAATAATATTAAAATATATTTTCACAACAGCCAAGATACGGTAAAAAAAAATACACAAAAGGAGTCCCCTGTCCCAACCGGTAAATCGATTCCTCGGCCAGTGTTAAAAACGGTTTTTGTTTGTCCGACTTAGACAGGCTTATGGACAGTTGGACAGTTTGAATGTTTTTTTTCACCTAAGATATCGTTTTGCGGCATCCATTTCCTTATCAGTACGTTATCTGGTAATGCGTGTATCATCAACGCAGGGTCGTATTTCCATACAAATCTGTATGACGGGAAGCGAGCGAAAGCATCCAGGAAGTATTTCACTTGAGCTGAAGAAAACTGTTCCGATTTCATAATAGTCCCCAAGGCAAAGTAGACAACGCCTTTTTCTGATTTCGACATGAAAGTATTCAGTTCCTGGAATAAATAACACATAAATCTTTAGAATTAGAAAAATATATACAGGCTGTTAAGGTACGTAATTGACTTACTTTAAACCAGTGATTCCTGACATTATTTGAAGTAAAAAATGTAAATAAAATTTTGGTCTCCGCTGAAATTTTTGGTGTTTTTTTAAATATTGTTTTCTACAAAAAAATAAAAAATAGTAGGTTTTGGACAGTTGGGGCGGGGTAATTGGTGGGGCAGTTACTCGGCTGAGTGACCAGTGACGTCATGTGGAAGATTTTTTTTTGTTTAATTTTGAAGTACAAAATTTAAAAAAAAAGTCATCAAAAAAGGCACCGGAGACCAAATTTCATTTATATTTTTTATTCCAAATAATGTCAGGAATCGCCTGTGTATAACATCATCAGCGCAGCGGCCTAAATTTTTGGGGACAATTTTGATTGTAGAAATCACACCTTTTGGTGAAGTAAAAATGCGTCCAGGAGACGAAAATGCGAAGTAATTCTTGTAATATATCGTCTCTCACATCTTTCTGCAAGTTATGCTGTAAAAAAATGAGATGAATTTTTTGTTTACTAAACGCATGATTATGAATAAATAATAGTTTTGTACGTATAAAAGCTAAGTTCTTCCAAGAAAAGCATACAATATTGTTTATTTATGGTTTTTGTGTTTTTCATAGAACTCCATTTTATTTTTAAAAAAATAATTACAATTTAATTTAATAATGTTATTATTAAGTTCTGCAAGTGTTTTTGTTTTTTAATTATTGTGACAGCTGTTTCGGCTTATAAGGCCATTTTCAAACTGTGGTTGTTACACATGTAGGCGATGTATTTATACGATTTTGAAGGCGGATTAAATTGATTTATTATCGTCTATATGTGTAACAAACACAGTTTGAAAAAGGCCTTGTATGCCGAAACAGCTGTCACAATAATAAAAAACTAAAAACACTTGCAGAACTTAATAATAAAATAATTAAATTAAATTAAAATTAAATTAAATAAATTAAAAAATATAATATTGGATTGAATAACAGGTACAATATTGTATAATATTTATGAAAGATAGCTTAAGCACCCGTCATTAAACGGGCTTTTTTCTGCCAGGGGAAAAGGGGATGATGGGTGGTTTTCGGCATCTCACGTGGACAGTGACAGTCGTCTTGTTTTGTCATTTGTACAAAAACACATAGATGGACACTCTTCTTTGTGTATAAGTACATAGCTTTTTTTTTCTTCTTTTTTTTTCTTTAGATAGATAGATTATTTTATTCGAAAGCCTTACATCATCAAGAGGTGCAGGGTCTTGTATTTGCATGCCGCCGACAGGTATTACAGTCTGGAACAGCGGAAGCATCACATCAGCTGGAGAAAGGTTAACGAGAGTCAACGTGGATGATCTACTGATTGCTCCGACGTCCAAATCATTGTCTCCGAAAAACTTTCTGGCCATTTCATTTTGTCTGGGTATCATGTAATACTGTCGCACCAGATTGTCATAGACGTAAATAAACACATTATACACTCGAACGAAGAAACTCATTGAGTATCCTACTCGCAAGTGATTTGCCGGAATCACTGCTGGATACAAGGGATTGCCAGAAATGTCTGCAATTCCTATAGGGCACGTACTGGCTGACACTCCAACCAAAGGGGGACTACCAAACCTGGGAACGAACCCTAACAAACACTGGGAAGCGGCAAAATCATGAACCACCAGATCAAATTTGAAGGTCTTTGGATAATTCATGAGAATTTGCGCTCCTCTACTGTTAAACGCAGGAATGCAAGAGTCCGACCGAAAGTTGGCTAAATCAATGATGTCGTTTACAGCACTATTTTTCTGCATCTTTGTTAAGTTTTTATTTTTATTGTGGTAAAACTCGTATATGTTTTCCATGTGAATGTGCGTAACATTGATTGTTTTTCTGCCCTCAATATCAACACTCAGCGCGGTCATGTTGTGTCCTCTCGCTGCCAAGGCTCTCAGCAGGACTCCACTCCAAAGCTGGTGGCTCGGGGAGGCCAAACCAGAAATCCACAGGATATTAGCAGAGTTCACTGACCAGAAACACAAACATAAAACCAAAATACACGGGAGAGTCATATTTTCTACCATTTTCAATTTATGAAACTGTTTTTTATTTTTAAATAGGTACCTATTATTAAACTTCCAAAGGAAAGTTCCGAAAATAGGATTAAAAGTTTATAAAATAGTATGTTTTACATTTATAATGGCACACGGAAATATATTGCTGTTATTTACGCAGATATATAAAAATACACTTTTAACATTTTAAGGATAAATACAACGTAAGTTAAAGATGACACTTTCGAAATTAAATTTAAAATAAAACAGTGTTCGCAGAGCTGGTCGACGTTTGTCTCGAGTGATAGATAATTAAAAATGGCCCTTTTTCTGAACGAAATTGTTGTATATTTACATTAATATTGTTTGTACTCGCCTCTAACTGGTGTTATCGAATTGTCAACAGTCTTTATTGCTCAAAAGATAAACCAGAAGGTTAATTTGAGTAAAATTGTAGTAAATAAGTTGTTTTTTTAAATATAACGACGTTACTCATTGATCAAACTTTATTTATCTTAATTGCTTTTCTTATAATAATATTGATATTTTTCTTATAATAATAAATTTTTGTCGAATCATATCTTATTTTTTTTACTTTGTGCGTCAAATCCCAATACGAATCACACCAGGTGTGCTAGCACGGTCGCTCGATATGAAGTTACCGACCGATAGGGCCTCTGAGGCCCTAACACGCTCGCTCTATAACGATCGATAGGATAACTATCGGTAACTTCTCATCGTTCCCTACGACAACTGCAAATCGCAAACGAATAGGTGACAGTTCACGATGACTAAGTGCCCTTAATATATTCGATATCAACTGTCGCTTGTACGTTTGAGATCTGCAGTTGTCCTAGGGAACGATGAGAAGTTATTCTCATCTTAGTTAACTTCATATCGAGCGACCGTGCTAGCACACCAGATATTTCTTATTTATTGTTTGTTTATTTTGCGCCTCATTATTAATATTAATTACCTGCCTAATGTTTTCCGATTTTTTTAAACCTAAATATTTTTAAATGGTCATGTCATGGCTATGAATTAATATGCAACATTTGGTTAGTATTGCGGAAATGACTTAATTAGGTAGGATAGGTATTCAATACTTACTTCCTTTTGGAATCAATAATCAACACAACAATCAATCGATGTGCTCATCGTGTTTTTTCACCTCGGCTCGAATCAGGCGTTTTCGACAATAGCCCGCTACTGATCTGTCACGACCAGTGGCGTGCAGTTTAGAAAATCTGAAAAGCTGTGCCTACCCTAAGAAAACGAACTATGAAAATAACATTATTTGAACCATTTATGTTGTTTCCACCCCCCCGGATTTTTTCTGATTACCCGATAACCCGAAATGCGCTTCCAAAATTTTACGTCCTAGAAGGAAAAAATCGGGCCCCGGGTACCTACTTTGCAGTTATTTTGTGGTTTATGCATTGATGCCTTCAGGGTTTGCCTTCAGGTGAGTCTGTCTGTCGCGGAACGGGAATGGATTTACAATAAATTCGTCTCGTTTCAGTTATTCTCCTTGTCCTCGGACATGCTACGTGGTTAGAGTTACCATCCGACCGGATTAATCCGGACATGTCCGGACTTATAGCCTTTTGTCCGGACTTTGTCCGGTCCTTCAATTTATCCGGATTTTTTGGTTAAGATGGAATATGAGTATCACTACCTACCGCTACCACGTCCATACCGCTATGAAGTGAGTACGGAATATTTGCATTATGTGAATAAAAATGTCCGGACTTTTTGTGGACTGTCAGACTTTATGCCAGGACTTTTCAATTTTCTAAATGGTAACCCTATACGTGGTAGACTACACGTCTCATGCAGTGCACAAAAAATATGTACCTATAGATCCTGTTCGTTGTAGTTCATAGTTCGTACATCTACGGATCTATGTGTTGGTATTTTTATTTATTTATTATTATTAAACGTCAATATAAAGTAAAAAGTTAAATAGTTTGTTCTAAGTCCTCCTCGCTAGGTATTCCTGTTCGAGGCGGACTGTGGGTTGTTGAATGGTGTTGATCATGATTTCCTCATCTTCTAGTTTGTTGGTTTCCACAAAATAAAAATGAATAAAGCAAAACGCATTTTTGTTTGTTCTGTAGGTTGCGGTGGGTTTACTTCATAATTATTTCATTAGTTCGCATATCATTATGTTTATCGACACACTCCTCTCCCCGGTCTTTATTTTAGCCCAAAATATTATGTACCTACCTAGATAGGTACTTTATCGCTTGTCTGAATTCTCCAAACAAACCAATTTTGAAAATGAAGACATTTAAATTCAAAGCAAAAGTTCTAGAATTCATTGAACCCGTAATCGAAACGAACAGAGGTTCAACTGAAATTAGTATTTATAGTAAAATATTTTCAAAAAGATTTTATATACTGCAAAAAAAAAACTTGCATCGGCCGGGAATCGAACCCGGGCCGCCCGCGTGGCAGGCGAGCATTCTACCACTGAACCACCGATGCTTATAGTGCATAAGGCAAAGAAGTATAATAACTTATAGTAACAAAATTTTTTGTTTTATACGTATTGAGAAAATTTCCCTCAGATTTTCGCAGGAATTTTTCTATAATATCGTTATTTTTCAACCTGCTTGCGGTAAGCATTGGAAATGCTTTAAAAATTCTCCGGTAGATGGATAATATTTTTGACGTAAATACATAAGTCGGTGCCGATACTACCGACACAACCGGCGCCAACGTATACAATTCAATGCAATACGAATATACAATAAATAAAACGCTTCGCGCATGCCACAAATACGTCAAAATGTTGTGTGGAGTGTTTAGTTTTTAACAAAAAATATTTCTTCAATTATGTGAAAAGTTTCGTGAATTATTATGTTTGATTTATTATCTTGAACCATTGGCGGTAACTTTGGGGGGAAGCTCTCATGAAATATATAAGTTTATATATTTTTCATGGTCATCAAGGACACCCTGACACCCAAACGTCAACAGGTTAGGATTCCGTCACTGTTGTGATATCACGATTTTTAAATCGGCTGTTTTGTGCTATCGATATTATTGGATTAAACCGCCAGAAAGATGATAGAATATCAAAAATATCATCGACGATGAAACCGAATACTCCTGACAGATTTATTTGTGAGCTGCTGTAAAAATGTCCATCATTTTACAAATAATACTTCAGTTTCTTCGACACAATTAAAGTCCTCATTCAATTTTTAAACAAAATCTATTTCTTCAAGATATAACTTTATAACTGAATATGACCGAGTTTAACGAGTCAGGTGGAAGATAATTTATTGACAATGATTCGATTTGTGAGTTTTTAAATATTTGTTCTAACCATTACAAATCAATACTGAATGAAGAAATTCAGAGTGTGTTCAATACTTTTAGCTGCTCAACAACAAATCACAATGACTTCCGGGGAAGCTAGTCCGGCCCAAGTGGCGGAGAATGCCATGTACTGGAAGAAAGTATCCAGCGCTTTATTCTACGGCTTTGCTTCATTTTTAATAACAGTTGTCAATAAATCAGTGTTAACAAACTATCAATTCCCCTCTTACCAATTCTTGGGCTTGGGACAAATGGCAGCCACCATCATAGTGCTCTCAGTGGCTAAGAAAGTAGGAACAGTTAAATACCCGCCATTGGAGAAGAACACATTCAGAAGGATGTGGCCTCTGCCTGTAATCTACCTGGGCAACATGGCCACCGGACTGGGAGGAACCAAGGAGCTCAGCTTGCCCATGTTCACCGCTCTCCGGAGGTTCAGCATCCTGATGACCATGGTAGCTGAGAGACTCATCCTCGGAGTGAAGGCCACGTTGGCCGTGCAGTTCAGTGTGTTTTCCATGGTCGGGGGAACTTTAATAGCTGCATTCGACGATGTCACATTCTCCCTCACCGGGTATACGTTAGTGTTATTGAATGACCTCTTTACGGCATCTAATGGGGTGTTTATGAAGAAGAAATTGGATGCCAAAGATTTAGGAAAGTACGGATTGATGTATTACAACTGTTTGTTCATGTTCCTTCCCGCACTGCTGATAGCGTGGCAGTCGGGGGACTTGGAGAGGACTTATCTGTTCAAAGGTTGGAACGACCCCATGTTTGTGTTTCAGTTTCTGCTCTCGTGTATAATGGGATTCTTTCTGTCCTATTCTATAATGCTGTGTACTAATTTCAATGGTGCTTTGACAACCACAATTATTGGTTGCCTAAAGAATATTTCTGTTACATATTTAGGGATGATTATTGGAGGAGATTATATATTTACCTGGATTAATTTTATAGGGTTAAATATTAGCGTGCTTGGGAGTATCTTCTATACTTTTGTAACATTTAGGAAAAAGCAAAGTGTTAGTCTTACCACTGCGCAAGAACCTCTTCTAACCAAGGTAGAAGTTATTTGATCTTTCCAAAATCTCTTCACCTTACCACAGTGGGCTAGATCGCTTCAAAATACACCATTAAATCAATAGCCTGTGTAGAATATTATTTTATTTTGCTAATTATTTCATGTTACTTTTTAAGCCAGGATTATGAAATTAATGTATATTTTTGTATATGTATATTATTACTAATTGTTGAAAATTTACAGAAGGATTTGTCTGCGTAGTTATTCTTTTCAATTAGGTGATTTTCAAAATGAAAACAATTACCTATGTAAAGGGACAGACAAAGAGAATTCCATCTAAAGAGAAGACTTTTTTAGTTTACATAAGTAACAAATTGGTCTCCTCGTAATATCACAACTTATTTTTATAAGATGCTCTTGCAAAGAACATAAATTAGCCATTAAAAAGTCACATGCAACTGTATTTGTAAATTTGAAAATATTAATTCAATATAAAGGTAAAACAATAAAAATGATTTTGCAATAAAAATGCAAAATGCCTGGAACGAATGTAGTTATCGTGGTTTTAAAAGTGTAGAATTTTAGTTATAATACTTACACCTTTATCAGAAGAATATCCACAGAACTGCGACAATTTTTGCTTGATTCAATATTATGAAAAGTGTTGTTGTTTTCCACAAAAAGTTATGCAAAAAATTTATTATCAAATCGATGCTGTATTAGATCACAGCATTTGAACCCTTCCATACGTTGCTAGAAAATTCCTAGCCCATATGACACACAAATTTATTTTTTGAATTGTATATATTTTTATTTTCCACTTTTAATTGATTATTCTTCAACGCGACCTTGATAATAACTGTAATTATTTCAAATACAATATTCAATAGATAATTTACCATTTACCTAAAGATGGGCGATTGATACCCGGGTAATGGGTAACCCAATCAATGGTTCCAATTAGGAAAGGTTAAGGTAATCTTTTAATTTTGATTATTGTTAATTTAAGTTTTATATCAGTCTGAATATTATAATATGTAGTAAGCTAATTATTTACTTTAGACACTATGCCAAACTTCTGCTTTAATGTTCCTACTTTTATGTTATTTTTATTATTTTGTATGATTCTTCATTGGTGCATATTTTTTGATGTTTCACCTTCAAGTGAGTAGTGTATATTTAAGTGTTTACCCATCTCTTAGCCGGTAAAATATGCTTACTTATTATTTTGGTGTAATGCATAAAATTATGTATGATATTTGCACTGTTGTTTATACACTCATTTATTATTTAAATAATATTACGTGTTATATTATGTCTAACTTTCGGAAGTTCTTGCATTTCTCTCAAGTCAAATAAATATTTTGTCTGTTGAGATTTAAGTTTGCTACCTATTTATTATTAGTTTTGCAGATGTTGAATTGATGTTCAAGAATACTATTATACGATGTAGGTTAAACTTTCGGCAATAATATTATTTCATTATACTTGCACGTAAAAATGTATACTTTTGTGAAGTGATATTCTGAACCCTTGGCTCTTAACTTCAGTTATGGAGACATGGAATTGTTTCAAGTAAAAAAAATATTGGCAAAATCTATTGAGGATCGCTGTTTGTCACAAAATAAGCCTTCCATAAGAACTGTTCACGCTATCCTTCATTCTATTGCTTTACCATTGGGTATAACTTGTATCTAGTGGTCCAGGTGGACCCCCAGGGGTCCACAGGAGACTCGATGGGGGTCTAAGTTGGCATGATAACAAAATGGGGGTCCACAAGTTGTATGTGGGGGTCCACGAAAATTTATCTGGTTTCGATAGTAAAGAACAAAAATGATGTCTTGGCTTTACCTATCAATGTAGGCCAGTGGTTCCCAAAGTGATTTTTATTAATATGGAAGTTATTATAAATATCGATGCACAAATTATTTGCGATTTTACGTCCTAAGTAAAATATAGAATTCAGAAACCGAAATTTTCTCCTCCCCCTCCCAGAATGGATGGTGTAAACCGGGTGCCTGGCGGTCCATTAAGTTTGATTCCTGAAATTCTCTATCCACCCCCCCTGGAATGGATGGTCTTATTGCTAAGTCAGGAATTTTGGCAGAATTACGCATTCCCTTTCCCGGGGTCCATGGGCAAATTTTGACTATGAAAAGTGGTCCATGGGCCAAAAGAGTTTGGGAACCACTGATCTAGTTGAATGGGTCTGATTGGTTTATCGCTAGAAACCTGCTACGTATAAACATATAAAGGTGTAAATAGATCTTTTACTAGGTTATCCTATTCTATTATATTATATTCAGCTACTGTTCACCTGGAATATTTTTGAGTACAATTTCTGTATAATATTATCATTATCCAGTTTAATTAGTTTCACACCTTCCACTATAAGGCCATTTGTACACGGAGATACTTTCAAGCGAATTGAGTTTTGTGCGCTTTGCATAAGCGTCGCTCTTGAGAATCCGCCATACTATTTTGCAGGTGTTTGCACTCAATGCGACACGTCGACAACGGGTTTGACATCAGTTGCACGCTGTGCTAGTCGCATAAGCATCTACTAATGTTACTATAACTATAATTTACCAGGATACGTAAGAAAGGATTTTACGGAGAAGGAGGGGATTGACGGAAAAAGGTTAATTTGACATCATTCTCATGTAGTTCCTTGGCGGCGACGAATGCCTTACAATTAAAATTTATTTCGTTATGAGTGAACCCAAAATCTTCTCTTAGATCGTTTTTTATGCTTAATAATAATGAAAAAGAAGAATAATATTGTCTTCATCTCTAAAGTCACTCAGTCAGTCAGAGAGAAAAATTATCAAGTAAATTCGGGTAGCGCCGAGTACGGAAATCATCATCATTTTTGTAGTTGCATTACCGTATCTTAACTTGCAAGTATCTAAGTGTACGAAGGGCCTTAGTCTGGCAACCATATTCTAACTTTGCAGTTGACAATTAGTTCAAGGACTGCAGATAATAATAGTTTTTATATAATGACTGAGAACCCAAGATATTTTGTTTATTTTTATGTGTTCAGAGGTTTTTAATTTATATTTTGGCTGTCTGCTTATTTGTCAACATCAACTTTTATACAATTTTGCATTTTACACATTTTCCGGGCTTGGTAGGCGTGAAACTTATAAGTAACTCACTATGATTTAACCCTTTCAGACCTGAATTAAAACTGACAGTGGTAGAACATATTGATGCTAGATGACAATTGGTAGAGTTATTTGAAATTTTTAATTTTTTTTTAATAGTTTAGAACAGTGTTTCCCTACTTTTACTGCAGTAACTAACTGTTTGTGGACCATCAGTTGGGAAACCCTGGTTTAAAACTTATTGCTACTTTCATTCGAATTATTTAACATTTGTCTCAGAGGGCGTGTGCGTGTTTCACATAAAATGATAAATCTTACTCTGAAAATAAAAAATATAACATTTTATTATATTAAAAAACATAAAAATTAAATATTGAAAAAATACCTTCAAAACTTACATCCAAAAAATCAGGAAAAAAATGGGGTCAATATCAAACAAAAATATAAAAAAATGGCTACCGCCTGAACTGTACGCTAACATCCCCCAAAAAAATAGCGTGCAAAGTCAGTTACATTAGAATTTTTTATTTTATGCAATTTTACAAATATTTAAAACGTTAAACAATTACATTTTTTTATTATCATTTTATACATATTATGATACAAAATAAAAAAAAAAAAACAATAAATAATAAATAAAATTTACGGAATGCATGATATTTTCAACAGCCGAGAAATCAGTCATAAGGGTTTTCTTTAATCTAGTAATTGGGAAATGAAAACTGCCAATTTTTATTAGTTGTAGGTAGTGAGGAAAAAAATCTTAAATCTATGTATGTTCAAATATGCACTCGGTCTGAAAGGGTTAAGCTTAGTGCTAAATAATTATTTTAGTGTACATAATCAATAATCAGAACGTGGAAAATATTTTAAAATTAATCTCTATTATTTGTGCATAGTTTATTTATTACATTATATTATATGAATGAGGCAGGCTCTCAAACAATTATTTGATTAAAATATTTTGTGTTAAAATTTGAAAGAATTTATCATTGCTTTATGAAATTCCTTATCCTTAAATTTCAATGAATTAATAATATTTACGTAGTTTCTTTTATAATAATTCTCTAGCCATTTTAGCTGCCACATATTATTTTTTGTTTGTTTAATTATATGTAAAAATGGAAAATTATCTATTAAGTAAGAGCAGATTCATATTATTATTGAATTATGAATACACTGTTTAATTTTTAACCAATAAATTTGCAATATACTACCAAAAACATATTTTGTTAAAAATGTTGTATTTGGTTAACGAACCAATAAATTAAAATAATATTCTCTACTATTTGAATTAGACCAAAATTAAGCTTAATTTTGAATAAATAGCACACCAAGTTTTAAAATTTTCATAGCTAAATTAATCGTTCAAACGCTATTTAAAGTTGGCTAAACCAAATTAAACATTCCAACTTACTTTCAGACATTTTGAATATGTGTTTGAAATTTGAAACATTTCAAATTTCTATGGTTTGTTGAATTATAAATAATAATACTCATAAAATATCCATCAGAATCATTTTCATTATTTATTACAAGATTGTAATTATATTATGTTATACTTGTTTGCACATATTTTATAAATGCACTGATATTATTATAATGCATAATTATAATTAATTTTAATCAACTCCGCACTATACCCATCAAGTCAGACCAGTTGTAAAATTATATCAAAGGTAAATTGTAATTTTTAATTAATATATTAAAAAATAATCATATTGGCATCACTTTTACAACAGGTTCGTTTCAGAAATATATAGTTCGCAAAACACTTTTTCAATAAAATTATATAGTCTGCTATAACTTCCAAACAATTCGATATGTTAGTTTTTTGTACCCACAAGTGCATTATTATGTATTCTAAACCAAAGTCTGTCTTCTAAAGGTCATCAGGACAAAAAAAAAGAAGAAGTATCAACGTCTTTAGATAACATTCAGCCGGAGCTAAATTATCAATTACAAAACCTGTAAATTTTTAATGAGCTTACAATAGCTTTGTTATCAATTCTGTTAAAAAATTATTTTGTAGTTATAATATATATGTAAATCAAATCCTTTTTTCAATGTCTGTGCCATGATTATCTATACAAAGTATTTGTTTTGGATTAGTAATTGAATATGTATTTTACCAAAAATTGCATTTAAATGTTTAATTTTCAATGTACCTATTTTAGTTTTAAGTATATTGGTAAATATACAAATTATGAGAGAAAATATAATCAATTTTTGTTTTATTTTATTTTCAGCAGGATCAGTGATGGGTGATCCAAAACTAAATCTACCATTTTTAAATAGACATAGCAAACTAATTAAGTTTAAAAATTAAACCTCAAAATGAAAAATGTCCATGATGCATAATGATTATTTGGGGCAAGCAAATTTTGAACCCTTAGCATAATATGCAATGATTTTAATAAATCTACCCAAAACTGGCTACATAATAGGTATTTCCCCATGTTACTTCCATTTATAAGTAAATTACAGTGTTGTTTTTTCCTAACTGGAACAAAGACCGAGTTGCTTTGATGCATTTATTTTTTTATACAATAAAACTAATGATTTAAATGTTTGTCACAGCAAAATAAAAATGTAAACATTTGTAATTAATATAATGCAAGCATACTTGTCAAGTAGGTCACATTAATTTATTAACTATGTGATGTGTATTTTAGATAAGCGCATCCTATACTGAAGAGTGTAATATGCATAGGCGTTGGAGGCCCTAGCCTCCCTTTACACATACCATGAAGCAAGATTCAATATTATATTATCTGACTCTGAAAAGATGGCCATTTTTATGAAGCCGCATTGAATTGTATTATTTTCTGAAGGCTGACTTACATGACAATATTACATTTATTGTTCTATTATCAGTAGGTACCCTGATAAGGTGATAAGAAATATAACTATTGAGCGATGTTACTTCTGAAACAGCTTTAACTAATAATTATTGTTGTATTAATCTGTTTACATTAAATGGACATATTATGACATTTCGAAGTGTGAGTGGGGATTTCAATGTATTTTAAATGGGTCGGTATCTTGGGATTATTATATAAGTACGTACCTACTACAAAAAATCATATACACATATCTCTAATCCTAATTTATTAATCTTCTCTTCTAAATTCTACACTTTTAATTTCTCAAATTCTGATGCAAAATTTTCACTGCATTATCTGATTCTATTTTTGTCATAACTTGTTTTTTGAAAAATTATGTTCCTGTAAATTGAACCGTCTTACCAGATAATGTGTTTACATATATATTTATAAAAATAGTATATAATCTTCCATATGAATAGTTAGTTAACCTCGTAATAGTTAATAATAATAATAATTAGATAATTTGTAGAGTGCCATTTTTGTGAGAAATCACCTCAAGTATGGCGGGTCTGTATGGGATTGTATGGCGAGCGCTACTGTGTTATAAAGTATCTTTTGATATTAATGCCGGGTCTGTCCAAGGCTTAAGTAACCTTTTATCTAAATTACATTCAAAGTAGAAGTTCCCATTGGACTTTTTTAATAATAATGATAATAATAAGTTCTTTATTCCAGGATTATAATTATAGTCAATGGGATTATAATTTAAGTACCTACCCATGTAAAATTTGTAACTGATAATGTTGTTATGTTTAAAGCAGCCGACAAACGCGAAGTTCACATCAAAAGATACTTTATAACAAAATAGCGCTCGCCATACAATCCCATACAGACCCGCCACATGTAAAAAGATGATGTGTTATAAGCGCGATTCAGATCATCGCTTTTCAGCGTTATTCGCCGTAACCGCTCCCGATGTGATATTCGAGTATCTTTTTGATGTGAGCTGCGAGTCTGTCGCTACCTTAATGCTTTTGCATGGAAAATTATTATCTACCAGACTTCCTTATTTCATTATTCCATTTTTGTTTCTGAAATATGTTATCACAATTTTTATGTGAACGGTAATTTAGTGTGGGCTTTGACAAAGTCGTTAGACTGTATTTGGCCATCTGTGTACACATATATGTATAATTTACAGATAATGAGAAATATTCTTATTGGTTTATTTATAGTGACAAGTCTCTAAGTAATTGCTCCAACAAAAACAGTCATTACTAATAATATAAACAAACCCATTCTTACTAATCTACAACTGAGAATATAGTGCATAAAAAACTGTGTTTAAGTGTTGTTAATTTGCACATTTACGAGTCAATTAACTATATAATCAACAACAAAAACCATTGCAACAACAATAATATTTTCATACTGTGAAATACCTTCAATCGAATTTGAAAATGCCTCTTTTTGATAAAAACCACTGTTCCCAGTGCTAAAAAGGGTATAAATAGTGAAAAGGACCTACAATGTGGCAAATGTAACACGTATTTTCACAGTACGTGTAGTGGCCTAACTCGCGCCGAATTACAATCAATCATGTCGAAGTCGGCACATAACCTATTGTTTATATGCGACTATTGCTACCCGCCTAAAACGGGAAATAACCAGGATGAAAAACTAATAGAGAAGCTGAGCGCCGAAATTAAAAAACTTCTTAAGTGTGAATTAACTGATATAATCAAAGCAATTGATTTCTTCTAAAAAAATTAACGACTACGAGGAAGAAAAGAAAAACATATGCCAGAAAATAAAAGAAATTCAAATTGAAAACAAAATTTTTAAATAAGTACATTGTAAACCAATCTCTGCAAAACAGCCTCGAAATATCGCTTGAAATCAATGGAATAGAAACTAAAAAAGAAGAAAATCCGAAAATACCAGTAGAATGTATCTTCAAAAAAATTGGGTGTGAAGAGTTACTAAATAATAATTCTATAATTAATAATTTAATATAGAATAATTTTATAAATGTATATACCAACCCCCTAAAGAAAACTATTACTTTAAAAATGGCAACAAAAGAATTAAAAGACAAGATCATTTCACAAAAAAAGAAAGCAGGATATTTCTCCGCCAAAGATATCAACCACTCCACTTCAGTAAACCCAATCTATATTAACGAAAAACTGACGCCACAAAGCAAGCAACTGCTCTGGCTTGCGAGATCAACAAAATCCATGGGATACCAATATGCGACGAAGAACGGGAACGTCCTTCTCCGCAAGATCAAGGATTCGCCAATAATATATGTCAGAGAAGCGAGCGACTTACCTCTTCAATAGTCTCACTTTGGAAATTCAAAGAAAATCACCCGGACTCAGTCAAAATGGCCCCGTCAGAAGAATACTGCATCCCTGAAACCCATGAATGTGATAATATTGAAGATGTAAACACATTTTTAATTACTAACAGGTATCCTCGGGATACCTATCCTACATAAACAACACCACCAGAACTAACCATCCTAACGATACATGTTTCGATCATATATTTATAAAATCAACCAAAAATTACCAACATAAATCCGCTACACTAAAAATTGATATAACTAACCACTATCCCACTTTCTACGGTCATCATACTCCAATTTCACCCATCTCTACTGACCCAAATAACTCTAACAAAATAATTACTAAAATCAACTATTCTACTTTAAATAACTTACTTACCGAAGAATCATGGATCGCGGCCCTATCCAATGATAATCCGGATTCAGCTTTGAATACCTTCTATAAACTACTCAAGTCAAGAACAAATAGCATCACAAAAAAGTAAACATAAACACATAAAACCATGGATCACGCGAGGACTAATAATCTCAATTCAGCATAGAAACAAACTTTTTTAAATCTGTAAAAATCAGAAAAACATTGCACATTCAACAACGAAACGCAGACCTACACCAAGAATACATCTTATTTAGAAACTACTTAAACACAATCATAAAAAAACTAAAACAAGAATACTAGACAACTACTTAATGCTCAAAACGACTCAAAAAAAAAACATGGCATGTCATAAACGAAATTTCAAATAGAAATCAAAAGGTTAACAAAATTCCTCAAAAAATCATTACTGACAACAATACAACTATAGAAGACGCTGAGAGCATTGCAAACAATTTCAATAACTTCTTTACAAACATCGCCTCAACCCTCATAGATAATAATCACAGTCTTTCTATTCACTCAAATCAAATTCTTCCCGGCCTTTTAGAGTCTAATGACCCCACCCCTGAGCTATCTACATTCAAAGAAATAACAGAACTTGAAATTTCTAAACAAATTGAAAACCTTAAAGAGAAGTCTGCAAATGGCCCAGATAACGCAACACCACAATTAAATCAATTAAAAAAACATATAATCATCCCATTATGTCACATCTTCAACAACTGCATCAGGCTCGGTATTTACCCTTCATTTTAAACTCGCTCACATTATTCCAATATATAAATCCGGATCCCAATGTAAAACAGACAACTACAGACCAATAACCTTAACTTCGCAATTATCCAAGATCTTTGAAAAGTGTTTAAAGCGACAAATTATGAACTTCCTAGATTCTAATTCAATACTCTCAGCTAATCAATATGGGTTTAGAAGTAACCTGTCCACCGACGATGCTGTCTTTAGTTTAACTAAAAACATATACTCAAATATAAAAAAAAAATATAAAAAAATAAAATCTAGACTCTAGCACTAAAATTCTAACCATTTTCTTGGACTTAAGAAAGCTTTTGACACAGTCAACAATAGAATCCTATTAAAGAAAATCTCAAACGTTAAGTTAAATAGGGTTAAGCTTAAGCACTTATAATATGATCTAGCAAAACATGGTATTCCTCAAGGAACTGTCTTAGGGCCAATACTCTTTCTAATCTATATCAATGACCTATGCAATATTTCAATACCCGGTAAAATTCTCTCCTTTGCAGATGACACTGCAATAACAGTACAAAGTAAAATAGTCAAAGATTGGCTGGAGAGAAATCTTCTCAGTCTAAATTTTGATAAAACTATTTGTATTCCCTTCTATAATTCCCCAAAGTCATCCCCTAAAAATAATCTTAACCTGAAGTTCCATAATATAAATTGTAACCATGCTCAAACTGCGAAGATGTAAAATTATTAAAATATACCAAGTACTAAGGTGTAACTACAGACTGCCAACTCAAATGGACCTACCATATAGAGAAAACAGTCAATAAACTGAGATACCTAAATTACATATTCAAACGGATGAGCAGTATTGTCAATATAAGAACCATGAAAATTGTTTATGATGCATTGGTGCTTTCATCCATTACCTATGGAATAATTGCCTGGGGAGGAACATACAATAACCATGTGAAACCTCTAGAAACTGCCCAGAAGTCCATCATTAAAATAATGTACCAGAAGACCAAAACTTATCCCACTAATCAGTTATTTCAGGAAACTGAAATTATAGAACTAAGGCTACTGTTTACAATGCCTCAAATTTATATTTACTCGTCTTAACAATTTCGATAAAAACCCAAATTGCTCTAGTACCACTTGCATGTACACAATGCCTCATTGCAAAACCAGGCTGGCCCAAAGGCACATTAATTGTATTGCCCCAAAATTGTTCAATTCCTTACCCAATTCCATCAACACACGCCAAAACTTGAACTTATAAAAAAAATATATTAAAAGTTGGGTAAAAAATATGAAAGTAAATAATTTTTTCCTTTAATTTTGTACTCTATCTACATTTTAAATAAGTACAATATACCAGTCTTTCCGAATCATTAGATTTAAAAAAAAAAATATATATATATATAAAAATGTGTGTATATGTATATGTACGTGTGTGTGTATATGTATGTATATATATATATATATATATATATATATATATATATATACATCTATACATATATAAGAATACAAAAATATTTTTAAAATTTTAATAAAAATTTTCATAGAAATTCCTGCAAAAGTCAATTACCTCTACACATATGTACTATATTTTTAATTTTTAATCTTTTTATTTTAACCACCACTGTTTTTATAGCCACATATTATAATGCCCACGCACAGGCTTCGCCTTTGTGGGTTTTTTTTTTGTTACTCTCTTCATTTACGTTATTATGTATGTATCTACCTGTAAATGTATGTATCAAAAAATTTTGATAAAATAAAAATAAAAATTCAAAACGCTTAACCCTGCAGTGGTCGCGCTCTTAAAAGTAAAGTGAATGGTCGCGTGGATTACATGTGTAGGCCATTTTTAAACTTAAAAAATGAAGTGAAATCATTATGATTTATTAAGTATTTATTTTTTAATCTTATAATCTAAGTATTTTTTATTATAAATAAGCAACAGATAATAAATATATCATCCATATTTTTAATAATTAACCAAAATATAACTTACCTCTTATTTCGAAATAAAAATCACAGCTCTCACATTTGTTGAGATAAAATAAAATATATAAACAAATATATTAATCTAATTGCTGATTTCTGAGGAGGACCAACACATAATACTAGAATGATCAGGGCAAATGAATTATTTGAATTCGTTACATAGTTTTCGAGTGCTTCTATTACGTGCTCATCCGGATTCATCGCGTCGACCCACAGAATTTGTCCGAGTCGATCCTGAAGTTTAGGTTTAGATTTATTAGTATTATTTTATTTTTCAATGATATATTACATTGATGGGTAAAACATTCATAAGTTATTAAAAACAATTGAATTTCAATACTTCAGTATTCCTTGGTTTGATAAACGTAGGTTGAATTTGCATATTGCACGCCTGTCGCATGAAATAATTTACTACCCGTCAGTCCATTCTTTGGGACAACTGAAATTGGTCTCATGGAAATCGGTGTGTCCCCCTTACTATCGTGTTTAGAAATATGATCTAAACGGCGTTAGAAAGATAAAATATCATTCTTTACATTCAAATGTAAAATTTAACCGCAAAATAAATAAAATGTACACTTTTATGAATCCAAAGTTTCTGAAAAAAAAATTAGAATCCTTGTGAATTTTTAATTAATTATTTTTACATGAAACGATATAAAAGTGAGGTATAGATAATGTTTATAATACATTTGTCTAATAAAATATGTATGTGTTTATATTTTTTTTTAATTATCAGTAATTTTAATTAGAAAAAACGTAAGGTGAGTCATTTTTAAAACTTTTTTGTATGTATGAAAATTTTTTATATTTCAAAAACTATATGTTTATTTAGATTTATAAAATTTGAAAGAGCATTTCATCATCTTTCTAAAACAGTTTTTAGTTTTCGGATACATTCAGAAATATTCAATTTATTTGGATTTTATCGCAAAACGGAAATATTTCGACCCTCTGAAAAAATACTGTCGAGGCCTTGAGGGGTTAGCAATTTCTGTAGTTTGACTCTCAAAATCGTGAGGTACCTACAAATGAATATTGAAAATATGAACTTTATCACACTATCGAGTAAATTTTAGTTGTAAATTTTTTTTTAAATTGACCTTTTACTTCTGGACCCCTAGAGCCGCCTCTGCCTATCATTATTTTAAGTACCTGTCTGTATTGTATCAAAAATTTTCAATAAAAAATAAAAAAAATCATTTTGCAACTCATACATTATACATTATCCATCTATCATTCTTGAAGTCAAAAAAGAAGCCAAAGAAGAATCCAACCACTACATCAAAATCTCAAATCCGCATTATTATATTATATACCTTATACCACATTTTAAATTCAATTTGGCAGGTATATATAAGGGTACCGCTGCCCTGGAAACCATTTATTGGATAACCTCTGCCATGGGTCACCCCAAATGGTTTGCAATGTTTGGTGGCTTAGCAGGGGTAAGATTTGTCTAGGTCTTGGCGGCGGATGCGTCCGCCCACCTTCTGCGTGGCGGGTCGGATCGAAAGAGACAGATTGAGGGAAGCCTTTTGACCTCTTCAGTCTTCGCTTCATCGGACTCTCCCGACCCATCGCCTTGCACGGCAGTTGGAGGGATGGATTCAAACTCCATTCATAAACCTTCACTCCTGGACACACTGACCTCTTAGTAATTTTCGAATTAAGAATACATTATATTTAAATATTTATTTTATAATATTGTTAAAGAAAAAACGGTAAGGCTATGAGTTAATTTTTTTAAGATTAGTGTATGTAAAAATGAGTTTTGCCTTCGAACTGAAGATAATGCCGTAATTTATTATATATTATAATAAAACATTTTTTACACAAATTTGCAAAAAGTTACGTGCATCGGCCGGGAATCGAACCCGGGCCGCCCGCGTGGCAGGCGAGCATTCTACCACTGAACCACCGATGCCTTGGCAGCAGTGATGAATTTAATCAATAAGAACATAATATGTCTTTATAAGACTTATTTTTCTATTATAATATGTTATTATCGCAATAAGCTAATAATTTCTAATATCTTACTAAAAATACCTCAACATTCATAATAATATTTATCGTTCGGGCAATGACATTACAATACATCTGTTTTGATATTAATTTTCCGCGCACCACTGCACCGCGGTAATAACAATATTCCTTATTTTGTTAAATAGGCACTAGATGGCAATACGAAACATTTACATGAATCATTCCCACCAACTTAATCATTCAAAATATTATATTTTTCGTTTTCATGTTTGTGTTGCTTACCGTGAATGTTCAATAATTCCAATGAAGTTAGTAGAAAATAAACTAGTAATTTCGGTTAATTTAACTAAAGATGCCTTTGATTTGGAAAAAGTGGTGTCGGTTGTGTGCCAAAGAAGATGATTACAGGCTAGACTTGTTAAATGGCACCCCAGGGCAAGGCTTTATAGCGAGAATTAAAAAATATCTCTCAATACAGGTGTGACATTAGCCTCGCTTGAGTATGACATTTGCCACAGGGTATTTACGATATTCCTTAACCCAGCTTGTTATCTTATTTTTCAGACTGTAATTCAAAACGATCTACCAAATTCCATTTGCCAAGAATGTTGCGACACCTTGGAGAATTTCGACGCTTACGCTGTCAAATGCGAAAAAGTGCAGTCGATGTTTCGGGCCTTTGTACAAACAGAGGCAAACCAAGATGACGACAGTGTGAGGGCACATAAATATGATTATTTTGAAAACGCAATTGATGAAAAGAAATTCGTTCCCATTTGCGTCCTTAAGGTACATAAAAAAAATTCTTAAAAAAAAAATGTTTCTAAAAAATTATTAAAAAAAAAAAACAAACCTTTTTGGTTTTCTTTTCTCTCATAGTGGTGCATGTTCATTCTTTCTTCGTGGACGACATTTGTGCCAATCTTTTATAATATTTTTAGTTATTTGAAGCAATAATAATGCAACATTTGTATAGCTCCATTTTGTGAAAAATCACGTCATGTGTGCAATGTAACTTTACTATTTATTTTATATATTTTGAATCTTCCTCAATGGCCACAATGCTAAATTTCCTATATTCACAATTATAATTTATTTGATTTTATATTGATTGATTTATAAAATAAAAATTTACTATTTCCATATTGACATATTGACATTAATCCTAGATTCTTATAAAACCAGTGTAATTAAAAAACTCTCGAGAAATTATCTATAAACTCTTATTTATTTATGTTTGTTTAACTTTTACAGAGTGAAGAAGAAAAGAAAGAGAATCTTTTCCAGCAAGTGGAGGAACTTATAGAAACAACTCCTATAACCAGAAAGAGAAAACTAGCCCAGAGATCTGATAAGCGAGACGATTCTCTTGTTAAAGATGAAGTCTTCAGTGATGATGGCGGCCATCTTATGTCCAATAACTCTGATAGTGATGATGACCACATTCCTTTAGCTAGTGTTACATTATCGGGTAATATATTCTAATATTCTAATGGAGGGATATTGTTAACATTCCTCAGAAGACAGATGAAAACTGGTGATCTATTTTCTGCTCTCACTTGGTCATTCTTTTCATGTTCCATTAATTTCTGTAGAGGTGCTGGTCATGACATCAAAGCAAAAAGAAATCCATTTTGGTTAGGCCTTTCAGAGTAACAATATTTAAAATCACATCACCTAGATTAGCAGCATCCAGTTGTAAAATATTGTAATTTTTTTGTTTTAATTGAAGCTTTAATCCTCCAAAATTAGCTTCATTTTCATTCCACTGAAAATACCTTTTATTAATTTTTCAGATTTAAAACCAGCTAAAATACGAAAGAAGAAATCTAGTAAAAAGAGCACAAAACATTCCTCAAAAGTTAAACGGAAAAAAGGAAGTAAATCAAAGGAAAAGATTGCTGTTGTGGGTCATATTGTTGATGATTTTAATATTAAAGAAGAACCCGTTTCGGATGAGGAGAATATTGACCACAATGATGATGATTTCAACATAGATGATGAAAAAAAAAGTTTAAAGAAAGTCAGAAAACAAAGAAAAAAAATTTCAACATCTTTCATCAAGTGAGCTTTTTAATTATTCTTTTAATGAACGATTGTTTGCCCGGTGAATGAAGATTTGATTTGCTTTGAACTTCTGAGTCAAGTTTCTCTCCAAAAATAAAGCTTGTAATAATCTTAGCAAATTACCAATTTTGTAAACAATGTGTTTCTTGTACAATCTTACACCTCTTCTTCCTTCTTATCATAATTATAATCTTAATTATTTAATGAATAGATTGTAATGTATGCATTAAGCTGAAACCATAGGTCATCTTTATCTCTCAAATAAAGTGTGCATGAGATGCTTAATTATTAATATTTGTTGACCTTATACATAGTATAATAATTATTGCAAACACATAACTGTTTTATTCCACGAATATTTTACTGTGCATGTATTTATTAATAATGTGCTAAACACAAAATCATGCATCCCACGAATATAATAAACAAGTCAATATGGTATATTATTATATATTGGCTTAACTTATCCAGTTTTTGTTTATCTACAGTATCTACATGTATAAAAAGACTCTACAAAATTATCACGTGTATTCCAGATACGAGTGCTACATATGCGGCGAGGATGCCCGCAATTGGCACGCACTGTGCGTTCACTTCCGCGATGTCCACGACATGCGCGCCAAGGTCATGTGCTGCTGCGGCAAGTTTCTGGCGTCGCGCGTGTCCATTGGGAGGCACTGCGCCAAGCACGGGAAGTCCGACAGTTACGAGTAAGGCTTATAGGAAATCACCTTATAAACAGAAAATAGTTAATATTGACCTAGAAAAAGTATAGTACACAACTGCTAACCCTGTACAAATCGCAAGTGCGCCCCTTGGTTGAATTTGGCATCCACCTCTGGTCTGGGGCCCCAAAGTACCTAACGAAAAACCCTCTGCAGAAATTCTTTCGTCTTAACAAATGGATTGCAATCTTTAGAGCACAGGCATTAGGTGGGAGTGCTAATCTTGTTCTACCGATCACAAAGTAACTGCTTCATATGAAAAAAAAATTATTATAACAAGAGAGAGATTATTATAACAGGAGATACTACATAATATATGTCATTACATAATATAGCATTACATTTTATGCTGTTTGGTACACATTTAATACATTTTTAATAACTCAGGTCCGGGGCATACGTCATTCCTATGTCTACCCACGTTAAATTGTCGTGAAAACAAGCTTATGTGCCCAAGCAGTTAATAGAGTTTTTACATTTATTTTCGTTACAATTGAAGATACCTACATCAGAGAGAATGTTATAAAATGTTGAACATATTCTTATAAGATGAGCATTTTTATTTAAATTAGTTTTACAGTGTTTTTCTTTAAAAAGATTACTAGAATGTGTGTGCTGGCTAGGTATTTTCTTTCAAATCGATTCTGTTTAATAATTCAGGACAGTCGGTAATGTTGTTAATGATTTTATATATCAACATTGCATCTGAAAATTGTCTATGTATTTTGTTACTGAAGCAGTTCAGCTATGTACAATAAATATTTTATTATTTTTACTATCCATACGTAAATTCGCCTAAAAGAGCGTTAATAAATAAATAAAATTCATATTTTCTATTCCGTTCTTGTTCTATAAATTAAATTACACAAAAATTGATTACAATATGTGTGTGACACATTTTTATATCATATTTGTTTGTTCTATTTTAGCTGCGCAACATGCAACAAGCGCTTCCCGCGTGAGTCGGAGCTCGCCTCACACCAGATCACGCATCTGCCCAAGGAAGAGTACCCCTTTGTGTGCTGCAAGTGCGCGCGCCGCTTCACCACCCAGCAACTGCTGCGTCACCATGAGAAGAAGCACATTCCCATGGAGGAGCGCCTCATACACCCCTGTGAGATTTGTAAATCCATGTGAGTTAGAGTCTGGCATCTTATCTTCTGAGAAAACTCTTGTCCAGGCTATAGTCCAGTGGCATAACATATCCCTACATTATAGATGGAGAGTTTCCCTCAAACTCCATGTGTATCAAACTTAAATGTACATGTATATTCAGTTTCCTCATTTGTATGTATGTATTACTCTTTTATGTTATTGTGTGTGTGTTTTTTTAAATTTAATCTATACAGCGAAGTCTCTATCATTTTTAAAGGGAGTGAAAGTTTTTATGTTTTTTATTTCCCATTAAAAGTTTTTATTGTTACCGTGACGACCCGCAGGAACGGCACGGCGACGAAACGGCTCGCGGCATCTCATTTCTTTAATACGAGTGAGGGAGAGGCAAGAAAATGATAAATTTTTTTGCACCTCCCTCACTCGTATTAAATAAATGAGATGGTGCGACCCATTGCCGTCACCGTGTCATTTCTGCGGGTCATCACAGTAATAATAAAAGCGCTTATTGTATCCCAACAGATACGGAAAAATAATAAAAGGTTTCGTTCATACTTAACCGCTTGGGCACATAAGCTTGTTTTCACGACAATTTAACATAGGTAGATATAGGAATGACGTATGACGTGCGACGAACGACGCCCCGGACCTGAGTTATTAAATGTTTAGTATAAAAAAAATGTAGAAATTTCACATATAAAATTAATGTGTTTAAATGAAAGTGTCGTGAGGTTTCCTGAACACTTCGCTACTTCAAAGCGTTACTCAGCAGGATTTTTTCCACTTCTTCGATAATTTTTAATCTAAATAAAATTTTAATGAAGAGTATGCACTTTTTCAATACACAGTTCACCGAGATTTCACTGTTCTGTATTATTTTTTATATGGCAGACAAAGTATTGAGCCTACCGTCCCGTTTTGCTGAATTTAAAAGTCGTACATAATATTATTATTTCGTTCTCCCAGTATTTTAAGATTAGGTAATATAATAATAATATTTGGCTGATTTATAATAGTGATAATTTTATATTTGTCTGATTTATATAGTGCCATTTTTGTGTTAAAGTTAAGAATGTAGTTACGATTTAAAGGGATACCATTAATATCTCCGTTGAAATCTTCTACTCTTTCTAAAAAGCACGCTTGGAACGGAAAAACCGCAAAAAAAAATGCAAATGGAAAAAAAATTTATCATCTTTTTCTATGATTTTTTAAGAATTGAAATTTTATTACGTGTGGCAACTGGTGTTCTTTTTTTGTGCTAAAACATATTTTTTTTATTAATACTGTTTTAATTTGCCAAAAAATTTGATTTTTTATCTTCCAGATAAAATTTTTGTGTAAAAAAACATAAAGATCTTTTTTTGCTAATAATTATTTTGTGTGTTGCAGGTTTGCCTCTAAGAGCAGTCTCCTGATGCACATGAAGGCGGTGCACGAGCGACTGAAGCCCTTTGTGTGTGACCAGTGCGGCCGCGCCTTTACCACCAAGGGCATCCTGGAGGAGCATCAGGTGCGGCACAGTGATGCCCGCCCTTATGTCTGCGCCGTGTGCCATAAAAGGTATGTCACACTATGTACGACTTGTTGTAAAGAAACCTCTTTAGCTATCTGTTAAAACCCGTTTAATCATAGGAGACCATATTTGTCCCAGCTCACATAGGTCTCATAGAAATCGTTGAAAGAGAATACAACACGATATTCAAATCTAAAAGTAAACCACAAAAAAATAAAATGTACACATTTTGAAACCTAAGTTTCAGGTCGCAATTAAAAAAACAAAATGAAACTTTGTGAATTTTTAAAGATTTTTTTTACATGAAACGCCCAAAAAGTGAAGTGACAGTAACGTTTATAATTCATTTGTCTAATGAAATATGTATGTGTTTTTTTTTTTTCATTATCGCTAATTTTAGTTAGAAAAATCGTAAAGTGTGACATTTTTAAAACTTTTTAAAGATTCATCAAAAAATTTTATATTTAAAAAAAATTACATGGTTATTTCTGATAGTAAAATTTAAAAGCCTATTTAATCACCTTTCGAAAACAGTTTTTAGTTTTCGGATACATTAGCAACTATTCCATTTATTTTGACTTTATTGCAAAGCGGGAGTATTTTTAGCCTCCGACAAAAAACGCCAAATTTTTGAAGGGTTAATCATCCAACTTTTATTATGATGGGAGTCTTTTTTTCTTGGATTCAACGCCAATTTTGGAAAGCAAAGCTCGCACAAAATTATAACGAAACCTGCAGAATAAAAGTTTCCACATAAGAAGTAACTAACTAACTTTTTAATTAACTTCTAACTTTACACATTTTTTTGGTTTGTTCCCCGATAATGACATATTTTGGGATTCACAAATACATTTTTGAACATTTTATAAGAAAACCCATATCAAAAAGTTTTATTAGTTGTTGTAATGGGTCTTTTCTGTCATACGCGTTGTTAACCTGTCTGGTCTATTTGTTCGGTTTTCGGAACAACTCGTATGGGTTTCATACAAATCGTTGTCTCCCTTACTATCATGGTTAGATTATGATCTAAATGGTGTTAGAAAGAGAAAATATCATGATTTATGTTCAAATCTAAAAGTTAACCGCAAAATAACACGGAATGGATCTAAAGTTTCCGACCACAATTTGAAAAAAAAAGAATTTTGAGAATTTTTTATTAATTATTTTTACATGAAATAACAAAAAAGTGTAATAACAAAGATGTGATAGTAACGTTTATAATACATTTGTCTAATAAAATTTCAAATGTTTTTTTTTCATTTAGTTAAGAAAATGTAAGGTGAGCCATTTTATATTTAAAAAATTATGTGTTTATTTTGAATTGTAAAATTTGAAAGCGTTTTTAGTTTTTGGATTCATATTCAGAAATATTCCATTTATTTGGATTTTATTGCAAATGTTGAGGCCTGAGGGGTTAATGAGAAAACTGTAAAGGTACCACAGAGCTAACAGTAGTAAATATGTACGCGTCCTAATTAAGTTCATTTGGTGGTGTTTCAGTTTCAAGACCAAGCAGCGTCTGGCCATCCACTCGGACACGCACAACGACACGGTGTACCAATGTCCGCACTGCCCCATCCAGCTCAACTCGCGTCGCACCCTGCGCATGCACTTGTTCGTACACGACGAGGTGTGCCGCTACCAGTGCAGCTTCTGTGACAAGGCCTTCAAAAGGGCCAAGGTTGGTCCCCTTAATCCCGTTATATTAGTGTAAAATAACATCTACCCTCAGCAAGCTCTGCTGCTTTGTAACACTGTTGCAAAGTTACTTTTCTATCACCCTAAATATTTGTTTGCACTGCAAATAGTTTAGTTGAGTAGCGAGTAACTCGCCACTTGACTGACCAAAATGCTACTACTAACTAAATTGTATAAGATGTAAATTATGTATATGTAACTAAATTATAAGCACCTGCTGACAAGCCAATTCAATTGGCTTAACGAGATTTGTTTATTTATATATTATAACTGTTCTTTCAATAAAAATATGGTATTTGGACATTTTTAGTTACTAAAATATTCGCTACTAGACTTAACTACTAGTCTAATCCATGCAGGCCATAAGTTAAGGTTATTAACTACTGGAGGGTTGCATGCTCCAGATACTAAGTTCAACGATCACAATTTTGGTGTATCAATTCTAAAGGTTGGAATAGACTACCATATAAACAATGACTGATAAAAAGACTCGGCTGAAATTAGAGCAAAACTCATCTCTTCAGAAGCGATAGTTACCCAATTTTATTTATGTAGGACATTTTTATAAATTAAAATTATTTATAAATTGATGGTGAAATCTAGGTGGATTCATTGGCTTTAACCCCCAAGGGGCGGAGCCCTGAATTGCAGTGTTGAAAAATTGTGGCTATGCACAGTACGAAGCACTGCAATTGCAGAGTCAACCTTATAAATTCATTTTGCCTTCAGATATTACCTACTAGGTCAAAGACCTGCTCCAAAAGAAGAAGGAGAGCCATGACAATACGAATGTTGGAGTATTAAAAATGATAAAATTCGATAAATTGTGAAAATATTTAATAAAACACGACTCGTTTAAAAAAGAGCAAATATCTTGTGGGAGTTGTGTTAAGTATTATTTAAAGAAACATTGTGATATGTGTTTAAAAAAGAGCAAATATCTTGTGGGGGTTGTGTTAAATATTATTTAAAGAAACATTGCGATTTTTTTCATACATATAACTTGTAAAATAACAGAAACAAATTTGTAAATATTTTCGGAGCATACTTTGCGATTTATTTCTATCGACAGAATTTCAAATAATTACCGTTTCGGCCTGGGGAATGTATACATAGATACTATATTAAAGAATAACATTTTTTTAAGAGCTTAAAACTTCCAGCCCAGGAAAATATGTAAGAAATCAGTAGAAATTTGGAGAGCCGCCTCTTAAGACATACATAAATAAAAATTGTCACTTTATCAAGCCTTTAACCTCTTGAATGTTGGATGACAGTTAGAGGTGAAAAATTGATTTTCTTTTACAGTTTATAAAATTTTTTTATGAAAATATTTGCTATTCTACAAAAGTCTTTGCACAAAGTTTTTATGAACTCTTTCTCATATTCCAGGATCTGAAGAACCACAGCAACCTGCACACGGGGCGGCGGCCGTACTCGTGTCCGTGGTGCTTCCGGACCTTCGCCAATGGATCCAATTGCCGCGCCCACAAGCGCCGCATGCACCCCAACGAGCTGCGCATCTCTGACGCCAGTGCCGCGATGGTCAATAAAGTTGCAGGTACATTACCATTAGCATAAAACTTTACTGCTATCAATATGAATCCATTTCCAATACTTCCTCAGTACCACAAATAGTCCATTGAGAGTCCTGGTTGTTTCTGGGAAATGCCTCATCTCCTACAGTTGCTATCTACCTACAGTTCATTATGGCTAAGGATGCAGTATTTATCTCATCTCGATAATCAAAACAACTGTCAAAAAACATTTGGGTTATTAACCTGTCATTGGCCGTACATACTCCGGTGTACCATCGATTTTGGAAGCGATTTTGTCCCTTATGTATAAAGAAATTGTATCAAGAACAAGGTCAGAATCGCTTGGGCCATTCTCGTTCTTGACGTAACGAAATACTGCTTAGCATCTAGCCTCTCGGAATAATTTTAATAAATTGTCTATGATGCGGTGGGCATGAAAGACAGCCGACAAAATGGCCGCCGCGTCAGAATGTGGACTGAGTTGGTTTAGAAACTCTATATTCTTTCATTGTTTTTTGTATAAATTCATTGTGGAGAGAGTAGATTTGAAGTACTATCAGAAAGATCGTTTTATCTTCATTATTTTCATGTAATTTTTGTAATATAATAATCACAAAAGAAATCTTATAAATATTGGATTCGCGAGAAATGTCAAATTTCTTACGTCGTAATGAAAAAATATTTTTTTCCTATGCTGGCTTTCAAAAGGTTAACAGGGGGCCTAGCCTCTATCTCTCACAACGTCCGTACCTACGTTACGAATCCTTATTAACCTCCCCCTTACCGTGCTAAAAACTTCCTCGCTCTCCGGTGCTGTACACTCAGTAAATATTTATATGTTGTATTTATTTAATCCAATACATAAATGTATTGTGGAGGAATGCCCAAAATATTAACTCTATGTTTAGTATATTTACAAAGATATTACAGTAAATACAAACTGTGACCGCTTAGATGACAGCACCGTCAAGAAAGGTTAAACGGCAAACGTGCTTGTTTGTGAAACCAAAAGATAGAGACTAGGCCCCCAGTTCTTTTCAATGCAAGCAAAGTATTAGAAAAAATAGTAGAGAAATGTACTAGATAAAACCAAAAAGTAATCCATTTAAATCTTATTTCGAAGAACATTAACAATGCAATTACATATGCATATCATTTTGGTTTCAATTTTGGCTAGGAAAATTACACACAATGACGGACCATTGCTCGTTATATTATTACATAATTGTGTTTCTTATTATCTTTCAGTTCCACCAAGCACGGATCCAGGAGCCGAAGAACCACAGAACCCCACGGAAACTGGTCCTCCGAAAGTTATCTATACAACAGTCAAACGCAAGGTCAACCCCCAACCTCCCACCAAATCACCGAACTTCTCCTTCCGTCCGGACGTCACTGAAAAGGACCACGGCGATAACAACAAAGAAGACAATGATCCAAAAGATCCATCAGATTTGCCAAAGTTAATAGCTAAGCCCGCCTCCTTGCCTCCAACTAAACAAGAAAAGACTTCACCGTTACATAACAATTATGAGTCGAGCATGTCCCCGCTAAACCTCAACACTTCCGCCGTCAACAAGTACGCTGGGCACAAAGGGACTACCGCCGGACTCACAATAACTCCCGTATCTCAAGCAGACGAGTCCATCACTGAATTTCAAGATGTCGCCGACAACTATAATGCCATTCTCCATAGTCGGGGCCTAGAACCAAACTTTACCACAGATTATAAAGACTCTCATGAACAAATGTTTGCTAAAAGCGCACAACAGCTTTATGCTAATTTTGGTGCGAATGCCGTTTCTAATTTATATACCGCTGCTACCTCTGCAGCATCTTCTGTGGCGCAATTTGCAGCTTCTAATCCGTATGGTTTGCATTTTGCTCGAGAAGAAAATAATTAAGCAAATAAATTTTTTTTTTCAAGGAATTCTCGGTTGGACAGATAATTTTTTTGTGATTGAAAATATGAGTTACCTAATTTTTCATGTTCTTTTAAAACATACTCTGATATATGTATTTATATTGGATTTAGAATATAGAGACTACCTTCTGCCATCAAATGAAAGTGAAATTTTCTCCTAACAGTTTACTGACGACCGTCCGTGGTCGAGTGGTAAGACACTTGACTCCCAATCGGAAGGTTGCGGGTTCGAACCCGGCGTGCGCAAATAAATTTTATTTGATTAATTTGTGTTATTTCACAATTAATTAATAAAAATAATATATACTATATTTGCGGCACGTTCCAGAGTGGAAGATACTCTCAGTATCGCTCTGGTGTAAGACCACCATTCAGAATTGAAACGTTGCTTAATAATGGCTCTAGCCGTGTTGAGTGACTAGATCTGAATAGCCAGGTACTTTCCCACCTTCCTCTTCCCCATCTCCTTCCCTTCCCCACACACCTTTAGCCTCACAACATACTCCAATTGGGGATGCCATAGTCTCACTGGCTCCAGAAGGGAGCAGTTGGGACTCTTGTGAGGTTTCTCTATAAAAAAAAAAAAAAAAAAAAAAACTTTAGCATTTGGTTTAATCCAGAATAATCTATTTTGAAACTACAGTATAGTCTCTGTAATCCAAACCTCCAGTAATCTGAACCACCGGATGATGGGGGCGGTGTGGGTGGGTGGAAAACATGAGACGTTAACCAATGAAGAAAAAAGTGTTATTTTAAATAGAGAGAGTACTACAAAGTTAGTGAAGGAATATAACATTGATGAATCCACCTTATCCGATATGAAAGACAAAAAGAATTAAATTTTCGACTACCTTAAAAGTCCCGGGAAATGTCATAATTACAAATTTTCCAAAATCCAACTGTTTCTTAAAAATTTGAAAATGAACAGGCTCCATTTTTAATTGTTCAGATTATTATAGAGACCATAATGTATTTTGAATTAGGCCCTTTGCTCACGGAGAAACCGAATCCAAACTGAAACTGGTTGGCAACTGCATCAGACATAATATCGCAAATTACTCGAAAACTAACAGCTTGTAAATCGCAACCATGGCAACCAGCAACCCGGCAACCTGGCAACTGAAACGTGCTGGCGACTAGCACATTGAGTAGCGAGTGACCGGTTGCGTCGCCGTTGACAACTGGTCTTTGAGCAGTTGCCTGGTCTGTTCGGACTGCCATTGAAATACACAGGATAGCGACTTGAGTTGCCAACTGTTTTTGCCCGTGAGCGGACTTTGTGTTTTGAAACATTGCAAACTGTTAAAAATTCATCGGAATTAATTAATAATATTTGAAAATATTGTTTTCCAAAATCATGTCCCGTGTACCTATATTATTTTCTGATGTCTCGTGTACGTACTAAATATTCTATTCAATTTTCATTTTAATTTTATATAAAATAAAATAATACTGAACTAGTCTGTAAAAAAAATAGCTGCGCCCCTTTTTAGTGGTTAATTCAATTTTTTTGTTACCGTCTAACTTTACCTTCCCCAGCTCTTTTAGGATACAGTGTACATATTATTATGGTGGCAATTCAAATTGTAAGAAATGTAATTATTATTTACCAAAGGAAATCAAAACCTTATTTTTATTTATTATATTAATCACTATTATACTATCTACACGCCATGCTGCGAACAGCAGCTTTTGGCAGCTGGCTAAAAATCGAAGGTTGGAGGATGTCTCCCGTCTCTTTTTTTCCCATGCGAACCCGTAACACTCTGTTTCACGTTGACTGCAAATTGGAAGAAACCGTCTGCCGTTAGTACCAACCGAGGAAATGAGATGGTGATATTGAATTTGTTGTGTTAATAAAAGAGACAGAAGACAACGTGAAACAGAATGTTACGGGTTCGCACGAGGAAAAGGGAGACAGGAGACAATAGCCAGCTGCTAACAGCCGGCTGTTTGCAGCACCGTGTGTAGAGCCCATTACAATTACTGCATTCTTTACTTTGTGGTGGTTGCAAAAAAGTGTGATCGTACTACATATAACCGGCATTGATTTCAGTCCTGATTTTGTGTATCAACATAAAAACACTTTTAATCCAAATCACTTGCAAATGAAAGTGAAGTCGCGTACCCTATAAATAATATTTGTGCTCTGTACTGGTTTATACAGGGTGTTAAGAAACGTACTTGACTTACTTTAACCAGTGATTCCTCCTACCATTTGGAGTACAAAATGTTAATGAAATTTAGGTCCCCGGTCACATTTTTGTTTTTTTTTTCAACTTAAATCATTATGTATTGGACAGTTTGTCCCGGGATGAAAGTTTGTTTGGTTACTCGACTGAGTGACCAGTAATGATATGCAGATGATTTTTTTTTGTTAGGTTTGAAAAAAAAATTAAAAAAAAAAAAACATTGCAAAAATTACCGGACACCAAAATTTGATTAAATTTTTTTACTCCAAATAATGTCAGGAATCCTTAGTTTAAGTAAATCAAGTACCTCCCATAACACCCTGTATGTATCTAAATATTATGTACATCATTATTTCATAGAAATCTGAAACAGTATTTAGATACCCAGCTTTCTTCTACTTAAGTTGGTTCCTCATAGCTGAGGATCGTGACCCCTTCTCCAATTTCCTGGAGGACAAGGCTCCTCCACTCCTCGCGGTTCTGCACTGCATGGAGAGCCAAGGACACCCAAGTATTGGACATCAATGACACTTGATCACTCCAGCGCATGGTGACCTTCCCTGCGTCTTCTGCCTTCTAATTTGCCAGTGACTATGAGTTTCTCCAAGTTGGAGTCCCCAATTTGGCGAGCAATGTGTCTTAAAAAAATTGTACCTACCTTAGTTATGTTTTTTTAGACAATGTCTTATTGTGTATTTTATGTATCCACCGACCAATCTTGGTAGATAAATAAATAAATTTATTATTTTGGTAAAAACCTTCTCATAATTTTTTAACTCTTGAATTATTTTTATAAGTACACATACCTACATAATAATAATATATAGATAGAATGGTTTAAAATGGAAAAAAAATTGATCTAAAAATTTATGTTTGTTTATTTTTAAAGTTAAAACTAATATATTGATAGCAAATTACAATGTGATTCATTTTTATTAGTAGTTAACCACGGAAAAGCTATTTATGATTTTTGTACTAAAATTACTCAGCAGTGATGTAAATTTGATTAGTTTAAATTATTATTTAATGGTGTGCCAGCTTTTATGTGATGATATTTTTATTTGTAGTGATTTCCGTACGATAAAAAAGTAAATTATGTACTTATATGATTAGAAATTTTAATTATCCTGTTTGTGAAGATTTTTATTTTTCTACCTGCGCTGAGTTTTTCTGGATTCAGATTCAAGGAGCTTACTAGTGTGTCATAGTATTGATTTTAGTAAGAAAATTTTAAAAAATCCTCATCTGTTCTGTCCAACCTTCGTACAGTTTATTTTCATTATGTCTGCCTTTATTTATTTTAAACATGTTTTTACTCTCTGTCCTTATTTTACTTAAAAAGTTTCGCATATTTCAGCATTCCACTATTGTGAGGGCATATTATAATAATTATGCATGTTTAATTATTATTTTTGATTGTATATATAGTTATATTGTATTATGTAAGTATGTATTGATAATAAATTATCTGTTTTTAATGAATATGTCCTTAAGTTTATTTGCGTTTTATTAGCACAGTTCAAAAAAGTTATAAAATTACCAGGTGTTTACTATTTTGAATAGGTACTGAAATGTATCAGACCTCCCTATATCAAACCTCTCACAGCTTCTATATTAAGGGACCCCAGTTTGAGAAGCGCTGGTTTAGATAATAATCACTTATAGGCTGCGCAATCAGAGTTGACCCAAAACTGTGAGAAAACTTTCACACACGCAAACTTAGATTGTGTATATTGGTGCATATGTACACTCTTCTGACAGTGATATCTTTGAGAAACATCACTGAGAAACAGTATTTTTTCTTATTTATGCCTGATTATTTTTTTTTGTGAGAAAATTAAAAACATTCATAAATGTTAAATTTGAAAAGTTTAAACATTTGTATCTGAAAAGTTTTCCAGTGTTCTTTTTATTGTATTAAAATTAAGTATTTTCGGTAACCGACGAGTTCATCAAAAGCAAATTTATCGACAACGAGAGGTTAGGTTAGGTTGAACTCGTTTTCGATGAACACGTTTTTGATGAACTTGCCGTGAACCGTCTTTTCAAATTTCACTGGAATTATCTTTTATGAAGTCAAATAACAAGTTTGAAAGATGCTGTATGCAAGCGATGAATCGTTGTGATACCTGTAAGTACCATGGTGAATGGTGAAAGAAGTAAACGAATTAGGTTTTAAAATAATTTAATACTTTTCGTAGATCTCCTTATCAAGTATGCGATACATATTCACACTTATTCCATAAGATCACAGATGATAAGGTGTTTGAAGTACAATAAAATAAATATATATGCTGACACACATTACTTCTGAGGAGTACTAAATGATTCAGTGAGGATTCACAGTATTTGGTGGCAACAATTTCTTTTCTTTGTCGAATCTTTGAACAGAAATATTATTTTTCTCTTAATTCTTAAAATTTTATGATTTATAATTTAAATATATATTAATATCATGGCCTTCTAACCATTCTCTAAATATTTATATCAAAAGCAAAATTTAGCACTACGTTCAAATAAATAAATTATTTTCATATTATGCTATTTTAAATAATGATACTGAAACTAATAAACTCTAAAATTTTTATATTTAACCTAAACTCGGTCAAACGACATGGACTTATTCTCATAATTTAAATAATTAAAGATACTCAAAGTGCCTTATCATGTTAGCGGAATATATCTGTTTTTTTTCTTAGTCCACTGTATTCTATTGAAATAAATTGTATTGTTAGATTAATGCACTTCATTTATAAATAGTTCCAATATGTTATTGATAGTAGAAAGTTTCATAATATCAACACTTTGGAATAACAAGGTTCCATCTGTCGTCGTTACGTCATGCGATAATGAACTCTAAATTAGCTTACTATAGATTCCATTATCGCACGACGTTACCGCAACAGATGGAACCGTGTTATTCCAAAGGGTCAATATGTTAGAAAAAATGCTGATTAGGTTTGAAAATGATTGCTTCTCAGTGAACAGAGTATTGCAATTTTATTCACACTTAATTTTACTCAATCATAAGTATACAGAACTACGTCTTACGTTTGCAAAAAAGTTTAATCTACAAAACACACATACTGATTTTTACATTTTCATGCCAATATGTATTATATTTTACATCATTTGCCTTGTAAATCTTAAAGTAATGAGAGTTACCGAACAATTAAAAAGTGCCTACATAATTTTTACTCTCCGCAGTTCAATTTACAAATCTAAAGTATCTAAATTCTTTAATATTTTAGTTAGCCTTATGATATGAATCTCATTTTCTAAGTTGGGTTGTTATCGTCTGAATGCCAGCTATTTCGTTTCTTTCTTTCGTTTTCATGAGTGCTTTGGGGTAAATTTTGAGTTGTGGTTGCTGTTTTTCTTGGCACTACATTAGATTTAGGGAAGCCACTTATTTGCGCCAGTCGTTCCTCTTCAATTTCTTCAGGAATGGAGTCTCGTCGAGACATTCTGTCGTGGTCGGCAAATATTGATAAGGCCGGTTGCGAAATATTCTTGTGGTTTAGTTTTGGGGCACTGTTCGCCAACTGAAACAATTACAAGTGATTGTTATTATGACTGGTAGCTCATAGTTTTATTAATAGACAACATTTTTTTAATGTGTACATATTGAATTTTTATAAAGTAAGTAAGTTATAAGTTATAAGTCACGTAAGTTCTACCTAAAATAGGGGAATGCTATATGGCAGAGTAAATAGGGGAGCAGAAGTTTGAGAGGCTAAAATGGGGGAATACTGTATGGCAGAGGAAATTTGAGAGACTAAAATCTTGTTTGATATTGTTTTCCAAAAATTTTCTGTGGTTTTTACAAGTAATTCTTAGATAGATTTTTGTACCTAAAACCTCCGGTCGTAGACCCAAGAATCTTGCATTCAATCAGAGATGGTTGTAATTTTATTAATCAGAACTTACTTTATTATTGCTGTTTCTTTCATTTTGGCGACAGAGTGATGGATTCGAAATATTGTTCTTTGTGTGATTGATTTCCAAGGCGGACTTGAGCAGATCCATCTTGGATCCACTCCCTCTTGGAGTTGTCTTGTTAGATATCTCCACATTACTACTCCTTCTTGTGCTGTTACTGCGGGTGCGGTACAATTCGTTTATATCCCCTTGAGAGAGCTAAAAAAACACAATAGTTAATTTGTCTCATGGAATATTTTGGTGTTTTGAATCAGAGAACTTTATGGGGATTTGTCTGTTTCTTGGCTTACCCGAACTCTGGAACCTCTGGACAAGGACGTAAGAGATCCGATAGGATTGTAATGAATCATCAAAGAGAGCCTCTCTGTAGACACCATGGGGCCTAACTCTTTAATTGGTCCATCGGAATTAAGTTTATCTGTGTCTCCATTTTCGGCTGTAACCAACATAGATTATTAAAAAAACGATTGTTATCAAATTCCACTAAAATAGCAGTCCGTATTTTTTATGCTAAGACTATCGGAATTTCAATGGTGTTCCTGCCTATGATCTACAATAAAATGCCAACTCATCTTCAATATTATGTATATTTTTTTTTTAAGGAAAGACAAATATTCCCGGGTTACGAATAACCTGACAATATTTTAAAATCTCCTACTACCGCCACAGTAAGTGGAAAATGTCGTGATGGAGGACTTAGCCAGCCGAGGAATTGAACACGGGAAGTCTGGGAGGGACCCAAACGCGATGCTAACTCGGCCACTGACAGGGTATATGTATAACCAATCAACAGAAGTTTATGTAGCATATTTTAGCTTTCAAATTTGCAGTATCTCAATATGTTTGTGGTTTGGTGACTTGCCTGAGAGGCGATGAAATGTTTGGGTCCCCTGGCAAACACATTAAGATGGAGAAAATAAAAAGGTAATAATCTTTGCTGCTTGCATGGTGATCCATGTGCCTCTATAGTTTCCTATTAAGCTACTTGTGAAACAATGTAATTAATGTATCTGATGGATTTCTTACCAATGTTATCATCCATGTCTTCTTCATCATCTCTCGTATCACTCATTTTCCTCAACCAGAAGAAGTGCAGAAGACCATATGAGATTCCTCCCAGGCAAGCCACTGAGCCCATGTAGCGGAAGGCTTCTCGAGTACCAAAAGAGGATATAAGAAAACCTCCGGCGAAACTACCGCTGCCTCTCCCTACAGACAGATAAAACATTAATTTTATTAACCATTATAATGATATTGTTAACAAAAACCTAATATTCTGTACTGGTGAAAGATAACAGAATATATTGAAATATCAGGAAAGCCTTGGTCGCTGCCTTTTGTCACGAATGCAATATAACAACTACATATCGCCACCGCCCATTTAATGCAAAAGAAAATTTCTGCGGGAATACTAAAAGCGCCTATTACATTATAAAAAGAGCTCTGTGGCACAGTTAAGCCAATAGCTTTGGCTCTAGCACAGGTACAACACTATAAAACTTTTCTTCAAATTGAAATCGGTTTTTACAATAAATTTCAATACATTCAAAACAGTGTATTTTTGAACTTTGCTTCGGTGAGAGACTATTATTAAGAATACATATATCTTGTTTGTAAGTTAGGTGGTTTATCGTACCGAGACTAAAGTGCGCCATCCCCAGCACGCCGATGAGCGTGGCGAGCAGGTTCTTGGGCGCCAGCAGCGCCGTGTAGGTGGCGGCGGCCACCCACATCAGGTGCACTGACAGGGACTCCATGGCCTCGAAGGGGAAGCACCACCAGGCACTCCTGGACATTAGACAAACAACATATTTACTGCCACTCAGTTGCCTGATTCTTCATAGATAGGTACATTTTGAATGATTTTTTTTATTTACGAAGGAAACACAGCGGCTGAGATCTGTGGAGTCATTTATGTGGAAAAAATCATAATCCACTTATGAGGCGGTCCGAGTAGTAATCGGAAGGGGTGATATTCTTTATCAAATATAACTACCTATTTAGTTAAATCTACAAAGGAAAGTATAAGAAAGTTGAGTGAAAAATATTTTGACTTGTAGATGACATGCAAACTTAAATACAAGTATTTTTTTATTAGTTTTGTTTTCATAATTAAATTAATTAAAACAATCGATAGATTCTATTAAAGAACACAAATTTCAAATCATATCATCATACAACAAAATAAATCAATACATAATCTCAGTGGCGGCTCGTGACTTTTGGTGAGCTAGAGTGCTAATTTTAACAAAAATGGTATTATTGATGTCGTTGTAGCCGAAATATGTATATATATATATTTTTTTGTATGAAGATTTTCAGGAAAACGGTACGGCGCACAGCAAAACCGAAGTTACCTGAAAATCTTCATACAAAAAAAAAAAAAATTTGAAAAAAAAAAATATATATATATTTTTCGGCTACAACGACATCAATGCCATTTTTGTTAACATTAGCACTCTAGCTCACCAAAAGACACGAGCCGCCACTGCATAATCTAGCCGCCACTTAAATTGTATATATTTTTTAAAACCATATAATTGAATTTTTTTATACATTATCGTCAACAGGTAAATTAACTATTGTAAAAAGTATTTCAGTGAAAATGTTGATGGTTTTTTTAAAATCACCTCAGAAAACTTTAAATTATTTTCGGTGGATTTAAAATATTTTACATAAAATTATGTTTCTGCCATTGAGTTAATTTCTGCCCAGCCAATAACACCAGCCAGTAATAAATATAATTATATTGTACAATTGCATAGTAGGTTCACTCTCTTCTTTTTTTAAGGTTTTCTATAAAAAAAAATATAATTTTTTTTCTTCAAGAATCGTTAACCTGTTTTTTATTATTTTTTATTTTTTCAAAATAGTGATTTTTTTAGTTTAAGTAGGTATATGTACCCACTTACAAACTATTAACTTAATGTTTTTTTAGTTTTTCAGATTTTTTGTAATTTTGTTTGTATTTCTTATCGGGAAGTTTTACTGTTATTACACATTCAATAAATAAATAAAATAAACGTAGGTATAATGTCTTTCAAAGAACGATCCAATAACTCGACTCTACAGAGAATCTCACTGGAATCTGAGGAAAACAAAGATTCTCAAGAAGATTGCAACCTGTAGGGATACTTCATTTAAAAAGTATTTTTCAAGTACCTACCTACTGTCAAATAAAGAACTAGAGATGTCTCTGATTATTTAATGTGGGTTTTGAAAGGGAATGTATGAAATATGAATGAAGCCAAGCGGTGTAATTTAAATGGCCACCGCACAGGAAATGCCGATTTTACGCTTCAGCCTCAAGTGATATAAATGATAACATTTTTGTGCACCACCAAATAATAATCATAGGGTACCGGCGGATTTCATCATTTGAGTAAATTATGCTATTGTTGTTCGGCATGTACGAGAATGCCTTATCAAAGAGTCTTCCGGTTTTTCAATTTCCTCCCAAATTTTAGAAAAATGCTAAACTTCTTTGACCATATTATAGACCTAAGGTCATAACGAGCTTGAGCTATCTTACATTAAAATTATATTCTTAAATACATATGTGTGGGTACCTCCTCGTAAGTATGAAGTAGGTAGGTAAGTAAATATTGAATTATTTTGTAAATGCTCACATTATTCCTGAAACGTAAGGTATCCTTCAAAAGAGATGTTTGCGAGAAAATATTTCTGCACATAACATTTGTGTGATTGGTGGGGTAAGGGTGGTGTCACGTGAAGAAAATAAATCTTGTAATTTTGCAGATATGGGTACCGCCGCCACGGGAACCATTTATTGGATAACCAGCACCTCTGCCATAGAGTCACCCCAAGTGGTTCCCTACGTATGGTGATTTAGCAGGAGTGCCCGGGTTCATGGGGTGAGTTTTGTCCGAATCTTGGCGGCGGATGCGTCTGCCCACCAATTGCGCGGCAGGCCGGATCGGGAGAGACTGGGTAAGGGAGACCTTTTAACTTCTCCATCAGCAGGACTCTTTCGGAATATCGCCTTGCACTGGGAGGGATAAATTCAGATACGTTCGTCACTCCTGGATACACTGACCCCAGATTCCTACCCAATCCTCATACTCTTTTCTTTCCCAGAACTTCCTCTCACTCCCTTCCTAAAAAGACCCTCCACACAGCATTCCCAAAGATGAAATTCCCTGAGGGGAATTATTTCTCTCATGGCCTCCTGTGTGTAGCTAATGTAAAAAAACTTATTTTAATCGTACCTACATGATTTCAGATTTAAGGTGAAAGTCAAAAGAATTCATATTCTACGCTTTCGTAGATGGCGCTCGTATAGTATTTTTACTTATAAACGCTTTTTAGAAGTTATGCTTTGAAATATTTTATTGTTCGCGAAAGTACACAAGCAATATGAATATTAACAAATAGTTTTGTTAATTAAAAAACCTTAATCTTTTAAGAAAGGCTAACAAATACAATATTGGATTGAATCACCGATGAAATATTGTATTTGTCAGCCTTTCTTGAAAGATTATGGTTTTTTAATTAACAAAACTATTTGTTAATATTCATATTGCTTGTCTACTTTCGCGAACCATAATTTTTTCTTAATATTTCAAAGCACAACTTGTAAAAAGCGTTTATAAGTAAAAATACTATACGAGCGCCATCTACGAAAGCGTAGAATATGAATTCTTTTGACAATCACCTTAAGCGACCATAAAAATAATCGTGTTTTTTTGGGTAATGCCGTCTTACGTTTCCTCCTTCCATGCGTACACTAATCTACAGTGACAATTTGTCAGGCCAGACATTCGGCAACGACATCAAAGTTAGATATTTTATTTACTTACTCGATGAAGGAATATCCCACGAGCCTGGCGGCGTGTGAGAAGAAAGCAATGACGATGACATTGACATGGCCAACTTTCGCCGTGATCTGCTCTGCTCCATACAGAAAGGGGATGCTACTGAGGGTGCCGACTGTGACTGTTATTCCTGCAAGATAATTTATAAACATAAAAGAACCATTCAATTTCAATAGGTAGGTAAGGAATTTAATTAGGAACAGAATCAAACTCATAATTAATTAAACAGTAGTCAAAAACGCAATATTTGTACGTAAAAGTTGATAGTTATTTTTCACGTCAGAAAATTAATTCTACACAATTAAAAATAATCACTAACACAATAAAACAATTAAGCTTGAAACCATTAAGATGATAGACTTCGCTTTTCGGCCCATACAAAAAGGACGCCCGGGAAAAAACACTTTTCTACATTGAAAATTGCACAAAATGAATATATATTTTTTTATACTGCCTTCTAGAGGGTGAAAACTATGTCGATATGTTTTCGAATTTTCGATGCGTTTCGTATTAACGTAAACATTCACTGTCAAACATGTACGATTTATCAAAAAATATTATTTAAGGAAAAAGTGCTACTAACTCAACTCCCATAAAGAATTATAAAATTATAAAAAGCTACCGACGTTGCTTCTTCTTTCTAAAAAATATTTTTTTTTTTAAATTTCAATTTCGTGAAAGTTTTGGTGTAGAAAAGTGTATACTACATAAACCCCTTTTCGAGCGATTTCTGTAGGTAAATTTTAGCGTTGTCTCATTCGCACATTTCGCATTCGCATGTATTGTAAGTGTGCGTGAGCTTATTGTGAGCGGGACAGAATGACAGACGCGGGTGTTCCGCGTGTGGTTCAAAGTCTAGCCTCTTAAGTATAAGTATGAACAACAGAGAGTGACAATATTATGATAACACCGAACCCATCGGAAGTTCAGAATTACAAGCCTTAACTCAGTTCTATGCCATATCAAGAATCATGAAATTTTATAAATCATGTAAATTGGAAAATATTTGAAGGTGAATTCTTACATAAATCGTACTTAGTCCTACATTTTAAAGAACATAATGATAATATATTAATATTGTAATTTAAAAACAGATTAGGCAAAAATTACAATATTATGTGAGTCAGAAGCCTCAATAATATAACCACATGATAAAAAAATAGTTGATCACGTTGTACAATTCCATAGATCCCAAAGACTGAAAGGGTTAACCATATAAACAAAATTCCAGATGATAGGACCGAAAATCGTGACCAAGTGGAAGCGATCCAGAGGAAGACCAAAAAATGAGTGCACTTGAAGAAGATTGGAGTAGGATGTGAAGATGAAGACCTACAAGGTGACGAGAGAGTCCGGCTGGAGAAGTGGAAGGATCTCCCTCTTCCGATCCAGCCCGCCTCACGTTATAGACGCATCCGCCGGCGCCGTCAAGACCTAAACAACTTCACCCCATGAACCACTTGACCTATGACAGGGGTGTTGGTTATCCATTAATAGTTCCCGGGTAGGCAGTACCCATACCCGCCTCCCAAATTGAAGTGCCAGTGAGTGGAGGACATTCGTAGAGAAGTCCAAATCCTACCAGCGAAAAGTAGGAAAACTAACAGAAAGATAAAATAACCTAACCTAACATAATAATTGTAATTTAATAATAATAATTGTACCATAATTGTGCATAATTGTACCTACTTGCCGGTGTCATAAAAATAAAGAACTCACCTAACAGATAATTGGGTGCACCAAGCTCCTTCAGATAAAGGAATAGGAAGGACTCGATGAATCCCCAGAAGTTGCCGAGCGCGAACAGGAAGAAAATGAATATGATGACGTGCGGCATCTTCATGATGTTGACCAGGTCCCTGAACAGGTTGTCCGCGGGCACCTTGGCTCCCAGGGGCATCATCAGCACAGTCACGGCGGAGATAGTAAGCAGAACATCGTAGGTGTAAAAAGCGGCAGAGTAATCGGTGTAACCTTGATAAAAAGAAAAACCATATGAAAATATTGCCGGATTGCGAACTGCAACGCGGAAAACATTTTGGCAATACGATTCGTGTGGGCGTATGCTGGGAGTCGGCATGTTTCGCGCGTGCAGCATTTGCAGGAAATGTATGGACTTGTACGAAGCATGTCTGCCAAAACAAATGCTGCACGTGCGGCACATGCTGACTCTTAGCATACGCCGACCCTTATTCGTTGAACGTCAAAACGAATATTATATAGGTATCTACGTGTGGTTACATTTTTTTTGTTTATCATTTTGACGACCGTCCGTGGTCGAGTGGTAACAACACTTGACTCCCAATCGGAAGGTTGCGGGTTCGAACCCGGCGTGCGCAAATAAATTTTATTTGATTAATTTGTGTTATTTCACAATTAATTAATAAAAATAATATATACTACATTTGCGGCACGTTCCAGAGTGGAAGATACTGTCAGTATCGCCCTGGTGTAAGACCACCATTCAGAATTGAGACGTTGCTTAATAATGGCTTTAACCGTGTTTAGTGACTAGATCTGAATAGCCAGGTACTTTCCTACCTTCCTCTTCCCCATCTCCTTCCCTTCCCCACTTTCCTTCAGCCTCACAACATACCCCAATTGGGGATGCCATAGTCTCACTGGCTCCAGACGGGAGCAGTTGGGACTCTTGTGAGGTATTCTCTATAAAAAAAAAAAAAAAAAAAAAAAAAAAAAAAAAAAAAAAAAAAAAAAAAATGTAAATGAAGAAAAACAATAGCCCTATTGAGGACGGCTGCCCGCCCTTTTCATACAAAACTTAAATTTGGATTTGAGGCCAAAATACAAAATCAAACTGAATAATTATTTTTTTCATCAAAATCTATAGATGTCTGCTATTTTATTTATTTGTGGTTTAAATTTTGATATACGGATCAAAAGAAGTCAATTTTTCATGATTTTAGAGGCAACTTTGGCATTTTTTTAATATAATGGAAAATAAAAGGTAGAAATAGTATTAGGTAGAAATTTTAATTTATCCACCAAAAATTTGTGTTCCAAATAAATCTGTCGTTCTTTGTAAAATAAATTTACGCCCATCAAAATGCTTTTTTGATCATTTTCATTTTATTGTATATTTCATCGTATTCATACAGAAAATAAAGCAAATTATTTTTATAAATAATAGGGTATTTCCAGTTTTTTATTGTTTAAAAAAATTAATCAAAAAATTACGATGATTATGGCATTTTTATTTTATTTTTATGTTGACGAATAAATTTTTTACAGCGAGTCTAAGTTGCCCATTTTTGAAATACCGCCAAAACGATGTTTTGGGGCGGGGCTACCGTATGACGTCATCAGCGTTGGCCGAATTCTGACACATTTCTGACAGTAGTACTCTGTTGTTTGTTGACGTGCATATTCGGTGCCGTTGCCAATCGCGGGCCGCTTTGGTTTTGTTTTCATTAAAATTTATAAATTTGAAAGAAAACATAAAAAAACAAACATTTTTAGTAGGATAATTAAAATCAGAAAAATGATCTTTAAATATTCCTTACATTTTCAACAGAATCCGTCGTTTGTGAAAATACCCTATTATCATTAACTCACAAATAATTGCCAAAGTTGCCTCCAAAATCATGAAAAATTTAATTGTTTAATGACTTTTATTAGACAATTTAAAACACAAATAAATAAAGTAGCACATATGTATACATTCTATTTGTTTACTATACATACCTTTTTATTAAAAAATTATGTTTGAGTTTGGTTTGGTATTTTGGCCTCAAATTCAAAAATAAGTTTTGCTTCCCTTCGTTGTAATGTTAACAATAACAGCTGATACCCATCGATGTATATTTGTTAGTCGTCAACAACGCTGATATCATTTTTTTAAACAAAAAAAAATTTATCATTAGTTCGTTTTTAGAATTCTTTATATGGTCATTTTGATCGGATGTAAATTTTATTTATTTATTATATTTTTCATGTTTAAAAAAAACAAACACGGCGAATCTAATCTCTCTACGACTCTACGCCATGCGGCGTAGGCCGCCGAGTCGTAGCAGTTTATTACGGGGTAAAAAACTAACTATCATTTCTGTACAATGTGATAAAATGAGAAATGTGTGCCTTACTTATATTATGGCAACTAATGATTATAATACAGGATCTTACCAACTGCTCGGCTCTTCATATCTATCAGCACTCCCGTGATGGGTGAGAAGATGGCCATTCCAATAATGGAGAACAGTCTCTCCCGTCCAAAGTCCCCGCCATATTTCTGTATCATGGTAAGAGCTATGGGGTCCATGATGGTGACTCCGGCTGACAGCATAATGGTGCCAAGGAAGCGCAGGACGAAGTAGGTCCAGAAGGTGTTGTCGTCGCTCTCTTTATAGTCAGGGGGGCAGATCTCCGGACCACCCTCTCTGAAAACCAATCAGTAGTTTAAAATTGAATAAATTTTATTTCGTTTTCAGTTTGTTACGCTGTGTAGGTACTTATTATTTTGTTCATTTCAGTGTCACACGACCACTAAACTAGGTGGATGATGATGGTCGAATATTATGTAAATCACAATAAAATAAATCATTCGAGATATAAAACTTTAAATAATTACTTTACTTCGCTGTTCAAGTAGGTATTATATAGACGCTGTTTGGCACTTTATGCACGGGACAGACGCGAAGTTCACATCAAAATATACTTTTAACACAATATATTTTCTACCGACACACTACGTTATAGAAGATTTCTTCCTAGGGCAGGAATGGGGTGAGTTGAATTCGGGAGCGGCCGCGAAATACCATTTATTTGTATTGGATCTGTCAACTTGACGGCTGAGACCTGCTTGACAGCCGCTCCCTATTGAAAACGACCCCCTCTCCTGTTTACGGCAGAGGGGGGGGGGGGGTCGCATAACTTTTCAAATATCGCATCGGGAGCGGTTACGGCGAATAACGCCGAATAGCGAAGACACATCATATTTTTACGTGTGGCGCGGGCGGGTCTGTATGGGATTGTATGGCGAGCGCTATTGTGTTAAAGTATCTTTTGGTGTGAACTTCGCGTCTGTCCCGTGCATTAGCCATTTTTTCTTTCCAGCTTATATTATTTTTATATGTAGGTATATCTACATAAGATTACGAGTTATGAGCAAAGCTATAATCAAATCCAAGATTTACGAATACAAGTACCTACATATATGTCACTCCAGAAACAAAAACAAACATTTATTACTAATCTCATCATTCATCATAAATATTATAATATATAATTATTGCAGTTTACAATGGGAACGATTTCACGGCCTCGGTCACATAAGGACTAAGAATTCAGGATTGCTTTGGGAGGTTTCAAATCAGATACATCCCTATCGTGGAATAAAATGTAAGGATGTTTTCAGTGGACAAAAAAGGAATAAGAACGAAACGGAAAATGTGAACAAATTACTCGGCATGGAAAATCTGCGTGTTTTATACGATTTGTTGTAGTAGGTGGGAAGAAGCAACAGTGGCTTCAAGAGGCACCAGATTCCAGAGATTTGATTCCAGAAATGTACAGAGTTGATTAAAGAAAGGTTACCTAAAGTTACATTTCTGCACCATGCAGTTGGTGGTGAGCAGGGAGAGATGTGCGGCGGAGACGGCAGTGATGTTGGTTTTGAGGACCAGCCCCCCACAGCGGAGATCCTCTTTGTCCAAAGCGGTCACATTGACTCCAGCGTCCCACATCAGCTTTTCTCCGAAGCGTTGGTGGAAATCAGTCACTGTCTCGTTTTCATCCTGGACAAATGTATCGTCATTTTAAAATTACAATTGATTAACGCCATTTACAGGACATTTATTGTCTCAAATCTTAACCATTTGCGGATAGATTATTCGTTTATTAATTCACTGTTTTTACTCTCCAAAGTATATTTTATTATTAGTAACTTTGCGGCGGAACTTTATTAAAAACTAGCGCAGACCCTTAAAAAATCCCAGCGTTTCTAAAATCTTGAAAATTGATAAAAATATCAATTTTCTATTAAAAATATTATATAACAGAAAGATAATTAATCGCTTATCTGAATTCTACACACTATCAGTTCCGATTTTGAAAATAACATTTAAATTCAAATTGTCAATAGCGAACAGAGTTATGAAGGCGCACAGATAACCAAATTTAGTATTTTAATGACAAAACGTTTTTCTTTGTGTAAACATTGTAAAGCACATTATTTATATGAGTTGGAAGCCAACTGGTTTTGCACATAACCTTACCTTCTTCGGTGGTAAGGCGGTTGATTGAGTTCGAACTTTTATTTGCTTGGCTTTAGTTTTAAATAAACTGGTGTATACGAAGATATAAATTTTTAAAGGTAGTTATGTTTTAGCTTTCAAATCAATTTAGCATTCATTATACTATACATATTAGGCAAGCAGGTAATGAAAAATATTATAATAAAATTTTATTATTATTATTTTATTCCAGGATGTGGGGAGGATAGTGCAATCCCACAGGTCTCATATAAATACAGTTAAATTATAAATAAAGTAGAACAACAACAACATAAATAAACGAAACATAATCAAGACACAGAAAATGAAAAAGTTAACGGTCACAAAAAAAATTGAATTAACTTTTTTTTAAATTCCGTTGTTTGTTCTGTTTCACGTTTCGTTTAACTTTATTTATTAAATATTATATTTATGAGAATTACCTTTAAAAGTTATTCCAATAAATTAAATAATTATCATTAACTACCAAAAACTTTGCCTCTAAATTGAATTGATTCTACGATGGCCTATATTTTATAATTTTAAACACAAATACATAAAATACGAGGTATTTGCTGTACATTTTGATCTTTAAATGATTCATTTGGTTAGGAATTTCGGCCTTAAATCTAAAATGAAGATTGTAAGATAAAGGCCGCGCCCGATAAAGGGTCCCGCAAAAGAGGAAAATTTTATGAAATAGTAGTAGATAGTAAGAATGAAAACAAACAGACCAACTAAAAGATAGCAGACTCATCAGAAGTTTCGCTGCACTTACATGAGATTCCCCTTGCATCCTTAACTATTAATGATCCATTACCTGCTCCATTTCAATTCCGAGCTGTTCAACTGGCTCTCCGAGATCAGGATGCATGTCGATGACGAATAAGGCAGAGTATTCATCTTCACTGGGGGCCTCTGTGGCCGGTTCTTCTGTCAAACTAAAATAAACATGTTTTACGAATTGATAAAGGCAAATAACATATTCTAGGGAATAGAAGAAGATTAAATAACGAAGGTGCGTCGCTGGTTGCTCCGTTTCCTCCTTTCAGAATGGAAAGAGAGAAACAAAGCCCTCGGCGACAGGACCATAAACAATTTTCTTACTTTATATCAGCGAAAATTGTCGTGTTGTCCGAATCCACATATTTCGTTTCCCCCGTGAGATATTCAGGAGCCGTGTACACCGTAGTACCGTCAGTAAAGCCATCCACAGTGGTGCCCGGAGAGTCCGAGTCCTCCTTGGTGGCGAGGCTGGTGGCGTCCTGGCTGACAGTGGCGGGTGCCAGGGTAGCGGGTGCCAGGGTGGTGGGTGCCAAGGTGGTGGGAGGTTCCAGCAGCAGGCAGTGGTCCACGCACCGCCCCAGCACCAGCTCGATCTCCTCCTCCTCAGGACATTCTCTGCTTGGACAGGGACTCCACCAGATCTATAAACCGACAAGAACAAATCTCTTATCGCATTTACCAGATAATCCCGCTTTTTCACGCGAGGACATTTAAACGGCTCCATTACTATTCACCTCGCACGCCGTGATAACTCCAATGAATCTCTATCAATTGTAGTTAATCTCCATACGTAATTCACGATGACATCCACACATATTGTAACACTATTAGTTAATTCGCTCGGAGGACGGATGTTGGCAATTTGCTAAAGTTCTTCAAGGAATCTAATACATGGTTACTCGAATTAAAAATTCCCCGCAGCTAGTTTTCTTGGTAAAATAAAAATTGAGATAGATAGGTTGGAAAGGTTTTTCTAAGAATTGAGCGTTGCAATACCTCAGCGTCTCCAGATATAGGGTGCCTCATGACATAAGCTGATGGCATCACCCCAGGGGTCTCCTGATGGGGGATGAGCAGCAAGGAATGGTGGAAGGCAGCGTTCAGTATCAGGGTTATTATGACAACTGGCTTATACTGGCCAAATTTATCCACCAGAAATCCTGTAAAAAAATATTTGTCTATAAATATCTATTTTTGTCTTCAATCGCACAGTAAAATAATATACCCGTTCTCTGTAAATACCTGTGACCGGAGGACTCAAGAACGTCGTGAAAGGCAATGCTAAGTAAACGAAGGATATTTCAGGAACCGTAAGTCCTATACTCTGCATGTGAATGGTCAGATAAGGTAACAAGGAGGCGGTGGCTCCATACATGACAAACAGCGTGACCTTCAGCATCACCAGGTTCGGGTTAATGTTCATGGAGCGGAAAAACTTCCCCAGTCTCGTGTTGTCCTCCATGGAGTCTTCCATCCCCGCGGAATCCTCCGCCTTCTTCTTATCTTCCTCGTCCATTATTACTTTTATTTTATTAAACTATTCACATATCACTCACTCATTACCAGAAACACAAAAATTAGGTAACAGTGAAAAGCATTCCCCATTGTAGACTAGGTCCCTAACAATTGCAATGTTTTATTTGAAAACATTATGTGTAAGTACAGCTGTTTTCGTCACTTTTCCGCACTATAATTTTCCGGGTACTTTTTCACTTTGCACGCTTGTCTCGAAAACCCAACCAAAACCGAGAGGTTTTTTTTTATTTCCTTAAATTCTTCCCCTAGCATTTTAACGCGAGCATTATCCCTGTTGGTCGTCTCGGAATTTTAGCGAATTAAGCGAAGATAAATACAATTATATTATTGTCAACGAAAGGCGCGCTCCGCACCGTCCCTAAGTAAAGTGAGTGGAAACACATGTGATCCTGCGGCTGAGCTCAAATTGAAATTGAACCTTTATGTTTGGTCTCTTAGCCAATTTAAGAATGAAAACAAATTAGCCCCATTCGCTAGCCGCTGGTGTCAATGGAGTGGGGGCATCAAGGACCATGAATGTGGGTAAATTGAGGATATACCTTTATATTTTTTTTGCTGGGAAGATAGTTTATGCTATTAGCTGACAAACTACATAAATATTAATTAATTCTAGTCAGTTGCGTTTATCAACAGCAGTGAAAAACGGGAGTTCTGTCTTTCTTTCGGAAAATAATATCTGAATCTGTAAATAAGCGCTTAAACGCAAGACGATTTTTCGCACTTGATTATTCAGAAAAACGCGCTTCTTTATATTTTATACGAATTTCGAAGGGTAAACAAACCTGTACCGTTTTATTCACAGTCTTCTCCTTGAAGAATCTAGTTTAGAAAATCTAGACTCTGAGCCTCGCTTACTTAATTATGTACACCATCTACCGTGTCCGTGTACGCTCCAGTCTGATCTATCGAGATCTCGGTGCATTGCTTACAGTGACCTATATAGGTCGGTGTAGGTAATGTAATGTCTAATGACCCATCTTGATGTTATCAGTGCGAGCATATTGCAGAAAACCCGTTTGACCTACATCCTTTAAAATGAGACCAGCCACATGATTTTCTTTTGAAAATGCAGCCGTAAAAAATTTCTTTTCGCGACTCAATCATTTGATAGCCCTGTTATATTATTATATAATATATGGATACATGTTTGCAGAAGATATACTATAATATAGATTAAAATAATATAACGTACTATTGGGAAGGTTGTGGTGAGAACGTAATACTATCGTCGAAGGTCCTAGGATGCACCGCTTAGTATCATTTCACAATGAATGATATATTTGTTTACTTCACTTGACTTAAGCGTCGTAAATAGTCGTTGAAAGGCATTGAAAGTCATTTGAAAACGTTAAAAGTCATTGAAAGACAATGAAAGGCGTCAAAAGACGCCGCAAAACGACAAAGTACAATGAAGAAGCTGGGAGTATTTGAGATACTCTGAAATACGATGAAAAGTGCTGAAAGAGCTGTTTTGCGCGGGTTGATTCATGTCAATGTTTTGCGCGGGTTGATTCACGTCATAGAGCTTCATAAAATTTTACTCCCAATAATTATTATATTTCAAACATCTCATACCCAAGGGCGCTTGTTTTTGCGCATTTTGTATATTCTAACACTTGGTAGGTATGCATAAATGGCACTGTATAATATTAACTCGTTGACTGCTTCAAACCGCGTTAGTAACTTACGAAAAATTAAACTTACTTAAAAGTCTACGGAAAGCAATGCTTACCTGATAAACTTAGGGTGTGTAAAAGTTACGAGATACAAAAGTCGAGAAATGCTACAAACAATCTATTTACTACTCGAAAGATATCATACCCTTCCATTTGAAATCTCTGGAATATCCCCAGACTACGTATACCTACAACATTGCGCAGTACCGAAGTCGACGAAAATTGGTAAAAATTATGTTTTTCCGATATTCCTGAAACACTGAAGACGTGCAGTAATAATAAATGATTATTATACGGTAGGCATAAAAAGTCTAAAATATAATAAAGCATTCGTTTCGTTGTTTTCTTGCCTTGGTTTATTTTAGATATTAAGAGCCTGGTTTTTTTATTCATAGATTTTTAAAATCCTTCGGTTTTTCATCTGAACTATGTACAGCTAGCTATATTATGTAGTATATAGCTTAGCTATCTATATACTACATAAGTAGGTAGGTAACCACTTAGGGTTTTATTTTTGTTTTCTTTGTCTCAACAAGTAACAGGCTTTTCACACGATTTCCGCTTGCTTTGTTTAATAAAGCGCTAAAAGGATTGCTTTTAGCAGTCAATAATTTCTGTTCGTTTTATATGACAAAAATGGAAAGTGCATCGTAGCTAAAAAAATTCAACTTTTTTTTAAAACCAAATTTTTTAATTAGAAATTAGGAGTTTTCTTGCTAGAATCCCCCTGCATTCAGAAGTTAATTGTTTTATTTTTTTAATCTGTTGGCGCCTCTGTTATTTTCCAAAATAACCGTAGTAGTTTTCAAATAGCGGCCCCGATGAGAAAATGTCATACAGAAAATTGACAACTTGGAATGTCTCGGTTTCAAAAACTTTTATACAATTTCCCGACCCATTTACTAACAAATTTTCCAAAGAAATTTTTTCCAATTTTTTTAAATTTTCCTGAGAGATTTTTCTAGAAAAAAATAGGGATATAACATTTTCCAAGATGAAAAATTTCCAAACTTAACATAACAAAATAAAATAGATTTATTTTTTTACATTAACCTCACATAGGAAAAACAATTTCTCTCAGGGCCTATGTCATCTTTGGGGATAGTTTGCAGAGGGTCTAGAAATATAAATGCTTTTTATAAAAAAAAATACATTTTCCGACCATTTTCCGAGAAATTTGAGAGAAAACAGAAAACTCGTAACATGGAAAAATTTCTAAACTTCACTAAATTATCAAATAGGTAAATGTATTTAAAACATTTCCCGACCTATTTTCGGACTAATTTTCCGACTTTCCGAGAAGAAATTTAAAAAAAAATCCAGAATCATTTCATTTGCAATAACAATTCAAAAATTCCATTTCAAATAACAAAATCAAAAAGATAAATGTCTCACCAAACATATCGTTTTCTAAAGTAAAATATGAAAATTGAAAAGAAAAATCTAACTTATGTACCCAACTTCATGTACGACCATATTCCTGGCACTATTTTTTTTGTCCCGGTGACTTTGCTACCACTGGGACTGGATCGCCCGATATTATTTTTCAAACGAACCGGCTATTTTTGGAATTGGTTCCTTATAACTTATAACTTATAACATGACTTTAATAAAATTCGAAAATTTGAGCTGTGCTTATGAACAACAAACTGTACCTAAAAATGATACATTATATAAAAAGTTTAGAACCTCTCAAACCGATTTGGTTAAAAATTGCTTTGGGGGAGGTTAGGAGGGGGAGGCAACTTTGGCGGCTTTTTTAAAGATTTTGAGTTCTGTTTGGTGGTCAATTTCTTAGTTAATAGGAGGATATTTAGTAGAAATAAGTTTTCATTCGTCGATTGAATTTCAAATTAACAAAGTTACACGACGTACATGTATTATGTAGGCTTTCACATATGGTTTTTATTTGGATGGAAAAATTAATAGGTGCCTATGTGATAACTAAATTTGTTGTACACATTTTAATTATAATTATTATTGCTGTTCTGCATATAAATAGGCGAAACTCTACTATTAGGGAACTTTACCAAAGTGAAGCCCATAAAAAACCTTTTTTCTAAAATAACTTATCACCAGATTAATTAATTAGTAGTTCTCAATAGCTAAGGGTAGATTTGGGAGAAATAAATGCCACCTGCCAATGTCAAGCGCTTTAACCCAAATAGATGAGTAAAAGATGCAAACATAATTGGTCCAGATATTTAAGTAAATAATACAAATGAAATATTTTGGCCAACAGAACTGGCATTTTTTAATTATGTAATAATAAGTAACATTATTTTGTAACGTATTCCAAAAATTTACATTCTTATATGTAGGTTCAATTATTTTTTAGTATATAGTGAATTTTAAAAACAATAATAAGAAATTATGTAAATTTTTGTGTTAAATTTTGTATCTCTCTTGAACAAAATTAAATGAAAAATAACATTTTTTACCTGTACATTATCAAAAATTTTTCTTCTAGTACTTTTTTCTGTTCTTCACAAAGTACGAAGTTCACTAAAATAGTACATTATATAATTTTAAGTAGTAAAAATAGTGGAGTCAACTAGAAAGTTCAAGCAGCATAATAATATTTTTTGTCGCAAAGGGGGCAAGAAATTGACTTATTACATAATGTTATTCTAACAGCTGCATGCTGTTTGAAATGATATATTATTACAACTTATAATGAAATAGCCCATTTTCTTCTACAAAGATTAATTTTCAGTACAATGTGTGGGATTCACCTGACAAAATGATATATAAACTCTGTGAGCGGCAAATGGACAAAGAGCAGTCAGTTCTCCGCCCATTTTCTCACCACTCCTAGGTCTCTTGGTGCATTCAAATGTCCCTCAAAGCCCCCATAATAGGTATCACCATCTACTTTGGCAATCACTGATGTAGATAAATGAAATGTAATGATATTCCTCGTTCTTGCTGAGGTTGAGTCCTTCGTTGGCATAATATATCCATAATTTAAGTGTAGTGTGAACACTAATGCTTTTCGGTTGCAATCATTTTGGGAAAGAAGGGGAAAAAAGAATAATAACTGCAATTAGAATGTGGAGGCAGTAGCATTACTAGAAAGATGTGGGTGATTACGTCCACTGGAACTGTACCGCAGAGCAATCATTTAAAAAAAATCTAATAAATAATTGTTTTAAAAGGAACTAACAAGATGTAATGTGCGTACAATTATAATTAATATTAGCAAGAGTCTATTTCAACAGTACTTACATACAATCGTGAATTGTTTTACAATTCATCTCTGTTAGCGCTATCAATTTATACATGAAGTACTATAATCTGATTAAACATTGAATTCTAGAATGTTTGTAACCAAAAATTATTTCTGCATAATATACATGCAGCCCTTGAGGTGATTTTTCACGAAAACGGCGCTATATAAATTAGCCAAATATTATTATTATTATAACGTGAGTCTAAGGGGGTTTCTCACCATCCTCCTAATAGCTTATCCATACTATAATTATTATTTTCGATTTACGATTAACGGTTTATTTATAAATCGAAACTCGAACCCATAAATAAGGATATATTGGACAAGATGCTCCCCGTACAACTTAATGAGGTAAACATAAGTACATCAAAGAACGTGAAATACTTGGGGCACGTCATTACTGAAGACCTCTCGGACGACGGTGATATTGAGCGACAAAGGAGAAGTATCAGCGTACTGTCGAATATGATTGTCCGAAGATTTTTCCAGTGCAGCAATAATGTTAAAAAGACATTGTTCAATACATTTTGTACCAGCCTATATACATGTGAAACATGGTGTCAATACCGAATCAGTTCAATGGAACGACTCCGGATCCAATATAATAACGCCTGCAGAATTATATTTGGTTACAGGAGATATAGCAGCGCTTCAACAATGTTTACGGAACTAGGACTTCATGGATTCGCCGGCCTGATGAGACACCGGGTCACTGGAGCCAGGATGCGGCTAATGACCTCCGACAACACGGTGGTGAACGCAGCCTACCAGCACCAAGCGCCACTCCTGAGTGAGGGCTGGGCCCGAGCTCACTCAAGACAACGCAGAAATTGATTACTTATTTATAACTTTGTACCTACTTATAATAATTGTTCTACTTTATTTATAACTATATGGGACGTGTGGGATTGCACTATCCTCCCCACATCCTGGAATAAACCATTGATAAGTTGGCCAAGTTTTCTAACTATTGCGAGTATTTTATTTTTATTTTTAATAATATTCTATATTATATCCTCCTAATATATAGGATAAGCTATTAGGAGGATGGTGAGAAACCCTTAAATTTATTAATTATTATGTGTTTTAGGAAATTTTGTCTTCTGCTTGTAAATTATTTATGTAATAGAAATAGCAAAAAATATTAAGACCAGCAAATTAATATGATATTATGTAATATTTTATGGGGGTATTTCACCATCCTCTTGATAGCTTATCCACATGATAAGTTGTATTTTCTATAAGGTAAATATAAGATTTATTTTTTTATAAAGTCTGAGATAACTACTCGCTACTCAAACCCGTGAGTAGTAGCTATATAAAAGATAATTTGGCAGTGGTTTATAACTATAGTGAGTATTCATTTTTTTAATTAATTAATTATTTAATAATTAATATAATTTTATCGATAACCTAGTTGCTATATATAAGATAATTTGGCAAAGGTTTGGCAGAGGCTATTGTGAGTATTTATTTGTTTAATTAATTAATTATTTAATAATTAATATAATTCTATCGATAGGCTATCAGGAGGATGGTGAAATACCCCTGATATTTTATATTACATTACATAACGTATGTAAGTATGAGATTAGAATACTGAGACATTCTTTGAACAAATGTATCATTACCGGCGAACATTTTTAGAAAAACACAGGCAACGGAATTCGGAAAGAGACATGCCACTTTTTTCAGCTTCAGAAACCTGTTTGAAACTTCCTTTGAGAACTGCTGTTCGGCAGGTTAGCCAACACTACCATAAAGTAGCATAAGCAATTTCTCGACTTATTGTAATTTGATAGCGGTATGGGTACCGCTGCCCCGGGAACCATTTATTGGATAACCAACACCTCTGCCATAGGTTTTTAGATTTTCACGGCCAAAAGCATTATCGTTGTTTGGTTTTGGGGTGTTGGCAGATCCGACTGCCCTGATGATGGACACTGCAACTCTGTCCGAAACGTCGGCTAAAGAAGGAGGTAGCACAACACGGCATAACACCCCAAAAACAAACAACGAAAACCTCTGCCATAGGTCACTCCAAGTGGTTAGTTATTTTTGGTGACTAAGCAAGGGTGTCCGGGTTCATGGGGTGAGGTTTTCCGGGTCTTGGCGGCGGATGCGTCTGTTTACCAATTGCGTGGCAGGCCAGATCGGGAGAGATTGGTTGAGGGAGACCTTTTGACTTCTCCAGCAGGGCTCATCACACCATTGTGGGAGGAATGGAATCATTCGTCCGTCACTCCTGGATACACTGACCCCCAGATTTCCACCCACCCCTCATACCTTTTTACTTCTCAGAACATCCTCTCCTTCCTTTCCCAAAAAGAACCCTAAAAGGATTTACAAAAATTTGCAACTTGGTGCGAAATTTTGAAACTTGTTCATGGGGGCCATTTGTAATTCGTTGGCGGGTCAAAATGTGGCCCGCGGGCTTGGGGTTGGGCAGCCTTGATTTAGATGTGCCGTGAATTTACTTCATTTAATTGTTAGGTTATTCAAAATCAACCAAAATGAATTTGGAGACAAAGTCAATGCACAAATCATTATTACCGTCCAAGTTATGAAGTTATGAATACACAATACTAAAGTCGGGTTTAGACCAAACGAGCTCGCGAATGTTCTTTCTTACCCCAGTCCAGAGAAATTCTACTGATATAAACATTTTTTGTTGAGTGAGCGAGCATTCTTATGGGTTCTACAGAGTGTTGCTGCATTTCTACCTACTATACCTAGAATGTTCTAAGAATGCTCGTTTGATAGATGTAAATGAGCAGTTGAGCGAGAGCCCGGCTGCATTGGGATTTCTATGAATACACGGTGTCCATAAACTTATAACACAAGTGAGAAGCTCATGAATCAATATCGCATTTGAAGTCAATTGTATGGCACAGGGGATTGCCTTCATTGACTTCGATGCCCTGTAAGAAAAGAGTTCTACATCAGCTTAATGACCTTCAAAGCATTTCAAGGAATGGCACCAGCCTGTATATAGGAACTACGTGTCCGACAAAACTTACGTCATAGACAGCCTATTCTAAGGTCAGCAGATCTAGATATTACTAATCGTTTTATGTTTAATCGAACTTTCTGGATCAATCTGAGTCATTTAATATTTGTAATTTTTATGACCAATAGTTAACAACTATCTATAGTTAACAACCGTTCTGTAAATTGCCATCTCAACACAGGCGTTTCACACCTATTGAGGGCAATACGTCATTACTTTATTTGAATGTAATGTTGAGATAATTAAATAAATAAAAAATAAAAATATGATCGCTCTTTCATGTAACTGGCCTGCTCATTTGGAATTAATTTCGCTCAACTCTTACTAATATCCAGAATTTGGCTGAATGTAAAGGGCTTTAATAACAAATTATTTAAAAAATCTGACCATTCATAAATCTTAACTTATTTTCAATATACCGTAACAAGCCATTTTCTCGAGTATCCGGTAATCGTTTGGTTTCAGTTTCCTCCTTATTGTACTTTTATTTTTTAATGTCCACTCAGAATTTTCTTATTTCTGTGCATAAACTGCCTCCTGTTTTACACTACATGTTGGTTTTAATGATCTTGTTCTGTCCTGTGCTATAATAGCTCCGCCATTTTTTCATAATATTTAATCAATATTATGTATGGAGCACTGTAGGCGTAATCTTAAGAATACAACAAATACTAAATTATTACTTTAACATTAATCTTATACTGACAAAGAAACCTTTGGTTTTGGTCCAAAGTTGGATTTTGAAAATGATTAGTCGCTAGGGTATTGATAACAGCTGTTTAATGCATTTAAAAAAAAAAGAAATGCATCAAACCAACTCCAAAAGTGTTTTTTAATCCTTTACTATCCAAAAAAATGGAAAAAAGTGTTTTTTTTTAACCTGTATTGAAATGCTCAGAGAGAAAATAGAAGTTTTTTGGGGTTCTCCATTTGGTGTAGTTTCACCAGTTTCCTGTTTGTACTACAAGTTTCTGGACACGGTGTATAATATTTATTAGAACCAAGAAAATTGTTTACAATTAATCGAGATTTATCAATATATAAGATTGTGGGGTCCCAATATTAATACTTGTAAATATAATACCAAATACATCTTTTCATAATTACTCTTTTTCTTTTTATTTAATTGGTGTATAACAATAAAATCATCACTTTTAATTACTAAATCTTTATCGTCAGACATGATGTTGCGTGACAATAAGAATTGAGCAGGAAAATAGCCACTCGGCATGCATACGCCCGCAGTTCTGTATTCTCTCGATTGGTCTAAACAGCCCTAAATTTGTTTTGTAGATATTGATTTCTAGACACCATGCGAGCGAAAACAGAATGCTCTGTCTCTCGATCTACATTCTTGCAAGTTTGGTTTAAACCAGGCTTTATATTCAAGATTTATGGTTCAAAAAGTATTTACCCTTAATTGTCTTCGCTGTGTTAAATTTTATCACGCATTATCAGATCAAAATGTTTAAAATCAGTACCTACCCATTTAGTTTTCAAGTTTTGCTTCATATATCAGCTAAATACATTAAATATTGATACTTTCGTGGTTAGAGGATATATTTATTTAAATGGTTAAATGAAAATGGGTTTGGGTTACTTTTTCATCGTCTCGCCATTGCCAAAGATACTGCATCATCATCATCAATGTCTTTTATGTTCTTATGTGTAGAAATTAAAAAAAAAAATGAATATAGGCATATATATTAAAATAATGGTTGATCCAAACGAAGTTCTTCTGCAAATAGTTTGGTAGTTTTTTTTTCTAACAAGTGGTCAAATAATATCTTACAGTTGTGAAGTGGTATAGTTCGAAATAATTTCTCGAAATAAATAAATGTTGAAAATCTCATAAAATGCGATTTTCCAGGTTGGTAAAAGAAAACTGTATTTGAGAAATGTTAGCACTGCCATCTGTTGCGCAGAAAACACACTAAGAGGCGATACTGGCCGTATATTCTAGATTCGTAGGCCTTCGCAAATTGTCACCCACAATACATTGCGCAGAAATGGCCGCCATGTTGCCTCTTTCCGAGAGATGTTCTTGACTGTGTGTGTTTACGAACGATTTTAAATCATTCATAGTGGAATAATTTTCTGTGTGAAGCTTTATGTGAATAATGGACACTTTTAGTTAATGTGTATTATATTAGAACGTTGGATAAATGAATATACCCTTACTTGCTGTGAATTTTTCTTATGTAGTTTCGTTCGATTTGGACAGCTCAACATGGCTGACAATCTAAGTCAAAAGTCACATAAAACTAGTGAAAAAAACAAATATAACAATGTTATGCATCGCACTACGAGTGAATCTCTTCGTCTAAACGATACGGAGAAAGGCAACAGCCATCCTACGAGCCTACAATCCGCATCACATAACACTAGGAAAATATCTTCGTTTCAAATCACCAGTGTGACAGTCGGTTCGCGTGTGAGTGCAGACACAGGAGAAGATTCTGCTGACGATTTAGATGAATCTCATACCGATGACATCTCTAGAATAACAGATTTAGAAAACGAAACTCCCAGTTTTTCAGAAGATACATTCTCTAAGGATGACGTGTTTTATAATGCGTCCAGTGCTTCGTTAGGTTGTGCCCCAGTGATCCCCACTAGTTCCCAGTATGGGCTCGCAATCGTAGGCCAGGATGGCAACAACCCCAACGGGCCAGGAGTGCCTACCCTCAACAACACTGACGTGGGCGAAATGCATGTCAGTGTGACTAACTCGGGAACAGGCAGCATATACAACATTATCGGGAACCCAAAGCCCGCCGAAGGCATGAAAGAGATCCAGGAACACGTTCGTAACGAGAGGTTTAAAGTTGTGAAGATTGAGAGTACCGAGCCTTTCCGGAGAGGCCGATGGATGTGTATGGACTATTTAGATCACACTACTACCCAACCCAGTGCACCGATTATAGTTAATAATAATGTGGACTGTCAAACTGAGACATCTACAGTTCCCAATGTCCCAGATAGTGGAGTTGTGTTAAACGACGGACAGCATGAAGAGACTGTCTCCATGGAAGTAAACAAACCTCCGGCAAAAGATCTTCAAGTACCAAATACTCACCAGCAATTACCAAATACTATCGCATCACCCGGTCAATCTCTCACTCAACCCCTGAACATGATGCAACAGAACCAGTCTGGCAATGTATCGGTGCAATCCCCGCCTTTAGAGATCCCACAACAAATCAATCAGTCGCAGGGCATTCAAGGCAACCAAGTGAGCCAGCAACAGCAACAGCAGCAGGCTCAAAGCATGTCTCACGTGTCGCACCCCGCGCAGCCCACTAGCCACCCCCCGCCTTCACAGCCCCAGAGCGTACAGCAGATGCCGCAGAGCTTTCCTTCCCACCAGCTGCAGCAAGTTATTGCCCAGTCGCAGGGTATTCCTCAGATGCAACAAATGCAGATGCACCAACAGTTGCCTCCTCAACAGATGCAACAAATTCAAAATCAGCAAGCCCAAATCCAACAACAAATGCAAGGGCAGCATATGGCACACAACCCCTCTCAAATGCCCAATATTCAGCAAATGCAACAAATGCCCCAAATGCAGCAATTACAGAACCAAGGGCAAATCCAACAGATGCCCGGGCAGCAGGCTCAAATACAACAGATTCAGATGCAGCAAATGTCTAACCAACAGGTTCCCAACCAACCTCTGCATCAAATGCACAACCAACAAGCTCCCATTCAGAACATGCCCCAGCAAGGACATCATATGCAGAATCAACAGAGCTTACCAAATCAACAGCAACCCCAGATGCAGCATATGCAAAGTCAAGCTCAAATGCATCCCATGCAAAACCAGCAATCTCATCAAATCCAAAGTCATATGCAACAGATGCAACAAATGCCTCAGATGAATAGTCAAGGACAGGGAATGCCGCAAATGCATAATCAGCCTCAAATGCACCAGATGAGTTCTCAACAGGGACAAGTCAACAATCAAGTTCAACAAGGCCAAGTTCAACAACAAAACCTGATGCATCCACAGTTACAACAGAATATGTCTGGAGTTCAACACAACTATAATACCCAACCCGTGTCTCAGGCCGGCAATCCACAGAACATGATGCAGCAGCAGATTCCCAATCAGCCGCAGCACATGACACAGCAGACGCAAGTCTCTCAACCTCTTGTTCAGACTCAACATTCTGTTCCGCAGTACTACCAACAACAATCCCAGTTAAATCAACAGGGGCAGAGCCTGACTCAGGAAGTCATGGCCAATATAGTGAATTCTCAACAAGGTGCTACGTTACCCAATAATATACAGGGCATGAGTTCGCAATCTCAAGGAGCCACTCTCCCCGCTAACTTGCAAGGCCTATCCGGTCAACAGACTGGTTCCATGCATCCTATTAATCAAGCTCCCCAAAGCATGCCTCAGAATACTATCCAGATGATGAGTCAAGCTCCCCAGAACATTCCCATGTCGATGGATAGTAACCAATCTAATATGCAGATCCCTGTGTCGGATCCTATTTATATGCAAAATAATGTCAATCAACAAATGCCTCTGCCTCAACACATGGGAGCCCAGCAGGCCATGCTCAACCAGCAAGTTTCGTCTTCCCCGGGACAAGGGCAGTCTGGCCATATCTCTCAGCAGGGCCAGATGCCGCTGTCCCACGTGATGCCCTCTCAGCAGGGCATGAGTAACCAAGCCCCCGTGCCTAACCAGGGGACCGTCATGGGCCAAACCAATCTGTCCAATATGCAGAATGTACCGATTCAACAAAACCAACAAATGCCACAGGTTTCTAATGTAGTTCAGCAACCCTCTCAACCTATGATGCAAAATATGGTTGCTCCAAACCAACAAACCATCAATCAAAATGTTATCCAGCACGGACAAAATATTCCCATGTCGATGCAGCAAAATCATCCGGGATCCATGCAAGGAGCTTCGGTTCACTCTGTCTCCACCAGTGTAGTGCAGTCGCAGACTAGTATGCATCCGCAAGTCGGTATGCCTATTCAAGGTGGATTCAACTCCCAAGGCAGTGTGGGCTCTATGCCTCAGAATGTAATGCCAGTCATGTCTCAGACGAACATGACCACACCTATGGGAATGCAGAATGTGAATAATCAGATGGACATCCACATCTCCCAGCAGAACATCTGCAGCACGGCTCCGGCCACGCAGCCCATCATGTCGGGAACTAATTCCCCCGTAGTGTCTTTGCCAGTGAGTTCTTCCATGAACTACGCCCCAAACCCGGGCCCGGCTCCAAGTGCTGTGGATACACAGAACTTTGGAAGTCCCGTCAGTGCAGTGGTGTCTCATGTTGTCAACAGTTTGGTGAACAGTTCAGTGGGCCTCTCCGTGGGGGAGGTGGCCAACAATGATAGTGGCGGAGGCACTCCGGCCTCCGATGGTGCTCAGCTCGGGGATATCGACACAAAGGAGGATACTCCTGTGCAGAATACTGAAGAGAATGAGAGGTGAGTTTTCTTTATTCACATTTCCAGTCTTAGTGCTTCTACTAAAATTAAAAACCTATCCTTCTAGACCACTAATTTAAACGGAGAGATATTTAGATGTTTGAGTCTCGGTACTGTCTGTGAATGCGATGCAACTAATGTATGTTAGTACATTCTTTGTATGTGAGATGCAGTGGCTTATTAATATGTATGACCTTCTGCCCAATTTTTTTTTTATGAGATATTTGATTATTTATTCAGTACAAATGAAATTCATTTCATCATTGATTCCAAGGTGCTGAGGTAATTGTAATTCATGAGTAAATACCATTTGGTAAATTATGAATCATCTTGTAGGAATATTTCTACTTCTTATCCATTTTGAGTTCCTAGTTTTAGGTGTGAAATATCAGATTTTTTATGCACATTATTTTTGTGTTTACACATTGATCATTATTATAGGTGTAATTCAATATTCTACGATTTCTTTATTTACTTGTCACATCGAAGATTGATTATATTCTGCAAATTAGTTTTTTTATCACGTTTTTTCGTTTTATTTTCTATAATATTTTGAATTATTCCATGAAATTTAAATCCCAACATTCATGTTAAATTTCTTTCAATCTTAATATTATCAATGACATTTACTTTAAATCTATTTTAATTTTCTTTCAATCTTAATACTATCCATGACATTTATTTTAAATCTATTTTAAATTTCTTTCAATCTTAATATTATCCATGACATTTACTTTAAATCTATTTTAAATTTCTTTCAATCTTAATATTATCCATGACATTTACTTTAAATCTATTTTAATTTTCTTTCAATCTTTATATTATTATCCATGACATTTACTTTAAATCTATTTTAAATTTCTTTCAATCTTTATATTATCCATGACATTTACTTTAAATCTATCTTTTTGATGAAAATAATCTGCATTTCTTACTCACCCTTTAATATTTTTCTTTCCAAAGAAAAAATTCTTGCAGTCCCGGATATCATTTGTGACATCATTTTTTTATTTACACTTTTTAAAATAATAATGAATGTGTAATTTTTTCTAAATAATATGAACATGATACGTATATTTTTAAGTTTGTCTGTCTTTTTATAAAGTTTGTAGCAGTGACTTGCCTACTGACTGCAAGCCCTACTGAATGAACCTACCTATTTCCTCTTTTTATTCTTCATACTCTGGTTATAATTCGTGTAATACTTTGCGAAATTTGTGTTATTTTTGGAAAAGCGTTGTTATTTTTTTTACCTAAAACTGTGATATTTAGGAACAAAGGTGATCTTATGGTATTTTGGTATTTTGCAGCATTAAATAAATAATGGCGGAAAACTTTTTTTTTCAAATCGTAAGGTTTATGATAGTTCGCGACATTTTCGACGTGAAGTCTGCTGCGGTTCTTTTTCTATTTCTCTGCCTCTCAGGCTTATCAAGCTTCTAACAACCAAAGAAATATTTTGATTAATCGCGTGAAAAATATGAAAAATTCGCATGAATTATCGTTTAAAAATCGCAAATTTCGCGATATCAAAAAAGCTTTTTTTTTCAGATCTATCGTGTTCAGTAGCAGCTAGTGATTTTTCATAAAAAAAGCTTTTTTTACAATTAGTAAACGTTCAACACTCAAAAACATCTCTAGCCGCCACTGTTCATTTTTATCGTAAAAACTTCATTCAACTTAGATGCTGAAGAAGCAATGAAATGTGTTATCAGTACGAATAATATATTTTTATTTATTTCACAATTTTATACTATTTTATATTGATAAAGAAAAGTAATCAAAACTGGACTGAAATAAAATATAAATGATTAGGTAGTTCATTTCTGGTTTAGAAATAATTATGATTCACAGGATTCTGAGTTTTGGATGGCGATGCCTGTCCGTATGATTCGTGAAACTTTATAGAAATTGCATGAATTAATTGGTAATAGTTACTTATTGTTGCACCACTAGGCCCGTCCTAAGACGTTGACAGAACTAATTTATATTTGTAATTATTTATTGTATCCATTTTTCGGTTAACTGATATCAGATGTAATTTTCTGTTTACTAATTTATATCCCCGATAGTCTAATAATATTAAAATATATAAACCCACTTTAATAATTTTATAAACACATGACTTTTGATTGTTTTGAATTACATGCAATTTAGTAATTTTAGTATCATTGATTTTACTTGCTTTGCACCAGTATTAATCAAAATTGTTCCCTATAAAATAAATTTGAATACATTATGCCAAGTTCAAGGTTAGATGTAATAGGCCATAGGTCATTATGTTGTTACAGGGTGGCCACATACCAGAAAAACCCGGAAAACCGGATATTATCAAGATGGTTGAGGATTTTTTTTGCCTGTTTCAAACATATCAGGGTATTCCTTTTTATATAGGTAGTTTATCTAACTTCTTTCCATTTCTGATACTGTTATTATGTTATGTTATTTCTTAAACTGTTATTATCTTTCTGAATTACTAGGTTAAGCGAACTTTATGTGAAATATCGCTGAATTGCGCTATACAAATTTAAATGTTTTTTTGGTTACCTACTTACTATCAGCGCACCTTTTTCCATCGTGGATTATTGAGAGCCATCGTACAATTTTACCTGTCAAAGAAGACATATTGTTTTAAAAACCAAATCTCGAACGAAGTCGGGTAGGTAGTATAGTAATGATATCCATTTTAATTTTATTTTAGAATACTATCTACCCATGACACATTTTAAGTATGATGAAGCTAAAATTGATCCTGATATGGGAAACGTTAAAAACTGCCTTGGACTTACAAAAGACCATGTATTTTCATATAGTTTTTCAGCGGCCTCTTAGTCAGTTCTCTTAGGACGGCAGACTCTATGAATTTTGATGCATTAATTGTGCTACCATTATTAATATTAATAAATAGACATCGATGTGCGATAAATAGCCGTAATAATATCTACTGCTCAAAATACAGTTGTTGTCGAATGCCACATTAAATGTTATTTTATGCTTTCACAAGGCATTCAACTTTCATACACAACAAACACGTGTGATTTTATTATTGTATTAAGCGAGTATAAATAATATCATGTACATTATATTATTTATTACGATATCATTGATCGTAATATAATTCTTCCAATCGCTAACTTACTAACCATCACGTCGTTTCGCCACAGGGGTAGGCAGAGAGGATGGATCGCCAAACAACTCGGTCTTGGTATACACTCCTTGCTTCATTTACAATTCACATGCATACATCGTCTCATACATACCCTTCTGTTATTATGACTCTTGAGGTGACATGACTCAAGAATTTGGTTCATTTAATGGTGGCATGTCTTCCCCCAGTGTCCCCAACTTCTTCTACCATTGGAATTACAATCATATCTTAATCCATTTTCAAAATAAAAGTCTTATCGACTAGTGTTCAAATCGTCAGATTCTTAAAATTGTTCCTTGGAAATCAATATGCTTGTTTTTGTTTGAGCCTGTTTTTAGACTTGCTTGTTTTTGTTTGAACCTCAGCTCGGCATGATAATGTGAGTATCAGTTTAATTAGTCTGATTGATTTTTTGCCTACCTTGTTCTACTTCGCTGAATCGTATCAGTGAATAAATGAGAATTATTTCTGCGGCCGAAATAAGGAGTTAATTCTGCACCTTGGGGTAGATTAACTTTACTAAGGAAGGTGAGCGAGGGAGACAGTGGTCGGTGAATCATCCTCGTCCTACACAACCCAGCCGACCTCCACTCCTCACCCAGCCGACCATATGGGGAGAGAAAATAGCGTAAACGGCTGGTACGTGCTTCTTACATTATTCATGTATCATTATTATTATCAGGCCTGTTCTATACTCTCGGGAGGCACCACCCGAGGGGTACAATAGAATACGAACGCAGTCCCTTCACATTCACAGCCTATAATAATTGATGCAACAACTGCGCTATACGAGAGTCAAGAAGTAGAGCTCGCGCCCTCTCGCCTCTTAAAGCCTCGTTAAAGGGTAATATTTCGGGTAGAACTCTCACCGTTAGCGTAAAGCGAGTATTACGTTATGAATGCATTAATTTTATTATTGCGATTTGTAATAAAGTTTTCAGAGATCTTCTGATAAAATGCAGCACGTTTACACTAACCACACGCCATAAAGAAAGAAATAAATACCAGCGTAGTATTTTATCGCTGCTTTCTTTCGTAGATTTTATTGCTTCCCCTTTCGAGCGGCCCGCAGTTGCAGTTCTAATGAAGTGATCGGTGGGATGCCGCAGCAGTCGACAGACATTCCTGGAATGCTTATACCGTTGTTCACTAGAGTGTATTTTTAGCTTACAAATAAGTAAAAGTAGTGTTGACATGAATATATGCCTGCCTGCATTGAGATCCGTTGCTTTTTGTATTGAGAATAATTATATTGTGGTTATTTCGAATAAGCACCCACCCCTGTAGCGTTGTTACGTAACGTGTAATTTACTGTTGTTTCAGCTACATTTATATATCAAAACGATCCATATTGCTTCCAACTTGTGCCTTCCCAGTATTCAAAAACTTTGCTCATCTGCATATAAATGTGTATACATATATAATTAAATTATATGGGCATGTTTGACATTAGCATTCGCTTAGAGTGCATGGACTGTGGATATTTGATCCCAAATGAAATGGATAAAGTACAAAGCCGAAGCTCGCCTCGGGTTCTTCATTCTATATGCTATAGACTTGTATAATATATTGTACAATACAGACTGCTGTGAATGACTCCGAGTAATGTGGTCACAGCAATCTGGCCAGCTTCAATAATGTGTATTTCCGGTACACTTTTTGTTCTGCATTATTCTATCGGGCCACCTAACAATCGTTTGCGGCTCCTTGTTCGTAATTGAAATCCGTAGTGCCACATTGCGTTTTTTATGACAAGGCAGTTGAATGATTTGTATTCGTGATTAATTTATTTTTTTATAAACAGTATGTAACTAGTTTAGCCTCTCAATGTTGATGTTTACAATATCTTTAATAAAACTGCAAAAAATGTTAATTCCTTTAATAATTCATCTTCAGGTTCCTTCAGAAGCCTTTTCCTCCCTTTATTTAGTCGTTAGTTACTGATGGCAGTAGGGCAGACATGCTAGACGGGGAGATTTATTAAATTCCAGGAGAAATTAATGCTTTAGAATTGCGTACGGAGCCAGAAGAAACCCTCGAAATGTTCTAACCTCGATGAATCCTATTATTTCTTCGTCGGCCGCAGTGCCTCGATGTCTCGCCGGTGAAAACCGTGTCAGTGTTCTAGGGTTTGTTTTCCCCGTCGTAAAGTGTTAATGGTGCGACTGCAACCGGCGATGTGTATTTACAAGTCACATCTAATTATGCAAATCTGATCCTTGCAATGTCGTCTTGGTGTCGCTTGTCGTTCCATTTCCACCTGATCTGTTAATTAATTAAATTCCTATTACATTCAAATTCTTTCTTAGTCAGGTACTTCTTCTCGAAGTGTACATTTATAACTATGCATAAAGTTGTAAAAAAATATTACACCTGAAAATAAATAATTATCAAAACAATTCATGTTATGGGTAGCATTTCCACATTGGCAAACATTTTGTAATTATATTTACTATATAACTTATAACTGTGGACTATTTATACACGGCCACAGTTATTTATTTCGTAAAACATGCACACCTTCAATCCTTAGTACTAGAACTGTGAACAAGAAACTTCTCCGAAAACGCAATCTGCTCTTCTCGAATAAACTATGTTTTTTGTTTTGTTAATACTGAATATATTCGTACTGTCCTTTTCTGCTTCAATTACCTCCTTGTATGATTTTTTTTTTCATTTTTCTGTAGTTTCTTCATTTCCAAAAAATAAAATTTACTTACATATTGATTTATATAACTAGAATTGTGCTTACTTACAGAAGGATAAATTATATACCTAAACTTTTTTTAATTTTTGATGACTTCTGGAAATTCCCCCCTCGTAGCTAATGGATTGCTTGCCTTATATTGTATGAATGGCTTTTAAATGTATTTTTTGAAGTTGTTGCGTACAGTGTGTGTGTGTGTGTGTGTGTGTACTTGTGACTTGTAATGAATTCCGCATTCGTATGGCATCAGTTTATTACCTATTTATTTTATATATCATTAGACGTGTATTATATTCATATAGTTTTCTTATTGTTAACAGTTTTGTTTCCTCCTGAATTTTCCTGTGAATGTTCTAGAATTAAAATAACTTGTTTTATTATCTTGTTTTGTATTGCCTGTAATTCATGTACGCATGTTTCATGTGCGTATCCCCAGATTTCATCTAAGTAATTTAGTTGTGATTGTATATGACTATAATGTAATCATTTTTTAAATAGTTTGGTAGCAGATATGATAATCTGCTAAAACGCCAGTTAATGGGGTGATTTTCTTTAATTCATTGTATATGCTGTTTGGTGTTTACATTACGTTAAGTACTTATCAGTGCACAGCGCAATATATATCTCGCTTGCCGCCAGAATTTTAAGTCGCTCTTTTCTTTTTTAAGGGTAGGTAGGTACACGAGGAAGAATGATTTTACAGGGTGAGCCGTTGGTATCCTGTTTTTTACATTCATTCTCAAGATGTGTGTTTGTTCCCAACCTACTGTTTAGTCTATTTAGGTCTCTTTGTGAATTTTCTGGTAATGCAGGTATCCAAATTTTTAGTCTCCAATAGAAAATTGCATTATCACCTTCGTATAAGAAAACTTCACAGTCCAATTGAGCAATATCATTTAATGTATGCCACCACGACATGCATATAAGCCTAGAACCTATCAGGTGAATATGGGCAGGATAGTCGGCGCCCCAGGAGACGAAGAGACGAGGAGAGGCAATGGTGTGCTGCAGCTCGGGTGTCTGGTGTCACCGCCGCCCGCTCTCAGGTTACGGCGCCGCAGGTGGAAAACAAACTTCTTACCGCAATCTCAAATGCTAATACTATTATCATTGCGTACCTGACTAATTCCCCACTGCTATAAATAGTATACCTAAATGTAATAATGTATTCCAACATACTCTATTTATGAACATACATTTTTTCCAGCTCTATGCGTTGAGTTTATGGTTCATGTAGCATTTTTCTTATTTTTAAGGCCGTATTACGAGCGGGCGAAAACTCACATAATTTTTCAATAATGTCTAAGCAAAACAAGTGTGTTAAAAATGTGAAATATATTAGTTAGTTGAGTTTGTAAATAAATAGACAAACAGAAGGATTTTCGTCACAAAACACGTGCTCGTTTGTTTTAAAAATGATTTTATTTGAACTAAAATCAAATTCTGAAAATTGGGGTTTCATAGATAATTTATTTGTTTATTTGAAATATGTGTTGTATAATACAACGTTTCGTTTTAAAATTAAACAAATCTGCGCAACGACCAACGGTATAACTTTATTATAATAAAATATACATATTTTTATTAAATTTAGAAAGTAACCTATCGAAATCAATTTATGTTATTTTGTAGAACAGAGTCGATACGTCTAGAATTCTGTTCAAAAATGACAAATTTCCGGTCGAGTTTGGTTACACCATTTTCATACAACCGGGGATATGTAAAATGTTAGCTCAGCATTTACATCATGAGATAGTGTCTTTTTTCCGATTAGTTTTCGTGCATCCACAACTCTGCTGTAGAATAAATTGCCAGCTTTCACATATATTTCCTTCCTCCTTTAGATGTCTCTTCACTTCTTATTTTTCTTACAGACCTCCTCATAACAACCCCAAAGAAAATATAAGCCCCTAATGTTTCCCTCAGGCAGTTACTATTTTAAATATATATCATTCCTTTGAAGATTCGTGGTGCTCGCAGAACATTTGTCTAATTGTGGATAACATTAAACCGCAATCGGTACAGTCACAGTCATTCTGTGTACATGATGGATAAGTCCAAACTGTTGTGCATCATTGCTGAATAAGGTCCAATCCACCAATTCCGAAGCCAGGGACTTATCCAGTTATCCGGTGGTTGACAAATTTCAGCTTACATCTATTATCTACTGTCCAACTATAAGAAGAATGTTCTATACAAAATATAAAACCATGCTCAGAATGTTTCAGTAATAATAATACAATTTACGATTGTTAAATTGTTCCTTTCCCCGACCGATTTCACAGCGATATGGGCATTTTCAGATTGGTCCCCGTAGCTAAGCATGTATCCGTGGTTAAAATCTTTTAAAAGATCTACCGCAAGATAAAAAAAAATTCAGTAATTTTCCTTTTTTCAAATGGATTCGATTACTGTAATATTCGGAGTGCTTCTTCCTTGTATTTACATAATATTATTATTCCTGTTTATAAGTTGTTTCTTTGCGGAAAAAATATTCGCTGGAATGTTTCCGATGATGTATTTTATCTGTCTGGTGAAAAACTGTTTTTATATCGCATAGGAACCTGTCGACATTATTTCATAAATAATGTTGGTATTTATTTTATTTAGATTTATTTGCCGGGATGGTTGAGCTATATTGCAGTACAACCAAATGTTGCAATTAGTCTATTTAATGATTTTTAAATTGATTAGCTTTTTCATTCGCTTTTATATTACGTTTTTTAAACGGTGTTTCAAGTTTTGATATAATTTTACAACCGCTTTTTCATCGACCATATTGACTTACTTGTGGAAAATTCTTTAACCTATCCCACTGAAGAATTTGGTCCTCATATCCGCTGTTTGACTAATTAATAATCCCCTGAAGCAAACACCATACAGCGCAATCTAGATATACCACCGATAGCTCCGTTGTAACCTCTTGCCCTTTCTCATTAGCGACACACGCATCAGAAAGAGAGCTTCCAACGGAGCACTCAGTAGTAAAAAAAATTAAATATTATATCATTTATGTATTACACAATTACAAAGTTGCTTATATTATCTAATTTGTAGCAATTTGCTAATTCGGACACCCCGTATAAAGGAGTGGTGAAGCGGGCGGTGTGGATTTGATTTGTATGCAAATCTATAGTTTTATGCCGAGGCTGATGAAATTTTGCACGTGTAACCTTAAAAACAAGAGGAATTAATTTTTTATTCACCAGATTTACAGGAACGGGTTTAGTTTTTCCCATAGGAAAAACTAAACCCTTTCATACACTTTTCCATATAAATGATCATTTAGTAAATCCACGTTATGCAAGTGTATTATATAAGTATAATTAATACAAAACAATACAAGAACAACACGTTAATCTACCAAACTATTAAATGGGAATATAATTCACCGTCTCCAGATATTTTCATATCAGAGGGTTCGGCTCTGTGTAATTCCTAATTTGACCGATAAATCCTACTGATCCCTCAATATAAATATTTAAAAAATCTTTCGTAATTCTACATGTATTTAAAATGACTGATTTTTGCATTTTTATATACAAATTCTTTGACAAATCTAATATGCCTAAATTTTTAATAAGAGAGCTAGGTATAATGCCAGTAGCCGAAATAACAAAAGGTAATATTTTTATAGTCTGAGAATGCCAAATTCTTTTAATTTCATTTCCTAAATCTGTATACTTTCTTATTTTTTCAGAAACAGATTTTTGAATATTACAGGAATTTGGAATAGCTACATCAATAATATAAGTTATTTTTTTAATTTTGTCATGTAAAACTATATCAGGTCTATTATGACCAATTGGTCTGTCTGTTAGTATAGTTTTATCATAGTAAATTTTAAAGAAATTATTTTCTAAAAATGAATTTGGTTCGTATTCATAATATGGTACTATATTATGACAGTCAATCAAGTTATGTTTAATTACCAAACTTTGGTGAATTATTTTTAAAACCTGATTGTGCCTAAATGTATACTCAGACGGTGCTAATATAGAACATCCTGATATAATGTGTTCTATAGTTTCCGGAAAAGCCATACATTTTCTACATAAATCATCAATTTGATTTGGATCTTTGATTATATGCTTCCTATAATTTTTGGTATTAATTACTCTATCTTGAATAGCAAGCATAAAACCTTAATTAATTATTATTATATTATTAATTATTATTATATTATTAATTATTATATTAATTAATTAATTATGCCACCTCGGAACAGCCTAGTGAGGTGGCATATACCTAAAAGAATGTACATAACATGTATTTTTTGGTTAATAAATAATAATAAAAAATTAAAAAAATTAATTGTCTACATTTGATTTCGAAAACTCTATAAAGCCCGGGCATCGCCGGGGACTTCAGCTAGTTAATGTGTAAACTTCAAAATCGATATACCTACCAGTATTTCCAAAATGTCATAATTTTTATTTATTTATTTAACATTTTACCGTACACAAACATTTTTTAACATTATAACATAAAAAATTAACATGACAAAAAAAAATCCCCAAATTGTATAAACAGTAGTTTTAGCATTGCACGTGTGTGCGTGAAGGAAAGTCCCTTGGCATTTTACGCGGGGGAAGTCCCTTGGCACTTCAGGCGAGTGATTTGGTTGCAGTAAAAAAGTATTGATTTAAATCTTGATTTTTTTTAAATCACTTGATTTTAATCGCCATTTAAATCACTGATTTAAAACAAGTGATTTATAGTTTTCATTTTGGTATTAATTTATTGAACTATTGTGGATTCATTTGGCTTCATAAAAATGAAAACAGATGTATTTTTTAAATGAATGCCAGTCGGCTAATTTACAGATTCAACTGGTTTCCACTTCAATGTCGCTGCGAATGCTGGAGGAGCGCTAAAGAAAAAATGTGAACTCACTTCTGGAGGCAGCGCAAGACGATTGATCGATGTGTTATAAATTCTTGGTAACAATTCTTCAGTATTGCGTATTCCATATCAATTGTTATCAAGTTTCGAGTTTTGTATCATATTCTGATTGTGTAGGCTTTGCATTTCCGTTGGGTTTCTTGGGTTTATCCACCGGCGTTGGTGGTAATACCGCGTATTCCATTATGCTGGCGAACAAGTGTTTATGAAGGTGGTTACACATTCTACACAATGCATCGTTTGCCGGCTCTGTTTTTGCTAAGGCATCCGATCAACGGACGATTAGGTCACATTGGCAACCGTAGGATGATGGCTCCGATGCATTTTTGATATCTGAACTGCAGCAGCTATATCATGCTTTGGAGTCAAACGGATTTGACTTTTTCTCGACCTCGGTTTTAAGCGCCCATTCCTTTTTTTGGTGAAACACTTTAATTCGCAGTGATTTTAGTTTTAAATGTTTGAAGTGTGGTTTAGTTTAGTTAAATCGATAATACTACAAACCACTTCCACAAGTGTTATATCTATCTGTCTATGTATGTTATGCCTTTGTATTGTAGTTACTTGAAGAAATGTTATTCTTCTATATTTATTTTTTATATTGTGGTTCTGGTTATACCGTTATACGTGTACAGTGTTATATTAATATTGTTAAATTGACCTGCTGACATACTGCTTTGGTTATAATACGATTATAAACATAGCTTAGTTTTTTGTACTTCTTCCTTCCTTTGAAGTTGGGAGCTACTTTTTACCTTGATCGGCTTTATGGGGATGGATTTCTAACAAGAATCTCATAAGAAGTTTAATGATGCTTTTTTGTTCTTCAAATTTTTGACCACCACTTTAAATATTTTAAACCGCTCCATTAAAAGATAAGCAATCTAGCAAAACCAAATTGTCCTACAACCAGCATTTTTTTCATGCATTTTTCAAAATTCATAATCGTAATTAATGAGATCGACCAATTTTTTTCTCCGCGATCGATTGTTTGGAAACCCTGGCTTTACTCTTAGAACTCAGCTTCTTGCTATTGTAAACGTCTACTATATTATATGGTGCTCTCAGTAGCGAATGCAGCCTATGAAAAGCTTTAATGCATTTACTATAATCTCAAACACAATACGTATCCGCAAACAATTTTAATTTAGCGACATTTATTGATGGTTTTGCTCGTAAAGGTAAGAAACTACTTCCTGGTCTTTTGAACGTTCATTCGAATAAGGTCATCAGTGTTAAACCATCCGTGGAATATACCTTTGACTATTATTTTCGTTAGTTTGCATACGGAGTAGGCAGATTTTATAGGTTCTCTCCAAGTATTATGGTCGGTGTAAGTAATTCGTCTTTTGTAAACAGGCAAGGAGAATAAATCAACGAGAAGAAAGTTCAGACAAAGAAATATGAATGTCCTTTTGTTGCAGGTACTTTAGCCGAAGAATTTCATAAAAGCTGTTTTAGTTAATTGTACACCGAATTTATAAATTAATGTTAACCCATAACCGTAATAAGTTAACGGACACAGCATGGGGTCGTTTTTCATGTAAATTTTATGTAGATTTTTTTATTGGATAATAATTTATAATATACCTAGCTGCGTTTTTGTAACGTAAGTTATAATTTTTTTTAATAATGTATACTTAAAATAATTAAAATTTTAAATAAATATTGTAGTTTCACGAACTAAAACAACCTCACTATCGTCGTGGTCCTTCAATGTACGTATTGGTCTTTGAGTTAGAATCAAGGGTTCAATTTCTGATTCATTTTTACATTGTTCCTTGCTCCTTCGCTGCATACTCCCAATCAAAGAAAATATCCTTTATTATTACATTACCAACCTTTCATAGTACATTTTTCGCTTCAAAATCAATGATCACAAGAAAAATTGCTGAAGCTATTGTAAAATCTACAATAGAACTTACTCCGACATCAAGTAGATATCGAAAGCTATAAACTGATGCTTTTTGGTGTTACAATGCACTACGTTGAATTATGTTAGTTAGGCTATCAACATTACTTTGCAAGTATATTTTCCTATTGTTTTACCAACAGTACAGGGTAAGTAATATACACATTCAAATCTATCTGTTATGTCTTTAATCGTCTGCTTTGCTCCTTCCGGAAGACACAATATTACTCAATCTCACTCGAGTCTTTCGCCGCGAACAAATAAATAGACGACAGCGGGCGTTGTTTCGTGTCTCCGTTGTTCCGTTCATGAATGGGCGACCGTGTTCTATGGAAACGGCTCACTTTCTTCAGTCCTCGCGGTAGTAAACATAAACAAGCAGTTTCTCGCGCATGGTGTTTAATAAGTTAGTGTTTATCACTCCCAGAGTTCATTCATTTGCTTGCTGTGTTATCAATCCAGTTGGTATTCTAAGCGGAAAGGCGCCACCCGATAACTACGAATTATCAATATGAACCACAAGAATTATCGAAGAAAACGGTCAGCACAATTCGTAAATATTGTTTGTTATTTTCACAATTTTTATTATTATTTTAAACCTTTTATCTTGATTAATATTCGGGCTATTGTGCTGTGTTGCGCCTCCTCCTTGCTTAGTCTAAAGAAGGAGGAAGCGCAACACGGCATAATAACCCAAAAACCATTTTGGCCGTGAAAAAACTCACATCACATTTTTCTTTTTCATCGTTTTTTTTAAATCATGTCTCACAACCTTTTGTAAATATTTTTACCAAAAGTTAATGGATGTTTATTTGTGATGTATTTTAAATATAGTACATACTGGGTCGACGTACGCTACGTAAGCGATACATTAGGATATCTGGACAACTTACAATCCACACATTATTTATGAAAATAGATGCTTCAGAAAATGTATGGATTGTAAGTTGTCCAGATATCGTAATGTGTAGTTTATATAGCGTACATCGATCTAGTATACAGGTACTTAGATACCTTTAGTATTATATCACAATGATTTTGTTTTAATTTTAAATTTCGCGCTTTTCTACTATTAATTATGGTGGGTATCGCATTTAGATTCCTAAGGACCAGTTGTTTCGGAAAATTTCACGTTTCAATTTCCTTCAAATCGTCATTCACCGAAAAATTGGGTTGTTTCAACCTCCAGCAGAAGATATTTCATAGAAAGGTTTAAAAAAATAAAAAGATGAAAAATGAAATTTTCGTTAAAATTTCTTCTGACGGAGGTTAAAACAACCCAATTTTTCGGTGAATGACGGTTTGAAGGAAATTCAAACGTGAAATTTTCCGAAATAACTGGCCCTAAGTTAAAAAATGCCAAGACAAGTACGTTGAAATTCATTCCAACAATTCAGGGTATCGTTACTGTCGCTCAGGTTTTTCAAGTAAGACGTGTTATTATTCTGAGAAGTTACCGAAACGGGATCCTTCCTAGTTTGATTCGGAAACCTTCGGTGAATCATTTTTCGGGATCTGCGACAGGACTAATCTTGCAAAGAAATATTCAGTCTCGGGGACTGAGAGATCGAAGTCCTTGTCGGAATGCGGATTGGACTGACATGCCAAATTTGGACACGCGTGGCTTTTTAAAACTCTTTTTGAGAGGTATAGATGGAGCCTTGGCACCGGGATCGATTCAAAAAATGTTTAGCGGACGGAGATTGCAAACACACTGCTGGTTCATTCAAATTCCACGGAGTTTTTGTTATGCAAATTTACTGTTTATCCACCCGATAGTTACCAATTATATATTTATATATTTACCAGTTATATATTTTCATTTTAACATTCATTTTAGGTAAGGCTAATAGGTTAATGAATGTTGTAACGATCGCTGTTATTATAAGCGAAATGTGTGTTACGAATATTGATTAATTGAAACATAAACCTTTTCAAATGGCAAAGCTTTCCTTCCGCAGGCAAACTTTTCTTTTATCCAATTAGAAAAGTTTGAACCGAGCCGATTTGATTAGTTAGCAGTAATATTATTATCTCGATGAAATTTGCGCACAGTAATTCATATTCAAGAGATTTAGCTACGTATTTATCTCCATCCGGTGCTGTGGGTGCGTTGAGAGTTTTGAAGGTTGTCCACTTAGGTACTTTTTTCTCCTTTTTGTGGTGTGCTTCCGCGTTGTAAAAAAGCGCATTCGTGTTAGCTTATGCAGAGTTGATTTGCACAAATAACGTGGGAGTGACAGTTGTATCACCCAAAAAACTGCCTATTCTAATCCCAGATAGAGCTCGTACGGACGTCCATCGACTTCGATCGTCTTATTTATTCTCAAGTGTCTTGTTTGAAAACGAAAAAGACAGAAGATACTAGATAGATGACGTCACGTTCGAGCTCTCGCTGGGACTACTATGCATAATCCATTGATAACAAAAATATATTAAGAATAAAAATACAATTTATTTATCACTTTACACAATTTGTTAATGCACGATGCCGTGAAACTAACTGTACAAAGGGGAAACTGGCGAATCTCCATCACACAGATAACTCAAAAAAACTTTATTTGTCGATCTAAGCATTTCAACTTTTATTTTGTAAAACATTCCATTTTTTTACATTTAAATGGTAAAAAAAAAACTTTTGGAACCGGGTCTACGTTTCAACTCATATTATATGAGACAGTCCAAAATCGACCAAAAATGTGATGTAGATTGACGAGTTTCCCGTTTGTACCACTAGCTTTCCGGACACCGTGTATAGTTTGAAATAATTCGTTTTATTCGATGATTTATGCATGTTCGTTCAGTGCGTAACTTAAAAACAACTTTTTTTTCTGTTTGAAAATTTTATGTTTATCCGTTGCATTTGTTCGTCTTCTTGGAACTTACTGATTGATTGATATACTTGATGCGATACCAAATTACCTATACCCATTTATTTCACTGAAGTCGTCGTCATTAGGTACTGTGTATTTATTATTTGTTCTGTGTAATTTCACAAATAGCAGGAATGTCGGATTAGAGAAATGGTTATCTTTCATTGTGAAGACGAATAATTAATAATATATAATTATTTAATTTGAATTAAAAAGTTTTGGAATGCCTCAAGATTTGTATTCAGATTAAAATTATTATTATCAATGAGAATAAAATGATTATGGAGGTCCCTACTCCGAAGTCTACTATCTCAGTTTCGACGCAATTATGTTTTATCTTTTACGAAAAAGTGGTCACGAGATTCTGAATAATCTCTCAGTTGATTTCGCCATATCAATCTGATTTCCATCTTTATAATAATATTATCATTCACTTTTTTATTGGACCGGTTGTGAACGGACTAATGATGTTCTGAAATAAATAATTGCGGTTATAATGCCTCAACTATTTTCCCTGCGCTTTTTTTATGTATCAATCGGGACTAAGATACCAAAATGTTGTGTACAATAATTATATATTTTTTTTTACAAAGAAATCATTTCAATTTGGTAGTATGAATCCATTATTTATTCTCTTTGGTGACGCGACGTTTACGTTCGTTTTGTTTAAATGTGTTCCGCCACAATTAATAATTTATGTAATAATTGCGCGTTTTTACGCACATAAGCTTCAATTACTTTGGCGTTTTAATGATAATGTTAAAATTTAAGCAGTCTTATCGATACTGTGTAGATTCAAGGCTTTAATGCTCCACGAACCGACGTCAACGAATCGTATTTGACTAACCACCTACTGAGGTCAGGTCACATTATATTATTTCAATTTCATCACAATTGGATATCATATATTGTTTTATATTATTCTGAGGATGTTTCCTCCAAACAACGTTTTGACTGAATTTTGTTCGTTAGAATATAACATTCCAAATTTATTTACAGGTTTTTATTGTTAAAAAGTTCACCGTAGGAATCTATCCGAAATCTCTTTAAATTCGTCAAATAATTTCACACAATATGTTGTATCACTCCTAAAACGTTTCCCGCAAACGTTGTTCTTGTAATACTGATTATTGGATAAGGTAACCTATACTTTTGACGTTTTTTATTGTTTGTTGAAAGGATCGCCGGTTTAACAGCCCATCCGAGCCCTCTAATGAAATAACTAGCTAAATTATCTATCCTGCTCTACGAAATACCGTGACAACAGCGAATATCCTCATCAAGTTATTACCCAGCGCTGGTAATAAGTTGGCATGACTTCCCCATCCCCGTTGACCTTCCCGCCTGCTTCTGTTCTGACTGACTGTAAACTGTAAAATATTCGCCAGCAGCAGACAGCCTGATATTATTTCTCCTATCGATCAATGAAAACATTTGGATGGCCTTCTCTGGGCTATATTTAAATATACGCCCCGTAATGTAATGTAAGCAAACACATTTACTTACTACATACCGGTATCGTTTTCATACTTTAATATCCGTTTCTGTGGACTGTGATTATTTGACCTTTGTTCTGTTGCAAATAGCCAAGGAAAATACTTTGGAAGAAATGAAACGAATATCTAATGTTTGTTACAGACTTCGAGGGGGCTCATACCCTTCTTTTGCTTCCGAATTATTTTCTAAGAATTTACCTCCACTGTCAGGCTTCATTTAAAGATTAAGATTGAATGAACCAGCAATATGGCAATTATCCTTAGTTTTTAAGTAATTTATGATTTTTTTATAATAAACTCGTCATGTTTGAAAACGGCAATGTTTCAACGAATAATAATCATCCGTAGTGGTATTTTTTGCTAATTATGATGTTTCTACGTAGAGAACTAATAAGAACAACTTAGTTTTATAAAATATATAATACAAACCTTCTAAATGTTCCAAATGATAATATCGTTGATATCCCGTACCTACCAATTTACTGTGGTTGTAATCGCCATTTTATTTGGATTATTTGGAAAGAGCTTAAGTACAGTAAATGGTGCAATAACAGCATAATAATATTTCATCATTGAAAACAATATTAATGACTCTCAAAACGAAAATTTGAAACAGAAAAATCAGAAAATGATAATCATGTACGGACCGTATTTTTTCTAATTTTTCTGTTCAAAATTTCGCTAATATTGTCTTCAATGATTAAATGTTTCATATTAATAGCTCCACACAATAGGCCCTGAGGAAAAAAAATTCCCTCGGGGCCTGTGTCATCTTTGTGGATGCTGTGTGGCGGGGGGGGTATATTGACATTATTGGGTATATTTGCTTTATAGGAAAGGAAGGAGTCGAAGCCAAGATCCGGACAAACTTCATCGTATGAACCCGGGCACCCCTGCTAAGTCACGAAACGTAGCGAACCACTTGGGGTGACCTATGGCAGAGATGTTGGTTATCCAATAAACCCATACCGCCACCCAAATTGAATTTGAAAAAAAACAATTTAAGGATCTACTCATTAATGTAATTCCAATAATAATAATAGTAAACAAATTCTATAAGGTATGTCACCTCGGAACAGGCTCAGCCTAGTGAGGTGGCATATACCTAAAAGAATGTACATAACATGTATTTTTTGGTTAATAAATAATAATAAAAAAAATATAAGTCCTTGTGCCAGACCACAATATGGATCTAATTTTCGTAACTGATCTTAACGTACCTACGTCATACTACCCGCCCCCGTTCGATTACTGTCTTTAGTGTACGGCGTATTTTTATCTAGGGTCATCATTTTTATTTTCGATCGAAACACGTGGGCATTTTTTATAGGTCGGAATTATTATGATTAGAAACACTTTCTTTTTTTATTATTTAAAGACTTTTGAAAATTAGTTATCGGAAAACGGTATTCATATTAAATAATAACTAACCAAAGGTGCTGAAGTTGAGGTGCTGAAGTTGAGGTGCTGTATTCTCTGATTATTATTTAGTACAGTTTCGCCTTGGTATTTTGTTCTGATTTTGACTGAGGGGCGAAGAGAGCAGTACCTACTGTGTTTTCATTTCCCCTTTGTGTGTAACGTTTTTTGTTTGAATGTCATAATTTGAGCATGAAGATTGATAGAGTTTTGTTGGCATGTGAGGTCGCACGGTACAACTTCCTTGGCATGATAATAGTTCTGCAGTCGGCGCTATTTATAAATTCATGTTTAATTAAACGAAGAAAAAAATGTCTTATGCGAAGTAATGTTTCATTTTTTTTTCTCTAATCATGCCAATAATTTACTCCTTTATTAGGAATAAACGAATAATCGGGCTGCATTCTGTTGACTATATATGTGACATGTTATTATTACGACGCATAGCGTATACCCTATTGATAATATTAATTACACATTGAAACAATATTAATGATCAGTTTGGGTAAACCCCAAAATTTCCAGAACAGAATTATCGAATTAATAGTTATTTAGTATGAATACAATTTTCGTTTGCAATAGATACAGATAGAGACCTCTACCGAATAAAGCTGGAAAGTGTATTAATAAAAAAGTTTAAAAATGCTTGCAACTGTACAGGGAGGTTCCAATGAGAAAGATCGATTATTCCCCGTATCAAATTTTTAAAATTATAAATTTAATATCGGTTTATTTCATTAAAAACTTGCTTTAATATATACCTTTATTCAAGTAAGCAATAAAAATGCTCAAAACGCACGATGATAAATTATTAAATATCGTGTACTTCTTGTAAGTATTTTTTGATTATAAGTATTTATGATTTTTTAATAATGTCTGAACAAAATAATAGTGTAAATTTTTTTAAATATTTTAGTTTGTAAGACCTTAAATAATTCTCGGATTTATTTTTTAATGATTTTAATTAACTAAAATTAAAAAAATTAAAACGGTGTTGACTAGATTACGTATTGATTTATTTTGTTGTATGATTATATGATTTGAAATTTATTGTTGTTTAATAGAATCTATCGTTTGAAAATTGAACAAATCTGCCATTGACCAACGGTATAACCTTAGTATCTTAAAAATAGCCTTACTTTTTCAAAATTTTAAAACTGCGTGTACCAGATAAAATAATAATCTTTCAAAATCAATTTATGTTTTTTTGTAAAAAAGAGTCCATACGTCTAGAATTTGATTTTAAAAGGACTAATTTCCGGTATTCTCTGGTAATACCCTCTTAACGGCTGCCTATAATATTGCCTCGATAGCTTATGGTTTAGAACAATATATTGCCCTATTTGCTGACAGATCGGCAATTCATATCCTTTTCCCAGCACTAATCTGTTTTTCCATGTGAACATCGTAATTATTTTAATATCTAAACGAATGCATTTTCACCGGATTTTCAGTATCAATTTCTGCAAATTCAATGTGTTCAATTTAATCTTTGTTTTCAAATACTTTGGTATAAAGTAAGTACTTTATATAGTTAATTTTATAATAAAATCCACTCATCACATTGGCTTTTATCTAAAACTATTCAAATGGTGATGTCATTATTAAATTTCAAGGCTGGAAAAAACTCAATTTTAATAGTAATTTGACGAGGCACGAACCTTGGTACATAATAAATTGTTACAATCTGTCTAAACTCTAACAGTTTCGTGCTATCGAAATGCTTTGGCAAATTAATAATATTATAAATTATCTGTAACTATGCAGGTACCTGTCGGGTTTGGCGGTATTCAAATCATGACACTAAATTTACCATATAATTTGAAAAAAAAATTTATATATAGCTGTAATACTAACTTTACTTAGCGTAGAATAACATCTTATATATGGTTGCTCTTTCGAAATATCAAGCTTTCGCTGGTAATTTAATTAATTTGAAAAAAAATCCTGCCAAAAGAAAAGAAACATTATGGTGATTTACTTTCCACCAGTGCTAAACACCGCCTTTCTCCTACCGACAAAATAATATATTTCTTTCCCTTTTTGCTGAAAGTTGCCTTATTCTCTGATATTCACGTGCGGGTGGGTCTTTGGGTTTATTCCGCACGCCATCCCTCACTACTTGGTTTCTTTCCAATCCCCTTCGCCTTCTTCCTCCCTCATCCCCTGGCACCTCCTCCCTTAATATCGTCTACCACCCGCGGCCTCCCAAGATCAGGGTCTCGGGGAACCCCGTCTCGTATCGATTGGCTAATGACCTGTTCAACCCAAATGGTGACACTAAAGGAAATTAGTTAATGTTCCCTGGTACAATTTTCGGGATCGTCTTTCGTCCTCGTTCCTATTCTCAACCTATATTTTCTCACACCCGCGGAGCTGGATTGTACACAGCATTACAAAAAGGTGACAGCTTTCACACCTTGTATCATATTCTACTTTATTTAGTACCAGGGGCGTGCCGTGACATTGTAAATTGGTAATCTCTATTCATTTAGGTCTGTTTCTGAAGAGAATGACCGTAGTTTATGCAGCTTTGGGTGAGGCCCAAACTCCGTAGGCACCGTAAACTACCAGATTGAGTTATCTTATAAGAATATACGTTTTTTAGCGTTTAAATTGAATAAATTATTCTATCAATCTCCTAATTTGAACATCGCTGAAACCTTTCACAATAGAGATGCACACTTATCCGAGTAGCGGCAATCTAAAATTTTACGAAAGAAAATTTAAAATTAACAAAAATTACGGTGGGTTAAAGGACCTATTAAAATAAAATTGTGTTAAGTGCTTCATGTAATTTTGAAACATAAATAATTCGTATGTTTTATACTGTTTGAATGGTGCTTTCAATCTTTGAAAATTGAACATTTTCTATTACACCTGTATAGAGAATAAAACTTATAAAAACCGTTTTAGGTAGATTTTTCACTTTGTGAAAAAAAAACAGATCGTTCGGCTAGCAAGGAATATAATCCATGCCACGCCCACACATGTTTATATATTACATTCGTCGTGTGCGTAACGGCCTTTAAATGTGTACCAGTTAGATTGCTTGTATAGCATTATTGTGCTTCAACTTTTTTAACATATAATTTTTTTAAATTGTAATATTAGTTTGAAGCTTATTCTCTGAAATATGCAAAATAAGATTGTAAATTAGTGATACGCGTAGGTAGGTGTTGTAAAAATAATAAAGAACCTTGAAAGTTCGTTAGCATTCATGTAAAGTAAAACATTTTAAATTTGTGCGTTTAGTTCATTGAACTCTGTTTTTTTTCCTTGAATTTTATCAATTCAATTAACCATTCAGTGATACCAGAATTAACCAGACATTTTTTTAATGCTTTTTTATTTATTATTTGTAAAAATATATAATTTATACAATTATAATGTTTGGAGATTTTACAGTATACATGGTGTTAAGAGACGTACTTGATTTACTTTGACCAGCGATTCCTGACATTATTTGAAGTAAAAAATGTAATTAAAATTTTAGTCTCTATCAATATATCATAAGGGATTGTTTTATAACATAGGTTATTTTAACATTACCTTCTTTGATGGGTACAGCGTACAGATTTAGGCAGAAACATAAAAATGGTTAATTTGTTTCATTTTTATTGGATTTGGTTAGTTTCAGATCGGAAACCAGTGCTAAAATTATCTGAACAAAATATTTTGAATCAAGAAATCAAATCACTTTTAAAAATATTAATGAAAAAAAGAAACTCTACAAAATTATGATACCAAAAAACCTATACGATACCACACTACCACCCAGGTGGGAGCACCCCTGTCCCGGTGAGACCGGTACCTACACCGAGGCCACTGATTTGTTACGACTTTGAACACGTGCTGTTGAATGGTATGTATACATTTCAACCTTCGACCAAGTATAATCACTTGGTCAATGATTTCAACCCAATATTAAAATTAAAGATGGGAAGGAATAAATGCATTGATTGAGCGTTGATTTTTCTTTCTGTTTTTATGTCTTCCTCCTTCTTGTCTCTTATTACACAGTTTTCTTTTTGATGTTTTTTTTTTCAACTTAAAACATTAAAAAATCAATTATTGACAGTCAGGATCGTGGTTATAATTAAAATTTGTTATTATAGTTAGTTTAATTTGATTACATATTTTTGTTGATTATTTTTTCTTTAATGTATCCCTTATTTATTTTTCAATGAAATTATTAATATTTATTGTGTAATTAGAGACAAGAAAGAGGAACACATAACAAAAGAAAGAAAAAACAACGCTCAATCAATGTATTTATTCCTTCCCATCTTTAAATTCAATATTGGCTTATTGGGTTGAAATGTATACCATTCGACGGTCGATTAAACTCCAACCTCTATCCCGTCCTCAGAGCACGTGTTCAAAGTCCTAACAAATCAGTGGCCTCGGTGTACCGGTCTCACCGGGACAGGAGTGCTCCCGGCTGGGTGGTACTGTTGTATCGTATAGGTTTTTTGGTTATTGCGATATTTTTGTGCATAATTTTGTAGGGTTTCAAAATATTTTGTTCAGTTAATCTTAGCACTGCTTTCCGATTCTAAACTAACCAAATCCAATCAAAATAAAACAAATTATCCATTTGTATGTTTCTGCCGAAATCTCTACGCTGTCATCAAAGAAGGTATATGTTAAAATAAAAGAACCTACGTTATAAAACAATCCCTGTTTATAAAATATTGATGAAGGGGATGTTTGAAGAAAATGGCCTCAATTTTATAACACATACGATTTATATTTTTATACGCCGATTTGCCCAATTTATTTATTTTCTGATCACTCAATACTATTCTTTAACAAATAGTAGATATTGTGATGTCATGCGAACTAGTTATAAATTATAATTATTATTGGCTTTAAATTCCGTTTTCATGGTTTTAATTGGCTTTCAATTTGCAAGCACCGAGGCAGGAACGTGCTTATTACAAAACTTAATTCTGAATAAGAATTAGCACGATTTGTTTTTTATTTCTTTGTACGTGTCCAATCGCGTGCAGGCCGCCCCGTTTGCCCGCCCATGGCCGAACTAGATCACTCAGTATGGCCAAGGTATAGGTAAACTTTGTCCCCAAAATTCTTACAGGTAGAGACATAATAAGCAATTTGTTAGATTAAGTTTCAATTTTTAAAACAAGTTTAGTCTAATAAGTAAGCCCGAGCCACTGGAAATAAAATCTTTCATAATTTATTATGGTCCTCTTCTGGATCTTTTTTATAATGTACCTATACCTATTGTGATGATTGATGAATCTATTGGCAGGAATTTCACAACCATAATAATAATAACATAATATGTGTTAAGATGGTCGAAGCACCTACCTCAACATTGTTTATCTTTGAGAAGGTCGCTCGGAAGCCTTGTGTTTTCTGCTGATAAAGCTTGTTTTTAAATCTGATTTCGGTTGCCGTATAATATTATCATGTATCATTAAACCAGCTGGCAGGAAATAGTTACCTTGCCTTGCATTGCATGTCGTACCAGCAGACATGTCTTTATATCTTCGTTCTGGAATTGATTATAAAACGACTGTGGAGTTGTTTTATGATATCTTTACAACGAATGAAGACGGATGTTAAATCTACCCTTTGGTTCCTGTCGATACTACTATTATGTGTTGGATCTAGGTTGCTAGACGTACTATACCGACAGGTTAAACTCCAACCACCTTCGAGCAGGTGTTCCTATACAGTGCCCTTTGGTGTACAGGTCGGCGCTCACATTGGGACAGGAATACTCCTGGCTAGGATGGTAGAATCTCACTGTTTCGATTTTGGTTTTTCTTCTACGTGTAAATTTTTTAAAATAACTTTTTTTGTATTAGCGCCCAGCTATTAACTCTGCTAATAGTCACAGTGTTAATACAAACATCACAAATTGAGTCATCAGAGATCTACGTTCTAGTTTTCCAGCAATCGGCGTGTTTTTAATTTAAAAAAATAATGTGAAAATAGCACGATATCACCATCAGCGTCGAATTGTTTTCAGAACTGTCTGTTTAATGTTTTGAGATAACGTGCATTTTCGCGTATCTTATTTGCGCCGGATTGCATTCCTGTGCATGTTTTCTCGGAAACGTTAATAAGAAATGGCTCATTATTTGAGCCCGTTTATACGGTCTGTCGCGTCCGGCCAGTGGAATCTGTGGGTTGGTTGGTTACACTAGCCCGACTAGCCGTCTATCTGTTGGACGGAAGCCGAAGTAGCAGCGTATCAGCGTTTGAACGTTTCAGTGTTTCGTGGTTCGCTTCTGGTCATGAGTGCCGGTGAACGGGAACCGTAAACTTCATGCAATTTTGCGCATGTGCAATCAGAGACTTTATTGGCTGCGTATATTGCGGGTACACACGAGTATACACGAGTTTTAAGTAATTGACACAGCCGCATTGTAAAGTAAATCGACCCCTGAAGTTTTGTTACCATTTATTATCGTTAATTCAGCTTTTTTTACAAGATTAATATTGGAACTTTGTATTAGAATAGGTTTGGTTATTATTTTGAAGTCTTAATACCTCAGTTTATTGACGGCTTCGGAGCGTTGCCCATTGCTGAAGCACTTTTGTCCTTAGCTGAAGCATATCATATTTTTACTACTCCAGATTTTTTCTGTCTGTATTCACTATTCCGTTATGTAGGAGATTCTTCTAGTATTTATTACTTCTTTTGTTATTTTAATAAAAGGAATAAAAGATTTTTTATTTATTTATTTGAAGTCTGCGGCGTAGCTTGGGTAGGTATTTGGAAAGCAATGGAGCAATAAAAGCACAGTTTCCCTGCTTCATAATTCTGCTTTTTTATCATAATAATCGATGGGCTTGACTTAAACATAGTTCTTTCCCAGTTCAGAATATTAATACTACTTACTAATCATAATTCCGTCTGTTGTTTGATTGTAAATAATTTTGTTTTAGTTCTGTCACCGCCCAACCTAGGGAAGATAAAGTTCTCGTAGCTCTCGTGAATTGTTTAAGCGGGTATTTGTTTTCTTACAATTATTAATGAATATTGTATACATACAAGACACACGTATCTTCTTGCAATATCTCAGAAATGTAATAGTCATCACCGAAGCTCTTAAAGAGATCCGCATATCATAACCCCGCACATCACCCTCAGTTCCGTTAACCACTCACATTTTATGATGCAAATTTCTTTACCGCAAAACAGTTAATGGACATCGCTGTAAAATGTTGACTAATTATGGGTGTGTTGCCCTTTCCGATAGCACCGCTCGAAATTCACGAAAAATGCTAGCGGAACGAAATTATTAATAATTGCAATGCATCAAATTAAGTAAATTTCCCAATTTCGCTTCCATTATCGCCAATTTTACTGCGGTTTATAATACAAATTAGGTAAAGTTATCAGCATGCGCGGTACTTACTCTGATGCATGCTAACCGCAGATATTATTAGCAAGTTCCGCGGTGTCTAGTCTAGGCTCGGTAGACACCGGGAGGTGAATAAACCGAACGAAGGTTGATGGTGGAAGTCCTCGCTGGTAGTCGGGGTCGACCCAGGAAAAGCTGCCATGACTAATTCGAACCTTGAAATAGGCAACTGATACCTACCGATGTAAACGTTTGACTTTACCTCGTGAAAGCAACGTGGGATGGTAGTTATCCCTCGATACAACACGCAAGGTTATGTTATTGCAACTGGGTTACATATTTATTATTAGTTAAATTATTTCATTCAATCGATACTCCTCTCCGTTCTAGTGTTATCAATGAACCATTCAACACAGAACAGGATGTGGAAATACGCATTATATTTTATGCTATTTTTTCGTACTTGGCATCATGTTGAATATCTAGATATGCCTTTGTATCATTTTTTTTATAATTTGTTATTGGTTTACAGGTGCAACCATATTATCATCATCATGATTATAAAACAGAAATGTTGTATTCAATTTGCGCAGATTTTTTCTGTCTGAAATTTCTAGGTCAACATTTTCAGCTTCCATCGTCACTTCTATTTAGAGGTGTGGTTGGTATCTTGAAATATCAATTTACGCCATATTATAAGCGTTTCAGCTCGAACGGTAGTAAACTGATGCATACCTATTGTTTTTAGCCAGATCTTGCCAGGAAGTACGAAGGTAACCGTGCAAATGCATTTGACTGGCCATCTTGGTGACCATCTGCTCCGTCTGAATGAATGACCCATAATTCGCACAGGGAGAGAGAGACAAGTGCAGTGTGCAGTGTGGCAGTATGGTAGAGTGTGCAGTATGGCAGGCATGTGTGCATGGCATGCACGCACACCGCCGCATCTCACCGTCTCACCGGCGGAGAGAGGAGTGAAAGCCACCGGTGTATAATTAAACGTCCTCCTGCAGTTCGGCATTGGGAGTGCCGGCCAGATCGGTCAGTCACCGCAGCGGCTCCGGCTGCTGGGCGGAAGAAGCGGGCGGGGCGCGGGGGCGAGAGGGCGAGGCCGCTCGGAGCCAGGCCCAAAGCCAGCTCAAAGCCAAGGCGGACCGACGGGCATCTTGACGATATTGGTATACAGAAGTCAATGCAATTCTGAAATAAGAGCACTTCAACAGATTTAGAGAGGATAAAATGCCACCACTTCTGCGTTTACTTTGCATTTTCCACCGTTAACCCTTTCTGAACCACCATTAGAATCACAATTAATCATTGTGATTTTAGAAATTATTTCAAAAACCTTCCTTCCTTATTGTAGTATTACCGCACGTTGATCAAATCCAACAAACGAGCCATGTTATCGTAAAAATATAATATATTCTCTTGTAGTAGCACTTGAAAGGCGTGTCACTGTGTTTTACACTTAATCTCAATTAATTATGAGATCACTACATTCAGATAGGTACACATTTCTAAGAAAGTAATCAAAAGAATCAGTAGTCTGATTTTATGTATTTTCTATCGAGACTAATGGATACGCCATCAGCTATGTCTTATGACATGATCTTCCTTAGTATGGACGCGAAATGATCCTACCTGTCCTTCAATAAATAATATCACCAGCATAACACCTCTTCATTAGTAAGTTTATCATGTTCAACTGTGAGGTTTTTCTTCGAAGTTCAGGTGGCCGTATTGCCCTTATTCGTGCAAGTATGTTTATCTGGAATCTGACGGCAGTTTGATATATCTTTGTAACCTTATTGGATGTCAACCGCCTCTGTCGTCGAACTTTTACAACTCTTTACCGAAAACCCCACGAATGCGAGCATATTACATAATAATCGCCCCGTAATTAAACACTTCTATATTATGTATAATATTATTTAAGATAAACAAATTAAGTATTTTGATTAAATTAAAATTATGCCATAAAGTGAATTTATGATGATTTAAGAAGAAAATGTATCTTTTGTTATTCGGCTGGAGTGCGTAAGTGTGAAGCAGCTGAGATCATGTCATATTTCCAGGAGCATATTTCATTGCAGATGACGTGTATTCTTGACTCGTAGCGACTTAATTTTTATGATGTTGAATATTCAACGAAAGTGCCTCCGGACGACTAAGAACACAACAACGAGAATTTACTCAAGAAAATCTCCTCGCACATCTTACAAGTTAAAATATTTAAAAAAATCTGATTATTTAAATGTTTGTATCGCGAAATTCTCTACGTATAATTTCTTTAGTGAGGATGTGGTGAGTTTTGACGTTCAATGTAGTCCCACGAGACTTTTGCCCTTGTTCTTTTAAACTGCTCGGTAATGAATGACGTGTGAACGTCAATGAACTCGCAAAGAACATTGAAAACGGTTTTAACAAGATTTAATAGATCAAGAACATTCTGAACAAGCATGCATACTTTAATAATATCTACAAATTGAATTTACTAATGAACAATACGTTTTTCATGGTCGCATCTTGTCTTTTTAAGAACGCTTTGAAACGTCTAGGAAGTATTTTACATACTATTCTGCTTATTTTAGTTTGTTGCACGTCATCTAACACCTTGACTACAGTATTTTAGTAGTAGTCAGTAACTGACAGCTGATGTATTGGCATTTATTGTTTATTACTTACTATATAGGTACTTCTTTAATTTCATCTGCACGATTCAATGATAGTTACAAATAATGATAAAGAAAGGAACGGAAAGAAGAATGTGATCTGAAACTGGTGTTGTTGGCAGAGACAGACAGTGGAGTAAGAGGAGGTAGCATAGTCGGAGCGTGCCGTTGGCGCCCCGGGCTATGGTTTGTTGTGTCTGGGCCCCACCAGCTAGAAAAAACTGGATCTCGGACATTGCCGGCGCTAAGAAAACAGTTTTTTGCAGGCGCCGCGCACTTTCTTGACATCGGCTTGGGCGTATGTGCCATTTTCTTAAATAGATCAGCGAATACTTCCCACCTAGCCGGACATTATACGACATACGTGAGCTTTCCCGTCCATTAGTTAGAGCGAACTTCTATCTAGTATGTTGAATGGAGCTACGCACTTTTCCTGTGTAAATATAACGTCGATTAATTTTTTTACGTGTAAATATTTGTTTGAATTCATTCCCGAAGCTTACGTTACCTAAATGTCGTTTTATTTTGTGATTTTTTTTTACATTGACATTTTTGCGACTATTCAAAATCGTCATATATTTTTTTAGAGAAAGGTGTGTTTTTGCGTAGGTGTTTAGATTTTTTAATGCTGTCGGAAGTTAGTATTTATAAATATAGTATTAATTTTATTTTACGTGTTGCTGAAATGTTTTATCGATTTGAGTCACTCTCTTCTCAAAGTGATAATTTCCATGTCGATATTCACAAGTGCCCTTCCTTGCAAAATATTTTTTGGCTTTAGTAAAATATACAAATAAAATTTCAGAATTTTTGGATTCAGTTCTTCATCTCGGTGTATATTTTCTTGCTTAAATATTCTGAATTCTAAAACAGTATTTCTTAAACTACATTTAGCTCCAGTGGCGATACTGCGCAACAATAATAATATTTTTTGTTGTAAATGAACCACCATTGAGGTACCTAAATTTGTTCCATTGTTTCATATCCTGGTCCCATGGGTCGTTGTTGAGTTCAACTGAGTTTTTAAATATTTAGGAATTCCCTATATTATCAGCTGTGGGTTTGCCGACCTCTGTGTGTTCCTCCCTCCTTCAACTCGAGTCTCTTCACAACCCATGTTCACTCCTTTCTCCTAAGTCAATGTTTAAAAAATAAATTGTGTTGTGCAAATTTGATCCTGTTTTTTTTTTTATTTGCATATCTGATAGTTTATCCCCACAAATATGAAGCCTTTGTAGCCTCGATTATCTAAAATAAGAGTAAGAAAACTTATCTACGTTTTCTATAACATACGAAACATCTTAAACAAGAAAACTATCAAAATCGTCTATTATGCATTAATTCAGTCCTTATTACAGTACGGCATTATTGGTTGGGGAGGGGCCTTTAAGGCTTCCTTACAGCCCATAATTACAATACAAAGAATAATTATTAAAATCATCCTGAGAAAACCATACGACTTCCCTACTTTAGAGATATTTCGGGAATTTAATGTACCATCTATCACAGAATTGTATAAAAGAAACGCCTTATATCAAATTTATAAAGAATATTTTATTAAAAAAATTCACCCCTCAGATAACATAAGCAATAGATTCAAAACTAAAGGCTTAATAACCATCCCTATGCTTAGAACCACCACGGCTCAGCATCACTACCTGTATTTAGGTGTGAAATGGTACAATTTATTGTTGTCCAAAAACAAAATTAGTATAACCGAAACTTTGAAATATGAACAATACAAAAAACAAATTAAGTCCCTGAAATTGGATAATGATATATTGTAACCTTAATTTACACTTAGTTTACGCTTAGTTTAATCTGCACTATTCAATGTAAAAAAAAATACATATGTATTATTGTCTTTCAATAAAAATTTCTTTCTAAATTGTAAACCTATGTAATAATGTTTGTATTTATCTTATAAGTTTTTGATTATTGATTACAAATTTAATTAGAACGTTATTTTTTGCTGTAAATACTCCTCCCATAAACACGAGCTCTTTGAGCTCAACTTATGGAGTAGTAGAATAATTATGTATAATTGTATAACTTGTCAATATATAACCACCTGTATGTAAAATCTTTTTCTTATTAATAAATAAAATAAAAAAAATAAAAAATAATAATAAAATGTAATTTCTCGTTTGCTTAATTTATGAGGGTACCTACCTAGCTATAATCATAAGATGTTGAGGTAATTTCTAACTTTGTAAAATTCCTTTAGGTGATATTTCACAATTATGACCCTCTAAATCTAAATGCTGCTAATTCTGTGAATATTAAACCTCACGTCCAAAAAAATTTCACCTGTTTTAGATTACAACCTAAATTTCCTCTGTATTCATAAGATTTGTAAGGATTCTTTAATACATACCTACTTCATGAAAAAACACGACAATTTCACATTTGAAAAAATATTTTTTACTGAACTACTATCGGCCACCATCGTGAACCGGAACCAGAAAGTGACAAATTGACGAACTACCTTCGGTGACCTATGGAAGGTGTGTTGGTTAACCAATGTATGATTCCCGGGGCGGCGGTATGGTCAGTTTCTATTAGAAAGGTTTTCACATAATATGGTTTTTATAAATTGTATAAAGCGTTGATTAATTTTTAATTTAAAAAATATAAAAATTAAAGTTTGAGATTCGCTGCTGTAGAGAACTCGATCCCCCTACACTGTACACTCGACATACATTAAGGCAAAAGACTGCGCCGAAGCATTCCGACTGACGCATTCAGAAAAAAGATCGAAGAACAAAAACGACCTTTACTATTTCCTCGCTTTGGAGCAGACGTCCAACAGACATTTAGGAACAAATCACGAAACCATTCTGCCTCAAAGACTCGCCGCTCAATCTCAAAGGCTTTATTTAAGTTTATTGAAATGGTTGGCGGAATACAGACCATTGAAGGAAATGTTTATAAGATTTTGTGATTCAATTCTAATGCTTTCTCTTCCAATTGGAACGGTATTTGTGAGACGTGCCCACAAGAAATTGAAATCTCGAGCCAGCAAGATATAGGTTTGATAATATAGAAACATCTTGTGCAATCCATTCTATTTTTTTATGGGAGGGGTGAAATATTATTGATCCGTAATACAACAGCAATTAAAAGCTAATTATGGAAGCGGTGGCACGATGAGTTCTTTATTGAAAATCTTTTCTTGCTTTAAATTCGAAATCATGATTATTTAATAAATGGAGTAAATATTACACACACATCCAAACAAAATACTTAGCTTTCTTGGAATGAATCGTGAGACCCTACTTAGTAAATCCAATTCGAAAATGAAATAAGAACACACTACATAATTTTCAATTTGGGAGGCGGGTATAGCTACCGCCGCCCTGGGAACACCTAGCAGGGGTGCCGGGTTCATCGAGTGAAGTTTGTCTAGGCGGGCCGGATCGGGAGACCGTTGACTTCTCCAGCCGGGATCTCTTGACCCGTCGCCTTGCACTGCAGTGGGAGGGATGGATTCTTTCTTTGTTCTCTCCTGGACACACTAACCTCCAGATACCTACCCCCTCCATTACTTTTCCTTCCCAGAACTTACTATCCTTGCTTTCCTTAAAAAACCATCCACACAGCATCTCCAAAGATGACATAGGCCCTGATGGAATTTATTTTCCTTTGGTTCCTGTTATCACTGAGCGAAAACGAAGAATTTCCAATAAAAGATACGGATCATGTTACCCTCTCACATTGCAAATATGACGACACCCTAAAAAATAGTTTTGGTAAATTTTCTGCCACTTTACGTAAAATTTGGCACAAGTGCTCCAAATCATCGAGTAATGTCATTTATTTTCACGGATTTTCCTATTTTCTTCCGCTATGTTGAAAATTTCTCCCCTTGAAATTTACACAAAAAAGTACTGGTAAATTGCAATCAATTAATTAATTTAAAAAATAAATATCACTCGGGTTTGATTACTTATAACTCGTTGCTACAGACATTTAAACGTTTTATGGAATTATTTAAAGAACGAACTTAATCAGTTGTTTTTTTATGATAGTTATCGTACATTGCTTTCATCCTGATTGTTTATCGATGTATACCGACGTAGATTGATTTACGCGCTATAAGACGAGTGCGAGGTATAAATAGTTAAATTATGCGTAACCATTTCCCGATATCCCGAGTTTAGATATAGGAAACAGTGTTGTTGAGTTTTTAGATTTTTCGGAATTATCCATATTATCGGACTACTACTCCCTGTTGAAATTACAGATAGTTTCCGCTTATGAAATATTTTTTTTTTTTTTTTAATATTTAAAGGTTTTATATTACAATAAAATACACAATTTTTACATTTTATACAGTGGTCAAATAGTCGAAAAGAATAGCTTTTCCTCACCATAAAGAGACAAGGCTCTTGTGTTTGGTGAGGGAATTTTAGTTCAATTATATTTCAATTATACAATATCATGTGTGAAAGTAAATACATTATACAATATGGCAAAAAACAAGGCATAATTAAGAAGTTGCAAGATTTATCAATAAAGGATATGAAAGAAATAATAATAATAGTGAGATATAGACTCTTATAGTTGTTTTAGGTATTTTTTTAGGTTTTAGGTATTTCGATGAGTTATATTAACATAGTGCCTAGTTTTGCATTTCAGATTCATAACGGTTATCCGTTCACGTTATTGATTTTATTATCCGTTTGTGACAAGAAGTACGTACATATAATTTCTGACTCATTAATAAATCATTCAGAAGCGTAGTATTTCAAAATGAGTTGAACCAATTTGTAAAATTAATCATCGTTGAGGATGAATAATCATTTATGAGACTTTCACGGCATTTCATCAGATCAGCAAATAACAAAACAGCACTCTGTACATATATTGATTTTCTGGACCACTTTGACGATATAACAATATTAGTAATCGTTTATATTGAAAACATGTTATTCTGTTCAAACGTTGTCATTGCCTAATCGGGTATATTATGCATGTACATTTATCTACGTTCACCGTATTGTTGTTTAAGCAAACAAGTAGTAGCCATCTCTAACAATGCCATATTAACGTAATCCACGGAACTGTCAGCAAACAAATTATTTCTTACAATAATTCAAATACCTGGTAGTACGATGCATTTGTGTGGCATTATGTAAAAAGTGTAAACACGTTGTTGCATGCGATACAAAACACATCGCAGGTCGCGACATCTCTACGTGAATAAATCGCTAAGGCATGCCTTACATTTCCACATTCCGTAGGCAGGATTAGGTACTAGACGGGGTTTGCCTCATGCAATCAGTTATCAAGCAATCCAAAAATAACTCGCGATACCTTGTTATGCATTGTACCCCCTTGAAGTTAGAGGCCTTTCCAGTGTGTCGTCATTTGACTGTACGGTATTTCAATAGACATTAAAACTTCAACGTGACGTGCAATGTTTACCCAGGCAGTTGATTTCCATCAGTTGAGGTTCATATTACCGAGAACGATAAATTTTACGCAGTATTTAGACACAATGCGTGTTAATTTTTAAGTATTTTTTTTATACGGCGATGATTTAGTTATTTTGCTGTGGAGAGATAACGACTTTTGATTTCGCCAATCAGGTGGTTGATAAAGTGCCACACCTCCTCTGGCCTCCCCGTTTCAATGTTTAATTGTGGGTATTACTTATATACGAATCGTTAGTCTGCCAACCGGTTGGAAATTGACATTCCAATTTAATTTAATGCAGTACTTTTTTTACATATTTATCCAACAAAAGATAGACATGACCGCATATTTTGCGTGTTCTTTATTTTTAGAAAAACGATCTTCACTGTTCACCTAATATTCATTCGCCACACTCGTCGATATAGACTACACGTAACCTAAAATTGTCCAAACGACCATTTGCAAGTTTTACAGTTGGAGGAGGTTTTCTTTCATTATTTCAATGAATCATTATGATAGGTGTTTAAGCTACACCCGTAAATATAAAGGTCTCGTTAGTTTCAATAATTCTTAGTTAAGTGATTAATTATCGTTTTCGATACTACATATATGTATTTTAAATTTTAAAATGAAGATTTACCAAAAACTAAAATGGAGATTGAACAATTAAGCACCCAGGTTACGTACACTAGATGAGCCTCTGTAAAAAATGGAGTCCCCTGATCTTTTTACATTTGTAAATATAACATTTAGTAACAATTTGATAAACTGGTATTTTTATAACACCGGTCGGACTTGTTGCTGCCGACATCGATTTCAATTATTTTATATCAACATTTATACTAAAATAAATTTATTCACTCTGTATAATGTGTACAATATCACGCCATTCGTAGTACAACGATTTCAATTATTTATCAACCAATATGAAGAACAAAATGCATCACATGTTGTGATAATAAATTCCGATAGCAGTTTTCACTTAGTTTTCTTAATAATGATTCATGCGTCCGTCCCACCCCTCGTGCCCTTTTTCCTTCCCTGATTTTTCTCTCCTTATTTTCCTTTTAAAAAACCCTCCACACAGCATCCTCAAAGATCACAGGCCCCGAACGAATTTTTTTTCCTCCGGGACCCTGCCTGGAGCTAATGTAAAAAAATACGTTTTCGAACAATGTTTTGGTAGTTGCTAATCGACTACGAAGGCATTGTCAACCGAATTCATATGTACCTACGTCATAGTAATAAGGTAGTTAATTGCCGTGGGCACAATCGAGATATGCATTTTTGTACATGGAAATTCTGTATAAGATATTATGTGAACATTATTACTCTTTTTCCAAGCTCGGACCTCTGGGATAGTACCCCTCTATGGTCTTCTGATTTGACAGCTGTGTGAAAATTCGAGAATCCCGTGCTGAAGACTTCGTAGTCTCTTTTTCATGCTTAACATACTTCTATATCGGGCATACTCCAATGTATTCTTCGCGTAGTGTATATTTGACATCAATGGCATATCATTTGCGTAGTATGTATACTATATTTCAATGGCATGTCGTTTGCGTAGTGTATACTTTGCATCAATGGTGTATCATTCGCATTCTTTTCATCAATTGCATATAATTTGCGTAGTGTGTACTTTACATAAATGGCATATCATTTGCGTAGTGTGTAGTGTATATTTTACATCAATGATGTATCATTTGCGTTGTGTATACTTTACATCAATGGTGTATCATTCGCACAGTGTATTCTTCACATTAATTGCATGTCATTTGCGTAGTGTATACTTTACATCAATGGTGTAACCATACCCATAGTGTATTATTCACATCAATTGCATGTCATTTGCGTAATGTATACTTTACATCAATGGTGTAACATTCCCATAGTGTATTTATTCTTCACATCAATTGCATGTCCTTTGCGTAATGTATACTTTACATCAATGGTGTAACATTCGCATAGTGTATTCTTCACATCAATTGCATGTCATTAGCGTTGTGTATACCATACGTCAATGGCACATCAATCGCATATTGTATAGGTACTTTACATCAATTGCATATTATTTTGCGTAGTGTTTGCTTTACATCAATGGCATATCATTCGCGTAGAATTTTGAACAGGAGATAGGAGGCTGCAAGGTTGTCGAGATAACACGCATTTCGGTTATAAACAGCATGCATATAAGTGACGTGTTAACCCAAATAGGACGTGTTCTAATTATGATGTTGACGATTCCATTTCAATTTTCATATGGCTCACAGCCTGACAACTCAAATATGTACATAATGTAAATATCTTCCATTGACATAGTATGAATCTTTTACAGAATCGCCCGTGTATGAATCCACCTTTTCGACCAGATATTATTTTCTAGTATTTCTCATACAATCATCTGAGGACTACTTATTTCACAGAATTTGAACAATTCATCAAATTTCGAAGTTCATTTTTAAGTTTTGTGGAAGTCTTATTCAAATCCTGTTACTATCCAATTACTGTGAACCAACCGGCCCATAAAGAAATAATAACAGAACTTTCAAAGAACTGGAATTTTAACTTTGAAATTTGATGATTTGTTCAAATTTGTGAAATCCCCAAGAGCCACCAGCCTGCTGCAATTTATTATTGGTGAGGCCCCAGCACCGCTTCATAATATCTTAATTATAAACTTAATCGATATCCCCGATCTTCTCCAACGCCTATCATTCCATGTTCCAGATCGCAACAGCAGACAGTCACTTACTTTTAATCTCCCTCTTTGCAAGACCAACTCCAAACAACACTCATTTATCTACAGATCCACACATTCATTTAACTTAAATCATTACCATATTGTCATTTTTAACTCGACTTCTCGACTATGGTCGACATAAAACGAAAAATTCACTAAGCAACATGACTCAAACTAGAAGTTCAATCCCTATATATTCCCGTCCTTTGCCTCTTAATCCTAATCCTGTGTTTCCTCCTCCCCCCCCCCATCTTTTTCATTTATGTAACTAAAAAATAAATTAATTAAGAAAACACCCCTACTATGTCACATTTAATCATTCACTTATCATCAGTGGAAAGTTCATAATTAGCATAGTTAACTATCTTATTATTGTATAATCTCAGATTTGCTGTCAACTTTCCCTAAAGTAAATAAATCAGAAAATAAGTTTTGTATAAGTAGTAGAAATTCTCGAAGGTACTGATATTATGAAATTGTGTCGCCTTTATCTATGTGGGTATTTGGCTCAACTATTTTTAGCTAGCAACGTCATTTAAAAAAATATATTAAAAGGTTGGTTAGATACATTACTATTAAAATATACATTTTAATTGGAATTGGTGACATTTGAACATTTTGGTGGCTCTAGTCATTTATTATGTTAAAATTACAAAAATATATTTCTGTATGAATCTTGTCTGAATAAAATCTTGTCTCGTCTTCTTGAATCACTTTATTGTTTGTTTTTTTTTCAGATGTGTGTTTACTATTACTTAAATACTTAAAGAAAATGTCTGCCAAATATATATATTTTTTGTAAACGTGCTTGCACACCACGGTGGCGCCTCTGACGCTTATAATTGTATACTCGTGGGAGATTCCATGCACTTTTTTATGCTCCAAAAGCGAGGACTTCTGCTTATCAGAACGCGCCAATAAACAGAGCTACTCAACCGCTTAACGATTCTGCATTGACCATCTACATTTTCAATGTCACTTATAGACAGTTCAGCAACTATCTTTTAACACATGTCACAAAATAGTAAAACTGCCCTTGTGTACTTTGTAATTTATAATCTTCTCCATGATATACTGGTGTATAACCGTTTTATGGAGAACATGAGAAAATAAATAAATAAATAATAAACCCATTAACCCAATCACGAAAAGTTAGCAGGTATCCAGTATCTAGCAGTGTCTAGTACCACTCTTGATTGTTTCTACCCGACCCACTGTTTGTGCTTTTCTTTTCATCGCAGACCTTCCGCACTCCAATCCAATTAACGTAGGGAAGTAGGCGAATTGACAAAATGTTTCATTCTACCGCGCCGAGAAACAGTGGAATGTATCCGACGTGCTGGCCGCTTAGTCTCGAGGCTTGAATTACAAAACCATTTCCGCAAATAAATTAGTTGGGGTCGGAATTCAGTCTTAAGATTATATCTGCGTCAAACATAATCTGACTAATATTTTTTTTGTTATGTACCACTTTAATTTTATTCAAACTTTACCGGTTTCGAAAGAACCCTTCCTTCGTCAGGAGCATATTAAAACTGATGTAATATTCTGAACTTTAGTTTCTAATTTTTTAATTGTTTCAATATTCTCCTGACGAAGGAACGGTTTTTCCTAAACCGGTAGAGTTTGAATAAAATGAAAGTGGTCTATAACAAATGTATGTGTTTTTATTGTAAAATATGGCGAGCCACAAAGCAAATGCTTTTTACAAAAATGCGATATTAATTTAGTGCTAAACTGGCGAAAATCCGGTTTTCTTTTTAATTTCGGTTGAAAAGTGTCAAAAATGACCAGATGCTGTGGATAACCGAAATCTTCCTAGATGCCCGCCCTAACTATCTTACTCAGATGGCTTTAGGTTGCTCTTATAATTTTTTTGGAGCATATTTATAAAGTGATAATTGAATAGTGTTATCAAACTCAAAATTACACAGGCTGCGAATGAATGTAGACCAAAAATATTAACGTTCCAAACCATGTTTGAAAACTGCGTAACATCACCAAATTGCATAGCAGGTAGGTATATATTTCTGTCTTTCTGTACAAAATTTTCTTTTTTTTTCCTGACCAACGATAGCCGAATGAAGTCACTTGGTCAGTCTGACCTCAAGTCGCCAGTTTGCTACCAATGACCCAGTGTACTTATACATACATATTATTGAAGCCAACTGGGTTGTAGGGCCAACGGGATTAGGGATCATGTCCACTGAATACTGCAGGTACGACATGGCATGACAAGGCACCGGCCAGGCACGACAAGGTCAGACGCTACCTAGAGTATACCTATTATTATTATCTTGTCCTGGCTAAGTCAAGTTGGCGCCTGATGCGGGCCTATAATTGAATGCGACTTAACTACGTATTATTAAAATGTTGAGCTCCTCAGACAGATTTCCTGGCGGGCGGTCGTAATCGTTCTGTAATTCCACTGAGAGCTACTTGTGTCCATTGATGCAGGATACGTTAGGTCAGCCCTCCAATGCCTCCACATGAATTACTTTTTGAAATTCATGCCTATAATAATATTATAGGAGAGTAGATTTTGTCGAATTATAAAATGGAGGTGTTCTAATTACCTTTCTTAGCGTCTCTTTGGTACTTCTCCAGTTAAACATTTGCGGGTAGCGTATGATAGTGCGGATTCTGGTCTTTTCGTCGTTAGCTATTTATTTTTATTCTATACCAAATCGTCAGTGAACGAGTATTTAGTTTAGATTTTATAGCCTCGGTCGGCAGTCGGGACATGCCATCGTAAAGTTTCGTACGTGCTTTACTTTTTAGATATTTTATTTCAATTGCTATAACATTTTGTTATATTTAGACATTGAAATGTGCAAAGAGCGTGGATCTGAAAGATTCCCACCGCGTTGCGGTAGGATGCTTAGGCTTATATTTAGATCGCACTCGAGTAGTCTCCGTCATGTGATAAGAACTCTTGTTTACACCGTTTCTACACGCTGCTTGAAATCGAGATAAATGCAGATATAACTACTCTCTACTTCAAGTACCGAGGCTGTTACTGGTTAAATACTTTACTACAATTATTTACTATATCACCGCTGAAACTAATTGATCTTTGATCATCCTTTATCTAACCCCTTTCAAACAATTGCAAGAATCGCCTTGTGGGCGATTCCAGTATTAGATTCTCGATTATTTTAGCTTGAGTTCGATGTAAGGAATTTCTATACATCATTTTTGTATAGAAATTCCTTACATCGAACTCAAGCTACCCTGTTTCATGAGAAGATCCAAGAAGAGGTAAGAATAGTCAAGAACAGCCAGAAATAGCCAAGAAGAGCCGAGAAGAGGCAAGAAGAAGGAAGACATAAAGTGAAAAAAATATAACGCTCAATCCATTCCTTTGTTCCTTCCCATCCTAAATTCCAATATTGACTTATTAGATTGCTATGTATCCCGGTCGATTAAACTCCAGCCTACTGCCTATCCTCAGAGCATGTCTTCCAAGTCCTAAAAAAATAGCGCCCCCCTGGTGTACCGGTCTCACCGGGACAGGATTGCTCCTGGCTGGGTGGTAAAATCGTATCGTATCATATATCTACCCTGTTTCACAAATGAAGATAAATTTAACGATGAAATAGAAAGTTTGCATTGCGCCGCAGCTAGCAATTAAATTACCGCAACACAGTCAGAATTAAACTTGGTGAATGTCGTGATAGCTATTTATTTCTGCCGAGAATATCTAACGGATTCTTCAATCTGAAAACTGAACATTTCTTTTATTTTCAACCTAATGTGACACATAATTTCCTCTGAGAAGCTTCATAAATCATTCAGAGCGATGAATGCGAATATCACGGGAATGAGCAGTTGAGCTTTAGTCATAGGTACCTACTGGAACTTCAAATGTGTAACCGTCAAACACAAGAATGTTTTTTGATTTCTCTAAGAATTCTGCATTTCTTCGAATGCTCTCACTAATAGACAAAATAAGTAAACGAAATCGTAATTTTGTGTATATTTCATAAAATAACATGTACCATCAGATTTAAAAAGCCGAAGCCTGAGATTAATTATGTGTGCCGTCGTTTTAATCCCATTAGGTAACCTTTGTGACAAGGCGTCACTTTTCTATTTGATAAAGTTGACTTTAGTTTTAACCAGTAGGGGCACGTGTCTGCTTACATTTTTAGTTTACATACACGGCGTGGTTGAATGATGACCAGTAATAAATTTATCTTGTAATCAAATACGTGGACCTATGAAAACATTTTTTAAGCCTTCTGAATATTCATTAGAGTACGGGTATGTCCGTCCCGATGGTCGTCATATAAAAACATGCATTCATACAAAGGTAGCAAACGACGCCGATTCTTTTCTATTTGATTATTCATCATTCATTACATTACCCTTTGGGATGCCAATAATAGCGAAGATTCCTTAGCAGGCTGGTGACTAACCGTTGGCTATCCGTAGGCGGAATGTTAATAAACACAAATCGCTACATGACTATCTATTTTAACATCCATTCAGTCATTTTATCCATGGATTAAATCTGTAGAGGCTCCTTTTTTCCTCTGGAAAACTCTCATGATTTTCGTAATACCTATTGCAAAAAGATATTCCGATTGTGCATTCTATTTTTGGTTACCACCTGGAAATCCAACCCAATGTGTAAAACTGTCGTTCTACTTGAAACATAGTTTATATAAAATTTTAAATGTTGTTTTTGATACTCATTATTACCTATATGTAATAGCCTTTTTACGCTTACAAATAAATAAATGGACAAATGTACTTTTTGTGCCAAAGCTGCTTAGACGGGAGAAGGATAAGATGATTTTGAAAATATAAGCATTGTCTTTTGTATACAAGTTCAATAATTTTTAATATGCATTTATGTAAAATTTGCAGTGAAAGGAGTGATACTTTTCACTATTGAATTAATCGCACCTTAAAACTTGCTATCCAACACGTTTCCATAAGATGATTTTGTATTATGCGTAGTATTAACACATATCCAAATGTTTACATAAATTGTCAAAGGTGGGGGAAATTACTTTTTAATAACATTTTTTTCGCATGATTATGAATACACAATATGCAAATGTTTTGCACATATTTTAACAGCAAAAGGAAAAAACAACTTTTGAGAAAACTATAGAAATTTTAGGAAAATGTAGTACCTACACTTGTTGTAACCCTACTGCACTTTTCAATTTGTAGTCATCTAATACGATTTATTCTTGCTATTGTCAATTTTAATTGAATAAATAAATATACGATGGTTCTTAACGTTTTTCATAACCACTAGCTCATTCATAATGTGGGATGTCGCGGTAGCTCTTAACGGTTTTGATGTTGAAACTTTATATAATCCGCTTCTTTCTTGCTGAGATTTTTCGTTTCTTTTCCTGCGAACTTGATAAGTGTAAGAGATGTACTCGTATATATTTTCATTAGGTGAAATTTCGCGGAGCGGTTCGCCCGGTGGCACGTAACGCTCGTAAGTTATGCCGTTATCCACTTTTATTTGCAGTCATATTTCACAGAATAGCTCTAGAAAAATTCAAAGAATCGGGACATATTATTATCAAAATTTGAATAATAACAGTTCTCTGGAGAATGAATATGATTCTTAACCCATGAAAAACAATGCGCTTGTAATATGGCTAAGAGTCATGGACAAAATTGCTAAATCAGAAGTGACGTATCTCCTGGTTTGAATATTCTATTTACTATTAAGTCATTAGTAGTAGGCGGCTAGGCGGTGGCAAAACGAAGAATTCCAAGTTGAAAATTCGCAAAAACATCATTCGGGGAGATATTGAGGTTTGAAGTTTAGAATTGATTCGTTATTACAAAAACATATCATTTCAAAAATTCAAATTTCAATATCTCCGAATGATGTTTTTGCGGATTCGTGACTTAGAATTCTGCGTTTTGCCACCGCTTAGCCGCCTTCTAGTCATTAGGATAATACTAAGGTCCGCTACGTGAAATTATTGCAGCAGGATAGTGGAGACCCAGACGCAGCCAAAAAATACGTCTCTTGATCCATCAACCCCATGTAACCAACAGCTCAGTTGGATCAGAATGAATCGATCTTTAATAATTCGGTGTACGAAGCCAAACCACTTCACTCGTACAACACCATCAGGCAGATCAAGAGAATGCATCATGGACTGTTGAAAGTGGTATGGTATCATCAAGGGGCTGAAGCTCTTTCAAGAACTTCATAGCCAACGGAACTAAGTAAGAATGAGACTGCCAGAATAGTATTAAATGGACAAGCAGTAAACATTTTATGTCGTCCTATTATTTCCGTCCTGTTGTTCCGCCATTTGATTCACTCCCGCTATTATGTTCTGTGTCATTCCGTTATGGGGGTCCAGCTTTTGAAGGGACCGTATTTTGCGGCTGAGACGTGTAATAATGACAAATGGCAATCGGTTTCAGAGTCTACGTGTGTTATTATGCCGGTTTTTAGGAAGCCGCTAAATGTGGCACGTTCCGGATTAGTTGGTGTAATGCTGCCTCGTTAGCGCGATAGTCACGTGAGGCGCCATGGAGCTCAGTGGGCGCGGCGCCGCTACTGGTCGCCGCTCTGCCCCCACTGCACTAGCCTCATTGGCCACGGGGACGATTCATCATCTTTTTCGCTTGCCATTTTTTTGACACCTCACAAGAGCTCTACTAAGTTGTAAATACCACCACTATAATCAACATGTTATCTATCTGTCTTGTCCGAAAATTAGTCCTTTTTAAATCAATTAGTATTTTATCTGGTAAACGCATTTTTTAAATTTTGAAAAACTAAGTTTATTTTTAATATACTAAGGTTATACCGTTAATCGTTGGCAGATTTGTTCAATTTTCAAACGACATATTGTATTATACAACACAAGTTTCAAATCATATAATCATACAACCAAATAAATGAATACATAATCTAGTTAATAAATCTAGTAAACACATTTTTCAGAATTTGAATTTCAGTTAAATTAAAATCATTAAAAATAAATCATGGAACCCGTTTTGTGACGAAAATACCTCAGTTTTTCTATTTATTTAACGTCTTAAAAAATAAAATACATATTTCAGATTTTTTTAAACACTTATTTTGTTTAGACATTATTGAAAAATCATAAATATTTCTTCTTCTTCCCCTTGTCCTTTTCGGGTCGGGGACCCACTGCATCGACAAGGCTCCTAAATACTTATGATCAAAAAATACTTACAAGAAGTACACGATATTTAATAATTTATCATCGTGCGTTTTGAGCATTTTTATTGAATGTAGGTATATATTAAAGCAAATTTTAAATGAAATAATTCGATATTAAATTTTTTTTTTAAATCTGATACGGGGAATAATCGATCTTCCTCATTGAAACCTCCCTGTACAGTTGCAAGCATTTTAAACTTTTATTCTCAGCCGCTGGTCAATGGCTGTTAAACTTATAACATAGATATTGTATTTAACTGTATGTACCTAATTGTAGATTTTTTGTATTTGTATATTAACTGAGTTTTTATAACTGGATTGTTCTCACGTAAATGTGAATTTGTAAAAATGAATCTGTAAAAACCCAGTATAAATAAATAAATAAATATGTAACAATCAGTATCGAATGACATAATCCTGGTACACCAAAGGATGTTCGTCGTCGTACGACTTTGTTGTTTTATATCGACTCAATACATACATGCTTCTAAGAGATTGTTGCACTCATTTCCTTTAATTATTATATGCCTGTTAATTTCATCTCAAATTGTCTGACTAGATAGATGTTGTCACTTGCGTCTTATCTCTGGAACTATTTTAATCCTCATCTGTGCGGAGGTCAACCCTTTCCCAGGCTTTCAATGATAATATTTTCCGCAGTGATTTCCGTGTTTTATTTTATTTTTCTTTTGTTATACCTTCAGCTCGCGTGGAGTACGATAGATAACCCATCACGAAGTCTTTCAGCATATTTTTACGTAAAAAAGACTCAACACGTTGTACAAATAATTTCGTATCGAATTACAGATTGTTTATTTTTTAAGATTGCTTTTAGGTACCTACTTATCGATAAGGTGTAGCTTCGGCATTGATGGTTTTTTGCATAAATCCGCTTAAATTTAAATTAAACGACCTCTTGCCCTTGACAGGCGTAAAGCGATTTGTTTAAGTCTGGTTGTATATGTTTCGCAAATTCATCAATTGGTAGATTGATGTCTAGGCTAACACTCTTTTAGAACCTGACCATAAAATAGTTAAAGCTTTCGGCTGATATTGAACGCTATCACCTAGTTTAGGGATCGGGGAACTTTGTCTGTGGCATTATCCCAAAATATATTACTTATTTGTTACTAATTGCTTTTAAAATTGTATCAATTGTTATTGTCCTAAACACAGAACCCGAAAAAATCACAGCATTTAAATTCAATGTAATAGGTAGGCATCCTTAATCCATTTGCATATAGAATTCAAGCAAACAACTTATAACTGACTAACTAACTAACCATCACGCCATTCCTCCGCAAGGGTAGGCAGGGAGGACGGACCGCCAAACAACTCGGTCTTGGTACACACTCCTTGCCTCATTCACATTCATACATCTTCTCATACATACTCTTCTATTATTCTGACTCTTGACATGGCCCGACTCAAGTATCTGATTCACTTGATCGTGCCACGTCTTCGTTGGGCGTCCTCGGCTTCTTCTACCATTCACATTCGCGTCATAAATTCTCTTTACACTCTTTTCTTCATGCATTCGCTCAACATGCCCAAACCATCTAAGCGTTCCTTTCTTAATCTTACTTATTACGCTCACATCAGCCTTCCATTATTTTCGGATCTCCACATTCCTCACACGATCATACATGATTTTCACACACATACGCTTCAGGGATCTCATTTCTACAGCTTTCAGTCTACTTTCATCCTTTATTAACTTTACACTAGAGCAGACCCATGAAAAATAGCGGCATATTATAATTCCAATCTTGAAAATAACAATTAACATAATTTTTTGTTAAAATATTAGATTATAAGTAAATACCTACCGATTTTGTCGCTTGTCTAAATAGTTATATCTTGTTATAGTTATAGCTTGTCTTAATACTGCACAAGCAGTTCCAATTTTAAACATGACACTTACATCTAAAGCAAATTTGAGGTCATTGAACCAGATATCGCTCAGGATTAACTATAACGCACAGCACAGACAACCGAAATAAGTTTATGTTTGATATTTTAGGTAATTTTTTGCCCAACTTTTTTCCCAACTTTTTTCTCAACTTTTCCAAGTATTAATATGAGTCTCTGAGTGAGCTAAGTGATTTGATTAGTAATAATAATGCTCGCGCTTTTATAGATAAGTCTGTCACTGGCATGAAACACAAAATAATCAAATGAAAAATATAGATATTATTTTCGATCCCAATAATTAAATTATAACAATTTTGGGTAATCCTTAACCTCGGATTTTCAAAATCTTTTCAACATTTATTTTTAGTGAATGGTTATTCAAGAACATCTTTTAGTTTTACATATGCAAGTTTAGTGTTTTGGAATTATCCGATGCCACGAAAAACACTCAACTTCAAGGATTTATATTGCCTTTGAAAAGACTTTCCGAACGAGTGCACCGAGCTCGGCCATGTCCCGCCTTGCAATACTTTGCATGTGGTCCTTCTCACATCCGCACTTATTATGTGCCATCGAGTGTTCAGTGTTCTGTTCAACCCTAACTGCAGGATGGGCACGGATGCAGCGCTATAATTGCATACAAACTCATCGCGTTCTCTTGTGCAGCTATACAAATAATAATAAAAACTACATGTGTTATTTAGCATTCAAGTGATTGCTTGCTTACTACGGCATTCATGCTTCTTTCATGGTTCGTTTCCGCTGTCTCTTATTATTTTTTATTTCAAATTTATGACGCTGAGAACAGTATCAATTCATTGTTAGTTTTAAGAATGCCATCATTACATTTTTATTTTATTTTTTAAAACATTTCCCCGTTTTCTTTCTAAAAACTTTTGACAAAATCGCATTACCACAACCACACACATGATTAATTCTGACACTTGAAATCATCAATTGTTATTTACAACTAGTCCCCGGTGTTGCCCGGGCTTTGCAATACGGTTGACTAAGTTTACAACAATAGAGTTTTTCGAAATCAGACGTTGACCACAGTGTCTTCCTCTTATTTTGAAAGTCAAGTGTGCAAAATGTCATCAATTCCGGAATAAAACTTTAGATTTGTATAAAAATCAAACAAACGCCCGTCCGCGTGTTTACAAAACCTATACCGTTTCAGTCGCGGCGGCAACTGAAATGTTCAACAAAGGTGATATAGGTTAAATCAAGTTAGGATATGGGCTATTTTTATTATTTTTTATCACTTTTAATAACTTTCCAAAGGGGTATTGTAATGCCACTTTGTTGAGTTGTCATGGAACCGTTTTTTCGCCAACGCGACTAAAATGGTGTAGGGTTGCGCAAAATTATCTACAAATCCTTTACCGAGTCACGGTTAGTACTGTAGTTATAGAGTAGCTTTTGTTTGTGCTTTTACTTATTTATTTGTTTTGTCAATGTGACTGAAACGGTATAGGTTTTGTACACCCACCGCTCGGCCGCCACACACAAGCTTCTTTATATAAATGGATGGATAATTCATTCAAACTACCCCAAACTCCGCAATATTGCACACCATTCGATATGCTATTGTAATAAAATTGTTGTAGTCAGCAGTGTTAAAATACTTTTATTCAATTTTGTTTTCCTTTATTTGTAAAATATTTTTGTATACAGTTTTTTTACATACTTTTCGACTACCACACTAGCTAGACACATGCCCGTATTATGGTACTCGAAATTTGAATATATAATTATCTATATTTTTTTTTTTATTAGTTACAAAAAGATACATAATTTTTTTTTTACAGTAATTAATTACATAATGTAGATATGTATTTGATGTACCCCCATAAATAAGCAGGGCTTGGGTGTATGGGGAGGGGGGGGGGGGGGGTGTTATTACTTTGGTTTTACTTGACATGATTCAGTTCAAGTTTTCAGTATAATGAGTTTTATATTAGTATTCATCTTTCTAATTTTTTCTGGTAGTGATTTGAAAAAAAATTTCCGAAATATTTATGATTTAACTGATCTATTATTTTTTTTCATTTTGGAGTAGGAAATATTGACGTTTGTCTACGATTTCTAATATTTTTAAAGGGTGCAGCTTTATTTTGAATATTATCTTAATAAATTTGTAATGTTGCATGTTAGAAGTATAATGCACTTAATTATCATGACCTTAACCACTCAGGTCTATCGCCTATGTACATGTTTTCTGTCTTAACGAACCTGTCAGTTTGATAAAATTTTTGTGTTATTCCCGCTTGGCAGTTAAAGCTCAATAAAAGAAATATTTCTGAACGTAGCGGATTAATAAAAACGGTTTTGGAAAGCTGATGAAATACGTTTTCAAATTGTATTACTACAAATAAATATTAAAATTTGTAAGTATTAAAATTTTTAATGCAAACGTAAAAAAATTGTCAAAATGACTCACCTGTGATGTTTTTATGACAAAAAGGTAATAAAATCACTGATAACTTTAAAAAAAAAACTTATTTTATCAAACAAATGTATAATAAACAATGTTGTCACCTCACTTTTTTACCATTTCATACAAAAATATTTAATAAAAAATTAATAAAATCTGACAAAATTTTCCCGCGTCTTAAAAATTCAACGACATGTCCAAATTTTAATTTATTTATTTTTTATTATTATATGACGCAATAACTATGGGAATTGATATTAATCAATCCATTATGATTTTATATATTCGAAGCACCTTGTTAATGTAAGTTCTGAGTTTAGAAACATATTATTTTTGACAAAACTGAATCTAACCTCAAAAATTCACATGACTTAGTTTTCAACGTCATATTACAAAAGCAACAGACATGATTGCTTCTTTCACATATAACTATAATGTACACTACAAATTATGTATATTTGATAAAATCCTGACATTATTCGCGTAATTACACATTTCAAGAGCAAAAATATACAGCAAGAAATACGCGCTAAACTCCGCGAAACTATCAACAACTCGCTGTTGTTAGTGATGTGCGCATTCACGGCGCTGGAACTGTTTCGAATAAGAAAGTACTAAGTTCGAAATGTTTTTGAAATAAATAGTATTATATTACGTATAGTATTAATATGTACAAAACAAATGTATTAATAATATAAATACAATAATATAACAATAATAATTGATATTTTTCGTAAAAATAAATAAATTTACCTTTATCAATTAGTAACTAACTTTCACAGGAAGCAATCACTTTGTGGTTAGACATAATTAAATTTGAAATGAAAAAAAGATGTTTTGTCACCACTTTGAATGTATAATATTGAATATATAAAAGCATGTAGTTCAGATTGAACCTTCTTCAATTGTGGTGTCAATTTTTTAAATTTTTTATTTCAAATTTATAAAATTTCAATGATATTGTTTATACACAAAAATAAAACCTCATGATATATACATTTTTTTATTATAAAAGAATAACAAAAGAACACAAAAAAAATATATGTAGCTATTATCATTTATTTATTTACATTTGATACATTTAAAGCCAAAATAACAAATAATATTACATAATAAGAGAATATATTTAAAATGAATACAAGTGTTATTACGTTGTTTTAGGTCGATATTAGTTCCTAGCTAGGCAGATTGCCTGTTCTAAGGAACCAAAGTGTGTAAAGTGCCAAATGCAATTTAAATTATTATTATTTTTTTTAATTAATACCTATGTACTAAGTTCATCACTATGGAATTCATTTAACATTTATTTGCTAGTAAATATATTTTGAATGTAACAATATATTAAATTTAAAAAAAATTTATATCCATTTACACTATTATAAAATAACAAAAAACCCCTTGACATACTGTGCGGAGCATATTTAAAGTACATGATGGTCACGCCGCTTCGGAAGTGAAATTTATGGATATCATTTTACATTTATTTTCCAGTAGAAATATTTTAAATGTAACAATATTTGTTTCCATTTACACATATAAAATTAAAAAAAAAAAAAAAAACACACATAACAAAAAACTGTAACGTCCTGTGCGGAGGCCCACACAGTAAGACAGGTACAATATTGTTGTGCCATTCGAAAAGATAATAAACAGTTATTATCGAAGTAGATCAAAATAGATGCGGGGGTCTAATTCGGGTGATCACCTAAGCCTTCTAGACGGACCCTGCATCGGACATCTGCAACCCTCAGATTCAGTAGAGCTCTGATTGATTTTTGTATCCAAGTTGAATTCGTTAATGATCTCTAGATATTCTTGAGGCATGGGATCTTCCGGGTTCCATGATTTACTATAAAGTAGAACAATAATAAAGGTTTACTCAAATGTATATCACTTCACAACAAAATACAAAATATTTTCAAGTATAAAAATTCACAATATAATCGAATTATATCAGCTTTCAGAGCGCGGGAGTAAACTGTACAGAATTCAATACTTCGTTTGTATGAAAGCACTATGAAACAATACATGATTATTTCAATGGCTAAAGCAAGAGATGAATTTTTGTTTCGAATCGAAAATGATCGATCCCAACCCTAGGCCCCCGCGAAGTGTCAAAATGGCCGATTTTACTATTGAAAGACAAATAGTTGAAAAAACGTTGAGAAATCATGATTTTGTTATGAAATTGTTTCATGTTTTTGCTAAATAATGCATTAGAATATATGCTTTCATGAATGTTCACCATGACATGCTCTAATCACTGACATTTTAGTTAAACGGCGTCTTTTTAAAATGACAAAGAACTCGGTGAACATGACGCGCAGTTTCAACGCTCTCAATTATGCAAGAAAAATACTTCAAACGAATAAAAACTAACACAAAAGGGTAGCAAATATATATTACTATAATAAAGAAACACTTACCTGGCCATTTTTGTAGAAATTACTTTAAAACTTGAAAAATTGTTGGAGGATAAATGTCACTTAAAGGTGGCGTTTTACGTTTTGGCAATTGAAAACAGATTCTATAAAATGAGTATTTTTTATCAATATCTACGGACAACTTTGAATAGAGATGTGAAGCGTGGTTTATTATAGATAGTCTTCTTTTTGTTTTAGGGTTGTAACTAGAACAATAACGGAGTTATAACGATTTCTGTGGAAATGCACGCGTTAGCTTGAAAACAAGCTTATGGGACTTGACTGCTATCGTTATATTTGCGTGTAAACAAGCTTATGGGTCTGAGTGGTTAAATTGTTTGAATAAGAGTTCCGACGAATATGAATAGGGTTTTTTTTAAATGGTTTTTATTATTAGTTTTTGTGATTTGTAAATTGTTTGTCTTTGATTTTTATATTTACCGCCCCATCCTATGATACCGTATTGTAATTCATGTTAATTTGTTAATATATTGTTTTGTTAAATGTATTAGGTAATATTTTAAATGGTTCTCGTAGATTGCACAATAATAAACTCACCGTATTATTCACTGTTGATTTTGTAATTGGGTATTCGTAATTTTATGAGTTGCAGGAGTGATGAAGTTGCACATTGTTGAGTTTTCTGGTCACCGCTTACCTTACACTCCACAATTCATTGAGGAAGTATTGTTAAATAATTTAATAACTCAGGTACGGGGCATACGTCATTCCTATGTCTACCTACGTTAAATTGTCGTGAAAACAAGCTTATGTGTCCAAGCGGTTAAACAAAAAAAACTCGAGGGTAGCTCAATAATTGAAAGCAGAGAAATTATATCATGATTGGTACATGGTCCCGGACATGAGTCACGGTTCACGGATGATGACGGAGGACGAAGGCACATTGCACTAACTATAACAATAACTCTAGGCTGTTCCTTATCTCAATTCGGATCGCCTCTGGCCACTGCCACTGCCAATTGATTTATGTAATAGAACATCAAAAAACATGACGGCAGTCGATGATGCAAGCTGGTGCTACCCGGACAATTTTATGGTACCCTGCTTTTATTATTTCTCTTTCATTTGCGAGTTTATTGCAGCAAACATAAAATTAATCGTAGCGCGATCTATTTAATTTAACTATTTTTTTTCTTGCCGTGCAATGTCATTTCTATTTCAGAGATACAGTTAGCCCAACAAGTATTTTATCTACTTTTTTTCTTCGGTGGCATGAATAATGAGCGGGAAAATCTCCCTGTTAAATCTTTGCTAATGAATGACCATTATGGCATTCATAATCCACACTAAATATAGCAGACGAATGATTTGTATTTTTAGCAATATGCATGGAGTAGGTAGGTACCTACGCCAAATGCGGTCCATAAAAATAACCCGAGTGGAATAACACACGTAGATACCAAGCACAATTACGATAGTTTGAAATAATGTTGTATTACCAACTAGCAAAGATTTTGTGATGTTTAAATCGGTCTAACTAGAAAACGCTCAATACAATGTTAAATGATTTCAAAAATCATCATATGTGTATTGGAGAAATGAGACAAGTCTGAATAGTTAAGTGGTAAGATGCCCGCAAAGCAAAAGGTCTCAAATTCGAATCCCAGAGGTGGCGAGAGAGTCCGACTGGAGACGTCTAGGTTAGGTATCCCTCAATCAACCTCTTCCGATTCGGCCCGCCATGCAGAAAGACCCAGAGAGACCTAATTCCATGAACCGGGACACCACTGTTAAGTCACATGACATAGCGAACTACTTGAGGTAACCTATGGCAGTGGTGTTGGTTAACCAATAAATGATTCCCGGGGCGAAGGTATCCTTATCCGCCTCCCAAATTAAGTTGTATCCAACAGACTTTAACCAGCGATTCCTAAGCTGATTTCGAGTAAAAAATGTATGTACTTGTTTTTTTGCTCTCCGACAACTTTAAATTATTATTTTTAAAAAACCACTATACCTTTATTTCTTTCACAAGGCATCCATGATAATTATCGTCATATCGTGTGCTTATTTACTCACCACAGGAATTACTTAAGGCCGGTCTCTTGCGACCAATTTCACAACAATTCCTCAAACATTGCAGTAAGCATGGGGCAGGGCCACAACGTTTAATAATAATAATAATATTTTTTGGCTAATTTATATAGCGCCGTTTTCGTTAAAAATCACCTCAAGGGCGCTGTACAAATAATTGTTGTTTTCCATGTTTTCTATCCACAAAGTGTGTAAACATTTTCGTCAAGGAGATGCCGCTTTAGGATGTAATTCTTACAGGCCTACAACATTTACATTCATGTTAGTTGTCATTTCTATGAAACATCGCATTTATTTATTTTGCATCAATTTGTTTAGTGTCGATATTATCAATTGATACGTGGGTGTTAATTGTGTAAAATTTCCTCGAAATTTGCTACCTCAAACATGGTATAAGTTCTCCGAAGAGTCACTCATAGGTGAACGGGAAAAGGCAGCACTGTGTGACTTTGCACGTAACAAATCTAAAATTCATTCATTAAATAAATCTCCATTCACAAGTGGTAGTATATTACACTATTAATTAATTATTATGCTCTTAAACACTCTAACATAATTCGATCAAGATTTATAGCAATCTTTTAAATCTTATCATCCAAGGTCATTTTTTGTTTTAATTAAGATTACGTGACAGCCATTTCAATATATGAACCATACCATAACTTTGATACCAGTAAATTTGGTGGTGACATAATCCGTAAAACATCCTGTGTGCAAATCTCTTGTGTAGACTTGTCGAAGCATTTACATAGGCATGTCACTTTTTAAGCTGTGATTTTTTTATTAGATATCGATGCCATTTTTCATTCAATAAAATTTGGCCATAAAAGATTATGGCTTTCATGAACATCCATTTATTGCGAACACTCAAAAGGAACACTGTGACTCCGTGCTTTTGAACTGCTGGTATTTCAGTTGAAGAATACAAAAATGTTTCTGGAAACCCCGCTAAATATAAAATCGATTACGTGAATCTAACACAATTTCCCGATCCAAGTAATTATTTTCTAATATTCTTCTTATCCGGTATATCTGCGTGATGAACGAGGTGTCGATAACGTAATTGATTGCCGATCCTCGGCATAGACATAGACCGTGATCTCTAAGCCTAGACCCCCACACTCTCTCCTATCAATCTTGCCAATACTATGTGATTTCTGTATCTTTATCTCACGTCGCAATGCAGTAAGTGGACCGATTTCCACAGATTACCGGAGCCGCACCAGCTACTGGTTTCAGTGTCAAGCGTTTACCGCATTTTTCGCTAATTGCATCGACAGCTTATGGTTATATCACGATAATAGAGCATCCTTCTGGCTAAATTGGGTTATGCAATTAATACATACTCTAATAGACGTGTGCACTTCTATGAAAAGTGTTGATTATAAATAATGCCGAATACGGAAGCATGTTTTAAAAATCGTATATCTTGTTTTTACAAGTGGTTTTATTTTATGTCAAAATCTAGCTTTGCAGAAAAAGACTAACCTTTTCTGGTAGGGTTGTTTGAATTCGCGTGGAATCCGACTGCAATCTACAGGTGAGGCCTAGAAAAGTTGTATTTCTGAAAGTTTTCTTTTCCTCGCGAATTAGTTTTTTTTACGCCTCCGATTGTTTGGTAGAAGTGTTCTTCTAAAAGTAAATGCTTTTTTATCTGTGTTATCGGATTCATGTTTCAACCAATAATTGCTTAGTATTACACCATCTTTGCTGTTGTCATATTCACCCTACGTCCCTCACCCTGCATCCCTCCTCATTTTAAAATACACTTGATCAAATCAATCTCTAAGGACATTTTTCATTTTTTTGATACGTGCTTCTATGTGTTTAGACCTAAAATTTTAAACAAATTAATATGAACGCGATGAACACCACAATATAAGTCGTCTTTTTCTCTTTCGTCTGTGTATTAACTTCATTCACACATATTCTGCACGCGCCTTTATGTGGCTGTCGTTATGCGGCCGACTAACGAGACTTCACACCCTGAAAGAATTATCATTCTCCCTGGGTGTGTTGGATGTTCACCCAGTACCCAGAGAACGATGGTATATTACCAAGTGCAAATAATTATTAAAACGTATTTTTGCGAAAGGTAATTCAAACTCCATTCTGCACAGTTCGCCGGCTTATTGCCATGCCATCTTGCAATTTCTCACAGCCAATCAGTTGAGTTGTGAACTTGAAATTTAGCTATTGGTTATGGTATTATAACAGCTATGAGACAGCGGTCGGCAAACTTTTGAATCAGGAACTGAGATGGAAAAATGTTATATTCGGTCAATCGCGTTTGTGATATTTTTCATTATTTCGCTAATAATCCAAATGCCCTTCTTCCATTCAAATAAAGTTCATAAAAATTACTCCCTGTCTATTGAATTTATCAGCGGATTATTCTCAGGAACTATTTTTTTATGTCCAAACGTTGCTAGTAGGTACCTACACTTTAATTTAATCAAATTCACAGATATAAGTATAGCCAAAGGCAGTAAAAGCAGCAAGTGGGAATTCTCAAATTAAATTTTTAGACTGTACTTTCACAGAGCTACGCGAATGCACACATAGCCTTAATTTCCCGACGTCTGGCTCTGGCTTAGGTAGAACACTGCGCCTTTGTCGGCCACCAGCACATGTATGCACCTTCAGTTTTGCTATACTCTCATATACCAGGCAGAGTGGGTGGATTACCACAGTACTGAATCATTCGCTTCTTCCATACTCGTGTATGCATAAGAGGTAATTCGCCATCAAAACCTCTTCGCTTCGCCATGAATATGTTCACATCTAATTTCCATGGTAACGATTATGGCTTGAGTCATTCAGGCGAGACGACTGAGGGGCTGATTCAGCAGAGCTATCTGCAATGCACAAAGAGGGTCACCGAAATCACTGATTCTTAGAGAAAAAACAACCAGATTTGATCTCTCTCTTTTTGTTAATATAATATTATTGTTATTACATTACATTGAGTCATACATAACCATATCATTGTAGGTGATTGATCTTCTGTTGGCATCGGCATGGCCAATGGCAATGTATTACTCATTCTTTGGCCGTTTTTTTTATTACGAAGTTGATTAGTTTTTTGTTGCAAGTTGAGTGTGTAATAGTTGTAGGCCGAACTCAAGACGGACGAGAAGCGATTTATATTTCAGTGTTTATTACAAGTGGGAGAACGTTTGTACAAAGTGTTTAGGTCATTTAAAAAAAAAATTGACAAGCATATTTTGTTTTTGGTTTAAATGGGGTTACGAATAACCTATCGTTGTTTGAAAAACTTATATTGCCATCATTGAAGATGTTGCTTGTACAATGACGAAGGACTTGGCGAGCAGAGACATTGAATACACAACGCCTGGGAACCCGATGCATTTGTATACTCAGACACTAACTGGTCGAATTATGATGTTATGTTATTAGTTATTATTCAACTGTTTCAGTCAACAACATTGACCCGATGGATAGATAGAGTTAGGATTTTGTGACATCGCCAATTGGTGAATGTAGAAGGAGTATGTATCTGACAATGTATGCATACCTATTCACCATACCTATTGCAATAATACAACTGACATCTATGAATTTGGATCGAAGTTTCTACATCTGTTATTTTTTTATTAAACTACCCATGCTTATCTTCTTTTTTTTTTTACTTCTTCAATATTTTCTGTCGTCGTGGTTTTCGCTTTTTTCCGGTACCTACGCATTACACGTGGCATGATATTATAATATTAAACGGTTTATTCTGTATTCCTCTGGCATTTGAGTGCGATCTTGTCTTGACAGTTCTGTTATATCACTGTCTGGACTGGTTGGTACGCGCCGTCACCGTACCATTTGACATTTATTCGTTTCTATCGCGGATTTGCGATTGTCAGGGCTCTGTTTTCATACTTACATCATACATAAAAATTATTTCTTCTACTCCTGAATCTTAAAATCTATTATGGAAGCATCAGCAATCTTCAATTGTGAAACTGCGAAACCGTCAGAGAGTTGACAGACAGTTTTATTATATGCATTAGAAATCATTGCACTCATATTAATAACTTTTCAAAATTCATCATTGATCGATGGTAAATAGTTGCTCATTATACAGCAATCAACGTTCCCGTTCATTTTAATAGATCATTTATAAATAGATACATTGTTCTCAAGAAAATATGTCGGTCTTTTAATCTCTTTCTATTGTTCTCTTGAATTAAGCCATAATAATAATTAATAATAAGATTATATACTTAATTAGTGTGCCGGTTATTAAAGAGAAAACAGTTGGCTGTCGAAACTTGTGAACTTTGTTACTGTGTTAAATGCTCCAACCATTAAAACATCACTTATTGTTTTTTTTCAAATATTTTTTTTAAACAGAGCACTGACGAATGGTCATAATTTATCAGATGTATGTATTGACGAATGCGTTTCACTAACTTGCTAAACAATGATAATGACATGAAAATGTGCAATTTATTGTGCTTTCACAACTGTTACGTTTGCGTCAAGTCAGTTGTTTTCCAGTTATTTTGTTTCATCTGGTAATTGAAAAAAAAAATCCACCAATTTCAGGTTATTTTGGTTTGACTGTAGGTACAATATAGAAAACATTATTCGTTCGAGGCATGCCCTAATTTTATTATTTGATAGGGGAACACCCGTTAAAGTGAACACATATTGGTCAGTATTTGTTTATACAATTTTTTCTGGGAAAACTGTTGCCATTTATTTAAGGTCCATCAAATTCAACAAAAGACTTTACAACACCGAATCTGGCAGCGTCCTTATATGGATTAGGGAGTTTCTCACCACCCTTAGTGTACATCCTTATTTGATAAGACTGTATTTCAAAATAAATGAATAAAATGAAATGAAAAATTCCGTGGCGACACAATTCTTCCAAAATCGAAATAAATGCATTTTGTTTTTTTTATTATTACGAAATTTTTTTCATAGCAGAATTATTGTAGTGTTTTTTTTGATGCATCGAATTTAGCTGAAGGAGGAAATGGTTTTTTCCTCTTTGAAGGATGTTTGTAATTCTCCGCCCGTGTCGTTTGAGTGCATTTATCATTCATAATATTATTATTCATGTTGTATACGTCATCCTTCCCGTTGTTTATTTCATTGCAGCTTGTCCTTTTTTGCTTGTGTAGATTATACGCTTTCTGTTGTTCAAAACCTCGATACCATTATCTGATACGCAATGTACAAAATTATTGATATAATTTTTAAACCGTACTTATTCTTTTTCAGTCAAAAATATGTTTTATATGTAAACCATATTTTTATTATCCCACTTCAATTTATGTTTTTGTGGTTTCCCTTACAATATATATTATGTATATTTTTTGTGTTTACAGTTATTTTCGAGGTCATTACCATTATCAATTATAAAACTAAACCAAACCATGCCTCTGTCCCGTCAACAAAATCACAGGATGTGTTCAGAAATTTGGTTTGATAGACTTCTTCTGTGGTTGTATCGACAGCCTAAAAATTCATATTCAATGACCGCGGGAAAATCTTTATCGCTCTATTCATACGCAGGCTAGACGAGCGGTTTAATCGAAGTTTCTGTCTTAAAATACTTAAGTTAAACATGCTCTGAATATTTTGTGTCCTAACACTTCTAGACTTAAATAATAATATTATATGATTGAGGTAATATAGATTCCAGGAAAGAATTTCTCAGAATTAAATTTTATTTCTCGTTTTAAAAACGGCCTACTGAAATATCTGTACATTATGTTAATTAATTGAAAATAATGTTATCTCTGTACGGCTCGAGGTTTTTGAACAACGCTGCACATAAAGCCATTGTGTTTTCTATTGTAAATGTATTAAGCCATAAAGGAGTGTTTTGAAAGCTTTCGTGTCTGTGTAATTAGTTCTGATGCTAATTTTGTGTCGTGCGGCTCTCGCTACCAATTATTATTAGCGAAATTTCTGATTGCACCGGCCATCGACCTAATTAGGTGAAAAGGGAAACGGCTTCCTTGCAATTATGATACGACTCAACTCACATTTTTTTATTTCACATTAAGACTGTAAATTCATGGTTTTATATCACATTGGATACAAAAGCATCGAACTCGTTTTTTGTTACCTTCATATTATCAAGTAACCTAAAAAAAAAACAATATTACAAATAAATAATTTGACATTACCTATAAATTCTCAAATTTTATTCGATTCAATTATTATTCTCAGTTTGATGATGACTCAGACGATTCTCTCCTTTGTAGCTTCCACCCCTAACTTATCCTTTGACTTGCACTTCAAATCTCACCCTCTGTGGCTAGGATATGTTCACAATATTGCTCATACCCGCCCTTTGTGCAGCCCAAGGCATTTTGGCTTACAAAGGAACATTGTAAAAGAGTGTTCCATTTTATATCAATAAGCGATGGGATTTTGTGATTCAAATCTCTCGATATTCATTTGAGGTAGATATGTAAGACACAATCTTCACATTATTTGAATAATAACAATGGCGAATGTATTATTGTGTATGCAATTTCATTATTTATGTTGACACATGTTCTCCTTTTAATGTAAATGGGAATGACACGCCTCCCTTGTAGGGTGTACTCTGAATGACTTGTTGGCCGTTATTTTTTAAAAGCAGATATTTTGGCACAGCTTAGCATTTCGGGTACAGCTTATTACGTGTATGACGATGTTATATTATTATACTTCAGCCACCACCGACTGGTGCTGTTGTAACTGTGATGCTTTCGCTGAAGACGTATGATAACACCGCGTTTTGGCACGGAAGAGCGTCTGCCTCCGTAGTCGGCTTCTTAACTCGCCGTGAATGGACCTCTTGTTTGGCGTTAAAGGCGAGGCGAACACCGAGTTTTTTTGTTCAATAATATGGAGAGAATCTTTCGAGTTGATGCAGCGATGCAAAAAACCCGGTAAATAATAAAGTTTAAACTCCATTGTGACCGGAAAATCGCATTCAAAGCGGAAAACTAGTGTAAAAATTACTTGTAAATAATCAAAGATGTATTGACACCTAATGTGACAGAGGATCAGCATTTTTATGGTGGAGTTTTGGCATTTTATAATCATTTTGAATGTTGTGATTGTTATTTCAAAATTAATAATATTAAACACTTGAAATTTATATTTACCATTTATTTGCTCCTCGTTTGTAATAATAATTCATAAAGCTCTTCCTAAAATCTAAGGATAATAATAAAAAATAGATTCCTTTTTTCATTGAAAGCCTATAACGATATTACTTTTTCTTTTTGCGAACAATAACCTTTTTGCAGATAAACCAAACCAAACCAAAAACTATATTTGCGCCCATTTATCAGATTCAAATCACCCGCTATACTAATCCGCCCTCAAGTTTAATTTCGTGTAAAGACTTTTTTTCCTTATTTATGTTTCTTTAACCCAACAATTTACAGAACATATTGAGCATTTTGTACACGTTTTATGCAAACAATTTTTTTCTTATTACATATTCGAGAAGATCTGATATGTCATCAATTTCGTATTTAGGCTTAGTACCTGCCAGTGTCATCTATCATAATCCACAAGCGTATAAAATTAATCATTTAATATCACTAATCTGCAATCTATACATATCTAGGCTTAGCACCTTTATTCCACACATCTTTTCAGCATTCCAGCTAGCGTTGATACCTTTTTTAGATAAATATATCTAAGACAGATTAAAAAAGAAGTTTAGTTGAGCCCCTTGGTGATCCTCTGAAATGGCATTACAGAAATTGGCCAATATTATTATTATTACAATTCATTCACAACTCAATCGAATTTCGTACCTGTCAGCCGTCCACCTGGGTCACATATTTTATTTGATTATTCGAATCTCGTGCGCGGGCAACAGTATCAGCTGATAATGCGTGTCTTTCCCCACGTCCGCCACTATCCCAATATTTACAGGTTGACTTGTCGTTGCTTTCGTTATATCCAACGAGCCTAACCTGGCCGACCAAGCCGAACAATGCTTTTGTCGCCACATTGCCCCGGCACACCCGATCCCGAATCCAAAGGCGCTTGAACTCGGCGATGAATTCATTGTAATTTATGGCCGATTCCGACGTTTTTAATTAAATAATGGACAGACAAAACTTCGCACGAGAAATTTTCCGATATTCGCGATGAGCTGTCGATTTTTTTTTAAATATAAAAATACGTATTAAAACCATCTTACAAAGTTAAGGGTGAACTAATAGGGGTATGAAATCAAACTTGGAAAATCAGGACTATTATAATTGTGGGATTTGTGAATCTTATTCATTGCCTTTCAAAAAAAAAAAAAGGTCAATTTTCTTAACTATAATGTAATAATATCAATAGTAATGGAGGGTAAAATAGCAATTCTAAATCATGCAATATACAGTGTTTTATAGTATCCTAAATTCGTCTCTTCTCCACGTTTTAACTTTCTAATAAAAGTGTGTTCATTTGAAAATTTGAACTGACCTACCAGGTAGGTAAAAAAATTAAACAAAACAATTAGGTACACATTTCAAATAAAGAATTATTCATTAATTTTGGTATCTGTTTTATCGCTTGTCTGATATGACTTAGCGCCTCCGCCCACTGAGGCAACTGAAAACTCTCAACTGCCAACTGTCTTTGTATGACAATGTGATGGCCCGCGCACTTCACAATCACACAAAACCCCGTTGTCAATGGTAACGCAAGCGGTGACTTGCGACTGTCACTGCTGATTGCCCTGGGCGGCCGTTGCTAGTTGCCAGCTGTCAGCTGATTGTTCTTCGTCTATGGTTAAACAAGCTTTTTGACCAATCAAGACAGAGAAAACAGCCGGTTTTAGTTGGTTTTCAGTTGCCTCAGTGGGCGGAGGCGCTTAGTTCCAATTTTTTTAAATTATTAAAAGTTCATTGAATTTGGATATGATCTGAGATTTTCATGGCCAAAAGTATTATCGTGATTTATTTTTGGGTTATTATGCCGTGTTGCGCTACCTCCTTCTTTAGCCAACGTTTCGGACAGCGTTATAGTGTCCATTATCAGGGCATTCGTGTATTCATCTATAATACAGACATCTGCTACAGTGTCCGTTATCAGACATCTTCTGATGATGAACATTGTAATGCTGTCAAAAACATTGGCTAAATAAGTAGGTAACGCAACACGCATACCCAAAAATAAATTCCGATAATTCATTGAATTTGATCATTTTAACGCATTGCACCCAAACACCAATAGCCGAAATTAGTGTTTTTAAGGGGGTTTCTCACCATCCTCCTAATAGCTTATCCGCACTATAACCAATATTATTAAAAATAAAATAATCGCAATAGTTAGAAAACTCGGCCAACTTATCCAATATATAGCCACTATATAAGTTCGAGTCTTCTTCTTCTCGTGCCCTGTCCGTTCAACAAACGTTGGCTATCATGTTGGCTATGCGGACTTTGTTTACTGCTGCCCAGAACAGCTCTACAGTAGACTGGCCAAACCACTGTCTCAGGTTTTTCAGCCACGATGTCCTCCTTCTTACAGGGCCCCGCCTCCCGGCAATCTTTCCCTGCATTATGATATGCAAGATATCATACTTCTCCGGATGTCTCATCACGTGTCCTAGATATTGAAGTTTTCGGATTTTTATTGTTTTAATAACTTATTTTTCTTTATTCATCTGAACCATAACATTTACATTCGTAACTCTGTCCATCCAGCATATTTTGAGTATTCTGTAGATCCACATCTCGGATGCCTCAAGTCGCCTTATCAGTTCTTCAGTAAGCGTCCATGCTTCCATTCCATAAAATAATACCGAAAACAAGTAGCATCTGACCATTCGCATCCGTAGTCCAAGGTTGAGATCATGACTGCAGAACTTCTTTTTCGGGCGAATAAAGGTTGCACGAGCTTGCTCAATGCGGCATTTGATTTCAACCGAAGGATCCCATCTTTTATTTAAATTGCGGCCCGAGTATATAATACTTTGTAGCTTCTCTAGCTCCGTTCCAGATTGTCATTCAAGTCAACTGACTTATTTTTGCTTATGAGCATGTATTTAGTTTTAGTTTAGTATTCAGTGGCGAGTACCGAATAATAAACTCCTACTTAATAAATAAATAAACCGTAAATCAACTATACCCTATGGATAAGCTATGAAGAGAATGGTGAGAAATCCCCCAAGCGAGTTTCTCACCATCCTCCCAATAGCTAATCTACACTAATAACTAGGAGGCGGCTAAGGGGTGGCAAAACGAAGAATTATTCTAAGTCACGAATCCGCAAAAACATCATTCGGAGATATTGAAATTTGAATTTTTGAAATGATATGTTTTTGTAATAACGAATCAATTCTAAACTTCAAACCTCAATATCTCCGAATGATGTTTTTGCTAATTTTCAATCTGGAATTCTTCGTTTTGCCACCGCCTAGCCGCCTACTACTAATAACGAATATTTTCGATTCACGATTTACGGTTTATTTATTTATTAAGTTGGAGTTTATAATTCGCTACTCGGACCTATGAATAGTGGCTATATATATATTGGATAAGTTGGCCGAGTTTTCTAACCACTGCGAGTATTTTATTTTTAATAATATTCGTTATTAGTGTAGATAAGCTATTGGGAGGATGGTGAGAAACCCCCTCACTGTAAAATATCAAATTTGTAAATCAATATCTATTTGCACTTTGTGTTCAAGAGATATAATTATATATTCAATTAAATTGTTTGTGTTATATTTTTCAATTATTCATACAAGCGAATTATTATTATGTAAATAATATATAGGTTAAGATAATTATTGGTGATTCCGTCGCTAGGGGTTCCTTTGCTATATTTGATATTAATTTTATATAAGTTCATGGTTTAGAAACATGTTTATAACACTAGGTACACTTTTTTTAGAAAACAAAGAACTCGCATAAAATTCTGTATGACAATAATAAATGTGTATATATACATATATGTATATTTGAAAATTTTTTTGAAAATGGTTTTTTTCATAAAAAATTAAAAAATTACGAACTTATATTTTTTTTCAAGTTTTTTTATTTGGTTAGTTTTTCCGGATTTTTTTATGGTGGTAGTTTGGAGAGAACATAATGATACCGAGTTTACATGATATTTATGTTTATAACGCGTATTGTTGTAGAATAATTTTATCGTATAAAAATCATAATTTAATTATAACTTGTTTTTGAATTAATTAATTTATCTACAAAACTACGCAATATCATTTACGGAACATCGCAATAATGTGATTATTTCGTCATAATTCAGGTTAAACGAACTTGCGGAATTCTAGACAAAGATCGTAACATAATTCCGCACTAAACAAACATTTCTGTAAGTAAAGTACACGTGAAAAGGAAACGTAACTATTTTAAAGTTTCTTTGCAAAACTCACCCGGCGCTCAAGGCCCGGATAGCTCAGTCGGTAGAGCATTGGACTTTTAATCCAAGGGTCCAGGGTTCAAGTCCCTGTTCGGGCGATTCTTTTTGCGTTTTGTTTATTTATTTAATTATATTAAAAATAATTATTATTATCGTTTTGTAATATTGTTTAGGATTACTTGTCGTAAAAAAATGATATTAGAATATATATTTTTAAAGGCAATAAATTTGATTAAATCGTTGGAAGTAGGTACGTATTAATTTTTTTTCTAATATTTTAACAAAAATACGTGCATTACACTGAATATTTAAATTGGTATGATGAAATTATTATTATTCCCTTGAAAAAGTTTTTCTGCTTGCGTATTTTTAATTTTTATTAATCGTGTTGTGGCCCTCTGTTGATAAAGTCCCGCATTAAAAACTATGCGAACTGAAGAAAATTAGTCTTGACGTTAGTTTGTGTAATGTATCAACCATCTGTTGGTAAAGCTGTGAAGCTGAACAATTTTTTTAAAACGAAGTTTTAAACCAATATACGAAACTGTTTATGCCAGAAAAACATAGAGGGCGCTACTACGATTTCTCACTGATGATATATTTTTTAATATTATTATTTCGAGTTTTCATTGTCAAATCTTTTATTTTCGAGTAGGGAAAAGGGATGATACTATTTTGGGAAGTCATCAAGGTTTTGTGAGTTAGTTGTTAGTAAATTGGTGAATTTCAAACATCAAAAAGTATTGATAATAATAATTGGATAATTATTTATGGAGCGCCGTTTTTGTGAGAAATCATTTCAACGGCGGTGATAATTGATTTATTGTATGTAGAAAAGATTCTTGCTGTACAAATTTTCTTACAAGCATTCGTTGGGCGCTTATAGAGGTTCCAGAGAGAGATTGAACATGATATTATCGTTCTAGTTTCCAGTATCTTCTGTCATTTTCATACAAGACATGTGTGAATGAAGATTTTTCGTCGATGACTCTGAATCTAATATGGTATGTGTGTATTGTATGCTATAAAAAATATAATGTTTTAAAACAATTTAATATAGAAACTTCGCTTCTGAATATTTTCTAACAATGTGAATAATTTATCAATTTCACAGCACATTGTGACTTCTGGACAATTTATATAATATGTATTGTAAACTTAGATGAATTAATAGAGAAAATTGCGTTACTGAGACAGTGCGTACAGTTTCACTAAAATAAGATCAGTTTTGTGAAAATACTTCAGCGGACCATTCATGTTTCTATTTCATTCGCACGCACCTGTTATTTTAATGGCTAACCTTTTCATAAGTGGTGCTAAATTTTTGTTGGATAAATACGCATATAACATGTCTTGTGTTTTTATAACGTCATTGATTTTTAAACTACATTGATAATCCATTACAAAGGTATTGGATCACTACATTGATGATCCATGACAAAGGAATTAGATGTTTGTTAAATACCTATTTTATTTATTTTAAATGGAAATCATACTAATTTAAAGGCTTTGGTACATTGTGCCATGTTTAGTGATGAGTTGCACTTCTGTGTGATCTCGGCATCTTTAAAGATTTATCCGAGATTTGATTTACTATTATTTAGAAAAACATCAAGACCACATAGTATTATTTATTGGCCTTTGTTTTCATTTAAACATTATTCCAATAAAGTAGTAATCAATATAAATTTTTTATGTAATTCTATTTTATGACACAGTGACACTGAAAAATTTAAAAATAACTGTTTATTATGAAAATTTAACAGGTTGACTGTTTTCATCACGACTTTGTCGTCATTGTCATCACTCATCACAGTTGATAATGAATCTAATGATTAATGATGTATAGATTTTAGGAGCTTTTTCTGCATTTTAATTCTTTATTTATGATATTATTGTTATATTTATTATAATTGTTGTGTTAATAATAAGTAATATTTAATTTAATTCATGATGTAATTCCATTTTTGTATCACTTTTCTATTTAATTATTAATATTATTCGACGTTCTATTAGATTGCAGATGTTCTTTGGCGACATCTATGAACGTTTATACCAAGTGAAGCGCGTCAAAGAGTTTCACTAGATGGCGGTAGTCGTATCGTGTGATGCCGTCTTAGCTGAGAAACAAAAAATAGACATGGTTGTGTAATAAGTTTAGTAATAAATAATCACTAAGTAATTACCTTCCCCGAAATATAATTTATGTGGTTCTCATCAAAGAAAAATGTGAAGGTGCCTTATCAAATGCAAATCTAATCGTACAAAAATTCCTTAGATTACAGATTAAAAGATGAATGTTGTAGCAAACAACATTGACCAAGAAAAGGTCTGTAGTGTTTACGTGATTTAAGTTTATAGTAATTTTATAAAATCGATGACATACTTTTAGTCCCTGCTCGTTTCAAAAAGAATTTAACCTTAAGAAATTGTTCACTTCGTTTGACCTTTCATAATAAATTATTACTAAAAATGTTGTCTCAAAACCTGTTTTTTACGTGTTATTTAAAAAAACACTCTCCCAGCAATGGATGGGTAAATAGATTAACCCATAATTTCCAATCTTTTCCCCAATTTACCCGTCCCACTTTCCACTCGCTCAAATCGGATATTACGTATCGGAAGGCCTGTTTTTCCGATTTTTCATTTCAATTATTGCACTCGTTATATCGCAATTTCCAGCTTTCCAAAATTTTGTAATTTAAAAAAGTTTTTATTTTATTTTATTTTTGAAACAAATATTTTTATATAAATTATTTGTATATAATATTACATGTCTTTTGGGTTGCATAAACCAGTTTTTTATATTTTGTTGTCTCGAAGAAATCAGATTGACGACCAGTTTGTTAATTATTGAAAACTATGTGCTGTTTACACCTAAACTATGTAGAAATATTTTAATTAAATTAAAGTTTCTGTTTTATTTATTCTCGACAAGGAATCGTATCGTATGTCAATGTATTCTGTTATTATTTTATAACTAACAAAGTAATCATTTCTCCGTTTCGCCGCAGGGGTAGGTAGAGACGACGGACTCGCCAAACAACTCGCTCTTGGCACATACTCCTTGCTCCAGTCAAATTCATACATCGTCTCATAGACACCCTTTTTTTGTTTGTATGCCTATCAACTAATTATGATCTACTAGTTCATTATAGACCCATAAGAAACCATTAAAAGGAATAATATCCTGTGCTTTGTGAAAAAATAGCCTAATAATTTCCTTTTAAAATGACTGATGAAAATTGAAAAATTTGAAATAAAGATTTTACCACATTTATAGTGATAACCGATAACGTTCTATCATAATCTCATTCTCCCTTTTTTGTAATTCTTTTATTAATGAACATTTTTTTTTGTATTTTCGTCGTTTAGTTAGCCAGAGCTCTTTTTACACCCTGAGCCATCTACGCCGCATCGTAGCGCATAGCGCTCCTCCGCTTTGATTAGCGGTGTTTTTTTACATACGCAATGCGTAGTTACCGCGTAGTTCGGTAGCTCGTTACTTTGTTCCCGCATCGCTTGACACGTGCCAGAATTTAGATGGTGAAAATAATCGATTCTTACCCCCTCTGCTTTACCCAGGGTTCTGCAAAATATGTGCTTTGCTGTAACTGAAATACAAAATACTTTTACGCATGTATTTAAAATACGAAATACAAAATACTTTCAAGTTGCGTATTTAAAATATAAAATACAAAATACAGTATTTTAACCTTTTTTATTTAAAATATAAATTACAAAATACATTCAGGACCTTTGATTGCAATAAATTGTCGTTAAGTGCCCTACATTACATTGAGGTGTCAGGTTTGTCCGGGTCCTTGCGGCGGATGCGTCTGCCCACGTGACGTGGCAGGCCAGATCGGGAGAGACTGGTTGGTAGAGACATTTTGATTTATCCAGCAGGGCTCTCTCTCAGCTTGCACCGTGGTGGGAGGGACGGAATCATTCGTCAATCCTGGATACACTGACCCCCAGATTCCTACCCACTCCTCAAACTTTTGCCTTCCCAGAACATCCTCACCTCCCTTTCCTAAAAATACCCTCCACATAGCATCCCAAGGATGACACAAACCCTGAAGGGATTTAAAAAAAGCTAGAGAGTTATTGTAAAAAAAAATGTGTTTTTACTGTAAATTATTGGATACATCACATCATTCAATTGATGCATTCAATTGATTCAATCTATCGCTGTTGTTGTCCGGCATTGTATACGATGATGTTGAGTGAATTTAATCTATTTATTATAAATATAAGGTTTCGTGAAAATAACGGAATTAAGAATCACAAATTAGAAAGAATTCATATTTATGAATAAATACTGCGAAACGATTAAAATGGCAATTGACAAGACATTTGCTTTGACCTGCAGTGTTGCCAACTCTAAAGATTAACGTACATATATTATATTCTCCTGGTTTCTAGTGTTTCAGTCAGCTTATTTTTCATTATCATAAGATCGCTAAATGTATTTTGAAGCCATGAGTATTTGAAATACTAATTATAAAATACCTCAGCATCATGTATTTGAAATACCAATTACAAATTACACTTTTAGGAAGTAATTGAAATACCAATACCAAATACGTAATTGTATTTCAATTACATGTAATTCAAATACTGCCCAACCCTGGCCTCTACCTAAAACGAGATGCGGCCATCATCCCACGGCAACTGATACCAGACTCGACGAGATCTTCTCGAATTATTGCCTTTCTTTGTTACGAAATGATGACCCAGTTCAATGACCTATTTATCCCGGTTTTAAACAACTTTTTGTTATGCAATGTTATTTATGAGGAAGATTAAATAATAATATTTAGATATGTACCAAATCAATGGACATTTAGATAATGTCTAAAAATTGTGGTTGTACTTGTTGGAAGTGAATTTGTGTCGGCTAACATAAAATATTGACAACATTTATAATGAAACGTTGGATGGAATTTTATGATGGTGATTAACGTAAGTTTCCTTGTCGCCAAGGTCAGAGTTCACGGATCAAAGGGTTATTGACGTGGGTGGTCGTGGATTCCACAACATATTTATATATTTTTTAATGATATTTAATTATTATTGTGACCTTAGTAAGATTGCGGGTTTATTCGACTCTATTTAACCTATATTAATTGGTACTTATATTAAATAGAATGATCGTAGGTGAAGGTTACATTTTTTGTTAAACTCACGTGATATTTAGATTGCATGCACCATGGGAAAACCAATCAGAAAAATAAATCGAATGATTTTTAGATATGATTTAGCCGTAACGAACTGTGGCCTTTTTTGTGCAAGAGGGCTAAAGATTAAAAATATCATTATTATATTTTTGTGATGTGATATTTTAATGACATTATTTCGACAGCTAGTTCGGAACTTTAAATAAATAATTGCAGTTTACCACAAAAAAGACACCAACTGCTACTATCTTAAATAATTTTTAAAGTAAGACGCAATAGCGACTAAAAGTAAATAATATTTCTTTATTTTTATGCACAACAATAAATAATTGTGTTGGCTGGTCTAATCGGGGTTATTTCAAGTGCAAATTGTTTGCTCTATAGAAACAGATGCATTTTTGTTGAATTTAGTCATCGTCTCGTACAAATCATTGTTTTTTTCTTTCGTGTTTTAATACACATGATGACGACGTTCTTTCCTGTCAAACAATGTTAACGATATTGTAATCTGCATCCCGGCCGCACCAATGTCACATTTAATATGGTGCAAACTGCATTAAGAGTGCATTTAACAAAATGTCACGCTTTCCACGCAGGCAATAAAATTGTATATAAATATATATTTTAACTTAATGAGTTAAACCTCAAATTGTAATATTTTAAATAATGAAGACAATATTTGCTCAACTGAATTGAAAATCTGAAATAGAAAAATCTGAAAAAGATACGGTCACATCTGGGATCTCAACCCAGGAACTTCGGCTTTTCGGGCCGCAACTCTACCAACTGAGCTAATGTGTCTCTATCCGATTCGGTCATATTCAACTGTATCATTCTTCGACAGTTGGTAAGGGAACGTACCCATACTACGTGACCTACTTTTTGCAATTGTAACCCCCCCTCTCCCCTCGGTGACCACGTGTAGTATATTCCAAAACCCCCTTCCCCTACAGTTTTCACTTAGCTTCCTGCTAACAAAAAGTTTGAAAAAAGTATTTGGCTTATATTTGTCTTTATTAATACGGCGCTGGCTGCGTGACGGCAAGAGTGCATGCATACCTATAATTACAAGTGGAAAAATTATTATCAAGATAAAACTTATGTCAAAATATATTGTAACCAGAAAAAAAACGCGAGATTTCCCTAGAGGATATTGACTATGTGATAAAAAACCTAAACCCTCCGCCCCTCATTGTGACCAAGGGTACTATTTTGAAGATCCCCCTCCCCCCCTGAACGGGTCACGTATTGTGGGTACGTTCCCTAAGTTGCGGTCCCGAAAGGTCCTGGGTTCGAATCCCAGATGTGACAGTATATTTTTGCAATTTTTCTGTTTCAGATTTTCGATTGAGTTTCGCTAATATTGTCTTCATTAATTAAAATATAAAGTTTTTATTCGGCAATCTTTAAAAAACACCACACATTTAAAATAAGATACCTACTTCCAAGGTTATAATTTACAATTGGATAGGCAGCGATTAAACATTTGATTTTTGGTGTCATTTTCAATTTAAATGTGTTTTCTTTAGATCCTTTTCGGATATACATACTTGAAATTGTTGGCTCTTTATTATTTACTACGTGTGATCAAATCGATTAACTCGGTTTTAAAAAATGCTAAAATTCTGATGAGATCGATATAAACGGCAATAAGGAATTAGCTTAATGGATAGATTCATCTGATGCGTCTTCCGGACAAAGTAAGGTTCCGAGTTCGAGTCTTGGTCACGGCCTTCTCTTTGTCTGCATATTTTATTTTTTTTAATACATAGGTATTTATTAATATGTGTGAAAAGCTTTATAAATTTAGTTTTAGTAAATAAAATAAATTATTCGGTTTTAATATTCACGTCATTGTCCGTGAAACCAGCTTGGAGGTTGTACTGCCGTAATTCCTTCTAAATTAGTTAGTCAGGAAGTGACCTGCCTCGCATTGTTCCGGCTTGAGGCCCCAGGGTCAGCTGTTGAGGTCACACTCGTAAATTTCTCTCCCCTCATTCAACTATGTAGTATGCAACTACTATCTCCCGGGAATTTAACCGAGGTTTCCGCTAAGCTATTCACAAAATTCTACATAAAACTATAATAATATCTTGTTTAAGAAAAAAATTGTAAAGCAATTTAGCATATTTATTTACTACGGGGCTTTTTCTTATTCAATAATTGAAAACATAGAAAAAGACGTCTTGTCTTTTTTTTTACAATTAAATTGATTCCATCTGCCCCGATAACGGACCCCGTTGTGTCCATTAACAGGGCTGTTCGAATCGTCGAAAAATTAATCACGAAAACTTGAATTGATCTTTCAAAACTTTATAGATTACATGATGGAGTATGACATTGTAACTGAAAATAGTAAAGTTGACCTGTATGTAAATCCCAGACAGAGGAGCTGTGCACTATTAATGCTAAACCTCCCGTTTAAGAGTGCTGCTTCGTATATTCAGATTTCTGCTGTAAAGAAACTAACTAACTAACCATCACGCCGTTTAACAAAGTAATCATTTCGCCGCTGAGGTAGGCAGAGAGGACGGACCGCCAAAAAACTCGGTCTTGGCACACACTCCTTGCCTCATTCACATTCATACATACTCTTCTATTATTCTGACTCTTGACATGGCCCGACTCAAGTATCTGATTTACTTGATCGCGCCACGTCTTCCTTGGGCGTCCTCGGCTTCTTCTACCATTCACATTCGCGTCATAAATTCTCTTTACACTCCTTTCTTCATTCATTCGCTCAACATGCCCAAACCATGCTGTAAAGAATATTAATATAATACATTCATTAATCACACCAATAAATAAACACAACCGATATTAATTTTCCGCTGCAGTGCAGCATTCTCCCAGCAAGAACCTCAATTTGTTGATTATTTCGGTTGCTCGCGTCTGTATCGTCGTGCATAATAATATTTAACGCATGTTGCGGTTCCCTCCCTATCGAATAATATGCAAATGCGTTCCTCGCTGACGGCGATATTGCCCATTTTCTTGGAAGCCAAGAACACGTGTGCTTGTGCATATTTAGGAGTGGATGAGGCATCGAGGGGCCTCGCACGTGTAGTTCAATGAAGTCATAAATGAACCAAAAGTTAATACCAACTTCACCTTATTTTTCCTTGTTGAGCGAGAGCGAGTCTGTCCGGTTTGCATTGGTTTTGTCGAACTCGGATTTATTAATGTACACATATTGGAAAAACGTTGTACAGGAGAATAAACATGTTAATTAATCTGTATTCTTTTCTACCCTTTCCCCTTACTTTGCTTTTTAAACACTCGCATCTTTTAAAAAAAAAGCACTATGTCATTTTATTGCCGCTGTTATTCAAGGTTAATTGGAAGAAATTACCACAGCAATAGGCCCGTTTTTATCATAATAATGTTTTATGTAAACAGGGCCTTGCTAAAAAACTTATTTTAACCTTACACAACTAATAAACAACCAGTTTATTTTATTGTCCTGATGAAGATTGAGTCCAATCGAAACCGGTCGACAAATATAATAATAAATATAAAGTGGTTTAAAACTAAGTTATTTGTTTTATTTGGTGTAATAAACAACCGTTTACCATACATAAATAGTTGTGTGATAGGTGTGTAAAATTTAAAACACGTTTTTTAGTAAAGGGGTAAATCTTTATTACAAAATAACGATGAGTTTATTTTAGCAGTAGTTCTGTGAACAGTAGATCCCGCATTAAAAAAACATGTATAGTCTGTCAAAATAGAGTAGAAAACATAGGAGGGCGCCACTGTTCTTCAAATACTCAAATTATAACACATGGTGGAAATGTAAAAGCTGGGTAACCTACAATTATGTAAAAAGACAAAAACTCATAAAAGTGGTAATGATACTCACTGATCTCAAAATTAGAATTGTATGTGTGTATAGTATACCTTTCCAATTTTGTGCAATATTGTAGTAAAATAAAAATCAGTTTAGAATTTGCTCACATTTATTTAATACTAGCTGAAGTACCCAGCGTTGCCCGGGCTTTAGATCACCCCCCTAAAAAAACGTACTTTATGACGAATAGCACTGATGTCAAAAGTATCTTTAGCTTTCGGAATGCGACCCTCTTTTATTTTGCCTGGAGTTTCGAATTTACCCTATTTTTTTCGCTCTCCTTGACAATTTGCCTGATTGTACTTTCTGAATTACCTGCAAAAAAAAATACAACTATGATAGCTAACAATATTATATATCTATATGCACATCCCTTCTGACCCGTAGATGGTTCATCCCGAGCATGCCCAAGAGAAAGTCGGTAGGATAGAGCCAGGGTTATAGCCAAATAAAGTTTATTTAATCGATTTGTGTTATTTCACAATTAATTATTTAAAATAATATGTAGTATATTTGCGACACGTTCTAGAGTGGAACATCTCAGAGTACTCTTAGTATCGCCCTGGTGTAAGACCACCATTCAGAATTGAAACGTTGCTTGAAATGGATTTAGCCGTGCTTAGTGACTAGATCTGAATAGCCAGGTACTTCCCCACATTCCTCTTCATCGTCTCCATCTCTTTCCCACTTACCTTCAGCCTCATAACATACCCCAATCGGGGATGCCATAGTCTCACTGGCTCCAGACGGGGGCAGTTGGGACTCTTGTGAGGTATTCACTATAAAATAATGGGTAGTATCAGTATAAATTGGTTTTGCTAGCCTACAAATTTTTTAGTACAATTTTTTTATATTTTCTACTCTATTTTGACGGCCTATATTCTCATTTTTTCTTATTTAATAAATCAATAACAAAATATCCTCTGAAATTATACGATTTGCACGTAGGTATTTAAATACCTACCTACCTAATTATGACCCATGTAATATTTTATACGTTTTATAATTTCTAATAAGGAATTATACAATTTGCCCAAAGAAATTATTTCTTTAAACTTTTTTCAGGTAGGTGGTAGGTTAGATGGTATTTACCATAATATTGAATACGCCTTGTCAAAGTTTTCCATCTAGTCAAAGCAGGGCTTGCTTGAATAATTAAGTGGATGCATCAAATCTTCGAAAACGCAAATCAGTCAAGTATCAGAACTAGCTTTATTTTTTATATCAATTTTTAAGCAGAAAGTTATTAAAGCCTTATTCCAAATTTCTACAGCAATCATTTTAATATAATAATCTGGTTTTCTCGCACAAGATATCTTTACTTTATTGTGTAGTTGGTTTTACGCCCTTCGTGCTAAAATATACGCTCCTTATGCTGAGTTCTCTATCAGTTTTCAGTGGCGATGTCATTCCCAGCTTTTCCCCTCAATGCCGTATTGACCCAGTCCCATACCGTCATGACAAGAGCACGTAGCGTGAATATATTCCAAATGAAATGTGAGATTTTTTCCAATCGACTCGAATGTCAGCTTAACTCTGCGATATACTCAAGGCCAGGAACAATAAAGTTGGAACGGAACTGTTTACGGATGCCGCTTTCCGACAATTGTGTTTCTTGAAGTTTAATTATTTTATAACTTCTACCTGTTTCAATAGTTGGAAAAGTTTTCGCTTATTAAAGTGTATAATGCGGCTCGGCTTTCTCGTCTTGCTAATAATATACATTAGAATTATTCATTCGGAGACTTCGATGCATACAATATCGTACATGTGGCATATTTTGTTATAATGTACTGAATAATGTACGTATGACCAAGCGCGACACGCGAGCTTTTTCCATGGAAGCGATTAACGTCGAAACTGGGCAATGCTGAATTGAAGAAAAGTACTTGGGCGATTAAAAAAAAGTTTAATTCTTTTGTGGTCACTTTAATGGCTCCAGCGATTGTCGGAACCATTGTTTTTTTATTCAGTTTTAACCTTCGTGTCCCGTGTTGACCTTCGCCCGTGTGGCATTTCTTTGATTGTGATTGAAGGTGTGCGACGCTCAACGAAATGTCGCAGATGTTCTGTAGCTAGACGATAAAATACTGATTTTATGTGTTCTGGAGAACCATGGAGTATTCCATACCAAGAGTTGTTTTTCGTACTAACGAATGTCGGAACTATGATTATACCTACTTGTTTAGTAAATGTTTCCCGCCTTTCGTTGGTCCCTCATAACTGCGTGTTGCACAACACGTGTAACCTCATTCATATATGAAATCATTCCTGAAGGGTCAGTGTGATCACCTAAAGGCCGGTCTTTTGCCACCAATTTCACAAACAATACCTCAAACATTACCATAAACGTGGGGCAGGGCCACAACGTTTGTTGTTTTCCATGTGCCACGGAAAGTAAAAACATTGTGGCCCCGACTTAACTATCCACAAAGTGTCTAAACATTTTCGTCGGAGGAGACGCCGCTTAAAGAAAAGATAATTTATAAAGTCCTCTCTTTAAAAAATAAATAAATACTAATGTTACTAAAGGGCCGATGAGATCACATACTAATATAATCTCTTTAAAAAAAAAATCAAATGTTATTAAAGGGCGATGAGATCACAGATAATATAAAAATCTTATGTAGTTACTTCGAGGTTTCAAGCAAACCTCATGTTTTTGTTCCCGCTAGTATAAGAAGTAATATAATTAGTATTTGAATATTATTAATTTGAACATTCGTGTTTTAATCATAATTATGGAACATAAAATAATTCCTCTGGCATTCGAAGTGCTGTCCTGCAAATCGGATAGTGAGTGAGGGCGTTAATGATTTATTTGAAGTTTGATCATTTCCGACAGGAGGCGGTCAAAGATGAAAGGGAACGAATCGAGAATACCAAATTGTTTTGGTTCGCTCATAAAAGTGAAAGATTCTTCAAATCTCAAAATTACAAGCTGCAGAAACAGAAAAGGAAAATAAATAAATGTCCGAGATTGATGTTTCAGGGTATTTTGAGCGTTTGGATTCGAGCAATGCAAGTAAGTTAAGCGCACTCGAAGTGAAATAACACAAAACTGCGCTATACAAATGTTATTATTAAATATGTAAAATCCAAAGAAGCGAAGTTAGCAGTCCACAATGGAGTGCTTGTACGTACCCTGATGTATGGCAGTGAGGCATGGAACTGGCAGAGGAAGGATGAAAGTAGACTAAATGCTGTTGAAATGAGATCCCTGAGGCGTATGTGTGGTAAAACCATGTATGATCGTGTGAGAAATGTGGAGATTCGAAAAGAATGCAAGGCTGATGTAAGCGTAGTGAGTAAAATTAAGAAAGGAACCCTCAGATGGTTTGGGCATGTAGAGCGAATGAACAAAGAAAGGAGCGTAAGGAGAATATATGATGCAAGTGTGAATGGTATAAGAAGTAGGGGACGTCCGAGAAAGACATGGCACGATCAAGTGAATCAGATACTTGAGTCGGGCCATGTCAAGAGTCAGAAAAATAGAAGAGTATGTATGAGACGATGTATGTGGATGAGGCAAAGAGTGTGTGCCAAGACCGAGGTGTTTGGCGGTCCGTCCTCTCTGCCTACCCCTGCGGGGAAACGGCGTGATGGTTAGTTAGTTAGTTAGTTAAAATCCGCTTCTATTGGGACGAAGACACTGCGAATGAACATCAATCAGTAAACTCAGGCCTCTTGAAGGGGTTCGGTAAATCGCTATTTTTTGTTTCGGAAGTATGTCACCCATTATGTCCGCCATAGTTGCTTCATTGAGCGTGAAAAATTCGCGAGTCTCGTAGTGGTGGTGTCCCCATTTAATTTCATGGTGATCGACCGTCATCTTCGGGTTTATTTTCGGGTGATCGGGGCCCACTTTCGGCACGGTCCATCTCTCCCGATCTTGGCACCCGGCCAAAGCAAAGGTTGCATCCGATCTTGCTTACTCTACGTGCTTCCACGAAGAGATGAATCCAACAAGCATTCAGTTTGTATCACCCTATTCCCCGACTCAGACGGGTAAGAAAATAACGCTGACCTTCGGCCTAACCTAAACCACCTACTTGCTGAAACTCGGTTATTTACCGTTACACCGCTTGATTCTGATTTTTATTCAAATCTCAAAGACAAATTTACTTAGTATTTTTCGGTTCTTATATCGATCGTTCAGTTGATTAGTCAGACATCTCCGAAAAATCGAAATTTGAGTCGAGTATGCGGTTATATGTAAAAGTGTATCCTTTATCCGGTACAATATTACTCATAAACACCACCAAATCAATTATAATGCAGAAAAACTTGTAGTGAATTAAACAAAATGTCATACTAATGTACAGGGCCTTTATGTCTGCCGGAGTTATTTTTTTATCATAAATAATATGTAAAATTCAGACACGTGTAAATAATATTTGATTTACGGTGAGCATTCGAATATTGCTTTCTACATTACCTCAAAACTTAGTATCTGGAGATGTCTGATTAATTAACTGGACGATCGACATATTTTTTATTCTTATTTTTTATGTTTTTATATAAAGAAACATTAAAAAAAATACATATATATCAAATAAAAATAATTTAAAAACAGAGAAAAAGTCCCAATAAACTACTTTCAATTAGTTTGTCAATGGGTTCTTTAAACTTAATGGATTATAACAAAAATGAAATTAACTATTAAAAAATAATTGTTTACATACATATAAAAAAAACTATTGTATACATTCATATCATAAGAGATATAGCCTAAAGAGGTGTAATATGATATAAAAAAATATATAAATCAGTTAGAAATTGTTTTTCTTAGAGTCTAATACAAACTTTTTCTTTCAGCGAGCCAATTTTTCAACATAATATTTGTTTTTACGTTGGTACATTTTTTTAATTGCTGCAGGTAAGCAATTAGGTATGATTTATATAATTATTATTTATTTATTTTATTTATATATTACAAACAATACAATACAAAATGATCCTTTGTCTGTCCAACTGTGAAGGATTCCCGTTTCAGGACAGCCAAATTGTGTATTTAGTACATAATATTCTTACAATGGAATGGCGATTCTGTCAAGACAACTTTTGAGAACATTAGTAATTGCATTCGAAGTGACGGGATTATTTCTTTATCCTTGAAAGAATCGCCAAGATGAATATACATTAATATATTTATATTTTATTAAGTCCAGAATAAAAGGCTTATTATGATTTGAAATTTGTGTTGTTTAATAGAATCTATCGTTTGAAAATTGAACAAATCTGCCAATGACCAACGGTATAATCTTAGTATATTAAAAATAAACTTAGTTTTTCAAAATTTTAAAACTCCGTGTACCATATAAAATAACAATCTTACAAAATCAATTTATGTTTTTTGTAAAAAAGAGTCAATACATCTAGAATTTGATTTAAAAAGGACTAATTTCCGGTATTCTCTGGTAATACTAGTAGGTGTTCAATAGCTTTATTTGCATGCACCGGTTGTTCAAACAATTTTCAAATAGTTTTATTTTTATTATTTCCCTCTTATTCCTTTGATTTCTAGTATTTTCAATAATTTTCTTTGCTTAATAGTGTCAAATGCCTTTGAATAATCTGTAAATAAGGGGACATACGTTACTTACGTGAACAGTTAAAAAAAATTTTAGACCCCTCCGCCCCCCTTGGTGAGATTAAGTGAGATTTACTGGGACCCCCCCCCCCCCCTTCCCTTACGTGAATTTTTTTCTTACTCTCGAAAAAAATGTTTTTCATAATAGACATTTTTAGCGGGCAAAATGGGACACTTCAAAAGAAGTTAAACAATATTTTTTTATTATCTCTATAATAATATATACTCTTTTTAAGTTGAGGTGAGACTTTTATTGACCCCCCCCCCCTCGGTATAATGAGATTTTACTGGATCCCCCCCTATTTTTTACTCACGTAATTAATGTATGCTCCCTAAGACTAATACATGATTTTTACTATTTAATTTATTATTTATTAAGCTGGCAAACTTTTGAAGTAGCATTTTAGTTCCATTATAATATGTTTTTTAAAAACCAATCACGCAATATTACGAATCGTAGAACGCAGACCAACGACCCTTTGCAGTCGTCGATTTACTAGATATCTAGATAATGTTACAACATCGGGCCTTCTTGAGTTCTTTTTATTACCATATTTATTTCATTCCAGTTTAATGTAAGCACTATAAATTTATCTTGAACTAGACGTGAAAAAGGAGGCTAGTTGATACGTCAGTTTCATCTTTGCTTACAGAAGAATAAATATTTACTTTGATTAGTTATGAAAAATCATAACATATCTTAATTGTTCATATGAAACATCTTCTGTATTTATGTTAACTGACATTATATAAATATTGCATGCACATTTTAATAAATGACAAAAACAGACACATCCAGCTTATGCCATAACTTCGTTGAAATTATATATATATATATATATATTATGTTCAATGTTGTAATTTATTGTAAAATGAATTTAATTAAAATTACTTACTTACCTACGGTATAAACGGCTTCGTCTTTCTCGACACTTCACTCGATTGCAAATAATTGCATCATGGCTCAGTATAATTATATTATTGTGAACGCAGTGCATAAAAAAGATTGCAGCATTGTAATTTTTGTCAATATTAAAAGTCACTGTAAATAATTGATAATAGACGCCCAATTGGCAATTAGCAATAAGCTCACTCATATTATTTTAATTGTCTACAGAACAATCTTCCCGTCATTTTTTTCTGATTTACGTAAATCGCAAAGTATGATTTTGGCCAATAGGTAAAGGCATTAATCAGAATTCTTTCAGTATATATTAAAGTACATAATGCATTAATTACTTCCTTATTTCTGGCGAATGCAATTTTGCGTACGACTTCATCATATCTTTTACTAATAAAAGAGCAGTAAATGCATACCTCTAAGGTTTATAAGTTATAAATAATATAACGAGTTGTTAGTAATTCCCGAAAGACACTCGAAGTCGCTGTGAAACATCAACTTCATGCTGCTATTATATCATTGTCAACATGAAACTATGTCCACATATTTTGCATATTTGGTACAGTGATACCTGTTGTGACCCATGCTTCGATTTATCGGTATATTTTATAATAAACCGTCTCGGTTTGAAAAAGGTGTCCAAGAGCTATTTTTTTAAACGAAATTGTCATTTGAATTAGAAAAACAACTGTAAAGATGTCGCATCGTTTTAATTAGATACGTCTTTAATATTGACATAAACACCTGTAACTGTACGGTGAAGAACTATTTTTTTTACTAAACGTAATTTTTTTATTAGTATGGCATTAGTTTGTTTTGTATTATACGTCTTTCCTCTGCTAACGAACTGTTAGAGGGTTAACATTAAACGAGGTTTTACTAAATAATGTACAAACATTGGCAGTGTAGGTACCATGCTAAAATATTTGCACAGTCTTCCTTTTGATGTTATTCTCTTCGCCAACCGGTTTGTTGCAACCTCCCAAAGACGTATTAACTTTGGGAAAAAATACTTGCTTTCATTTTTACTGTTTGGGATGTCTGCCTCGGTTTGTGCAGGCTATAATATTGTTGGGTAGATGTACCTACATAATGTACGCACAGTGAAAAGCGAAACCCACATACTAAATTTTGCATATTTTCTAAAATGAAAGCGGTTGGGTTTTGCTTTGCTCGTTTTATATGCTCCTCCCCAGATATTAGGTATCAGCATATTTAATTATTATTCTCCTCGGAGATATTTCAATGAGACGAAAACAGATTCTTTTATGATCATTTTATCGTCGCTGTAATTGAAAAAAGATTGTACGTTTAATGAAAACCACGCTTTTTGAAGAGGAAATTTCTTCTGAAAAATGGAAGATGCCTTTTATGAAAACTGTTGAAATTTAAAAAAATATTTTTCTGTTTAAATTTTTCCTCATTTTACTATGAAGGTACATGATTTGCAGCGAACCATTGGATACTTTTTATAGAGAAGTACAAAATAAAACGTATGATTTGATCCTTAGTCAATTAAAGCAATGATATTCAAATACAGGCATTCTGCCAAACCATGTGTCAACAGCATTCCTAATGTTTGAAAGAAATCCATACGTTTTTATCCTAATGAACATTTTCTTTTCGTGCATCATCCATCACGCTTGTGTAGGTATAAAACCTGCACATTAAAAACACAATTTATTCACTATTTCTCTTTTGACGTTTCGGCAATTATTTCTCTGAAAGATACAAACGATCGAACTACGTATTGTTTTCTCATTATTGATATCTTATAAATTATTGCAGTGGTATTTTTCAATTATTAATTTATTTTCATTTTTATCTTGCAATATTTCATGTGATATCATTGTTTCAGTTGCAGTGCCGGCACAACCCGGGCGTTTATTATAATTTTATTTAATTACATGGTTTTTTTTTACCTGCCTCACTAGACAAAGTCTGTTCCGAGGCGGGTAAAAAACATATTAATAACAATAAATTATTATAATGGTCAATTCTATTAAATGATGGGTATAAAAATAATACCTTGTCCTTTACATCTAAAAAATAAAGCCAATCTATTCATTTAATTCACTTTTTGTCATGAAGAGTTTTAATTTTCAATGTACTTACTTTCGTTACTTAAATTTTAATTTTTCTGCTACCGGTTTCGACACATCCGTGCCATTCACTAGCAAACTTAAAACTAAACTTAAAATTTGAACAATTACAGAAATGAATTAGATGTTATTACACGGAGAAAAATGTTATTCTAAAATACGATCATTTTATTCGTAAAAACGGGACTGAATTTCTTACGAACAAATGAAAATGTAAGAATAATTTGTTGATATACGTACGAAATGACGTATACCAACAAATTATCCTTACATGTTCCCGCCAATAAACATTGAAACCCTGTTAATTTGTTCGTAAGAACTTCAGTCCCGTTTTGAACCGTTTTTACGAATAAAATGATCGAATTTTAGAATAACATTTTTCTCCGTGTAGGTGGGGGTAGTGGGAGGGGTGATTTTGGGTGAGGGGGAGAACAGTGGGAGGGGTCAATATCACATGGGAACATAGTCAAAAGGGGGGATTTGCAGGGTGCTATTATTTTGTTAACTAAATAAATTTTTTATTAAATTTTATTTTTTATTTTATTTAGTTAATGTTCAAGAAATACAAAACATTTTATTCATAACTAACATGCAATTGATATTTTGTAACTTTAACTGTTGAGTTAATTGAATCGTTGAGTAGTTCCAATATCCTCCCTAATGACTTTTTATTGAAAATGAGTTGTGAATGCCAACTTTTGTGTTTTCTAATTAGAAATGTATTGCAGTTATTATTATTTCCAAATTCCTCCTAGTTTATAAATCGTGTTTAAATATCGACCTTCCAAAATTCTCCGTAATTGAAACGAATTACGGAGTAGGTATTTTGAATCAGAAGTCAGTATTTCAACAATCTCAAAATGATCACCAGTTTCTTTCCGTACAAATTTTGGTCGTTTGGTTGATTTTTGTATCATGCTTATTCTATTAATTTCTCAATAAAAAAATAAAAAAACTGGAAAGTTGAAAACTCGTCAGCCCACACGTTTTTCTTGATTTACTCAAAAATATGAAAATCCATTAGGGGGAGTTTTGGAACTCAAGGATTTAATTTAGAAAAGTCATAAAGTAGGTATCTACCTGTAAATATAATATTCCTTGATTTTTCACATATTTCTATTGAATTATTTTGGTGTAATGCCTAGTTAACTAGGTAAGTGCTTTTGTATTTCGATTTCGGTACTCAATTCTAAAACACAATGATTATGTGTGCACTCCTCGTTGTCTTTCAAAGTAAAGCAAATAAATTGAATTTTTGTGTATTATTTTTGTTTGCTTATAACAGATTCCATACTATGTCTTTGATAGTATTTCTTTATGACCCATCCTAATTTGTTTTATAAAAAGTCACTTGATTTTTTAATTTACATAATAATATACTGCGTTGAATCGATCGGAAAACACACACGTTAGGTTGGACATGTTTTGCCTGTCACCCATTGTTTTATGTGCCCTCTAGACGTCCTTTGACCACCTATACGAATCTGAAACACTCACTCTATTTTCCGTACCTGTAATGTACATCAAAGAGGGGCCCAAGCGACATTTTGTAAATATTTCATTCCCTTTCCTATTCAGTGAAAACCCAAGTTCAAAATATATATTTCTTACGTAATAGAAATGCCCAACATAATACTGCATCAATAGAGAATAAATATTATTTTTCCAATTACTTCGTGCTATTTGCTAAGCATGCTTTAAGCCAGTGTTCACCTGCTTTTACTCAGTATTGTTTTTGTGTGCTTTGCCTGTAACTAAATTAATCCACGTCAGAAGCCGCTCTAAGTGCTTATTGGTATGGTTTTCAAATGGTCTAAATTAGATCACCTCTATATAAAGAACCCATTTATGTTTTGCGTGAGTGATTAATAGCGTGTTCAATGTTTTATTGGATTGACATAATGTACTTAAATAAAGATTCGTCATGAAAAGAGCGTCATGGAAGCGCTGGTGCACTAAATAAACCATTGACCTTCGCTGTCCTTTCTCAAGGACTGGGTTTACTCTTCAAGTGTGCTTTTTTGCTGCTCCTTTGAAGGTTAACTGCATTGATCACGTCATTCTTACTGGCATACATGCACGTGTGTGCATTGTGCACGCCCATATATGCATCAAACCAAACCTTCACATCGTTGGAGAACTGCCACGCCTGTCATTTAAATCATAATAATTTCCTTTGGTGAAATATTTCCTTCGTTTTATCTCAGCGCAATCTTCTCTTTAAATATTCCCGTAAAATTTATGAAATCATTCGAAACTTCCCGATAATTAATTTTTGCGAAATAACACAATATCTACAGTTAGTATCATCAACACAGTTAGTTAGTTACACAATATCTACACTATGTATAAAATTCTTTTAATAAATAAATAAATAAATTCCTAAGATATTTTTTTATTATTTTCCCATCTCCTGTTTTGAAATTTGCTGTCACGATGTCTGTAGTTCGTCCAAAAATAATTCATTTTGTTTTCATTGCTAAAACTGAAAACGTGTTTTCCTCGTAAATTTTCGTTTGTAATGCAAATTTGAACTACAACAATCTTAGTACTAGGTAGCATAGTAAAATTATTCTATTTCTGAAACAAATGAATAATTATTTCAGTGTTTCAATTCTGCAATATTTACTTTGGCTCGTCGAATTTCACTTAAGACTATTTTTAAACCATACATTAACATAAACACAAGCTTATTTTCCTGAAAACGAGAGGATATAGAGGGTACCTAACAGGTGTGAGTCTAATGTGTATTTTATATTGACGCTTCTCATATTACATTGTTTAATCAGTTAAGTAAACGGTAAGTTTAATTATATTTATGACTACCACAACAAGGGCATTAATTAGCCTAGTATGGTAGTTAAAAAAATGTCAAAAACTGTAACATTTAAAAATTTATTAAATAAAAAAAACAATTTACTTAAATAATAAATAAATTCCTCCCTTCGAGGGTTACAAAATTCTTATTGCATTATTTGTTCCCCATTCTTCAACTTTCACGAATTCTGCATTTAAATTTCCTAACTCAAATTTCCTAATTTCTTTTTCTAAAATAAAAGGCCCTCGCATGATGATCTCATCGCGGTTGCCGAAGGGCGAACATTTTTCGCAGACTGTATTATCAGTGGAGCGTGTAATTTTGTTGGAGCCCATCTTTTTATAGCTTTATTTTTTACCTTCTAAAATAAAAGCAAAATATCCTACAGAGATCTTAAAAAATACTAAAATGATTAAATAAATTAATCAACATTTCTTGTAATTTTAGTATTTAACCGTACTTAAACTGAATTGTTTATTTATTATTTATTGGGGTTTAGTGTAGGGTTCTGGGTTAGTAAATTTATTGTATTGAATTTAGAATGATGTATGTTATGCGTTATTAATTATTACCCTTCTAATGCTCTCTTGCAGGTTAGTATTTACCAGGGAGTAGTCTCCCCGATATTGTATGCCATTCAGTTGGCATTAAACGCGTTGTTTTAATCGCGCTAAATGCTTTTGCATAAAAACAAGTCTGAGTGAATTCATCCAAATACAAAAACAACAACAGCGTTTTTTTATTGTCGAATTAAATTTGATTCAAAACAATCTAATGAAGCAGCCGCAGATCATAAAGCAACCAACGATGTTATTCACATTGTATATTTCAAGTCTTCATCAATCATGACAGTCCGGACAGCCTGGATGCGCAGTTTATTAAAATGTACAAATTATGACAGATTGACTTACTTCGAAAATTGCCGTGAACAAACTCTCCGAACGTGCCAAAAACTTGACGAAATTTGAACTGGTGCACACAATTTTGTAAAAAAAAAAAAATAGAGGAATGTCTCACGTGAAGACATCGTAATTTTGCATTAGTAAAGCGCAAATACTTTACCTAGGTATATATTTAGTAGTGCATATTCATGTAGGGCTATGTACTATATTAACAAGCTAAATGTTGATGAGCTATTGCACGTTGGATGGTATAATCTAATTTTTCGTTTTGGTGTCCTACTCGATTATGCCAGCTGGTTGAAGATCAACGTTAGAACACACGTTGGCTGGTAGGCCTGTGGAGAATTTGAGGTTGAATCGTTGAGTACAGTCAAATGGATCAGGACATTCGATTAATCTTAATGGTATTCAATAGAATTCGATTTGGACGCATTATTTTAAGCGCTCTTTTGTTGGTAACCCATCTTGGAAATCTTCAATCGTGCGGTGTATCCTATCAAAACGCACCTCTTTATTTCTTAGTTTATTTTACTTTGACGTTAGTTGTATTGGACCACGACCATAGATGGAAAGTGTATTTCTGCACAGTGCAACACTGTAACCAGGCGCAGTGTTCCTTCGTTGGGAAAATTGTTTTCGCCCATTTGTCTGTTGTTATTAGAGAGCGGCCCCCGCACCCCCCGTACCGCCGGCCCCTCCTCACGGATGGGGTGATGTCACGGCTATTATTAGCGTTATTTCCATCGGCAGCTTTCGGATTCGGACCAGGTGTTGTGCTCGGACTTTTTGCTCAAGCTGCCCAGCTAGGGGTATTCCGACAAACATTATTTCTAACGACCATCTGGAAATCGTCACATTTGTGAAAAATCACTTGTTTTGGATGTAAATTAGTCAGCGAGTTGAATATTCAGATACAGCCAAGGTGATTTTTTTAAAATAGTCCAACTCTTTTCTCGTCTCTTTACGAATGTACCCTTTATGTGTTTATTGATATAAATGTTGTAGACATTTAGGTGAAAGAAAACATGCCAATTTTGAAAAAAATATGTCGGTACTTTTGTGTTCCTACAATATATTTTTTTATAATATTTTTTTTTTAAATTTTTATTATTTATTGAGTTAGTTTAAACAACGTTTGACTATAAACTAATATAATATACAAGATAATATTTCATTTTATAAATTTAAATATTTTTACAGTAAGCGGAACATTTCTTCTTAAATACATTCATTCATTTCATCATACATCTTTAGTCCTCTATACATTAGGCAGTTCTGTGATTTTGACTTTTTCATATGTGTCAATTTAACTCTATTCACATTTCTGGTTTCGTAATTACGTAAAATCTCAATTAAAAACAATTTCCTCTTTTAAATATTTTGGCATTTTGTTTTTATGACTTTATGCACAAAATTAAAATTATATTATGCTAACCTAGAATGAAAAGTTCTCACACGATAATGTGTAGGTTCCCCACTCCCCATTTTCCGTTGTTGAAATAATTAATAACATTTTCATCTGACATTTGCATTCCACGAGTTGCAATAATTAACCAACCGTTATATTTGTTTTTGTTTTGCCTTTTCTTTTTCTTTTATTTCAGTCGTGTAAACACGTTGATGATAAATCGCTCTTGTTATTTAGAATCATGTTTAGAAAATGTGACGCTAGTTTTGTACCTATCACGACTCCTTTTTTTATAGGTACATTTAAAATTATAGTTTTTTTTTAAATATAGTCAGATTAATTCATTTCCATTTTGTATTCATCGCGGTCACTTCGTTTGATGTTATTTATACCATAATTAGGAAGTTATTATTATTACCATAGTTAAGTACTGTGGTAATCTAACTATATCATAATCTAGTATGAACAGTGGCTCAGCGACCATCTGTGCAAATGTGAATTCTAAAGGGGTTTCTAAATGCATACATAATATTAATCGCTTCCCGGGCGATCATGCAAATATATGTGCAAAAAAATGAAACTAATAAGTATTTAAATAAATTAATGAATAACTTTTTATCTGACATACATAATATGACAAGCCGGTATTCGAGGGCAAATTTTATTTTATTTTAGATATGTTTTAAATTAATGACATAACATTCATAGTTTTTTGTAAAATAATTCGCACGTGGCGCGGTTAATATTTTGTAAAAGATGCTTCCCTTAGGCGACGTTATTTATGATTAATCTGAAAGCATTCTTTCCGGATGCATTTTTCGAATTTAAAAAAAAAAATAATAATCTTCATTTTAAGCACCGTCTAAACTGCCAAAGCAGTTTGTCAGCTGGTCAATTTAACAATATCAATATAACTAATGTACCTGCACGTACGTGTAACAAAAAACCACAATATTGAAAATAGATACAGTAGAATAACTGCAATACAAAGGCATTATATACACAGACATAGATTACAAACAATATCATTGTAAAAACTCTTGATATATGTTAACCATTTTTTAAATTTATTTTTTAGATCGGTGGTGCAATTTGATTGGCATTAGTGCATTACGTAATAGCTAGGCGTACAATACCTCCAATTTTAGCCTAAGGCTCAGAAATAATTCGAGCCATATTGCATTTTGCATTGATGCGAAGAGATGATGGCTTGATTTACATTCCTGTCCAGGGGGCGTGGTATTTGTCGTTGCGCCACAGAATACTATTTTAAATGCACTGTAATTTAACCTGTACTGGAAGGTTTATAAAGTTATTAGTTTGTCTGATTTAATGTCAATATACTTTTACTAGTGTCGAGAATTGATTTTAGAACTTACTAAATGATATTCCTATCGCCTCCAGACATAGCATGCGATTTGCTATACCGAACATTATTTATTTAATATAGTTACAATCAGGCTGTAATAACAAACCTTAATAATAATAATAATCAAAGTTAGCATAATATTTACTATTCTTCTGCCTAAGTTCTATATAATTTAATTCGCATATTTTACTTCATGATTTTTGTTTCACAAAATTATTACACAGGTGGTATTATATCACATGTTAGTATTCATCCGTATTCAACGTATAGGCGTATATTAATATAAATAAATAAATACATATTTACCAATGTAATAAACGCGCTACTGTGTCTAGATATGGAGGAAGTAATACATAGTTAATTTAAAAAGTTTAATACTTTCTGACTTGGTGGATTGTCTGTTAAAATTCTAGGTTAATGAATATTTATCGGGTTCTTACTTCACCCTCGTAATAAACGTTAATTTGACCATTGAAGGTAATTCGATCAAACATTAAAATTGATGTTGATTTGAAATTTTGATTCCATGCTTCCCGTTCACCCATAAAATCTTATGTAATCCGAAGCAATCAGCGATAGGTACATTATTATTATAACATTTTCATTGCACTTACTAAACAACATTGAGTTCCCAGAAAAAGCTGATCATGTAATGCAACTCTGCAGCAAATCATGGCGTTTTCAAGCAATCGTGATATGCACAATATCGGGGCTTAGTAATTACTTCTGCATGCGCATGCAGTCGGTACTTTTTGTCGTTTATCCACTTTTTTAATGAGAGCAATTATACAGTACATATTTTTAAATGCTTATTTACAGAATTGTTCAACAATAAAAAAAATAATATAGTCCATAGGCATTACCTTCAAACGCTTGTTTTAAGGTTTTTCATTTTACTTTAATAAAAAGCGTAAAAGTGTTTTTTTTTTCAAAAATTTCTGGATTATTAAACGAACAGATGAAAGAAAGCGGTATTTTGGTTAAGAATACGGGAAATATCTAACCCAAGTAGTGAGGAGTAGATATATTAGGAATAGGGAACTTCTTTTGTTCCTTCCCCGTAATGCAGTGGCGTTCGGACTAGAAAGGCTGCGGAGATGTACGTTTGTTGGGTTTAGAGAGGGAGTACAAACCATATACATAAATAAATTTAATGGTATTTAAAAAATGCGACAAATATCTGTTAAAATATTATTTTTTCGTGAATTCGGCAAGGAACTTATGTGTTAATTTATTCAATTGACCACAACTATCAGTGAAAGACGACAATAAAATGAACATCTTCCAAAATTCAATGCATATTAATTAATCATACCCGAACTTAAAAATAACTACACAACCTTTCGTCATAGAGCAATGCACGCCACTACCATAATTGAATATTAGTTATTAGGTATGTGCCACTTTACAAATACTGGGTACCTACTTCATATTTATTCACATTCAATCGTTTTAAAATAACGCTATTTCTTACTTAGCACGTGAAGAACTTACTGATTTCTTTTGAATACTAAGGTAGGTACTATTTTTTTCTGATTCTGAACTTATAAATAAAAATCAACAATGTATTAAGCGCTTCCTTTTGATCGGTTCGTTTTATATTATAAATTTGGCAGTTACAACTACAATGAAACCTTATGGGGGGCCTCTATAATCCACAAAGATCTGAAGCGTCATTTTGGTGATTTGTCAAAATTTTCCGTTCATGCCACGCATTTAATTCGATGGCAATCAACGGGTTCATCTTCGTTGGTGACTATTCTCCACGCCCCTGGCTCCTGCTCTACCCCCCCCCCTGTTGTCCCATTTTCCACGTTAACCAAACGGGCACGTATTTACACAATAATACGTACCCGTTCATAGATTATGATTGGCGGGCGGTAATTCGAAAACGGACGAATTTGGGTTAAGGACTTTCAAATATCCGACCGACGCTCTCGTGGACGGTTTTTTTGTTTGCCAAAATGTTGCGCAAGTTGGAGTTGAGGCGGTATATCGCCGATCTAACTACAGGCCGATCGAATTGATAAATGCGATATTGCTAAAATGTTTGTAATTAACCTAGTGAAGTAACGACTCCTACTTTGACAATTAAGTGTCAAATCAATAATTATTACATAATAATATACTTTTGTTTTGAATGCATAATAAAATCAGTTTTATTCGTGGAAAATAGATAGTAAAATGCAAGTAAATTTGAATACTCAATAATAAACATTTCTAATAAACATATATAAGTTTCTTCTATTCCAAAAAACTTTCTTTATGACAGTATAGATTTATTTGTATATTCTATAATTTAAACGGGACAGCCTGTATTTATATATGTCTATCATTTTATTTGTCTTTTGAAGCGTAGTTTATTTTAATAATTTTTCATCACCAAAATCGGATAAAACAATTTTCCTGAATAATATTTTTGATGAATATCATAGTTTAAGATGTTACATGTTTAGCCACGGTTAGAAATTAGATTATAAATCAATATATAATAATTGATTAGTAGATATGTATTATGTATGCACGAGAAGAAAGTAAATGAAGCAAACAGTCGGCCAAGCAATGACATCAGATGTTCTATCATCTCTGCATATTGGTTCAAGTAAAAATCAAGATGGTTGTTAAATACCAAGATTATTTTGAGTGTTGTGTTGTTTTGTAGTTGTGGCAGTTGCCAGGTACTTGGAGTTTAGGTCAAGAGTGCTCTCATTAATCCATGACACCCGGTGACACCGTCACCCACGGCAAATTTCGCACTCTAACTTTGTTTCACAGCAGTAATTCACAATACCGTATGCCAAACATCCAAAGCATCACTCGATTTTTATTAAATGTTTTGTTTAGAAGTCTCTGATGAGATCACAAAGCTTTCAATGGATACAATTTTTACATTTTGTTTAAATATTTTCTTACCATTTATCTGAATAACGTCATAATGCTGATGTCATTATTATATTCATATTATTTGTCTCGATTGTGCGTCATCATTTGCTCTTCCAAATGTGTCAATCCCAAAGAATGTAAACCCTTATCAAATATTATCATGGCTTCCCGTTTCCATGCCCATTTCGGAAATCATATTTGGATATAATTTAAAGTAGGACTGTATCCTAAGTAGAATCTTTTAGATGAAACGTTAGCTGCACTCTAGTTCTCCAACGTATGTATGTTTGTTTGTTAGACCCCTGCATAGTATCTGACGTGTTGTGTGTTACCCTTAGCTTCAGCGGGCTGGCCCTGGCGCTGGGCGGAGCCCCCGCCTCTCGCGTCGACAGCAGCCCGCCCTCCCGCGCGCCCACCCCACAGCCGCCGCCCAACGCGCACCCGCCCTCAGAACATCACGTGCACAGGTAGGCAACGCCATGTGCCAATAGCTGGGACGCCTTATCCATCATACTATTAGCCTTCGAAGACTCGTCTTCAAGCGCACAATCATCTTCAGAGGTGGAGGGAACAACCTTAGGATCTCCTACGCATAATTATTCATACATAATATTAATTCAATACGCAAGTAGAATCTGTGTTTGTTTGTTTCACAATCTTGTGTTTGTTCACACGCTGTAATTTAAAGTTTGCGTGTTGTTCTTAGTGTATTTGACCATCCTATTGTTGCTTGTATCACCGTGTCCTGGAGAACTGGCAGTTACCATTAATCATTTGCCGCAGCCATTAACGTTACCAGGATTGCTCGGTTTTGAAATAATCAACAGCTTTTTCATTCCTTCTTGCATTATCATGCAAATGAGTCTGTTTGGCAAAACAATCAATTACATTTTATGATGGATAATGCGTCCCTTGTCTGTGTGCATGCTTGCCTGCTTATTTTCAGTTTTGTTCTTATATGTGTTTTGTTACAACGTGGTTTTTCAGGGCTCTTTTTATTTGTCCATTCACCATTCATAAATCAATGAGGTTGTGTTCATAGCTTTTTTTAAATCTTCCATTTGGTTTTTGTGTCTTTCTTATTTTTGTGTGCATTGTGATTAGATGACCTTATGTAAATGATGTATTGAACATTTGTGGTATCGTTGGTTGCATTTAGTTGTTTTGTTGGCTGCTCTTGTTAATTGGCTACTCGTTTTTCATGTTAACTGGTGGTAGCCAAACTTAACTCAATTAGAAAAACTTAAAACAGATGCAAATATCGGAGTAATAAATATTGGATATAGCTCACGATTGATAGATACTTTTCAGTCGTTATTTCCGAATGATTTGCTAAACTTACAAATTTTTTTTTAGTGCAGTAAGTACGAAAGTACAAATTTTAACGCATAACTGAATTAATATTATATACCTACTGAAGAGGTTACAATGTCTGCGCCCGAATAAATTTATTCTTCAAGTGAGCCGTACGCCCGTTTCATATTATTGGTGTTCGTCATTTGCACAAGTGGAAACAATTAAATTCTTCACCTTTTTCGTTACACTACTACACTAGATGTGACCCCTGTTATCATTATGTTTCTTCCTTAGCTAGTTACCTACGTACGAGTGATTGAAGCTAGTTGATGTTCGTTTATAAACACCCGAAGTATTTTGCGAATACTTATAGTACATACCGAAACACGCCTTGTAATTATTGAAGGGAACATACTAGGATTATTCATCCACTCCTTTTTATGGCTATCTAATTCCGGCCGCATGGTAATATTTTTTTTATTTTATTAATCGATTACGACATCAATTCAATTTTGATTCAGGAAGTGTAAAACAATATCGTTTGGAAATATATCTGCGATTGTGTGCTAATACCGTCTATATGCTATTCAAGTAATTTTCCGCTCTGAGATGTTCAATTTTTCGTATTGCAATTCAATGTGACCTATGCCCGTTGACGTATCGTAGTTTTGGTTTGGGATAGGGTTCTAACATTACCTTGTTCGGAGATATGAGCTGTCAAAGTTTGCAAAGACGATATCTCATAATTTATTCACAATTGTTTTGCTTTTGACGATGAATCTTGTGAAAATGATTTTAGTTTTTAATGTACCTATTCAAGGAAAATATTTAAATATGACGTGTTACCATTTTAGAACATACCTAAACGTGCAAATATAAGCATGGGCAATCTGCTAGGGCACCCCAATAATTCGTAGCATAAGGTTCTTACTACATTTTCCTAATGCCATTCTAAAATTGGGCCACATCTACTCTTTACACAAGATTGAACCTCAAATTCAAAAATTGTTAAACATATTATTAGAATCCGTCTTTACAAACTTTGACATCCCAGAACATGATAAGGCGAAGTTAGAATTCTATCCAACCAAAGGGACGAACTAAACTGCGCCTCGTAACAACGATCAACGGTCAGATACAAACAAAATAACAATTGCAAAAGGTTCAAAGTAGAACCATGTAAAATAAATGAAATTTTCAAAAGCTTATGGTATTATAACTTCATCATACAAGTATCTATGGAGATACAACACAGATGGCTCTTAAAAATATTTTGGATTTAGAAATGAGCAAAAGAAATGGTTTTGAATTTAAAGGTAATTTTTGAAAAAAAAAATGTCAGTTAGAATCTTTCGACGATATCCGATATGTGTGCCCTTTATGAACCCGCCTCACAGTGGCGGATTTCGATGATTTGGTAGCTTGAAGAATATTTTAAGTGAGTTTTTAAAATCTTTTATTTGATGATAAGTACACAAAAAGCTCGATTATGCACACCTTCAAACTCACCCAAATACACCAGTGTAAAAACGCTCCCAGTAAACCTTTGTTCTGCGACTAATTACCTAATAATTAAGTTTTAGGTGTTATTTTCAACGAAATTTTTAATGTCTGCGAGTAATTAAGGATAAAATTCAATTTGATGTTTTATTGGTCACAGTACAAAAGGTAACATTAGTTTAATCTTTCTTAGACATAAAGGAATCAAAGATTGATCTCTAAAAAAATTGCCAAAAAATACAATCATTCCTTCAAAATGCAATTACTGGAGTGGCTGGTGACGGCTGGTGGTAATATTTTTTTTCCTTATACTTGAAGTTTTTTTCCTACTCCATTAAAATTAATTGGAATTTTTTTTTTACTTTGAACCAAGATTTCAGATATAATTCATAAAAATAATATTTTTTTTACTATTAACTACTACTTAACTAAAACTCGTGATAATTACACATACAGTTTGATTCTGCACACCTTCTAACTCACCTAAATACAGCAGCTTGCCCGCCCGTATATCTCTGTCCTGCCACTAATTACAGAATAATTTAACTTAGGATGTTATTATTAATGAATTTTCTTATGTCAGTGGTTAATTGAGAATACATTATTAAAAAAAATCATTTTGGGAACATGCTGATCAGGGGCTGATGTCGCGCCAGCGCTCAAGTTTCAGCCACTGTGCGCTGGGGCGTTCCAGACTCCCCGTAATGCTTCTGTCGACCGAATCTTAACGATCTAATCTTATTGTTTGCCTAACATAATGTCGTTAACAATTAATTGGTTTCTAATCTGGGGTCCGCCTACAGAGCGCGCCGTTCGCCATTTGGCATTATCTTTAATTTCCTTCCATATCGATTATCTATCGCCCTATAATCTAGCGTACAATGCCGTGTTGCAACTTTACAATCGGTTAGATAACCATTTCAACACTTTATTTGCACACGTAAGTGCAACATTATGTTTTAAAGGTTACATGGTCGCCATGAAAGCACATTTTCTGCACGACATGAAACATTAAAAATAACTTAACAGACATTAAATGACTAGAAGGTATAGTTTTTCCTATTTTACTTAAATTATTTTCAGCAATAACCAATAAAAATCAATCTCACTATCAGATCATCCCATTTATCGCCATATTTTATACAAAGTATTTAAAATTATTTTTAATATTGGACAATATGAACCAAACACGAGCATTATCTCCATCTACTTCCATTAAACAACATAAATTACCATATTATTATTGTCTAATCTCCCTCTTTGCAATTGTAACTATATACCTAGTACTCTTATCTTGTCTCTGTGATCTTAAGATACATAATATCTCTAAAGTAAAATGGTTTTAAACGCATATTTAGAAATAGATAGTATTGGAGAATCAAACACTGAATTTACCTTAGATGAATTTGATAAAGTCAAAGAATTTAAATGGAGTTTAAACAAAATAAATATTATACATCAAAATATCCGTACAATGGAAAATCTTGATGACTTTCTTTTATTTTTAGACAGTATTAGGTCGTCTGTGAGATTTCATATAATAATACTAACAGAATGCAGATTGAATGACTCATATCTCACAAAACAAATTGCAGGTTATCATGAATATCATACAACACAACAATTAAATCAAAACAGTGGAGTGGTAGCTTACGTTCGCGACGACATCCACTCTCATGTTAATGAAATTCGTATCAGTCAATCAAATTGTCTGAAATTAGTCATTAATGGATATTTATGTATTTTAGCCATTTACAGGTCACCATCATTCTACGATATTCACGAATTTCTGGGTAATCTCCTATCTGAACTCAAAAAATGTAGTAACTTCAAACAACAAATAGTAATGGGGGATTTAAATATTAACACACTTGGAAATATACACCGACAATGTCACGATTACCTCTGCGCCATGGCAGAAAACAACTTCAAAATAAATATTAAAGGTCCTACCAGGGTTCAAGATAATAGCATATCATGTTTAGATCACATAAATACCAAAAATATTACAGCCTCTAACGCATTTGTTATTCACAATACAATAACTGATCACTATACAACCGCAATAAGCGTTCCAGACACATCTCTTAAAAAACAAGTAAAAACTAACCATTTTACACCATCCATCTGCTTTGAGGGGTTAATTAAGGATCTAAATGGTGAAACATGGCAAGATGTAGGTAGAGAGACTGAAGTTAACAATGCACTCAACTTATTTATTAACAAAATCAACATGTATATATCCAAAAATTCAAAAGATAAACTCACTGCACATAAAAAAATACAACTTACTCCTTGGATTAGTAGTGGTATTGTAAAAGCTATACACAAAAGAAATCACTTACATAAAGTGGCAACAAAGGACCCACAAAACACTCTTAAACAACAGAATTACCGTAGATATCGTAACATCTGTAAAAATGTTATGCGTAATGCAAAAGAAAGGTACTATAAGCAACAGCTCGACCGAGATCCATCCAGTAAAAATATGTGGAACATCGTTAAACAAATTACCAATACTAAACATAAAATTGACTCTGATATTAACGAACTTCTGATTACAAACACAGCCACCAGTGATTTGGACATAATTGCTTGCCACGCTAACCAATATTTTACGACAGTTGGATCTAAGCTTGCAGAAAATATCCTAAGTTTCACCAAGGAAACTGAAGATTCATTGGCATCTGCAATAGAACCAAAACAAATTCATTTTTCGTTTAAATTCCCACCTACGTCAAATGAAGAGGTCATAAAAATTATTGACAATCTTAACACTACGCATTCAAAAGGTCCTGATAGTCTTAACACTCATATTCTAAAAATCATTAAACACAATATCGCATCGCCTTTGTCGAACATTTTCAATAAAAGTTTTTCTTCTGGGGTTTTTCCTGACCATCTTAAAAAATCTATAATAGTACCAATCTACAAAAGTGGACCCAAAAACCAAGTGGGCAATTATAGGCCAATATCCCTGCTGAGTGCAATCTCAAAAATTATAGAAAAAATCTTTAAAAATAGATTAAGTAATTATGTAGAGAGCCGAAAACTTTTAAGCAAAAATCAGTTTGGCTTTCGGCCGGGGAGAGGAACGGACGATGCTATAGCGCAACTTACAGAACATATTTCTGGAAATATAGATCGCAGAAAGAAAAGCATTGCACTGTTCTTAGACTTAGCCAAGGCTTTCGATACAATTTCTCATAAAATACTCCTCAAAAGATTACAAAATATTGGTGTTGTAGGTATGCCTTACGAATGGTTAAAGAGTTACTTAACGGGTAGAAGCCAGCAACTCAAAATAGGCAATACAGTGAGTAACTCACTAGACACCAACTTTGGTGTACCACAGGGAAGCACACTGGGACCTCTTCTATTTATAATTTACATCAATGAGTTATGCAATCTACCAATAGGCGGAAAAATTATTACGTTCGCGGACGATACGGTAGCTATATTTGAAGGAGAGGATTGGGCTGAAACTCATAAACATGCTGAAAGTGGAATCAATGCGATAAAACAGTGGCTTGACAAAAATCTACTAACACTAAATATAGCAAAAACTAAATACATAAGATTCAGCTCAACCATAAAGGGACGACCTAGTACATCGTACACAATAAAAACTCATAAGACTAATTGTATTTCCTATAATATGGACTTTAACTGCAACTGTGAAGCTTTGGAATGTGTGAACAACATCAAATATCTAGGTGTTATCATAGACAATCATCTTAAGTGGAAATATCACATCGACAATCTTTCAAGTAGGGTAAGAAAATTGATATACATTTTCTTTGCATTGCGAAACATAATTAAACAAAAAGACCTAAGAAAAATATATTTCGGACTGTGCAACCCCATCTTAACGTATGGTTGTATTGGCTGGGGAGCGTCAGGAAGAACGATTTTAGATCCGCTTGTAAAGGCCCAGAAATCCATAATTAGAGTCATTATGCGTAAACCCTACAGGTTCTCAAGCGACAAACTTTACAAAAAATTTAACGTTCTTGATGTTCGTCAAAACTTCATAAAAAAGATTATTATCCATGTACATAAAAATATAGAAAATTTTAATAAAATTGATCACAAATACAATACAAGAAGTCACAACAGAAAGGATCTCTTCGTCCCAGGGAGCAATACGGCAAAGTATCAAAAGACGTATGCGTATCTGGGACCGAAATTATACAATAAAATCCCCCCAGACTTAAATATTAAAAATTGCAAAATGTCCTGCATTGGTTCAATAATAACTAAATGGTTGATTGGCTTGGGTAGGGAGGAGTCTGAAAAACTATTATATAATGTGACTTAAAACGATACATGGTTACCTATGAATGGCACATTTAGTAAAAACTTAGTACATAGGTATTAATTAAAAAAAAATAATAATAATTTAAATTGCATTTGGCACTTCACACACTTTGGTTCCTTAGAACAGGCAATCTGCCTAGCTAGGAACTAATATCGACCTAAAACAACGTAATAACACTTGTATTCATTTTAAATATATTCTCTTATTATGTAATATTATTTGTTATTTTGGCTTTAAATGTATCAAATGTAAATAATTAAAAAAAAATAAATAACTACTTAAGAATTACGAGTATTTTTTAATAATAATTCTAGAATGTATTATTGTCACATCAACAGTTTTGTCGTACCTAGTTGTACAAAAGTTTTTTGTGATTCAAGCACCGTCTTTCGGGTTTTTTCATTCGGTTATCATTAAAAAATTCTATCGATAAATTTGATTTCAATGTTAGCTTCACTATTGAAGGATCCGATCTCTAATAATTTTATTAATAATGAGTTTCTTGTTTCAGGTAAGTGGCACAAAGCGACTAATGGTAAGCGCAAATCCTGAGCTCACGGCGCCTCAGGTAAGTCGTCATCGAACTAATCTAGAACTTGTCAGAGCTTTGAAAGTTTGAAGATAATCTAATCGGGAAATTATTCCTACAGGTGACATTGTAGCCGACCATAAAAAATGTTCAAATTTCATTACGCCAAAGATGTAGAAGGTAGATATCCCTGCTAGAGAATACATTTATCTAGAAAGCAATGACTAACAAAATACCGAAGAGAATGAATGACTTGGCATACCGATCCATATGCATACCGAACATTCTAACCAAACGGTTATACAAAAATGGCGTTACGTTCAGTTGGTTTCCAGGGTTATTTTTTTACATTAGCTCCAAACATGAGGCCCCGAGGAAAAAATACCTCAATGCCTATGTTATTCTTGGGGTTGCTGTGTGGAGAGTCTTTTAGGAAAGAAACGGGAGAAAGTTCTGGGAACGCCTCCTCACGCCAAGAACCCGGACACTCCTGCTAGGTCACCAAACGTAGAGAACCACTTAGGTGGCCTACGGCAGGGGTGTTGATTATCCAATAAATGGTTCCCCGGGCGACGGTACCCATAACCAAGTCCCGAATTGCCATTTATTATTATTTAGTTTATATGATGAGTCATAAATATAAGTTCTATCCCTGCCGCCTTCTCTTTATATAACCGTTTTTTTTTTAAATTTATTTATTTCTCAAACATACATTTTACAAACGATTAATAATAATAATAATAATAATTGGATGACTTGTATAGCGCCGTTTTTGTGAAAAATCACCTCAAGGGCGCTGTACAAATTTCAATAATTTCTACAATCTTACTTCTAACTACACACTAGACAAATATTAAAAACCCATTGGCTAAAACAATGGATGCAAATCCACCAGTTCTTTGATCAGCGATACAAAACTATATGTACAATGCATCTGAACAACTAGCACGGTGCTGCCTAAAATGTAAATGTACATGTATTTTTTATTTATTTTAATTTTTTTTTAATGAATATGTACAGGACCATACTTACCTGGTAGGTCACTTGCGATTAAAGTTAAAAGGTGTTTATTTATATACAGTTTGCGCGCAGAGGACATAATAGCGAACACATGTTCTTGGAAAAGTCATTATTTGATCCTGGTATATTTTTAATACTAATATATATTATGTTATTTAATGAACGTACAACAGTTAACGTAGATAATAAGTTCCAATGATACAAGCAATGTTAATAATCAGTATCTGTAGGTATGCATATAGGTATTTACAAATCACATACTTTGATTTGTGAACAAGTGTTATTCTGTTGTCAAAAGGAAAAACACAGTACCCTACTTAATATCCTATTGACCCATGGCGGCATAGACAGAATAGTTTAGATAGAATGTTTTATTGGTATGCCAAGTCCTCTCTAAGGGTATTTTATTTAGTCATTGCTAGAAACACAAATTTTTCTTGCACTTTCCGTGGAATCGCAAACAGGGGAGTTCTACTTGTACTTGGATGGCGGATGTCGCGCTGGCCCACTTGCGGCGAATGAGAACATAACCTGGAACTCTCGCTACAATTTCAATACGCCGAGCATCCTACGAGAGAAGGGTGTTATTGTGCAACGGAATACCGTTATTATGGGTTTCAATACAACTTGCACAATCCGGAACACTTGAGGTGTGCTTTCAGCGAACGGATCTTATTGTGGCGGGTAAATGAGAAGAACGGCTAAATTTATGGCGGATTTGGAAAAAAAATTGAAAGTTGCAATCTCCGCCATGGTACTCGCTGAGATTAGCTTATCCGGAGACCATATTTATATACACGGTGTTCTTTACCTATTCTTAGTTTTTATTCAGATTTTAAGAGGTGAAGGAAAATTTATAATCTGCCACATTTTAAATTTGCATGTTATTTCCGCTCTATATTCGTTTTCCTTTATATTCCGCATTTTGCTTCTTAAACATGACTAGAATTATAAGAAAACACCTGTTGTAATAAGTATAAAAAGATAATTCAACACCTTTTTTACATTAGCTACACACACGAGGCCCCGAGGAAAATAATTTCCTGCTGTGTGGAGGGTCTTTTTATGGAAAGGAAGGAGACGAAATTCTGGAATTGAAAGAAGTACGAGGGGTGGGTATGAATCGGAGGGAACTTTTATAAAAATTTAAATATTAACTTTGAAATTTGATGAGATGTTCAAATTCTGTGAAACAACTGGCCCTAAACTATGCAAAGTTTTTTTTACTATGTTATAAAACGCGATTCTAGCTAGAATCATTGACATAGACATTGCTCTCCTTAGAATATACTATATGGACAATTTCACTGTCGAATGTCAACTCCTCGCCTGTCTGCATTCTGCGCTCAATCGACTTTGAATCCGAGCATTCATCGAATCACTATCGACATAGCCCCATTTCTGCTACCCCCTGTCATCGCCTGTCCCCGATTACTCGCAGCATCCTGTTGCACGCGCGGTTCGTCGTTTAACATTGGGTACAGATACAGATAGATGCATAGACAGATGCCTTCGCGTGCTCTCACGCCCCACAAACTGTTCCCAGAAAGAATACGGACTACGGCAACGACAGTGACTGAATGCGTCCTCTTTAACCGTGTCATTGAATGCTAGAAAAACACACTGCAACAAATGCGCCTCGTTTGTTGTACCGAGACTCGAACATGCTGGGACTGGACCACATTAAGGAGACTAGGCCAAATTTAATGAGTTATGTTTCGTTGTACTGCAGCTCTCGATTGTAGTTCCTGCGTATCGAGTCTCGGCAGTTGGCACCCATGCTTTTGATACGAGGGGAGACTTACTATCTGCAATCATTGGCTGCATATTGATTTCACAATACTTAATATCCAGTGCAGTTCAGCGAAGCAATATACAGTGTGTCAAGGGACGTATTTGTCTTACATTAACCAGAGATTCCTGACACTATTTGGACTAAAAAATGTAAATTAAATATTGGTCTCAGGTGACATTTTAATTTTTTTTTTTCAATTTAAAACATAAAAATCAATAAGTATTGGGTAGGTAGCATCCTAATTTGGAGTAAAAAATATAAATTAAATATTGGTCTCAGGTGACATTTTGATTTTTTTTTTCAATTTAAAACATAAAAATCAATAAGTATTGGATTGGTAGCATCCTAATTTGGAGTAAAAAACATAAATTAAATATTGCTCTCAGGTGACATTTTGATATATATTTTTTAAAATTTAAAACATAAAAAAATATTAAGTATTGGATAGGTAGGATCGAGGTGAGGGGTTGGACCAGTGACTACATGTGGAAGAAAAAATGGTTCGGTTTTGAAGAAAAAATAATTTTAAAAAAACATCATAAAAGTCACCGGAGATCAAAATTTCGTTCAAATTTTTTACTCCAAATAATTTCAAGAATCAATAGTTAAAGTACGTCCCTTAACGTTGAAATTGTGTCCCAAAACTTGGGTATCTTCTCCTTTATTTCAGTTCTTCTAGCCCTTTTTAGTTTGTTTGACTTCTGCAAGGCAAAAACTCTGCGTGCTGTAGCAGCAAAGGCTCTCAAACCGTCAGTTCTGGCCTCATGAAATTGGTACAGAATTTTCCCTCTCGCCCTTCTATTAACTAAATATTTTTTGGCCACAATTCCCAACGTCATTTCTATGGGGAATTCTGGAGCTTTGACGTACTAATAAGGTAATAGGCAATATAGGTATATTTTTAGTTACATATTCTTCAATATTGCTCAATTAGATTTTTAGCTTTTCCAATGATTACAATTATAAAACACCAAAAAAATTAGATTATTGGTTTTTTCAGAAGCAGCTTTACCCGTTACTTTGTTAAAAACACTAGATATGTGACCTACCAGATATGTATGGTCCCGTATATTTTCCTAATATATAAAAAATAAAATACATGTACATTTCTGGTCAGCATCGTGTTAATTGTTCAGATGCATTGTACATATAGTTTTGTATCACTGATCGAAGAACCGGAGAATGCAATATTTTAGCCATAAATTTTTATAATGTTTGTCTAGTCAGTTAGAAGTAAGATTGTAGAAATTTATTGTAATTTTTCAGCGCCCTTGAGGTGATTTTTCACAAAAACGGCGCTGTACAAGTCATCCAAATATTGTTATTATATTACATTATCTCAAGGTCCCTTTTATGACCCTAATAAATTAGCAAAATTTGATTCATCACCTGAAACCGAAAACCTTGAAACATGTTGGTATAGTTCCCAGGAGATGGGTACATTTGATATAAATCCATCATTATAAAGCCACACCCTAGTCAGAATGAATGGGGAGTTTTACGCCTTCTAATAACAATAGTGTATTTAAATTACAGGTTCAGGATTGTGACCCAGAAGTTTTCTAGGTTATGGCCGCCCTCTTAACCCCCAAATTCGCGGAAATTATACCCCTTTTAGCCCTCGAAGTTTGGACGTTTACGGTTTACAATATCAAGGAAACGGGAAAACCTTGCGTAGCTAATTCCAAAATTGTATGTCAAGGTTTTAATAGTACCGCCTATTTGAAATTTTGTAGCAGTTAGCTCCTCAGTTTTATCCAAACGTGATCAAAAACTTGTTGGACCAAGTTACCAGTGTGTGGCATTACAATCCAATATGCCCTCGTTTTTTTTTTTAGTTTTTTTGCCGTGTTACATTTTAATTGAGATTCATGGCAAACAAACACAGTCCTTGTATATTATGCAGAGATTGCCCGATAATATGGTAAACACCTAAGCATCCTTGTTGTATTTTACCACGATTAGATACGTATTATATTTAGGGATGTTACGAATGTGATATTTTTTACATTCGCGAATGCGAATGTTCAGAGTGCAAATGTGCGAATGCGAATGTTAAGGAATCACATAAAAAAAAACTTTAGTCAACATTAATCATCGTTTTAATAAAAAAATAAAAACAATAAATCAATTCTTAAACAGTAAATTATAATAGTAATTAAGCAATTTAATAATCGAAGTTCAAAAGAGGCATATTATATTTCAGAAAAAGCAATTTTACAGCCGTTTCTCCCTTTAGGCGATTCCTAAGGGGCTCGTATATAAGGCCGGCTGCACTGAACAATCGTTCACTCGGAACGCTGGCCGGTGGAGCGCTCAGATATTTAATAGCCAGATCTGTCAATTTGTCGTATTTCAATTTAGTCTTCCACCAGTCCAAAGGGTTTTTATCAAGAGAGGCTCGTTTTTCTTTAAGATATGCCTTCAATTGAGCTTTGATTTCACAGCTTATAGTGTCTCCAGATTCTGCACCGTCGGAGTTTTCGAGCGAGTCACGACATGATCTGCACACATTCGCTAAACATTCGCATCGATTGTTGCGAATACGAATGTCGATGCGAATGTTTAATATGATGCGAATTATTCGCACATGCGAATGCGAATGTTCGTAACATCCCTAATTATATTACCTACCACGTTTATGATTTATTTTAGCTGGTTCGTTTTGTATACAATTGGGTCACGTAGGCCCACCCACACCTACGAATTTAATATATTTAAACGTTATTATAAAATTATAACTTATCTGCAAATATTGGAAGATATAATTTATGGTAAATTATGTGTTCGAAAATACATTCGACTTCGAATGAATGATGTCAATATAATAATTATATTCATTGTTTCGAAAAACAATGCAATTTTGTATTTAGCTTTCTTTAAATATCTGTTATTTTTTCGTGTAAGTTTTTGTACCTATTTCCTTAATCTTTTTACATATATGAATTTGTGTCAAACCTACTATTATTAAATATTTTGCGGTACCAAAGCTCTATTAATATTGTTACGGAAACCTTTTCTTTTTTCCAAGGCTTTCAACTTTTTGTTACCAAATTGAATATCATAAAAGAAATCCACTTAGAAAATCCACTTCCTTTTGAATGGTGTAATAAATATTTTTTAAATAATTATTTGCCTAATGTTATTTAATATATTTATCGCCTTTATGACAGCAACAATATTATAATCCTTTTCTGCTTGGAGGTTATGCAACAGTGATATGCTAACAATTTACAGAGAGAAACAAAATCCACCTTCTGACGAAAATATATATGTATATTTTTTTACTTCAAGAACAACGTGGGTCGTTGAAATTTGTTCTAACTGAAATTACTATGGGAAATATTTACTTTTTCTTTAGTGTATTTTTTGTATTATTGTGTTCAGGGCCGTGTGGTCTTTAACATCATCATTATCCACCTAATTTGATTTACTCTTTTTGCAAAAATACATTTGTTTGCTAACTTTATCGACTATAATTTGTTATGTTAATATTTTTGTCAGTTCAAGCAGATGACGTAGGTCTCATCATATTGTATGGATCCACCAATACTTTTAGGCCCATCTTGTATAGACACTGGTTTCTCATACACCCATATCGAAATTATTGTAATTTTAAAAATTTATTTTCTATGAACTTAGTTTTCGCGAAGACTTTCGTGATATAGCGGTAAAATCTTTGACAACCCTTTGTTCTTTGTGGTATCGCCTTCGTGAGAGACAATAATTAAAATTCTATATTTTTTGTAACCAGATCTGATTAAGCAGATTTTTCCCTAACTTCCTCTGTCCCTTCTTTCCCTCCTTCAGTTTCACACCATTCCTTAATTTTGAAGACCATATTAGTCTTCTGAAATTGGCGTTAAAGTTTGACAGTTTTGCATTTTACTTTTGGCAACCGTTTACATTTATATGTTTTGGCCGGACTTTGTTTGATGTGTCCATAATTTTGTAAAAATTTATCCGTGGGAAAGTTCTACCTGTGTAATATTTGTTTTGAAGTTAAAAATAGCTAACCTCACATTTGTTATTGAAATAAATTTGCAAACACAACATTAAATTTGAGATCCGAAACTAACAACTAAATGGTCAATAAATTTACGTACGTAATGTACTACGATACATAGTTGACATTTTTTCTGAGTTCTTATAATTTATCAATCCATCATCCCTAAACTCAAACTGCCAGCTTCTATTACAGGAAAACATGTTTTCTTTCCCTATTATGGTTTTAAACTTTACTCAAAGACCTCCTCCAATGCAAAACCATAACGATACATTACGCTCAATTAAAAAAAAAAATTGTCGAATTAAATATTTGAAAAAAAAAATTACAATAATGCTTCGAAGCAATTTTCCAATTGCAATTTTTTTATTAAATTTTAATACATGTGTTTTTTTTATTCCCAAAATGTTGTTCTTTCGACCTTAATTTTCATTTAGCCTCTAGAGATCTCAGTTTAAAAAATTACGTTCTCTGTGCAACCTTAGTAATTTTTTCTGCAAATCTCGGTGTACGTTTAACAGCGATTACGATTACTTTGCTTATTCTCAAGGTATCTCATTCAAACGAGTGTCTAGTATTGACACCAACCAGTCTTCAGCATAACGTCTCGTGCAAGACGTAGTCCTTGACCGCCTTTGAACGGAGCCTATCGCCTATTACTTGAGAGCCAAACAATTCATTTTATTATCACAAGACAAACTGGAATTAATATTTAATCAATTCACAACGATTTCCCGATGTATCGCTTAAATAAGTCATTTTGTGATTGTTCTTGGGTTGAAATGTTGTAAATCGTTCGGGGAATATTCTATTTTACTTGTCGTTGGTTTTCAAAATGTATAAAGCTTCTGGCATAAAATTACTGTTTTTTATCATAATTTAAAAGAAAATAACCTTAGCGCAGCGCCAAACATTATAATACCGAAAGTTCGGATCAAAGCTTGAACTGACGTTTTTTAAAACATTTTTTACATACATATAACATTTTTTGCTGTGTAATTAAACACATCCCTACATCTGTTCTAAATCAAATTCCACGGAGTCCGATGATTTTACACAAATATTATGTATCCCCTTCAATATGTACTTATTTATTAGCATCTTGTTAGATTATTCCTTTCTTCGACTGGGCATTGCGGCGTTAAAACATGTATTTGCTTTGAGATAATAGTAATGATTACCTCTGCAGTGTCACCACCTGTTCTCGTTCACATTCATAAGAGACCTTGTAACAACAGAATGCAAATGGTTTCACGATAATACCACCATCATCGCTCACGTTCACAATTACAATAATAATCAATAACCAACCCGTTGTGCGTACATACGCGATACCAAATCGCGTGGGACATTTAATCAATTAATTATTAAATTATGGGACACCCACAAACAACAGAAAATAATACATCAATTTACTAGAAATATTTATTGTAATTTTAAGACAAACTATTGAGCAATCATTCACTTCACAATGTTGCAATGTGTCGCATAATAATTGCGTTGTAAGTTAAATCGATTTGATTACGTAAGCATTTAAATAGAAGCTAAATTGCACCTACTGACTGTGGATTTACTTCATTCAATGGTTTTTCTGAACGAATGAAAAAAAAGCTTCTCTTTTTTTCACCTGTATTTTTTTTTTAAATTCTATTATTCTGAATGGAAATTACCGTTTATTACTAAAATGCCAAAGAGAAATTTTAGAACTGAAGAACTGCTCTCCTCCCCATATGCGTTTTTTTTAAATATTGTCGTTGAATGAATCGTTCCATTATACTTTAGCAGTGAAGCATAATACTTTAGCAACCTTCAGTAAAACGCGATCCTATGTCCTATTTGCATATGGCAAGGAAGTAATTTGCCGTCACAATGAGTGAAACGATATTTTTTAGCCTGCTTTGTTCGTCCTTCACAAATAATGATTATGGGAAAATCGTGAATATTTTTTCTTCTTTTAATATTCTTCCTCTAAATATGTGACACGGCTAGTGTGAGATAAAGAGGCATCTCTATTCAGCGAATACAATTATTAATGTTTTGCTATTTGAATGATTTAAAACGTCTCCTATTCTTTTTTTGCCAAAAACAATTTATGATCCTGCGTATAAATGTTATTCTACCGGTTTTACTGTATTAATAAACAAGATCTGGCTTGGTTCCTTTACATTGCATTTTATAGCAGTCAATAAATAATTCATTAAATCGAACTCTCCGGCGCCACTTTTCCATTGTATGTCTGTCTCTATTGCTTTGCTAAACGGTTTCAATATTTATAAAAGTTCATATTTGAAGCCGATCCCGAGGCACTTGGTGGAAGATAAAAATCAATTTAGTCAGTTTTTCCAATATTGTGCAACTCATATCAGTCTTTCCTATAAAGTTAGTTTTGCTTGCGATTTAGTTGGGCTCTTGAAGCCTGCCCAAAAGAACACTGGAGCACCTGCGATTGGACTGCGATTTATCACGGCTGCCCACACCGCTATTTGTCAAAGGCTGTCCAATATATTTCCATTATTGAATTATATATTTCGTATCTGCAGATCGCTTATTGATTTTCCCATTATGTCGGCGCCAGCACCAATTAAACAGTTTACATTGTTAAACTCATTCAATGCGCAATAAATAAAAAATGTTGTTTCTTTTTTTAATTCCTGATTTTTTTGTTGAATTTCCAGATTTCTAGAAACAATATTGAGATATTCCGCATTCACCTTTGTGATTTCGATTAAAACGTGTATGGTAGATTCTTTTTAATTTGATGTTCTCTCGATCGGTGAACGGTGCTACCAAGATAAATATGCACCCGGTAAACTGCAGGCCAAAACTTCACTCGTATAAGGACGTCATCACATAACTGTCATGTAAGCCATGAGTTGCGACCTATTCCTTTCAACGTATTTCCCGCTAAGTTAGGTGACCTTGTACCTTGTGCATGTTACTCTGTGTTTTCTGACATAATTTCGAAAAGTTTGATCACTCGACGTAGAGCATTTATCTAATTATTTTGAATTTTTGCCTGTAGATTTTAAAGCTTTGATTTTATAGTTGGTACAATTAAAGTAATGAAATATTCGTCAGTCCGAGGGCCGACGGGCCTCAGGGCCCAGGCTCCAGTAGTGGCGGATTGATTCGACGAGTGCCCGGAGAGCAGAGAACAGAGACGCGGCCCGGGGTACCCAAATGATCTGAAACCGGTTTTAGAATTAAACCACAGCCAGCGCGGGACGGCATACTTACCAACTGCGTTGCTCTGCTTGGCTTGGCCGGTTGGGCAACGCAGGAATAAAAAACAAAACCCAAACATTATACCTTCCGCCGACTGCAGCCGCCTTGACGGGCAAATTCGCGAATTTTGTGAAAATCGGTAGTCGACACTCATTTTTGTATAACTTCACTGAATTCGAAGTATAAATTATTTATGGGAATTAATAAAATTAATCATGACACCTCCATAAAATTAGCTTCGAGCGTTTTATAAGGAAAAAAGTCATTTCGCATTGAATTAGGTTATAGAAGAAGGTGGAAATCTACTATTTTAATCCCAAGTTTTATAAGAGCATTTCATGGATTCACTGTCAACAAGTGGACATATATTATTAGTTTGGGGGATGTTTATCAATGGGTTAAACCTTCGATACAGATGATCCGGATTATAAGCAAATATCTTCGCTGGTAAATCGTTGGACCCAGTACATTCAAGCGTTTGTAGGCCTTTGTAAAGTAAATTATTGTTACAAAATGATATATTTCTAGATTCAATAATAATAATATTTGGATTACTTGTATAGCGCCGTTTTTGTAAAAAATCACCTCAATGGCTCAATTTCTACAATCTTTCTTCTAACCTCAGACTAGACAAACATTATAAAAACTTATGGCTAAAACATTGCATCCTCCGGTTCTTCGATCGGTGAGTGATACAAAACTATATGTATAATGCATCTGACCAATTAACGCGATGCTTCCTAAAAATGTACCGATGTGTTTTTATTTTTTTATTAAGAAAATATATAGGACCATACTTACCTGGTAGGTCACTTGAGAGCTAGCTAAGTAGGCTTAGTGTGTTAAGTACCTCCCTGTGTAATTTGTAATTTCCGTTGTCTGATGTATCGTGCTTTAATTTATTAAGTCGTGTAAGCGAAATCTCGTTTGTTGTTTATTATTATTTTTATGAGCTTTTGTACGGATTCGTTTCACCAAAGTAGCTCTATGCTTCTCACGCTCGGTTCAATTCGTGATTCGTTGGGTTTAGAGCTAGTTGAAATGCCGAATATTAGCTAGCAGGCACTGAAGTAAAGTCTTTTTTAAAGCAAGTTACATGCCAATCAATGCGAACCGACAATCGGATACCTACATCTTTGTATATTCATCTTAATAATTATTTTTGAAGTAAAACTTCTTTACGCACGCTTGACTTGGGGAGTAAGCTGGCGAATGTGTGACGAGATCGTTACGAAAAGTGTGATTGGGCGAGGCGATCGACAATAAATTTAAATAAATATTTGTAGAAAATTAATGTATGTATATACATGCATATATTATACATATAAACAGATGGAGCTATATAAGTTTTACTTCAGTCGTTTGGTCTAAAGCACACTCGCTTTTTACTATTTCCAAGTGATTGTTTGTTTGTGTTCCTGTTAATCAAATTAAATGAATGCCTGTCTGATTAACAGATGACATAACTCGTTTATTATATAACTCTCGCCCATAAATTCATAAGTAGAGTTGTAAAGTCCGTTTGTATAACCTCAATAAATAATGCACAGCTCCTGACAAGTAATAAGCCATATTCAAATCCACGTACACAGCAAGTGAAATGGAACAAACACTGCTTTACTTAGAATAGCAACACAAATTATTTATTTCATTATTATGTATTTTCCAAGTCACTAGTGAATGCCTGCATAGAGCATGCAATCCTATCTAGTAGGTACATCTACATACATACATTATCGGGTTTTTGCAGTTGAAACAATTATTCTAGCTTTGTATTAGCAAGATTGTTGCATTATTGATGTTTTCATTGTTGCTTGCAACAATTCCTAGAACTTGGTGAGTTCTGCATGTCGACTTGAAGCTTCGCGTTCCGTCCTCGTATCTGCGATCAGTGGTCATGTGTTGTGTTGCCAATGGCTAACGAGCTGTCATGTGGAAGATCTTCCGACAAATTACCCACACGTATCCGGCTTCTAAAGGTGTGTTCTGTATTAAACATTTCATTCATTAGCCGCGTTATTAATATCGCAGTGAAGTGCGACAATATCGCATGTGCGATGAGTGAGGAGTTTGGCAGTCGTGGACCCAATCGCAAACTTCACGATGTGGTTCGCCTTCTGTATTTCTAGATTAGTACTATTTTTTTTTTTTTAAATTCAATCCACCCTTTATTAATAGTTTCATTCTCCGCCTACATGTTATTACGGAATATTTTTTATTCAAACAGTTTGATTTAGCTTTATTACTACGAAAAATGAGTTTTTACGTCGGGGAGATGAAAAAACATACAAAAAATATTTAATTTTGTTTAATTTAAACAAAATTAACATGTTTTTTTAATTTAATTCACTTACGCTGTATGAAATCTTCGCCATATTTGGCCATATTCTATTTACAATTTCATAGACAACACACACATTTTCCATGGTACCAATGCTAAAATATTAATAAAGATTGCCACAACGCAAAAATCGAGGCTAGAAAATTTTGAAGCTACCACGAAATCTGGGCGTGTTAGGTAAACACTAATTTACCGAAGTTTTGGAAATAAAATGACGTAAAAAACATGTTTTAATTTCAGTAAATATTTTTTATAAATTTTATTCACTTTTGTATCACAAACCATGTTACACAAACCTAGCGTAGCTGCTAAACTACTTGAAAACTGGGATGTTTTTCTTGCCTTGACGCGAGCAGGCGCTACGAAGGGGGCACTTTCTTTTGTATCACAAACCATGTTACACAAACCTAGCGTAGCTAGGTACTGTACCGAAACACGTTGACAAGAATTTATTTTATAAGGTTGGTACTTTGGGCAAATGTCATATTTGATTGTGTTTGATTGTCTATTGATTAAAAAAGGAACGCTCCGTATTATCCGTGTATCGAACTTCGACAAGAAATATTCCGTTTTATCCGGTAAGCGGAGTAGTAAATATTTACCCACCTTTTTAACCAAAGTATGCACAAGTGTTCAGATTATTGGATTGTCCAATTTCTTAAAATATCTACTAGTTTAGTGATTATAGAGGTAGTGACATTTTTGTTACTTTCGAATGTTTAGATTTGCTCGGATCGTGTGAAATGTGATGAGGTCCTTTTTGGAAGATGATTGTATTTGCAATAAAATATTGGAAGGTTTCTGCAAATCTTTTTTTAAGAAAGATAAACAAACATTCCCGGGTTACGAATACCCTGAAAATATTTGAAAATCTCCTACTACCATAGCAAATTTAAAGCGGAAAACGTTGATTGTGTCATGGTGGAGGACTTAGCCAGTCGAGAAATTGAACACGCGACCCCCTTGGTGAGAACTAAGCGCGATGCTACTCAGCCACTGACCGGTCATGTTTATGCTGTGAGTATTATGTAAATATATTTGGAGATGGCTTACTTTTTTATTATTATTTATTTAGAGATAAAGAAAAAATACTAGTTGAATTACATTTAGTTTAGTTGGTAATAACGAAATCTTTTTTGGTTAATAAATACATATTAGTTTACGTGAAATTACGTAACGAGTACGTAGTTATTTAAGTTTACTTTATAAACGTCATTTCTATGTTTTATCCGATAATTTTCGTTCGCCATAAAAGCCAATAAATAATTATTATACTTATCTCAAGTTGGTTTTAATAAAATCAATTATATTATTTTAATTTCTACTTTTTTGGCAGGCGTAAGTTTTGACAGTAACCACATAACCTTTAAACTTAAAGTTATCTAGGACACTTCTTGAAATATAATCATAAACAGTAATTGAGGCGTGTCTGATGGATTTAGAATAATTGTTTTTATAATTAATCATTGTTTTCGCTCTCGTCCAAGTCAATATGCCGTTCGGCAGATCTGTCTGAACCGACTGACGTCATGTTCAGCGTTCTATTGGCAGCGCACGCGAACAAGCAGAGTTAAAAGATCTACATTTTGGTTTCAAAATAAGACTCCGTGTTTTTCCTTTGGACCGCGGCCATTCTCTCGCTTGCCCTCATTACGGCCATCCATAGAGCAAACTGTAACACTGTTGGACTGCTTCACTGCTAGGACTGTTGTAGCTGAACGACTCGGCTAGGTTACCGCACGACACACGTAGTCAATGATACAACACAGAGACATCACAGAGCAGATTTTATTTAAACGAGAAACAAATAATAGAGATTTAATTCCCGAATATGCTGTTCTTTGCCACCAAAAATAATATTCATATTTTTATTAGAAAAACTCTCTTTTTAACTTTTGAAGGTTATTCCCATCAATGTAATATATCATTGAAGAAGAAGATAACAATAACAATAATAATCTAATTTTCATATTTAAAAAAAAAAATTGATTATTATTGTTATCTTCTTCTTCAATGATAAAAATAATATACTTTTTATTATTTTTTATTTAATATTTGTGTGTTTTTGACAATAAATATATAATTTTTATACATTACGTAGTATTTATTACAAAGGAAAATAAAAATAGCCTTACCATGAAGAGACTCGACTCTTGTGATTGATGAGGGAATTCTAGCTCAATTATTTAAATCATATACGTAAATAACAAAATATTGCACATAATAAGAAGAACGCAAGATTTATCAATAACAGATTCAGTTAATAACAATAATAAAAAAAATTCTATTTAACCCATTCAGACCTGAATTATTCTTAAAGGAGAAAAAAATTATTTAAAAGTGGATTAGGCTTTTTTGTGGTTTTAATAACACAAAAATATTTTTTTTATATTTTTTTAGTTTTGTTTATTAGGAAATTGAACATGTGCATAATTATGCCCATCAGGTCTCAACGGTCACAGATCACGGAAAGGAGAATATTGTTGCATCGGTTTTGAATAGAAAATTTTCAACGATTATTAATGAAATATAGAAATTCTTATGAACAGTGGCGAACCTAAATCTTTGAAGTTTATTTTAAGTATTTCCATGATATGAAATTTGGTTCCTTTTTATGCATAAATGAATTTTGCATTTATCACAAAAAAATAGTTTTTTGATTCCGAGAGTTTTTTTTACATCGCTTTCTTTGGTCAAGATGGGGCATATGGCCAACCTTATCATGTCGAACTTCTTCACTAACTTTTTTTCTTTTGGTGCAGGTTCCCTCGTATCTGGATATTTTGGTCGTCCGGACTATCTTTTGAATGCTTTATTTTTACCCGCCTTTACTAATGGTTCTGCAAGGCTCATCTTCCTACTTTTCTCTGAAAGGCACCATTTGTTCATCGATACACAATACTTGGCTTTACCTCCAGGCAACGTGTTCTGACTGATGGCATTGTATGCACTTTTGCAAGTTTATCGGAAAACGAGTGTGTCATTTCCAAATTATTTACTAAATTCAGATTGTTTCATTGTTGAAAAAATCTGTCCCAGATCATCGTATCCAGAAATAAATTTGCACCAAGAGCCTTTTCCAATACAATTAAACTAAGGTTCCAATATGTATATGCAGCCTGATAAATGATTTAATTTCGTTGGCTTAAAATTACGTTTGCCAATTTGCAGGGCATAAATGTCTGTTTATTCCGTAATTTTTTCTAGTTCAATTTCATTAATATACCTAAAAAATAATGCATTGCAGGCCCAATATAGTCGTCCTCCCCATTTTCAAAAGTAACGTGCAATGCAACTTTATTTTAGAAAATATGTAAAAAAAAAATTCTCCTTCGCCCCTTTATATTATATTTTTCCTGATATCCAATGGTTCATCTTCTTAAAATGCAATATCTTCATAATGCCTCTGATAGCATCTGGAGAAATTTTATCTGCACCTTTTCTCTAACTTGTTTTGTAGAAGTCGAAGGTTCACGTTCCAAAGAACTCGCCTCCAAACGTTCAGCTTCTACGTCAAAATTATCATCACCACTAAGGTCTGAGTCAGAATAATTCTCCAACAATCCTAAAATCACCCCCAAATCTTCTTTGTTCACAGAGTTATACATTTTTCCTAAAATTAACAACATAACATAACTTTTCCAAATCACAAAGAAAGGAGTACAACATTTTGTATACATCATGTAAAGGTGTCATAGAGACTGATTGTGCATAATTCTGCACATCAAAATTCAAACACTTCCATACGCTTATTTATTTAACTATTTACATTTTTAATTTATACATAATACTTATTAACATTTTAGAATTGCTTCTGCGTACTTCTTTTATGAAATAATTTTGAAATTTTAATAAAAACAATGAAAACAAAATGTACCTACCCGCACTCCTGTCAAACGGTTCATCGCACTTTTCGAAACAACCGATATTTATAACTTTTGCGGGTAAGATAACTCCACTAGTTAAATTTTTAGGTAGAAATAATGTTGCTAGTTTAATACAAACAGGCGGAACATTTAAAATACATAAAATTACTCCTTATATTATGCTTTGAAGTTAGTGTGCATAATTGGGCTCAAGGGGTCTGAATGGGTTAAGCTGAAATTCATGAATATTTTCGATGATTTTTAGATTCAATGGATGTTGTGAAAATAAGTTATACCTAAGTAGAAATAGGTATTTTAATGTACCTGAAATTAAATTTTGGGATTTCAATATTATTCTGATAACTGGCAGATATATTGAATTGTAAGTTATTTAAATGTATTTCATTAAAAAATTATATAATTGAATATTTTTTATACATTTTGTCGATTGTAGGTACATTGAATATTAAAAAGAGATTTTGGGTAGAAAATGTAGTGAATAAATAATAATTTAAATAAAAGTTAGACTGCTGTTTACAGATCAAATATTTCGATCCAGACCATTTTTCCGATATTTCCCCCAGAAATTGTATATTGACTTCAAAATATGACCACAAGACTGGTGCATAAGTAGTTATTAATTGATACCCTTTCGTTTACCGGATTATTTTGTATACATACTTACATATATACTGGAACTCGTTCTGGTACCATAATCACATTTTTAGTGTCATATATCCTTGTGTCCAGGAATTATACATTTATACGATGACCTTTCTTTAACTAAATAACGTTCTGGTGCTCATGTGTCCATTATTTTTGGGGTGTAATTATTATTTAGGCGACTGATTATTTAAAACAATTTGGTGACCAAAAATATCTGAGTTCTTGCTCATTTAAATAGTTTCTATTCTAAATACAATCCAGTCTTACAAGCGCTGAACCCAAATTCGTTTATCAAATGATGGGATGTACAAGTATAATTATCTCACTTGCAGCTTCGTAGTGTTACTTCTTAGACTTATTACTTCTTACAAATCTCTGCCCACTTGGCTGAAGAGATCGTGAATGACGTCAAGTCAGTCATTTTTTATGGAAGTGCTGTCACGGTTGGGTTACTTTCTAAAACCTCTGTGCCACCAATTTTTAGTGCCCCCTAGAATGGTGGAACAGCATTCACACCTGCATATTATTTTTTGATGCGACTGGTCGCAATCAATATAATATATTATATGTATTTTATAACCATATCTATAATATATTTTAAATCTTCACAACTTCTTTGAACGAATTCTCCATGACTTATCGCTTTATTTTTAAGCGATAAGTCATTAAGAATCATTCGAATTGTATGTCATATCCATAAATTATTTATAATGATGAAAATCCCTTTTCAGTTGTCCATAAATTCCGATTTTTTTTTCACACTCTTCTACAAGTTGTGGTTTTATGTGTCTTTTTTCGATTTAGAGAATTTATTGTTTATTTATTCACAATTAACAGAGGATTAGCATAACAAAATTAGAAAAATAGCCTTACCATGAAGAGACTCGACTCTTGTGTTTGAATAAATACCGACTGTCCAATAACGGTGTACAACAAAACGTAATATAAAACAATAAGGACGGGTTGTGTTACAGAATTTGAACAATTCATCAAATCACGATCAAAATTAAAGTTCTATTCAAGTTCTCTTATTATTTATATCATACATCCGTAAGCCGGTTGTTTCTCAGTTAATAATAACAAAACCTTAATATGACTTTCAAAGAACTAGAATCTTAACATTGAAATTTTGTCAATTGTTTGAAAGTGTGTAAAAAAGGGGGTGAAAATACAGTGTTGGTCAGGCGAAGTCACACAATTCTGAGTTATGAAACTTTTTGAAACCCGTCACAATTTATTGTGAACGCCTTATTTTGTTAAATGAAACAAACTACTTTGTGTAAACCACTATAATCACATGTTATAATATCTACACGATTCAAAACCGATGGTTTCTTCGTCAGGATAATAACATGAATAAAAATAACAAAATAAACAAACAAGTATAGACAAAAAAAATATAAGACACAATTATTAGAGAGAGTGGTGATTATTACCTAAAAATATCATAAAAATACAATAATTTAAATAAATATAAAAATAATTTTTGAATATATTAACATTACATTTTATATAATAAAAGAATATTTTAAAATTAACAAAATATATAATCAGTTTGTTGAAAGAAGAAAAATAAATTATAATAAATGTAAGTATTAATATAAAAATAAATTTAAGAGACGTCTATTTTTAAAAAATATTTGGTTATTTATAATATTTTTTATTTACTAATAACACTTTTTCTAAATTCTAAAATTTCTAAGTTTGCTAATTGTAAATCTGTTGTGTTTGTATAAAATTTTTAATCCTTCATTTATATCAAAAGAATGATTTGTTTCTTAAATGAGGTTGGCAAATTCAGAATAATTATTATTATTCAAACACCTTAGATGTTCCTCAATTCTAATAAAATTAATTATATTAATTATTATGTAGATATTATAATATGTGATTATAGTGGTTTACACAAAGTAATTTGTTTCATTTAATTAAAATGATGCCACAAAATAAATTTGCAAAGATTGAAGAAATAGCCTTATTTTGTATTTGCATAAAATAATGAAATTTTATTTGATTGTATTGTGTATTGTAATTGATTATTTCTTTTGTTGTGGTGAGATATACAATACTACGTGACAGAAGGCAGAGGTAACCTTGCCCATTAATTATTCCAATTAACAGTGATGAATACGTTATAAATATATTTAAAAAGACAGTTTGCTTAGATTCTATCAAGGTGCCCCTGCTGCACTTGAGGTGTCCCTTTCAATAAACGTCATTTTATTGAAATCTTTCAACAGTGGCATTTTCCCGAGCCAAGAAGCTCACGCGGAAGGTTTGCTTGCATCACGTGTACATTGATACAATAATACGAGATCAAAATTCAATTCATTTTCATTTTTAGTGTCATTTTGTCGGGTTTATAATATAATCGGTTGTAAAACCTTGTCATCAAAAATACAAAACGGTTGTAAAAATGCACTACGTTCAAGCGATTCGTTACTATGATCTACGTTTGCTGACTAGCTAATTGTATGTCCATTTAACAATATTGTGTTTCATTGTTTATCTCATCTACAACACTTGAACTGAACAAAGTTCTGAAATGGGTATAACTTTTTGGTAAAAAAAACACGCTAAAAATAGTGTTGAAACTTAGACAAAGTCGATAGTAAAACTAGTTCTGTAATAATAATATAATTTGGCTTTCACGGTGAAAAAGGTAATATGTCATCGATTGCTTATCACTGACAACTGAATTTATAACCGCTTGTCAAGCGGTTATTTATTTATTTATTTATTTTATAGAAACAAACAGTACATTGATTACAGTGTGATGACAGAGTTTACAGATATTAAATAATATTTCATGGTGGGTACCTTTGATATGTTTCTTTGTAATGTCTTGAGTGGAATGTATAATTAGTAACTACCGGGTGATGTGCGTAGTGTGTGAGTGTGTGTGTGTATGTGTGAGAAGAGGTGATCTGTGAAGGGATATGTATGCGCATTAAACAGTTATATCATTGACATGATGCTCCTTTTAAATTTGGGCAGCGAATCCGAGAAAATGTCAATATTAGAGTTTAGGCAAACATTATTGAATGTATGAAGAGCACATATAAAAATTGTTATAAAAATGTTGTGCTATAAAGCGATTAAAAAAATATCTAATATCTACTGTACCAATCACATTATATTACCAATACGCATGCAAAACATTTGCATTCACGGTGAAAACACTACCGTGTGCCACTAGCCGTCCGAGTGACCACCGGCCATCAGCTGACCTTCGTAAATGTGACCAACTGGATACATTTGCATTTGAGGCTAGCAACTTCCACACTGCTCTTAGCGCGGTGTTATTGTTTCCAGTTGTGGGCGTATTGTGTTGCACTTTGCTCACATTTCCTGGGAGGCTTTTGTTTCCGGTCCGGCGTGGTGACGCAGGCTGCTCCAGTTCCCTCCATCTCCTCTCCTCTCTTCTCCTGGCGCATGCATTAGATATAATACTTTTGCATGTTGTTACTGTTAATACTGTAGTGTGCTCGCAGCAGGCACGACGCAACGCGTAATTAACTGCAATGTTGCCTCGTTTTATTTATGTATGTAAATCCAACTTTCACTTCTCCATTATTCTTAGCCATTATTCAAAAATGTTGCAAGACAAATCCCTAATTCGCATAATGCATAAATCCTTAATTCTGATTGCTTTGCATAAACTTCAACCATTTTCATTTGCATCCCAATTTAAATATTTTATTGTTATGACAACCGAGCCAGTAAAGTTAACAGTTACGACGTTTCTTGTGTAATCTATATCAGGAAAAAATAACATTAGTATTTCGGGATATTGGGACTTGGGATGCTCGATGCATCTAGTTTAGTTGAGAAACATATATCATTATTAAAGTAACTTTAAAATGTGCAGTTTGTTTACAATGTCTAAAAAAATCCTCCATGTGGGAGTCCTGCACTCAATAATAATAATAATAATTCGGATGATTTGTATAGCCCCATTTTTGTGAAAAATCACCTCAAGGGCGCTCAACCTAAATGTGTATTTTTTAAACGAAACATCAATACAAAACTGACAGATTGGTTTCGGGTGCATTCTTACCGGACGTTAAGTCATTTTCCACCTGGGTAATCAGAGATTTACAGGTGCTTTACAATGCATAAACAATGACTATTTTATTGCTATCCGACACGAATTCGTTTCTTTTTTTTGTTTTTTTTTTTATATATAAGAATCAGATCAAGAATTTGTACACATTATTGCATTTGGAAAATTATGTTTCCGTGCCGGTAGGTAGTAGTAGCGTTCTACTGAGGGAATTTTTAGTAACATTGCTTGCCACCTTTAACATTTTGTACCAAAAAATGGTATTCATCTAAGTGATCAATGAGGTATTTCGCTGTATTCGTATACATACCTAGCACCACGACCCATGTCTTTTCCTGATATTTCTAAATGTAGAAAATTATCTTTCTTAACCGTATTATACAAGTAACGTTGTAACCACCATACTGTGAACTACACCGGCGCGGCGTTAGTTCTGTTACGTATTTTGTACCAACTTCCACGCAGAAGATTGCGTTTTGTGCGAAATATCTTGAAATATACCTACTTCTGTGATTGTGTTTACTTCGCTCAATCGGCCGAACACAGTTACATCACATTTGTTAAAAACTGGTTTGCACTCTCTCGCTTTATAAATCATTTACGCTAAGTTAAAGATTTTTTTTACGGTTGTTAAGTCCATTGCTTCTGAATGATGTTCGATAAACAAAATATATTAGTTCACGTATTTTATAGGCTTTTATTCGTCTATTTGTGCAAATAAGCATAGCACGTGTTCTTGCGTTAAGGCGATGCACCGCGTCGTCAAATATTTAGATTCGGGTAGCTAACATTTACATCACTTATGTAGATGGCGGTAAAGTTTAAATTCCCTTTTAATTCAAGCCTCCTATTTTGATTTATGCGAGGAAAAAACATCGCCAAAGTTTGTTTTATTTTTTCTTGCAAAGTTTAGTCACAAATATTTTTACGATAATTATCCATAGAACTTAATTGGCCACAATATACAATAATAACATATGTGAGCTTTAAAGCAGCTTTTATAGGCCTGATACTTTATTTTTTTCTGGACGCATAAATGGACTTGTCAAAAAAATACTCGATTATTTCTGTGTTCTACTCGCAGTATAGTTAAAGTGTCTTAAGTGTTTCTCAGCGATAAAACCTAGAACACACGATTTGCATCTTCGTTATGCGTTTTAAATAAGCTTTCGATAAAACTTTTTATGTGAATTTTCATCTGTATTCAAGTATTCATAAGCTACGTCAATAAGAGCTTGTTTCCTTTGTCTTGTACTTAAAATTATATATTCGTTCAATTGTTTTGTACGTATTTTACCTTATTTTTCCAAGTCCTTTGTTATGCAACCAGCGGCGCGGTTATGCAATGGCGTACAGTTGTTATCAATAACCACATGCAAGTCCTTAAATAATTATTACGCGGAAAACCATGCCACTCATCGCATTAGGTACACGCGAACGTCAATAATTATATCTTGCTCAAACAAAATGTTAAATACCGCTACTCCATAAACGCAAAATGGGTATTCCCGGAAGAATGATTATGAAGATATTATTCCCTTATCTAAGAACTTACGATTACGATAATTTTTTTCCTTTATTTATGACCCAATTATAATCATTTTTTGATTGGTTATTTTGGCAGAACGTTTGTTTACTTTCGATTAATTTTGCTGTATACGTCACATATGAATCGATCTTGACTTTGCGAAGTGCAATACCGAGGTCTGGCTTGTAATATATTTCAACTGTTTGTTGTTTCCTGATAATTTTCCGCGAGAATGTATTCTGGATACCTCGCCACCCAACTTGAAGTTTATGTTTCAGACTTGTGAAAATAATTTTAGGACGCTTTGTAGGAAAATAATATTTTCAACTTGCGATCGGATTTAATATGACCGACGACAGTTAAATAACGCCATTAACATTATTATGCTGGAGACGAACATAATATTGTTAACCTGGTCGTTTCAGATGTGTGAACATCTTCCACGGTAGTTTACTTATCGCCAATTTATTGCAGTTGGCGCTGCTTTTTAATTTTCTTGATAATCAAATGTATTAATTGCGGCTACATTGATTTGTCTTCATAATGAAAAATTTCATTCACTTACATAAAGTTTATATATTTCTTAAATAGAAAGTCATAAACGAGTTGAAAAAGTAACAAAGTGTTTAATAAATTTTTAATATAAAAAAGTCGTTAAAATTTCATTGTTTTGATTACGGCGTCATATTAATGTGTAGTGTGATGTCAGTTAAGAGGGTATTACCAAATAATACCAGAAATTAGTCCTTAATAAATAATCAAATTAAATTAAATAATCAAATTCTAGACGTATTGACTCTTTTTTACAATAAAACATAAATTGATTTTGAATGATTGTTATTTTATCTGGTACACGTAGTTTTAAAATTTTGAAAAACTAAATTTATTTTGAATATACTAAGGTTATACAGTTAGTCGTTGGCAGATTTGTTCAATTTTCAAACGATAGATTCTGTTAAACAACCCAAATTTCAAATCATAATATCATACAACAAAATAAATCAATACATAATCTAGTAAACACAGTTTTACGAATTTAAAATTTAGTTAAATTAAAATCATTAAAAAATAATTCCGAGAACGTGTTTTGTGACAAAAATACCTCAGTTTTTAAAATAATTATTTTTTTTTTACACAATTATTTTGTTTAGAAAGTATTGAAAAATCATAAATACTTATGATCAAAAAATACTTACAAATACACAATATTTAATAATTTATCATCGTGCGCTTTGAGCATTTTTATTGCTTTCTTGAATGTAGGTATATATTAAAGCAAGTTTTGAATGAAATAAATCCATATTAAATTTTGAATTGGGGAATAATCGATCTTTCTCATTGGAACCAGTTGCAAGCATTATTAAACTTTTATTCTCAGCCGCTGGTCAATCGCTCTTAAGTGTTATCTGACTTTTGAGCAGTTATATCAAAGCTCAGTGTATTGCCATGTAAAATATTTCTCGAAATAAATGGCAGACAATTATGAGATGTGTGAGACGATTATGAGATGGTTCATAAATTAATTGGAGTATTTTGAAATCTGTAATGTTCAGAGATGACATAAGAACCTGGATGAAAGAAGTTTAGATAAAACATATATGAAAGAAGAATACCAGTAGATTTAACAGCGAAGGACATATATTATGGTAGAGATGTTTCTCGAGACTTTTGCCCGTGTCAGACCAAGCTGTATTCTCATGAATTGGCCTATTTCATCATGTCATTTTCAATGGCTTATGTATGGCGACCGATAAGCTGAAATAGGTCAAGCTACGGAAGTATAGCGCAAGTTTATTAGCCCCGTGTCCCTTAAGCTTTTGCAACAATGTGGCAATCGCATTCGACAGATGAAAATGGTTTTTTGTTCTTGGAACAACTAATAAAAATTTGTAAGTTAATTGCTGAACGCATCCGGGTGCTTTAATTTGTTATACTTATTTCAGACAATGAGGAAATAATATAATAATGATTTTATTTACCATCTACAAAAATATTTTAACTCTTTAACTGTGTATTATTATAATTTTGTATGGTTTCCTATATTATTATCATGTTGTTTTATTGCATCAAAATTTTAAACCTACAATGTAGAAAAAAAGCTAATTTATATTATTCAGTCGTATTATAACGTTAAAATCATGTCATGAGTGTTCAGTTGTGCTTTAGAACATTTCAGCGCAATGCCATTTAAGAACTGAAGAGTCTACATTGTTTCTGAATAACTTGTTAAGCTTTCAAATGTAAATGCTTTGAATATGCAATAAAAAAGCTATAATTCTGCATTAATTAACTGATAAATACACTTCTCCAAGAGTCCTTCAACGTCCACGCCATTTATTGATTATATCAATTAGAATTGAATGTAAAATAATCAGTTATTATTTATGGTGACTGATGATGACCCACGTTTCCGTGTTGAGAATCCAAGGAGAAGTAATATCTCCATTTAGCTCTTGGTTCATCACAGGAAAGTGCAGTGTTGACAATACTTGGTGCAGTTGGCCCTGTACGTGTTCAGGTGCGAGGCGAATTTCTGGCCACAACATCAAATAGCCGATTATTCGCGCATCCGTTCCTTGTGCGGTGCACCAATTAAATCGGCAATTCGCCGTCGCATACCGGTCATTATTCATCTCAATGTCGACAGGAGCCATTTCTTCCTGACACCGGATTACGTGCGATACTTATTACTAATTTAATTTCTGCCGTTCCAAACATTGTATAAGTATGCAGACGATGGACTACCGGCTATTTATCTTGGTACAATCGGCGATACATTCTGTAAAATTTGTATTGTACGCACAACGGAATGGGCCTACTAAAATGTTTTCTATTTGAAATGTCTATGCTAATATTTTTACTAAAATTTGTTCAGCATTCTCCGAAGCCATGAGTAAAATTTGTATGTTAAATAATAGTTTTCTGAAATTACTTTTCTAAGACCAACGTTTCCTCGGATAATTTTAATTTTAACCAAACACTCATAAGATAAAATCAGGTTTTAAAAGATTGTTTCCCGATAGATTTACAGTAATAAATAGTATATACTACTAATATTTATCTTCTTCAAATAAAAATAAAATCTATTTATCTTCTTCAAATTTTGCAAATTCACTTTGTGGCACCATTTTATTAATGAAATAATTAAAAACACTTTGTTTTTACCACGATAATCTTTATTTAAAAAATCGACATGTTTCGAGAACGATGTTCTCTTCATCAGGACATTAAATGTACTAAAAACTATATTATCAAGAATAGAACCTTTCCACCTCTCTTCCCCACTACTTACATTGCTACCCACGCCTGTCTTTGTATTCTTGATAATTTAGTTTTTAGTACTTTTAATGTCCTGATGAAGGGAACACCATTCTCGAAACCTGCCGATTTTTTAAATAAAGATTATCGTGGTAAAAACAAAGTGTTTTTAATTTTTTCATCTATATTACAAACGGTGAGCTTTGTACATTTTCAGTATTTTGAATTTTGTAAGTGTTTTTTCTTTATCTTTTTTGGTTCTGCAATATTTCCAACAATTTTCTTTTCTCATGCAAATACAACATAAAATAAAAGCATCTTTTAATTATTACGATAATGTGGCCATGTACAGCACATTTACATCTTACCCACCACCACGTACAATGTATTCAATCATACAAAAGCAGGCACCCAAAAAACGCTGCCTACGTCATCAGTAAGTACATGTTATTATAATATTGATGTCAAGGCTTTATGTTCGTAATTGAAATAATTCACACACGTTAGGACTTAACGTAGGAACATTGCGAAAAGGTGAAGGACACTGAGGTATCAGTTACACTGATGATATCTCCGATACGCGATATGTTAGGATTGTAACAGTGTTGCGTACATCTTTGTACAGATTTTTATTAAATAATCCATTTTTTCAGATTACCATCGTTTGTCAAATTTGTCTTTGGCCCGTTGACATCTATTTTTTTCTAATTATTATCTCTTCGTTTCACGTGACACGTCAGTTCGTGGTCCTATTTCAATTCAGGTCAACATCTGCGAAATGTGTCGCGTTTTTGTGTTATGCGAATACCTATTTTTTCGCGTTGTTTTAGCACAGAAGCCAGCAATGTTTGTCGTGGAAATATAAATGGCGTCACTAGGAAAAGGATCGTGTTTCGACTAAGTTTGATATTGGTTGTCTGGAATCTGTGGAAAATTTCGAGCGAAAATACCACATCTCCCGCGACGGGCTTCCACATTATATTCCTTGTCGACGCAAGTCATTGTGTTTATCCAAGAATCGCGTTGGTTTCATTGTCTTTAAAATAGACTATTTGGTTCACATCAGAATTATGACTAAATCTATCTAATATTCACGAATTGTACTTGAGTTATAAGTTATAAGGTTTTTCTCGCATCGTTTTCATTCCTCGCCTAATTTTTATGCGAGGAAAATTAATAAACATGGATTAAGAGTTCAATTGTGTCAATCTATGGTGTCTTCCACTTACCTTTGTCTTCTGTGTTTGTTCATGCCCTTGAAATTTTTCGCTGCCCTTTATAAATTGAATGCAACAATTAATTATTTATCACCTCAGAACTCCAAGAGGAAAGATAGGTATAACTGGTCACTGCTAGTTTATAAGGTCGGAGTAACTAACCTCGCTAGCTTAACAATAAATAATATGGTCAATTTAACCCTGAATCAGGTGCTGGGAATATGATAGCGTCTTGACGGATGTCACGTGGGCGGATATAAACTTAGCGATACCGCACAGGCAGGAAAAGGTGCACATTAAATGAAAACCATTAAGTTTTATTGAATAAGTAGCCGCTGATGTCCTCTAGTTCACATCCATAGTGTTTAAATAGCTTTTAAACTTTAAAATCACATTGCTTTAACTACAGACCTTTCTCGGAAGCCTAAACCAGCCATTAATGGCAATATTATTATACATATGTATTTATAAAACTGCTTTTAACTTAATTGAAAATACAACAGTTGGTTATAGAACGTTAGCGATTATGTTATGGTAAGTATGCTTGGAATGGATTCCTTCGATAATTATTTTTCTCGTTTAAGACACTACTTGTGGAATACGCAATGGAGTTCCTGCGTGAAAGTAAGTGTTTGTGGATCGTTGTTCGTTCCTTCTACGTGCACATCTATTCTGTTAGATATATATTATATTATCACACCTCGATTATTATTACTCTCATCGACGTAACTATGCGGAAGTAAGTGCTTGTTTTGTTTTGCCTCCCGTCACGTCACGTAATCCGATGCCATATTATTATTACAATTATTATTAAGCCAGTGCCAGTATGTCTCTGGTTTCTCTACTCGCCGATAGACCCATTCTTTACACTTGCGTTCCGTGGCTCTTTTCCTTTGATTCTCATATTTTTCCAGAAAAAAATACTTTAAAATATCAAAATTTTACCTTTTGTGGAAAAAGTGCTCTTTCATGAAGTTTAATTTGTGTAGAAAAAGAATCTCGGCTATTGAAATTTTGTTTTCGAAAATTGTTAAAATGTGTCATAATATTTTTAGGTATTTTCACCCTTTTTTTGCTCTCGAATAACTAAAAAAAAAATTACGACAAAGAAAGAAAGTGTTTATATTTTATTTTTAAGTTGACGTTTAATTCTTGAATATCATTTTTATATAACTATGTTCAATTTTCCGCTAAGACGACATATTCGTTTTTGTTCGTGAATTCGACGGCGTTGACGTCACGCCGGGCAACGTTGGTGCCAGCCGTCTTACCAGCCAGTGGCGTTTTCTTTGTCATAATGATGTTGTAGCCAATTGGAACCGTTTCGGAATGTGCGGTTTTTCAAATCAATAATTAATTATGAATGAAATATTAAAATTACCCATTCTTAGCAGAATGATCAGAATCAGAACAATAATCTTTAAATCTTCCACACATTTTTAACGGAACACCACTGTTGCTTTTGTATTTTCCTATCTCGTATTATGCTGTTATTTCTTCCATCAAAGTACTCGTTAGGTGCAATGAGTTTAATAAATATAAAACATGGTTTTAAAATACCTTCACAAGCTAATCCTTGATATTTTTCACCTTCGACTAATTCCTTTACTTAAAGCTTAAAGGATTGCATAAAATAAACGGGTTTATTCATTTATCTTAGCAGGAAACATCGTATTTTAACCACCAATGCTTGTAATAAAACAGCTTGTAGATTTTCAACTTGACACAAAACACAGCATCTTTAAATAATGCTTGTGACTAAATCTACTTTGCTTGAAATAATTTTTTTGCGCTGCTAAATAGTAGGTCACTGATTTGAAACAAACATCATTATATTTTTTTCCTAAGTTTCTGTACACATGTGTGTGATCAAAGACTTATTCATGAGCATTGCTTCATACTTAATCAACTGTATTAAAATTTTATCAGTGCTGAATTTTTTCAATAATATTACTAAAGAAACTAGATAAGCAAGTAGTTTTATTATAATATTGTTTTCGTGCGTCACAGTTTGTAAATTCGTGATGAAGAGAGTGTCTTTCTTTGAATTTTTGATAACCAGAACGACCTTTCGATAGGAATAATCCAGAAAGAAACACGAGATAAGAATGTATTAGTGCTTATGTCATGCTCAATTTATTGAAATAAAAATATTTTTATCATTTTTTTCTATTCGTATTTACTTTAACGCAATATGTGAGTATAATTTTATTTATAAATAATAATGTTATTTTGTTTTTCTTTGCCGGTCGTTTTATGCGTTCAGCAAAACAAACCCACACACCACGATGCAATAAAAACTTTATTGTATGAGAATGGCATCATTTTATGCATGTCGTTCATAAAAATACTTTAATTTTGATTGCTGTGTACAAATATCGAATAAAAGTTTGCTATTAAAATAACGTATACATTGCTTTTTTATTATTTCACACCGGTTATTATCCCTTTTGCCTGAAATTCTTACCTACCTTAAAGTTCCCACGGAATACATATCGATAACGGAAATTTGAAATTTTGTAAAGAACAAAATGTTAATTTTTAATTAAAGAAGACAATATTAGCGAAACTCCATCGAAAATCTGAAACAGAAAAATCAGAAAAAGATGCGGTCAAATCTGATATTCGATTTCAGGACCTACGTCTTCTCGCAGCTCTTTTTCTGATTTTTCTGTTTCAGATTTTCGATTGAGTTTCGCTAATATCTTCATTATTTGAAATATTACAATTTGAGGTTTCACTCATTAAATTAAAAATAATAATAAAAAAAGAGCGAAATGAAAGTTTTTTTATTTTTTCAAAAAAAGATGTCTCCTGTTTTTGTATTATAAAATAATATTGAAGAGATCATTCAGAATACTTGTTAAGTTCTTTAATAAGAATATTAATTTATTTTTAATTTTTCGGAAAAAAAACCTCTATGCACCTCTTCTTACACGTACTTATTTTCCCTGATATATTTCGACGACCCCGATCAAAAAGAAAAGGAGAAAAATTACATATTTAACTCATTTTTGGATTTATTGTCCTTATCTTAACTCAGCATGAATTCGCAATTTTAAAATTATAATCCTTACGTAGTAGTGTGTAGACCTGTATAGTGGGTATCTAGAATAATTGGCAATCGATTCCACAATACACTACCAGTCTACAAGCTATACGGCAGTATGTGTCCCTGATCCTAGCGTAAGAAAACTTACAAGAAAATGGGCATTTCCCATGTCGCGGTGCGGCGTTTGTTCGTTGGTTGAGTGAGACCATTCGCTCGACTGTTGAGAGTTGAGAGGTTTCCCACACGATGTCTGGCGACAGGCAGTCTGGCGCGGCGGTGCCGCTAAACGACCGCGCGGCTGATATTTTATTGGAACCACAAGGTTCCATCTGCCATTTCCACGCAACTGAAACATTATTTATATATTCCATGTTTGAATCATGAATAAAATAATTAAAAAATTACATTTATGAATAAGTTAATACGAAGAACGTATTTTAATTGACCTTTCTTTATGTTTAACAACATTCTATCCATTTGTCAATGTGGCATTTAGTCAAAAAAGCAGTTACAACCTTGTTACTTTGAAAAGCAGCTAAACTCAGAGGCATCTGATTGTTTTTCTTATTTTTTTTATTTGCTAAATACCGTTTTTTTTGCAAATGTTGTTCTATTACAATTTTACTTTTTCATAAATATCAGTTTTTATTTTTTTTTTCAGTTTAACGCAAATGTTGTCTCAAGAGAATGAGCTCGTAAGTACAACGTGAATGAAATCATTTTACTCCAAAAATATAATTATCTATGGCGAATAGAACTAGGTACCACCTGTAAATTTTGCAACTTAAATTGTTCTAAAAAATAAAAAAAACAAAGGCTTTTAAATAGAACCATGTTGCACTAAATTAAAGATTAAACCATATTGTCCCAAAAAAATTATTTGAAAGTCTTTTAGATAGATCTTTTTTGCATAATTTTCTGCGAACTTACATAGAAGATAGACATATTTTACACAGGGTTTTAAAGAGAAAAAATATATGTAAAAATACGATTTTGGGCAGTATGCCGGATGGAACCGTGTTGTTCCAAGGGAACGCGATACAAAACACGCTATTTTTTCCCACAACCGCCACGCTGCAATACCGACACGGCCAACCAACATGGCCGACTCGGGCGAGACAACTTTTTGCACAACGCGTCGTTGTTTTCGTCGTAAATCTTTTCGCCGTCCAGCTGAAAATGGAGCCGCCGAATACATCAATGTTGATCGTAAATTAATTTCCATATTTTTTTTTCAATCCTTTAGAAAGTGGAGGTTGGAGATAAGTCGCGAACAATATTACTTGCGAATTGGGTGATAAAATGCTTTGTCACCAAACACAATTATTTTTTTAATGTTATTCGAAGCTGTCCCGAGCTAGTGGGATTATAAATTCTCGGAATATGAATTGGAATATGTTGTGAGGCTGGGAGAGGTGGGAAATAGAAGGAGATAGGGCAAAGGAAGCTTGGGAAGTACATGGATATTTAGAAATGCAGCTAAAGTTATTTCAAGCAGCATTTCGCTTATGAATGTAGTATTTCATCATACTTGACTGTTCCTACCAATTTCGATTGGGTTGGAACGTGATCAAAATATTTTATATGCAAACATCGATACTTATTAATCTAATGCACGTAAAGTACATCAGCTCATACTGATGTCATTTTAATCTGTTACCTCGTCACTCCCGTTACAATTTATAATAATATATTATATTATTAGTATTGCCGGCACATTTAGTCGCTAGGAAAGTATTAGTCTTACATAAATTTTAATTTGAATATCAAAGGAAACGAACGTGAGTGGACTCAATATTATTATTCAATCACTGGCTGTGCCAACGTACAAAATAATTACTGTGATTAAGTCAGAGCCTAGTTAGTTAGTTAGTTCCAAGAAATTCTCATTATAAACATCCATATATTAATATTGTATTTTACAGGGCACACAGTATGTTTTTCCTCGTCGTGAGTTATTAATCTGATTATTACGGTACTTTAGTCAGGAAAGGGAGGATTTCTCGGAATAAGTTATAAATGTATACATTACGCAGGCAAAAAAGTTTGGGCCTCGCTGACCTATGCGTCCTCGAATTTGTTTCCTAGGCCGATCTGTTTTCTGATCTGGCATTTTACAAATAAAGTTTGTGAATTGGGGTGATTGACTGGATCTTGGCGGCGAGTGCGTTTTCCCACCTACTGTGTGGCGGGCCGAATCGGGAGATATTGGTTGAGGGAGACCTAACCTAGACCCTCCAGCTGGACTCTCGACCCATCGCCTTGCACCGCAGTGGGAGGGATGGATTCATATGTCCGGACGGACATATTAACCCCCAAATTCCTGCCCACCCATCATACCCTTTTCCTTCCCAGAACTTTCTTTCTTTCCTTTTTAAAAAGACCCTCCACACAGCATCTCCAAAGATGGCATACACCCTGAGGGATTTTTTTTCTCTTAAGAACTCCTAAGTGGAGCTAATGTTAAAAAAAACTTGAGTGATAATTTATTTTTATAAACACCTATTGATATTTTTCGATCTCGAAAACCACTCTTGTTGGTTATGCTAATACTGCGCTGTGCTGTACCTAATCTAAACTGCGACGTGTGGATCGGACTTTATTCGATTCGTCTAAATAATTAGCAACTTTTGTACGTCTTTTATTTTATTAGGCGCGATTGTTCTATTTTGTTAATACGAACACAAAGCATTCTCTGCAAAGTACGAGCCGTGTGGGCCGCGGCGGCGTTGGGTAGGTGGTACACTTACCTCCAGGTATCTTCATTTATTATGCTAAGGTGTGTCCTCATTATAAAATTCTCTCTGACATTAGGCTGTTGAGTCTTTCCCTTCACCCTCGCGTCCTTGAGGCTGTTTTCCGCACCCTCCGCGGACACACCTACCCCCACCCCCGCCCCTTGACATACTTATGTTAGTACTGCCCTGCCAACCGACCCCTCACACAACAAACAACCCCTCCTCGGTATTTCGCGACGTAATGCCTAATAACGCTAATCGTCCACAATCGTATTATCCACTGCGCATCTACCTACCCCTTAGGTAGATATTATGTAAACGCGCTGTGCAAAATTATCTTATATTGAAATATACATCATTAAAAATCCAATTAATAATTTTTTCCTCCCGTGCTAAGAGGGGGCATACATTAATTACGTAAGAAAAAATAGGTTTGTCCAAAACTTGGATGCGTTTGCCCACCAACTGCGTGGCAGGCCGGATCTGGAGAGACTGGTTTAGGGAGACCTTTTGATCTCTTCATCCGGACCCTCTCTACCCATCAGCTAACACCGAAGCGGATGGCTTCACATGTCCATTTCTCCTGGACATATTGATCCTCAGATTCCTACCCACCCCTCAAACCTTTTTCCTACCTAGGACTACCCCTCCCTCCCTTCCCATAAAAGACCACACGACACAGCATCTTCAAAGATGACAAGGGCCTTAGGGATTTTTTTTCCTCAGGGCCTCCTGTGTTGAGCTAATGTAAAAAAAATCATATCCTATCTTAAGGCTCCGTAAAACAGGAGGCGTACTTACGCGCGTCAAGGCGTTAAAACGACCCGGACGTAAAACGCTGCGTTGTGTTGTACTGAACACGTCGAAGCTGTTCAAACAGAAAGTACGCGACGTTACAGCGCGTTGGTGCCTGTTTGAAGGAGCCTTTACGCTGACGCCTCGACGCGCGGTAAGTACGCGTTCTGTTTGACGGAGCCTTAATTAGGTATATTTCCATTTTTTTGATTTTGATATTAAAGAGTAAGTAATAGGTACTGATTACTTACGGTATTTACTTCAATATACATATTATATTTACAACAGAGTGACTCAACTGCTCAACGATTCTGCATTGACCATCGACATTTTCAATGTCACATACAGACAGTTCAGCAACTATCTTTTAACACATGTCACAAAATAGTTAAAACTGCCCTTGTGTACTTTGTAATTTATAATCTTCTCCATGAGGTATTATTGGTGTATAACCTTTTTACGGAGAACATGAGAAAATAAGTAAATAAATAAATATAACTCAAAACGTTAGAAGTGCCATCACACAGCGATATTATTATATTACCGGATTTTTTTCAATAATTTATTATCACGTGGGTATTGCATCCTCATAAATGCATGATATTCAATGTGGGCTATTTTGCAGTATTGTAAAGGCCAATATTTTTTATTATTTGTCAATGTGTGTTCCTTGTAAGGAGACCGCTATCGCTGTGACATAAGCATGAAGTCATATTCATAAAATTTTACTATACTCTCCAAAATGAATCACGTAATAATATTATGATCATTTTGTACCTCGTTAGAGAGTTCTTTAGTACCCGTTTATTGCGGGCAATAAATCTATGCAAATTATAAACATTTGGTAAGTGATTTCATTTCGCAAGACATTAATTACATAATTACTCAATTTTATGAATTTATTTTCTATTTATAATGTGAAAATAAACTGGGTACCTATACTCTCAATAAAAATTGATACGATTACTCAGTAGGTACTTGGCGGTGTATAATAAAATTCTTTATTTTTATTTATTTAATTATATAATAAATGTTACATAATTGTGACATTTACATAAAGTTGATGTATTAAATCACCTAGGCGGCTGCCTGTATGGTGATTTCAATTCTCATTTGTGAAAATCGTATTTCCAATGCGATATAGAAATAAATACCTGCAATTTTATAAACACCGAACGGCACACAGTTTATTTATTTTGCGCAACGGTTAGATAGCTGTTGGTATATTTCTTGCGAACCATGAGTATTATTAATGGCTGCGTTTCCTTTTTAAGAGTTCTTTCAGTCGTGTCGAATCTCTCGCATCAATTCCGAAAAGGTATCCGTTTTGGCTAGCGGTCGTGAAACTTATTGAATTTTGTTCTATTTGTTCAGCATCCTTTATAAAATATACTACATGTATATGGTAACGAATTATAGTATTGCTAGCTTCTGCCCGCGAATTCGTCTGCATAGGATTAGTACTTCGAGTAATCTACTTCTTTTCCTAGGGTCCCATCTACGTTTAAACCAGAATTCTTAACCTATTTATTTAAAATATCTATAATTCTTGATTCGCTTCAAAGTATTAGGCGAGTACTTCAAATAAATGCACTAATTTAAATATTTTCTAAAATAGAATTTTGATTTAACAATCATTATTTTGCAAAGTGTCATCCTCAAATTTTGACATTTTCTATTATTAATAATATAATTATTATTTTCAATATATTGAAAATAAATAGCTAGCTTTATGAATTATATATAGCCTATATGATATTCTGACGTATGAGCTATATTATTGTAAAGTTTTATTAAAACCATTCAGTAAGTTTTGCGTGAAAGAGTAACAAACATACATACATCCATACAAACTTTCGCGTTTATAATATTAGTAAGTAAACCTTTAAATAGCGTTATTCTTCTTTCCACCCCTCTTCAAAATATGGAAAGCTTAATTTATTGGCAATGTTCTTTTTCTTGGACTATACTTATTTATTTATATTCCATCTAATTAGGACCACAATGTATATACCTATTCATTTTTTATACGAAAACGAGAAGACGTTACAGTGTATTGTCGATATTAAAAAAAATAAATATATATATAGATACTTATTTATTACATTTTAAAAATCTTAAATTTTGGTTAATTAAAATTCGCATAAATTATTAATTATGTATAGTCTATATACTTACAGTTCGTTTTATTATATTTATTTACTTCGTCCATTTGCAGTGCAAGTAATGTCTTTTGTTTCAGCTCGGAATTAAATTATGTTTTGTTGTTGGTTCTGGTTTCGTGTCGTAAAAATTAACGACCATTCTTGAACAACATTTTTTTAGTTAATATGCGTCTTTATATTTAGACCATCTCGTTATTATTTTAGAATCTGCGTGGACAAAGTGATTGTTCTCCCAGAAATAATAATGATTTCATGCAGAAGTATTTTTTTTTTAAGTTGATGAACCTTGAAGATAATCTGAACCGACGGCCAAAACATTGGCGTGAGTCTAGAATGTTGGTCGAAAAATCTGTCGTGGTCGGTATCCCCTTACTAATAAACTTATTTTAAGTTTACACAACTGATATACAATTATATTTATATGGAATACGGTTGTTTATCAATTGTGTAAAATTCTTGTTTTGTTATTCATGTTTTTTTTTAATTTATGCCAATGCTAAATTATTCCGAATGAATAAAATATATAAACCAGATTTGTGATGCTATGCTGACCATTCGACAAAATATTCATGCAAATCATGATAAAAATACACATCCCGTTTATCTGAGTTACCCGAGTTTGTCTCCAAACAATGAATACATTGTTGTTTTTATATAATAATAAAGTACAAATCATTAAAACTTACTCATTATTCTTGTTCGTTGTAGTCACCAACATAATATATATTATTGGGACACTCCGATTTGGCTGCCTTGTCGTGCCGTTAACCCGATTTCAATAGTATGGCCAGCAACTGTCATTCTTCCATGCCATTGTCAGAATGCATCAGCTAATGAGATCTCAATGATCCGAATCTTGCCACAGCGATTCGGTTTGCAACTCCGATCCCCCGATGCGTGATCTACGATATCGAATTAGTGTTTTTTGGCTGATCACGTGACCTATCGGATGAATGCCGTGCTTGCTGCTTGGTGAACCATGATGAAAGTGCTGGGCTGAAACTGGGAGACTAAATATAGTCATGACATCATCTCGTATCTACGGCCGCAAGCTGTGTGCGATTTTTCTATGGCCAATTTGTTGTTTTTGCCAGCTCTCTGAACGAGTACCAGGTTTATTACGCGAAGCGAGCGATTCCAGTTTTTTTCGCATCGCCGCGTAGCGGTAATACCTACATACTTTTTTAATCAACACTTGTACTTTGGATTATTTGCCAACGTGTGTGATTGTGCGCGATTTAAGTTTAGCAATGAGTGGAAAACAATAAATATATAAATTAAATTCACTTAAATAGTTTTTTTTATAATATATTTTTTGCATTCCTTTTTCTTGAGTTGAGTGTTCTCGCTTAGAGAGCCAGAGAAAATACTTTTATCATCCACAAATTAATACAATGAACTTTCGCCAGCGGTTTGGTCATCTCCATAAAAGGTGCACAGGTATCAAAATATTTAATTTAGTTCTCGCACTCTTCGAAGATTATAATGTGAAACTCTAATCGCTCTCTGGATAAAAAGAAAGTCGAGTCAATGTATCTAATAATATTTCCACCGAGGTCCACCTTTATGACATCATGGTTTTAAAACGCAAACAAACCTCTATTTTTTCTAAATCTTTGATATACTAGTCCCAGGCAGAGATCATTTGCACGTCGTCGACAATCGCCCGAAAAAGAGACCATACCTACTACAATGTCGAATGTCTTTATGTTAATGTAGACATTTCGCGAATGTACGTTTATTTCAAATTGTGTAACTTTTATGGTATTGCCAGTTATAAAAAAGAGCAAAAAACAAATTTAATGTTTTACTTCATAAAACCCGTGCAATAGTAATAAAATTCACATAGGATGTGGTATATATTTAACAATATTTTACGTACTTATTCTTTAATAATTTTACCGTACAAAAAATAATATGATATTATCGTTGTTCATGTAAGTTCCTGTCCGTATTTCTAGATTTATAACACTTGGAATTAATTCAAATATCATCGTAATGAAATATAATAATGTGACCCACGCAATTTTGAATATTGGAATTTTTAGAATATCTGAAGAAATATATAACATTAATACATCTCTTGTTTTCTTTTTGTGAAAATAATACGTTTTCGTCTGAACGAGTAAATTTGTGCATATAAATAAATAAAATTATTAAGCTATTTCGCGTTCTTATTTTGATTCCTGTATTTATTAATTTACGCACATAAATAAAATATTGTGCGTCTAATCATCGATTAAGATTCATAATATTTTATTAATTAGTCGTATTATATATTCTATTATGAAGAATTTAATTATAGAAGAATAGTCACTGTCACTCACCAAAATTGGGAGAAGCCAGTTGCGACGTACGTTCCCTTCGAATGCTCCATGATGACGTGCATACGAGCTCTGCCTGGGAATACTTAAGGTACTTATTTGTTTCTTTGTGGTAAAATATTATTTAAAATGTTTACACCACTTTATTTAAGGTTAACGTCCGCTAGTTCTTGACACAAGTCTTCTGTTCACAAGTTCTCGTGTCTCCTGCGCAGTGTGTATAATACGTTTAGCTACCTAAGTACATATTACAATATATTATGATTCGAGGAAGGCACGGTTGTGTTAGTTCGTTGCCAAAAATATAAAAATATATGCTCTACAAAATATTTTTTTATGTCTTTTTTTGTCGTTTTTCTACCGAACACGGCATTTTTCTAGAATTTTTATGAGAAACATGATAAAGTAGTTATTTTTCCGCAGAGCTTCAAAGCACAAGATTTGTATGAAAATAAAGGTAATGTTTAGTTTGCTGCGAATACTAATAAATCAGCAAAAAGTATAGATAAGGGGTAAAAGGATATTCTCCGGTCGTAGAGTCATAAAATGAGCTTAAAATGAAGTTTTGTGGCCAATGACGGTGTCATGGTGCAACCATTTGCCTTTCCGCCCATTCCTCTCCGAATTCATACTTTTATCTCGCATAGCTGCGAAACGGTCGCACGCTGATAAGACTGCTGAATCACTTGTTTGCATTATTTGCATTGTCCGTATCACTTTGGTATTCCTTCTGGAAATATGAACTATAATTATTCCGCTAACTCCTCCGTCAAACATAATATGTAATATAATATTAGTTTTAATATAAAACAAAATTTGCATTAGTCATGATAATGTTGAGTGTATTGATTTTTATATGCAGCATAAATACTGCCTAACACAAATGTTAATATGTTAGCTTTGTCAATTTTTAATTTTCAATTTCGTCTCTACCTACAATGTAGCACAGGATTTGCAGAATCTAGATGTTATTGCAAAATGATTACGTTTGATGTAGCCAAAGTTCAACGTGTTTTTCCTAAGGCAATAGATCGTCTTAGGCCTGATTAATATTCCATTTAAAAATGGAGAGCACGGTATTATTCAGTGCCCCAACACGTGGAGCCTCGCGTGCAGCCAACACAACTGCAGCACTAATGCAACGTGACATCATGTCTACAGTACTTAGTTGACTTATGTTATTAGCCATTTATCTATACACCTTCCTATAGCGATGTAATTATCGTCGTCGACTCTGGAAAGCGTCAAGGATTAGCATTTTGTAACGCGAAGGAAATTTGTAATGATAGGTAGACCTATTCTGCCTATTGGACTTATTATGGAAACCTAAGCAGTTGATCAGTACCGCTGTATACTTAACTATGTTTATTTTGTAGTTATTATTTATATGGGGTTTGGCATTTGAGGCCTATTTTGGCGTTATTCTTCTCATATGACATTTAAAGTGACCCGACAGTTGATCCCCAACAGCTGGCCCACCGAAATTATAATTACTATAAAATTATACTTTTTGTTAATTATTTACCAATTTCAAAACTACAATCGATTTCAAAAATATTTTAATTATAAGTTGGTATAGATATCAAACGATGTTTTTACTGTACTGATTTTGTGTACCTATACGCCGCTATATACTGTATTAAAGTCAAGTAGTTTTATTCTTGATGCATTTGAATAAATATATGTTTTATACTTTTGTTATTCTGCGGTACATTCTCTCAGCACATCCTCGGGGACATTTACTTATTTTTTGGTTAAGTAGTTATACCCTATTTTCCCTAATGCCTTATTGAATAACCGAATGCATATTGTATATAAGGGTGCCGGGGGGCCTGAGGATCAACTGTCATGGTGTCGATCTTTAAATAACCTGATTATTGACTTTATCTTTTTTGCGTTTAATCGAATTTATTGTTTTTTGTTTTTGTTTTGGGAGATGGTGGTGATACTGTATTCGAACCTGACGAAAATCATGACTACAAAAGGGTTACAGAACAAGCGATCCTCGTTTTTAGGAGGTTTGGCCGTTGTCCATTTGGCAGGATCAGTTTCGTAATATTATTATGTAAGTCAAATGGCAGTGCCCTCCGTTTCCACGTTGTATAATAAATTAAATAATGTTTCCACGAATGAAGTATTCCCCGCCTATTGTTGGTTGGAGTTGCGTGCTCACAATTTTAAAATCGTTTCTTGGAATCTCCTGGTTTTCCGGGTTGATATTTTGTTTTTCCAACCGTTTCTCGGCACGGTGCGGTGTAGGCTTTAGGCTCCTCGCCAATCATTATTGACGCGGCCAATCCGGAATCTGGGCCACTCTGAACGATCAATTATCGTCTTCTAGGAACCCCACCAGATGTCTACTTATATAATAATAATTGTCAACTCCTAAGTTACAGAAAGGGGTAAGAGGCCACTGAAGCATTTGTTGGCAATCAATCAACTGTGAGGACGGTCGCTCTTCCTTCGACGAACAGACGCGATGTTTTATCGTCATCCGTTCGCGCGGCTCACGAATGGCACCATTTTACTCGCTTCATGTTTAGTAGTCCCAGAGAGAGGTCGCATGTGACGTCATCATTCTAGTATCTTCTGTCTTTTTCCTTTTCATGCAACACGTATGGGAAGGAAGAGGACGATCGTCAATGATTCCTATAAACACCGAATGTTTTATCTCCACTTTAATAATTTGGAATCCGGCTCTGATGTCTTACTAAATGAACTATCGCATTAAGGGGGTTTTCACCATCCTCCTGATAGCGTATCTATACTATAACAAATATAAATAAAAATAAAAACAAAATACTTGCAATAGTTAGAAAACTCAGCCAACTTATCCAATACGTTATCCTATGGATAAGCTATGAAGAGGATGGTGAAAGCCCCCAAGTCACCATTAGGTGCAAAGATTTGGCTTTATTTTAAACCCCAAATTATTTTGTATTATTTTTGTTGAACCTATCATTTGGAAAAGAGCTCTCTTGCAAAGAACAAAGAAATATATAAAAAATATACCTTAAAAATGTTCCTTGATTTGCTGAATTTATCAACTTAAGCTGTAAGAAATTGTAAATGTAATCTGCCATAATTAATTTTACTTTTAATTTTGCGTATAATTTAATTTTCAGAATGTATACAATTTCAAAAAGGATTAACGCTAAGAATCACATTGTTTTAAAAGTTCAGAATTAACTTTAACATTATATAAATCAATTGTGCGAAGTATTCTCGAATACGGGTCCATTATTTGGTCTCCCAATTATGAGATTCACAATTATAGGGTCGAATCCATACAAAGAAAATTAACCCTTGTAATTGCTTATCGCAAAGGTTTATCTGATCAATTTGGAACGTACACGGAGAAAAATGTTATTCTAAAATACGATCATTTTATTCGTAAAAACGGGACTGAAGTTCTTACGAACAAATTAACAATGTTTATTGGCGGGAAAATGTAAGAATAATTTGTTGGTATACGTATGAAATTACATATACCAATTTAGACTCGCTGTAGAAAATTTATTCGTCAACATAAAAATAAAATAAAAATGCCATAATAATCGTAATTGTTTGCTTAATTTTTTTAAGCAATAAAAAAAAGTGGAAATACCCTATTGACAAAAATATTTAAATTCCCATTTTAACCTCAATGTCGTACAGGTTGTCGAAAGGAACCTGTCAGAAACACCTCAATGACATGCAGTTTTCTTTCTACAAATTTTAATAAACGCAAACATTTATCGATACGTGGGCATTTTTCCTCTACTTTTATCTTAATTCCCGTAAATGCGGTGGTATCCAGCTTGTCGTTAATGTTATAAGTTATAACATAAATTCATGTGGTCAGACCTTCTGTTTTGGAAAGTAATACTAATAATATTTATGTTTTCAACGGAGTGATGTCATTGAACGTTCAACACCTTTTAGATACACAGAGAAAGGCAACTAAATAATAACCAACTCCAGTAACACGAACATAATGACATCCGTGGTACATTAAATTTATTAATTTGGATTCTTGGTATAGCTTAACTGCCTTCATCTATCTTAGTCATTGAATAGGCTACTTACAATGCTTTTATAAGCTTGCAAATATTTTTTTAAATCTTTGTTATTTTGTGAAATTACATAAATTTAACATTGTTTTCTAGTTCAAGATTAGCTATTATTAATTTTGTTTGATATGTACTATTTCATTATTATCCTATTTACATTCAAAATGAAACATCCTATTTTTTTCTTCATTACTTACTCTAAGCTCAAATTATTTTTTCTAAAAAATACATTTTTCGCAAATACTTTTTACACTTGACAAATAAAATTTTCTTTTGTGCTATAGACTATTTTACGCGATTCCAACACATTTAGAGTTCCACGCTTTGTCTAAATTTCAGTACTATTAAATCGTCGCTTAAAACCAAATAATGGTTAGCTTGCCAGCAGAGATTTCGCAGCAGGTAATTAAAAATTGTCTTAGAAATATCATTAAAGAGTAGGTATATAAAAATATTCCTTGATCATTGAAAAAATACCTTGTATGTGTATTGTGTATGTGGCTCGTTGTAGAATGAATGGCTGTTTTGAGGTTGGTGTATTGACCCCCTTGTACTGCCGCGTGCTAAAATAAGGTATGTATAGTAAGGTGGGTCATTTTACAAAAAGTGTAAATTTCAAATTCTAAGAGCGATAAAAGGGTGCCAAATGGGTTCAAAACGACGTGTTTAAAATTTTTAAATTTTCTGATACGATCTTCTTCCTCCGGATTCACTTCAAAATTTTGAAAAAAAAAATTTTTAAGGGTTATTTCTAGTGGGTATAAAAGTTACTATGAATCTTTTTAACCATATTTTTTGTTATTTACCATAGCAAATGTAGTATATATTTACGAAATCATTTACAAAAAGTCCCGGTTTTGATTATTGGAGGCGTGAGGTGAGGGCGGGGGGAGCACCGATTGCACTAATACCGGAGAAAAAATGGAGGAATTCCGCCGCAAAAGTAAAGTGCTGTTTGATATTTCGTCTTGCAAATGTAATGATTTCAGTAAATGTGACTATCCTAGATATCAAAAAATACATTTAAAAAAAAAAAGTTTCATTACTGACCAACGTACTACAGGGAAAATGATAATAAGAAACGTGGATATCGCTTCAACAAAACAAATGAAAACTGCGTTGAAAGGGAAACTTTTGAAGCAAAAATCCTTGTGCCCGTCTAAAAAGGAAAGCATAGGTAAGCCAACTACCTCTCTACTCGATATTTTTACGTCTTCTGCATCAAATGAATCCGATTGTAGAGATGTTTTCAAACCTAATGTTGTACCTCAAACGCTTCAGCAGCAGGATGCGATCAATATTGATCATTCCACGCTGTCTAAAACTTGTGATAGATATGGAGTGTCGGATAAGGCAGCGGCAGCCATTGCCTCAGCAGTTCTGTATGACTAGTATATCTAGTCTAATATTCCAGTTATTGACAAGAGTAAACTTCACAGAGAACGAAAGAAAACAAGAAGAAATATTATGGGCATAACTCATAGTTTTATAAAAACCCCCAATATATTTTGATGGCCGGAAAGATAAAACATTAATTATCAGGGAAAGGGCTGGGACCCAATACAGAGAATAACGCATTGAAGAGAATATTTCATTGATGAAAGTCAGACTCAATATATTTAGGTTTTATTGCACCAAACTCTGGCACGTCGAAAGTTATAAACCATTGCAATGGATAATTTGCTTGCTTCACATGAAAGAGTTACCAATTCGGCATTTGTTCGCACATCTTGACGGTAAGACATCTGGACCTCAAACATATTCACGCACAATAGGACTAGCTTTGGAAAACTGTAAAAAAAAGCCTATGGTTCATTTTCAGAAAATTGACAGATCAGTTATATTTGTATAAAATAGTATCTGCAGTTACGGTGGGGGAATTACCTGAAGATTTATGCCACAAATCTCATGGAAAAATGTCTCATGCCAAATAGCTTACGCGTGCTAACCGAATTCTTCGTCTCTTTGTTTCAACGGAAGCTCCTTCAGAGAATCTTATTATTTTAGAAACGTTTGTTGTTAAAGTTTGTGCTCCGGCTTGGTTCAGCCTCAAAACTCATCCCACCTGTAAAGATGGAGCACGTCACCTGTGGTAGTTAATCTCAGCGCCTAGATACTTATCAGCTGAACTAAAAACTATAATTGATCCATAGAAAGAAACAGTTAGTTCACACACCCCGAAAATTTATTGCTTGCAATGTTGACTGACCCTCACAAGCATATCCGAGAATTATCTGCGCGTCGTGTTCTAAAAGCACGCAGTAAGAAACTAAGTAAAATAGGGCTGTTCCAACTTCCAAACATAAACCTCGATGCATCATATTATTTGGAAGCAAAATGTAACCGAACCCCCAATATAGAAGAATATATCGGATGAAAATCTTTAATTTTTTGTAGCTCAAGGGGGAGAAGGTAGATTGCCTCTTCTGCATCTGCCATGTCATACTCAAGCAGTTGAAAGAGGTGTATCGACTGTTATTGAAGCCTTGACTACTTTATGTACGAAGTCTGCAAGAGAAGGTCTTATTAAGTTGAAGATTGAGTCTCTCAAAATAATGCCGAAATTTGAGAGTAAGAAGGATTTTGCTGGTATTTGAATACTTTACCTTGAGATAATTTTAATTATATTAATATATGTTTTTAATAAATAATTCGAAACATTCCCTCTATTTTGCGTTTTATTGAAAAATAGTTCATTTTTACTTGTTTATCTAACATTTTTTTAAGATTTAACAAGGGTGGATTTTTCTCTAATATGTGAAATTTGAAAATCAATCCGGAGGAAGAAGATGATATTCAAATATTATTAAAAAAATTACGTGATTTTTCATCTTCATTTAACACCCTTTTATTACTATTAGACAGATCAAAACAAGAAAAATAATTTCCCCATACATTCGTGACCCACCTTAATGTATAGTCCAGTATTCTAGGAATTATATATAATTTGAGATAGCCGCTGCAAAAATCAACTGGACCGGTGCGTTTGTGTCGGTTTTGAGTGCCAAAATGTTTGCTGATGTGACAACTGAGGAAGCCTGATCTAAATACATAATGCTGTTTGATGTTTATAACGTCTTTGTGCTTAGCGTTATTTTGTATTATGTTGTAGAACTAACATTTTCTCACTTAGAATTAATGCCCAACACTACATACAATACATTAATAATTTTTTATGTAGGTATATTGTTCGATTTTTTTTTTAATATTTGTAGATGCCTAGATAATCGCCATGATATTTCAGTTCAGTACCTACGAGTATGTTATGTTTTTGGCTTTCTCAATAACAAAAGTGTAAAAATCTTTAGTTAATATAGCAGAGAATATTCATAGAACACAAGTAAAAAAGTCTCTCCTATTGTGAGGGAATATTCACGATAATTAAGTTAGGTAAGTATTTGATAATCTGAAAATCTGTTGTTTAAAACTCGATAACGATAAAACGGAGAATTATTGTAGACCCAAAAAGATCTGATTACAGACTTTTTCTTCGGTTCATTGACCAACACATTACGAGAATTGAACGAGCTATTGATTAATTTACTGTTTAAATTCTAAAAGTCTCGTTGTTTAAGAACACAGACAAATGAACGTGTCCTGTGTAGTGTGCACGTGTCGCGTTGTCTGGCACGGCCGTGCTGATTTCCTTCAGCTGCCACCTCTTTTGAATTTTGCACGCTCGTAGTTTTATTTTTCGCATCTTCATCATGCCCGCTGGTGTCACTTCTAATATAATATATCTGCCAATGGCGAGCTCTGGACTCTGAGATCATGGCTTCCGTAATTTTTGACACACTTTTCTTCACAGTTGCTTGGCAGTATTAAATTTTATGTTTATTAATGTTCTGCCTTACTTTCGCGTTTCTAGGAATGTTATTTTGTCTTGTTTTTCCGAGTATTTTTCAGGTGTAGAAAAATATATAAATAATTAATTTACACATCATTTCCTGGCTAATTGTAAAATGGGAATAAACGTATTGTGTATTTTCGTGAATTAAATATTCTTAGTGACAAAATAATAGTATTAGATGTAATGGCATATTCGTATCTATAGATTTTTCTTTCTCTCTATGGTCATAACAGAGCCATTATTGTCAATACTTCCAACATTCTCGGTGCCTATTGGGCCTAACTTATTCACGATGTGTGGTCTTCAGCATAATAAACATGACCTTTTGCATAATATGTTTGACATTTACGTAGTCTAAATATTAAGCCACATAACTTCCGTACAGCACAAATCTCATTGTGGCTAGTCTTTCCGAATACCGAAGAAATATGTTAGATGTCTTGTGTCATTTCCAACATGTATTAATAATAAATAAATGAAAAGAAAATACTTTGTTTTAAGTCACTTTATTTTTATTTTATGTCTACCGGTTTCGGTACCTCCGTACCATCATCAGGATAACAGTCCTGAAAAAATAAAGTGACTTAAAACAAAGTATTTTCTTTTCATTTATTTAAAATGTCAAGTCACAATGTGTTTGCTTCTTTTGAAAAATTTATTATTAAAATCACGTGAATATTTTTTTTACTTTTCTTTTTCAACTTGTCAGTTATCGTCATCGGTCACTCACCAACTCATTAAGCCCTGTGAAAGTAAATGGATTCCTTTAATTAGTTACTAACCATTAGTTATAATTTATTTATTGTTATTATTTTTTTTATAGATAACCCGTAATTTAAACTGATTGCTCTATTATAACTTCTTTCTCACAAAATACGCATATGGGTATCAGAAAGAAAAGTTGCAATAGAGTTCTCAGCGACAGTGTTTTTAGTTTATTATTTGTATTACAATAACACAATTTTGTTACGCTTCATGAAAAATATCATGTATATTTTTTTCTATTTCTTAAAGACTGATTCATTATGTAATCAGTAATCACCTAACATTTATTCATTACAATTATACAAACATAATACGTGTGCTGCAATAGTTTATCATGATAATATCAGCTTTCTTTCCACGTAAATGTTATAAAATAATAATTTTTTTGCAAAAGCGTATTACTTTTTTTTAACTATATTATTTTGTTATTGTATTCAATCCATTGCGGTGATAGCATTCTACTTGTGCGGATTTTAATCATTCGATTGTTTGGCACGTATCGCAATGGCCGCCGCACATGTCGATGGTGCATTAATAATCATCTCCACACGCATCGGTCCGCAGCCAGCGAGTCTGTTTACGTAATCAGAAATTGTCGTTCAGTATGCCCAACGTTGGCATGATTGATGAATGCTCCCCTCACCGCCCTGGCAGGGGATTGCATCCTATCTGTCGCTGACATCAGCAACAGTTGTATCGTTGACATGTTGCATTTTCAACATGCTAATGTGAATTTCCCGAATGAACGCCGAGGCGATTGTTGCCGACGCTTTGAAAGTAGTGACGTCCACAGATGTTTCAAACTTAAAAATTCTGCTTGACTGGAGATCAGATGGAAAATGCCACCAGGAAGAGTGCAACAGAGATGGAGCAATGATTTTAAAAGATGCGGAGGGTTTAAAAGGCAAACTCTGGCCTAAAATATTATAGGAAGGAGGCTTTTCATATTTATTCCACATAGGAGGAAATCTTAAGACTTTAGAAAGACCCATACCATAATCCATTGTGGGAAATATAAACATATTTGTGGCTGCTGCATTGAAATATGATATCATACCACACATTTGTTTCAAACTCAAAGTGTATGTATTTACCTCCTACACTTCATGAACCCTTAATAAACAGAATCTAGATACACAAAATGTCCAGAAACTCGTAGTACAAACGGTAAAATGGTGAATCTACATCGTAAAGAAACCCCATTAGCTTATTTTTTTCGAACTGAGTATTTTATGTTTTTTCTTCTTTTTTTTCAGCAACTAAAGGGTTAAAAAAAACTTTTGGAGCCGGGTGTACGCTTCGACGCATTTTAAGATACATTAAGGCTGATATTAACCCTTTAGCATCATTATACAGGATGTCCGGGGTAAAGTGGATTAACTTAAATTAAAAAAAAAAAAAAATATCAAAAAGATTACTAAAACGGGATTCTTCCTAGTTGGGCAGCCAAAACATTCTATTAATAATGTATAATATATGTATAAAAAAAAGTAAATAAATAAATTAACTTCATGGTAGTGTAGGTAAAAAAGATAATAACTTTTTTCGAAATTCCAACTCTTAGGGGTACTTTTTTGGTAAAAAGTAATAATTAGTACGGCGTGTGCGGCCTGCACTATTAGGTATTTTCCGCTGTTACGATACTCGCCAATCAAAACCGACGTCGCCACAACGCGCCCGGCTGACTCACAGCGCAAATTTATCGGCTAAGTTTGTACCTTCCAATAAGGATTTTTATAGGTATGTACATCTTTTTGTATGGGAAAAAAAGTTGGACTTTCAAAAAAAGTTGTTAATCTTTTTTACTCCTATCATCATATAGAATCACCACTCAAAGTTAATTCACTTTACCCCCGGACACCCTGTATATGCACAGGCTTTTCTTTCTGGACTCTCAAGATCGTCGGCAACTATTTTCAATTCTAATCAAAATCATTTCTAACGTGGGCTATGAGTTTTTGAATAATCCATTTATTTGTCAAAAAATAAGTGCATATGTGTTTTTATATTTTTAAATGTTGATTGCTCTGTTGAAACCAGGTAGTATGTAACGATGTTCTAGTAAAAATTACATTTTATTAGATATTATTCATAACTAAAATTGTTTCGCGTTCACGGATGCTTTATTTGTTAGTGCGGTAACTAGCATTATTTGTTCTCGTGGTGAATAGACAAAGATAATGTTTTCTTTAACAAATTATATGTTAATACATTATAAGTGGGAAGACAATTCGTGGAATTACTTTCCACGTCGACCGCAGGTTAAATTGTAATATCATCTTCCGGAAACGAGTTCGGGAAGTTGAACGGAACTCGAATCCGGACAACCACAACTTTGAACTGAGCATTCAGAAAGATGGTGAAAGTAGAAAATATGATATAATACATAATCTAATCATTGATCAACCAGTAGCATAATGTAGGGGAATCGTTTAAAAAGCTGGTTATAGGAATAGGAGTGTGAAACAACTCTGTGCAAATTACGCTGGTGAACAATTCTGAACTAAAGATCGTAATTTGCGTTAGAGTTGCACACCTTGATTGTGATTGGTGCGTTTAGTTTAACCTCGGGAAGTCGATGAAAATGTTTCCATAATCGCTAACCATAAGCCAGCGAGACAGGCGGGTCCTTGCGGGTCCCTTTCTCTCCTGCCGGACAAGTTGACTGGAGGCTTGCTCGCTCGCTTGCTCGCCTTCTTGCTTTCTACCCGCGGTGGTTGGCTGGCTGACGGCGTAATCAGCGTTACCAGATACAGTGAACCGTGGTGGCACAGTAGTGTGGTGTACAGGTGGTATGGATGGGGGACCGGCGGGGTAGCCCCGGCGAGCACATGGCGAGCCCCACCGTCACTATTCACTCACACTCAGTCAGCCAGTTCAGCGCCAACAGCCGCCGAGGCGGGTAATGTTTATGGACGCAATCGCGAATCTATCTCACGCTTCAATTCATTTATCCAAATTACTCATAAATAATCAAGCAAATTATTTTTATTTACGAGCGCTCCTTGTTTTGCACACTACTGTGTCTACAAGCGTCAACTGATGGTTCAACCTTTTTTATGTACTCTTTTCTAAATAATAGAAAAAAATGGTTATTTGCGCGTACGTCTTGTATCCTTGGTTGTTCGTGATTGTTTACCTCGCGTTCCTCATGCTTGACGTTTGATCTTGTGGCTGCTGCTAGGCTGCACTGAGACTGCAGTGTGGTTGGTATGGTCCGTGCCGTGCACTGCACATCCTGAGAACGTCAACAAACGGCGGGAAGTGAAGCGGCCAGTGCGCCGGCGCGCCCGCCCGGTCGATAGCCGCCCAGCCGCCCGTGCCTCCGTCAGCCGCGCGAACTCTGCCACCGACGGTCGAACCTTTGTGAGGGGAAACTAACTAAACGACTACACTTTTGGAAAACGCGAGAAGGGACTACTGGACGGGACACGGGACTAGCTGTCAGCTCTTGGCATTTAGAAAGAATCGGACCTTTGTTTAGAACGTACCCTGTTGACTGTGAAGAACGAGTGTGATCGCTAACGGAATCCGATTTGGCGCCTGAAAATCGAGTGGAACGCGGACTCAGCCCTTACATTTTGACGGCTACAACGTGAAGTGAGAGGGTGAACTGAGGGGAAATTCCTGGCGCGCTCGGAGTAATTTTCTCGTGGTGCATTCACATTATTATGTGCCGCCATTTTCGCGCCTGGAAACATACTCGAGGATTAGTGACCCAGGCTCCGGTGGTGTGGCACAGCCCTAGATAAGGCCCCCATGATAGTGCAGGATGTTGCGGTTGTGAGGGAGTGCGCCCCGCGGGGCAAGAGCCCGAGGGCGGAACATTATTGAGAGAAGAAAGGGATCGCTTGCAACGTTACGTACTTTTCCTTGTTTCACTAAACTTTATTTACGTTTCTCTGCTCTGCGACCATATTGACGGACATACCGAATACAGTTCTCCAATTCTTTGTTTGGAGCTTGATTGAACTCGGATAATAAATCAAATCAAATAATTTGTGCTAATTTAATCGTTCACATTTATTTGACAGAAAGTGTAGTATCTTTACATATCAGACAAATAATATTTTATATATCTTAGAATCTCGGGAGTGTTCGCAAGAAATTAGTTATACGTCTATTCGATTTGTTAGAAAACACCCAATGTGATAAATCATTGACAATTTAAGAGTAATCCGTTCGTCCTCGAAGAAGCTCTCCACAATCCGAGGCGTTGCTCAGTGTCAAGTATATATAGTACTGTAGCGCAGGTCGTGCTGCTTGCTGGTGGCTGCTCTGCTGCATCGTGCAGGTTGAGGCTCGCTCGGTCCCTCGCCCCCTCGCCGCCCTCGGGTAGGGCGGAGCGCCTTAGGATCGCGCCCCCGGCCATGTCGGCCGCGGCGGACGTGCGAGTGGCGCGCGGCAGCCCCCCGCAGCCCGCCCCGGCACTGCCGCGCATCCGCCCGGACATCGGCCTCAACGACACGACCCTCTTCGCCGTCTACTGCTTCATCAAGAATTTTATCGGGTAAGACTGCACTCCTTCGCAATTCTTCTACATCCCTGGTAACGATCCCAAAATATATGTAACGGACCATGACTACTAACTTTCGTCTGTTGATAAGTGGTTGTTTGGTTTTTAATTTTCTGTAGAAACCATCTTCACCACCCAGCTTCGTTTGCAAGATACTCACCGGAAATCTTGAAAATTCGAAACAATTATTTTAAAAAAAAATAAAGCGGCAACATGTTTTGTGAACTTTATTTCTCACTAGCTTCTGCCCGCGACTTCGTCTGCGTAGGATTAGTACTTCGAGTAATCTATTTTCTTTTCCTAGGGCCCAACTACGTTTATACCAAAATTCACATATTTATTTAAAATACGCATAATTCTTGATTGGATTAGGCGAGTACTTCAAAAAAATTCACAAATTTAAATGTTTTCTAAAATAGAATTTTGATTTAACAATCATTGTTTTGCAAATTGTCATTCTCAAATTTTGAAATTTTCTATTAAACAATAATTATTATTTTCAATATATTGAAAATAAATAGCTAGCTTTATAAATTATAGCCTATATGTTATTCTGATGCATGAGCTACATTATTGTAAAGTTTCATTAAGATCCATTCAGTAAATTTCGATTTAAAGAGTAACAAACATACATACATCCATACAAACTTTCGCGTTTATAGTATTAGTAAGATTGAAATGCTTAATATGCAAGTAACTATATTATTATTTATTTTATGAGACAAATGTGTAAACACTCAATCAATAACTCTTGACGTATCAACCATGTTTTTTGACAATTTTCTCACATCTCATGTTACGAGATTATTACAAATAATAATTATGGCTTCCGCACGCAATTTATTATCCAGCCAATGTGTCGCTTTTGCGATGTCCGACATAAATTCTCAAATAACCGTTCGACATCGCCTTGTATCACCGAGATCAGATTCGAGGGGAGTTCGGATTATTTTATGGCTTTTACAGATATCGAAACCTTTTGGAACTCGGGTTTTTTTACTATCTGGAGTAACATCGAAACACAATTTACGAGTAAGGTTGTAGATTTCCGATACTAATGGCAACGTTGAAGGTTATGGCGAAATCTGATTTAGAATTTGACCTTGTAGCCGCTGAAAAAAGCGCGATAAGCGATAACCCATTTAAGTCCCATCTTCGGAGAATCGGGCCCTAAAGTTTGGATTGATTTTTTTCACAGGTTCAGAAAATATCCAGTTTGCAATAAATGGAATATGCCTAAATATATCCGAAAAATAAAAACTGTTTTTGAAAGGTGATAAATTTCGCTTTCATTTGTTGTTATAAGAAATAAACATATACTTTCTGAAATATTAAAAATTTGAATGCAATAAAAATAAACTTTAAATTACTCGCCTAAATACATTATTCACATTTGAAAAAAAAAATCTTTACTGCACCATTAAAAACGGCCACCATCTTGAAACGGAAACTGAACGTACAAACAAATTTACAGACATGAAAAAACGATCGGTTTAACACAGGACTTCGCTACTTTCAGGCAATAATGTATACCTTTTTACAATAAATTCATCATAAAATAATCTTCTTTAATAACAAATACTCGTATACACGATGTTCCAATAAAACATCAGAGAACCCTAAAAAACAAAAACAAAAAATCGACTTAAACATTTAGATTTTTCTTTAACCTTTTTCCTATTTTTTTCGGCAACTAAACAAACTTTTGGATCCGGGTCTACGCTTCGACATATTTTATAAGACAATAAACAGCTGATCTTAACCGCAAAGCGATCTTACACCAGGGCGATACTTAGAGTGTCTTTCACTCTGGCACGTGCCGCAAATATACCTTATTTTATTTTATATGATATAGCAACTTTCCTCTTATTTTGAACGACAAGTGTGCAAAGTTTCATCAAGAAATATCAAAATTCTGCCTTAAGACACAGGTGAATGGGGTTGTTTTTCGAAATCTCGTGTACACGGTCATCTTCCTCTTGTTTAGACGGCTAAGGGTGCGAAATTTCATCAATCTTTGAATAAAACTGTAGATTTATCTTTAAAAAAAACCGCAGGACACTCTTATTTATATTATAAGTAGATTTGTTATGGTATTAATCCTCATAGACACCCAGACCGCTCATCATCCGTTAAACAAATAAACACTGTTCACAAACATTCAGTGTGACCCAATGTTAGTAAGTGCAAGGTTTAATGTAATTTATTTTCTTAACAATATTTCTATGCAACATTTATTGTACTGTATAATTTATAGCGTTTCGTTGAACATAGATTACATCTTGAAATGGTTGAATGATGCTTTGAATAATATTCATTGCGGTGTAAGGCAATTACAAGATTTCATGCATACGTTATTGCGAAGGTGTTTTTTTGCATAATTTAATTATTCTGTCCCTGTACCAAATATTATAACGTTGCATAAAGTAATATATCGCCCGGGTTGCCGGCAATGAATTATTAATAATTATTTTATGGGCGATTACAAATACAATTTGTAGGTGGATGATTTATTGTGTATCTTGAAAACCCACGTTTTTTCAAAAAACTATAATAGTTTGTCGATTTCTTTTACTCTAGATTAAAGTTTTTTTTAAAAATATAAATAATAAATCTACGAAAATTGTGTTCATACTTACAGATACGTAGATAAAATAACGTTGTGTACGATTTTGTAAAAAACAATATGTATATATATAACCTAACAACCAAGAGGCAAACACCAAACGCCATGATAACTAATATTAATCTAACGTTAAAGAATTGTGAACTATCACGAACTTTCCCCACTACACCAAAATTTATTTTTAATTTGGGAGGCGGGTATGGATACCGCCGCTCCGAGAACTATTTATTGCACCAACACCCCTGTCATAGGTCGCCCTAGGTGATTATTTAGCAGGGGTACCCGGGTTCATGGGGTGAGGTTTGTCTAGCTCTTGGATGCGTTTGCTCATCCACAGCATAGCGGGTCGGATCGGGAGAGACTGGTTGAGGGAGACCATTTGACCTCTCCAGCCGGACTCTCTCGACCTCACACTGCAGTGGGAGGGATGGATTCTTACGTCCGGCACTCGTGAACACATTGAGCCCAGACTCCTTCCCAGAACTTTCTCCCCTTCCTTTCCATAAAAAGACCCTTCACACAAGATCCCCATACATAGACTCTGAGGGATTTTTTTTCCTCATGGCCTAATGTGTGGAGCTGATAGTTATAAAAAATAAAATAAAAACAATTGACAAAATTGAGGGTTACCCGTGATGGAACAGTATAATGCTTACCACCTATATATCATAATTGCAGTGGTTATTACAGCAGAAATAATGCAATTATTAAAAACCCCTTTCTTTTATTCCTGTACCTTCATTACTTTTGTCCCCAACACTTTTTACTTTCAAAGTATTATTATCACTTTCTCGGATTTTATACTTGTTACTTTTTTTATTCCTGAGGTTAGTCGAGATTCCTTTTGAAGTTAATTAGCTTTATTGTGGAGGAAAATATCCGTCACTCAATTACCCTGTCAGCGGATGTACTCCAGTACTCCGTGGATACTTTTAATAAATTTTCTGGGAAAAGATTCATCTGAGATGTTATTTTTGGTGTCACTTTACCTAGCCCGCCTCCGACCGTACCTTCTAAAGATTTTAAACCAACTATAATAATTATATTTGAGTACTTTGAGAGCTTCTCAGTATTCTTGGGTTCAGACAAAAGATGTAGCTGGTGTATGTTCAACGTTTCCTTGACAGGTGTATGTAGGCATTTACTTTTTTTGTTAAATCTTAACTGCAAGTAGAATATCTGTGTTCTGAAGCAGAAACTCTCAAACGGTAAACACTGACGTCATTAAATTTGTGCAGTCTTTTCGCTGCAATTTCTAATTCAACAGACTATTTTTCAGATCACTACTTTATTTCTACAATTAGCGGTGTAACTTTGGTATGTTCGCCAATTTTACATATAAATCCTTTCTCGGCGGTATTTTTATTATTTAAACTACAAAGCAGAAAATATGCGTTCTAAGGCATGGAAAACTCTCAGAACGCTAAGGTTTGGCGTTTATAAATATGCTCTGCTTTTTCTGACTGGATTTCCATCTTGAGCTATGGAGTTTTGAAATACATATCAGTCCATATTAGTCCACATTTTGTTGTATATTTTTAATTGTTCAGTATGAAAGGATTTTGTTTTTATTTTTATTATTGTGATAGCTATTTCGGCTTACAAGGCCATTTTCAAACAGTCTTAATGGCAGCTTCATCAGCCACCTTTAATGTATTAATTGATTTTGTATTTAATTCGTAGAACGCCATTTGCATTTTATAAAATTTTGTTTAAATCAAATTTAATAATGTTGTTATTGGGTTCTGTAAGTATTTTAGTTTTTTTATTATTGTGTCAGCTGTTTCGGCTGAAACGGCCAGTTGCTAAATAGTTTGAAAATGGAAATAATAATGAAAAAATCAAAATACTTGCAGAACTTAATAATGAGATTATTAAATTAGATTTGAATTCAATAAAAAAAAATACATGGAGTTCTACGAATAAAACACAAAAACAATTAATATTTAATAAGAAAGTAGTTTTGAAATTCCTACTAGTAACCGTTAGTAAAATATGTATGTTTTTGTGTTGTTTGATCAGTGTATTTATGTACTTGAATATTTACACTAGAACATAATGTTCATTTGCCGCATTAATTAAAGTGCATTATGTAAAGCGCATAATATTGTTGATTGATGTAATTGCCCCGCGCGCCTTTCCTTGCTTGTTGGTATAGTTTATGAAGCGTTAACTTTATCGCTATGTTTTTCATGTCTGCCAGATAAGGCCAGCTCTATTATGGCTGTTATCTTGCTTACCTGTGGTTAGATAAATGTATTGTGAATTTTACACAATTTACAATATTTTTCCTTTATTATTTTTATCTCCTTTTCTTCGCCTTGTAAATGCAATCTAATACTTTTCCCTTGTTCCCATGAAACATCTACTTTCTTCTACTACTGTAGGTACTGTAGTACTGAAATCAACACTTAAATTCTAAAATTAAGTAAATTTCACAACTATTTGTTTTTGTTGTTATTCGACTTATTGAAAATTAAAATTGTTTTTTAGTCCTACTTGTTTAGAGGCCATTTTCACTCAACTGGACTGAAAATAGTTGTGTTGGCGTGGAAATCCCAGACCGAAAGCTGTTAAAATTTCATGATGCCCGAGCTCACCGTGCTCTTTTTTGCTACTACAGAAAAATAAATAAATCTGCTTCATAATAATTAAGATATTTCCTACAGTTTAGTGATTAGTTTTTGGTTTAGTAAATTAGGTTGTAGAGCCCCTTGATGTGATTTTCTCACGAAAACTGTGCTGTATAATACATGTTACTATTATGGCACTATGCTTGATTCTCCTGCCAACCGCCAGCAAAAATACCAGTCTTAGGAATCTTCCGCTTTTTTTTCTAACCACGACACTTTGGTCACATTATTTCTCGTTTGTACCTAATCCTTGCTGGAATATGTGTATATGCCTATACATCGTTCTTGGCTTCACATTTCTCCAACATCCGCTGTTCTCAGCAACGTTTTGTCGATACTTTTAACTTTGTTGTTTGGTAGGTACATAGACTATGAAATGCATGCCACCCACTCACTGGATTAGAAACATTCCATAAATGTCTATGTGTATATTATATAAATGTAACTTCTTATTAAACCTGTTGGCTTCCACGTTCGTTCTTCTCTTAAATTGACGTCATTTCCAATTCTACACCCTACGCTAATATTGTAATGCGTTCATTGTATCTCATATCCCATGACGTCAGAACGCAGGTGAAATGAACATTATAAAGTACATGTGTTATTCTGAATATGATCGTAATATTCAAATTTATCATGTTTTAATAATAAGAATCTTCCTTTTTTTAAACTCAGACTAAACGAATAACTTTTTTGTATCCTCAAAATCTACAGTGTACAGGACTAAGTTTGTTGATCTGTGGATACTGGTTTTTGATGGTCTTTTGTCTCAATTCTGGTTTTCGGTATTGTGTAGGTACATTGTTCATGGATGAAACTTTATCTCGAAATCTCATATCCGCAATGTCTAAACTCGGTGCCAACTGACAACGCTGTGAAATATGAATCTGTCTATCAAAGTTTTTGCGCTCGCGGAACTTGGAAAGGTCATTGTACTAATAACCTTTGGATACGCGGGGGGCGGAGTTAATCTCAAATAAGAGGGAAATAAACATCGGTATTCTCGGTACTGAGGGTGCAGTTGCAAGAGAAAGTGATTTATGGAAATAGTGATGTAATTTTTTTTATAAATTCTTTACAGTAGTCCCATATGTTTAGTTCGACGGCCGGAGTAGTCCAGCGGTAGGGCGTCGGACCGCCATTCCGAAGGTCGCGGGTTCGAACCCGGCGTGCGCTAATACATTTTATTTAATTGATTTGTGTTATTTCACAATTAATTATTTAAAATAATGTATAGTATGTTTGCGACTTGTTCCAGAGTGGTAGATAGTCTTAGTATCGCCCTGGTGTAAGACCACCATTCAGAATTGAAACGTTGCTTGAAATGGCTTAAGCCGTGTTTAGTGACTAGATCTGAATAGCCAGGTACTTCTCTACCTTCCTCTTCCTCGACTCCTTCCCTTTCCCACTTACTTTCAGCCTCATAACACACCCCAATTGGGGATGCCATAGTCTCACTGGCTCCAGACGGGAGCAGTTGGGACTCTTGTGAGGTATTCACTATAAAAAATAAAAGAAGTTGGATATATTATATTATATCATCTTTGCGAATGCTGTGTGAAGAGTTTTTTTACGCAAAGAAATCAGTTAACGTATTGTAAAAAAAAACCGTTATGTTTTGTCAAAACCAGAAATCGACATATTCTTACGCGGAAAAAGTTATCTGTGTACAAAAATTGGGTATACAACAAATAATACGTAATAAGATATTTAAAAGGACGGATTGTTTCAAACAATTAAACAAATCATCAAATATTTGAAGTTTATTTTTATGTTCTGTCTATATATGTTATATTGAAGTTCTGTTATTATATCATTATAGGCCAGTTGCTTCATAGAACGTGAAAATTAACTTCAAATATTTTTGATGAATTATTGTTCAAATTTTTTTTAACAAGCCATCCTAATTGCCTTCCAGTCATTATCCTGTAAATTCACAATAATGTGCAATGAAAGAGCGACTGTTTATCAGAATCGAGCTATTTACCAATTTCTGATCGCAGAGTCTGTCAGTCAGTCAGTCATCTCCTTTGTCTGCGCCATACATCACGGAGCACATCACATTGTGTACAATGTACAATCTCTACCCCATTCGATCACGCTGCATTATGATTTGCTTTACGACCGTCAGCCGGAGCCGAATCCGCTCGACCCGCCGCCTCTCACCATGGTTACGGATGGCGACGCGTCCCTCCCCTCGACGTATGACTGCTTTGAATGGCACTTGCCCTCCAAACTTCGATCTTCTGGCTGCAGGTCTATTATTCTTGTCACATAACTAAACAATAGCGTTCGACACTAGCATTCGTAAATTGTAACTAATATCACATTTAAAAAAAATTAAAATCGAATCATTTTTTGCTGCATTTTACAGAAAACGCACGAATGTACGAAAAACTTTTATTACAAAATCTGATTTAGTGCTTTTTTTAAATCATTTCATATTGTGTAATGTAAAAAAATACGTTCGAAAATAGATGGGAATTTAATGGCATTACATTTCATACAAATATATAGGTCTGCTTCTTTTTACGTAGTTTTTATGTATGTATTTACTTAGTTTTTTTATTAATTAAAACCGATTTCTTCTTCTTCTTCTTCTTTCCCTTGTCCTATTCGGGTCGGGGACCCACTGCATCGACAAGGCTCCTCCATACGTCCCTGTCTTGCGCCGATTGATCGGCCTCCGTCCATGGCAGATCCATCCTCTCCTCGCACAGTTTTTGGATTTGCCTCGCCCAACTGTGCCTGGGGCGGCCTACTGGACGTCTACCCTCTGGAATGGCACTCAGTATTTTCTTCGGAATTCGATCATCAGACATTCTTAGTACATGTAAAACGCGCCCCTAAAACCGATTTTGTTTTATTAATTTCGGCTGCTAAGTTCGCTGAAGAGCTTTTATCGATATTGGATTAGCTTTCACATATACGATAATTGCGCCGTCCGTATGTCGATTAGACTTGTGCCTCAACGTTATAAATCTGTTTTGTGGATAGACCGTTGGTTTTCCAGATTAAAAAAAAATAATAATTAACACCGTCGGTGGTGTCTGATCAATAATAATGTATCCATTGTTCAGACACTACAATAAGAATTTGATAATTATTGCTTTACCGATATCTACATATGTACTTATTATTTAATTATGTCTGTTGTGTGTATACTATCCTGCTCGAAGGACTAATGACTGGTGCAGTAAACGCTATCGAATAATACTAAAAACACTTAACAATTCGTATTTTGATTGGCTTTAGATTAAAAATAACCTTCGTGTCGAGAGTTAAGAAGCTCTTGTTAATAATATCGGAAAAGTGTGTTGATCCGATGGCGCAATGTAAAGTTAGCCATTGTTATTAGGTTATAGCCCCCGCGCGGATACGCTATCGGTACTTCGTTATTTCTTTAGTAATTTGGGTGGATGAACCCCTATCGTAAATTATGATAGGGACAATCACCTCTTACATGTAGTTGGCCTGTGTATTATTTACAAAAATTCCAATAAATTATTGTTTTTCACAACAAAAAGTTTTATTACGAAGCGGTAAGATTATGTTTGTTTTCAATTATCGATAAAAAATGAGTTGAGATTATTTTCATGTTACATCTATTACGATATTATATCACAAACGACACGAGCGAAGCCGCTGACTTAAAAGATTATGGTGACTTCCCGAATTAATGCACTTGTCAGTTAAAAATTGATAAAGTTATGGATACCAAAGGATGCAAAGTCCACAAATGGATGGAAAAAAAATATTTTATTTTAATTTTAAAAGAAAGACAAACATTCCTGAATGACGAATAACCTGGCAATGTTTTAAAATCTCCTACAACCACCACAGTGAGCTGAAAATGTTGCTTGTGTTGTGATGGAGGACGTAGCCAGCCGATGAATTGAACTCACTACGCCTGCGTTCGATCCAAACACCTTGCTAACTCAGCCACTGACGGATTATAAATAAATATGATGAATTACACAAAGTAAATATTATTTATATGTGACAGTGTGTTAACACACGAAGTAATGATTTGTTTGTCAATTTTGAAAAATCGTGCTCGATCTAAAGTATTATAATAGCTTCTCGTCGCCGATCATTTTTGGTATTGATTTGGTAAATATTTGAGTTACTGTTGACGTAATAACGCCGTTCAATAAACGATCTTATCAAATGATTACATATTTTGTGTGGCTTATTTGTGTGGTCAACCTATAAAACCCAGCTGAGTGGCGCCTGCTAGATACTCAACGTGTAAGTTTGTGTACATTTTAAAGGCTTAACCCAAATGTGTTGAATAAGTTTTTAAGCTCGTTTAGTCTGTAAAGCTAAAAATCTTTCTGTATTGTCTACTAAAACTCTCCTACGGTAAGTTTTGGCATCATGGAATGCTAAGCTTTTAAACATCGTCAACGCTTCCATTTTAGGCCGCGTCTATTGTGAGGTATTAAACTTTGAAATATTCATTCAACTGTCCGATAAGGCAGGAAGTCATTGTTTTATTTAATTTTTTTTTATTTTTCAAAATGAAAAAAAAAACAGAAACCGTTATTAACAAATAGGTATAATTCACGCTTAATAAAATTATAGGATAATAATTCTTAGATCTACATTATTGTTGATAAAAAAGGTGATAAAATCTTTTTGGAAAATCATTTTGTCGTTTGATGTTACGCAAGGAATGAAAGCAAACATTGTTTATAAATTGGTTCACATTTACACCTATTTCGCTTAGAACGGCTTTGTTTTACCATGGCAGTTAGTTTCTGCGTTACGAAACTAGATGAAGCAATCATAATTAATAATTATGATAGTAGTACATCTCTGAAAGTAAATACATAAATATTTAATAAATACATAATAGTAAAAAAAAAATTCAACAACCACAAATCGATAGTGTACTTTTATTCCAACAAACTTGCATATATTGAACATTAGAATATAATAAATCTGAAAGGGGTCCTGAATTCAATCCTCTAGATCAACCATAAATTATTTATATTTAAAAAAAGCTTAATACATAGTACGACATTTTTACGAAATGTGTGTTTGAAAATTACCTTATTAGTTTCCTAAATTACATGAAATAGGCCTGCGATAAATACAGTAAGTAACAGGCGCATCTTGATGCACGTTTTCTATTGAAATAATTAGCAATGATGCTCAAATACCTTAATTTTCTCAAATATGTAGGTACATCAAAGATCATGTATGCGTTGTATGTGTATCGAACTTCAATAGAAGCATGTGTAAAGTATTACGGAAAGGTCTCTTGCCTGACTGACTCAGATTCGAATTTAGATTTTCTATTTTCAATCCACGCCACAAATACATCTCGGCTTTCAATTACTGAGGTCCGGTGAATAATCTCTATTTATTTATTTTTTCAAATAACGTGCCAAATCTATTTATTATAAAAAAGGTTGATTTTGGTGGAATACAGTATTAGTCATTATGTTTTTCACGCGTCAACGAAACGAACAAAAAATAATACATAATATTTAACCATTTATGTAGTACGGGATGCATGAAGTTTTTTTTTCTTTATAAATAACGATTCCGCGTGTATTATGTAATGGAAATTAATTTCGCGGAAGTGTGCATTATGCTCCAAGTATTCTTGAGGATATTTCAATGAAGATTCCAGTGCGTTTCGTTTGAATCCAGGTGTTTTCTACTTTTCCAAGATATAATCTATAAAATCTTTGATGTTTCATAGAAATTTCATTCATGGTTCTACTGATCAATTTAAAATATAAACCCGTTTCTGAAACCGATTCTAGGCGGGCGCTCGGGAATATTACGGTTTCGTAATAAAAATTGCAACAAAGCTGTTTACACATTATAATTCTGATAATAAATGTGATAATTAAATAATAATTACCTAATAACGTAATAACTTTTGTTTTTCATTTTCTGACACTGTAAAATTGAATGCAGTATTAAATCAGAAACAACCATAATAAATCTGTTGTAACACACATAACACTGAAATAGAAGAAATAAAATAACCTACCACACTGCAGCTATACTTTTCCAATTTTCTTATATGTATATACAGGGTGTTAAGGATCGTACTCGACTTACTTTAACTAGTGATTCCTTACATTATTTGGAGTTAGAGAAGGAAAATTTTGGTCCGGTGACATTTTAGATTTTTTTTCTACAAAAACATAAATACTATTTTTAGACATTTTGGAGTGGGGAAAGAGGTATGTCGGTTACTCGGCTGGGTGACCAGTGACGACACGTGGTTTTTTTTTTATATTTAAGAAAAAAAAAATTAAATAAAAAAAACCACCTCCAACAAAAATTTCGATTACATATTTTACTCCTAACAATGTCAGGAATCACTGGTTTAAAGTAAGTCAAGTAAACGCCCTCTATATTTGGCAGTAGAAAAAAAACTTTGTTTTCTTTCCCCTAAAGTTTGTATTATTACACCTCATTCATAATGCAATAAAAATTGACAACGCATTTGCATCAATTTTCTTTCAAGTTTGTGCCTACAAAGAAAAGTAAAGTTCACACAAGAGGCTTCCACACCACGACCACCGTAAATTCCGTGAAATCGCCAGCTGATTCTTGGAAACTCTGCTCTCTTATTGATCCTGCTTTTGTAGTTCAGCCTTGTGAACCGCAAGCACATTTCGTACTGCCCATTCACACGATAGGTCAGTTCTGAGAAGTTTATTTTTTCGTCTAAGATAAATTAGTATCGGTACGATTAGAGCCTCGTAGAGAGATCGGAGGCGCTAGTGTTATTTTGTGTTACGTCTTTCTCTGCTCGCTCCGCCGGCTCTGGATTTTGAGAATTCGGTCGCATTTCACCTTGAACCGGTGATGTGTATTCCGCGGCATTGGAACGGGTTTAATTTGCTATAAGTGTATTTTAACGACATCGCGAATGAAATAAAGGCATTGGTTTATGCAAGATCACCGTCGCTGCAATTCTGATAGATTGCGCTGCGATACTCATTCAAATTTTGAGAAATTTATATGAACAGCAAACCGAAAGAAAATTATTTCCAATGTCATCAACTTTAATTCGCTAACCTCCACAAAATAAGTACCAAATGAACAGTCCGCAGAACTTCATAGATACAACTTTTTCTTAATTAAAAATAAATATATATTGATACAATAGCATTATGTAATTTCAAATATTATTTTAAATAAAATACCAATTGATAAAACACATGAACATGAACACACTCCGAGTACAGTATAACCACGCATACAGGTGTTGTTCGGCCACCCTTGGCGATGCTGCGCCTCGCAGAGGGAATCGTGGGTTCACTCCTGGTTCACTCCAATCGTGGAATCATGGGTTCACTCCTTTGATCCGCCACAGAGTAGACGGGAGGAGTCAGCGCTACCAAAGATCGGAAAACACTCTTGTCCAGGCCGTCGCCCAGTGGCAGGGCGTGGGCACATGGAACACCATAGTTGGAGAATTTTCTTCAAGCCACCGCGTAGTACAAGCTCTAAATATGTTAACCTTTTTATTTAATTAATTTCATTTTCAAATTTTATGTCACGTACTTTATTAAGATGTATATATACTTTTATATTATTTACGTATTAGTATTATTATTATTAAAATATATCTGTTGTGTTTATTTTATATGAATTATAGATGTTATATTAATAACACCAATATGGAAAACAGCATTGGCCATAAATATTGTTCAATTAGTTTTGTCTTCTTCAGTTCATGAGAAGAAGAAAAAAGTGGATACAGCTGCAAAGAAAATGAAAAGATTTTTCATCCAAGAATGTGTTTTTTCACAATTTTCGCTATTTAGTTTTAATAATTTTTCAAAACAGATTCAATCTTATGTGAATTTTTATTTTGACTCGAATTAACCTTAGTCGTTTACAATCCAATATGTGTAAATTCATTTCATCTTCGAATAAAACTTTGCTATTTAGTTGCAGTTTTCTGTCATTGGGTGAAGCTCAACGTTGAATCATTCAGCAAGACTATTTTTACTCGTTGGTCTGTCACCCACAAGACGAATGGCAATATACAAAGCCAGTTCTTTATCTGATTTGGAAATTTCCACTGACATATTGATAAATAATGATGTCATTAGACTATGGCTGCACCGAACAATATTTGCTTTCTCTCGAATTAGAATGTCTTTATTTAACAAATATCTGCAGTCGCCCGAGGCTAACTTATTACAAAATTGTTGTAAACCGCAACACTTAACCAATGTAACGCGTTCGAATATATTATTATGTTTAATTGATTGACCGCCTTTAACTACAAATTCACGACCAAAACAAAATCAAGACTCTGTACGAAAAATTATTTTCTAGTTGTATTTTTGTACGTCCCATTAAATTTAGAGCACTAGCAATGTGATTCTTTTATAAATCGTTTTAGCTCGTGTTTTAAAATTCGTTTCCATCGTGAGCTATTATCTAATTTAATGTTTTGATTGAAAGCGACACAATTTTGAAATTAAACTAAATAAAATGTACATTTTGTTTTTATAAGAAAAACTCTCTTTTTAACTTTTGAAGGTTATTCCCATCAATGTAATATATCATTGAAGAAGAAGATAACAATAATAATCAAATTTTTAACAAGACACAGAAAAATGATAAGAGATAATAATAGGTAAGACGTAAGGTTCTGGGTTCGTGTCCCAGTTGCGACCATTATCTTTTATTATTCTTCCTCTGTGTCTTGTTATCTTCTTCTTCAATGATAAAATAAAATGTACTTTATTATTCTTATTTTTGTAGCGAATTGACTTCACTTAACGTAATTGCAAAATAATGTCAATAAATTGACCTAAAATTTTTTTTTGTGATTTTAAATATAAACATAGATTTTATTATTTTATTCCATTAAGTTGCTGAAATTACACTGGGTTCAGAAAGTTTTTCTTTCATTTTTGCATACATAATAAATTGTCAAACAACTTTACTTTGACAATTATTTGCCAGACCTGCATTATTGAAATTGATTTCATTTCATGTTCCTAATAGAGATCTAAAAATATGCCAATTCCAATTCGTTTATAATCAGTGGCGGCTCGTGACTTGAGTGTGCTAGAACGCTAATATTTTTTTTTTTAAATGTACTTTCTTCGTACATGGCATAAAATTGCTACAACAACACTTGTAATGCCATTCTTTTAAATAGTAGCACTCTAGCACACCAAAAGTCACGAGCCGCCACTGTTTATAATGTTCCCTTAATAATAACTCCCTTATACCACGCATACACAGCTCAGGTAACCAATATAAAGAAGTAGCAGTTATTTTCAATAGCATAGAAAACATTTTCAAGAAAGTATTTCACACATTTCACATTTTAAATTTGCGTTAATTTTAGATCATATTTTTGCACTGTATAATCGTAATCCATTTTTATTTAAAAAAAAAGTTTATTCTGAATTTAAATATGAATATTACCAATATTGAGTTGACAGTAATTGATAGTTATCGTGTTAAAGCTTAGGTAGATACGTTTTGAAGCTTTTGCTCGAGTATCCCACGCACGTCTAGGGAGAGCTTCTCAGTTCCCAGCAATAATATAATATATTATAGCAAGTGATTTTAGATTCCGTGGAGGTGGTCAGTGGCCATATGGTGAGTTTCATCTGCATCCCAAATAACCTCCACGGCCTTCGTGGCTAGCGGCAAGCTCCTCTCCGTCGGAGATTATTTTAGGCCTGCACTTGTTATTCGGCAAGTAGACAGAAAACATATATTTAGATTATTACAAGCCTCAAAAAATTGCGGTAGAATTCTTTAATGAACGACATTGCGCAATATAAGATTCCCTGGATTTATTTCTTCTGTGCGATGAGATTTGAATACCTATGTAATCGGCTTTTACTGATGACAAAAAAATTCTAATTAAATCCACACTCAAGTCAAACTTATAAACAACTTAATTTTCATAAATTTTACAATTTTTTATTGTTATCCGTATCGTCCTCAGGGTCAAGAGGTCTTTTATGTGATAAACTAGTCCTAGCGAGAGCACGTGCGGACGTCATCGATGTTCGCCCTCTTCCTTCTCAGGGATTTTGTTTGAAATTGAAATAGACTGAAGATACTCGAACGATGACGTCACGTAAGATCTCTCGCTGGAACAAATAAGTGTACAAGAGTTATTTGAAACTGCCCGGAGCCATTGGAGCTATTGCATTATTTTGAGATTGTTTGAAGTCTGAAGGAAGTGAGGGAGGGGAAACGGAAAATCGATGTCGTGAAGTATCTGGCCTTCCAAAAGTGGTCATTAAACACAGCTGAAGCCATTTAAAGCTACATTTATAACGTTAATAGTAGACTTCAGAGCGACACAGAGCATTTTCGGTTCTACAAAGATGTGCAAATGTGGTCTGGGGGTAAAGTGCACTAACTTCAAGAGATGATTCTACTTGATCGAAGAAGTAAAAAGATACATAACTTTAATTCCAAATGAACATATTTTTTTGTGTGTAAATATTTTTTCCAAAAAACAATTTTATTATTTTCGACATTATAAAAAAGAGAACCTAAAAACGTTGGAATTTCGAAAAAGTTATTTATAATTTTTTCTGGTATTGGCACTTTACCCCCGAACATCTTGTATACTTAATATTTTATTTAAATTGCTATCTGAAATAATCTTTATAAATGTTATTTTATTTGCGCACGCCGGGTATCGAACCCAGAGCCGCGGGGTCGCCGAGTGAACTGTGTTTGTAGTAATTATCGGACCGCAACACGTAAACAGTGAACCTTGACGTTTGTCTTCCGCAGTAGTCCGTCCACTGTCACTTGGCACGCAACTCCATTGTTGACTAAATGATCCGAACTGTCGAACGTGTATCAATCTACAACGCATCGTTCACCTTCAAACATCGCAATCTGGTTCAGTTGCAGGAAGATCTTCGTGGAAAGCGCGCACCATGCCGCGTGCACCCCGACACTGCAATACTAGATGTGCATACTGCCGCGCTGTACCCGTACTGTACTGTATACTGTACTGTTCCTAGGACAGGTCGCTAATGTAACTGTTTGAGGAGATTACAATCGGGAAAACCTGTGTTGGCGCGTGCGCCTCGTGTCCGAACATATAGTACCTACCTTCCTCCGCGTATGTGTTGCCAGAATCGAGGTGAATTGCACTCTATTATTTTCTTATCGCGATATTTATAAATTTTATTCGAACTAATGAAAAGTGAATATAACAATAATAATCTCCAAAAATTTGCTAACGTAATAACATTTTTTTCTTCGTTGTCTCAATACGTTTTCCGTTAAATATACAAAACCGGACATTGACTTTTTTTAAATTACTTTTCCGCAATATTTATTTGGCTTTTCGTGTATTGATTTCCCTTGCTCATCTGACAGCACAACGGATAACAGTTTGACCAGTATTATTGAATCGGTCGCTTTCCGCGCGAGACTCCACTCGTCCCTTCGCGAAGGAGACGGGGGACTGGATTCACTTCCCCCCCCCGTTACTTTTATTCTCTTCAAGGCATCGAAGTGTACAATCTTGTTAAAGCTATTTTATAATACTTTTTATTCAGCTGACTTATTTCTTGCAAAGTGTTTGCGTCACCGGACCCACCAATCAATAGTTTTAAGACTTATTGAGTTGAATGTGATTCGGGATTCTAATTTCGGCTTCATCTTCAATACAGCATCATGTCGGACCTACGGCTGGCCATTGGAAAGAGGGTTGCACCGGGGCAGAGTTACTCGCGCCGAGATCTGAGAAACATCCTGAACAAGAATATGAATAAGATGTTGACCACGAGGTAATTACGACGAATTAGTTTCCTTTTTCTCTGCATCATCTTTCAGTCAATCGTCATTTTGATCACCCCATTTGCATCACTATCACAGAACGCAAAACATATCATAAAAAAGCATTCGTGTCGTTATTTTTATTCGTCAACGTCATTCATCCATCCGTGTGTAAATTTTTGGAACGCAACTGCATCCAAAAATTCTCGATTAAAAATGTGAAAAATGTCAACTGAACTCATTAATTTCGTTATTTTTATTCGTCAACGTCATTCATCCATCCGTGTGAAAACTTTTGCAACGCAACTGCATCCAAAAATTCTCAATGAAAAATGTGAAAAATACCACCTAACAAATATATCGATAGGCACTTATTTCCCTACGTACTTACAGCGTTCGCCGATGACGTATTTAGAGGTACACGTATGTAGGTGACAGATTCCATTTGGGAGGCGGATTTGGGTACCGCGGTCCCGGGAACGGTTTATTGGATAACCAACTCTTCTGCCATAGGTCACCCCAAGAAGTTGCTACGTTTGGTGTGGGTGCCCGGGTTCATGGGGTGAGGTTTGTCTAGGACTTGGCGGCGAATGCCTTACTGCACGGCGGGCCGGATAGGGAGATGCTGGTTGAGGGAGACCTTTTGGTCTATTCAGCAGGACTCTGCAATGTAAGGGTTGGATGCGTCCGTTATTCCCGATCACACTGACCCTTAGATTCCTAGCCACCCCTTCAAAATACCCAAAGAGCAACCCCAAAGATGACATAGGCCCTGAGGGGAATTATGATCCTCAGGAAATCCCGAGTGAAGCTAATGTAAAAAAAGTTGTATTAAGTAGGTACCTACGGTACGTCATTTTGGTGTGAAGGTCAAAGGTTTACATTTTAGTGAATTAATTACACATTACGTTATTTCCACTCCACAACAAATGTACGCAGCTTCAATAGGTAGTACAAGGTTGCACTCTTAGCCTTTGCCTCAGCTGGTCACTCCTCTCCTATTGAGACTGAGCGCACACCATCAGGCCAGGTGGAGAGCGGCAAGGTCCGCCCACAGTCGAGGTATGCCTACACCTCGGTGACAGAAGTACCCCGCCCGTATAGGACGACGTCCTACTGACTGGGCTAAATTTAGCCCGTGACAGGAGCATCGTCACACGGGTGTTTATTGTTCTCCGAACGTCCAATAGTCGACACTTCTATCGTGAATCGGGATGACGAAAGATCCACCGCTTGGCACTCTGGTCACAATGAAAAATACAGAGTTCATTGCTCAAGAGTTTTTCTAACATATTTAGATAAGCTTTCGTAGAGCAGATCTCAAATAGCACAGGTTCATTTTTTCTTAAAGAAAGATAGGTAGGTACAGTTGTTTTAGACTACTGAAATTTTTCTTATTTCTTAGTTTTGACCATTTGACGTACTAATAATGCTCATACAAAAAAATATGTTTGTTTCTCTTATATCTAATAATAATAATTTTGAGAAACTTTTTCGGGTGGAACCTCATACAGTAGGATACCTACCTCATTGCGAATATGCGACGTGCGGTGCAGTCGGTTAAATTCACACGCGGTGCCGATCATATTATCAAACGTGGTACGAGTTTATCTTCTCATTATCTCGAAAGAATTAATTTCTTTCCCGAATCAATATTTTATATCCACTCCAGCCGATAGCGCCTAAATGCCTTTTAATCGATATTAGCTGTTGAGATCGCGAGTCGGCTTGCTGAGGCGATAAGCTCCACTGGCTCTGCACCGCATCACCATCACCGAGTTCCGAGTGCCGCCGAGTGCCCTTGGTTCATGGTGCGGCCTCAACTGACTTGCCTCTCGCGTATTGCCTATATCCAGCCAACCGACCAACTTCAGTGCGGTTTCTCAACATACATGACAGATACAGTTCTCGCACTTGTAATCTGACACTTTGATTACTTTATATCGATCTCATTTATACTAACGTCGAGATGTCGATGCTTTAATTGTTCCGTAGTTTCTGCTCACAAAGGACGAGTGACGCCGCGTGCACTCAATCTTTTATCTCTCACTTCGTAAACAATCACAATCTTTCAATATTCAAATCGTTGAATCTCGTCGATCGTAACTGATTTTTAAGTGGTCAAATTGTCGAAGCGTATACGTCGCGTTAAAGTAAATCGATGTATCAATTGATTCCGCTTTATTGTTTGTCACGGACGTTTTTGACGGCGCGACCTTTTAATTTTTACTCTGAGTTGTTCGTTCTCAAATAGCGACGGATACATCGGCGGCCGATTCACCGGACAATATTCCTCTCCGCCTTCTCCGGCCACCGCGGTTCATTTGCGTGACAGTTGCCAAACGCTCCATACGAGTGACTCTATTTCGAAACGTACGGAATCCTCGGTTTTGTGTATTCTCTCGTTAGCACCGGCCGTTTTACCTATACACCGTCAAGTACGCGCTCTATTCGATAGTCGCCTCTCGTCACGAGACCTCGTCTCGCGGGCCATGGAGAGGTATCCCATAGCGCCTTCTCTGACCCTCGCGGTGCACCGGCGCGGCTCCACCCCGAGTCTGGTGCAGTTCGCCACGATCAACGCGCAGATCAAGAAAGAGCGCACCTCCCCGTCCCTGGAGGTGATCAACAACGCGGACACGGACGAAGAGGGCGACGATGTGCGCTCCGACCAGAATCCGGACAGGCTCAAGAACATGGGCGGGGCCAAGAGCTTGTCGCAGCCCGCCCTTAACATCCTGCACATCACGAGTATACGGGGTCGAGGTAATCTGCTGAGTGCGGCGCTCTCTCCGGAATCATCTGCTTCCTTGAAGAGGAGTACCTCTAAGAACGTCTCTGGCAAGCCCCCGAAGCCGTCTGGCCGGAACAAGAGGAAGGAGAAGATGGAAGTGGATTCGGATGCGGATGTGGAGTCGACTAGCGCCATGCTGAAGAGGTCGGCCAGTCACGGCTGCGTGCTGTCTCCTGCCCCCTCCACTTCAGCGGACGAGGAACGGCCTCCTGATTCTTCGGACCGCTTTTCCAACCGCCGTAACACATGGTGCCAGTTAGTGTCACGTATTCATTATTTTTTATGTTTTGTTTTTATTTTATCCCCACTTCTTGAAGATGGTAAAGTAATCTGTTATTGAATCACGTCGTCACAGAATACACATATTATCTTCAGTGCGCTAGGTAAATATAATGTGTGTGTACTCTACAAAATATACATTTATTATTAGGGGACGTATTATTTTTTTCGTCCTTTATCATAACGTATTCATAGATTTTCCACGAGACGTGTTTGTTTAAAGGTGGATTATGTGATAATGAATGATTGCCAAATAAATCGCTTGAGAAAACATCATGGTTGCTTTATAAATTATGTAGGACGCTGGTGTCCATGTTATTTATTTTTAATGTCAGGTAGGCGTGGGATTAATTGCGCAGATAAAACTATCTTGAATTTTAGGTTATCAGATATTAAAGAGATCTTTCACAAATTCAATTTTGCGTTATTAGCGAAATATCTGACGTGAACATTCACTCTTTTAAAATACGGTGCCAACTTTATTTATTGGGAAGTGTCTTTTAAGCAATGTTTTATTATCACGGAAGCTTCAGACTTCAGTGTTACTTGAGCGAGTGTTTTGAATGATGATGCCGCTGAATACTATTTCTTGCAAACAGCTCTTTCATTAGTTTGTATTCTATTGTGTTGTGTTTGGTTTATTTTTCTCGTTTTACCTGTTTGTTTTTTATAATCCTTATTCATTTGCCTTCAGCGTTGGTTTGCCTTGGTTGGTTGGTACAGCGCTAGGCTAAGGTTTGCAGGTACTCCGTCGGTCTATGTTTGACCTTCGTTTTATCATCGTTCCTTCCTTTTGGTCGCCATATGTTCTATCATACTATGCCGTTCTAGGTCACGGAAATATTCTCGCAGTGAACGCTTTTGTTTTGAAAAAATGAATATACTTTTAGCTTCTCTTACCACTGAAAAGTTATATAATCTGGCAAATCTGGAACCCTCCGTTATCTTTATTTCTTTCGTTAGAATAAAATGTCCTTCGAATGTGACGTCAGACCCAAGGAAAAAAATTACTCGTTTTCTACCTATTGAACGAGCTTATTATTTGCCTACCTCTTTTACGTTCATGTCGATATTTTTTATTCAAAATTATAATTCGTATTATATAAAATACCTCTGTTATTAATTGCGATACAAATTTTATTGTGGTGCATAATATATTAAATTAGTTATATCTAAAATATTATATTTTAGATTGTCGATTGCGTTACTTTTCGATTATTTTTTTATCGATTTCGATATTGGTGTGATAATGATTTTTATTATAAGCAATGTTTAAAGGATAATTGATGACAAACATGGCATGCTTGTTCTTATAATATTATTGATACATTTTCGTGATGACTGGACACGCTTAATTTGTTATATATATATTTTTATAATTATTAGAAATTTTTTAGAAAAAAATCTTTTGATTCTCCTTTCTCGGGACTATTTGCACTCGGGGCGTTAAAAAACGCTGCATTCAAAATTTCAGTACAAAATGTAATCATGTTTTTTCAAAAAAATATTCGTGTTAAGCACGTCCAGTTATTCCGAAAGTTTACCACGTTCTTATATCTCGTGTTTTTAGATTATTCTTACCTTTCGAGTTTATTAGGTTAAATTGTTTTAACGTAATTTTCCTATTTTTCCAATCCTCACAAATTGTGCAACGAACCGTTGGATAATAGTAAAATTCGTTTCCTTGTAAGGCAACACTGCGGCGAGAAGAGTGGAGTGAAGCGGTGAAGCCGATGGATATCGTGAATATCATCGTCAGTGGCGCTGCGGGGGGAGGGGCACGGGGCACACGGGGCATGCGCGCGCACAGCCCCGTGTGGGGGGGGCTCGGTACAGTCGCGCGCCGCCACTGGAGCGAGGAGCACGCAACTAGCGCGCTCAGACACTCTGTCAGTACACAGCCAAACAGCCGTTCTTGCTCTCAAACAATCCGTTCGTGTGTGGCGTCAGTGTGGAATAGTGTGTATCGTTAGTTAGTTGGTTGGTTAGGGAGGTGCGTGTGTTACCTGTCCGCTGTCTGCCGTGTGCTTGCTGCTTGCTGCCCCCGCCCCCGCCCTGCATCCCCTGGTGGTGCACGCGGCCATTGCAGCCCAGACGAGTGTTTGTATCGATTCCCGGTGGCCGAGCGAGGCCACTTCCCCCGACGAGATGCAAGCAAAGCTCATGAACATCCACTACCCGTCCATCATGAACAAACAGGACCTCCTACGGGAGGTTGTCATCAAGTACATCGACTACTTCTACCCGCTGTAAGTTCCCGTTCTCTTCCCGTCCGGCATTCGGCAATCGGCAATCGGCGCCCTTCACCTGTCACAAACGATACATACGAGTACATTATAGCACACAGCAGGCACACCATGGCGCGACTAAACAGCCGACCCGACATTTATTTTTACTCCTCAACGCGCTCTACGTTATTCATCTCTCGCTTAATTTTATGTTTAATAGATTCCTTTATTACTCTCTTATGACCAGCGAGCTGCGACTAAGTAGGTATTATCGGTCGTCGAGCCACGTAGACTGAATAATTAAAGCGGTTCGTAGCCTGGATACAAATCGCTCACTGCGCCGTGAAAATCGATAATAGATACTGTAATTGAATTGTGCACCTCTAATTTACCAACAACTTTTCTCCAGAGAAAGCTACAGCCCGTGTGTAGCGACTCGGCAGTGGAGCTGCCGGCCTGGGAAAGTACTGAGATGTACCTGCGGCAGTTCCCTTTGACAGCTTCCCAGTCCCAGATGGGCATCCCAAACATTGACATGTTTTGTTTACGCCACCCTTATTTTTAGCTTTACTACCTTTCTTTATGACACACTTTGACTCTAATGAATATCGGTAGGTACCTTAATATATTATTCCCTGTTGTGTAAACCCCGTTTCTTCCTTCCTTGCTTGTTTTCTCCTAGCTAGAATATAATTAACACCGACTGTTGACCGTCATATTTGCCCTTTGTTGGTAATCAATTACACAGTTTGACTGTTCAAAATGAGAAGAAAATACCCCGAACCTTCGGCGGGCGGGTTTCTTTCTGCATTGCGTATTCTTTGCCGAATAATGCTGGCTCCATGCTATCAAATTATGATTCATTACGTTTTCCCAAATTAAAAACAACTAGGTACGTGTGCTTTTGGTTTATTCACCTATTGGCAAAAGGAATTTATGACCGAATTTTTTGTGATAATCTATTTTATGATATTATGATTATAATTTTATTTATAAATCTGGTGGTAAGTTGTGGGTTATGTTCTTTTCAGTTCTAAATTGCGCAATATATGCGGTCTTTGAAATACAGATGTCTGCCTTCATATCCCAGTATTATTAACTAAGAACTGATCACTATTGCCGTGGGATTTAATAGCCTCAACGAAATCAAATCTAAATCTTAATTACCAAACTTTTCTTTCTTGGTTAATTCCTCGTGGATAAGAAATCGCATTGTAGTTTTAGACAGTCTACGCATGCATACCAGACATTAAATTAGTTAAAAAAAAAATTAACGGCCGCGTAGAAAGTTTTTTGGCGATCGACGTAAGTTTTGGATCAATGATTTAAAAAGAGGTCGATTCGTTTCACGGAATCAACATAGCCATCATTTTGCGACATTTATTCATACATTGTACTTGCTGGAACAATACGGGCACTCATTAGTTCAATTCATTGTTGTTTGATCAGATAATTTGTGCCATTTTGTTCTTTATTTGAGCACGTAACTATTATTTGTAATTGCGACGAATACTTTTGTAACTGTAAGCAATTTGCTCCAACCCACATTAAAATTTGTTGCGTATTGCCCAAATTGAAACCGGGTCGATAAATAATATTTTTTTGATCGGTGCGTAAATCTCAAGTAAATGCATTTTATTATATCGCGACAACCAAACTTAGTTATAGGTAGATTTATTGACAGTAATGTCATTAAACGTACATATTGAGGTCATGCTGTATTTTTAAAAATTACATAAAATTTATTAGTATCGAGATTATTTTATAAAATATTATCAACAAGAATGCAATCACTGTAACGTGGTCCGAAATGATATCATTTTACGCATCGTGCACAAATCAGTCATATAAAAAAAATATATTGCATGTTATGGGAATAAAATACATTGTTAGATACTACAGTACTAATGCACGCCACAATTTATTATTATAACGGGTGCCTACAATGTTCAACTAACGAATAGGTACACGACAGCTATAAACTAACTAAAGTATAATTTTTCAAACGTTAGATATTATAATAATATTATGTAGGTGCTGCATTTGCAACAAACACACCATGGCTAGAAACAAGTAGGCGAAACTGCCATCAGGAGTCAGGACTGCTGGCGGACGTGATATTTCCTTTGATTTCAGTTTGAGCATCCACAAACCTTGCATTATGCAATAATCCTTTCATTTGGTATTCAAGGCCTGCGGGTGATCGTACTTTGGTCCTCGCTCCCAAGACTTTGCTTTCCTTTTATTATCTGAAATCTCTTACCCTGAATTGGCGTTTCGTTTATTCTTCTTTTAAGAAAAACCGAGACGCGAGTTCTCCGGGATATGTTTGAGCACGCGTTTAGTGAGAATCTTTATATTTTGATGATAAGATCCGCCTTCGCCCAGAAGCAGTCCCCGGCTCGTTATCTGCCTGACGTTTCCAGACACCACAGCGATTTATTTATGATTCAAATCAAATACTGTGTAATCCCTAGCGTGACATCTTTATCTTTGCTTTGTTGGTTTGTTTGCCACTAACACCACTCCATCGCGTTCTCATCCATGTTTGTTGAGTTCTGTAATTACCGTATACCGTCACTGGGGTAAAGAGAACAAGGTGGGGTGAAGCAGACCACCAAGCATAGATTGTCTTGAGACGCGTGTCTCGGAAGTGAAGGGTCGGCGTAAGCTCTGGGAGTCAGCATTTGTCGCACGTGCAGAATTTGTTTTGTAATGTATGGATTTATATGAAACAGCGTATGCTGAGAGGCAGACATGCTTCGCACAGGTCCATACATTTCCTGCAAAATCTGCACACATGCTGACTCCCAGCATACCCCGACGTTTAGGTTTGACTAGGTAGCGGTCGGTTGAGTTGTGTGCCCTCGCGAAATATTTCGGTTAAAATGTAAGGTTTTTGTGTTCTAAACCCAATAATGTTCACTTGTTATATCTTAGTAAAAATATTTGCTGCAGTATTGCTTTTGGAATTTAAAAAATATATTATAGGTATTCTTATATTTGCATAGTAAGTTTGGCAAGATTATTATTTTTTTATTATCACCATTAACTTTTTTTATTAACCAGTAATGCTGTAGAAATGAGATCCCTGAGGCGTATGTGTGGTAAAACCATGTATGATCGTGTGAGGAATGTGGAGATCCGAAAAGAATGCAAGGCCGATGTGAGCGTAATAAGTAAGATTAAGAAAGGGACGCTTATATGGTTTGGACATGTAGAGCGAATGAATGGAGAAAGGAGTGTCAAGAGAATATATGACGCAAATGTGAATTGTAGAAGAAGTCGAGGAAGCCCGAGTGAATCAGATACTTGAGTCGGGCCGTGTCAAGAGTCAGAATAATAGAAGAGCATGTATGAAGAGATGTATGAATGTGAATGAGGCTAAGAGTATATGCCAAGACCGAGTTGTTTGGCGGTCCGTCCTCCCTGCCTATCCCTGCGGGAAAACGGCGTGATGGTTAGTTAGTTAGTTACCATTAATTGACAAAAATGTAAAATTTGCTTCCAATATCGTGAAAAATTGATTTAATTAGTGGCATAATTTAAAACACAAATAAACAAAGTAGCACATGTCCGTACTAGTTATTTGCTACACATTTTATTAAATAATTATTCAGTGTGTTTGGGTACTTTGGCCTTAAATCCAAACTTAAGTTTTATATAAAAAAAGGCCGCGTTTTGCAAAGTTTTTTTGTAAAAAAATCCTTAGAAAAGTGGTACCAACTTGACCCCCGCCGACGTTACCAAACGGGGTTATTTTTACGCTGTTATAACATTTTATTATTGCACGTAGCGTTTCCCCTCTTCCCGGAGTCGGATGCGTAGTTTTCTATGCATAAAACTGATTTGAATCTAGAACGATTGAAGTACTTATTTGGAAAAGTGATCATATTATGTAAGATCTAATTGGTAACGGAAGTATTTTTACATGTTGTAATCTGATTCGATTGTCATCTCTGCGTGTTCTTTTGTCACTTTCTCCCGCACGGTCAGGTTCCGTTCCGTTCCGCTCCGATTCCTGCCCGGATCCGCCTCGGCATCCTAATTTCCCCCGTGTTCCTACTTCTACTGATGCCGACTACAGCCATTGGCTGGCCTAACACGTTCGATCTTTCAATGGGTGTACCGATACCGAGTAACTTCTACCTAGCGCCTCGTCTATCGGACATCAGCGGCCGCCATGGTTAGGAGTTAGGAGGTACTGGACGCTAGCTTTAGTAGGTCATCTTATGGTTTCGTGGTTTCTGAGCGATTGCTTTCATTTATCATTGACGTTCTCTTTCGTCAGTGCTCTGTGGTGTGAGTTTCTTTTGATTCTGGAATTTGACTGATTCGAATCCTAAAATAGTGCTTTCTCTTCACATTTGTTAAACGTTTGAACATTGCATTACCCTCACGCTCTATGTTATCTCTACATATATTTGTCGATAGTCTTTTAAATTGTTTTTACTTACTCCAGCCCTCCTGGTATATCCGTTTCTCAACTGCTACTGTTTAAAACATGAATTCGTCGGCATACAAAATTAATAAAATTGGTTCTTTATGTTAGGTGTTTGACGCCACATGATATTATGTTTGTATTTGTTTTCTGGAAATATCACAGTCTGAATAAATGAATACTAAAATAACAGGTTCTGCTTGCATATATAATTTGTTTACCTCTTCGTGTCGTCTGTCTCTAAATCCAGGGGTGACCACGATGCGGAGAAATCATACTATCGACGTTTTTCGGCAATCAATCTCTGGATAGCATTGCCTGAATCTTAATCACCTACTTATTCGGCCAGTTTCTGGCAAGTCCCGATTCGTATTTCTGTTACCTTCAGTGGCAGCAAACAGTAGTGTGATAGATATCCTTGATGTATCAGGGGAAGTAATTAAGAAGTCCAACTAAGATTTATAGCATAAATTTGTAACTGAATTATCACCACTTTCCGCGATGTTAACTTTATAAACGAGACCCACCCGATCTATCACTCGTAACTCCAAATTAACAATTGCCGTTTATTCATTCTTTAATCACCTATCTCACTCTTCCAAACTCATGTATATAATATCTACTACACATAAGTGCATATTCAGCTGTTTTCCATTATTATATGCAAATAGGTATTACAAAGTTTTGAAAAGTCATTATTATGATTGTTATTATCTATATACCTATAATAACCTTTGCACCGAGTGTATTTCTGATGTTTTAAACATTCCAATGAGATGTAAATTTTCTGCAATTCGTCAAAGTGCATCATGCAGCTTGCCAAAACACACAGTGCGCTGCGTGGAAGGGACGGGTTTTCAATCATTCTCCTTTAGCAGCATCATCTGTCAAGGACCAGATTTACAATCTTCAGCACCGACTTGTCGTGACTTCTCACGCCCACGCCCGACACACTGATTCAGCATTACCAACTTGAGGAATGAAACCATTTCTCTTTGAGATTCCAATAAATAAATACGTAGAGGTTTACAATTTTTTTAGTACCTGTTAGGTATGTTTTAAAACGTGACAGTTGTTTCACCTCGACTTTCTTTATTTAAAAAAAAATCCATCTAAAACAGGTGCAGTTGTGCACACAGAGCTTTTAATCGGATTTAATGATTAGGTACTACATTTTTGATTTTTACCGAAATATTCTTCCCTTGAATGCGCATTGCGCACACATGTACATTTTTGCGTAGAATGCAGCACGTTATAGTAGGGGGCGGTCTTGTGGGGCGCGCGCGGCACTGCGATTCGTAGTTGGAATTATGATATTAATAATTATCATGGGATTCCTGATATTGTTTGGAGTAAAAAATGATAATGAAATTTTGGTCTCTGCTGACTTTTTTTTTAAAACAAAAACACATCTTCCACGTGTCTTCACTGGTCATTCGCAACCCTCAACCGACCCTAACTGACCAATACCTACTATTTTTTTAATGTATTTAGTTGGAAAAAAAATGTTGCCGGAAACCAAAATCTCGTTTACATTTTTTAATCCAAATAACGTCAAGAATCATTGGTTAATAAAGTAAGTCAAGTGCACCCCATAAAATTCCCTGTATATTATTAAAGTGCAAAATTGGCACTACAGTTTAAAATGTTATATTAAAAAGGATAGTCTTAGCAATCTATAAAAAAAAGTCAAACGCTGCCTCTGTTCTTAAACATAATGCATATTATTATGTATATAATATTAAAGATCTTCATATAAAAGAATATAATATAAAGCATCGTATTGAGTTATTCGCCTTACTTATTGAAAGTGCTACTTTTAACTTTGAATGAGGTGATACAAAATGGTGTCATTCTGTATATCCGTATAATAGTATTTTCTGTGGGACGTGATTTGTTTTGTGGAGTATTTCTTATTGAATTTTGCTTTCAGTAAACTAATACGTTAATGACATAAATATATAAATTTGTGCCATAACGCTTCAGACATAATATCCAGCAGAATTAATATCATCGATTATAATATCTCCGTGTTGGCATTTTTAAAGTTTAGCAAAAAAAATGTAGGGGATTAAATAATTAATATTCGCCTTCGTAACATACCTAATATCGCCGTTGTTTCACATTTTTTGCAAAATGACATAACAAGTTCTGATTCTTGTTTGTAAACGTACATTTAAATTGCAAATGAAGGTTTTAATTATGACCATTCATCGTATGCTTTGCACACTTGCATTTAATTTATTCGTCTACAAGTCTACACCAACTCGTACTAACTCCGTAATAATAACAGCATACCTTTCATTTACCTTTTGGACTGCTATAATTTTAAAAAACTATTTCCGTTGAATTTTAAAAAGGTAGCATGAGTCATAATATTATGTTCTTTCATTTTCACCTTGGGATTAAATCAATGTTTCACAATTAACGCTGTTAAACACAGAAGCCTCTCATTATTTCAGATAATAATCAAAAATAATATTTATTATGGCAAGCAGACCGTAACAAAAAACAAAAAATCACCAGTCTAAGTAAAATTTTGCATTCGGTCGAATAAGTTTTTATTTGTATCCATTGTTTTTGTTATTATGTATTATGAAACTCGACATGATTTCTGTCATAATGTTATGCATTGTTAATATTAAATTTATTACATACTATGCAGTTATCAGATGATTCCGATAACCTACCTATCTAGATAAAAGATTCGCCTAACGTTTGTTGTATTGTATAATAATTATCACAATACTATGGCAAGAATGCCTTGACTAGGTTGACATTATAATAACCTTTTTTTAATTGTAAACTGTGTTTCTTTGTATGGACATTTGAAATACTGTGATGCACAACATGTAACGTGGCAGTGAATTCTAAATTTTATTTGAAAAAAAACTTTTTATAAAGTATTAAACCTGTTGGTTCTAAACTCATAATTGAATTTAGCAAAATTACATTATTTCCAAAGCTAAACCCTTTGTGTCGAATGCATTTTTCGTAGGCAACGTTGGAACTTATTCAACGCACTAGAGTGATATGTAAATTATTTTTGAAATCCAAACTAAATTGACAATGACTTAAGACTGGCTAATCCACTTTTTACATTCAAAAGAAATATTTTAATGTTAATCAGAATTTTAAAATTATTTTCCCTTTTATATATTATTAAGCTATGCTTCCCTTCTATATATTATTATGGTTTTATTATTATTATTAGATATCCTGAATGTTTATCCCAAATTTCAAGGTAATAAATAATCACAAATTTATTTTCTTTACAGTGCCTCTGGTGCCAGCGCGGTGGCCATTGACAACAAGATAGAGCAGGCTATGGTGAGTTGACATTTTCTTAAACTAAATCCTTTCAAATAATATTATGCACAGGGAGGATATTCACAAATAATTATAATAATGCACGTCTTTGTCCATAAATTTCTACAAATCGCATATAAATTATTTGGATATTGTTAATCTTTAGATTGATTAGAGATATTTATAATAATGGTACACGGTGATTTATAATGTTGGTTTATTGTAACTACGAGTTTGTACAGTATGTTTAGTCTAAACTGCTAGCTGGGAACAGAGGGCGTTAATGGTCAGTTACAAGGCTTATATAGACACTCTGTCTCTCTTCATCTTCCGTCTCTGTCAACTACTACGGAAGTCAAGGTGAATCCTATCTCACAGATATATTAACATTTTGTAACGCAATAACACTGCGCCAGTAATTCTACAAAACGATTACTGGAATTAACTAACTAATGTGGATTCTGCGGACATAGCCAGTGGCGACTCGTGATTTTTGATGCGCTATAGTGGTAATATTAAAAAATGGCATTGTTCGTGTAGCCGAACAATTTATTTTTTTTAATTTGGTTTTTGTATGAAGATTTTCAAGATATCCGTGTGCTTACACGGCAAAGCTGCAATTTCCTGAAAATATTCATTCCAAAAACCGTTTATTTTGTCTCGACTTTTCATGCGACACTTGAAAATGCACGACTATAGTACATAGTAATAGATAATAATAATAGTATAATAAAACAAGTTTAAAACTTTTTCTACTTTAATTTATTAACCGTAACCGGTTTCAGTTTGTCAAAGCCTTCTTCAGACCGGTGAATTAAACATTATCTACTATTTGAACAGCGTATTTGAAATTTGTACAGCGCCCTTGAGGTGATTTTTCACAAAAACGGCGCTATACAAGTCATCCAATTATTATTATTATTATAATGGAATTCCATGCACCACGAATTTTCAGTTTCAAAAATAGAAAATAATAATAAAAACGTTTGCCAACTGTTTACAAATTTGTACATCTTGTTACCATTGATAATTTTGACAAATGGGTCACTGCTCAGCTAAAAAAATCAAGATTTCTCCCGGAATGCAGCTGGTTTTCAGCAGTGCCTCTAATAAGAATTAAAATTAAATCATATAAATTAAAATTCAAAATAAAGCACATAATTGTTAAAATTCAAAATATATAATTTAATCACAAACACAAGTAGATATACTTTTCATTGTAATTCTATCAATTAAGATGTGCGGTTGTTTGGCTGTGCAGTCAGCAACCATTAGCCGCAGAGCTTCTTGAAGTACTGCAACGATGTCGATATTCGAGTAGACAATGGTATTTCATTCCAAAGTTTTGACGATAATAATAGATGGGAGTTTTTCAATGTTAGCAAAGAAAATTCGTTTCTTTTAAATGGCAACCTATTTCAGTCAATATCCCGGAATTTCTTTGAAATCGACGAAGCATAGAAGTAACTTTTTCTAATACTGGCACAAGTTTAGTGGTCGCTTTGGTTTGACGCGTAATCCTGTTGACTCGATATATGAAAGTGCTGAAAATATTAAATTAGATTGCGGTCAAGTTTTTGTGAATGCCTATGTACCTTTGTGAGTTACAAAATCGACAATCTTACAAAACTGGTTTTATTGGGTCGCAAGTCCCATTGATAAATATATATATATGAGATTTAAACTACGTAGCAATAATACAGGCATCTAGTTCTAAATACCTAAATCGTCAGTGCGTGAACAAACTTTATTATTATTATTTATTTATTACTATATAAATATTATCAAGTAGTGTGACAGATTGGGTTTGTACTATGCAGTCTAAGCACCCAATCCTGCTTTATAAAATCTTTACCTCTCATGCTAATTTGTTCGCTTTTGGAATCGGCTCATAGACTGTTGTGTCTCCCCTTACTATCATAGTGAGAAGTATGATCTAAACGTGTTAGCAAGAGAAAATACCACGCTTTATATTCAAATATAAAAGTTAACTACAAAACAATTAAAATGGACTCTGAAAATCTTTATGAAGCCATAGTTTCCGACCGCAATTTGAAAAAAAAAGAATTTTTTGTGAATTATTTTTACATGAAACGACAAAAAAGTGAGGCGATCACAACGTTTACAATGCATTTGTCTAATAATATATGTATATATATTTTTTTCATTTCGTTAATTTTAGTTCGAAAAAACGCAAAGTAGCCCATTTTTATAACACGTGTGTTTGCTTTTAAATTTTTTACAATAAAAAAATAACATTTTCATTTCTAATAATAAAATTTAAAAGCGCTTTCATCGCCTTTCAAAAACAGTTTTTAGTTTTTGTATATGTTCAGAAATATTCCATTTCTTTTCATTTTATTGAAAAGCGGACATTTTGTTGTCCTTCTGACAGAATATTCCCGAGGACTGAGGGGGAAGAAATAAATAACCAACGTACCTGGCAAACGTCATTAGTGATTTGGCCGAGCCATGATGGCGAATTGGCGGCCGTGTGCTGTGGGGGGTCTGCAAAACATTAAACCATACGACGAAGGTGGTTCCTACAGTCTTGTACATTTAACGGCCCCATCATTCAAGTTGCGCATTCGCACGCATCGCGTTTACTAACTGTTGCATTACTGGGCCAAAGGATTAATGGCTGCCAATTAGTATTATAGCTTGTCGGTCGCAATTCATTACTGTGAAGCAAGTGTTCAGGTCGCTGCTGATCCGATCCATCACTTCGCCGCGCAAGTCATCCTGAAATGATATTATTTGACAGCGGCAATAATCCGGTAGATTTAAATCTAGATTTTTTCATGTGTGAGAATAGTCATACTGTGATAATAGTATCTCAAGTTCACTGAATTTATGAAATGGCGCTCTGTCAGTTTTCCACAAACGTATCGCAGCAAAATATGCAATAATAATGGGGGAGGGGGGGGGGGGGGGTAAAGTTTTAAACCAATGTTTAAAAAAAAAATCGAATGTAGGTACAAACATGTCGAAAGTATTGTGTCAAAATTTCAAGTAAATCGGAGCAAAACTAACGAAGATACAGCGTTTCAAGCGACCGGTCCTTTTCGATTTTCATCCGGATTTTCGAGTATAAAAAACTTTTTCCTCGCAAACAATTTTTTTAAGTTCATAACTCAAAATCTACTTGACCGATTCTTTTGAAATTTTGTACACTATTTCTACACGTAAATCAACAGTCAGAGAGAGTTTTTTTTTACCAATTTTCATAATTTTTTTCCATTTTATAATAACAATTTCACCGATTTTTTTTTTCAAAAATCACGTTTTCCACTTTAAAATTCTGCCAAAAAAAGACTTATTTATTGAAATTTTTTTCAAAGATTTGTCGGATGTTATACTATAACATGTGTATGAAATAAATAAACCAACATTATTCATATTTCCAAAAAAAAAAATCATGAAAATATGCCTTATTTTCGTCTTTAAAACCTTATCTTAAATACCGCGCGTGTTTATTACTTAATGGGCAGTTAAGGCCCGTTATTATTTGCTGAAAAAGAAGAAGAAGGTGAGATACGACAATATAAAAGTTGGAGGGAGCGCGCTAATAATAAAAACGATAATATTCAAGCGAACATTGTGAAAATGTTAATGAAACACAACCTTTTTGTGGTGGTGGTGTTAAGTAGCATTTAAAGAAACTTTGTGTTTTGTCATACATGTAAATTGTAAAATAACAGAAACGAACGTGTAAATAATAAGTTTCGGAGCATACTTTGCGATTTATTTCTATCGAGGGAATTTCAAATAATTACCGTTTCGGCGTGGGGATTGTGTAGATACTATCTCAAAGAATATATTTTTTTAAGAACTTAAAACCTTCAAATGTTGAAGGAAAGTATGTAAGAAATCGGTAGAAATTCGGGATGCCGCCGCTTAAAAACATAGAACTGGCAGGACGGCTAAATAAATAAAAAAAGATATATAAAATTTGTTTTTGGTATCTCCTGAAAAGTGATGAAATATGACTTAAGCTTATTTAGGTATGTGTGAATTTGCATGGACTGTATTCATTGAAATTTTAATATCAAATTTGGTTAATAAAAAAACTTCTAAGGCTCAATTTATTATGTACCGTAATTACGTCAAAGACAAAATTAAAATGGATTTTCTGTTAAATATACTATTACTATTCCTATATTAAACTGACTTTTGTCGCGGCCATTATAAAATCGCTAAAGACCGAACTCGTTATCAAATCTTCACATAGACAGGTGAAAAACTAGTCTATACTATTCGCTAGTGAAATAATGTCCATAGACAGGTGAAAAACTAGTCTATACTATTTGCTTAAATATATTTATTGTCTATACTATTCGCTAGTGAAATAATGTCAATAGACAGGGTGAAAAACTAGTCTATACTATTCGCTAGTGGAATAATGTCCCTCGCGAAAAGTGAGCGATGTTCGCTTCTGCCGCAGTGTAGCCGGTCCCGTACACGCAACAAACTTTCAGCAAACACCCAAAGCAGCATTTATGATCGATGGCTAGATAATGGCAAGCGAGCATGGCTCAAATAACCGTGCTATCGACAACTATGTCAATTATTACACTCGGCAACCTAATTTTTTGCTAATTTGCATCTAATGATCAACTATTTCCTGCACTCCCTACTGGGTAATACCGGATGGTTAGCTTTTGTATACGTTTTCTGTCTTGTATTTCGATTTTATTGCGGTTTTACGTCACTTCGAAATTGATTCACGGATGCCGAAAATACATATACATATTTTTTTTACTTAGAATCGAACCTCACATTGAACTATCTACCAGATTTACCTGCATACCTTCGTCTTACATCACTCACCACCCTTGAATGTATCTTTCCATACGATGTTGTCTTATCTATTTTTCCAAACCGTGTTTTTTTTTTATAACTGGTACACTCTAGGATTTTATATCAAATCACAATAAAAAAGATATATAAATAAATGTCACACAAAACCATATCGCCACGAGGTCATTTTTCCTTTATTTAAAATGGTGTTATGTTTTATGATAACGACGGTTTTTATGATACACCAATAAACATCCGCAGACATTCTAGCGCTTATACATTTTATTATTAAGATGATTGCATAAATACCCTTTGTGAACTCGACTATTTAAAACTCTTCAGTTAATAATACAATTTGCATTTTCTTAGCCTTCAAAACACATTTAAAAAAAGCATAAAAGTTTATATAATATTATGTTTTAAATAATGAATAGGTTTTTTTGTACGAGTTGAAAAAGTAATTTTCGCATTGCGTAAGAATATGAAGCTCTGAATCTGTGCTGTGTTCATACAAGAGAGAAGAGAGTTGTCGAGGGAGGGGTGTTCCGCATTCCCACTGGCATGTTGTCTACTAGTAGTGCCACTGCTGGTTACTGGATGGTGGGTTCACTGTTGAGTTGTTCACTATGTATACTGTACTGCCGAGAGTAGATACCGACCAATGTGCGGTGGCGGTGGATCGATAGTCCGTCCTTCGGGACACGCGCTCACTTCGTACCTCATTCTCATTATACACTTTACAGCAGCATTCGCTAAAGTGATGGTCGGCGGATGACTGGTGATCCACGAGAAAATTCTCACTGGTCCGCAAAGAAATTTGTTATTATTTAAAAAAGTAGTTGCTGATAATTTGGGGAAAAAAATCGGAAGATAATATTGTTGATTGTGAAATTGAATTACGAGAGATGTCAAAAAAATCTTTAAAATAAGAGGTCCCAGTGGCCGAATTGGGTGATTCGCTTATCCCGGTAAGATTAGAGATCCCGGGTTCGAGTCCCAATTGCGACCGTTAGCTTTTTCATATTATCTTTTAGATTGATTCGTATTATCTTCTTCTTCAGTGATTTATTTGAGGGAATTATAAAGTTATTATAAAAACAGCTATTCTAATAAAAAAAATTGCATCTTTTAATGATTATTTTTTTTAACAATTTTTGTTTATGAATAATAAAACTTTAATACTTTGGTTAGAATAGGGGGGTTTCTAACCATCCTCCCAATAGCTTATTCGTACTAGAACGAATATTATTAAAAATAAAATACTCGCAGTGGTTATAAAACTCGGTAAACTTATCCAATATATAGCCCCTATTTATAGGTTCGAGTACCGAATTATAAACTCCAAATTAATAAATAAATAAACCGTAAATCGAAAATATTCGTTAATAGTGTAGATGATAAGAAACCCCCTTAGTATAGTTTTATTTTATTAAATAGGTGTATTTTATGTGTTCTTTAGGGACGTACATTAATTAAATGAGCTGGACGTACATTAATAAAAAAAAATTAGATCCCTCCCCCCCTCCCCTGGTGAAATTAAGTGAGATTTAGTGGGACCCTTGCCCCTCACGTGAGATTTTTTTCTTACTCTCGAAATAAATGCATAATAGCCATTTATTTCGGCGGGCAAAATGGGACACTTCAAAAGAAGTGAAACAATTAAAAAAATATATTATCTCTATAATAATGTATACTCTTTTAAAGTTGACGTGAGATTTGTATTGACCCCCCTCGGTATAATGAGGTTTAGTGAGATTTTATGCCCCCCCCCCCCCCCCTATTTTTTGCTTACGTAATTAATGTATGCTCCCTTTGATCATTTTTTTCTAAATATATTTAACACTAAAAAATCCTGTTGATTGTCCGCGGGATTTAAAATGATGAATTTAGCGGTCCACGAGGTCCTAAAGTTTGGCGAACGCTGCTCTAGTCTGGAGTCTACTCTGTAGGTTCAGGCTCCCGCTCCCATCATAGCGAATAGCGGTAGACAGCGACATAAATATTATCTAAATAATCTGTGCCTACTTCTACTCACTCAATCACTACGTTAATACTTCATACATAATCAATAATACGCGTACGTCGCGGCGTCGCACGCTCCACGCCGATTCACACAACGAAGAATTAGCCAAATATTGGTTAATCGATTACCTAGTCTGGGACTCTATTTTAATTACTTACGCAACTACTACTACACACTTACCTAATTTACAACCAACAGGTATTTTTTTTTATTGACGTACAGTCAATGTTATACAGATATATACATATACAATAATGGAATTATAATTGTATCTATGATGGCTTTCATGAAAGAAAAACATCTGAAATATTTTAAATTCATCTTGTGAAATGAAGTAAGTAAGGGATTATTTTTAGAAAACATGGATGGCTGATAAAGGGACTAAAATGGTTCATTTTATGGGTCGGAAATCATTAATGGTTAACATATTTTACTCGGAAGTCAAAAAGGGCATCGGTAATAAAAATCAAAGCAATTTGTTTTTTCATTATAAGTACATATTGAAATTATATAAATATATCGTATGTAAATGGCTTCACCACAGTTTGATGATGCCCTCAGAAGACGAAACAGTTGAATAATTGCACAGAATAACTCGTTTATACACAATTTGTTTTTTATAAATTGAATATCTGTATATATAAAAATCTCGCGTCACGATGTTCTTCCGAGGTAAACTCCGAAACTACTTAACCGATTTTGAAATTGGTCTTACTGTGTGTAATTTAGTTAAACTTAAAAGATAGGATAGTTTTTATCTCGATTATTGGCCTCAATATTTGTTATTGATAATTAAATGTTTATTATGGGACAATGATTTGAAATTATTTCTAAGTTCCATAAGTTTCTGACAGATAGTGGTGTCAGTTATTTCTTGACACAATACTTGGTTATCTAGGTTAGGTAACCTTTCAGTAGATGGCGTTGTGTTTTATTAGCCACAGTAACGCGTGGGCGGATCAGCTAGTCTAAATATAAAAGAATAATTATTGAATTTACAAAAGTAAAACTGATTTTTGATATACAATTACGGCCGCTGTTTCTAACTTTTAAATCGATTCATCTGAGGCCGCGATCAGCCAAGCATTTTGTAGGGTAGCGCTCGATTTATGTTGTCCCCAAACATCTTATGTTATCTGGCCTCGACCACTTTCATAGACAATAAAATGACATCAAAGTAAGAACTTTCGAAGTTAAATTAATATTATAGAGTTAATTGTTGGATTTATTATTAATACACGTAATTCATTTAAAATATTTTTATCCATAAACTGACATTTTATATTTTTTAAACAAACGTATATAAAATAAAGTGTCAGCTTGACCGTAGGTACTGGACTTGACACTTGGCTTGCGAATATTCGAAAACGACATAGTTTTTCGCATAAATTAACATTTTTTCGTCTCTGCTCCGCACGCATCTGAACTTCTCAATCCATATTAATTAAAATGATAATTGATAAACGCAATACAACAGAAGGGAAATGAGCGCGAAACTGTGTCTTCTACGTCTTCTGTCAAAGTGATATTTCATCGACCATACATTGTGTTCGCGGTATTTTTTCTACTCTGTTGACACTTTTAAGAACTAGTTTAAAACTGAGGCGGCCGGAACGAGTTTAATCCACTAGTCCGGCTTCCTTAGGTTAAGATAAATGCTTAAGCGATACTTGTGTGTTGGAAAAAGCGTAGTTGTGCACTAATCAAATACTAAGGCAAAATTTTGGCTTAGTAATTGATTAGTAGGATTGGGAACAGCGGCCGTTAGTCTTCTGAAGTAGACTGTAAAGCCATTTTCCTGTTCATGCTAAGATACATTTTGAGCATTATCAGACAGCCGAAACTCAATAATTGTTTGTTGCTATAAGTCAGAACTCCTCTTCTGATGTTTCACCTCGGAAGAAATGATCACAAGGATTCTCATGTGACGGGAATAAGTCAATAAATACGGCTTCCTACATCTCTCTCTGGTAACGAAAGCGTGCTGATCCAACGGAGCTATTTGGAAATCTCTCCGCCTTTGAAGCAGATAATATAAATGTAGCACTGTCGACATGCATTGTGTATCCGGCCCAGAAGATGAACTTGAAACAACGGTCGAAATATTTCGATTATGAAATATTTCGACGATCAAGGGTTTATTTCTAAATTCGGGAAACTAGAATCCTTCAATTCGATGTAAATAAAGCAAACCTATAAACATATATCGATTCATGTGTTGAAAGTATGCGGTATGTTTTCAAAATACTGATAAGGACAAATTTACAAATTGTTTTGGAGATACGTTTTATCTTGTTATTGTAGATATATAGATTACACTGGATATTGTGTTTTTTAAAACAAATTCTAACAGATGTTTCGAGCTCAACCTTGAAATTTTTGTGTAATATTTTATACGCATTATGGCCTGTTAGCACAGCGGGCAAGCGTTTGCATAATGATCGTTGAAATGTGGCGAATTATTTTCCTCCGATCAGAGGTGTAAGGTTGGTAAGTAACAATGGGGATGCGTGACTCAATTTATTGTAACTTTGGAATTGTACAGTGAGTCACATTGTTATGATTTTGGTGTGAGTTTAGCTATTTGCATAATCTTAGCTAAACAAAAAATGTTATAAAAAGTTATAATATTCATGGCACGAATTGGCGGTCGATAAACCTGGTGTTGTAACTATCTAGACTGCCTTACTATTTAACGTTTTATGAATTAACTTGTGGTTAGGTTAGGTTCATTATGAATTCAATGTTATTTAAAAAAAATAGAAACGTCACTCCAATGTTTTGTATCAGTACGAGTAGTTTTCTTTGCTTAAAATATATAAAAACATTTTTATACATAGTTCTATTATTTCAGATACAAATTTTACATCAATAATTGGTTTTTGAAAAAAAATCATATTTCGCAGAAATTCAGTTTTCTTTTTAAAAATTTTACACAGGGGATAAATTGTATTACGGTAATTATTTTATTTTAGGTATTTATATATTTATTGGACCTCTCATTTTGTGTAGAGGTACCATTTTTTACAATCATTGATTTATTTAATTATGATTGTCAGAGGGAACAACACGTTTAACCTTTCCTAACGACTTCCGATGCTGGCAATTATGATAAATCGTTTTACCACAGAAAATCATTAACTCTTATTATTATCGCTGTCTGTTTCCCTTTTATTGTTTTAGACACGTACCCATCTTTTGTCACTACCACAACGACCACCGTTAAATACAAAGTATTTTGAAAGCGTCCGAAGCGTTTGTGTGGCAGATTCGCTCGAGTCACGCGACAGTATAATTTGTTTGAAAAGAAAAAGTAGTGTTTTTATGCGTTTCTGGTGGATGAACCTTGCCATACATAATAGCTAAATTGGCTAACTATTATCGATGTATTTAGGCGAAAAAAGTACGGCTTCTTATTTCTTATTAGTTATTGACCTCAATGTTGTGATCTCAGTTTTTCGCTCTACTTTAAAAAAAAATTATGTTACATAAATGTTGTCCCCCGTTAAACTGCTAGACAGCAGTTTGTCAATGGGTTCTAACAATCTACAAATTTATATTTTAAAATTTAGGGTCTGTACATATTATATTACATTAATTATATATTTATTGAAAACAAAATTAAAAAAAAAAAATTTATATAGAATTTGAAAAAAAGCATATAGAAAATCAAAGAGAAAAAAAGTTTTTAATAAATAATTATAATTCAGTGGACATCTTCAATTTGTAACAAATACAAAATGTTTTTACTGAAGCATTTCACTTATGTACAATAAATACGGTATAATTTTTAATATCCATACGTAAAAAGCTCCTAAAAACGGCTTTAATAATTAGCAATTTTTTAAGCATGCATTATCTCCTTGTGAAAATTAATACACAATTTTTTTTCGAGTTTGAAAACAAGTTGTAAATTTTAGAAACATTTTATTCTAAGGTTATTTGGCCGCATTTATTTAGATATCTGGGAATAACAAGTCCAACGTTTGCAAATTATTCTTATGTTATTGAGCATGTTACACTATTTTGTTATACGCGACGACACAAACGAATTCAAATGCATAATAAAAAATATTAATTAAAAAGTATACATTTGCATATTACATTTTGCGCGTGAATATAAGTGCGAGCCGAGCCACGAATTATGGGAAACGAACGAAGCGACCGCTAGCGGCGTTTCGCGCAACCTTACTTACTTACTTGGTACTTATTACTGTAGTAATCCTAGTTTTAACCAGATTTAAGACTCAAAGGGATATAAGATAAAGCGGGACAATATTGATTTCCTCCTGTACAAAATCTTCATTAGCAGTTGGATCACGTCCGCTGGCGCACGCGCGATTCTGCAGATCAAAATGTAAAACCAATAAAGCACCGGTGCGTGTTTTTCTCTTCGCCGACGATGACGAAGAACCAGTCGTTGTTTGAATTGTGTTTACATCGGACACGATTGCAATGAGGTGTTAGGGAACTACTTGCGGGTAAACACGACTGTGGACTATACTTCCTCGCACTAGATCACAGACGTTTACGGTCGAAGAATGGCATTGCATAATGAATTATTTGTAAGAAACAAACAGTTTATATAATACAAAGATCTATCTATGTCTTTGAGGTTTATTGTGTCTTAAAACTAGTTAGTTCATAAATATGAGAGAAAGAAGAATATAGGATAAGGATAGGAGATGCTCTCGATGCATTAACATGTATTAATTTATGATTATACAATGATAGTACAATAAAAAATACCCACAACGAAGTCAGGTCAATTAGGAAAGGATTTTCACACGCCAACCTAGATATGCTCATCACCTGGCATTGTAGCAGGTAACATTGATGGCTTATTTATTATCGATTTGAATCGATATTCTTTACACGTACAGTGTGTTTAAAAAACCGCTACACGTGTAGTAAAAAGTATATAGTATTATGTGGATAAACTAACTATATAATTATGGTATAAATATATATTATGAGCTTGTTCAACGAGGTAAAACATCGGATAATTTAAAGTTTTCCTTTTGATAGATATTTAATACAAGATTGCACATTTTTATTTTGAGTCATTGTTCATTTAGAACAAGTTTATATTACATTTGCTGACATTTGTTGTGATGTATGCGTGCATACCTAAACCGCTGGATCATTACTATGTATTACATTTCTACCTGTGATAACAAAGTATTTTTTAAAGCGTGTCCTACAGTCAAGTTTGTTTCTGAAATGCAAATGTTCGCGCGAGTTCAACGTGCCAGATAATGTAAATTTCATCAAGTGTTTTTGTAATATTCAAATTTAGGATTCTATTATTTGGCGAGCACAGTTTACACACAGTCATGTCGCGCATTCTAAGTTGACGAGCACACCACACAGCAGTCACCGCGGCGGGCCTCGTGGCTTGTGGCTTGTATCTTGTAGCTTGTAGGTCACTTTGCCTATGAGCACTGAACTCGAGCACTCCTCGCTCCAGTGCGGGATCAGATTTATAGCTCTGTTGGTATTGTGGTCCTCCTAACTCGGTAGAGGTCGGGGCGGTTGCCAAAATTATATCTCGAATTAGTTTCCATTTAATCTCTCTCCGTTAGCGAGATCGCTGAATATTGACAAAATTTACATCATGTACATTGAACATAAGTTTTTGCTTTCCCGAAATACCTTAGTCGATATATTTGTAATGATTTCCGTATATTTGTAATGATTTCCAGCAAATAACATCATTGGATCATATTATCTCCCGCTGAATAGACCCCTATTGACGAACTCTATCTGGTCTTCCGCTAGCTTTCAAAATGACTGAGTCACTGTTTGATAATTACGATCAAGCCTATGTACTCGCGACCGGTTATAGGAAGCCAGTGCAATTGCATAGGTAGTACGTAACCAGCTGTGTACCCTGTACCAGAGCGAAACAAAGAATATGCTGTGTTCAAATGACCAATGGACCTTGGGCACTGAACACAGTGAACACCGTGGACATTGAATCAAATGCCGTGTAAATGCCCCCATCTCGGCAATCGCTTCCTTCTTTCTTCAGCACGTTTGATTAGCCCCTACATTCAGAAGAATATTATGTGTTCAACACACAGTCCAATAAGCTCACCCTCACACACACGCATTCCCCAGTTGCCACCTGAACATTAAATCTCCGAAGGTAAACAAACACTTGGCTTCTCGCTCTTCCTCTCCCTCGCCCTTACCTGCGCCGGGCGGAGGACAGTGAGAGAGAGAGGAGGATATTTCGGCCGACAAGATGGCGATCGCATCCGGCCCGACCTGCCGCGTGCCGTATTGTTTTGGATAGACCAGAATTAACGACCAATAAATATTCAACTGAGGTTTTGTGCCGCGGGCTAATAATAAAACCGTTCGCGGGAGATGTTTTGGTCAAAAAGTAATAATGTTTATCTTTCAAAATACATCATCTTGACTGCAGTCGTTTAGCGTAGCGATGAATTCATCGTGTTGCGAAAGTCTCGCAACCATTAAGTTGTTTCCATGTGATATCTATTAGAATCTACCCACTGAAATAACATCAGTTATCACAACATGACAAAACAGAATTGGTGACTAAACTATTATCTGTAATCTCACACGGCATAGGGACATAGGTAAGATTATAAGATTATAACTATAGTAACAAAGATAAGAAAAGTATATCAGCCATGCCCATGGTGTGAGCGTAAATGCCGTAAACTTACATAGTAAAAACAGTTCTACTCCTTTAATATAAAATCTATTATCGATTCCAGTATCACCTTTCGCGTATAAGCTGTAAATGCGTATTAACCGTACTTATAAAAAGTAGTCATTTTGTCGATCAGTGCATATGGAATACTGAATTATAATATATTATTTCAACTCAAAGTACAAAATTGCGGAGTATTTCTTTATTTCTCATAAATATAACTTTAAATTAGTACAAAGTTATTAGTTTTGGAACTCTGCACATAATTTTCTTTTGAATTGTATAGTAAAACAAAAGGATTTTGTAAATAATAGACATGGCACATTCATTATTAAAAATCATTAATCACTTTGAATAGACCACATTAGTTATTGTTAAAGCGTTACATTTTGCGGCTTGAACCATAGATACTCACACGGCCATAGTTTTCTATCCCATTCCGTTTTGATATATTTACATTTCGAAAGCGTACACCGTCTTGATAAGATCTTTTGCACTTTCGAATTTGTGACATCACTTCTTCATTCGGCGACTAACCAAAGTCCATCTTGTAGAAAATAAATACCTACACCTCGTACAACAAGTGAACACCACATTAATTGCTGATGTATTCGTATGTGGAAAATGCAGTTTATTCCAGTTTCTACAATTACTACCACTAATACATAAAAACCAAAATTATTATCCTTAATAACTTTTATATTACGCAATAATCGTTATTGGATTGTCAGACAAAGCCGAGTTATGAAAGTACTTGAAATGAACTCATAACATAAAGGTACAATGATTAAGTATAGATTAAAATAATCTTATCTAAATCTGTTTATAATAGAAACATTGTGAACCCACTTATGTATGGATTAAATTATTTCTTGATGATGACGTTTTCCACTTGTAGTAAAATTTCTGATTTCAATACCAATTCTTATACGTTTTTGACAAAATGATAAATAATATTTAGGTTTGGCTAGTTTATGACGAAATAATACTATATAGGCCACCATTTTGTTGTGTTAACCTTAACCTGTTAATAAATTGAAATATGGATATTAGCCATGTACTAATTTTTTAATCGTCAACATGTTTTTTTTTTGATAAAATATTGAATAGCGAAGATTTGTATGTTTGCGATAAGATAAATAATATTAGAAATAAGTACGGAGTTGGTCGAATTGATTTACGTAATTTATTTATGTTAATTTAGCCTACCGCCCATGCCGGTGGTTACACTCGGCCGTCTCGGATTCGATTCCCGATGAAATAATTTTTTTGTATTAATTAGTTATTACAGGTACATACGTAAATACATTTTATTTCTAAACTTAAATTTTCCTCTTTAGCGTAACAGTTCACATGTTCGTTTTTGAATCCGGAGTTAACGGGTTGGATTCTCATCATAGATTGAAATCTGATGCTCATTCGTGCATCTATGATGGTATTATGGAATTAATTCACTCCCCTGAAGTTAGGTGGTTATAACTACAGCTATCGGAAGGAAACATAGATAGGTGGTCTATCGGAGTAATTGTACGCAATCATATTTTTAACCGTACGATTTAATGTTTTTGTGCAATTCTTTTGTCAGCTTGTATTTGAAGTGTTTTAGTTGAAATGTTTAAAATTCACTAACCTTATAATATTATACAACGAAGTAGTACCTACGAATCGAGTTTTCTTTATGTTTTAATTTTCTTAAAATTCACTAACCTTATAATATTATAAAACGAAGTAGTACCTACGAATCGAGTTTTCTTTATTTTTTAATTTTATTGGGTAGTTTGATCATACCATTTCGTAGATGGAAGATTAGAATGATACTAATCCTAAGATCTTATCGGAAATCAATTGAAATGCAACTGTACATTTTGAATAGTTATTCAAGGTTCATCGCCGGATGATTATTATCGAAAAAACAAACTCGCGCGTCAGGATCATAAATCTTGATAAAATATAATTTATTTATAGATATTTAGTCATCGCGGGCCCATTATTGGACTTTGCTCACTGTAAATAAGTCTGTTTTGACATTCAACCCATCGCGCGGTCGATATACTGATCGATTAAATTGATTGATAAGTGATTTCACGAGCGTTGTCATCATTATTTTATTTAGTGTTTATCTCCCCTCCCGATGTATATTTAGCTCCACGGGCGGCAGCCAAAGTGGCGTTAGCTTGTGCCATTCGATAACGCTGCGTAACCATCTACTCGCATACGATACGCAAGATAGATTGGCCCATATGGTACAAATATATAATATTAGCCCGTTGAAAATATTTATGTGCTAACTATTGCAAACTTTTCATTAACACCAATAAACCAACTTTATTTCGACTATTTACTCAGGCAAAATAATTCAAATTTCAGTTGTATGATAACCGTTTAATGAATCGCAGTTGAACAAAACTGAAACGATTTAAAAATATGTAAGTAAATAAATATTCGTATGTACGTATATTACAGGTCATGCAATCGATTTAGTAGTATCATTAATCATTATCTACATTCAGCTTTATAAAATTGATGCAGAATGCACGTAGACGTAAACATATCGGCACGTAGACATTCAGGTGCTATATTTCTATGCAAAAAACGGTCATTCTGCTAGTCCTTTATTAATCACAATTAAAATTTTCTACGTACGCCCTTCATGCGTTCTTGTAACCTTTTTTGCCATTACGTTAAGCAAATAATTATAATTTGTCCGTAAAATATAAAATAAATAAATTAACACACCTCTAAACAAAGTGTTTTCCTCACAAATTCTACCTACGGTAATAAACTCCTAGACATTGACATTTTCAAAGCTTATTAAATTATTATATAATTTGAATGGTTTCGGCATATTTTACAGTCTACATTTATACACGCATTTTTTTATAAAGATATTATAATATTTATCTGCTTTAAGAGGGTATTACCAGAGAATACCGTAAATTAGTCCTTTTTTAATCAAATTCTAGACGTATTGACTCTTTTTTACGAAAAACATAAATTGATTTTGAATGATTGTTATCTGGTACACGCAGTTTTAAAATTTTGAAAAACTAAGTTAATTTTTAATAACCTAAGGTTTTACTGTTGGTCGTTGGCAGATTTGTTCAATTTTCAAACAATAGATTCTAAAACAACACAAATTTCAAATCATATAATCATACAACAAAATAAATCAATACATAATTAAGTAAACACAGTTTTCAGAATTTTAATTTTAGTTAAATTAAAATCATTAAAAAATTAATCCAAGAACGTGTTTTGTGATAAAAATACCTCAGTTTTTCTAAGGTCTCACAAACTAAAATATTTAAAAAAAAATTACACACTTATTTTGTTTAGACATTATTGAAAAATCATAAATACTTATGATCAAAAAATACGTACAAGAAGAAGTACACGATAGTTAATAATTTATCATCGTGCGTTTTGAGCATTTTTATTGCTTACTCGAATCTAGGTATATATCAAAGCAAGTTTTTATTGAAATACATCGATATAAAAATTTTTATTTAAAAAAATTGATATGGGGAATAAATAATAAATCGTTCTTTCTCATTGGAACCTCCCTGTACAGTTTCAAGCATTTTTTAACTTTTATTCTCGGCCGCTGGGCAATGGCTCATAGGTATGCAATGTATGCATGTTTTGTAAACTGTTTACTTTCCATTTATGTATAAAAAAGCTCGTGCTTTACCACTAGCTTCCCCCCATTTTTCTTACGTCAGCCCGTAGTTTTTTTAAAATTAGTTGTTAATTCATATTATTCAATCACAATATTTTATCACCTGCTTACTTTTTACATTATTTGATTTACTTCTTGCAGTCTAGTGTCTAGTGCGTTCCATATAACCGCGACCTCTGCATTAACTTGCTGGTTTGTCCTTCCAGTCCCAGTAGGTTCAAACAAACAGTTGTTATTGATAACAATCGAGATGCATTGATATTTGATCAACGTTTCCTCGTTAATGAGGGGTAATATTCCGTGTTTCCGGGTAGCTAAATAATGTTGACGTGTTTGCGTTCGCAACTTTGCATCAACATCAAAACAACTTTTTGAATATTTTATCGACTTGAATGGGGACCCTTGCTTACTGTCATAATAAAACGTATTTATTTAAAAATGTATTTTCTTTCTTTGCTACTTTGAGTTAGGTAGATCTTTTGATTGGCGACTTAATTGATATGTCGTAAGTTAGGGCATTTTCTGAACGTGTAGATAATACATATAATCCATTTTGTGAAACATAATGAAGTGTATGTAATTTACTCCACATTATTTTTGAGTAACTTTTGAAATTGATTGCTTAAATCTCGTTCTTTATTTGCCCCTTCATTTTAAAACAACCGATGTTTTGTCACAATCAATAAAATCCAGCAAAAATTAACATTATGTCATAATTGTTATCTGACTTTTATTGTTAAATTATCAAAATTAGTGACGTGAATAATTTGTTTTCTTTGCGACGATGTGATATTTATCCATACTTACTGGAGATACTGGTGTTTTTTTTCTCACTTTTCTCACAGCTGATGATGCAGTTCGATCAAATCTATGGATACATATCGTTAAATCGCGTGTCGCATCTGATCATTTAAACATGTAAATGATTTTGTTGTTTTAGTCTGCATGTACCCAATTTAAACTGTAAATAAACATTCGTTATCGTTTGTTATTAAAAATCGATCGATTGATGCGTTTCCTTCCATGCCATTATTAATAATTTATTATTATTTTGTCAACATTCATATTTATTTATCTTTCATTAATACCTAATTAATAACGAGCATTTCAGATACAATTGAGTGAACTTCGTGAAGACTAACATAAATGTGTTATCACAATAACAGTAAAATATATTGAATATCGGTGAATTTTATTGATGATGTCATGTTCAATGATGTTTTCATTGGGCATAAAGCGTGAATTTGAACAGTATTAACTACACGGTGAACGCATCCCATGTGGCCGTGGCGAATGTCAATCAAATGTTCTATCTGCAGAGACGACATTCTAAAATCTATCTTCGGAAATTCTACAACTAGTTTTCATGTTATCAAATTCATCGAATTGAATACAATCTTCTGTTAATGGAGTCATCGTTTTGACCTCTTGCCAGCGATAACCTCTACGATAGCTAATTACCGAGCCAGAAAGAGTGTAAACACAAAACAAACAAAAAAGCTTGATTTGCTGGTTTACGGTTTGTTATGAAGTTTTGACAGATAATAATGAAGAGTTCAGCTGTCATTTCTCACTACTACTGACAGTACTGACGGGTAAAGTCATATTCAATCGACCCCTTATCATAGTCACTCATTAAATACCTGATGCTTTATGATATCGTAATTTATGCTCTCTTTCGTGAAAACATTTTAATAATTTTCATTCCACATTATTTACTATCTAAAAGAACTGTGTCTGTGGGTTGGTTTTTTTTGTTGTTGTACAAATCTACAGTTTTATTCCGAGATTGATGACAATTTGCACACTAGACCTTCAAAACAAGAGGGACGTCACTGTCTACATGACATTTCGAAAAACCACCTCCATCGTTTTTTCCCACCCCTTAAAGACGAATAAAGCCCGGGAAACGCCGGGAGCTTTACATAAATCACAAAACAGTTTTTTTTTGTCGAACTTTCTATCCCTTTGAAGGCAATTTTGAAATAGGAAAATGATTACAATAACATGTTTTTAATTATTTAAAAAAAAGAGACAAAAGAATGCAATATAATATAAGAAATAAAAATAATACAGAAAAAGAGAAATAAACTACTATTAAGTAAATGAAGCAAATTACATGTGTGTAAACCACTGTAATCAATGTAATGAAACATGTAGATATTATAACATGTAGATATGTAAACCACTGTAATCAATGTTATAATATCTACATGTTTCATTACATTGATTACAGTGGTTTACATGTTTCATTACATTGATCACAATGTAATTTGTTTCATTTAAGTAAAATGATGTCACAAAGTGAGTTTGCCAAGATTGAAGAAATACTTTTAAGTAGTTTGTCAATGGGTTTTTTTTAAATTTGAAAATAAAAATAAAAATTATTTTACTTAGTAGGGAAATATGTAGATATATGTATATACATATAACTGTAAATGTACGGGTGTGTGTAAATAAATGTACATACACATATTATGCAATATTATATGCGTATTATTGAAGTGAATTGTCAATTTATTTTGAAATATTAGCGATTTAAAAAAAAACTATATTATAATTTTTCTATTATAAGATGATATATATGAAGTATAAATATAAAAGTGATGTAGAATATTTTCCTTTTCACTAGGAGATCCTATGCTGAGGGGGACTAGGTTTTGAATAGAGGATTTTCAATGGCTTCTGTGGTGCAACTTCGTGGTTTGTGTAGGATTGATAATATGTTGCTTTTGATTCTAAATTCATCGAAATTCGTATAATTGTTTTGATCTGCAGAAGCCACCTGGAAAAAAAACTGATACTTCAAAATAATATTATTAATGAAGATTTACCGATAATTGTGTCAACAAATACATTTTCACCACCTGTGTGTAGTAACATAACATAGTACGCCATTTACAAATGGTTGTTTGTTAACTTGACAGTAATAAAGATAGTGGATTGTTGTTTTTCCTTAAATCCACCCTCGTTATAACATGAACGTTATTTTCAATCGATTGTGCCACATCTGAAATGGAACAATACGTAATGTTTTTGTGAATAGTTCAATCGATCATTCGTTATCGACTTCCATACTCGTGTTGTTTCTAGATTTAGGCTGTTTTAGTTTGGTAATAATCTTGCCACCTGCCTGCGACGGCACAAGCTGATTAATTATTATTATTTTAAACTATCATTATCTAAGGCTTGAGATATGCCCAGACTTAGTGCTGATTGTTCGGATCTAAACCCTGTCCGGACTTTCGAAAGGTTTAATTAGCAAACAATGATTCAGCATTTATTTAATTTCAGTGATTTTCCGGACCGAGTCATAAAAATGATATCCTCCTTTCCTGGTGTTACCATCATTTAATATTAACGAATGATCTGTTTGTTCATGTGCCCCGTACATTAGTGTATTCGGCGATGAGTTTAAATCTGTCAGTCAAGTATTTACTAAAGGTTTTAGACGAGGAAAATACGATTCTGCACGAAAGAGCTTTCATACAAGAAGCGTGCTATTTCCATCGGCAAATTTAGAATCCGTCATGTTAACTAGGTCGCCGGTGTAGTTTATTTGTATAAATAATATATTTAACATGTATTACAAAGTTAAATCAGTAACATGGCCCATCATGTCGGTAATCCAACATACGCACTGTGTCACGAAGTACTCCCGCGGAAAATCGCTAGACAATATTTATATTCGGACGTCCACCGTTATTTATAAATTTTTGTGCGACACCATACATGACCATATCTGGGAAATGTTCTGAGGCGGAAGGAAACCGAGGTATGGGGCAGAGAAGGGTGAAGTTGAGGAAGTTACTAGTGACTAATCATAATGTGGTTTAAACATAACTCAGTCATTTCAAGCACATGACAAGTATGCAATAAAATGTATTTGGGAGAGGTATCCGAATATGATATGATTATATTAAATCGAGGCACAGATACGGCTATGTATATAGATTTTATAAAGCCTGAGCGAGTCGTGTGATGTAATCAATAGTAAAACTGTAATTAAGAAAGTACGCGCACCTCATTTCGGCATATATTTTTAGATAAGACACTTATCTATTCACCGGATAGGGGCTATCTCGACCAAAGGGCGAAATCTCTACGTGGAAAAAATATTTTTCACCTGTTTCGAAACCAGATTAAACAGTTCCGAACCGGTTCGCTATCTTCCCGCAGTATTTTTCAAAAAGGTAAACACTGCTCACTTATCTCCCTGAATAAATCTCGAGGCATAATATCTCTCGTTTATTTGTCCGAAATTCAGAAAAAAATATGTCTAGAGTAGTAGATTTAGTAAATATTGACAAGCCAGGCTTGGCCGAAAAACATCGTTCGTCTATTCGACTCTCTCGAAATAGATTCATGTATAAAATACCCACAAACTATATGAATAACACCATTAAAGTACGTGTTTGCTTCGCGTTAACGTGGGTGAACATCGCGATTGAATGTCTGTAAATTATTTAGCGATTAAATGCAAAAAAATCAAATTGTACTAGTAAATGTAATTTTATTCATGCCACGTTTTGTGCATCTTGATCGGAGTGTATAATTATTTTTTTATAGTCTACGATCATAATAATAATTATACTATCAAGTACCTGATATCTTGTATTTTATTATGTTTTGTTGAAATTATCGAGTTGTATTATTTAGCTTTAGAGGAATATGCATTGGATGGTAATCTAATAATGAAGTGTCCATTATGTTTACCGCCAATTATAATATTTATGACCCTCATAACTCATTGACATTGCAAATCTCACGTGAAAATCTGCTGATACACGGCTGATTGCAGAGTTTACCTGTTTATTTAAAAAAATTAATATTTCAATTATTTTTGTACACGTCTGGCGGATAATCCTATCGGTTGCTTCATTTCAACCAATATTCTTATCGTCGAATCTATCATCGCCTGATCCCTGCCAACTGCTAACACTGAACGCTAGCAGACTTGTTCTTTATCTTATCTTCTGTATTGACACATTTTAAAGTTGCATGTTACTTTATCTTATTATCCATCCTATTTGTTCAACATTCCGTCATTATCGTGGTTTATGCCCGATTTGCGCAAATGACAAACAAATACAGCAAAAAAATTCTGCATTGGAAATAAAACCTGTGAAATATGTCTAGTCAGTAATATTTTGAAACATTCAACTTAATGCATTTTGACTGATCTTCTGGACATTTGTACCACTTTTAATTATTAGATTATATTCTGGCTTAGTTTATTAGTTAACTTTCAGTAAAGTTGCTAGTGATGATTTAATATTATGAGTTTTTGATGTGATTAAAAACAGAGCTATAAAATATCAAAGTATTATTATGCTCTGATAAAACATTTTCAAACAGTTTACTTTTGTTATCATTGTTTTCAATAAAATTTTTGTTTACGTAAAAAAACTGTGTAATAAAGTTTGTAGGTATGAGTAAGTAGTTACCCAATATCAATATTATGCACTATTTTTTTAATTCGCCTATTTGTACTATGTTGTACATAAACAGGTCAACTAATAAAACGTTATTATTATTAAACTTTGATTCTTCGAGTAGGTATTTTTACCTTTAATGTAAAAAGTATAATGGTAAAAACATAGCGAATTCATATTTTGCTTTAATGGAAAAACGACAAACCCTAAGTTTAGTCTTCATCATATTAAGAATAATTAGTATAATAATAAAATAAATAAACAAATAAATATGAATTTTTTATAAGAACAACTCTCTTTTTATAACTTTAGAAGGTTATTCCCATCAATGTAATATATCATTGGATAAGAGGATAACACTAATAATCTAAATGAAAATATGAAAATAAACAAGATACAGAAAAATAAATGATAAGGGTCGGTGTAAGCTGGGAGTCAGCATGTGTCGCACGTGCAGAATTTGATTTGTAATGTATGGACTTATATGAAACAGCGTATGCTGAGAGGCAGACATGCTTCGCACAGGTCCATACATTTTCTGCAAAATCTGCACCCGTGACACATGCTGACTCTTAGCATACGCCGACGTTAATGATCGCAACTGGGATGTAAAAGTCGCAATGAAAAAGGTAGCTGCCGATAATATGTTAAAAAAATTGTCGAAGATAATATTGTTAATTCTGAAATATGAGATTGACAAATATGACGTATAAATAATTGATGGCAATAGCCGAATTGGTGGAGGCACCCGTCCGGGTAAGACGAGAGGTTATGGGTTCCTGTCCCAGTTGCGACCGTTATCTTTTATTTTTCTGTGTCTTGTTCATTTTCGTTTAGATTATTAGAGTTATCTTCTTCTTCAAAATAAATAGGAAACCATTCTCACCATCCTCCCAATAGCTTATCTACATTAATAACAACGAATATTTCCGATTTACGATTTATTTATTTATTAAGTTGGAGTTTATAATTCGGTACTCGAACCTATGAATAGTGGCTATATATTTGATAAGTTGGTCGAGTTTTCTAACCACTGCGAGTATTTTATTTTTAATTTTAATAATATTAGTTGTAGTATGAATAAGCTATTGGGAGGATGGTGAGAAACCCCTAATAGTAATAAGTAATAACGCTCTTAGTTGTTGTAACATAAAGTTGGCTCACATGTTTAGTATTTGCACTCTTCCTAATCGCGTGTATTCTACGTAATAATAAATATTTCGATTTCTTAGAATTATAGTCCAATGCCACGCTCCTTTTTATAGTGAATTAGCAATAATTAATAATGTTGTCGCGAATACCTGTCGTGTCGCATTAGCGTAGAATTGATCAGTTATACATAATTAATTTCTTACATACAATTAACGCCTTTTCTGGTGCCCTCTCTTTGTCAAGTTAGTTTCCAGTATTTAATTATTGCACACTCCCGAGTGTCAAGTGTCCGAGTGTGTCCATGTGTCAGTGTCAGCGGGGGATAAAGTGTATCGGTGTCCCCGTACCGTTCGCTCGTCGCGTGAACAGCGCAATAATAGATTCAATGGAATTTTTCGCTGTAAACGATTTATTCATATCGACCATTATTGCAATGACGACAATTCCGCGGTACGTTAACAACGACCATTATAAAATATTATAAAACAACAACAGTCCAGTCATCGCCCATAATAGTAATTATCAAGTCCACTAGCATCCTAAATCCTTTATTACAAGGTTGGACACTTTTATAAATAATGGTTAGACACATTCTTGCTCCTCGTGTGAGGTAATATTATATGCACATGATGATGTAAGTAATGCTAATTGTGTGCGGTTTTTGTGGTTTAGTTTGTAATGCTGCATCAAGAGGTTAGTCATTCGAGTCCAAACATCCTAAAGGAGTCACAATATCGGAAGTGGCACCACTTTCTATGATGTCATTGTAAGTCGTGTAATATTATGTCCAAAGTCCAAAGGGGAAAAGGGGCGACAGTACCAGGATTTGATAAGTATATAAATATCCTGTAGAATTTCCTCTGGCGCCTCGGTTATATTTGGCAGTGCCGCGATACCCCCTAACTGAATTTAGGAATATTTCAGCGGCAAAAACCGCTGCAATAATATTTAAGTAATAAATTAATAAAATAAGCGTAAAGTGAACCTTGAACTAGCGTACAGCAGCGCCTAACTGCCTGTGTCTGTGCCATGTGCCGGCGTGTTATCTCGGCTGCTGAGTGCTGACGGCTCAGTGTCGGTACTTTATCGTATCGACTGTTTTCCATACGGTGTGTATAAAACGGGCGGCTCGCCCCGCAGACTGGCAGTCGCCGCCGCGAAGGATAATAGCGAACGTCTCGTAACCTACGTTTTCGCTTTCCACCGTTTTCTTCTGAAAATTGTCGCTTGCTCCGCCAGTCGCATAATAACCTTCCTACTCCGATCAACTACAGTTCTCGCTTCTCGCCATTCTCAGTTCGCCACGGAGCGTTGTGGAGCGCGCTTGTTAATCGCACTATAGTTCTTTTTCAAGTAAAAAAAAAAAACTCAGTGAAGATGTTGGTCGATGATGTTACTCGTGATTGCTGTCTCTACGAGATCAGGCAGAGGGGGCAGGAGGATGCCTGCTATGTGGTCGTTCCTAATCCAGAAGTACGTTTCATGTTTTCGAATATCTTTTCTTTTTTTTAACGTTTAACTCTAGTATTTTTTTTTATAAGAAATTTATATGAATGTTTTAGTGACATGAAACAGTTTTTCATTTATTTGAACGAATTATGTAATAATTGTTTTTTTTAAATTATAATTTCTAAATAAAAAATGTATGATTGAAAACAACATTTCAGATTTTATTATCGCAATATTTCCAAAAGATTATTTTGTTTTTCCGGAATAGTGTCACAATATTCTGTTGTACATTCAGAAATGATTGTATGTGGATTGCATTGACTAACGTGGTTGTCTGTTTGTTCTCAGGACCTGGTGAAGTCGCACTTGATGTTTGCGGTGCGCGAGGAGGTGGAGGTGCTGAAGGAGAAGATCGCAGAGCTGATGGAGCGCATCAACCAGCTGGAGGTGGAGAATTCCATCCTGCGCTCGCACGCCACGCAAGACACGCTTGCGCAGCTGGTGGCTCCCGCGCCCCCCTCCCCGCCCAGCGGACCCGTGTCTTAGGTTCTAGCTATTGACACGCACCCGAGGGAGTCTAGTCCCATAGGTTTTTATAAATCTTCTATTTTTGTACTTGGCGTGTCGCTGAACTGCTGCGCCGAGCTGTGAGATGTCGGAAGGACACGAGTGGAATCTCTCCAGACAGAAGAGATGGATTGATTGAATTGAAAAGACTGGAATATGACGGCCCTCTTGTAGAGCACAGATGGCGTACATTAAGAAATGTACATATTATGTATTTTCATTCTGTAGTCAGACGCAGATTAAGCTCTTCAGCTGAAATTGATTGTCAATTTGAATGTAAAATTGTAAAAAAGAAGATTTTGGACTCTCCTATGTTTGAAACTTTGTGTTGTACGTAATGTTTCCCGTAAGGAATATGTAATTTTAGCCCGTATAACGAGTGGCCAACAATGTACTGTATTGTTAAGATACCGCATATCCGTGTTATGCGTGATACGTTATGCGCCGTGGATGATATTGTTTTAATAACAATGGAACTGTGTTTACTTAAATAGAAATAGCTGCTGTTCACGATGTAACCACAAATTGACTGAAGGGTTTGTCTTAGTTTTATTCCTCCCGTGTATTTATAAGAAGAAAGGAACATATTGTATAATCTGGTGGATCAGAAGTTAGAAGGCCTCAGAAACTTCTAACAAGAGAAATCTACCTTGGAGTATTAAATATCAATAAATTGTAATACTTGAGCAGATAGCATTGTTTTCTGCTACGGTAGTCCTAGTCCAAATGTTTCATTGTTAATTAATCATCTATTCTTCCTTTCAATAATTCTTCTAAATATATTTGCAAATCTTGTCAGTTAAATACTTAACTTCTCTCGTAATTAAGGAGAATATTTGCTGCGCAAATAAAAAGTTGCTGAATATTATTTTGATCTGCTTGTGTGAATTGTTTTGTTTGTTCCGGTAAAACAACCTTTTGAATGAATTAAACTTTGCCTGTCCTCTATAATACTGTTGATGTAAGCCAAAACGATGTAATGTATTTGTAGTTTCAGTGAGGTTATTGTTAAGCTACCAAACAATGAAATAAGTCATTGTTTCCCTTTAAAATCTAAGTAACTTTTAATCACCACAGCTTGACTCTATATTATCACATCATATTTTTATTCACTAGATTTTGTTTTAGTATTAAAGATATTTGGCTTATCGCATTCCAAATTGATATGATAAAGCTTTGGTTGGTTGCACTTGGTAACTAAACTAGGAAACTAGGTTTGTTTTACTCTTACATAAGATATTTAGAGAACAGTTTTGGCACTAATATTCAGTATGCATGTGCACGTGCAAGTCTGATGGCATTTTGTTGGTTGGTTGTTTGTTTGTTTGGACGTGATGTGGATGTGATAGGTTGGTTAGACCCGAGTGGAGGCTTAATCGTATGTTATAAACCCTGATGCTTTTTAGATGTGTACGTCCGGAGGCGGTGAGGCGGAGTGTGAGTATGTAGTGAATACGTGTGGAGATGGATGTATTTGCTGTAGCTCCTGAACCGCAGCCAGAAGGACAGAAATCATGTTAAAAAGTCACTATGGCTGTGCTCTATGTTATGTCGTATATTTTAAATTAAATTTAACAGCAGTTTTTTTATTTAATTCAAAATATAGTTTTGCTATGTTATGTCGTCGACTAGGAGGAACGAATGTGTGAATGAGAAATTCATTGAAATGAATCGTTAATTGTAATTTCCCTTATGTACATCGCATATGAGATACAAACAAGTCTTAGGTTTAAATATATTTTATCAATGATTTCGTTATGAGCTATAATCTATTTATTAATTATCAAATAATATATAGGAGAAGCAGTTTCACAACTGCGTTAGTTTTCCAAGCTAAGTTTTCATTTGTATATGAAATATCCGGGATACATTAACTAGCCTTATAGCTAATTTTGTTTAATGTTGATTACTCAATTGTTTATTTAGATTGTATTTAATTGTAGTTATATTATAATGTAAACAAGTGACAAATGAATGTAAATAAATCACTTAATTATTAAGTTCTATAAATACTTGTATATAATGAAACTTTTTAATGAACATATGAAGAGCTTTTTAAATTGGCCAGGCAAAGCAATATAATGTGAAGGAAGTTTGAGTGCTAGAAAGAGCAAGAAAGGCTGGTAATGAACAAAGGTATCGGGATCGCAGACTTGATATGGACGTGTGTCTACAACAAACTTATATAGATATTCTAATTACGCCATGTAAACTTGTAAATATTATACACTGTCCATTATATAGCTTACTACATACCTAAAATGTTCCTCATATCCAATAAAATATTTAAAAACTATGTGAACTTGTGTTTTCCTTCAGTGTTATTTAAGGCCATGAAACTTGGGAATCAAATATGTAAAAGGATGGAATAAATTGTTTCTCCTGATTTATTTCTACAAAGAGACTACAGAAATAAAAGGTAATGTTTCTTGGGATTGTGATTAATGGTTTGTATAAATCTGTTCCAATATTGATGACATCATCCGACTGCAATACATTGCCGCTTATGCTGAATGCGAGTTCTACATGTATTATCCGTGCGAATTGAATCCTAGATAACAAAATAATTATTTTGTAAGTAAAAAGCACTGGGGAATGTTAACAGAGTGACATCATCAGCGTCCTTATAGCAAAAGTTGTGTTGAAACTTTACTTGGTAGACATAAAAGAGTACAAAATAAACCAGGCGCATATAATAATGCTAAAGAGGTAAACAAAACTTATTAAAAATATTATTAAAATTCGCAAGGATGTCAAAGTAAAAAAAAATGTATGTTTATTATTATTAAAATAATAAAATAAATCAGAATTACACAAATTAAAAAAAAAGTAAGTATCAACACCAGCAACAATAAAGCTTGTTTTTTAAATGCAGCTTCATTGATGCTACATATTATGGTAATTCAGCGGCAAGTTACCCTCCCCACCGGCGCGACCATTGGCAAGTTAGTCCTGCAGGTTGTAAGATAAAACCGTCTATACTGTCAGTGATGGAGATAACCTTCGGGAACACAAAAATGATTTCTCTCCGAGTTTTCAAACCATCCGCGAATCAGTCTGAAGAAATGTGCAGATCCCTTCTTACCCGCAGGTGGTTCATTCCAAGCATACCAAAAAAAGTCAGTAGGATTTATTATATTTATGGATAATCACAGGGGCTTGAGGAAGTAGGTATAAGTTAAAATAATGGTTCCACGGCAAATAAAAGTGCTTTAATAATATAAAGTCATTAAAAGTGATGGAAAAAAAAGTCTGAAAACCCTAACCTAACCTAGTTTCATCATCACTTTTAAAAAGTGTTCTGATTTATCTGGTTACCAAAATTATATACTTTTGTTTTTCCTTTCCTACCACCTTATTCAATTTAAAAAAACAGTTTATCTATAAAAAAGTTCTGCTGTTATTATTATTATTTAGTTTGATAAAATCTTTAGAAGGCGAAAAAGCTGTCAGGCGTAATAATAATTACACACCAAAACTGCTTTATAAATAAACTGTTTTTATAAATGAATAATGATAATATTGAATATATAAATGGACAAAAATGGAGTTCTACAAATTAAACTTATAACAAACAATAAATAAAAATAATATACACCTGCCCCCCATTAATTATTAATTGTCCCGCACTCTTGCAATCCTCACAACTATCAAGTTGACAAAAATAATTGCAGTATCATAAATTTTTGTAGTACAGTGCAATTTTTTGTTTTTTTTTTTGTAATTTTTAACATTTAATTTTGTACCAGGACCTCAAAATCCTGAAGAGGTAAATTTTCAAAAAAGAACTTTGTTGGTAGATGCAAATGAGTACAAAATACACCAGGACCCCTAGCACACTCGATCGATAAGGATTGATAGGATAACTTTCTGTAACTTCTCATCGTTCCATATGACAACTGCAGAGCGCTATCGTACAAATAACAGTTGATGTCGAACATGTTAAGGACACTTAGTCATTGTGAACTGTCACTTTTTCGTTGGCGATCTGCAGTCATGCTAGGGAACGATTAGAAGTTACCAAAAGTTATTCTATCAATCGAGTGTGCTAGGGGGCAAGGAGCACATAATAATGCTGGAGAGGTAAGCAACACTAAATTATTATAAAAAATATTCTGTAGTTAGTAGTAAACTAACCATTCAATAAATTAATAATCCTGCAGGATTGATTAAAAATATACGCCTGATGAATCTCAATTCTGAAATTCTCACAACTCCCGAGGGTACAATTTGCAGAACCCCATTGAACAAAAGGTCGTGTCCAATTTGCGCCCTGGAAATGGAGTTTCCGCAACTGCGTAGCTTTGATGTTGTGTTGATTGCGGAAATCTGTCCTGGGCGTCGTATAACTTTCATTTTTTATTATAGTTAGGGGGTTTCTCACCATCCTCCCAATAGCTTATGTACACTAATAACTAGTAGGCGGCTAGGCGGTGGCAAAACGAAGAATTCCAAGTTGAAAATTCGCAAAAACATCATTCGGCGATATTGACGTTTGAATTTTAGAATTGATTCGTTATTACAAAAACATATCATTTCAAAAATTCAAATTTCAATATCTCCGAATGATGTTTTTGCGGATTCGTGACTTAGAATTCTTCGTTTTGCCACCGCTTAGCCGCCTTTTACTAATAACGAATATTTTTGATTTACGATTTACGGTTTATTTATTTATTAAGTTGGAGTTTATAATTCGGTACTCGAACCTATAAATATTAACTATATATTGGATAAGTTGGCCGAGTTTTCTAACCACTGCAAGTATTTTATTTTTATGTTTAATAATATTCGTTATTAGGGTAGATAAGCTACTGGGAGGATGGTGAGAAACCCCCTTAGAAATATACATATTCAGGAGTTACGACAAATTTGACAGAATATACAACTATATAGTTTTGTTATAAAATGATACAATTTAGCGAAATGGGGTTTTATTGGTTTGCCCTCAGACCAAAAAAAAAAATTCACCTGCTGCATTTTTTGTTAATTCATATTCCACTCCCTTCTCCTGGGTCATGTAAAAAATTTCACCTACGGCGCTCATCCGTATTTTTGTGAAAGTAATAACAAATTTTCCACTCCCTTCGCTCTCGTCACTTACCTACTCCAGTTGGGGATGCCATAGTTCCACTGGCTTCGAGATTATCGAGGATATATGACCAACGTGTGGTATTCGGATTTTTTAAGGTCTGTAGGCAATTGTGTAGCTACATTAAAAATATGTACCTATTTATTTAATTGGCCTTTTTAAATGTAAAACATATTTTCATAATTAAAAAGCGGTATTTTGTTTTTTTATGGATCTATCTCATCATGATTATTAGGTGTCAGAGCACTCACTGTCTTGCATGAACTCCTTTAATAAAATTGAAAAAACATTTTATGTATGTGGTTTACTGTTTTCTTATAGGTTTTTGGCTTTCAAAATTTGCCCCCAAACAGTGTGCCCAGGAGTATTTCGACTCAAATCCAAAATTAGATTTTGTGTGAAAAAGGCAGAGCTACCATCCCAAGTCCCGTGAATTTTTTTTATATAAAAATCACATTTAAAATAGAATCCCCCCCTTCAGGGCCTCTTATGTTCGCTGACTGCCTTATGAGTCTTAGATACGCCCCCGGTCAACGTAAGAGTATTCTGAAGCAAGGAGCGTGTTGATACAGTTCTAAGGCATTCGACCCTCCATCTAGCTCAGTGGAGAAACAGTGCGATGGTTAGTTGCCAGGATTTGGCATAACTTTTCGACCTTGTAATTTTTTGTTGTACTTACCAATTGTATTGTTAAATATTAAAAGCCGCATGTAGCGATGATGATGACAGGAAACCTTTGTCTCATTGGACACAGACTGTTTGTTTTGGCCGCATCATTCATGCTCAATGCCGTTGCTCATACAATAGTACATAGGAAAATGGGATTCTGAATCTTCAACCATATAACAGCAATATTGTCTTAGTTATTCACAAAATCACCAAGGAAATGAACTCATGAGCCAACACAAACAAAAGTTCTACACCAGTAAATGAAAAAGTAGTTCTTTCCCAAACTAAGATTGATTCATGGCGACCTCCTTCGTTAAAACTTATACTAATTGAAGCGGTGAGTGTTGCTGGAGATACCATATTTTTATAACCGCATCATTACTTCCAAGAAATAAGGAAAATTAGCTAGTCTGCAGTTTACATACAAAAGGCCTTGATAGCCAAGAGGTTAATGAATTGATTTGGAAAAAGTTGAATTCGCATTTGACTGATGGGGAAATGTTGCCTTGTTAGTCATTTATACAGAATTCATTTGTGAAATTCCATAAAATAAATAACACAGCTCTGAAATCAGGAAAAAAAAAATAATACAAAAACTGGAAACTCACCAAAAACAGATATGTATTTAGCTTGAAGCCTTTGTACATAGATTTTTCTTTTTAAACCAAAAATAATCTCATATTATTTATATTCAATGATGTTGTACTTCAACTTATAGAAATAAATGTGAAACTTTCGGTGATCCCAGTGCCTTCCTTTAGGAAAATGATTTTTTCCAGGCAGCAAAGCATACCTGTGTTCTGGACCTCAAAAACTGTTAAATCTAATGAACAAAAATTTTCCATGGTGTCAGATGTAATCAAACCCGTCACATTATTAAAATAACGATTATGTTGGCATTGAAAATTCCCGCGTTGAAAAGGTTAAGATCGTAAGTTATGTTGGTACTTTGTTTTTTATAGGAATTTTATCATTTACCACATTTGCTACATTTATGTGGTTTTGTTGTCGTCAAACATAATATTACGAGTAATAAGAAAAAAATGTATTTTCATTCTAGATCTAAAGACAAATGATGATTATTACTGTAATAATACAAAACTCATCTATTAATACATATTATAAGCAATTATCTGTGGAAACATGTTTTATTATAGTCAACCACACAATTACCAGCTTTTTTAAAATTTATTTATAAGATGCATTGACATTTTCCAGTACAACACTATTTATGGGCATAATCGAGATATCCTACTCGAATTATTAATCCAATAGAGGAAATTCTGCTGTAATTTTTTAAAACAAAATGTTGGAACCAATTCTTTAGGAAAAATATTCTATCCAAGTTTTTTTATGCGCCGTTTGGTTTTTTAAAAGTAAATAAAAATTGGTTCATATTCTTGACCATGTCTGAACAATTAAAGGTGAGTATTTCGAAATCAGATGTTTCGATAATGCCCAGCACAAAGTCAGCAGAGACAGTCTCAACTTGGCCTTAAATTAATTACAATAAGGAAGACATTACTTCGACCCAGTATTTTGGGCCTGGAGGGACCTGCTTACTAATTACAAAAAGGAAGATATTACTTTGGCCCAGCAATTGGGGACTATATACAGGATGTTAACTGCTCACTGCCAGGCGTATTTGGAAAAACCGTGCGGAAACTACCTTTCTGACTTTTGGTCAAATATTTGTATAAAAACAAAGAATGTTTTTTTTTCAATTGTTTTCTGTTTATCAGATAGTGTATCTTATTATTCATATATATTGAATGATAATATTGTTACAAGTTTTCCCAGAATAGCTAACTTTAACAAAAAAAAAATACACCCTACACGAAAACCAACAATTCAAAGGTGTTTTTGAAGAATTAATGACATTGATACTTCATTAAAAAGTTAACAGCTGGTAAAGCGGGAAAAAGAATGACTCCCGAATGTCATAGATAATTACTTTAAAAAATATTCAGAGTAGATTAATCAAATCAACTGTTACGTCAAGAAAAATATTGGCAAAAGCGATTCTGACCTTGTCATTTAAACAGTTTCTTTATAACTAAGGGTTAAAATCGCATTTAAAGAAAAAAATTATAATTGAAAATTTATACCGCGCACACCGGCGCGCTTACGGCACAGGACAGGTGAAGAGATGTACCTGGCTTACTTTAATTTCAACAAGGAAGAAATTACTTCGGCCCAGCAATTGGGGACTATATACAGGGTGTTAAGAGATGTACCTGGCTTACTTTAACCAGAGATTCTTGACATTTTTTGTTTTTTTTCAAAACAAAAATAGACTTTCACACATCGTCACCGGTCACTCAGCCGAATAACCGCTAACCCCCACAATATCTACTGATGTTTTTTTGTTTTTAGCTTTAAAAAAAAGTCTCCACTGACCAAAATATCTTTTACATTACAATTTACTTCAAATAACTTCAGGAATCACTTGTCTCTCTAATTTTCAACAAAAAAATATTTTTGTATCATGAAGAAAATTTGTTTTCAAAAGGCAATGTGACCCCGAGATAAATATTTTATAAATACTTTCAGCTTTACAAATCCAACGATTATAATATTCTGTGTTTTTTCACGGGTCTGCGCTATATAGGAGTAGTAATAAAATTAGATACCTATAGAGACATCAGAAAAAAACGGTTTTACAGGAAAAAGTTTTGGAAAAGTTAAATAATGTACGTATATAATATTTATTATATAAAAAAGGAAAGGGGGAGTATTTTGTAATCGTTTTATCAATCCTTGAAGACAATTTTTTTTAGTTTCTTTGTTTTCTTTTTATGAGAAGAATTACAACAGTAAACAATTAAAAAGCTGCAATATTCGACTGCACAAGAGAGAAATGTGCTTTCTGAACAAATTTTTCTACATAATGCATAAATAGAAGAAAAGATTCAGCCTTCAGATATCCAATATTTATTAAAATTATCAATGGCATTTTCTATGAAGTTCATTAGTTACCACACACAATTAGTTTTTACAAGCTACCAATAATATTAATAATTTATTTTTACTTTTACTATATATTTACTACTTTACTTTATCTATTCAGTGTTCTTCGACTCACCCTAAACAAATAATCAGCACAGGACTGTCAATTTTTATGCCTCTGGGAGCCAAGATGTAACATGCAAATCTTATCCATTAGATATAATATATGCCCTTTTAATGAATTGTTAACCTTAACTTCCTTTACTATTAAATGTGTTTTAAATTTTACACAACTTGATGACCATTTGACGTGACGATATTTTAAAATTTTTTTTTATAGAGAATACCTCACAAGAGTCCCCTCACAACGGCTCCCGTCTGGAGCCAGTGAGACTATGGCATCCCCAATTGGGGTATGTTAGGTAAGTGGGGAAGGGAAGAAGATGTGGAGAAGGAAGGTGGAGAAGTACCCGGCTATTTAGATCTAGTCACTAAACACGGCTACAGCCACTTCAAGCAATGTTTCAATTCTGAATGGTGGTCTTACACCAAGGCGATACTGAGAGTATCTTCCACTCTGGAACGTGTCGCAAATACAGTATACATTATTTTTATTAATAAATTATGAAATAACACAAATTAATCAAATAAAAAAATTTTGCGCACGCCGAGTTCGAACCCGCGACCTTCGGAATGGGAGTCCAAAGGCTGTCAGTTATTTACCTATATCTTAATTCGAGCGCTGCCGAAAAATCCTTAATGGATAATGTGTCAGCTATTTACGAGTATGCGGCCCTAGGATTATAAACAGTGATGGTAACTCATCTTTATGGGCCATAATACTTAATATAAAATAAGTAAAAATTATATAATAATTCCTACGGGCCTCTTACGTGGCTTCACCATTCAATAATTATTACTCTTGTCTTTGGTATTAAAGTAATACTAACACGATATTATCAATGGAGTAGAGAAGCGATTAGTAATTATAGTTAAAATACATGATCAAGTGATAAATAGAATTGCTATATATAATTCCTTAGAAGAGAATTTATACAGCAAAACTTTCCAGTGATGAAATTTAATTCGTATTGATAATATGCCTGAATAAAAAAATTACAGAACAATGGTCATAAATAATAATATTTATCATTATAACAATAGGGTATTTCCACGATTTTTTTAATTGCTTAAATAAATTAAGCAAAAAATTACGGTTTTTATGGCATTTTTATTTTATTTTTATGTTGACGAATAAATTTTTTACAGCGAGTCTAAATTGCCCATTTTAGTAATCCTGCCAAAATGGCATTTTCGGCGTGTGACGTCATAAGAGTCACTCGTTCTTGAAAAATTTCCTACCAGTTCTACTTTGTTTGATGACGTGTGTACAAAGCGTCGTTGGCAATCACGGGCCGTTTTGGTTTCGTAGGTTTTTGAGTGTTTTAAAAATGAATAAATTTGGATGAAAACGTAAAAAACTTACATTTTTAATACAATTATTGAAATCAGAAAAATGATCTTTAAATATTCCATACATTTTCCTCAGAATCCCTCGTTTGTGAAAATACCCTATTATTATTATTATTATTATTATGTTATTACATACAAGGTATTCCAAAGCTTAGTGCACGCCCGCAACCAACGGCAAATTTTCCGTAAAAATATTATTTAATAATAAAATGAACATCTTCCATAATTTCATTTTAAAATTTTACCAAAGTGTAACATCATTATGGTAAATTCTTTTTCACCCACCCCTAAAATATTCGTATTTTGTGCATCCAGTTCATCAAGTAGTGTCATTTTTTTGAGCCCCCCACTAGGTCATATAAAATTGTTGATATGTGGTCTTACATAGAAAAATATTATTATGTATCAAAAATTATTTATTAAAAACAACACATTAAATTAATAAAGTACTTGACTAATAGATTAAAACAAAAACAATACTTCGCATTATGAGACAAATTTCTTAAAATCCAACATTGTATGTATCTGTATTTAATTGTAGATTTTTTGTAATTGTATGTCTCTCTTTGTACAATAACTGAGTTTTTATAATTGGAAGTTCTCACGTAAGTGCGAACATCTGTAAAAACCCAGTATAAATAAATAAACATTACATTACGTTTGTCACAAAATGCAAAAATTGAATTTAATGATCGTAATAAAACTGGTTAAATAATAAAAATAATTCATCAACATAGAACAAATAATATTAATTAATACAAAAATAACAAGCGCCCTTGAGGTGATTTTTCACAAAAATAGCGCTCTACAAATTATCCAATTATTATTATAACAAGGTAGGTAGGTATAGTTTGTGCCATTCGAATGCATACATTGCCATAGTAATGTATTATAAAAATCACATATCTTTGTACTTATAAGGAACTTGGAATACATCAGGTAATGGTAAATATTTATGGGCTTTGAAAACAGTTTGAAAAAACTACCCGTGGTATGAGTTTAATCTAAAGGAATCATTAATAAATGGATTTTCCCACCGAGTTTATCCGCTACTATTCGAGTTAGTATTCATTTAATAGATTCTGCACTGTCATCTACATTCATCATCAATTAACATTTTTTATTATTACCGACCTGCAGAAACGGCACGGCGAGGGTAACAGCTCGTAGAATCTCATTTCTTTAATATGAGTAAGGAGAGGCAAGAAAATGATAACTTTTTTGCATCTCCCTCACTCGTAATAAATGAGATGGCGCAAGCCATTATCGTCGCCGCGCCATTTCCGCGGGTCATCACTCTAACAATGAAAGCGCTCAATGGATGTCATAATAATTATTCAAATATTGAAACAATATAAAAATTATGCTTGTTATATTATTTATAAAGTAACAAAAGAAAAAATGTTATTGCCGCAACCGGGATTCGAACTCCGGCACCCTCCGCTAACCGGGGGACCACTAATGGACAAGACAACCCTGTAGGCCTGCCGTGGATTGCCAATATGCATAGTTATGTAAAATTGAACTAATGAACAATTTATAATTTTTTTCCTCTATTACGTACAAGCATTCAATTGCTTACTAGCTTATTTAAAACCCAAACAGCAATAGCGATGAACAATTATTTTTTTAAATAAAAATAAAATGTTGCCTACTTTAATGTATTAATGGGAATGATCCCGAGAAATGTGTCTGAAATGACAAAATTTTGTAAAGCGATATGGAATTGATAAATATTTAAAAAAAAAAAAAGGAATAATTCATACATTTGTTGGTTTAGCCCCTTCTGAGCAGTGACCACATTTCAATTAAGCTCTGTTTCTTCACATTGTATAAATATGACTTGTATTGTTAAAGGGATGGAGAAAATGAAAAGTACTGTTAGATGTAAGAACTATGAATCGCTCTTTATGTCCTGGTGGTGGCGCCTTTGTAGCAAGTAGTGCGACACATTCTCGTAGGCCAGGAAGGTGATCATGGTAGCCGGCACTACCCGGGTCAAGTTGGGCCTGAGGCCCTTGTAAAAGCCCCGCCATCCCTCAAACCTGTAACCACCAGGACACAAACTGTTACTTTCTGTTCTGCTGGGAGCTTTCTGCCTCTCACCTTGCACACCAGACTGCTCAGTGATCGACTTTCATATCAGATATAGAGTACGCTAGAAGGCTCTTCTGAAAATAACCAATACATGGCCTATAACTCCCAGATTTGTTGTTTTAGTAAAGGCGCTTTATGCGTTATGTGAAAATAATGAGATGATTCAAGCCATTTATCAGATTCTGTCTTTAAGTGGTATAAGCAAGCACCTAAACAGACGAATCTTCAATATCCGAGACACTCTTGGTCGATCACTGAGTATCCCATGTGCAATCTCACATAGTACATACAAGGTTTGATTATTTGCGCATTTAAAATTAAATAAGAAAAATATTGGAAGACAATAATCATTACTGTAATGCAGATATTGGAGATTTGATTTCTGCATTTTAAATAATGTCTTGTATATAAATAGGTGAAACAATATATTCATAATAAAAGTAAAAAAAAAGATAATGTCTTATTGTCATTCATTTATTAAGCTACAAATATATTGTTCATGTATTTTTTAAACAAACATATTTTTTCAAGTAAAACAGAAATTATTGCTAAACTAGTAAAAATATGTATTTTTTATCAGTGCATTGCTTGATGTATTAATACAAAAATTTGCAATATCTTAAAACTAAAGGGTAGGTATGTTGTTTTATATTAAACTCTAAAAAAAAATGTCATATTATTCACTTTCTTTAATTTATTATTTGAGTAAGCGAAAATCATCATTTTACACATTAAACAAAAATACATATAAACCAAGCAATTTTTTTCTTCTTATTATGCTAAATTACTTATTATACATAAAAATATTTTTATTATTAAACTAAGCTTATGAACAAATTGTTTACCAATGACTGGTCATATATTATGTATTGTTATTTTTTAAGATTCATTAAACGTAGTTTGCAAAAATGATGTAAACCACAAAGTGTAAAAAGAAGTTAAATAAAACATAAAACCATTTATAGGAGTCTTTAGTTTATACATAACTGAATGTGATACAAAAGGATTTATCAATCATCACTTTAACAAAAGAAACTTTTGATTAAATCGTGATGCTCTTGGTGGGAACGAAGTATTAAGTAGTAGGACATGCTTTGTATTTGAGATTGTAACTCTTTGCCAACTTATCATTATCTGCAGATGAATTTGCTAATGCTTAAAAAACACAAAACAACTTCCAAATCATAAAACTAACTATAATAATATTGTTTACTTCATAGCAGATCCAGCTGACAGAAGAAAAACAAATACATACTCATCATAGAAACAAAAATAAGAAAAAGTTAGGTACTTAAATACATCAAATCTTATGAATGATGATTTTTTTATAAGGTACTCGATATTTTTATTATAAATTAGATGCCATTTTCCAACGAAGATGGTGTAGGAACTTTGTAATTATATAAATATGCACATATATCAAGTTGGATAAACAACACATGTTACATTGTGGAAATATTTTGTAAAGTGTCAAATTTTCATCACTTTATTTGGTCACAACAATATGAACAATTTGCTAAGGAAATTCAAAAGAAAGGGTTCTTTTTAAAATCAAACATAGTTTTTATAAATGTTCAGTTTATTTCTTAAAACCAATTATAGGTTAGTAAAATTATTGTCTCCTCGTTAGCAGATTTAACCAAGAGTCAAATTGCTTTTATTATTATGTACCATATTATAGTGTTAGTGTACAGAAATCACAGAGTTTCAGCAACTGTATTCCAATCACAGCATCTCTTGTGCTGCTGTGCTTGACATCCTCCGCTTCGCCAACAAACAATACCAACTATAACATTAAGTCCTATGGAATACATATAATGAGGTTGTTCGTTTCTGGTGTGTGAAGTCTCCTCTACTCTTTCATTGTACACAAATTACACACGGGGACCAAATATCCAGACCCTACTCAGCTACCCAAACCCCTTACCTACTTATACAGGTGTAAGACTTTAATTTCCTATTTGGTGACCCAAATGCCGGAGGAAATCATCTTCATTTGTGGAGCGCCCCAAGTTCAATAAAGATGGTGATATACCACTAACCCCGATCTTCGCTTCCACCTCTAGATCTACATAACTACTGGCCATTGCTTTTGGATAAATGCACAATAGTGATGGCCCAATGGCCATTCCAGATGTACAGGAAATTAGTATCCACTAGATAACATTCCTTTAAGTTTTATGTTACGTAAATAAAGAAATAATATGTATAGATCAAATTTATCAAACCATTATGTATACTATTCAATGACTGATAAGATAATATTTATGTATAAAGCAGTACATAACAGTGTATGAGATTATATTATTAGAGTAGATTACAAATACAATAATGGACGATTAAGTAAATGTGTTCAATCCTATAACGTTTAAAGCAAAAGTGTACAAACTTGTTATCTTTTAGAATCGATGTTGGGTAACTGATATGGCCTGTATGCGTCATTAGTTATTAGCACCAGCTAATAGCAAAGCCTTGCTAACTTCCAATAATCAACACCCCCTTTTGATCGTCCCATGATCGTTGCATTATGTTGCTGGGCATGTAATACCTCTAATGTGAATAAAATAATATTTTACAGGAGTGAAAAAACAACTTTGAAAGAGTATATTAAAATTATTAATGTAGAAAAAAGGAAATGGAAATCATCCTTCATTTTCTTGCTTAACGAGTCAAACATCGATTGTTTACAATTTTTTTTTATTACGACTGAAGTTGCCGTTAGGTCACCAGTGACTCTTCTAATTATACATGCTGGAATTTTTTGCAATGCGATTTTAACCTTTATGCTTTGATAACTACAGAGGACTGTACAGAGGACAAAATCAGAATCGCTTGCGCTAATAACACTAGATTTTACTTTTTACTTAATGAATGCGCAGTCCCTCTGACTGTTTTTACGTAAATAAAAAATCTGTACATGTCAAAATTCATTTTCGTTCAACGGAGTTCCAAAAATAAATATTTTAATTTTCAAAGGCGTAGGTAGGTAATAAATAATCAATTCTTTGAAAACGCCTTTTGAATATTTTTTGTGTTGGGTTTTATTCAGGTCTATGTAGAAACAATGAAACCAGTATGTATTTGTATAAAAAAAAATTTTTGACACTTGTCTCCCAAAGTTTTTGGTTTTTAGACAATGTTAACTGTAATCTGGGGAAACGTCTTAAGATATAAAAACATGAAATATATGTGAATAATATTGGCTGGTGAACAGAAAAGAATCGCAAAAAAATCATAGTTTTTATTCTGATATTTGAGCAAAACTTGCAAGGTAATTTTCAAGCAGTTCCACATATTTTCGGCAGGCATTTAAAGAGCATTCCGGGGATTTCTGCTCTGGTTTCAACAGGTCAAAAATGTATTTTTTCACTCTCATGAAATTTTTTAATTTTTTCACGGTATTTTGGCGGTATTAGGTATCCTACACACCCAGTGGCGTAATGCAACAGTCCCGGGACAATCAAATTATCTACACTATTAATGTCGGGAACTTTTGCAAGTAAAGTCAATTTAAATGCCAAATGAAACAAATACTTTGTTTTAAACCACTTTATTTTGATTAATATGGATTAATGGACACATGAAGGTTGAGTTCAACCGAAAACAGTTGACCAATATAAATCAAAATAAAGTGTATTTTAATTAGAAAAACTCTCTTTTTAACTTTTAAAGGTTATTCCTATCAATGTAATGTATCATTGAAGAAGAAGATAAAATAATAATCTAATTTTTTTAAATATGAAAATAAACAAGACACAGAAAAGTAATAAAAGATAATGGTCGCAACTGGGACACGAACCCAGAACCTTACGTCTTACCGGGACATACACCTCTACCAATTGGGCTACTGCGATCTTATATGAGACTGTCGTAATTGTCAACTTCATATTTCAAATTTCAGAATTAACAATATTATCTTCGACTAATGTTTTTTTCCATATTATTGTTTATTTTCATATTTAAAAAAAATTGATTATTATTGTTATCTTCTTCTTCAACAAAATAAAGTGGTTTAAAACAAAATATTTGCTTCATTTGGTATAATGTCAAACCACAAAGTGTTGGCTTTCTTCGATAATTCCATTTAAATGATTATAAAACGAAGTAATGAATTTGTGACTAAATCAAGTTTGCCTTAATGTATTTGTGAAGATAATATGCAAATATTTGTTAAATGAGCCCAGATAAGACCCCACTAGTCACTGAGCTAACAACAAGATACGGCTGTAATATTACACATATTATTATACTACGTACCATGTTAATAATCACACACGAATTTGTAAAGCAGTGAAATTATAAATCTGCTTTATACTTAGCCTGTCATCCCATGGGTCAGTAACGAACCGACATAAACCCAACTGAGTGCTGTTAGACCCTAGTCAGTTACCTTACTTTAGCAAAGACTACTTTTCTGCGCATTACCGATCCATGGGACGTCGGCCATTATGTATTAAAAAATCTGATCAACACGAGAATAAATAAATAAATAATCTTTCGTCTACTTATCAATTATAATCTACTAAACATAATGTTAGGAATACTTATTCGCTCTCAGATTCAAGCGGTTTAAAGAAGAAAAAAATGTATAACAGACAAATGAATGACGAAAACAACAGGGTGAATTTTTGGCACAGTCTATTTCACTGAGGAAATTGGATACAAATGGCCAATATTCAATGAAAAATTAAATTGTCAATACTAAAAACCTATGAAAAGTCCTTTTATATCAGAAACATTGCTCTAAAAATATTATCTACAAAATTATTGATAATTTCCTCTCATATCAAAAGTACACAGAAATATTATTTACGTGTGGTGTTGAAAAAGCAAACACACGCAACACATAAGATTTATTTCCTAAAACATTGTTTAAAAATAAAGTTTAATAAGGAGATAAGAAAATACAAGATCGTCATAATGTTAAATCCTTACATAAGATTACAGTTCTTTGTGAGAAGAAAACAAATAATTAGAATATGAATGAATGAATTCCTTGAACACCTCTGAATATTATTATAAATTAACATCGGGACCACTAACTGAGATCTTATCAGAGGGGTCAAGGAAACATTCTTGATCACAAATTTCAACACACTTAAAACACAATACTTATTAAGGGGATAACTAGCATTCAGAACAAATTTACGAAAGCCTTCTACAGGATATCATCTACATATGGGATTTGATTTGAAATTTATAGCCCATCAAAAACAATACCTCAGAAAACATATTGTAAAATAGGACACGTTTGAAGACTTATCCGAGATTCAAACTGACTTTTATTATCATTTGTCTCTTACTTTAATTATCAACACTGCTTTATAAACCTTATTCGAATTCTCCAGGCCTTAAAAACACCGATAAATAATGGAAATCATAGATTAAACAATATGCGAACACGAAAGTCACAAAGAAGACATTGATGAATGTGGCTCAGTCACTTTGATAAAGTTCTCCCTTAAATGGATGGTATAATTTATGCAAACTCAATCACTTTGGTTGGTGAACATCTTGTAAAATACAAAAAAATACAACATAATCACTTTGGCTGGTAAACTAAGTATTTAGGCGACACAATTACTTCATCTGATGAATTTCCTTGATAAATTATAATGTACGCAGCTCAAAATTTTTATTGGTGAATATATTTCAGATAAATAATATGTAATATGCCTACGACGAGCCTGAATCATTTAGTTGGTGGACGTCTCCCAGATTAATTATAACATACGCGGCTCAATAATTTGGGTGGTGAACATCGGCCAAAATGACTATTATACATTAGACTCCCAGGTAAATCATAAAATTATTCCCAACTCAATAATTTGTTACCGTGAACATCTTCCAAAGGTAAAGTTACACATATCAATAATTTATTTGGTGAACATCTCTTTAAGGTAAATATACACGATTCAAGAATTTAGTTAAGTGATCATCTCCCAAAAAAGGTATATTAGTCCGAATCAATCACCCTGATTGGTGAATTTCTCCCAAATGAGCATGACGAGGCAAATGTTAGGCGTGACGTGAAGCAGGTAGGGCGCGAGGCCCTTGTAAAAGCCCCGCAGGCGTTCATACCTCCAAGTGTCAGTGACACAGTGCCAGGCGCCTGTGTAATGGTGATGGTGATCCTGCAGGCGAGCTCGCACCACCTGGTACGGGTAAGTGGCTGCTGCGGCGATCAGCTTGGACACCGCTGCAAAAGTCAGATACTCTCCCGTGCTCTAGAAAACAAGTGGACAAGGCTTTTTAGTCTTGAGCTCCCACTGGGTTATGTTGATTATTGGATGTCATAAATTAAAGTAAGAACGTTTATGAAATCAAAAATCAATACATTTTTATATCAGATAACAGAGAAGTTCGTTGACGACCCCCGTGGTCGAGGGGTAAGAACCCTGTGTGCGCAAACAAATTTTATTTGATTGATTTATGTTATTACACAATTAATTATTTAAAAATCATATATTATATTTGCGGCATGTTCCAGAGTGGAAGATACTCTCAGTATCGCCCTGGTGTAAGTCCACCATTCAGAATTGAAACGTTGCTGGAAATGGCTTTAGCCGAGTTTGGTGACCAGATCTGAATAGCCAGGTACTTCCCTGCGTTCCTCTTTATCATCCCCTTTCCCTTCCCACTACCTTCAGCCTCACAATATAACCCAATTAGGGATGCCATGGTCTCACTGGCTCCAGACGGGAGCAGTTGGGACACTTGTAAGATATTCATATAAAAAAGGCCTATTATTATTGACGAGAGAGTAAAAAAAAAAAGCAATATGACTTTTGTTTTTTCCCAGCAAAATCTTACATAGTTTCATCATGCAAAAATAACGATATGTTAAATATCCTCAAATTTGTTTTGATAATGATCAATTTAGTGAGATATTAAATAATTGCAATTAATACCGAATTTTGTATAAATATTAGAAAAATTAAATTATTAATGAAATAACACATTTTATACAAAAATGATAGCCTTTGATCTAGACAAATTAAAGAATAATTACACTCGACGTCAAATGAAATAAAAAAAATGTATAATGAATTTAAAAATACCTCATAAGTATTATGTATGTTGTAACCAGAGTCAATATTGAAATAAGCCGAAAGAAGTTATTAACTAGTTTGGGCTAATCTAAATCTACCTCCAAGGGGTGTGTGTACCGAGTACCGAGTGAACTCGGGCTAATAAGTGCACAAACGGCAGGGAGATAAGGAGATTATAATTTACTCTCAGGAGAGAATGGTTCATGTATTTTGGATTTACATACTGTAATCTAAATCCTTGTTGGCTTATGTCTGTTGATCATACTGATAGTTCCCTACTCTGATAACAAAATACACACATGGTAATGCACAATTAGCGGGATTTTGCTTGTTTCAGAAAAGTTAACACAGGAAGTAACAATAGAATATTTAGGAAATCAATTCATCATGCTAAAAAGATGAAACATAATTTCATTTACTGATATTTCTCAAATTCTTTTTTATACGTAGTTCACTATTAAATTGTATTATAATATTATGTAGAAGAAATGAAAAAAGTTGGTGTAAAAAAAAACAGAATAATGGGAGAAAAACAGTTGCAAAACGAAGGGGTTAGTGAATGATTGAGTTTGGTTTGAGGTAAGAATAATGAGAATACACGATTAGCCATTTGCTATATAAATAACGAACAACATTAACAAAATATATACATACAGACATAGCCATGATCTCTATTGAAATCAAAATACATGTGATTATTGGTACCTATCTTCTTCAATAATGGCAAATTAACTTTGTGGCATCATTTTAATTTAATAAAATCACATTCATAAATTAAAATAATAAATATTATGAACTCACCAGCTTTGTGTCAATGGGCAATGATCTGTATTGATTGTATTTGTTTTTCATTTCTTCGTAGGTCATGAACTGCAGCGCTCCGTGGGAGACTCCAAACATGCCGGGAACAAATCCCTAAAACATAACATTATATTTATCTACATACGTTGTGCATAAGATATAATGATCAGACTAATAGCAATTTGCCAGGAATGCAGTTTATATGCGTTACTGTACCTAGTCTATGTTTACTAAATAATAATGTCGATGAATTCATTCATAAGCACATACTTGGTACCAGAATAATAATAATGACTATTGTGCGTACATAATAAAAGGAATAACGCATTTAATGTAGAGTTAATCGACAGAAATAAAGTCCTAGGGAAAAGTGTATTTTAGCCAAAGGTGGGAATCTGTTTACATTTGGGGAAATATATTGCCCACTGTCTTTTTGTAGCCAATTAAAGTCACAAAAATAGTCCGCTATTGTTGCCCGCAAAGTGAAAAACTTCCACATTTAAATAAATTCCAATGAAAATTGAATTATTTTTTTAATCAAAAGGTGTAGTAGTTATCAGAATTATTTACAGAAATGTTAAAGATGTGGAATTTTCATGAGTGCTTTTTAAATTCTTCATGAATTATAATTTGCTTTATCAATGATACTTCTGAAACATGTAACCTAGGTTTTTATCATGATTTTTAATTTATAAAAAAAAACTGACCCTGTAGAGTCCCTTGAATCCCTCATTCTTGTAGATCTTGGAGAGACCGTCCACCATTCCCCGGTAGCGCATGTTCTCGGCGATATTCTCCCCCGAGTACTGCAGGCAGAGGCGGGTCTTCACCACCCAGATGGGGTTGGTCATCATCAGTGTCAGCACGCCGGCCTCCGCTGCCGCCAGCATGTGCATGCCAGGGCCCAGCGGCGTCTTGGCGTTGCCGCCCTGGATCCATGTCTTTATGGTGTTGTAACTGGAACAAATAGCAGACTTATCAACCAACACATCTTATCTTACTAATATTATAAATGCGAAAGTTTGTATGGATGTATGTATGTTTGTTACTCTTTCATGCAAAATTTACTGAATGGATTTTAATGCAACTTTACAATAATATAGCTCATACATCAGAATAACATATAGGATATAATTTATAAAGCTAGCTATTAATTAATAATTTTCAATATATTGAAAATAATAATTATCGTTTAATAGAAAATGTCAAAATTTTAGAATAACGTTTTGCAAAAACAATGATTGTTAAATCAAAATTCCATATTACAAAAATTTTAATTAGTGAATTAATTTGAAGTACCCACCTAATACTTTGAATCGAATCAAGAATTATAGATATTTTAAATAAATAGGTTAAGAATTTTGGTATTAACGTAGATGGGACCTAGGAAAAGAAAATAAATTACTCGAAGTACTAATCTTACGCAGACGAAGTCGCGAGCAGAAGCTAGTATGTACATAAATAATATTACAACATTACAGGTTATATAACCTTGCAAACAGAGTATTAAAAGTATGGAACAAACTTCCACAACATGTCATCGATGCTACTAATATAAACCAATTTACAACTCGACTGGATTCTATCTGGAGAGAAGAAAGTATCAATTAATTTTTTAATTTAAAACAACTCTTCTTTTTCATTCATGTATTGAATAATATTATTATATAGTAAACTTGATAACTTTATATATTCAATAATATTACGAGGGTGGTCCCAGATGTACCCGACCTGACGTATAAATGGAGGTTGTTGCTTTAAAAAAATTACTATGGTAGAAAGTACCAACTTTATAAAGCTAAAGTTTCAAGTTTTAAGAGGAACGACTGCGCGGCCACTTTCATACAAAACGTAGTTTTGGATTTGAGGCCAAAATATCCAATAAAGCGCTTTTTTTTAAATCAGAAGGTGAGGCATATACACATCTCGGACAGGAATCCGATTTTCAGTTTTTGCTTTCAATTATAAAATATAGGCCCCTGAAGATGACGATTTATTCAAGAATTTGGGATGCAACTTTGACAATTTTTTTATGACTGAAAGAATGCTATTTTTGAAAAAATACTTCCCGTCCGAGGTCAGGCATATTTTGAAGTATACAATAAAATTTAAATCTCTACTGAAAAGGGTTTTATAAGCTTCAAAACCCGAAACTAGTGTCGTCCAATTTATACATTAAATTAATTAGCATTTTTGCGACTGTCTCGTTCTTCAGTGCGGGGCAAAGGAATCGAGCGCGGGCCGGGGGGCAGGGAGTGAATTGTGTGTGTGTGTTTAGTGGCGTGCACCGTCTTAAGATGCTACATTGTTTAGTATTTCTTTGGCAGCTATTAATAGTGAACGTCACAAGTAATCGTTAAGTAAAACAATACTTTCATTTGATACAATACTTTCATTTGAAAGGTCTAACCAATATCAAAGCCGAGCTAGATTCTACTCTGGGGGAGTCTGTTCCTTCATTTACAACAGAAAAATAATGGGTGGCAGAGTTTAAACGAGCTGCCAAAACAAACATCGCAGTTGTCGACCAATTGTGGTGACCACACCAGAGATGGTAAAGAAAATCCACCAAATGGTATTGGGTGACCGTCGATTGACAGTGCCTGAGCTAGAAGACATTGTAGGCATTTCAAAAAGTGCTATACATCACAAATTGACTGAAAATTTGGACATGAGAAAGCTGTGCGCAAGATGGGTGCCGCGTTTGCTCACAATGGAACAAAAACAACGTCATGAGGATGTTTCTATCGAGTGTTTGTCCATGTTTCACAGCAATAAAGTCGAGTTTTGCTTCGATTCATAACCATGGATGAAACATATTCACACCTGCGATGAAGGAGCAGTTAAAACAATAGACTGAAAGGGGAGAATCGGCTCCAAAAAGGCGAAGACAGTTCCATCTGCAGGCAAGGTCATGGGCGTCAGTTTTTTGGGATTATCTTCAAAAATGAAAACATTCAACGGCGAGTATTATGCGAACTTATTGCAGCGTTTGAGTGATGAAATCAAGAAAAAAACAGCTGCATTTGGCAGAAAAAAAAATGTTGTTTCATTAAGACAATGCACACATCCGCGATGGCCAAAATGAATGAATTAAAGTTCGAATTACTTCCTCACGTACCCTATTCGCCAGATTTAGCCCCCACGGAATATTTTCTTTTTCCAAACTTCAAAACATGGCTCGGTGGTAAAAGATTTGCCAACAATGAAAAGGTAGAATCTGCGGTTGTTAGCTATTTTTAGGCGCTCAACGGTTCTCACCATAAACAGGGTATTGAAGCTATTCGATATTAAAAATTGTGTTGAGCTAAAAAAAAGACTGTATTGAAAAAAAATCGTGAATTTTTTGTGTTTTCTTTGAAGTCTGGTACTTTTAGGAGTACCCTTGTATTATATATGTAAATTTGATAACAATAAATTAAAACAAATCAACTACTGTTGAAATCAGATATGAGCACATCACCATTAAGCACGGTACAGACTCGAAGCTCACATACAAAGATACTGTGTTATAAAGTATCTTTTCTACTGACACACTACGTTATAAAATATTTCTTCCTTCGGCAGGAGAAGGGGTTAGTTGAAATTGGAAGCGGTCGAGAGAATTTCATTTCTTTGTACTGGATATGTCAACTTGACGGCTCCGTGCATGCTCCGTGTATTCAAAATGACCCCCTCTCCTGTTTACGGCGAAGGGGGGGTCGCATAACTTTTCTGATATCGCGTAGCGGTCACGAAAAATAACGCCGATTAGCGAAGATTCAAACCACGCTTATAACACATCATCTTTTTACGTCTAGCGGGTCTCATGGGATTGTATGGCGAGCGCTATTGTGTTATAAATATCTTTTTGATGTGAGCTGCGAGTCTGTCGCTACCTTTATGCCGCCTGCTCAATAAAAAAATAATGTAACATTACCCAATTTTTTGTAAAAGTAATGTTGAAATATTTAGTATCAAAAATCTTGTAAACTCACTGTAGATTTTAAATAATACTTCGAATTTGTCAGCTACCGTATTCGGATAGCGAGTCGCTCTCTCCACAGCCGAATTCAGTTACAGATATATATGTACCAGTGGCGGTCGGTGACTTTTTGTATAAGGGATGCTGATATTTATATATTTATATTGATACCTTTTTTTTTTACATTAGGTCCACACAGGAGGCCCTGAGGAAAATAATTTCCCTCAGGGCCTATGTCATCTTTGGGGATGCTGTGTGGAGGGTATTTTTAAGGAAAGGAAGGAGAGGAAGTTCTGGGAAGGAAAATGGTATGAGGGTTGGGTAGGAATCTGGGGTAAAGTGTGTCTAGATCATCCGCCGCCAAGACCTAGATAAACCTTCCCCAATGAACCCGGGCACCCCTGCTAAGTCACCAAACGTAGCAAACCACTTGGGGTGACCTATGGCAGAGGTGTTGGTTATCCAATAAATGGTTCCCGGGGCGGCGGTACCAATTCCCGCCTCCCAAATTAAAAACTATCCTAAAAATTAAAACTATACCTACTATCAAATATTAGGTCCTTACATATGAAATTGGCGTTTTGACGTACTGGCAACTTTGATCTCAAATATCTTCTCTTTGGTTAGGAATTCCAAATTCAAATTTATACAGCTATTTACTCGTGTATTTGTTTTTTGAAAAATATAATTCATTTGTTTTTTCCTTAATTGTTTTTTTTCTTTGCGTCACTTAGTTTACAAAATGGAAAACTTGGAATATCTCTTTATTTACGAGTACGAGTACCACCGTGGCACCAGTGCTGCAGAAACGGCTCGAAGGATTAATGATGTGTATGGCGACGGTGCTGCAAAAGAAAACACAGTGCATTTTTGGTTCCAACCTTTCGCTCTGGAAATTTCGACCTGCAGAACAAGCCTATGTGTATCTAATGTCTAAGACATCCACCGTACTCTCCGGACCTTGCCCCAACAGATTACCATTCTTTTCGAAATTTGGATAACTTCTTGCAAGGGAAAAAATTCAACTCCGATGGGGCAGTCCAAATCGCCTTCCAAGATTTTATTCATTCCCGTCCGAATGGTTTTTTTAGTAAAGTGATTGATGAACTACCTATGAGATGGCAAAAGTGCATAGATAGCAATGGTACATACTTTGATTGAATAAATATATTATATTTAAAAAAATCGACTTTGTGTTCCTCCCATACAAAACGCCAATTTCATATGTAAGGACCTAATATAAAAATCTATAGACTAGCCCACGAACAAGATGCAATTACTAATAAAAATAGTACCTATATCAGATTAGCTCTATAAATCCTTTATGCTTTACTCCAATTATTACAGTTCCAAAATTAAATTAATTAAATAAGTATTCAAAAGATATTCTATCTGCCTACCTACTAAATAGAAAGTTACTTAGTTTTAAAATATATGAGGTGTTATAATAAAGCTGATATATTTTTTAACTAATGAGCAGAACTTGAAACGCGTGAGAATGATTCATTAAAACATAACACAGAGCATTCTTAAGGGCTATAACAAACTTAGGTTTGTTAAAATTTCAGTAAATCTCTGTTTACATTTATTAAATTAAATTTCACATTTATTTAGATCTTCAACAAATTATTATTCGTTTATGTTCATCTTTTATGAAGGTAAACACTTTATACACTGCACTATAACATAATATAAATAGAATTACTTCTTGGCATCAATTAAGCTCACAATTGAAATAAATGAGAAATTATACCACAGCCAGAAAAACAAATAAAACCAATTCACTTTCACTATTGAACATGATTTGATGAATAGAAACGTGCAACAAATAAAATACATTGAAAAATAAAAGTTAAAGACTCACAATAAGAAGTAGAATCCCCATGCAGAGCCTGAGCCCCAAACATTAGGTGTCACTCCTCGATACAATCCTGGAATCCCTTCATTCTTGAAGATGGTGGTAAAGGCATTTTTAAGACCATCGTATTTAGGAGCTGACGAGGTTCTTCCATCATTTACTGAAATGAATATACACCGTTACGACTCATGTGACGTATTGTGTAGTGGAACAGTTTATTTTGAACATACGTCAAATGACACGTGCGAGTGTGTCACGAGATATAACTAAAAATACAAACCTGCGAAACGGATCTTTATAAGATCTAGCGGATGGAGAATCAGGGTTGATGTCACACCTCCACTTATCCCTGCAACGAGATGCTCATATCGCACATGATTCAAAATATTAAACTTTGGCGATCTTCCTGGAGAAGAACTTGAACTTTTCATTGACGACATAGTTGTGAAAATCGACGGTAATTATCAAAGAAGAAATCAGATAGATTGAACATTTTAAGTCACGAGTCACACTCAAATTATAACATAACAAGACATTTTTCCTTAATTGGCTTATGCAATTTTTACCAAAAGGCGCTATCAGGTTGATAAAAAATAATGCAGCTACATTCAGACGAAATTGGGATGACAAAAGGACCATAGAAAATAAAACATTCCTGTATTTTCTATGCAGAAGTAAAACTCTAGTATTGCCACATCAATACAAATCATGTGAAAAAGTTGGTACAAAACAGAATGTCATGAAATTAAAATATCGGAGAATACTGTTTTTCGTGGTTTTCATAACAAAACAAAAATGGTTCCATGTCTGGTCGTAATATGGGATCTCACCATCTGAGTTCTCATAATAAATTTACTCATAAACGATACTTCCTCACATGATAATTCATGAGCATCATAACTTATCTCGGTAACGATTCAGAACAAACTACCTTGGAATATACTTTTTATTATGTAATTTCATATTATAAATGTATAATATGCATGTACGCCAATGGTAAAGTATGTTAAAAATTAATATTCTTCAAATTACAAATACCGGTTTTAATCACAATCGTTCTTATTTATTACCATGATGAATTATGACAATCTCTACGGCCGTATTCTTAGACTAACATTAGGAAAATTCATATTACTAAAAAGTTGCCACTGAGTAGACCAATCACCACAGCTCTCTCCTTTTTGGGTTACTATTCTCCCTAAGGCTGGAATCAGACGGTTCACTACTCGTTCATTTCTGTATTTAATTCCACCTCTTTCACTCGGAATGACACGTCTGAACAAGAAATGAAACAAAAGTGGTAGCGCCTCCGCCCACTCAGGCAACTGAAAACTCTCAACTGCCAACTGTCTTTGTATGACAATGTGATAGAACGCACACTACACAATCACACAAAACCCCGTTGTCAATGGTAACGCAAGCGGTGACTTGCGACCATCTTGCGACTGTCACTGCTCATTGCCCTGGGCGGCCATTTCTAGTTGCTAGCTGTCAGCTGTCTCGTAGTTCGTCTATGGTTAAACAAGCTTTTTGACCAATCAAGACAGAGAAAAAGCCGGTTTTAGTTGGTTTTCAGTTGCCTTAGTGGGCGGAGCGCCAAACGAAGATGGGAACATTCGCGCGAGTAACCATAGAGTAAACCTTCACTCGAGTGAACCGTCTGATTCCAGCCTAATGCTACGTCCAGACTGCGGCCAACTTCCAACTTTAAACGTTTGGACCATTGTGTGGAGGGGTAGTTCGTGCGTTGGAAGTTCGAGTTGGAAGGTTGGAGTTCGAGTTGGCCCGGGATCGTCTCCGAGGCGATCGCGACGGCCAACTCACACGAACCAGCCTGCCGCAGCCACACACCAGTCTGCGAACGGCCGGCGATCAGGATCAAGACACGTGTGCCGCGTACAATTAATATGAAAATATTATTACGGGGGAGTGGTATAACAATTGTTTGAAAACTTGTCGTGTATATTCTTCTACGTAATAATTGTAGGCAACTGATAAGATAAGCCGAATCAGCTGTTTGACATCCACCATGTTGAAATTCGGAGTTTGGAGTTGGAAGGTTGGCCGCAGCCACCACACGATCGGCCAACCTTCCAACTCCGAATTAAGCGGGCGACAAACGCGAAGTTCACATCAAAAAGATACTGCGTTATAAGTATCTTTTCTACCGACACACTACGTTATAAAATATTCCTTCCTACGGCAGGAGAAGGGGTCAGTTGAAATCGGAAGCAATCGAGAGAATATTATTTCTTTGTACTGGATATGTTAACCGTAACCTCTCCTGTTTACCGTAGAGAGGGAGTCGCATAACTTTTCTGATATCGCCACTGTAGCGAATACGAAAAATAATTCCGATTAGCGAAGATTCAAACCGCGATCACAGCGCATCATCTTTTTACGTCTGGCGGGTCTCATGGGATTGTATGGCGAGCGCTATTGTGTTATAAATAACTTTTTGATGTGAGCTGCGAGTATGTCGCTACCTTTAAAATCGGAGTTGGAAGGTTGGCTTTGGTGTGGAAGTACCATAAGAAAAATTACTACACAGGTCTAGTTCCTAACTATAGAGTATTTCACATCTATAATTTTTGTCTTTGAATTTCTGCCTGCAAAAGCAGGCCCTGTCGAAAAGTCACTTTTCTTAAGTTACGTAAATTACATCAGTTGGCGAGTAAATCGGCTAAAATGGCAAGCAATTTGCTCAAGTTCTCTAGCGTTCTGCGCTCGGCTTCAGCTTCGAGGGCTGTGCAGCGCAGATTGAGGTCCCAATCTGCATCTGAGTTCAAGGAAGCTCTTATAAATGTTCCTCCAACTCGAGTAACAACATTGGCTAATGGACTGCGTATCGCTAGTGAAGACTCAGGAGCTGCGACAGCCACCGTCGGTGTGTGGATCGATGCTGGTTCCAGGTTTGAAAACTCGGAAAACAATGGAGTCGCTCATTTCTTGGAACATATGGCTTTTAAAGGAACAGCCAAGCGTTCCCAAACTGACTTGGAATTGGAAGTAGAAAATATGGGCGCTCACCTAAACGCTTACACATCCCGGGAGCAAACCGTGTTTTACGCCAAATGTCTTTCCAAAGATGTGCCCAAAGCCGTGGAAATACTCGCCGACATTATTCAGAATTCGAAACTCGCCGAACCCGACATAGAACGAGAACGCGGAGTTATTCTGCGGGAGATGCAAGATGTGGAAAGTAACTTACAGGAGGTCGTGTTCGATTATCTTCACGCTACCGCTTACCAGGGAACTCCTCTTGGAAATACCATCTTGGGACCCACCCAGAACATTAAGTCTATCACCAAGACGGATTTGTCTGAATACATCCAGACGCACTACAGGCCATCGCGCATCGTCCTCGCTGCCAGTGGCGGCGTAGAGCACAACAGTCTGGTCGGGCTCGCCGAGAAACAGTTTGGCAGTCTCTCCAACACCTTTTCCGGAGAGTTCCCCTCCTTGACCCCATGCAGGTTCACCGGATCTGAGATTCGTCACCGTGATGACTCCATGCCCCTGGCTCACATTGCTGTGGCGGTAGAGGGCTGCGGCTGGGCCGACCAGGACAACATCCCCTTGATGGTGGCTAACACGCTGATCGGATCATGGGACAGGTCCCAGGGAGGTGGCGCCAACAATGCCTCGCTTGTGGCCCAAGCCGGAGAGTCCGGCCTGTGCCACAGCTTCCAGTCCTTCAACACTTGCTATAAGGACACCGGTCTGTGGGGCATCTACTTTGTGTGCGAGCCCATGGACTGCGAGGTCATGCTGTTCAACATCCAGTCTGAGTGGATGAGGCTGTGCACCATGGTGACAGAAGGAGAGGTGGAGCGTGCCAAGAACATCCTGAAGACCAACATGCTGCTGCAGCTGGATGGCACCACCCCTATCTGCGAGGACATTGGCCGCCAGATGCTGTGCTACAACAGGCGCATCCCTCTGCACGAGCTGGAGCAGCGAATCAATTCTGTGACGGCCGCCAATGTGAAGGATGTGTGCATGAAGTACATCTACGACAGATGCCCCGCCGTGGCCAGCATCGGGCCTGTGGAGAATTTGCTCGACTACACGCGCATCCGCGCTGGAATGTACTGGTTGAGGGTATAAGTTATAAGTAAATATGTATTTAATTTAGAGCTTACGTATTTATCAATCTTGATCCTGTAAACCACACTCTTTCCAACATTTCCATATTGAAACATTGTAATAAAACACGGATTAGTTATAATTACCATCCATTTAATTAATATGGAAAAAGTTATGTAAATTATAAATAAATAATGTTAACAATATAAGGTTTTTATTTTAAACAATGAATGTTTTATCTTTACTAGAAATATCAACATTTTTAGCATTGGCAAAGGCAGACATGGCGGGTCGAGTTGTGCTGACTTTTCTCTTATTGCTACCAAATGGCAATACCTGGTCGTTGACCGCCAGAAGACTAGCTGACGATAGCAACACGGACACCTGCTCTGGAGTGGGGCAGCTGGCAATGATCATGTCATCCGTTGAATAATTCCCATTGTTTAGGAGTTGTTCTATTTGCATGTAATTCCCAACCACATTATTCTGGAAGAAAATAAAATCTTTAATTTTGCATCATCAGATAACTTGCAGGTTTATAATACTGTGTGATTATATTATGTTTGAAATATGAGCTGTGTACAACATTATGTTTGAAAACATAAAAAATCTGCGCAACGACCAACGGTATATTATAATAAAAAAATACAAACTTTTTCAAAATTTAAAATATCGCTTGACTAGATAAAATAACAATCTTTCGAAATCAATTAATGTTTATTGTGGAAAAGAGTCAATATGTCTAGAAGTTGATTGAAAAATGGCAGATTTCCGGTTTAGTCTAACGAAGCCCTCTTTATCGACGCTGAAAAGGGAAAATAGCTAAAGCGCCATATACCAGCGACATAAAAGATGAACCTACACAATAACCTATATTGCTTGTTTGTGATCGTTATTATTAAATGAAAAACTATGTTATGTTGAAGTTGTCAATTTCTTGATGAATTACACATTTGTCGGAATCGTCAATATTTTTCCATACGTTGTTTACATAATGTTTCCACTTCTATTCCGGGGAATTCAGAATTCCTGTCCTTTTTTCTGCATCTAACTTTTTATTGATATCGCAGATATGCTGGTCACTTCCGATACCTTTTCAAAAAGATATTCTTTAACCGGGAATAAGTTTTTAAAATGTTCCATCACAATAGTAATAATTTCTTTGGTTTGTCATTGTAAAGAAATACTACGTCCAATATTTTCCATGAAAATATATAACTTCCTGTTGGTTTGGTCAAAATAAACACCTGCAAAACCTAAACACTACTAACTGACATCATTAAGCCAATGATGTGCCTTGAACGGACACTAACACACTTGTGGTTTAAAATACGTCTTCTGTAAAACGTATTGGTAAAGGATCTTATAATGGTAAACTACTCCAGTTATAATGATCAAGCTCTTCAATGCTGATGTTTGGTTTATGGTTGGAAAAATAGAAAGTTACAAATATGTACAGTACATACTTCAGGCCCCCAAGCACACTCGATCGATAACGATTGATAGAATAACTTTCGGTAACTTCTCTCATTCCCTATGACAACCGCAGATTGCTAACGCAAAAACAACAGTTGATGTCAAATGTATTACGGACACTTAGTCATTGTGAACTGTCACTTATTCGTTGTCGATTTGCAGTCGTGCTAGGGAACGAAGAGAAGTTACCGAAAGTTATCGATACAATCGATCTAGTGTGGTAGAGGCTCCGGTGATACAAAAAATACATTTGGGAAGTAACAAAACCAAATTACCCGAATAGGCCGGAACAGTATAAACTCGGTCTCCTTGTTGGCCAGGTACAGTTGCATGGAGCGCTGCAAGGGGGCCAGGTTGCTTTTGATGAGACGCTGTGTCTCCACCAACACTGCGGCTATCTGCTCCGGTGATATTCGCACCGTTGTTCCCTGGACTGCGGGGGACTTTTGGTTCTGAAATTATTCAATAATAAACAAATAAACTGGCAGTTACAAATAGATAATTTACATTTTGTAGTAATATTCACTTGGGCCCAGTTGTTTCATATAAATTCATTTGGCACATAGTCATCAAATAGCCTTTCAGCGTCATTTTGTTTTTTGTTAGTTGAAAGGTTCCCGTTAACCTCTCATTTGTTGTAAGCCCGCCGGCGTGCGGGTGACAGATGAGAGGTTAAAAAATAAAATACGATTTTAACCCTTATGTATAAAGAAACTGTACAAGTCAAGGACAGAATTTCTTGCGCCAAAATCATTCCAGACTTTGCATTTTATTACAGTACTCTAGCTTCTCGGAATTTTTTTATTTTTATTTTATTTAAACGCCCATAGGGCTTTTACATATAAAACAATACATTTTTTTATTAATTACAGTGAAAATACGAGTAGATAAAATATAGGTAAAAGAAAATATAAGAAACAAAATTTAGGTTACAGGCACATAAAATATATAAGTTAACAAAATTTAGGTAACATAGAATATAAATGAAGTAAAAATAAATAGTCTGCAACTATCCTCCAAATCAAAAATAATATTAATAAAATCGTATAAAATTGGTATTTGCAATAGATTATGAGATAGTTGGAAATAGTTCGCACATACGGCGTTTGAAGTTTGCCAAGTTCAAAGTATTGTCAAATACATCAATATTGTTTAAGTATTTGTTACCAAGGCTATGTAAACGTTGTATTGGAGAATGTAAGCTATAGTTGGAATGAGATGTGTGTATGTAAAATGTTGATGTTTGTCTAGTAGTTCTTGTAGGTACATGTATATTTATTAAATGTAGGAGTTCACAACAATCGAATTTAGAGTTTAATAATTTTAATAAAAAGGTTAGGTCGTTTATTTTTCGTCTGTTTTCTAAAGTTGGAATATTTAAAATATTCATTAATGACAGGTAATTTATATGCTCTAAAGGGATGTTAAGTTTAAAATTTATGAAACGTAGAAATTTTCTTTGAACTCTTTCAACATTATGGATGTGAATGTTGTAGAAGGGCGACCAGACTATGGAGTTATGTTCTATTAGACTTCTAACAAGGGATACGTACAACAGTTTTATGATTTGTAACGATTCAAAGTTTTTAATTGTTCTTAAAATAAAACCTAATGTCTTCATACTCTTATTCACAATTTGTTGAATGTGGGCCGTAAAGTCTAGTTTCTCATCCATTATTATGCCAAGATCTCGCATTTCCATTACTCTTTCTAAACTTATTTCATTTATCGAATAGTCGAAAACCAGTGATGTTTTTTTTCTGGAAAAGGTCAAAGTTTTGCATTTTTCTACATTTAAATATAAATTGTTTTGAGAGCACCAGTTATTAAGCATGTCTATATTAAACTGAAGAACTTGACAGTGGTTCAAGAGAGTTATTTCTTTATATAATTTAATATCGTCAGCGAATAGCAATACTTTGACATCTTTGAAGCAGTCGACTATGTCATTAATAAAAATAAGAAATAAAACTGGGCCAAGATGACTACCTTGCGGTACGCCACTGGTTGCGGAAAATGATTTAGATAAATAACATTTTATTTTAACAAATAAAGTTCTACCAGCTATGTAACTACTTAACCAGCTTAACATATTTCCTCTGATTCCCAGAGCATGAAGTTTTCGGATCAGTACTTTGTGAGACACTTTATCAAAAGCCTTTGAGAAATCAGTATATATACAGTCAACTTGTTTATTTTTAGAAAAAGACTCCAATATATAGTTTTGAAAGAGTAATAAATTTGTTGTGGTTGATCTACCTCTAATGAAGCCATGTTGTTTTTCATTTATTGAATGCTCTAATATTGATTTTCTATGGAATACAGCCTTAGGGGACATACATTAATTACGAAATAGGCTATAAAAAAAATTTAGACCCCTCCCCCCTTGGTGAGATTTAGAGAGAACCCCCTCCCTCACGTGAGATTTTTTCTTACTCATAAAAATGTTTTTCATAATAGCCATTTTTTCAGCGGCAAAATGGGACACTTCAGAAGAAGTGAAACAATTAAAAAAAAAATATTTTTTATTATCCCGTTAATAATATATACTCTTTTAAAGTTGACGTGAGATTTTTATTGACCCCCCCTCGGTATAATGAGGTTTGGTGAGATTTTACTGGACCCTCCCCCCTATGTTTTGCTCACGTAATTAATGTACGCCCCCTTAACCTCTTAACTGTCATCCTACATTCAAGAGATTAAATGCCGATACCAAGTCCGTTTTGACTTTTAAACAAATTGTGAGCAGCAGCAGAGGACAACAGTTACTATCATGTTGTTAAGCTTGTCAGCTTTTTACAATTTGATAGAAAACTGAAAAGCACCTAGAATTGGAGTTTAATTAATAATTATTATTATGATTGAAACTTACATTTTCTAAGAATGTAAGAAGGGGTGCTGCTAAGATCTCCGTTGAATGCTTTATGAATTTCTCACAAGAAGTCTTCAGCTGTCTGTCCACTTCCTTCCTAGAGTCCAAAAGTAGCTCTTTCACAATGGGTGTTCCTTCCAGCAGGAATTCTAACAGCGCATTGTTGCTATTCATTGAAAACAATTGATTCCTTTTCTGTATGAGGCCATACGCTGCATTCTTTACTTTACTGAAGTCCAAAGTAGTTTCTTTCACCGTAAAGTCAACTTGAAATGGAGCAATTTGCTCTCTGAGAATAAGTAGATGTTTAATTTGAAAAAGTTCCCCGTCGATGTTAGTCTGAAAAATTTAATAAAATAAACCAATAAAAAGAAAGTTTTTTTACTATGATATATTTTTATTATTTATTTATTTATATGCCCAAAAAGGTTTTTACATAAGTGTGAAAGGGGCGACAAACAAAGCGAAGCTCACATCAAAAAGATATTTATAACACAATAGCGCTCGCCATACAATCCCATACAGACCCGCCAGACGTAAAAAGATGATGTGTTATAAGCACGGTTCGAATCTTCGCTATTTGGCATTACTCTCCATAACCGCCAGAGGTGTGATATCAGAAAAGTTATGCGACCCCCCCTCCGCCGTAAACAGGAGAGGGGTTCATTTTTAATGCACTGAGTATCATGGAGTGCCGGGGAAATTAACATATCCAGTACAAGATATTCCCGGGACCGCTTCCGAAATTCAACTGACCCCCTCTCCTGCCGTAGGAAGAAATCTTTTATAACGTAGTGTGTCGGGTAGAAATGATACTTTATAACACAGTATCTTTTGATGTGAGCTTCGTGTCTGTCCCTACCATGATACACGAAATCATAAGAATACAGTGAGATATAGACAGATCACAAACATATTGTATGCACATATTACCAATGTAGGAAATAATAATGATGTAGATAGACGCAATTATAAAGTAGGAACAAAATAGCTATATGAAATAATAATATATGTAATATTTGAAGAATTCAAAGTTTCTACATTTAATAACTTATTTGTAAAAAATTGAATTATACAAATATGTAATAATAGAAAAAGATAAATATATCATTGAAGAAGAAGATAACAATAATAATAAAAAAAAATTAAATATGAAAATGAACAAGACACAGAAAAATAATAAAAGATAATGGTCGCAACTGGGACACGAACCCAGAACCTGTCAAAACTGTGTCCCAGTTGCGACCATTATCTTTTATTATTTTTGTGTGTCTTGTTCATTTTCATATTTAAAAAAATTGATTATTTTTATCTTCTTCTTCAATGATATATTACATTGATGGGAATAACCTTCAAAAGTTAAAAAGAGAGTTTTTCTTATAAAAAAAAATGAAAAAGATAAATACTCATGCATAACTGAAAATCGTACTAGACTTAAACATATATTTGCATGCCCAAAACTAATAACTTCTTTTGCCCAACACTATTATTATATGCACCTAATAAAATGTTTCTTTAATAAATTATCAGAAGAAATCAGAAGCGTTAATGATAAAATACAATTACATATTGAACTATTTCAGAGAAATCATCAACAAAATACTGCATCCCCTATTTCCACCTGAAAATCATACTAATAATCCTATAAGGATTTATTTTTATCCTGTATAATAATTTTTTTGTTTTTATTCTTATTAAATATTTATGTTTTTAATTTCATAATCATGATGTAACCATATTAAATAAATTAGTATGTAGTGACAGTTCTGATTTTCTGCCACGACCCTTTGCATCAAACGGCACGATCTAGTGGCGCCATCTGTTGGGCCGGCTAGTAGCCAATTTCAAAGAAATGCATGTGTATGCAAGTATGTGTGCATGAGTGTTACCAAAAGTTGATGAATGCATCGGCATCGGCAACGAGCTGAACTCGATCAGATGTCGGGAAGTGAGTTAATTTCCACTTTCATGATTTGCATTTATTCGAGAAAACAAAATTCAAATTCAAATAAATGAAGCGTATAAAGTGACTATAAGAAGGATAAATGTGGTAGTTTAGCTTACTTTGTTGGCAGATATTTGATGTGCCGCATTGGCCACACTCGTAACACAAAGCGTGAGAGCTTCTTGGGAAAGTCCCTGGAATACAGGTCTCTCCAGACATCGATAGAGACGTGACAATGTTGCCAGTGTTCTGCGGACACCAGGATACCACATGCCGTGTAAATCAGCTGGAGAACCTGAAAATTTTAAGAAAACATAATGATATATTGATATACTATGAAGGCAGATTTTATATTTTAATTTCATTTTTAAAATAATTATTTGTCAAAGATATATGGGTAATATGTGATGTGCGTTAGTTATTCCTTTGTGAAATCTGGTTCAATCAATTCAAATTTGCTCTGAATTTAAAAGTAGGTCTCTCTACTTATAATATAGTATTTAAACAGAAAATTATTTTAATTGTCTTTTTCGTAATTGGAATGTGAAACCCGTGATTTTTCACAGGTCTGCACTAATTATATAGGTACATGGGTACCAGTGGCGGTCGGTGACTTTTTGTATAAGGGATGCTGAAGTATATACCTACTATCAAATATAAAAATCTGTAGCTAACCCACAAATAAGATGCAATTACTAATAATTGTACCTATATCAGATTGGCTCTATAAATTCTTTACGCTTTACATCAATTATTACAGTTCCAAAATTAAATTATTTAAATAAGTATTCAAAAGATATTCAACGCATCAATCGGTTTCAGTTATTCAAGCCAAACTGTCAAAAATGATCGCGCAAACAATCCGCTTCGGCTATGCTATTCTGTACAGTCATTTTCTGGGCGTTGGATGCTCTTATCGAAAATGTATCTGGCTTCAAGCAAGCTTAGGTACGCAGGACTCAATGCGCATGCGCAAATATCAAACTTCTTCTAGCTGGCATTGGTGTGCATTGGTACTTACTTAATCCAAACACGTAACCATGTACAACGTGACCTTAGAAAGGGGTACCCCAGTAAGGACACATTCTCTTATAAAAAAAAATAATATTGCCAGAAACCAGGATTTAGCAGACGGCGAAATCAGAAAATATAGGTTATTTTTGTTACAACAACAGTTCTGTAAATATGACATCTGTAATCCTTAATTTCACTGCTGCATGGTCTTGATTGTGGGAGTTTAAATTTGTAATCACTCTCACCTGCAGGTCTGTACCGATGATTTTCATTATTGATGGTGGCAACTTCCTGAGATGTCATGGAGCCGACAGATGCCATGGATGTATGAGAATCTGATCTCTTCAAAGTTTGCTGATCATGGATGGACATTGCTATTTGCTGAAATTGGTAATATGTGATAATTAAGAATTAAAATTTTTGGAAGATGATTCATAGTATGTTTTGAACTGTCTAAAAATATTAACAGTTTTAGCAATCATTAATTTGTCAGATACAACATTATTCCGGACCAGGAGGCGGATTCCCGTTATTTATCCTTAGCTAAGGAATATAGCTATCCCTTTGATTTTAGCTTTAGCATAAACTAGAGCGAATGAGATAGCCGAAGCAATAAAATGTCTTTCTATTTTTGATTCCAAAATAATACTACTAAAAGATCATCAGGATTACAAATCAATACCAACCTCCATCATGAGCAGCTTCTCGGGATAAGCCAGATCTCCGGGTGCGGGCTTGTAGTTGAGGACATCGGAGCGGAGACAAACATGGGCACGATACGCCAATCTCTCCTGAGAGTCCTGCAGCAGCTGGGCAGCGACTCTTCCAAAAGCGCCAAGAGGTTCAGCTACAGAAAAAAATATCATCAATAATTATATAAAAGATATCTCTACTTTGTTACTTACTTGTTAATTACTTTGAAGACTAGAATCTGTACAAGTTCTGAGCTATTGAATATATTTTTACGAATTAGAGGCAGGAGATGATCGTTGAAAAGTAATTTTTCATTTCCAACGTGCATCATATCTGTTTTTGAAAATGGAGACGAGTAAATATATATGTCTACTGAACAGGGATCTGATTTTGTCAAATCTTAAGAATGAAGTTAAATACTAAATTGTTAGAATTGTATGTCAACAGCTACAATCTCCGATTTTTTTTTTTTGTAGCATACTCAGTGAACTCATCTCTCTTTTCCATGTAGAAAAAAAAGAATTCGTTTGGCATACTTTATATCTCGTATTACTAACTCACCTCCCTTTCCAAAATGCAACAGATGTAACCCTTTGCAACTGACAAAAAAATTTCAAAATGTGATGGGCCATCTAGTAAAGCTCTTAGTTATGCACATGTGAGCGTGAAGGTACCCTACATAAGCAGCTAACAGTGGTGAGATAGAAACAGGTTTCGTTCCCAAAAAAAAAAATATTTTGTCAGGGTTTTTTCGAAGACAAATTCGCGCTCGTATGAAACCGGTTGTAAAGAGATAACTTACGGTTATTGTTGACATGTTCTTCCAGCATCTCAATTTTGAGGATTGTACAGAGCTCTGCTAATGTTTCCAAATGATTTATGTGAATGATGTAAGGCCTCAATGTATCGTACAGGGTATTGCAGAGACCAGATAAGTAGGATCTACAACATTATAAAAACAATTGCTGTAATAATCCATTTTATATTTCACACACACACATTTCGCTCCTGCAGCTGAGAGCTTTGTTGTCCTCAAATACCTCACTTTGTTGTACATACTCATGAATTGAAACTACAGACCCGTATATCGATACTACTCTATACAATGCGTTACTCTAGATGACAGCTCTGGTTACTATGCGAAATAATCTGTGGAACAGCCTGGCTAGCACTTTCGGTGGAAGGTTGTGGCTGATTCTCTGGGAGATCGCTGGAGGGCGACACTCTTCGAAACACGAGCATGAATATTTAGCTGATAATAAATTTTGATCTTTATTGATTTACTAATGCTAATCTTTTATAATTTTATCATTGATAGCATGATAATGCGCCCATCAAATCAAACATACATTCAAATACATAATCTTACTGATATGTGGAGCTGTAGTATTCACACAAGTGAATACATTTTTGTTATTGACCCAATGGAAAGAACTCTTCGAGTCTTACCTTCACCCTTGAGATTTTAAAGAACAAATAATAGTCGCTAAATTCAATTGTAGTAAATAATTTACAATTGTTAATGTAATGAATCGTAATATTAGTCTACGTTTAATTCTATCATTGTTCCTATCGATTATGCTGTACTCGGGTTACATAGTGTCGGTTACGACATGTGCCGAAGATAGCCGATCAGAGACAAGCAAGTCATTCTAATTACGAGAGCTTCACAGGCAAAATTTTGCTAGCGAGTTATAAGGACGTGTGTCCTCTTAAACCATATTTGTACATATTGTGCGTAATAACAATAAACAGTCACTGTGATTTCAATGAACCAAAGTATTTTAACCTCTCGGTGAGTATGGCTGTACAAGTACCGTCAGAATAAAAAGTCTCCAAGGAGTATGGCCGTAATATTACGGCCTTGTGCCTAAAGCGATTTATTCATGAAATGTGAAGTGTACTGTCATCAGTTTCCAAAGATGTTTTGAACATTTGGAGCAGTTTAGACTTTGCTCACTCACGGGAAACAGTTTTGTTCAGATGTTGCTCACTCACGGGACACAGTTTTGTTCGAAAAAGCTCACTCTCCAAGAGGTTAATCAAACAGCGTACTGATATAAGGTCCAGTACTAATAATAAAGACAATATCAGATCTCTCTGAAGTATTACAGTGAAAGAGACATTACGGTTAACTTCAGATTATACTAAATAACCTTATATTATATGACAACCTCCTTACATTTCATTGCTTGTCTTTTTACCATTTATGACAAAGAGGGAGAACTTATAATAGAACTTTCATTTAATAAATTATTTTTGGCAGCATTAGGTCCTCACGTCAATAGTGGCGATGGTTGTGTGAAGAACTGGAAGAACAGGTCCCACTCGTCCTGTGAGATGTGAATGAGGAAGGAGCAGGCCGACCTCATCAGCGTGCAGTGGTCCCCCTTGTGGTTGTCCGTCAGCTCCTTGATGGCGTTCTCTACTCCGCCCCAGATGACCTGGGCCCTCTGGGAGAGGTAGCACTGCTGACAGTCGTTCAGGAGATTTGCATACCTGGTGTCAAATTTTCAAAATAAGCTTTAATAACTCAGGTGCGGGGCATACGTCATTCCTATGTCTACCTATGTTAAATTGTCGTGAAAACAAGCTTATGAACATGTGGTTAAAACCAAGCGGTTAAATCAAATAAATAAAATTTAATCCATTCCAAAAAGTATTGCAAATGTGGAACTAAATGGCAAGCAATTTTTTAATTACATATTGATGCATGAAATTTTTAATGAATGTGATTTTGTCATTTTAAAATAACCAACAAAGTAACCTTTGCTCTGAAAAAATAAGTTTATTGAAAAATACAAGCCATTGTCATCAGAATTTGCTATAATCAGATTTTTTTATAAACTTGAACATTTGTATGTGCATAGAGGTAGGTACAGAGTTTGTACTGTGAAAACTTGTTACTCAAAATAAGCTGGATGGACAGAGTTACGAATGAAGATGTTATGGTTCAGATGAATAAAGAAAAATAAGTTATTTAAACAATAAAAATCCGAAAACTTCAATATCTAGGACATGTGATGAGACATCAGACCCTTCTTCATTATGAGATGCAAGTATGCGATCTTGCATCTCATAATGAAGAAGGAGGACATCGTGGCTGAAAAACCTGAGACAGTGTTTGATGTAGAGTTTGGCCAGTCTAATGTAGAGCTGTTCCAGGCCGCAGTAAACAAAGTCCGCATAGCCAATATGATAGCCAACGTCCGTTGAACGGACTGGGCATGAGAAGAAGAAGAAGAAAACTTGTTAAAAACAGTTGAGACCCAACCTGGCTGAAACGTTGCCCTGAGAGACTATATCATCTAGACCAGTCGCCGGTCCACAGTAATACTTGCCGTTAGTTGGTATTTGCAATAAAATCGTCATTTGTTATTTCTATACCTGTTATAATATAATATTAAAAACCAATAAACTAAATATTACATAAATAAATGTTTTTATTCTTGCTTTACCAGTCGGAAATTTTTTGTTCCTATTTTTAGCGGTCCGCAGGATTCAAAAGGTTGGGAAATGCTGATCTAGACCACTACTCCTTAAGGGGGGGATATCAAAACTCGGCATGACTGCAGTTAGGTATTTTTGGTACTTGTACGGCCCGCTAGCCAACCACAATTTTAGCCGTCTATGGGGCAGACTCGGGTAAGATTGACACCAAATTGGTAAACCATTTAGCATTTTGATAAAGTACGAAATAAAAAGTACACTTGCTCTATAAAATTTAAATTTGTTTACTAGATAATGGATACAGCTAGACAGACAAAAAATCATATTAGCAATGGAATGGATAGATAGAAACATCTTTTACGCCCTGAACCTTTTTTGACGTCTCCGTTTTTTACTCAATGAGACTTTGAATCTAATGGTCTTTTGACGTAGATTGTATGGTTTATAAAATGGTAATAACTGAATTTATAATATTACCGGAAAATAATGGGTGTGAATAAAGGGAGATCATAAAATAAAGTTGGGACAAATATTTTTAAGAATGTGCGATAGAAATGACAAAAAGTCGTTTTGTTTTTGAAAGTTTATTTAGACAAATTTTTTCGTACTCAAGAAAGAATATATTTCAAAATATTAGCTCAGATAAACAAAAAGTAGAATGACGCACATAAATGAAAAATCACAAAATTTAATACAAATTGATATAAAATCAACTAAATGTAAACTTGGTATGCAAGTATTCAGCATAATATCCTACAAAAATTGCCAAGACTTGTGGATTTTAGAATGATATTAATTTTATCTTTAGTACTTGTGTTAAACAGTGTTAGTCGTACGGAATTTTTAAACCTCTCAACAATAATAGTAGAATCTTTTTTTTATTTTTATATATAACTTCGCACAGGAGGCCCGGAGAAAAATTGTCTTTAAGAGACCCATATTGTATGAAGGAGGAAACACAGAGGCCGGCAAATCGTTTCACAGCTGAGCTGTTGAACTCAAGAACGAGTGGTAGAAGCGACCCGTTCTCATGTGAGAAATTTCGACCGTGTATATATGTTAGGCGCGCGTTTGGCGTGTTTCCCGACTTTGCACCGGTGCTGAAGGGATCAATGACGCTAGTTCCTCTCTGAAGCATCTTCCATGTCTGAAATAACGGTAGAACAAGGATTCCATCGCGGTAGACGACCCTTAATAATTCTTGAAGCACGTGTGCTCCTGAGGCTGTTCCTTCTTATTGGCAGCTCGTGTACAAATTACCCAAAATTTATTTGACTCTCTCGACTCATCGCCTTGTCCCGCTGTGGGAGAGATGGATTCATACGTCCGCCACTCCTTTTTTTATATGAATACCTTACAAAAGTCCCACCTGCTCCCGTCTGGAGTCAGTGAGACTATGGCATCCCCAATTGGGGTATGTTGTGTGGCTGAAGGTGAATGGGGATGAGAAGGAAATATTGTAATTATTTCTACAAATCTCATGACGTCAGAGCTCACCACCATATGTATATAGAACCCTTCGCGGGCGTGTGCACAACAAATCACCTATTGTTTCAGCGCAATCGAATGAATGGTATAGGAAATTTTTTATAACGCCAGAGCTCAGCACTACATATAGAAACCATTACAGGTATGTGCACAACAAATCATTAAAGTTTCTTTGCAATCGGAGTAATGCTTTAGGTACCGTATAAGGAATTACGAAGGTGTGCATTTAACAACTTACAAAAGTTTCATCACAATCGGATAAATAGTACAGGAAATAAATTCATAACGCTAGAGCTCACTTGCACTATAATATATATAGAAACCTTCAAGGGCATGTACACGTACACGAAAAATCCGCCAAAGTTTCATCGCACTCAGATGAATGCTTTAGGTACCGAATAAGGGACAAACAAAGAAACATTAATTTTTGATGTATTTTTTTTACAAATTTCATGACGCCAGAGCTCACTATTATTTATAGAAACATTGGCGGGTGTGCACATAACAACTCACCAGAGTTTAGAGTATAGGAAATAATTTCATAACGCTAGATAGGAAATAATTTCATACACGACAAATCGCTATCGGATAAATGCTTTAGGTTCCGCACGAGGAACAAACAAAGAAACATTCATTTTTATACGATAAAATAATTAATTATTTAATTTCTACTTTGCTTGTATAACACCCATTTCCCCATTCATTGCTTGACGGAACTGCAATGCGAGCGCGCGACCTCTCCCCTCAAATGTCCACTCATTACTGAATAAATTTCCAAAATGTTACCGTAAAACCTGGGCCTTAACAATATTTTAAAAATCATGATAATATTCCAATACTTTGCTGAAGGGAATTTAAGATTTTCTTTATAAATGCCGAATCCGAATAAAAAAAATAGATTTCTGTACGGCCCTATTATAATGGCTGATGACCCGTATTAAAATACGGGATAACTTACTCTTCACTCTTATCCACTCGATCTTCCACCTCCTTCAGAATATCCTTCAGCTTTGGCGCGGCGGCTTGGAACTTCCCAAAGAATAGTGCGAAAGCCGTGTCGGCAGTGGGGTTTGGGGGAACCAGGTCATTGGGCTGCGGGTTGCCCCCTTCCAGCTGAGGTCTCGGAGACAGGACCTGCTCGGTGGCATGAGCCAAGATGTGGTTGACATATGAGCGGATCAGGTTGACAGCTCTCGACAGGCAATGTCGGTATTTGACTAGATATGTGTGTGACTCTTTGAAGTTGGGCTGAAAACAATTAAAGTATTTTATTTCTACAATAATATTTGTTTTATTATGACTTACTACTTACAAGGAAACGAACATATTGAAGAAAGCGGGAAAAACAGTATGTATATTATGCAGCAGGCTACGTGTTAAAAGCACTCTCACGATGGAAACCATAAAAATATAACCAAATATAATAATAACGGTCATGCTGGGTCATCATCAACGAAACCGATATTTGAAGTAGTGAATGTCATTTATATACAGAATTTTAAACAATAAAATCGACTGTACCGAATTTCTATCCTTAATTAATTTCAATATACCTTTATACATATACAGCACTATTCCACAAGCTTAATTACAAAACGCAGCAACTAATTCGCCAATTAACTGTGCTCTTCATACATTCAATAATATTTGCCTAAACTCAAATTTAAAAGGAGCGTCATGTCAATGATATAAACTGTTTAATATACATATACCTTCACAGATCACCACTTCTCACACATACACACTCACACACACCTACACACTATGGACACCACCTGGTAATTACTAATTATACATTCCACAAATAAGACATTATAAAGAAACATATTATAGGTACCCATCATAAAATACTACTTAATATCTGTAAAAAAAAATTATCACTGTAACCAATGTACTGCTTTATTTGTTGTTTATTTCTTGGGTTTTATGCTGTGTTGTGCGATGTGTCCATCATCCGGGCAGATAAACTGTTTGTTTCTATAATATAAAATAAATAAATAAAATAAATGTCAAAAAAATCTAAACCACACTGAAAGCAGATTTGTGACAATTTCAAATATGACGGAAGTTCATACACCGGGCCTTCATCAGTTTTAGAACCTGAATTTTGTAGGCACAAATCACTCTGCCAAGGACTTAAAATAAATAAAAAGTAAATCAAATTTTAAGAAAAAAATTCCATTAAAAAGTTAAACTTACATTGCTTTTCAAATAATCCATACATTCATCAATTTTAGTTAAAATAGTGAAAAAGGCCTCGCTGGATACAGACAGTGTAGGGCTGTTGAGCCGTTGTGACAAATTCTCTACTTGAGAGAACAGATGAAGTTTCTGCTTTATCTCCTCACTAATGGAATGTAGTTTCATCTGGTCAGCCAGTAACTGCTCACTAACGGAATGTAGGGCATTGGTTTTGGTGGAAACGAGATTATACTCCTCAGATAATTTGTTGAAATCTCCCAACGAAGCATCCACCTGAAATAGAAGATAAACAAATCAAAGAAAGGGAAATTGTGGCAATAAAATAGTACATTGAATGAATGCATCTAACAAATTACACGCATTCATTCCAGTTATGTTCTCTGTGTAATTTACCTGTTGAAGAAGAGTATCACATTCATTTTTGCGTTCTTCTAATTGCTTCCAGTAACTTAGGTAGGGTGTGTCTTCTCCCATTAATAAGGACTGTTCTAGACCTTCATACCACTCCAAAAACTCCTGAGTACTTTCAATGTCACTCACTTGCAATGTATCTTCGTTGCTTATTTGAGCAACTTCGGCAACTTGTTCAGGAGGAAACTGAAAAAAACACCATTTTAACAATCGTTAATGGGAGAAGATTTCTCTTGCGTTCTATTTGATCAAAACAAAAGTAAGAAAACTCATTTATTCTTTAATTTTATGGGAAATCAAAAAGCTAAGTCGCTCAAAGCACAACACACAAATAACTTCTTACAATTTTTCATCAAGCTGAATAAATGGTTCTTACTTCGTCAGGGATAAGTAAATGCTTGTATTCTTCTGAGAGATCAAAAATAACGTCTCTTTGAAAATTTGTAAGCGGAGCAAGGGGCTCGTTCTGTAACTCCCATTGCAACAATTTAGTTTGTATTTTTCTCATGTTTACATTCTCCATTCTGGTATTATTTCCTACGTCAGCCATTGTCGACGGATTGACGGATGACATTTGACAGCTAAGAGGCAGGGCTGCCGTTCTTAAAAAAATAATTATGGAGCGTTGTAAATTACTTAGGTACCTACTTACCAATATCTTATTTCTTTTTTATCTTTACTCCTAAATAATAAACTACTGATAAATAAATTACTGCTAAATACGCCCAAATTATTAAAAAGTAACACTTTGTTTCAACATTAGTATATACAAGAAACAGCTATTTACGTCGGGGAGACGGAAAAACATGCACAAAATCGATTTTTAGGTTCTTAGTTTCTTACTTTTAGTAATTAACTTGAAACGAAGTCTTATGGGGTTTCTCACCATCCTCCTAATAGCTTATCCATACTATAATGAATATTTTAGATTTACGGTTTATATATTTATTAAGTCGGATTTTATAATTCGGTACTCGAACCTATGAATGAATAGTGGCTATATATTGGATAAGTTAGCCGAGTTTTCTAACTATTGCGAGTGTTTTATTTTTAATAATATTCGTTGTAGTATGGATTAGCTATTAGGAGGATGGTGAGAAACCCCCTCATTTAAATACTTTGTGCGTATCAAGAAGTAAGCGGAGTAAGGCTGGAATCAGACGGTTCACTCGAGTGAAGGTTTACTCAATGGTTACTCGAGCAAATGTTCCCAACTTCGTTTCACTTTTGTTTCATTTCATGTTCAGACGTGTCATTCCGAGTAAAATAGGCCGAATGAAATACAGAAATGAACGATTAGTGAACCGTCTGATTCCAGCCTTACTCGAGCGAATGTTCCCATCTTCGTTTCACTTTTGTTTCATTTCATGTTCAGACGTGTTATTCCGAGTAAAATAGGCCGAATGAAATACAGAAATGAACGATTAGTGAACCGTCTGATTCCAACCTAAGGAAACATTACCTACCAGTTTTTGTATTATTGATATCCACAAGTGGGTATCTACCTAATTGAACTATAATTTTACTTTATCGTAGAATTTAATTTGATTCACACAAATTTAATGATGATGATAAGATTAGGAAATACGTGCCGAAATCATTAGAATAAAATCAAAGGTTTTTTTTTATCACGGCGTGTAAATATATTTTCATCAGGCAACCGACGGACTGAGTGGATATATACATATTATCCCACGCTTAAAACATAAAATTGACACGCGTAGCCTTGCTCTTGGATTAGAATATAATAATATTTTATCTCAAGTGTGCGCAAATTTGAACTACGTAATGTAATAATAATATTGGTTCATTTTCTTTTCAACTTTATCCAATAATTGAATCAGGAGTAAAAATAATGATTGCGTTGAAAAAAATTAATATATCTACGTATAAAATAGGCTTTACATTTGATATTTTCATATATCGCACATCCCATAGAAAAGTGACGTAAGTAAATTTTTTTTTAATATTTTGGGAAAACAAATGAATCAATGATGAAAAAGCGGTTCCGTCGAAAAGAAAAACCATCGACATCTTGCGGAGATAGAGTGATCTAACTTAAATACGGTTTTCGTGTGGCATAGAAAATCACAATCAGTGTACTTTTAAGCGATAAAATGTAAAACAGAATTTTTTTACTTACTACCTACCACAATTTTCCACGGGTGTACCATATTAATACTAGGTACTCTTCCGTAGAAGCGTTTGCTTATATTATGTACTCACTATTTTCCATCAATGATATGGCGAGAAAACAAAAAAATATCTTAGGTAAGTACTTGTAATATAAAAAAAATATCAAGGGTAATTTTTAAAGATTTAATTGTAATGTTTAATTTATGTTTTTAATTTTTTAAGTTAACAAAAACTGTTTTTTTCAGTCCTCCTACATTGGCATAAAAAATAAAATAAACATTAGAAATTATAAGGTTGTGGAGATATCACATAATAATATCACGGCTCCAGAAAGTTAGTACCTACCTTGGCACTCTTGGCACCAAATATATTATTTATGCTAACAATATTTATTGTTACTTTATTAAAATATTAGATTCTACCTGCATATTCTTACAATCTATCAAAAATCTAACCATCGGCGTGTGAAAGTAACAAAGTAAACATTTTTCAGTGCGATAATTTAAGTTCGAGAATTGCTTATAAAGTTTGATTAGGTACACACAATTTAAATACTATAGTAACAAAAAAAATTGCGGTTCAAGCACGTTGTGAACGCTGTTTGGTGTAATGAAGTGTTTCTGAACTTTTTTGTTATAATTTTGAATATTTGTTCATAAATCGATGTGGTGGTTTTTCTTCGCGCTCGAGTTGACCAATTTCTTAGTCGTAGGTACACAATAATAATTTTATGATATATTATCAGGTTTCTACCTTAAATTATTCATGCTCAGAACATTTATTGGTCTTTCCAATATAATTTATTAAATAGTACAAATGAGTGTTGCTTTGTGTTGCAAATGAGATTCTTTCACAAAATTTTAAACGAATTTTTCAAATACTCATTATGTTTTAACTATTCAATGTAAATTATAATAATTATGATTGCAAGTGACTGATGTGATTGATACGAAACAGTATCTACGTCAAGCATCCATTTAATTACACACACCATATGTTATTAAATCATGTATAAATCACAATGGAATAATATATAAACAGTAAAAATATTAATATTTACATGTTTTCAGTGTTTGATTGCAATCTGAACAGCCAGTGAGTAATGAATCATCCTCAATTTTTTTAAGTCGCTTTTTGCAAACGTAAATATTTTCACACTTGTTTAAAATCAACGCTCCAGCTATGTGGATGGATTGAAATATTAATTACAGTTCATTTTTAATGTTTGTTATTATATTCATATCCGTGTAAACCGTAGATATTTTACAAGGGAGAGTGTTGTTTTCCACTCACTCTTAAATATATTTCAGGCCTCTTTTTGGCTGTAGGAAACATAATCCTATTAACACTCTTTATGGTATTTACTTACTTGATTTAGTGCTTGCTTCGTGGGCATTCAATTATCAAGTTCGTACTTATTCGAAATTTGAAATATTTATCCAAAGATAGTGCACATAAACATTCTGCTGTCTCGCCACCGAAGACGTTCCGCGTTTGAAACTCGCGGTAAATGGTTTATTACATTTGTTTTGGCGGGATTTATTAAGAGGAAAAATTGTCGTGTTTTGCCAGTTGTCTAGTCGCTCCTCTTCACTGAGATTTACGTCGACCTCGCATCGGAGTATGGGCGCTGCGGTGGTGCGTTCGGCGGTCACCTACCGACGATCTGCCAGACAGACCATGAGTTCAACTCCCGAGACCAGCACCTCTGCCAGGATGTCGAGCACGGCGGGGGAGAACGCCGACACGGAGAGCCTGCCGGAGCAGAAGAGCGAGATCATCGTGAGTTGCTTTCATAATACTTATAATGCCGCATTTCGTGTTGTTATTTTTTTATTATTTTGAAATTTTCAAATAAAATAAAAGGTGCCATGCTTTTTTATTTACCTTTTAATCGTGTATAGTTTTCAAATCATAATAATCAAGTGTTAAAAAATATGTTTATGTTGTCGAGTGTCTTTGAAATATGTGAATTAATCAAAAACAAAGTGAAAAGTTTTGGTCTCCTATTATATTAGTGCGAATAAGGAAGTTGAGTGAAAAATATTTTGACTTATAAAAAATATGTTCATGTAGATGACATGCTAACTTAAATACTATTTAGTATATTTTTAAAAGTTAGTTTTCATAATTAAATTAATTCCACAAGTTTGAATTTTATTAAGCCCGCCAAAACGCCCGGTAAGAGGCGGGAGTGTGTGTGACGTCATCTGTACGCTTTTTTGTATGAAAAATAACTAAATGTTTACAAAACCGAGGCACGCTTAATATGGACTAAAAAAATAAATTAAAAAAATTGCTGTAGCTGGAAGTAACTAGTACTAATGAATTCAGTCACCGGAATTTCGAAAAAAGTGCATTTTGATCATTGTTTTTAATGGTTATTTTTTAAATTCAAAAACACGAAATGTAATTTTTCACCGAAACTTGATGACGTCACATACACTCTTGCCTCTTACCGGGCGTTTTGGCGGGCTCAATAAAATTCAAACTTGTAAAATTAATTTAATTATGAAAACGAACTAAAAAAAAATCTACTATTTAAGTTTGCATGTGAATATTGAAAAAAAAAATAATGGACTCAACTTCCTTATTTTAGCGTACTTTCTAGAAAATGCCTCCTTTATTTTTAAAGGATTACTTCTGCCTACCAATCAGTTGATATAAAAATGCATAATTTACCTTCACTGCAAAATTATGAAAAATATAAATTTAATTACGACTGCAACTGTGTGAAGTAGGTATTATAGCATATTATTTGATTGAAAGCTGCACAAAGGCCAGCAGTAAAGTTATCACCTTACCCTCGTTTAAAGTTGGAATCCTTTCGGATGTAATTCTATTATTTAATTAGTTGTGTAGCCACCTTTAGCACAAATATATATGATGCTTTCAGCTTTACAACAGGTTCTTGTTCGCGCGAACTTATTTCAAGATTTTCTTTCGTCGGAGCGATCGCTTCTTCGCTCACGAAACACGCGCTATCTTATTATTTTATTGTTATCTTATCAAAAACGGAGTCACGAAGTGATAAAGAGACAATGATATAGGTAATGTTTATGACAATGCCTCGTGGGTACCTGTTGAAGAACCAGTCCCCACCTAACTTAAAAACGATTCATGCAACGTTATGCAACGGTATTATTTTTTATAATTCTTAAGTGAATAAAATATTATAATCTGCATATAAGTCATATTTGAAAACACGCTGTGATATCGATTGTGACGGTTTTTCCATCGTATTGAATTACTTCGAAGAGAAACGCTACGAAAAATAGACGTGTGCAAAATATTATAGGTCGTGCCGCTGAGAGCTCTCTTGTAACCGCTCTTTCTGTTCGTGGTTTGTGAACAGTGAGAAAGTAACAACGGAGCTCTCAGCGGTATTACTAGACATGCCATCTTTGAGTTTATGTAATAACTACCTATTCTATTTTTCTACTACATATTTATAGATATTGGTTATTCAAAAATACGTCTATGGATTTTTTTAAAAGTTCGTTCAATAGTTCCTCGTTTGGCCGCCTGCGTAGTTACGTTACCAAGATGATTACGAAGATGATTTTTGAAAAAGTTCTTTATCTCTAAAATTAATTATCACACTAATAATATTTCCATATTAAACTGGTCATCTAAATGGCAAAGAGGTTTCAATCCACCGGTAATTTAAAAAAACATTGATTTGTTAATTGAATTTATTTTAGTTTCCGTCCATAGGCACCTAAATGAAACGCAAAGGATGTTCGTAAAGCTTGATTGCGTGCTTTGAAGTTTTTTCTTCCACACATAATAAATAATAATAGTTATGCAATCACTGTAGCCTCTTTAACATAAGGTCAGCCCATTATTCTATTAATCAATTAGTTACCTGTGTACCTATTTCACTGATCGCATTGAACCTACACCTCCTAGGAGTCCTGGTTACATAAACCTACATAAGCGTACAAGGTAATGATTGGGCTTGCGGAATCTTCGGATGCAGTTTTCCTTGAAGATGCAGCGTGCCCTATGACATCTCACGACATTAACGCCATGTGGGTAGATAAACATTTAAACTACTATATTATAATTTAATTAATAGGGATTATAATTTATCGCAGTATGATCGTTAAAAAGCTTTACTTTGCGTGACATACTTACCTATAATATACATGTTGTTAAAAATGTATTAAAAATACATAATTACAAAATGCGGTACGACAGCACTGATATATATATATATATATATATATATATTTGATGTTAATATGATATTAATTTAAGCTTTTTATTTTTATTTTGAATAATTAATTAATTTTCTCATTTAAAAATACGGTTTCTAATTAAAAAAGTTCTGCTTGGTAACTTTTATTATGAGCTACAGCTGTTTCACGTTATTTACCTAGCAGAACTTACAAAAATAATAACAATTCTTAAAATAAACAAAAAAAAACTCATCGAAAAGAAGTTCTATAAATGAAAAAAAACCAATATCAATATATTTTGACGATGGGCCGACTATCTAGATTGTGTATGTTACACTTATTGTAAGATCGTAATCTAGAAAACATGTCAAGTGACATGTTTTTAGACTATTACGAGTTACGAGATAGGGTCGCCTCTAGTCCTCAGAATGCCCTTCAGTATATAACATAGTGTTTTGTGTTAGATGCAAATAGGACCAAATAAAGGGTTATGCCGCCCTAGGTTAGCGAGCTAATATATAATCTCTTAAAAAAATTTTAAAAACTCAAAAACTAAAAGTGGCCAATACAGAGACCTTCTGGAACATTCCATATGTGAGCTGCAAACGGAAGTAGCGCCATCTCTACTTGGAGAAAACGAGAAACTATTCTAACTATAGGGAATCTGGTTCAGCTGCAACCAGGATTCGAAAAAAACAAAATATCCGATACAATCTATCTAGGCATAAAAAGGTGACATATATTTTTAAAGGGAAATAACGATACAAAGAATGGAAACAAATTCTTTGTAGAGCATGCATGTTATAATTGCTCGCAAAGTGAAACGAGGAGTTTCAACCATACCAAGGGCAATGTATTTTGAACGCGAGTTCGAAACATGCATCAAAGCGTCTTGACGGTGCCCGGGGAATCCCAGTAAAGTTAAACATAAACTACTAAATTGTAAAAGTTCACTCATACAGTAGTATATCGAAAATAAATATCACGATAGATATAACACCGTGATATTATCCGAACTTTGACTGCCAACTGCTAACCCTTCAGGATATAACGTAAATTAAAAATATACCTAAAAAAATTACCTGACCTGATCATGGACACTTTAAAAGTTAAGCGAACTAGGCGTTAAATGCTTTCTAAAAGAAGGTCTCGTCAGCGTGCCCGATCTAGAGTTCTAAAGTGTTCCTTACTTCTTGTGATAAAAAAATAAATTTCGTCAGTCTGCATGGGAGTCGAAATGTTTTATATGTAATTTGGCGACATCACATTTCTTTTAAATCGTCATAAATTGAACTACTTGGAAACAACTGTTTAATGGTATTTTCATTTTTAAATGGTTTAACCTAACCTAACCTAACCCACCCTGTCATAGCCGAACCTAAGTTAATCTAACTTTAGCTGAGTGATATAGAATTTCAAGACTAAAAAGGATTTTTCAGGAATATCTTAGTAAATAAATAAATAAATAAGTGAAATTGAGACGCGAGAGAAATTTAAGCCGTATTTAAATGTGTTTTTTGTACACCGTTTCCCTTTTTGCGCCCTCTGTTAAGTTAAGTTATAATAATTATTAACGCTATATTAGTAAAGCTAGGAGATTACAAATTCCATTACAAATATACAAAAAATGCACGATCCTATGTCTTGTATCTATGAAATAAATTATTTACAAGTCCGTTTCAAACCCATTGACGCGGTGAATGGGTGTGAATGGCTGTGAATGGCGGTGAACGGCGATGAAAGGCCGCGTAATGAACCTTTATGAATATTGTAGTGCACGATACGCGGCGAAGCCTCCATTCACGTTACGGAGCTTTTTCTAGAAAATTCCACACAAGCATCGTCAAGACTTCAAGCAAAGTGGAAAAACAAATGTTAAAGGCAAAAAAAATCCGGTTCAAGACCACATTTTTCTGTTATGTACAACAGAAGATTAAATATTTATTTGAGACAAGCATCTTAACTTAGATGTCCACTATATAATGTTATGTAACCTTAACAAAGTGATTTATTCACATGAAAGATTTAAATTAGAATATCATTATTTTAATTTAAATGTAGGCATTTATTTGATAAAATATAAAGCACTTTTAACACGGATAAGTTGACATTGATAAAAACCCGATTACATGATTTTAAATTTTATTCGACTGTGTCATTAAATAAATATTTAATAAATTATTACAACACATTAATTAAATATAATGTATTTCTGTTACATTATGTTACTATCGTCAACGTGTTTTTGCTTGTTGTAGCACCTTAGGCGCCATATTATGAGATAAGATTTCTACTGGCGTATATCAACAATTATTCATTTAATTAAACATTACTCAAGAGTTTATTTCATTCTAAAAAGTCACATCGATTTAAGTGGGTCTCACGGAAAATGTCTTATAATAAACATCGGTTTAAAGTGTAGATACAATAAAACATTAACTGCAATTATAAATAATAATCTGTTGGCGTTGATACAAAGTAAAGTATCGCAATACTAAAGTGAGCAAAAGTATCCGGAGTGCATGATGATCGAGGAGGTCGTTAGGAACCCGCGAAGTCGGTCGGAGCGAACGCGGCGAAGGCAGATTCTCCTAAACCACTACCAGGAAAAGCGCGCCCCGCAAGTAGTCACCACCAATACAGACGGGAGCATCGTTGCTCTCTCGAGGACCATACAAGCACACGAGACGGTAAGTCGAACGCAACCTTCCGTATTCTGCTTCCCTGGTAGATAGAATAGGCCTATTGAAAAACTAAATATTTAATAAAATGTATTAGCAGAATCACAAGTCTATTTTTAAGCGGTGCAATGGTTAGAATATTTTTCGTTAAATAGAAAAAAGTACAAGAGTTTTAAATGCTGGCTTGAACTTGATAAGATCCATTGTCACGCAGGTATAGTCACATTACTGATTTTACAATGACCGTCAGCGAAAGAGAAAGATGCGTAAAAATATACGTGCAAAAGAGAGCGGCGTAGACGGGAGGCATGCTACTTTTCGGACCTTAAACTCGCCTATTGCTATGATTTCTGTATGAACATCAGGTCGGTATTAAAGTTTGGCATGTACTATACTTATTTTGAACATTAATTTTCGTGCTAGTAATTTTGCCTAAATCCAGGCGCACAATTGTGAATCTATTTATACCGCAATAATATTATGAATACTTTTATCATGATGCGATGTTGTAAATTCTATAGTAAAATAGGAATGATAACATTATATATATATATATAAATAAATTAATTCATTTCATCATGCGTAATTTCAATATTGTAGATTTATGATTTCGTTAATGTTCGTTTTAGATTTTCCACCAATGTGACGGTTTATTTATTTTACTTCCTAGGTTTTTCAACACACTCGGAAATCGGAAATGAATCATTTACGAAAATCATTAAAAAAACTTACCTGTATAATTAAATGTATGCATGTTAAACTTTAATTTGTGAAATGTAATTGGATATACTGTTTTTCACAATAAAAAAATAAAATCATAATAATAATAATCATTTTTTTTTAAATATGAAAATGAACAAGACACAGAAAAATAATAAAAGATAATGGTCGCAACTGGGACTTGAACCCAGAACCTTACGTCTTACCGGGGCATACATCTCTACCAATTGGTACCATTATCTTTTATTATTTTTCTGTGTCTTGTAAATTTTCATATTAAAAAAAAAGATTATTATTGTTATCTTCTTCTTCAATGATATATTACATTGATGGGAATAACCTTTAAAAGTTAAAAAGAGAGTTTTTCTAATAAAAAAAAATAAAAAAAAAAGCTTATACAAGGGTGTCCGGGCATAAAGTGCATTAACTTCGGGAGGTGATTCTACATGATGGTAGGAGTAAAAAAGATAAACAACTTTTTCCGAAATTCCAACTTTGTTTTTGTCATGCAAAAAGACGTACGTAAGGTACAAACTTACCCGATAAATTTGCTGTGCGCCCCTCCGCGACTTTGGATTGTTGTGAGTCACCCGTATCACAACAGCGGAAAATAGTACCTAGTGCTGGCCGATTTTATCGATTTAACTTAAAAAGTACCTTTAAAAGTTGAAATTTCGAAAAAAGTCAATTATTTTTTTACTTATATATCATGAGAATTACCTCCCGAAGTTAATGCACTTTACCCCCGTACATCCTGTATAGTAGATTCTTATCAGTATCCATTGATATGTCGAGTCATAAAAATTACTCATTTTCCTCGTAAAACTAATCCATATCTACGTTATTACATTTAGAAAATATATAAAAATCCATCATAAAACTGTCAAATTTTGACACCTAATCTACATTTCGATTGATTTGATAAAACCGACATATCTGATAATCATCATGTTTGTCATAATTGTTCTAATTTTGCAATTTAAAATAATCATTTTTTATGGCAATATGATTCATTCGATTCCCTCTTAAAATAAAGGCTTTATTTCGATTTCATGTGTAAATAAACTTAAATCAATACTAAATTATGAACATAGATTTGCAAGTGAAATGGAAAATATTTAAAAAAATACTTCAGTATTATACTAATAGAATGGTTTATTCATTTACCTACATTTTCAAATGGGTTTCCGTATTAGTTGTTGGTACTTGGTAACTCTATCTTTCATCTTTTTAAAAACGTCGAAATATTTATTAAAACATCCTCTACGACTTTTCACAGATATCATGAAACCATATGAATATGAAATATTTTGGAATCAACGTCTTCGACTTCAGTCTTTATTTTCCCGTGTGTTTAGAATATTTGTATCAATAAACGCTTCATTAAAAGTCAACATGGAACACATATTTTATACCAAACAAACTGTTCAAACCAATCATGCAAATAAAATAAGGTAGGTAATATTCATCGCAAGGTGTTTGATGGTAGTTGCGATGTTCTTATCAAAAGGTGCACAAGTTATATTATTTACGACGTACACACATTATCAGTGGCGATATCATATCAGGCCAGAACTGGTACGGACTACCTAATAAAATATATATTTTTTAAAACTACAAAGTGTGAAAAAAATCACTGGTAATGCGGTCCGTATTATCTTTGTTTATGACAGATTACGCGCTATTAAATTTATTTAAATTATAATCTACGGGACTATACTAAAGATCACTGTTGTAGCGTATACAATGGATTGTTATAAGGTAATGAATGAGTCGCATCCTGTTTATGACAGATTACGCGCTATTAAATTTATTTAAATTATAATCTACGGGACTATACTAAAGATCACTGTTGTAGCGTATACAATGGATTGTTATAAGGTAATGAATGAGTCGCATCCGGATCAGCTGTCGCTCATTCTAGTCAGGCTTCTAGGTTCTAGGCTCGAGGGCACCGCATAGCTAGCGCGGTTAGCTGGCGATGGTAGTCGAGGTGGCTGCCAGCGGTGCTTGCTGTTGTGACAGCATCCTGAGATCAGATGAGACACAAGGAGGAATGATCGACTCTTATCGGAGCCACATGCGTAATGCGGTCCGCATGCTTCGTAAAAATAGTAATATTTTTTAGTAATTCGTTTTATTTTTCAGTCATAACTCACAACGCAAAAACCTAAAAACAGAGTTGGGTTGGTAGCGTAGTTGTCATTTTACACCTTTTGGAAATTGATATTCTAAAGTTTGCATAATTTTCAAAACCCCTGGTATGTATAGATGAAGCTAATAATAATGTGTTAGTACAAGTTGGTGTAACCATTTAGTTTATATTTGGTGTTAGCTAAAATAAATTTCTACTTATCCTTTGGTTTTCAAAAATCGCATTTTTGGCAATCGGAGAAGGCTTCGATTTCATCTCAAATTTACCAGGGAGAGGGTGTCTTTAAACTATTAGGTTATGTATAAATAAATCGCACAAGATGTGTCAACTTTCCATAAATTTACTTAGGACCAGTTGTTTCGGAAAATTTCACATTTGAATTTCCCTCAAATCGACATTCACCGAAAAATTGGGTTGTTTCAACCTCCGTCAGAAGAAATTTCATCGAAAATTCCATAGGACCAGTTGTTTCGGAATTCCCTTCAAATTTGAATTTCCTTCAAATCGTCATTCACCGAAAAATTGGGTTGTTTCAACTTCCGTCAGCAGTGAAAATACTATAGAAATGTGATGTGAATGTGATCAGCCGAGTCCGGTCGGTTAGCGAAATAATGGGAGGCGCATGCGCAGACGCCAAAATTGTGATTCGGCGGGGAACACTTGAATAAAATTTTCAAATTTATCGAACGTTATTTGTTGCTATTTACTGCTGACGGAAGTTGAAACAATCCAAATTTTCGGTGAATGACGATTTGAAGGAAATTCAAATTTGAAGGGAATTCCGAAACAACTGGTCCTATGGAATTTTCTTCTGACGGAGGTTGAAACAACCCAATTTTTCGGTGAATGTCAATTTGAAGGAAATTCAAACGTGAAATTTTCCGAAACAACTGGTCCATAATAATTTCTACAAAATTTTAATTTCCATCAAACACCTTGGAAAAAAGGTTTCTCATTTAAATATTCAAATTTAATATATCGTGAAGTAAGATTAGGAGCACGTCCAGAGTTTACTTAAAAGGTATTCTTATAGTCACCAATTCACCCCTGATAGTTATCGTATCCAACAGCAATGACCAAAAAAAAATATTACACATTCCACGCACCAACGAAAATAAGGCGAGTATGTAAAACAGTGAACCGACCACGACCTGCCGTCGCGTTTCGGTGTGCCCAGAGTTCATCTCTTTATGAGACTGATATATACACTTAATACCGATATCTTATCACAAACTACCAGTAAACATAGCTTGGAACCACAACCCGACTGAACGTCAACCCAGCCAGTCTCTATCGGCAGTATTCTGGAAAAAAACACCAAAAGAGGCTGAAGATATTCTCAATCAATATTGCCTATCCTAGTCGCGAAGTGCTTCTTCAACTAATGCATTACACGAACAATTAAGCAGGTGTTTGAAACGTGGTTTAGTGTCGGTTGCGTTGGATTTTCAATTATCAGTTCATAGTTTGTTGTTCCGGATAGCCAAGTCGATAAAAAATGGAATATTTACCGAGAAAGCAAACAAACGGAGTAAAAGCGGTAATTATAAAATCTTATCAATTTTTGCGAAATTTGTAGGTACCATTTATTGCCTGTGCCAGCATGTTGCATCGGCTAGTAACCTTTACAAGTTATTTGTATTTTTATATAACATTTTGTTACCATTGTTGACTGTTTTTAAATAGCTTGGTGATGCAATTCGCTTTAACAAACAATAATATCCCGGTTTTAATATCGTTGATAAAATTTTATCAACGGGTCAAGCTCCTGTCAGTGATACCGTATACCATTGTATAAAGGTACATTGTACATAATATAATATGAAATTGGACATCTTTTTGTATTTGGCAATTCAATAAAAAAATGGATAACAATTAACTTAACATATTATTATATTTTACGCACGCGTTTATATAATAACAATCATAAGAATATTTAAGTTTATTTGACACTGTCCTCAGGGCAAAAAATAAGTGAATAGCGTTCATTATTTTTAAAAATTTTCACAAAATAAGGGTCCCTATTGAAAAAGAATCGAAAATATAATAAATAATGTTATGAAATATCTACATTATAAGTTACATCCGTTCTGAGGTAAAAGTGCGTTTATCCAGGATTTTCTCTATGGAATATTTGTATCTAGAAATCTAAATATATTATAGATGAGCGCTTGACACATAATCAACCCGCATATAGCGGAGAATGTAGAATAACTTTGAGATACTTCACATTCAGCAGTAGAATTACTATGACCGAAAATATTACACAAGAAATATTACATGCTCGCATACATAAAGTTAATATAAAATATTATTTACATTATGCAAATGGTTCCATGACGGTTGATCCCAGACAGTTGGCTCTCCGGCATACTTATAGTTACAAACAGGCTATAATAACATACCTTAATAAATCAATTAGGATTCTACATAATTTAATTAGCATATTACCGCACGATTACTGGCGACAAAATTATTTTGTATATCAATGACGGATGACGGGAGGTCCAACTGTCGGGTCACCCTTATAAATAGACATGAATATCGTAACTGTCAATATTTCTTATTCAAGTTTAAAAAAAAATTTAAGTAGGTAATCTTTCAGTCGGCGTTATGACACTTTTCACACAATATATTATAATGAAAGGAAAGGGTTGCTGAGCATTCTTTAGCGGATTTACTTCCTGAAAAGAGTAAGTGAAAACTAAGTGCCAGTTTTTTTTGCAGAATTTGAACAATTCAACAAAGTTCAAAGTTAATGTTCAAGTTCTGTGTAAGCTCTATTCAAACTAAACTAACGACGCCGTTTCCCAGCAGGGGTAGGTAGGGAGGACGGACCGCCATACTACTCGGTCTTGGCATAAACTCCTAGTTCTGTTATTATATTATTATGTAGGTGGGCGGGTATGAATACCGCCGCCCGGGAACTATTTAGTGGATAACCAACACTCTTTGCCACAAGTGGTTCGCTACGTTTGGTGACTTATCAGAGGTGCCCGGGTTCATGGGGTGAGGTTTGTCCGGGTCTTGGCGGCAGATGGGCCTGCCCATCAATTGCGTGGCAGGCCAGATCGGGAGAGACCGGTTGAGGAAGACCTATCCTAAACCTCTCCAGCCGGACTCTCGACCGATTGATTCGTTCGTCCGTCACTCCTAGACACATCGACCCCCAGATTCCTACCTACCCCTCATACCTTTTTCCTTACCAAGACATTACCTCTCCTTCCTTTCGTAAAAATAACTCTCCACACAGCATCCCCAAAGATGACATAGGCCTTGAGGGGAATAGTTTTCTTCAGGGCCTCCTGTGTGGAGCTATTGTAAAAAAAAATGGGTCAATTGTTTAAAAATGTTGAAACATAATGAAACTTTTTAAATAATCGATCAGCTTGGCAAGGTACTTAATTCCACGATGGGTAGGCATGTTTATACACAATACTGAAAATGAAACTTTGTAGTTGACACGTAAACATGTTTTTTATTGCATTTCCATACTTGATACTAGAGTTCGATAGGTTGGCAGGTCGATAGGACAGTCTAATAAAATACCCCTCCTGCACTGGTGATAAATATGCACATCGGTAATAGCTAATTAGTTAACTTGTCGTTCTGTTGTCGTTCGACTAGACTAATCGCTAGTATAAGCAAATTATTTCTTACATAAAACAGGCAGATACCTCTTCATAAGCTTATCGTTTTCTATTTTATATCTTTCATATATAGTGAGTTCAAAGTTTTTTTTATTTAATTCTTCTCATCTCTGTGGTTTAATTCATATTTATACGAGCTAATGGCATCTAATAAAGTCGTACTGAATTAAAAAAATATTATACATGTATTATTATTATTATTTGTTGATGGTTTTTGAAACGTAAGTCACTAGTATGGCATCATTTTGTTGACACTTCCTGATCGTTGAAACGTAGCCATTTTAGAACGAGAATGGATGGCGCCTTTATTTCATTGAATGAAAAGGAAAAGATTCAAGGGCGTTTGTTTAAAAAGTTTATTGTGGCGGAAATCGGAAAGATCTTTCTCATTTGATAGTAAACGCATTACAAGTAAGATTATAATATGTACATTTTTGATACTGATAATTCGTGGTAATTAGGTAGGGTCATCTTCAGACTGGTACAATATTTTTGATTGATTTAATTGGGAGATAAAAACGGACTACGATCGGTTATGAAAGTTAATTTTAAGAACTAACACACTTGCGATTTCCATGGTATCAACGATTTCTCGCAAAACCCTTCAAGTGCAGGCTACTAGAAGGCAGGGGTCACGGATACGCTAATAATTCACGGCTATATTACACGTGTGGGTATATCACCTAATGCCGTGTCGTGTTTACATGTTGGTTAGGGGATCAAAATGAACTCCTGACTCCCGCGACATGAAATTCAAATTGCACCATCCATATAACTATGTGTTATTGGTCCCACTCTAGAGACCAGACCATACAATAGAATACCCGGATCATTGTCTTTCGAAATAAGAAATTTACCCTTCGAATGTTAGAAAAATTACATCTTCCCAATGACATTATAAAAATACAAGACACATTATATTAATACTTATTGAACAGAAACGTAGCCCTGCCTATTATATACTAGCGAGTGGCCTGCATGCGTTGCAATACCAGTAAAATCATGATATTTTTTCTCACTGCTTGTCCTTTCCAATTGATCCCCGTTCCCCTTTCACCTCCTCATCACCACCCGAGTTCCCCCTCTACCTTCCTCGCCTTCCCCCTCCCCTTTTCCGCTGCCACCCATCCCGCGAAGCCCCCCGCCCGCGTACCCCGCCCTTGGCACTTACTTTCCGTTTTCCCCGCCTTCCCCCCTCCTTCATTATTGCTTAATGGCAACACTTAATTTTTTGTGGTTGGCAGCAGCGATTTTCGGTCAATATGTACATTGAATTACTTTGATTAATTCTGTACAATTTTTTTCTGTCAAAAATGTATTTGCAGATTTGTTTGTGTGTACGAAACTTTATAGTCCTGTAACTCAGGTAATATTGCCGATCCCAAACTAATTCTTTTAGATTCGGATTCCCCAGCCAAAAGTTAGTATAATAATAATTAAATTTATTTTTTCGGACCTAAAACCGATTTTTTTCCCTAGGAGCGCGCATAAGGTACAAACAAAGAAATAAATCGGGTCGCTAAAGTATATATGTCCACTGGACTTGTTCAGTGAAATTATGTATTGTCTCAGTAAGGCGCTCCGCCCACTGAGGCAACTGAAAACCAACTAAAACCGGCTGTTTTCTCTGTCTTGATTGGTCAAAAAGCTTGTTTAACCATAGATGAAGAACAATCAGCTGACAGCTCGCAACTAGCAGGGCAATCAGCCGTGACAGTCGCAAGATGGTCGCAAGTCACCGCTTGCGTTACCATTGACAACGGGGTTTTGTGTGATTGTGAAGTGTGCGGGCCATCACATTGTCATACAAAGGCAGTTGGCAGTTGAGAGTTTTCAGTTGCCTGAGTGGGCGGAGGCGCTAACATATCTTCACTCTAAGCATCTGTCAAACATGTAAACAAGTAAATACGGATTTCGAATAAAGAATAATTTAATCATAAAATCATTTTGGTGCCTACTTTATCGCTTGTCTGATATGATAAGTAGTTCTAATTTTGAAAATTAAAAGTTCATTGAACTTGAGATGTGTTAGTGCCTCCGCTGACGAGGCAACTGAAAAAAAAACCAGTTTGCAACTAAAACTCGCTATCCTGTGTATGTCAATGTGATGGCCCGCACACAACACAGTTTCTCAAAAACCCGTTGTCAATGGTAACGCAAGCATTGACTCGCGACTCGCACTGCTAGTTGCAACAATGACAGCTGATTGTTCTTCGACTATGGTTAAACAAGCTGAAATAATTAATGAAATCGTAAAATTGTGTTGGAAGTTTGGTTGGAAACCATAGCAACCAGCAAGTTTTAGTTTCTTCAGTGAGCGGATCGCCTTACGCACCACGCGGGAATATTTCACATTATTTACCAACTTACCCACGCACAAACAAGTAATTTAACTAACTAACTAACTAACCATCACGCCGTTTCCCCGCAGGGGTAGGCAGAGAGGACGGACCGCCAAACAACTCGGTCTTGGCATACACTCCTCGCCTCATTCACATTCATACATCTTATCATACATGCTCTTCTATTATTCTGACTCTTGACATGGCCCGACTCAAGTATTTGATTCACTTGATCGTGCCATGTCTTCCTCGGGCGTCCTCGACTTCTTCTACCATCATATATTCTCTTGACACTCCTTTCTTCATTCATTCGCTCTATAGGTCCAAACCATCTAAGCGTCCCTTTTTTAATCTTACTTATGACGCTCACATCGGCCTTGCATTCTTTTCGGATCTCCACATTCCTCACACGATCATACATGGTTTTACCACACATACGCCCCAGGGATCTCATTTCTACAGCACTCAGTCTATAAATATATCTTGATAAATGTGGTTCTTACATCTATTTTGAATTTATTAATTAGTGTAATTCTTTATGGTTTCCGGAAGCACGTTATAATATTATTTCATCCCTTTGTAGAATAATCTCTTTACGGATTGTCTTTGTCCTTTATCTTTTGTCCAGTGGCGGTTCGTGGTCTTTTTAACGGGCGGTTCAGAAATTCAAGAGAAGATATATCTAATCGAAATTTATTTACTAACTAAAGTTAGTGGGAGGGGTATCTACATACTATTGTTTTCAAATAAATTGACACTCCCCGACAAAATTATTAGATAACCAGAAAAGTTATAGAGGAATTAAATTGTTTAATGATTTTAACAGCACTCAGTGTACATTGCAATTATTTGTTTTCAATAAGAAAAATAACGTAGAATGTCGGATATATAATTGATATTTTAAAACATAAAAAAAACAAAAATGAAGGTGGCACGAAATAAAATTAGAATTTTTCACTTATACAAAAAAAAAATTCCAACCTTTTTTTCACACTGTATTTTGCCATTGTGAAAAAAAATTTGCGACAGAATATTCGCGACAATCTATAAACGCAACCGCTTTCAATTTGAATGCCGAAACAATACTGGAGAAAGCTCAACACAAAATTGCATAACTAGCGACGTCTACCGAAACTTTAGTAAAATATACTCGTAACTAAAAGATATAAAAACTTATCTAAAAAAATTAATACGAAAACAGAAGTCAAAATCGTCTACTTCAATGGTAGATTTACAAATGCCATTAGCAAAAGGTTGGAGAAATGCAGAAACAAGAAAATAAAAAATGTACCAAAATGACTACAAAGTTTAATACCATAATATATAACATTTAACTTGCATCCATATTATGGTGCAAAGTGCAAAGGTCAACCGTTAGCCGGTCATCCTGCGATAATCTCGGGTATCGCATCGGCGGGACTCGACAATGTTCGGAGGTCACATGACATCTGCGAGCGCCGCACCGAGCTGGGTTAATATTGCTTAGGTTTGTTCGTTTCACCGTCACAGGGATTTGTATCGGCTATGATTTTTTAGTATGGATGATTATGTGCGGATTGTTACGCGCACAAATTGGGAAGAGGCATCGTATTTTTCGGTGGCGCGAGTTTTAAAGGCGGAATTTTAATGTCGAGCTATCTATAATGTGCTTATATTATTATACAACAAGTTTGTTTTATTTTCTCATCTTTTTATTGGGGGTTCGCCGCACAAACGCACTTTAGAGAAAACCGCCACTGCTTTTGAAAAAGGTATAACAAATATCTAGATGTGTGATTGAATGAAATTATTTTTTCATGATTTTAGAGGAAATTTTGGCAATTATTTGTGAGGTAATGATAATTATAAAAAAAATAATTTAGCGTTATTTGCTATAAAAATATAAAATAATAAAAATGGTAAAAAAAAAAAAACATTTTTATGGGCCTAAATGCCAATTGCAAACGACGGATTGTTAATACAAAATTTTCGCATATAAATTAATATACCCAAAGAAATGCGTTTTTTGTGATGTATTTTCTTAAATTTTTTTTTTCATTTGGTATATTAACCCAATTGGTTTGAAATCATTTTTTCTTTAATTTTAATTAACTCACAAAAAATGTCAAAGTTGCCTATAAAATTATGAAAAATTAATTTCTTTAATTAACTATATTTTATAATTTTAAACTACATTGAAATAGTACATATCCGTACTAGATATTTGCTATACCTATTTAAAAAAAAATAATTATTAAGTTTGGTATTATATTTTAATATAAAATCCAAAATTTTGTTTTGAATGAAAAGGGGCAGCCGTTCCTCTTTGTCCTTAATGTATGTAATTTAGTTTGAAAAGTATTTGGTTAGATGTTGTTTATTATTTTATGTATAAATATATATAAGTACAATATCTACCACATATTCGTAGGTATTATACATAAGGTCACCGATTATCAACCAAAAAAACATTCGATTAAAATTTTTAGAAAAAATGTTAATAACTTTGCGGATATCAAATTGGACAAGAAAACCTGATTAACAAAAATAACTACATATTGTTGTAAAACTTCAGTTACGTAACAAGTGAATTAATTCCTAATTCAAATTGCCGACGTGTTGTTTATGTAACTCTATAAATGACCGGTTGGTGGCTCAGTGCTGCAAAGCATCGGGCCAGACGGGCGATTCCAAGGATAAGTACTTAATAATAAGTAGCGATTCCAAGGATAAGTACTTAATGATAAGTATGAACGAATTTTTCGGTAACTGGTATTCCAGTTCTCTCGGATGTAAGCGAAAAGTTGTTACCCTTATCCCCGGAATCGCCCCTCAACTCTGCACACATTAATTTCCCACTCCAGCTTTTAATTATGGAAGTAGGAATAATTTATGCATATATTGTTAAGCTTTTCATATCTTTTATTTTTATGTGAGTACCGTACAATAGTCCCAACTGCTGCCAACCATCTGGAGTCGATGAGACTATGGCAGCCCCAATTGGGGTAAGCTGTAAGGCTCAGAGTAGGGGAGGGGGAGGTGGGGAGAGAGGAAGCTGGGGAATTACCTGGCTATTCAGATCTGAAACTGGTCTCTGGTCACCAAACACTGTTAAAGCCATTTCGAGCAACGTTTCGATTCTAAACGATGGCCTTTCTCTAAGGCGATATTGAACGTATCCACCACTCTGGAACGTGCCGGAAATATACTATACATTAGATATATTAAATTAATAAACTGTGAAGCTTAATCAAATCAAATTTACTTTGCACGTCGGGATTTGTACTCGCGACCTCCTACCTAAGAATTGTAACCACTATCAACCACGGATGCCATTCCTAACTTACCTAACCTAACTCAGGTTAATTTATTTTGTAATAAACATAATCATTATAAAACTTAAATTTTAATTCAAATCGGCGTCTTAAATGAGTTTGTAAATTGCGTAGATTTTATTCTGTAGTAAATAGAATAAAATTAAGTCTATTTTCATGGATTTATTATATACACAAACTAATAATATATAGGCAGAAAATGCTAATTGAGACATTAAAATAGTTATTTAAAAAATATTCCTGTATCCATAAATAACCATATTAGAAAAACTATCAGATCAATCTTAATATTGTTGACTATGTGTTGGTTTCGCATTGAAATAATAAAAACTTTATTCAAAATTTTGTGTTGATTTACATTATTTAACGTCCATGTGAGGATTTCGCCAACATTTATTTACATTGCCAAAATTTTAATTTATTTTCAGTAAAAACAACGTGTTCATTAAAATGTATTTAAAAAAATGTTTTAATTGCATTGGTATCGCTGGCGTAGAGTGTTGTTGAATTTTAGTTTGATGATAATAAATAATAACCCTGAAGCTATACAAACCTCAAATAAATTGAACTCAAGGATATTTTCCCTATCTGTACGGAAGTCATAAATCATTTCTACGCATTTCTTTCAATGTCTTTAACTATTTTTAAAAACGACTTAACATTTATAATGATAATTTTCAATCCGAATTTAATTATTTGTTGTGATTTTCCATATTCAATGCTTCATGTCATCGTAGTGGTCAAATTTGAAAATAAATCGGTTACTGAAGAGCTCCATATTTTTGCCATAGTGAGTATAATTTATTTTTTAATGTAATTTCATTCGAAAAATTGTAAATTTTAATTAACGAAAATTTTTATTGTTTTCCTTGCTTCTTTGTTTGAAGCTTAGATGTAATGGAGTATAAGATACTGAATTTCACTGAACTAGGTCCTACTTAAGCGGCCCGTTCGTATACATATCGATCACGGAAATTTAAAATGCTGTAAAGGACAAAATGTTTTGTTCAGGAGACCGAAAATAATTTTTTATAATTTTTTAATCTATTTTTTCGAAAAATCATATCTCCTCTTTACCCACAATTATAAATGTTTACGTTAAAATATCGTTAAATAGATCTTCCAGAATACTTAACATTTTTGTAAATTAGTTTAATAACAGTATTTAATTTATTTATATTTTTCAGAAAAAAAAACCGTTTTAAAATGCACTTCGTAAAGACGCACTTATTTAGAAAACCTGGAAAACTTTCGTCGACGTAAATCGAAAGAGAAAGAGGCTGGCTTTGCACGCTGTATGTGTTTTTTTTTTCGAATTTCAGATATTAACTGGTAGTAGTATATTTTTATATTTTGAAAGATGATTTCTGAAAGATGTTTAATCTCGATCGATTTTTTCTCTCGATTTTTGTGATGTAAGTTTTAAAGGTATGTATCAAGGTTTAATTTTTATGTAATTTTATATTTTTGGTTTACATAGTAAGATTTCATTTTATGTGAAACACGCCTCCTGAGACCTAAGACCTAATGTTCTTTCAAACAAAAGTAGCAACAACTTCCAAATTATTGAAAAAAAAAACCACCAAATATGTTCAAATAACTGTACTTTCGTCGTCAAGCAACCAATATGTTCTACCTCTGCTAGTTTTAATTCAGGTCTAAAAAGGTTAAAACAGGTAAAAGAATTTTTTTTCACTGAAAACCGATGCTACTTTCTTTAAAAAAAAACTAAGTGATATTGGTTTCAGATCATAGCATAACAACTTGGTTTAATATCAGTTTATCATAAGGATTAATAAATGGTTAGCTAGTCGAGCGGTTTAAAGTGTTGGCGCCATAACGCGGGTTTAATCGTATGCTGGCAAAGTTCTCCACCATTGCACAAGTAGCATTTCCGCTATTTGTGATGGTAGCAGGCAGAAGAACTTGAATTATCGTCAGGCAATTCGTAATCTCGGAATGTTTGTCTTTAATAAGTTAAAAAGTAAATTTTTTTTTTTTTTTTTAATTTACATAAACAAATTTGTTTTCAAATACACCCGTACCATGTGACACTAATATATTACAAAGTAAGGAGAAATGGGTTTCGTAATTCAATTTAATTATGTTCAGTTTGAAATTATATCAAATAATTATCATCAACTCGCACAAAGTAATCTTAGATATAAATGAAATAGTCAAGTGGGAAACATTGTAGCACTCTGCAGCTAGGTAATTACTAGATACTACAATATTTAAATGCTAAGTAAATTTACTTTGCAATGATGTTATGTAATTAAGATAAGCATGAGCTGTCGGGGAAGTCGCCCGGGGCATGAATCACATAGGGTCACAAAAGGTCGGTAAAACGTTCAAAATTACGAAGGCAAGGAATTTTGATTAATTTATTGAGACAGGCTACATCTACACTATAACATTTTCCATCTAAAGTAGGATCGATTCATGGAAATAGATCCATCTTTGGATAATGTGTAAAAGAAATAAACAAAAAAATCTGCGGCTCGATGGGCATACGTGGTGCGCTAATTAAAGAGTTTGGCGCGAAAGAAGGATGGACGAAAGTAGACCGAATTCAAATGAAATGTAAATGAGGAGAATTGAAATGAATGTGAGACCCAATGTAGGTTACTCGTGGTTACTCGTAATAAACTAAGTTTTAAAAGTATACAAAACAGACATAATGCCCAAAACTTACACACATGAATGTTAAGTGATTATTTATATTAAAATATATTAATTGGTATTTTTACTGTTTTATGGATGTAGAGCGGTTTTACGGAGAAATAAATATGTATCAGGATATAATATGATATGCAAGCGGATGGAAGAAAAAGTCGAAAAGCCCCACGAGGACATTACAATCCAGTCCAAATATTAGAAAAGTTTGAGAATATTCTTGTATAGATACTCTGCAGAGTCTCTCATGGAATTTGGCGTGAATGTTTGTTTTTTGGCACACTCTAAACAATACAAATATTTTTATCAATAAAACCATTATTTCCCACTACTCGCCAAAACATAAAATTTTGTAATTCCGGAATGAGCTAATTAATACATACATAAATTATTGCTAAGCAGTTCCAGATTGTAATGGTACTGACACACTTGCTTATTACAAGCCGGCTTATGAGCATGCTCATTAATGAGCATGCTCACACAACTGTACACACTTGCTCATAAATTAACAGGCTTGGCTTGAGCTTTCTCACGAATGAGCATGCTCAAAGCCAACAATTGAATACACATGCTCTTTAACGAGCATGCTCATGTCAAATAATAAATGTCATCGTATAGAATCAGTTCTGTTCGCCCAGAATATCTTATTGCTTGCAACGCAATTATTAATTATTTCAGGAAATTATAAAAGTTAAATAAGATTTTATTATATTAAGAAAATTAAAAGATAGATTTGGGTTTGTAATTGGATCACTAGAAGAGCAAACCTTGGAGCAAGTAATCATTTGTTAGTAGAAACGCGAGAAGAAGATGTCATCGGATATAAGAATCATTTACGAATGCTTCCGCAGAAATTTGACGAGCTACTCTCTAGAATTGCATACAAAAACGAGATACTCAAATGCGGAATGATATTCCGAACTGAGATCGGATTGACATGAGCATGCTCATAAGCCAGCCTGTTCACACATGCTTAGAGTCTTCCCCTTCCATCCGATAATCCAATGAGCATGCTCATAAATAAAACGGCTGTCGATTTGAGAGCATGATCTTTTGGCTTCAAATGAGCATGCTCATTACTAGCAACGTCACTGACACACATGCTACTAGATAGTAATTGCTACTAGGTAGCATGCTCTTTGGCTTCAAATGAGCATGTGTGTCTGTAGCTTAATGCTGTAATTTTTTATTCTCATGGCTTCTATGATTGACAGTCAAAATGTCAATAAAGTACTACAAAAGAGACAAAATATGATCCCCAGGGATTTCACTTGTTACGATACGTTCGCGTCAATCGTCACCAAGGAAATACTTCCGCTTCGTCGGTTATCCTATCCCCACTAATCGTCTTGATCCAATTAACAGGTAATAATAATATGTTAGTAATACGGTGTGTTTGGGACTATCGAGTTTCTCGAGCGAGGCTAGCAGCTACCAGCCAGTATCAGCATATCGTGTTACACCCATTGGACCAAACTCACTTCTACTGAAACTGATACAGACCGGGCTGTTGAATTAAACCTTGAATCCTTTTTAATAAATTGAGCAATCATTTAAACAGGTAATCTATCTTTTGAAGTATAAAAAAAAAAATTTATCGCAAAATGTACGCGTACATAATATGTGTATTCAACATTTAAATCACTATAATTTTAAAGTCAGTTTTTGAGATTCATCGGTACCTTTCACTAATTTCCAGTGTCTCCAACCAATCTTCCCTTCTTTCCTACATACAGATTTTTTTCACTCCCAAAGTTGTGTTTTCCTTTTTCTTTCGAATCCAACTGCTTTGACTTCTATAGCGACGTGCATAATCAAGAATTATAATTCGATATTATGTTTAGGTACATATTACATAATATCTTAAGAATATATTCGAAAGCACATATGGATTTATTAAACATTGACGTTCCATAATAAATTTATTATTTGACAATGTACCTTCCACACCTTTAAATTACGCAACTCTAACCTTCGTAGATTAAATGTAATATTAAATCAAAATGTAATAACATCTTAAGAATATTCATAGCTGCATCTAGTTGTTGTAACTGAATATTAAGTGTACATCACTTATTAGATATCACACCGAGACGTTGAATATGTAAGTACACAACTTGAAGAGTAGGTACTTAATATTCTTGGAATCAACTTAAAAAACTATTATGCAAAATAAGCTACCACCTTGTTAGGTTAGGTTAAGTTTTGAAACGATTATGAAGTCTAATTTTGACAATTGAATTTACGCCATGAGAAGATCTTTCAGTTTAATGCAGAATAATTATCTCTTCAGTAATTAATCTAAGTATAAGTAAATAATCGAGTTTATTAATAATGAAACGTGCGTAAAAGCGCCCTTCGAGTAAGAAAAATCCGCGAGTCGTTCGCCGTTTCCCCTTCCCTGTGGCCGGGCCCGCCCCGTCGCGCGTCGCGTCGTCGGGTCACGCTAGTTTCACGTTACACAACTACTTCACTTCACATTAGTCAGGTGGAAAAGTTGCCGCCGGGCCGGTGCGAGCAGAAAAGCTTTAAGAGGCTTTAGTGATAATACGGCACCCCGGCTGACCGCTGACTGACTCGCCAATATGGAGTCTAAGCCCAGTAGGAGTGCTTCGCAAGATACCTTGGACGAGTCCTTCGAGTCGAGTATTCCGTACGTACCCGAGGACCCTCCCGCTATCGAAAAATTTGTCGAAACACCACCACCCGTCGGGGCGCCGAAACCCGATCAGTCTAAATTAAAATCCAAACTTAGTTCCTTCGCGTCGCCGTTCAAAAAGAAAAAATTTCAACTCGGCCCTGTGAAGCGAGGAAATCTCACCGACAGCAAGGATGATAGTGACAAGGATGCCAAAGAATCAAAACGACGGAAAAAGAAAAAAACAAAAACAGAAGAAGTAACGACCGACGAAGATCCCGGCGTTGAAGCGGAAACGGAAGGTTTTAGCGCCGAAGAAGAGTTGTTGAAGGGGAAAAAGAAGAAAAAGAGCGGAGCTCGAAGTAAAGCGGGGGCTTTCGTTAGAAAACTCGGGTCCTTCGGGGGTAGGAGGGGGGCGCGGGAAAGCCCTGAGCCGGGTGGGGGAGGGGATAAACACTCTTCAGGCAGCTCCAGCCTCACTCCTATTTCAGTTAGACGTCGCACCCCGGACGGACAGGACGGACCGCCCTCGGACCCGAGTATCAACGATGAGTCCGGTTCAGGGTATGGTTCGGTGGAGAACGTCGAGGCAACTCGCACCGCTATGTCCTCTCCTCCGATAAGCGAATCGAAAATAGAACAAACTGAATCATTCGACATAAAACAAGTTCAACCTCTTCACCCGCAAACAGATATCACGGAAGCGATTAAGGAAGAAGTGACGTCATTTGAATCGGTCGATCAAGACATTTTGGACACAGACCCTCCCCCGATAGAAGATCCTCAAGAAGAAGTTGACTCAACGGCGATAGCGACTACTCACCCAGTTTCTACCCTTCCGTTCGCCGTTTCAACGTGGAAACGTAAGAAAACCGCAAGTGTTCAAGTCATACCCCGGCCGATCGAATCTCCCAGTCCAGAGGACGCGCTCCGCAGGAGGATAGCTTTCGTGGCCCAGGCCAGTGTGTGTCTGTCCGAGGATCGTGAGGACTGGGACCTGGAAGAGGCGGAATCCTCTTCCCCGCGACTGTCCCGCATGGTGCAACTGGCGCAGCAGCGGCGCAGGTCCTCCGCGCAGAGCACAGACCGCAGCCGGGAGCCGAGCCAGGCCACTAGTACGGACCCAGACGCCAGTCAAGACCAGATCAGCCAGGACGCCGAGAGGACAGACGACGAGGACTTCCAGGACACAGAGGAGACCCGACTGCTGCCGGAACACGGCATGCCCCCGTTTGGCGATCTATTAGACGGATCTGACCCCAAAGGAGACATGGGCAGCGGCTCTTCGGTAAGGCTTGCTATCTTATAACCAGCTGACTTCTATCGTTAAAATGCGCTTTAGACACTTTTTTCACTTGTACATATTTTACATTAATCCTGTAAGTTTGGACGATGGCGGTTAATATATGTAAGTATTTATTTCGCTGTTCCCAAAACAGTTGATATAAATGTAAAATAATGAGTTTCTGTCAAAATCAAAGTTACCAAAAAAGGTGATCGGTGGTGAAAGGTATCGTGGAAACGACCGCTTTGAGCACCTTTAAAGTTTGCCTATTTTATTTTTAGTAGTAAAATCGCAGGGAAAATTGCTTACCGGAAACCCCAATGAAACTTAATTTTAATAGAAAAAAACCCTACGTTGTTTTAAATTTATATTATTGCCAAATTGTTGTACAACAATAATTACGTAGGTACATATGATCACATAGAGTTTTCGCGGCAGCGTGAAATTCTATACCTAGCTCTGACAACTGATAGCGCTCGCAAGTAGCTGCCAAGATATCTGCATATTGTTATTGGTGTCACTAATGTGAATAAATATGACGATATCTAATAATGCACTTCATTGAATGTCAGAATTAAAAGCTCTTTTACTAAACAAGTCCTTTAACATTCTGAATATGGAAGCCTTACGTAACTTCCTGAACCGGTTTTCAGTTTGCCCCCGTCTGTGATCAAAGATGCTACGTTGATAAATTCGCGCTCTTCCTTGATTAAATTTACAAACATTCATTACTTCATATCGCGAAATTCATTCAGCGTAGTTAATGTTATGTAATGAGTCGTTACTTCAGAAATAAAATAATATAATATCTCAACTTGTTTGCAATAATTAGCAAATTAGAAGCAAGTTATCTAAATAATGTATGCATGAATTAATGAATAATTTTGCATTAATTTTTAATCACAATGATTTCATATGATGAACAATTATTAATTTCAAGCTGTCAAGTTTAGAAGTTAGTTAATACATAGTGAGTTTTCCTATCGCGTTTATAATGGCTTATCCCACGCACCATACTAGAGCTTGTGAGTGTTGCGGATGGAAAGTGGAGACAACCACTATTCACAATGTAAGTCTGTAAATACCATTTTTACAATTGTAATTATTTAATTTCCTTAGGGACAGGTTGTTTCACAAAATTTGAATAATTCATCAAATTTCAAAGTTGATTTTCAAGTTCTGTGAGAGTTATATTCAAGTTCTGTTATAGTTTCGTTCTCCGGAGGTACTGGCCCGTAATGATATAAAAACAGAACTTGAATAGAACTTTAAAATTAACTTTGATATTTAAAGAATTATTCACATTCTGTGAAACAACTGGACCTTACTAATTACGTTCAATTATTGAACTGTATGTTCACATGATTGTTAAAATAAGTATTTAATATGATATATTAAAACAATTTAAACTTTAAATCGTTGTGTGTATCATAATAATAGTTACTATAACAATTTCACCACGAATTTTCTGTATTAAAAATAGAATGAAAAGGCGAAGTCCTTGCGGACCCGATTTTAATTCGTTAGAATTTGTATTCGTTGGAAATTGAATTAGTTTGTAATTGAATACGTTTGAAATTGAATTCGTTAGTATTTGAATTCGTTTGAAATTGAATTTGCTTGAATTTGAATTTGTCTTGGTTTGAATTTGAATTTCAAACGATTTGAAATCGCGTTCGCACGACATCGCCCAATTCGCCCAACATCGCAAACAAATAATGTTATTCGCTTGTGGTAGTATGGATATGATAGTTCTATGGGTTTAATATTAGCCGCTACTTTTTATTTTATGGACGCTGTCAGTCAAAAGACTCCTCTAACGTCTATTTACAATAATTGTCACAAGTTATAAGTCATAAGGAATGTTCCTAAACAAATTATTTGCAATACTGTCTCTGTTCTGGCCTTGACATTTTTTCACGAGCACGTGAAAAATTAAGTGTAACCCCCAGGGTGGCATGTAGGTAGGAAGTTATACTAGTCCCAACGAGAGATAGTACGTAACGCAATCGTTTTAGTATCATATCCTGTCTTTTTCGTTTTTAATAAAGACGTGAGAGAAGGAAGAAAACAAACGTCAATGATGTCCGTACCAGCTCTCGCTGGAAGAAAGAAGTTTTACATTTGAAATAAATTGTGTACTGTTTTGTTTCAAAGACAATTGACTTTATTTTCGATATGGCTCTCTTAACAAGCATGGAGATATAATATCGTTTAGTTATTTTAACAGCTGTACCATTTTTCATCTCTGGTGGATTCAGATATTAGTTTTGTAATGGAAGCAAAATTCTTTAATTAATGTCTATACAGGACAGAACAAGTCTTTATTGTATTATCATGATACAATATATTATATCGTATCGATTATTGTATCACGATACAATAAATATCCATTAATAGATTTCTTGATAAACAAGACAGAAATTCTGGGAATCGTTTTTGTTTTATTTTTTATCTAAGATTTGCTATGACTAACCGATTGAATTAATTTATATGGCTGTTTAAAATTTTTTTAATCATGCATTAAATTTGAAGTTAATTTTCACGTTCTGTGTAAGTTCTGTTATTATATCAGCTTCTGTTATTATTATAGGCAAGTTGCTTCATAAGCCTGAAATAGTCATAGAACTTCAATAGAACTTTCACAGAACGTGGAAATTAATATAAATATTTGATGAATTGTTAATTTTTTTTAAACAACCCACTCTTGTATGAAGCACTTAAAATAATGAATAAATTGAATATTGTATATGGTATAGGCACCTAAACCTTTTTTTCTTATTGAATTTAAATATCTCATTAAATTAAATATATTTATTAATTTTATTTAGGTACCGTAGTTTACCATTGTAGTAAAATGATCGTGGTTCAAGTCCTGTCCACATCATGTCGTCATTCATTATGTGTACTTTTTGGATCACCGTACAGTGCACCGTGGCATTACAGTGTATTGGTTTTGCGACATTTCAACAATGTGCAGTCAATCGAAGTGAAGTCGCGGTCACCAGCTGATATTGTATTACGGATCACACGATATGCCATTCTCTGCGTACAATATACGAGTTGGTTGCACGAATCCGTATAATGTTACGTGATTTTTTAAATAAATAATAAGAGTTGAAAGTTATAAGAAAATCACAAATACCTACTGTATTAAATTATGACTGGGTAATGAATTCAATTAATAATTATTTTATCAAAACTTTTTGATACCAAAACGAAATGACTGACAAAAAATGGCGAAAGTATTTTTTCTCCAACCTCTACCCTACCTACGAATATATTGTGCATTCATAAATATGTTGTACGATATGCCCTGGAATTGCAAAGGTGCGCTGCAGAAATAGCTCCAATTTTGACGAAGCTTTTTAAAATGATATCCCCGAAGTCTGGCTCTGTACCCTCTGGTTGGAAAAAAGCGATTATCCATCCTATTCCAAAGAAGGGTGACCGCTCTAACCCGGCCAACTACTGCCCGATAGCGATCACATCAGTTCTATCCAAGGTGATGGGACGTGTGATCAACGACAAACTGCAAAGAACAAAATTATCAACGATCGTCGGTGATCTTCTCGCGTATGTGACGCATGTTTGGGAGCGGTGCGTGGAACGTATCGGCGAAACCCATCGGTCTCACTGGATATTTCCAAGGCTTTTGACCGGGTCTGGCTCCGAGGACTTGTCAACAAACTGCTTTCTTACGGACTTCCCGCATCCTTGTGTAAGTGGATTGCCGACTTTTTGAGGGAGAGGTCGATTCAGACGGTTGCTGATGGTTTCACCTCTTCCTCGTACTCGATAAATGCTGGCGTCCCACAGGGATCGGTTCTGTCTCCGACTTTGTTTTTGTTGCACATCAATGACTTTTTGACATAATATGCACCTATTCATTGCTACGCGGATGACAGTACAGTTCATGATAGCTTTTTGTCTGACAAGCCCCCAAAGGGTGCACAAATTCCAACGGCTCGGAGGGCTTTTAAGCAAAGAATGGACGATTACCTCGAGAGTGTTTTCTCTTGGGGTAAGAATAATCTCGTCGAATTCAATGTTTCAAAGACCCAATCATGTCTGATTACGTCTAAAAGGGATCGATATAGTCTCCTTCAACGGTAGCATTCTTCCGAACAGGTCCTCCATTGATATGCTCGGTGTAACTCTAAGTGAACAGCTCAGGTACGGGGGCTCCATCGAGGCCAGAGTTAAGTTGGCCTCTCAGAAACTGGGCGTACTGTACAGGGCCCGCAGATACTTTAATATTGCACAACTGCTAACCCTGTACAATTCGTAAGTACGCCCACGGTTTAATTTGGCAGCCATCTCTGGTCAGGAGCCCCAATATATCTGAAAAAAAAACCCTCGACTCTATGGTCCGCTTGATATATTCTCCCGTCTTAACAAACGGATTTTTTTTTTTACATTAGGTCCACACAGGAGGCCCTGAGGAAAATAATTTCCCTCAGGGCCTATGTTATCTTTGGGGATGCCGTGCGGAGGGTATTTTTAAGGAAAGGAAGGAGAGGAAGTTCTGGGAAGGAAAAAGGTATGAGGGTTGGGTAGGAATCTGGGGTTCAGTGTGTCTAGATAATCCGCCGCCAAGACCTAGATAAACCTTACCCCATGAACCCGGGCACCCCTGCTAAGTCACCAAACGTAGCGAACCACTTGGGGTGACCTATGGCAGAGGTGTTGGTTAACCAATAAATGTTTCCCGGGGCGGCGGTACCCATTCCCGCCTCTCAAATTGAGAAGGCATCGGGTAGGAATGCTGTCCTTGTCCTCACAACATCTTCAAAGATGATATAGGCCCTGAGGGAAATTATTTTTGAGTTAATGTTAAAAAAAATGTAGGTAAAACCTGAAAGATGATTATCATATATTACTTGCATTTTCACCGTGATTTATATTCAAAATACACTAATATCAATTCTTCCTAGGAATTTCGGACCTTTTTTTACATAAGGTAATAAATAGCGCGTTGAGACAATGTTGCGTAACTCCTTCCTATTATTAACCGGATTTGTATGGTAACGAAATGCACAGGGCGTCATTATACAGAATGTATCAGAATGTACCCGACAAACTGTAACCAGCGATTCCTGAATTTATTTGGAGTAAAACATGTAATTTCACCAGACAACAAAATGACACCTACATTTTCACACCAAACATGCTCAGGAATCGTAAGTGTGATGAGCGTGGGAACAATAATATTGAACAATAAGATTTTCTATACCATATTATGGTTTCATGACAAAAGGTCGGTTGTCTCTAATCTTGCGATTTTCATTAAAAAAATATTACAAAATCAATGGATAATCAAATCCAAGTTGATGTAATCAATATAGACTTCTCGAACGCGTTTGATAAAATTGATTACAATAATTTTTTAACCAAAATACTAGCTCTGGGAATTCACGGGGTTTGTATCGATGATTAGTCTCCTGTCCTGGTGGGCATATTCAAGGAGTAACAGTCAATGTCTTCATATCTGAGATTGTAAATATACCTTCAAGTGTGTCCCGAGGATCTCGTATGGAACCGTCGCTGTTTACAATTTCCATCAATAACATTATAAAATGCTATTATGCAAACGTTCTACTCTTCGCCAACGGTATAAATATATTCTTTCCTATTACTTATATTATTGACTGCTATAAATTACAATAAGATCTGTATATACTTAATGTCTATTGTATATAACTAATAATATATAGCCAGCTAATTTTACTCAAAAACGTTACACTAATTCGTGACCTAGGCGTTCTATGGTGTTCTGCTTCCGTTCAAGGCGTTTAATTATAATATGATTTTGAAGAAAGACCTTAGAATTTTAAAATTCTTATTCTGTATTGAAAAATAATTCAAAAACATTCAAGCACTTAAAATATTGTAATTTTCTCAAATTCACAGTCATCTTGAATTTTGCTTCACCCATACGGAATCGTCTATATATAATATTTACTTAATGCGCATTAAAGACATCTAAAGAAAATGTGTCCATCATTTAAATTTTAATACAAATATTGGCAACCATGACATAAAAAGCTCGATGGATTATTATGGGCCAAAACCGCAGATATAATATATCTCCCTAAAATTATCAAAGGCTTTATAGATAGTTTGCCCCTTTTGTCTTAGAATAATTTTAGAGTCGTAATCGTTAGGACCAGAGAAAAACCACATTTTCATCTTCATAATTGTTCTACTAATTTTAGATAAACGCTTTTTATATTCAGAGCGAGAGAATTTTAAAGATATGTGGACATATTTTCGTGTAATTTAAGACCGTTTAAAAATATATATCTTAGCTAACGTTGAATAATTTTAAATATCATATTGCAAATTATCATGATTGTTGCTATGAATCCTGTCCAATTGCATTCCATTCATTTTATAAACATTTGTTCAGTTATTATAATAGTGATTATTGCTGTTGTTAGTGTAGTGAGGATACATTATTCAATATAATATGTTTTGAAATTTATTACGTAGTTTTTTCGTTACCTTGTATATTGTCATTTATTTTTGTTTATTTTATCTTATTTTATTTTTTATTAATTATTTATAATTTTTTTATATATATAGCACACGGATTCTTAGTTTTTGATTATAATTTTATATTTATTTTAAAATAACAAATTAAATTTCATTTCTATTATTTATAAGTTTATTATATTATATAGATGTAAAAATCTATTCATTTTCCAAATTATATAAATTCAACGTTTCGGAAACCGTTACGGTGGCCATCGTTCCCTGATAATGAACACTGCAACGCTGTTGGAAACATTAGAAAAAGTAGTAGGAAGCGCAACAAAGTATAAGAACCCAAAAATTATTTACGAAAATATCTAAATATGTCTCATGCATTGCTGGTTAAAGTCTGTCGGGTACGTACTGATATGCGTTTTAAGAGTAAAATAAATGTTTGTATTAACTATTGAGTCTTTATTATATTTACTTATTACAAAAATATAACATTGACTTTATAAATATGCAAAATTACATAATATTATTTTCCCAATTATTCTACCACTTCATAAGTGTAGCTTTTGGTTATGGGAGAAGTATTTACATGAAGAAAATAATGCTTAAAAGGCGGTATGCAAACGATAATCAAACTAAAATTAATTCAACATATACAAGAAGGTAAGTAATTCAACAATCAAAATAACTACACACGTAATTACGTAAATTATACGTAATTACGTATAATTTACGTAATTATTATTTACCAATTACGTACGACCTAATAAAAAATAAATAAAATAAAAAACAATAGAATCCCGTCAAATAAACTAACATAATTATCATTTTAATATATATTTCTATCCATTTATTCCATTTCCAATTCATTTTACAATAATATCATTTTAATGTATGTATGTAATATCATGTATATTTCTATCAATTTATTCCATTTCTAATTTATTTTACTGTAATATCATTTTAATATATGTATGTAATATATGTTTAATAACCTTTCCTGTGATTTGTAAGATCAAACTCGTTAGAGAATTAATTCACACTTCCAATCAACTGCCTTTTATTGTATCGAACCTAAAATGTAATTAACCTTCATATTCAAATAACCATGTTTGTATACAATTTATGTAACTCTACGTCTGTCTCGACACAGGTTTACCCTAGTGAGACAGGCATTGAAAAAAAATAACATGTAATTATAATATATGTATAGATTAAATAATAATAAAAATAAAAAAATTCAACTGGATCAATTTAAAAAAAAATAGTTTTTGAAAAATACGCAAAGTTTTTAATTTTTTTTTTCTATTACAGTAATCTCTAAAAATATAATATCATTATCCAATTTCAAGGAGTAAATTTGCTTTTTGAACTGTTAATTTTTCTAAGTTTCGGTTACATTTATTTTGTTTTTGGATAATAATTTATTGTACCATACCTAAATTAGTAATTAGTGGCGCTAAAATTTGTTTTTGAATCTATTGCTTTTGCTATCTGAGGCGTAAATTTTATTAATGAAATACAAATTAGTTACTTTTATGCAATTCTTTGATATAACATGGCTGGTGGTGTGTAATAATCATTTAATACACGTGAGGAGTAAGAAATACAAAACATAAATATAAAACTTGAAGTTTGCGCGCGGTGCATTGGTGATGGGATACTTATCGTGTTGCCAGGAATGTTCTTATATAAAGTACAGATTTCATTAGATGCATCTTGTCTTAAGAATTTTATATTTTATAAATGAAGAAACTAAAGGAAAGGAAATTGCTGCAAACCAATCCCAGGATTGAAACCAGAGAGAGAGAAATGAATCTATGATAAATAGTAAATTTATAAATGATATTGATACATAAAATAATAAACAACTAGCTAACAAAATAATTTCCAAATAAAATTATATACAACAAAAACGTGCATTGAAATCAGACTTTCAAAAAAGGACAAAGCGAATACACAAAATAATTTTCTTTATAAAGAAAAGGAAGGAAGTATTATAATACCCTACCAAAAACTGAAAAAAGTCTCCACCAATTGGTAGATTTAAGACGTATTGCAGGAGCCACTTTAAGAGGATACCCGGCGGTGATTTTTCCATACATACGTATCCCCCATTTATCTCTCTGGATTTTAACCCTAGAGCAAATATTTTTTTTACATAATATAGATATTAACCACTAGCGTGTCGGTCCTTTTATGTTTTTTTTTTTAATAAGTTACTTATAGAAGTTACGACCTTCCAAAAATCAATAAAATTGACTGATTTAAACGCCGTCAAAAGACGTTCAGTATACAAACTAGACAATGTTTTTAAAAAAAAACTTTCGCTCAGTATTCGGGAGGTAAGGGGGCGGGGGAGAGAGTTTAGAAAAATACGTATGTATTTGTGCGAAGGATGTCACATAGTCAATGATCGATATTCGATATGCAGGGGGACGATGGGGGACGGACGGGGCGGGAGGGCTAGTAGGTAGCTACACGTGCACGCACACATCGATAAATCGCTCGCGAGTCCAGTGTGACAGGGATCAATGATTTGATTCTAAATATCTACGGACGATATTTTCAGAGTACCGGGTAAGCTCTTAAGTAAAAGAAAAAACAGTTTAGAAGGTATAATTAATTAGTCTTTTGTAAACTTTGTTGTACAAATTACTAAAATAAAATTAATAAATAAATAAAGAAAAATTCTTTTCGACACTGGGAGGGTTGTTGTTATAAACCAAATATATGTATTTTGGGTATATTTAATAGTGGGTTTATTATGTTCGAGTTTTTGCAGTTTAATAGTTTGTCGTCCTAACGTAAACGTTCTCAACGTCCATTGTTGCTATACCCACTATACTACTGTGCAGTTCTTATTTACCTTGACTTTTTAAATACATGTATCTTTTCAGTGTATCTGTATTTGAATATAAATAATAGTTGGTAGTTTACCTTTATCCACTGTTTTATTGCGATGTTGTAGAATAAATTTATGAATTATTTTATTCTTCGCGTCGTTTATAGCTGAATTAATTTCTTTTGATTTCCAGAACATTGGAGAAAATATTGCATTAAGGTAATACTTAGAATTCATTATCTGCTCTTTTGTTAATAATTATTTTAAGAAAAAACTGTTTTTACAAGTTATCCTTTAAAATATTAGATGAATTAATTATTTTATTTGCGCCAACATATTCAATGTGAATATTAATAAATAGTTTTGTGAATGAACAAACTCATATCTTTTAAGAAAGGCTTACATTAATGCAATATTATAGTTAGATGCTTTCTTGAAAGATTTGAGCTTGTTTATGGACTAGCTATTTATTTTATTCTCTCTCTAAGTTATTTATTCATATTGCGTGTGGTGTACGGACGAAAGCATAACTTGCAAAAAGTGTTTTTTCTTAAAATAATTAAACTAGCTCCATCTGTGAAGATACCTTAAACATAATTCTATCATTTTATTCTACCCCAATAAACATTGTTTCGTATTTGTCATGCGATGCATTATCAGTATTTTAAATATAAAGATAATTGGTCAAATCAATATCTCGGAAAATGAATCATTTAATTTGTTTCGGAAAGATAAATAAAACATTTTATTTTGGACTGGGCACTAATAAAATTAATTATTTATCGGTAGGTAGTAAGTACCTACCAACCCAAATAAAATGATTAATAATTTTATCTGCTGGAAGATAATAAACGTTGATCGATGACAATTATTCATAAGATTTTCATTATTGTTTTTGCATTCGTAGACGAGAGACGTGCTTTGAAATTTTATTAACTGATCTGTGTTGAAAATAAGTTACAATGTCTCCAAAGCGCGAGGTAACTAAGACTTGATGTTTATCTAATAATGTTTTTTAAGTTATGTAATTATTTTAGAGATATGAAAAAAACTAATTTTTCTTTGTAAAATCATGAAATTAGATTGAATCTGTCGTAAGATAAGATACTGTTTTCAAACAGAGGAGGTCGTCAAACTTTGTGTTTTTTTTAATTATATGTACTAACTTGAATAATAGATAAGTCAAAAGAATTAATTATCTGCTCTTTCATGGATGGCGCTTATTTAATTATTTTAGGATTTTTTTTTGCATGATACGCAGTATTAAGATTAATTATTTGTTTACGCCCGTACATACGCAATATGAATATGAATAAATAGTTTTGTCCGTATAAAAACTCTATTAAAAACCCTATAAATGAGAATAATATTAACAATGGAGAAAGAAAAGATAAAACTAGATAGATATAATAATAAGGGTTTTAGGTATATTAGTTTTAAGATATTATATTAATAGTTGTACAGCTATTTTAAAGGTTTATCTAAGTTGTATCTAAGTATATTATGTTTTACAGCATGTGGTTTGCAATAATGATACGACATATTTTAACAATCCAACTATTTATTTCATTTTAAATTTAGATGCCACAACAGGATCTAAACTGTAATTTCACGAAATCTCTCCGCAGATCATTTCGATTTAATTACAAGGATGACTAAAAGTGGTCTTAGTCTATTCAGAATAGTAAGGTTTTCTCAACATTTATTTATTCTTCCTTCTTAAATTTGCAACATTTCCCATAGGATGCATGGGTAGAAAAAACACCCCTTTGTTCTTTTCGTAGCTAATATATTTGTTTTTATTTATTTCCAGGCACACCCCGCGCCGCTGGGAGGAGACAGACGCGAACACCTGTACAAGATCCTGGTGATCGGTGAGCTGGGCACCGGGAAGACGTCCATCATAAAACGCTATGTCCATCAGTTCTTTAGTCAGCACTACCGTGCCACCATCGGCGTGGACTTCGCGCTCAAGGTGCTCAACTGGGACTCTAACACCACCATTCGATTACAGCTGTGGGACATTGCTGGTAAGTTCCCATTTCTTCTATATTTGTCTACACAGGACGTAGAAACCGAAACCGTGCTTTGCGGTGTCGGAAGATAGATAAACAATTATTTGTCATAGAGTGGAAGTTATTTTATACTGCTTTATTGTCCCACAACCTTCCCAATATTGGGGATTCCACAGTGCCAAGAAGAAAGCTTCCTTTTTTACATTTTTTTTATTTATTTAATGTTATAACATAAAGATTTTTTTACACTGTATTTTTAATAATGTGTGCTTCACTGGGTACTTTACCCGTGCTGAGGCCCTCATTTTACAATTAAATTACAATATAATAATTATTCAAAGTGTAATTTTATTGTTCAATAAGTTGAAATAATAATAATACGTGGTGCATGGTTCTATCTTTATTACTATGTAGATTAACACGTTTGACGTTTTGATCAAACAAAAATGACTACCATAATTTTATAAATATTAGAATTTTATTATCATCAAATTAAACCTACACGTATTATAAAATTAAATTAAAATAACCTACTTTTACCCAGCTTTTGATGTATCATTTTTATTTACGCACCAGACTTTCACACACTTTTCCATAAAAATGATCATCTAGTAAATCCACGCTATGCAAATGTAGTATATACGTGTAATCAATACAAAACATTTAGAATTTAAAAAAAAAATCATTTAAAATATTTTTTCTTTAACGCACCAGACTTTTAGGTCCGGGTTTAGTTTTTCCCGTAGAAAAAACCCTTTCACATACTTTTCCATAAAAATGATCATCTAGTAAATCCACGCTATGCAAGTGTATTATATAAGTATAATTAATACAAAACAATACAAGAACAACATGTTAACCCACCATACTATTAAATGGGAAAATAATTCACCGACTCCAGATATTTTCATATCAGAGGATTCGGCTCGGTGGAATTCCTAATTTGACCGATAAATCCTACAGATCCCTCAATATAAATATTCAAAAAATCTTTCGTAATCCTACATGTATTTAAAATCACTGATTTTTGCATTTTTATTTATAAATTCTTTGACATATCTATACGCCTAAATTTTTAATGAGAGACTTGGGAATTACATTATAATAATTTACGCACCAGATTTTCAGGTCCGGGTTTAGTTTTTCCCATAGGAAAAACTAAAATAACTAACTTTCATACACTTTTCCATATAAATGATCATCTAGTAAATCCACTTTATGCAAGTGTATTATATAAGTATAATTAATACAATACAATACAAGAACAACATGTTAATCTACCAAACTATTAAATGGGAATATAATTCACCGACTCCAGATATTTTCATATCAGAGGGTTCGGCTCAGTGGAATTCCTAATTTGACCGATAAATCCTACAGATCCCTCAATATAAATATTTAAAAAATCTTTCGTAATCCTACATGTATTTAAAATGACTGATTTTTGCATTTTTATATACAAATTCTTTGACAAATCTAATATGCCTAAATTTTTTATGAGAGAGCTTAAAAAAATAAAATAATAATAGCTTAAACAATATAATAATAATAATTATATTGTTTAAAATTTCATTGGCTATCAAATAAACCCTAGGAGAACTTTAATCCCCTTTGTTGCGGACTACCAAATTATTAAATTTATCTTTTAATTCGTGGTAGTTATACCAGATAATGCCTTTTAGGTGCAAATAATCATTTTCGGCTGCAGGGGCTTGTATGCTTTGCACTTTGACAGAATACTCAAAAAACGGCTTTTTAGGTAATCTTTCGGGTATGCATTAATTACGTGAGCAAAAAATGGGGGGAAGGGGGTCAATAAAAATCTCACGTCAACTTTAAAAGAATATATTATACTATTAAATGGGAAAATAATTCACCGACTCCAGATATTTTCATATCAGAGGGTTCGGCTCGGTGGAATTCCTAATTTGACCGATAAATCCTACAGATCCCTCAATATAAATATTTAAAAAATCTTTCGTAATCCTACATGTATTTAAAATGACTGATTCACAAAGCACTCTTCTTAGGGTGAATTGCCTATTCCATAAAAAAAATGACTGATTTTTGCATTTTTATATACAAATTCTTTGACAAATCTAATACGCCAAAATTTTTAATGAGAGAACTAGGTGTAATGCCAGTAGCCGAAATAACAAATGGTAATATTTTTATAGTCTGAGAATGCCAAATTCTTTTAATTTCATTTCCTAAATCTGTAAAATTTCTTATTTTTTTCATAAACAGATTTTTCAATATTACAGGAATTTGGAATAGCTACATCAATGATATAAGTTCATTTTTTTAATTTTGTCATGTAAAACTATATCGTGTCTATTGTGACTAATTGGTCTGTCTGTTAGTATAGTTTAATCATAATAAATTTTAAAGAAATTATTTTCTAATAATGAATTTGGTTCGTATTCATAATATGGTACTATATTATGACAGTCAATCAAGTTATGTTTAATTACCAAACTTTGGTGAATTATTTTTAAAACCTGATTGTGCCTAAATGTATACTCAGACGGCGCTAATATAGAACATCCCGATATAATATGTTCTATAGTTTCCGGAAATATATAGAACATATATTTCCGGAATATATGTTCTATATATTTTATAGAGATTTTTATTATAGAGGTAATAAAAAAAGTAAGAAAAAAATCTCACGTGGGGGGGGGAGGGTCCCACCAAATCGCACTTAATCTTACCAAGGGGGGAGGGTCTAAATTTAAAAAAAAACAGCTCACGTAATTAATGTGTGTCCCCTTACGTGATAGCGAATATTATATATATATCCGGTCCATTATATGCTGGAAGATACAAACCGCTATAGGTATGGGAGAGACATCACTCTGTGTAATTTATTAAGAGTTTAAATTTTTTTTAAATTAATTACGATTAAAATACATACTGGTATATTCACATTCCTCCTAAATAGGGATTCCTGTTCAGAAGCGGTCTGTAGGTTGATGTGTTGATGTTACTTCATGATTTTCCTCATCTTCGTATTTGTTGATTTCGTCATCTTCAGTTCTGTATGTATGACATGTATTGTATGTATTTATCTAATATGACATGAAATGCAATAATAATATGAGATTTCATTTATCTTCAACAATAAGGTAATTAATGTCTGTCGATAGCCTCTATGATTATTAGCGTTACAAAACGGACGGGCACAGAATGTCTATTGTTATTAATCCATTTTTAGGTACATTAGTCCTAATAATTTATTAATTTATAGTTCTTATTTTTCTTTGTATACATAATAAATAAAATAAACATCGAATAATCTTTTTATTACCAATGATTGTATTTGTCAATAGACTTATTTGACTACTGAAATGTCAAGATAAGATTCTCTGTCATCAAAGTTATCTTTGTACAAATAATGAGATAGAGAGAGTGCGTGCTTGTTTATGAGTTTCTAGTTAACACTTTACGTAGCCCTTATCTGTGACACGCATTTTCTTTAAGGGATATGATAGGGCGGGCATAGGAAGCAAGGTATTGGATTTTTACGAATTAAATATTTTTTAATCTATCTATAAAATATATATTTTTTTAAATATTGTTAGTATCGTTTTACTTAGGTCACTTGGGCTAATATTACGTTTCCATTTCAATTATTGTGTGTTAGATTCGCAGAGAACAATTTTATAAACTAAATTCACTTTTTTTGTAAAAGTTATAAAAACTATAACTATCATACAATTATATAAATTCTAAAATTCATTAGGTATTTACCTAAATCTTGAAAGTCAAAAATATTCATCAATACCTAAAGCGAATATCAATTTTTCTATCGTACCTATTTCACGTTAGAAATAGTTTTAAAATGCACAATGTGACGGAAAATGTGTTTTAACCTATTAATTCAGAAGTCAACATTTCTCATATTAGTCATCATCAAACATACTAATTCCCGTCGTCTGTGCTGTACGTTAGTCCTGCATGAAATCTGGTTGAGTTTGAGTGAACTCAAATTTGCTTTTAATGTGTCGGTTTTAAAAATTGGGACTGATTGTGTGAAGAAATCAGAAAGCCTATGAAGGACGTATCTATAATGTAATATTTTTATACATTTTCAAAATTGGAACTGATTTGTCAAGTTTCACACTATCCCGTGATTTTTCACAGGACTGCTAGTATTTACTATTTTAGAAAAATATCTAAATAAATATCTGGAAAATATTTACAGCTAGTTTAATTTGAACAGTGTATGACCGAGGATCTCGTAAAAAATGCTCATTCTGTAATAGTCGTAAAAGATTATGTATGTACCTAGACCTACAAACGCATGATAAAATATTTCTCTATTCAAACATTCTATTTGACAACTCTATTTGTCTTTACATCATGGAAGAAATATTACGCTTCACTAGAAAGATGATAAAATTATCACAAAAGTCAACAATATTCACGAATGTAAAGGTTTATACAAATATTGCTGCATTCAAAGAACTTAGTACCTACGACTTCATTAATTTAATATTCTAATATTTATCTGTCAAATATATAATATAATATTCTATTCATATATAATATTCATATGTCAATGCTACGCACCTACTACGTTGTAAAATTGTCATTTTTATTTCGAAAGATTTTCGTAATGAAAATAATTAGGTACGTACCTAATCTAATCTTAAAATAAAACAAACAGAATTTTCAGTCATGATCCGTCATTGAATAAATATTATAACGTACGATTCTAAAAAACGTTCCAGTTGGGTACTATTCGTTCTCTTAGATCAAAATTAACTATTTTTTTTTTTTTAAAGAGCGGAGACGGTTTACTAGTAGTTCCCGTGAGCACTTAGGCCATAGGCCCATTGTGCTGTTTCCCATTTTACCTCATTCCTTTAACAGTAACCCAGCCCCTTTTATAAAGTTCACCAGGGTTGTCATCGGATAGGAGGCCATGTCCTCTGGTTCCACAGTGTGTTTCCCAGGTCTCATCTCTCCTCTCCACTCCCCCTTGGTTCCCTGAAGGCCCAACAAGGGAAGAGCTACCCCCTTGGTTTCTCGAAGGCCCCATGAGGGAAGAGGGCCTAATATCTCCCCTCCACTCATTAGTTCCCTGAAGGCTTCACGACAGAGAGTCCACTGCCCCTTGGTTCCCTGAAGGCCCCACAAGGGAAGAGTCCACCCCACCCTGTCACCCTGAAGGCCCCACGAGGGAAGAGGGCTTAATATATCTTCTCCACTCCCTAGTTCCTTGAGGGCTCCACGATGGAGAGTCCACTCCCCTTCGGTTCCCCGAAGGCCCCACAAGAGAAGAGTCCACCCCACCTTGGTTCCCTGTAGGCCACATGAGGGAAGAGGGTCTAATATCTCCTCTCCACTCCTTAGTTGCCTAAAGGCTCCACAATGGAGAGTTCACTCCCCTTTGGTTCCATGAAGGCCCCACAAGGGAAGAGTCCACCCCACCTTGGCTCCCTGAAGGCCCCATAAGGGAAGAGGGCTTCATCTCTCCTCTCCACTCCTTCTTGGTTCCTTGAAGGTCCTACGACGGAGAGTCCACTCCCCTTCGGTTCCCGAAGGCCCCAAGAGGGAAGAGTCCACCCCACCTTGTTTCCCTGTAGGCCCCATGAGGGAAGAGGGCCTCATCTCTCCTCTCCACTCCTGCTTGGTTCCCTGAAGGCCCACGAGAGGGAGGATGTCATCTCTCCACTCTGCTCCTACCTGGTTCCCTGAAGGCCCCACTACGGAAGAGTTCATACTCCCCCTTGGTTCCCTGAAGGCCCCACAGGGAAAGAGTTCATGAAAGTGGCCTAAGACCTCCTAGGTTCTCCAAAGGCCCCTAGTTTGTAATGGTTCAATTTTCGTCCCACGAGTGTCTAGGGAAATGGAAGGTCCACCCCAGCAGAGCCCCGAGTGCTGGGGTAAGGTCTAAATACTCCGAGATGCGACCCTGTTTCTCGGAGGCACCGTTCGTAACACTGTTCCCCAGGTCATTCAGCCTGAGCACGGTAGCTAACACCTTAGCTTGGGTTGGCTATTGCAGGTCGTGTTTCCACTCCCTGAGCGATGGGTTCGCCACACTCCCTACGCTAAAATTAACTATTGATTTCGTCCTATTATTAATTTGATTTTAAGACATTGAGTTCCGAAAATTAAAATATCATTTTGGGTTTAATCTATGAATATATGTGAAAACGTAAAGGTAAGGTATGCGATCGTCACAATGCGGGTATGTAACCATGTCTGAAGGTAAAAAGGAAATTGCAAGAAAGTATTGAATAGGGAAATATTAGTATGTTAAAAAATAATTGATCGTTTCCAGGGCAGGAGCGTTTTGGCAACATGACCCGCGTCTACTATAAGGAGGCAGTGGGTGCTTTCATCGTGTTTGACGTCACGAGGGTGGCTACCTTCGACGCAGTGGTCAAGTGGAAACAGGACCTGGACTCCAAGGTTCAACTCCCGGACGGATCACCCATTCCCTGCGTTTTATTGGCCAACAAGGTAACACTTGTATACTCGTACCGTATATATATATATACAAATATGTATTACCATCCAATTCCTCAAGTGGTTGGCTACGTTTGGTGACTTCGTGGGGTGTGTCCTAACCTGTTGGTCGGCGGGTCAGATCGGTAGAGGCCGGTTGAGGATACTCTTTGATCTCTCTAGCCGGATTCTTTCGACATATTGCCTTGCGCCACACCAAGCCATCACGCAGGCTGGATTAATACGTCTGTTACTCCCGAACAAATTAAACCCCAGATTACTACATTCCTGTCATACATTTTTTCTTCCTAGAACTTTAATAATTAACAATAAAGTTTCAGTATTTCAATAAGTTGTGCGTTTAAAGCATGGAACGGAATTATGCAACTTTACCTCGGTTAATTTAAAAACGTGGAAAATATTAGGTACTTCAAACATTAAATATCTGAAATATGTATAGTTTTTTTTTTTTTTGTTGATCTGTAATACCAAACAACATTATTGTGTGAATGTACATTTCTAAATTTCTATGATAAAATCAATAATAATATCGAATAATATTTTTTATTTTTGATTTTACTCTAATTTTAAATCTCTGTTTTTAAGTTTAATTTATCTTAATCTAATATTTTTTTAAATTTATATTATATTTCTTTCTTCACCAATATATATATTTAAATGTATTGTGTAGAATTTTTTGTATATAAAATGGAGGCCTCAGCACGGGTAAACCACCCAGTGAGGCCAACATTATTGAATTGAATTATGAAATGTAAAAATATTGTATCAAATAAAAAAAAAATAATAATATCTACATATGTAAATACTATATACCTGTATACGTACATACTATGTATACCAATCTATGCGTAAGTTTTTTTCATCTACATCAATTGTAAATTAATCTACGGATTAAAGCGTTGTTTTTATAGTTCAAATTTGTACTTAAAAATATTTTTTCATTCTGTATTTATAAAAGTACCTACCTATAATATATTTTACGAGATGATTACTTTTATTCTGTATTTGAAATACATAATAATTTTTTATTCTGTAGAAATAAAATTTACTTATTTTCGTCTTGGCTAGATTTTTCACGGAAAATTAAAAATAAATAAATGCTTCGATTATTACAAAATTTGAAAGTTTTACGCAAGTCTTTTCAAGTCTCTTCAAGCTTTCTTGTTACTGCTCATCATCAACTTATTGCTAATTTGATGAGAATTTTTTTTAAAGACTGCGATTTTCATCGCACGTGTAGAATTTGAATGCACGTAATTAGAGGTACCCCCTTTAAAACAAACAAGTAGGTAATAATAACTCATTTTCTTTCGTCAGGTGGTATCATAATATTAAAATTGATTTGGCAACGCTTCAATAAAGAACGAATAAGAATCCAGAAATTCCACACAAGATTAGATTAGATTGGCCAACAACTGAACGATTACAAGTAATTTAATCAATTATTTCGCGTTTCTTTAGATTACCTAGCTTTTGCCAGAGATTGTAATTACGTGAAATTGAAAAGAATACCTAGTCGACTAAAATATCATCAAAAATATCACAAAAATATCGTCTAATCCAAACTACGTTAAATACATACGCTCAAGGTTTTAGAAATCAGATTTAGACAGTTATTTTCATCATATTTTGAACGTTGTGCAAAATTTGATTTTTTTGTTTTGAAGGCCAAGTGTGCAAAATTTAATTAACTGTGAACATTAATAAAAATGTAGATTTGTATACCGCGCTTCTACAAAACCGTTTCAGTCGCGGCGGCGAATGAAATCGGATAGGTTTTTTTTTTTTTTTTTTTTACATTAGGTCCACACAGGAGGCCCTGAGGAAAATAATTTCCCTCAGGGCCTATGTCATCTTTGGGGATGCTGTGTGAAGGGTATTTTTAAGGAAAGGAAGGAGAGGACGTTCCGGGAAGGAAAAAGGTATGAGGGTTGGGTAGGAATCTGGGGTTCAGTGTGTCTAGATCATCCGCCGCCAAGACCTAGATAAACCTTACCCCATGAACCCGGGCACCCCTGCTAAGTCACCAAACGTAGCGAACCACTTGGGGTGACCTATGGCAGAGGTGTTGGTTATCCAATAAATGGTTCCCGGGGCGGCGGTACCCATTCCCGCCTCCCAAATTAAATTAGTTGTGCGTTATCAGTTATCATTAATCATCTATAAACCCTATACTGTTTCATTCGCGGCGGCAACTAGGTTTTGTTGTACGTTGCAAACCTTATACTGTTTCAATCGCCAAAACGGTTTGTTAACGCAAAATCATTACCGTTTCAGTCACAGTGATGACACTGATGACTATAGTTATAAAGTTACCTTTGTATGTGCATTTATTTTGTTATATACATATGTATTTATATTTTATATTAATATAAGAACGTATACAATACATAGCTTGCATTGTATTCCCAATAGTTAAAAACTAATTGTGGTATCTTATATTATGTAGTACAGTGCATTTTGATACATATGCGGATGGAGCGACAAACAACTCGGTCCGTACACCATGCTTCAATCACATTCACACAACGTCCCATACACAAATCTATACCGACTAGCTCAGTCACCGTAACAGACTATAATACCTTCAGGTAATTTCACCGCAGGGGTAGGCAGAGATGATAAACCACCAAACTCGGTCACACTGTTGGTTCAACTAAATCATCGTGTCATTTAGATACATTTCAATATTATACGGTGTCCGGAAACTCGTAGTACAAGCAAGAAACTGGTGAGTCTATATCACATAGTGAACCCAAAAAATACTTTATTTTTTCGATCTGAGAATTTTTGAAAATTATTATTTTTTTTTAAATCGGCAACTAGAGGGTTAAAAAAACTTTTAAGCATGTTCGATGCTTCTACACACTTTAAAATACATTAAACAGCTGATATTAACCCCGTAACAACCATTTTGACCATTCCACATTCAGATTTGACCTAAAAAATTCCAACTTTGGTCTCGATTTATTCGAAAACGAAAGCTCAAATCAAAAAAAGTAGTACCACAAAATCGACTCTAAATGTGATGTAGATTCACCAGTTTCCCGCTTGTACTACGAGTTTTCGGACACCATGTATACCTACTATTTTAGTCATGTTGTGAATACTAGTACTATCAGGTCGCTTCTCCGCAGAGGTAGGCAGAGAGGATACACCGCCAAACAATACAGCAATTAACACTTCTTGCTTCAATCACATTCATACATACAAGTCTATACCTACTATTTCAGCCATGGCAACGAACTCTAATACCATCAGACCGCTTCTCCGCAGAGGGATGCAAAGAAGATAAACTGCCAAACAATTCGGTAACACTGCTTGCTTCAGTCACATTCATACATACACATATATACCTACCATTTCAGTCATGACAACGAACTCCAATAAAAACAGACACGGTAACACTGCTTGCTTCAATCACATTCAAACATCGTCATACATACAATTCCATACCTACGAGTTCAGCCATCCCAACATACTGTAATACCATCAGATAGTTTCACCGCAGGGGTAGGCAGAGAGGATGAACCGCCAGACAAATCGGTCGCCGTCGCCACAAACTGTCACTGTTTTATAAATTAGATTGTGACCAATAAGCGACGATCCATTCATGTTTCTTTTGTAACGAATGACAATCTCAGTTTAATCATCTTTCTTCTGTGCTTGAATCGTAATAGTTTTAAAAAAATACACATTTTAATCTAATAATACACAGGGTGTCAGGAGGTAAAGTGCTTGAACCCGGACACCTCTATAAAGCACGGTGCCTGTTTGAAGCGGGCGGGTGGCGTGGATCTGTTTTGTAGATATACAAATCTACAGTTTTATTCCGAGACTGGTGAAATTTTGCGCACTTGATCTCGAGAAAGGTCACTCACTCACTGTCTTCATTAGATTTCTAAAAACTCTGTGCAAAGCCTGGTTAACGCCGAGGACTTTAGTTAGTGTTTAAATTGTGGTTAAAATGGGTTTTAAATGGGACATTTATGTATTCGTCCCAAAATGAACATGTTTATATTGTTTTGTCTACAGTGCGACCAGCAAAAAGAAGGCATTGTCAACACCCCTGTGAAAATGGACGAGTACTGCAGAGAAAAGGGTTTCGCGGGCTGGTTCGAGACTTCGGCTAAGGAAAACATCAACATCGAAGAGGCCGCTAGATCTCTAGTTAATAAGGTAAAGTGTTTTAAAAAAGCATTTATTTTCCATATCAACCAACAATTATTAAAAACAACAAAAAAAAAAACAAATCTGAAGATTTGAGAATGGCACAAAAAAATCTTTAATTTTCTGCAATAATCGTAACCAACTCGTATAATATTCGTGCCTTTTTAGTTAGGCTATTTTAATGGAGGGTTGTTAATCAAATTTATTCACGTTTTTTGCAAAGTACACATAGTTTTCTACTACTAAAAAAGAATTCGAAATTTTTGCCATTATATACTTTTTTGTGTTGAATTAGTATGATAATTAAAACAAAATCGTCATTCCTATCATCGCCATGGTGAAAAAGTGTTATTGTTACGTAAACGACAATGACCTTTACTTACAGAAATACGGCGTTTTTTGGAATTTTGAGACGTTTTAATTATGTAAAGCAGCGGTTGTCGACCTTTTTGAGCCTCTTGATTCTTACTACAAATTTGTTGCTGTGCCCCTATCTCAATAATTTTTATATACAAATTCTTTGACAAATCTAATATGCCAAAATTTTTTATAAGAGAGCTAGGTATAATGCCAGTAGCCGAAATAACAAAAGGTAATATTTTTATAGTCTGAGAATGCCAAATTCTTTTAATTTCATTTCCTAAATCAGTATACTTTCTTATTTTTTCAGAAACAGATTTTTGAATATTACAGGAATTTGGAATAGCTACATCAATAATATAAGTTATTTTTTAAATTTTGTCATGTAAAACTATATCAGGTCTATTATGACTAATTGGTCTGTCTGTTAGTATAGTTTTATCATAGTAAATTTTAAAGAAATTATTTTCTAAAAATGAATTTGGTTCGTATTCATAATATGGTACTATATTATGACAGTCAATCAAGTTATGTTTAATTACCAAACTTTGGTGAATTATTTTTAAAACCTGATTGTGCCTAAATGTATACTCAGACGGCGCCAATATAGAACATCCTGATATAATGTGTTCTATAGTTTCCATTTAATTCATTTAATACTCTCATTATTACATGAATTTAATAATCAAGTCACACAAATGCAATTAATGCAATTTTATAAAGAGTGTGTTATACGACTTCGGGCATTTTTAACCAGTAATTGATTTTACATGCGAAATCATTTTTCAAACTCATAAAAGTATTGAGAGGATGAATTTTTTGAACCTCAAAAAAATTTGTAGAACAAAAGTTTCTAATGTTAAAATAAAAGCTCGATTTCTTGTTACACCCTGTATAATTAATCATACAATGTTAACACGCAGTTATTCAAGTGTGACCCTTGAGCCTGCTTTGCAGACCAAAGTTTTACAAATACAAGCTCAATTTCACATAGGTAGAGCCTCAAGTCTGGTTCAGCATTCAGGCTGCCAAACCACCGAGGGTAAACCGCCGAAATTTGAAAATATTGAGCTGCGTTTTAAAACCTACATTCGTGCAACGATATTGCGCGCCCCCAATTTTTACTTCGCGTATCCCAAGGGGTACGCGTACCACAGGTTGAAAACCGCTGTTTTAAAGCTAATGTTTTTCTTAATCTTAATTGCTATTTAAGTCACTGCCTTGCTTTTTTTTAGCCATTTTTTTTTATTTAATGACAATACAAATTAAAATTAAAATACAATATTTAATAAATTAAGAATACAAAGTGAAATATTTTATCCTCAGTCCTCCTCACTAGGTATTCCTGTTCCGAGGTGGACTGCAGGTTGTCGTATGGTGTCGATCATGATTTCCTCATCAATGTTGTTTGTTTTTGTTGGTTTTCACGAAATATAAATAAATAAAGCAAAAAGTGTTTATGTTTATTATTTTGCGTTGTTTTGAAAAGTGTTTAAGTTCATTATCTGTAGGTTGCATTTAAGTTATTTAATAATTTTAATTAGTTCCTCATCTTCGTGTTTAGTTAGCCATAATTTGATGTCCTTTTTAAACTTTTGTATATCCATGGTATTTTTAATTTCAATCGGAAGGGCATTATATAATTTTGTAGCATGGAAATAATGGTTTTTATAATGGTTAATTTAAATAATGGTTCATTGATTTACTATATTCTATATTATATTCGTGTGAGTACACCGTAATGGAAAATATAAGACATTAATTAATAAATAATAATATAATCAATTGAACTAATTTAAAAAAAAAACATTTCTGTTGTGACTCTGTCTATAACTCCGGTTCAATGAACTAAACAATTCTTGCTTTGATTTTTCAAAATTTGAAGTATTTGTTTGGATATACATATAATAACCTCAATAAGTATGCACACCTATACCACAGAAAATGATTTATATTGCCGTTTTCAAAACTGGAACTGTTTTGTCGAGAATTCAGAATATTCCATTTAGATGAGAGACGAAGTGAAAAATTTGATTCCACTTTAATAATCTCCATTTGTTTTATTTGACCTCCAACGCTTTAACGGCGCGCTACTTGCGTGATAATTAATAGTGGAACAGGTTCCGACGAGATATTAGTTCAGAATAGCTTAGTACCTACCTACAGAAGTTTTTATTTTATTTTTATAATTATTATTTATACTCGTGTAAGTGTATTGAAGATGAATGGCGCTTCTACGACTATCCAAAGACTTTTCAAGGAAACCCTTGCTATTTAAAAAACAGGATGACACCAGCGAACCATTGTTACTTCAAGCCTTAAGCCACGGCATTCCGTATTTCTATCGATTTATAACACACTAGCTGACTCGCCCACGCATTGCAGTGGCTAACGAAACACAACGACATCTACTGGATGGTTACCTAACCTAGATAACCTAGTGTTGTGTCAATAAATTAACTCACACCGCCATCTGTTAAAAACTTATGGAACTTACAAATAATTTCAAATCATTGTCCCATAATAAACATTTATTGAACATTTAATTCGCAATAATACATATTGAGGTCAATAATTAAAATAAAATAAAAAACTATCCTACCTTTTAAGTTGGACTAAATTATAGACAGTAAGCCAAATTTCATCAAAATCGGTTAACAAGTTTCGGAGTTTATCTTGGACAAACATCGTGACGCGAGATTTTTATATACAGGGTGTATCGGCACGTACCCGAAAAACTTTAACCAGCGATTCCTGATCATATTTAGAGTAAAAAAAGTTATGAGGACTATGCTCTCCGGTAACTTTTTTTTCAATTAAATAAAAAAAAAAAAAAAAAATCCGTCTCCGTCACTGTCCACAACTCCGTGCTACCCCTCCTCGCTACCCGCACCTATCCACGCGATAGAGCATCGCGGCGATAGGTACGGGTAGCGAGGTAGCGCGGAGTTGTGAACAGTGACGGAGTGTGGAATTGTTTTTTTTTATTAATTGAAAAAAAGGGTACCGGAGAGCAAAGTCGCAATAACATTTTTTACTCTAAATAAGATCAGGAATCGCTGGTTAAACTTTGTCGGTGCCGAGTGCCGATACACCGTATAAGTATTTCTCTGGAACACTTTCAGTTTTTAAGTTCCTAAAAAAATGTATGTTAATTTTGAAAACACTATCGTGCCGAAACGGTAATTGAATGAAATTCACTCGATAGAAAAATATCCAGAAGTATGCTCCGAAAATTATTAAAAACAACTTTTGTACTATTCCAGAGGGTATAACCAGAGAATACCGGAAATGTGTCCTTCTTTAAATCAAATTCTTGACGTATTGACTCTTTTTTACTAAAAACAAAATTTAATTTCAAAAGATTGTTATTTTATCTGGTAAAGTCATTTTTCAAATTTTGAAAAACCATGTTTATTTTTAATATAGTAAGGTACCGTTGGTAGTTGGCAGATTTGTTAAATTTTCAAACGAAATACTGTATTATACAATACACATTTCAAATCATACAGTAAAAGAAATCATAAATAGTAGAGACACTTTTCAGAATTTTATTTAAGTTCATTAAAAAATAAACCCGAGAACGTGTTTTGTGACGAAAATACCTGAGTTTGTCTATTTATTTAATGGCTTACAGACTAAAATATTTTAAAAATTTTTACACACTTATTTTGCATAGACATTATTGAAAAATCATAAATACTTATGATCAAAAGATACTTACAAGAAGTACACGATTTTAAAAAAATGTTTCATCACGCACTTTAGCATTTTTATTGCTTACTTGAATGTAGGTATATATTAAAACAAATTTTGGATGGAATATGAAGTCGATACTGAGTTATTAATTATTTATTAGTTAAACTTTTGGCTACGGAGAATAATCAATCTTTCTCATCGGAACAGCCCTATACAGTTAGTTACAAGGGCACGATCGAAATTAAAATTAAATTTCAAAAAAATTAAATTTCAATTTCGGCCGCTGGTTAATGGGTCTTAACATGTTATAGCAATGAAAAAATTCACAGTGTATCTTTCAATGCAACTTAAGCATTTGTCGAGAGATTTTTGCTCTATTTTAAACGGGTCGTGTTTTATCAAATACTTTCACTTAATTATAATCGTTTTTAAAATTAATGCTCTTCCTCTATTATTCGTATTTACATATTTCGCCCTCTTCTTTTTGTTGAACGCTTACTACTGGCCTTAATTTATGAGTGTTTCTTTCATAGATTCTCCTCAACGACAAACTCATCCAAAGCAGTGAAAGCAGGGACAGTGAAAAGTTCGACCTCCAGGGACAAGGGGGCTCAGATGCAGCGGCGAGTAACAAATCCTGCGCCTGCTAATTTACTCACACGAAATGGTCCATCCCTAAAACTCCTGAACACCATTTCACAACAAAAATAAGACTATTTTCAATGTTTGGACAATAAGTGAGGAAGTGTTCAGTGATGTTGGTGTAGTACCTAACTAATTAACTAAATAACTAATAACTTTATATTTTAATGTTTCCTATATTTTTATGTCTAATTAGAGAAAGGTTGAAACTGCGTGCAATTAATTTTAATGCATTCAGACTGGTTTTAGATGTGTTTTGTATATTTGTTTTTACTGTGTATTATTAACAATTTATAAATGGCGTATATAACCGCTAAGCAAAACATGAATTTATCTGTTTTAGTGGTAATAAATGAATAGTTTCTTATTGAAATAATAATACGTTTTGATCAATATGTTTACAGTGTCTGGAATAAGATTGTTGTTGATATTTTATTTATTTAATATGCTCGGAGAAAACACTTATATTGTCCCATTTTATCAGTGCCAGGGTCAAAGACTGTTTGATAGCTTGTGTACATATTATTTTTATTATTAATAATATGTTCAATTGTTTTATTTTATTATTATAATTATTATTTATATAAGTGTGATGAAGATGAATGTATGTATATGTGAATTCCCTACGCTGGCAATTAAATAATGTATTTAAAAATTAAGAAAAAAAAATTGTTTCCGTCTTAATTTTTTAATTATTATAGCTATAGCATGTCTATGTCTTATATTTCAAAATCGTAAAAAAGATCATCGTCATATCAATCAATAAAAAATCAACATCTATGTCATAATTAATTGTAATTAAATATTTTTTATTTCCAAAAAAATATATAAAATATAAAAGAAAATCGATTATTTATTGTATTTTAAAAATACATTTTGTTTTATTGTGATAATCTCAAATCTCATAAATAAACTGTGAAATGATTGAAAAATGAAAAAAATGTCGAAGAAATAAAAATCATGAACTTTAAAAAAATATTTTTAATTAATTTAATAGCAATTACTTTTTTATATATTAAAAGAATAAAACGAAATTATCAGCAATGAACACGGATGATAATGTATTCGATAATTTGTTTCAGTGATCTTTATATAAATAATTATTGCCAGGTGTTCTACGATGCCAATCTAATATTATCTGGTTTAATATCTCCACGATTTTACTGAAAAACTTGACAAAAATCTTTTCTTTAAATATATACCTAATTAATTATTTTATAAAATCTAGAGGTCTGGGAAATCTTGAACGTGCCATTGACCGATTTAAAGCCATATTCAATAACAAGAATTGATAATAAACAAAATTGTGCCCAACTTGAGGCAGTTTTCTTATAAATTCAAGTTTCCATAGTTTATTTTATTCACATGACTATAATTAAGTACTTTATCAGTTGTTTTGTATCGAATATAATAAGCCTGTACCTACGTGTTAAGTTATTTAAATAGCAATAATATATGCAATCAATATGATTTAGTTATAATTTTAAGGCATCTCAAATGTTTAACTTTTCAACAAATCAAGTTTAGTTTCAGATGTCGACATGAATGTAGAGAGTACAATTTTATAATAAGTCTTGTACATAAATGGTTCAATTCTGTTGAAAGAAGTATTTTTTAATAAAACAATTTTTATCTAACACCATCGATGTTTCATTCCTAGGTATGCAATAAAAAACAAAACAAAACTAAACAAAATTCAATTTATCAGTTGGCTACTTTTCCACCCTCAAAATCTTTTATTATTTTGAAAAATCTTACCATTGAATCGGTAGCAATTTGAAGGCTCTACGATATATTACAATCAAAATAAATAAATAGTACGAATTGTCTGTTTGAAGATTCAAATTATTGCAATAATAGAATATATATAATCAAAATAAAATCAAAAATAATTTTGAACATTCCCTTGTTCTCTCTGACTCTCTCAGTTCCCTCCAAAAACTTAAATCCAGTCTTCTTCATCCTGATGATAACTTTTTATGCCTTATTCGATAGCCTACATTCAAAGCTCTGGAAAAACCGTAACCGTAACCTGATTTGGATTCCTGGACATGTTGACATAATGGGTAATGAATGATAACATTGTGGATGCTTTGGCAAAACATCAAGGAGCATCTAACCATGTTGTTACCCTCGTAAACCACATTCCCCTATCTGACATCATCGAGGATAGATCCCGCAATATTTGTACAGAGGATTGACATATTGCTAGTCAATCCAAGCGAGCCTATTATGCCTCCGTACAAAGGACTATCCCATCAAACCGTGGTTTCAACAATTTCCCCATTTTTCCAAAAAAGAAATTTCCTCACTTATTTGAATAATCGGACATTGTTCTGTTCGTTCTCACCTTTTTAAAATTCACATCCTTGACTTTCCAGTTGTACATTCTGTGGTCCAGAAGTGGGAACTTTATATATAATATATATACACTATACACATATTTTTTTAATTGTCCCCCTCCAAACAAATATCCTCTCTTTCCGGCCTTAGTAAAAATTGCCTCCCCCCCCCATTCAATATCTCATCTCTTCTAAGTCTGAACTCGACTCCAACCTTCATTATAATTATGAAATTTGCCTATTTAAAAAAAAATAATTCTTAAATTTATCTTTCATTTCTGCATAATTTAAAATGAAATTTCTCAATGGGTTTTTTAAGTTTTCTCAAAAAACCCCAAAAAAAATTGGAAAAAAAGAGAATTCAAATTTTTTTCGTTTGCGTTTTCGGTGTATGGTTGTATTAACCAAAGTTCACAAATAATTTAATCCTCTTTACCACTTGTAATGTCATTCGACTCCCGGTTTCGCTACAACCATAGCCTGAAAAAACATGTAAAAAAATGAATACAAAAATATTTTACGAATAAAGAGAAAAGCTTTTATGAAGAATCTTGTTACACGATAAGTTAAATATTAGATAAAAGGGACACGGTTAATGCGCACATTTTATTTAAAACAAAACCATTTGCGCCAAATTATTAAATTATTTAAAAAAATCATTTATAAATAACAATATAATAAAATTATAATAACATATTCTAACAATGATAAACGTCTATTTTAGTTATTGGAAATGGAAAATATGCTTTTTAAATATGTATTTCTTTCAAAATACTTGATAATATGATATTTTTTCTTAACGCATTGGCATAATAATGTTAAAATTAGTTTTTTGGCTGTTTTTAATGCATTTTTATTCAAATTTAATGAGCAAAAACCTCAATTTGTAATATTTAATCTCAAGATATTTAAGTCATGATATTAGCGACTATCAAACGAAAATTTCAAGTTTTAGAAATTTCAAATTTTCGAATTATTCCAAAAAAAATCAAATAGAAAAGTCATAAAAAGATACGGTCGCATCTAAGAATTGAGCCCAGCACCTAAGCCTTGCCGGGGCGCTGCTCTACCACTGAGCTAATGAGACCCTGTGATCCTAAACCTGACCGAAGGGCGTATGCTCTCCTTAGGTCAGCATCGCCCCGGCAAGGCTAAGGTCCTGGGTTCAATTCCTAGATATTTTTATCTCCTTCTGATTTTTATTTATTTACTTTTTAATTAAACCCAAACCAAGAACCTACAAAACTGTTTCAGGTTAATAGTCTAGCTGGAATAAGAGAAATAAAGCAAACATTAAAACATCATCGAAGAAGAAGATCACACTAATATTCTAAATGGAAATATGAAAATGAACAAGACACGGAAAAATAAAAGATAGCGGTAGCAACTGGGACTCGAACCCAGATCTTCCCGTCTATCCGGGACGGGTACCTTTACGTCATATTTGTCAAACTCGCATTTAAAATTTCAGAATTAACAAAACTATCTTCGAAAAATTTTTTTTCCATATTATCGGCAGCTACCTTTTTTATGGGAAACAAGTGTTCAAAGAACGTGTTGTTACCTAGATAGTGTCTCGGATTTTTACATTGATGTATTATAATGAACGTGTTGTTACCTAGATAGTGTCTCGAATTTTTACATTGATGTATTATAATGATGTATTACATTTATTTTATATTTTTTTTATATTAACTCCATACAGGAGGCCCCGAGGAAAATAATTTCCCTCGGGGCCTATGTAATCTTTGAAGATGCTGCGTGGAGGGTCTTTTTTAGGAGAGGAAGGAGTGAACATGGGTCTTGAAGAGACCCATGTTGTAGGATGGAGGAAACACAGAGGCCGGCAAATCGTTCCACAGCCAAGCTGTTGAACTAAAGAACGAGTCGTAAAAACGACCAGTTCTCATGTGACAAATGTCAACCGTGTACATATGTTGGGCGAGCGTTTGGCGTGTTTCCCGACTACGCACCGGTGCCGAGGAGATCAATGACGCTAGTTCCTCGGAGCATCTTCCATTGAAATACCGGTAGAACAAGGATAGCATTCCCACCTGACGCCTGTGCTCTAAAGATTCAATCAGTCAGCAATCCGTTTGTTAAGACGGGAGAATCTATCAAACGGACCGCCCGTTTCTGCACAGAGTCGAGGGATTCGAGGATCACATTAATGGGAATAACCTTCAAAATAACTTTAACCTTCAAAATAACTAAAAAGACAGTTTTTCTTATAAAAATTAAACATTAAAATTTTCATATCAATAATAATTGCCGCCTAGCAAAATCAATTTTAATTTTAACGAAATTTTTTTCCATTTCATCTGACTGAAATAGTTGTTCCTCATTTTTATTACTATTTCAAAGTTCGTTTTAAATATTTTTACGTATTAACAATGTCCCAAGTAACTGTTTATTTACCCACGATAATTGTATCATCATCTGTCAGAAATGTTTCGGTTGGCTTACTGCGGTCAGCAAAAATATCGATACATTTTAGTGTAATCCATTTTTAAGGCTTCAAGTTATTTGATAGGCATCAGTTAAGGATGTTGGTACAATAAGGAAGGGATAAATGCTGACATGTGATGTGACCTCTGGATTCAGCACTTCAAGTGCTTCTTGGGGCTTACTACAATTTGTTCAAACTCACGCAACTTCATAATCTGAGTACCTATCAAATTAATCCTCTTACTCATTTTATACAATATACTGATGGACTCGATTCCATGACGGTTGATCCTTCGGCATTATGGGGAAACTTATAGTCACTAGTGAAATGGAATACAGAAGAATCAGAGGAAGGTCACCAATGCCCTAAAGTGACCAGTATCATCAGTGCCGGATTAAGACTACTTGATGCCCTAAGCAATCCATGCCTGTGGGCCCCCTATCCATAAGTAAACTAGTATCGGTCTTTGAAAAAAAATTACCTATTTAATACAACGAGATAAATTATATGTTTGAAGGTATTACATACAATAAAAACCAAAGCATTTTTTATTCACCATTGAAATGCGACTTGCTACTTTTTCGGGCATTAAATTCACGGAAAATAGTTTATAAGTCCAACTTTTTTAGCCTATCTACATAATATTGATAAAGCATCGAGCCTTTCCTGCAGCATCGTGGTTCTTTTTTAATTTTTTATTATCTTCAATTTCTAAAAATATCATTCCGTTGTGCAGTTTGATATCATCAGGCATAAAAATATATACAGGGCTGTGTCCACATTGCGCTGATTCAATTTTATCATAGTGAACTATTTTGTACAATTGTGCGTCGGTTTGATTTTTTTTTTGGTGCTGTTTCTGGTGCCCTCCAAGACGTTATGCCCTAAGCAATTACTTAATTTGCTTAGGGGCTAATCCGGCACTGAGTATCATTAGCGTCTGGTACGTCAGTGTCCGCTGCTCTCCACGCAGCGAGGAGTGCCTTATCCATCATGGAAATTTAGAATATAACGGAATATTTTCATTCAAATGCATCAAGGAAAAACTGCTTGTCTGTATACTGTACAGGTACAGATTGTTAAGGGCCTTACTTGACTTATTTTACTTACCAGTGACTTCTGATATTATTTGGAGTAAAAAAATGTAATTGAAATTTTGGTTTCTGATAAATTTTTTAAATAATTTTTTCATCAAAAATTTTCAACTAAAAAATTGATTCCACTTGCCGTTACTGATAACAGTGATCACTCAGCCGAGTAACCGACCAACCCTTCACCTTGCCCCTAAGTATCTAATACCTGATTTTTCGATACTGTTAATACATTCGTGTGATATCATACTTATTTTTTAAGTCGATTTTAGGTTTGAAATTGTTCAATTATTGCACAAATAATTATAATTTTATAATAATTATAATTTAGGGGGCTGAATCAACTGCCGTATCACCGATAGATTCACAGCCATGTTGGTATTTGTTGATCTAGCCGAGAGAAACCAACAATAAGGGTCGCGAATTTATGCGACATGCTTCGTATTAGCCCATATATTTCCTGCGTCATTTGCACGCGCGACACATGCTGACTCCCAGCTTACGCCGACCCTTATTATCGGTAATGCCAATAGGCCCAATCTACTAACAGAAATAGTCTGTAATCCGTATTATCTTACAGCAACTGGATATCTGATGCAGTAATAAGGTTGCTTGACGGTGTGTGGTGAGAGATGATGACCTCTTTAGAACTTTAGACTTCCTCCTGTTTTTTTATAAAGCAGAAATAATCATATATGTTTCTGCTAGACTAGGAGTCAGGTACTGTCTTAAGAAGACACTGGCCGGCGTTTTATCCATACAAACGTATTCCCTGATTTCCTTTCTGGATTTTGACACTACTGCAAATATTTTTTTTAACATAGCCACTAGCGTATCGGTACGTTATATTTTTTGAATAAGTTACATCTTTAGGGCTCTCCAAAAATCATTAAAAATGCCTGATTTGAACGTAATAAACAGACGTTCAGAATACAAATGAGACAATGTATTTTTTTTAAAGCAAAACGTTCAGGCACAGAGTATTTTCTTCTAATGTTAGTAAAAAAAATGGTCCAGATTTGGAGGAGAAAAATGGGGAGTACAAAACCTTGATTTTTATGATTTTATTTAGGTATTATCAGCCTGTGGTGCAGTTGTCCCTATCTCTCAGCATTCGGGGCAGTGAGAGCGACAGTGACTAATACAGTTTGGTAAAATACCTATTGTTTATATTTCTCGGCGACCGGGTTTCCTCTTAAGTTTAGATAATGCACGAAAATGCAGGAAACAGAAAATTTTAAGAGTTACGTTTTTTTTTATTTGTTGGTGCAATACAAATTCGAAAATAATGTTAATTTAAATGTATAATATATTGTTGTTTGTGGTGAAATTGGTAATAATAATCCATCAAATAATAATTCTATAAGTTCTAATTTGTACATACCAAGTAATAAAACAAAAATAGATATACGCACCTTTCTGTTGGGCCACAAATATCTCGCTTTAATACATTTAATAAATATATTTCTTGCATATTTTTGGCAAATAATTTTATTCTTTACCCTCTCGTGTTTCTTCTAGACGTACGAGTTTATCTCCAGCCCCCCTGGCATGGCCGATCGATAAGTTTGTATTTTTAGTAACTTTCGGTAACTTCTCATCGTTCCCTAGGATTGCAGATCGCTAACATCAGTTGACTTCGAATATTTTAAGATCACTCGGTAGATCGATGATTATATCGATAACTTTCGGTAACATCTCATCGTTCACTAGTGTGACTGCATATCGCTAACGAATAAATACCAGTTCATAATGACTAAGTGTTCTTAATATATCCGACATTAACTGTTGTTTGTACGTTAGCGATCTGCAGTTGTTCTAGGGAACGATAAGAATTTACCGAGAGCTATCGCCTTCCACTGCGAGCGAAGCGAACTTCGTACGAACTTCGTTGGACTAGCAAACGTCAACTGCGTACTAGTGCTTCCACCAAGAACGATGTGAGCGAAGCGGACCAAACGAATTGAAATAGGTTCGAACGAGCCCGCTTGAGCACACCATCGCCGACTAGTTTCTAACGGACTTCGCTAAAATACTATCATCAATTCAGTTGACTCTACCACATTTTTTCGAGATGGAGGTGTTTATCAAAGCCTTTCGGCAATTTTAGTGTTTATGGGATAAAACTAGCAAAGAATATCCCAATGTCGACAGAAGGATGCGGCTTGGAAACCCATAATTGAGATGTAATTGCCGGAAATAAGAAAGTTTGAAAAAAAAATCAACAATATTTTTTTTTTCAACTAAAGTTTTTAAAGTTTTGTTACTTTTCCAAAATCTTCGTTTTGCACGCTTCTTTCTTCATTCCATAGGTGCAGTCAGAAAAAATCACGATGCGATACATACTGACCCGTTTTCAATGGCAAAGGGCAAAACTATTTCTCATTTTCCCTTGAGCTCGCTCCGCTCGCCTCTTTATGCCTTTTTCTGACTGGGAGAGTATTTTAGTCGAGTAGCTAATATATTAGTAACTAAACGTGCCCGAACACCACAATTTTAGTAGAGTAGGCTAGTCAGCTCTTTAGTAGATTCAATCCATTTGGTTCTATTTTTTCGGCGAGTCCCCCTCCATGTGTCCCTGCGCACTGGCATGCGCAGTTCATTCGTAGACGCAGACACGCGCAATATGTCGTCCCGTTAGAGCGAAAATGCTACTCTAAAATTCTTTATTTTTGCGGCTATTAATCTATTTTGACCATAGTTTATTTATTTTCATCTCACTAATTTCTTCTTCCACTTCTTCTAAAATAAGCATTACAATCAGCTTAATTAGCGTATTTACTTTATTGCGTTGCAGCCCGTCATGTCGCGACGCGTCGCTTAGTAATGAACTCTACTTGACAGCAGCGCGAACACTTTTTGTTGAGTCGAGTAGCGAGTTACTCGCCATTCTGATCTGACTACTTGTCAGATCAGAACAAGGCATTAGTTTTCGTACGAGGAGTGGAAGGCAAACACTATTTGATGGAAGGTAAAATCTATTTTGCTTATCTTTTACCCCGCTTACCTCAACTCTTTCCCTCTCGTAGTGGAAGGCATGCTAGGTACGGTAAGGTACATATAAATAGGTATGTAGGATGTGAGATAATATGTTTAAGAACCGATCTATTTGATTGAAATACTTGGACATCAACAAATTTTTTTTATTAAAAAACTTATAAATTTTTGCCATGATTGACGATCACATTAAATAAAATAATTACATTTCTGAAAATTACATCATGGACATAAAATATTAAATACACATTTTTCAGATTTAAGGTTTGATATTATTATTTTATAGTGTTTATTGGCCCGCTTCTTAAACATATTATAAATATTTTATTGTAATCTTAGTATAAAAAGCTCCGTAATCTATTATTATTTCACATTATTTAACAGAAATAAAAATTTTCTTTAAAAGTTATTAACGAAAAAAATATTTAGGACCAAAGAAAAGACAGTGCATCAAAAACGCTTTACAAAGTTTAAAAATGTTTCAATCAATAGTTCTTATGGGTCTTCACTGCGAGACGTGGATATTTTATTCTCGTACTGCGATGCTGTTTCCAGTTTGTATAACTTATTCAGTATACCGGCTGTTTTTTACTCCTTCTCAGCAGTGCGAGAAATCCGCCCAAGTGGAAAGCAAAATAAATAGCCACCATTCCCAGGAGGTCCATGGAGAAGTTGTTCGGCCCAAAGCCCAGGAAGTCGAGGACCTCTCCTCCAGACCGGATGCAGGGCAGACCAGCTCTGACGTCGCACTGGATGTCTGTGATGAATCCCCACTGCAGAATGGACACGGCCTCGGCGGCGTAGTAGAAAATGGACAGATATCGGATCCAGCCGACGTAGATGGAGATACTGGCGAGGTTGATGAAATTTCCAGCAAACATGTAGCCGACGAAATCGATGGGCACCGACACGAGAGAAGCGGTTGCTATTGACTCGAATGAAGCGGAGAGCCAAGTCCCTAGAAACACGCAGTAGGTAGATATCATTAATTTGTCAAAATAAGATTTATTTAATTAAATTAAACAACTAATATTGTATCAACCACTATTATGTAATCACAATTACCTACATGTTTCGAAACCGATGGTTTCTTCGTCAGGGAAGTAATGACAATAATGTCATTACTTCCCTAAATGACATTAGTGTCATTATTTCCCTGACGAAGAAACCATCGAAACATGTAGGTAATTATGATTATATAATAGTGGTTGATACAAAGTTATTTGTTTAATTTAATTCAAAATGACGCCACAAAGTGATTTTGCGAAGTTTGAAGAAATAAGATTTATTTAATTTTTTATAAGAAAAACTCTATTTTTAACTTTTGAAAGTTATTCCCATCACTGTAATAATCTATCATTGAAGAAGATAACAATAATATCTAAAATAAAATATGAAAATGAACAAGACACAGAAAAATAATAAAAGATAATGGTCGCAACTGGGACTCGAACCCAGATCTCTCGTCTTACCGGGACGTGCGCTCTACAAATTCAGCCATTGCGTCCTATTATAAAACCGCCGTAATTGCCAAAGTCGTATTTCAAATTTCAAACTCCTCAGACACAAAAATTTTATTTTTAAAATTATTTTTTTTACTTTTTATTGTTTGGCTTGGGTTATATTTGGTTTGGTGTTATAATGTTTTGAGTAAAGCGGCTACCTTGTTTTTCGATCCAGGCTGTGATATGTTTTTTGTAGATTACTTGAATGTTGAAAGAATGAAATAAAAAATATAAGTTTACGAACCGTATGCAACCGCGCAGTTTGCCGCAAAAATCACAGGAACCAAAAAGATTAGGTACCCGAGAAAGCCTCCCTTTAATCCAACTATCCAGAAAATGAGCGTCGTGTAGATGATGGGTTCTATAACTGCCCGAGGAATCTGAAATATTGTTAAGAAATTTTTATTTATTAATTATTGTGATAAAATGGTACTTTACAGTGAAGAAGAGAATAGAATGACATCGCATAAAAACCAAATGTTTTTCTTGCTATATCTCATGTACCTCTTGTACTTGGTTGTTAAGATTATTATTTTTATCTATTCATAAAAAATATAATATTTATGTTTAAAAACGTAGTTACCTTGCGCTACTTATTTATTTCAAACTTGTGATTATTTTGAATACGTAATTTACAACATAACCTCGCTCCTTTTGATTATTTTAGAATAAAACATTTTTAATGATTTGATCGTTATAACGCTGAAGGCATTTTTACTGTTGTTAATATAATAATATACTATAGCAAATATTGTAATGTTTTGGTTACATATTACTTATTCATCTAATTAGATTTCATTGGGTGTTCATACTAATAATGTAGGTATTTTTGTGCTGTAAATAACATACAAGTTAATCAACATACTCGTAAAACATTTAACATAAAATTGTGACTAAATATATTTTTTTTGTTTTTTTATTATTTAAGAGCGATTAACCAGCAGCTGAGAATAAAAGTTTTAAAATGCTTGCAACTGTACAGAGAAGTTCCAATGAGAAAGATCGATTATTCCCCGTATCAAAATTTTAAAAAATAAAATTTAATATCAATTTATTTCATTAAAAACTTGCTTTAATATATACATACTTTCAAGTAAGCAACAAAAATGCTCAAAACGCACGATGATTAATTATTAAATATCGTGTACTTCTTGTAAGTATTTTTTGATCAAAGTATTTGTGATTGTTCAAAAATGTCTCAACAAAATAAGTGTATAAAAATTTTTGAAATATTTTAGTTTGTAAGACCTTAAATAAATAGAAAAACTTAGGTATTTTTTTCACAAAACACGTTCTCGGATTTATTTTTTAATGATTTTAATTTAAATAAAATTAAAAGTTATTATTATTCTTAAAACTGTGTTGACTAGATTATGTATTAAATTATTTTGTTGTATGATTGATTATATGATTTGAAATTTGTGTTGTTTAATAGATCTATCCTTTGAAAAGTGAACAAATCTGCCAACGACCAACGGTATAATCTTAGTATATTATAAATACACTCAGTTTTTCAAAATTTTAAAACTGCGTATACCAGATAAAGTAACAATCTTTGATAATCAATTTTTTTTTGTAAAAAAGAGTCAATACGTCTAGGATTTGATTTACAAATGACTAATTTCCGGTATTCTCTGTTAATACACTCTTAAAAAATTTGTCTAAAAGTTAACAAAATTAGGGCAGTATTGGTGGTATTAAACTTTCACAAACCTACAAAACAATTTTTCTTTATAAAATAACCAGTAAGCTGTACTACAATAGTTTATAATAAAAGTGTACTATAATAGTTTAGTAGTCACACAGAGAGGTCGTACGCGACGTCATCATTCTAATATGTTCTGTCTTTTTCGTTTTCATACAAGATGTGTGAGAACGAAGATTTTTATCTAAGCATTTTAGAACGATCGTCGATGACGTCAGGTAAGACCTTTCTAAGGTACTACTATTATAGTAATTCCACACTTATTTAAAAATATGTCCTTTGAATAATAAAATTTAAAAATATATATTATGGACCAGCAAAATCATCTTGGAGAGGTAGTAAGGTGCTGGAGTATAGAGTCCATTCGCCAGTTCCCTCAACAATATTGGTATCTCCGATGGAAACTGGTTGAAAACTGAGTAGATGAATGTGAAGATGGTCTCAGTGACGATAAGGTACATGAGGCCCTGCACATTCTGGATGTCGTGCTGTTCTATAGAAAATAGGACGTTTTGGTACGGGATCGCTACGAGCAACGCGATAGCCTGAAAAGAAATAAAATAATAATTTTTTTATTACATTTTAAAGTAATCGATTTGGCATCGGTGTTATCTGCACTAATCTGCTGTGGTGATTTCCCTTACAACAGTTAAGTTTACTTTATCATACATAGGTACATCATAAATCAATCTTATCACTAATTTAAAGGACCGGGTAATACAAAGCAAAAGGCAAAAGAAAACGCGGCGTTTAGTCCATAAAAACGTAATGCCCTATTTCCTCTCTGGATTTTGATGCTGTATCAACAACTGGCAAGTCCCTACGTTTTGCTTTTTTGATAAGTTACTTCTTCTTGGAGTTAGGACTCTCCAAAAATCCTTAAATTTGCCTAGTTTGAACGCCATCAACAGACGTTCAGTATACAAATTTGACAAAGTATATTTAAATAAGCAAAGCGTACAGATATATAATATTTTCTTCTAATATCCACAGTTGGTGAAAAACAATCGATCCAGTTTTGGAGGAGAAAACCGGGGAAAACAAAACCTTAGTTATAATAATCTATCTGAAGTGCAACAATTATTCTCCCTTTCTGTCAGTATTCGTGGGGGGGGAATGACGGCAACGGTTTTGTAAATACCCATTATTCCAATTTCTCGGCGCCATCGTTTTCTCTTAAATTTGCCAATGAAGCTGTGTGTAAAATATGTTGATACCGAATTATTAAAAAAAATACAATACATTTATAATATGCACTTCAATATATTTACATCGATAAAAGTAAATATGTACTTGCCAAAAATCCCAAAGCCTGTATAAACCAAAGCCTTTTGTCATTTTTGGCTGCCACGTAATTCCGCCAGAACAACCAGTAGAACTGAATTAGCATTCCGGGTGTCTCTCTATAAAACAATTTAAAATAAACTTTCCTTAAGGTGAACCCATATATTTTAAGCGATATAAAGAAACGCAACTAAAAAATATACTTTACATTGAAATGTAGTGCTGGAATTCAGTCTCTCCCTGTAACAAAAACAATCTTACATCAGTTGCCTTGCAAGCGCAAATGTTTATTACCCGTGCAAGAAACTTTTTTTTTTAAATTTGAAAAATACTCGCAAGGTCAAACCAAAATCAGGAATACTTTGAACACATCCAGTTATCAAATTTGAATTTTGTTGTTGCTAAAATCAAGAAATTATTATATTAAATTTAAGAGCTTTTGTTTCTCCTTTTAACAAAAATAATAAGGTATTTAGAAAACGTTTTCAAAAGGTCTCGAAGTTTAAAATTACTATCCAATGATCACCACCAAAGATATCAATAGGCGATCATTGACCACATTTTTGGAAGCCTTTTTTATTTACAAAAATGCATGATGCTGATGCATTTTCAATCCAGTTTGTATGTGGCTTTAGAAAATGACTACTTTTTTAGCTAGTTATTTATTTTATACACTTTACAAATATAAGACAAAAAGTCCTAAATAGTGATTTAATAGTTAAAATAAAATTAATTTTTTTACAGAAATATAATATTTTTATAAAAAGATCAAAAAAAAATTATGAAAAACATAAGTAACAATTTTAAAGTATTTAGAATAATATCTCATTGTAAGCTAATACAAATAAATTCTATCCGTAAGCCAAGTCTTCAGTAAATTCACCAATTGTGTGTTTTGGGCACAGTTTTTAATTTCAGCAGGTAACATATTTAAACAACTGGGAATCATGTAATTTTACGTTCTTTGCCCATATTTATTTGTATGCTTAGGTACACAATGCATACTTTACAAGCGCTTTCTTTTAGCAAGATTTTCCAAAGAGCTTTATTTTTTATCCATTGTTATGAAAATTGTATGGCATACTGGCCATTACGGTTGTCAGCGAGTAAAGGGCTTTTATCCTTGGCAATTGCAAAATAATCAATTCAATATTATAAATAGTATAAGTGTTCAGACTTGCCATTGAACGGGCCATGGTACCACTGTTGGGATTAGGTTTATAGACCGCCTTCCCATTGGACATTTCGTGATGGCCGTTGCTCTTGAAATCTGGTAGTGTGGTCCTATCTGTGATGTCCCAAGCCTTACACACGGTGCGGGATCTCTCCTCGGTGGATACCATGTTTACATAAAACTCTGCTTCGTTGTAGCCCACGGGGCAGTGGAGGCTTTGACTGAAATTAAAGTGGATTACTCAATGTTATAATTTTCGATGCGCATTACTGTCTTGAATGACGATGATTTGTACAATACTGAGCTTTTACTGCCTTCTTGTTTCTAGAATGATTTCTCTTCTATTTCGATAAGCTTCAGATTACGCTACTAAAAAGTAGCTTTGTCGAACTTCAGGAAATTTCTTTCTTTGTTGATTTTATAAAAATAATCCCTCGGATCTTTCATTCAGATTGTAAATAACTATTTTCAGTTATTCTATTGTTTTTAGTTTTGTAAAAATACTAACCTAACTAACACTGGAGCAACAGAGCAATTTAAATATTTTTTCTCGGATCGCTTAAGGCCGCCCACATTAAAAAAATCATACCTCCGAATTTGAATATGGAGACATACAAACTGATTGTAGTTCTATATAGCCAATGAATTCACATATCTTTTTTCTATTATCACATATTCGTAGGATTTATAAAAAAAAAATTATTATATCGTTAACTAACATTTTAAAGAATCTAGAGAATATTTATTTTGTTATATTTTGAATGTACAACATATTAGATAGTCGCTTAAATAAAAATAAAAATTTGCCACATTTTGGCAACAAAGCAATCCGTGGTTGTGGAAATAGTGCCATATTGTGGCAAAAAGCGCTCGAGTGGTTAATAGACCGGTCAGTGAGTTGGCATCGTGTGGGTCCCATCCAGCCGTTTTGAGTTCACTTCCTCGACTGGTTAATCTTCCATTACGACACAAGCAACATTTTCACTTACTGTTGTGATAGTATAAGATTTTAAATATTATCAGGTTATTTGTAAACTGAGAATGCTTGAATTTCTTATCAAAAAACATTTTTTTATCAATTATCAGTCAATTAAATTTATCTTAACAATTAGCAGTCTTTTATTAATTCGATCTTTAGAAACACAGAATAGTTAATTTTCATGAACATATTCGCGGAATTTATATTCACATTTTATACCCAAACGCATTTTACCGACTTATTTAGCATATCATATTTGCCTATCTAAATATTCATCCTAATTGAGTTCGATATCTTATGTACTCCCTTATCATTAGAAACTTCAACCAACGCGTATCGGCTTTGATAAGCCTGAATATACACACCAATTATTAGTAATGCCAATATAACGGAATGGATGTCGAATTGATACGTTTCGTATGGATCGAAAGGCCATTTATAAGATTTATGGATGTTTAATAAAAGAGATAAGAAAGGTCACCTTAATCACTGGCGATGAAATTGTATGCATCTACATTGTTCTGGAAATTCTTCAAATCAAAGCAAAATTTTGAATGGAAATATTCACCAAATAATAGGATTAACAACTATATTATCTGTGCAATGAAAATCGTGGGTCAAAGGGATGAAGGTTATAGCTACCAATTTCTATAAATGAATTGAACATTGGGATATCTCACATTATTACATATATCCGTAATAACAACTCTGAGACACAAAGGCCTTAAAGAATGTGTTCAGGAAACCCTTTTGGAATGAAAGTGAAAATATTCTTCAGTCTCGAACCAGTTGAGACGTGATGAACTCAGTGACAGATCGCGGATGTAAATTAAAGCACCATGTTGCGGACGAAACACAAGACATGAATCTCACTAAATGTATGTGCACAGATGTTGACAAATACAAACTACAGACCCCTCCATTAGTTTCCCGGAGGAACATCTATGCTGAATAAAGTGACAACCAATGTCGTCAATAGTCTGAATAACCCCATCAACTCTCCTCCACCATTCGAAAAAGAATTACATAGATACCTACTTTAAAAGGTCTGTACCTCAATATCAATTATTTAGACTAATTCTAAGTGCAATTCATCTAACCGACTGAAGAATCTCCTGGCCTGATCGAGCGGGCCCAGGAAAGCCACGCGCCCTCCCGAGAGCAGCATCAGCCGGTGGAAGAGCTGGAAGGTGCCCGAGGCGGGCTGGTGCAGCACGCACAGCACGGCGCGCCCGGCAGCCGCCAGCGTGCGCAACGTCGTCACCACTGAAGCGGCCCCCCAGCTGTCCAGCCCCGTCGTGGGCTCGTCGCAGAATAAGATCTGCGGGTCGTTTATTAGCTGGAAGGGTTTCACGATGGATGTACAAATTAGTAAAAAAAAAACAGGTTCTATTTTAAGTAAATACTTTTTTTTTTTTAACCAATATAATATTACAATTGACAATTTTTTTTTCTTGTTTATTCCAGATCTCTGGGAGGGTGGTGCAATCCCACGAGCTCCATATTATGCATAGAACATATCAAATTAATATTAAAAAATATATATATATATTGTGAGATACTGCACACATAGTAAAAGAAAACAGAATAAAAATAATACAGAAACAACATGAAAATAAAGTTTTTTTTATGTACAAATACATATTTATTTTTGCTTTATACCAACTCACTAGACTGAGCCTGTTCCGATGTGACAGGAATATAAACTAATTTTTATATTTCAATCTTGAAACATAAAATAAAATAAATTTTAAATGTAAATTTAAATAAATAAATAGGACGAAAGACACTAAAAGAAATGAGAAAGAAAAGACAAAGAAAATAAATAAGACAAATAGAAAAAATATTAAAGAATGAAATAAAAATGATTGAGAAGACAAAGAAAACATACAGACGTTGAGTGTGTTGTTATATTGTAGAACTATCCACAATATACAATGCCTTTGTTGATTGTCCATATGTGAATTTCGTGTTATAGATTTGTCACGTAAATATATTGTCTTAATAAATAATATTAAAAAATTTGGGATTCAGATTATGGTAATGTATTTGTCCATATGTGGTATTTGTCTTCGGAATCATGTGTTGATGTCTACGTCTTGTTTTGTAATTGTGTTGTGCATTATGATGGTTTGGTTCGTCTTTTAAAGAAAAGTAAACTCTAAAGAAGTTTTCATTCAAATCTGTCTTCACCAAGTCTGAGGTAGCAGTGTTCCCTTGTTTCTGTTTCACAATTCCAGCGGAATTAATTAATTATTGTCAAAATCACAGCTGTTTGATCACAGCTGCAATTCGAGCAAGGTATATAAAATTTAAGAATGAATTAATTAATTTTTCAATAATAGCAAAATTACTGTGTGGTATTATTTCAATAAAATAAAATAAAAACCTTGTTTACTCCACTATTTTATAAAAATTATCAACATATTTAAAAACTAATAGTTTCTTCATCAGGATTCAAAGTATCTTATATTTTAGTAATTTGATGAAAAACCATTAATTTGTTGTGCATTTTACAAGCATTTTATTAATTTTAATTTTGAAGTAAGTGCACTAGATTTTTATATTCATTTAGAAATAGTCGATTTGAAAAAAAAATTGCAGATATTGTCACTATCACTTGTTGACTATTTTTCAACATAATTGCTATCCCGTTCAATGCATGTCGTGAGCCGTGGCAAAAGTTTTTTTAGCCCTCCTCGAAGAACTCTACCGCCAGCTCCGTCGCCCACTTATGAGGGAATCTTTTCCTAGCTTTGCATCACAGATATATCACTCTTTCGCTTTGCATTAGGTATGTGTATGTGTGTATATTATGCATTTTCGTTGTGATTCACGAAACATAACGATAGGGAGGTGTTTTAATGCATTACCTGAACTGCCAGTGATAGTCGTTTCTGTTCTCCTCCTGATAATGCAGATATCATTGTATTGTAGCTTTTCCCGATTCCCATTTCTCGCACCAACTCCTTGACCCTTTTTTTCCTGGCTGCTTCTGTAGTGTGCCGATCCATTTTCATACGAGCCTGTAAGAATTAACATTTTGTAATCCTTTTAGCGATAGAAAAACGTTTGTTGGCATAATATAATGCTAGAAGTGCATTCCATACTAATTTGAGTGGAAAAAAATGTGCCACTGACTTAGGCCTTTCGTTCTAGGTGATTGAGCAAGCCGTCTGTCTCTCTTACACTTGCCTGAAAATGTGTATCGCAATCCTATTTCCATTTCATAATCATAATGAAACACAGTTTTGTATAAATATAGGCCCAGAATGATTCCAATAAGGTCATTAAAAGCCTCTACCTAAAACTCGTAGCATAAGCGGGGAACTGGTAATTCTACATCACATAGAGTAAGTAGGTACCCTTAAACAATTTCCTTTTCGATGTGAGGCATTCCGATTTTTTTTTTCGACAAATAAAGGATCTAAGTTGCGGCGCATTTTAAAAGTAATTAGACAGCTGATATTAAGCCCCTAGCAACTGATTTTTTTAAAATTTTACCTAAAAAATTACAACTTCAGACTCGATTTACTCGAAAACGAAAGCTCAAATCAAAAAGTTATTCCATCAAATCAACCATAAATGTGAGAGATTGATGAGATTTTACCCACTTGACCTTCAAAACACGAGGAAGGAAGTATACATGAGATTTCGAAAAACCACCCCATCTTCCTTTCCCGCAACTTTTTAATTATAAAATTGTCAACTCTGTGCTGTATAAATTTTTGAAAGCCTACCTAAGTTATTTCTGCAGTTCTTTAGAATCAATTCTGATTACATGAACTTACCATGAAGTTCATGTGCTCCTTAACAGTGAGGGACGGGATGGCCAGGTCTTGCTGGGGGACGAAGCCCGAGATGCCCGCCAGGACGCGGCGCGACACTGGCCTGCCGTTCAGCAGTAACTCACCGCACATGTCGCCCTGCACTCTCATGCTGACTGCTGCCATTAGGGTCGTCTTTCCAGCGCCACTGAAATGTGTTGTTAAATGAGGCTATAAACATCGAACTCAAATCCGGCTCGAAGGACCAAATTTTAGATTTGTCCCCTGTGTTTATTTGTTTATTTAGACATACATGGTATATAATTTACGATACAAGTGATACTGTATATTAAATTATACAAGGTTAATGTACCCATTACGTATGTCCTTACAATATATTATTTTTTTCGCCTGGGAGGAAGGATTCTTAATTTAAACTGTTTAAAAGTTTAATGAAAAATTATCTAAAAAGACTATCTCGCTAAAAAATACATATACTTAAGTAAGTTTTTATTTACATAGCATAAGTTGTAATCGCACGAAAAAATGGTGAATTATTTGCTGCATTCATAGAATAAATAATAACACAAGATGTGTCTTGTGGGCGTGTTTCGTGATCCAATTATATGCCCAATTCGGGCCTATATTTACAGACAAAACATTATTTCACCATGATTACGAAATTCAAACGGGATGCGATTTTGCAATTTCAGGCAAGTGTAAGAGAGACAGACCACGTGCTAAATTGTCTGGACACAAAAGGTACTAAGCCCTTTGCGCATTTATTTCCTTTACAATTTTTATGGAAGGTACTTCTAGTGTTAATGTTATATGTGCCCGGAAAACATCATTGGAATATTTAAACCAATGACGGGTAGCAATAATTCGGGACTATCTAATTTAATACTTTGCAGATTATGTAGAAACATTAGATCCGACAATGTATATCTTTTTTTGTCAAGTTAACATATTAATTGTAGCTTTATTGTGTTTCTTACGTAAATGTTTCAAAAATGAATTCTGTATACTTTATACAAAATACCTTATATTGAGGATTCCACATTGCAAGAGCATACTCCAGTGAACTCCTGACGAAAACTGTATAGAATAAACTGCAATAAATGATTCGGAATTGATTTGAATTGAAAAATTGAATCGATTGTAATGTATGCAGTTCCATTTTTTTCATAAAAGATGAAACACTTCGAAAGTAACTGAGTTTCAAGGTTGTATAAATAATACTGTACGACATTGAAAACCATTCATGTTATCAAAGTGTCTTAATCTCTAAATGGCACACAGTTGCCAAAATGACATGTAGTAGCTTCTTTAAATTCAGTTATCAGTTGTTTTAATGTTTTTTTTATTTATTAGAGTAGATTTTTATGTCAATAAGTGGATATTCAGATATTACCTTGGTCCCATTATGGCGGTCAAAGTTCCGGTTTCAATAGAGCCATTCACTGAAATAATAATAAACCGCATTTATAAACCATGAAATTATAGTTTAACAACTTCCATAATGTTTATCTAAGAACAATAATTAATAAAATAAGTATTGATAACTATGATCGTAATAACATTTAGATAGCAACTAATAACAAAGATATTTCGAGGAGTAACAACAAGTACCCACCCACATTGGGTAATTTTTTTTTCTGTTCATATGTTATTATCAAATAAAATTCAAATCATTTTATCGGTTGGGATGTGTTTAGGTCTTGGCGGCGGATCGAGACAGGTCGGTTTGCGGAAACCCTTTGACCTCTCTAGCTAGTTTCTTTCAATCCATCGTCTTACACCGCAGCGGGAGGGTTGGTTTCATTCACTCCTGAACACACTGACTTCCAGATTCCTACCCACCCCTCATAAGTTTTTTCCTTCCCAGAACTTCCTCTCTTTCCTTTCCTTAAAAAGACCCTCCACCCAGAATACCCAAAGATGACATAGGCCCCGAGGGAATGTATTTTTTTAATGAAAACTAAATGTAATAAATAAATAACATAAAAAATAAAATCTTAGCGATAAATATATATGATTATAAATAAATATATATGTATATTTATTGCTAAGAATCAGCATAATTTTTCAAATCTATATTGATTCTTACATTGAAAAGAAATTAAGTACCTTTATCCAGAACTAGGTTTCTCTCATAGCTAGTATTCCAGAAACTAGAGGAAACCTTGCGCTTGCCCCACACACTGAGCCCCCGCCACGAGAGCGTCAGCCCCCCGGGCGCTCGCCCTCCGCCACCGAACTCCTCCCCGTACGCCACTGGCACCTGCAGCTTCTCCATCCTGTAGGGGGCGGCGTGGCTCATTGGGCGGACTGATTGTTACGGCACTGAAAACGAGAAATAAAAATAAAACAACCCACTCCCTAAAATATCTTCTTTTTTTTCTACAAAAATTGATTCATTTGTTGTATTAAACAGTATATTCATTAGAAATAATATTCATTACCCGACAGTTGATCCCCCGATAGTTGGCCCCCGAAATTATAATTTTTATTTTTTACCCACAAGATTTTCAGGTCCGGGTTTAGTTTTTCCCATAGGAAATACTTTTCCACTTTTCCATATAAATGATCATCTAGTAAATCCACGTTATGCAAGTGTATTATATACGTATAATTAATACAAAACAATACAAGAACAACATGTTAATCTACCAAACTATTAAATGGGAAAATAATTCACCGACTCCAGATATTTTCATATCAGAGGGTTCGGCTCTGTGGAATTCCTAATTTGACCGATAAATCCTACAGATCCCTCAATATAAATATTTAAAAAATCTTTCGTAATCCTACATGTATTTAAAATGACTGATTTTTGCATTTTTATATACAAATTCTTTGACAAATCTAATATGCCTAAATTTTTAATGAGAGAGGGGTATAATGTATATAAATTATAGTTATTATTACTTTTAACAAATTTATTGAGAAATCTATTTCTGAAAAAAATAAAAAAATATACCTACAGATTTAGGAAATGACATTAAAAGAATTTAGGATTCTCATACTATAAAAATTCAAAAATCTAAATTATAATTTTTATAAAATTATAGTCATCATTACTTTTAACAAATTTATTGAGAAATCTATTTCTGAAAAAAAAATAAGAAAATATATCTACATATTTAGGAAATGACATTAAAAGAATTTAGGATTCTCATACTATAAAAATATTACCATTTGTTATTTCGGCTACTGGCATTATACGAGTACTTAGCTCTCTCATTCAAAATTTAGGCTTATTAGATTTGTCAAAGAATTTATATAAAAAAATTCGAAAATCAATAATTTTATCTAAAATCTTCACATTTTGAAAGAAACCATTATAATGTTCGAGTGACTCGTTCAATAGATCTTGCGTTCCAAGCGCAGTGTGAGCCGAGTCGGCAACACTGATGCAGATCGAGTCAAAGTTCGTTCGGCGACTTTATCTATAAAGCTGGTTGAGTGGAGATGAAATTGGAGTAGATGTCTGAAGAGCCGCAAACGCCTAGCCAAAGAGCCGCGGTCTGCCGACCATTGCTGTAGGCAAGAGTGAAATATGAAAGAGCACACGGAGAAAAATGTTATTCTAAAATAGATCATTTTATTCGTAAAACGGTGAAAAACGGGACTGAAGTTCTTACGAACAAATTAACAGGGTTTCAGTGTTTATTGGCGGGAACAGGAAAGAATAAATTGTTGGTATACGTTTTTTCGTACGTATACCAATAAATTATTCTTACATTTTCCCGCCAATAAACATTAAAACCCTGTTTATTTGTTCGTAAGAACTTCTGTCCCGTTTTTAACCGTTTTTACGAATAAAATGAACGTATTTTAGAATCACATTTTTCTCCGTGCACCTATCAGAATAAGTTAGCAAAGTGATTATACTTTTTTATAATATAAATAATATAATTTTTTAACGAATTCAATTTTCAAGACCTCCGAGAAAAGTGCACAGATGGAATATTCGAAGAATGTAAAATTGCCTCCCATGAGCTCTTTTCATAGATTATTTGGAATGTTTTGAATCTTGATATGATTAATTACAGTGCATTATTTAGGTTAACTCTATACTATGAATTTATTGACATACTTTTAGTTTACGTAGGAATATATGTAAAACCTATATATTATTTTTCTACTTCTGACTTTAATGTCCGGGTTAAATCTTCCCCACGGAAAAAACTTAACCCTTCCACACACTTATCCACAAATGATCATCTAGTCAATCCATGATATGTAATTGTACTATTTAAGTATAATAAATACAAAACAATACAAGAACAACACGTCAACCCACCAGAGACCAAATGGGAAAATAATTCACCGACGCCTGATATTTTCATATCAGAGGGTTCGGCTCGGTAGAACTCCTAACTGGACAGATAAATCCTACTGATTCCTTAATATTTAAAAAATCTTTCGTAATACTACTTGTATTTAAAATTACTGATTTTTGCATTTTTATGTTTAAATTCTAATCCGACAAATCTAATACGCCTGAATTTTTATTGAGAGAGCTAGGTATAATTATAATGTCAGTAGCCAATATAATAAATGGTAATATTTTTATAGTCTGAGAATGCCAAATTCTTTCACATTTGAAAGACGCACATTTGGCTTATATCTTTTTAATTTATGATACAAAGTAAAATACGATAATAATAATAACAAAAAATAACAACATAGAAGAAGAATTACTCCAAACGTAAATGAAAGATAACTAGGTAGTATATACTATGTAAGCAGTAAAGGTAAGTTCACAATTAGTAGTATGATGAAAGTAACTTCATATTTTTGAATAATTGTTTGCGTAGGTACATATTAGATAAAAATATCGTGTTTACGAAATTTTAACAAAGATTACGTATTTTTTATTACTATTATTAAAGCCCTTTCGTCGCGAGTCTCGAAGCTTCTAGGCTAGGCTTCTAGGATTATAGTAGACCACGAGAAACTGAAGGATTTGGTAGTATCAAAAACATCTAAATTATTATGTACCTATGTCTATCTTCTGCGTGTACAGGGCATTAAGGGACGAACTTGACTTACGTGTGATTCGTGATATTATTTGGAGTAAAAAATGTGAATGAAATTTTGGTCTCCGGTGACATTTTAGATTTTTCCCAACTAAAAACATTTAAAAAATCAGTAGTTATTTGACAGTTAGGGACGGGATGAGGGGTTGGTTAGTTACTCTACTGTGAAATAAATCTTATTAGATTTTGAAAAAAAAAATTTGAGAAACAAAATAAAAATAGGAAGTCACCCGGAATGAAATTTTATTTACATTTTTTACTCCAAATAATGTCAGGAATTAATGGTTAAAGCAAGTCAAGTACGTCCCTTTACACCCTGTATAATTTATAAAGAAGACTGTCTATTGCGGGTGGGCAACTTGACTTTCCAAACAGGGGGAAGGAAGGTAACTGTCTACAACTACATAATATTTTGAAAAACCGTCACCCCCTTTTCCCACCCTTTCAATTTTCGAATAACCATGTGTAAAGCCCGGGCAACCACAGAGACTTCAGCTGTAGCATTATATAAAAAAGTGGTTTGACCGTAACGCATCATCTCTGTTTTCGAGGGTTAAGATGTAAATGCTGTCAAAGTGTCCGACCTTCGATAGGAGCTTAGATGAGTTTTGTAGTGTAATGTCATTGGATAAAAGTGGGACATATGATATGTGGATTTAATGCCTTCGCATGTTTTTAATCGGTTAAAATCAGTAGTTTGATGTATGATGTGCCCTGAAAAATCTTAAAAATCTTAATACAAAAAAATGTTTTTTTTTAAGGAAAAATATTTTTTTCGGCTATAACAATACCAATAAGTTTGAATTTTTGTATCCAGAGCAAACATAACTCTGCTCATAAAATTTGATGTTAGTGGTCAGTGTTATAAACTTTATCTAATTTTTCAATATTTGCAAAATTAATTTGTGGCATCATTTAAATTAAATGAAACAAATTACTTTGTTTAATTATTATCTAATTCATTAAGAAAAAAAACCTCATTTAATCTCAAAACTCATTGAACATAATGTAAAAATGTTTACCTACAGTTCAAATACCACAATGCACACTTCACTAATTAAAACATCGATAATATAATCGCATCAATAAGTTGTGTAGTTAATTCAACTGATTTATTATTTACTTTGTAATAATAAAATAATGAAAATTTAGGACGGTATAACTTAACAATTTATCAAATTTCATAGTTAATTTTCAAGTTCTTTGAAAGTTCTAGTCAAATTTTCTTTATTATGGACCAGTCGCTTCACATAACTGATACAATAACATAACTTGAATAAAATTTGATGAATTGTTAAAATTCTGTGAAACAAATGGCGCTTAAACAAATCTTATAATCATAAATTCAAACACTGACATAAATTTAATAAATACACAAAATTGTCAAGTAAATCTAATTTAAAAATCGGTAATCCAAATATGTTGTTTATTACATATTCTCACGAGAAAAGACTTACCGAAAACTATTTACAAATGAAACACACTGTTATTTGAACGATTATCATATTATTTTTTTATCCATGGACGACTTAAGAAAACTTAAACACTTAATTAGAAAAAAAAATTGATTTATAGATCAGTGAAAGGTAATAAAATGAACGCAATTAAAAGTACTGTTATATTACAACACAGGCACATGGAATTGAAACTTCAGACTTCAGTACGACATTGTCGTACAGGCGAACCACAGAGAAGCATTCTCACACTAATACCTCCAAGAGGCAATCAGACGGAAAGGTGAACACCCAACATTATAATGGTGTTAAATAATTACCGTTTTATTTGTTTTTTCAGAGAATTTTAATTTAATAAACACATTCTAGCAATTTTGATGAACCACAACACTGAATCTGAACACTGAATCTGAACACCGAATCTGAATCAGATCTGAATATGCTTAAATTGTCGAACAGAAAGATTTTCACTGACACGGTATTTTTACACAAAGTTCTAAATGGTGCAATAATTGATAGTCCAGAATTGCATTGTCGGAATTTATTTAGTGCAGAGATTTTCTTCAATTTCATCCTTTAATTTGGGTTTTTTTTCTACATTAGCTTCACACAGGAGGCCCTGAAGGAAAAATTACCTCAGGGCCTATGTCATCTTTGAAGATGCTGTGTGGAGGGTTTTTTAAGAGAAAGGAAGGAGAGGAAGTCCTGGGAAGGAAAAAAGTTTGAGGGGTGGGTAGGAATCTGGGGATAAATATGTCCAGGAGTGATGGACGCGTGAAGCCATAACTCCCACTTCAAGGCCCCTAAGTCCCGTACAAACCTAACCCTATGAACCTGGGCACCCCTGCTAAGTCACCAAACGTAGTGAAGAAACGTAGTAGAGTGACCCGTGGCAGAGGTGTTGGTCGTCCAATAAATGGTTCCCGGGCGGCGGTACCCATTGGACACAAAATTCTCTTAAATTTATTTTCTTAAACATTCCTGACCATTACTAATTTTCCCTGTTCCCCTGATAAGCAGCTAAAATTCCAGATGTCACAAAAATTCGTGTCATAACCTACTCAAGAGTGCACGAAAGATACTAGATTACAATTTATCTTAGCTACCAATCGCATGGACGATTGAAATTCTAAACTCCTATTAAAAAAAACAGAGTTTTTTTTACTAATAAACGAAATAAAGCAATTTTCTATAGTAAAAATGTTTTTTTACTAAAATTACATACATAGCATGATTTTACGAGTGAATTTACTTTACTACGTAGGAGGCTAGATCACAACTGGTCTTGATTCTACCGCCAGGATTCTCATTTGCACGCTTTTTTATACAAAATTTTTAAATTCTACTGCGAGTTTCTTTCTTTTCGAAAACGGGACATTTTGCCGTCCCGAAGCTGTGTTCGGGGACACCGGGAGAGAAATCATCTATATCTTTCCGATAGTTATCTCCGTCACCGATAGCATAGATCCTATCTCCCGGCCTGCAGGACTTCCTCGCCGTTGGTCGTGCCGGTGGGGAAAGGAGTCTTGCCCTTGAACACAATTAATTCGAATATCGACAAATTTAGCATCAATGAAGCTGCCTTTGAAAGGCAAACTCTGGTGTTGTTGAAATACTCACTGTTAATATTTATGTAATTCTCCTTTAAAATGTATTTAAAATGCACTCAAATTAATAATTTTGTAATGAATTAAACTGAAATTACTTGTTACTTGTTACTAACAAGTAATTTCAGTTTAATTTGAACAAGTTGTTAACAACTTACTAAACAACAGAATAAAAAGAACGCACGAAAGAGACATTATCGCCACTAGCGAGCACTCACCTCACCAAAAAATGAATAATATTACGTTACGTAGCGATGTATAAATTCAAATTAACTTCTTACATAGGCAAGTATTATTAAAAAAGGACATTAAAAGCATTGTAAAGATCACTCCTGCGTTACCAAAGTACACACATTTTTGTACAGGAAATCAGACAAGGATTAATTTGTATAAAGAATTTTAATGTTCATCAATTATTGTTAACCTGTTAGTTATTTTGTAATATGTTAAAATTTACAGAATTTAGTAGCATTAGTCAAATGCACACACAAAATTTTAGTTACGTCGTTACAGAATCTAGTTATTTCTACCACAAATGTTTAGACAAGATGTCATAACAGCCCAGACGAATCAAATTTATGTAATATCGTAAATAACGATAAACACCAAGTACTTCTAGTTATCAAACTCAATAATTACTCCATAATTATGCAAATATTTAATCAAATGTAATGCACTATGAACTATGACCGATCTTTTCAGTATTGAATGAGTTTTATTAGTGATTTATATTACAAATAAAATATTTTGACCAATAATGTTGGATAAAATATTAAAAATATATTAAAAATACGTAGTTAATAAAACTTTATTTTGCTCTTTCTAACGCGGTGTCTTCAATTTAGAAGCAGTCGGTCCAAAAAGATGAATGCGGGTACCTACCTATGTATGATAAATTAAAATGGCAGGTTTGTCAATAAATTGTGTAAATACCTGCATTTTTTTAAATTCATAACTTTTTGTGACTATTAATTCTTAGACAAGAATTAAGAAAGAATGAATTTTCATTCTCAAATTTCTATTGGAAATATGTAATAGGTACGTGTACAATGTTCATCGCGGTAATATTGGAAACATGGTCACTTTTGCAGAAACGCGCGCAATTTATAGGTGGAGAAGCAGGTATCGTAAAAACGCACATGGTTTCTAGGTTAAAATAGTTGGTTTTGTAAAAAAATTGTGATTTTGATATTGAAAAACAAAGGGAATTGGGTCATTTCTCAGTCGATTTCTTCGCCTCGAATTACCCTCAATCAATATCAACCATTTTGTAAATAGTCAGTTATGCAACACAACCGTCAAAATCGTCACTGAAAGTTGTTTGTTTTTGTTACTAAACGATTTCGTCCAAATCGAAGAAACCATCGGAAAACATTATTAAATCCGAGCAATATCCTGTTTTACCTTTAACAATTTTTTTCCAGAAGTCTCGAGAAAACTTTTATGTTACTGATTTATAGACAGAATTCTAAAAATCGCGGAATTTCACTTTTCAAATACATACAAAAAATCTTCATTTATCCTATTTGACCATGGGTTTTACATTTAATCGTCCTATTACCATATACTACATTTCCAAATAGATGGAAATGTATTATGTAGGTAAATGACTAAAAAACAAACCTGTATAATTTTCAAACCGTTACTATTTTTTCTCGATTACAATTTTTGTGTACCCGTGATAAGAATAAGGTAATTTTTTCAAATGACAAAACACAATTATTGGCACTTAGGTAACCGTAAACACATTGTAAAAAACATGATTTGAAGGATAATATTGTTTTTTCTTTTAGCTTACCCAACATATCAAAATATTATTTTATTTGGCATGTACCTGCTATGATAACTTGAGATTAAATGCACAGATATAGATGATTTAAAGAGAGCAATCCCTTGATGTATACAAATAAATATAAAAGAACTGTATCAAAGATGGTAAATTTTATATGTTAAATTTCTAATAATTTATTAAAAGTCTCTTACGCCCTTGTAATGTTCTATCTGGTAGTGCGTAGGGTAACGAGATACTTTTCACTGATACCTTGAAAAATGTCAACTCCATACAACGAACCGCCCCACACTAATCTTTACGTGATAGCAGATACTCCTATGTGCATTTTCTCTCCACACATCCGCATATCTGAGAATACACAACGTTATGGTGTATGTACATTATGTATACAGAATAATTTACAATGTACCCACAGGGTGGTGAGCCATTTAAAGACATATTACTGACTGTTTATATATAATAATTGTTGGAACCTACATATCTATAAGATGATAAATGCAGTTCATTAAACAATAATATGCACGAGTGTAAGATTTTAATAAGAATATTCAGACGATTTTGTTTTTTCTTATATCCTCATATTGTTTCAATCCATATGTTCAAATGTATTCTACACTATTTCGAAATATAAGTTATATTATTTTTAGCTGGTCTTTATAAATTTTTAAATATTAAATAATTCTAACTCAAGCACCGATGACATAGTAACTATGAACCTAAAATAACTTTGTTTCTATCCTTATACTTTACTTTTTATATAAAATTTGTTTTTGCTGTACAGTTTTTATTTTTAAAATATTACTGAGCACTCCTTTCCTTGGCACAAATGCAAGCACCAGCCTACATTTGGAAAGAATATGTTGCAAAAAAATGTATTTGGCAAGCCAAGTCTTCAGCGGGACATCCTTTACACAATGGTGCATTAACAAACGTTAGGTAAATAATATTGAACATCTCAAATGATCTGTAGTAACCACACTCGTTCTCAAACTTTAAGACAATGGAATTATTCGTTAGAGTTACATTAGTACATTAGTCTAGGGATATTTATATTTGTATTTAATTTTATTTTATATTACCAACAAGAATGTTCTATAAATATCCTGTTTGTGTCTCAAATAAATAAATAGATGAACTACGAGGCAGGGCGAAAATTCGTTACATCTTTGTCCGGATACAGCGGGTTCAAAAAGAGAAGAAAAATGTGTACTTAGAAGTGGGATTAAATTTAATTAAATTAAAAGAGATATTTGGTGTTTTGTTCCATGTTTGGCCATGTAGCTATTTTTATTAGATGTGTATGAATAATTAGACATTCTCAATTTTTGTTTATCTTGTGAAAACCTTGTTGAAGATTTGAAAAGTTTTGAAATCATTATTGTTGCAGAATCTGTAAGAAATTTATTATTTGCTTTGTAACTGTATCAATGTATCAATAGTGTTGGGAATATTCCAAAAATTATAATGATTTTTCGAATCGGTCGGTCAAGAGTTTTATATTCCGAAAGCGATTGTAAAAGAAAAACTTAGCATTTTGAAAAATAAATATTTTCACGGGTTCTTTGAACCGTCGGGTTATGTACAAAGATATCTCTGATCTCTGGTTCTAGGGTTTTGGTTCGAACGAACTTTTCGAATTAGGAAACAATGAAAATTTGGAAAAAAAATTTCATGGGCATCTTGCAAAATCGAGGTCGTTTTTCCTCGATATCTCTGGTCCCCTAGCGATTGATAGGTTAACTTTCGGTAACTTCTCATCGTTCCCTAGCATGACTGCAGATCTTCATCCAATAAGTGACAGTTCACAATGACTAATATATTCAACATCAACTGTTGTTTTTTTATCAATCGTTATCGATAACGAAGAGAGTCACTTATTCGTTGGCGATTTGCAGTCCTGCTAGGGAACGATGAGAAGTTACCGAAAGTTATCGAAAAGGATTGATAGGATAACTTTCGGTAACTTCTCAACTGCAGATTGCTAACGTACAAGCAACACTTAGATATTGTAAACTGTCACTTATTGTTATCCTATCGATCGTTATCGATCCACTGTGCTAGGGGACCTGAAGTACATAATATGGCTTCCATTCGGGCGAACTTTTATTTAGGATTCATATTGAGTTATGAAAACTAATCCGAAAGAGAAACGTGAACATTAAAAAAATATCATTTTAATGGCTCTTTGCAAGATTTGGTTCAGTTCATTCTACGATATCCCTGGTTCACGGGTCCGAATGAACTTTTCGGATTACTGATTTTACTGTTTTTTGTTCCAAAAACTATTCTATGAAAATCACCATAAAGTGAACCATTTACTCCATACACTTAACTCCGCTGCAGTAGATTTCCTCCTTAGGCTGGCTGCAAATTTAAGTGTGTTAAACCATATTTAGTAGGAAGGCTAGATCTAGGGTGGCTTCTATGGCTTCAGGAGAGATCGGACGTCTCGTCTTACATTATAATATACAGAGTGTTCAGAAACGGTGGCATAAACAGTGAATGTCTCTGCATCATAGATCAAACTAACAAGGTACATGAATGTTTTTCTTACTTGTCATAAGCTATTTTTTTTATTTCCATATTAAAATTTATTTAACGTGCAGACAAGGGCGTATACAGGGTGTTACACAGCGCTTAGCCGAAGTATTTTAACCAGCCATTCCTGATGATTCCTCCTCCCTTCCTTACTTAGAGTTCTTTAAATCGAACTCGATTATTGAAGAAGAAACTCTCTAAATGGTTTAAAAACATTTTCTGCGTATTAGGTCTAAAAAGATTGTGACTCGAAAATATAAAATTTGTGACTTTAAACAATAAAATAATGCAGGTATGCTTTGTTATCGTATACCAAACAGGCCATCCATTGATATGCTGGGTGTAACTCTGAGTGACCAGCTTAGATACGGGGGCTCCAGCGAAGCCAGAGTTAAGTTAGCCTCTCAGAAACTGGGCGTACTGTACAGGGCCCGCAGATACTTTAATAGTATACAACTGCTAACGCTGTACAAATCGCAAGTGCGCCCCACGGTTGAATTTGGCAGCCACCTCTGATCTGGAGCCCCAAAATACCTGAAAAACACCCTCGACTCTGTGCGGTCCGTTTGATAGATTCTCCCGTCTTAACAAACGCATTGCAATCTTTAGAGCACAGGCGTCGGGTGGGAATGCTATCCTTTTTCTATCGGTATTTCAATGGAAGATGCTCCGAGGAACTAGCGTCATTGATCCCCTGCATAGTCGGAAAACACGCCAAACGCGCGCCCAACACAATTGACATTGGCCCTGAGGGAAATTATTTTCCTCAGGGCCTCCTGTGTGGAGTTAATATTTTAAAAAAAAACCTCGTAACACTGAAGCTTCGAAAGTTATCTAAACTAGTAAGAGAGCACGTTACACAAAATATTTAACATAAAAATAACACCATGTGACGACGTCTGGTGCAAAATCATAATACTGACGTCACTACTAAAAATTATAATGTATTGTTTCAAAAAAGCTTAATCTATGAACATAATAAGACGGTGACTACCTAAATAACAAAAATTCTTATTACCAATGTTATTATTTAATTATTGGCAGCCCTGAATTTCTTGACAAATTAACAGGTAAAAAAAACCTGCTTCTGCACACAATGTGTTGTTGCGACCCTCATCTCATTCGCTTTCTGGATAGTGAGGTTGTCGACATATTAAAGAGAACACTAAAGTTGTTATAAAAATGGAGAAAGTAATTAAATTACCTGCAAGGGTTTACCGAATTGTCAGCAATAATATAAGGTAAATTTAGACATATTATTTTATCATTGATATATTTATTAAAAAAAATATACATAAATTTTAGATTGTTGTCACCTTTAAACGATATTCATATATTTCAAGATTTCTTGTCGATAATTATAATATTCAAATCTTATTAATCATTCTTACAAAATAATGTTGACATAACAAGTGATTTTTATTTCTTTTCTGTTTCATGTTATTTTCTACCTTTATTCGTAACTTTTTTTTCTCTCTTGCTCTGCTGTAAAGATAAGTTAATTCATTTCTGAAAACTTTGTTTTCCTACGTTTCTCCTCCTTTCTACACGAGCGGTAGTCTAAAAACGAGCGTAATTCGAAATATTATTATTATTTAAAAACTTTTTATCGGTAAAGCTGCAGTACCCTCTTCACTTGGCAAATCATAGCGTCGAACACCTAGCGTAATTGAATTAATTAACATAATGAAAATATGAAATGCATATTTTTCGTCTCTCCCGGCATAAATACTCACAAATCTGGAAATGTACAAGTTTATCTTATTTATTCAATTTATTTCATTTAAACGCCCATAGGGCTTTTACATATAAAGAAATGCTTTTTTATTAATTACAATGAAAATATGAATAGATAAAATATAGGTAACAGAAACTATAAGAGTATAAGGTACAAAATTTAGGTTACAGGTACATAAAATATAATATAAGTTAACAAAATGTAGGTAATATAGAATATAAGTGAAGTAAAAATAGATAGTCTGCAATTGTCCTTTAAATCAACAATAATATTATATAAAATTGGTTTTCACAATAGTTTATGAAGTAGCTAGAAATAGTTCGCACATACGGCGTTTGAAGTTTGCCAAGTTCAAAGTATTGTCAAATATTATATATAAACTTGAGTTAAAGTTTTGATTGAGTTAGTTCATGTTACATGATCCTAAATAGTTGTTATAATATTTACATTATATTAGCACGCATAGGTACGCCTTTACTTTTAAAACTTTCGAGCATCTATCTCATAATACATTTTTAGTCAATTGAAATGTTCTCAAAATGGATTTAGCCGTGTTTGGAGATCAGCTATGATTAGCCAGATACTTCCCTCACTTTCCCCTACCCCACTTCCTTGCATTACTAGCTCCAAACGGGAGCAGTTGGGGCTCTTCTGTAGCTCCATTTTCCGTGTGATAATTATATTCTCATTTTTTACTCTCTTACTACTACACTCTTACTAAAACAATTTCGATAAATATTTGGGCATTCAGTTATAGGAAACTTTGAATATATTGTAAAAAAAATATTTGATATTTTATTAATAAACATACAAGCTACAATAACAATAAGTTATACCTAGGAAGGTGGGTAGATTTTAATGAACAATAATAGCCCCAAATCAAAAATAAACAGGTATTTACTTCTCTTCTTCCTATTTTTTTCACAACACAACCAACTCATAAAGTTACAGCAAAATCCCTAGCGTATATACAAATTAAACATAATAATTCATTCATTATGTATGTAAAAAATATCTGATTATTTTTCAATATAACGAATGCTCGAAAATGTGCCTTTATCAAATGTGTATACAGGTATTATAAAATTCAATTGCAATTTTTTCCTGTTTATTATTAACCAGTTTTAAAAAATGTTTGTACATCAGCGATCTGCAGTTGACCTAGGGAACGACGGGAAGTTACCGAAAGTTATCGATACAATCCTTATCGCTCGACCGTGCTTAGGGGTCCTGGGCCCCTAGCACACTCGATCGATGACGATTGATAGGATTACTTTCGGTAACTTCTCATCGTTCCCTAGCATGACAGCAGATCGCCAACGAATAAGTGACAGTTCACAATGACTAAGTGTCTTTAATATATTCGACATCACCTGTTGTTTGTCCGTAAGCGATATGCAGTTGTCCTAGGGAACGATGAGAAGTTACCTATAGTTATCACATCAATCCTTATCGATCGAGTTTGCTAGGGGGCCTGATCCTAAAAGGAGAAAACGATTATTTAGACTTCATAAAATAAATAAATTCAAATATTTTAATTATATTTGCACCTTGCAATATTTGTTCATTTTGGGAGGCGGGTATGGGTACCGCCGCCATCGGAACCATTTATTGGATAACCAATACCTCTGCCATAGGTCACCCCAAGTGGCTCACTACTTTTGGTGACTTAGCAGGGGTGCCCGCGTTCACGGGGTGAGGTTTTTCCAGGTCTTAGTGTCGGATGCGTCTGCCCACTTTCTGCGTGGCAGGTCGGATCAAGAGGGAATGGCCATTTCAGAGTGGATGATACTCTCAGTATCGCCCTAGTGTAAGACCACCATTCAGAATTGAAACGTTGCTTGACATGGCTTTAGCCGTGTTTAGTGACTAGATCTGAATAGCCAGGTACTTCCCCACCTTTCTTTTCCCCATCTTCCCCACCTTCCCTTCCCCACTTACCTTCAGTCTTACAACATACCCCAATTGGGGATGCCATGGTCTCACTGGCTCCAGACGGGAGCAGTTGGGACTCTTTTGAGGTTATTCACTATAAAATAAAAAATAAAATAAAATTGGTTTCTTCTGCAGAATTCTCTCAACCCATTGCCTTGCACCGCAGTGGGAGGGATGGATTCATATGTCCGTCACTCCTGGTCTCACTGATCACCAGACTCCTACCCACACCTCATATCTTTTCGTTCCCAGAACATCCTCTCCTTCCTTACCTTTAAAAGACCATCCATTCAGCATCGATGCCCCTAAAGGAAATTATTTTCCTCAAATCCTTTAGTGTGGAGGTATTTAAAAAAAAAATTTGCCCAAAGTGGAAGACACTCTCAGTAATAACAAGCATTCAGAACCGTAATGGTACCTACTTGAAATGTACTAAGCTATGTTTAGTGTTCAGATCTGAAAAACCAGATTCAACAAGGTAAACAGCCTTTATCTTCCCCTTCTCTTTCCCCTCCCCTACTTTATTTAGCTTAACTCAGTTATAGATCACTGGCTCCGGGCAGTTGAAACCTTTGGGTATTACTATAGACCACTGACTCCGGACAGTTGAAACCTTTGGGTATTACTGTAGACCACTGACTCCGGACAGTTGAAACCTTTGGGTATTACTATAGACCACTGACTCCGGACAGTTAAAACCTTTGAGTATTACTATAGACCACTGACTCCGGGCAGTTGAAACCTTGAGTATTACTACCCCTCGACACAATTAATTTTACAGGCGGCCAAATGAAGAACAAAAGAATAAATTATTTTACTATAATCCATAAATAGGCGCCTCCGACTGCAAAATAAATGGTGTCAAGCTGGAAGTAAAGCCAAATAATGTTGTCTAATTTAAAATTTCATATTCCAGGCAGTGCTCCAATGGGCTAGGAGACCCAGGATCGGGGGCAGGTCGTGGGGACGGAGAAAGGGATCCCAACAGAGCCAAGTGGGAGGCTGCACAGGAAGCGGCATTTTTCAACAAGATAGTAATTAAGTTTATTCTAATTATATAATTTTTCTAATAAATCGACATTTTTAACAAACAATGCCGGCTATGCAAATTGGTAAATTTGCATTGTGTTAGGCTGTCTGAAGTTGTTCTAATATATTTGTCCAATAAAATAAACAAGAGTTTATACAAAATATCAATAGCAGCTCTAATGAAAAGGTAATCAATTGGCACATCCGACAAACTGTGTGGGAAATTTTAGTCTATTGTTATTTTTGAATAAAAGTGCCTTGAAATAGGTACGTATTACGTTTTTCATGGAGATCCGATAACTCAGAATAAATTCAACCCAACAAAAATGATAAACAACAATACCTACATTTTATATGTCTTTTCGTATCCTACACAGATGAAAAGATGTGTTTTTTCAATACATATTTTTTCTAATTAACGTTTATAACATTAACTTCCCTTCAATATTTTTCTCGTGCCAAATATTACGATCATATACAAACTCATGGATAAATTAGTGAGATTGCCGACTCTGAATCACATGAATTGAATTTATATCTGTATTAATATGTGGATTTAATTACAATTAATAATATTATACGATAATAACTATTTGAGGGCAATTTTTCATTTAGCATTATTTGTTATTATGTATGTGTATTGTGCTTTTGTTGTAAATTTGTGATGTTGAAAGTTAAGTTGAGAAACCCTGTGCAAATATCCTGATTAATATGGTGAAATATTTTTCAGCAACGGCTGAAGTGGGCTTTGTTGAAAGAAGGACTTGCTCATGAAGTCACCTTCCATAAGTTGCAGATAAAGGAACACGAAAGAGCTCTAGAACGCCACAGGAACAGAATGGATGATCTTGACAAGCGCCAAAAATAAGCCTGTCTCATCTATACCTTCTACATGTAATATATGCAATAAGTTCTCTTTAGGAAGATAATATTTTAGATTTTGTGACAGAGAATTGGATTTTTTATATTTTTGATTGGTAATAAAATGTGTTTCTTTTTGAAAAAATAATTTAGAAAATTAATGCTAGGTATGTGCGAATAATATATTTATTGCAATCACTGGCAGAAAATCATAATAGAGCTTATAAACATTTTTATCTAGGTACTTTTACTTGTCAACTCGACTAACTTATTATAGAATATTTGCTAAAATAAAAAAAATAATAATGTATAGTATTGGTATAATGTGTGTTTTTAAAATAGAACTATAGTTGTTATTTGATTATTCAAGTCTGTTAGATCTTAATCTTAAGTATTTTAGTCCTTAGGAAAGTTATTATTAATAAAAGTTTTTAAAACATAACACATTTTTGTTTTGATTTAACAAAAAATATTTAGACTTATGGGGTATTTCACCATCCTCCCGATAGCTTATCCGTACGATAACGATCATTAATAAATAAACAAATAAATACTCGCAACTTTCAAAAACAAATAAAGTAACTTTCTTTAACCAGTGATTCCTGGCATTATTTGAAGTAAAAAACGTAAATAAAATTTCGGTCTCCGGTGACATTTTTTTAATACAAAAACATAAAAAATAGTAGGTGTTAGACAGTTTGGGGCGGGAAAATAGGTTGGGCGGTTAATCGGCTGAGTGATCAGTGACGTCATGTGGATTTTTTTTGTTTGAATTATAGTTCTTAATGTCAGGAATAACTGGTTAAAATGAGGGGGTTTTTCACCATCCTCCCAATAGCTTATCTACACTAATAAATGAATATTTTCGATTTACGGTTTATTTATTTATTAAGTTGGAGTTTATAATTCGGTACTCGAACCCATGAATAATGGCTATCTATTGGATAAATTGGCCGAGTTTTCTAACCACTGCGAGTTTTTTTTTTTTAAATAATATTCGTTATTAGTGTAGATAAGCTATTGAGGGGATGGCGAGAAACCCCCTAAGTCAAGTACGATCCTTAACACTCTGTATATAACCACAATTCATAGTTTGGTAAGCACCGAATAGTAAACTCTAACTTTTTATATAAATAATTCGTGCTTAATTAATCGAAAATGTACGTTATCGTATGAATAATCTACGAGGAGGACGGTGAAATACAACCTTAGACATTTCCGACATCTTCGATTACGAATAAATTAGAAGCAGCTGATGGAAAAAATATTGCGACATCTTTAAATCGTCTGTAAAAGTTTTATCAGACATTAATCGGCTATATTCCTATACCAAAGTAGACCATAGGAAAAATTGTCTGCCGCATATATTGACTTTATTAACAAAGTACTGGAGAGCAACAATATGAAATTCATGAAAAAACAACAATATTATTTGCATCAACTTTCTAATAATTTTTCTAACCCCCTCCCCCATATTCCCTCCCCCCCCCCCTCTAAGAGTTAACCCCCCCCTTGTGAGTAATGTCCTTGCGTGCAGCCTAAAAAGTTTGTTTACATTATTTTCTGCGTATTAGATGAAAATAGATAGTGACTCAATAATATTTTTTGGCAGTATAGGCTTTGCTATCGTAAACATCGTATAACTGTAGCTTCGAAAGTTATCTAAACTAGTTTAAAAGAGCACGTAAACAATACTAAAATAAATATTTACGATAACAAAATAACACTGTTTATGGCAAAGCAAGTAAATGGTTTTTTCTAGGGTTGCCACTTTATTTTTTCATTTTTTGTTGTCGTTGAAAATATTTGTAGAGTTACAACGACACTTAGTATAATTAGATATTCGATATCTCCAATAATGACGAAGTTATGAGCTTTCAAAGTGAACTTGGGCAAAACACCCGTGACGTCACGAGACACAATTCAATACACACGAGACACAATGCTATCGGTATTTTGTAAGAAATAAAGAAGTTCTATTCTCAGTAACTCTAATTAATATAATAAATTTGTGATTAACATGAAATTTTGTTGTGGGAGACAAACTCATTGGAAAATACTTGTAAATTAAAGTGTACGTTTTTCGATTTCTTCGCCTTGCCCTCTTTTTACTTCACGCTTTATATCACACTCCTCATATTGCTATGAGAATGATAGGATAAAAAAATAATAAATAAATAATAATAATTCTTTAATATTATTTATTTGTTGGCAACCCATTTTCCTACCTTATCTGGATTCTTGCCAATCAACACATTTGAAAAAAACAATCGGCTTCTGCGCAGAATTGTGCTGTTTGTGTCCCTCATTCGCTTTCTGGAAGTGGAGTTGTCGATACGCCAAAGAGAACACTATTGTTATAAAAATGGAGAAAGTAATTAAATTGCCTGCAAGAGTTTACCGAGTTGCCAGCAATAATATAAGGTAAATTAGGACACATTTTTTGATTATTGATATAATTATTAAACCATTTCTTTAAAAAAAAATTATACTTAGATATCTCAGATGGTTGTCACCTTCATTCACCTTATTCAATATTCATCCATTTCAAAATCAATTTATCGATATATATAATATTCATTACTGATTTATTATTATTCGATAATAATATTAGACATACCTAGCGCATTTTCTTTTATTTTCGTTTTCATATTATTTTCTACTATTTGTTTTGTTTTTTGCTCTTTACTCTGCAATACAAGTCAAATAATTTCTGAAACTTTATTTTCCTTTGTTCCTCCGTCTTTTTACACGCGCGGTGCTCTAAAAAAACTTGCTATGTATTAATTGTTACTTATTGATTCAAATGTTTTTTTTTTAATTGTACTTTTTATTTATAATTTATCTAATTCATGTTACATGGCATATAAGCTATCATGTTCCTAAATGGTTATTATATAATTTTTCATAATTTGCACATTATACGTGATGTATAGGCACGTACCCGACAAACTTTAACCAGTGACTCCTGACATTATTTGAAATAAAAAATGTATATAAAATTTTGGAATCTGGTGACATTTTTGATGTTTTTTTTCTACAAAAACATAAAAAGTAGTAGGTTTTGGACAGTTGAGGGTAGGATAAGAGGTCGGGTGGTAACTCGGCTGAGTGACCAGTGACGACATGCAGAAGAATTTTTTTTGTTAATGTCAGGAATCGCTGGTTAAAGTTTGTCGGGTACGTGCCGATACACCCTGTATTATCACGGAATATTGTTACTCTAAGACAGCAGGACCACGAGTTATGGGAAAGGAATGAAGAAACGCCGCTTGGGGTTACTTTGTTTCTTTCCCATAATTGTGGTTCGATTCGCGCCACGTTACATGCATATATACGCAGTCTAAGATCACGCATAGGTGCTCCTCCTTTACTTTTAAGAGGCTAGACTTTGAACGACACGCGGAACACCCGCGACTGTCATTCTGTCCCGCTCACAATAAGCTCTGGCACACTTACAATACATGCGAATGCGAAATGTGTGAATGAGACAACGCTCTAATTTACCTACAGAAATCGCTCGAAAAGGGGTTTATGGAGAATACACTTTTCTACACCGAAACTTCCACGAAATTGAAATTTTAAAAAATATTTATTTTTTAGAAAGAAGAAGCTACGTCGGTAGCTTTTTATAATTTTATAATTCTTTATGAGAGTTGACTTAGCAGCACTTTTTCCTTAAATAATATTTTTTGATAAATCGTACATGTTTGACAGTGAATGTTTACGTTAATACGAAACGCATCGAAAATTCGAAAACATACCGACATAGTTTTCACCCTCTAGAAGGCAATATAAAATTATATATTCATTTTGTGCAATTTTCGATGTAGAAAAGTGTATTTTCCTGGGCGTCCTTTTTGTATGGGCCGAAAAGCGAAGTCTATCGTCTTAACACTTCCATGAATCTTATATCACATAATATATTTTCAGTTTTCTATTTATATTGGGTACTTTGCAGTTCTATAGCTCCATGTGTGATAATCTTATTAGGTATATCACATTTCTTTACCACACTTTTTTACGAGAGATGGGAAGGCTGATAGGGATATTGAAAGAAGGGTAAATGCAGGTAACTCCATTAATGGTGGACTGAATGCCGTTGGCGCCAACAAAAAGCTGTCCAAAGAAGCGAAGCTATCAGTCCACAATGGAGTACTGGTATCTACCCTGATGTATGGCAGTGAAGCATGGAACTGGCAGATAAAGGATGAAAGTAGACTGAATGCTGTAGAAATGAGATTCCTTTTTTTTTTTACTTTAGGTCCACACAGGAGGCCCTGAGGAAAATAATTTCCCTCAGGGCCTATGTCATCTTTGGGGATGCTGTGTGGAGGGTATTTTGAAGGAAAGGAAGGAGAGGAAGTTCTGGGAAGGAAAAAGGTATGGGGTTGGGTAGGAATCTGGGGTTCAGTGTGTCTAGATCATCCGCCGCCAAGACCTAGACAATGAACCCCATGAACCCGGGCCCCCCTAAGTCACCAAACGTAGCGAACCACTTGGGGTGACCTATGGCAGAGGTGTTGGTTATCCAATAAATGGTTCCCCGGGCGGCGGTACCCATTCCCGCCTCCCAAATTGTAAATCACTGAGGCGTATGTGTGGTAAAACCATGTATGATTGTGTGAGGAATGTTGAGATCCGAAAAGAATGCACGGCCGATGTTAGCATAATAAGTAGGATGCTTTGATGGTTTGGACATGTAAAGCGAATGAATGAAGAAAGGAGTGTCAAGAGAATATATGACGCAAATGTGAATGGTAGAAGAAGTCGAGGACGCCCGAGTCGAGGAAGACATGGCACGATCAAATGAAACAGATACTTGAGTCGGGCCATGTCAAGAGTCAGAATAATAGAAGAGAATGTATGACAAGATGTATGAATGTGAATTAGGCGAGAAGTGTATGCCAAGACCGAGTTGTTTGGCAGTCCGTCCTCTCTGCCTACCCCTGCGGGAAACGGCGCGCGTGATGGTTAGTTAGTTAGTTAGTTACCACACTTTTACTAAAACAAATTTTGTTCATAAAATATTTGGGCATTCGGCTATTGAAACTTTACATGTATACAAAAAACTGCTCATTTTTAATGTTATTTTAATAACCATACAACTTGCAACCATATATAACATTATAATTAGTTTTTTTACGTAGGTAGATTAAAAGGTTTTTCTAAGAGTAAAACAATAGCAAGTGCTCAATTCAACAATAAATAGGTACCCACATTCCTCCTATTTTTCACAAAACAATCAACTCAAAATTCCTACCCTATTATAGGCACAAATCAAACAACAATAGAAAACATTATAATGCATTCATTATAATATATCCGATTATGGTTCCTGTATCAAACGTGAATGTATATAATAGAAAATTTTATTGCCAAACATTTTTTCCCAGGGTTTAAAAAATGAAATAAACTATCTGCCTATAACAGTGGTCATCGCGTTTGGGTCCCACCTAGGCGTTCCGTGTTCGATTCCTCGGCTGGCTAAGTCCTCCATCACAACACAAGCAACATCTTCCGCTTAGTGTGGTGGTAGTAGGAGATTTTCAAACGTTGTTGAGTTATCCGTAACCCGGGAATGTTTGTCTTTCTTTAAAAAAAAAATATATATATATATCTATATCCATACAGGGTGTTAAGGTACGTACTTGACTTACTTTACCAGAGAATCCTGACATTATTTGGAGTAAAAAATGTAAATAAAATTTTGGTCTCCGGTCACATTTTTGATGTTTTTTTTTCTACAAAAATATAAAAAATAGTTGTTGTCGGACAGTTGAGGGTGGGGTAAGTGGTGGGGCGGTAACTCGACTGAGTGTCCAGTGACGTCACGTGAAAGAAATTTTTTGTTTGATTTTGAAGAAAAAAACATTGAAAAAAAATTGTCATCAAAAAAGTTACCGGAGAGCAAAATTTCATTTACATTTTTTATTCCAAATAATGTCAGGTTAAAGTAAGTCAAGTTCGTACCTTAATACCCTGTATAGCACTGCCTTAACCTATAATGTAATATTTCTTCAAAAAGTAGTTATTTACTTCTTTTTATCTCCAATACACTTAACTATTGAGGCCCAAGGTTTTCTTGTCACAATATCTGATAAATATGTTATTTTGGTATTATCAGATGGTTTATTTCTGTAAATATGTATTTAAAAAAACAAGTGTGTTTTGTGACAACAATAATATTGTGGCGATTCATTCTATGTAGATAACAATGAATCATTGAATTTAAAAAACGCTAAAGTAATGTATATAAACAATTAAAAAAAAATTTTTGCGCCTTGCCCCAAAGTGGATGATACTCTCAGTAATAACAAGCCTTCGGAACCGAGACGAACGCCACTTCAAATTTATTAAGCTATGTTTAGTTTTCAGATCTGAATAACCAGATTCTTCGAAGTACACAGTATTAAAATTTTGCAGGCGGCCAAATAAACTAAAGAACAAATTAATTAACTATTTTTATTATATCCGTAGATACATCAGCGACGCTATCCACCGCCTGCAAAGTTAAGTCTATCTCTGTCAAGCTGTAAGTGAAACCATAAAATAATTTTGTCTAATATAAAATGTCATATTTCAGGCTGTACTCCAATGGACTAGGAGAACTTGGATCTGGGGCAGGTCTTGGGGGCGGGGGAGGGGGATCCATCAGGGCTGCCGGAGGAGCCTTTGGCAGGATGGAGGCTGCACACGAAGAGGAATATTTCCACAAGCAAGTAATAATTTTTCAAATCGACGTTCTTAACAAACTAATGGTAACATTAATTTAGTGTCAGATTACGCTATAACGTTGCAAGCGTTTTTGGGCTCGGCTTGTTTCAGCGTATCAGGATATAGCATACAGGAATGTATAGCGAGCGATATGCTGAAATGCCGAGCCACAAAAATATAGCACGCATATAGTCTATTAGGCTATCTGAAATTGTCGTTATATATTTTCCCAGTGAATAAAAAGGGATTTATACGTCTTATATACTAGCAATAAAGAAATCGTTTTTACTACCTGGCCATACAATAACGCCCGTTGATTCCATTTTTTTTTTAAATTTGAATACCGCACAAGACCCAGTGAACGAAGATAGCAACTAGCACGAAGTTCGTTCGCTAAATGACCAATAGGAAGGCACACATTGGTGATAAGATTTGTTTTGTTTTAGTTTTTTTGTTTTTGTTTATTGTTTCTTCTTCACATTTTAGGTATAAAGGTTTACAATACAATTTTTAACCTCACTAGGACAAGCCTGTGTTGAGGTTAACAATTATTTACTTAAAGTTATCGATGTGATTCCCACTGTGAATCAATTACAGTGTTTGTTCACTGTGTTTATTCAATTTTTCTGCGTGGTTGATGAATATTTCAATATAAATATTAATAATAAATAATAAAAAGCAAAAAACTGGACTTATACTTACTATTTATTAAATATAATTGTTGAATTATATTTATTTATTAAATATAATTGTTGAATTATATTTAATAAATAGTAAGTATAAGTCCAGTTTTTTGCTTTTTATTATCGGCGGTATTTTTATTTACTTTATAATTATTTAAATAATTATTTTCATTATAAAGTTAAAATGGTAATAAACTATTACAAACTGTTTTAGTTTTCTTCTCAAAATATGATTAAATAAAACATTTTAAAATTAAATCAATTTTCATTTATTTATGTACTTCAAATTTAAATATATTTAAATAATCCTGAAATCCGCATCGTTCACTGATATGAACCTCTAATAATCCGCATCCGCATCCGCTTCCGCGGATGTCAAAATGTTTGCATCCGCAACAACCCTGATTCATTTCTCCTGGACTCCATGACCCCCAGATTCCTACCCACTCCTCATACAGGAACGGCTGTGCTGCCTCTTTCATACAAAACTTTAATTTAGATTTGAGGCCAAAATACCCAATAGGACTGAATAATTATTTTTAAATCTAAAGGTATAGTAAATATCTAGTATGGATTTATTACTTTACTATTACCAGATACTATTTATTTATTTGTGTTTTAAATTATGGTATAGGCCATAAATCAAGTTTACGTGTTTTGGAGTCAATTATTGTAATTATTAAAAAATAATCTTGCCCTACCTACCTTCTATAATGAAACATAAAATTAATAAAACATCATTAAAAAAGTCGTTTTTGTAGAAGTATTAATTTATAAACGATAAATTTGTGTTCCAACATAAATAGGTCATTTGCAATTTATATTTACGCCCATCCAAATGATTTTTCAATAATTTTTTTTTTAATTATAAATTTTATCATACAGTGAATATAAAAAAAAATAACATTAGGTAGATACTTCACAATTGATTGCCAAAGTTGCCTCTAAAATCATGAAAAATTTAATGCTTTAAGTGCCTATATTTTATGATTCAAAACACAAATAAATAAACCTTTTGATTTTAAAAATAATTATCCAGTTTGGTTGGATATTTTGGCCTGAAATCCATTTTTTTTAAAGGCAGCTCAGTGGTTTTAATTTTCAATAATACCTTATCTCAACATGTTTCTCAATCATAAACTTTATGGAGAAATGAGTGAGATCACAAACTCTGAATTACGTGAATTGGATTTATGTCTGTATGTGGATTAAATTACGATCAATAATATTATTCAATTGCAATTTTTTATTTAGCATTATTTTTGTGTATTGTGCCTTTGTTCTAAGTTTGTGAAGTTGAAAGAATAGGCGAAAACTCATGTACAAATAGTTTGATTTTTATACTGTGAAATGTTTTTTTCAGCAACGGATGAAGTTGGCTTTGTTGAAAGAAGGGCTTGCTCATGAAGTCACCTTCCATAAGTTGCAGATAAAGGAACACGAAAGAGCTCTAGAACGCCACAGGAACAGAATTGATGATCTTGACAAGCGCCACATATAAGCCTGTCTCATCTGTACGTTCTACGTTTACTATATTATTACAATAAGTTCTCTTTAGGAAGATAAAATTTTAAATTTTGGAATAGTTCGGAGAATTGTATTTATTATCTTAAATAAATGTTTCTTTTAAAAAAAATTAATTTGTAAAATGTAATACTTAAGATGAAATCCGGTGGTGGAGAAATTTGAAAAATAGATTTTAGGTACTAAATTGTTGCTGTCACTGTTGCTCTTACTTGTTATTTTAGGTACTAAATTGTTGCTGTCACTGTTGCTCTTACTTGTTATTTTAGGTACTAAATTGTTGCTGTCACTGTTGCTCTTACTTGTTATTTTAGGTACTAAATTGTTGCTGTCACTGTTGCTCTTACTCTTAGCTGTTGCTTACACTGTTGCTCCACCGGATATTGAGCGAAAGGGACAATGCACCTCGGGCTACTAATACCTAACTAAAATCGAGGTTTTGTATTCCCCACTTTTCTCCTCCAAAAGTGGACTGATTTTAATTTTTTTTTACCAACCACATAAGAAAAACTATTCTGCGTCTGCACGTTTTGCTTTTTTTTACAAAAACATTGTCTGGTTTGTATACTAAACGTCTTTTGACGGCGTTTTAACCAGTCAATTTTATTGATTTTTGGAAGGTCATAACTTCTATAAAAAGTAACTTATCAAAAAAAAAAAACAAAAAGTACCGACACGCTAGATTGATTTCTATTTTATGTAAAAACAATATTTTCTCTAGGGTTAAAATCCAGAGAGATAAATAGGGAATAGGTTTGTATGAAAAAATCACCGCCGGGTATCCCCTTAAGTACTAATGTGTAGGTATGATTGTGTGAATAATATAATTATTGAACTCTCTGACCAATATAAAATCCCATTAGAGTTTCCAAACATATTTTTCAGTTATACTTTGTAAAATGTGTGTATTGTTATCTAATCACAAAACAACTATTTTTGTTATGTATTGTATTGGTATAATGTGTATTTATAAAATTGAACTATAGTTGATATTATTCAAGGCTGTTAGATTTTAATCTATGTATTTTAGTTCTTAGTAAGGTTATTATTATTTGTTATTAATTAAAAAAATTAATACTTAATGTGTACACATTTTTGCTTTCATTTAAAAACAATTTAATCTTAGACATTCCTGACATCTTTGAACACGAATAAGTACCTATTGGAAGCAGCTGTTGGAAAAATATTGCGACATCTTTGGATTCTCTATAAAAGTTTTATCTGACATACGGCTATACATACGGCTATATATACCGTCTGCGTATAATTGTATCTTGTTTGGGCAGGGTTCTAACTTCATTTTATCTTGTTCTGAGATAAAGTGGAGTATATAAAGAATGGTAGGTATCAAATTTTGCAAAGACGATTTCTCAATTATCTATTAAAAGTATTTTCATTGAAGAAGAAGATAACAATAATAATCTAATATATAAAAAAAATATACGAAAAAAATAAAAATATGAAAATGAACAAGACACATAAAAATAATCAAATATAATGGTCGCAACTGGGACACGAATCCAGAACCTTACGTATTTACTTTTCATGTCCCAGTTGCGACCATTATCTTTTATTATTTTTCTGTGTCTTGTTCATTTTCATATTTTAAAACATTAGATTATTATTGTTATCTTCTTCTTCAATGATATATTACATTGATGGGAATAACCTTCAAAAGTTAAAAAGAAAGTTTTTCTTATAAAAAAAAAAAGTATTTTCGTTTAACATTTTTTAAAAGAAAATACTTAAGTAGGGAGTATACTTACCATTTTAGAACATACCTAAATGAGCAGATATAACCATATGCAACCATCTATGGCAGCGGTTTCAACTTGTGGTGCGCGTACCCCTCGGGGTACGTGAAGCAAAACTTGGGGGTACGTAATATCGTGGCTCGAATGTAAAAAACTCAGCTCAACGTTTTCACATTTCGGCGGTTTGTGCTCGGTAGTATGAGAAATTGAGCCAAAATTAGCAAAACTTTGCACTGCAAAGCAAGCTTAAGTTGTATGATTACATATACAGGATGTTACAGGTAATCGGGCTTTTATTTTAACTCTGCATGAGAAACTTTTTTCTACAAAATTATTTAAATACTCTTTGTGAGTTTGCGTTTGTTGTGGATATTATGATTTTTTTTCGTCGAAATAAAAAGACGTTAAAAAAATTGGTTCACTTTCGCATGTAGAATCGCTGGTTAAATATGCCCCAAGTCCAGTGGCGTAGCTACCTAGGGGCTACGCGGGGCAGTGCCCCGGGGCCCCCAAGCTCAGGGGGCCCTCGAATCCTTACCAGAAATCTCGATCGAACTGAACTTTTGGAAATTTCTCCCATTTTCAAAATAAATATGACAGGTTGCAACTTGCAACCCCACTTTAATCATGACAACTCAGTTGAGAAAAAGAAAAAGGAAAAAGCTAGGAAAAAATTGTAAATATAATTGTTATTTAGTCAGTTGGTAGGCCCGACCTTTATATAATAAACCCTTGAATCTTCTCTATTTCGTTTTATTAGCCAAACCTTCACCAAGTATTAATTGTAATTTATGTTGTTACTGTTTAATATTTTTATTACCTGCCCTGCAGTGCACAAAAAAGAGCTTTAGTATGTTAGCATTTTAGTATTTGTATATTTCATATTTTTATTTGATAAAACCTAATCATTTTACATAGCAGTGGGGCCCCATTTTTTAATTTGCCCCAGGGCCCTTGGTTATCTAGCTACGCCACTGCCCAAGTCGTGTATAAAATTGCATTAATTGTATTTGTGTGATTTGTTTGTACAATCCATGTAATAGTAAGAAGAAAAAAATTACAAATGAAACATGTCGTTCAGGCTTGTTGAGGTTCAAAAGGTTGAAAATTGGATTGTAAACTGTAGTACCTAATAGTATAATAAAACAAATTTAAAACTTTTTCCACTTTTAGTATTACCTAACATTTTCCACTTTTAGTAGTGCCTAACATGTGAAGAAACAATAAATAAATAAAATTACACGTGTACTCACGACAGATGGAGGGTAAGGGGTACAACAAGTTTGTAGTAAAAGTCAAGGGGTACGCAGGTTCAAAAAGGTTGACAACCGCTGATCTAGGGCATAATAATTCATTGCATAAATATATAATATTCTAACTGCATTTCCCTAAAGCCATTCCAACCTAGGGCCACGTTTTGAATAAATATTTTCCTTTAAAATGTGTTTAGCTAAGATACTTTATAAAAGATTAAACCACGAAATCAGAAATAGTTAAATGGATTATGAGAATTCGTCTTTGCAAACTTTGACACCCCTCACAAAAAGGTAATGCCAAGTTAGAACCCTATCCAATTAAAGTGACGAACTATGCGCCTCGTAAAAAATTATCAACAACAGAACTGTCAGATACAAACAAAATAATAATTGCAAAATGTTCAAAGCGATGTTGGAACCTTGTAAAAATAAATAAACTTGATTTTATAACTTCGTCATACAAGTATCTACGGAAATACAACACAGATGGCTCTGAAAAGTATTTTGGTTATAGAAATTAGCAAAAGAAATGGTTTTGCATTCGAAGGTCATTTTAAAAACATTGTCAGTTAGAACCTTGTTCAATTTAGGTACGCAATATACTTACGAGAACCTGCGACGTATTTCTCGCTACATCAGTTATTATCAGGTAAATTGTCTGCCGAATAAAATGTATATAATATGATAATCCGACCTTGCCGGTGATGCTCATTTGCCCCGTGTTTTCTACATCATCATTTGAATGTTTGAATGAACATCTGTTTTAAAAACAATAAATTAGCTATAGGTACATACAGTAGGCTATCCATCCTTTTTTGTGCATATTAAGCGTGTCCCGGTTAGGGAAATATTAACCCCATCTCCATCTACCGCTACCGGCTAGCGCATAAATATACCAATCGGGCTGGCTGTAGAGGCGAGTCGTTCGCGAACGAACGAACGAAGTGATCCGCTTCTCCACGCTGATCCGTCGATCCGGTTCCGCAGATCACCCGCTCACTCGTTCGCGGATCTTTGCGAACGAGTGATCCGGTGATCTGCGAGACCCGCCTGATCCGGTGAACCGACTGATCCGGTGAACCGCGGGAGCCGAGAGGTCCGCGTATCGTTCGACGGGTCACTGACTGATCCGGGATCCGCATTGTTCGTTCGTTCACTAGGCCGCCGCGCAGAAAAGTACAATCCGTAAGTAAGGTAACGGTTTACAGCTCAGCTCATTCGTTCATTGGGAGACTTTTCTGCGCGGTGGCCTGCAAAAGCGCGCGGTTCAGTAGCTGTTAAGTGTGTATGTAATAATATCGGGATTCATAGTATGCGTGCGTAAACTGCAGTCATATGGGTCGTGGCGTCATCGCTCCGGTCACATTATTTTGTATATTTATAACAAAAACAAGGATGAGTAATATTATTTTCATTGTTCATTATTGTTCATTGTTTATTATCAGTCATATTTATGTTCAATAATCATTTATATCTAAATAATCGTTAAAAAAGTAATGTTGATCAAAAATTGTATGATAAAAATTATAATACATATTGCCGTTTCAAGATGGCGCCACATTAGTTCGCAGTTCGCATACGGACGCTATCAGAAGGTTGGTTTAAGCCCTGCTTTCAAATTTTTCAGGTATCGCTTCTCGGTCTATTAAGAAAGATTAAAGTGTTCTTATCAGCTATATTTAATAGTTCTTATAGCAAATTTTTTGTACCAAAACTTGACCAAACAAATGATTTCATTCTAACGAAGGGGGATTCCGACATTATCGGGATTCCCTTTTGATTGAAATATTAAGGAGGCCCGAGGAAGCGTGAGTGGAGCGGGGGGAGAAGGAATATCTTTAGTGAACCGTCGTTCAATTGAGCCGGTTCACAGAACCGGTTCTTTACAGTAAACGAGACCTTGTGAATTGGCTCGTTCAACTGACCCGCCTTGCCCACTACTAGCTGACTGGCGGCTTCGCAATCTTCGCAATCTTCGCAAGCGTGTTGTTTGTTTTTATTTTGTTCCATTACTCCATTCAGTGTTGCCATCTTGATGGATTTTTTTTGTCATATCTGGCGGATTGGAGTGCCCTCGAAACGGAAGAATTTTGAGTCAACGTGATTTTCAGGACGACGGATTTCCTGGCGGAATCGAAAAAATGAGGAAAGTAATTCCCGAAACAATAATTGGTAAACTTTCGATCGAACTGGCCACGCTTATTACGAAGATACTTTGTTTGGCGGCCAGCTGTCAGTTTGATATGTTGGTATTCCCGACAGAACTAGGAGCTAGATGCTAGATGATCGTCGCCGACTTCATGCGAAACATAATTGGCGCGTATAAAAACACTAAATAATTCATTTATAATAATATAATGTAAACAAACCTCTAATCAGAATCATTTCACAGTCAGAACGGCTAGAAACAATAGGGAACAATCACACTTTTTTTTTACCAAACAGCTCGAACTCGGGACGGGAGTACGGTGTGACGTCACAATGTCGCCAGTCAATGATGACTCGGTTTTGATATTTGAATTTTCAAACAACTTTGAAAGTGAATTAATTAATTTAATAATTTTTTTGGTGTTTTAAGTACGTTTTTCGATTGTAGTAAACTTTTTTACATATATTAAAGCATCGATAACACTATATTACATACAGTTCATGTATCCTATTAAATTAAATGACTAAAAATAAATTAATATAATTAAATAAAAAAAACTAGTCAAAACGTTCATTTTTGTATCACAAACCATGTTACACAAACCTAGCGTAGCCGCTAAACTACTTGAAAACTGGGATGTTTTTCTTGCCTTGACGCGAGCAGGCGCTACGAAGGGGGCACTTTCTTTTGTATCACAAACCATGTTAGACAAACCTAGCGTAGCCGCTAAACTACTTGAAAACTGGGATGTTTTCCTTGCCTTGACGCGAGCAGGCGCTACGAAGGGGGCACTTTCTTTTGTATCACAAACCATGTTACACAAACCTAGCGTAGCCGCTAAACTACTTGAAAACTGGGATGTTTTCCTTGCCTTGACGCGAGCAGGCGCTACGAAGGGGGCACTTTCTTTTGTATCACAAACCATGTTAGACAAACCTAGCGTAGCCGCTAAACTACTTGAAAACTGGGATGTTTTCCTTGCCTTGACGCGAGCAAGCGCTACGAAGGAGGCACTTTCTTTTGTATCACAAACCATGTTACACAAACCTAGCGTAGCCGCTAAACTACTTGAAAACTGGGATGTTTTCCTTGCCTTGACGCAAGCAGGCGCTACGAAGAGGGCACTTTCTTTTGTATCACAAACCATGTTACACAAACATGACAGTTTTAAAGTAGTTTAGGGGCTACGCTAGGTTTGTGAAACATGGTTTGTGATACAAAAGAAAGTGCCCCCTTTATAGCGCCTGCTCGCGTCAAGGCAAGAAAAACATCCCAGTTTTCAAGTAGTTTAGGGGCTACGCTAGGTTTGTGTAACATGGTTTGTGATACAAAAGAAAGTGCCCCTTTATAGCGCCTGCTCGCGTCAAGGCAAGAAAAACATCCCAGTTTTCAAGTACTTTAGCGGCTACGCTAGGTTTGTGTAACATGGTTTGTGATACAAAAGAAAGTGCCCCTTTATAGCGCCTGCTCGCGTCAAGGCAAGAAAAACATCCCAGTTTTCAAGTAGTTTAGCGGCTACGCTAGGTTTGTGTAACATGGTTTGTGATACAAAAATGAATGTATTTTTTTATTAAATCACTAAAAAACTTCATCGTGTCGATATCTCGAAACGAAGCAAGATATCGAATTATTCTTCATTTTCGATTTATTTTGGATCAATTTATCAAAATCCATCGTCAAATGTCGGCGCCACGGAAATCGTACTCTCCCCTTATTTCCAGTATTCGCCAAACTAGTGCTAAAACAGATTTTTAGGTAAACCTTTTAACATTAAAAAATTTAATGTAAAAAAAAAAACGTGCCTGAAGGTCTTTATTCAATTTACTGTATTTTATTTCCAGAATTTCGCCAAACTAGTGCTTACCTAATTCGCATAGATTGTCTAGTAGTGACATATTTCTAGCTCCTCGTTATATTACGGTATTATATCGGGCCGCCAAATATCGCGGCATCGCGCTCTCGTACGCGGCAGTAAATTTTTAATTTACGGAAATTTTAATTGCAATATATTCCACTTCCCCGAATGCAAAAAGTTGTCTTTTACAGTAATTAAGGTGAATCTAAAGGTTTTTTGAAAAAAATATTTATTATTATAAATGAATTATTTAGTGTTTTTATACGCGCCAATTATGTTTCGCATGAAGTCGGCGACGATCATCTAGCATCTAGCTCCTAGTTCTGTCGGGAATACCAACATATCAAACTGACAGCTGGCCGCCAAACAAAGTATCTTCGTAATAAGCGTGGCCAGTTCGATCGAAAGTTTACCCAATAATTTTTGAAGATAAGAAAAAAGTTATTGCCGGAATTACTGATGAATTCGTAGGTGTATCATTTTATCGCCGAAGATAGCCTATATCTCCTACCCTACCCTACTCCTCTTCCCCACCCCACTAGAATACATAATATTCTAAATTGGTCAACACCGCGTGTAAGAGTTCGTTCACACTTTCATTTTAAAATCGGAGGCGGGTCCCGTTTTAAAATCGTATGTCCTACGTCCCTGTTTCTTTGTTCTTTGATTATTTTAGAATGTCTATCACTTCCTTTAACCATCTATAGTTTTAAATTATGAACAGAACAACCACGAAGCGTGCCTGCTTCCTCGCGACTTTGATCTGCCTGAGCGACAAGGCGACAAGTGTGAACAGCTCCATACAAACCTGTGAGCGAGCGAGTTCCGACTAGAGGTGGGTAAGTTCAGCATTTTGCCGGAGGCCTCCGAGGAGTGCTTCGTTTTAAAAGAACTCGAGTTCTAGGAGCAGGTCCCGGGTCCGAGTTCTTTGGTACGGAACGGACTGAATACCGGCTGTTGCGGCGCAACGAGCCGGGACGCACGAGTTCAGCCAAGAACTCGGAGCCAGACCCGTAACCCGGATGGAACCTGCACAAGTACTCGGAGCCGTAGCCAGATAGAACCCATACAATAACTCGTAGCCGGAGCCAGATAGAACCCCCACAATAACTCGTAGCCGGAGCCAGACAAGTACCTGCACGCGGACTCGGCATGTACATTTTGGCGAAGTTCAACGAAATCCATTCGTGTCGAGACATGTCCGGCTGTCTGGGATTGCGTATTGGGTTCCAAGTTCCGGTGATTCAAAAAGATGATAATTTTAGCACACGCGTAAACAGTAACAAACCAAATATAATAATGAATATTTGGATTGTCGTTGAGGATTTGTAGTTTTTATAACCTCTATCGAAAGAAACTCAATAAATGCGTGTTGTTTTAAAAATATAGTCGGGGAGTGGTTAGGTACTTACACATTGAAATATTAAAATTTTAACAATAATTAAAAGTCAAAAGGTTTTAATATCTATTTTTTCAAGTCCATTTTTGGCCTTACACTATAAACAATTCAGTGCATATACACTTTGTTCAATATATTATAGTGATATTATTGTAGGATTTGTGAAGCCGAGAAGTATCTAAAAAACATATTTGCCTCAGGATCATTGTCCTTCAAAAACACACGTTGTCAATTTTATAGATCATCAGAATTTTTTTTTTAATTTACCTTTCGAATGAACACTATTAAGCTCGAAAAATTACGACATACGTCAACATTTTTAACAAAGGAAATGCATATTTAAATAAAGAATTACCAATTAATAAAATAATTTTGGTACCTAACTTAACACTTGTCTGAATCGTTCCAATACCAGTTGACAATCAGTTCCAATTTTGAAAATCAAAGCAAATCCCAGTTCTAGAATTTATTGTACCAGAGTAACAGATACCAACAAAAGTAGTATTTTTTTTAAATAATACAACAATATAAAAATGGTGAACTAAAATAAAATAAAATAAAATATATCATTGTTGTAGTAGGGGAGACCGGGGACTGCTGCACCAATTTGACTTTTAACATTTTCTACATCTTAGGTATAAAGTTTATGAAAAAAAAAACTCATACTCAACGGCCGATTATTTAGTTGTGAACCAAATTCTTATTATATGATTTTTCTAAATCTTATATAAATTGAGCTATAACCGCATTAATTGATCCAGGGAAATGCTACAACCCCCCTACCGCGGGGTTAGTTGTACCAGGAGCGGAATTTAAATTAAAACACAGAATTTATGGATAAAGTTTTTTAATTCTAATAATTTCGGTGAGTCAAAACAGTTTTTTTGTTGGTTTATAAAACTACTATTTAAAATTTCAATTACATAGAACGTAATACACAATTTATCTGACAACAAGAAAACTCTTATAGAAATCGTCAGTTGAAGTGTTACCAAGAACTTTAACTATTGTAATATAATAAAATGATGATACATATATATATTAATACCATAGCATATTTTAAACTCAAGAAAAATAGAAGTTTTTTTTTTAATCTTGTATGAAAACATTGTGGTACAATTGTCCATGTGGTACAATTATTCCCAAACAATACTAATAAAATCTCTTCGCATTGATATTTTTAAAACAAGATTATAAAACACAAAAGATTAAAATATAAAAATAAACATTTATAAAAATAAACCATCAGTTATATTTTTTAGTAATTCCGAATTGGAAAATAAAATTATGCAAGTAGGTACAAACAGTTAAAAGAATCAAAAATAACTCAAAATGCCTTCGCATCGTTTTTTTTTAAACAGGATTATAAAACATCAAAAGAATAAATCACAAAGATTTTTTTGTTAACTCTGAATCGGAACTTTTACAAATAGATACAAATAGTTAAAAGAATCAGCATTTTCTCAAAGTGATAATTTATTGATTTTTTAAAAGACGATTATAAACATTACAATTAAACACAAAAATAATATATATCTGCAAGTTTTTTTTTTTAATTTTCCATATCGGAAAAAATGTACAAGTAGGTTTAACAGTCAATAGAGTAATCAAAATCTCTCGGTATTGATTTTTAATACAAGGTTATAAAACATCAAAAGAATTGAACATAAAAATATTAAATCAGTAAGATTTTTTTGCAATTCCGAATCGGAAAATAAAATTGTGCAAGTAGGTACAAACAGTTACAAGAATCAACAATATCTAACACAAAGTCGCTTCATTGCAAGCTATATAACCGTTCATCGTTAAATAGGGTTTTACAAGGAACATAGATTTTATTTATATACCTCAGACTCAACGTTACTTTTGGACCCGGATCGAAGATTTTTTTTTTTTAAATAATATTATATATTGCGAACAGTGTTTTTCTTACCCAATCTCCCCTATTTATTACTAAAAATGATTCATAATAATATTATGTTTATGTTAAATTTCTATAAGTGGTGGTGTGTGGGACAAGTTAGTGGGGCCCGTACAAATACTATAAATTTAATATGGCACCGGTACGCATGCCTTTTTCCTTCCCTGAACTTCCTTTAAAAAAAACCCCAACACAGCATCCCCAGGAATGTCATAGGCCCTGAGGGTTTTTTTCCTAATGTAAAAAAAATACCGTTCTATTATTCAGACTATTTAAAATGACCCGACGACTTCGACTAAGTGAAATGTTTCCAATAACGCACACTACGATATACAAACCATCACACCAATAATTATCATTCGCATGACGCGTGACCCTCGCGTGATCCCATACAACCGATTTTGTGTTTACGCGTGATCGAGAAACGCATCGTGTTGCAGAGGTTTTCAAAGTGGGGGTCACGAGACATCAATAAATTTAATTAGATGCTTTTTTTTCAACATTCAAACGATGGTTATAATTTTACAGTACTTATGTCACAGAAATTAAAAATTGTCCCTGAGTAATACAAATTAATGCAACGGACACGTTTTTCAACTAATCGAACATTGGCTCTATGTTCGAGGCGCAGAGTATGAGGTCATCCTCCAATTTTAGTTTATTTCTAAATTTCGATTTTCTCGTAACAAAGGAAGAAAATTGAACTTGTACGCAAAGGCTGATATTTATGTGAAGTGCACACCATTTAACATAGTGATGAGCAACCCTCGGCCCGCAAGCCCATTTACTGCTGGGCTTTGACTACATAAAATATTTTAAAAATATTCAACGGCTTCTGTTCTGTTTTGCAAAAAGTCTTAACCGAAAAATTAGTCTTTCTTCAAAGTTTTGAATCAGCCGTTCAAAACAATAAGTGATTTTTTGCGTATTATAATAAATGATAGAATTTCGTGGTTACTTAGGTTAGTTTCGATCTTAATTGCAGAATAATGCAGCGGTTTTTTGTTGAGATCATTGTTTGGTAAATTTTGAAGATGTTTTAAAAAATACAAAAGATTTTCTTGACGAAACATTATACTTATTAATATTGTGTATCTGAACGATAATAAACTAACAGCATTCATTGGTTTAAACCTTAACCTTTTAACCTGAATCAGGGGCAAAAATTGCAAGTACTTTTTATATGTTCTTTAATATTTCAGAATGAAAAAAATCGACAGCATTTATTGTTTTGGCCTACTAATATAGAAGTTATTGTTCTACAATATATAAAATAGGTTTGCGACTCCACCGACTGCAAAGTTAACCACTTTATGTTGTACCACCAATTTTCGCGTAAAAACTGACAATGGATACATTGATCCTCCAAGTAAAGAGTTACTACTACGTACTAAAGGTACATACACTAGAAAAACCGCTGGAGGTCAGGGTCGCCAATATGTCATTTTTTTATTGTTAAAAGATGATCGCGCTTTTAAAAAGTTTGAAAACCACTGTCTTAGCTATCGTTTTATGTATTCGTTCGTCTATTGTGTATCTCATGCTTTCGTGGTGTCACGATCGGTTTGGCAGAAAAAATGACGTCATACATTTTGTTTGAAATTAAAAAACTGTCAATAAAATGTCACTTGAAATAAACTGCCAATAATATGACCGCTCAGTGGTTGAGTGGGCATCGCGTTTGGGTCCCACCTAGGCGTTCCGTGTTCGATTCCTCGGTTGGCAAAGTCCTCCATCACAACACAACCTACATCTTCCGCTTAGTGTTGTGGTAGTAGGATATTTTCAAATGTTGTTGGGTTATTCGTAACCCGGGAATGTTTGTCTTTCTTTAAAAAAATAATATATAAACTTGACATTCCTACATAAATTCCAAAATTACTTTAATGTTCGAACAATAAAGTAATTGGTTAAAAAATACCAAAAATTTCCTCGCATCCATAAAACTATCGACAATAATGGGGTAAGATTTGATTTTTAAAAACCCTACCACCTCTAATTATTATTAAGCACGTAATTCAATCAAATATTAACTGACACTTAAACAATAAACAAAACTTTCACTCACTGTAAAGTTCGTAAACAGAATCGACCGTTAGATACGCAAAAAACTGTGACGTATCACCACTCACTCTCAACACATACTAGTACCAGGAGAATGAGAAGAACTCGCGACCGGCAAGGACCGCGAACGGCGCGAACACGGGGATGCCGGTGGAGCCATACGGGTTCCCTGTTCGGCTCCGAGTTCTGGGTTTGGGACAGAGTCCGAGTTCTGAGTCCGGGTTTGAGTCCGGGAGCAGTACCCTTGGAGTAGTCGAATTGAAAAGGGAGTAGGAGTAGGATCCGCTTCACGCAAAGGAGCCGAGTTCATGAGCCCATTCCAGCTGAACCGACACATCGCTAGTTCCGACACGATTTTAAATCGGACGAGCGGCGATCCATCCGACAAAACATGCCGGATCGCCCGGATCCGTTTGTGATCCGGACGTGTGAACAGCTCCATACATCCACAACAGCCGCTAGAGCATCCGATTTTAAAACGGATGTGTGAATGGGCACTTATAGTTTCCACGATGGTAACACTGATTCCTTTCCATTCAATTTTCAATTCTAGAAGTTGAGATTGCGATTGTGGACGCAGAAAAGTTGTGATAAAAATGGAAAAGTTATTTAAATTACCTGCAAAGATTTGTTCAGCGGTCATTAACAATATAAGGTAGATTAACTATTTTCATGTGCGCAATATCAATCTTATGCAATAAGAAATAATTTTAGCCCAAGTATTTTACAACGCAGACTTGCAAGTAAATATTTTGTTATTGTTTTGATAAAATAAAAGATAAAATTGCTCTCGAGCAGCCAAGTACCTACCTACCTGATATTTTTTTATGAAAGTGAGTTGCTGTATATGTACCTGTATGGGCCTGCTGTATAATAATAATAAAATGATTAAAAAAATGCGTTATAAATACAAATTTTGACCCTGTACTAATTTAAAGAGCGCCCTACTGTCGAATTTGGCAGCCACCTCTGGACTAGGGCCCCCAAAATATCTGAAAAAACCCCTGCCATTTGATAAATACATCTATCACAAACGAATTGCAGTTTCTGGTATTAGGTGGGAATGTAGCCTTTTTTACCGGCATTTCAATGGAAGATGCTCTGGGGAACTTGCACCATCAATACTTTGGTACCTATGTACAGCCGTAAAACATGCAAACTCATGCCCAACACGAACACATGGTTGACATTCGTTCAGTGATTCCTCTTCTACAACATGGGTCTCTTCCAGGCCCAGTCCACTCTTTGCTTTCCTGAAAAATACAATCGAAGTAAAAGACAACAATGGCTCAGGCCCTAAGAATTTTTAAAATTTTCCAATTTCCGGGTTGTTTTGTTTTAATCTCAATATCAATAGCCCAAATGCATAATGATGTATGCTTCAATACATCACAATCACTATCTTGAACTTCTCAGTACTAATTTTAGATGACCACTTACAATGCGTCTATTTTAATAGCCTCTTCGTCATTTTTTGCTTGATTTATTTTTATACAAAGGCATCTCACCCTTTCTGACAGGGCATAAAGCAAAATAATAATACTTTCCAGCGCATTGGCAAATTATACTGAGCTTGTGGTATTTTTACTAAATGATGACAATGATATTCACCAAAGGATATAAAACCTATTATTTTTTTCTTTATTTTACATAAGTTTACAAACTGTCTTAGGCAACAACTTGTGTGTGATTGCGGGCCCATTCTCTCCTTACATACACAGCTGTTGTTTTATCCAGCTTTGAAGCTTTGAAAGCAAAGAAATTGACCAGAATTAACCAAAATCTTTATGTGCGATTTGGTCCCTTAGCAGAATGAGTTGAGTTTTATGAGTAACTAAGAAAAGTTATATTTATAGGTACTAATCGAACAAAAAATGTAGCACCGTTTATGCAAAAGAGAACCATTCAAAGAGTGTGTCTATGAACGGGCCACAAAATTATGTCCACTGTCCACATATTATGTTGTTTTAGTTTTAGAAGCCGCGAGCATTGTCTCAGTGATTCATCTTCACTCCATTGATTATTATTCATGTAAGCACCTGTTCTGTCGAATTCATAAAAAAAAAATTGGTACCTATTTTATTGAAGGATAATAGTTCCAATAGTTAGATCCAATTTTGAAAAATAAAATTTCATTGAACTTGGATAATGTTATGTATTACGCAGTAATATTTCACATTTCACGTTACTTATTTACCCATGCACCAACTACTGTAATTGGTAAGTTTAATAAGTTTCACAAACGTGAATTTTAATACCTCAACAGAATTCGAAGGAAAAATAAAAATGTATAAATAATGAAAGAATTTTGAAATGATTGATTCCAGGATGAATTCCAGCGGGCTGGGAGAGTTAGGTTCGGGGGCAGGACGCGGTGGTGGGGGAGGAGGGTCCATCCGGGCTGCTGGAGGAGCCTTCGGGAAGATGGAGGCTGCCAATGAAGAGGAATACTTCTACTTGCAGGTACATTACATCATATCATTGGGATTAGATAAATACACTAGACATTTGGGCAAAAAAAGTTATTGTGGTACAAAACCCTACAATAAAATTCCACCCTCATTAAGAAATCACAACAAGGAGATAGTGCAACTAAATAAATCACCGTTGGCCGGGGAAACCTCAAATCCGGCTACAGGGAACAGAGACTCTCCTTTGTATAAATATATAGATTGTTTTACTATGTACAGATATACTAGAATACTTTTCCTTTATAATCAAAGAATTGCCATTACAAAAGCTATTGATTGGCTTTGTCCATGATGTACTGTTTTTTTTCTTCATGGTATATTCTGTGGAACATACCCCCATGTAAAAATAGAAATACTTAAGACTCTTTAAATGGTAACTGATAATGTATTTATTATTTTCAGCAAAGGGAACAGGTGGCTAAAATGAAAATGGATCTTTCTGAAGGAACTTCCCAGGAGAAGCAAGTTCAGGAAAAAGAGAAGAACCAGAACAAAGTAGAAGAACTCAAACAGAGTTCAGGATAAGTAGAACTTGCAAACTTGCCTGTATTAGTAGTCACTTGTAAGAGTAGGATGGAATGATGAAAAAGCCTAGTATGCACATTCGTTCTTACTTGATGGTTTTACCCGATATCGAGTAAGAATCACTGTGTGGACGGCAGCACTCGCGGCTCGATGGCTTGTTTCGAGCCGGCTCGGATTATTAGGAACTCCTAATGTCTTTCGATTTTACTTGCTTAGAGCTATGGAGCCGGGCTCTAGAGCGTTGTTGCTACATCTAGTAAGTTAGTAGTGGCACAAAACTCTCTTGTCACTTACTTTCATGTACATGTTGTCTTACATGTTTCAAGTATGATTTCACAAAATGCTTGTTTTGAAATTATTGAAAAATTTTGGAGGTCTTATTAAGTTTTTCCAGTTGTTAAGGAATGCAACGTTACAATCTTTAGTGATGCGAAATTAATTGTCTCATGTGGGTGTCTTTTTTGTAAATAACGGGGTAACTTGGTTTACTGGTCTTCTTATTTTACTGGTTTCCCAATGCTGCTACATTTCTACCATATTTACTCCAACGTATGCCATTTATCACGCCAACATAGGCATGCCGAGACATGCTGAGGCTCAAATCGTTTGGCATATAACGTCGAGCCATACTTGTTGAGCAAAACCGTATCTGTAGACACCGCCTTGAGCCTTTGTTCTTACTAATCAGTTTTCTCGATCGAGTAAAAACAAATGTGCGTTCTAGGCTTTAGGATTTCAGTCACAGTTTTTTGTAACAAGTGATTGGTGACAACATCAGCGATTTTTTCAGATTTTTCCCTCCTGGTAAATCATTACTTATCTACTTTTGTTGTATTTACGATGTTTTTTTATGTAGTTTATCATAATTTTGTACTGATTTGTAAATAAAATGATTTACTTCAAAATATTTTGTGTTATGAATACTTGTTTTCAATATCCTCTCTTTTTAATATTGATTCAAAGACACACACATTCACCGCATTCCCGATGTATAAACAATATAGACTGCGGAGTGCGGGTGGTGCTAGTTGTGTCCTTATGACGGCCTCCGTGGTCGAGGGGTAAGGCTCTCGACTCCTAATCCGAAAGTCGCGGGTTCGAACCCGGCTTGTGCAAATAAATTTTATTTGATTAATTTGTGTTATTTCACAGTTAATTAATTAAAGATAATATGAGGGGTATAAAAGCAAAAATGACACTCTCCAAAAGTACTGTTTTTGGTAAATCACAAAAAACCTAAGCATTTTTAGTATGATTTTTTAGTAATAACTTAAAAAGTATAATCTTAAAAATAATAAGTAAATTATTTTAATAAGAAATGTTAAAATGATATTTTTATTGGTCATGTTGAATTTATTTTAAATTCAGGCTTGTGATTGGCTTTTGTAGGGAGTGGTGATTTTGATTTTTAATCGCTGTGGAGAGTTTGTTATGTTACAACACACATGCGTAGTTGCTACCGAGGCAAACGTTTTATAACACGCCGCAAGGAGGCGCCACCTGCTTCGGTTTTCGGCTTTCGCCAGGCAATGACGCCAACCTCCACACTTCTTCCCGGATCGCGCTATCAACAACACGGGACGCGTACGCGGCAGGCAACCGCCGAATACAAGCCGTTTTCGCAGGATCTTTGTTTAAAGTGAACCCACAATTTTGTGCCCGCAATGGAGTCCTCAACAACAGCCGTGAGTCTCCCAAATTCCTCTAACCTCTTGTGCCACTCGTGTATTAGAAATCGTTATTCTGAGAGAGAAGGGTAGGAGACCGTGTTCTCATAGGGACCATTACCGTTATATTTTGTGTACCATTTACCGTGCAAATACAATGTGATTATCCCCAATATATTGTTTTCATTCACGATGTGAGCTGACCGCCGATCTCTAGGGGCAGGAATCTGTGTTCGTGCCTACCCCCCATGACCCTGGGACAGTAGTCTCTCTCCCTTTTCCCATCACTGAGCTAGGCCGTGGGCCTCCTGAGAGCGACACCACAAGGTGAACACAATCCTCACAACTCCCCAATAAGGAAGTTGAGTCCTTTTTATATATATATTTTTTTATCAATGTTCACATGCAAACTTAAATACTTTTTTTTAAAGTTCGTTTTCAGTCTGTAGTCTTCTTTTCGTTTGTAGTCCCTCTCCCTTTTCCCATCACTGAGCTAGGCCGTGGGCCTCCTGAGAGCGACACCACAAGGTGAACACAATCCTCACAACTCCCCAATAAGGAAGTTGAGTCCTTTTTATATATATATTTTTTTATCAATGTTCACATGCAAACTTAAATACTTTTTTTTAAAGTTCGTTTTCATAATAAAATTATTTCTACAAGTTTGAATTTTATTAAGCCCGCGAAAACGCCCGCTAAGAGTATAATACCGTGCGGGAGAGTTTGTGACGTCATCTGATCCCTTGTTTGTGTGAAATATAAGGTAAAATATTTACAAAACCGGTCACGCTTAATATGAAAAAGTTTTTTGAAGAGGTTTTGTAAATATTTTACCTTATTTTTCACACAAACAAGGGACCAGATGACGTGAGATGACGTCACACACTCTCCCGTTTCTTACCGGCCGTTTTCGCGGGCTTTAATAAAATTCAAACTTGTAGAATTAATTTAATTATGAAAACAAACTTTAAAAAAAAAAAAAAAAATTGTATTTAAGTTTGCATGTGATCTACATGAACATATTTTTTATAAGTCAAAATATTTTTCTCTCAACTTCCCTATTGGGGATGCCATAGTCTCACTGACGGGAACAGTTGGGACTCCGGTATTCATATTTAAAAATATATATGTATGAATTAATTAAGGTGCTAGTTGCATAGTTAGAAATATTATTTTGCAGCTAGAACATCTAAATTTTTGTAAATATCCTTCCTTTGAGTTCATTGCGTAAATCTAAGTCTGTCTGTTTTTATTTACCCTCTTTTGCATAATTCGATATAGATCTATCAAACTCATTGCAATTGAACTTGTAAATAAACCGGGTTCGACTATAATGATTGCCTTAATACAACCCCGTAATATGAATGTCCCTTTTATTACATCACTTTTGCACATGTGATGGGAGGAACTATTTTGTGTGATGTTTTTTTTAGGTACATACAAATAATTAGAATTAGGTTTTACATTTACTTATTTTACACCTTGACAAAGCAAACCCAAAAGTAATGTGAATTCTGACAACTTCTTTAATAAATTTGGGAGGCGGTATGGGTACCGCCGCCCCGGGAACCATTTATTGGATAACCAACACCCCTGTCATAGGTCACCCCAAGTGGTTCACTACGTTTGGTGACTTAGCAGGAGTGCCCAGGTTCAAGGGGTGGGGTTTGTTTGGATCTCGACGGTGAATGTGTTTGCCCACCTACCGCTTTGCGAGCCGGATCAGAAGAGACTTTGGACCTCTCCAGCCGGACTCATTTGACCCATCACCTTGCATCGCAGTAGGAGGGATGGATTCGTACATTCGTCTCTCCTAGACACATTGACCCCCAGATTCCTACCCACCCCTCTTACCTTTTTCATTCCCAGAACTTCCACTCCTTCCTTTGCCCTTAAAAGACCCCCCACACAGCATCCCCAAAGATGATATAGGCCCTGAGGGAATTTTTTTCCTTGGGGCCTCCTGTGTGGAGCTAATGTAAAAAAAAAAATTAACAATATTTTTACACCAAATTTTGATCACCTTCAAAGTATTCTCCATTGACCACAACGAATTTCTTCAAACGCTTCTTCCATTGTTCAAAACAGTTTTTAAATTCGCTTATCGGGAAGTCCTTTAGGACTTTTCCCACACAGTGGGAAAACACTTTCCTTTCATGTCCATTTTGAGTGTGGGGAATGAAAAGAAGTCACAGGAAGCTAGATCTGGTGAAAATTCACATTACTTTTGGGTTTGCTTTACTGAACTTGTGACGCATAATAAAATTATCATTGGGAGTGACATTGTCATAACAAAAGTGTGCCTCGGGAGGGGGCCTGAATAACTGTATTGCAAAATATATGACTAACAACATTATATCCTTGTTTTGAAATATAGTTACCTATGAAAGTTGACTTTCCTCTTAACCTTGGGTTAAAACTTTAAACTGCATAACATACTCTGTAAAAACAAAAAGTTATTATTTATTCATTGATTAGAATTCTGTATTTTGTCATGACTTATGATCACAACCCTTTTCGATACGCTTTGCTTTCACAAGAAAATGCTACTAATGGAGAGTAGTGGTCGTTTTTGGTCAAAAACTGCTTCACGGGGAGGGCGGTGTGGTCCGGTGCGTCGACGCTCCCTTTACTCGTCTGTGAGAAGTCGAGGGACAAATTTGGCTGCAACCCTTCTCATTTGCAAATCTTCGGTTAAAACCTTCTGAATTGAACTCCATGACATTCCAGACATCTCACAGAGTTAATCAATGGTTCGGCAACGGTCTTCACAAACGAGGGCATTGATTTTTCAACGTTTTTGTCAGTTTTTGGCGTTGAGGGGCGTCCTGAACGGGGTTGGTCTTCAATTTACATTTCTCCATTTTTAAAACGTGAAAACCACCCATAGACTCTGGTTTTACTTAGGGCAACATCCTCATAAGCAGTCTGAAGCATTACAATAGTTTTCGAGGCTGATTTCCCCAACAAGAAACAAAATTTCAGTCGCGCGTCGCTCTCGACAATCTGCCATTTTCGCTGAAATGGAAAAAGTTGTTTTATAAAAAAAATTCTCACCGGTGAACCCATGCACTCACAGCGACACAACTTTGCATACTGACTCAGGAGGAGTGACCCTAACGGACACCTGGTCGAACAATGGGTTCCCTTACTCTTCCTCTCCATCACAGCACAATTCCGGTTACTTTTGGGTCCCCCTCGTACACCCACCTAGACCATTTAGTATTAAAATAAAATCATTTACAGGGAAATGATTTTAAATGGGGCACGTTTCAATGTGTTTGTGCACACCGATAGTGTTGAAGGTTCCAAAAAAAATATTTGAACTAGTATTAAATAATTTAGAACACCCGCCCACAGTCTTCCCTTACCCCACAAAAGTCCAAAGGTACTGGGTGTGTAGCGAAATTTTTCAATTCTGTTAAAATTTAGGTTCACGATTCAATTTGACAATGTTCTTTTTGTGTTTTTTGTTTCATTCTACAGCGTCCTAACAAAAACAAAATTATTATAATGTTTTGATCCATTTAGCACACCGCTATACATCCAAGGACCTCTTTAAAATTATTTACCTGCATTTAGAAAAAGGATAATTGCCTCTTCTGGAAGCTTTCACTACTTGGGCAACATGGATTAAATAAAAGAAGGTACTCGATCGCGCCACGGCACAGTTTTGTGAATGTAGCTGAAAAGGCAATGATGATAAACATGAAATAATGGGTAATGTTTTTTTTTTTGATACTGACTAAACACTTACATCAGCAACTGTTTTTTTAAACACAGGAGGCCGTTAGCGATTTATTTTTTCCTCAAGACCTATCATAATTTTTTTTTCCTTTATGAAGGAAAGGAAAAATTTATATTGTAGGAGCCGAGCTGTTGAACATAAGAATGAGTTGAATGACGAATGTCGACCATGTACAAATGTTTTTTCCGGCTGTGCGCCACTGCAGAAGGGCTCAATCATGCAAGTTCCTCGCTCCTTTACAACTCTACATAGTCGAATAAGGGCAGCATGTTCTCTTCTCCAAGCATAAACTTTCTAATAAAAGTGTGTTTATCGGAAGTGACCACCTGCCAGGTAGGTGTGTTTTCTGTATCCGTTTGTAAATAATAAAATTAATTGGGAGGCGGCTATGGGTACCGCCCCGGGAATCATTTATTGGATAATCTACATCTCTATCATAGGTCACCCCAAGTGGTTCCTTATGTTTGGTGACTTGCTTTACACCGCAGTAGGATGGATAGATTAATATGTCTGTCCCTACTGGATCAGTGCCGGATTATCCATAAGGCAGTGTAGGCAACTGCCTAGGGGTCCCTCATCGGCTAGGGGCCCCGAGAAAAAAATGACTTGCTTCGATGGTTTGACTCTCAATTAGTAAGCAACTGGGTGCCGGAATTTTGATCGGCTTAGAAAAGATCTAGCTAGGTAGGAAAATACCCTTAAAAATATTATAGAGTAATTAATTCTTCAGACACAGGGTAATAAATAGTTCAGAGATCTCAAGGAAAATTTAGTTATCATTAATGTTGATCCAAATCTAAATGCATTATGAATGCATGCACACTTACTGCAACTATTTGGGAATTTTAGAGTTAATCACGGAGTATGACCCGTTACTTAGTTCGAAGGAAGTTATTGAAATATTGGGAATTAAGGTTTTAAAATTTATTTATTTATTTAATTTCAACGGTATAAACATACCATAAACAATATTTACATTTCACATTAAAAACCAAAAGCATATATTAGGAATAATTAAAAACAAAAAAGAGAATAACAATTGATTGTGGCATTTGATTGTGAAATGACATACGAGATATGAGCAAGAGATACAAGTACAAACAAATTTTATAGTACAAATAAGGTAAACTTAGATTAAATTAATATTGGTTGAAAATATATGATAGCATAGCCCTCTTGTACCTACTTTCCGTGCAGTTAAATATATCCGCCACATCTGCGTATCTATTACTAACTGCATGCAACCTAGGTACAAGTGAGTTTTTGGAATACTCAGTCCTGGTTTTGTTGCATTTAAACAGAACTTTGTAACGAGTTGCTCTCGTAGGTATATGAAATTCAATGAGGTTAGTTAAATCGGAACTGTCTATACTACCATTTACAATTTTGAACATAAATATTAAGTCGGATATAATTCTTCGATCTGAGAGTTTTAATAAATTTAGTCCTTTCATCAAATAATTATAGTTAATGTTTTCAATGGGAATACCGAGTTTAAAATTAATGTGTCTTAGGAATTTATGTTGAATTCTTTCGATTGAATCTGAATGTAATTTATAATGTGGGGACCAGATCGAGGAGTTATATTCGACATTATATTAAAATGCATTGTTAATGAAATTATTGAAGCTAAATATTTCTCAATAAGCATCGATTCGACACCAGATATATCTCACACCAATCAGTTGACTATACTGAGATTCGTTTCGTCAAATGGAGAAGTAGCAGAACGTTTTCTTACATTTATTCCCACAGAAGAGAAGAACTAGCCACCACATTGTTTTTTAAGCCAATGTAACTTTAATACAAAAAAATTTGAGAGGCCAGTCTTACAATAATGTGTCAAATATTTCTGGTTGTTACAATGGTCTACATATACAGGCGCATATTAAGAAAATAAATCCCCTCGCACACCACGTTCCATGTGCAGCGCACTCACTGAATTTGGTTGGAGTACATGCTGCGGAGAGCTGCGTTGGAGCAATTATCATTCTTCGGATTTGTACAGGCACTATACAACTTGTTTTCGGCATCAACCCATCGCTGGGCAATTATGCTCAAACATGTTACACAATACTCGTCATTAGCTCCGAAAAGAGTATCCGACACAGTGTGCAAGGTCCGATGTGATTAAGGCTTTGTCAAAAGGTTACAACAGTTTCCAGACAGCTTTGCAATCTATTACTGGAGATGAGACTCAGACATCACAAGTTATTCACTAGGCCGGATTTTTATTAAAGGACTTTGAAAAAAAAGAAAATGCCGTAATGGCAGTATTCTGGGCTGCCATACTAGATCGAATCAATGGTGTCAGTATATCACCACAAAAATAAACAATTGAACTTCAAACGGCAGTCGATCTTTTAAAATCGTTTTTTAGATTTTTTACTTTCCTAGCGAGAATTATTTGACAATTATGAGCTGAAGGTAAATGAGAAAACTGATACCCAATACAGTGATGAAATTCAGCATGTGCGAAAAAGGAAAAAAAAAACATCACGATGACGGATCTGCAGAAGACGTTGTCCACATATGAAAAGAGAAGCTAAAAATTGAAACTTATTTGCCTATTCTAGACGTGTATAGAATTGTCGCTGCGACTAGACGCTTACCGGGAAATTAATTGTCTGTTTGGATTTCTTACAGATTTCTCCACAAAATCCAACGATGAAATTAGACAGGCTTGTTCAGTTTTTAGGGAACATTATTCCGAGGACATTCAGCCTGAGTTTGTAGACGAGATGGTACAGTTCAAGTACTTCATCTTACAATTTAGAGGATGCCTTAAAACATAAGTCGGCAACCCGCAGCCCGCGAGGCGGCTTGGTGCGTCCCGCAAGATTCGGAGGGAAAGGGAGCGAGAAAGGGAGCGAAGGGGGAGCGGGAGGAAAGGGAAGGATGCCACCCGCACCTCGCCTCATTCCGTTGTCGATCGTCAGTAGCGCCATGAGGAAAATTAAAAGAGAGAGGAACCACTTGGAACGAGCTCTGGTGTTATGCGGCTTGAGCTGGGATAAATTAATCATAATAAAGGTTTTATTGGAAGAGTCAACAGCAAACTCCAAGAGTCTGGATCTAAAGTGCCATTTATATTTCACTGTATTGTCCATCAAGAAGCATTGTGCTGCAGGGTTGTATCGTGGAAAGGAATAGTGGATTCCTGCTATTAATTTAATAAGAAAAAATGGGCTTACTCGTCTCCAGTTCCTTCGAAGTTTTTTAAAAGCTTAGAAAGATGTGGAAACTAAATATAGTAACGGGCTGTATCTGTGAAGTGAGATGGGTAAGCCGAGGAGCAGTACATCAACTTTCCGATTTTTTTTTATTTGTGGAAAGAAATTTGTGAATTCATGGAGATGAAAAGAAAGGCAATAAAAGAACCTCCCAACTACCAGTGGGTTGTAGATCTTGGGTTCTTAACTGATTTGACTGCCGAAATGAATCTACTCAATACACGTTTACAGGGAAAAATAAATTGATATGCAATATGTATTCAGATGTTAAATTATTTGAAATGTAAAGAAACAATAAATAAAGAAGCTGGAATAAATTTTGTTTGGCAAAATACAAAAAGAAAAGTGCAACTTCAAACTGAGTTTGAAAATCGGTTTGCTAATTTCAAAATAGCTCACGAAAGATGGAGATTTTCGAAAACCTCTTCTCAGTGAATATCTATAATGTACCAAGCGATTTGCAAACCAACGTGATAGATTTGCAAAGTACCCTTAAAATGGCTTTTAACCGCTTGGACACATAAGCTTGTTTTCACGATAATTTAACGTAGGTAGACATAGGAATGACGTATGTCCCGTACCTGAGTTATTAAGGAAAAAAACTAAACTGGTGGATATCAATGGGAGTTTGCCTTCTGAAAACTGCATGGAGTAAAAAGGTTTGCTCAGCAAATATTTGTCAGCAATTTTTAATAAAAAAAAAATTTTAAACAAAATATTTGTACACAAATATTGTAGGTAAACTTTTTTTTAAAGGAAGTCTAATATTTCCAGGTTACGAATAACATGAAAATATTTGGAAATTTCATACTACCACTACAGTAAGAGGAAAATGTTGCTTAAGTCGTGATGGAGGACTTAGCCAGCCGAGGAATTGAACACGCGACGCCTGGATGGGACCCAAATGAGATGCCATCTCAGCCACTGACCGGTCTTTTATGTAACCCAAGTGCGGCCCGCACTAATCCCCACGTAAAATATTTGGCCCTTTTACAGCAAAAGGTTGCTGACCCATGCCTTAAAAGATAAAATTGTACTTGCTGAGGATTCGTATAAACTCATTTTTGTTAGACTTTCCCGAATGTAATGACAGCATTGCAAATATATCGAAGTCTGATGATTACAAACGCCACGAGTGAACCCAGTGGCGTAACTATAGGGTGGCCGGGCTGGCAAAATGCCACGGGCCCCCCTCGGTGGCCGAGGCCCCGTCCCGAGATCAGAAGTAACCTTTTTAACAAAATTTTGTAAAAATTATTATTTTAGCTTTAAGTACATAAAATCAATTAAAGTTAGACACAACTAAAGACCATAATACAAATTCAAATAAATTATTATAATTTTAACGCATTCATAAGAAAAGGATGTCGATCAATTTTAGAACGCATCCATTGGTTATTTAATTTTTTGTTCTCGACGCTCGGGGTATTCCCTCGTTTTGTTAAGCAAGAAAGTACCTTTTTCGTGCCGCTGACGGACTAGCGACGCATGGTATTCTGATTTGAATCCCGGATTTCTATTTTTTAAGTTCAGAGGGCTCTACTACGCATTCTTCGTTTGATTGTTATGACAATTGGTCATTTGAATCTTTGATTTTTTCTAGTTTTTGGTTTTATTGAATCTGCAATTAGAGGCAAAGTAAAGTTAATTGTGAAAGTTAGATATGAACATGTATCGTTCTAGAAAATAGCTAGGTCGAAGAGAAAAATAAAAAAGGAAGAGGGAGTCTGAAGAAAAAAAAAAGTTACCTAAAATAAGTCAGTACTTTAAGAATGATGACTTTATTGAATTTTAATGTGACGATTTTTACTGGGGGGGCCCCATCCAATGAATTTGCCACGGGCCTCAGATGGTATAGTTACACCACTGGGTGAACGTAACTTTTCCAAAATAAAACTAATCAAAAATTGTCTTCGTTCATCAACGTCTCAGAAGCGTTTAAATTCATTGGGGATAATGTCGATTGGAAAAGGACAACTTTCAAGATGTTTTAAACGATTTTGCGTCTAAAAAAGTTAGAAGAGTTAATATTTAAACATAATTGTATTTTAATTTTCTTTCCTTTTATTCGTTAAGCAGCATTACTTAGTATCAGTGGGGGTGTGATTGTAGGTGCCGTGTGTGGTTTTTATTGGCATTTGTTTTGTTTTAGTTTTTTTTCTTTTTTGCTTGTATATCTAATTATATTCAAACATAAATGTTATACAAGCTTAAGTGTGCACTACCTAACTGCTTGCTAAAATTCTTTGTTTCTCTCCATACCAAGGTTGTCTGGAAGAGATCACTTTAGTCTTAAGACCACTCACTGTTACTGTTACTGTACTGTGTTTTTTTAATATATTTTTGTTTCTGTGTATGTGTAATAAAGAGTTTTTGTATTGAATTGTATTCGGTTGAATTTTTTCATTGAATGGGGGTGAGGGCAAACCTTTGTAATGTAGTAAAAAAAAACAGATTAATTATGAATAAAATTACGTTTCAGTAAAAATTTTTTTTTTTTGGAAGTTAGAAAAGGGTGAAGGGGCCTCGAGACGTACATTGCCTAGGGGCCCCGACATGCTTAAACCTGCCCTGGGGTGCTAGCATGGTCGATCGATATGAAGTTACCGACCGATTGTCGTTAACTTCTCATCGTTCCCTAGGACAACTGCAGATCGAAAATGAATAGGTGACAGTTCACAATGACTAAGTGTCCTTAATATATTCAATATCAACTGTCGTTTGTATGTTAGCGATCTGCAGTTTCACTAGGGAACGATGAGAAGTTACCGACAATCAGTCTGTAACTTCATATCGATCGACCATGCTAGTTCACCTGTACTGTATTCCTACCCACCCCTCATTCCGTTTTCCTTCCCAGAACTTCCTCTCCTTCCTTTCCTAAAAATACCGTTCACGCAGCCAAAGATGACATCGGCCCAGATGACATACAAAGTGATGGTGAGAGAACAAATATTTAACTATAACAGTGCTATTATAGCACAAATATAGGACAAACATGACAAAAAAGGTACAGTATGTACCTACATACAAAGTGATGATAAGGGAACAAATTTAATAATTAACTATTACAGCACAGGACAAAAAAATTTTACAGTAATAGGGCTATTATAGCACAAGACAAAACTAAAACATAAAAGAGGAGGCAGTTAATGTTCAGAAATAAGAACATTCTGAGTAGACATTAGCTGCTTGGGCATATAAGCTTGTTTTCACGACAATTTATAAGTAGGTAGACATAGGAATGACGTATGCCCCGCACCTGAATTATTAATCATTAAAAGTAAAGTAAGGAGGAAATCGAAACCAAACAATTACCGGAAGCTTGAGATTATGGCTTTTTATAGAACATTAAAAAAGAAGTTAAGATTTGCAAATAGTAGGATTTTTTAAATAATTTCGTTTTTAAAACCCATTTAAATTCAGCCAAAGTCTGGATTTTAGTAAGAGCTGAGGGAAGTTTATTCCGAATGAGGGCCAGCACAATTTAACCTGGAAAGTTCAATTAGACGATTAGTAACATCTAGATCTGCTCGGACACATATTTCCGATATATAGGTTGGAACCTTTCCTTGCAATGCTTTAAATATCATTAAGCAGATCTTGAACTGTATTCTTTCAGGGCATTGAAGTCATAAAGGCGATCCCTTAGAAGTGGGGTTATACGACAATACTTACATTCATCAAAAATCATTCTCAACGCAGCATTGAAAACGGACTGGAGTCTATTGAATTTGTTTCTGAGGTAGCTCGGCATATTTTTTTTTTTTAAAAGAAAGACAAACGTTTCCGGGTTACGAATAACCTGACAATATATGAAAATCTCCTACTGCCACCACAAAGAGCCGAAAATGTTGCTTGTGTCGTGGTGGAGGACTTAGTCAGCCGAGGAATTAAACATGCGATGCTTGGATGGGACCCAAACGCGATGCCAACTCAGCCACTGACCGGTCAATCAAACAGTCCATAAGTGAGACGACAAACGAGTTTATGAGCGACTTTGCTCCCTGTTTGATTTTATCTGCCTTAATAACTCAGGTGCGGGGCATACGTCATTCCTATGTCTACCTACGTTAAATTGTTGTGAAAACAAGCTTATGTGCCCAAGCGGTTAAAAAGGCAGAACTCACACACAGACTTTGAAATTTGCGATTCAAGAGAAAGACTATTGTCTATAGTGAAACCCAGAAATTTTATTTCTGTAGAAGGGATTATATTTTTATCCTGAATATGGATTGGACTAGAATCAAGGAGGGTTTGTATTCCAGGGGAAGCTATCTAAATAAATTCCTTATCATACGATCTGCAAGGCCTTATGATTCAAAGCCAGCTGAGTGAATGAGTTGTTCAAGACGATTCATATAGAGAATTGTTCTCATGATAGAACCCAGGGGAACTTCAAATTCGATGGGAGTTTCAGGCTTTTTTTTGTTTTTTCTGTCTTTATAGTATGAGAAGACAGAAAAACATCAGTTGATGTACATTTATTAAAAGTTACTGAAGCTATTCATCCAGACAGGTATGATGTCATCCGGTTTCAAGCACATTTAATAAATAAATAGTTCAGTCTGAAGAAGATAATAATTGATTATTTTTAATTGATAAACTAATGTTTAAGACAAGATTTTATGCATAGCAAAAAGGGTAACAATTATTATAAGCAATAATTATCTGCCTGAAACAATCGTCCACATTGAAACAATCTTCTGAGAAAAGATACATGCCGCCGATGGGACTCGATATAAAAATGCCTTTCTTATATAAAAATAAAGTTGGTTGATTGCAGGTGAAAAAAATGTAATAAGCGGTAGTTGTTGAATGAAACATTAGTATATATTGAATCATTTGGCACGTAAGAGGTAACCCGCCATAGCTCAGTGGATTAATAGCACCTGACCGGACATCAAAAGGGCGCGGGTTCGAGTCCCGTCGGCGGCATGTATCTTTTTATTGTTTCAATGTGGATGAGTGTTTCAGGCTAATAATTATTGCTTATGAGATAATAATTGTTTAGTCCTCAGTCATTAAATAAAACATTAGTTAGTCACCACCGGTCAATAAAATGAAAAAAAAAAATCTTTTAATTCGCCATTTCAAGATAATATTTTGTAATTATTGAGTGAATTTTAAGCCTTAGTCCCACTGGGTTAGAATCGGTAAATAATCAACATAAACCGAAGACCATGGGCAGAAAATTTCTACAATGTATGCATTGCAAACCGTAGCGAACTTTAGTTTTCTGTGCAGTGGCATCGGATAATGCCGATTGCTTAGACCCAATAGGATGACGGGCTTAGATACAGCTTCGAAACCTAGAATGTAAGGTAAATTATTGTTTTTTCAATAGCTTTTCTTGGAGTGAAAAAGGAGAACTTTGGTAACCGGTTTATAATCCAAATTCATTTAACAAAGTGACTGCTGGGCCCATAGAATGAAAAACATAATGCTACGTCCAGACTGCGGCCAACTTCCAACTTCAAACGTTTGGTCGATTGTGTGGAGGGGTAGTTCGTGCGTTGGAAGATCGAGTTGGAAGGTTGGAGTTCGAGTTGGCCCGGGATCGCCTCCGAGGCGATCGCGACGGCCAACTCACACGAACCGGCCTGCCGCAGCCATACATCATTCTGCGAACCGCTGGCGATCAAGACACGTGTTCCGCGTACCATTAAAATGAAAATATTATTACGGGAGAGTGGTGAAACAATTGTTTGAAAACATGTTGTGTATATACTTCTACGTAATAATTGTAGGCAACTAATAAGATAAGCGCCGAATCTGCTGTTCGACATCCGCCATGTTGAAATTCGGAGTTTGGAGTTGGAAGGTTGGCCGCAGCCACCACACAATCGGACAATCTTCCAACTCCGAACTAAGTTCGGAGTTGGAAGATTGGCTGCGGTGTGGAAGAACCATAAGATGAGATGATTTTCCCACAAAAACCACACTATAAAAATATATAAGTACAGTCAGCGGCGGTTCTTCACAGGGAGACAATGGGGACAGTCCCCACCAGTTATACTCGAAACCTATTAAAAGAAATAAACCGTCTTCACCGAAATTAATGAAATCTCATAATAGCAATTAACATTTTGCCGAAATAAAATACAACAAATTAAAGGGAACCGGTGACCACTCACGCTGACCAGCTGACAGCCGCAAACGAACCATAAGAGTGAATTTCTCAGTGCGCAGAACCTACTGCACACGTTGAGGATAATCCGTATTGTCCCTTTAATAATTCAGGTACGGGACATACGTCATTCCTATGTCTACCCACGTTAAATTATGATGAAAACAAGCTTATGTGTCCAAGCGGTTAAGCATTTTCGTTCATTCCTTGCGTTTCGTTCGCAATCATACGGAATCTTTGCGCACTGGTATGTGAATTTCAAATACTGTGGGGACAATCCGATAAATCCCCACGCAACAAAAGTTGCAAAGTCTCGCGCGTGAAACGTTCGCGTTCAAATTAACTTCGATGATAATATAGCAAATAAAGTGTTATTTTTATTATTATATTTTAATTTATTTTGTGTTTAGACATCTGATTAGCATGATTTGACCATGAAAATTTTTGATTGAGAAATTTTATATTATATTCTCCGGGTAGTGAGATTACAATACAGTATGTAGAAGGTATATGTAAAAAATTTCGGTTCTCACCAACAAAGAAGTGCTCGAGCCGCCACTGAGTACGGTAGAATCCGGATATAATGAGCCTCAAGTGGCCGGCAATAATTTGTCGTACTAACCGGACGACACACAAAACGACCAGATAATTTAAGCTTGTTTTTATTATGATACTTAGTATTATTGTTATAAAATATTTAATAGGATAGATAGATAAATTTCTTTTTAGGTAAATAAAACATTTAATACAAATTATGCCGAGGGTTACATTTAATTCACCGTCTTCAAAACGGTGTAATACAGCACTTTTTTCTTCAATTGAAAAATACTTTCGCTTCACGGAACTCATTGTGTCAAGCGGTTGTCACAAATGATGATAAACACTGACTGTGATTTACGTGTGCTAATAAGGATAGGTGTTAGGTTCTCTACACACATAAGTTAATTAATAAATATAATAATTTTTCCCGTAAGTTGCTCACTTTAGCAAAAACCAATGTGCCCATTGTTCTGAAGTCGCGTAAAGTAAAGGCAGCCTTAGCGCGCGGGGAGTAGCCGGGTGCGGGGAGTAGGTTTTGGTGCGTAGGTTTTGTACACAAAACATTGCACGTCGTTCTAACCGGACGAATTATCATTAAAGTAGGTTGCTTAAAATGGAGTTGTACTAAACGGATATTTTTTCATAGTACCTGACTATGAAACCTAACTTGAGTTTGGATTGTCGTCGCTAAAAACGGTAAGCCATTATAAGCAAAGTTGTTATATCGGAATTCTACTGAAGGTACTATATCACTTGTCTGAATTAGAGATAATCGATACTCCTGCCTCGGTTACAAGGAACCGGTTCCTTTGCTGATTTTTTAAACTGATTGATAAAGGCCTTCAGTAGGCGAAACTGCTGTCTTGCGTAATAATTACACGGCAGAACTTGTTTATGAATAAGAATATTATTGATTACTAGCTGATACCTGGCATGCGTTGCAATGATAATTAAATAAAAAAATTGTTTCTCCCTGCGTGTTCTTTCCCAATCGTCCCGTTCCCCTTCCGCCACCTCTTCCCCTTCCGCGACTCCTTCCACTCCCGCGTTTCACTTTCACCTTCCCTTCCTTCCGCACACATTCCCCTTCCTCCTTTTCCGCCTTTCCCCGTCCCTTGTCCCCCCTCCCGCGAACCCCTCCGTCCTTAATTCCTCTCCGCCCCTCCCGGATTGCCCTATACCTTACGACTTCCCTGCCGCTAAACTCTTTGACCTATTTAAAATCTTTTATGCAAATTTCATTAAGCCAGAGCTCGCGGTATGAAATATCTTTACGATCTATTCTCATACCTACCAAATACACATAAAAAAATTCATAAAAATCGGTCCAGCCATTTCGGAGGAGTGGGACCACAAACACTGTGACAAGAGATTTTTATATATTAGATATATAAAGAAATTATTGAAAATTAAAATGAAATTCTACAAATTAAACTTGATAACAGTAAATAAAATGATTGATTCCCTTTGGAATATTTATTGAAAATTAAGAAATATTTGAATTTTTTAAGGAACCTGTTTCTTTTTCTCAGAATTTCTCTAGTCCCCTTCTCCCCCAGGATGGATTTTTTTTTCTCAGAAAGACTAACAACCCTTCTCCCCTCCACATGGTTTTTTTTTATTTTTGAGGAACACAATATGTGGAAGGAGCTACCGACGCAACCTCTGTTTTTTCTGTTTCATAGAATCCCTCTTCAAAACCCAGACTAATAAATGTGGCAAGAAGAGACAAGACAAGAAGAGACGAGAAGATCCAAGAAGAAGTATGAAGAACAAAGAAGGGACAAAAAGAGATAAGAAATAACAAGAAGAGCCAAGCACAGCCCAGATGAGATGAGAAGATTCAAGAAGCGGCAAGAAGAGTCGAGAGGAAGTAAAAAGGGCCAAGGAGAGACGGAAATATCCCAGAAGAGACAAGAAGAAGCAAGAATAGAAAATAAGATACAAGAAAAGCAACGAAGGGGCAGGAGAGGAAGAGACAAAAATAGTCGAGAAGTGCTAAGCAGAGACGAAAAGACCCGACAAGAGGCAAGAAAAGTCGAGAAGAGATGAGAAGATCCAAGAAGAGCCGAGAAGAGGCAAAAAGAAGGAAGGCATAAAGAAAAGAAATACAAAATCATAACGCTCAATCCATTCCCAATTCCTGCCCATCCTAAATCCCAATATTGGCTTATTAGATTGCCATGTATACCGGTCGATTAAACTCCAACCTCCTTCCTATATTCAGAGCACATGTTCCTAGTCCTAACAAACCAGTATCCCTGGTGTACCGGTCTCGTAACCTACAACCCTACCTTAACCAGCCTCACAACGCTAACCAACAGGGAGATACTATCGTGTACTTTTCAAAAGATGGCGCCAAAAACTGACGGGATGTTGTCACCGCGACCGTAGACAAACGCGTGCGCACATTCCTGGCATAGTAGGCTATGAACACAGGCGCGCCGCTGACATCGCCAGTTAGACTTTTCTCATCGACCCGGGAGGTTGTGTCGCTGTTCGCTGCTCCGTGTGTTGTGTATGTGCTACTATCAAACAATTTGTGCGGTGATCTATTATCTTGTGTATACTAACAGTGAGGTCGAATTGTTTCGACTCACGGAGTGAATAATTTAGTGTAATGCATTTAAGGATTTGTCTATGGCTCTCGTGTGTTGTCCTGGTAGGATATGCACAAGCAACAGAGGTAAGCTGCAATGGTGTTCTTTTTATATTAGCTTGTCATATCCACGCATAATTTTGAATGAAACAAGTTTACTCGGGGGACCTTCATACGCCATACGTGCATGTGATTGTTTATTATTTATATGATTTAGTTAGCAGAGGAGGCCTGGATATTTTGTTTGCTTTTATTTGAAGTGAATGCCTGCAGATGTTTTGTGTTTCTATGTAGCACATGCGGACAAACGTCAACAAAGTTGAAGTTTCACTACTTCAATCTAGTTTGTAAGTTTAAGAGAATCGTTATCATACTCCCATCTTAGTCTTGTGATTTGATAACCTGATATTATTTCCACAGAAGTCTCAAGCCGTGTTCTTCCGATCTTATAAAACAAACGGATGTTAAAATGACAAAATCTTCAAGGCAACTTGCCAGCAAACTGGACAATCTTGCAATATTTATAATATTGAATAAGAGAATATGTTATGATGTTTTTCAAATGTAATGTGTCCATTAATCATAGTAAAACCCTATTAAATATAATGATTTTGTTTTTGTCATTATTAAATAGCGATACGTCATTAATTATCCAATTATTATTTATTTCATATTATAATAGGTAGGTACCTACGTTTAAGAAGACCGAAGAAGACAATTTATCAAAGTAAATAAAAAATTCCGATAACCCGAGAACCTATCAGTGTTGTCAGTATAACCGTCGTCGTTGCAAATGTCATCCAAACGACACTACAATAAAAATAATAACGATTATTATTATTTGTCTTTGATATAAAACACAAGTTATGGCCGTTTCTTATTTATGTACTGACGTAATTATGGAGGGTCAATGAGTTACATGTTATCCACGCTTTATTACAATGCCGCCCCCGGGAGCGGGGGAGGAAATTAGGGGGCCTCAAAATGGCCCGCCGCATTCTTATAATTTTGACATCCATCGTTCCACCGTTAAGATTGAAATTTTACTCCGTAAAAAGTAAAAATACATGAATACGAATTATATATAAACTTCAACCAAAATTCGCTGATGTTATAAGTTTATTGATTCACAGATCCGAAACGACGGTAGTGGCATATCTTTCTGGGTATATAGCACGTTCGATCGATAAAAGTTTTATCGAATATGTCGGTAACTTGTCATCGTCCCGAGCATGACTGCAAATCGCCAACGCACAATCAACAATGCAAAACTACTAAGTACGGCTTGTTTCACAAAATTTGAACAATTCAACAAATTTCAAAGTTAATATTTAAGTTCTGTGAAAGTCCTACTTAGGTTCTGATGTCCTACTTAATTACTCAAATTCTGTGTAACTTTTTTACATTAGCTCCGCGGAGGAGGCTCTCAAGTAAATAATTCCCCTCAGGGTCTATGTCATCTTTGGAGGATATTTTTAGAAAGGGAGGGGTAGTAAGTTCTGGGTAGGAAAAAGGTATGAGAGGTCGGTAGGAATCTGGAGGTCAGTGTGTACAAGAGTAACGGACATATGAATCCAACCCTCCCACTGCGGTGCAATGCGATGTTCTAAGATAGTCCTTCTGAAGAGATCGATATGTCTCCCTCAACCAGTCTCTCCTGACCCGGCGTGCCACGCAGTTGGTGGGCAGGCCATCCGCCGCCAATACCTGGACAAACCTCACCCTACGAACCCGGGCGTCCCTGCTAAGTCACCAAGAGTAGCGAACCACTTGGAGTGACATGTGGCAGGTATTGGTTATCTCATAAATGGTTCCCGGGGCGGCGACACCCGTACCCTCTTCCCAAATTGATCCTATTTTATTCAACGTGATCTAGGTACTGTTGTTTTGTACGTTAGTGTTCTGCAGTCGTCTGGGGTGAAGATTTTCTAGGTGTTAAAAAATACCCGCCACACAGCATCGTCAAAGATGGCATAGGCCCTGAGGGAAATTATTTTTCTCAGTGTCATGTGTGAAGCCAATGTAAAAAAAGGTTCATTAATATTTTTAAAGATACTGAAGGTACACAATAATTATATTTATTAATTTACTATTGTTTGAGCGTGCTCTAAGTAACTTGTTTTGGAGTCTTGGTAACAAAAAGTTCTATCATACAAAAAGATTTATTATAATTATAAAACATTTTAATCAGAGGTTTCATTAATTTTGCCCCCACCACCTCAAACTTTAATAATTTATTGATTGATACTTTCATTATCATTCGCTTCTCCTTCGCCTTTTTCTTATAAGTGTTTCTTATCTTACTAGGGTATCTAGCACGGTCGATCGATAAAACCCTACATATCAATACGGTTTTGACTAAATCCGTCATTCTCTGTAGCAGTTATCCCCAGCTTTGTCTGCGACGACCAACTGGACGTCTTCCCTCTGGAATTTCCAGAATAGAATTCAATAAGCCAGTCCATCCTGACCAAATGTTCTTTTAAACTACATAATTATTTTAATGCCCTTGGTTAAAGTAAAACGCTGTAAACAGTGTAAACTAATTACCTTGAACAAACATTTATTTGTAATTTTTGTTTTTTTACTTTATTTTATACTTATATTTTAAAAGCAAGGATTTGATACAGATGGCTTATTGAGTAGGGTATTTTCACTGTTTTTTTATTCTCGATAAAAATACGATAATGAAGACATTTTTATGTTTAAATAATTTTTCTATAATAATTTTAAATGTTCCGTTTTTGATTTACCGCCAAAACGACATGTTCGTTTTGACCGTGAATATGAAAAGTTGTTGCTAAGGGCCAACGTCGCTGACAGCCGGAACTGGAACCGTTTCGGAATGTGCGGTTTTAGATATTTTTTTAAATCAATAACTATGAATGAAAATATTAAAATTAAACATTTTTAGTATGTTGATCATAAAAATTAAGGGTATTTAGTTAGAAAATACCACGTTGTTGAGCTACTCGCTCGGCACTATATTGTAACTACTTCTACGCCTCAAGAATGTTAATATGAAATGATATTTTGCATTAGAATTTTCTTCCTGGGCCATATTTAGTAATCATTGTTCGCTTATCACAAGGTAAACCGGCTGTGCATAACTGTAAGCCACGCTATCCAAGTAAGCCCTTCCAGATCAAAGAGGTGTTTTAAACTGCGGATAGCCGCAGTCTGCGGTTAACTCTAATCTGGATTAAAACGGTTAACTACCAACTAATGGTCAGCAGTAACCGTCTGACATTCTAACGTTTTTATCATGAAACCAACTAACGATTCGGTTAGATAATCAATTTTAAAAGTCTGATCAGACCTTATGAAGCCCGTGGGACCTTGACCGACGATCTTTTTGTTATTATTTTTGCATTATTTGTGAGAAATGAATACGTGTCTTTCAGACACGAGGCAATAAAATGAAATCAAAGTCTGTTGCAAATGAAAATTGTCAGATTGAATACATGTTTTTGTTATATAATATGATGCTGTTTCGTATTCAGAGCTGATGGACTCGCAAATAAATGCAGATACAGTGGTTATGTATGAACACTTTGTTTGCGAGAAATGCAGATTCAGCATTTTTGTATGATTGTACAGCAGGAGACTGTGATCGCTATTTTATTAGCAAGAGACGCGTTATGCATTCTTCAAATTTTGGATTGCAATGATCAAATTCCCTCATGAATCAGTCAGTATACACAATGTACTGATCTCGCGTATATCAAGGTCAATATTCCACCCGCATACAAATTATTATTAATCCCGAATCTTCTTCGTGTCTTCGTCGCATCTTCTCTTCTTGAAAAGATAGAAGAAATTGATGATTTTCCAATATATTTCTATTCCCCCGGCACCCGTTCTTCTAGAACTTCTAGGTAAGTAGTTTTTTCAAGTTCTGAGATTCGATTGAACCGAAAATTCGTATAGCATGATTGGAGTAGTTTATGGAGAGAACCGGTTCCCTTGGTTATTGTGAGATTTTACTTTAGGTTAAAACATCTTGGCTCGAAGTAAAAACAGGTAAATATATTATGTAATGACTTCTTCTAGAATAAAATAATCATGATTACGACTTTTGAGATGATAGTGAGTATTTTTCACCCGCTGGATGACCTCAAATGGATTGAAGCTGAATTCGCCAAAGACTGAATTTCTCTGAACCACTACAAGCAGGCGTCAGCATAATATTGATAACTCCCCAATATCTATTTCAAGAAGTGACATCACTCCAAGACACGTATTAAACTACTGGGTGTCAATCTGTAAATCAATGTATCAATCTGGATGTTGATTTTTCCCTTAAAACTCGAGTGAACAGAACTGTAAGCACTGGGTTCTTTCAATTAAGGCAAATTAAAACAATAATAAAATATTTTTTACAGTTCATTTGAAAATAAATCGGGCTTGCCATAGTCTCGCCTACTCCGCGCGGGGAGGATGTTCACGTTAAAAGATATTATACTAATAAAAAGTTGGCAGTTGGCCGAAAGGTATCTGCCACAGACCAAAAACACTACAACGTCGTAATCTTATTTATCACAAGGGTGGAAACGCTTTATTACCGAGAAATTACCCAGAATTATGATTTCTTTTTTAGTAAAATAATATCTATTCAACAAGAATATTAAAGTATCTTATGCTGCGTATACGTTTTCGGACATAAGCGCGAGCCGAGACACGAATTATGGGAAAGGAACGAAGCAACCGCAAACAGCGTTTCGCGCTGTTTGCATTTGCTTCGTACTTTTCACATAATTTGCGATTCGGCTCGCGTGTGTATTCGCAGTCTTAGGGTTCACTAGTTCTACGATCATCCAACTATTTTCCCATAACTGTAACTTATAAAAACCCATTTAGATTTTCGGCTTTCTGTCCTAGCTATAATTTTTTTTTGTTCGTATGATGCAGATACTTTGTGATGTGACTTAATAATTTAAAATAAAACCTAATAAAATAAATACCACTAAAAGTGGTGTTTACTAAGTTATGGTTTTATTCTAAATAATAAGATTTTTAATATTTCTATTTTTGAAACTGATAATTCGTGGTGGAATTCTATTCAAATAATATAAGCAATAAGATTTTTTAAAGTGGTGTTAATGTTTAAGTAAGTGTGTTTTATATTTTATTTTATTTATTAAATGAATTTTGTACATTGTATAGATATTTTGTTATTTCATCCGCCATGTTAGGGATGTCCCTGTGTTTTAGCGGGTGAAGTTTACAGATAATATAATTTATGTGATGAAGTATATAAAAAAATAATTTCTTTAAGATGCACTCAAAATGCGAACATGAATGAATGCATTGAAATAGATGGCTCGAATAACGAGCGATATCGATTTAACTCCGAAAGCAATCAATCTCTGAATGGAAACCAATTGCAGCCATCGTTATTATTTATGTATTGAGCAGCCACTGGATTAAAGTAGAATGGGACAATCAATCACCAATCGTAAGAGAATCGAGTCAATATATCCATTGTATTACCTAGTCTTCGTTGATGAATTGATGACATAAACATGGGCTTATAATACGTGCTTGAAACCATTTCTCGTAGATTAAAATAAAGAAAAACTATTATGTTCTACGTAATATAGAGGTGCGTGTTCAATAATACATCTCTTGTTATGCTTTGGAAACCTGGATACTAAGTCGACCATTACTTATTCAAGAAATGTTTATCTGTAGGCGCTTCTCTAAAATCTCACGGATAGATGGAGTTACTCAAGTAGAAGTTCTTCGTCGATTGGACAAATTGTCGATTTTATATTGGATATGAAAAAAGGGAAACTGTCTTGTCTTGGTCACATGGGTGATACCTATCGTGACCATTTATTTTTTCCCCCAAACCGGGACACCGAAAATTGTGGTTTTTCAAGTATTTTCGCCTCTAAAATTTGTTAAAAATTCTATTTTATCTATTTTTTCTTATATTTTTAAAAATTGTACTGCAAGTTTCTTTCTTTTCGAAACCGGGACATTTTGGCGTCTCGAAGCTGTGTTCGGGGACACCGGACACGCTGCCTGAAACCGGGACTGTCCCGGTGAAAACGGGACGTCTGGTCACCTTAATGATACCAATTAATTGGTAACCCAAAGGAAAATCAAGGGGACGGTTAATGTAAGACGAGGTATGACTAGCGCTCATAGAAAATGATATCACAAGAAAAATAGAATTCACCAGCTCCTTTGCTGCCAGTAAAATGTTTACCATATTGTCGGCACACTTACTTCACTATGTCATGTGAACATTTCACATTTGGCTCTTCTGGTGTATTTTATATCATTGCAGGGAGGAGATTGCATAAAATACGAAATATTCCATCCATTTACAAGCAAGGCATGTTTTATTCTGAACGTCGGAAATAAGGAGTAGTTTTTTCCTTAGCTTCGGGGCGGGGTCGGCGCTCGCAAGCGTTATTTCCATGCATACCGGCGGAACTTTCTTTAATATTCCACCTTCGGTTCTTATTATATCCCGTAGATGGCGTCCTCATATTAAGTTATGGGGCAAGTCTGCTCCGCGAAATATTTCATATCCTGAGGAATTTACCTTCCTAACTGCACGTGGAATTCCTCGCCCCACTCCCTACACGTGATGTTATATCACATTATCTTTTATACACATGCTTGTATGAAGCCTATACTTCCACACTCCACGTTCCTATACTCCTACAGGGCGACGCGACACTCGACACTCAACACTCGAGCAGTTCCACACTACCTAAAGAATGAAAGTGCTTTCTTTTTAGTATAAACTACGACTTGGAGATTTTATGCCAACCTTATTGTACCCACTGTTAAGAATTAGAATGGTTCGTGGTGATGTTTTCTCTGTTATTCTGTAGGGCACGGAAATCTCAACACTGAATCAAGAATAGAGCTTTTGAAAACGATCGTCCAATTAATATGTACCTTAAAAACAAGGCTTTGTTATAAATAAATGTTGATGGCATTTGATATTGCCTCCCGAAAGCACAACGTCCATGGCATGCAATAATTTCATACTGTAACTTATTTTTTAAATCAATATCATGTACTTGCTGTACTATTGTTACCAAAACAAATAGTTATATATTTATTAACTGTTTTATATTTATTTATTTACATATATACGGCACAACATGTGCCTTTAACATAATTGACATATCATATAAATAGTACAACATGAAGAATAACAGTATAAATGTAAGTTAAATATGAGAAGAAAGGTAAAAGGTAAGTAGTAAGTAAGGTAATAAGCAGTAGAGGTAAAAGGTAAAATATAAAGTGAAAATATGGTATAAAGTAAAAGTATAAAGTAGAAACCGGTCAGTGGTTGAGTGGGCATAGCGCTTGGGTCCCACCCAGGCGTTCCGTGTTCGATTCCTCGGCTGGCTAAGTCCTCCATCACAACACAAGCAACATCTTCCGCTTAGTGTGGTGGTAGTAGGAGATTTTCAAATGCTGTTGGGTTATTCGTAATCCGGGAATGTTTGTCTTTCTTTTTAAAAAAAAAAAAAACTATAAATTATTAAGCAAAAATAAAAAAATTAAAAGTTAGAATAAAATAATGATAAAAAAAAGATAAATGTAGAAATATTAATTAGTGATCAGTTTAATGAGTATAAAACATTGAATCGAAGATTTATATTTTTTCCTTAAAATACTTTTGGGTCATTCTGTAGGGAATTTGTAAGAAATTTCTAGCATTCCATAATGTATGTTACCGAGAAGGAGAGTTCTTTGATGTCTGTATAATAACACGGAACTTTATTAATATTTCACATAAAACTAATACATAACTAAATAAGATAATAGGATGTAGGTCGTCTCATTTTTTTTTGAAGTAATCAAATGGCCCAAGATTAAATTGTCCAAAAAAATTTTATTACTAAAGTAAGTACTTTTGATCACGATAACAGGCACCCTTGGTTGCCATCGTCAAATATTTTCCTTTCAAAGACATTCGGAAATCTTATCCTCCGACGAATAAATCGGAAAGAGGGCAATTAAGTTGAGAGGCGACCTACATTCAAATTTAAAGTGGAAACTGCCATTTTATCATTCTTAGGGTCACGTTTTTCGGGGTGAGTTTAATTCCCAGCCCTCGTAACCTTGATAAGCTGTACTAAGTTGTCTGGATTGGGGCCTAAATCTCCATATTTTAACGCGCTTTGAAAACTGTAAAAAATTGCGGTTAATGGTAATATTTGTATTTTTGCACATTTAAAAATATATATATATATATATATTTTTTTTTTTGTTATTTCTTCAAAGAAAGTTCGAGTGAAAGTGAGAAAAGTTCATTTCTAATTTCTGTTGCGCATGCGTCCTTCGTAACTTTACTTCAATAAACTTATGAAACTCAGATTTTCTTTGAATTTAGGTGTCATTTTCAAAATCAGATCTGATTGTTTAAATAATTCAGACAAGCGATAATGCAATATTTTAACAGAAAATTATTTTGACTGTCATTTTAAACATTGGAACTGATTTTTAAAGAATTCAGACCATCTCGTGATTTTTGAAGGGTCTGCGCTAGTTTTTAATAAAATAAAAAAGTATATGTAAATATTCTAATTTTATCAAGGTTGAGGTTTAAGTTACGTATGCATTGTATGCACCAATCACACAATCCTAAGTTTATGTTAGTCACCTCAACTCTCTTATAGGCGCAGTATAATTCATACTTATATACAATATACAGTCAGACATGTGAAAATACGGTATACTTACTTTTACAAAATATAACTGCAAGTGTCCCCGGAGGGGTGTGCAGAGAGGATCTCCCGTATAAAACATATTCTCTATCAAATGCATTACGGATAAAACTGCTTGTCTATGTATATATACTGTAGGTGTAAATACATTCGTTTGATATCCACAATAACTTACAATTTGGGAGGCTGGAATGGGTACCGCCGCCCGGGAACCATTTATTGGATAACCGACACTTCCGCCATAGGTCACCCCAAGTGGTTCGCTTCGTTTGGTGACTTAGCAGGGGTGCCCGGGTTTATGGGGTAAGGTTTGTCTAGGTCTTGGCGGCGGATAATCTAGACACACTGAACCCCAGATTCCTACCCAACCCTCATACACTTTTCCTTCCCAGAACTTCCTCTCCTTTCTTTCCTTAAAAATATCCTCCACACAGCATCCCCAATGATGACGTAGGCCCTGAGGAAAATTATTTTCCTCCTGTGTGGACCTAATGTAAAATAAAAAAACTTATTGTTGAAGGCATTTATGAAGATTTTAGGTTTGAAATTGGTAAATAATGCACAAAAAATAATATTTTGTAATAATTATGATTTCGGGGGCCAACTGTCCGGGGATCAACTGTCAGGTCACTGCGCAAATGTAAAGATATTCAAACTATGCAGTTGACAGTCACGAAACGCGCGTTAAACGATGGAAGCCACTGGAAGGTTGAGCTTCAAGACTTTGTGCTTTGACGAGAGATCTAGCGGAACGAGTTTACGAGACGTTCAACACGGAGATGTGGTGATTATGATGCTGGGATCCATTGAAAATAATCTAAAGCTGTAAAGCGACCAACGAATGGATGCACGGATATGGACGGATCCAAGCGTGAATAGAAATGTGGCGTTATGCTACAGAATTTATTTAATATGTTTGCATAATTCAGTGTGTATTATCATAATATTATTTCAGATATTGTCACGCTCCGTTCTTTATTTCTTTGATGTTCTTTATTCGTTGGACCGCTTGCCTCTTAATTCTTAATGAATTTTGGTATTGAGTCGTTTTTTAAACCGGCCCATTAATATATATATATATTTTTTTTTTCTATAGCAATCAAGATGAAATAGATAAGAAACAGATTTAGCGACCATTATTAATATCATTTTTCAATTTAGATAATATTTTTCACCTGGTAGAAGCCCAGTAATTTAAGAGGTTATTTTTAGGCTTACGTTTACAAAGATCTTTTCAGTTTAATTATGTTATGTAAAATTTATTTTCACCAAACTTTTCGTAACTAAACATGATAAAGATATATTTTGTGAACGTTGGTTTTTGTCTCTCAGAGGTCATAAATGATTTTTTTTGTCTGCTTTACAAAGTGAATACTTGGGCGTTTTTCAAAAAAAGTGTACATAGATAAAAGTCAGTGTCCCATCACTTTCAGGATCAGTAACTTTTGTTGTGTCGGTTTTAATGACCAACCATATATTTTACCAATATAATAACAAATAAATACCTTTATGGACTAAAAATAATGAATAAATCTATTAAATTTCGATATTATTTCAAAATAAGTAAGACTACAGGTCACTATTTCTGGTATGTCCTACACCTACCACTACCAGTAAGAGTTCAAAAATTAATGTTATTTTATGTTATCCCAGTATTTATTTCTAATTCTACTAATAGTATAGCATAATATTTTCGATTTGCAACCATAATATAGATTAATTATCGTGTAAAATAATTTAAATACCAGATATTGAGTTGTCCTACGAAATAGCGTATGGTGGAATTTCCGCCTACGCTACCACATTATTGACGTCTTCCAATAAAAATATTACCAAATCGATGAATATTTTCGAAAATAGCAACCCTATTTAGTCTATGAGGGGCGGCCATGCTTGGTTTTTGACAGCCAGTTTGCCAAGAAATCGTAACAAAAGCGGTCGTTCTCGGCTGTACTAAAAAAGTGTTCCACCAACGACTCCGTATTTCTCCAGGTAATTTACCAGCATGTATTAGACTCTACTTTGTATTAAATTGATTAATTTATTTTTTCATGAAATGTTTAGTTAGAACAAACAGAAGTTTCATAATTTATTGATAAATACATTTTGAAAAAATATTGACGCGATTACGCTACTTCCCTTACGCTGCGGTCTCGTGAATGGAACTTAAAAGTGACGTAATGGAATTATAAAGGTCGGTTCACTCTGTCCGTCTTTTAGTGTGTTTGGGTGCGTTACAATTTTCGAATTAAATTAATATTTTGCATGTATCTTCAAAATGTAACTATTACATGTAGATATGTGGATTGAGTGATATATATAGCATTGAAAAAAAAGAACAACGTAGCTAAAAAGAAAAAATTGGGTAAAGTTCGGTACTTGGGAAGCACTCCGAAAAAATAAGTTGAATTATTTTTATACTAACTTTGGGCTGGAAAATCCGAATCTGAAGGAATTAGGTTGGGGAGGTCAATATCAACTGAGTTACAGGACTTTAAAGTTTCGTACACAGGAACAAATCCGCAATGCATTTTTGACATATTGTACTGAAAAGTCAAAGTGATTCAATGATGCCAACCTCAGAAAATTGCAAAGTGTTGCCATTAAGCAATAATATCAATGTTATTATGTGAATAGAATGTGTCAATCACTTTTTATCACAAACCATGTTACACAAACCTAGCGTAGCCGCTTAACTACTTGAAAACTGGGATGTTTTTCTTGCCTTGACGTGAGCAGGCGCTATAAAGGGGGAACATCCTTTTGTATCACAAACCATGTTACACAAACCTAGCATATTATTGCTTAATGGCAACACTTTGCAATTTTCTGAGGTTGGCATCATTGAATCACTTTGACTTTTCAGTACAATATGTCAAAAATGCATTGCGGATTTCTTCCTGTGTACGAAACTTTAAAGTCCTGTAACTCAGTTGATATTGACCTCCCCAACCTAATTCCTTCAGATTCGGATTTTCCAGCCCAAAGTTAGTATAAAAATAATTCAATTTATTTTTTCGGAGTGCTTCCCAAGTACCGAATTTTTTCCGAAAAAATTATTTGATTTTTATGTGTATAATTTTTTTATTTTTTTTTATTAATTAAGATTATTAAAGATTAATTCTGAAAGAGTCGAAATGGTGTCGAAGTACTTATATAGACAGCAATATGAACAACTATTACTGTAGAGGCAACTCTGAAATTGAGTATGAAATCAGCTGGTTCATACAATTTTGATTAAGTAAGTATAAAATGTAGCATGATTTATGTTCCTGTGTGTTTTAGTTAATCCTGTAATTAAAGTTGTGTATATTAACAAGTACTTTAATACCCTTTCAGCTTAGTTCCCTATTTCAGGCTATACACGGTATGCACGTGTAGCCCATTATTACCTATCTAATTATTTGTGCATTTTTAAAAATAATTTATTTTAATTTTATGTTCAAATATGCCGTTGAAAGCTGCAGAAAAATCAAAATGTACAGGGACAAAATTAAAAACGATGCTGAAGAAAAATCAAAAAGGTACAGAGACAAAATTAAAAACGATCCTGAAAAATTAAAAACGATGCAGAAAAATCAAAAAGTTACAGAGACAAAATTAAAAACGACCCTGAAAAATATGAAGCCTTTAAGAAAAAAGAGTTACAAAGACAAAAATAACATCAAAATATAATCAGAGAGAATAATAGAAAAAAGAAGACGTTGGAGATAACAGAAACGAAAATAAAAAGAAAAGAAAAAAGAACAAGTGGAAGAAAAAGTACTTGCGCGGGGGGCCTTCCACGGTGGCGGTAGTACGTAAAATCGCCCTTTTTATAGAGAATACCTCACAAGAGTCTTAACTGCTCCCGTCTGGAGCCAGTGAGACTATGGCACCCCCAATTGGGGTATGTTTGGGGCTGAAGTTAAGTGGGGACAGGAAAGAGATGGGGACGAGGAAGGTGGGGAAGTACCTGGCTATTCAGATCTAGTCACTAAACACGGTTAAAGTCATTATTAAGCAACGTTTCAATTCTGAATGGTGGTCTTACACCAGGGTGATACGGAGAGTATCTTCCACTCTTCCCATACCAGTCGCTTGTCGCGCCTTCAGCAGTGTAGCCACAACGGGCGTACACATACGACTGATATTTCGCGCCCGCTGTCGCTACCGGGCAAGACCCTCAGTCTGGCCGAGGCCTTAGAATTCCTAAACGTTACCAAATGTTTCCCTTTACGTCACTGTCCTGTTATTACTGTGATTTATTTTCTAAGATCAATTATTATATGTCAAAGAAATTTATTCTTTTTTTTATAGATATAGTTCATGATTAATTTTAAATTTGTTATAATTAAACATTCGTAAAACAAAAACTTATATTCGTCTTTCTAGAACGCAAAATATACAGTACAAAGTGTCCAAAAGTAGCGTAAATGAATATTTTTATTTAAAAACTTAATATTTATTTCAATAAGCTTGATTATTCTTATTTTTTAGGAGACTGATTGTGTTTTCAATTCGTAAATAAAAATCTGAAATAATGAATTTCTTTTAATTTTCTTTATAAACTTTATGATAAAAGTGACGTAAAAGAATTTCTTACCAATAGTATTAAACTTAAATTGCAATTATTTTCGAACTTTATTGACATTTTCTATTTTAATACTTTTTGTCATGAAGTTCATACTTTCTTTAATAAATCTACGTATATTTTTAATCGAAATGCAGCATCTCACTTAAGTGGAATTCCTGTTACGTCACCGACATCTTTTTTGGAAAACGCCCATTTACAGTGCGTTCTGACGCATATGAAATTGCAATATGTTAACAATAAACATAATATTATTGTTCGAATAATAACAAACCAAACCTCAATGTAAACTATATAAATAGTAAATTTTAATATCAACAAACCGTCTCCAACACAAAGAAACCAACTATTCAACTAAAATCTTTAAAATTTCTTAAGAGAACTTTTTATATTCAAAATGGTATTTTATATTCTTCACGCTCTTATACAGAATGTTAAGAGACGTACTTGACTTACTTTCACCAATAATTATATTTTGAGTTAAAAAAGTAAATAATGAAATCTTGGTCTCCTGCTTGTTTTTGTTTGTTTGTTTCTTTTTTGAACTTAAAACATTTTTAAAAATCTCTAGGTGTTGGACAGTTACTGTTAGGATCGCGGTGAGGATTTGTTTGGTTACTCGGCTGAGCGTCCAGTGATGACAAGTGGAAGTTTTTTTGTTTTGGAAAAAAAAATTACATAAAAATGTCGTCAGAGACCAAAATTTCATTAACATTTTTTTACTCCGAATAATGTCAGGAATCACTGGGTTAAATAAGTCAAGTACATTTTGTAACATTCTGTATACTCGGGACCTACATAATTTATTCGTGATATAAACTATAATATAACATAATTATGTACATAGATGGAGAATTTCCCCCAAGCCACCTTAGTTCAAGTCCTAATATGTTTACCATTTTATTTTAAATTCAATTTCATATGTGTATTTTATAGTAAGCTTTTACGTAACAGACAGAGTATTGCACTCACCGCTCTGTAGAGCTGAAATAAACAAACATCTTTATTATAACACAGGGACATCCAGCATGGCGGATGAAATAACACAAAAATCTATACAATGGACAAAGTTCTTATAATAAATAAACAATAAACACTAAGCCCCCACTTGTTTGTGTACTCCTATATAGTTTGTGGTGGTCTGTTTTCGATATATCCGTAAAATACATTCGTCGTCACCGAGTATATATATTTGATAAATTTTACGTATTAACTGAAAAAAAAAAAAAAACTAAAGCTCTTTAGCTCTTTATAGCAGTATGTTCGCCCTAAGCACACTCGCTATAGCCAAGTTCTACTATATTCAATTATAAAAAATAAAAATTATTGGATATTTTTTATTCTCCAAATGTTCACAGCTGGTCCATCATTGCATTGAATGATTGTTAAAACACGTTGATCGATCGTTCATGGTTGTATTGGAAAATAAACACCTCACGTGCGAGGCACTGTAAACTGCACACTGCACTGCACAGCACTGGCTGCCGGATGAAAAATTGCATCGAATGGAAATCTAATTATTGGCATTCATCATCTCGTACATCGATCATACTCGGCGCTTGTAATGGCAGTGTCGAGTACAGGAACAGTTACGACACTAACTTGCTGCGGCGTCACATATATTCGGTACATATTAATAGAAAAGAGTTTTTGTGAGAAAAAAAAGAAATTGTTTTACCCGGTTATTTGTTTATATACACGCAGGAAACTGATTAATTAATCTACATCACTTAAAAGACCCAAAAAAACTTTTTTCTTTTTTTTCCTTTTTCTTCGGCAACTAAAGGGCTACACAAACTTTTGGAGACAACTAAAGGCTTAAACAACTTTTGGAGCCGGGTCTACGCTTCGGTGCATTAAATACATTAAAACAACTGATATTAACCCCCCAGCGACATATTTTTTCAATTTGACCTCAAAAATCCAACTGTCAAATATAATGCCAGTAGCCGAAATATCTATCAATTTAAAAACATAATATATCTTTATTTTCTATCTTAGCAGTATAGTATGTACAAGAATAATTAGTGTGATCTATATACTATAATCCCTCAAATTTTTCATTTTCTAATAATTCTCTAACTTCTTCATCTTCTTCTTGTAACCCAATCTACTTAACATTTTAAAAAAAATATTATTATAGAAGAATTGGATGCACAGTAATAAAAGCAGGCAAAACATATTTTTTCTTTATTCTTTATCTTTATTTTCTATGTTGATTACTGTGATTTATATACTAATAATTCCTTAAATTTCTCATTTCCAATAATTCTTTAACTTCTTCATCTTATTCTTGCAATCCAATCTAACTACATATAACTTTTTTATTGTAGAAGAATAATATTAATTAATGAAAATATCAGCCAATACTAATGAATTTATATCACCAAACTGTAAAATCACATAACAACCTAGCATGGAGGGTGAAATATCACAATAAACCATATGTACTTTCGATAAATCATGTATTCTAAATAAATAAATAAATAAAGATTGTTATTTTATCGGGTACACGCAGTTTTAAAAATTTTTAGTCGTCTACTAGGGGTATATTTACAGAACACGTTACCAGGGCGCTTGATCCTAACAAGATAACCGATCGAGAAGCAATGTGACTGATTATTCCATTGTCTGCTGCCCTCGGCTTGGCAGCAGATGCACCAGTAAATGACTTACTATTTTGTAAGAGCTTAAAATTGTACGAAGCCATTGATTCCGAAATCAGTATAGCAGCTAGGGGTGTCTTAGAGTGTCACTTATGGTATTTGTCAGATGAACTAGTTGCATTTGCCTTATTGATTAGCTGTCTGATGCTGAAAAACAGGCTACTGTTCAATAAATAAATTCTGATGGCGGTAATCGTTCAGTACGAGGTGATTCTGCTAAGCTTGCCTCAGAGGTTACATTAGAAGCTTTTGCATCACAAAGAAAGTTGAAAACGCTCTTATTTCTTGATACCAAGGACTCTTTCTTGCAATTACTTCCCGAGACTTGGAATGACAATGTAGATACCTTCAAGGCAAAAGCTGCGTCAAAAATTTACGTGTTAATGATACAGCGGAGAGATGTGTCAAACTATTTGAAGATTACAACACGATACTCACTAAGAATGAGGAAGAAAAGCAATTTTTACTTCACATCGTTGAACAAAACAGAAAAATCGTTTCTACTGAAACATCCAAAAAGGAGTTAACAAACATGGTTTTGAAAGATTGCGACTAATACATACTATGTTAATTATTGCTTTAACACATTTTGTTCAAATTTAAATACTTATTTGATTAAAATACTTGTAATATTAATAAACCTTAAATTATTTGTTTTACTTACAATCCTGAACTTTTAGTCAGAAACTTCTAATTCGATGAGCACCCCCTTGTATATAAGATAGGGTGCTGAAATTTTTTACACATAAAAGGAATGGTAGGTGTAACAAATCAAGGGGGTGGCGACACCTGTATTTGTATAATATTTTTTTACTATATGGGCCTGGACCACCCTAATGTTGGTATATATTAAAGCAAGTTTTGAATGAAATAAATCGATATTAAATTTTTAATTTTTAAAATATGATACGGGGAATAATCGATCTTTCTCATTGGAACCTCCCTGTACAGTTGCAAGCATTTTTTAACTGTTAGTCTCAGCTGCTGGTCAATCGCTCTTAATTGCGATATAAAAATGTATTATTTTTATTCGTAAGTCATATCACAGAGAGATTGGCGAATTATTTTAAACATCAGAGAGAAGGAATATTAATTTCTTAGGCACTGCAATTATTTCCGTCTTTGAATTCCTTGTTTTCCGTCAATCTTGATAAATTATATTTTATTTGCTTTTTAAGGCTCTTACACAAATTTACTAAAGGATGATCGTTTTCACTTCAGACTTCTTATGATGATGTCTGTTAGAGTCTAACAAATACCACCAACAGGTGGATTAATCGAAAACACTTATTTTTATTGAAATATTGATTCACGGTTTTCAAGTATGCAACTGTCATCTAATTATTATTCGAAATGCTTATTTTTCACCGCACTATTTGAAATGTCGGCTCCCACAATATTTATTGAAACATTGTCCAAATAAACTGCATAAAAGTTTATCTAAATATTATCTTTAGTTTTTAAATAATTACGCTGTATTTTGTTTGTAGCATTGTATACAAATTGAACGTTTTGTTATTTGTTTTCTTTTAAAATGCTATCACAGTTGTTTTAATGTTTACACGTTGTTGCTGTAAACATTGATCATTTTTGTTAACTGTTTTCATTGAGTTTATAATTCAATTTACTAATAATGAATGCCTGTAAGCTTAAAATACATCAATACAAAATGCTAAGACTTGGTGGTTAAGACTTCCAAAATTACCCTTTTGCTGGTCTGGTATGATACAACTCCCGCATGCTCATTTGCAAATCAATTTACTGCTGAGCTCAATATTGTTGACTAGCATGCACCAAAATATAAGGGATTCGTTGTAAGGGTGTAAGAGGGGAAATAGCTACAATGTCCTCGTTACAGAGTGGAATATGCCCTTGTTAGAAACCATCATGCAGAATTGAAGTTTTGTGCGGCCCAAAATGAAGATTTAAGCTTTTTTTTAGATTTTGGTATTTATACAAAAAATTTAAATTTTATCACATTTACATTATATTTTGTGTAATTAGAACTTTCGGGTTATTAGACCTCAGACTGAAAATGGAGGTTTTGATTTATTGCTTGAAAAGTGCCAGGCTTTTTTTTTCGCAGTCAGAATTTATTTTCCCAGTCAATTCCAATCAGTATATTTTTTCCGCACATTTCTCGGAAGATCGAATACAACTGAATTTAATAAATAAAGGGTAGGTGCAAATGGCAAACGTAGGCGCATTTATAGTCAATTTATGCAATTGCATTTTGGACACCGAATTACCGGCAAAAATTAACGGTACCTATTATCCATGTCATTTCCTGAACTGCTGACCTTTAGATCTGACTCCCTACCCCCGTCTCTTCTCATTCCGAATGCCGCGCCTATGCTCAGAAATATATTTTTTGGCACACCAAATTATTTGGGTTGGGTACCCCTGCCTTAGACTGCATTGATCCTCTGGATCCGGGCAATTGCAACTCTTGTGTGGTATCACATAGTAATACACATTTCCATTTGGTTATTTTCTGATGAATTCACTCGTTTGAAACACAATGGTGACAGTTTGTTCTCTCTGCAATAGAACAGAAAGTACAAGGGGTAAAAGATAAGCACAGAAATATTGTACGTAATTTTTAAAAATTTTGTTGTTGTTTTTTCATACAAAATTGCCTGCAAGCGTAGAGTTAATCTATTGAATTTAATGTCCGTGGTGTAAAATTCTGATGGAAAAATGGAGATGCCGTCGATCCATCAAAGTGTCGGTATAGTTTGCACGGGGCGCTCTACAGATGTAACCAATTTTTCAAATGTGAAATAAATTCAATTACCTACGGTCTCGTTGCTCTTTTTAAAAAAACTCCCTCGAGCATGTTTGCTCTGTTTCGTCAGATATTAATCACTTTACCTCGCCGCTTTGAGAGATCGTACCATTGTGAGGCTCTGACGGAGATGGAGAACACACTAGGTGAACCCTCTGTTTTCTCTTAGTAAACTAGTATATGATAGTCGTTAATTTTATTATTGAAAAATAAGACAACAATAATAATCTAAATTAAAATATGAAAATGAACATGAAACCGAAAAATAATAAAACATAATGGTCGCAACTGGGACTCGAACCCAGATCTTACGTCTTACCGGGACGGGCGCTCTAACCAATTCAGCCATTGCGATCTATTACGAGACTGTCGTATTTGTCAACTTCATATTTCAAGTTTCAGAATTAACAATATTATCTTCGACTAATGTTTTTTTTTTCATATTATTGGCAGCTACCTTTTTTCATTAGAAACAAGCATTCAAAGAATTTATTTTTTACCTAGATAGTGTAAAAATAAAATTAAAGAGTAAAAATTAAAAAACAATATCTAGAATAAAAAAAAAACAATACAAGATTTAGTCTTTGTTGGGTTACAAAATTATATCAACATATATTCTTCCTTTCTTTGTCCATAATCAATTTTTAATGCTTATTTTGAAGTCACTAATTGGTATTAATCATTTTATTCAACTAAATTTCTGATTTTTACGTACATAGTAATTTTACGATGCAGCAATATACTCCCAGGTGTCTCCAAGGGTCACACATTATGTACTAACGATTTGTAATTGCAAAAATAATTATATGATGTGTCATTTTTATACCGCGGAAGGCAATCTTATCTAAGTGCACCATCAATTTAATTCATCTCTGAGATGTATCTGAATATGTATAATATTATCGTGATACCTTGTATCTTGCATAACAAGTGCATCGCATGGAAACAGGCTTGATGCACAGTATTCTCATTAGGAATTCTCTGTTATTTCAAGCCGTCTCCCCCGGTGGGTGTAAACTACAGCTGTGTGAGTGAGTATAGCACAGTGAACACAAACAGTAGTGCGGAGTCATAACACAGTATGTACGCCATATAATAATGGCGCCAGGAGCTAGCCGACGTTTGCGGTGGCCTTTGCATTCTGGGGCCCAATTTACATGAGCGGCCAAACTGCGCCATCTTGAACAGTCTCTCAATTTGGAAGATCTCCGTGGGGGGAGGAGAGTTCCTTTGCTCTGGCCTAGAGTAAAATAATTAAAACCCGTAGTGCAACCTTTATTAAATATTACACCAAGTTTCAGGAATTGTCGGCCCACCCGCTTTGAGGGTAATCCATACCTGTATCCAAATTAATTGCATAATTTTTGCTTTGTTATATATTTTAATCAACAAAAATTTATAAAACATATATATTTCGTTTCTTTTTCTCTCAATATTACCCGTTGACAGACCATTGAAATAAATAGTAAAGTAGCTTGAACTTGCCAAAACCGTGTTTAAATAGCCCATTCAAACTTATCCTCTGACCTCTCCACTTTTTTGTCTTATAATTTCCATAACCAGATTTTCTTTAAAACCCCGCATTCCTAGTTTCCTGTGAACACTTTAAGTTTTTAAGTTCTTAAAAATATCTGGTTCTGTTATTTAATATGTTATAAGTATGAACAAATTCACAGGGTAACTTTAAATGGTATTTAATACCTTTGTCGAGAGATTTTTCCTGTATCTCATGCTTCGTTAAATGTGTTCGCTTACTCGTATTAATTATAGCTATTTCTTTTAATATTAGCGCGTTCCATCTAACTTTCGTATTTACGTTTCTCCTTTTCAAACTATTTTCTTCTTTTTGAACGCTTACTAGAGTTTTTACTACTTACTAGAGTTTAATGTAATATTACATAAAAAAATATGTCTTATGATTCCTGATCTCTGTCTTCCCCTATCCTTCCCTTAACCCATCTTCTTCCACCTGTCTATATTACAATATTGACTGTGAAACTCCTTACACACGATCCGATATAAAGCATTGCCTGCAGGAATGCATGCAGAGTCTCTGCAAATAGGATCGTCAGTAAGCACAACCTCCAGCCAGATTGTTATTATTCCGTTTGTCGGGCGTCGGTATATTAGTAATTCGGCTGGGGGTTCTGCTTTCTGCATGCAGTCAAAATTGACTGAGGCCTGTGTTTCTGCATGGCAGTGTTTTATTCCGGATCGTGTGTAAGGCGTTTTATTGAGGTGCAAAGCATTATTATTAGGTTCCTGGCAGTTGAGAAAATAATCTTACTGTTCGAACGTGTTCAATACCAATCTATCCCACACATTTAACCACTGGAGCGACTGAGCAATTAAAATATTTTTTCTCGGATTGCCAGAGGAATTTTTTTCGCCCACATTAAAAAAATCATACCCTCGAATTTGAATATGGAGACATACAAACTGATTATAGTTCTATGTAGCCAATGAATTCCCCTATCTTTTTTCTATTATCACATATTTGTAGGATTTATAAAAAAAATATTATTAAATCTTTAACCTTAAAACATTTTAAAGAATCTAGAGAATATTTATTTTGTTATATTTTTAATGTACAATATATTATAAGTATAGTAGTTTCAATAAAACAAAAAAAATGCCACATTTTGGCAACAAAGCAATCCGAGGTTTTGTAAATAGTGCCATAATGTGGCAAAAAGCGCTCGAGTGGTTATAAGAGGCAGCGCAACGGCCAGTTAGTACCCCGCAAACATCTCCCACACCTGGATCACAATGTCTCCACGTCATAATTAATATACATTATATATTTTTTTTTTATTGTCAAAACTCGTGAAACTACCAGTTGTCTTTTTCATGTATTTCTACGCACAGTTTTCCATAAAATATTTCACGTTTGCAGTACGCTGAGCTATTTAAATTGAGCTCAATGCAGATGGCAGCGGAGGTCGGCTGTGTATTCCCTCAGCCCTTAGCTCATCAACTACGACTATTCGCTTTTATTTGCGCACCACCCTTTATCCCACCGCATGTGACGTATCTCCAACTACCCATCTTTCATTTCAAATGCAGCTATCATCGTTGTTATATTCAGTTTTAGGAATTGTCGGCCTGCCCGCTTTGTGGGCAATCCAAACCTGTATCAAAATTAATTGCTTATTTTTTGTTTTATTTTCATTGAAATCATTGAAAAAGTTCTCATGGAAAAAACTCTCAATGAAAATAGAATATGACACCGGTAATAATAAAACAAAAGAAAACGGTCATAACTGTCGAAAATTTAAACATCAATCAATTGTTCCTAATATTTTATTTTATATTATACTTAAAAACATAATTTTTTTTAAATTCATAACCGATGGCTGTAAGATGTATATGTATAATTGTTAATTTTGTTCTCTTGTCATTGCTTTGTATACTGTATATTATTTATTTCATATTATTTTATAAATATTTTGCAAGGACTCGTACACTATAGGATTATTTTAAAGTTAGTTATAGTTAGCGCACTTGAAGTGAAATAACGCAAAACTGCGATTTACAAATGTTACGTTATTTATTATAATAAATTTATTTGTTATTCGAATTAAACATCACTAATTTTTATAAAATTTTTTAAAGTAAGGCGATCCGCTTACTGAGGCAACTGAAAACTGTCAACTGGCAACTGTTTTGTATGACAATGTGATGGCCCGCACACTACACAATCACTTAAAAACCCGTTGTCAATGGTAACGCAAGCGGTGACTCCCGACTAGCACTGCTGATTGCCGTGGCCGGCCGTTGCTAGTTGTCAGCTGTCAGCTGATTGTTCTTCGAATATGGTTAAACAAGTTTTTTGACCAATATAACATAGAAACCAGCCGGTTTTAGTTTGGTTTCAGTTGCCTCATCAGTTGCCTAAGCGCCTCCGCCCACTCAGGCAACTGAAAACTCTCAACTGCCAACTGTCTTTGTATGACAATGTGATGGCCCGCACATACACAATCACACAAAACCCCGTTGTCAATGGTAACGCAAGCGTTGACTCGCGACCATCTTGCGACTGTCACTGCTCATTGCCCTGGGCGGCCGTTGCCTGTTTGCTAGCTGTCAGCTGTCTCGTAGTTCGTCTATGGTTAAACAAGCTTTTTGACCAATCAAGACAGAGAAAAAGCCGGTTTTAGTTGGTTTTCAGTTGCCTCAGTGGGCGGAGCACCTAACTGTGGAATTGGGTTTGTTATAATATTATGGACGGTAACCAAGGTTCATAAAAAATGAACACCAACAATAAATTTTATGACGTATCGAATATTTTTGTTTTTATTAATTTTTAAATGAATTTTTGACCCTATCCGGCAAAACACTGAGAAAAGACATATAATGGGCAGAAGCCCAAACAAAGCACTATTGTTGAACCAAAAATTACTTACATATGCACACATATTAGTTAAATATTTATGTGCTTCGAAAGACGAGCTAACGGAAACGTGACCGTACAATACAAGATATTATGTACACTTACTTATTATTATATGTGGTTTGACAAAACAAAGAAAATTATTATCAAAGGTTAATGCTTTATTTTAGCATTATTTTTTAACAAATTCAATTTTTTTTCAATGTCTTGTTTTTGTAAATGCTCATATACAATAGGCCGGCGTAGTCCAGAGGCAAGGCTTTGGACTCTCATTCCGAAGGTCGCAGGTTCGAACCCATCGTGCGCAAATAAATTTTATTTGATTAATTTGTGTTATTTCACAATTATTTATTAAAAATAATATATACTTTATTTCCAGTACGTTCCAGAGTGGAAGATACTCTCAGTATCGCCCTTGTGTAAGACCACCATTCAGAATTGAAACGTTGCTTGAAATGGCTTGAGCCGTGTTTAGTAACTAGATCTGAATAGCCAGGTACTTCCCCACCTTCCTCTTCCCCATCTCCTTCCCTTCACCGCTTACCTTCAGCCTCACAACATACCCCAATTGGAGATGCCATAGTCTCACTGGCTCCAGACGGGAGCAGTTGGGATTCTTGAGAGGCGTACACTATTAAAAAGTCAGATTTTGTAAATGTTTCAAATATAAATTTAGATAACTCTAAACTCTACACACATAATATTATGAGAGCCTAACTAACTAACCATCACGCCGTTTCCCCGCAGGGGTAGGCAGAGAGGACGGACCGCCAAACAACTCGGTCTTGGCATACACTCCTCGCCTCATTCACATTCATACATGCTCTTCTATTATTCTGACTCTTGACATGGCCCGACTCAAGTATCTGATTCACTTGATCGTGCCATGTCTTCCTCGGGCGTCCTCGACTTCTTCTACCATTCACATTAGTATCATATATTCTCTTGACACTCCTTTCTTCGTTCATTCGCTCTATATGTCCAAACCATCTAAGCGTCCCTTTTTTAATCTTACTTATGACGCTCACATCGGCCTTGCATTCTTTTCGGATCTCCACATTCCTCACACGATCATACATGGTTTTACCACACATACGCCTCAGGGATCTCATTTCTACAGCATTCAGTCTATTTATGAGAGCCACTGAAGCAAAATTTGCGACGTGAATAGAAGAACGGTTCCAATGGGAATTTACAGTAGAAATATCCAAACTATGCAATTCCAGAAGAATTGCAGTGCGCAGTCCCATGTCCAATCCTAGATAACAAATTGCCGATAACATTTTCGAATTATACACGTATCACAGTCTGCAATGTTCGTGGGAAAAATTGAGATAAATTTTCTGTGTAAACCACCAACCAATTAAAACCCAACCTTCTTTACATCCTCAGAGCGGGGTTCCACCTTGCCAAAATATAACCGCTCCGGAACAGTAGCACTTACTTCTGGCTGGGGTGGTACAATCGAATGGTATGTCAGAATGTCGTATATTAGCATATAACTACGTTCCCTCTTATTGGTTATTCTGGTGATTTTTTTTAACTCTAATATTGTTGTTTCGTAGCTGTTCGCAAATAGAATTTCTAATAAAGATTCTGTTATATACCAAGTCATAAGGTTGCCAAATGTAAGGTCACCAAACAAGGTCATTGCCTTGCGTGACTGGTTGTTGTACGACCACTATCGGACTGGACACATCGTATTGGACTTGTCCCGGGCTGCAGTCTGCAGGAGGAAGATTGCCTTGATAAAAGCCGACCTATGATACAGAAAAACACAACCTGGATCGACGGAAGAAATCGAAGAAGCAAATGAATAAAATAAAAGTAAAGATAGTCAGCATATTTTGTTGATTAATTGTTTTCCGCGATTTTTTCGAAAACGAACTAGTTTCTTCATTGATATCACGTGGCCAGATATTATTAGCTCTCTGTGCTAAAAAAGATAATTTAAATTAAGATTCTGAAATAAATACTTTCATCTTTCTCGGATATTATTTATAAGTTACCAAGAACGAACGAATGCCTGACATAATATCGTGATAGAGCAATCGTAAAGGCTTGGATGTCCAATTTAAGCGAATGACAATCGTCGACGACGTGCGATATTCCTACATATCTAAACGATACGTGTTTTATACGAGAATATTATACTACTTGCATAATTCTCTCGTATTCCCGCTTGCAGCGCGGGATTGTGTATTGTTATAATATGGAATAAGGGTGCAAGCCCGCTCCATCTCCTGTCTAAAGATCTCATTATTTAATCGCCAGTCGCTTCGGGTAGGTGTCCCGCGACGCCATTATCCTGCAGAATGGAGTACTTACACATTACCCAGCCCCGTCTTACCCGCCATCCAATCTACCCCAATCTCGTCCTTGCCGACACGAATGAATAAACGTCGGCGTATGTTGGGAGTCAGCATGTGTCACGCCTGCAGATTTTGCAGGAGATGTATGGACCATTGCGAAGCATGTCTGCCTCTCAGCATTCGCTGTTTCATATAAGTCCATACAAAACAAATTCTGCACGGGCGACAAATGCTGACTCCCAGCTTACGCCTACCCTAACTGGTAGAGGGAGAGCGGGGGCCTTAGAGTAACAATATAGTTACTCTAAGGCGGGGGCAGACTAGCGCATAAGCCACTTTTTGCCCCTCTTGTAAATTGATATCCCGGAGAATTATTTTAATAATATGTCAATTGTAAGACACAAAAGAGATCCATCAATGTATCGCAGAAACCTCGGGTAAACAGGTTGTTTATCATTCTGCCAAATGTTTATCTGTTTTTGTATCGAGCTGGTTATATTTAATATTGGGATAAATTAATTTTATATGTGGTTAATGGTCTCGACTGATAATACCTTAATCGCACTCCGTATATAAGTTTTTTCTGCGGTTCATGATTTCCACTGATATACGACTGGGTAATAACCGCAATCTAACTGCAGAATAGAATTTCCATAAAATACTTAGGTTCGTTGTCGATTTTTGTAACTCTCTTTTTGAGCAGGAAAATTCCCTGAAATAATTAATGTCCTTGAATACTGACTGTATGGTATGGGTAATTATGTAGAGAAATTTAATTTAATAGCCGGCAACCCGAAAAAGTACGTGGCATTTAAAATTGTATACTAAAATGGTGCCTACTGCATTACGCTACCTTCTACTGTTTTGTTAGATTTGAAATCGAGAGTGTTATTCCCCTAGTGTCTAATTTTAGAACGGTGTTACCGAAACATGCATAGGCTACTGATTTAAATACACCAGGAACATTTGGCTCTTCGCAGACATCAATTGAATGACCAATCGATTAATTTGGATCCCTGATATGATTTACATCGGGTACCACCTACCAGCGCGGCACGTTGACTGTTGAGCGTAGTCGGCGACATGAAATGTAGCCACGAATACAATAAGAAAAATGCCGCAGTGGCCTTGCGGCAAGACTCCGAAATGTTAGGGACAAATTGATCATACATCAAACATTTTTATGACTCTGCCGCTGAGAGATCCGCTCCAAACTTTCTTTCTGTATGGCTGGTTTACATGCTACGACTTATTGAATGTTTTATCGGATTCCGACAAGGGCGACAAGTCCTATCAGGTAAAACGGTGCGTGTAGGCTGCAAAACGTACCTACGTCTTATCCAATCGGAATGGAATCCAAAATCGGATAAGTGCATTATTTTACAAGAATAGATAAGACCAAACGGAGCGTGAAAACACACGTTACAAGTCTTCGTCCATGTTTGTCTCAGTTCGCTCTTTACCCACCGTTCTTTCGGGTTAATTTATTATTTTTCCAAATTTTGTTTGTCACGTCACCCGTCTTCGATCACTCGGTCGATCGATCGGTCTTCGACCGATTTCCTCGCGGAGTGCATTAAACTCTACGAGAGTGTTTGTGGCTGTATGGCGTAATCAAATCCATATTTATCCGTAATCCAGCAATTGGCTGTACGACCTACCGTCCATTCGGAAATAATTGCGCCAGTCACGTGGTTCACTCTCAATTTTCTCAGCACCTAAACGGGGAAACAATAAAAAAATCAACAATAGTGCTTCATTGATGTAGGTACGCACGCCACAAAGCAAAAGTTTGAATTTAGAAGTGAGATGAAAACGGAAGAAAATATGTTACTATACGAAATATTCGCAAAACTCACTTTTTCTTTCGTTTTGCATGACCGATAAACGTACGATAAGTTGAAGCGTGTAAACCAGCCTTACACTCGTCCAGCCTTACCCGACCTCTCTTTCTTTTAAATTGTAGATTATGAGAAAGGGGGTAATGTTATAGCGGAGCTATCAGCGGTACGCCTTTATACATTAATACCTAATCTATGACATCCAGAGACCTCGGCGTTCCAGAGCACTGCGGGTCTCCTAGGTCACTGTTTACTGCTCTATTTTATTATAAATCGTAAATTTTAAGAATTCCACACTTTAATTCCAAGTGGCCATAAAACAATGGCTCTTTTACCGCCGGGGAAGTTTCTACATAGTTTGGTTCCGCAACCTTTCATAAAAGTTCTCCGCAGTATTAAATTATATTAGATAATTATATATATATATAGGTTATACGGTAGGGGACGACATTATCTCTTGTCACGTGATTAGCATGACACTTTTATGGTATGGCAGCACTATTATTTTTTTACTGCAAGAAACTGACTGCGCTGCATGTCCAACTCCTTGTGGTTGTGTAATGTTTGACCTAATAATTAAAACATACAACTACAACAACAAACACAAATATACAACTGCATATCATGTAGGTATGTAAAAAGGGCAACTTTTAATCAATGAACGTGACATATACAAATTCCACATTATGCAATCTTGTAGACCGAGATGACCTGTTTTGGCAATGACATTTTATTAATAATTTAGGCAATAAAAGCATTCAATAATCATTCACTCGATACAAAATATAAAGAACAAACAAGGCAATATTACAAAAAAAATTTATAACGTTAAAGAATAAAACATATACGGGATGTTAAAGAACGTACTAAAATGTTTAGGCAATCACATTTAGGCAATAAAAGCATTCAATAATCATTCACTCGATACATAAAACATTTCAGATACAAAATATAAAGAACAAACAAGGCAATATTACAAAAAAATTATAACGTTAAAGAATAAAACATATACGGGATGTTAAAGAACGTACTAAAATGTATGTAACAGACCAAAATTTCATTTACATTTTTTATTCCAAATAATGTTACTGGTAAAAATAAGTCAAGTACTTCCCTTAATACCCTCTATATACGTAATACACAATACAATTACAATACACACTTCATTATATATACAATCATACCTCATAAGATTTGCAGTTTTTTTTTCATCAACGCTTCTATTATTGTATTTATTTTATTTGATCTCTTTTTATTTCACTCTTAATTGATTTTATTAAATTGTAAAATGTGGGCCTCAGCGTGGACGCGTTACCCAGTGAGGCCCAAATTATCATATACATTTTGAAAATGCGTAGTATTATTGTGCCAACTAAAAATAAAAATTTATTAGAACCATCGAAATTTTTATAATTTTATTTCCTTTTCTTTTTTATAATTTTATTTCCTTTTTTATAATTTTATTTCCTTTTGCCTTGGAGTATTTAATATACGTAATATAGGAGTATTTTATAATATTGTTGTAGTGTATTGGAGTAGCAGGTTAGCCATAGATGGCAGGACTTATTTAGCTTCGACTGGTTTCCGTCAGATGGCGGGATAATAGAGTTATCAATAGGATCGCATATAGGCGTTGCGCAGGGAGCTGCGCGCCAGAATTTACCTACCAGTCGCTATAGTATAGTCGCATAAGCTCAGAGTTATTATTGCAAATAAACAGTTTGTAATAAGAACCAAGTATTTATTAAGAAGTTCCCAAAAGTGTTTGAATGTGGATAAAGCAAACATAACAATTGTATTTTGCGTACCAAAGGATGTAAAATAATATTAGAGATTTATTTAATAACTTATTTATGTGTCATGGCTCAAGACCTATTTTCAAATTATTGCAAAGAAAAATGTTTCAAGTCTGAATAAAAAAACTTTCACATCTTAAAAATATTGATTTTTTTTGTTGATAATGCTATTATGAAATGCCCCTGCGAAAAATAATATCCTATCTTTTCGTCGCCATAGCTATCTCAGAGGATGTGGTAACCTTATGAGTAAAATATATTTTATTTTTAACGGTGTGGGTAGGTTTCCTCTTGATAATTTGCTTGAGTAGAAAACAAATGAATGTTTAATATATCATTGAAGAAGAAGATAACAATAATAATCTAATTTTTTAAATATGAAAATGAACAAGACACAGAAAAATAATAAATAATAACAGTCGCAACTGGGACTCGAACCCAGAACCTTACGTCTTACCGGGACATAAGACGTAAGGTTCTGGGTTCGAGTCCCAGTTGCGACCGTTATCATTTATTATTTTTCTGTGTCTTGTTCATTTTCATATTTAAAAAAATTAGATTATTATTGTTATCTTCATCTTCAATGATATATTACATTGATGGGAATAACCTTCAAAAGTTAAAAAGAGAGTTTTTCTTATAAAAATATGAATGTTTAAATTATTAAAAAAATTAAGACTCACACCAGAGGTTATATATAATATTATTATGTAAAATAAAATGTGATTAGTTTGATGAATTGAGATCATTTTTATATTAGAGAACTAAATGTGATGGATGGGGAACACTGAACACAGCAATTTGAAAATAACTTGAGACGCCAATTTACGTAAGACCTTTTGCGTCTTTGGCCCCACACATGCCAATGAATGTAATTATTGTGAAAATGCTAAAAGCAAGAATTTAGGTGTTTGGTATTTTTTTACATTGTCTTAAAGCAGGAAGTTCGCAGGAAAATATTTTTTAATCCGGTCTTTTTCATCTTTGGGGTTGCTGTGTGGGAAATATTTTTGAGAAAAGGAAAGAGTGGACTTGGATCTTGAATAGACCCATGCTGTAGGCCACAGCGGAGCTGTTGAACTCATTAACAAATCGTAGAAACGACCCGTTGCTCAAATTACGATAAAATTTATCTTACATCCAGCAAGTACACCCAATTTTTTCTCGAATTATTAAATTGACCTTACTTCGGGCAAGTACGCACCAATTTTCCTCGAATTACGATAAAATTGACATTACTTCAGGCAAGTTCGCCTAAATTTTACTCAAATTACGAGGAAACTATACTTTCTTTACTCGAATTACGATAAAATTGAACTTACTGAGCAAGTACACAGAAATTTTATTAAAATGATATTACTTCGGGCAAAAACGCCCAAATTTTGCACTAATTACGAATAAAATTGACCTTACTCAAGACAAGTAGGCACGCCCAAATTTTACTCAAATTGACCTTCTTACTTCGTGCACTCCCATATCACACTTGTATCAGTTTATCTTTCAGTGATGTAAAATTATTTATTTATTTCATGTCGTTGTCGAAATATAAATGAATCACAGCCAAATATTGAATTGTGGCACGACCCAGTGGCGGGTACTCGAGTGGAGTAGTTGCTGAGGTGCTCGGTGCTCGGTGCTCGCTTGAAACACTTGTGGGAGCGGCGAAACGTTTCGAGTGTTTTCTTCCGCATTTTATGCTGTGAAGTTGTCAGTTTATTCCCTCACTTTCAGGGCTGCTTTGTTCTTTCGATACACGCCGCAGAGAGCGGGGACGAAGAGCGGGAAGTACAAACTCGCCAAGAGCAGACAGTAGACGCGGTAACGACGAGTACGCGACTACAATATTTGTTTATTTTTATTTTGAGAAATAAAAGAAGGTGCTCTTCTCTATTTTGTTAATATTATACGCACCGCTTTTATAATGTTGGAAGTAAATTTCTTATCATATGGAATAGAACAATATTTTAGTTAATTATCATTCATGGTGTTTAGTTACGAATATTATTTGATTAATTTGTGTTATTTCACAATTAATTTATAAAAAATAATATATAGTATATTTCCGGTACGTTTCAGAGTGGATTATAGTGTGGTGGTCGTAGTTGATTTTCAAATGTTGTCAGGTTATTCGTAGTAAGCCAGAATTGTTTGTCTTTCTTTAAAAAAAAAACAATATATTTTGTAACTACGGACTTTTTTTCCACTTGTTTTAAAAAAGGGATAAGTCCGGTACCCGCTCTGAGTATCGAACTCTATCCGCCCGTCTGCCGGCCATGTGTCTTACCCACCGGACTATGGACCGCCTCATACCCATTCATAACAAAACTACACGGCGATCTTCAATCAAGCGTACCGCTTTAGCGCCCGCCCGCCTGTCACTCGTCTGCCTTCACATATCGTAATATGCAATTATTCTCGATCAAAGGAAACCAATAACAGTCGGATGTGGTATCTACTATTAAATATACAGCTACTTGAGATGTACTGTAGATATTTGCAACTGGAACGGTGAAAAATAAAACTTCATTGCAGTGTAATAATACGCAAACATCAGGCGGTATAGTGATGGGGAAATACCTTGATTTTTTTGCGATCACTAAACTTGTCTTGTAAAAATTATTAGTTATTATTCACTATTCGTATCGTGGGCACATTATTATGACTAGCCGTTTACAAGGAAAACCAGTTTGATACAATTTACAGGTGTATTGGTATATGCACCTACGAGTATCTTGATGGGAAAAAATATCTACTCAATGAATTTTATCCTCATTGAACATATTATCTTATTTTGGCTAGCGGTGTGTTTTTTTTGCAGTAAATATTTTTTCCTCATTTAATAAATACTTTCTGGATTGAAGTGAATTGTACAAAAAACTTAAGTAAACACCTCACAAGAGTCCCAACTGCTCCCGTCTGGAGCCCGTGAGACTATGGCATCCCCGATTTGGGTATGTTGTGAGGCTGAAGGTAAGCGAGGAAGGGAAGGAGGAATGCGGGGGAGTACCTGGCTATTCAGATCTAGTCACTACACACGGCTAAAGCCATTTCAAGCAACGTTTCAATTCTGAATGGTAATCTTACACCAGGGCGATACTAAGAGTATCTTCCACTCTGGAACGTGCCGCAAATATACTATATGTTATTTTTTTAAATAATTAATTGTGAAATAACACAAATCAATTAAATAAAATGTATTTGCGCACGCCGAGTTTGAACCCGCGGCCTTCGACATGGGAGTCTAACGCCCTACCGCTGGACTACGCCGGCCGATATGTGACCAATAATGTGGTATCGTTTTTTTGACTTGCATATTGGTTTATATTAACAATTAATTTACACTAGCATTAAATTTGTGTGCGCAATTAGTGTGACAGTATTATTAACCGGTTTAGTGTGTGTTCTAGTTTACCTATCAACATCGTTAATTGTACATGAAAATGCATTCAATGAATTGTATAATACTGCATTTACCGCCTGAACTCTATAGTGGCTAGCGTGTCACAACTTTTCCTATTATTCGCACGTCAGTCCAACTTATTAGCGCCACCGCATTGCCCTCTTTGATGCATTGTGGAACTATAATTAATATCCATACTCTTAGATTGTGGCCCTGGAACTATAATATCCATACTCTTAGATTGTGACGTTGGAACTATAATATCCATACTCTTAGATTGTGACGTTGGAACTATAATATCCATACTCTTAGATTGTGACGTTGGAACTATAATATCCATACTCTTAGATTGTGATGTTGGAACTATAATATCCATACTCTTAGATTGTGACCCTGGAACTATAATATACATACTCTTGGAGTGTAACCCTGAAAATATAATATCCATACTCTTAGATTGTAACCCTGGAACTATAATATCCATACTCTTATATTGTGACGTTGGAACTATAATATCCATACTCTTAGATTGTGGCCCTGGAACTATAATATCCATACTCTTAGATTGTGACCCTGGAACTATAATATCCATACTCTTAGATTGTGACGTTGGAACTATAATATCCATACTCTTAGATTGTGACGTTGGAACTATAATATCCATACTCTTAGATTGTGATGTTGGAACTATAATATCCATACTCTTAGATTGTGACCCTGGAACTATAATATACATACTCTTGGAGTGTAACCCTGAAACTATAATATCCATACTCTTAAATTGTAACCCTGGAACTATAATATCCATACTCTTATATTGTGACGTTGGAACTATAATATCCATACTCTTAGATTGTGGCCCTGGAACTATAATATCCATACTCTTAGATTGTGACCCTGGAACTATAATATCCATACTCTTAGATTGTGACGTTGGAACTATAATATCCATACTCTTAGATTGTGACGTTGGAACTATAATATCCATACTCTTAGATTGTGATGTTGGAACCATAATATCCATACTCTTAGATTGTGACCCTGGAACTATAATATACATACTCTTGGAGTGTAACCCTGAAACTATAATATCCATACTCTTAGATTGTAACCCTGGAACTATAATATTTATACTCTTAGATTGTGGCGTTGGAACTATAATATCCATACTCTTAGATTGTGACCCTGGAACTATAATATACATACTCTTAGAGTGTGACCCTGAAACTATAATATCCATACTCTTAGATTGTGACCCTGGAAGTATAATAACCATTCTCTTAGATTGTGGCCCTGGAAGTATAATAACCATTCTCTTAGATTGTGGCCCTGTTGGTTCTTGGGTGCTTGTCAGCTGTGGCTGCAAAGAGTTTAAAACTTTTTATAAGAAAAGTTTTACTCGGGTCCTTACTCTATTTTTTTTTTTAAATAGGCAATTCACCCTAAAGAGAGTGCTTTGTGAACAATGTGAACTTACATTTTCGTACATTATTGACCAATTTCAAACCTAAATTCAATTTAAAAATAAATTAAATAATAAGTTGGCGTGGATATCAAACGAATTTATTTAGTGTCGATTTATTTTTTTTTATTATTTAAAATACACATACATAAGATTTAGAAAATAAATACAGTTGGTTCTTAAAAGCAATTTACAAATATATTTTTGTTATTCTGCGGTACATCCTCTCTGCACACCCCTTCAAGGATACTTGTTATGTTTTGTGTAAGTTGGTATACCGTTCTTTCCCTAAACCGACTGCATATAAGTATGCCGGGTGGCCAACTGTCGGGGGACCAACTATTATGGAATCCCTTTTTATTATCTGTCTGGCTAACATGTCCATTAAAAGCGCTGTAAACCCACTTTTAAAATTCTACCACGAAAAAATGCACCAGCTTATTGATAGTGCCAACACAAGAATAATAATATACTTAGGTACATTATCCAACAGAAGTCACCTTTACAGCTTAGTGAGGGATCTTAATGAATATAGAGTTTTATTTTACTCAATACATTATATTAGTTTTATGTTTGTCATTGATTTATTCGTGAATTAAACACCTCTCAATCTTTCGGTATTTTGATTGGCCGATGGATATTTACGTTCCATTATGATTTCCTCACCTAAATAATAACCCTCAATATGTCCTGTGAAGCATGTATAGTCGTCCCGGTCTGAAATATTTTTGCATTCAGTAGAAAGTAACACTCTAAACCCGAGCAAAAACGGCCCCTCTTTTTGCTGTTGTGTTTACATAAATAATGGTCCTGTAAAACCCTTTTTATGTAGTGCGACACAGGTTACTTTTATCACCTTTCAGACGAACCTCTTTCGACGTGTGAGGTAGGTATATAATCCAAAATTGAGTTAGAAAACTCAACCACTGATTCTACAACCTGTGTATTTATGTATTAAATAATGCATTATAATAAATTTATTGTATTATTAATTGTTATGTCTCTTAACTTCAATAGTAAGAAAGAGGTGTTGGGTATCTTCATTGATGTATCTTCCAATAAGTTTTAGGTTCATGTGATTGCTAGTTGATTAATTTAGTTATCGTAAATATTTATATTGAATATTAAACTGAGACGTCCTTACTAGAATGTGCTCTAATTAGTTCTGCTGGCACCTAAGTAGGTGCCTTCAGCTCAACTTGCCGATGCCTTCGGCAACCATCGTAACCATCGTATACCTAACACGAACAACGATAGATGCTGATAATCAACTCAGCTGCCATCTGGCGGGATATAGCAGAACTTCTTATTACAAACTAACCTATTGACATCTTTTGAAATAAGCTGAAACTACATGGATAATCAATACACTACAGTAACTAACTACTTTTTTCCATTTATTTGCAGGTATGTTACCCATTTATCCACCTCACGATTATGGATGATGAAAGCTCGTCAGTGCGATTTAAATATCTCAATTGAAGGTAAAACATCTCTAAATATTTATTAATTTTAGTCCTTGGAGCCGCTACGAATATATATCTAAGTTGTTAAATATCCTCTTACAAACGGGCTATTTTTGAAATGCCAGGATATTATTATAGAACTGGCCTCCGAAATAATGCAATGCAAATCACCTATCGCGTCTCCGTGTTGGCAATTTTATAGCGTCAGTTTTAGCCCAAAAACCCAATGTTTATTTAATAATTCGGACATTAGATCTAAGTATCTACGTGCCCGGACTGCGAGCGGGGACGAACGAAATAAACTCACGTTATTTTGAACTTACGAAGTATTTTCAGGTAGCGAATTTCATACAAATTTTCTTCGACCTTGTGGGTACTATAGAGAATCTTATATTCTAGTCTAGTGCTAAGTACCCACGCCCGTTCATCTTCGACGGTTTGGATCGATCGAACATGTTGTCTTGGAACTATGCTCGATGTTACGTCCACACGATCGAGTGTCGAGTCTCGAGTCTCTTGTCGAGCATAACGCAACAATATGCCGCTCAGTTAGCCCAAATATTGATGATCAAATGTGAGTAGGTTTATTTTTGGTCAAATGTCAAATTTGTTGATTTCGTATTCCATAAGCAGTCTTCTTCACGATATAAATTAATAATCTTTTTTAATAACTCCGAATATCCATTTTTGTTCTTCAATGACAAGGACATCAAGCGCATCGAGCTCAAGACGGCGACTAACATGTTCGATGCGTTGTCTACGCGTTGAGACATGCTTGACCGAATTTTTGTCGAAAATCAACAAGAATTACGGACCTTGAACCTTTTTCGCATCGAACAAAAAAACATCGAGCGAAACGGTACACACGTTGAAACATTGTCGAATGAGCGTAAAACCATCAAACATGAACGGGCGTGGGTACTTAGCGTAGGGATTAACACGTCCGTTAGATCAACAGAACTAAGAAGTCACAACATTTCATATTATTTCACATTTGAAAAGGACAATTTACTTTTATGTATTTTGTTTGTACCTTGTATTCATTTTTCCTAATGAGAAAGCGAACATACTTGCTAGGAATAAATGTTATTGATTAAATTCTGTTAAAAATTCAGAACAGGAGCATCAACGAGCACATTATTATTCTAAGAATATTCACAATGAAATAAGGTATAGGCTGAAACCGGTAACGGTCAATTAAGTGAAAAAAAGTTTAAAACTGTTTTAATATATTATTATAATTAAGCGAACCAAATTCCACCACGAATTTTCAGTATCAAAAATAGATATTTTAAAATTGCACTTAAAATATTTTATTCTTATAATAAATGTATTAAATCATAATTATTACCTTTTGTGGAATTATTTTCATTGAATACTAGATTTTGTTGTTTTCGCCACCCTGATAACCCTTTTATTGGATAACTATTTATTGGATTGGTTCGCTACGTGACATAACAGGGGTGCCCGGGTTCACGGGGTGAGATTTGCTCTGGTTTTGGCAGCGGATGCATCTGCCCGGCTCGCCGGATCTGGAAAGACAGGTTGAGCGAGACCTTTTGACCTCTCCAGACTCTCTCGACTCATCGCCTTGCACCGCAGTGAAAGGGATGGATTCATACGTCCGTCATTCGTAGGCACTGATCCACAGATTCTTTCCCACCCCCCTTTACCTTTTCCTTCCCAGAACTTCCTTTCCTAAAAAGACCCTCCACACATCATCACCAAAAATGACATAGACCCTGCGGATAATTATTCTCCTCAAGGCCTTTTGTGTGGAGTTAATGTAAAAAAAAACTAAGTTTATACCTTTCGTAATATTATGATCAATAGGTGCTATTATTTTATACAATAGATATTTTTTAACTTTCTCGGAATTAAGCTATTCAACTCGGCTTTCAGTCATTATCTAAGTACTAAAAATATACCCGTTGTTCCGATAATGTATAATAATAATACTGTTTGTGAATTGTTGGGAGCCATCTTGTAAACTAATAGACGGTAACATGAAATATTTGAGTGAAGCTACCTTTTATTGGGGCCAGGTAGGGCCGGCCCTTTGTTGGTACTCGATACATATCCCTACCTTTGTTTATATAGGTATACCTTTCAATGGCGGTCATGGGATAGTCAGTTTGCACTTGTGGCTATCTGACTCGAGCAATCATAGAAGCTTTCGAAGGATAATAATGCCAGTTTGTTTATAATTTGCGAGACAGGTTCTTACAATATGCAAACACATAAATACATATTCGTATTAATACCAATTATTAATAAGGCGAAGCATTACGTCGTGTAAAATACACAATCAGGCTGCTAACAATAACACTCCTTATCGACCGTCCCAAAGAACAAGGTCGGATCTGCTAAAAATTGAAAATAGTTTTTTTGGCTTATTTTGTTGATTTAAAAGTCTGTATTTTCGGAATTTTTATTGAAATAAAATGCAAACTATCAAAATATATATTTCTTGATCTCAAATAACAGTAAAATTGCAGAAACTAAACTTTAAAAAACTCTACTGCAAAACTATAAAATTACACATCCGAGTTCTTCGGGACCGTCGATATAGATAGCGATAAGATTTAAATTTCCGTTTAACACTAGCAGCCTGTTTTTATTAATTCATGGAAAAAATATCGCCGAAAAGCGCGTTTTATTTTATTTTCATAATATTGGAAAATGGGTCCGTCAGAAGGAGATATTTCACTTTAAAGCAGTTTTTAAAGAACTGATTATTGGCAGTATTTAATTAAACCACCTGTAATATTTCTAAGTGATAACTAACTAACCATCAGGCCGTTTCGCCGCAGGGGTAGGCAGAGAGGACGGACCGCCAAACAACTCGGTCTTGGCACTCTTCTAAGTGATTAAATTTTCAAACAAAAACACTCGATTTCGCATATCTTCGTAGTGCTTCACTTAATGATTTATCACGGTATCGTTAATAATCTTGGAATTTCAATTTATGTTCGAGATTAGATTCCCCAATTTTAAGGGATTGTATTGCAGTCGAATGAGCGTCTGTTTCAAAGATTGATTATTTTAATGTATAAAGCAGAAAATCTTTTGGAGTACCTGACTAAAAACACGCGAAACATTATCTCTGGTGTCACGAAATTTGCACAGCTTTTTCTATCTGTAATTTCCAGTATTATATAATTTGTAAGTATTTTCAGCTCCATTAAGAGGCTAGACTTTGAACCACACGCGGAACATCCGCGTCTGTCATTCTGTCCCGCTCACAATAAGCTCACGCACACTTACAATACATGCGAATGCGAAATGTGCGAATGAGACAACGCTCAAATTTACCTATAGAAATCGCTCGAAAAGGCGTTTATGGAGAATACACTTTTCTACACCGAAACTTTCACGAAATTGAAATTTAAAAAAAAATATATTTTTAAGAAAGAAGAAGCTACGTCGGTAGCTTTTTATAATTCTTTATGAGAGTTGAGTTAGCAGCACTTTTTCCTTAAATAATATTTTTTGATAAATCGTACATGTTTGACAGTGAATGTTTACGTATCTAAACGCATCGAAAATTCGAAAACATACCGACATATTTTTTACCCTCTAGAAGGCAGTATAAAAAATATATTCATTTTGTGCAATTTTCGATGTAGAAAAGTGTTTTTTCCCGGGCGTCCTTTTTGTATGGGCCGAAAAGCGAAGTCTTAAGAAACAATTTTTCATTTATTCAATAAGAAAAAAACAGTTGTAATCTATCTACTAAGCTGAAAAGTAATTAGCGAAGCCGGCTAATGAAACAGACCTAATAATAACTAATTTTAAATCTCGACTTACGAATCATTATTTTGTGTCGTTTAGCTTCTACGACAAATACCTAATTAGATGTAATTAAACGATGTACCGTGTTATTAAGACGACACTTGGTCGTTTAAAGCTTTAATCGCGAAATTATATCCTACAATGCTTTCTAACGATAAGTATTGAGTACCTACATTGTTTTAACCCATAGAGCCTGACAATGTCAGTTTCTTGTTTGAGTAGAATGGAATAAATGTGGTTCAGTTGAACTCGCTCGGTTTAGCGGATCGCGTATTGTTATTAGGCGAGATTGTGATATTATTGAAGTCATTTTAATATCAAAGTTTGATCCCGGAAGGAACCTTATGTTGCGAACTTGAGCGCGAGCCGAGCCACGAATCATGCTATTTGCGGTTGCTTCCCATAATTCGTGGTTCGGCACGCGTATGTATACGCATCCTTAGATTAGTAGTGTATTGTTAGCTTGTTATTGTTATAATATATCCTCGATCGTCCTGTTGTTACCAATCCTACCAGAACCTCTTAATAAGTATTTTCTTCATTGTTGTTACAAAAAGAAGACATCCACTCGAGCGATGGGTGTTCGATTTTCGTTTTGGCCATTCGATTTTATTAATATCATTCCTTAAAATATCAATACAGAAACAAATTAACTGCTTACCGCGGTTTAAAACCAATACACCCTCCTAGATTTCACCGTTTATCCTGTATATGTAGATTATATAGGTACTCTAGTATCTACTAGTACAACTAAGACGTTTTGCAAACTTGCCAAAAATCGCTCGAGTGGGGTTACTGATATTATTATTTTGTACAAAAATAATCTCAGAAAGTCTTTATTTATGTTTTTGGTTGCAGAACGTATGTTATAATGACAACGATAAATGTTTTGATTTGCATTAGATTGATACTCTATTGAATGTAAATAGTCACTTGTCACTTAGAAGGTACTACTTAGGAATGAAAAAAGAGCCTTTTCTCACGAGAAAGAATGTGTGGGCCTTTGATAAAAAGCTTGGGCTCATCTGGTGCATCTCGTATCTATGCGATTGTGTTGTGTTTCTATTAATTGAAACTGCAGTCCTACAACAGCCCTCATTCCCAGCCGCGAGGTTATGCTACCAGGGAGTGGCGTAAATCAGCGCATTGTCTGTTAGCACTGTTTCGGAAATAGACAAACAGCGGGTCCATGTGATGCTTTGTAACTGATTTCCTTTGAATTGCGTTCCCTCGTCCTGCGGTTGTCGGTCGAGACGTTTATGATTCTAGAATGCAAATTGTACCGTATCTCCCCATCGGAAATTGGCCAGGAATGGCTCTATGCACATTGCGCTCGGTTGCGGCTAGTTGATCTGCGGTTTCGTTACTCTAAAGCTACCTAGCTACCAATAGTACAAATGCTCGAATATGCAGTAGCTCTCAACCCCTCGGACAAGTCAACCTCATAAGAAATAAGAATAATAAGGGAATATTAGAATCTTAACTTCTAAACAATTCACGTCAGACTTTTGTTTGAAAGCTTTTCTACAAGGAGGTATCTATTTTTCCGAATTTATAAATGAATATAGGAAACGTGTGTTGAATTCCGCATCGTATTCATGTTTTTTTCTCCAATCAAGAGCCAAATCTAAAGCTTATAGAAATTGTTCGCCTAAACTTAAGCGCAACATTCACAAACTGATATGCTCTGCGGAATTGTCCGGCGCAGAAACACACGGGCGGATCGGTCCGCCGAGAATATCCGTATTTGAACATTGCGCTTTACTGTAAAAATGGTATTAGATCACTGAAAACTGAAGGTGCGTCATTAATTTGTAACTCTCCTTGACAGTTTTATGGAGCTGCCACACTTGCGCTATACTCTCCTTTGTCTATTTCAGCATATCGCTTGCCCTACATTGCCTCTATAATAGGTCTGACACAGGCATTATAACAATCGATATAAAAAATCCTCCGACCTATAAGGAGATACATTGTGTTCGTCATCGGAATGCAACGACGTTTATCTCTACCTTTATCAGCTAACACGAGTGGATACCTACGACTTTGTAAAATTGCAAGCAAGTGGTTGCCATTTTTAAATTCACAAGGAGAAGTGTTGTGATGCGTAATCCACTGTCACCTTGAAGCGTGAAGATTGCAATGTACTGCGTCTCCGTGATACAATCGTTATTTCATAATGATTCGATTGAATTAAATCTGACCAAAGTAAACATAGCCATACACAGAATTGATTGGATCTACCGACGTTGCATCCAATTTTCATTTGATTATCTATGACGTGTCATGTAATATTCGTTTTCTTGTACAACACAATAACATTATTATCTCTTTTAGAAAACGATTATTTGTTTCGTTTCTCCAACGCTTTCTAAGACGGGAATGATAATAATGTGATACACAATTAATGTATTTTTTAAACAATAATATTTGGAATACACAATAGTTTACTTAATAAACACATACTTAATAATAAATAATATTTGGGTATTATGCGATTGACCATGAATTTTTCGGTTTAAAATATTTTAAATCTCTGCGAGGTTAGTACAATGATATTTGGATGATTTGTATATTGTGTGTATCGCCGTGTTGTGTAAAATCAGCTGAAGACGTTGTATAGCCTATGGTGTTCTTGTCATAATAACATGATAAAAGGCCTTAGCGAACCAAAAATAATGTTTTTTTTTTTAAATATGTATCTCTAAGATATTTAACGTTCTAGCCTTCGTCACGGTCTTCACGCCAAAATATTTTCTTTCCGCGTATATGAAATAATGATAAGGCTTCCAACTAATTTATACTAACACACTTAGATACTAATAAACGCGTTTTAAATTTTACACAGTTGAAAAACAATTTGGGTGGCGGGTATGGGAACCATTTATTGGATAACAGTGATTTTGAAGAGGTGGTATTTTGGCGCACCAAACGATTTGGGTTGGGCACCCCTGGTCTAGGTCTTGGCGGCGAATGCCTTTGCCACCTACTACAGGCCGGTTCGGGAGAATACACTTTCACGAGATTGAAATTTTAAAAAATATATATTTTTAGAAAGAAGAAGCTACGTCGGTAGCTTTTTATAATTTTATAATTCTTTATGAGAGTTGAGTTAGCAGCACTTTTTCCTTAAATAATATTTTTTGATAAATCGTGCATGTTTGACAGTGAATGTTTACGTTAATACGAAACGTATCGAAAATTCGAAAACATACCGACATTGTTTTCACCATCTAGAAGGCAGTATAAAAAAAATATTCATTTTGTGCAATTTTCGATGTAGAAAAGTGTTTATTATTTTATTAAATTGATAAACTAATGTTTAAGACAAGATTTTTTATGCATAGCACAAAGGGTAACAATTATTATAAGCAATAATTATTAGCCTGAAACACTCATCAATATTGAAACCTCTCCCGAGAAAAGATATATGTCGCCGACGGGACTCGAACCCGCACCCCTCTGTTTGCCGGACAGGAGCTCCTGTCCGGCAAACAGAGGGGTGCGGGTTCGAGTCCCGTCGGCGACATATATCTTTTCTCGGGAAAGGTTTCAATATTGATGAGTGTTTCAGGCTAATAATTATTGCTTATAATAAAGAAAAGTGTTTGTTCCCGGGCGTCCTTTTTGTATGGGCCGAAAAGCGAAGTCTATCATCTTAACACATCGCCTTACACCGCAGTGGATTTATACGTACGTCACTCGAAAAAACGCGTTGACCTCTAGATACTTACCTAACCCTCATACCTTTTTCCGATTTTTCCAAAACATCCACCCCTTTATTTTCCTAAAAAAGCCCACCACACAGCATCCCCAAAGTTGGCATAAGCCCTAACGGATTTTTTTTCCTAAAATAACATCATTTACCGTACCTGCATTAATTATTGTTTATCAGTTGTGTAAAATTTAAGACACATATTTACCAGTAAGGAATTTAGTGTACCTTTAATCTTTCGGGATATTTGAGCTCGTCGTAATTAATTTTCAGACATTCACTGACGCAGTAGGTAGTAGGTATATGTCCACAGTTTTCGGGCAGTCCGTACCCTAATATCAAACTTTTGATTAGCTGGAAACTTTCATACTATCTCAACCCTGTACTTGATGTGTAATTAATATATTCCATATAAACAGCTGTTCGTCTTTATAAAGGCCACGCGTTGTGATATTTAAGCAAAATCAATCAAATGTTTTCCTAAAAGTAATTTCTTTTAGGAATTTTATTTTTACAAAATTTATACAGAGGCGTTTTATACAACCAAAAAAGTTTTAACGGTAGAAAGATGAGAAGTCGAGTGAAACTTTTCTTCTTATGTCGCATTCAGACGAGATTCAAAAAGCATCGGTAGTATTTATTTAGCTAAAGACAGAACAACCCGCGACATTGTAAAAATCTAATTGTGTAAAAATGTAAGTAAATCAGAGCTTTTTATGGTAATTTCATAAAAATACTCCAGTGTTTGAAAATAAATATCAGTTCTAATTTGCCACTAATCTTCTCAACACAAATGGAGGGTAGCAAATGTAAAATCATGCAATGTCTAGTGTTTTGAATATACATAGAGTCCTCTGTGTATGTTCTTCAAGCATAGACTTTCTTGTTTATCAGAAGTGACCTGCATGGTAAGTATGTAAACTTAGATAAGTTGAAGAACTCGCAATAAATTGTACAGCGCCCTCAACCACTGGAGCGACAGAGCAATTAAAATATTTTTTCTCGGATTGCTAAAAGAAAATTTACCGCCCACATTAAAAAAATAACACCTCCGAATTTGAATATGGAGACATACAAACTGATTATCGTTCTATGTAGCCAATGAATCCTCCTATCTTTTGTATATTATCACATATTTGTAGGATTTATAAAAAAAATATAATTAAATCTTTAACCTTTAAACATTTTAAAGAATCTAGAGAATATTTATTTTGTTATTTTTTGAATGTACAATATACTATATAGTCGCTTTAATAAAAAAAATTTTTTTTGAAAATTTGCCACATTTTGGCAACAAAGCAATCCGAGGTTTTGGAAATAGTGCCGTAATGTGGCAAAAAGCGCTCGAGTGGTTAACGAGTCACTATACTTCGTGTAAAATTCGGGATCAGGCCGCTTACAATTACATTCATTACGCAGCCTCCTGTTTTGATTTATTCAAGAAAGGAACATCGACTAAAAGAGTTTTATTTTATTTTGCGAAGTTCAGGCACAGAGTATCAAAATGTTTTCCGATCATTTTCTAAAGCAGTTTATTTGCTACATCATACCGAAAATGGGTTCGTAAGTAGGATATTTTGCAATTAAAAGCAGTTTTCATACAGATACTTATTTTTTGATAAATCAGCAGTTTATCTACATCTATTACAATAAACTTAATAATACAATTCTAAAATCTAACAACAGATTTTCATATATCTTAAAATTATAATAAAAAAAAAACTAAGGGTCCTGTTCCCGTGGGCTGACAATGTGACAATTACAAAAAAATACAACATTGTAAATATTAAATTTAAAAAAAAAGGTGAAGAACATAAATAAATAACAATTTGAAGATAACTATTAAACTAATGACCTGTTTAATAAATTTCAAAACCTTTCAATGAAAAAATTATTCTCACTACGCATCAAATAATACTATAGCGCTAAAATAATATTATCTTTGCAAAAGTTTTGGGTTAATATTAAGTTTTTTTTACACAAAATGACGAATTAATGCATAAGTTCTGGGTGAATCAATCTCAGTCTGGATATGGGACTAATGTGATTTAAATTCGGTAAGAAAGAGCCTAATACATCACCTGTTATTTGCCGTAAGTAATACATCCAAAGCGTTACAACATCGCTTGTATGCATCTTCCATGAATTTCATATTGATGGTGATCGAAGCGGGTGCTGGTGCCCCAAAGTGTCCGATTATTCATCTTGTATCGGAGCTGCCAGCACTTTACACCTGAGCAGAAACGCAGAGATATATTCAATCAATCTTCCTTTTTAGTAGGACTAGAATCATGGAGATAAACGCATTTATCACAAATATGATCCGTAGATACCTCTATACAGGGTGTAACAGGACGTACCCGAGGGATTTTAACCAGCGATTCTTGAGATTATTTGGAGTAAAAAATGTTAATGAAAAAATGTTGGTCTCCGGTGACTTTTTTGTTTTCAAATTTTTTTCTTTCAATCAAATAAAAAAAAAATCTTCCGTATCTCGTCACTGCACGGAGAAAAATGTTATTTCGAAAAAAAAACGATCATTTTAATAGTAAAAACGGGACTGAAGTTCTTACGAACAAATTAACGGTGTTTCAATATTTATTGGCGGGAAAATGGAAGAATAATATGTTGGTATACGTACGAAATTACGTATACCAACAAATTATTCTTACATGTTCCCGCCAATAAACATTGAAACCTTGTTAATTTGTTCGTAAGAACTTCAGTCCCGTTTTTAACCGTTTTTACGAATAAAATGATCGTATCTTAGAATAAGATTTTTCTCCGTGTACACGTGATTTACTTGATTTTTCAATTTTTATAAGAAAATCTCTTTTCGTAACTTTTGAAGGTTATTCCCATCAATGTAATACATCATTGAAGAAAAAGATAACACTAATAATCTAAATTAAAACATGCACATGAAAAAGACACAGAAAAATAATAAAATATGACGGTCGCAACTGGGACACGAACCCAGAAACTCTGGTCTTACCGGGTCGGCGCTTTAACTGTATAATATGAAGAAAAAAAAATGTCGAAGATAATATATCGCTAATTCTAAAATTTTTAATATGAGTTGACAAAAATGACGGTTTTATAGTAGGTGGCAATGGCTGAATTGGTTAAAGCGCCGTCTCGGTAAGACGAGAGGTTCTCGGTAAGACGAGAGGTTCTTGGTTCTTGTCCCAGTTGCGACTGTTATCTTTAATTATTTTTCTGCGTCTTGTTCATTTTCATATTTTAATTTAGATTATTAGTGTTATCTTCTTCTTCAATGATACTTGATTTTTAATTTTGGTGTAATTTGATTATATTTTAAATTGCGCCAGCTCTCAACACTATAGCTTTCCTATAGCGAAACAGGCGCATTATATGTATACATCACCTATGATGTACTGATGTACTCTGTAAAGTTGGATGTTTTATTTTTATACAGGTATGCCATTATAGTATATAGCAATATACCTATTTGTTTATTTTTTTTTGCTCTTACTTCGGCATTTGCCTCAGTGGGTCACCAAAAACCTGTTCTAATGTTAACAGTAGATTTAGATTACAAGTGATTTTTATTTAATAAATCACTGTTTTTATTTAATAAATCACAGTTTAATATAATAAGAATTGCTATGGTCAAATATGAAAATAACAAATAAACTTAACACAATGTTGACAAAGTTTAACTTAAGGCCGCGCATACACGTTCAAAGTGAAGAAGAAGGAGCGATATGAATGTTGGAGGAAGCGCGCTAATATTAAAAACTATAAAATTCATGCGAAAATTGTGAAAATGTTTAATAAATTAAACGCGACTCGTTTAAAAAAAATAAAAATCTCGTGGGTGTTGTGTTAACTAGTAATTAAAGAAACATTGTAAATTTTTTCATACATATAATATAAAATAACAGAAACAAACGGAGCATACTTTGCGATTTATTTCTACCGAGGGAATTTCATTTCAATAATTACCGTTTCGCATGGGGATGTATGTACCTATAGATACTATCTTAAAAAATATCATTTTTTTAAGAGCTTAAAAACTTCAAACGTTTAAGTAAATATCTAAGAAATCGGTAGAAATTCGGAGAGCCGCCTCTTAAAGCATAAGTGAACAAACCCGTGACCCAAAACCTAGGGTCTTATCGCTCCGCCACGGAGGTTGTCAACAATATCTTCCATCTTTTGTAGGGCAAATACCTATCTCGTTCATTCCATATCATATTCTGTATACAAATATGCGAGAAAATTTATCCTTTATTCGGCGTAAGGGGAAAATGAAGGATGTGCCATCTATCAACTATGACTTATTCTGTTTTCCTTGCCGATGTTCGATGTAATATTTCAAAGTTCCTTCACTTGGCTTCGAAATTTTCCACATATGTCACTTTATCGATGATTTACGGGGTTTGTTCTTTCTAGTGCGTGTTTTTATGCAAGCAGCTTCTGCTTGAACTTACCGACTCTTCTATTTATCAGTTTTTTGTTTTATCAATAAGATACATACAATTTACGTTTCCGACGAATTTGTGTCACCGTTTAAACATTGAATGATTTTAATCCGTTGTTATCTGTAGATAAAATAATTATCGTTAAATAAAGTATTTGTTTATTGATGAATCAATAAACGATGAACTTATTAAATATATATCTAAGATCAGAGCTACGATAGACATAGATATATGAAGACAAATTTCTGACATTGACATTGAAATATTATGTAGGTACTATCGGAACCGAACGATTTGATTAGAGATGATTATGATTTTTTCTTTGTGCAAACGTAATTAATTACAAGCGTATTATTTTCCTGTTTACAAGAGGTATACCTAAAGTGGTCTCATGACAGTTTTTCTGCAGTTTGAATAATACATTTATACTAATAATAGAAAAAAGTACATTTAACTTAATTACATATGTATATTGGTACACGGAGAAAAATTTTATTCTAAAATACGATCATTTTATTCGTAAAAACTTGACTGAAGTTCTTACGAACAAAAACAGGTTTCAATGTTTATTGTCGGGAAAATGTAAGAATAAATTATTATTATTAATTATTAGAACAAATTTCGTACATATACATTGTTGGAACAACGTATTTTTTTGTTGCATCGTCATGTTATATTATTATCAGGGCATCTAGATAATAATAATAAAATTTAGGCATATTAGGCATGTTAAAAGTAATGATGACTATAATTTTATAAAAATTATAATTTAGATTTTTTAATTTTTATAGTATGAGAATCCTAAATTCTTTTAATGTCATTTCCTAAATCTGTAGGTATATTTTCTTATTTTTTTCAGAAATAGATTTTTCAATAAATTTTTTAAAAGTAATGATAACTATAATTTATTATACCTCTCTCTCATTAAAAATGTAGGCATATTAGATTTGTCAAAGAATTTGTATATAAAAATGCAAAAATCAGTCATTTTAAATACATGTAGGATTACGAAAGATTTTTTAAATATTTATATTGAGGGATCTGTAGGATTTATCGGTCAAATTAGGAATTCCACAGAGCCGAACCCTCTAATATGAAAATATCTGGAGTCGGTGAATTATATTCCCATTTAATAGTTTGGTAGATTAACATTTTGTTCTTGTATTGTTTTGTATTAATTATACTTATATAATGCTTCTTCGCTTAAATGTATTAAAGTTAACCTCAATACAGGCTATTATAGTCCTAGTGAGGTTAATTTCTATGTAAAAAAAAATAATATTCATAATATGTGAGAAGATTAATAAATAAATACATAATACACTTGCATAACGTGGATTTACTAGATGATCATTTATATGGAAAAGTGTATTGTATGGACCTGAAAATCTGGTGCGTAAAAAAAAAAATCAATAATAATCAATAATTATTTTTTTTTTACATATATATACATTTTTGATTAAACATTGGTTTTATTGACGAAAAGGTCACTGCTCAGCTGCAATTTAAATTTCTCATTTCCAAACGAATGTTTTATAAATATGGCCTGATAAATTATCGTGAGGGTCAAAATCGATTTTTCTCCCTGTATATGCAACTTAATTATGCGTTCATAAGAATAAATATGTAGGTAGTTTAAATTTAGTAATTTACTTCTTTCAATATTGTAAATTATTTAAAGAGATTCTACACTATTTTTTTACTCGTTAAAAACAATATATATAAATCTGCGACAGTCACGTTTGGCAATTAACTCCTGAATGGGTTCTCCCTTTTCAGGTTTATTCAAGTCCAGAAGTTTGGCAAATGAATTATCTATGTGTTTTTGTTTTTTACGGTAACGATTTATTATCTCAAGATCCTATAGCTGATGATATTTTCTCGGATAGAATAATCAATCACAATATCCATTTTAATGAGTGTTTTAAGTATGAAAAAACTTTGACCCCTATCGAAGGAAATCCTTAGAATCGGGTATGGCCTGACTGACTAAACTCTGCGCTTATTCTTGTAAATCTACTCATTCTATTGACGATACTAAAAGGATGAGAATTGTTTTATGGCCTTTATTTATCCTTTAAGTTCTTGTTTCCGAGTACGCCACTTTAGATAACTCAATAGCGTCATAATTTCTCAAATTTCTGATTTACTTAATGTATTTGATTGATCGTTCATATTTTCTTCTTAATCACTTAAGTTTTCCATCTTGAAGATAAATCCAAGGCATACTTCTAACGGGTGATTTGCTTCCAGGAACTATGCCTTCGTTGAGTGTTTTTGAGTCTGTCGAATATTTCGCTTCGTTACAAAATGATCTAGTAAATTGCTTTCTTCGTTTTATTATCTCCCAAATTCAAAGGGACTTATGAAAGGGTTCAATAAAGGAATTCTTGAAGCTAATGGAGAGCTAGACTTCTACAAAATCTTAAAATTAATGGAAGCCGTCTAAAACTCTTACGCATGATCATTGAATCCTTCTTCATAGATTTCGAGGCAAAGATTTACCGACGAAGAACATTTCAGAGAGAATAATATTACCAATGAAACAATTTTTTGATAATGGCTTTGAACGCGGAATCAGCTTTTTTTACATTAGCTCCACACAGGAGGCTCTGAGGGAAATAATTTCCCCCAGGGCCTATGTCATCTTTGGGGATGCTGTGTGGAGGGTATTTTTAAGGAAAGGAAGGAGAGGAAGTTCTGGGAAGGAAAAAGGTATGAGGGTTGGGTAAGAATCTGGGGTTCAGTGTGTCCAGATCATCCGCCGCCATGACCTAGACAAACTTCACCCCATGAACCTGAGCACCCCTGCTAAGTCACCAAACGTAGCGAACCACTTGGGGTGTCCTATGGCAGAAGTGTTGGTTATCCAATAAATGGTTCCCGGGGCGGCGGTACCCATACCCGCCTACCAATTAGCTGTCACTATAATATGTTGTAGTAATAACTGAAACATTATTAAATTTGATTTTTTTTAAATCAAATTTAATAATGTTTTTTCAAATTTAGATAATAATTATTTTTTAAATCATTTTTTTTTCAATATCTACGTTATAAACACACGGTAAAGAGTAATATCATATTTAAATCACAAAAAAAAACTATTTAGTAACCCGTGGCCTTATTCTGCTTTAAGGAGTTGGAAAAGGGGATGGGGTGGTTTTTTTTCAAATCTCATGAGAAAGTGACCTTCCTCCTGTTTAAGGTCAAGTGTGCAACATTTCAGTAATCTCGGAATAAATCTGTAGATTTGTATGAAAATTAAAGTCACGCCGCCCGTCCGCCGGAGACAGATACTCTTCTTTAGAGATCTTCTTCAGATAATTTTATTGGTTATAATTTTGGAGACGAGTAGAGCTACATAAACTACAGAGTTGGACACAATATAAAATAAATATAGCCTGTGTAGTATAATTTCAAACAATTGCCAAGAGCCTTGTCTCTTTATGGTGAGGAAAAGCTATTCTTATCCACTATTTTACCACTGTATAAAATGAAAAAAATTGTGTATTTATTGTAAAAAAAAACCTTTAAATATTAAATAAATAAAAAATAAAAAAATTAGATTAATGGTTTAATTGCATTACCAAAATGCCATGAACGATATTCAATTTTATATATAAACCGCCGAATTGTAAACGTTCATTCTCTCGTTATCCTTTTTTCATTTCGCGCTTAACACTTTCCGTAAACGAGCGTAAAAATAAAACATTGTTTATACCAGAAAGATGGCATTTTAATCGTGAGCGTAAAAAGTGTGCTTTGACAGAACGATATTTGCATTTCGGCATTCAATCAAATCAAACGTGAATACGCGATACAATTATTTATATTGTTGACGCAAGGAACCATGCTTGATTGGAACGCTTTCTGCAGTAGAAAGGTTCGATTTATCTCATTCGACTTGGAGAAATTTCATTTTCTTGTAATTTCCTTTTATCATAGTGGCTTCAATTTTCCCAGTGTTCGATGTATCGAGTTCTGAACAGATTGAACCTATTCAGGTAATGCGACGTAACCCACCGTAAACATTCACAATGCAATCGGTCTGGGTCTATCTTCATTGTTACCAGAATATTATGTGCGCCGATTTGTGGCACAGTTCGGTAGGGAATCTAGCTTTGTGTTTGTACTACCAATTGAATAGTCACATAAATTTGTTGCACAAGTCGTACTTCCTACGGAAAGCGATAAAATCTCATATTCCGCTTTGCCAGCGTACACTACTAGAGTGCTTTCAGTTTGTATTCTTCAAAAAGGATGTCAGTATCGGTAATTTGCAAACGGAAGATAACCCCTTTTGCGATGAATTTTTTCGAGCAATTCTAATTCTTGAATATCATATTTTTTAATCGTCTCCTGTCGTGTCCCATTTGATAATGGCCCTCAACACCGAAGCAGCTGTCACAATAATAAAAACTAAAATGTTAGAATGAAGAAATGTTATAGAACTTAATAATACTTACCTTAACTTAATAATAATTCCCTCACCAAACACAAGAGCCTTGTCTCTTTATGGTGAGGAAAAGCTATTCTTATCGACTATTTTACCACTGTATAAAATGTAAAAATTGTGTATTTTATTGTAATAAAAACCTTTAAATATTAAATAAAAAAAAATAAAAATAAAACTTAACTCATTGTTCCCGCAGGGGGTGGTTGGATTTTTCTTCTTATAATAAGTTAGTATTTAATTAATGTTCTAGTAGATCACTCTATTCACCTGCGGTTTCCAATCTGCCATAAACACGCTAACGGATTTAATTGCCAGTGTGCGAAATCTGTAGAAACCGTCGTTAGTCGTTAGCCCACCTAGATGATGTTATGCTACGGGAGACACGATCGAATTCAATTATCGAACCGGGGCATGTTTGTCACCACAGTCCACATGCTGCCGCCTTTACAACTACCTAATACTAATACTGAAATAACTTTGGGTGCAATGTATGATTCAATTGCATTATTGATCGACATTGTTTTATAATCATTTAAGCGTGTGGAGCTCTTGTGTTCACCAATGCTATTTATAAGTTGTATTAAACAGCGACCCAGATATCAAATTGCAAATATTTTCCAGCCTCACTTTAATCAATCCGTGGACTGTTTTAAGTAATTGATATTGCAAATTGAATCGATCCACCTAAAGCTCTGCACTTAACTGTACCCCAACGCTATAAATATTATTCAACACTATTTTCGACGATATCTTATTAAATTTATCTAATAGCTTCCTCGTACACTTTCAACCGAGTTTTTTTTTTGTTTGTAAAAAAAAATAATTTGTTTTAATAATGATTTTGAAGCTTATCATAGATAATATCTAAGGATCTAATAATTTAATTAACATTTCTGCCATTTCTTTTTGTATTTTATATTTGAACATCATTAGAACCTGAGAGCAATCTTTTGAAATCCGTTACTCAAATATTTGAATGATACTTTTCATAATATTTAATGTTTTTATTTGCGTTCCTCTTCTTTATTACCCATTGTCTTCGAATTTCGAATGCCTCTTGCGCTTGTTCTTGAAGAATTTCTCTGTCTTCAAGTTATAATCAAACAAAAAATACCAATAATTTTAAGCCCTCGCATACTGAATGAATAAAAAAACCGAGTGCTCGCTTTTTGTGTTTCCATCTCTGGGAGCACTCCGCTAAAAGCATTGTAACATATTGTTCCGCAAATCGAATCAGATTCCTCGAATTAGGATTATTGAAAAAACTTCTGAAGAAAACACACACGGAGTTTGGATATGTGGAGAACTATATCGATGTTCGGGTATTTGGAAGGTATGGCAATTATTTATTTATAAAATCTAGTTCACCCCTGGCCGGGTCTATGATTTGCAAAGGTTACTTGAACCGTGATCATCTATTATGTAGCGTACTATCGGTCGCCTGGCATTTTCATTTTTCCTAGATTTTGTGTTCACATCTGCGAAATAGCCGTTACCGGCCCATCTAACTTATGACCATAGCCCGACAATTTCCTTTTGTGCCTTTTCTTTGTTTTCTCTACATAAGAAACTTGAGTGGAAAGGTTGACACTTCACTTCACCTTTCAAGCTTGTTTGCTCGGTGTTTATGACTTATTTTACTTGCTGTTTTATCATCGGTTTTTCCCTATCGACACTTTGGAATTTCGTGAACAATCTTAGATAATAGAGAATACTTCGATGAGCAATATGATTTAGACCTCGCGGGAAACTTTAACACAATATCAAAAAAAGTTTGAACTCTTAAGGTTAAAAGATCGAACACAACCGCCAGGGCTAAAGTAACCTTCGCCAATTTTTTTTTACATTAACTCCACGCAGGAGGCCCTGAGGAAAATAATTTCCCTCAGGGCGTGTGTCATCTATGAAGATGCTGTGTGGAAGGGTCTTTTTGAGGAAAGGAAGGAGTGAAAATGAGTCTTGAAGAGACCCATGTTGAAAGAGGGAGGAAACACTGATGCCAGCAAATCGTTCCACAGCCGAGCTGTTGAGCTCCAGAACGAGTCGTAATGTTCTCATGTGACAAATGTCAACCGTGTACATGCTGGTCGCGCGTTTTGCGTGTTTTCCGGCTGTGCACCGGTGGCGAGGAGATCAATGTTGCTAGTTACTCGGAGCATCTTCCATTGAAATACCGGTAGAACAAGGACAGCATTCCCACCCGGCGCCTGTGTTTTAAAGATTGCAATCCGTTTGTTAATACTGGAGAATCTATCAAACGGACCGCCCGTGTCTGCACAGAGTCGATGTTTTTTTTTTCTATTGTGGGGCTCCAGACCAGAGTTGGCTGCCAAATTAGACTACGTGCAATATTTTGGTTTTATTTCATGTCAACAGTGAAATATTATTTTCTTGAACGAATTTAATTTAAAATATGGTGGTCGAAGCGGACTTGTCAAAAAATTTGAGGAAATTTTGAATAGTTAAGTGCTTGCACGTTTTTATGTTTCTCGTTTACATTTTTTATCGATGCGATGCCTCAACAGAGGAATGTAAACAATTGCCTTAGGAGTGGATGTTTTTATTATGCCTTCATACATTTTTAGCGTTTAAGTTGCGGCGTCCCCATTGATTACTTGATACGTCGTGTTTTTAGTGTCATCTTTGGGTTCCGTCGCTTTTAAAGTAATAAAATTGCCATTTTCTTTTACGACTTAAGTTCTCGCTCTTTTCCCTACCCCTTTCCACCCGCCAACGCCACTCTTCCCGACATTCTCCCTTCACTCTCCCTAAAAGGTTTTGTTCGCACTCATTCGATAGCTGTAACGAGTATCCCCTTCTATAACATAGAGAATGTTTGAAGGATTTTATTAAACACCATTTCTTTTACATAATATATTAGGCGCAGAGTATTTTGTTCGCTTTTTATGCTATCAGCTTTTTGTGTGTACAAGAAATCAAATAAACTAGGAATGTTTGTAACTAAATATTTGTTTATCTTTATAAAATCTATTTCTTACCTGTTGTGTAATGTTAAGATGTTTTGATTTGAGATGAAATTGGAATAACCCTTGACATTACGATTTACATGTTTTCTATGTATTTGTATGTACAAATTCACCTTAATTGTTTCTTGTCCATTATTTTTCATTTACGTGTGTGCTATTTTCCCACTAATGAGAAAATTTCCGATTGATGGTCCTAACAATTGTAAATTCTGCTCTTCGTTTATTTTTATTTAATAAAAAATATCCTCTTTAGCACTTACCTATTTTGAACCAAAGTCGACCGTGCTAGATACCCATGGACCGTTCAAGGGTTTTTGCCGTTTCAAATTTCTTTTTCAAATAGGCCGGCTTTGGGCACTGTCCCAACCAACAAACCCAAGACAAAAAATCGACGATCCCAAATAACAATGTCGAATCTGCTAAAAAGGGAATATTGTTTTATTGACTTATTTTAATTTTTTTTCGTTGATTTAAAAGTCTAAATTTTCAGAATTTTGGATGAAATTAAATATATTTAGATACTTTTCTTATATGCTATATTTTTTGATCTCATAAACGAAACTTTTAACAGCTCTACTGCAAAACTACAAAATTACACATCTGATATTGTTCTTCGGGACCGTCGAAATTGAAAATTTGCAATTAAGACCCATTGACCAGTGGCTGAGAATTAAAGTTCCAAAATGCTTGCAACTGTACAGGGAGGTTCCGATGAGAAAAATCGATTATTCCCCGTATCAAGTTTTTTAAACTAAATATTTAATATCGATTTATGATTTATTTCATTAAAAACTTGCTTCAATATAAACCTACATTCAAGTAAGCAATAAAAATATTCAAAACGCATGATGACAAATTATTAAATATCGTGTACTTCTTGTTAGTATTTTTTGATCATAAGTATTTATGATTTTTCAATAATGTCTAAACAAAATAAGTGTGCCAAAAAAAATCTGAAATATTTTATTTTGTAAGGCCTTAAATAAATAGAAAAACTCAGCTATTTTCGTCACAAAACACGTTCTCGGATTTATTTTTTAATGATTTTAATTTAACTAAAATTAAAATTCTGAAAAGTGTCTTCACTAGATTATGTATTGATTTATTTTGCTGTATGACTATATGATTTGAAATTTGTGTTGTGTAATACAATATTTCGTTTGAAAATTTAACAAATCTGCCAACGACCAACGGTATAACCTTAGTATATTAAAAATAAACTTAGTTTTTCTAAATTTAAAAATGCGTTTACCAGATAAAATAACTAACTTTCAAAATCAATTTATGTTTTTTTTTTTTGTAAAAAAGAGTCAATACGTCTGGAATTCGATTTAAAAACGACAAATTTCAGGTATTGTTTGGTTATACCCTCTTAATCAGAACGTTTCGTAGTTGAAATTTCCTCTTTGAGCGGTTTTTTCGTAGAACAAAGTTGAATGGCACCTGATTTGAATGTTTACCCATAATTTGTGTGCTAGACCACGGTATATGTGCGATATACTTTCGTGGCTTGGCATATTTCACATATTCAATTTGGGAGGCGGGAATGGGTACCGCCGCCCCGGGAACCATTTATTGGATAACCAACACCTCTGCCATAGGTCACCCCAAGTGGTTCGCTACGTTTGGTGACTTAGCAGGGGTGCCCGGGTTCATGGGGTTCATTGTCTAGGTATTGGCGGCGGATGATCTAGACACACTGAACCCCAGATTCCTACCCAACCCCCATACCTTTTTCCTTCCCAGAACTTCATCTCCTTCCTTTCCTTAAAAATACCCTCCACACAGCATCCCCAAAGATGACATAGGCCCTGAGGGAAATTATTTTCCTCAGGGCCTCCTGTGTGGACTTAATGTAAAAAAAAAATATTAACGCTTGCTACTTTATACATATATTATGAGCGTGATCTGACAGTACCTTTAATCTAGAATTCGTATATTCGCCGGTAGCGGGCGGAGTGGGGTGGGAGCTGGAGTGGGTAGGTACCTGGTTACTGCTACGTGTCCAATTTGCACAATGCAAAGCTTGGCGCTTCAGTGAGAAAATATAACACGGTCTGTAATTCTTTAGCCAACGTCGTGTCCATTCCGTGATTAAATTCAAAATTAGAGTAATGAATTGGGCCATCTAAATTTACTTTTAATTAAAATTTCTCAGGAAATTGATGAAACACACTGGCAATGGAGAGGTTTTTAATTTTACTTTGCAAGGATTTCCACCCTGGAAATAAATACCACTTACCATATAGTGCACATTTGACCATAAATAAACCACTCACATTTTATAATATAGATAATATAATTATATCAACTCTCATTGTTTACTAATAGAAATTTTTTTTACGTTTTATTTTTGAAATAGGTATTCCTATTATTAAAATCAATTATATCAATTTACGCAGGAAACTTAACTTATCGAAATTATCTGAAAGGCTAAAATATTTGATCTCCTTTTATTATATAAATACGGGACTGCCCCGACGACGTTATAAATATGCTATCTATACATATACCTCCAAAATATACCAGAAGTAATATTATTTCGCTATAAATTCTGTGGTAGAAAGAATACATAGGTTGGGCAATGAACTAACTGATGTCGCTGACATATTTAATTTAAACTTCGATCATTTAAAGCCAAATAAGTCATCCACTTTTTAAATATAAATAATGAATGAGAAATCATTTTGTTTATTTCGATTTTCTTTTGTTTGTTTTTTTTTTTGTTATTGTTCGCATTCTAGATGCAAACAACGAGTAATTAAGTAAAAATTGATGTATTTTGATTTTTTTTATATTTGAATAATATCTAATATTATTGAATATATAAAAGTAAATATAAAAATAAAATGGAGTTCTCCAAATTAAGCTATAATAATAAATAACATATTATTTATTGGCCTCGGGAATCACAAATCATATCTAAAAGATCTTGGGCCTTACTAATAAACGTGTTCTAAATTTTTCACAATTGATAAACAACCATTTGACGGCCTCCGTTTTCAAAAGATAATACTGTCGACTAGCAATACAAATGTCGCTGGTTCGACTCCCGGCATGTACAAGTAAATTTTATCTGGTTTTGTGTTGCTTTACAATCTATTCATTTTAAATAATGTATGATATATGTATTGACATATACTCTCAGTATCTCCCCGGGGTAAGACCACCATTCAGATATGTAACGTTGCTTGAAATGGCTTTAGCCGTGTTTGTGGACCAGATCTGAATAGCCAGGTATTTTTCCAGTCCCCTCTTCCCCATCTCATTCCGCTACCCTCTACTTTCAGCCTCACAACATACCCCAATAATTAATATATGTATTACAAATTATTGTAAAATTTAAAACACGTTTATTAGTAAGGGGAATATCTACTAGCTCCAAAAGTTCCTCTTAGCATCCACTCCTCCCGGGTTTTTTCCCCCTCAAAACAAAAAATCAGAGAAAATTTTGTACCTTACCGGATTTTTTCCTGTGCCCGTTTTTTCAGAAAATTGCATTGCTTGAAAATTCAAAACACAATTCAAAGTTACGGTGTGTTTCATTCCGGTGGCGGTGAACTTTTTTTTTTACCATAATATTTATTAGTTTGGAATTGTTCATACAACGTTCTCGAATAATCAGCCCATAAACAGTATTGTTTGTGTGTTCGCGCTTCGATACATCGCATTGTTTTTTTAGTTTAACAAATATATTTTATTGAGTTGCAAACTTGTTGTTTGGTTCAAAGTTGTACAATGTCCTGTTTTGATCGCCAGATTTCGTGACCTGCCTTTTTAATGCTTTAAAAATAATTTCCATTTTCTCTACAGGTGATGCGTGATGTTATTCGCGGGCTCAACTAATTAATTTGGCATTTGTGTGCATAACGACATGCATTTAGTTTTGATTATGACGTAAATAGAATTACAGAAGATTTGCTGTATTCTCAGTGGCCAGACACACGCTAACAGGGATACTTCATTTTATATTGCACTATTTTAAGATGGTTTTAAGTAGATACTGTAACAAACGCCTGACTTTTTTTTAAAGTCAGGCGGTTGTTTGAAAGTGTTTGTCCACCGTAGAAGCACCCTGGGTTATGGTGTGAGGTTTTTCTAGGTCTTGGCGGCGGATGCGTTTGCCAATCTACTGCGTGGCGTATCGCCTCGCGAGAGACTACTTGTGGGAGACCTTTTGAACTATCCAGCCGGACTCTCTCACCTCAATCTACATATATGGATGATTATACCTAGTATTTTATACGTAATATAACATCTTATAAATCTCGACTACCATAATACGGGAATTTGCCTAGCTTGGTAGTCAAAAAGCCATGTAAAATAAACCTGTAACGAAGAAAATGAATAAAGAAAATGAAAAAAAAAATGGAAGGGATGGATTCATACGTCCGTCACTCCTGGACCACCCCTCACACCCTTTTCCTTCCCAGAACTTATTTTCCATTATTTCCATAAAAAGACCCTCCAAACATTATCTCCAAGGATGACATAAAAATTTTTAAGAATTTATTTTTAGAATTTAAAAAAAATAAAATAATTCTTGGTTTTAAGAAATTTTGCAAATAAAACCTATCCCCTTTCATTCCCCGCTGCGACTGAAACGATATAGGTTTTGTAAACACGCGTCCTGCTCCTGTCACACTGCAGCCCGTGAATTATGCAGGCCCCATCAGGAACCGGAACCACGTTAAATATCGCAGCGCGTTGCAGTTTGGGACTTCGCGGGGCGGATCAATAGGGCCACCGGTATATTTATCCCCTTCTTTATACCGATAATATGTCGGTGGTCTTTATAAATGCAAAACCTCAATTTTTGAAACTTTCAATAATCTCTGTAAAACAATAAAATATTCCACCAGTTTGTTTGAATCGTTGGACCATCTGCGGGAGAAAGGTATGGTTAAGTTCTAGATTAGCTGTAAAAAATAGGCAACACTATAATGTTAGCCCCCTTTGTACGTGATTTTATTTGTTTACTTATTTGTATTTCACGCCCTGTTGGGCTTTTACATGTTATTATTTTTATTTTATTAACAAAGTACATCTAAATCAACATACACACAATACACACAAAAGCAAAAAATAAAATTAAAAAGCAAAGTACATCTAAATAAGCATTACAAACAATTCGAACAAAAGCAAATAATAATATTATAAAACTGAATCTAAAACAAAATCCAAAACAAAATCATAAACAAAATCAAAGTCAAAATCAAAAACAAAATCAAATACGAGTTAGGTAAAAGCAGGATACCCTACCATGCAAGGTAGAGAAACAACAAATTGGGATAAGTACAATTCGTAGATTGAGTCAAGGAAAACTATGTGGTATATTCAATTAAATATTATTGATCTTTTTTCCGATAAACATCTTACTATGAGGTGTTTATACTTAATAAACAATGTTTCAAACATATCCGCAACGTCCTTATATTCATTTCCCAAATTCTGAATTCGGCGAATTGGAGTAAACAATTGTGATTCCGTGTTGGATTTAATGTGCAATGAAGATTTTTATCATTTTTCGAAGAAGTTTATCAACTTAGTTGTATCAAACGAAGGAGGACATTGAAATGGTAATATGTATAAAATAAATACGTCACACAAAAAATCATTTTTTCCATGTATCGTATGACTGCTCATCCAAGATCACAGATTTACTCTGACGGTATCTTTCAATATATTTTTAGTGTATTTTTAAGTTGGTATTTTACAATTGACGACAAACTTATTTAATTACTCCCTTGTGACATTTAAAACGAACACCGTTACATATCCTTACCGTTTGGTATAGAAACTGACCTCTTTTTAAATCCGTGGGAATGTGAAACATCCTTGCATAATGGCATACTCTCTACCGCAGACTAGGCATTGAAATTGCTTATGAAAGATCAATAATTGATATGTAATTATTATAAATTAATAAGTTACATGAACATATAAAGTATGTATGAACAAATTGGACGTAAGATAAATATCTTGCCCCACAAGCATGCTGTTCATAACAGCAAGTCGTCTTCACACCCATACCTACCTACGTTTTGTCTGCACGTCAGAAATGCCAATCGATCTATCATAAACGGTTTGTTAATCGGACGTTGCGCTAATCCGCTTATAATATTTGATGCAGCACTTTCGCGGCATACGATTATCGGGTGTTATGGTCACAGAATTGCTACATCAAACATTGTGAAACCAGAAGTCGAGCCTGATTTATTGAAGGCGCTATATCAGAGATGATCATCATGCACCGCTGCCTACTGCCCACCAACTGCCCAATTCCTAGGACTATAACTGCCCCATACCCGTCGCTATAACTGCCCTATACCTCTCTTTATAACTGCCTCGTCTGTATAACCGCACCCTACAAATCACCATCACAACACCTATCTCTATTCCCATTCTGCCGGCGCTCAACAATCATTGTATAGGTAACGCAGCCAGAGTTTTAATCAATAAAAAATCTTAGCATTGATTGTATTTGTGCATCATTATACGATTCCATCGGCGAGGAACAGACCTTTATCTTATTTACCTCTATTTATTGTCACTAACGGAAGAGGGACAACAAGTGTATGCGATTCTTCCAAAAGAAGCTTACAGCCTGTCCTTTTTTCCGGTTACAGTTCCAGTTCGATCGGTGCATGATATCGAGAGTGAGATAAATTCAGTTATGAAAATATTTATTTGTACCAATTTTTCTTCCGCAATTTGTTTATATTTAGTTTTTATCTCATTTATTCTTTAGACTACGTATACTACTAATATACAGGTAGACAATGGCTGATGCTGATAGTACACGCACATTGCACATATCTATCAATATATGTATTTGATCAGATCACATTCAGAAAAAAAACTATTTTAATAACCTTCAGTATTTTAGTAACGATCAAATTTTAAAACAATATTCGGTATGTTAAAGAACATTATATACAAGCTTTGGCTTCGAACACTGAATTGTGAAATAATCATTAATTTGTTTTTATTATTATAAAAGTTTAACCGAAACACATTAATGCTGTGATGAATTCAACTTATTGTGATAGACCTATAAAACGGTGTTTAAAGTATATCTACCTGCCCGCTAGCTGAGCCGAACGAATTGCACTAAATTAGTTGCATGAAATCTCTTTATTCAGAATCTAGCCGTGCATACCGCACCAAGATATCGATTTTTCATTGGCAGAAGGAACCTTCTGCATTAAAGTTTTCTTACCACTAATTTGAGTCGTGAGGCGTAAACGTTTGTAAAGAAAACAGTTTCGAGAAAGTTGCTATAAAAGCAGTTAGTATGAAACGTTTTCAGGAAATCTTATCACAGGAACAGTAATGAGATAGTAAGGTTTTTTCTGGTTGTTTTGTAGGCATTTGAAAAGAAAATGTTTCTTAATCCACGCTTTAAATCGCAAAGACGAAAAAAGCTTTCAGATTTCAAACCGAAAAATAAACATTCGTTATATGTTGAAATTTGAAATATATTATGAAATTATGTTCGTAAAGAAGTTTGGACGTGGCATCTAAAACAGGTGTTTAAAACTAAAAAGAATGTTTCGTCTAGAAAAAAAAATTATAACTTTTTCAAGTTATTCATTATTAAAAAAAGGCGTCTTGATGCATCTAAGGCGTGTGTGGTTTATTTTTATTCTCCGCTGCAGTTCCCATTAGAAGATTTGCTAATTCCATATCAGGCATCACAAGAAACATACCATTCTCATTAACATTTATGGTTATGATGAGATCATGCCATCTGGGGGGCTGCCATTAAAAATGTATTATCTTCATGTTACAGTGTTTCTCACTGCGCATTAATAGCTATTTAAATATGTTGTAGCCACTGATGAATATTAATTTATTGGTGTATATAATACAAATATTTCATTATAGGAATAATATAACCTGTTGTATCAATATAGAGGATTTAATATAGTCTTTACGAAAAAATGCAGTTTTGTTATCTGCTTCTCACATAGAGTTCGAATCGTATAGAATTTTTAATGTAATGATGGCCTGAAAATGGTTCCCCAAATCAATGTATCAAAAAATGTATAATCACATGAAAAAAAATTATTTCAGAAAAACATTATTGGAACAATGCGCGCTCACAACATTCTACTAATTATCACAATTCAGACACATGTGTTTGTATACATAATACATACAGGTTCATATACACATACACGTTCACATGATATACATCGTATACACCTATTTTTTTATAATACATCATTATAAGCCCGTACTTAAAAACAAACGGCCAAGAATGTCCATATCTTGGTGAAAAATGATTTAGCTTGATGAAACTTTTGGGTGGGGCATTAAGATTTGTTAGGCATCAAAAATCTGCGAGAAGGTAAGCAGGAACAATAATTCTGCTTTTATGCACGTTTTGGAAAGCTGTTCAAAATTAAACGGCCAGAAAATAAGCTTTTTAGGCCATCGATGTCAATGAAGTTTAATCCGACAGACGAGCGAAATTGCGAAGCTTTACGTCATTAAATAATAATATGTCGGAAGAAGAAAAATATTCTTTTCTTACTAATTTAACAGCTTTATGAAAATGAAGTATCCTTCCGTCTTTCCATAACTTAATAAGTATCTTGAATACTTTTTTTGTAATTCCGACTCTTGTTATCAAGTACCTGTATAATACATAAGTATTATTTGATAACATGAAAATAAATCGCTCTTTGATGTTAATTGAATTCTTTAATGTTATTTATGCGCGGCCCTGTCTTCGCATTATGAATACATCATCATCATTATTTGAAATGCAGATACAAGCATTAGAAAAATAAACACATGTTGGCCGCTGATGACGCGCAGTTCCCCGCCATTGCCGCCGCCATCGCGTGAATCCTCGGGGTGCATATCGCATTAGCTGCCATTACGGCCGCATTAAGGTGGATGGATGCACGACGCTTTTTCAGAATCATGCGAATTAATAGCTGCTGACTAGGGCTACCAAAACCAATTTAATATATATATATATAGTATAATGAAAGTTCTTTATTTTCACAGTTCTACTCGCCAGAGATTCCTGTTTCAAGCGAACTGTGGGTTGTTGTGTTTGTGTTAAGCGGCGTCTCCTCCGACGAAATTTTTTAAATTGATATTTTAAGATTGATGGTGTGGAAATGATCTGAAAATCCTTTTTAATATTGAAAATTTCGGATAGGTTTGTTCTGGTTCCGAATAGAAAATCGAAAAGGAGATTTTTCAGTACGACAAAAGTATTTATACAAAAATCAGTTTGGCTAGTTCTGCAATAAGGGGACGAAATTATTGCTTATCTTCATAGTATTTTCGTACATAGCCATATTTTGATTTTTTTAAACTTGTCATGTACTACATGGTATGTTAAATTTCATTTGGAAGGGCATTGTAGGTATAATTTTGTTTAAACTGGTATCTTTTTAACAAATACAATAAACCGAAAACCGGTATCTTTTATTCTATTAATCGAAAAATCAGAAACACTTGCGAAAAATAAATTTATTTTGGTAACGTTATTAGCGTTCTTATTTTTCATCTGGTAAACATTTTTTTTTCTAGAATAGGTACTGCCAAAAATAGGTTTCTTAGATGTAGATATAAGCTCATTCTACTTGTTATTCAGTGTTTAAAATAAAGTAGACTTTAAAACAAAGACAAACATTTCCGGCTTACGTATAACCTTATATATATTTATACAATATTTGAAAATCTTCTACAATTTACAATAAAAATTCATAAATTTGTTTTAGACCACTTTAATTTTAATTAAACTCTATTGGTTTCGGAAGAACCCTTCTTTCGGCAGGAGAATATTAAAACTAACCTATGATACAAAATATTTATTTATTTATTTATTTCATAGAAACAAACAGTACATTGATTACAGTGTGATGACAGAGTTTACAGATATTAAGTAATATTTCATGGTGGGTACCTTTGATATGTTTCTTTGTAATGTCTTGAGTGGAATGTATAATTAGTAACTACCGGGTGATGTGCGTAGTGTGTGAGTGTGTGTGTATGTGTGAGAAGTGGTGATCTGTGAAGGGATATGTATGCGCATTAAACAGTTATATCATTGACATGATGCTCCTTTTAAATTTGGGCAGCGAATCTGAGAAAATGTCAATATTAGAGTTTAGGCAAACATTATTGAATGTATGAAGAGCACGGTTAATCGGCGAATTAGTTGCTGCATTTGTTTTGTAATTTAGAGTGTGGAATAGTGCTGTATGGCGTGTACGTCTTACAGGTATATTAAAATTAATTAAGGATAGAAGTTCAGTACAGTCGATTTTGTTATTTAAAATTCTGTGTATAAATGTTAAATCAGCTAGTGCCCGCCTTTGTTGCAAAGTTTGAAATGTATATTGACAGATATATACAAAAAAAATAGATGTTTGAGTGGGAGGTTAACAGAGGGGGAGGGTTAATTGTGGGAATTCCCCTTTGCTAACCCCCCACTCAAACATTTTTTTTTTTGTATATATGTGAATATTGTGTATCAACGGTTAATTTTAATATTCTCCGACGAAGGAAGGGTTCTTCCGAAACCGGTAGAGTTTAATTAAAATTTAAGTGGTCTAAATCAAATTTATATATTTTTATTGTAAATTATGGCGAGCCACAAAGTTAATGCTTATTACGGATATCTCCTACAATTCTTTAATTTTGTGCATATTAACGGTTTCTTAGATGTTTAAATAACCGAGATCCGATTAGATGTTGGATGGTAGCCCTACCTCACTCTGATAATACCGTGCAGCCGGAATGCATCGAGAGGCTGCTGCGCCCCTTACCAATGCACCAGAACGCGATGGAAAATATACTGCCCCATTGATTCAATATTATGATTGTAGTCTATTAGTTAATTAGCTGGAAGTTGTATTGCAATCCGCTCGTGGGCACACGATGGAACGCCGCTGCTGTTTTGATTATTAATTTATATGGGTTTGATTCCATGAACACACAAATATTCGCGTTTTACACTGTAAATACCTGTCACGCTCTAGTCTGAATAACCGGAACTAGCTGCACTTGTTGTGCTTGATGTGATACCCTAGAAGTTGGAATAGCAAGGTTGTGAAGTTCCTGGCTATTCAAATCGAGTCACTAAACATCCTTAGCCCCTCTGGCCTCGGGCGTATTTTGTCAGAATTAATTTCGCTTTGCAATAAACTCGAAAAATTGAATATTTCTGCATGAATCCGCATACTAAAATTTGTTTTTTTGAAGGGTGGTGAAATACGTTGTGCTTGTTGTGCTTGATGTGATGATCTAGAAGATGGAATAGCAAGGTTGTGAAGTTCCTGGATATTCAAATCGAGTCACTAAACATCCTTAGCCCCTCTGGCCTCGGGCGTATTTTGTCAGAATGTCAGTTAATTTCGCTTTGCAATAAACTCGAAAAATTGAATATTTCTGCATTAATCCGCATACTAAAAATTGTTTTTTGAAGGGTGATGAAATACGATTTCAATTGTTATTATTAAAAATAAAAATATAATTTTTGAATTATCAATTTTTGCAAACATAAGAAAGTTTTAAAAAATCTGATAATCGAATAAAAAAAGAAAAACATGCACACATTTTATTATCATCTCACTTTTTTGTCGTTTCATAAAAAAATTATTTAAAAAAAATCTCTAAGTTTCATAATTTTTTCTAAAGTAGCGGTCAGAAACTTTGGTTTCGTAGAGGTACACATTTTAGTTTTTCTGTGGGTAGCTTCATGAATGTAAATTGTGATATTTTCTCTTTCTAACACCCTTAGGATCATATTTCTCACCATGCCACTAAGCAAGGTATAACGATTTCTATGAGACGTTTTTAAGTTCTGCACGTATTTTAGTTTTTCTTATTGGAACAGCTGTTTCACGTTATTATAAAACAATTTATAAAGACAAATTTGCCATTATTAAAGGGGAAAACCAAACTCATAACGGTAAGTGCCTCACACAATTAATTGATCGGTTTTTACCGAACATATTAATTAATCACTATTTCTCTATATTTCTCTCACTATTTCTCTTCGCTTTTTTGATATCATCACTCCATATCTGCTGTGGTAATTCAATGTTGTACACGTTTGTTTGCTATTCTCCAGGTTATGAACCCGAGACCTATGATACTGCGTACGTGTCCTAGAACCTTTGAAAATCCTCCGCCACCATAAATATGTTATTCTATTTTGAATCAATATTTGTAATTATGGCAGTGGTAAATATCCATTTGTTATTGTTTTGAAGATATTTTGCCGATCATTTAAATGGATATAATTTATTTGTGTGAAGGTCAAGTATTTAGTAGGTTATGAGTTATATTTTTCCTATTGATTAATGAATAATATTTACGTTTTACGTTTATAAATAGATTTCTGTATTTTACAGAAATATTATAAAATATTATATAAATTTTATTTGTCAAAATAAGGAATGTCCAATTGGAAAAAAAATGTCCTGATGGATAAATTTAATGTCCAATTGTACAAAGATTTATCCAAATAGATAAAATGAATAGGACAAAAAGTTGTCCAAATTAATGCTTCTCAAGTGTTGTCGTGTCTAGATTCCGTCGGATTTTTATAGATAGAATTATTCTGTCGTCGTCCTTAACGCCCCCTTATTTTCTTTGAAACATCTACTCCTCACTTGAAAACCCCCAGCGCCCACAAGGGGGCGTTATGAGAAAGACTGATCTAAATGAAAGACACCGTGTGTTGCGAAGAAAGCGTTATTTACTTCAAGATCCGCTCACAACAAACTGGCGCATCCTGTAGGATAATACATTTCTATTCAAACACGGCTAACGCCATTTCGAGCAACATTTTGACTCTGTATCTAGATACATGTTATTTATCTGTGGAATCGCGGATGGTTGATAAGTGGTCACGTGATCACATTGATTTGCAGTAATTGGGTCGTTGCTCTAAATTCTAAAACAATGGGTCGAGTGCAGTCAATCGGTGTATATTCGTGTATGGGCACACCGCACTGATGGGGCTTCTAACATTTCCTTCTCTCTTGCGAACGACGCATGCAACAGAAAGAGATGTTACAGCAGAGCTCTCAGCGGCAGGGCCGTATCCAACAGCCGAGACAATTCCCACGTCCAGTGATTGAATAAGCCGTAGGTGGACCATCATCTCCAGTTGTGTCCAATAAATTCCACGTCGCGCGTTGCGGACCGGCCCCGCAGTGATTACTTCGGGATTCGGCAAACACGGGACCGAGTCGCCTCATCGGAACACGAGGAAGACAAACATTGATGGTTTCAATTTCTAGATTGAATGCATCTGTTTGCATTTGCAGGGCAGGGCCTAATTATTATTTGTTACTTGGTATCAGTGATGCCATGCCCCAAAATGAAAAACCATGTTTCAGGAATAAAAACTATAAAGAGAATTTTCACTATGAGTTTCTAAATTTGTTTGTGTATCCATAAAAAATTCCATTTATTTTGTCTGTAATTTTAAGTTATCGCAATTATTTTCAGCTAGTGACGTTATTTAAAAAAACTAAGTAGATCATGAGCTTTGGATCTTTTTGAAAAAATGTTTTTTTTTGGGGGGGGGGGGGGGGGTTTATGCCGTGTTGCGCTACCTACTTATTTAGCCAACTTTTCGGACGACATTACACTGTCCATCATTAGGGCAGATTTGTGTGAGTGATGATAAAGAGACACTGTAAAGTTGTCCGAAACGTTGGGTAAAGACGTATGTAGCGCAACACAGCATAACACCCCAAAAATACTTTTGGCCGTAAAAATCGTAAATCATTTTTATTTTTCTGTCGATAATGGCGACTTGCCTATGTCTGTTTCGTGTTTTCAATTTAATGAAAATTCTGTAAGAAAAAGTGTGCTAAAACTCAGGTGAAGCCGGTTAGGTACCTACCCAATTAAAACGGCCAATTTAAGCTAATTAAAACGATCAGCCAATATTCACATAAAAATTATAGGGAAAGGCAATTTGTATAATATAATGTTATTCATTTCTACTTTTATTTAAGCTGAAGCCGTAGAAGAGTCGTAACCACGCTGTTTTATGAGCCTTTTTTCTACAAAGAAGTCTATTCTGATAGCTATCAAAATCGATTACCCGTATATTTTATGTTATAACCGCACTAAAGTATATTTATTTTATTATATTTATTAACACTTTGCATAGATTTCATTTCATGGTAGTAAAATGGTGGGCTTTACGCCAGGTGCCGAGTTCTTCGAACCAATCCAGATTTTGTGTGGCAATTAATATTGACTAACGTGACTTATAAATTTAAAAAATGTAATATGGTATGTAAATTAAAATTTTATTAAATATAAAATTAGTAGTTAAAGCATTAGGCTCTGTACCCTCTGGTTGGAAAAAAGCGGTTATCCATCCTATTCCAAAGAAGGGTGACCGCTCCAACCCGGCCAACCACCGCCCCATAGCGATCACATCAGTTCTATCCAAGGTGATGGAACGGGTGATCAACGACAAACTGCTCACATACCTCGAGAAGAACAAAATTATTAACGACCGTCAATACGGATTCCGGCGGAACCGCTCGTGCGGTGATCTTCTCGCGTATGTGACGCATGTTTGGGGGCGGTGCCTGGAACGTTTCGGTGAGTCCCAAACGGTCGCACTGGATATTTCCAAGGCTTTTGACTGGGTCTGGCACCGAGGACTTGTCAACAAACTGCCTTCTTACGGACTTCCCGCATCCTTGTGTACGTGGATTGCCGACTTTTTGAGGGAGTGGTCGATTCAGACGGTTGCTGATGGTTTCACCTTTTCCTCGCACTCGATAAATGCTGGCGTCCCACAGGGATCGGTTCTGTCTCCGACTTTGTTTTTGTTGCACATCAATGACCTTTTGACATGTGCATAAATGCATTGCTACGCGGATGACAGTACAGTCCATGATAGCTTTTTGTTTGACAAGCCCCCAAAAGGTGCACAAATTCCAACGGCTCGGAGGGCTTTGAAGCAAAGATTGGACGGTTACCTCGAGAGTGTTTTCTCTTGGGGTAAGAATAATCTCGTCGAATTCAATGTTTCAAAGACCCAATCATGTCTGATTACGTCTAAAAGGGATCGAAATGACAATCTAGTCTCCTTCAACGGTAGCATTCTTCCAAACAGGTCCTTTCAAATAATGTGCGTTGGTCGACATAATTTGAATCAATTCGAACTGTCAATGGTGTAGTGTGCCGAACATTTCGTGCTTAGTCAACAGCTCAATTTCATTTTTTGAACTTAGAGTAGGTACCTATTTATTTTAACGTAATAAAAACCTAATATATTTCAGCTAATAAATTAAACACAACATTTATTGATTCTGAGGCAGTACGAAGTTTGCCGGGTCAGCTAGTAATATATATTTCTGATTCATTGTAATATATTATTGTTTGATTCGTAGAGGCTTGTGATTTGCTACACATGGTTTATTTGGCAAGAGTTACAAATGACGAAATTATGCATTTCGGGAAATTTTCAATCATTTGTTGTGCCGGTCTCACTAGTAACTCGAGTCTTGAGAGCAGGCGCAGTTTATAACATGAACAATTTACAAAAAAATAACAATAACAATATTTATTACGCCTAAATTTAAATAACAGACAATCAGCATTATAATCATTTATTTAAACCCTCGTATTATATTGAGAGGCGCTCTTTCACGAATAATGCTTCTCCTTCGTGACCGCTTTACAAGTTATTATTGTCATGTTGTTATGTTTAATTTCAATAATATTGCTTGGATTGCGCATCAAATTATAAAGACTTGCTTATTTTCATAAAAAATGGTAATAACATCCTGAATGCATGAAAAACGGGTCTGTTTGTTCGTGAACTTTTTTATAATGTGCATAATATTATGTCGAATGTTTATTAGCTATTTTTAACTTATTTACAAAACACGTTAAAAAAACTTAAAGGTTTATGTTTCTCAGAACTTTATATCAACTTTTCCCATCAGGTTTTTTCTCCAACTTTGTTCACCAAAGCTTCGATCATACCGTGTGTCAGCGTTTTAATTAAGAAGTTCACAAAAAAATAAGATTCTGGGAAGTGATGAGGGTCAGAAGGGATGGAAGAGGAAATTAGAGAGATCCTGACAATTACCTACTCACTAGACAGATTTAGCTATCAATCATCATCTTTGAGCATATGATTTTAAAATCATTGTAAATTTAATATTGATGCATCCTTTATTATTTAAAGCAGTTTTTTTGGAAAATAGGTAAAATACAATGAGTTGAAATTATTAATATACCTGCAGTGTTTTTTGTGGTTGCTATTTTAGCATTTTATGTAATTAAATAATGCTTTAATTCCCTAACATCTGCAGCTGTCTCATAATGAACAACTCCTAAATTTACTATAAAGCTTACAATTCAACTATTATTTTCTTTATTTTAAAGTAAATCAAATTTAACAATATTATTATTGTTTTGCAAATATTTTAGTTTTATTTTATTTTAACAGCTCGTTTGAAGTTGTCTCAATGTCTCAAACCACAGTTAATTGCTAATGAATGGCCTTGAACGCCGAAACAATTGTCACAATAATAAAAACTTAAATACTTGCAAAACTTAATAAATTTAAAAAAAAAAAATTTAAATTAAATGTAATAATGTTATTATTAAGTTTATTGCAGTAATATTATTAAGTACATATAAGTAGCATTACAGTCGGCATGGAATGTGACCACATACTTCGGACAGACGGGAAGGGCATTCTCAACTAGATTCAAAGAACATATATACGACGTTATAATAATAAAAGCAAAATTCGCAGAACATCTCTTAGTGAATAATAACAATCCACATAACAACATTATTATTGTTTTATGGGGCCTATACCATTACATATAGAAAGAAAAGGTCTTAGATTAAATTTACTCGAATAAGTAGAAATCAATAAACGAACGAATGACCCTAATTTAACATTAATTAATAAAATGAAGAAAATAATCTATTCCCCTCTTCTTAGTATATTCACAAAACCTAAACAATGTTCATAGCAGTACTATTAAACAATTAAGAACGCATTTACAGATTTCAAAATACCCGCGGGGGAAATCTATTATTTTCCCAGGAAATCGGTTTAACCGATAATAAATCAATTTACTCACCTTCAAAATTGATATTTAAAATCGTATAAATACGTCGTCTAATTGTGGAACAACCTCAGTTTTGAAAATGGCCTTGGAAGCCGAAGCAGCTGTCACAATAATAAAAAACTAAAACACTTGCAGAACTTAATTTTTTTCAATTAAATGGAGTTCTACGAATTAAACACAAAAAAATAAATAAATTTGATTTACCTTATATTTAAAAAAATATATGGAGTTCCATCGAGTTAAGCACAATAACAAGAATTAAACAATTTTATTAATTTCTTCTGGGAAATGTGTTCACCCATCCATCCAGTGCAAAGATTTTGTGAAACATTATGCACGTGCACAAATGGGATTAAAATTTAACATGTTAATATTGCTAGCTATCGTGAATAGATTATCGAGATTTAACCACGTGGTAAATCCTGTTAATGTTTAATTAGCTATCGATTCATTGATGAAATCCAAATCACAATCGACATCAAATCAAAGACGTCCACCAAATAACGTTTTTTTTAATATTCGTACAAAGGAGGCTATCTGTCTATCTATAAGCTATTATTGCAATAATCTCACTTGCGGTGACTATAAATAAAGTTACGTTTGCGAACCGAGACATTAACCGAGCCACGAATTATGAGAAAGGAACGAATCAACTTCTTGCTAGGCAGTATAGAAATCGCACTCGTAGCTTCACCATGTATTTATTATTATTTCATTTTCTCTTATGAACCCCTCCAATTTTTATCGTAGCACTTTTTTTTCCAATTAATATGGAAAAATCACAAAACATATAAATTGTCACACAGGAAAATTTTTTTGTTCATATAATTTTCATTCCGGGCTTTATTCGTCGAGGATCTGATATGGACCGCGAAACATCTCATTCCGTTTTTCACGCTCACTGGGTCCGGTCTCATTTTTGTTTCCTCCGCGCAAAATTCTCGCTGAAAAGTTTGGCGATCAATCATTCGCCATATTATCCCAGCCGGTATGTTCCTGGGATTTTTTTGACGCTCCGATTGAGCGGCTCTTTACATTTTGTTGCCTTCACAACTGATTTTATAAAACTAGGTGTTTCCAGTGGTTAATAATGTTTTCTTCAACTACACTCAAATGTAAAGATAAAAATTCGTTCTTAACCCTTAGCGATGTGCTCTTTTATTGAGTCCTTTTAATTTCATGCTCAGTCATAACTCATGACAGTTATGACTCCATGATGCACATTCATAATTGCCCCTTGTATCTCTTGAACTCACGGTTGTGTGAAGAATGTGATTATTGCACATTGTTTTCTTCCGCTATTTTATAAGCTTCATGGAAACGGGGCAATTCCTTTTGTTAATCCACAAGACGCCATTTCAAGGCTAAGAATTAATTAAAATTAATATGCTTCTTCTAACACCGCAAGCTTATTTTACTGCACATTTTTAATTAAAAATTACGAAACACTATTTTTAATGGATTATTTTTTGTTATAAAATGGAATAGAGTTGTTCACTGTAATGTTAATGGTATCCATATAAATAAACTTGATAAAGCTATTTAAATAAACAGATATAAATAGTTATTTACTTACAAATATCCCAACCCTTTCCTCCTAACGACAGCTTTCGTTTGCGGGACTTCGTTTATTTTTTGCACTGTTTCCGGGCAGTTGAACTGTATTATTGTGTCATAATAAAAGCTTCAACAGCAATCCAACCTGAAAAATGCAAAATCTTTAGAATTATTCTTCAGTGGTTGGATATAAAACACTCTGACCTAGAAGGGTAAAAGGCACGGCACGACACTCTATGAGCGTCGCGGGAACCCTCCATCCTGATTGGCTCTGGGAAATCTTCAGGGAATCACCTATTGGTCGATGTAAAAGCTCGAAGTGCATACGGGACCCAGTGGGATCTCAAAAATCATCTCGAATATAAACGTATTTTACAAGTTATCAAGTATTGTACTATCTGTGTGTTTTTTACGTTTTGTAAAAACAAAATAGTAAAACTGCCCTTTTGTACTTTGTAATTTATAATCTTATCCATGTTATTTATGTATTGGTGTATAACCGGTTTACGGAGAACATGAGAAAAAAAATAAATAATCTTAAGAATTGTACTAAATTGTACAATAGAAGACTCGTTGTTTAATTGACTGGGCGTAGTGAAGTCCTGTTTAAACTCGACCGTTTTGCATGTCATCTGTCTAATTTTGTTTTTACGTTCCGTTTCAAGATGGTGGCCGTTTTAATTATCTGTATAATTTTTTTTTTTTTTTACTTATTCGCATTTTTTCAGTATTATGGGTTTAGTTTGAAAAAGCGTTGTCATTTAGATAGCGACGTTTCTTTGGACATATTGCAAGTAATATTGAGGTGTAAAATATCTATTAGTTTATTCTGAGTTTTCCGAAATTATTACTTTTTTAGACGTAGACAAATGAATAAAGTATAATAAAACAATTTTATTTTTATCTATATTGAAGGACTGGTACCTTCCCATACCTACTCAAACGAAATCAGTTGTTAAAGTTTCCAACGATTGTATTTTAATACAAGTTGATCATACATACAAAAACATTGCTATAACCCACTCCAATTGTTTTTGTTATATCATCTGTTCAGGTGTCTAAGCACTGTAATTAAAAACAAGATTTTTACATACAATTTGAGAATTGTTATTGCTTACTTATATTACTGAAATTAGCATTTGATATCCGCAACTGGTTTTATTCTGAGATCTGCATTCTAATTGGCGAACACTGTTCGAATAATACTATTCTTGACAATGCTAATTGAAATCTTATATTTTTTTAATTTGTATTTAAATTTATTCCGAAATCCGTGGGAATAGGTGGGAATAGGGTATTTTCACTGTTTTTTTAATTCTCGAAAAACATTACGATGACGAAGGTATTTTATTTTTGACGAATACATTTTGTACAACGATTTAAAATATGCCGTTTTCGGTTTGCAGCCAAAACGACATGTTAATTTTTATTCGTGATTTCGGCGGCGTTGACGTCATGCCGGGCGACATCGGTAACAGCCGTCTTACCAGTGGCCATTACTAAGCCGTAATGACGTTCTAGCCCAGTGGTCACCAACTTTTTTGAGAAAGGGGTTGGATCTAATTTATATTTACGCCCAATTAAAAAAGGAATAAAGTAATGATAAAGGTCTTCAAATTATTAAATTTATTTCTTTTTGTAGTTTAACATATTGTATTGAAGTTATTTTGTCTATTGAGTTACAAATAAAACAATTAACAGCTTGGGCACATAAGCTTGTTTTCACGACAATTTAACGTAGGTGGACATAGGAATGACGTATGCACCAGACCTGAGTTATTAATAACTCAGGTCTGGTGCATACGTCATTCCTATGTCCACCTACGTTAAATTGTCGTGAAAACAAGCTTATGTGCCCAAGCTAGAGAAATACTCACGTTTATGTAAAGTACAATTACAACAGTACACTACCGATTACACACGATACAGTACACCAAAATAACGATTTGACGATACGCGACACTCGGCGTCTAGTTTCATTTTCTTTGACACCTATTTGGGCACTATAATTTAAAGAATTTCAATCGAAATTTTAGAAACAACTAACTGCCAATCACCCTTAATATCGGAATTAACTACGGGAAATCACCCCAAATCACTATTACTACTTCAAGGTATTACGATAACATTGCCGCTTAGGTGGCGTCGCGAATACTACACCTACTCCGCGAACAAAAAGTAAATAAATAATAATCAAGAGATATGTATAGTACATGCCACACTTTAAGACCGGCCTGGCGTTGATCAGAAATCGTCGCAATAGGCGAATTTCAGGATGGAAATGTGATTTTCGTATGTTTTAACGCATCTTCCTCTTTCGCTTACGTTCATTGTAAAGGGAGTAGGTAACTGCGCGAGAATGGAATGTACCACGTTCAGCCCGGTTTTGGTGTGTACTATAAACTGCAAACTCTGTTTTGTCTGAACTATAATTTTTTTATCTATTTTAATTTTTTTATTTTATTTTATTAGGTTAATAATATTACATGCATACAAAAAACACACATCATGCCCAAATAATAAATAAAAAAGTCAATAATGCTTGCAACAAAAATATCCCGGAAAGTTTCCAGTAGCGAACAAATGGTCGCCTTCAACACCGAATTCCCCGAAAACACCGAAAACTCTGGTTATATCAAATACCCAACTTATTTATATTGGGGCCACTACCAACTTCCTATTCAAAATCCGATTGATGAATTGAAATATCGCTGCGGTGAATTCACAACCAAACAAAAAATTCTATAAAATTAATATATATCCTACATGAATTATTTAAACGCAGAAATCGGGAATTTGGAGGGTCGGATAAAAGCCTTTGGCGGGCCGTATATTGGTGACCGCTTTTCTAGCCAGTTGGAACCGTTTTGGAGTAGGTATGCTGTTTTTAAAATCAATGGTTATGAAAGAAAATATTAAAATTACACTTTTTAGTAGAATGATCAGAATCGGAAAAATAAACTTTAAAAAATCTTCCATACATTAGAAATGATATTAATATTTTCTGAAAATTTCCCATTGTGTTTATTTTACTTCGTCAATTAGAGATTCATTAGGTTTGATCTGATGCATAAACATTTCTAAGAAGTCATTATGACGTAATTTTGCATATCGCGTACTTTTTTGTGCGGTGTTTACGTCTCCGTTTTATTGCTTGATAACAGGTTTTCCCATACTCCTTGAACTCTTGTCATCCAAATCTTTGTAAACAAAATATAAAATAACACCATATTTATCGTCTTTCAGCGTTATCGTATCTGCTGCGACAAAGGAGGTCTCGTCTCACTAGTGAAATGTTAACATCTGATTTATGAACCAAACCGTTAGAATTTGAAGTGTTAAAAAATATTACAACAATGCCAGATTATTTAATTACAACTATTCTTCTATTACAACCGCACCGGATTTAGTTCTAGAGTTATGATAGTCGTCCGAGACAAAACTGGGAAAAACAAAAAATGGACGATGTCTGGATGTGATTTGTCGAATCAATCAGTAATATGGGCTGAAAATGGCGATGATACTGAAAAATATAAATGTATAGTAATGTTAACAAGGTATGCTAGTGAACCAACAATTATTTATGCTTCGAATATTTTTTATGTTTTGTTTTCTGAATACCCGAATTCTGAGTCCCAACTGATCCCAACCATCTGGAGCCATTGAGACTTTGTCATACCCAATTCAGGTATGTTGTGAGGCCAAAGTAGTAGAATGGGGAAGAAGAGAAGATAGGAACTACATGGGTATTCAGATCTGGTCACCAAACACGGCTAATGCCATTTCAAGCAACTTTCAAATAATGCATATTATGTTATTGGAAAACTGTTGCTGGGTGACGATTTCTTCCAAGCAATACAGAATCTAAGAGATATGACAAATGTATATATCGTCTTCCCTATGGTGTAAACGTTTTAACGTGCCGATTTATAATACAGGTTATAATGTATTGATGAGATTCAGCGCCTGAAATATTTTCCTGATTCATTTTTATCTAAAACTAAGACATTGCAGGTATCTATATTTCTATAAGTATTCCAATGGGAAGTCTCTGTTTGGCGCATAGGCGTTTTCTCGTCGCTACGGTTGTGTCAATATTGATCATAAATTCACGAAATCGACTTATTTTCTCCATATCACTCCATATTTCGTCCCAGTGGGATAAGATTTATTTGACGTGATCAGATGAGCTAGATTTTTTTCTCACCTTCTTAGCATCGAGCCATTGGATTCTTCCACACGATATAACTATGGAGAGATAGATATCTTCAAAATCATGCGTACCGTATTTTTAGATTGGCCATTTTTTCCTTAAATTTATTCAGAAGGTATGCAGGGGTGGTGTACGAATGCAATAATTTGCAACTGTCTTCTTAGATACATAGGTTTTTAAATATTCAGCGTTTCATGGTTATTTTTTTTTATAAATTTATTTATTTGTGCATCAAAACCGTCTCATTACGGCGAACTTTGATTTGGATTAGAATTTGCAGTACCTACCCAAGCCTTATTATTTCATTTGGTTCTATTCCGCATCATATTACAGTGATATCACCTAATGTTTTGTGTCTTATAAAATCTTTTAGAAGAAGGAAATGAAATTTTCCCGGAAGGTAGTTTTATGTAAGTAAGCAGCACGTGCCATGATTTTCGCTTTTCGAGATTATCGGTTGTTGTTAATACTCGTATGTACGTTCGTACGGTCTTTGTTTAGATAAAATCGTCTTAACGTATATTATATTATTTTATACGTATATTTTAACGTATATTATATTATTTTTATTGTATATTATATTTATTTTTTCGTAATTACATTTCTATTCAATTTGTTTAGATATGTACTACGAATATTTATTACATTAATATTAGTGATCTTTTCGGGTTCAGAAAAAACGTGAAAAAGAAAAAGAAAATAATTATTATATTCCAATTTTTTGGTAAAGAGTACATTTTGTGTTCAGTTTTCATCGATTTAAACAAGATTAATATTATTGGTTGTTATCAAATTTAATTTGTGGAACTCAATTTTATTTTAAAGTTTTTCTTTTGTTATTTAATTTATAAAAATAATATATTTATAAACCAATCCTGCTGTGTAATTTTTATTACGCGTGACTGCTATTTCTAATAAATGTTCATGTTCATATTTGCTAATTGAGTGTTTTGTATTTTGGAAAATAGAATACTAATATTGTTTGATAGGGCTTTCACACAAACGAAGTATTGAATTCCGTTAGTCTAAACTTAAACTTTAGAACGCACAGTTCACACCGGTGCTGTGCAAGCGGGTTTCCTACAGAGCATCGGACCATCTTATTATATTATTGAATATATACATAATATAAATACATACATATATATGCATCCCATATTATGAATATATAAAAGAATTTTTGCATAAATACATACATACATATACGTACATATATATATATATACATAGATATATATATACATCCCATATTATTGAATATATCAAAGAATTTTTGAATAACCAAGTCTTAATGTTAATGTATTGTCATTTCCAGATAAGATTTTTTTCAAAAAATATAAATACAAATATGAAAACTTAATTAATAACAGATTAATAATTCATATGTACAATACATTTGTAGTAACATTTCATTTTCATAATTATGTATCATTTTTTATTTAAATATATCCTCGCATTTAATAAACAATGTAAGTCAGTATCAACTTCTATGGTACAACCGACAACTTTCTCTGTCCACTTGTTAAAAGGCAAATATATGTTAAGTAGTTGACACATACGTTAACTAAGATACGGAATTGGTAAAAAGAGCCTTGAAATAGTATTTTTGAATATATCTCTACATCCGTTCCGTATCAGTATATCGTGGTATGTTTATTTACTTGTAGCGGTTTGTTCTTGGTATTTTGGTACATGTGCAGAGACTCAGCGTTCTTTTTTAACAAATGTTGTTTTTGTCCAAAATTACACACCACAACTGTTATCTTTATTAAACGTTGCTTATTTTTTATTTATTTTATAAACTTCAAGTGCGATGATGTTCAGAAGAAAGTGTGCTTCGCAGTAAATTATTTCTACATTTTCTTCAACATTTTCTTCAACAATTTTTTCTGATATCAAGATTCTGTAATTATATTTCCGTTCATTAATTAAATACCAAATCTCGAATATATTTTATTTTCTTAATTACGGATGTTATATTGTCTCCTTCTCCAATAAACATCGGAAAGTCTTTTGTGATAGTTTTTAGATATTTTGACCATAAAAGTTCCGCCCAATTTGGCAATATTTTAACCATAAATCATTACGTTAAAGAGCCGAACAAATTTTTATACGCTCGTTTGTAGTTTTTTAAGGGTACATGTCTCATTTTACGGCCGCCTTTCCTTATGAAATCGTTTTATCGTATATAATATAAAATTATTCTTTTAAATTGCCGTTTTTTTTGTGCCAGTCACCGAGCCGCTTTAACTTCTGCCTCAAGTGTTTCTTTACTGAAGAAGTAAAAAAAAAAACTACACCGATTATCACCCTCCTTATGGATTTAAAGTTTTGAGCTCTCTTAAATGTTAAATTGTGTTAACTACTATTATTTTTATTACGTTAGCTCCACACAGAGGCAATGCGGAAAACAAATTCCTTCAGGCCCCATGGCATCTTTGGGGATGCTGTGTGGAGGGTCTTTTAAGGGAAAGGAAGGAGTGGAAGTTCTGGGAAGGAAAAGGGTAAGATGAGTGGGCGGTAGCAATCTGGGAGCCAATGTGTCCAGGAGTGACGAATGTACGAATCCTCCTACTGCGATGCAGTGTAATGGGTCAAATGAGTCCGGCTGGAGAGGTCGAAATTAGGTCTCCCTCAACCAGTCTCTCCCGATTCTGCTTGCCACGCAGTAGGTGGGCAAATTGCATTCACCGACAAACCTCACCCCGTGAACCCAGGCACCCCTGCTAACCAAACCTGTCTCCAAACGTAGCGACCTATGGCAGGGGTGATGATTATCCAATAAATACCGGGGCGGCGGTACCCATACCCGCCTCCCAAATTGAGATATACACAATAGATTATGATCATGCCTCCATCTTTTATGAGCCTAGTCAGTATATTTATAGATATGCCTCTGCATAAAATGTATATCTGTAGAAGAAAAATGTAATTAACTTACTCTGTATTTTTTGATGATTTACTGATTGTTTATGTTCATATTTAAGTCTAATGATTATTTTCCTTTCTTTTCAGGTAAGATAATTCACCTTCGTATTTCCTTGGAACATCTTTAGTGGCAAAGGTCGTAGGTAAGTTAAATCACTGGTCTTTTTTCCGAAGAGATCTTCGAACACAACAGATTTTTTTTTAAATATCAGGTCGCGTTTAGATGTTATTGGACACTTATAATCAGTATTTCGGACCCCTGTTTTTTTTTCTTTAAATCTTCAACCATAAATTATATCATTATTTTGAGAAAAAAAATAGTTTTTTTATCCGAATAACAATATAATATGGACGTTCCTCTGGGCACGCCGTAATGTTCATTTATCTCTTCCTTAATTGTTATTTTTTCCTTGGTTATCAGAGATACGGCGTCTTAGAATAATACCTACGCATTCCGTGAAATCCAAATAATATTATTCATTCTAAAATTTGTGAAACAAATCACTAAAAAATTCACCAAGTCAATCAAGTTTGCCCACGACTTTCTGTGCGTAGTTTATTCATACAAAAATATTGGTCATCGCCACTAATATGAGCAATATTTGCAAACGCTCACGTTGACATAATAATTAGTATCTACGTCGAAGGTTATCCTGGCAAACACCCTAAATTCTATACTCAATGATATATTAACTTCGTTGTAATCGTTCGTTATACTATGAGCAGTTATGGAATTTTAATTTCGTAATCAGCATCGATCGTACCTTTTTTGTCGTTTGGAATCCCTAGAACATCCCCGATACGTCCGCAATCCCGCCCTGCGTTGGTTTTCCCAGGAAATGATTTATACAGATTAACCGCAAATCACTGGGCGCCGGTGGCGGCTTACCCCGCGCGCCCTCTGCAATGTAAATATGCCAACAGCCATAAAGGGCGGATGGCGAATCCCTTTGCCGAATAATCCACCACATTCATCATTCATTATTTATTGTTGAGCCGCGCTATCTTTCGGGCGAGTGGCTCAAATGACGAGAGAGGTCTCCGCGTCACTTCACATAGTTCACACCTCCCGCAAAGCCGGCACTGCAGAGGCTAAAAGCGATGTATAATGTTAACGGGCCGCTCTGCCAATTTCTACCGATTTCTTACATGTTTTCCTTAAACGTTTGAAGTTTTTAAGCTCTTAAAAAAATATACGTTATTCTTTAAGATAGTATCTATACATTCCCCACGCCGAAACGGTAATTATTTAAAATTCCCTCGATAGAATAAATCGCAAAGTATGCTCCAAAAATTATTATTAAGACGTATGTATGAAAAAATTCATAATGTTTCTTTAAATGCTACTTGCCACATCCCCCACGAGATTTTTGCTCTTTTTTTAAACGAGTCGTCTTTTATTAAACATTTTCACAATTTTCGCATGACTTTTATGGTTTTTAATGTTAGCGCGCTCGCTCTCACGTTCGTATTGTCGTATTTCTCCATCTTCTCCTTTTTGAGCGGCGTAGCGCGCCCGTAAGCAATATAACATAACATTTACAATTGTCATGTTGTATTTCTATTATTGTATGTGTTGCATACCTTGGCGATGCGTTCGTTCGGCTACCGACATTGCAGAGCCAAATATCTTTCCTTCTTACTCCGTTACGTACTTGTAATACAATATGTTTGTCTCAGTTCGCCACTTACCGCTACCAAAACTATCCAAATTTCGAACGCGATTATCGCGAAGTTTATGTATACAAGTTTGGTGTAGTTATTGCAAGAGATCGTGTTTTTGTGTTGTGAATTTGTCTTATATATTATTTGGCTATAACTACTCTTGCGGTGTACGCTAATATATTGACGGGACAAGACAATATTGACGGCCAACACCTTTCTCGGCAAGACCATTGGCAACAGTATCGAATTAATCTTACTCGTTTTCGGTCACCTAACAATGCCACAAAGAATTCGATCCACATGAAATGGAACTGTTTTTCATTAAAAGTGAGTGTTCCTGTCGTGATTCTGGCTATATATTTTTTGACACACCAAATGCGCTCCCAAAATTTTTCTCCTTTTGACATTTTCTAAAAGAGAGAGCGGGTCGCTTTACCCCATTTGTGTTGTGCTAGGCTGTCGGATAACTTGTTTTATTTTGTGTTTCCTCACTCCTACAACCCCAGGTTAACTCCCAATTTTCATTAAACAGACCCACAGCATTCGCAAAGATAAAGTAGGCCATGGGAAAACAACTTTGGGTCTGCGCCGCTTGTATAGATTTTAAATAAAAAAAATATTTAAGAATTATCCAAATTGCGGAAGTAGTCAGATAATTACTTCGGTCTTGTTTCCTCCGCGCGTATTTTTATTTACGTTTTGTTACATTTAAGCGTAATTTACGTGGCAGCTTGTCTCGGTTTTGACAAAGCCCGCCAAAAATGCTTGAAATGCCACTTGGTTAATTTTTCAACAGAAACGGGGTTTATTGTGATTCCTTAATGCTCGCCCCTTTGTAATGGCAACGAGTGGCTAATTTGCCACCGTGTTTCCGAACTTTATTTACATTTAAAAAAATCCTGAGACATTATTATTTCGCCTGGGTGGCGATTTTAAGGCATTTGACGACTCGTGAAACATTTTACGTTAAAATAAAATATCATCAAATATTATAAAAATCAACATAACTACCTCCATATTCCTTGGTTTACCAGACTTTTTACGAGAATAACGCCATGAAGCCCACCTCTGTAAAAGCTTTAAACAAAAAATAGACCCTTAGCTTGTGGGGGAGATTACGTGGGCAGTGACAGACTTGAACCTCGTGAGTCTCGTTTTTCACATTTCGCACTTATTACTTATATTTTCCTCCTCTATTTGGTATAATAACCTTATCTTTAAATCCACCACTAGCGAAATTGTACTTCGGCGAAAGATTCACCACGAAAGTAAAACGAAATATTTTTGATTAAAAATATTTGTTTTTCCAGAAGACCAAAAATAAAGTTAATCATTCTAATTTTGTACACGCGTTTAAAGTTTAAATAAACCGTAAATACCTAGTTATTTAAAAAAATCATCATGGAGTCATCATCATAAATTGACCTACTTTTTGCCACATTCCGGTATTAGTTACCTTCAAAAGACATTGATTAATAACAACTAAAAAACACTTAGCGGATTTCTCAACAATACGACCACATAATGGATTCTCAATTATTTCCATGATGGAATTTTTGCAAGGTGTTTGCGTTCCCTGTTCTGATATAACACTGGATCCCTCCTGTTAATGTAAAAACGATTATATCGCACACATAAAGCAATCATCGTGTTTTCTCAGATTTCAATTCCAAGTGTCATTTGTTGTGAATGGGCGTCGATGGGAGAAAGGTTAAGGAGCTTTTATGCCTTTAACGTGCGAATTTTAATGCCCGTTATCTGTGTATTTGGGGTTTTTTCTTTACTATTTCGCCATTCGTATGACGTACCAAATGATGATGAATTTTGATTTACTTTCTTTGCAATTTTCACCTTAATTTTATTTTTTTTAATATTTCCGCTGAAATATTTGTGAATATGGGATTTTGTTTAGAAATAACGACTGAAATCATTTGTTCAACATTTTAATGGAAAACCTTTTATTAATTTTTCACTTGTAGCAAACACTTTGTGGGAATACATAATTATAATAAACACAATATTATTTTGTTTTAATTCCACTTTATTGATTGTTAAAATACGACAAAGCATGAATGCAGCAGCCAATATTCTGTGTGTATTTTTTTAAAGTATCTACAATGAGTAACAGTCAGAGATTTACTCTATTTCAAATAAATGCATTTCAAATGGAAATGCGAAATAGGTATTTTGCATTTTAAATGTTTTTTTTACCCATTTCCATTTTAAATGCTTTTCTCAATATATTTTGCATTTTAAATGCAATGCATTTTTGCAACATTCTTCCTATTATCTCAACACATTTTTTTTCATATTCCCGTCTGTCAGGTTGCTCTCTGATAAAGCCCTGGCAAAATAAGTGATACCATTACAAAAATGGGCCATAGACGCTGTAATATTAAATTTTCGGTAGTAGTTTCTATTTCTTTAAGCTGCCAAAATTAATTCCGCGTAAAATTTGACGGTTTTTGCCAAAATGTCTGTTTATGTCTTTTCTGCTCTTAATAATTGATGCGTATTTAGATTGGAACAAAACTTCACAAATATCAATTCCAATCAACAATAAAAAAATGGCGGCTTAGGATCGTTTTATACCACGGTTCTTGGTTTTATACGGGAACTTTTGAACGTTGATTAAATAAAAATAGAATTTTAATGTAATTTTTACCATCTATCGAAACATAATTAGTTGTTTCTTAAAATAATTAAGTTGAAACGTAGTATAATTGTCAAAATCTGTTTTAATTCTATTTAAAGTGCGGCAGTTGTGGAATATTTACCAAAACCAACTTATGCCATATATAATGTTGATAGTTTATCCAGTATTTTACTTTTTTTTCACGTTTTATTGTTTGATCTGAGAAACCATTTTGCATGTTGAAAATAGGTATTTTGCATTTGAAATAATTTTCTAAAAACCATTTTGCATTTTCAAATGGAAAAGACTTGATCCATTTCCATTTTGCATTTCTAATGGTTTTGGGTACCTACCCATTTTGCACATCTCGTACCTACCCATTTTGCACATCGGTAGCAGTGGCGTGCATTACTTGTTGACCAAGGGAACGCTGTAGCTTTTCAGGTTTCTATGTGAATATCACTATTCATCAAGGCATTCATTAGAGGCACTGCTGAAAATCAGCCGCACTCCGGGAGAAATCCTGAATGTAATGCTGAGAGGTGACCCATTTGTCAATAGAATCAGTTTTATTAAAATAAACAAGATGTTTAAATTTGTAAAAATCTATTGACAAATGAATGTTATTACTGTTATTATGTCGTGATGTATGAAGGATTTGGTGCTCAAGGTAGATTGTAACTAAAACAAAGAAATTAGCCAAACAGAAACAATTTCTAAAATATCTGAAATTTCAAAAAAATTACACTATTTCTGTAATCTCGGTGTTAAGAAAGGTTTTTTTTAAAATTAAATTTAATAGTGTTTATTATTAAGTTAAGTTAAGAAATGAAGTCAAGGCTTTTAAGTCTTCATAGGCCTGCACTCCACAGTTAAGTATACACCAATTATGTGGGTTCAACCTGTGTACCAAGGTAGAGGATTCAGTATTAATTTTTTGACTTCGGGATATTCCAAATCAAATTGTTAATCTCTGGTATATTTTTTTAACCTTTCTGACTTATTTTCTTATATTCTAATGATTAGAATCTAATCGGTCAAAAATCTAATCGGTTCAAAAGTAGATAGGTATCCACCCTGTAATTGAATACAAGCCTTTTTAACAACTTGTAAAGAAAAGGGTTTTTATTTTTATAGGCAATTTTTTTACGTACCAAATTTAATTCCTAGTTATATTCGATTCCACTATGTCCCCCTTTTATCTCAATTTTATTTTTCGATAGTAAAGTTTACGAGTCGGGACCTCTCTAAATTTGAGGATTGGCATTTTTTCGAATGGTTCATAAATCTATATCTGCATTAAGACGTTAACAAATAATGTATGCTACCCCGGTAACCGGCTTTGTGACGCAATGAAACATAACTAGATAATCACTGTTCATACTCAGGTTTCACCAAGAACAAATCATTTTTAAAATAAACCGATAAAATATACTAATAATTGTTATTGTCTTGCTATTTTAGCGATTATTTACATATACCTAGGTAAGCATGCATATTGAAATGAAAGTAAATTAATTTAAATCGTTGGTTCTATTTACATTTGCTCGCATTAAGAAAGTAGTAAAAAGTAATTCGGCTAACGCCAAATCGCGTTTAAATCACTACGAGTGACAATCAACTTAAAATCAAAATTGTATGCCCATCACATTTCAATAATGCCTTTTACGAAATAGTCCGTTTCGATAATGATTCCTTTTTCGGATAAGTATCGACACCGACACTACGAAAATTAAGTACGCAAGGGTTATTTTGGGACCTTTTTTTTCTTTCTCTAAGATAAACTTCCAATGGCTGAAATAAATATGATATTTACATTTTCATTATTATTTTTTTCTATTCTCGGATATATACATTATTCTACAGATAAAATAGTAAATAGTTTAGTTTACAAGTTTTAGTATCTGATACAAAAAATGTTAATAATCAGTAACTGTTTGTAAATGGGTTAGTAATAGTGTTTTGTAAACAATATGATCACCACACTAGGAGGACATCTGCCGTATTCTGCCGTCATAAGTAAAAACAGAGTATCCTCAATGATACTCTCAAAATTACTTTCTCTCATGTTATGCAAAAAATTATCTGATTACAAATATGCATATTAATTCATATAATATAAGATAGTTATGCGCACACCCAGTAGGAACATATTCTAAAATTGTATTTTATTTGATCGGCGAAAATCACTAAACGAATTCCTTATGTTTTAATCATATTTTAATTCGGGAACACAGAGCCGAGAAGAGACGAGAATATCTAATAAGAGGCAAGAAAATACAAGTAGAGCCAAGAAGTGACTAAAAGATCCAAGAAGTTGCAAGAAGGTGCAAAATGAGACAAGAGGAGACAAAGAGTGGCAAGAAGATACAGAGCCCGGAAGAGGTGATAAGAATCAAGGAAAAGGCAAGAAGAGCCAAGAAGAGAGATGGGTTGATCCAAGAGGTGGTAAGAAGAGACAAGTAAATGCAATAAGAGACGAGAAGATCCAAGATGCACGAAGAGCCAAGAAGAGATATTAAGATACAAGAAATAGCAAGAAGAGCCAAGCAGAGCCCAGATGAGATGAGAAGAATCAAGAAGAGGCAAGATGAGACAAGAATAAGTAAAAAGGGTCAAGAGGAGACGAAAGAATCACAGAAGAGACAAGAAGAAGCAAGAATAGAAAATAAGATACAAGAAAAAACTACGAAGGGACAGTAAGATCCAAGAAGAGCCGAGAAGAGGCAAGAAGAAGGAAGGCATAAAGAAAGGAAATACAAAATCATAACGCTCAATCCATTCCTTTGTTCCTGCCCTTCCTAAATTCCAATATTGGTTTATTAGGTTGCCATGTATACCTGTCGATTAAACTCCAATCTCCTTCCTATCCTCAGAGCACTTGTTCCTAGTCCTAACAAATCAGTGCCCCCTGGTGTACCGGTCTTACCGGGACAGGATTGCTGGGGTGGTACAATCGTATCGTATCGTATTTATTTTAATTCGGGAATACATGCAAACAAGAACGAAAAAAAACTCTATCTAGTGCCTCTCTGTCACAAAACAGGAATAATATACTCGTTTCAACGTATTTACTGATAACAACGAGTAAATACGGCTGTCAAAAAATCTGAACCTGTCCCGGACAAATTTAACTAGTGGATATTGAATTCGTCGGCTGAAATGTCACCGCATCACATAAATCGCGTAATACATAAATTTAGAGATGGACCGACGGTGTCGGACGTGACGTGCATTTTTTTTTACTTGACAAAAAATAACATTAGCGATGCTTGTGAGGGCGCACCATTGAATTTGTATTGCGAAAATGTTTTCATACAATAATATCTTTTTTGTAAATTGATGATTGGCGTATGATATATATTTAAAAAAAAATCGAATCCGCAGATCTGTATTCAACAACAAAATTGAAAAGTTATTTGCGAACTTAATCCTGATATGTGGGGCTGTCATTTGAGCCATGCCTATATGTCTACCGATTTACTTGTTTTTTTTTTTGTAACTGGAATGTAATGTAATAAAATATATTTTATTTGATGAACTAAGTTTAAATGAAAGAACGTCGCACGATTTTGTGGTTTATCGAAAAGAATTCTCCTCTAACTCCAACTCTCCTAGACGAGGTACTAGCGCATCTCCACGATTTGCAATGAACAAAAAGCAAAACTTTCTGTATCCTTCCATCTCCTCTCTAATCTTCCCCAACGGCCGATGGGAGCTCTAAGGGTCCAGAACACAGCAGCATCCTCTACCTTTGTCTCTCTCGTATCATCCTTTACGAAGAATACAGAGCCTTTCATTGTGTCCCATCATTTGTCCCATATACCGTGTACTGAGACGGATCTCTGAGATACCACTTTTGTTTGTAGCTCTTAGCTGTGTTTGAGACACGCTACATGCTGTCTGCTGAAATAAATTGGGTACCTAGTGGTCTACTGAGTTAGATGACTAGTATAAAACATCCATGAGGTTATCAATCTCAGCAGAATTGCAGTAAAATATTTGTACAAGATGAGCTGAATTTTATTTTATTTTTTTGGAAAGATATTGCAAAATAAATACATACTTAGCGATTTTTTTGTAACACATTAAATATGTGTCATTATTTTTCTGCTGTTATTTTTAAAGTTTTAGGACATGCAAATGTCACTTTTCAGAGCATTATATACATCACATAATGCGCTTGGTACAGTGTGATTGGCGCTTCATTATCGTGCCTTCCTTCTGAGTGCTGAGATTTAATTCTATTATTTGGATGAAAAAAGGCTTTGTGAATTTGTCTTATCCTACGGGAACGCGAAAGCTTTCTGGAGATTTAATCTGGGAAACTTTGAAAAGCAAACAACAATCGTTTTTTTCTTTATGTCTGAAACAGTGGCGTGCACGTCGATAAAGATGTTAAAATCAAATGAACAAATTAAGTCGTGCTGAAAAAGAATGCAATCGTTTGACCTAAAACTAAGAATTAACTTAATTATTACAAGAGAATTTCGACCTGAAAATGTGCTGCAAAGTACCACGATGCGGCCGGAAGTGACTCGCTCAAAAAAATTCTAAAATAATATTAGGTCGGAAAGAGGGTGGAAGTGACCCTAAACTATTTATTCAGCTTCTATAACCTCCCCCACTTAAACACATTTTCACATTGTTATATCTATACCAATTTTCATGCAAGGTTTGCTTTACGAAAAGGATTACGCTGCGCAACATTCCAGCTGCCGCTATTGATTTTGGCATATAAATTGTTTCGCATTTTTCACGAAGAGTTACGTATGATATTTTTGACATTTATGAAGCACGCGTGGCAAAGTGCCGTGCATGTTATTTGCCCAAATTGTTCCTATCAATCTTAATAATATTTCATAAATCTTTGGAAAGCAACCCGCTGGAGCGGGTATCAATTTATGGGAAGCATTTGTCAAGCATTTTGCTTAACTCGCTCGTTGACTGATGTGACCTTTTAAAATGGTACATTGTGTTTTATAAGTTTCTTAAAGCATATATGTAGTAGCGAAATCTTTCAAAAGCTATAATAATTGTCGCTTGTTGGTCGCAGGTGCGGTCGCTTGCTTCAATGTCGTTAAATATATGGGACTACTAATCTTATTATAACGATGATAACATGGCACAATTTTAATTGTGTACACGTGCTAGGTCGCTGGGCGGCAGGTGACAGCAGCACGCCTACCTACCGAAAAGAATTCCGGCAATTACAAAACGAAGACGTTCAGTTGGTCGACCCGAACGGAAAATTAGTGATACATTTTCCCTGATGAGAAATTCGTTAAAAAGTAATTAATTCATTCGTTTCTTTTTCATCTATTATATTAAGTTTTATCTCCGATATAAAAAAAATATCAGTTCATTTTTTTTTGTTGACAGATAAAAAGTTTAAGAAATCACCTAGACACGAGAGACCGTAGATCTTCCATACTGTTGGAAATAAGTATCGCATCATCAGCATACAACAGGCAACATACTCAGATTACTCAATTTCGCGCCCAATCCCACCTCTTTCAATTCTTGCATACATTTATGTATTGATTCAATAACCACGTTGAAATTACGCAGCCCCTCTTAACACTTAGGAAGGGTTGTTTAAAAAAAAAAATACCAAGTTAATTTTCACGTTTTGTTTAATTTCTATTCAAGTTCTGTTATTTTATCATAGGCCAATTGCTTCATAAAACTGAAATATTTACAAAACTTGAATAGAACTTTCGCAGTACGTTAAAATTAACTTAAAATATTTGATGAATTGTTCAAATTTTTTGAAACTATCCGTCCTGAAAATCTCCGGATCAAATAACATCAATCCAAAACATGGGCAACATATTCCGTGTTAATAATAGGTCTTATTCATATTTACATTACACACTCTTTCCGATCCACTTTCCGAACTAAAATTAACCCCGTTTACTGTTCTGATACTAATAATATTCTAACTTAGTTATCGATCTTCATACAAGTAGTTTGCAAGTCCGTAGCAAGTTTAATAGGTTTCCCATTATTTGCAAGACTCGTGATATAACATGGAACGTCCTCACGACATCAGAAGCAAATTTGCCACGTACACTAACTACGAGATACAAAGTACTTTCACAAAAACTTTCAGTCGTTTAAACCACGAAACCGATTTGCTCATTTTCAGCAGTGAATCGGATCAACAAGCCGCATGGTTGCGGCTGTAGTATTAAGCAAACCTCTCCTAAGCAGAATTCCGCACTCGCTTTTTTCCAAATTTCCTGTCCACGGTAATAAGATTTATAGTCTGGCCGGTTTGCAACATTGTTCTCCGCGAACCCGACCTTTTTTGGGAAAACTTTCCTGAATCGGATTCCCGAGTTTTTCAAATTTTATTAGCACTGGAAATATACCGGAAAAAACTGCAGAGCAGTCGACTATCTGCTGCCAGTAACTCTGGGGAAATCTTCTGCATCCGGAAGTTTTTAAATAATTTCGAATGGGAAAGTTTGATTAGGTTGTGGCGTGGCTTTAGGACATCTAAATGAACTTACCCATATCTCCATACTGCATACTCATCTGTGAATTCTGATCAATGTCCAATCCAAACCGTATAATCAAGTTTTTTTTAATAATACACGATAATTTAATCAAGTCTCTTCCTGATTGCGTTATAATGTCAGTGCCATTCGATCAAACAATTTTTATATGCCAAATTTTATTATTGTTTATATGTTATAGGAGTTCCGACTGTCCAAAGTCAGTAGAACGTTAATCAGCGTCCTAAAATTGATGAATATTTTTTAAGTACTCTCGGGAAACTATTAAGGTGATTGTCAAAAGAATTTTAATTCTATGTGATTTATTTATATAATACATGGCGCGCGTTTAATTATTTTACGTAAAAACGCTTTTTACAAGTTATGGTTTAAAACATTAAGTTGAATTAATTGTTTGCGCCCGTACATACGCAATGTGAATGTGAATAAATAGTTTTGTCCATAAAATAACAAACATCTTTCAAGAAAGGCTAACAAATACAATATTGCATCGGTGTCAATCTAATATTGTTTTCTCAAAACATCCCAAAAAACTTATTATTCATATTCGTATTGCTGTACGAAAAGTACGATGTACGAAAGCAAACAATTGATTATTCTTAATATTGTAAATCATGACTTGTAAAAAGCATTTTTCCCTAAAATAAATAAACGTGCGCCATCTACGAAAGCCTAGAATATGAATTCTTTTGATAATCACCTAAGTGCCTAGACTTAAAGTTTTCTTAGAAATAACTACCCATTTGGGAGGCGGGAATGGGTACCGCCGCCCCGGGAAGCATTTATCGGATAACCAGAACCTCTGCCATAGGTCACCCCAAGTGGTTCGCTACGTTTGGTGACTTAGCAGGGGTGCCCGGGTTCATGGGGTAAGTTTTGTCTAGGTCTTGGCGGCAGATGATCTAGACACACTGAACCCCATATTACTACCCAACCCTCATACCCTTTTCCTTCCCAGAACTTCCTCTCCTTTCTTTCCTTCAAATACCCTTCACACAGCATCCCCAAAGATGAAATAGGTCCTGAGGGAAATTATTTTCCTGAGGCCTTCCTGTGTGGACCTAATGTTAAAACAAAAAAAAACTACCAATGAAACTGCACTTATTTTTTATATACTTATGATAGGGCCCTGTCATTAATGTGACAGCGTGTAGCGTCCACTCGAGAAGTGTGATACTGGGCCGGGTCCATCGCAGCTGGAGCGTTTCTGTAGCGGGGCTGCAGGCTGTAGTATTCCCACCGCCTAGCAATTCTGCACTCTCTGCAGGCAGATAGCGTGCCGGTGGTCGTGCAAATACTAATTACTATAGCAGTTCGATTGCTTCCACAAAACTTTTACATTATACGATAGCTGTGAACTACTTTCGGCGGAGGAGGAACAATGACTTTGCGAATAATTAATAAATAAAGAAAATTTTCATAAAAACATATCGACATAGCTTTTTCTTTTGAGAACATAATTTTGTTTTTTAATTACAATTTTGTGAAAGTTTGTGTGTAGAAAAATGTTTTCTCCCGAAACCCTTTTTCGAGCGATTTCTGTAGGTAAATGTGAGAGTTTACGGCAGTTGTCCCATTCGCACGTTTCGCATTCGCATATATCGTAAGTATGTGTTAGCTTATTTAGAGCGGGACATAATTACAGACAATGAAATACCTAAAAATTCCGCGTGTGGTGCAAAGTCTAGCCTCTTAAATACTTAAGATAAATAAATAAAAAATAAAATGAATTCTTAAATACTTTTTCACTGTAACTTGTTTGTTCTTTTCAAACTAGTTTCTCCCTGCTAAAGTCATCACATTATTAATTGCTCCGTCTAGCCAACGTTTCGATTTCGAAAACGATCATCATAATAGAAAAATCAACTAACATAATACTGTTGGCCGTGAACGTATTATTCCTAATTTTATTTTAAAATGGGTGATTTTTTAATTTTTTTCATTAAATAATTACGTGTAGGTTTATTTATATTGCTTATCATGAAAGTGCAAAAAACGTTTAGACGTAAATTTGACGTTTTGATAGTATTATTATGAAGTTATTAACGCTCTATAAACTGGAAAATCACAAAGTCGTCTAAAATTTAATTTCTATGATTTTAAGAATAAATTTAACGCAAGTCAAAAAATAATATTTTTATACTGAAAAATAATGATGTGTCTTGTCTTATATTATTATTTTCTATGGATGTGAACTTGCCCTTGTCATTTCTGGCAGAAAACTTCAATTTATTTTCATTGGTTGTAGGCGTGTTGCGTGTTTATCACTTCTATTGCCACCTCGGAACAGGCTCAGCCTAGTGAGGTGGCATATACCTAAAAGAATGTACATAACATGTATTTTTTGGTTAATAAATAATTTTAAAAAAAAAAAAAAACATAACATTTTTTTGTTGACAGTTCAAGTGTTATATTATATTTTGATATCAGTTGTAATATAAATGTGTAGTGCATTTAAAAGAAATTGAAGCAGTCAATTTGAAATAAGTACCTAACGGACAAAAAGCACTAGTAACTTAGTGGTTTTTGCCAGAACAAAAAACTTATGACAAAATACAGCAATTACTGCCATTTTAAAAAATGAACTTAAAACCGATTCTTCATAATTAAAATTAAAAACAAACCCAAATGATAAAGATATTCTTTAATGAACACACATCGTGGTATTATTTTTTTACACCAACACTAACTGCAATTAAATTTGATAAAAAACGAGTGTGCTTTAGACCACACCACTGGAGTAAAACTTCTTTAGCTCCATCTATATGTACGTATTTATATATATATATTTTTTATATGTATAATATATATATATATGTATATACCTATATTAATTTTCTACAAATATTTATTTAAATTTATCACCGTTCGCCTCGCCCGATCACACTTTTCGTAACTCTCTCGTCACGCATTCGCCAGCTTACTCCCCAAGTCAAGCGTGCGTAAAGAAGTTTTACTTCAAAAAAATTTATCGTACGTTTATTCCTTTTTGTATCGTCGCCGTTCCGTAACGTGAGAATACAAAGCGCACCTTAAGTGAAGACAATATTAGTAACTCTCATCAAAAATTTGGAATATAAATATCAGAAAAAGATACGGGCACATTTAGGAATTGAACCCAGGGACATAGCCTTGCCGGGGCGATGCTCTACCATTGAGCTAATGGGACCCCATCCCCTTCGGTCATATTTAACTGTACCATTCTTCGACTAAGAATTACCAACATTATCTTTATTTATTGGCTGCTATATGATTGCAAGATTCATCTCGAACTAAATGCTACCTAGATAATGTCTTGGATAAATTTATCCATTTTATTTTTATTCTTAAATTCGTTCCGTTAATCCTTGATAAAACCTCCAACTTGGTACTAATTTTTTCTTTGGAATTTAAAATTTCATTTGAGATCCTACGTTTACCGAAAGGTCAAATTTCAAAAGGTTAAATAAGTTGTTAAATGGTTACTTTGAAGAAAGTAAAACTCTATTTATTCCTTACTAGGCAGACTTGGTTTTAAGCTAGGAGTTATAATGAACGATAGTATAAAACTTTCCCCGGCGAAATTGTTTTTAATCGACCGTTCAATTATTTCGCTTCAAAGGTTTTATCTCGTTAAGTTACTGAAGATAATAAGTCTGGTATCTTTAAATACGCCTCATCAACGATAAATTTATTACTGACCCGTGTTGACTATACGCTATCTACACAAGAAAGGAAGCATTCGAGTATCTTCTTTTTGATAATGATGTTATCAATGATTTGCAAATTGTTAATTTTCCTTAGTCGTTTTTATAGAATTGAAGACCTGATACGGTTATATTATTCACTAATTAGATGGATGTTATACCGGAAAAACAATATAAGTTATCATTGAAAAAGATGATAATACTAATAAATCTAAACGAAAATATGAAAAAGTACAAGAGAAGAAAAATAAATTAATAAAAATGTAACGGTCACAAATGGTACACGAACCCAGGAACTCTTGTCTTACCGGGACAAAATTAATTGATGTTGCACCCAAAACTGCTTATGACTGATTTAAAAAATATATGTATATATATATCTATAAATAAGAATGCATAAATATTTTTGTAATTTAAAAAAAATTCACAGAAATTGCTGTAAAATCAATCACCTCAATTGTAACTATATTCTTAAGTTTTGATTTATTTTAACCACCACTGTTTAATATCCACTTATTATAATGCCCACGCACAGGCTTCGCCTTCGTGGGATTTTTTTGTTACTCTTCATGTATGTTATTATATATGTACCTACCTGTAAATGTATGTATCAAAAAATTTTACAATAAAAAAAAATAAAAAATACAGCTTCAGTACTAGTAATGGAATGCGAACACTAGAAACGAAACTGGACGAAATAGTGTTTGCTGGGGTTGGGTGATAATACCTCTAGGAAAAACAAGGTATGCAAGGAAAAGGGATTACCAATCACTTACTGCTATTATCTCTGCGAACAGGCACAAGACGCAACCACAATAGTTCCACCGCGATACCTCGAGGTATATCGTCATAACAAAGCGAATGAGCACAAAACGATATTATGTACTTATACAATTATATATTACATTGATGGGTATAACCTTAAAAAAGTTATTATAACAAGAGTTATTCCAATAAAATATGAAAAATATAGCTGTTTATATAAATTTCCGCACCACTACGCCTATTCCAACTCTCCCAACCGAGGTTACCGAAAAAGAAAGCCGGTACCTATTTATTACAATATGCTGAACGTTGTCTGAGATAAATCAAAACAATTTTGTACTAATTAATGGCAAAATTTTAATTCGTCATGTAAAATACTACTATTTTATGTTGTATATTTTGTAAACATGGTTCTGCATGTACCTCTACATAAATTCACGTAATTTAAATGATTGTGTATAGATAAACAAATTTATGCATGCGCTTATCGAGATAAATAATTAATGTTAAATTTAATTTGAACCATTGAAAGTAATCCTAATGATATTGCCACAACATTAGGACTTAGGCTCTGCCAAAATAATTATTCCGATAACTGATGTGGAATTTAGCAGTTATGCATTTACTACCGGATGACACATTGGATTATTGAGCGTTAAAATAACTAATGTTCGTAACGACCAAATGCAAATGGACGGCAATAAACCTAAATGTAACTAATCTAAATGACGGCCGGCGTAGTCCAGCGGTAGGGCGTTTGACTCCCATTCTGAAGGTCGCGGGTTCGAACCAGGCGTGCGCAAATAAATTTTATTTAATTGACTTGTGTTATTTCACAATTAATTATTTAAAAATAATATATAGTATATTTGCGGCACGTTCCAGAGTGGAAGATACTTTTAGTATCGCCCTAAGACTAAGACCACCATTCAGAATTGAAACGTTGCTTGAAATGGCTTTAGCCGTGTTTAGTTACTAGATCTGAATAGCCAGGTACTTCCCCACCTTCCTCTTCCTCGTCTCCTTCCCTTCCCCACTTACCTGCAGCCTCATAACGTACCCCAATTGGGGATGCCATAGTCTAACTGGCTCCAGACGGGAGCAGTTGGGACTCTTGTGAGGTTATTCACTATAAAATATTTAAAAAATCCACATTTTCAACAATACCTCGATTTCAGAATGTTTTATTTTTATTAACCAATCTAAGGTTTTTTATTATTTTTCAATAGTAAAGCGCCGTTTTTCAAGAGTAAAAAATTAAGACGGTCTGAAAATATGTTAGCTTGGGGCGTATAAATAACCCCAAACTCGCTGGGCATAACACCTTAAAAATTGATTAATGAATCGGAAATGATCTCTATGTACAACAATAGACACTAACCTTATAGAGTAGTTTCCAGTTCAAGTTAGAAACACCAAGGAAAATTTAATGATATTTTGTGATATACGCAAATTGGGTTATCACGTTGATTTGACCACTGTAAAATTCACAATGATTCAAAAATACATTTAAAAAAAAAAATTTATAAAGAAACATAAACATTCCCGGGTTACGAATAACCACCAACATTTGCAAATCTCCTACTATCACCACACTAAGCGGAATATGTTGCTTGTGTTGTTATGGAGGAATTGAACACGGAACGCCTGGGTGGGACCCAAACGCAATTCCACTCAACCACTGACCGGTCAATGACAATGATATGGCAGTTTGCATTTTTTCATGTTGCAATAACATTTCAATAAATTAAATATTGTATTCAAAAGGACACTTCCTTGACAGTGGTTACCCTTCAATCATTGCAAAATTTGCCTGACTACGGTCTTTATATTACCTACTGTAGAAATTAGCCAGCAATATTACCATGCTAATATAATAGCATCCGTAGTAGTTAGAGAAACCTAAAGGACCAGAAATCATAAATCTCTGTCCCTAAAAGCTCCGCCTCCCGCTCCCTGATTTCCCAGGCCCTTCCGAAGGGAGCAATTTCCGAAGATGTCCTATTTTTATTGGCATTATTTAACGGTGGGCCGTCGTAAAACACGAAACAGCGCCTTCACAAAATAATTTACGCGACTGCCTAAATTAAATCCATTCTTTTGTTTGGAGTTGCGATACACTTTGAGAACTTAATTAGGCCTTTGTAGACTCGGCGAGACATTCTCCGTGAGCAAACCGTTCTCTGTACACTTTTAGAGTTATTGTAGTACGTAAAGATAAATCTTACTGATAAGGCCCGTAGCTGGATGCCTGAATCATTCCTGCGAACAGAATTTGCACGTCTGCAAGTGAACGAGATTTTACAAACGCTAGTTAAAATATTATATTCTTGGCTAGTACAAAACTATGTATCTAAATAAATTTACTGAAAGCTTTTGTTTTCCAACGTATGTTATCTTATCTTAATTTTTTTGGTATAACGTTTAAAGGTTGTTCATAACCGTCAAAGTGATGTTTAATCATGTTCGTAATAAGCATTAACTTTGTGATTTGATGTTTAATCATTAAAGAATACGATAATACTAATAAATCTAAACGAATTTAATGGTCGCAACTGGGAATAGAGCTCAGGTTTTCCATCTTACCGGGACATTGCCTTTGATCGATAAAAATAACTTTAAAAAATCATGTCTGAATGGCCGAGTGGTTGGAGGCCTTTTCCCGGTAAGTCAGTGATCCTGGGTTCGATTCTCAGTTGCGACCGTTACAATTTTTATTTTCTGTGACTTGTTTTTTTTTCATGTGTTTAGTTTTGATTTATTAGTATTATTTTCCTCTGCAATGCTTAAATATGTTTTTTTTCTTAGCTAACGGGTAAAAAAATACAATTTCACAAAATACATAGGTTCTTACAGAAAAACTCACCTCGTGTATTTTAACATCAGTGTAACTTGTAATTCTTAATTGTAATCAACGTAATTTCATCATAATATATTCGAAGAAAAACGATCAACTAACCAGAGACCTTCCAAACTTTCATCTTTTTCTCTTCTCCTAATTTCTTTTCTATCTTAAAACATCGGTGCTAACCCGGTGCCTCCATTTCGAGGTAAACTTAAAGTTATTTTGTAGGTGGCATTAAAAATTCTTAACGGAAAATGAACGAAATTCGTACGACTGTAAATGGTGCTTTAAATAAAGTTGCGGGCCTTTTCTTATATAATTTTAAATAGTTTTTACAACTTTTGTTCCCCTTTTAATCCTGTTGTTTCAAGAATTTATATCGTAGGAAGTTTCCGTTAAAACAATTCCGATCCATTGACATTCTTCGTTTGTTATTTTTTAGCTGGTATTTTTAGAGCTAGCTCTTTTTTATTACTCCTGCATTGTTTGGAGGAATTTTCCCCGTATGTTTGTACGTTAAATGATTGATTCTTGAATTTCGATATTCTCGTTGTGAATCGGGCAATTTTTTCGTAATCAGTATAAAATAATCATATCAAATGCTAGATTATAATGTTAGTATCGCTGATTCATCATTCATGCATTGTAAATCGGTATTGTGAAATAACTATGCAGGGAGTGCATATTTAGCGTAGCAACATTAAGCATTTCAAAATCCATACAAATTCAACTTATTCAAATTCAACAAATTCCCTAGTCTCGCACCTACATGCAGCGTAATGAATTTTAATGTACGCAACTTACTCCGGCGACGCAACTAAACTAAATTTGCTCGTGAACGCCTGGACTTTATTACCAGAGAATACCAGAAATTAGTCATTTTTAAATAAAATTCCAGACGCATTGACTCGTTTTTACAAAAAAAGCATAAATTGATTTTGAAAGATTGTTATTTTATCTGGTGCACGCAGTTTTAAAATTTTGAAAAACTAAGTGTATTTTTAATATAATAAGGTTGTACCGCTGGTCGTTGCCAGATTTATTCAATTTTCAAACGTTAGATTCTATTAAACATCACAAATTTCAAATCGTATAATCATACAACAAAATAAATCAATACATAATCTAGTAAACACATATTTCAGAATTTTAATTTTAGTAAAATAGTCAGTTTTTCTATTCATTTAAGGCCTTACAAACTAAAATATTTAAATTAATTTATCATCACGCGTTTTGAGCATTTTTATTGCTTATTGGAATGTAGATATATATTAAAGCAAGTTTTGAATTAAATAAATCGATATAAAATTTTTAATTTTAAAAATTTGATCGATCTTTCTCATTAGAACCTCCCTGTACAGTTGGAAGCATTTTAAAACTTTTATTCTCAGCCGCTGGTCAATCGCTCTTAACAGTTCATGTTACAAAAAGGTGTTCTGTCAACAAAACATTATTATATGATCAAATGGTTACGATTTAGATTTCGAATTATCAGCAATTGTTATTTTAATCGTATTTTAAGAATAAATAAATTGATATATTCATTTACTGATGACCAGATTTTTAATTTTTACCGAATACCGCACAAGAGTCCCAACTGCTCCCGTCTAGAGCCAGCGAGACTATGGCATCCCTAACTGGGGTATGTTGTGAGTTTGAAGGTAGTGGGGAGGGGAAGGAGATGGGGAAAAGGAAAGTGGAGAATTACCTGGCTATTCGGATCTGGTCATCAAACACGGCTAAAACTTTTTCAAGCAACGTTTCAATTCTAAATGGTGGTCTTACAACAGAGCAACACTGAGAGTATCTTGCACTCTGGAACGTGCAGCAAATATAGATACTATATATTGTTTTTAATTTATTAATTGTGAAATCACACAAATTAATCAAATAAAATTTATTTGCGCATGCCGGGTTCAAACCTGTGACCTCCGGATTGGGAGTCGAGAGACTTACCCTTTCGACCACGCCGGCCGTCAGCTGAGACAGTCACCAGAAATACCATGCAGAGTGAGGACGATGACCGCATAAAAAGAAATCTCGATGAAATGGCATTCCCTGCACTAAAATAGAAAGACGGGAAACAAACCAACACCCAGCATTAAAACAATGCTGAAAATGAGAAGTTGTAGAACGAGAAGTAGCTACATAAGCACACACCTCACCACTATCAATTACACATCTGCCCTGATGATGGACGCTGTAACGCTGTTGGCTACCGAAACGTTGGCTAAATAATGAGGTAGCGCAACACGACATAACACCCCAAAAATACTTGCCGTGAAAATCTAAAATCATATCAGCTGTTGAACGATTTAACCGGATGACCTCTGCTATCGGAGGTTGCTTTTCATCGGGTCAATCTTCAACACAGAGACTGGATCAACTCATTGAAACTGCACTTGTGCTTGCGATGCATGCCAACAATTTGAAACTGACAGTTCAACTTGTTTTTATGTTATTTGATGCCTCTTTAAGTTGACCACCGGAGGTCCTGAATAATTAATGTGCACTTACCGATTCGATATTATTCTAATGCGGACCTAACGAGCTCATCGCATGAATGGAAGTGCTCAATGTCTGTACAGCTCATTTTACTAAATAATCAGACTGTCATTAAATAATTAAATTGTATTAAATGATAACTCTGGATTAATCCATTAATAATACCTAATACCTAGTAGTGACTGGACTACAACAATAATATATTCTACTAGTGCAGATCACAGCCGTATTTATAAAAAAAAAATTTGCCAATAAAAAAATTGCAATTAAATAAAAATTTCATAAGACGATCAGAAATTAACATTTCGAGTGAACACTGTTAATAAACTTGAAAAATTACGACTGGAAAAATTTTACCAAAAGAAATACATACTTTTTTAAATTAATAAAATATATTTTTTACCTACTTTATCGCTTGTCTGAATCGTTCCGATCATCAGTTCCAATTTGGAAAAATTGAAGCAAATCCCAGTTCCACAGAGACTGGCTGATATTATTATTTTTAATAATTGAACTTATTTTATTTTTACTTTAAGTAAAAATTAATTTAAAGCTTTTGTGCATTTAAATGATTAATTTTTGGATAATTTGAAGTTTAACTCTCTGAATGTAATAATCTAATAATTTATTATTAGTAATCCGTTAACCTTTGAATATCATTATGTATTTAGTGTCGTGTCGCACGATTTGAATTAAGTAAAGAGTGGGAGTAATGTATGCTTAACATTAGCTCTAAATTATTATTTGTTTATACAGGGTGTAACAGCACGAACCCGAAGGATTTTAACAAGCGATTCCTGAGCATATTGGAGTAAAAAGCGTAGATGTCAATTTGCTGTGGGATGATATATTTTTTTAAATTTAAAACAACATAAATGTTTCTATCCGGTCAGTGGCTGAGTGGGTAATGCTTTTGGGTCCCACCCGGGCTTCGCTTGTTCGATTCGGCTGGCTTAGTTATTCGGCTAAGTCCTTCGTCAACAACACAAGCAACATCTTCCGCTTACTGTGATGGTAGTAGGAGATTTTAAAATATTGTCAGGTTATTCTTAACCGGGAATGTTTGTCTTTCTTTTTAAATTATTATTTTTATATTATTATCACATGTCGCCACTGATCACACTGCTACGCGTCACTACGGGATCACGTGGTACGCGCTCTCTCTCTGTTGCCTCGCTGCTGGAGCGAGAGGGCGTGCACATCACATGACCCGCACTGGCTGCACCCGACTACTCATTTGCGATTTGTCTTTTAATTGAAAAAAAAAATCATTGGACAGCCAAATGACATCTACATTCTACTCAAAATATGCTCAGGATCAGGAATCGCTGGTTAAGGTGAGTGTCAAATCATTCTACGCTTTCGTAGATGGCGCGCGTATAGTATTTTTACTTGTAAACGCTTTTTACGAGTTATGCTTTGAAATACCAAAAAAAATATTTCGCGAAAGTACACAAACAATATGAATATTAATAAATAGTTTTGTCAATTAAAAAACTCTATAATCTTTCAAGAAAGGTTAACAAATACAATATTAGATTGAATCACCGTTGAAATATTGTATTTGTTAGCCTTTCTTGAAAGATTAGAGTTCTTTTAACATTCACCTTAAAATCCTTCGAGTACGTGCTGTACGTACGCTCCCTTTATATGTACCCACGTATAAAGGGAGCTATTACACACCAGTTTGAATCATTTGTCTTTTATTTTCATTTTTGGAATACTCTTGCAAGCGCCATTGTTTGTTTGGTTGCGCCGATAGATTCAATAAAAGACGTCAAAGCAATAATTGCCGATGTAAATTTACTGTATCTTCGATTCTTACACACATATCCGTTGTGTGTTGTGAGTGTGCTTAATTTATTCCCATTGTTCTTCGAATGCAGCATCGGGTTTAATTAAAATTCACGTCGCACGTTTCCGCCGATCGACTAACCTTGTTGGGTGCGGAGATCAACAAATCACAGTAGTTATTAGATAGTTAATCATCTACGCTGATTCTTTTGCGATGCAGGTTTGCAACGTATTATCATAATTCATACAATACGGAATTAATTAATCGGAAAAAAAAATCCCGTCACTATCTCCATATTAAAGATTTCTTGTCAATTATTGTTCTTTTTCAAAGAGGGAATGTTTTTTTTTGTTATGAGGCATTATTTACTTTTCGTTTTTAATAATGACTGTTAATTCCTCAGGCCTCGGGCATATTCTGTCAGATGGTCAGAATATTTCCGCCTTTCAATTAAATCCAAATAACTGGAATATTTCTGAATGTTTCCGAAAACTAAAAAATGTTTTTGAATGTTGATGAAATATGCTTTCAAATTTTATTGTTGGAAGTAAACAAATACTTTTTGAAATGTATCTTTTTTTTATGCAAACATTAAATAGTTTTTAAATGGCTCACCTTACGTTTTTTCTAAAACTAAAATTACTGATTACGAAATATAACACATATTTATAAAAAAAAATGTATTATGAACGTTAAAGTCACCTAACCTCATATTTTGTCGTTTTATCTACAAATAATTAATAAAAAATCATAAAGATAGGTTTTATAAAGGTGTACATTTTAATTCTTGTGTATGTATTTCACTTTTAGATTTGCATATAAAGCGTGGTGTTTTCTTTTTCTAACACTGTTTAGATAATATTTCTCACCTTGATAGTACGAGAGACACAACGATTTTTATGAGACCTATATGAGTTGTTCCCAATAGCGAACAAATTAGCCTGTTTGGGTTACGAACATACTTACTCGTAAATTTCTATCGTTATTACATATTTTCATGACATTTTTTCTAGCCATGCTTTTCTACATAATTATACATTATGTAGATTAATTAGCTAGTTGTTTAAACTTGTTTTTTTTTTTTACAAATAAAGCCTCTTACCCAAATGAATATATCTTAACGTCGTGATTTCAATTGGTTTATTTGTTCTTACGCTGGGTTTCGCAAATGTAACCGTTTACGCGTTTATCTCTTTAGAATTATTCGAGATAATTTCGCTGTGTATTTGCTCAAGTCGTTACGTTACACATAAATATTCAATTTCCAAGATATTGTCTCGGAACGTTACCGTTCCTTGATTTATATCCCCGCATTTCTGCCAAAGTTTAATTTCTCCGCCATCATAACAATGGAATGTGCGAAGACGGAGCTACTTTAAGCCGAAGGAGAAATCTTATTCTCCCTCCGGAACCTCCGCCGAATGCCATCTACTTTACCTACTGACTACTGAGATACTTCGCCTCGCTATCTGCAAATGCATCTTACGTTTATTTCGTTATAAAAACTGATTAGACTGTCTCATTCTTCAATCGGTTAAAATCGTATTGACTTTTTGAAGTTTCTGTTAACTTCAAAACAACCATTGTCTGATGATATTTAAATAAAAGTAGATACTATATACAGGATGTTAAAGTACATATTTGACTTACTTTAACCATTGATTCCTGACATTATTTGAAGTTAAAAATGTAAATGAAATTTTGGTCTCAGGTGACATTTTTACGTTTTTTTTCTGTAAAAAAATAGTAGATGTTGGACAGTTGGGGGAGGGGTAAGAGCGGTTACTCGGCTGAGTAACCAGTGACGTCATGCAAAAGAATTTTTTTTAAAGAAAATAAATTTAAACAAAAAAAAGTCATTGGACACCAAAATTTTATTAACATTTTTTACTCCAAATAATGTCAGGAATCACCGGTTAAAGTAAGTCAAATACGTACCTTAACACCTTGTATAACAGGCAAGTAGATGGCATATTTGGCATTAGTAACATAATTATTAACCTTTTCAATACTGTACTCTTGTTTCTACACACAGTCCATATTTTATGGTTGATAACACCTTAAATAAATATTTGAATTATTTTAGTGGATGAATTAATTTTTAGCGCTTTTCTAAAATTTATTACTTTTAGGCCTCAAATTCGTTATGTTTATTTTTAAGAAAAAACCTATCACACAAACAATTCACAGTAACATGCCTGAATATAAAGATAACGTAAAAACACATGAAAATAATAATGGGTCCTAGTTCGAGCAAAACAGCCAAAACGAAATCTATCATTACATTTACACTTTGACCCTTTGGAATAACAAGGTTCCATATGTTGCGTAAACGTCACGCGGTTATGGGTTCTATGGTAAGCTACCTTAGAGGTCATTATCGCATGACGTTAAAGCGACAGATGGAACCTTGTTATTCCAAAGGGTCGATTTGTCGCCGGAATAAAGATTGCAAGCTAGCAGAAAAATAGATGATAAAAGGAATATCCTGCAGGGGGGGAGGGGGGGTAAAAGGTTAAGCAGGTACTCGGCTGAGTGATCAGTGACGTCGTGCGGAATTTTTTTTATTTTTTGTTTCATCTTGTGATTTTAGAGGCAACTTGAATAATTACTTGCGAGAAGAAGTAAAAATAATAAAAAAAATGTACTATGGTTTTTTTTAAATATATTTTTTATTTAGAAACAATTTTGTTGGGTGTAAATTTAAATTACAATTTACAAATTTACATCGGAACAAAAACTTATCTTTTATATATTAAAACCAAAGATAAGGTAGACTTTTTTTTAATAATTATAAATATCTCACAAAAAAATTTCAAAGTTGCTTCTTAAAATGAACCAAAACTGATTTCTTCAATTACCTATACGTTATAATTTAAGAGCAAAAAAGTACCTAGCTCCTGTCTGAGATAGATATTTGACATACCTTTTATTAATTTTTATTGTTTATTTATTTATTTATTGAGGCATTTTAAGTAGGTACATAGTTATCTATGTCCTAATACAATCCTTATATATATACATAATTAAAGTAATACATTTACAACACATCAATCACATATTTACGTAACTTAATTTTAAATGTTTTTATGTTTTCTTCTAATTTTATTTCTTCTGGTAATTCTCCAAATATCTTCAACGCTCCGTACATCAACGAATTTTGACTCTGTGTTTTTTTCCTGAAGGGGAGTCTCAGTTGATTTCTTTTCCTCGTCTCATATCTGTGTGTGTACTGAAGTTTATCGATTTTTCTTAGAAATTATGAAATAATTTTTCAGTTTGGTTGGGTATTTTGGCCTCAAAACCAAAACTACGTTTTGTATTAATCCGTCTGCGCAGCTGTTCCTCATACGAGCATACGCGAAACATGTGTATGCATTTCATTCTCTCTGCCAACCTTTCCGCTGAAATAACCTGATTGTTACTTAGTTCCGTCAAAAAGCGTGGGCTGTGAAATCAATTAGGGTCTAATCATTCCTGAGCAGATGGTTTTAGTTATGCATAATATTATCTCCATCAATCTCGTGTAATATTTGTAGTTATACCTATGTATGTACATGTCATGCATTTCAACTAAGCTGGGCATCTTTGTGTGGGCGAAAGACCTACAGAACCGAGCACACATATCGTAACTGGAAGTGTGTATTCTACGGTATTATTTGTTATTGAATCTTTGAGTAACTAACTGGCTTTGTTTTGTCACAGCACTTTATGAAATGTATGCTCAAGTGAAAGTCAGGACCAGCGAGTGAAGTCTTTTACAGCTGCAATAAGTTAGTTTGTTTTCTAAGATTTAATATTTTTTTTGCCATATTATGGAATTGTCTGGTAAACAAATGAATGAAGGTGGCTCGATTGACCTTGAATTTTGATGTTATCTGATCAAATAGTCCAGAATAGGGCAATGAGACTAATTTTGATGTGTAATAAATAACAAAGAATTTTCGATAACGTTTTAATTTTTATCTACAAAGTTTTATTTAACAATTTACTGGGATCCTTCTTTAGATGCAGACTAAATTACAATAAGGGATTCCACATACACCTTATAAGATAGAAAGAAACATCACACTAAAAAATGAACCGAAGAAAAACACAGAATTATTTACTGTAAAGAAATCCAGAAGTATAACTTCAAATGTACCCAGATTAAGCATATTCAAAGATAAATGTAAAAATTATGTATAATAAATATTAGAGGTATAAATTAAAATCTATATATGTTTATATTTGCCCACATTTTAATGGATCTATTTTAAGTGAAATAATAAATAAAAAAACGAACAAACTTCAAACGAATACCTACAACGATTGATTTTCTCTTTGACGCGGGCATTATCTTTCATTCGAAAATATCTGTCCGACTTTATAGAAAGATTTGGTATATTTATTGACATTTTCGGTGGTTCGGCTTATTCTGTACAGGCCTTAATGGACCTGTGTTCAGTGTCATAGAAGTGGATGTTTAAGGCCTACGCATTCTTCAGTTTTAATCAGATAAAAGTCTCGTGGTAACAATGATTGATTATGGAAAGTCTTGCGGTCGATCGAATAAAATTTGATTAAAAATGTTAACTTTCTCCCACCCTCTTTTTGTCAGTTTACTGATGGGTAGTTAGTTATTCACGTCTGCTGGTGGCGTAGTTTTTAAGATTTCGTTTATATATATATTTTTTTCATTGACTAAAAATTGCGTGAATTGCCGAATATGTAGGTACCATCAAACTACGTAAAGAACAGTGACATTATTATTTTGCCGCAATTAGATTAAGTGAAACAAATATTTTGCTTTACCACTACCTTAAATTGATTTTCACTGTTGAACTGTTTCGGGATAACCCCTCCTTCGTCAGGACGAAAGTATTAGTGGCAAGTCATTAATGCCAGATTGACACCAGCCCGTCAGATCGGCCGAGTGGAAGGGCGGCCCTTCGGTCTCTCGGACCCAATCCGATGAAAGAGAAGTCGGTCTATTCACTGTGTGGACCGTTTACTCGGCTGTTGTCAACTTGGCATACGTGTTGGACTGGGAAGTAGCACGGAGAGAAAGGATGGATGAAGGGGTACAGTATACAACTAAGGATCCCACGGAAAAAAAATAAAAAACTTCTAATAAATTTGCAGGCTCTTTCGTCAATTCTAATTGCCCTCTATTGGGGTGGTGTACTTTTCTTTGAAATTCATAATTCATTTTGCTATGCATTTGTCTTTTTACCTCCCCTCAATGAATCGCTAAAAGACCCGAGTACGTCCTCGGTTCCTACAACGCTGTTTGAGAGTCGGTTAAATAATGTAGCGACTCACTCAGAACCGCCAAAAGTGGCCGCCTGCATAATTGAATGACAATGTTTTTGTAAACTTTTTACTTTGCATGCTGCTTTTGCAAACTTGTACGCCAGAGAATCCGAAATCTTGAATTTATGCACATTTTAATGCGCTCAAACTGCAGAATTAAATCGCATTTTAAATGCAGCATTTCTCTGTGTGAATGTCGGAATACTGTTCGTTCCAGAACTTGAAGATAAAGTGAATTGATATACTCGTACATACCAGGTAAACTTCTTCATATGGAATAAAATAGAGTACCAATTTATTTATCGGAAATATGTAAAATTGCAAAAATTAATATGTATATTGTTACGGGGTTTCTCTGGTCGCCAATTGTCAGCTCCAGCTACCCCAAACAAGCCCCAAAGCCAGCTCAAACGGGAGCAACGGGCACCCTCTATCTCAGGCGTGGGTCGCAAATGAATGCTTACAGATCTCCATCCTCCTCGATCACCTGGGAAATCAATACTCTACGAGACTCTCCTGCCGGAGCAGATTGACAACAAGATATGTTTAAATAGATTCATATATTGACAATTCAGAACACAGTATACAGGCTATTTCAGTACAGGGCTATACAAGAATGCATGTCACACAAACCTAGCTAAAGTGTTTATACCTCGTGATCTCTGCATCGAAACTCTCTGAGTTATGGTTTTTACGCGGGACCCTATCGTATTTTTACAGACACATTGAAAGAATGGGAAATCTGGTGTTCAGCTTACATGTGTGGGGGCGAAGTCCTCCGCTTCCAGCACGTTCGACAGTCTTCCTGGGGTCCGCGAACCATTATAACACCGATGTTTGACAAAACCGATTCTACATTCCAATGCGGACTAATAGTAACATCGTGGCTTAGAAATCAATTCGGCTCATTCTGCGGGGGCCCGAAACAGAGCGTGATTCTCGACCGTGTTTACGTGCGTCTCAGCCAGAGAGCAACTTTCAACCGGTGTGCGTCCGTCCGAGGCCGGGTGTAGCTTTCGACTGACGGCCGGTCGGTACGCCGCGGCGGAGTAGGAGAGGGGAAGTAGGGGATGCAGGAAACGGTGGGGAACGGGACCGCTGTCGCAAGTTCCAACCGGACTCGGCGATTGTTGTTATGTATATTCTACCAGCTATAGGGCGTTCCATAACAATATGGATCTACAAAATCAATGTATCTGTGCTATCGTGGCATCGCTGATGTATCTACATCGTATTGTGAATACAAAAAAAGATTCGTTAGTTCGTCGTTTGGTCATCTGCATATATTTTCTAATATGTTGGTTCTTACGTACTCGATGCTTGCATAATTTCCACTAATTTACTTGACTCACCAGAATTCCATATGCTGTTGTTTTACAAAGAATGCTTAGGTACCGATTTATTCCAAATGATTGTCAAAGTCCTTAAAAATTAGTCAGTGCTTGTATTATTATTTATTTTTTTAAAAACGTATAATGTCGATTATTCTTATAATTCTTAACTCTTACTATTAACTTATTTGTTAATAGTAAGAGTTAAGAAAAGTTGTACAGCCAAAATTGTACAGGGATTTTCTTCACCTTCAGCCAAAATTGTACAGGGATTTTCTTCACCTTCAGACAAAATTGTACAGGGATTTTCTTCACCTTCAGACCAAAGTGTACAGGGATTTTCTTCACCTTCAGACAAAATTGTACAGGGATTGTCTTCACCTTCAGACAAAATCGTACAGGGATTTTCTTCACCTTCAGCCAAAATTGTACAGGGATTTTCTTCACCTTCAGACAAAATTGTACAGGGATTTTCTTCACCTTCAGACCAAAGTGTACAGGGATTTTCTTCACCTTCAGACAAAATTGTACAGGGATTTTCTTCACCTTCAGACAAAATTGTACAGGGATTTTCTTCACCTTCAGCCAAAATTGTACAGGGATTTTCTTCACCTTCAGACAAAATTGTACAGGGATTTTCTTCACCTTCAGACAAAATTGTACTGGGATTTTCATTTTTAGGAAATATCTACGTAGGTTACCGATAGCTATTCGAATTCCTGTAGCAAAACTTCTGTTAAAATATTTTACCTCGTTCACTTCTCAGAAAAATCTATTTGGAAGTTAATAAATTCGCGATATCTATTTATACGGATAATAACGTGATAAATATCTATTTATATTTTGCCATTGGAACAGTTTTCCATTGCGGTTGTATTAATGTTATTTGTTTGTTTTGTTCCAGGTAAGCGGACTTTATTGATATTCACCCATCCCACGAGCTGGCAGAATGTATCCGTTGTTTTGGTAAACTTTTTTAAAATTTTTAAACATGAATTGAACTGAAAATATTAACAGTTGCAATCATGCAAGCATTATCAAAATATTACGCAGTACATATTATCTTTAATCGTGAGTTATAACAACATATTATTCTTCGATATCACTCACTCATTGGTACAACAAATCACATTATCTAAATTTATTCCATGACAAATCCTGTTGCATTAAAATAATTACCTATGTCATAAATATGTAAGAGCACTTATGGACGCATAAAATAATAAATTTATGTGCTGAATTATTACGTACATATTTAATATATATAAGTTTTTGTTTATTATCTTTCGATGACTGTGATTTGATAGTGCTGTTTTGATTTTTTTTAATGAAGAATCCGAAAATTTTTAATGAAACCTTCAACAAAACAATCACACATTTCTTTTCCCACGCAAAGTAAAAACATATTAAGAGGGTATAACCAGACAATACCGGAAATTTGTCTTTTTAAAATCAAATTCTAGACGTATTAACACATTTTTTTTTACAAAAAAAAACATAAATTGATTTTGAAACATTGCCATTTTATCTGGTAAACGCACTTTTTAAATTGTGAAACTCTAAGTTTATTTTTAATATACTTGGGTTATACCGTTAATCGTTGGCAGATTTGTTAAATTTTCAAACGAAATATTGTATTATACAACACAAATTTCGAATCATATAATTATACAGCAAAATAAATCAATACATAATCTAGTAAACACACTTCTCAGAATTTTAGTTCAATTAAAATCATTAAAAATTAAATCCAAGAACGTGTTTTGTGGCGAAAATACCTCAGTTTTTCTTTTTATTTAAGGTCTTACAAACTAATATATGTTAGATTTTTTTACACACTTATTTTGTTTAAACATTATTGAAAAATCATAAATACTTATGGTTAAAAAAATACTAACAAGAAGTACATATTATTTAATAATTTATCATCATGCGTTTTGAGCATTTTTATTGCTTACTTGTAGATGAAAGCAAGTTTTGAATGAAATAAATGGATATTTAATTTTTAGTTTTAAAAATTTAATACGAGGAATAATCGATTTTTCTCATCGGAACCTACCTGTACAGTTGCAAGCATTTTGGAACTTTAATTCTCAGCTGCTGGTAACATGGATTTTCCTATAAATGGATTATGGTCCCTGCGATGTCTGGGTGTTGTAGAATTTGAGAACTTGAAAGGCTGTCTCAAATGGTCAGTTTATGAATTTGAAAATAGATGTAGGTAATAACCATAATTCAAAACAAATTTTATCGTATTTTTAAAATCAACATATGTGAATTATTCCTTCAGAAACCATGGAATCATCTTTACAATACGAACCACGTGCAGTGGTAAAACACTCTTATTTCTTCTTATTTTCTTTTTAATTCTGAGAAGTGATGATGTTATGCCAAACCATATGTTTTGTTCCAGACTTGGGATATAAAAAGCTTGATTCTTAGAATACTAGCGTTATTTCTATCAATTAAAACACCCCTCAAAATTAGATTTAAAACAATGTTTTTTGTTGAATCAAAAAATACGTTTGCCTAATACGTTGTATATTTGTTACCACATAACTCGAATGCCTGAAGTTATCAAATAACTTAATTAATTCGGAAATAATCAGAAAAGTTTTAAAGACAAGAACCAAGAAATTGTTAAATTATGTTATTTCTTTTCATTCTATTCAGACTTATGAATAATTTAATTAAAATAAAATATTCCATTTTTTCCGTAATTCGTATTAATTTTTCTCGGAAGGCTGTAACACATTTCAGAATGTCAAAGAAGATAAAATACAATCTTGACAGATAATTGGCGCCCTAAGTTTGGCTTTCAAATATTATCAGGCAATTTCGGAAAAAATCTCAAATTTTCAGGTGTGTTTAAAATTAATTTTGTATTTTAAAATTAATCCTTGTACTAAAATGACACCATGCTCGTATGCTTATTTTTAAAACTAATTAGGTACAAAGTCCGCCTTAATTGCTTTAAAATAACTGTCCATTTTTCGTTTTTGTATAATTTATTTTCTGAAGCCGTTGCGAACGTAAAGGGTAAACTTCCCTACATTGAAAGTTTCATTGAGAGCTTTTCAGCAATTCAACCATATACTGCCCGTGTAGACATCTGCTATACTAAAAACGTTGTCACTGCTGTTATTTTTTTTTATCATATCGTGGTATTGCAGACACTTAGTCCAAACGTACAAATCGATTTCATATGTTTTTAACCAAGGTTAGTGAGATGTGAGATATGTATTTATTATTGTTATGTGACCTTAAAAAAATGTGTCGTTTTTTTTTTACAAACATTCCCGGGTTACGAATAACCCAACAACATTTGAAAATCTCCTACTACCACCACACTAAGCGGAAGATGTTGCTTGTGTTGTGATGGAGGACTTAGCCAGCCGAGGAATCAAAAACGGAACGCCTGGGTGGGACCCAAACGCGATGCCCACTCAACCACTGCCCGTTCTTGTTTGTGTATGGAAATCGTCCATAGTTAATTTGTATCTGAACAAATAATTTTTGTTATTATTTTTTTACATTAACTCTACACAGAAGGCCCCGAGGAAAATTATTTCCTAAAAGTCTATGTCACCTTTGGGGATGCTGTGCGGTGGGGATTTTTGTGGTCTTGAAAAGACTCGTGTTGTAGAACGGAGGAATCAGATGCCAAAAAATTGTTCTCAAGAACGAGTCGTAGAAACGACCCATTATAAACGCTTTTTATAATATTCGATGTATTTTTCCGTCATCGGTGCCGGATCTAGCATACAGGGTGTTAAACAGTGATTCCTGACATTATTTGGAATAAAAAATGTAAATGAAATTTTGGTCTCCGGTGACTTTTTTGATGACTTTTTTAATTTTTTTTTTCTTCTAAATCAAACAAAAAAAATCTTCCTAATGATGTCACTGGTCGCTCAGCCGAGTAACTGTCCCGCCATTTACCCCACCCTTAACTGTTAAACACCAACTAATTTGTATGTATTTGTAGAAGAAAAAAAAACATCAAAAATGTTTCCGAAGACCAAAATTTTATTTACTTTTTTTACTCTATATAACGTCAGGAATCACCGGTTAAAGTAAGTCAAGTACGTACCTTAACACCCTGACACTGAAGCTTTTAAGCTATCCATTTTCTTAAAAAAAATTAAACAAAATTCCATAACTTAATAAATTAATTCTTACAGACTATGGAAACTCGAGCTAAGTCGAATAGTAACTACTAGTCTTCTCCGATAATCTATATGATGTAATAATATTAATGGAAATAGCATACAGTTAAGAATAATTGGGTACTGGAGGGTTAAGAAAAAAGTACGAGACGTAGTTTTTCTTCTACTTTTAATTGCAAAGTTCTCGGGTAGGTATACAAGTTTCTTGAGTTGTACTCCCTTAGAGTTGGTAGTAGTCAGTGTACAGTATCGTACTACTTCTGCAGTGTTGTTCCGTGACAAGAAAGCTTTGTTTTTTGTATCTTCCATTTCCTATCAAACTCTCTTCTGTCCCCGAGGCATTCACACAGAAAACAAGATATTGTATTTGTTGCAGAAATGTTAAGATTTTCTGTTCGATTGCTTATTTTTAGTTTCTTTTCACCTTTCAACTTTTGCAAAAGTAAACGAGTCATTGATTTTTTACAAAGAAAGATCTTGGGTTTTTCTCTTTGAAGAACACTTACTATTATTTATAATTAAATATTAGGTAAATATTTATTGTTTTTATTCAGTTTGGTTTCGTTTATAATATTATCTGACCACCTTTCCATTCTTCGAAATCGCGATTATAAATAAAAAAAAGTTTATAATCACACATTAGGTAAGTGAAGTTTCTAAGACATGAAAATTTCTCGTTTGCGATAACGTGAATTTTTATGCGAAATTCGTTACTTTTACGCGTATTTTGCAATTTTCACGAGAACAATGCGAAATTCTCAATTTTGGGGTAAATGGCGAATGACGCTAATTTTCGTATTTTTCACTCGATTTTGTGTAATTTTGTCAATAGAATTCACAGGGTAAAACCTCCTGCCAAATTTTCAAAAATAAATAAATAAACAACGTGCCATTTCCTCGCAGCCGTCAACAATAATTGTCGTGTCCACACTCCTTCATTCAAATTCTTTAGTATTTTTTTGTTTTTCGTTTTTTTTTTTTAAATATTTCCATAGCCAGCATAGCAGAGCTTGTTTAAAAATATATATTTTTATTATTTGAATGATAACATTATTAAATATATACAAAATGGAGTTTCACCAATTAAACTTAAAAATAAAAATTATTCCGTCTATTCACATGACCTGCCCCTTGCATTGGATTCGCTTGATAACACGTATAGTTAATATTATATTGTATTTCTTAGACGTCTTCAACATCTTCCATCCACTTGCGCGTTATTTATTCACTGGCACTCCTTTCTCCTACCATCTAAGCGCCCTTTTCTTAATCAAAGGAAGCACCTACTTATCTAACCATTGTCCATTTATAAGACTGGGGGAAGATAACATTAAATAACTAGGGGTTCCTTAAGTACGTACTTCTTCCGCAATAAAACAATTGAGCCCAAGCTACCATTAGTAGTATGTACTTAAATAATTTGTATTCCCAAAATGGAGGATCGTGGTAAATGATAATATTTTACAGAATAAGAGTGATATTTAAACATAATAATCATAACTATGAATTAGAAAATGTATTTGTTCGTTTCTAAAGCTGCAATAATGCTCAAAGGTCGTGAAATTTGAATAGTTTATTTTGTACAATATCATGCCAATGCTACTACTATCTTCTCATTACTACCACGAGCCCTACTCATTACTATCACGATCATTTTCTGAAGAATTAAAATTTCCACATTAAACAACTAAACCATAACCGAAAACGGGTGTATGTAAGTAGAAAATTTTGAACCTTAAAGCACTTTTTATATGCCTGATATTTTTATGGGCTTATAAAAAGACTAATAAATAAATACTTAATTATAATATTTTAATTAATGAAGATAATATTAGCGAAAGTCAATCGAAAATCTGAAACAGAAAAATCAGAAAAAGATACGGATACATCTGGGACACGAATCCAGGTCCTCCGGCAATCCGGACCGACGCGCTAACCAACTGCGCCAACGTATCCCTATCCGATTCGGTCATTTTTAACTGTATCATACTTCGACTGAGAACCATCAACATTATTTTCATTTTTCTTATCGCATATTTTTATTGGCTGCTACCTTTATGTGTGATGTCCCAGATGTATCCGTATCTTTTTCTGATTTTTCTGTTTCAGATTTTCGATTGACTTTCGCTAATATTATCTTCATTAATTAAAATATTATAATTTGAGGTTTAACTCTTTAAGTTAAAAAGTTAAAAATAAAAAATAAAAGAAAATAAAAATAAAATACTTAATTATTTCAAAGTCAAATATGTGTTATTCTCGCAGTATTTAATTAAAGTAGCTATAATACTTCTAAGCCATCTAATTTTCAAACAAAATCACACTGATTTTGTATTACTTAGTATAGTAGTGCTTTATATTAAGGCCATTGGCTGCGCGTCCGGTTTCATACAAAACGTAGTTTTAGATTTGAGGACAAAATATCCAACCAAACTGAAAAATTATTTTTGTAATCAAAAGGTATGTCAAATGTCTATCTCGGACAGGAGCTACTTTATTAATGTTTGCTTTAAATTATAAAATATAGGCTTTTAAAGATTTTTATATTTTATGATTTTAGAGGCAACTTGGAAATATTTGCGATTTAAAAAAAAATAATGTTACTCTATATTTTTTTTAAAATTTATGATGAAATATAAAATTAAAAATATATATATTTTTTAGAAACTATTTTGATGGGAGTAAATGTAAATTACAAATTACCTCTTTATATCGGAACAAAAACTTGTCGTTTATACATATACTAAAATTACTACCCAAAGAAACGATTTTTTTATAATTATAAATAAAGTAACAAAAAAATTCCAAAATGAACCAAAACTGATTTCTTTAATTACCTAGGTATACGAAAAAGTTACTCCTGTCCGAGATAGATATTTGACATACTGTTTTATTACAAAAATAATTTTTCAGTTTGGTTGTTTATTTTGGCCTCAAATCTAAACTATGTTTTGTATGAAACCGGCCGCGCAGCCGTTCCTCTTAAGGAGAGTCCATGTATATGAAATAATGTAAGTACCTACTGCTTTTAAACTTTAGAATAAAAACTTGGTCTATAACAATTATTTAATTCGATACAATATCGCCATAACAATAATAGACATAATTTTAACGTATCGTATGGACTCTTTGAATTTATTTGGTCGTTTTCCCTGTGTTTTTCTGTTCTATTCATATTGGATCCCTTTTGCACGTCATCTAAATGGCTTATGAATGAGTGAACGTGCACAAAAATGTCGCTGATAATTTCCACGTTTCACTGGCGCCTCCACTGAAAGTGTCATTAATAAAATCGAATCCCTTTGACTGTGAGTGTTGCCATATAAAAATGCTATTTTTAAATTGCGACCGGCAGTTCAGTGCTCCCTCACTAAAGCTACTGAAAACAACTGGCTGCAGCTACTGACTAGACTAGTCAACTGTGCCCAGAATTATTATCGTGCCGCCACGTTTAGTCACACATGTACATTGTGTGTATCTCTTTTAATTTTTTCATGTCAATGCTGTGGAATTCAAAAATAGACGGATATTTTTTGTTACATTGTTTTATTGAATATTTAACGGCACACCACACGCTTTTCGTTCATTGTTAAGCTTCTGACGCGGATTTTAACTTTATTTTATTTGATATAGTTTTCACTTTTTTCCCTCTTTCAGTAATTGTTTTCACGTTTTACCACTTTTGCGTTGTCCTCCAAATTGTCGATTTTAATTGTTTGTATAAAGCATTAAAATTTTGGTAACACTATACGTGAAATTCCGTTCCTAAGTGGAATATACCCTTGGAGTCGTCCGGGCAAACGATCACCATTTATTATTTTTAATTGATAAACTAATGTTTAAAACAAGATTTTATGCATAGCACAAAGGGTAACAATTATTATAAACAATACTTATCAGCCTGAAACATTCATCCACATTGAATCAATCTTTCGAGAAAAGATACTTCCCGCCGACGGGACTCGAACCCGCGCCCTTGCACCCGCGCCGCAAATAAAGTTGGTTGTTTGCAGGTGAAAAAAATGTAATAAGCGGTAGTGGTTGAATGAAACATTAGTTATATTGAATCATTTGGCGGGTAAGAGGTAACCCGTCATAGTTCAGTGGATTAAGAGTACCTGACCGGACATCAGGTTCGAGTCCCGTCGGCGGCATGTATCTTTTCTCGGAAGATTGTTTCAATGTGGTTGGGTGTTTCAGGCTGATAAGTAATATTGCTTATAATAATTGATCACCATTTATTTTAGAATCGAAATTTTTTATGTTCAAATCTCATTAGTAATGTTCTTTCTAATCTTCTTCTTCCACGTACACTTTCTTTCTATTTTTTGCGGCACAATTTTACGTCCGAACTCTACTAAAGTATTGAGAAATCATTTATGTAAGTACTTTTATTCATTATTATAAAATTAAGTTTTCCGTCATGCTATTGTGAGGCGGCTCCCTCAGTAAGGAATCGGCACGATATATTACGTTCCTTATATTTCTGTATGTGACCATACACGGGTAGCTAGGCACCGGAGCGGTATGGCGTACTTCAATTTTCCATTTCCCGCTTTCTTGCTGCACCTAGCGTATGTCGATTTTATACTGAGCCGTGTACGAGCGGGATTAAAGATAATCAAATATAGCAATACTTTATTGTTAACTGATTAGAAGATGATAGGATGAAGAATCTTAGGAGTGGGTAATTTGATTTGTTCTCGGAATCTCGCAGAATTAATCGCATGATCGAATCGCCAACAAACAAGAAAGCCAACAAACTTTATATTTCGTTCCCTCGATAAAAAAAAACAAATGCTTACGGCCTGCACTTATGAAAATGAATTCTTTTTTACTCGGGTAAGCCAAGCGAGAGAACACTTTCCAAAACAAACTCTTTGGAACTAATCCTTTGCTGGCGGGTAAAACGTTGGCGGCTGTTTTTGGCAGGTGAAACCGTAAACAGGGGCAAAGACACGAGCCGCAGACTCTGGTATGGTGAATCGTATGAGTATATGCCTCGTTGGCGCATGTGGATTTATCACTTGTCAATGTCTGGATTTTCCACAGTTGTGTGTGTGAAGTGAGGGAAAAATAATGATCTAGAGAAGTCTGTGCTTTGAAAGCAGTCTATTGGGACAGAAATATATCCATTAAAATAATGGAAAATTGCTTCTATAATTTTTTATAAGTAGTGGATTGCCAAGGTGCTACAACTACAAAAGTGGAATTTATTATAGTTGGATTGCCAATAATTTAACGAATGAACAAACACTTTTTTTATCATTTATTTAGTAACCGCTTTCGCAAGTCTCAAGCGTCGTCAGGGCAAAATTTAACCCTAATTTAAATTTAAACCTAATATTTATTTCTATAAATAAATTTGACAGGAAGCGAAAGCCAAAAATATAGGTAATACGCATAAAAATTGCTTGGCTCATAGAGTCTAGAGGTTACGATTTTTTGAATAATTTTATCAGAAAAAAAGTTACTCAATGGAAACTGTCGCAGATAATTTTAGCCTTAAAACTGTAATTTTAAAAAGTTGTTTCTTATATTATGGATTCATTAATTTCTAAGGAAAAATACATATTTTAGTAGTTTTCGCTTATATTTTTTAAATGAAGTAATCTACAATTTTAATTGAATTCTTCTTAATGGGAACGTTAGAAAAGGCTTTAATTTATCAAACGCATAGTTTTTTGTATTTGTAAATAAATTATTTAGAATAAAGCTTTGCTTTACTGTTTAGAATTAATTTAGTGGTTTAAAACAAAAGGTTTCTTTGTTTATTTACTGATATGTGATACCACAAATAGATCGCTTTCTACTAAAAATAATAAAATTACTTGACCATTTACCGTATGTTTTTAGAGTTCTCACTCACAGGAAACTGGAGTTTTCGAGAACTGTCATGATTATGTCATATGTCATATGTGGTTAGTGGTCACTATAACGCGCGTTTAAATATTTATGCATACTCTTTTTAAATTAAAATGTCACACGTCACAACGCTCGACGTGGAAAACAACTTGATGCAATAAACTGGGCCACTTTAAATGATGACGAGGCGTACTCACGAGGCTTTTTTAATACTTCTCAATGTTTTCTACCATAATCGGTATAATCTTGGGTTTTAGTTGATAATATTTATTTTTATTTATTAATATTAAGTTAGCACACATCTTCGTGTTTGCTAATAGTTTGATAGACATTTACATTGTTTGGCAAACATAATCTTTCTTTAAATATTAACTTTTTTGGGGAAACTTTTACATTTTTGACCTATCTTGTGTTTTCGGTACCAATGTTATGGATTACACATTTGTGTTGGTGTAAATGTGTGTGTGTTTCGCCCAGTTCTTGAGGGTTACTTTGACGCCCAACCATTCTTGCTCCGATGTCATTTATCTTCCGCCAGAAGTTTGTTGTTTTCACCGCTGCTCTTTTCTCTAATAATTTACTACGGCCAACATTCTGGTCCCAGCCGATTCTCCTTTCCTCTGGGCTCCGGGAAATTAATTAAAACTCCTAAATAGGTTAACAGCGGAGCTCCCGTACACACCTTGACTACCTATTTAACTCAGTATACAGAGCTTTGATATAGTGTGCAAGGTGAGCCCTGTCATTAGATGAATTGCTGAAATTTAATACGTTTTTTATAAGTGATGGAAGATAATGATGCGCCATCTCATTTTGACGCCTTAATTGTAAGAACACAGGCGGCTAAAAGAAAATAACGCTGGAAATAGTGCCACGCTTACTGTCGGTTGACGACGTAGCGCTGACGAGTTGGACCGTTGGTCCTCGTACTCATGGCGTAGCGAATCGTGCGGATCTCCAGTTCTTCATTAATTCGCCTACATATTACAGCAAGCAATCGACATACGCGACCGGCGTACGCTTGGCACTATGTCCAGTCTAAAAGATTTTTCAAGAAAACAACGCGTGAATGGCTGAAAGATAGCGGGATTTTCCTGGTAGAAGCCTAGTTGGACGAACATATAATACGAATGTCAATGAAGCTTTTGCATAAAAACGTTACTGTTGTAACTTGTTATAAGCGTTTGTGTTGTCGTCGATATATCTATATTGTCGAGGCTTTGTTTTTTTTCTTTTAAACTAGACTAAACCAAAATGTTTAGCATATTAAATTCTCTGTTTAAATCTTTGTTTAAACCACGATTTTAATCAAAATTATTTACTTGTTTCAAAATCGTGGTCAGAACAAAAAAGTGGTTTCAATTTTTTAAATTATTTCCGTTTAATTAAAATGATGGCACAAAGTGATTTTACACTTGTTAAACAAAATGCTCCGATGTATTATTGAACACGATGGCTTTTCTAGAGGAATCCATATCAATGCCACGGGCGCAGTCGGATGCAGGTGCTGTGTGCAGTGTTTGTCCGTGCTTTATGTATTTTTTCTTTTTGTTTTATCCTATTTTATTATTAGTTCAAGTCTTCCATATTTATGCACTGATTCGGACTTTGTTTGAAAAAAAAAACTTTCCAAATTTGTATATTTTTAAGATAGACAATCTCCGTTTATAATTTATTTTTACAAAATATAGTAAGGTATCTTTGTTACAATAGCTCCACGCAGAAGGTCCTGAGGAAATTAATTTCCCTCAGGATCTATGTCATCTTTGGGGATGTTGTATGAAGATTTTTTAAAAGGAAGTAGAGGAGGAGAAGAAGATATGGGAAGGAAAAAGTATAAGGAATCTGGGGGTCAGTATGTCCAGGAGTGTGAACTGATCCCTTCAACTGCGGTGCAAGACGAGAAAATCCTGAAGAGGCAAAAAAGTTTCCTCCAACCAGTCTCTCCAAATCCTCACCGCCACACAGTAGCCAAGGCCTAGACAATCATATCCCCATAAACCCGAAACCCCTGCTAAGTCACCAAACACTTGTGATGACCTATGGCATAGGTGTTGGTTATCCAATAAATGGTTCTATGAGCGGCCAAGTAAGTTTAAATAGACTTACCTTGACCTGGTACCTTTTTTCCTCGGTATCTATTTTCAAAAAAGCAGTAGTACACGCTATGAACGCCATGCGCCTTTCGAATGTTCTGTGGGGATGTCCCCACACTTCTAGCTTGCTAGAACGTGTTTGAAATTATTTTGTCTTTCGGATTCCAAGATATTTGCGTGGCCCAGCAAGCCCCTTGGTTCAACTATCCCCGCCCAACCCTACATAATAATCTAAGCAAGAGATCACATTATATTTAAGTCGCGCTTCATTAAAATTACTTTCTCACTCCTTTTAATGTTTATTCAATGACATTTCCACAATTTATCAATGCCATTGCTGTGGTTGTGTCATATTTATTTTTACCTGGATTTTCCATGTTGCGGTAAATAACGTTATTTCGCTGACGGATACTTATCTGAGCTCTCATACACACATCACAAAGGGCTGCGCGATACGAACGAGCCACACAAAAAATGCAATAATGATATCATGCAATGTTGTATTTATTTATTTTGAATTTCACGCCCTGCTGGGCTTTTACGTGTTTATTTTTTAACACAAAGAACATCTGAACGTAGCAAAAACAAATTACTACACCATGCAAAATAAAAAGACAGTAGATTGGTAATTGTACAATAATAATTACATGAAGTAAGTCGAATCTGAGCTAGGCAGTTTGTTTATTTAGATTTGTTGTTCTGCTTTCCGATATAAAATTTATTAAAACGTGTATATATTTAGTGATTGAAATATGTCAATAACATCCTTTAAGCATTGCCCGTGTACTGTATACAGTGAAAGCGTGTATAAAATTAAAATTTTCCACAATAAAACGGTTGATTTTGCAAGGTATATAGACAGAAATAAAGTCAATTATTGAGTTTATGATTTTATAAATGTTTAAATTTTATATTTATTTTAATAAATTTTGTTGACACAATAGATAAACATAATTGACACATTCCCTCGTAAATACCAACGACTAAATAAAATACCTTAAGAGAGGACTTGGCATACCAATAAAACATTCTGTCCAAACATTCATAGGAAAATGCCGGCCAAAATGGCTGCAACTCTGGACCGTTTCCATGGTTATTATTCAGTGGGTTGACATTTTGGGGCAATAACTAATAATAACTTATCACATTTTTGTTTGTACAGTACTGAATTTAATCGTAATAATTTTTCTGACAAGACGTAAACCATCTAATAAATTAAACTAGAGGACATCGAACCGGAGTTATTTAGGATACACCACCGAATTTTTTTTTTAATGGTAAATACTCGTAATTTAATTTATATTAGCAGAACGTTGCCAAACATATAGACATAAATTAAGATTTCAATTTCATTCATATACCTCTTGCATCTTCTTAATGTTTTCCCGAACTAAATCATAAATAGTAATTTTTCGAAGAAACTTTGAAAAGGTTTTCATAAATAGTGTTTGCGGCGCACTAGACAAGGAGTCCAAGTTAGCGTGTTCCCTTCCTCGTATGCTTAGTCCTTCCTTAAACAACTGTTCGCTTTATTCGATTTTGTACTAACCAATCTCCACTGTATCAATTAAGAATGTGGAGTCACTGATGGTGTTTACTCTCTTAACGGTCTACCCTGGGTGGGAGGTGGGGAGAGTACCCAACCTAGTCCGATACTTCCTAGTTCCTACTCCTGCTGTGGAAAACTCCTCGTGGAAAGCTCGCCTCTAGTTTTCCCGAGTAAATTTGTTGAGACTGCAATTTCACGTTTCTCATTAGGGGGCTTAAAAGAAATGTCTCCAGTCTTACACTTTATAAATACACGAACATGGCGGACCGCGGCCAGCTTTTTGTACTTGTGCTTAATGTAGCCGTGGAGAACTCTGTTTGAGATGCTGTTGTAAGACGGGATGAGAGGCGGTAGTCTTGTGTCACTGAGAGTAAATACACATTTTGCTAGACCCTCATGCTGATTATTATTTATAACCTGCATCTTACAGGTTCAACGAAATCTTGTTTGCACCCACCTATTTTCGTAACACGTCTTAAAGATAAAAAACCTTGTCAGCATCAACAGCTTTTATTTTGTTGTATTTGTTTTTATTAATTTTTAAGGATGTTGATAGGGTTTTTTCCATTCATTCTTCAGTTTTATTTTAAGAATAAACTCTTGAAGCGGGTTTCAAAGGCACAATTTCAACTAACTTTTTAATAGATGTTAAAAAATCTTAATGTTATAGTTACCTGCTTTGTCTTATTGGTATATTTTCGTTCGAAATTTCCACGAAATTAAATTAAGCTCTTTTATTTCAAAACTAGAGTTATCCCACTTATTTTCAACATTATTTGGCAGAGAGTAAATAACAGTTAAGCTTTTTTTCTTGGTAAATCTCTTTGTATGATGATATCTTATGCTATATTTATCAGCGACTTACAGAATTCTATTAAAAACTGTAGCATTGACTTAAAACATTTTTTTGTTCACGTCGTGTCGGTAGATTGTTGATTTGAAAAGTTAAAGTAGATGTAAGGCGAAGGTTCGATAGCGAAGTGGGAAGTTTTGGTCTCGCTACATTCACCCCGTCGGCCATTGCAGTCCCCCCTTTCCTCCCCGCCCCACTTCCACGGCTTCTGGCTTCCACCCTCCCATGAGGAGCAGCATTTTCCCCTACTAAGATTTCCCCCTATCTTTGAGCAAAGCCTATCGCAGAGATATCTAATTTTCGAGGTGCAAACGCCAATCTTTTAGGAAGTGGAATATCAACTCATTCAATATTTTCAATAAGTTCAATAATTTGAAATTTTTTTAACCAATTCACTTTCATTCTACCGATATCTATAAAAATTATATTCTTCTATATTAGGTACAATCACTGGTTACGCGAAGCTATATTATTTTTACCAAATAAAACAAATAACTTAGTTTTAAACCACTTTATATTTATTATTATATTTGTCGACCGGTTTCGATTGGACTCCATCTTCATCAGGACAATAAAATAAACTAAATCAGGTCAATAAAAATAAAATAGGAATATGCCTGAATAATTTAGAAGCTTTAGAAATTTCAAAATCAAATAAAAATAATTTGCAAATTTTAAACAAACAACTAGAATTAACAAACAGTCCAATTTTAAAGTTGTTCCCTTACTCCTTATGTAACCCCCACCCTTCCTTTACCCCGCCCCCTATCCCTCCACCAACCAGTCTATGATGTTCTCTCCCTCTCCCATATATTGCTTTCTCTCTCTATTTTGTTTACCTTATATTGTTTCTCTGTATTATGATTTAGTTTATTTTATTGTCCTGATGAAGATTGAGTCCAATCGAAACCGGTCGACAAATATAATAATAAATATAAAGTGGTTTAAAACTAAGTTATTTGTTTTATTTGGTATAATGTCAAGCCACAAAGTGTTTGCTTTCTTCGATAATATATTATTTTTAGTTGAAATTTATAATAATGTATTAGCGCAAAAAAAACCCTGAAGTTATATTATAATAAATTGTAGAAGTTATGAATCTTGCAATGATGACAATTTTCTTTATAAACTCTGTATTTATATTTTTTGTTGACAAATTAGAGAGATCTAATCAAATAAATGTAATAATATCAATGGTAATAAGTAGTAAGATTTTTTAAGCATATTACTAATTTTTTTTTAAATTTTTATTTAATGTTTCTTTATTCTTTGAATAGTAAATATATAACAACTGTGGAATTTATGGCCGCCATACTAGGCACATGCCCGTGTTATGGTGGCCGAATTATATGTACATATTTTCTTTATTATAATCTGATATAATCACTAGCGTCTTTTTCGCGTCAGTCTATTAATTCCACTGTTTATGAATCTCACGTTGAGATTTTCTATGAAAATATCAATGGAAATACGCAAACATTAAATCATTGTGGCGTTTTAACTGTGCACTCGTTGTAATAATGTAGAATGATGAAACTACGAACCGCGTCGCGAGCCCTTCTTTGAGAAGTCTTTCGAGTGTTGAGCCTCCCCCTAGGCTCCCTTCACGTGGAATCCGCTGGTGGGGAAGAAAGAACTAATCAATACAATTGTTGGCACGCGGCCGTGTAGTGTGGCATGAAGTACGGAGGCTTGCATCTGATACGGGCTCGGTCTGCGTCTTTTACTGTTCAGCACGCTCGGGTCGCTCGCTTGCCCTGTATCCTACTGTACTGTACTGACCGTACCTCCAACTCTACACTGTACTGCTATTTATGATCTCCTGAGAAGCTCATCGTCCACTCATTTTTTTAGCAGGAATCATGGGAAAACAGAATCAAAAAGCTTTGACTGGTAATGAATTGTTTCTCTAACGGAACCTAGTTTCAAAATTTATCAAATTAAGTTCTGTAAGTGTTTTAGTTTTTATTGTTGTGACAGCTGTTTCGGCGGTCAAGGCCGTCATCATCATATTACCATGTGATAATGCCACATTCAGACGACTTATTTACAACTGTCCTATTTTTATTTGTATGATGTTTTTAGAACGTTAGAGTTTTATATTATGTCTAGATTCGTTCATAACATTTTTTTTGTAGCTACGTTTTATAAAAAAATAGAATTTTGGCGTGTACGATGAAGGAGGTTAACAGTTTCCTTGTTTCGTCATCAACAACTAAATAATATAAAGTCACGATAAAAGAAAAATGAGCCTTTTTGTCCCGGAACGTGTACCTACATATTCTATATCTGTACTATTATATCAAAAGTCAAACAAGCTTATTCCGTCGTTGGTAGGGTAGGGGATGATGTTTAAAGTGACTTATTAATTTTTATTTATTTATACTAGGTTTTTACAGATGTTCGCACTTACGCGAGAACAATCCAGTTATAAAAATCCCGGTTATTGTATAAATAGAGACATACAATTACAAATAATCTACAATTACATACATTAAATACAGATACATACAATTAGAAAAACAGAAACATCACAAGTAAAAAAATAAGTAATAAAAAAAAAATCAAGTAACACACATTACAATGATGATATTATAACTTCAGTAATATTATTATTTAATTTATAAAAACAGTTAATTTATAAATGAAATAATAATATTATTGAATATTTTAAGTTTTCTAATTAAAATGGAGTTCTACAGATTAAACCGGATAATAATTAAAAAAATGACTCAATAAAGTTTTTGGTGAAAACCGATTTACTATGAACATCAATTTCCTGAGACACTTACTGTATTTTTTTTGGTTTTACCTCATGTTTAATTATGGCGGGTTTATCTTAATTATTTTATAATCAGGTGAATACTATTAGTCAAATGCCAATCGTTATTGCCCGGTTACGAAATAGAATAAAACAGTTTGTGAAAATTCCTGAATTATTTTAAGGAATCGTATTGTTTGAGTTTCTTGAATGGCTATCTGAATATTATTTAATTTTTCTATGTACAATATTATGATTTCGGTGACTGTGGTCACAAGTTATGACCCGTAATGCACCTTTGATTCCACTCTTTTGTTATCTAGTAAGCGCATTGCTCGAAGTTAAACTAAAAATAAATTAAACTTATTCTGGTACAACAATTTTCCCAGTTGCGCAGTTTGCAATCAAAAATCTATGAGTGGTGCCATACTTTTGCAACAATATTTTTCTGTAACGTAGCAAACAAAGAAACAGAGTTGCTCCAATGTTTTCCTAAACATGCAATGTACGTATCTCTTATGCAAGTTTTCCTCTGCCGAGATCCTTGGCTCAAAAAGCTTGTGAAGCAATAATAATATAATTTAAAAGTTTATACTGTAATAGAGAAAAGTCAGAATTTTAAACTGGCTGATTGTGGTTTTCCTTTTACGTAACTAACTTAAGAACGAATATGAAATTTCTCGGTAAAATTGGCTGGCTTTATATATGGATGCAACATTTTAATATTTTTATGGGTTATACGGAGGGGGTTTCTCACCATCCTACTAATAGCTTATTCATACTATAAAGTTTATTTTCTATTCACGATTTACGGTTTATTTATTTATTAAGTCCGGAGTTTATTATTCAATACTCGAGCCTATGAATAGTGGCTATAGGTATATTGGATAAGTTGGCCGAGTTTTCTAACTATTGCAAGTATTTTATTTTTAATATTCGTTATAATATGGTTAAGCTATTAGGAGAGTGGTGAGAAACCCCCAGAGTGTAACAGCACGTACCCTAAGGATTTTAACTAGCGATTCCTGAGCATTTTTGGAGTAAATAAAAGTAGGTGTCATTTTGCTATCCGATGATATTTTTTTATATTAAAAACAAAATATATATTCATTTTTTTATAAGAAAAACTATCTTTTATCTTTAAAGTTTATTCCCATCAATATAATATATCATTGAAGAAGAAGATGACGATAAAAATCAATTTTTTTTGAAAAATAAAAGGAACATGTTTGGGCGTTCTATTTTTTTATAAATTAAAAAAAAGGACGCAATGGCTGAATTGGTTAAAACGTATGTCCCGATTAGACCTAACGTTCTGGGTTCGAGTCCCGAAGCGATCGTTTTATTTTTCTGTTTCGTGTTCGTTTTCATATTTTTAAAAATTAGATTATTATTTTTTATCTTCTTTTTCAATGATACAAAATGTATATTTTTCCATATTTGTAAAAAGCATTAACTTTGTGGCATGTCATAATTTACAATAAAAATATATAAATTTGTTTGACCACTTTATTCTTAAACAAACACTACCGGTTTCGTAAGAAGCGTTCCTTCGACAGGAGAATATTAAATCTGATATATGTTTTTCAATCACACGTCGCTAATGATCCCAACCCTAACATCATTGTTTCGGGTGTTACCTTGCTTATGGAACGAGATGCAATGCTTATCAAGTGACCCGTTGGGCTATAAACGCACTACTTTCCTGATTACTCAGTTGTGACGTGTGATGGAAAAATAATTTTTATTGAAAAAAATATCATCGGACAGAAAAATGACATCTACATTTAGTACTCCAAATAAGTTAATAAATTCTTCGGGTACATGCTGTTACATCCCGTATGTTTGTATGTTTCAGAATAATAATTTACAAGTGCTTTGCTTTTCAAACTTCTGACACGTCGCTTCGTTAAACATTTCTGGTTGTGTTGTGTTATGTTATGTATAATGCAATTGAGAGCCAAAGGCAACTCTAGAACAGTGAGGGGAATAGCCACTTAGGGTCTATATTCGGTCACCAGTCACTGCATCGTGTGGAGCTAGTTTCAATTGGACGCCACATGCCGCGGCGTCATAAATTTTTGATAGGGCATTCTGACCAGGTTATTAATTTACAAGATTTCAACACACTGCGCGCTCTATGAATTTTCATCATAAAGCGCTTTGGACAAAATAATTCGTAGGTAACATGTTTATTCCTGCTATCGTTAACCCTTGGTATGCCAGGGGCAAATCGTCAGTCGCCACTATTTTCAAACTATTTTTGTTTTTCTCCATATATGCTCAGTAATCATGGTTACAAATTTTAGGCCAGAAACACTATTAAAAAAGCTATCTTATAATTATGTACTACCAGCGCCTTAAATATTTCTTTTGATCCAAAATTTTTGTTATCTTTTTTTTCTTATTCTTTTACTGTTTTTCTTGTATACTGTTTTTCTTGTATAAAAAAATACGATACCTGTAAATTTGACTGTCCTAGAAGGGGAGATCTACCTAGTTGGACAGTCAAAATCTCAATACAATGTAAATATATTTTTGTTATAACAAAATAAATAAATAAAATAAATAATCGCTTGTTACAATCTTTCAGGAAAATAGAAAAATCAGAAAAAATACGGTCACATCTAGCACGTTCTTTTTTTGATTTTCGATTGAGTTTTGCTAATATTGTCTTCAAGTTAAAAATAAAAATACTAACATACATCATTTCCTTGCCGAGCGAATAAAATTTATTTTAGTATGCTTATAGCATTTTTTAAGGTTAACAATATCATAAAATGGAAGCAAGTGCGGATTTCCTAGTAGCTTAGGTACTAGGGGTTAAGGCGATCCACCTCGGCGTCTGACGAAAAAGCTGGATTGTAGCAAAGGCCAAGAAGTCGTCTACTCGCTATATTTAATTAAAACACCTTTAATAATTCTGGTCGATTAAATCTTCAAGCCAACTACGTATGATTTTGTATTACTTCGCATTGCATTGCTTCATATAGGTTGAAAACTAATACATTATTTTTATCTGATGCAAACCAATTAACGCAGTGCTTTATTTATAATTAATTCCTTGTTTTTCTTGCACAATGCTCGTGAAGTTGGATTTATTATATATAATATCTTGTAAAGATTTATTTATTTCAGGCATTGTTCCCGAAACAAAAGAAATGCGCCATAAATCATTTCGAAATCTAAGCTCATATTGTGCTTGGGCCCGGGCTGTGTGAACCCGCTCTCAGATTAAATCTTGACGATTTTTATTTCCCTCCATGTTTGATATATGGCGATTGTTTTTGTGATCTTTGACATTGTTAGCTTTTTGTTTGCGTTTTGCAATTAGTGATTTAAGCGTCCCCGCCCCTTCTCATCCGTGACAGAACGCGGACTCTCGAGTTATGATCCCCTTAGGAGAATTAAATGACACGCGAAATTTTTACGGTAGTTACTTTTGAAAGGAGCATTTATTCGCACTAAGCCATGCAAAAGAGATAGTAGACATTCAATGCCGCGTTATCGGATGAAGAAAGGAGAAAAACTATTTTTGTTAGAGTCTCTTACCGTAGACGTAGACATTAGCAAAATAAACCCTGTGAAGCCAGTGGTCTCATTTGTAACTAGTAGTTTAATAACTTTGGCCCGGCGCCAGATTGCGTTTTAGGGGATGATAAGGACATTGGGGTTATTTCTAGATTATTAATATTTATCAACGCTTTTTACGGAGAGCTTTACAGCATAATTAAGGAGACTCTCGGGGGCTTTTTCTCGATGTCGCCCAGGCGGATAAAAATCCCTGACAGCTTTCTAAATTTTTCTTGAACAATTTGATACTTTTTACTCGTTATTTAAGATCTATTGATTATTCCTACAAGTTTTATTATTTTGTATTTTGTGTACGTATTGTTAAGATGAATCGTGCACGGAGAAAAATGTTATTCGAAAAAAAACGACCATTTTAATAGTTAAAACTGTTAAAAACGGGACTGAAGTTCTTACGAACAAATTAACAGGGTTTCAATGTTTATTGGCGGGAACATGTAAGAATAATTTGTTGGTGTACGTAATTTCGTACGTATACAACAAATTATTCTTACATTTTCCCGCCAATAAACATTGAAACACTGTTAATTTGTTCGTAAGAACTTCGGTCCCGTTTTCAACCGTTTTTACTACGTAATTTCGTACGTATACCAACAAATTATTCTTACATTTTCCCGCCAATAAACATTGAAACACTGTTAATTTGTTCGTAAGAACTTCGGTCCCGTTTTCAACCGTTTTTACTATTAAAATTATCGTTTTTTCGAAAAACATTTTTCTCCGTGTGACATGCCCAAGTTTAATAGAGGAAATGAAGTAGATAAAATAATCTTTGAAAGCTTTATTACTATTGATCTGCGAAAATAATTACACTTTGGAAATGGACGATTAACTTTGGAACGTAAGGTAAGAAAAACTCAATTTCTTTATGTTCGTAATACGAGCTTGTATTAACCTAATAGACACTTTCAAGACAAAATTCCATCGTTTACAACAATGGAATCATAACGTTGCACACAGCCTTACTAGCTTTCCTTACTAACTTGCCATCGTTTACAACAATGGAATCATAACGTTGCACACAGCCTTACTAGCTTTCCTTACTAACTTGCCATCGTTTACAACAATGGAATCATAACGTTGCACACAGCCTTACTAGCTTTCCTTACTAACTTGCCATCGTTTACAACAATGGAATCATAACGTTGCACACAGCCTTACTAGCTTTCCTTACTAACTTGCCATCGTTTACAACAATGGAATCATAACGTTGCACACAGCCTTACTAGCTTTCCTTACTAACTTGCCATCGTTTACAACAATGGAATCATAACGTTGCACACAGCCTTACTAGCTTTCCTTACTAACTTGCCATCGTTTACAACAATGGAATCACAACGTTGCACACAGCCTTACTAGCTTTCCTTACTAACTTTCCATCGTTTACAACAATGGAATCATAACGTTGCACACAGCCTTACTAGCTTTCCTTACTAACTTGCCATCGTTTACAACAATGGAATCATAACGTTGCACACAGCCTTACTAGCTTTCCTTACTAACTTGCCATCGTTTACAACAATGGAATCATAACGTTGCACACAGCCTTATAGCCCAGTCAATGAACGCATTGAACTCGGACAAATTAGGGGAAAGCTGAATTTTTGCAGGTGGATAGTACTTTTTACAGGGAGTATTTTCCAAAAAAGTCCCCACCCCTCCCCCGCTTGCTTCCCCCCCTGCCCCCCTCCAAACTTTGAAATTGTAGAGTTCTGCAAAATCCATTATATCTCCTAAACTATAATATATATCTGAAAAAACATTTCACCGTTATACTTCTTAAAAAGCTGTTTAAAAAAAAAGATTTAATATATTTTTTGATATCTACTACGGTTTGGCAAATAATAATGACATTGTCGCGGAAAAATTTTTTTTTTTTCAAAAATTTTTGATTAAAATGTGAATATTTTTTTGGTCTGAGGAAACACGCAAAAATATTTCAAACGAACTATTTGCCAAATTTAATAAGCTTTAAAGCGATATATAACATTGCCTACTTTTTTCTTTAATATTGGCCAAAATCCGAATCAATCGCAGGGCGGCACGGCGCGCCGCGGCGCGCAAGTGACGGTAAGGCCTAACCCTCTGTGGTTGTAGGTGGCCGATTTGTGCTTAGGAAGCATTATTTTGGTTACAGATTGAAATATTAAGTACTTTTTAATTGATTCACGATATGAAAATACTTAACAATAAATAGTCTTTGCAATAAAAGTATGTAAAGAATAACAATACAAAAATTATATAACTTTTCAGGGACTAATGAATATTTTTTTTTTTTTTTTTTTATTTAACATTCTTTTTTTACATATTTGAACATTAAGTCCCGTTAAACTGATTTATATCAGTTTGTCAACGGGTTCTTTTACAAATAATTTTTAGAGAATTTATAAAATATACATTATATATACATACATTCACATATTTTTACATATATAAAATAAAGAGCAGAGGAAAAACGAAAGAAAGAAGAAGAAAAAAGATTATAAAAATGGAAAAAACATTAAAAACGAAAATTAGAAATACGGACGTTAGTACAAAAAAATTCTTTCACATAACCATTTTTTTAGCATACATTTTCTTCTGAAAGTCAATTCACAGTTTTTTATTGAATTTGGTAACATGTTGTAAATTATTGGTACGAGGTATTCTAGAGTTCTTTGACCGTATTTATTTAGGTATCTGGGAATAACAAGTCCATTGTTTGCAGTTAGTCTTGTATTATGAACATGAACCACTATTTTATTATACTCAGATTGAGATGTATGCTGATTCGCAATTTTGAACCACAATATAGCACGAACAGATAATAAATTCACAGAGTTATATAGTAATGATTTTGATACATCATGTCTTTGTTCGTATTCAGCTTTGTTTAATAATAATTTTACTAAGGAATATTGTAAATTTTGCACTGAAAGAAGATTTGTTTTTGTTGAATGTCCCCATGTAGTTATTCCATATCTTATTAGGGATTCTGCCAATGATAGATATATTATTCTAAGGGTATTCAGTGGAATAAAAAACTTCAGTCTATAAAGTTTGCTCACTATAGCTCTAAGCCTTGTGCAAACTTTTTGTATATGTAAATCCCATTTAAAATTACAATCTATTGTTAAGCCTAGATATACATATTTTGAAACAAGTTCAATACTTTTACAAGAGCATGGTTGTATTACAGAATTATGGATGCAATCAAAATCATGAGAAACAATTTTAGGAGTTATGGTGATATTGGCATGAGGAGATCTTATGTGCATAAGCTTCGTTTTTTTAGCATTGATTATTAATCCTACATCATGTGACCATTTTTGAAGAGTGACAAAGTCAATTTGCAGTAAAATACTCGCCATTAATAAATCCTCGTGTGAAATAACTAAGGCAGTGTCGTCAGCATAAACATAATGTTTTACATGAGAGAAAATCAATTTCATTGCAGTAACATATATAATATACAAGGTAGGGCCTAGTATGGACCCTTGTGGTACGCCGGCGAAAACTTTCTTTTTTTTGCTATAATGATCTAAAATTTTTACACAAATCTTTCTATTTTCAAAGTAATTGACAAATAATTTATGTAACTTTCCTGTAATTCCAATTGCTTCAAGAGTTTCCAGTAATTTACTATGATCAATAGTATCAAACGCCTTTGAATTATCAATAAATAATACGAGTACATGTTTTCTTTTATTAAGATCATTATTAATTATGTTTGAAAAATCTTGAAGTAGTATATCTGTGCTCTTTTTTTTCTGGAAACCATATTGATGGGTATCAATAATAGAAAATTTTTCAAGGTACTTTATTAATTTTATAGATATATATTTTTCTAGGATCTTTTCAATTGCAGGTAAAATACTGATCGGTCTATAGTTTTCAATTTCACTGTGTTTACCACCTTTGTAGATGGGTCGGATGATGCTACATTTGAGGTCCTCTGGTATAATTGCCTCCGTTAAAATCATATTAATTAATTGAGTTAAAATAGGTCCTAAGATATCAAAATGTTTTTTAATATCAGACATTCTAATTTTATCTATCCCCGGCGACTGGCTATTTTTTAAACTTCTAACTACTTTTTCGATATCACAGAGTTTTGCTTGTGTTAAGAGCATGCTGTGTGGAAGTCTATGTGTTTGAATATTAAAAGCTTTTTTATCACATCTATGTAATAATTGCCTAACATTATCAGAAAAGAAATTAGCAAAATTGTTAGATGTTTGTTCAGTGGTTTGTTCTTTTAAGAAATATTGTGATATTACTTCATCGCAGTTACTTTTACTCTTTCTTCCTAACAATCTGTTTATTTCATCCCACGTTTTCTTTGAGTCTGCAAAATAATTTTTAAATTTTGAGTTGAAAAATTTTAATTTGTTAACACTGATTAATTTTGTAACTTTGTTTCGGGTGCATTTATACTCTCTTTCATAAAATTTATTTGTAGGATTACTTTTCCATCTTTTGTAAAGTGTATCTTTTAATTTGATTTTTGATAATAAATCATCATTTATCCATTCGTTTATGGCATTAGGTCTAATTTGGGGTTTAAAAGACTTTACTACAATACTCTTTTCATAGATTTCATTAAATTTAGTTTTAATTTTATTGTACAGAGCAACGCAATTCAGTTCTTTCAAAAGGATATTCCAATTATATTTTTTTATTTCTTTATCAATACTTTTTTGAGACAGAGTGGTAGTTTTTTCATTTTGTACAATATTTTTGACATGGTAATATACATTTAATCCCGTTATAAAATGATCAGCAATTGTCGAATCAATTACACATGCGGACAAGTTATATTTATTAGATCTAACATATATGTGGTCAATACAAGATTTAGTTATTTGACCAGAAACTATTGCTTCCCTTGTCGTATCATTTATACATTTTATAAGGTAATTACTAGTTAGAATATTTTCATAAGTCATTATATTTGTATCACTTTGATTTAATAAGTTCAGATTAATGTCTCCAAAAAATATTACATTTTCATTAGAGTTTATATAATTACTAAAAAAACAAGAAATTTCATTTAAGAATCCCCCTTTATTGAGGTTAGGTGGTCTATAAATTGCTAAAATATAAAAATTGCATTTATTTGGTAACGTCAATATTCCAAACACATTTTCAAAATGAATGGTTTCAATTTTTTCTTGTTTAAAATATAAATGTTCCTTTATATAAAGCAAAATACCACCTCCTTGTTTATTGCTTCTGCAATAGTAATGCGAATTATAACCTGGAATATCATACAATTTAATAAGTTCCTCATGAATTGCAGTTTCACAAAGCATAATTACATCTATATGTTTTAAACAGTTTTTTTAAATAAGCATGGAGAATATCCCAATACTTGTTTAGTGATCTGATATTTATTTCGACACAGATTAGGTTAGTATTGCAATTTTTTATAATTTGTGCTTGGATCCAACTTTCTAAATTACTTCCGCGGGTAAATTCTACCTCATTATCATTGTCAATATAGTTGAAAGCCATATTAAGTATAATAAAATATCTCACTCATAGCAATCAGTATAAAAGAAAGAAGTCGAAATATAGCATTTATTAATAGATAACCTAGTTGCAAGTCATTGGACATAATAGTGTATGTAGAGAAGGTGTATAAAATATACTTTAATATTGTAGGCATATAAAAAATAAATATAAAAATAGATTTTAATTTTTTGAATCTTGTAAAGAAAACTATCGAACTATTTTTAATAATAGTATTATCCTTGTATATTTTAATATTGGGTTTAGTATTATTTGTTAACATGTGCAGAGAATAACGTTGTAAAGCTATGTACAAAATAGTATTGAAGAATACAAAATAAACTTGAAGAATGTTGCATGAAAGTAGAAAATGTAAAAAGAGTTTTTTGTCTGCATTTTGAATCCATTCATGCAAATGATTAATTTTACAATAATTAACATTTCTCTCATCATCAATATAACTAAAATACATTTTTCATTTGAAAATATTCACCTGAAATCCTACCATCAGCATGCTTAGAATGTAATAGGAGCGAATAATATAAATAAACAATTATTTTTGTAAGAAGGTAACATGTCACAATGTGTGAAATTGTTTTAGTTATATAGTTTGATGTACACATTAAAAGCCTTACATTCATTTGCTGCCAACAACAATATAGTGAGAGTTTACATAATATCACATACGCACGTAAATTAAATTTATTATCTTCATTAATGTTAATTATCAAAGTACTAAAATATAACAAAAGATTCTTATTTAAAATATCTTGTTTCATTTTTCTTTTTGATATGATAAAATTAATATTCAATATTTTGTTCAGCAATTGCAACCATTTTTTTATATATCTTACAGTTGTTTTTGTCATTTGCTCTATGATTAACTGGAAATGTCATTTTATATTTTTCATTTTGAATGCAACAGTTTTTGCAATTTGGTTGTTTGTCCGTGTTCCCGCAATCGCTGTATGTGTGACTGAGACCGCAGTAACTGCAAACAGGCTTTTCGTCCTTCTCTCTCTGCAGACATCTTGCAATACCGTGTCCGAAGCGTAAACATTAGTGACATTGCATAACTGGATTTGCGTCTTCAACAAAGATTCTTTGGTATCCGATTTTAATTTTATCTTTGTTTAAGAGTATTTTCACTATCTACTTCGACCACATAGTTAGATGTATCATTAAATTTATTTTTAATTAATTTCTTGACGTTGAAGAAAGGTTTATGTTCTTTATTTTCCGACATAATTTTAATTTCTTCATTTTGTTCGATGATGTCACAAGTGAAATCTTCTTTATCATAATCATTAAATATTCCCTTGAAAATTAAAGTAGGTTTTTTTTTTGATAATTTTTTAGTATCGATATCATTTATTACTTTTGAGATCTCCATTTGTAATTTCTCCGCGTCCTCTTTTTTTAAACACTCAATGATGATTCTGTTTCGGGATATTTTTTTGATGCCTTCAATACATATTCCCAGTTTACTAATTTTAATATGTTTTTGTATTTTTTTTAGTATTGAGTCAGAAGTGTCACTGCTTGTTTTAGGACTAATCATTAGACAATATTTATTTTTTATATTTTTTTGTTTATTTTGAGGGTATTCATATCTTTTATCTCTATTAGCGATTTCTGTTTTATTTTTATCTTCTGACATTTCAATTGCCAGGTGACCTAATAACGTTAACATATTCGTTAACATATTTATTATTCACTGAACATCACAGTCGTCTTCAAATATTTCATCAGTATTTGAAGGTATGTAACTGCAGTGGCCACACATATCACAAGAGGTTTTACAGTTACGAGAAATCAGCATGAGAAGCTCAATTAGAGCCGCGGTACCTACATGTCATTGATATAGGTGTTAACTTAAATTCTATTCTTTGCCATCTCCACTCATTAGATGATACATCATTTCCTAAGCCATGTTTAAATTGGAGGAATATCCTTAGGAGATGCTGGCGGGCCGCGTTCTTTGTTGGTGGAAGTTGTGCAAAATCAAATTTAGATTTAAGAGACATCTTGGTATTTAAATGCTTAAATTTAAAATGTCTAGCCTCATCAAGATTCTTGTATTTTGCCAATGCGTACTAACGAAAGCGTTCACTATATACAAAGAGCAGATCCTTTTCCACGTGTGGCTGAATGGAACGCTAAGCCACATCTTTCAAATCTGTCGGTGTGGTTATAAGACTTACAGCCTTCATTTTTCCGACAACATACAAAGCAGAGATAGTGTCACATCCTGTGACAGCGTGGGCCAATAATATGAGTTTTCTTTGATCACCATACATATGTGCAAGAAACTGAACAGAATACACTGTACCGGTGTTCGTAGAAATGGCTATTGTTTCCAAAAAAAAGCTTGTTTTCCGTTGGGGGGGCTAATGCTACTAGCAATACTTATCTGTGTCTGTTCCAACAACCACTACAGTGCTACCAAGCTGTAAAGACTTAATCGCCTGACCCCTGTTTCCGTATCAGCATCATCGTTTGCAGTTACTGTATGTATGTTTGCAGCATGACACTTAGTTTTAACAGCATCTAATAACCTCTCCTTGTTGAGAATTGGAGAGAAATTCTATCTGAGGTGTTGTACAGACAGTATCATCAGAAAATATAATTTCAATTGATGTTCTCCTCTCAACTGGTCCTGCTGTTTTGTTGTAGCATTCTCAGTGTAACCATCAAAAACTATTATTACATTTGAACCATACTTTTGAGACACATAATTAGCATATATTTTGGTAATATCATGGAAAGTAGAGTACTACTGCATCTAATAAGTATCAACTATCAAGAATAAATGCAGAATCATCCTTTGTGAAGTTGACATCAACGATACCATCGTCATATGCTTTCATAATGGAAGCTTTCTTACCTTTCTTTAAAGAAACGTCATCAAATAAAGAAGGTGGATGCGAAGCTAGTTCAAACTCAGAGTAGAATTTGAGCTTTTCAGGACTGTCACATACGTATAATATACTATTGAATACCTGCTGATGGTTGATTACAGCTTCTTTAGTTCTAACTCTGACAGATTTATTACTGGCTTGAGTAACAACCATATCCGATCTGTGTAGTTTTACTAAGGAAAAACTTTGCCCTGTCATTTTCTTCATAGCTTTGAACCCTACCTCATAGACATCGTCACATGTTACAGTTGAGTCTGGTACTATTCAGATACTATTCAGTCTGATACTAATTGGCCTGCAGATGCTATTGTGGCGTGGTTACTCGTAATTTCAGGTCCATTATCATTTATTTTATTTTTATTTATTTATTTGTTTATAAGATTTACACAGTACATTTAATATAAGTTGTAAGGTATTTTAAATAAATTACATGGTTTTGTGCCTATTACGTAAATCTGTAAAATGTCAATACGTAATTTCGCCTGGGTTTTAAAGCTAAATTGTGATGAAACTAATGAAAAGAATCAAACATTGGTTGACTAATAAAACATAAATGAAAGAGAATGGGTGGAGAAAATTTTGCATTTTAAAATCAAAAAGTATTTGCTCACTAAAGTTTAATAAAATTACAAGAAATTTAATAATTTTGTTTTGTATGTTCGCATATACATATCATACAATCTCTTCTTAGTTACAGTTGACGTGAACAGATTCAGAGTATCAGAAAATAAATCATCACCCCACGACTGATTTCCGGAATAGCAGGATAAAATTTCACAATGAAATGGCATTTTTTGAATATCTTCTCTGATTATTTCTGCGGCAGCACGTATAATTCTTAAACGTTGCAGATTTTCAATCTTTTCTTTGTTTCTGTACCAGTCATCTAGTATAACTTGAGCGAGACATGCAAAATATACGCATACATCCGATCCGAAAAATAGTCAATTAGTTGTTTTTTTAGAAATTTATCTGAGTACGGAAGATCAGTGCCACAAATGTCTATTACTATTTCTCTTAATTACTCTTATGTAAACTGACATTCGTCAGTATTTTTTTAAGAAATTACAGAATTTATGAAAATTTTTCGATGAATTATCACCTTTAGATCTTCCTGCATACTGAGTTGGTTTACTTTTAAAGAACTTCTTGTAAATGTCGTGATAGCGAGCTTCTGCGGCGACAAGATTAAACACACTTAACAGTTTAGATTTTACTTTTGCACCCCTATTTGCACACCTATCATATATTGTATTGCAAGCATTAATCAATGTTTATCTTATATGTATTTGTTCGAGATTATTATGAGGTAGTTTATGATTAAAAACTGTTTTTGTCACAAAATATAGGTACAGTTCTCCATGAAATTAAAGGTATTTTCTAAATCACGTAGGAATGGCTGAGGTGTACTGGTCGACGGGCTACAATTAACACGTATAAAAGCCTTAATACTACTAGGCCTTGTATTTTTTATCTATAATCTACGTGCACGGTTGCGGTATCCAAAATTGTTAATTTTACATGATTATTGTCATTTATTTAAAAAATAGCGTTAATTAGCATTTGTAACCCTTTCATTACTACAACAACATTTCCTGTAAGGTCTTTTTACAAAAAATACACAATAAGTTCTCTTCAGACATTTTCAGTGCGTCAATTTCTGGTTAATTAAGTTTTTCTCAATGTTTTTACCTGATGAAGAAGGTAAAACGCACAAAAACTTGATACACTTAACGCTTGACACAACAAGTCCAGTATAACGCACAAACCGTGTGTGACATAGGAGATCAAACTATCTTTATATTTTATTTGTTTCAACTTAAAACAACAAGTAGCGACGCGACAAGAGCGACAAACATAACATGTCGCTTGGCCCCGTGCTCCGTGTTACCGCCAGCACGCACACGCCATTAAGCGCTTATCCACTATTTTAGATAATAATAAAGGGTGTAAGTAAACATTGTTATACACGGTTTTAAAGCTTGTTAAATTTGGCAAATGATTTGTTTAAAGTATTTTTTCATATTATCTCAGACAACAAAAATATTCATTTTCAAAAAATAATTTTGCCAAAAATAATTTTTTTTTAACAACAAACTCATTATTATTGGCCAAACTAACGCAGATAATAAAAAAAGTTAAATTATATAATTTTTAGGAAATTTTGTGAGAAGTTCAGCAATGAAATTTTTTTTCTGATATATATTATAGTATAGAAGAAATAATAGGTTTTATAGAACTCTATAATTTCAAAGTTTGGCGGGGACAGGGGGGGAAGCAAGCGGGGGAGGGGTGGGGACTTTTTTGGAAAATACTCCCTAAAAAAAGTACTATCCACCTGTAAAAATTCAGCTTTCCCCTAATTTGTCCGAGTTACGGCCTGTTTTTTGTCTAGATTGACTGGGCTATTACTAGCTTTCCTTACTAACTTGCCATCGTTTACAACAATGGAATCACAACGTTGCACACAGCCTTACTAGCTTTCCTTACTAACTTTCCATCGTTTACAACAATGGAATCATAACGTTGCACACAGCCTTACTAGCTTTCCTTACTAACTTGCCATCGTTTACAACAATGGAATCATAACGTTGCACACAGCCTTACTAGCTTTCCTTACTAACTTGCCATCGTTTACAACAATGGAATCATAACGTTGCACACAGCCTTACTAGCTTTCCTTACTAACTTTCCATCGTTTACAACAATGGAATCATAACGTTGCACACAGCCTTACTAGCTTTCCTTACTAACTTGCCATCGTTTACAACAATGGAATCATAACGTTGCACACAGCCTTACTAGCTTTCCTTACTAACTTGCCATCGTTTACAACAATGGAATCATAACGTTGCACACAGCCTTACTAGCTTTCCTTACTAACTTGCCATCGTTTACAACAATGGAATCATAACGTTGCACACAGCCTTACTAGCTTTCCTTACTAACTTGCCATCGTTTACAACAATGGAATCATAACGTTGCACACAGCCTTACTAGCTTTCCTTACTAACTTGCCATCGTTTACAACAATGGAATCACAACGTTGCACACAGCCTTACTAGCTTTCCTTACTAACTTGCCATCGTTTACAACAATGGAATCATAACGTTGCACACAGCCTTACTAGCTTTCCTTACTAACTTGCCATCGTTTACAACAATGGAATCATAACGTTGCACACAGCCTTATTAGCCAAAAATTCAATCGGTAGTATTAAAACAATCTTGTTTCGATTCCGTGATATAATTCGAACTGAGCAGGAAGTTATTTTATTAAATTTGTTTTAGTTACTCAAACTTCTAGCGATCGAGTTCTAGTTGACACGAAGTAAGAAAGGGAGGGATTCGTGGAATGCGATTTACATGATTATACACTGAATCGTTCTTGTAACCTAGTTTCGGGCAAATTTATAAAATTTAAGAATTATACAAAGGGTGAATGAAACAATGTAAAAAACCAACCTGTAAAAAACTTTTTATATAAAACTTTTTATGTAAAAAACCAACCTGTAAAAAACTTTTTATATAAAACTTCTATTTTAAAATGTCTTTTGTGTGTATGAAATGCCGAATTTCAGATCAATGCGTAGATTGCCACCTAAAGTTGATAGATGCATTGTCATCGACAACGCCTATCTGCCTATCTGCCGAGTTTCAGGTCGACCGGATGTCAGGAAGTGCGTCAATATCCACTTTCAAGATTCTATTTAATAAATTCATTCATTTATTCATTTAAACTTGAACAAACAAAATTGAAATCCAAAGAGATGTTTTTACATTATGTGAATAAAAAGAAACGCAGGTCAAAATATTGTATGGCGTTCTATCATCCCCTAATAATTAGTGTCGTGAGTGTGATCCCGATAATTTACCTTAGATTACTACTGTGTGACATAAGCTGTATATATATATATCTACAGTTGGCGACATATATAAGTAATTGCCTGGTTTTTTAAGGTATCTAAGGTAACTACAGGCAATCCCTGTATTCTTACATAAGTTGTTTTTAATTCGTTATTCTTACCTTACTTTATTCCGTGGTTTATGAGTTTTGTACAGATTACTGACTATTTCTTATAGTAGACGTGACTAGGTTAAATTTTCGGAAGCTAATGGACACCGCATGGTATATAAATTCCAAGAAAAGAACATGGAGGATAGTATTCAACAACTTCCATGGAATAAAAGAGCTGATCTGCTTAAATTCATAAAAATAATGCCTCCCCTTAACTAGTTTTACATTTTACAATTCATGAGTAATATACCTGTTTTCCTGATAATATAAATATTGTAAAATACACATTTTCATTTATTATTCTGTAATATTTTGTATATTTAACATTCGTAAATATTGTACACAAAAATTCCCTGGTATTTGTTTTTAATGTAAAAGCGATTCTTGCGCTTGCTATTTCAATGAAGGTGTCTAACCCGGATTCTTTTTTTTTTTTAAAGAAAGAAAAACATTCCCGGATTACGAATAACCCATTACATTTGGAAATCTCCTACTACCACCACACTAAGCGGAAGATGTTGCTTGTGTTGTGATGGAGGACTTAGCCAGCCGAGGAATTGAACACGGAACGCCTGGGTGGGACCCAAACGCGGTGCCCACTAAACCACTGACCGGTCAACTTAATAGGACCATTAATTAAATCCTAATAAAAGTCAGTGTTAGCCAACGGATTATATTAAGGTTCGGTAAAATATCTATCAGCCGACGAATCAAAATTTCCGGGCGAATGCGTGCTTCTTTCATTTTCCATCGGGGCAATAATGAATCGTTAGTAATTAGATTTTTTTCACGTTAAAAGCTCTCGCTCGGCTCGAAAACGATGAAATGCTTTTGATTATTTTTGCCAATGTATTTTTAAAGCTTTTCTAATGGCGCTGAACGAAATGGTTTTAACGGCGGAACGAGAGCTGACGCTTTCAAGCTGAATTTATTTTTCGGGTGTCAATTATATCGCGGCTTCACGGGAGTGTCGCTGATGGATCAAATGTTAAAATCATAATATTATTTATGCCGACTTTGTTGATTGATTTTATTTAAAAAAAAAAACCACCCCTCAATTTACTTCGGGTTATTTATTTATAATCTATAGGTATGTTATGTACCTTTATCCTACTCTTGATAAAAAACAAACTTTCTGAGTGAATTTCGTTTTATCCAATTTAAAAGACTTGGTGGGATCAGCATTTTCCTTACCAATTTGCCTAAGGAAGGTTTCGCGGCGGGTTGGAACAAACTTTAGGCATTAAAGATTTAAAAGAGAAATGATGACATACAGCCCTACTGTATCTCATAATTCCAGAAAATGAAGACAGATTGCGGTCGTATTTCAAAAGGTTACAATTTTTGCGGAAAGGTTTTCTTAAATTCTAAACACAGACGACACAAGAACAGAATTATACGTCCACCATCTTGGACTTAAAATATTATCGGTCATTGGGGGTTTTTATTTTTTTACTGTTCACATTTAAACTTTTTTTTTAATATTAAATTATAATTGGATTTTGGTGAATAATCACTCCTAGAACCCTTTTTTAAAATCAATCCAACGCTGGGCACACTTAAACCATCGAGGCTATTCACTGAATCTGCGATAAAAGCGAATTGATTGAATTTTTTTTTGCGTTGAAAGACTCATTTCAGACTATTGTTCTTCTTGGCATATTGCTTCGCCTTTAAATCAATCGTTCTCCTCTTAGCTTGTGGACTGAATTGATTTGTAATTCTTTAATACGCTCGCCTTTGTTCCAGTCCTCCTTATCTCCGCAAGTCTCTTCTGAGAGAGTATTTTCACTCCTTCCTCGGCTTGTGAAGCTGTGAAGCTGGCTGGCAAGAGAGTAATTTGAATTTTCCCCACTTCCCTGTGAAGAGCAGCGGCATAAAGAATTCCTCTCCCCTTTCAGTCATCCTCCCCACTGTCATCCCTGAATATTAGATTGAACACGATATTGACTGATATTCGGCTGAAGCCGTTTGTTGAAAGGCTTCGTTCAAGGAGAAATTATTTTAGGATATAAGGGTTCGCGTTATGTTTTGAGTTTAGGCTTTGGCCATTGTCATGATATGGCTTATCTGTGAGCTCATTCAGATTGACAATTTAACGGATTTAATTGTGGTAAGGACGGCATCAAATAAAATAATATGCTTAACAATAGGTCTACCTATAGAATTGAGAAAAAATAGATGGTCTTTATTAAAAATTGAAATATTATTACTATAATAAAATACTATTCCCAAATCGTTCAAAAATATCATTTTGAATTGAAAAGTTAATTTTAAACATAGCCGATTTCTTCGTCACCTTAGATTGCTCGAAAGCTTTATGACATATTTCCCCATTTCCTTTGGCTCGTAAGCTATCTTTGCTGTCCGTAGAAAATCGAGAAAAAATTAATTAAATATATCACCGGCTACGTTTCCTGCTACACCCGCAGCGGCATTCCAAATTAATTCCGTTCTTCCTTTTCTCGTTCCTGGATTTGGCTATTCAGACAGCGTAGAAATATTTATGGAAAAACTGCACGTTCGTGTGTTGAAATTTTATTTCACAAAAGCTTTCTTCAAACTCCGTCCTTTGCCACAATAAAGTCATTCACTCTACGCAAGAGAAGATCCAGAATATCCGATAAACATTTTGCATTATTCCTACTTATGTTGTTAAGCGTATGTTGGCGTGTTCGTATTTTTTGTTTGGATTATTTATTCTTCATACATTACGTACAGTATTGTAGATTTTATCTATTTAACGTGGTTTACAATTTGGGCAATCCAACGATTTTCTTTATTGTGAGAATGTACGCAACTTCTTTACATTAATCGAATGTATTAATCGAATGGATGTGCCTACGAAGCTTTTTTTCTGTAATTAGCAGAATTCTTTTTGTAATAGGTACTACGTTCAGATTGGTTTTTATTACTACTATTTCGCAAGCATTCGTCGACAAAAAGCTTCCCTTGCAGGATTCCTATGTGGAAAGAATGTAGTTGATATATTTTTAAGATTTCATGGATATTTGATTTCCATATTCCCTTTTTTTATTAGCTGATTTTAAATAAATAAATAATTATTAAACAATACTTCCTTGTCTAAATTAATAGTAATAATCTTTGTTCCTGAAAAATAATTGGCATGTGTGATACCATTTTAGAATCTCCAGCCATCAAGGCCCCATCACATAAAAAATACACAAATTTAGCTCAAATTTTAGAAAAAAATACGAAAGCACTAATTAAGTTCTGACAACACTACTATTCAAAAATTGTATTAAAACAGTGAAAAAAAAATCTTCATTTTTAGACCATGGCACCGAAGAGAAGGATGTCAATTTTTTTTAGTAAACATGTTATTCCGATTTTTGAACCACGGCCTTGTGTTCCCCCAATCGCAGTTGGAAGTTTATGCATTACTTACCAGACACCTAGTAGGTATATTTAAAAAAAATAATATGATCCATAGCTCGTGGTAAAAATATCGTTGCGGAAAAGCTATACGCATTTCATGGAGCCATAACTCAATTTTCTTGAGTACGAGAGTTTACTGTATATTTGTGAAAATATACACATAAGTACTACTAAGATAATATTAGAAGCTGTCAGTCGACTCCATATTTTATATTTTATTCGCAATATCAGAATAATAATTCACCATGCATATTATCAATCATCCACTATCAAATTATTAATTAAAATTGACCATGAAGAAGTTCCGCCCACGTTGGTTGGTCGGCCCTACAGCACTAACACTCTGAAGGTTCGGGTTTCAATTTAAATTAAAAAGTTTTCCTTTCCTCGGTCTCGGGTTTCATCTCGAGCAAAGCGGCGGAGGATATTCCTCTTAGATAAATTGTTTGGGAACTGTCCGAAACAAAGTCGTGCTTTATTTATATACTAGCGCAGACTCGTAAAAAAATCATGGGATATTATAATTGTATGATTTGTGAATCTCGTTGCCTTTCAAAAACAAATATTTATAAAGGTAGTATCAAACACGGTCACCATCTTGAACCGGTACGCAACGTTTAAATTTACATACAGATGAAATCCCAAATGGTCGAGTTGAAACAGGACCTCGCTACGCTTAGAGAATAATAATAATTTTTGTATTTTTAACAATTTTTCGTATTTGCTTTTCACTTACCTTCAGACTCACAACATACCCCAATAGGGTATTTTCACAAACGTGGGATTATGTTGAAAATGTATGCAATATTTAAAGATGATTTTTCTGATTTTAATCATCCTATTAAAAATGTTTGTTTTTTACGTTTTCATTCAAATTTATTCATTTTAAAAACGCTCAAAAATCTACGAAACCAAAACATCCATGTTTCCACACCGTACAGAAATATGCGGAAAATCGACGCCCTTTGAGATTTTATATCAAATTAATATAAATTATATCCCCTGTTCATTTTAATTACCGTAGACCATCTAGATATCTATTTGTCAGGACGATTTTCCGTGGATTAATTAGCAATACCTACATTTATTAGCATGTTTCTATTAAAACCTATTCAATTATGATTAAGTCCATTTCTGTAAATGTCCACATTGCGTGATGACTTGTACCCTTATACCTGACACGACATTAAATCCAAAACACGGCCGTAAAATAATACATAAAATATAAAGCAAGCTGTTCATGGAAAAGTTTCGTGCTCTGGGGTAATTACAGAGTAAAGGTAGAGTAAAAATAATTTGACAGTTTGCTTTTTGTTTGGGAAATTTCGTCGGCTAATTCGCGGCAACAAAACTCGCAAAAGTTAACTCATATTTCAGAGTTATTCGGACTCGAAGATTTATTCCTAGAATTTTGACTACCCGGAAAAGCGTCCTTATTCTTTGGAATACCGAATATCACTTCCACAACGTTCCATTCGCCTACTTAAGAAAATAAAAATGATAATGTTGGGAATGCAATAACTTTTTTTAAAATTAGCTTTATAAGGCGTCTAAATGTATTGGAAAAGAATGCTTTAAAATTTTTGTTTTGTGGTGTGGCTATGCTAATACTGTTTTAACTTCCAAAGATACCTTAACTGCGATGAAGAAACTGGCAGGCGTCATATTAATCGATTTTTAACTACCGCAGTACTATCAATTTTATTTGTCTTGAATATTTTATCTGATTGCTTCTTTTCAAGTATTTGATCCACTTTGTATTTTTTTGTCTGAGCGCAGCGAAGTTCTGTTTTAACTCGACCATTTAGCATATCTCTGTAACGTTCCGGTTCAAGATGATGGCCGTTTTAACGGTCCAGTAAAGATTATATTTTCAAATGTGAAATCGTTGTGTTTACCTATTATTTAAACCTACCTACCAAGCTTATGATTTCAGACTATGTTTTGGTTTTGATTTAAAATAAAAGGAAATTAGAAACACACTGTTTTCGACGCGATATCTACTGTTCACAGAACTACTAGTAAAATTCAATTTATATTATTTTTATACAATGGAAATTTGTATACTAAGTGCAAGTAGCTTGCCAGCAGGAGATTGGTTCAAAAATGTATAGGTATATAAAACAACAATCAGTTTAAATAATCAATTAAAGAGCAGCACCATAGTATGATAATGATAACAAAATGTCAAAAATCAATAAACATGATTTTGAAATATATACATAAAACAATATAATAGTTTTGTTTTAGTGAGAACCACTAGATGCATCGCTAATTAAAACTTATTTGGCCAGCACTATGTACTAATGATTTACGCCCGATTTCTGAATTGCATTTTGGTAAATGTGATCACGTGATTCCAACCGCACTCAGTGTGCTTTCATTCCTGCAATTTCCACTGCTCGCTACCCACGCACGAGAGTTGGAATGGTGCAATTTATGCTAGATTTAATTTACTTTATTCATTTTACTTAACAAGTTTTAATGGTTATACGTGCGTTCATATCCACTATTATAATATTAATCGGTCTTGGCAGAGGGAAATCGATTTCAATATCGCAAGTTCGAACGATCCAAAGTTCCCGCATAACCGAATTACTAAGGTACACAAGTAGAATTGAGTTTGCGCGCTCAAATTAATCCATACTTAATACTCAACAAGTCACAGTTAATCCGAATCGATCTCGGCCGGAGTTGTTCGTTGTTCCGAATGCCTGGGCTTAAATATTAAATGCCTTTACGATTCAACTGGGAAACTTGTACATCGGGTTCGCACGAACCACCACCGTAGGCCGTTGCTGGTTCTATCTACCCAACGGAAGATGGTCTCAGCGAAATGAAGTGTAAGATTTCAATAAATGAAAACTATAAATGCCAGAAAACATATTTAGCATAGATTTGATATTCAATTAATTTAGTATAAAAATGACTGGTTATGCAGCAAAATAATATGTTCTTCCTTTTTTTGGTCTCGAAGTAATTTTAAATAAATTAATGTTATTTTATATTATCAAAGATGTTTTCTTACCTCTGTATATTTTAAGTTGCATCAAATGTATTGTGCGTGTTGAAAGTACCACCGATGGCTTGCTAGTGTAATTTTGAAAAACAATCAATTATTTTGAATATTTTTACATGAAAAAATTAATACATCAAAAAATCACCTAGGATTCTTCATTGTGAATTTTGCTCTCGTCGGTTCAACTTGGAAGTCCTAAATTGTTTGTCAAGAAATACAAAATTGTAATTGTGTGAGGTGCTGGGATGCCATCTCAGAGTGTCAAGAGTCGCTTTTGCAGGAAGACGATCGCTTACGGGTTGGTGCAACTTTTTTATGCTTTTTGGCAATTTCGGATTACCATTTTTGAGATATTTTGTGTGCACAGTAAATTCACACTTCATTGTTTTTTAAGAGTAGAATGCCCGCTTAGTTTTGGAGCTGTTTATAAGTCCCAGGCTTATACAACGACGTATTATTTTTACATTATTTCCATGAAGAAATTCAAAGGTATTAAACAGGATATCAGATGTGAGATGAAAAACAAACACAAAAGCGATAATGCGTACTCGTACACACCACATTCAAACTAAGCCATTACATATTACAACTCACTAGTGCAATGTATCTCCGGTTGGGGTTGCGTTAAGAATCGACAATCCCATTTCACGCATCTAATTTGCAATCTTTTCTGTTACATTAATTAGAATCTTCGCCTAGGTCGCCATTCTTACGGAGGACAGTAGCTTCCCTTAAGCACTCGAAGATTCCGACCCATTAGGTTGTGATCTTCCAAGAATGTACGAAAACCGAAGAACATTCTAAATTAATGCACGATTTCAAGATGAACGAACGCCACAATCATGTCTCTGGTATAGCCCTACCGAGTATTGCTCAAAATATTTATAAATTTGTTTAATATTCTGTCAATTAAACTGAGCTATGTAGAAAATAAAATAAAAACCAATCTTGGGGAAAACCAATCTCAAAAATGGGGCTCGTTTTTATTATATCTGACGAAGAAACCATTGGTTTTGAAACATGTTGATAATTGTACACGTGTTTACAAAGTGATTTGTTTTTATTTAATTAAAATGACCCCACGAAGTGAATTGATTATTGAAGAAGAAAATATCTAGAAAATCTTTAAACAAAATGTTTTATCTGTCTTTTTTAACGTATTTGAACTATTCAAGAGATGGGGCTTGTTCCCCTTTGTCTTGACGTAAAGAAATTCGTGACACTTTTGACAGTAACACGTCAAATATATTTTGGGTGCTATGTGTTTTAGCTCCTTTTGAATTACCTACGCCATTTAAAAAGGAATAGGTAGCTAGTTAATCTGATTTTTAATATGTAATTTTATTCATTGAAATCCTTTTATTCTTGGTTGGTTTATTTTCTTTGATAAAAAATTGTGGTTATTCCCTTCTGTTATTTCATAGTTAAATTATGTTTCGCTTCATTATTCGCAATTGCTTAATTTAATTGTCTTATCATATTCTCATTGTTGTAACTCTGAAATATTTTTTTTACGATTTCTGAGAATTAAATTTGTGACGTTGATGTCAGCAAATCCTCATTACGTTACACTAAAGCGCAAAAATACATTTTATTTACCGTAACGTAATTTCTTCATTTAAACATTAGAACATTCAGTATACGGCAGAATAAGCTAGTAGGAACTCGTATTTCATTGGAAAGTTTAAAAAAATCACACATTGTTTGACATTATCAGCTGTTTATTTAGACGATGATTGTTCACGCTGAAGTTATTTGTGGCATTTCGTTATCTTATCAAAGTTCGCCTGGAAATATGATCTCAGTGCTAAACAGCGCACACTCAATAAACACACATGAGTCTAACCATTCAAAATAAGGTATCCGTGGGAGAATGGAGAAATATTGAGCCACACCTGTACAGTATACGCGCTCTTTATTATTTATTTTCAATAATATGCTATGGTGCGTTATCTTCAAATAATGCAGACTGATATTATCTTTATAAGTTTCACTGTCCTCTTTATCTTTCAATCCTAGATTATCAGAAGGTTGTTAGGTGACAAATAAACAATTTGTTTATTTGTCACCTAAGAGCGCTCGCAGACGAGAGACTTTAGCCATGCGGCAACTATTTCGTCGCAGTTATCTGATTGATTTTAATTGCGGCAACTATCTTCTGTCGGCGTTCATTCCGGCGATGAAATTCAAAGAGGCAGCAGCACTGCGGTTTGTGCTCTTTTAATCAGACGTAGAAAAAATGACTATTCTCAAATTGCCCCTCATGTCCTCCTGTGTGGAGTTAATGTAAAAAAAAATCTTTACGTTTTACGTAGATTGTCGATTTTTGGAGCTTTCTAAGGCCGCAGAAATATTACACCGAAAAGCCTCCCTTAAAGGGTTGATGGCGCGTCGGAAAGGTTTCGGATTATCTTGGGCTTGAATTACACTTCCTTGGATAATTTTCTTTGTACTTTTCATGTTTCCTCGGACTTTCACGCATTTCACAGTTAGGACCAGTTGTTTCGGAAAATTTCTCGTTTGAATTTCCCTCAAATCGACATTCACCGAAAAATTGGGTTGTTTCAACCTCCGTCAGAAGAAATTTCATCGAAAATTCCATAGGACCAGTTGTTTCGGAATTCCCTTCAAATTTGAATTTCCTTCAAATTTGAATTTCCTTCAAATCGTCATTCACCGAAAAATTCGGTTGTTTCAACTTCCGTCAGCAGTAAATAGCAACAAATAACGTTCGATAAATTTGAAAATTTTAAGTTAAATTTTAACCCAATTTTTCGGTGAATGTCGATTTGAAGAAAATTCAAACGTGAAATTTTCCGAAACAACTGGTCCTTACTAAAATACGAGCATCTATCCAATTTCATACGTTTAACATGATTAAAAAAACAAAATATTTTCATAAATATTATGCTGAAATCACGCGTGCTTCATAAATACAATAATATTACTTGCTTGATATCAAAGTCCACAGTAAAATTGTGTATGTTAGGGAATTGAATAATAAACTTCAAAGGCAAAGAAATACGTTTATTTTCAATTTATTTTGCAACATAATATGACCTCTATAGGCTTTCACTTTATTTCATATATTATATTTGTTTTAAAAAGGTTTCGTGAGGTATTTTCAGACGGATCCTTTTTTATCTTTATGATTTTCGATTTCCCGCCACCATTCAAACGCAACCAGCAAGCAACAATGGGATCAAATGATATTAAACTTCGTAAGTCAGCTTTCAATTTCACGGGATATTGAACCTTATAGCGGAGGACTAAAGTAGGCAAGTGGGAGTGTTGGAATTGTATAAAGTAGTGATTATATCCTTTGCACGCGATATGGTGGTTGGTTTTGAGGCCGCGCGCCCCGGTGCAAACAGTTTATTCAGCAATCCTCCCGAATTTTCTGCTTTTCCCGTATCTATCTTCTGATTATTTATCAATATTTGATGTGTATTCCATTACGGGCCGCGCTCATACGCTGGTTTCACTTCAATTGAGATTGTTAAATTGGGATTGTGCGGGACATGTGTTTCCTCTTTGAATTTGAAATATAATTTAATATTGACTCATCACCGACGTATCTAAACATTCCCATATTTGAGAGCGTCTTAGATAATATCTTATCTGGCTACCAACTGAAGCAAGTGAATCAAAAGACTCATTAGAAATTTGATTGAAACTCACTTAGGGCCGTCTGTTTCAACGCAGCTACAATAAAAGTTAAACTGGCTAGCTTGTAAGTTTAACTTTTACTCTAGCCAGCGTTGAAACAGACGGCCCAAAGTTATAGCTAAATTAACTGGATGATGTGATCACTGATTAAGATCACAAAAAACATCATATCATTGCTTTCGAGAAATTATGATACCGCTTAGCATTTATCGCAAATCAACTTCTACGATATCTTCCGCTATTTTTACGAGCCGTAAATTTTCTATATCCCCGGGGCAAGTTACAAAGAGGCTACACAGCAAATGTTGAGTTTTACACGATCAATCTCCCTTGTCGATATTGTATCACGCATCGAGAACACGGTTTGTTATTTCGGTCCTTTGAAACTTTTTCGTTTGGATTACAAAAATATAACGGGAGAAACTTTCCAACGGACTACTTAACTTTTCTCGGACAGTGACTTACTTTTGTAGGGCGGTCGTAAAATTTCTTTTGGTGGTCGTTAAACACCCTATCGCACCCAAAGTTATTACGCAAATATAATGCTTTTGCCATGTGGTCAAAGTGTTGAATATCCAATACTGCACGGAGAAAAATGTTATTCTAAAATACGATCATTTTATTTGTAAAAAAGGTTAAAAACTTACTGTTAAAGGGACTTACGAACAAATTAACAGGGTTTCAATGTTCATTGGCGGGAAAATCTAAGAATAATTTGTTAGTATACGTACGAAATTACTTATACCAACAAATTATTCTTAAATTTTCCCGCCAATAAACATTGAGACCCTGTTAATTTGTTCGTAAGAACTTCAGTCCCGTTTTTAACCGTTTTTACGAATAAAATGATCGTATTTTAGAATAACATTTTTCTCCGTGTGTGCTTTACTTTTTGTACGCTTCACGGCCGTTTTAATACGAAGTTTTTGTAAATGGCTTGAATGGAACTCCCGTGACTTATTATTTTTTTTTCGAAACATCAACCAATAAGCACTCCGCTTGTTGTCCCAGAAAATTAAATATCTCAATGCCTGCCTATATACGAAGCACTCTACATTGGGTTAATTTCAGAGCCAGGTAAGTGTTAAAACATGTAAGAGTAGGTACCTTACTGGAAGATAAGAAATTAAATTTCGTAATCTACGTTGATGTGGGATGATTGGAAATGACGCCTACCGGGTAAAGGTTTAGTATATACTGCAGTGTTTTTTTACGTGGAAGTAGGTCACCATTGTGAGTACTTGCCTGTTTAGATGTGGGAGGAGTGGAGGTGTGAAATGAATGAAGGGACTAGTAGGCAGGTCTTCAAATTGACACAGATCTAATGAATGTATTTTCTTCGCATTTTTACACGATTCATCGTGTCGGACCAATTAAGTTCCCACCAAACCGTTGATAATTGTATTTCACGAGCCCTTGACGGTTGTTGTTATGATGCTTGATTATTGACATTAAAACATATTTTGGACATTCTTCTAAAAGTCTGTCGTTGTTATTTTTTGTAACGTTCTCTGTGTTATAAATATATTTTTTCTTTTATATACAACCCCTTTTTAACCACGACTTGCAAACACTTAATACAAATGACAAATCTGTACTACTATACTTCTTCAAACATAAGGGCCTCTACAAAAAAAAACACTAAATATACCGATAACACATACCTCACACGGGCAGAGAAACTTTAACTATTGCTACTATTAACCTTCTTATATAACCTTTTACACACTGTTACTGAATATGAACTTTTTTTTTGTACTACTATGTAAACCATTGTAATTTTTTGTTAAATGTATGTACAAGTATTGAAATAAATAAATACCTAATGTTAAAAACTGGTGATACTTGCCATGTTTTCAATTGCTAGATTATTCTATAAAGTGCGTTAAAAAACCAAATCATTTCGCCCGTCGTATCCCTTTTGAAAAAACGATTACGAGCGTATTCGGAATTAAGCGAGTCCATTGGTTTGATATACGGCTCGTGAACAAAAATATGTTTTCACGTTTGTATTCATGTAAGCAAATTGTCCGTAACCCTTCGCAACCTTAATGCTTCAGAACGGTACACGAAATTACTTATCACGGAATCGTACTTATTGTTCCTATAAAACTAATTGCGTCCATTACCGGAGCGACCCGCAAAAGGTACATAGGACGTGCGTTTGCCGATTTATATCGCAAGGTAAAGGTGGGATACGTCATTCACATTGCCTAAGAATTGTTGAATGAAGGGTACATAATTCAACCCCTCGCATTTGCACTTGGCACTCTATCTAGATTTCATCTTAACTCTAAACCGTTTGACTACCCTGAATCAATTTTTGTCAGTATGTATGTATGGCTGCTTGTTTCTCGCTCTTCACACTGACCACTGTGTCAATGAAAATACAATAAATGTGTATTTGACTAAAAAGGGCTGTTTCCAGTGCTTTAGTTTATTTACCTCCATTAATTATTATAACAGTAGTAATTTCGATTGTATTTTTTTTTACTTTAGCTCCCCACAGGAGGGCCTAAGGGAAAAATTCACTCAGGGCCTATGTCATCTTTTTATGTGACTGTTGTAACTCTGGTTCAATTAACTAGGATTTATTTTGAACTTAATTGTTATTTTATAAAATTAGTATTATTTTCCAAAAATTCAGACCAACGTTAAAGTACCTACCTACCTATTTTTTTTTTATTTATTTATTTACATTTGATACATTTAAAGCCAAAATAACCTATGGTATAACATTTTTTTACCAGAAAATTATTTTAGTTTTTATTTGAAACTAGCTGACCCGGCAAACTTCGTACCGCCTCAGAATCAATAAATGTTGTGTTTAATTTATTAGCTGAAATAAATTAAGTTTTTATTAAGTTAAAATAATAATTAGGTACCTACTCTAAGTTCAAAAAATGAAATTGAGCTGTCGACTAAGCACGAAATGTTTGGCACACTACACCATTGACAGTTCGAATTGATTCAAATTATGTTGACCAACGGCCAGTGGCGGCTCGTGACTTTTGGTGAGCTAGAGTGCTAATATTAACAAAAATGGCATTATTGATGTCGTTGTAGCCGAAAAAAATATTTTTTTTTTTTTTTCGAAAATTTATTTTTTGTATGAAGATTTTCAGGAAATCTGTGCGGCGCACGACAAAACTGAAATTTCCTGAAAATCTTCATACAAAAAATATATTTTCGAAAAAAAAATGAAAAATATTTTTCGGCTACAACGACATCAATAATGCCATTTTTGTTAATATTAGCACTCTAGCTCACCAAAAATCACGAGCCGCCACTGAGTCAAACGCACATTATTTGAAAAGCCGTTCCATACAAAATATATGAAAAAATTCATTTTCTTCGTAATTATTCTTCCCGTGATTTTTTCCGATGTTCTGTTAATCGGGACGGAGACAAATCCAACAAATCAAAGATCATAAAAATCGGTTCAGCCGTTCTTGAGTTATAAATGGTGTAACTAACCCGACTTTGTTTTATATAGTAAGATGAGTATTTCTTTTGTTGAAATTTCTTGGTCAATGTGCTGACAAGTTAGATGAATTTGTTTTTGCAGGGGTCTCCGTAATTTTTCACGAGTTTGCGCACTGGTAATTTTAATTATTAATAACTTGTTATGAATTTATAAAAATGAATCAATATAATTCTCTGAAACTTAATTTTTTTAATTAAAAAAATCTGGAGCCTTAGGAAATGAGACTCGGAAGTTAATGTTCCACATAATTATTTGGTTCTTGGAAACAAATAGCTTTAGGCAAGATTTCATGTTCCGTCCGGGTCTTCTCGAGCACATAAAAAGCATAAACGATGTGGATTTTTCTTGGACTTTACGTGATGGCTCCAGAAGGGTTGCACATTTGCTTATTGTCATTCCTTGTCTGTTATTTGAATTCTCCAGCCAGCACAACACTGCTGAATGAGCTCTTTAAATACGTGCTCGCCCCTTTACATTCTTTAGATTAGACATTTGTTGTGAAATGTGTAGTCCGTCAGCTCGCCGAAAGGGGATGGGGATGTCCAGCATCGTATTGTTGTCGAAAAAGTAATATCTATCCATTTGGTGTTTGAATTTATGTTCCGTTGGTTTTATAGAAATTTTAATTAAGTTAACGCAAATAAAGTTGCTTATAATTGTGCGTGTTTCCGATTGGGGTATTTTAAATTAATGATGTTTCAGGAAAAATGGAGATCAATAAATAAACCAAATTGGTGTAGGGTACAATCAATGTAAGTAGGTTAATGTAAGCAGACAAGCGATAAAAACGTATTATTTGTTTTGCTTTTTTTTTTAAATACATCTATTTGAATTTCAATTTTGTTTTCTTGCATGAATGAATGCAAATTTTGGATGTGGCAATTTACCCACTTCTCGACATCCGATCGAAATGATACTCAATAGACAGACTCGTTGACGATGACAGTGCAGTTGTGGCAATCACGCGCACACGCACATACACACACACGCATTTCTCTGAAATTGACATGATCAAGGGGTAAGGCTCTCGTCTCTCAATCCAAAAATCGTGAGTTCGAACCCGGTGTGGGCAAATATGTTTTATTTGATTAATTTGTGTTATTTCACAATTAATTAATTAAAAATAATATAAAGTATATTGGCGGCATGGTCCAGAGTCGAAGATACTCTCAGTACCGCCTTGTTGTAAGACCGCCATTCAGAATTGAAACGTTGCTTAAAATGGCTTCAGCTGAATAGCTAGGTACTTTACCACCTTCCCCTTTCCCATCTCCTTCCCCTCCCCAGTGCCTTCAGCCTCCCAACATACCCCAATTGGGGATGCCATAGTCTCACTGGCTCCAGACCGGAGCAGTTGGGACTCTTGTGCGGTATTCATATGAAAAAAATTAAACAAAAGCCGGCCTAAGAATGGCGGTAAGTCAAAACTGTTTCACTACATAAAAATAGATGTATTTTAGTACAAAACTTTTCACTACATAAAAATAGATTTATTATGTATAGTACAAAACTTATGTTCTACGGGATGATTTTTTCTACTCGAGGTACGGTGTTGTAATTTTCATTGTAAATTTATATAAGTCTTAATAAAATCATCTCAACCGTGAGCCTCATATGTCTAAAGCTTACCACATTCGCAACTTTACGCGGTCCTGTACATAATAATAATATAATCCATCTGCTTTGTTTTATTTAATTCTGTCAATATTAAAAAGTACCCAGTCGAATTTACTTGTCTATAAATTCCCAATGTTTCCTACATGCGTATGAATATTTCATATTAAAAGTTCGTCTGTTTTGTACACTTCGTTCGGCGGCCATACATTCGGTGTCGTGATAGAAACTCCGATGAACTTTGACATGTGGCGTATTTCGTGTGGACTTTTATTGATTTTTGTTACCCCGACACTTCCCCCGCCCCTGGGGGGTGGGTGCCTATAATTTGGGTTCATAACTTTCGTGTCCAGCCGTCTAGCTAAGGTGATTCATTCCCTCCCATGTCCATTAAATATATTATTTGCTTACTTATGCTATTTACTGTCGTGTTTTAGTGCGTTGGTGGTTTTGCCCCGCGTTACTGAAAAAAATACTTAATCATTGCTGAGTTCACTTAGCCCTATTTGTAGGTTTTATGACACGTTATCTTATTTATGTGGAATGATTACATCTAGAATGCGTGTCTACTATTATTCTTCTTCTTCTGTGCGTAGCTCCAGAATGAGTCTCATCCGTGTAATATAATGCTAAAGATTATATCTCTGTATAATTTTTATATATTTGATAATATTAATGTTTAATTTATAAAAACAGTTTATTTATAAATAATTTGTGATGTGTAATGTATTACGCGTGACAGCTTTTTCACCTTCTGAAGGCATTATCAAACTCTAATTCTTATCCGATGTCCGATGATATCCGACCACTTACAAACGATGCATTTATGTTATTTCAAGATTGGTACTTTTATTTTTATTACCCTTGCCTTGATTTCCGAGTAAAATGTTGGAAATTATTAATGATTATTAATTACCATTTTTAAAGTTTCCCCAATAACTGCATGTTTAAAATTTCACTGAAGGTCTTTAGTGAGTTTTTCCGAATGATGACACAGGGGTTTCTTTTTCTAGAATAATTAAGTATTTTTATGTAAGTGGGCTAACCGTAGTTTGAAAATGCCTTCAGCAGGCGAAACAGCTGTCACGCGTAATAATAATAATTACATACTAGAACTTGTGGATAAATTAAATAATTAAATTAAAAAATATATTAAAATAAGAGTTCAACAAATTAAACTTGGTAACAATAAAATCTCTGTATTATTAGTTCTAATTCGAAGTTGAAGTGAAAAAGCATAACTGGAAAAGAAGCATTTATCGGGTTTTTATACCTTGTTTCTGTATAATTAGACCTTTTTTCAGAGAGCTAATTAATCCCTTTCCAACCCAATCAAGTTTAATGAATTGAAAATGATATTCCTAAGTGCAGGTGTAATTTATCTAACGGGCTGATTAAACTTGTTTTCAAAGATCGAGATTTTTGTGAAGTCCACGGTGCAAGGTCCAAAGTAAAATCTGACGTATTGGTTAGTAGCTAGTAGCTACTCTCCTGGGTAGTTGCTTGGTACTCGGTACTGTATGGAGAGTACAGTGTACAGAGTACAGAACCTTGTCACTTCCTGTGCGCCCGGCAGTGTGACCGGCGAAACGCGATCGGAAACTTTAAAAGCGCTTTCCATCAAAGGAGCTTTCTCCCAGAGTGCGGTGCTTTTAGTTGCCGATATTCTGTACACTTTAATATAATATCGGGTCCGCCCCGCGATATTTCGCTCGGCCGCTGTTCGGCAATTAAAAATTCAAGACGGGTTCGAATTAATTTCTCTTACAAATCAACCCCCGGTAGAGTTGCAGGATATTTTCAGACGATCTCGGCAAGCTCCGGAGTACGAATACAGAGCCTCTTACCCCCGCAAGACCCACTGTCAATTACCGACAAATTATTAATTTCAACTAATTTATATTTTTCGCTTTTGTCGAAGTCATTAATTTAAAAGTATAAAAATTCCTGAAATGGTTCCTAATTTCATTGCTTTCTAAAAGCTTTCGCTTTGTATTTGTTTTTTTTGCAATTAGTGCTTTATTTTTTACTTTTCCTCAATTTTCTGAAAAATTGTCATAAATGTTGATTCCCTGTGTGCCTAAAGATTCCCTTTACACGGTTTGTAGCTACACGACTAATTCGTAAAGAGTTTAATGTTATGGATAATATACTTGACTGAATCTCCTATGCAGTTTCGTAAAAGCAAGTAAGTCGATTAATTATTGCTACCATTAAAAATTCTGATATGGTTCTGCGATTTTTCACTGTAGGTTTTGCCAAAGTGAAACCTTTAGCTTTTGTATGGGAGTGGGTACGGGTGGTGGTGGTGGACCGGAATTTCCGGCGTGGAAGTGCAAAGTGTTCCGCCACCCCTGTCCCTGTCTCTCCAACACATATCCGTTCTGAAGGCAATACGCCACTATTAGGAACTGCACGTACTCGGCGCATCTTTTCCGGTGTCAAAACTCTATTTCGAGAAGTGGAAATGCTCTTATGCCCACGTGTCGATAAAATTATTTATGTTTAGGCGTCATTCCAAACGCTAGGAGCTATAAGTCAACTGTCCATAGAATGCGCAATATCGATTTTTGATTATCTTAATATATAAAATGAACGTTTCTTTGTTTGTCTCTTATGCGTTCCTAACCATTTGTCCGATTGCGATGAAACTTTGGGTTTCTATATGTATATAATGGTGAGCTCCAGCGTTATGAAGTTATTTCCAATACCATTCATCCGAGGTTAGTGCAGTCCCACACATTCCATAAAGATACATACATGCATATTTGAAAGCAAAGAAAGATCAGGTAAATAGATGAGTACATAAAAAAGTAAAGACAATAAAATAATTGTATAAGAAATAATAATTTAAGCATTTAGGATGCTCTAACTACATTAGGAACTAGTATTTTTCTCCAGTGTGAATCAAGGCTGCAGGATGGACTGAGGCGGGCTTCCATGATGAGGATATTTTCAGAACTGCTTATCCTTTCCCTCATTCCTGCCACTCTGGATCTCTGATATAATATATATAATGGTGAGCTCTGGCGTTATGAAATTTGCATACAACATTTACTACATATGTGGTATATATATACACAGTTGTATGTGGCCTGCTCACGGGTCGGATAAACAACAAAGTATTGTGTATCTAAAAACACTTCAATAAACAGAATTAAAGCACTTTCTTTCTTTGAGTGGCATATTATATTGTTATCAGAAATGTGTTCAAACCTTTTAAATCCTTTGTAGCTTTGCGTAAAAGTGGCAATCGTTTTTGAAAATTTTCGATTTCAAAAACGATCGTGAATTATGAAATTTGTAGTCGAACATTATATACACAACTTTCTCTGAATTTATTCAAAGCAAAGTTTCAGACACGCATGTGCCTAATTGAATTGAAGAAAATTTAAATCATCTTATTATATCCACGTTTTATATCCATTTTAACATACAATCGAATCGTCTACCACACGAGATCTCTCGAAACGTATCCTGCCAAGCTGTAATGGGATTGGCGCGTAACGAACAAACAATCCTGGAGCAGTGTAGATTCGCTGGGTTCAGTTGATTGGATATTTGCACTTGCCGCTTATGCTAAGCGCTCCCTGGTAAGCCTAAGGTCGACTGGATCCTGTTAACCGCCCATCACCTTCTGCTCCCTTGCTCCTGTCCCTGTCCGTGTCCGTGCCTCTGTCTCTGGCAGCCGGGCATGTCTGCGCCGCGACGGCCGATAATTCGTCAACAATTCGATTAATAATTACCATTCGTTACGAGTTGGATTGCGCCATAATTGATTTATAACTTGCTGGCCGTTTTAAATTCCCAAGCGTTGAATTTTGCATTACTTTCTCTCGGGGGACTGTTGCTTTTCAAATGTCAATTATATGTATTAAAAAATTACCATTTTCAAACATATTCATACATATTTGTATTGAGATGTGTTCAACTGTACGGAATATACTTAACCCCTAAAAAAATTGGCGTATTTTGTCAGAGGCTAAAAATATTCCCGCTTTGCAATAAAATCCAAATAAATTAAACATTTGTTAACGTATTCGAAAACTAAAAACTGTTTTCGAAATGTGATGAAATAGGCTTTAAAATTTTTATATTAAAAATTACTATGTATTTTTTTAAATATAATTTTTTTTTGCGAAAACTTTAAAATGTTTTAAAAATGGCTCACATTACTTTTTTTTCTAACTAAAATTACTGATAATGAAAAAAAATAAAAGACATACTTATTTCATTAGATAAATGAATTATAAACCTTACTGTTACCTCACTTTTTTTCGTTTCATGTAAAAAAATTCTAAAAAAATTCACAAAGTTACATAATTTTTTTTCAAATTGCTATCGGAAACTTTGGTCTCAGAAAGGAGTACATTTTATTTTTTTTGTGGTTTTCTTTTAGATTTGAATATATAGTTTGTTGTATTCTCTTTCCAATACCGTTTAGATCACATTTCTGACTATGATAGTAAGGGAAAAACAACGATTTCTGTGAGACCTATGTGAGCTGGGACAAATATGGTCTCCTGTGATTAAACGGGTTAAAAGAAGGCCATAACAGCATATCTCTAAAATAATTGCTAATGTAAACATCACTCATGGGTTCTACATATTTGTATTAGCTTCATTTCTCTTTCAATATATTATTATGAATATTATACGTAACAGCCATTAGAGGCTTATAACACTATAAAAATATCTAGGGTGTCCGGGGGTAAAGTGCATTAACTTCGGTAGGTGATTCTACAATCCTGTGTAAGTAAAAAAGATTTATAACTTTTTTCGAAATTTCAACTTTTAGGGGTACTTTTTTGGTAAAAAGTAAAATTAGTGTGCGGCCCGCACTCTTAGGTACTTTCCGCTGTTATGATACGCATCAATCAAAACCAACGTCGCGCGTTTATCGGGTATTGTTTTTTTTTTTTTTTTTAAGAGCGGAGACGGTTTACTTGTAGTTCCCGTGAGCACTTAGGCCATAGGCCCATTGTGCTGTCTTCCATTTTACCTCATTCCTTTAACAGTAACCCAGCCCCTTTTATAAAGTTCATCAGGGTTGTCATTGGATAGGCGGCCGTATCCTCTGGTTCCACAATGTGTTTCCCAGGTCTCATCTCTCCTCTCAACTTCTCCTGGTTCCCTGAAGGCCCAACAAGGAAAGAGTCTACCCCACCTTGGTTCCTCTAAGGCCCCGTGAGGGAAGAGGGCCTAATATCTCCTCCCCACTTCTTAGTTCCCTGAAGGCTCCACGACGGAAAGTCCACTCCCCCTCGGTTCCCTGAATTCCCCACAAGGGAAGAGTCCACCCCACCTTGGCACCCTGAACGCCCCACAAGGGAAGAGGGCTTTTATCGGTAAGTTTTTACCTTACACCAAGGATTTTTAATTGGTACTTCTTTTTGTATGGGAAAAAATGTTGGAATTGCAAAAAAAGTTATTAATCTTTTTTACTCCTACCATCATGTAGCACCACTTGAAGTTAATGCACTTTACCCCCGGACACTCTGTATATATTTTTCAAGAAAGACAAACAAAATAACCCGACAATATTCGAAAATCTCCTACCATTACAATAAGCTGAAAATCTTGCTTGTGTTGTGAAGGAGGACCTAGAATAATTGGCCACTGAATTAATTGGCTTCGCTTTAAATCTTTCAAAAATATGTCCTGTAATTTATGTCTTAATTAATTTTATGTCTTCATTAATAGACCTAAAACATTTGTCATACCGTGTATATTGACATAGATAAACTTTAATCAACCAATGTTAATCTGACTAAGACAAGTCAACAAGATAAATACTCGTAGGTAGGTATATGATCATATAATTAAATAATTATTTTGAGTTTTAGATGCACGTAAGTACTAAATATTTATAGTAACTTCTTATTTTATGCTTTGTCACTTTTTCGTGCAATATTGTTCTTTTTTGTTTCATAACTTTTAAATCGTTTAGTTTTTTTTAACATCGATACCTAGGCTTTAAGGTCTGCGGTAGTGGCTTCAGTTCTAGGATCTCATATAGCCGTCATCTCGGTATTCCCTCCCCTAACGGTAGATTTACCTCTAGCAGCAGCCAAAAAACAACGACGCTATGTTCTGATCATAAATAATAACATAATTCGAGTCTATCTTTAAACTAACCGATCTTGAAAACTGCCGGAATGATTCACTAAGAGAGCGCTTTAAATTTAATAAAGTTTTCTCGGTGAAAATATGGCGCACCTGCAATGCACCATGAAAATATGAAATGCATAAAAGGTGCGCGGGTTTATTAGGTTGGCGAGGCGGCGCGGTTATTTGTGCAACAAGCTGCTTCCTCTTCGATTTCCTGACCGCAGCGAATGTTCGCTCTCAATTGATTCAAATTATTACCACTTCTGTCTAATTCAGCCGCCGCCACTGCTAATTCAATCCCTGTACTATTTACTAAAGGACTTAATTACATTGTCAGCTTTGCTTTTGACAAGATTAACCGTTCTGCAAGGAGGCGTTTCCCGAACCACAATTATTGTAATGATATATTATTTAATATAAATATTTTTTAATTGGAAATCTCTTCATCGAAGTTCAAAATATTAATATATAGGCATTTCGACGTTTGTACTGTCTCAGTAGTTAGGTTTAAGTTAAGTTTGTTGTAAAATAAAGTTTGGATTTCGTTTCTTAGTTTTAGTTTTCTTTGGGTCATTCAACCAATTATAACCTCCCTTCAGGTGACTTTTCTTTAAAAACGGCACTTGATGAATTTTTTTCCTTTTTTAAAATTCCAGATTTATGATTTTTTGATGAAAGGCCTATTTTGTATGTTCCCCAAGAATACACACGGAGAAAAATGTTGTTCTAAAATACGTTAATTTTATTCTTAAAAACGGTTAAAAACGGGACTGAAGTTCTTACAAACAAATTGACGGGGTTTCAATGTTTATTGGCGGGAACGTGTAAGAATAATTTTTTGGTGTACGTATACTAACAAATTATTCTTACATTTTTCCGCCAATAATCATTGAAACACTGTTTATTTGTTCGTAAGAACTTCTGTCCCATTTTTAACCGTTTTTACGAATAAAATGATCGTATTTTAGAATAAAATTTTTCGCCGTGTACTCTTAAAAGAGTCGTATAAACTATTTTATTTATGCGTCAAAAAATAGAACTGGAAATGAAACTGTTTATCGGATATCCCGTGATGATAAGTCGGTTGGGCTGCTTTAAACCGCACTGATCGACTATTGACATTTAAAAGGACTCGTCTGACTCATGACAGAAAATACCCGCAGAACTCTTCGTGGCTCATTCCTAGTTATAAAATCTAAATCATTTTTCAATCTATTTTTCATGTTGATGTTAATTTACTTACATACATACGTTAACATTATAGGACAAAATAGAAAATAATTTTTCATTTGTGATAATTTAATAAATAGAAAGTGGTGCCTAAAAACTGAAAAGGAAACTTACTTCCTTTTAATGCTGCATAAAAAAGGATTTTTTTTCAATCGGGGTACTGGCGTGACACCTCAATTAGTATCGACGTGATAATCTCTTATATAAATAAATGATGCAGTCATTATATACACTCTGGAAATAGAAACGTCTGATTAACTTCGACACGCAGTCACTTCCTTATTATCATAATACAGCATTCCATGTTCCTCTAGGGATAACGGTTTGCAAACCAATGGTAACCAGCACGAACATTTTCTGTTAGAAAAACTTTTGTTTCGATTATGTTGAATGCCTATTTGCGTATTAAATTTGACATTATCATACCAAAGTATCTTATCGCGTTTGTTACTTTCTTTCGTCGTTTATATTTGTTTTACAACTTTTTATGCATTTATCGTTTCATCTGAAAATGTAGCTTTGCTAAAAGTTATGAAGATTTTAAGTTGTTCCGAACGATTTTCTTCCAATTGGATTCCCAAGTTTCAATTTAATATAACTTGAAGTTAGGTTAAACCAAAATCTTATTAAATTTCGATTTCTGAGAAGTGGTAGGTACTTTTGATTTTAATCCAAGATTTCCCAATTTTGTGAAGTTATTTTGTTTACTAATGGTTGAAATATTTTTATGTACACATTCTGTACCCTACTTTGTAATTCTTTGGAACTCGTGGAATGTGTTGCATTTGGTTTAGCGATTCGAAGATTCAAAACAAAACTACGATATTGTAAAAGCTTTTCCAGCTTCTTTCATCTAATCCTGTTAATTAAGAAACACATTATGTAAGTATATGTATATTTGTACATTAAACATGGAATAGCTTTGAACAGTTACAAAGCAGCCCTGTGCAGTATGAATATCAAATGAAATCTTGTTATTGCACGGAGTGCCAATGCATTTGATACTCTACTGCGCCTTGGTTATTTTCTTTCTTGTTAGTTTGGATATTACATAATTCAAAAGCATAATAAGTCCTTGTTACGGTAATAATTCATAATAAGCCTAGTATCTTGATATAGTTATAATAACAATTCTAAATAGCTAAAGTAGTTTATATTAGCGATCTATAAGATCTACATTATACATTAACTTTTTACAAAACAGTTTTCCTTTAAAAAAATCTCGAAAAGTGGGCTCTCTCCGTGGAACATGCACAGCTTTTTTATGTCTGGAATGTCTAGGTAAATCCAACTATTTTCATTTCGCTACTCCATTTTCATAATGAACTACATAGTTTTAATATATATCCGTTTTATTGTCAAGGACACACCATGCCTATATTGTTTGTTCCGTATTTTTCGGGGATCCGGGAATCAAAACGTAGATCGTAGGTACCGACAGGTACCTATTATAAAAAATAAAACGTTTTTACGTCCATTGTTTCCTCCCGTTTTTCTTCAAAAAGAACAGCTAAATATTCTGTCATCCATATTTTCAAAAGCACAAACTTTGTCTTTGAAGTTTGTTTAACGAACCTACGCCCCTTGATCTGAATTTTCTAAATACCCTGGAAAATAATATCACTTTCACTCAAGTCTTACACATCGCCGATTCAAACGTAAAATTCATTATTTTAAGTAATATGGCACTTAATGAGTTTTACCTTTGAACTTGTGATATGTTCATTAGGTTATGCTTACTTTCTCTTTTTGATGTTTGAACCCTTGAAAGTTTTGCTTTGTTTCGGCGAGCTTCAAACATATTAACATAGGATATTGATATTAACATAGTCTGATGGGTAGGATTATGTTTGTAGTTTAAATGTCCTTTAGCAGATGTCGTTAGTATACGTAGTTATACATATGTATAGTTTTGAGGTGTCTCAACTGAAGACGTCAGTTAAGTTGTACCTTAGTGGAGTCGCAGCTGTCGCCGTTCGTATCTAATACACGAACGGTCACATTCAGTGTCGAGTTCCCTTGCTTCAGACTGCAGAATTATTCGGAACATCTAATAGAACGGTCGTTTGGTCCAGTTAAATATTCATTGTAAACCACACGAAAATGTAAATAAAGTTAGTTGTAATCTCGACAAACCTCGAGCTTTATGGGAGTTTCCCGAATACATCAAGTAATTCCAATCACTGGGATTGAAGAACATTACACATAGCGACTATGATTGCTGTTGTTATTCAGTATTCGGTCTCATCTTTGCAATAAATATTATGCCAACAAATTAAAATGGAATTATCAAAAATGAAAGCGAAAACAGCAAAACGTTTTTCTAAAAAGTCGTGTCATTTGGGCAGAAAAAACATAATTTTTACAAAGTTAGTTCAGCCTAAAATTTTTGCTCAATTGGTAATTAATTCTTAGTTTTAAAAGTTTCATCTTAAATTATTTAATTAATTCTTAAAAATGTTAATCTATTCAATAATCTATTCTATTCTAATCATAAATTTGTGATTCTGTCCAGTTTTTTGTTATGTCAAGGCGTAATACCTATTTTTACCTTTCCTTATTTTTAGGAATTTAAGCAATGTAATGGTAATTTAAATAAATTATTTTTATGCCACACTAACGAGCTGAATAAAAATAATAAGCTATAAGGAAGTTTTCCACGGGTACCGTGTGAGATTTTCTTTTTTCATGAAATAATTTTATTTGGATGATGCAGCAGATTTACGAAATAGATTTGAACTTTTGTCGATTTCCCAGAAATTTATTTGACTATTTGCTCTCATTGTATGAGTCAGATGAAGAATGAATCTGTGGGACTATCACGTATATTGTTGGGCATGTTGCTAATCGTATGAGGTTTCGATTTATTCTCTCGAAATAGTTATTGTCTCTCGCACTCGAATAAATTTTCTTTCTCAGCCTCGGAAGTTAACAAGAAAATATGATTTTAATGTTTGGTTTGTTGATATTTACAAAACCTCTCAAGCTTATTGTTAATAAGAAAACAAGTCTTTTAAATTTGGTAATTTGAGTTCTGCAATAATAAACACAATGGCAATCCATTTATTCTGATGTCTAATTTGTTTAATGTTTCAACGTAATGTTACGATGTTTTTTTCGTTTTTTTTTAAATATTTATTGATTTTAATCGATTCCTCCCATGAAAAGATATCTTTATTATTGCCCTCATTGGTTTGATATGTATTATTGTGTGGAATTATGGAATTTTTGAAATTTATTTATCGTTATGTGAAATTAGCTTGAAAGTTTATTGAAACTATAACTTTGTGGTAATCGTGGGTAGCTAGCTAAAATAGATTAAGAAACTTGTTACATAAGCAAGACCAGAAGAGTATCTAACCATTAACCTTTTATTAGTTAGTTTATTATTTAATCTTGGATTAAAATAAGTTTGTGGATCGGGTAGGCAAGTGAAGGTATGCGGGGAAAGAAAACATCCAAAAAGTTTGTAGGGGATAACAAAATTCCATCAATTTACTGCTACCCCTTGGTTCTACGCTCCTGTCATTGGCATAGAACACTCAAGATTAACCTTGACGTTGAAAGATGATCCACGTCATTGTGCGTCATATGATTTGACTAAGTTGGTTTTAACTCCGTTGACTTTAATTTATAAAACAGTAGTTTTTCGAAATCAGATGATGTAGACAGTAAATTTTCCTCTTATTTTGAACGCCAAATACGCAAAATTTCTAACAAGTAGTATCAAAATTTTTAGTGAAGAAGTGTAGTAGGTGATGGGAATAGGTTTTCAATTGTGGAAAGATGGATTAGATTAAGTGGCAATATGAAGATTCCTCATTTTCATTCGTTTACTTGGTATCGAAGGATCTATCTAATGTTTTCCACGACTAGAGTGCCACCCTTAGATCCTCGGAAGGGGTGGGTATGTTGGTTGGCTGGTATATGACGGTACTTCATGGTTAGTGGCGCCCTCTACCGTGACTTTATAGTTACTAATTTATTCTCTATCGTTAACTTCATCTCGCTATATATGTTACTAATTGAAAACTTGCGTCGCACAAATTCAAATATATTCATCTTTGCCGAATCCCTGCACATTATTCCGCGTTGATAATTTAATTCTGCAGCCGCGCTGATTTATGTTATTTTATCCCCAACAATAAACTCATTATCAGAATACAATCGTTTGGTATTACATATTTGGTAAATTTGAATGGTTTCGATTTGCATTTAAAAAGCTATATGTTAACGAATGGTGATCCGCAGTTTGGTTTGTTGGTCTGGTTCAGTTTTATGATTTGCATATTATTGCGTTTATAATGTTTTTGCTTTGTTCAACCGTAGAATACAAGTGAGCTGTTACTGTACAATTTGTATTTTATTTTTGATTACTTAGATACCTAATCTATAATTGATATATAAACATCTTAATCTATAATTGATATATATATATATTTTTTTTTTTTCGTAATATTATTGTATTTAATTATTGTATAATTTTATCTTGTATAATAGATCCAACTTTCAATATGTCTATGATTACCAGTAACTGTTGTTTATAAATGTAAATGTGATACACATATATTGTTGTTTCCCTTCCACTTATTGATAATCCTTTTTATCTCTTTCTAAGAATTTGTCTCTGTCTAATTATGTTTTTTTTTGTAATATTCTTTCTCCCTCTCCCACTCAACCTATATATAACCAACAACTCTGTGTTAGTATTTAGTTATTATAATATCCTGATGAAACTCGGTCGGAGCGAAACCGGTCGATATATCAAATAATAAATATACGTGGTTAAATACTAAGTGTTTGTTTTATTTAAAATAAAATAAAAAAATGATATATTTTCTTTGCTATCGAACAATTTGTGATGGGAATTACGTACAAGTCTGTTGTACCTTCATTTTAATGGATGGCTTTCTGAGAAGGCGTTGTTGATTCCTTCGGCAACTATTCAATCGGCAAACACGGAAAACCGTTAGTGAGTAGGTTTTACCACTTTTCAATTCTCAGCAACCTGGTGCACGTTGTCTGAAGTGTTTATTTGGAAGTCTCAGCCTCCTGTCAGATTCTATTCGAACTCAGGGTGGCGAAGATTGCATCGCTATAAAATACTCATTTTGTGAATAGGACGTCCCCTTCCCTAGATGGACCCTCGCACAGCTTCTCTCAGATAACATGTGGATTTCATAATAAACAGATTGGCCACAATCCTGGAAACGTGGAAAATAATTATTTTAAATAATATTTAAAATGAGCAAATTTTTACAGCATCATTACAAATTACCAGAGCCTTTAAGTATTCCAGGGGTGCTAGCATGGTTGATCGATATGAAGTTACCGACCGGTTGTCGGTAACTTCTCATCGTTCTTTAGGACAACTGCAGATCGCAAACGAATAGGTGACAGTTCACAATGACTCAGTGTCCTTAATATATTCGATATCAACTGTCGTTTGACCCGATTGTCGGTAAATTCTCATCGTTCTTTAGGACAACTGCAGATCGCAAACGAATAGGTGACAGTTCACAATGACTAAGTATCCTTAATATATTCGATATCAACTGTCGTTTGTACGTTAGCGATCTGCAGTTGTCCTAGGGAACGATGAGAAGTTACCGACAATCGGTTGGTAACTTCATATCGATCGACCATGCTAGCACCCCTGGGGACTACGATTTTAGTATCAATTAGAAATTATATGAAAGTCATAATTTTTGCGATTTTTTAAAATCTGAAGTAAGTACTTCACATTTTACCTAATTTCTTTAAATGTTCCACAATAAGCGGGTTATTTTTAGAATTTGAATTTCCCAAATTTTGTTTGTTTCCAGGAAGGTCACATTATTGAAAACTGACCCTCTTGCACATTCTAAAGAACTAAATAAATATACCTTATTTTGAAAAAATTCTAAAATTGTGATGGGACATTTTCAAATGCATAACTGCAAATTTGTGTGGTGTGCAGGAAAATCATTGAATGTGCACACGGCTAGTATCGAAAGTTTCAAAAAAGGTTTTAGAACTACATAGTTTGGAACACACACCCGCAGTCCCCTCTTAACCAGCAAATGTCAAATCAAACCCGTTATTTAGACTTGCCATTAAATTCTACAATGTTCTTTATTGTGTATTTTTGTTTAATTTTTCAGCTTCCTAACAAAAATTAAATTAAACCACATTATTTTTTTATCCATCCGTTACACAACTACATAAGCAAGGATCTCTTTAAAGTGATTTACCTGTACATCACTGTGTTTATAAGAACAGAAAAAGTTACTTTTCAAATTTACTAACGGTGTTTATTCGAAAAGCAAAATTCTGTTTCTCTCTAAACAAAGTTTGTTTTGGAAAGGCAGTGAACCCGATGAAAACATTTTTTAAATTCTTTCAACTTCACAAATCCTGCAATTATAATATCCCGTGATTTTTCACTGGTCTGTGCTAGTCTAGTTTATTATTATATTCTTGAAAGCTAACCTAACTCCCGTGATTAGTTTTTAAATGTTAGTAAAAAGAAATGTTTCCTATAATACCAGTAATTTTCATAGAGTTTTGAAATCTGTTTTCAACCTGGTAAATAATTTCATTCGTTTATAAATTTCTAACTATGTATGCTAGATGCCGGAAAAGTTATTAACATGAATGTAAATTCCCTTTGACAAATTATTTCTGAGCTTATTATTTATATAATTTATGCACCAATAACTTTCGCGTTTCAGAAATTATAGCTTTGGATCAAGTTTGTGAGAGTTCGTGTACACCGTATAAATTGACTTTTTTATATATATATATTTTTTTTAAATTTATTTATTAAAATCATAAAGGTACTTAAATTAACATGATAATATATATTTCAAATTATAAACTAGACATTACCTTTACGAGAGTTAAAAACTCGTGTGTAAAGGGGAAAAAATAAAAATAAATAGTATATAATCCAAATTATTTTCGCTGCTGCATATACTGCTGGATGAATATGTTGATATTGTCCTGATTTGATTTGTATATATTATAAAATATTCTCGAGTAGCGAAATCCCTTTGCCGGGTCTCCAATGAACGAACCTGGTTTCTAAATTATAAAAGTGAAGCCCTATTCAGATTGGGGACTTGAAAGCACCCTTTTGTTGCCACTGCACCATGATTTTTTACTCCCTCCTGAATGTAGACTAGAACCTACATTCGAACGTGAGAAACCAGCTTAAATAATATCAAGACTGCTTGAGTAGGTAATTACTGCCAACAGTTACATTTTTATTATTGAGTAATTGAAACTCGTTGCGATTTCCCAAAATAAAGACTTTTCTAATTTGTATCATTCGCCTGGCTAGAGGAAAGTCCCTCCGATCAAATTTTCGTTCGAGGCGATGACCTTTTTCCTCATGTGATTTGTAGTTTTTTTTAACATGCTTCGTATATTTAACATTCGTACGCAATATCAGTAACCAATTATGTAGAAAGTCTGACTGCCGTATTAGTTATTTCTCAATAATTTTTAATTTTCTTTTCCGTAATATTTAACATGGCTAAGGCTGTTTTAGAAAGTTAGACATATTATGTGAATGGAGGAAGCTTTGATAAAGCGCTTTGTGTTTTAGAATTGTATTAGGTTTTCCGCAGCCCTGACTTCCGATATTACTGTGCGATATAAATTCACTAGAAAAATAATGTCGATATATCAAAAGCTTACTGCTTTAAAAGTTTATACAATATTTACAAATGATCGAAGTTATTTTGTGACATTACAATAATTCTGAGAATGCTCGGTATATTATCGTTTTAGAATTAAGTAAGTTCAGCGAATTATATTCCTGACCTTTAAATAATATGTTAATTAAATGAAACAATATAACTTTGTTCAAAAGTATAACATTGGCAAGTAAATAAATAATATGTTAAATTTGAGAAACGTTTGCTGAAATTTCACATTTACAAAATTTGTGGCTTTTTATGTTTTATTTGTTATTATTAAGAGGAACGACTGCGCGGCCTTTTTTTATACAAAAATCTTCATTTTGGATTTGCGACCAAGATACCCAACCAAACTGAATAATTGTTTTTTTTAATCAAAAAGCATTTCAAATATCTAGTAGGTGTGTGCTATTTTATTTTTAATTAGAAAATATAGGTAATTAAAGAAATCATTTGATGCGGCTTTGACATTTTTGAGAGTTAATTATTATTATCAATAAAATGATCTAACCCTTCCCCAACGAGTTAATATAATAAATTAAACACAATTAAAAAAGGATTTCTTTGGGTGAAAATTTTATTTTAATTTTGTGTTAACGAAATAAATGTTATTTGCATTTATTTCCATTAAAATTCTTTTTATTGTTTTTATTTTATTTCATCATATTTCTTTAGTAAATAAAGCAAACTTTTTTTTAATAATTTTCGTTAACTCGCAAATAATTGCCAAATTTGAAATTATCGATTTCTTTGATTACCTATGTTTTATAATATAAAACATAATTTAAAAAAGTAGCACACATCCGTATTAGCTATTTCATATACCTTTTGGTTAAAAAAAAATCAGTTCGGTTAAATATTTGGGCCTCAAATCCAAAATTATTTTTTGTTGAAAAGGGCTGCGCAGCCTTTCCCCTTAAGAGGGTATAACCAGACAATACCATAAATTTGTCCTTTTTAAATCAAATTCTAGACGTATGGACTCTTTTACAAAAATACATAAATTGATTTTGAAAGATTGTTATATTATCTGGTAAACGCACTTTTTAAATTTTTAAAAATTAAGATTAATTTTAATATGATAAGGTTATAACGTTGGTCGTTGGCCGATTTGTTAAATTTTCAAACGAAATATTGTATTATACAACACAAATTTCAAATCATAATCATACAGCAAAGTAAATCAATACGTAATCTCGTAAATACACTTTTCAGAATTAAAATTTTAGTTCAATTAAAGTCATAAAAAAATAAATCCGAGAACGTGTTTTGTGACGAAAATACCTAATTTTGTCTATTTATTTAAGGTCTAGCAAACTAAAATATTTCATCAAACTTCGCAAAATCACTTTGTGGCGTCATTTTGAATTAAATTAAAACAAATAACTTTGTTTAAACCACTAATATAATCACAATCACAATTATTTGGTAATTGTGATTATATTAGTGGTTTAAACAAAGTTATTTGTTTTAATTTAATTTAAAATATTTCAGATTTAATTTTACACACTAATTTTGTTTAGACATTATTGGAAAATCCTAAATTCATATGATCAAAAAATACTTGTAAGTAGTACACGATATTTATTATTAATTTATCATAATGCGTTTTGAGCATGTTTATTGCTTACTTGAATGTATGTATATATTAAAGCAAATTTTTAATGAAAGAAATCGATATTAAATTTTTAGTTTAAAAAATTTGATGAGGTGAATAATCGATCTTTCTCATCGGAACCTCCCTAAACAATTGCAAGATGCTGAATTATTGATGCTTAACTTAATTCGTTGCACTGTCAAGTTAGTCTGACTTTAAATAAAGTGATATCTTCAAATGTACATTTTAATGAATTATTTGTTTTATTATGATTATGTTCTCAATATGCTGAAGTCGTTATGTGCGTAGCTGTAACTTTAGTACGCCGTATGCCGGAGCAATGGTGTCTGTAATGTAGGCAGTTACTAAATGACTCTCCTTGGGACTCGGGACGACCCATGAATACGGTTAAGTATTCCCTTTAATGTCGTAATAGGTTTATAGTCAGGTAATGAATTAACGCCAGCCTTAACGTTTTTAACTTTTGACCTCGAAGGTCTAAGACATCATCATCCCAATTTGACGGCGAAATTAACCGGGCTACACGGTGCTTCCATATGCCTTTTATTGCGTAATGATTCTATTATTTTTACATTAATGGCCATACACTTCATTCGGTGTGCGCATATCATCCAGGTGAAGTATCGTAAATTTATGTGTTATGAAATTTCCATTACAATTAAACTCATCGAATTAATGCAAAAAAGGTAACTTTACCTTCCAATTAAGTGATTTTATAGTCATTATTTATGTATCTAAACTTCACTTTATTTTTGTAGATACTTCTATATTTTTTATTTGCTTTAAGTCAGTACGATGTTTTCGAAACCAGGCTTATTTTTACGTGTTATGTTTTACAATGAGTCCAGACAGGAGGCCCTGAGTAAAATATATTCCCCCAGTTTGCAATTTCACTTCTCTCTACACAAACAATCGCTAAAGAAAATAATGTACCTATGTACCGGCTCAATTTTAAATAATTGCATTTTAGGTGAATAACATAAAATATTATAAGTTACGCATTCGTTTGTAAGCGATCGGTGCCACTTTTAAAATTAATACATCTCCAACAATATCCTTTTGTAATTAAATACACGATGACGCGATGCACTTTTTCAATTAACAATAACCAGTACCTAACCAGTGTGTGTCGCTTTTTTCCATGTCAAAATAATAATATCGTCGATCTCTCATTTGGGTGCTCTGAAATGCATTTTGCTTTCCGAATTCAATAAATTAAATGAATGGCTGCGGTCATTTCAAACCGCCTGCGCTTTTCCACGGAAACATAAACCTCATTTTCCAAATAAATTATTACGTTCGTTTGACCGCAAATAATAATAACTTGGCACAGTCAAATCATTTTAAAGAGGACACGTTTGAATGTACAAAAGTTAATTTTTTTAACTATTTAACCTTCTGACCCGTAGATGGTTCATTCCAAGCATATCAAAAAGAAAGTCGGTTGGATAGAGCCACGGATAATAACCATACTTCCTCATGTAGAAAAATCTCAGAAATTTCTTCTGAACTCTCTCTAACATGAGGGAATATTTTACTTGTTGTGGACTCCAAATTACCATGATTGTTGTTTGTGCCGGACGAAAAAGGTCGTGTATTTTGAGGTCCCAATTTATTTTTAAATTATCCGGCGTTTTCTTGAACCGATTTCCCCGAAAAGTGATAAACACACGCGTTACAATAAGTGCTATTTGTTTCACTTTACGATTCATGTTTCTCTTTCCGTTCTAAAGTTATGTTTGATTTTTAAAAAATATTTTTCAAAACGCATTCAAAATTTTTCGAAACTTAACAAAACCACACAAAGCTTTACATGTTTGGGTTGACGCGAGTCATTACCTCATAAGAGTTCTAGTGTCGTGTCAATTGATTTAGGATGACAGACTAAACAAAAAGTGTATCCCGAGGTGCCATCAAAGCGGAGGTTTTTTTCATTTTTAAATAACCATTTATAAATATTTACTGCTTTCAGATTTATAGTATTTTGTTTATTTACGAGTAAAAAATACAATCTCGATCACAATATTACTTCGTACTAAATTACCCGTCGTTTTCTTGGACCGATTTCCCAGAAAAGTGATACACACGCATTACAATCAGTACAATTTGCTGGATTTCGCGATTTAATTTTACCTCATTCGGTTAGAAAGTTATCTTTGATTTTAAAATTACATTTCAAAGCGCATTCAAAACATTGTTCGTTAGTTTACAGAATCACACAAAGCTTATCGGGTTTGGGATGAACCTAGGAACATCGATATAACATTTCGAGTGTGAAGCAGAGTACCTAACAATAAGGTGTGAAGTGATTGAGACTAAACAAAAACGGACTAGCGTATCCCAGAGACACCAATCATTAGGTCATCTGCAAAAAGAAGAAACCTGGATTGCAAAATTACTACAGAAATATCATAAATAAATATGGAAAAGAGGAGTGGGCCTAAATTAGAGCCTTGGGGTACTCCTGATCGTGCAAAAAATAGAATAGACTGGAATAGTCCCTGAGACACATACTGTTTCCTGTCTGTAAGATACTCGTAGCTAGCAAAAAAGGGGAGTAGTCTCGTAGAGAATCCTATTACAGCCAGTTTATTAAGTAAGACATCGTGATTAGCAGTAACGAAGGCATTTGAAAAGTCGTTATACGAACAATCCACCTGGTGTCCTTTAACTAACGTTTTTTTATATGTAATCAGTAAACACCAATAAGTTGGTTTCTGTAGATCGATCTTTTCTAAATCCATGCTGTTCCGAAATTAAGAATGGCTCCACTTGTTGCAGTGTGTGTATATTTATGAATAATCGATTCGATCCATTTTGCCGATGGAGACATTGCTATCGGCCTAAAATTTTCCACAGAAGTCTTTGTACCCCTTTTATAAATCGGACAAATCTTCGAAATTTTCCAGGAATCCGGACCAGTTTCCAAGGAAAGATTAAATAAGAAACTTAGTAGCCATTTTAAAAACTCGGCACAACCTTTTAAGAAGAATGGTGGAAGAAAATCTTACCTCTTATCCCGCAAATGCTCAAAGATACTGGGTGCGTAGCAACGGTTATCAATTACGTTTAAATTTAAACACGCGTTTCGACAATGACCTTTTGTGTGTGTGTGTGTGTGATTTTTTGTTTCATTCTTCAGCTTTCAAACAAAAACAATTTTTTTTCCATCTGTTGCACCTCTAGACAAGTAAAGGTCTCTTAAAAATGATTTAACTGTACCCACGTATCATTTTGTCAAATTTAGGAACCCGAAACAAACCCAACCCTGCGGAGTCATTACTAAAACGGTTTTGTTTGTTTGTTTATTTCCACACAAAATTTCATTAATTTTCAGATAAAATTATTCAAATTTCGTTGAAACAAAATGCAAAACAATCCAAAAGCTACACATGGATTCAATAACAAACAATTCTTTTTTTGTACTTCATCGGCATTAACTACAACATAACAATTTGTAGACTTTTGGTTTTTGAAGAGTTTTAATTTTACCATGTGCATTGTGCAGTTACTTTTTATAATTCTCTTCTGGTTTCAACACGTAGCGAATTAAGTAAGAAGTGAACATTATAACACTAAACTCCCCAAAAATGTGTAATACTGTTGAATACACACTTCCTGTTACAGTATTTAGGATTAAGATCTTTCATCTACACACATATTCCTGTTTAGTTGAAATGCATGGCACGTGAACCTACATACACATAATAATTGTACTTACCTCCATGAGATATTATATTTGTATAATTGAAACCATCTGCTTAAGAATTATTAAAAATCGTAAAATTTGACCCTAATTATTTTCACGTCCCACACTTCAGTACTGACTAACCATTCTACCGTTTCACTACACGGGCTAGCGTAGATGATGTAATGCCACATCATTTGGTCTTGGCGCAACTACATGTTCATGCACAGTCTTCCTGTAGCATCACCGACTTCTTTTTCTATGCACTTGCGTATAGTACGTTCTTCTAACACAATTTTCACTCAACATCAGCATACTGTTGAAAAATAACTGTAATTACTATAGCCTTTGAATCCTTCGTTTTAGGTACGTGTACGAATGGAAAACCAAATTATTAATATTGATTTTAGAAGTTCCTGTACGCCTCAAAACAAACGATTTTCAATTTAAGGGCGCCGCCCCGGGAACCATTTATTGTATAACCATACCTCTGCCGTAGATCACCCCAAGTGGTTCGCTATGTTTGCTGACGCAACTACTCACCAACTGCGTGGCAGGCCGGATCAGTGTAAGGGATAGATTCGTACTACCTTCACCCCTGGACACATTCCAGAACTTTCTCTCCTTCTTTCCCCTAAAAGACTCTCAACACAGCATCCCCGAAGATGACATGGGCCCTAAGGGGAATTGTTTTCCTCAGGTCCTCCTGTGTGGAGCTAATGGAAAAAAACTGAAACCTAGGATTTGTAAATTGCAGATAAACGCAGTCGGTTGATTTTTTTGCTTTCCAAATTGAAAATGATTTTGCGAACGTACTTTATTGAAAACCCCGCCAATGCATGGAACATGAAACTGTGATGCAGGTTTGATCTAATAATATGAAAGTGTACCTGCAGTAGTGTGCGGTATACGTAAAATACCTAACGAATATAATGATAGCGCTAACCGCTGTACAATCGTGTTCCCTTTAGTGGATAGCGATGCGTGAAAAGTGCACACCGTCCAAAATGGATTCAAAATACTCAAACCGCTCGGGAATAGTACGAGTATAATACTTTTATATATCTCTTTGGGAATTTGTATATAACATAGAATTGAACGTATGGCGTATGTAAATAACTCCCCTACGTATTCGAGTTAACATTTTCATTTGCATTTTGATAATGGCGACACCCGTTCGGGTGTTTTCTTTTTATTACTACTCCCTTCTGAAAAAACTTGCAAATTGTGCTTGCAATGATAATATCCTATTTTCGATCCGCGTTTTCAATTTTTTAGGATGCCCACATAAAATAAATTATATTATTAATATTACAGGCAAATAAATTTGATTTGATTGATTTGTGTTATTTCACAATTTTATCATTAAAAAATAATAGAAGATATTTGCGGCATGTTTCACAGTGGAAGATTCTCTCAGTATCGCCCTGGTGTAAGACCACCATTCAGAATTGATAAGTTCCTTGGAATGGCTCTTTGGTCAGTACATCTGAATAGCCATTCAGATGTAATCTTTATTACCGAGAACAGCGTAGTGTCCTATTTAAGATTGATATGTTTCTCTGTCGGAATAACAGTTTGTATCTGACAGTTTGTGAAGTCTGAAGCATTTCCATTACTTATACAACATAACATGATTATGCACCCTTGTATTCATGATAATCGGTTTGTGTTTGTTATTAACTAACCATAATTTTTCTTTTCTTTTGCAGGTATGTATCCCGTTTACTTCCCGATTTTCGATGCGTAAAAAGCCAGACGTGCGATTGAATTATCCAAATTGGAGGTAAAACATATCTTTAAAAAATATATATTTGTCTCTGCGAGATAATGTCGTATGTATAATTATATCATTAATTATTTTTAAATTACTCATGGCAACACTCTGCAATTTGGAAATTTTACTTTGGTTTCGGGTCATCGGAATGGAACGCATTTGTGTTTAATTCACGCATTTCCACGAAGCATCACACGAACCTTTTGGTAATAAAATGTGCCATCATTTGTCGTAGCCATATATGTGCTTCATTATTCTACTGAAGTTGTGAAGTTTTTAATGAAAACGTCCAATGAATGGAGTTTAATGACAGAGTGGATTTTCGTTTTTTTTCCCTCCGACCATTTTGTTCGTCCCAGGTTTTGCGGTGTTACCACTTGAAAATAATTACATGTTCGTATTCAATGGAGCGGTTTTGTTCAGTTTTATTAAAGTTTAAACGCATTATTTTCGATTTCAGTTCATTTATTGAAGAGTCCAAACTTGTTCAATTTGTCGAGCTTTTTTCTCCCAATCCTTGAAATATTAAACACAATCGTTTCGTATCCAATACTTTTGGATTCTCTTATAAAATTTATTGAGCGTATTTTAGTAATTGGGTAGTTATTGGATTTGTTCTCAATATATCTAAAAATCGTTTAGTAAAGCTGTCCAAATTTCTCACTGTCTACCGCTTGTTCCAATATCTGGGTTAGGGCTGGTTAATAAGAAGACATTTTCTCCCTAAATGTTGGTATAAAAGTTCCTTTAATAAATACGGTATTACGCGAACAGGAAATTCTTGGTACGTGACGGCTTTCTTGTTAGCCTTGCGCCTTGTGGATATTCAACCCGCCCTGCCCCCCTTTATGTAGGCAAATATTCCGAGACTCGAAAGAGATATCTCGCTGAAGTGATGCTGTGTGCGGCAGAGAGATGCTGTGTCAACAGGGTTAGGGACGCAGTTACAATGGCGTTTTCCTTATGAGATCTTTAAATTCATCTCACATTGCCGAGTAACGTTCCGAACTAAACTACCAACTTGTGTACCAGAATGTTCTACTGCCGCCTTCTCTCAACGGCTCAATCCTCAAGTACTTCTCAGAAGTGGGCAAACATCGTTAGAAATAATTCTATAACTTACTTGGCTCTACTAATTGTTAGCTTAGAAAATGACTCGAAAAATAAATCTATTAAATCATTTGCTTCCTAGAAATGAACTGTAAGCTTCTGAAATGCGAAAGTGGATTTTTGGCTTCATCGTAGCTTTTAGTAAGTTACAAGTAATCAAATTTTTCTAAAGCTTTTATGTTAAAAATTCACTAAAAACATTGTTAATAGAGTTAGTCCCGTTTGTTCTTCTGTCCTTTTAAACTTTTGATAATATAAGCTCTTTTACTAAGAAGTTATTTTTACTTCACATTGATGAAAGGTTATTTGTATCTTTTGCGTTTCCTGTTCTTTAAATCCAATTCGTATTTTTTTTTAATAATAATAATGTACATCTTTAAACAAAATTATTCATTCCGTTAATAACATTTAGTTGATAATAATGTAATGTTTGAAAATATCTTATTAGTCTTGACCTTTTGTTAGATAATAAAGAGTTGAATTTATGCCATATACGTAATAAGTTAATAACAATATTTAAAAATGATTTTTTATGATAAATCTGCCTAAAACTCGAGAAGTTGTCAGAGCTTTCAGATACGCGAACAAAAAACCAGCCAGAAGTGCGGCAATTGTTTTTTTATGGGTACAACAGAATAAGGTTTTTATTTTTTCTAGAATCCCCTTTACCTCCGAGAACATTTGGGGTGACAGGGCGGGAAACCAAATCGTTTGCCATTATCATGTCTTCTGTTCGGAATGAGAATGTGGCTCTTCTGTAATGATATCCCTGAAGTGTTCCCATCCGAAATATCGACTATTATGCTATACGTTCCCTTATATTCGCATTATTTAACCACTTCGTATTCTGCTCGCTTTAAGTTCTTAACAGCATCTGCGTATTTATTATTACGTTGAAAGTTTTTGAATTTATCGGAAACTTCAAAGCTTTGGTACGTGACTTAAGATTGAAATTTTTTAGTTATATGAAACGACAATTACTATCAACAAAATAAATCGTGCAAAATCACAGATTTTTCATTTAACGTACAAATAATTCTAATATGAATAATTTTATTCTACTGGGTAATGTATTTTATTTAGTTTTTTCGATTGTTAAGCATTTCATACTCCGTCATATCTCGCGCCGTAACTGATGTACATTTTGGTCTTGATGTGAGTGCTTTATGCAAACAACTTTCAAAATGATTAATTGCTTTCATCCAAATGAAAGTAAACACCAAGGACCCAACCCACAGTGCGGTTCGTAACTTTGATGGACGGCAAAAATTTTCAACCGTGTGACGTTGCAAATCAAAAATGTTGTTTTCAACTTACAGTTCTAGGTAAATCAATAGTACCCATTTCATGACGCCAATGGTCACATAGTTTTTATGCTTTATAATTATGTTTAATTTTGCCTGTAAAACAACTACAATCACATTACCCTCGAGCATTATAAACTTTTGGTTGATGAATTTCAAAATAGCACACTTCTTGACTGTTTGACGCTAACCTTTATTTAACTAAAAGCTGTCTCGGACTTGGCGCAACTGCTGCAGCTGTTTGTCGCGAACTTGGTCCTATCAAATTGGCTTTATCATTTGATTTCCTGAGCACAATTAAGCGCACGTTTCCCCGGGCAGAAGTTGGTTGGGATGTCGGGAAGCCGAGGAAGGGCGAGTTTAGTCGCCGGGCATCGGTGCGCGGTGCGCGGTGCCTATCGCAAATAGGGGAATTATTGGGCCATCCATTGGCTTTATGTTATTTGGCTCGCCAGGCCCGCATATGAAGTGCATATTACTCTGTCTGGGAGTGCGTCGCAGCGCAGACGGGGACCGATCGATAGCTCCTGGAAGCGAACCCTAAGCCGCTGTAATTCCGACCAACGAACGTGGTAGGCGCAGAGGAGGGTGCAATGAACCTCGCACTATCCTCCTATTTGAACTTGAAATTTCGTGGCTAAAGAATTTTTCACTGCTGACTTTAATTCCACTGCAGTGATAACCAACATTCCGTACCTGCCTATTCTAAAAAAATATTTCAGAATACACGTGTAACATTCTACGTATTGTATATATTTTTAGATAAAATTTATTTTTATTTATTTAGACGCATATTGGGATTTTACATACATAGTTTATAAAAAAAATTACAGAGATTATTAGTAGTAATAACAATAATAGAGCTAATATTAAAACTCACCTTTTCAGACGCTCGTATCCTTAAAAGTTATATAATTGCCTTCCAGTTGATATTAAAAACGAAAAAAGTGTGTGTAAATTTAAAAAAAAATTATTCGTTTTTATTCACAAAAAACAATGTAGTGAAAGTGAATAATATTGAAAGTGAATGAATAGTATTGTAATATATTGTATGATAATATAATGTTATGCAAATTCTAGTTAAGTATGTGAAAATGTTATTTTCTTTTTTTCTGGAATAAAAAAACTTTAAACTTTAAAGTCAAATATCTTTCACCTTCACCTTCACTGCCCGCGACATTGTTAATAACTAATTGTTTAAAAAAGTAATCAAATTCTTATTTGTGAGCTTTTTTATTTATTTCTTTATCCACTCGAGCGCTTTTTGCCACATTATGGCACTATTTCCAAAACCTCGGATTGCTTTGTTGCCAAAATGTGGCAAATTTAAAAAAAAATTGTTTTATTAAAACGACTACATAATATATTGTACATTCAAAATATAACAAAATAAATATTCTTTATATTCTTAAAAATGTTTCAAGGTTAAAGTTAAAGTTAAATTTCATTATATATTTTTTATGAATCCTACAAATATGTGATAATAGACAAAAGATAGGGGAATTCATTGGCTACATAGAACTATAATTAGTTTGTATTTCTCCATATTATCCGAGAAAAAATATTTTATTTGCTCTGTCGCTCCAGTGGATATTATATTTTTTTATAAAAGAATGTGTCCTCACTGGGATGCCGCGTTCTAAGAACACATTGTACATTGTTACGTGATTAGATTATAGTAAATACCTGTGTTTAAATAATACGAGAAAAATTATAAAACGTTTAAAAAAAAAAAATAACACAATTCAAGCTTTAATATTTGTTTGGCTGTAAAATTATATCAATATTCTTCCTTCCTGTGTCCATAATCCACGTCTTAATGTTTTTTTTTGAAGTCGGTTATGTTTTTTATGGATTTTATTGCAAGAGGAAGGATATTAAACAATTTTACAGAGAGAGATATTGCATATTTCTTTGTCCAAAAGTCGTTTTAGTTGTGGGTGGGTGTAACGTGTGTTGTAGTGTGAACAGTATAACTCATGACTGGATCATCGGAAATCAAAAAATCAAAATTATATCATTAGACAACCCCTTTCCTAAGGTAATGCTGGGAGGATTTTTTTTGATTTTTTAATTTTTGGTGACACTTAGAAGTGAAAAAATCGATTTTGGTCTAAAAAATGGGCATATTTGTTATCGTAAAAGTCAGTTATGAAAAATAAAAAAAGCTCCCAGCATTACCTGGTCATTCATGTAAGGAAGTAGTATACAAAATTTCAAAAGAATCGGTCAAGTCGGTTTTGATTTAAACTGTTCATCGACTTCAAAAATGACGAGTGTCAGAAAATCGCTACCAGAAAATACAATACTAATCACGAAATTTTTGTTCATACACGTCTATATCATATTTAGATTTGCTCCGATTTGTTTTAAATTTTTTATACAACAATCTTAAGATGTTGTACAATCGTATGAAATAATAAAAATAAATTAAATAAAGTTAAATACGTTACCATTCGATACGTTTTTAGATTTCACGGCGAAAAGCATTTTCGTTGTTTGTTTTTGGGGTGTTATGCCGTGTTGCGCTTACAACGTTACCATCCCTTTAAATAGATAAGAATTCATAATAAATTGTACAGCGCCCTTGAGGTGATTTCTCACAAAAACGGCGCTCTCCAAATTATCCATTTATTATTAATAATAATATACGACATCGTAAAAAAAATTCTAGGGGTTAATGCTAGAAGTAGCTATGTCAAATATGCGGTTTGTTTAAGAGAGGTTATTGTTTGTCGATTTTTTGGCATAAAATATACTGATTTTTTTTTAATATACGCTTTAGATAGGCTTTTAGACCTTCGTGGTCGAAAACCACAACTCATTCTTTATAAAATGGAACCAAAGTGGCGAATTACTACTTAACTTCTTACTAAAAAGTTAACAGTATTTTCAGACATTCTAATGACTTAGTCACATGCAGTTCTGCGTATAAAACCAAACATTTATTTGTTATTTCAAATTCGTGCAGAATAAATGTTAACTTTATGTCAAATATAACACCCAAGTTCCTGATACGAGCGACTGCTATCAATTTTACAAGATTTGGAGAGTATTCATAAATTATAGACATTTTACAAAATGAATGGCTTGACAATTTTAATTATTAAGAAATAAATTGTTGGTCATCCACAAATAATATAGTTTATCTACCTTAAATTGCAAGATATAAACTATGCAATGTTTTATAGATTTTCAAATCATCGCTGTAGAGTACCTATAACTTCTACATCTTTTAATATACATAAATGAATGGAACTCTCACACATTAATTTGTTTTATCTAATGTTGTTCAACTTTCGGCCTTTTTCGTAGGAAGCCTTTCCCCGTTCAGGACAAAAGTTATGCTCACAACAAATACAGACATATTTAATGTATATAGTAATTCAGTGTTAAAGTACCTACCCAACTACCCATCGGAGAGATGGTAGGTAAAAGGTTACGGAGGAAACCTAATGTAGATTACAAAGTATTTATTTTATTTAATATAAATTGGTTAAGCACCAGTTGACTATTTTTTACGAATGTGTCCTTTTTTTGTTCTCAGTGACCTCTGCGAAATAAATTAATTCGTCTGGATTAAAAAAATTATACTTCCATTATTTTTATTGATTGTAATAAGATTATTTTTTTTATCATTTTTTGTTAATTAATTGCCGATGTGCTACCAGCAGTTTGAGTATTCATTGTACATTTTTAATCCCTTTGTTTTCATCCCGTTTGAATTTCCACAAAAAAATGGTTCAAAGACCGTACTGTCCTGTCTCCCGGGCGTTTTTGTTTCAAAAGAGTTTTTAATTTTATTTAAAAATTCCTGTAAATGACGAATTAAATCTTTTGTATAAACTGCGAGAGGGGGAACAAGCGGAGGATCAACGAATAATGAACGGTAGCGCGTTATCATTATTCTGCGAAGCTTTATCCAATAAATACGTCAAATGTTTTAATTATAATCATTAAAAACAGCGCTATCTAAATCCGCTTTAACCCGTTTCGTATTTAATAAATGTAGATACCTAGGCTGTATTATTAGATGAAAATGAATTTAATATTATTAAATACGTTGATAAAGGTAATAAATATAGGAGAATAGGTTCGTGCCTTGAAACTAATTTATATTATAAGATATAGGTTAACAGGTGCTAATTCAGATTGGTATGAATAAAGTAAATGCCGCGGATGGCATGGCATTTCCCTCGTGCCAATCTTACCCAATTCAAATTTCCGTTTCCACAATCGTTAAGTCAATAAATAAGTAATTTCCCTTTGCCTTTTTGTTCGTCATTCGTTTCCATTTGCTGGGCACACAATCTAAATTTGTCGGGCGGGATAGGCGCGAGGCCTGCGCGGCGCCGCACGCGGCACCCGGCTTGTTCGGCGACAATTTATCGGGCCTTGTTTTATTTCGCGTCGCTTTACCCCGAGAAATAAAATTTAAATTCGGTATCCTAAGCCTTTAGATAACATACCGATTCTTATTTGACACGTTAAATGTGCACCATGTTTCGCTCTGACTGTTTTTGTTTTTTTCACAATGACTCTGGCAAGCACATTATATTCAGTCGCCTTTCGACAAAATGTTCTAACCGATTCGAAAAGTTTAACTATTACATATTTTGCTTTCAAACTTCTTTTGTTTATTGTCGCCATTGGATATTTTATCGTATCTGGTTTCCTAAATCGACTGTAAACTAGTAAATGTCGGGAACGAGTAGATGATGACACTTCGTATTAAAGTTTCACCTTCGCTGTAGTTGTGTAAATTTATTCTCCCTTTTGCACCAGGCAGAGGCCAGACGGAAGAAAAGAGACGAACTTTCAAACCCGAATTATTTTGCAGGTGACAAACGATATCGAAGCCGCCTCTTTTATACTTATGCAGGTTTAACCGGAAAGGTTTGGGGGGTACGTGACGAAATTACTAAAGTTGACCTCTATTCCTCTCTTTGTCCGTCGCCCCTTCCGTCATCTCTCTTTCTCAACGGGCCCTCGGACCGTCCGAGTCCTTACTCGGGACACAAGACACAAACGATGTTTCCTAACCAAACCACACATAATTTGTTAAGCTAGCGTCAATATCATGTGATAATTTTTAATATTATCGGCGGTCCTGCAAAATTGGAGAGATTACTTTTTGTGGACGTGTTTTCTCGCCTGCCTGTTAAAATATTTATAGTAGAAAGAAAGTTCCTTTTTGCATGACTGCTCGTGCAGTCAGGCACCCGGGGCATTAGATTTTGTCTGGCTGGCATTCAGTGGACTTCGCAGGCCCTACCATTCCACTATCAATAGGTTTCCATTCCGACTAACAAAAGAGGCCGCCTCTCAAAGCGGTATCAATGCGAACGGTCAAATCCAATAATACAACTAGTGGACGTATTATGTGCGAGTTACTCGGAAATATTCCGCAATATGTCCAGTCAACATCACTTCATAAAAATCCCTTAAAAGCTTTAAGCCGGTATTTAAGCGACAAGGCACTGCGTGAACATCTTCTACTCGGTCACCTGATTTCTGCGAAGTCTGCTGATGATGTGGACTGCCATTTGAGTTCACTGCACAAGGTCGACACGTCTCGGCCCGCATACGTGAAACAGCATATAATGAGAGCCAACAATATCATCGCAATGTTCTACTTCTATGCTGTGTTTTTTCAAAGATTAGCTGATATAATTTTAGGCGAGATAAAATAAACGTCTTAGAAAAAGAGCTTTTTTTTCTCAATCTCACCTTATTTATGATATGGAAATTTCCGAGATGTCTGTTTTTCGTTTTACTTTCCGCCATTTTATTGTATTGTCGCTTGTTTATGATTAGATAAATCATTAATCCACCTATCTAAAAACCAAGCAAAACACAGATGAAACGCATTGAATGTTAAGAGCCATCGACTAGCGGCTGAGAAGAAACGTTTAAAAATGCTTGCAACTGTACAGGTTCCGATGAGAAAGTTCTCAGGTTCCGATGAGAAAGATCGATTATTCCCCTATCAAATTTTTTGAATTACAAATTTGATATAGATTTATTTAATTAAAAACTTGCTTTAATATATACCTACTACACTAATATATAATATATATACTATACTAAAATTAAAATTCTGAAAAGTGTGTTATGTATTGATTTATTTTGCTGATTTAAAATTTGTGTTGTATAATACAATATTTCGTTTGAAAATTGAACAAATCTGCCAACCTTAGTATATTAAAAATAAAAAAAGTTTTTCGAAATTTAAAAAATGCGTTTACCAGATAAAATAACAATCTTTCAAAATCTATTTATGTTTTTTTTGTAAAAAAAAGAGGCAATACGTCTAGAATTTGATTTAAAAATGACTAACTTCCGGTGTTGTCTGGTTACAAGTATAGTTTCTTGGCCGTAAAACAAAGAAGAATGCTATTTCTATTAGAATCTTTTTTGTTAAACTGTACCGTTTGTAAATAGAAATCTTCTCCGTTGGTTATGTTTTAATTACTTTCAACTGAATTCTTCAGAAATCCCGAATACATTCTTGTTCTTTGCTAGAATTTATAGTTTTTCCTATCCTTTCGTCCAGCTGCCGGCCTGAACTTGATACGATCCATACTCGCGCAGTTACTGACTTTACAATGAACGTAAGCGAAAGATAAAGATGCTTAAAAACATACATGCGACATAGAAAGACGGGGGCGGGGGGCATGCCACTTTTCTGACCTTCAACTCGCATTTTGCGACCATTTCTCTATAAACGTCAGGCCGGTATTAACGTTTGACGTGTTCTATAATAATTTTGTCTGTACATACTGTTAGTTGTTATACGTAATATTAAAACGTCAGTACATTTACAACCCTATTACGTTTCTAGGAAACAAATGCAACTAAACATTGACGTGAAATAGAGTCTAGCATAATTTTCGTTTCAATATCCTTTTACTTTATATTCAACAGACCTCAAAGGTATCTCTTGTTCATAGAACACTTAACTCAAAGTACAATAGGTAGAACGGTCGTTTGAAACTCATGACATTTCTTGTGAACTTTGATTGCTCTTAAGTAGGTAGCTGGTCCCATCAGTGAGCCCACTATCCTGAACTTTTCCCTATCTCCCGAGCCGTAACGACGGCAGCCTGCACAATGGAGTCGCTTTGTGGGAGATAATGAAACTCTCCCTCTAATCCGCTGTAATCTGTAATCACGTCGTACGTATGTATGAATCAGGGTTACGCAGATCGTACCAGCTAATCCATGCGCGCACCTAGGCCTTAATGAGATAACCTAGTCTCCCAGGCTACGCAGAGATGTTTTATCTATACCGATTGGCGCATTGGTATGCCGAACACGAGATTCTCCTCTGCGGTTCAAAAAATGACATGTACTAGTCTGATTTCTTCTACAAAATATTCGATATATCTATAGTGCCCAAGCTGCAGAAATCGTTCTGATAATATTAACATTAATATTAAGGTTATACTTTTTAATTCTGTCTCTCGTATTGTTTTAGTCTTATTAGATTCCACAAACTTGTAAAACCCCGTTATTCATTCCTCCCCCTAAATTTGGGAGGCAGGTATGGGTACCTCCGCCCCGAGAACCATTTATTGGAAGATATTGACAGGCAGAGGCGAGTATTGAGTATAAAATGCAACTTGCTCAGTAGAAGACTTCGTTTCTGCAGTCCACGGGTGAAAATGACGCTCTTCCTATTCTTTTTTTTTAAATGTTTCTTTATTTATTGTAGAGTTTGTTACAATTGAGGATTTTTCGACCACCATGCTAGGCGCATGCCCGTGTTATGGTGGTGGTCTTTGCCTGTAAACATGCGAGCTCTGGGCAAACTCTAAAACAAGAACCATGGAAAGGCTTCGGATGCAATACAATAATGCATACCGTTTGATGTTCGGACTTGCAGCCAAGATTGCAGGACTGAGGGGAAGGATAAACCACTCCAGAAATATTATCATCATAGATTCCCGTCTGACTTTAGGATCGAGCATAGAAGACCATTGGAGAAAGACACTGGCTCCCACAATCTTGATCCGATGTATTCCTGTGTTTCTTTGTATGATTTTATTTTTATTCTAGTTTTATTTTTAGTTTCATATTTACTATTATTTCTAAAATACCCATGTTGTCAATATAATATGTTCTTATACTCTCTATGGGAAGTGTGGGATTTCACTCACCTCCCCACATCCTCGAATAAAGAACATGATTATTATTATTTGCCATTGGTCACCCCAAGTGGTTCACTACGTTTGGTGACTTAGCTGAGGTGCCCGAGCTCATGGGGTGAGGTTTATCTAGGTCTTAGCGGCGAATGGCTTTGCCCACCTACTGCGTTGCGGGCCGGATCGGGAGAGACTGGTTGAGGGAGACTTTATCTAGACCTCTCCTACCGGGCTCTCCCGACCCATCGCCTTGCACCACAGTGGGAGGGATGGATTCATTCCGTCACTCCTGGACACACACGACCCCAGATTTCTACCCCTTCCTCATGTACTTTTCCTTCCCAGAAATTCCCCACCTTCCCCCTCTAAAATACCATCCACACAGCATTCCTTAAGATAACATAGGCCCTGAGGGAAATTATCTTCCTCAAGGCCTTTTGTGTGGAGCTAATGTAATATATATATATATATATATATAAGCAGGGTGTATCGGCACATATCCGACAATCTTTAACCAGTTATTCTTGACATTATTTGAAGTAAAAAATGTACAAAAAATGTTGGGATCCGGTGACATTTTAGATTTTTTTTTTCTACATAAACATAAAAAAGTAGTAGGTTTTTGACAGTTGAGGGCGGGATAAAAGGTCGAGCGATTACTCGGCTGACTCGGAGACCTTACTCGGCTCGGAGTGACCAGTGACGACATGCAGAAGATTTTTTTTTTGTTGGATTTTGAAATTTAAAAAAAAAATAAAAATCATCCAAAAAGTCACCGGAGACCAAAATTTCGTGTACATTTTACTCCGAATAATGTCACGAATCACTGGTTAAAGTTTCACCCTGTATATAGAGGTTGTTATATTAATATAAGTATTTAAATTTGTTTTGCTATTTGACGACTCTCCTAGAAGTGTTTTAAGTCAATGCTTTAGTGTATTTTCCCACTATGAAGGAAACCCACATAACTTAAGTATGGCTTGGTCAGCGGTACAGAATGTGTAAAGACTCTGAAGTGTGAAGTAATAACGTGATTTTTCTTATGCCCATAGTTATTCTAAGATCACGGCCACAGTCATGTTAAGGCGAGCAGCGCGTTTTCCTGCATTCTTTTTACTACCGGCACATTTGCTATATTTCTCATTATTTGTTTGCGTGCTTCACTCAAGCCTCGTAATAGCTGCGAATTACAATAATTGTAGCGTTTAAAATATTACAATGCGCTTATGTAGTACATTAAGGATTATCAATAAATGAGATCACATGAGAAACAAAACACCCTCCAGCCAGCATCCCCAAAGATAGCATAGGGGAATTATTTTCCCCTTTTCTTCTGCTGCAGAAGAAAGGGCCGAATATGTGCTGGAACAGAGCGACCGAAAATAGTCATCTTTGGGGATGCTGTGTGGAGGGTCTTCTTAGGGAAAGGAAGGAGTGGTAGCTCTGGAAATGGAAAAAGATATGAGGAGTGGGTAGGAATCTGGGGTTTAATGTATCCAGGAGAGACAGACGCGTGAATGAAAAGACGGTGCAAGGCGATGGGTAAGAGAGTCCGGCTGGAGAGGTCTAGGTTAGGTATCCCTCAACCAGTTTCTCCCGATCCGGCCTACCATGCAGAGCAATCGCATTCGCCGCCACGATCTAGACAAACCGCACCGCATGAACCCGGCACTCCTGCTATGTCACCAAACGTAGCGAACCACTTCGCATTACCCATTGCAGGAGTGTTTGTTATCCAATAAATGGTTCCCGGTGAGGCAGTTTCAATTCCCGCCTCCCAAATCGAGTACGGTCGAACTGCTAATAAAAAATAATTACAAATATAGTGAGGTTCATAAAACATTATTTTTACATCAATTTAACAATATCAAAGCATCCATGTTTACGGCTGTGCTGTTACTATTTATTTTTATTTCCTTTAACACATAAGCTTGTTTTCACGATAATTTAACGTAGGTAGACATACGAATGACGTATGTCCCGTACCTGAGTTATTAAACATTTTGTTCTTTGGGAACTCGATCCGAAGGTACATTAATAACATTTTCGAACCGCTTCACAAATAAAATGTGAGCCAACCGAAATAGAATGAAGAAGAAAGTAAAAAAAAAACACATGTTTCATTGAATATTTCTACCTGTGCGTCCCATTCGCGCCCACACATTCTAACCGTTTTACAATAGGCCCTACAAACACGTTAAGATGAAGCCTTGCGAAATAATGCAAAATCATTCAAAATTATGTGTTTTTGTTTGAAAATTTTATCGCTTAGAAATATTATAGATGGTTCAATTAAATATTGCGAGTAGACCACATCTTAAGTCTGAAAAAAAATTAAATATCAAGCCTGTAAAAAGTGGTTTCAAGCGCAAAATCTCCTACCAATGTACCCCTTGTCGGATAATGTTTTGTTGTATAATTTGGCAATTTTTTTTATTTAGAAAGTGGTCGGAAAGTATTTTAATATTTGTGCCAGAATTTCACAAAACACTGCAATTTCGCACTGTTTTTTACGCCAAGAATTAAAGTGGTCGCGTCCAACGAATTTGGAGTTGAGATTTAAACCTTATGCCGTCTGCATAACGACTATGGCCATTTTACATTAGTTGCTGCCCGTTTTCTGGCGCGGACGGCCGTCTCTGCTCTCCACGTCGCTTGGTTCCGTGAAATCCATTTTAAATAATAAACAATGCGAAAGAAAGGATTTAATGTTTTTTACAGGCCTTTACGAAATCAACTTGTAAAAAGCAACTCTCAAATACCATCTCTAACCTTTCCGCAAGAGTATTTTTAAATCCCTCCCAAAAAGAGGCGGGATTCCGATGTCGAACTTTTCAAGGACTATGGGATCACCTTAAAGCATATTGTATACTGTATAGTAGTCTTCAGCCAAGAACACAGTGACCCCATTCCCATTACGACCGGGATTCTTGCCTTTATCATGCACGTCAGGCGCATGTCTCTTCCACGGGTGGTATTTAATATTTTGTATTTAGCATAAATAACATAGCTCTCCTGAAGTCCTCTGGTGAAAGGGAGATATTCCACTAACGCCAATGGAGCGGCTCCGCAAATAGCTCCAGCCGTTTACCCCGTGCAGCTGAACTCGATGCTAGCTATAATACGAGGATTGTGTTTGACATGGCTGAGGACAATGAGTGGTACCTTTGTTCCTGCCCGCACTTCGTTATGCTCCGGCGAACTGGGAAATCCTGTTTAATCAAATATGTCATGGTGGCGCTATACTACCCTTACTGAATTAGCGATGAATGCCGATTCGAACTTTGAAGATCAATTCAGATTTAACGTCCTGGATTAGCCAAATTTATTAACATATTGTAGGTCGAATAGGTTGAATCTTTAATTGTAAAATGAAAATGTAAATTGTAGAAGAGTAGACACTTTTATTTTCATCTGTTCTAGTTCTGTTATTGTTTCATCATGATCCGGTTTTTCATAGTAATTGGATAAAAACAGAACTTAAATAACTAACTATGTAATCATCACACCGTTTCCCCGCAGGGGTAGGCAGAGAGGACGTGCCGCCAAACGACTCGGTCTGGCACACACCCTTTGCCTCATTTATGTTCATAGATCGTCTCTTACATAGACTTATATTATTCTAACTCTTGACATGGCCCGACTCAGGTATCTGATTCACTTGATGTCTTCCTCGGGCGTTCCCGACATTCTATTTGACTTAGTTCGTTATTTACTTTTCACCTGCTGTGTCCCGAGTTGCAGTATTTTTTCAAAATTTCTGTAGTTACACCAACATATCCAGGTGCAGGACCATTATTTAGTGATTTTATTATTTTTCAATCGTTTTCTCTGTAGTGAACTTATAAACTGAAAGATTGTTATCTGTTATTTTATCTTCGTGTATATTCCGGTTCTAAATTTTTGACTTCTGTCGTTAATTCTACAACATGTATTAACTTTTAAATTTGATGTGTTGTTTCAATTCTGTCAAACAACCGGTCCCTAGTAACCCAAAATTAATTATCATCATTTTATTATTTTTATGAACAAGAAACTAAAATCTTAAAGCATGCCCTATTTTTATTTCTAATCACTTTTCTGTTTCTTCATTATTAGTTTCTAACATCAGTACCGGCTTGTGTTTCCTTCCTCGAACAAAATCCAGGTTAACCTAATTCTCTCGTTAAATTACAAATCTACGCTGTATGGGGTATAAACTAAATAATAACGATGCTAAAATTTAATTTTACGAAATTTGTTCTTGTTTGTATATTGTTGGTCATCACGCCTCGAAAGTTTCGCGTTTCAAAATGATAAACGATACATGTATCCTTTATACTAGATCTAGTTAGCCTACAAAGGCTTTGGAATCCTCAGTTAAACTAGTTCCAGCGAGAGCTCGTACTGTATTGATTATCTCGTAACGACGTTCTTCCTTTTCAAGCGTATAGTTTGAAAACGAAATAGAATATACTAGAACGATTGCGTCAAGTACGATCTCTCGCTGGGACAGGTTTAACCCGTATTTACTCTCCGCTCGGATAAACATTGCATAGGACGCAACCGCTGCTGCATAGGCGTATAAGCTCTGGTAGGCGTACTCATAAATACAACCCTTGTTGGAAATTATAAATAGGGGAACGCAATCACACAAACTTTAGCAAGCGTTGATTGCTCATACCATCCATAATAAATCAGATTATACCTTTGAGTACCGTCGCGATATGTAATAGCTGTGTATTCACAGAATGGCGGAATTGTCTGAACGCTTCGTTACCCTGAAATCTGATACTATTGATAAGCCTAAGCATACATTTTCGTAGAAGTGAAATGTATGTTTGGCTGACTCAATTCTGACGAAGGAATTTCTCGAATGACTTCTCGATGCTCGCGATCCGCTCACACGTGTACCAGCCTTAAAAGTTTGCTATTCTTACCAGATTAATCCAAGGTGAAATTAAACTATTACTCTCTTTATTACTGAATTTTAATATTTTTGGTCAATCTAACGTGTAAATAGTCAGATGACCTTGGGTAGATGAGGTAAATTAAATTCAATGAAATTAAAATTCTCTAATACCACCTCATAACTTTTCTTATTGTTTGATATTATGTTTTGCTTATTATCTCCTTTGTATCATTTATAACTTACCTTTTTATTGCTTTTATTGTATTTTCTTGTCTTGCATCATTTATAACTCGCCTATGTTATTATTACTTTCGATGTATTTTCTTATAAAATTTCTAATAGTTTTTATAATAATATTTCTAATTTAAATAAATGTAAAAATATATTTTGTTTTATAGAGTTTTAAGTTTCAATGTAAAAATATATATTTTAAATAAAACAAACACTTAGTATTTAACCACGTATATTTATTATTTGATATATCGACCGGTTTCGCTCCGACCGAGCTTCATCAGGATATAATAATAACTAAATACTAAGACAGAAATATATAGTTATCCTCTCCTGAACACAAGCAACTGCTTTATTAGGAAAGTGATTAAAATGTTATGTTATATTAAGTTGTAAATATTTTAACACTAAACATGTTTAAATAAATAAATAAATATAAATTTAAAAAATGGATGTAAGCAAATCCAGGATCATTGCGATTTCGGTAAATGAATTTTCTCCATAATACACTCACCATTTTTCTTGGAACTCCTCGGATCGGTCATTGTTGTCATCAACACTAAATTTACGATTATTTGCGATACAATTTTCTCCTTTAGCGGTTTTATATTAAATCTTCGATATTTATCTTTCCTTAGAGGGTGCGGGCGGTTAAAAACGTTAATCGTTCAGCGATTATATTTTAACTGGTGCGAACTATCCACGATTGATGTATGCAAGTAGTTATGTAACTCGAAAAATGGGCTTAAATCGGTATATTAGTGACATCTAAAGAACCGAGTTTTCTCCATTCACATCAAAAGTTCGACCTAGATTACAAAGATCAAAATAAACACGGATCTGCACAAACAATTATGAAGTACTATAATAAAATGAGGATTATGTTTTTGGTTATAAAATTTACCATTTACTTTTAGTGTAAGTTTGGCAATGTATAAAACCCGCACCTTAAGTTGCCCGAAAACTTTTTGACCTCCACTGCGGTCTGCCATCTGTATCCAGCTGCGATTATCGCAACTGGATACAGATATTTATTGTCGCCAGAATATCTTGTCAGTTCCTCTTTTGGTCTCTCGGTTGTTAGTTGATGAGTTTGTAACCGTCATATCTTTATCATAAAACCTAACACCACCGTTCGTCGTTCATTCTCGCAACATGGCAAGCCCTTTCCCACTAACTTCATCTTATCCATTCTTTCACTCACTCAGTGATTTTTTGGTATCTCAGACTTTCGCGAATCCTTCTCTCTGTACAATGTAACCTTCTCTCTGTATAATTTGGATTCATTCATTATTATGTATTGGCTCTTAATTTACCTAAATCCGATCAGCTCGTGTTAATTCGTCTTTTATCTTCGCAGTTATATTATGCTGCGTGAAAACAGATAGGTAACCGTGCCACGAATTTTATTGGAAAGCAACGTAGCAACCTACTCAATTCGTTCCTTTTTTAATTCGTGGCTTAGTTCGTGTCTCGGTTCGCAAATGTATACGCAGCCTTAGGTTTTCAAGTCCTCATTTCACGTTGAAGGTGTTATTACTTGTTTGTATTAACATTGCATTTTTTAAAAACTTGTAACTTGCTGATAACATTGCCTACCCGTAATATTGCAAGGAATACCTTCAGACTCGTAAATCCCACCCTTTGATGACGAACAAATAAAACCTACCTACTATTTTCTTTGAACATTGACGGATTATGAAACCTTCCTTCTGACTTAATACGTTATATCATCGTCATACCTGCACTATTCGTAGATGGTTTTTATTGCATATATATTATAATATAATATTATTTTAATACCTACGTATCGTCGTTGCATATTTAATATGAACATTATGACGATTTTCACGAAAATGAGTTAAATATACAGCTATTTTTCTTACTTTTTTCTCCATCTTCTACAATTTGAGCCATGTAAAAATATCAAATATTTAAGGCGATAGAAAATAAAACATGTGAGGCCAATCAAAATACATAATAAAAAATAAAATATATCCTCTACATACCACTTCACAATTCAATTGCCTTGATAAGTACATAATATTAACATCATTTTGAGATGCCCAGCTGTCAAATATGAATTTTTATTTTTTATTTTTTTTAAATATATTTTTTAACAATATGTTTTACATGATACGTTTTAATAATTTTACATCTCAGAGTTATTTACTACTTTTCCATTGGAAGCATTTGCTTGTGTATGGAAGAGGTGTACATAAATTCAGTTATTAGTTAGTACTCTAATAATTCATTTTACATGTATATCTGTGTATTGTCGCATATATACATTTAAATTAAATATTTTGACATTATTATGGTATTATAATTATGACGAAAATTGTATATAGAATATGAACCATGTGAGAAAAACTGTATATAGAGTATGAAGCATGTGAGAAAAACGCGTTAAAATTCAATTTTCTGGCATAAAATAAGTAATGTTTGCCATAAATATATTCTTATAATGAACGAAATATATTTTTCCTACTTTAGAATTGTTATTATCCGTTTCGTAATTTTTTTAAACAGTTTTTATCGATTTTCTCAGAATGTACTCAGT